>JAGSMS010000014.1:0-4970000 GCA_029286595.1 Bhutanitis thaidina
CTTACAGTGTGCCCACGATTCAACATCTCTTCACAGTGTGCCTACGATTTATCAACAGCAGAACCGACCATGAAATCGCATCTTCTATTCTTAAGATCGAACCATACAACTTGCAACAAATTATATCGATAGAACACACGGTATCAATTTTAAAAATGACCAAAAATTCTCATTACATTGTGGGTGGCGACTTAAATGGTTCTCATCCTTTACGGGGCAGCGATCGAGCTTACTCTCGCGGTAATACTATAGTAAAGCTAGCATACGGCAATGACATGTTTCTTTGTAATAAAGGTCACACTCCAGAAGTTGTTCAACATAAGTTGATTAGTCGAAGAGATCAAATATTAGTTCTAAGTTCGATCGAAAGGATAGATTCACTTGTAAATTTTACCCGATTATTTATTTTAATTAATTGACATTATTTTATTTAATAATAAATGACATTAATAATTTCTAATGAGAAATAAATGTCAAAGGTATCATTTCGAAATTGATTTCAGTTTTGTAAAATTTGAATTAGTATTACCAAGATGGTAATTCTTTTTGTCATCAACAGTTCTGGCTGTAAATGCCAAAACTTTTTTATTATTATTTTTATTTCTAACTCCTGGCAAGAAATACGACCAAAGGAATTTATGTCCCGAACACAAATGCGAGCAAAGGAGCTACCATGTAAATTTGCCAAGTCTCGGCAACAAAATACGGAATATGAAATCCTTTTACATACTATGACAATTTTTCGATTCTTTGATTGGTAATAATACCACTATCTTTTTTGTAAATTCTTTTAGATTATAGTTCGTCTCAATCATTTTATTTGTTGATAATCAGAAAATTAATAGAAAATAACAGTGATCGATAAATATCTGTTAGTGACATAATTGAGGAATTTATTACGTAACGTGCCTAGCAACGACCCCTGCGGAACTCCGCACAGAATTTCCCTCCGAATCTTTCTGCCATCTTTACCCATGTACAAAATGTACCTGTCCCGCAACTAGCCCGCGTTCGCAATAGCGCCTGGCAGATAAGCGGGCACTGGGTGATGTACTAGTCCTCCCCTGATAGCCTTTCAGGGTAAGAAATTAAAGGCATTGAAATTTCCAAAAAATATTCAATGTAACCGGGGGAGAGTTTTTAAAGTTTTATTATATGTATAAGAATATATACTTACTTAAGAAAGTTTCCCACTGATGGACAATGCCATCCCATCCCATTCCGTTCTAGAACTAGGCCGCATCAGGTCATTAACATTATAATTACTAACCAGAATTCAACGCGAGTGAATCCGCGGGGAAAAGCTAGTGTAAAAATAAAACAAATTGTATAATTTCATATTTATTGACTTAGTATCGGCAGTAGGCGGGCAGCAGGCGGCGGACGCGCGTGAGATCGCGCTGGCTCATGCTGCGCGCGCGCGGCTTCAGCTCCGGCACGATGGTCGAGCCCAACACCGACAGACCGTTACTGGCCCTGCGGATGTCCTCTAGTTACTTAACTATGTTACCTCGGCACCGACGATCACTGCATCGTCACCAGCGACTGTTGCTGTTTAACGATTGCGAATGTTTTGTGCAACGTATCGCCTTAAGCTGTCACAATAGATTTAAAACCAATAATTGTGTAACAAATAAAGATTATGCGATTTTTATTATTGTATAACATAAACATAAGAGATAGAGGGAAAACGAGCAAGCGGCACACTTGATGGTAATCACTTATATCAGGAGTATATCTCCGACACCAGGGGAGCTGCTGGTGCGTTGTAGGCCTTTGAGGATATTAGATAGGCCTCCGGCTACCTCACTCACTGAACGAAACGCAGAAGTACAAGATGCCGCAACTTCACACCGGTATTCTGCGATGTCTTAGTATTACCCCGGTCGATCCAGGCGTTTCGAGCAGCAGCAAAGCTTGGCGTGACGTATAATTGACTTTTATTTTTTTATAAATGGCGGTAGTGATAAATTTACCTTATCGGTGTGAGACCGTCGTCGGGAAGCCAACAGTGTAGGGAGTAACCTCGACGCATCTGAAACAACCGCCTTCTGGATGTAAATAATAGGTACGGTTGCAGCGTGCGGCATATTCGCTTGAGCGGATCAGAAGTATTAATTCATATTGTTTGCTGCAAAACAACAACCACAATGCTTTACCTTGAGCGAGCTCTTCGTCTTGCTGCGAGAGGCGCGGAACGTCTCTACGTCGGGCAGCGGATCCTTCGACTTCTTCACACTCTTGGATGCAAGAATCGAAGAGTCTGAAATAAAAACAAACACATTTAAACCAAACGCAATTGAAAATAAAATATGCGAAAAGATTTTGTTATTTACCATGTACACAAATATATTTAAGCGTTTATAGTTCTACGTCATTACTCATACTTCTTCGCAGCCGTCGTTTCACGGCTGGATTAAGAACAATTGTTAACTGCGATGTTACACGTATATCGACACCGCACATGTAGTTTGAATGAGATGACAACAATGATGAATGCAACGCGCGTCACCTACCCGAGGCTTCCTTCTTGAGCGTCAGTGTTAGGTGACCCATCTCCTCAGGCGTGCGAGCTCCGTACTTCACCTGCAATAATTATAACTTCTCAAAATATGAAGCTCAGTACAACACCAACAATAACTATCTGTAAAAATATCAGCTCCACGTTTCAGGTCCACTGTTCTCCCGTAACAACAAAACTTTGAATTAGTAAAGGACGCCGGAGTGAGGCCGTTGGCCGAGTTTTAAAACTCCTATCGATCCCGCGTCCATATATTGGCGGCCTCTCGCCTGAGGAGTGTATCGACTAGAGCCAGGGTGGCGTCAGTCAGCTGGAAAGTCTCTGCCGCAAATGGCACAAATAAAATTGGAAAATTTATTTGTGCCCCGCGGGGTCCCTGCGCAGCGAGATTCCTCAAGAAATTATATCCTTGTGTGGTCGTAGCCGCCGGTGGCCGAAAAGCCGGCTCTCTCCACGGTCAAGGTAAAGTTTCACCATTCAGCGTGGAAATGCAGCCACCGTTCTTAGTACCATTACACGAGTAGCAGGGCTTTATGATAATTATCAGATTCTGGTTAATGTAAATTTAATTGTTATATAGATTCTGTAAATTAATACATCTTATAAAAAATAAAGAAATCTATCGTTAAAAACTGCACAAGAAATTTCGGCTGCTTCACCTCCCCAAGGTACACTAGATAGCAACATAATCATCTCAATAAAGGTCAGAAAAATACACAAACCGGTGATGACTAGTAATATCTAAGTCGGCAGGAATCTTACGGCAAATCTCCAGCAGTGGAATATCCATTGTCTCATGCCAATGATTCTGTTTCTCTCTTCCACGTCCTTTAATGAGTAAGTAGGTCGTTGTGGAGTATTTACGTGTATTCTCATCTGCTTGGGCGATATACACGTATACATATGTATAGATACAGAAAATACTACAAAAATAAGATACAATGAAGCCTTAGTTCCCAAAGTGATCCAGGTGGACCCCAGGGGGCCAAGGGAGACTCGACAAAAGGGTTGGCGTGACAAAAAAATGGAGGTTCACAATTCGTAAGCGGGGTCCAAGAAAATGTATTAGCTTTCGATAGTGAAGAACTAAGTTGAATTGTTGAATTGTTGAATTGTTGAATTGTTGAATTGTTGGCTTGGTCTTCACCTATCAATGTAGGCAGATAATATTTTAAGAAGCACAGCGACTGTTACTTGTAAAAACTTGCATATTCTATATTCAGTGCATCGTGTCGAGACTTGCAGAGCGCCGCCGCCGTCCGCGACGCCTGTTCCCTGTCTCCCGATCGGAAACGCTCTGTATTGCCGGGTCCTGCCATTGCTCATTGGCAAGGGATGGACGGATAAACCGTTATATTTTTACACACTTCGCGATTGTACGTGACGTGGGTGATTAAGAACCCCCACCCGCCACGCGTCCACGATAATTAAACCTTCATCACTCTAGATCTCTGATGATGCACCCTGCGCCTACGTCATAGCGGTGCGGACTGTTCAGTCCAGGCCGTTAAGTTCGGTTTGCGCTCTCCTGAGCACGCCGAAGGGACCGGCGCGACGCAGCCGTTATATGCGTGAACCTACTCCACGCCCGACAGAAGGCTGTTCAACACTTTTGTCAAAAGATGCAACAAAAACCTCATTTTCTAACGTCTTTGAAATAATGGATTTCCACAAAGCAACGCACGATTCTTATCCTCTTACACTTTAATAATACGGAATAAAGATTCTCAGCGAGCGGTATAAATCCACAGGTGAACTTAAACCTTTTCATGATTTCGCGAAAAACTCAAGTGGCTTCCGACCCGCCTTCGCAGAAATACTCACATTCTTTCTCTTTTATACTGTGTTCTATTCAATCCCACTACCCCTCCTTACCTCAAAGAGCGGTTTGAGTTTCTTGGGGATACTCACTGTCGATCTCTTCGCTCTGACAATAACCTTACTTTAAAAATTCCATCCCATAACACTTTCTTCTATTCTAAATCCTTTTCCATTGAAGCTGTTAGGCTTTGGAACTCCCTACCACTTCATATAAAGCGTGCGCAATCCCTAGATACTTTTAAAAGGCTGGTCAAAGCGCACTTCCTTCCTCCCTAAATAATTATTCCTTCATCTCTCGTTATCTTTTTATCCTTTAACACTTACTTTTCCTTGCGTCGTATGGCTCTTATATTATATTATTTATTTTTTACTCTTTATGTTCCTGTATATGTATGGGTATATGTTGTGTATTTATTTAGATATATCAGTATATGTTAGTGTATATATTTATATGTTTGTGTATATATCATTATATATTTATTACATATATATTTTCACTTCCGTGTAACTTGCGTACACCCTTGACCCTTGCTCATTGGTCATTATTTCCTCTGCAAAATGGTTGCCCGGTAGAGATCGCTTCTAAGCGATAAGGCCGCCATTTGTACCTTTGTGTTTCATTTTATTTATTTATTTTTTCCTATTTTGGCTATTGGTGTACAATAAAGTGTATTTTCATGAAAGCGCATATAGAAGTCACTTTAAATAATTTAAGTATATGTGCAAATAAAATTACATCGTAACTATTGTAATATGGATTTCAGTGCGTTTAGATTTTTATATAAGACAGTGCAAAGGAGTTAAATAATCGAAGTTAACATTGTCTGCGTGACTAGCGGTGCGCCTGAAGCAGCCGAAAGTGTTGAACCGTGCAGTGACGTACGGCGCGGCGGCAGGCGGGCGGCGACGCGGGAGCGGGGCGGCGCGGCGCGGGCGCGGGGGCGGGCGGCGGCGCGGGCGCGGGGCGCGTGGGGCGCGCGCGGGGCTCGAGCGGGCGCGCCTCGGGGAACCGCAGCCGCATCTCCACGTCCGCCGGCAGCGCGGCTGGGCACGAGCCCGCCACCGTCACTGCCCACTGCCCTGTACATAGCAGGGATTATCATCTAAAATCAAAGGATCTGCAAGAACAATTTAACGACGCATTCCGGAAGCTGTTGCGGCTTACTCGGCCTCACAGCGATGTTATAGCTGGCACACATCTCTGTGCGCCTGGTTTTATCTGCTAGAAAATAACAAAAGTAAACTAGGGATTAATTATCATGCCATTGCACAGTTTGAGGCAAAATCACAGAACCTAAAACAATAGCCTGCGACTGAACTACTGTTCATAATCATAATATCACCAAATATCAATAATTGATGTTTAGATTCTCATATGGTAGTATTAATTAGAAACAGTCTGCAGAATATGAGGTTAATTTTGATATCGTAGTAGTTGCTACTCGTATGAGTACTAAGTTCCTGGACCTGGCCAGGCTGAGCAGCCAGGTACGCTAACCCGACAACTCAGCCATGACCCAAAATTTGTGGAACACAAAATTGATTGCTGTTTAGGTTTTTTTTTATAGAAGAAGGGGGCAAACGAGCGTGCGGCTCACCTGATGGTAAGTGATCACCGACGCCCACGAACATCCACAACACCAGAGGAGCTACAGATGCGCTGCCGGCCTTTAAGGAAGGAATAAGCTCTTTTCTTGAAGGTCCCTAAGTCGTAACTGTTAAAACTAGGTCGGGTTATCTTGTACACCTCGTCCTGTGTCTAACGATATCACACCTAACCCTTCTTCTGATCTTATTGCCGAAGCGTTACGCGTGACAGGGGAAAGTAAGGACGTGCCGCCAGTGCCCTGTGTTCGCTCGTACATTCGCGCCACTATAACTCTAAGCCATGTGCAGTCGGCACTTACTGCTAATTGTACTAAGCCGTTGATTCCGTACGCCGTACACAGACTCGTAGTCTTCAGCAGTCGCCAAATCAAAGCCAGGAAGAAATATACATCAAATCATAGAAATAGCCGTCTTCAGAAGTTTATGTAATTGTTTATATCTGCGCCAAATAAATGTTTTTCTTTCTTTCGTTCTTTCTACAAGGTCCGAACTATAAGCGATATAGATATTCGTCACACCGAACACCCTAAAAGATGCTGCCCGTCACAGCTCTGGGCTCTTGGGCTGCCAAGATTAAGCTGATTATTGTGACATGCGTCCTAGGTCTTTAGATTATCATGCAGTTTCTCTTAGTAATAAGGATACGAATTAGTATCCGTAGTACATAATACTTTCATATATTTTTTCGATAATAATTTGAAATGAGTCCCACCACTATTGTTAGATGGCGAAACGGCCATTAGGTACCAAGGATACCCCGCAGGCGTCCTCTTGTTCGGTATATTTTTAAACAGATTTTATATTACAAAATAATACCCAAATATTGCTGAACTGGAAAGAATACGGTAGCAACATCAATGCCGAATACATCTCGCACATACTCGTATTTACTTAATATATGAACTCCTTAGGGTTGATCTTGAGTTGAACTAAAAATGTAACTTCCATATCCCGCCAATGACGGCCGAGGTTGTGGGCGGGCTCGAGCACCTGTGGACGGCGGACATATTGTCAGAAAGCGCACATCCGAGCGGCTGTGGTTCCTGTTCGCGAGGATAACCGCAGCCTAACCTGGCACGTGCTCTGTGAAAATTGAACCAAATCCGTACGGAGTTATTACGTTGACACTGATTATTTTAATCCTATATAATTGTCACGTTTTCCTGATTTTTACCTACTGAAACGGACTACTATATGGGCGTGGACGGTGTAGGCGCTGGTTCAGGTCACCTTTTCATTAGCTTGACTGTTGTGGGTTTCCTTTGATGCGGAGGGCATGTGGGAGCGGAGGAGCGACACGTTTTGAGTACCTCCAAGCTTGCTATTGCGATCTCACAGATAAAAATATCTCAACGAAAGCAACGTGTAACGTGTTTATTTCTGTTGGTAGTCGTTATAACAAAAACAGTTTCTCCACGTTCTCCAGATATTTTAACTTAATGTATAAAATAATGCCAGGTGAGAGTGCAATAGCAGAGAGCCAAGAATTCCGGTAGACACGGTTGGAAGCAACGACATTTTTCATGGGTAAGCGGGCAATCGAGCAAGCGGCTCACCTGCTGGTAAGTAATTACCAACGCCCACGTACATCGGCAACACCAGAAGAGCTGCAGTTACCGACCTTTAAGGATATTTTGGGGCTGGGAGCGATAGGGAGGGGGTTTGGGGAGGAGGGGATTGGGTATCCGGTTACCTCACTCACCGAACGAAACGCGGAAGCACAAGATGCGTCAGGTCGTGATATTAACCGGCTCGACCAGCCAGCCCATTCGAGCAGCGGCCAAAGCCACCGCTTGGCACTTGGTGGTAGACCACGTTAGAAATTAAATGTAAGAGTAGTTCTTCACCCAGCTCACCGTTTGCATTCTAATTGGGTATGCAACTATCTGCTACTTTATCTCGTATCGTTGTGAAACCTTGAAAGTTACAATACCTAAGACGGTCCTCATATCCAGTTCAGTGCACTATCGTCTTAAGAGTCGCAGTCAAATAGACTCCAGCTTATTCATATCAGAACGACATTCCACCTTCGGGACCAAGTGCACACCATCACACTGAACTACACTGACACTAGAAGGAATAATAAGATTTCAAGGCAACCATTTTGTTTTACTATTGCGGATTTGATAACCTTTTGATCACCAACACTTGCCGGCACCGGCCTGTTATTGGATACTGCTTCGTTCCCAGACAGAGCAATACTGGCTGTGAATTGAAGAAACTTCTTTCTGGTTTAAGGTACTTTAATGATCATTTTGTTTTTCGAATGAATGCTAAAATATAACATAAATTGTAAGGTGGTTGGTATGCCCATACCCAATGGTCACCGGGCTCATTGTTTTCTAACTCCACAAGTAAGCTTCAGTGCGTGGATTCCGGTCGTGCGGTGCACGGTATACCTGAAGTGGAGGGTGCACGACGGCGGCGGCGACGCGCCTGCAGCCACGCGGGCGCCAGCGGACACAGCAGGCTGCCCCCCGACTCGCTCGAGCTGGAGCTGCCCGAGGCACCGCCTGCCGCGCCGCTTGTCACGCCGCTCGTCATGCCGCTCGTCATGCCGCCCGCCCCGCCGCCACCGACGTCACATCGCGGCAACTTCTGAGTCTCGCGCTGTGAGCTAACCGATGTACGGTGCATGAACTTGTCTTGCGACCGAATTCCGTTACCTTCGTAAGAATAAAACTCGTATTGCATTCGAAACAATTTATTAAAATCTCATTCAACAAGCAATGTACTCGTATACTCGTATAATCTTGAAGAGTGCTCTTTAAGCGAGTCCTTACTGGGTGCGATGGTTCATTCTAAGTATTTGACTAATCATAGTATTTGTTGTGTAATAGTCTACTCATAGTGTTTGGTGTGCGGTGCACTGTCGGAGCTATTCTACGGGGATGGTTGAAGCGGTGCGATGAGAGAGCAGCGGCGGTGCGCATGTGCGCGCGGCGGTACCTTCGGCGATGCGTTGGCGCGCAGCCGGCTCGGGCTCGATACACTGTCGCGGTAACCGAGGCGTTTGCCGCTGTTGCCGGTGGTGCTGGTGGTGCTGGGGCTCCGCGGGGTTCCGCGACTGCAGTCGGCACAAGCTCATATGTTGCTGATACTGTGTTTTATGCCCCTGTTGTCGCAGGGGCTGATGTTGCTGGTAATGAGAAATACTCTTTTTTCGTGGTAAGGTCGTTTGCGTTGACATTGTTAAATTCCTAACGGGACTTGTGGCTGCGGACCTTTGCAGCGGGGCAGTCCTTTGCGTTAATACACTACAATGTAAGGCGCTGTTGGGCATAGGAGAAGTTCCCACGTTTCTCATTTCTTTCATCTTTTTAGCGACTTCTCGGGCAGGTTTCAAAATGGTGGGCTCATTTTCCTCGTGTGTCTCGACAAGGACGTGATCCAATCTTAAACCTTTTTCACTGTCGGCTCGCCGCAGTCCGTCAACGAGCGTTGGTGCAGAGGCGCGACGGCTGTGCGAAAGATCTTCGACGAGCGATTCAACACTGAGGCTGCTTCTTTCCTCAGGAATCATGTCAAAAACTCGGTTGAAGTGGAGAGAATTAGAACGGGACCTTGATTCACAGAGTGGCACGGATGCACGGCGAGGAGATGGCGCAAACGCGAGGCTGTCAGGAGATGATTGTGTGTTCAATATTGTTTGGTCTGCAAACATATTCTGCGGTATGTTTGGTGAATACGCACTCATCTTATCATTTCTGTTATGAAATAACTGAGTGCGTGTAGAAGATCCACTTTTATTAGTTTTTTGGCTACTCTTTCAGATACTGGAATTGGTATGCGAGACTTCTTATGCTTTGCGTTTTGGTTGTCGTCGGAATTACCAGCGTCGGGAGAACTTGCTGAACTATGAACATATTCCAATATCTCAAGGATTTCGATGCATTTGTTACCGTCGTGTATTTCTGACTTTTGGTAAATTCTTTTCGGATTACTGTCATCGGGCGTTAGAGGTGAATAAGTTTGAAGCGAAAGCTTTCCTCGTATTTGAAACTTTTCCGCCTTTCGATATTTTTTATTCATACCTTCAGAATACGACTGAGTTTTGTTGCTTTTTGATAATTTATTATTATTAAGCTCTTTTTCTTTTTTCCAATTTTTTTTAGACAGCGAATCGTCAGATTTAGCTGACACCATCATGACCGACTTTTGTTTTATTCGCATACATTTGTACTCTTCTTGAGATATTTTTGAAATAACATTGTCGATAAGCGCACTGATAATAACCATACATTCTCGTTCTATTTCCTTTTTTGATTTACGCAATTCGTTTTGTCGTTCCTTCTCCAGTTCTCCCCGAAGTTGGTTCACCTTACTACGACGAGCGCAGTCCATACGTAGTTCTCTTTTTCTGTGCCTCTTATGTAGTCTTTCCCTTATTTTTTCCGGCATGTGGTCCGCTACAGTGATATTTTTTTTCTCGCTATCACATTCACAATTATCATCTTTAATCCTTACGAAAAAGATTCTCCTTTCTCCTTTGCAGTTGCACTTTCGGTTTGAAGTGCATTTTCAGGCAGTAAATCTAGGATATCGATGGAAGATCTAACTAATTCACATCTTTTATTTCCCGCCTTCCGGAGCATCATTGACCTCGGTGAGTTTGGATCATCCAGACTGTCGACAAGGCTTGTACATTCGGAGCCTATCGCTTCAGCATCATCCGAGGAAGACGTATTCACTTCCATGGAATCTGTGTGCGGAAAAGCAGAAAACGTGGCACGACTGCATTTTCTCTCTCATTCTCATAGTAATTACCTGCGCCAACACTGCCGATTAATTCCGAATTCTCAGATTTTATCTGTGCCCTCGTTTCAACTTCATTTGTAGTTTCAGAAAAAGAGCTGCTATTATTGTCTATATAAACATCAACATTCGATATCTCTATATGAGATATACTTGGCATATAATCATTAGTAAACTGTGTGTCAGGTTCCTTACTTTGAAGTTCATCTTGAAACAATTTTTGGATTTGTTGGAGAACTGCTTTATTCACATTATCGGATTGAATGACGTTTGTGAAACTCTCCGGCTGATGGTGATCTAATGAGACAAGCTGATGCAGACTGTCAGCAGATGTTACGTTGATGTTAGTCTCGACGCTGTGCAACTCGTCGCGGATAGCAGGTGAAACAGAGCTGTTACGAAGGTCGTTACAACTGTCTCGACGTTCATCGCTGCTACATAATTCTTCGTGGCCAAATATGATTTGATTATTTGACGTAGGGCTCAAGTGCACAATTGTGTTGACCCCCGTGTTTTGTAATTTAACTTTAATCTCTTTTTCGATGATACTTAACTTCGTGTTAGTACCGATCGAGGCACTCATTGACTCAAGTTGGTCAGTCAATGAATTTAGGCTTTCCACAAGTATATTCGAAACATACTCATCTATATTTGCACTCTTTTTATTATTAGTCCTCTTATTTTGTTCTAAGGGACTTTGTCTTCTTGCTGACTTCTCAGCGAAGTCGGCGATCGAAATCGGTGTACGAATAGTATTCAACGTTTCGGATACAACAATCTCGAGATAATCGTAAGATGGTGTTTCAACCGTTAACGGTTTATCATACGGAAGAACATTGCCGTCTTCTATGTTGACACTCGCTGTTCTCTCACTAATTTTACCGTCTATATTGTACGCCTTTCTAATGTTCCCTCCCACATTTGGTATCATGGACGCGATGGTCTCCTTAGCAGTGCACATGGATGTGGAACCCGTATCCGATGAATCAGCAAAAGAATGTTCCTCTATGTCGCCACAGCAGACGGTACTGGCTGTTCCAATGATCACCTCTGATGTCGCTACGTTTGTTGTACTCGCGGAACTTTTAACGTATGCTTCTGTTGCGTCTCTGTAGTCAGACTCTGAAGTCGAACTAGCGGCAAGTGCGTCTGTGTCTGTATTGGAAGAAACACCTACCACATGTGTACGGCTGGAAGAGGAATCAGAAAGTCCTAGAACCATGGAAGGTGGCGACAAAGGGGCCTGAGAGGTGCACGAAGAGGGGGAGTCTAGTCCAAGATGCTTGGGTGAGGTACGGCCTGATGTGGGTAAGCGGCGCCCGGAAGACTGACGCAGCTCCGAGTGAGAAGTGTCCAGCGATCGCGTCGTGCGACCGCAGTCGCAGCCGCCGCAACAGCAGGCACGACAGGCGCGCCCGTGCAGCCGCCGTAGCAACGCCGAGCGTCGCATCACCTCGCGCTCACGCCGCATAAGTCTAGGTACGGGCTCGGGCAGCGCACAACATGAGCACGTGTCTACCGAGCCTCGGCTTGCCTCCTCGCTACTCAGTTGCGCAAGACGGTACCTGCAAATGATGGACGTCATGACTTCAACACGTATCCAAACACTAAAGCAGAACCGGAGTATGGTCACAGATATAAGCTAAAAAGTCATCCCATCTTAATACTTCGAACGTGAAAAAATTAACAATCTTCAATTATTAAATAGAAAAAATTTGGAATTGCTCACTTGCGCATGACGGTCTCTGGCATAGAGTAGCGTCGTCGTAGCAAACCCGGCGAAGCCCCCGGCCGTGGCGGCAGCGCGGGAGAATCTGTGGGACCACCTCGGCGCCACATCGCACTGTTCCTACTGTCTGCAAGACTGTCCCGATCACTGTCGCAAGCCGTAGTTTGCCTGAAACCGTACATCATGGAATTTGATCATAAAGACCTCTACTTTAAAGCAACAAGAAAAAAATCCTAAAACGTATTAGCTAATACACATAACCCAGTGCTGAGCATATATTCACGCCTTGTTTCCAACGGGGTAGGCAAAGACAATCTTCTTCCACTTGCTACGGTCCTGAAATACGTCTTTCGCTTCTTCAGCCACTTTCATCAATCTTCGCATGCGTGCTCGTGGGTTTAGAGTACTCTTGACCTGGCCTTTTTTTAGAACGTCTCCGATTTGTTCGCGAAATGTTCGCCTAGGTCTTCCTCTCCCGACTCTACCATTTACACTCGCCTCGCATCATATATCATTCGCTCGTGAAAGCAATATTTGCCATAGTTGCCTTGCTTGGCTGGCGGCTAGGTGATCTCAGTACCAGATGCTGCAGCCCACCGCAGGTTTGGTTTTAATGAGATGGCTAATCCTGTTATGCCGTCTCTACTGCTAGGCTTTTCCATTCATAAACTTTCTACCTTTTCATCTTACGCTTGCCATGAGGGACAAAAATACTTTAATATTGTTAATTTGACATAATGATCTCTTGTTTTGACGCGAACACTACACATTAGAAATGAAAATATTATTTACGGATTTTATCGCGTTTAATTGTGTTTTTATATTCCAGACGTTTCGATTGCTTTACAGCAGCCGTATCACGAAGGGACTGAGGTGTTAGACGTCAAAACTTCACAGTTAACTCGGGCTACCTTCAGCTTTTATATATTAATTTTTGGTCCAAACACGCCAATGGAATATTCATGCAAGACTTTGAGGAGAAAATCCTTAATAATTCTCCTGTAACTCCAATATTCTACAAGAGGTATGTAGATGACACTTTCACAATTTAACCATCAGACAAAGTTACTGCTTTTCTAAATAACCTAAATTCCATAAACTCCAAAATTCAATTTACAATGGAATTAGAGGCAAATAACTAGTTAGCTTTTCTGGGTGTGTTAGAAATCCTGTGTATAGGAAAAAGACCCATACAAACACATATTTAAACGGTGAATCTCACCACCATCCATCTCAGTTAGCTACTGACGGTAAATCTTTGTTTCAGAGCGCACGAGGGACCTGTGCCAGTAAATACTTGGCCACCGAGCTTCAGCATATCAAGCAAGTCCTGCACGACACCAAGCTCCGGGTCCCGCGCCTCCGTCGCAGTGACCGCGTGGAGCCGGCCACAGCCGAGCGAGCACCTGCTGTAGTACAGTACAGCAGAGGCGGTACGGACAAGATTGGCTATATCTTTAAGAGGGTTTCTATTAAAAAGTATTTTAAGTCGGCGAAAAAGATAAGTAAATTTTTACCATCTGTCAAGCACAATATCCCTCTAAAAGATATAGGAGTGTACAAGTTTGATTGTGAATGTGGTCTCTCTTACATAGGGCAAACTAAAACACCTGTAAGGACCCGCGTGAAAGAACACATAGCTGACGTGAAGCACCGACGCTCTAGGAAGTCTGCAGTCTGTGATCATATCCTTGATCGCCCCAAGTATTACATCAGATTTGATAGACCACAAATCCTCGCAAAGGAATACTGATTCCTGCCAAGGATGATTCGCGAGGCTATGGAAATCAAAAAACATCCAAATTTCAATAGAGAAGATGGCTGGGTGCTACCGACGACTTGGAATCCAGTATTAAACAATATGAAATCTAAAACTAAGCATACCTGCACGACCTCAAGATATTGTGAGCACATTCTGCGTAGATCGGACCAAAAATTAATATTTAAAAGCTGAAGGTAGCCCGAGTTGACTATGACATCTGGATGTCTATCACCTCAGTCCGCCCGTGACCAAGGCTGCTGTTTATAGCCGACCTGACAGCTGACCGTCCTATTCATGATTTGTTTGTAACTTCACAATGATTGACTTCTGGCGAGAAGTTATTCTGTTTCCTGTTTCTTTACTTCGCTATCCTGCTTCAAATTCGCGTGTTCTAAGTGCTCGTTATATTCAGCGCACATGCATGATGTACTCGAACGACCACGTATCAAACGTCGCATTATTGTATCGAGTCGACGAAAGAGACTGCATTTGTTAACGCTAGTCGCGTTTCGAGTTTTATTCGTATGTATGAGATTTCAAAATAAAATAGAGTTCTTAATCGTTATCGGTATTGTAATAATTCTGATGCTAATCATTTTATTAAAATTATTAGATTGAACGATTTGTTATCAAATTCCTTTATCGTCCACGGGGCAGAGAAAACCTATTTCCATTAGCCACGAATTGGCGCAAAGAACGCTACGGCCGGCAGCCACGCTCCAACCGCCGACTGCGACACACGGAGAGACGGCGGCGACGCTGATGCCGCCAGGCCGGAGCCTCGTTAGTCAACCGGCCGGATGCACCGCTTGCTGATGAGGATTCGGAGGAGGGCCAGAGACACGGGAGAGATGCATCCAGGTCAGAAATCCATCAACCGCCGTATGAGTCTATGCATATCGATGAGCAACGAATCTTGCTCCCCCCCACGGGCCGGCGACGCGGCGATATCGGCAGCGAGCGGAGCGGATCGAAGAAAATATGCAAAGTGATCGGCATGGCTGTAATTATGTACTTTCCCATTGGCTTCTTTCTCATCTTAGCGTCGGTGCAAGCCGGTGTGTGTGTGTGTGTGTGTGTGTGTGTGTGTGTGTGTGGATTAAATAGAGCGTTGCCAATGAGAGCAGTTCAAGTATAACGAATTAAATATACTCGTACAGCTAACCACGTGTTCGCAATGTTACACGTAAATATTACAAGTAGGAGGGCGAGCGTGTACTTGCGATTGTTCCGAGAATAGAAGACCGACGACAGACCCTTGCAGCGGTGTTCCGGTGACATGAGTGTGCACGTGTGGGACGGGCGGGGGGCAACGCGACAACTTTTATCTTGCAGAAACACTACGCTGAGATACAGCCAGCAAAACAAATAATAAGGTCACCACTGTATGAAAAGCTACGTTGGTGCATTGGTACGCGAGAAATAAATTTACTATTTCCATTTTCGAGTCGTGTTACAATGTAGAGTCACGATCGGTCTGTTCGCTGCTGTAGAACCCCCTGCAAGAACCAGGGACTACTGCTGCTGCTACTTTACTTCTGCGGCTAAGTAAAGTAGAAGTAAGTAAAGCCTATATCTCCTAAAGTATATCAGGGCCGCAAGGCGTGTGCTCGTCTGCGACGACTGCGACGGCGTGCTTGTAGTCCGGCAGATTGATTATGATACATGTATCCAACCGTAAACAATTGAATTTTCTATTAAAAATAAATTACTTTTCTCTTTATGATTATTTTATTTCGCTAAGATTCCAGTAACAAGTAAGCGGAATCTCTTCTCAAAGTCGTCTTTAATCAGAATTATTGAAATAAATTAACGGGGCATAATACTTTGGAGTCACAAAGCATCTCACGCACCAAGAAATGCATCTCACGCACAGTCATCAGACGAACTTAGGACGCGCGCGACAGAGTTTTGTTGCAAGCGTGATGTTTCTTCTTGCGGCTAGTCGAACAGAGCCAGAGGCCGCTTCCACTTCCCCGCACCGAAGTCCTTTTGTTTCCTAATTCTATTCCCTGAACCAGAACCACCACACAAACGTGTGCAGCGCACCTGCGGACTACAGCGTCCATCATGGGCATCCCTAACTACTCACCGTCAAGTTGACCGTTTGTTTGTCTGCTACATTTGCGGCGAATATTTTTCACTTAAGGACCCAACGGACGGACGGCCTCCCGCCGAGGCTCCTGGTCACGGGCACGCGACAGTCACAGTGTCATTTACAATGTTCCGAAATAATGAAAGACAAACGCAAACCGGAGGCCGCACTTCAATAAAATAACAAACCTACTCCATTGTCACTTTGCCAAACAATACACATAAACTGGATTAAACGAAGGTCTGTACAACTTAGTTAGTTAATATAGGTAGCGGCGGATGAAGATGACGTCGCGAAGCGGGCGGCGGGCGGCGGGCGGCGGGCGGCGGGCGGCGGGCGGCGGGCGGCGGGCGGCGGGCGGCGGGCGGCGGGCGGCGGGCGGCGGGCGGCGGGCGGCGGGCGGCGGGCGGCGGGCGGCGGGCGGCGGGCGGCGGGCGGCGGGCGGCGGGCGGCGGGCGGCGGGCGGCGGGCGGCGGGCGGCGGGCGGCGGGCGGCGGGCGGCGGGCGGCGGGCGGCGGGCGGCGGGCGGCGGGCGGCGGGCGGCGGGCGGCGGGCGGCGGGCGGAGGGCGGAGAGCGGCGGGCGGCGGGCGGCGGGCGGGTTCGCGGGGTGGGCGTGATAAGGCTTCCACACTATCACGACGTGACTCATTCGACGACGCGACGAGTCATTTAACGGATTAAGAAACGACGTTCAAGTTCACATTCAACTAATAGCTTTCGTAGACTTCGGGCTGCCAGAACAGCGGGCGCGCGATCAAGCGTAGCTGCACGCACTTGAGAATCTGACCGGCAGAGAATGCCTCGGGCAATAGGGCCGCCACCACACACAGCACTGTATGTGATAGAAATAAATAAACAAATAAACTACCGTACAACAATATTTACTCTATCCATTGACAGCTGGAGGTATTCACCCTGTTAGTGATTACAAGTGAGATTTTGTCTCACTGAACTACTATTGTAACTTCCCCTGTCTCTGATATTAGTGCATTGTTATGAGTGTCCGTGTCTTTGTCACTGGGTCGGATATGCTGGTCCAGTGTCCCGATTGTTATCCAGCATTGTGATAAGTGTAACTCCAGCAGAGGACTTGTAGCATGCTGATAAAGAACAAGAACATCCAACAAACCTTCCAAAGCTAAACTAATCTTTGTACTCGACTACCAGCAGATAGACTATTCGTGAACAGTCTGAACGAGCACTTTAGCCTTTTTTTAAATTGTAAAACGCGCCAGGTCGCCCGTCCGTCCCGCCGCTGCTCTTTTCATATTGCGCAGAAGTATATTTACCGTTAGGCAGCTTCTACTTGAGCCGTGATCTGATAGTTTCTAATTAGTGATAGTCTATAAATACGTTTTCATTGTTTCAGTTCAAGAACTAACGCAACCGCAACAATGCCAATGAGGTTCCTAAAGCGTTCGTCGAGTCTGGCAACTTCTAGATCGAACGCGGCCAGGAAGGAAACGACGAACGCCAAAGCCGCAGCGAATGAGTAATGCAACATAAAACACAGCCAGGTTCAATGCACGATAGGAAAAGCAAGTCGTACGTAGATAAGTCAAGAACACACGGTTAAGATGATAATGTCAGTTGTGATGTTATTCTTATCTGCCAAGACGGCACTCGAGGCCAGGTATATAGCGGGCCGACGCAACAGCATCGCCGCACGCCGGCATTGTGCTCCCGGCAAGATTCCGTTCATTTCGCAGTTGGTTACACAGCATAAAGCTACTAACGAGAACCGAGCGCCGTCAGTGTCTTTGGACCTCCGAGGGCTCCACTAGCGCAGCGGCGAACACGTACGCCTATGGCCTACAGACAATCGTTTCGGGCCGTGCGCAATCTGTTGCTGTGTAGCGTGTCTACGACTCGAGACAAAATCTTACCGCTGGATAACATGAGAAGGAAACCATTCCTTTAAAAGCGCAGCGTCGCTCGACGGCCACCGATCACAATGATTCGGGCGTCGGCGCATCGCAGCCAATTCTAGGTGGGACCGAAAATTAATCATCTTCATCCGGTTTATTGAGTTTTTTTTGCTTTATATTCGTTTTATGAATAAATGTATATTGGTCTCAAATTTATCTTAGATACGACTAGGTCCTTGCGCTGTAGTTTGCCAATTCAAATCTAAAGATGTTAACTGACGAGCGAAGTCGTGTACGCTCCGTTTGTCACGTGGCCTATCTCCGGCGGTCCCCTGGCGTCTGTTCACATTTCGCGGTAGAGTTTCATCGAATGCTTTGTGCTGTTAGTTTAGGCGCCCGAGTTGAGATTCAATTTAGTTATGATGAACGGAAAAGTTTTAATTTCATAGTTAATGTTCATTATTGAAACTTTGACTTCCTATCAAGCAATTGACTTATTGTTTTGATTTAGGTTACTCTAACTCTTATTTTGGTCACTGTGATTGTTACATTATACTTGTATATAATAGAATAGATAAAAAGCCACTCTAGCCCCTGGACATCAGCGCCCAAGGTAAAACTAAGAAGAATGAACAGGTGGTTCACAACACCTCCACACTAAGACGGTAAAGTAAGTAAACTTAAGTAGCAGCCTGTAAGTGCCTACAGCTGGGCAAAGGCCTTCTTCTCAAATATCTGAGAGGGCGTCAGTACGTCTCACAAATTTTAGCGTACTTTTTAAGGACTGGAAATATAATGTTCCTGTAATTCTAAATACTTGCAGGCTGCGCAGTAACGATAATATTTTATGTCTTTTTGTCATACCATCTGAGCAGAAGTGAACCGCACGCTATGTGATGCTTTTGCAAAGCAAATGAAAAAAAACTATATCAAATACCTCAGTATCTTTGACTCACAGTCAAATACTTGGCAAAATAATTGTTCCCTTTTAAAAGTCAATAACAATTAAACTTGTCCACTTCAACGACGCGTAGAGTCCGCGCAGCTGGCTGCCGGCGCCCCGCGCCCGCTGATACGGATCTCGGCTGCGAGATTATCACTGAGATACGATCGGAGATAACGTACTGTATGAGCCATCGGCTGGAAATAAACATTCCTGAACGGGCCGTCTCGACCCCGACACTCGAGTGCCGTTTTCGGTCTTAGCTCGGGGTTTATTTTGGTTTGCGCGCGGCTCTTGGCACGCGGCGCTCGCTTTCGCTCGTATAGATTCTGGAGGGGAGTATTGTGACTACCCCTCCCCTCTTGTCCGTTCCAGGATAATTTTAAAAAGTATGCATGTACCAAGTTTTTAGAACTGTAGTTCGATTGATTCTAACTATACTATAAAATAATATTTAGTCGTTAAATAACAATTTCAGACGACCGAATAACAAAATTCGAAATTGGAACATCTTAAATGCTGCGCGCGTCCGACATGTCCATGTCGGTTCAAAGCGGGCATCAGTACTATTTTATCAATGAATCGTCTTTATTGCACGAAACAGTTGGATGACCGCTTAGCACAGCCGACACTAAGGCCGACGTTTCGTGTTGTTACGTAAACGAGACGTATCCGACGCGCGGGGGCAAGTGCCCGCAGCTCAGCTGCAGTTCCCGGGAGCGTGACGCCGCCCACTTCACGGCCGATGACAAAGTCGCTGAACAAAGGGCATGCAGTAGACAACTGCAGTCTGTCCGTCCGTCCGTCCCGCGACCGCGTCTACGCCGCGTCACGCTCCAGTTAAATGTCTGCTAAGCAACGCGTCACTGCTAAGTTACGTGAATGTAGGTAACACCGCAATCAAAATCATTTACTTGCAGTGAACGTCGCTCGAGTTATGAAGTAGAGGAACAAACTGCATTCTACCCGCGAATCTCAACAAATACCTCCGATGTTCCCATTCTTTGGATAATTATTAAGACGTGCAGCCAGCAGTAGCCGTCTCTCTTAATAATTATTGACGTGTCGCAACAATACAAATTGTTATTGTTGATATTGTATTAATTATTGTTATGACATCTGAAGGCATAAATAATTACGGTCAGATACTTTAGGTATTTAACTTTTCTTTTTTTTTATGGCTGTGACTGCAAAAGAGGTAGCGGTTCACCTGATGGTAAGTGTTACGTCCGTTGTGTACCGTCGCCCATGTACATCTGCAACACCATAGATGCTGCAGGTGCGTTGCCGGTCTTTAAGGATATTTGGGAGATGGGAGGGAAGAGGAGGGGAATAGGGAGGGGGTGTGGGCCTCCGGTTACCTCACTCACCGAACGAAACGCAGAAGCACAAGATGCCTCTACTTCACACCGGTATTCTGCGAGGCCGTGGTACCAATCCGGTCGAGCCGGCAGCAGCTAAAGCCGCCGCTTGAAAACTAAAGATATATTTAAGAATAAAGGTCCTTTTAGTCGAGCTTTGTGCCAGCCGACCGAGTGAAATGGTACCTCAGAATGCAAATGACTTCCTACACATGTTCGTTAACAACAGTTTTGTATTTTGTAAAAGGCGCGTGCCAAATTGTTGTGCTGACTCCCTCCCGGGTCACGTCGTGATTGTATTATTGATCGCCATGGGTGCGAGTGGTGCGTTGTGTCGCTGGTGTCGGTGGAGTCGCACTCACCGCTGCCCCGCGGCGGGCCAGGCGTCGCGCAGCTGGCGCAGCAGCGCCCGCAGCGCCCTCGAGCCGCTCTCCGGCGAGCAGCCTCCGCCTGTGTGCATGTAATTTATAATCTTTGTAAAATAATGTTAATTATTATTTATCCATATTTATTAAGCTCTCACGACTTTATATTCGATACTGTGGTGGGTAGAGGTCTAGAAATATTTAGTACTTTCAACTTAGGGACAACGTGACAGCCAGAGCTGACGTTGTCATTCACTGAGAGTTGATGAATGTCTGGATGTAAAAGGGAAAAGTTTATAAGGATGGATAACTAACTGAGGGCAGGGCATGATGCGATTCGGGATAAATAAATAAATAAGTAAACAAAGAGATAAACAAATACTACTAACTCGGGGCAGCGGGTTGGCCGTGCGCCGCGGTCACCCCGAGTTGTCTGTTTTCCAAGGTTATGATTTTCAATACATTCAACGTACTGTGTGGGTATGAAAGTCACCCTCTGGCATTTTGTTATAATAATACAATAATAAGAAGTTTCATTTATTTTGATTGTAAATTCGGACTATGGGCGACCTAGGTGCGTTTGGAAGGTGCAGTTTAGATGTTCGGAGTTAATGCCTACAATTAATGTTTGTTATCGATGTGTACTTATGTTTTGCAATTGCATATTTTAGTCATTTTAATATCTCAATTCAAAGTGGGGAAGTGGACAAGTGGACAAGACCTAGCTCCGCCGCCTGAGTGCGCTCACGCATCAGTTTTACCTTTCGCAAACGTCCAGTATGATAATTCAATTCAATAATAAAGCAATGGCTGGGCGGGAGAGAGACCGTCGCGACAACACTAGCATAGCTCAAGTCCCACACTCACAGCGTGGTAGGATCGTCTTGGCTTTGCGGCCTTCTTACTTCATGAACGAATAAATAAATGAATGAAATTTCTATATTATTCGATGTAAGAAAGATAATTTCGAACGCGGCGCGAGCGCGCTCCGCGGCACATGACCACGGACACGTATACCCCAGTCCCACTGTTGGACACTCGCATGATATTTTCTTCCGCATCTCTATGACAGGTGTTTCAGTAACGTAGTTACAGTATTGACTTGCGACGCTTGGCTACCGGTTACACAAGGTTAGCACAAGGCTACGTCTAACACTATCATCACAAGCAAAAGCTACACACAAACAACGCACACACACACATTCCCATTTGCAATACAACATTAGCGATACGATCCAAATCAAAATTTCATTGCATGTTAAGAAGTGCAGGAACCGAATAATGAGAGAATTATATGTTAATAATGCTAGCGAATGGGATTCAAATTCTGCGCCAGTCTGCAGCCACTGACCTGACTGCTTGTAACCGGAAATGTAACATAACGCACAAACTGCCGCAGGGCCGCGTGCGGGCGCAGTGCGGGAGCCGCGCGGGAGCCGTGCGGGCCCGACCCCCGCGCCGTGTGCCGCCGGCCCCGTGCGCCCAACTAACTACATTCGTATGCTTTTAGGGGAAGGCAATGGAGCCGTTTATCGCGTGCGCTCCACTTGCACAGAAACACGATCCAACATTTACATCCGACGTCTGCTCTTGTTTTTAAAAGACACTTAAGAAAGCAACTAAAAATAGAATATATATATATATATTATTTGTGGATATATCTTATTATTCAGACAGGATCGTATTGTAATTGAACACCCAGGATGCCGTGCGGCGAGACCGGTCAATTCTTTGTATAAATAAACAGTAGTAGTACACGAGCTCATAGTAGTAGCCAGTCATTCGTGGATAAATACAAGGGTCCAAACACACCGCCGGACGCCGACGCGCTGTCGCCGACAGGACAGAGAAAAGGAAGGAAAGGAAGAGGACGAGGTGCAGCAAGTATGTCAACCGGTGATCGAATTAAGTAGTAATGATTCACCAGGAGCATGACCGTTAGAATCGCAATTGCACCTCAGCGGCATCCACGATCAGTGTGCCTGCAGGCTCTGTCGCCCTCGGAACTCGGCACGCAGCGGTCAGTCAGTGCGGTGAGTCAGTGTGTGAATGTGTGAGTGCTATTATATTAAGTATGTCATGAGAATTATAAACAATTAATATTAAAAGAAATATATACAATACACATTGGTCAGTTTACATACAAGCAGCGCTCTGTGTGCTTGCTCGAGACACTCAATAATGTTACATTTACTGTTTTGTTTCGCTTGCGCGGGTCCGTCGGCAGCGGCAGAGGTTGCGAGCTAGGAGCGATCTCGGTCGTCTTCGAGCGCTGCCACCGCTGCCCCCGTCGCCACCGCGTGACACGAGCTGTCCAGTTGCTTCCGTCGCCAAACCCACGGCACTCGTGAGACGGATACAATTTAATGTCGTTTTACGTAACCAGTTCATCTTATTGAAGCCCTATTTCTTCGTTATGTCGTTGCGTATATTACTAATATTTCATATCACATCTATCATGATGTTTTTTTCAAGTATTACATCGGAGTTCTTTTAAAAATATGTATACCATGAAATATTAATTAAAAATTCGCGACGTAATGTGGCGAGACGGCGGCGGTCGGCGGCGGTCGGCGGCAGTCGGCGGCGGTCGGCGGCGGTCGGCGGCGGTCGGCGGCGGTCGGCGGCGGTCGGCGGCGGTCGGCGGCGGTCGGCGGCGGTCGGCGGCGGTCGGCGGCGGTCGGCGGCGGTCGGCGGCGGTCGGCGGCGGTCGGCGGCGGTCGGCGGCGGTCGGCGGCGGTCGGCGGCGGTCGGCGGCGGTCGGCGGCGGTCGGCGGCGGTCGGCGGCGGTCGGCGGCGGTCGGCGGCGGTCGGCGGCGGTCGGCGGCGGTCGGCGGCGGTCGGCGGCGGTCGGCGGCGGTCGGCGGCGGTCGGCGGCGGTCGGCGGCGGTCGGCGGCGGTCGGCGGCGGTCGGCGGCGGTCGGCGGCGGTCGGCGGCGGTCGGCGGCGGTCGGCGGCGGTCGGCGGCGGTCGGCGGCGGTCGGCGGCGGTCGGCGGCGGTCGGCGGCGGTCGGCGGCGGTCGGCGGCGGTCGGCGGCGGTCGGCGGCGGTCGGCGGCGGTCGGCGGCGGTCGGCGGCGGTCGGCGGCGGTCGGCGGCGGTCGGCGGCGGTCGGCGGCGGTCGGCGGCGGTCGGCGGCGGTCGGCGGCGGTCGGCGGCGGTCGGCGGCGGTCGGCGGCGGTCGGCGGCGGTCGGCGGCGGTCGGCGGCGGTCGGCGGCGGTCGGCGGCGGTCGGCGGCGGTCGGCGGCGGTCGGCGGCGGTCGGCGGCGGTCGGCGGCGGTCGGCGGCGGTCGGCGGCGGTCGGCGGCGGTCGGCGGCGGTCGGCGGCGGTCGGCGGCGGTCGGCGGCGGTCGGCGGCGGTCGGCGGCGGTCGGCGGCGGTCGGCGGCGGTCGGCGGCGGTCGGCGGCGGTCGGCGGCGGTCGGCGGCGGTCGGCGGCGGTCGGCGGCGGTCGGCGGCGGTCGGCGGCGGTCGGCGGCGGTCGGCGGCGGTCGGCGGCGGTCGGCGGCGGTCGGCGGCGGTCGGCGGCGGTCGGCGGCGGTCGGCGGCGGTCGGCGGCGGTCGGCGGCGGTCGGCGGCGGTCGGCGGCGGTCGGCGGCGGTCGGCGGCGGTCGGCGGCGGTCGGCGGCGGTCGGCGGCGGTCGGCGGCGGTCGGCGGCGGTCGGCGGCGGTCGGCGGCGGTCGGCGGCGGTCGGCGGCGGTCGGCGGCGGTCGGCGGCGGTCGGCGGCGGTCGGCGGCGGTCGGCGGCGGTCGGCGGCGGTCGGCGGCGGTCGGCGGCGGTCGGCGGCGGTCGGCGGCGGTCGGCGGCGGTCGGCGGCGGTCGGCGGCGGTCGGCGGCGGTCGGCGGCGGTCGGCGGCGGTCGGCGGCGGTCGGCGGCGGTCGGCGGCGGTCGGCGGCGGTCGGCGGCGGTCGGCGGCGGTCGGCGGCGGTCGGCGGCGGTCGGCGGCGGTCGGCGGCGGTCGGCGGCGGTCGGCGGCGGTCGGCGGCGGTCGGCGGCGGTCGGCGGCGGTCGGCGGCGGTCGGCGGCGGTCGGCGGCGGTCGGCGGCGGTCGGCGGCGGTCGGCGGCGGTCGGCGGCGGTCGGCGGCGGTCGGCGGCGGTCGGCGGCGGTCGGCGGCGGTCGGCGGCGGTCGGCGGCGGTCGGCGGCGGTCGGCGGCGGTCGGCGGCGGTCGGCGGCGGTCGGCGGCGGTCGGCGGCGGTCGGCGGCGGTCGGCGGCGGTCGGCGGCGGTCGGCGGCGGTCGGCGGCGGTCGGCGGCGGTCGGCGGCGGTCGGCGGCGGTCGGCGGCGGTCGGCGGCGGTCGGCGGCGGTCGGCGGCGGTCGGCGGCGGTCGGCGGCGGTCGGCGGCGGTCGGCGGCGGTCGGCGGCGGTCGGCGGCGGTCGGCGGCGGTCGGCGGCGGTCGGCGGCGGTCGGCGGCGGTCGGCGGCGGTCGGCGGCGGTCGGCGGCGGTCGGCGGCGGTCGGCGGCGGTCGGCGGCGGTCGGCGGCGGTCGGCGGCGGTCGGCGGCGGTCGGCGGCGGTCGGCGGCGGTCGGCGGCGGTCGGCGGCGGTCGGCGGCGGTCGGCGGCGGTCGGCGGCGGTCGGCGGCGGTCGGCGGCGGTCGGCGGCGGTCGGCGGCGGTCGGCGGCGGTCGGCGGCGGTCGGCGGCGGTCGGCGGCGGTCGGCGGCGGTCGGCGGCGGTCGGCGGCGGTCGGCGGCGGTCGGCGGCGGTCGGCGGCGGTCGGCGGCGGTCGGCGGCGGTCGGCGAACTATTGCAGAATGTCCTTACATTCGGGCATATTCAAGGGACAAACCGCGGAGGCGCCGCAACCAGCCTGCCACGTTAATTAGTTGCTAACGCGTGGCTAGTGGCGATAAGCACCGACGTCCGGTTGCCTAGTTTTGCATCTGACAACTTCTATCAGACGGAGCCGTATCTGCCGGCGACTGCCGAAGCCCGGGTGCGTCACGAATTTAACACATCACAGATCCTTACCCTTTTACAAGAAATATTGAAAACAAATGAACATCAGCGATTTGTATGAAGACACTTCATTCATCTTGCAAATTAAATGAGTGAGCGTGGTGCCGGCGAGCGCTGACGTCGTTATCTCCCGACCGAAACCGAGAGCACGCCGCAAACGCTCTGGTTAAATCTTAATTTGAAAGATTGCAAGCTAACAAGAAGGGTTCGTACAGAGATTTAGTTTTGTTTTCGGTGGCAAGTGTGATTACATGGCTACATACGCACAGACAAACCAATTAACGACAACCAACATTTTTGTTCCACGGGATTTTTGGCATAAAAGTAGCATCTTGCAAATGCCCACAGATGGGCAAACCTTCTTCTCAATTATCAGAGAGGGTTTGGAGCCGCGGAGGGTCCGCCACGCTGCTCCGATACGGGTTGACGGACTCCACATGTTCAACTGATGTTTGTTTTATATTTCTTAGACATGAGATTTCCTCACGATGTTTGCCTTCACCGCTGAGCTCGTTGGAAATTCATCACTTAAAATTGCTATTAACTTGAAAGTTAAATCGCGACGATGAGTCGGTAACAAATACAACAAATGGAACGCTTCCGCGTGTCCGTGTGTTCCCCGGACGTGCGAGGCGCCGTACCGCGGGCCACCAGCGCACTGTTCGCGATCCTGGTCACTCGGTCTTGTCGTGGCTAGTCGGCATGTGTAGGTTTACTGCCTGCACTAACAACGATGCTGCCTCCACGGCGCCGTTTGGCATTTAGCTAAACAGCGATCAAAGCTGTCCCATCAACTAAATCACCGGCTTCTTGTTTATTATTTTCTTTTTGTCTAACTTTTAGATTAAAAACATGTTTAATAATTTTCATTATGTTTTATTTTCACAGAAGACTCGCGTTGCGGTCAGCAAAGTATTTTACTCTGTGTGACCAGGCCCTGCCAGTTGACCGTCGAGTAAAGCTCATCGTCGCATTTACTTAACTAAGACCCTGTTGACGTAACGGACGTGACAACTCGGAAAACAGTCGCCGCCAAGCTCCAGTCCTTTTTCGGACGCACCGCAACGTCGAAGCTCCTTATTCGAGCTTCAGTGACGCAATGAGAGCTGCAACATTGTAACAACGAACTTCTGCAGATCAGAGGATGCGCCTAAAGTAGCTTTTTAACTTACACATAGTACAATGATAGTACACATGCACAAGGCTTCACTTGCGGACAACGGACAATCTCGGAATAACATGTAGATACTAGTATATCCCATTTTAAATCGTAGTTCAAGCCGACCAAATACTTTCAGGTTATTGGCGGGGCGTGTTCGCGTGCACGTGCCGGAGTTCCACCGCAGCTTCATGATTTCGACCACGAGATGCTTGTGATCCCACCACGACTAACACTTCCCTTACTGCGGCGACCCATCCCACGACAGAGCCTCTCCTAATGAGCTAATTCAGCTGGCTTTAATGACGGCGGGTGTGCGGGCCGGCGGGCCAGGGGGGCCTCGAATGCCTCGAGTGCGCGCGAGGCTCGGCGCGTGACTCGCCGCCGGCCCGCGTGTGTTCTTCGAACCGATCCGAGCGGAAGCCGCACGCTATTGGAACTTAAACAACCACGATTAAAACGAGCTCATCGTTGTAACAAAGTTACGAATACTACAAACACATGATATGTTCAATTAAGACACGCACTAGATGATCTCCTGCCGCTCCTAGCTCTGACTGCGACTTAGTGGTTCGCGTGCCTAATGCAGACCATGGGTCCTAGCTACGAATCCCTGGGGTTGCGACAAACAAATTATCGGTTTTCGGGTCTAGTTGTGTTGTTTCGTACCGTATCACTGATATTGCATAACCTTTGCATCACGTACGAGAAGGTAAAGTTTTATGTTTAACAAGTCTTACAATTTGTAAGTTGTCGGTTTGAAATCGGGCAGGAACACTTCAACAACCAAAGTAAGACACAGGCGTGACTTCATACCGGCGTGATGTGGTTGCATCTTGTGCTGCTGCGTTTCGTTCGCTGTGAGTTAACCGGAGGCCCACTCCCCCTCCTCACCCTCATCCTCCCTCTCATCTTCTAAATACCCTTAAAGCCCGACAACGCACCTGCAGCACCTCTGGTGTTGCAGATGTACATGAACGACGGTAATCTCTTACCATCAGGTGAACCGCATGCTCGTTTGCCGCCATTCCCATAAAGAAAGAAAAATATAGAGACAATCGCGGGTTCTATATCGTGGACGAACAAGATAACATAAGGGTCTAACGTAGGGCCGAGTTACTAAAGCTTAGTTATTCAATGCCAATAATTACTTAATTAACAGCATAAGGATTAGTGGATACATAGCTGTTTAACAAGTCACACAGAAACAGGATTCCCTATCCAAGCTAAAGTGTTCGGCTGTACTCGTGTCGTGTCGTGTCGTGTCGAGCCGATACCGCGCTAATTGCACCTTCATGAGGGACCGCTTGTACGGTGGCCCGAGGTGTCCAGCCGCTGGTTCTTTCGGCTCAAAATATACCGAGAATGAATGCTAGAAAAAACTACACGTTTGTATGACATTATATCTTTCACCCAGTTTGTGTTTATGACCCGCATCGTGTTATTGTCTAAACAATACACAGTGAGGCAACACTGCATTATCTGGTATTTATAAGCATTCACACCTGTCGACCATAGGGGCAGGCAAAGATTACGAGTTTCCGTTGGATTGGACACAGCCAGGACTAGCCTCTGGAAGACATAATGTGACTCCTGCCGGATACATTACACATCCCGGATATGTATGTAATGTAACAGAGCCCGCTCTCACGGAACACCGTAGCGTGGAGCAGCCGCCAGCAGCACATCGCAGCCGCGGCCCGGGCGCGGAGAGGAAACAACAGAGGACTCCGTCAGTGGTTCCAACATGACGATGTAGACACACTCTCTAAAATAAGGCCCTCTCTTCTTCAAAAACGCTCAGTGGTGGACTATAAACAAGATGAAAACCAAACGTAGTTCATGGTGTAATAATAATACAAGGAGTATTGAGCACAATGCCAGCAATTGTTACGGTGACGCTGTCCGTCGGCCGGCTGCGACTTGGTCCCAGTGCTCTGCCCAATTAGCATACACACCTGGGGGTCGGTCGCATCAGTCGCGCAGGAGACCAGCGCGACCGAACGCGAGAGTGCAGCCGAGCCAACGGGTGCCATTTTGTTTTTGGACATTAACTTTACAACGGGCGAGACTACTTGTTATTTGGCATTGAGATATTCAACTCGACAATAAAATGATAATGTTCCCATAACCTTGACTGAGCCCGCGGGCGGCACCGCTTGCGAACTCATCTCCATTACAATACACATCGAGCCCTCGACACTGTTAGACCTGGCTTACAATATGCACGAGGGAGTTCACTTTCCTTTTGCACTTTAGAATAGTCCATGCTAAATTAGTGGCAGGCTGCTGACCCTCCGCTCGCAGTGATAGTCGCGCAAGCAATTTTATCCCATCTGCTCTTACATGGACGTTGTCACATCCGTTATATTCTCGTATGACGCCTGTGCTGTGCTGTGCTGTGCTGTGGTCACCTGTTGTCTGGCCGTAATTACAACAGCAACATAGCAACAATGCAATGTCGCTTCGCGTTTCGGAGTTTTCGCATTCGGAGTTTCGCTTTATTACATCGTTCTGACTCGGACAGTCACTGTTTAAATAAATAATGAATCCGACGGTCGTTTGCTAATGTTCCCTATTTCGATGAACATTCCCCGGTCACTCGGCGGTGTCGAATCGAACTTATGAACTAACAAGGAGAGAGGAAGGGGCGCCGCGTTACTGGAGCGCGAGAGCTCCAAGCCGTGGATAAATAACTGGAGCAGGTGGGGATCGATACTGACTTTGTAGACTCGCGGCGGTCGGCACGCAGCTGGGCGCTCGCGGGCCGGTGGACCGGACGGAATGGTTGCAGGATAAGTAACGAGACTTCGAGCTGAGAACCGCGTTCGACTCCCAGCGGGGATTTCAGAAGCGTGATCTCGTCCGACTCTCGTGGGAAGGATGAGTTCGCGCGGAGAGCGCGGGCGCGTGCGTGCGGCGCGCGGCGCCGGGTGAGGTCCACTGCCGGTGCGGGTGCCGCTTCCCGCCACCACGCCACCTCGCCACCTCGCCACCTCGCTGCCCCGCCACCTCGCCACCTCGCCAGTGGCCACCACAACGTCACCGCGCCGCACCGATTTACTATACGGTGACCTATGTTGTTATAAAAACGTTTCATCTATATTGATCAAAATATAGAGTATATTTATTTTAATATATATTTTTCATTTTTTTTTTATGTTCTTACGGCCGCATGGAAGTGATCAGCATGTTTACAAAGTCCTGGGTACCGAGTTCAAATAATTGAGTGTGTTTTAAAAATACCGCGGCCTATATTTTCAAAACACGCTCAATTACTGACCTGATATCTCTATGACGTGGTCCTCCTGCCCGCCTGCAGCCACGGCGACAACTTACTACGCCGAATAATATCGGTACTTCCCAGCTGTGCAGGACACATTGCACGCGAACACGGACCCGCACATTAGTCTTTACCTTTCCACGTCCGATGTAACGCTTATGCGATAAAACTGATGCAGGATCCACTTGTGAGCGGTAGATCCGGCACTTGATGCTGATCCCGACGTAAGCGGTGACTGCCTTCAGTGACCGGTGGGTTTCAGCACATCTCCCGCGCGTGAAAAAATATGAAAAAAAAACGCTAACGGAATCTGTAACCAATGCCGACCCACATAACGGGTTACACGAGTTATATATATTTAATTTATTCATCAGCGGCCTGTCGACCCCCACTCTGATCTCATGGACAAGGCGTTCGATCTGAAGCTGGAGCACTAGAACGTGTTGACGCGAAGTAACATGGCTATATTGTCAATAATACACTTACATCATGTCTGTAGTTAAATCCGGTCAAATGGACGGTGTGATTTACCTATAGTTATTGTGGATTATACTGTTCGTTACTTGGAACAAGTCTGCGCTACCCAACACTCTACGCAGTAATAGGTGACAAGGAATTATCTCATGACAACTGTAACTCATATGAACAGAAAAATTTAAAACCATGGATAAAAGACAAGTTCTTGAAGAATTATTTAAGAGCCTCTAACAACGCAATAGCAACATGAACATTCCTTGAAATATTATTTAATTTTCGAGACATACAGATTTCCTCGCAGTAATTTCTGCTGAAGCCTGGACTTAACACGGTAATTTTCCATGCTTCATATTAGCTCTGGTTTTTATTATTTAATCGTCTTATGCATATATGCGATGTCTAGAACGTTTGCAACATTCTTAAACTTCCACAGGAAAACAATCCAAAATTATAATGACAGTCCCCGACATCGACCCCGACAGCCGGCCGACGCAGTCCGCATCACGTACGCAATGCGCTGTTCGCCGTGTCTTGATAGTGACGTAATTAATAAAATCCATAACAAGTGTTACAGTACCGAGCAGCTGACCAATTTAATATGGCGTCTTAATGTATACACGTCGGCTGGAACCGACAATACTGCTCTAGGACACAAGAAAATATCTTTACGTTGATACTAAATACTAACATCATTAAATGAAAACATTATTTTCTACCACCAACATTTCATATTTGCACTTTATCTTTTTTCCTTCTCGTCTTCATTGCGTGAGATAGTGAAATTCGACTTCAGGAAATGCTCAGTAAATCTCATGACTTCCGACAGATGGTGTTATTCTGTCATAAAAGAAGCAGACCTATAAGTAGGTCTTTGGTACGGCGTTCGCCAATCCGGTAATCATATATTCATATATTTAACCTTCATAAAAATTACCGAAAATCTTAAATGCACCTATTCTATGTACAGAACTCTGGGCGAGATTTTCTCTACTCACGAATACTTAATACAGTGGAGAAATAAAATTATGCGACAAGGTCGACGTTAATTTCATCCATTACAATTTATTAAATAGATACCGCATCATAGCATTAAAAGCAAGTGTAAATCTTTTACAAATATTTTTACTATTTAGGAATTTTATAAAGTGACATCTTACAAAAGTCGATCGTATTGCTACGCCATTCTCCGTGGCTAATTTTTAGGCTCGTTTATTAGATAGAAGTAGATGGCGGTAGCATCATACAAAAATATTTTGTATTTAGATTTGTTACATGCATGCATTCTATGGAATATGTAAGTCCTGAATATCTAAGCATAATGAGTTACATTAAAATTTTTGTTTGTACATTGCCAAAGAACGTTTTATGGGGATTCGATAGATGGCGTAAGCGGTAAATGCATAAGTTCTGTCCCTAAATTTTAATAAAATTCAAATACAGACTAAAGATGAGCCTTTAGATAATGAAATATACTTTAATATTTCATAATGAAAAGGTATGTATTTCAACTTAAAATGTTGTCACGGACTGAAGAGTCAGGGGCGACGGCTCGGGTGAGGAGGGGCTGAAGGGGGCAGCGGCAAAACGAGAACGAAACATAAGCACGCGAGCGAGGACACCGAGTCGTGACGTGACGCATCGCACGGAATCGCAAACACAGCGCGACAACAACTGACTGTACTCCTTTGTGAACCTAAGCTTTCAGTGTATTACAAGATGAAACATTATCGTATCATTAAAATAATATTCCAATTATATGGTAATAGTATCTTCATAAATCAGTGGAAAAGAAAGTGTCTGTAAATATCATACGAATTTCGTGACGTTTCGTGACATTTCGTTAGCATTCGGAAACATTCGGAGTTGTTGAAGCGTGAACTGTGCGCGGAAAAGTTTCACATCTACTATGTATATGATGTATTGTGTAGCAATAATCAACATTAAAGAATACCTCTACTGCTTTAAAAAAATAACTAAAAAGCTGTGTATTGATTAAGCCATGACCGGTAAAGGGAAAAAGTTATTGGAGGAGATTCATCCATTGCACGTCATTCGCGAAGTGCAGAAATGGCCGGTGTTGTACGTGAGGAACAGCCCGGAGCGGTCGAATGCGAATTTTAAAAACAAAATTTGGACTGAAATAGCTAAAGCTCTACTTAGCAATTGGGATAGCTTGAGCACCGAGGACAAGCGATGTAAAGGTGGGTTTGCCCGATACGTGTACAGCGTAGACATCACTCGAAAGTATAACTCAAACAACTAAGTTGCGGTTCGGACCGCACTTGTCTATACATAATAAAACAAATCCACATGTACGCTAAATCGCTTCGGTGGATTTGAAGATAACCTGCACAACAAAATACAATTAGGTCTTAATATATTATTAAGAAATCGGCAAGCAGGAACTCTTTTAAAAATTTAGTTAAAGAACATTATTTAAATTTAAATGGACTTATTTAGTTATTATTGTGTTTCTTATTTATATTTATTTATCTATCTACATATGTAATAGTATATTATTATGTATATTATTTATTTTTATTCATTAATTTTATTATATCTATTTATATTTGTTTATAGTTATTTTAAATCATTTTATTACTTAATTAATTTAATAAATCAATACACCTGCTACGGCTATCTCACCAACCCATGGGTTGAATGGGAGAGAATGCCAATAGGCATTAAGTCCGCCCTTTGTAACCTCCAATTGGGGTGTATGCAATAAAGTATTTTAAATAAAAAATAAAAATAAATAAATATATTAAGTACAGATTTATATATCAAAATGTAATACGTATTTTACGTAATAGAAAAAAAAATTATTCTTCCCGGGGGCTTTGCAACAGACTTGAAAATCCCAACGGCTACCGACCGGTGGCGACAAGCTCGAGAAATATCAGACCGAAATAAGCAGACCCGTGACGGGCAGCAGCGTCTTAGGTGCGAGGTGTCCGGCGAGGTGTCCGGTGCGGCGACCGCCTGTCGGCTTGCCGAGCGTGGCCATTACTGCACATCCTCCTTATGGGAGAGGCCCGTGTCCTGCAGTTATGGTAAGGAAGGCCTAGTCCACTACCAATCGCCTCCATTGCCCTTCAAATCGAAACACAGTAATGCTTGCACATTACTTCTTGGCAGTGGAACTGGGACATGGTATTCACCTGCACGGATCCCTGTGCTGACTGAGAGCTCTTGAATTTTGCGATTATTTATTGCAATTATAATAGTGTTAAGCTTCAACAACAGCAGTCGCACTGGTCGATGAGGCTTGCGCATTAGTCTACACATGTTATAACCAACCACTCACATAATTATTATTTTTAGGGTTCTGTGCCTCCGAAAAACAGACTAACATACGTATCCATCCGCCACCGCTTGATCTCACAAAAACCTTTCTAGGTAATGTACCACATGTAGTAATAATCAAAAATGATTGACGGACGGAAAGACGACGCACTCGGTGCATCTCTATGTTTGTTTTCGGAACTGCTGAAGCGGAAGGTGAAAATAAAATCGGGAAGTGAGGCCCCCTACCCAGCTGCTTAAATAATTATTTTGTACAATTGGATACTCGCAGTGTGTTTCGCTTATAATTATCAATTCTAAGCGTTATTAAGCATATCGGTTTAAAATGTATTTGTCGTTAATAAAATAATGTGTAACTCAGTTTCAGACCTGCAAAGAAAATGGCGGAACTTGCGCGACACATTCAAGCGACAGATTGAAATAGAGAAGAAGATCCGCGAGGGAGTCAGCATAAAAAAGAAAACATATGTGTACTTCAAGTATATGCTTTTTCTGTTGCCGCACATCGAGGCTCCGGAGGAGGAGGAGCAGGACCAGACGGTGCCGCCCCTCCTCGAAGATTTCTTGAGCCGCAAGCGCCGAGCGCAACCGCCGGCAGCCGCGCGCCGCCGCGCCGGGCGGCCGCGGGGCTGCGACGTCGCGTCGCACTCGGCGCTCCCTTCCAGCGACCTCATCGACGAAGACCGGCACTTCCTCATGTCACTCATACCATCCTTTAAAAAAATGACGGATAACGAAAAACTTACTGCCAAAATGGAGATATTGAGAGTTATAAAGAAAGTGAGGAGCGGGTCTGAGCAATCTACCCGAGCGTCCCTTGCGGTCGATGCACTGCTGCTCGACGACCACCCGTCGAGTTTCAAGGAAGAGGTCATCCATTTGGAGACGGGCGGCTTGGGACAGTCTTATGACGAATTCAGATGTGAAGAAAGTGAAGAGAATTCTGAATAGTTTTTCTGGACGATCAAACACATTTGCGAGCACGGAGTTATACAATGCACTAGCCTCGACGGCTAGCGCCGGCCTTCTCAACAAAAGTACTCACTCCCCGCCGCATACGCCCGGGGCATTCGGGGCAACCCATCGGAAAGAAGTTGACCAAACATCTGTTAGTCTTATTAATAAAAACTTTGGTAATTTTTTTTTAGGCAACTTTCACATGTCTAGACATTATTGAATTAAAAATATTGTTTACATTAAAAGTTATGTCTATACCTTCACACGCTGCGATTGTTACGAGACTGAGTTGAATCGGTAATAATCGCGGAAAAGTAATCAAAGTCTCAAACGTAAGTGGCTCAGCTACCCGCGGCTGATGACACCAGGGGATCACCCGGTCGCTCGTGACGCTGACCTGATGGCTGAGCTTTCAGCGCACCGGACTCGTTGACGCGACTCCTGAACACTAAAGTTCTAAGCGGAAGTCAATACTTCTTAAACTTGACAACTGCAGTCTTGACAAATCATCTAATCCATTCTCGTACAGGATTCAAGCTGCAGCTTATATTATAGGTGTAAAACGAAAATCTCGGCTTGACCGAAGAAAGGCCACACTCTCAGACTCGAATAGAGAGAGCAGAATAACGGCGTCCTTACTTCATTTCTCTTCTCTACCAAATTTTCACATTAAGGGCATCACAATTCCTTTCTCGGATAAATAAAATCCCTTGACGCTAAGTTGTCCTGGCATGGAGCGCATATCTAGAATATAAATAAAAATCACTTTCCTTAAAAAGGTTCCTGCCCCGCAGCTATCTTATTTCTCTCATTTAGACTGTCATCCTTAGGATTATCAATTACACAGGTGTGTGCTACTGGTTGCTACACATGCGTAAATAAATAGACTTGAGCGCCTGCAAAACTTATACAGTCTTAAATATTTTGATCAGGTCTCATTTTACCGACTCTAAAAATCCAATATCGCAAGAACATTCGAAGCTTTTATCTCCTTTTTTATTTCTCTACACAATCATGCATAACAGTCTTATCACGTTTTCTATAACCTCATGTAAACAAAAAACTGCTAATTAAACCTACCTAACCTACAGACGTATTCCTACTCCCACTCTTTCTCCGTACGTGCAGATAGACTAGAGTGAACTTCCTTCCGTACGAATGATTTCAACATTGTTTGAATGCAAACCAGGGTGTGGTTATCCAATGGCCAAAGAGTTTGTACTGGAGACAAAGAATAAGAACTTACATAGTGTGAGAGTAACTGTTTTTTGTCTACTAGACCTCTAGCCAAAAAGATCTTTAAATTTGAGTCTTAGTTAATATTACGATTGCTTAAAAGCTTAAAGTGCAGATAGAAAATTTATAGTTATCTTTTACTGATAATTTGTTGACCTGACGAAACCAAAACGAAATTTGGAGGCTCTTGAATAGTTTCCAAATACGGCCCAATATCATGTTAATATTACACAATCATAAATACACTGAATAAACAAAATGTAATAAAATTTTACGTGCTCGCACCAAATGGAGGTTGTCAGACAGCGATGCAACTCTCAGTCCGGGGCTTCCGGGGGCAACGGTTGTTCATTTATATCCACCATTAGAATGTTGCTGACGTACTTAGGGATACAGATAGATCCAACAGATGCTAATAAAACTCAATTGTAAAATGGATAATTCACCATGTTACCCTTTTATAAATACCTATGTCCACATCAGTAGGCAGTAAAAGTATAGTGGCACCCTATGAATGTTGCACTGCCGGCCCAAGGCGGAATTCTACGACAAAGATCAAGATCTGGCGCCTTTCACAATTCACATCTCGCCACTAACGTAACTGAAATCAAATGGTCGTCAATAAAAAAAAACTTCTATTACTACCGTACATAGGGTACCTTACTAGCTTTTTGCATAATTTCTTTTTTATTACGTTTATGGGGAAATGTATTATCTCTTTCTCCAAATGCTAACTTCACCAGCTCGTGTCGCAACCTGCCACCAAACGATTCTCTGGCGATCAAGTTATTGCGGAATATTTACCGAACGCAAATCTCAAACTTCGGGGCCTTCGTATGCACCAACAAACATTTATCAGGAAACTACTTCATTATGGCATAAGAAGTATAGTGCTTAAGCGTACTTGAATAATAGAATTCAAAAAATCAGCGAGTTCTTCCGGATCGACGAAATCAATGGGAGTTCCGCAGGGCACGATTCTTGGCCCATTCATTCACATAAACATCGAACCTTACTTTGATGTGGATAAACATGATAACAATAGTTAACTAATAATATTTCATTAATTTATAATTAAACGTCTACTTTTAATACACAACGAGGTTAATAATATTATGTCTGTAATATGTATTTGGTTTAACGTTAATGATTTCCTTTCAAACGGCTATAAAACTAAAAAAAAATTCTTCACCTAATTTTAAAAATATAGATACGAAACAACTTATAAATGGAAAAGATCTAGACCCTGTGGACTGTTTTCCTTGGAATAACTTTAGATACAAAGATTGAATGCGGCCCTCGCGTATACACACTTGCTAGCCTACTTAGCTCCGCAGCACAGCTCGAGGAGCAGTGATCTCCTGCTCATATTGCAACAGCTAGGATAGCTTACTTTGGATATTTCCATAGCATAATGTCTTATGGTATTCACCTATGGGAACATAAGATTAATATAGAAACAATATTCGTTTTACAAAAGAGGGCCATAAGACCTATCTATAACCTTAGAAATAAATATTCTAACCTTGACGTATGTTTTTTCAAGAAATAAATAAAAATTAAAATCCTAGGAAGTGCGCTGTCTTCCTATCAGTAGGTTTAAAAAATGATTAAGCAGAAAATGTATATAGCAACCTCTGGGAATGAGTGGATCGCTCCCGAGCTTTTCAAAATTTTTATTGTAATATTGTACTAAATATTTTTTGTTGTGAAAAAAGAATACGAAAAAGAGGATACCTTCGAAGTTTCTTCTCCGCCTAAGGAATCTAATTACGAAATGGTTGATGACATACAAAATTTCGTTTGACATTCCTTCAAGATCTTTATGTCGATGAATACTTTAACGCCAGACGTTTGACGTGATTTATCTTTCTTTCTTATATGTACGGTCGGTTGATGTTTATAACCACTCATCCGGCGAGGACACGCAACGGGGACCCGCAACGTCGACCCGCAACGTCGACCCACAATGTCGACCCGCAATGTCGACTCGCAACGACACTGTCTCACTTGTCTTCCACACTATGGTGTATACTCTTCGTATTCGTATACGAATATTCAAATCATAACGAAGCTAAAACTGTACGTTAAATGTATTTCTAAAGAATCGCTTTGCCTAAACGGTCATTTGTGAAGTTCGCGCTTGTTATTCTGTTCTCATGCCTATTTATATGTGACACGAACCCATTTAGTACTAATTTTACACACAATTAAATTTAGGGGATATTAGTAACCATATTAAATTAGTTCTAAGGTCTAATACGGGTCTCTACGCTATTCCTCTGGGAATGAAACCGCACACAAAAATTGGTCTATGGTATATTATTATGATACCTAATAGAAGCAGTGCTTTCAAAATATTTTAGACGACTTCACCTTGGACCGACCGACGCAGCCGGCGCGTGAGCGTGCGCACCGCGAGCGCGCGGCTGCGCGTGGCGGTGCGCTGCGGGCGCGGTCGGGTGCTGCTTGCGGACGGCGAGCGGGGCGCGGCGCTCAACGGCGGCAGCGACAGCTTGCCGCAGGCGGGCGCACGCGGCCACGCGTCCGGCGGCGGAGGCGGTGGCGGTGCACCCGCCGGCTGCGGAAGCCGCAGCGGCGGTAGCAGGCGCCCGCACGCCGCGCGCCCTCCGGCTGCCGACCACATCTCGTTCGAGAACGACGAGGAGAACCACGAGGAGGCGGACAGCTCGGCGCCAAGCTCGAACGTGTAGTGGCGGGCGCCTGGCACTGTGACGACGCCGAGGCCGCTTCCGGGCACAACCCCGCCGCTCGGCGAGAAGGTTGCAGTGACGCGCGGCGGCTCCGGGGACAGCACGCCGAACGGGTGCGTGAAGTAGTACAGGCAGAGAGGCCGCCCCTGCAACCGTGTCAGCGTCACTCACACGCACCAGTTGCACAAAGCTAGGCTTAACGCGAAATTGTATTATTATTAAATAAACGAGATAGAGATGACACAATATACTCTATATTAGAGTTTTGACAGTTGCTGACAAAACTAGACGCCGATTAATAGATACGCACAGGCGACCTCCGCCCTGCTCCAATAACGATGCTGTACCCGTTATTAGCTTCTGGAACTTGGGTCCAGCAGTGTTGGCTGGAATGTCCGCCATCGCCCTCGGTCGGGCGCCGGAGCTTCGTCTGTTAGCGCGCAATGCATATCCCCTGGGACACTATGTATATTTATCCGTGATAGAGCTAAGCCCATCTTGTTCTCCTTCTGCGTTTCATTCGGTGAGTGAAGAAGCCTTCTACCCTCTCCCCAAATATTTTTAAAGGCTGGCAACGCACCTGCAACTCCTTTGGTGTTGATCATTTACCATTAGGAGAGCCGATTCCTCAGCCCCCGTTCCCATAAAAAAATTTTTTTTTTTAAGTATCAATACAACTCAATACAGCGACCCTTTTCTGTTACAATAGCTTAAACTGAATCCCCGAAATCAGCTCGTCTCCAAAAGAAACTGTTTGCAGAAACGTAACACTCGTAGTTGAGTGAGCATCTGGAGATAGCATCAAATATATTTTTTATAAAGCTATATTGGGAAACTTTTCCGTGTGGCTGTCGGATTTCCGTGTGGCTGTCGGAAGTAAAGAATAGCGCCAACCCTGTCTGACCATGGGTGTCGTAAAAGGCGACTAATGGTAAAAAATTATATTAGGAGATGGGCAGCAGCATCTTCCCGCACTAGAACAAAAAAAAACTGCGGTTGCCAACCCGCTCGCCAGGCGTGGCAACTAAGGCAAACCCACCCCATGATGAGAGGTAAAAGCAAGCAATGGCCCCCAGTCCCCGGCGGCCTCGCTAGTCCTGGCTATGGTGGCAGCCATGGTAACGGCGAGGCAGGGGGTGCGAAGAATCACCGGTTGATTTCTAGCTGCCAACCCAAACGACTGGACCTGGCAACATATAACGCGCGCACATTGAGGACCGACGAGAAGATACTAGAACTGGAAGAAGAAGTAAGCAAGTTACACTGGAGTATTATAGGGTTGTCTGAAGTCCGAGACAGGAAGAGGACTCTATAAACTTAAAATCCGGTAACTTGTTCTACTACCGGCAGGGTGACCATCTGTCCCAAGGAGGTGTCGGTTTTATCGTTCACAGGTCTCTCATCAACAACGTGATCGAGATCGGAAGTGTGTCGAGTAGGGTCGCGTACCTTATACTCAGAATAACCGAAAGGTATTCGCTGAAGGTCATACAGGTATACGCACCAACCTCGACACACCCTGATGATGAAGTGGAGGCAATGTATGAGGAAATTTCAAGAGCCATGCATTGCTCTAAGACTCACTACACGGTGTTGATGGAAGACTTTAACGCAAAACTAGGTACGAAAAAAGGCGATGAGCTGACAGTGGGGAACTTTGGAGTAGGACAACGGAACCCAAGAGGGCAACAGCTGGCTGACTTCATGGCAAAGGAGGGATTCTTTATGATGAACTCCTATTTCCAGAAGCGGCCCCACAGGTAGTGGACATGGATGAGCCCGGACGGTACCACAAAAAATGAGATCGACTTCATCATGACGACCAAGCGTCAGCTGTTCAGTGATGTCTCTGTGATCACTAGGGTAAAAACCGCCAGTGATCACCGAATGGTAAGAGGCACACTGAACCTTAACATTAGGCTCGAGCGGTCTCGTCTGGTGAAGTCTACGCTCCGCCCACCACGTGCCCTTATCCAGAACCCCGAGAGCTTTCAGCTCGAATTGCATAATCGCTTTCAGTGCCTAGACGATTGCGTTACAGTGGACGATACGAATAGCAGGCTAGTGGAAACTGTCCATGCGGTAGGAGCTAAGTTTTGCAGGACCCGCCGCACGAACAAGCCCCAAAAGCTCTCTGATCACACTCTTAAACTCATGAAAGCCAGGCGTGAGATAAAGCTGCAGTCTACAACGGATGCGTCAGCGTATCGGCTACTAAATAGACAGATTTCCAAATGTATGAGGCAAGACTTACGCAAATTCAATACAGCCTGTATTGAAAAAGCGATAGAGCGGAACCAAGGCTCCAAAGTCTTCGCCAGAGATCTGTCTATCGGAAAGAGCCAACTGACCAAGCTGAAGACCGAAAGCGGCGCAGTCATTTCCGCTGGAGCCGAGATTTTGAGTGAGATCGAGAGATTTTACGGACAGCTGTACACAACGTCGTTGAAACCACACACTGATGTGAGTAACGACCCAAGAGCCAAGCTTATCCGACATTACTCCGATAACATCCCGGACGTCAGTCTGAGCGAGATTAGGATGGCTCTCAAACAGCTTAAAAACGGCAAGGGGCCGGGTGAGGACGGAATTACAGCTGAGCTTCTGAAAGCGGGTGGAAAACCGATACTTGTTGTCCTTCAGAAGCTGTTTAATTCCGTCATTCATGGCGGTGTTACGCCGAAAGCGTGGAGTAGAAGCGTGGTTGTCCTATTCTTCAAGAAAGGGGATAACTGCCTTTTGAAGAATTATAGACCGATATCGCTTCTAAGTCGCGTCTACGTGCTGTTTTCGAGAGTCATCTCAAATCGTCTAGTGAACAGACTTGACGACTTCCAGTCTCCCGAACAAGCCGGATTCCGAAAAGGCTATAGTACCATAGACCACATACATACTCTTCGCAGATTGTACAGAAGGCCGAGGAGTACAACTTGCCATTATGTCTGGCGTATGTGGACTATGAGAAAGCCTTCGATTCAGTCGAAATTTGGGCGGTGCTACAGTCTCTCCAGCGGTGCCAGATAGACTCTCGGTATATCGAAGTGCTGAGGTGTTTGTACAATGAGGCTACGATGTCTATCCGAGTACAGAATCAGAGTACGAAACCAATCCAACTGCAGAAAGGTGTAAGACAGGGTGATGTCATATCCCCGAAACTCTTCACCGCTGCATTGGAAGATGTTTTCACGCAGCTGAACTGGAAAGGATACGGTATCAACATCAATGGCGAATACATCACTCACCTTCGATTTGCCGACGACATAGTTCTTATGGCAGGATCGCTGGAGGAGCTCAGTACAATGCTCAATGACCTCAATAACGTCTCCCAACAGGTTGGTCTTAAGATGAACATGGACAAGACGAAGTTCATGTCAAACGTCCATGTCACACCAATACCGGTTGTTATTGGGAACAATAGGCTCGAAGTTGTAGACGAGTACGTATACCTGGGACAAATTGTCCGATTAGGTAAGTCCAACTTCGACTCAGAGGTCAATCGACGAATCCAACTCGGCTGGGCTGCGTTCGGGAAACTACGTCATATCTTCTCGTCGAGTATACCGCAAAGCCTCAAGACGAAAGTATACAATCAGTGCGTGTTGCCAGTGATGACATACGGATCCGAGACTTGGTCCTTCACTGCAGCCCGTATGAGGAAGCTCAAAGTTGCTCAGCGCGCTATGGAAAGGGCTATGCTCGGTGTTTCTCTGCGTGATAGAGTCTGCAACGATAATATCCGCAGCAGAACTAAGGTAGCCGACATAGCCGTAAGGATCAGCAAGCTGAAGTGGCAATGGTCCGGCCACATAGCTCGCAGAACTGACAACCGTTGGGGAAAAAGGTTCTCAGTGGCAGCCACGTACAGACAAACGCAGTGTGGGACGACCCCCCACAAGATGGAGTGACGACCTGCGCAGTGTTGCGGGAAGTCGATGGATGCAGGTGGCTCAGGACCGAGCTTCGTGGCAATCTTTGGGGGAGGCCTATGTTCAGCAGTGGACTTCTGATAGGCTGAAGTGATGATGATTGGGAAACTAAAATTTTCATCGTGTACATCAGTCAACGGAATGGTTGCCATATTCGATAATGTACTCGAAGATATAATTTAAAAAAAATGTACCCGTCAGTAGCCTCAAAGGAAGAAGCTATCCCGTTTGGTTAGAGACATCGTTCAAACAAAATCCGAAATGTTTCTGGTCATTCATAAAGCACAAGCGAAAAGGAACGAGTAATTATCCTTCAGAGATTTATCCCAATTCTAGAACTGCCAAAGATGGTGACGCTACAGCGAATCTTTTTGCTGCAAACTTCTCATCTGTATACAATGTTCCCAGTTCCTCCTTATCACCTAAAAATGAAAATCACCTATGTAAGAATGTTTTTACAAACTGCGTCAACGCTATGACTTTTTCCCTTGAGGCAGACTCCGTTCTTTAAATCCTAATAAGGGAGCCGTTTCAGATGAGATACCGTTTCTTTTTCTAAATCAGGTGACAGAAGCTCCGAAAACTACATATTACTACTAATGCGTTCTGTTTTTTCATGACACTATAAACATATTATTTCCGAGAGATATGGTTTTGTCAAATTTAGGTCCACTACTACTAATCTTGTGCCCTACATCGAGGCTCTATCGGACTGTATTGATAACTCCATGTCTGTAGACGTAATCTATACAGACTTTTCCAAGTGGACCATAACATGCTTTTTGGCAAAGTTATCTGCACTAGGTGTGGGTGGATGCCCTTTAAAATGGTTATATTTCATAACTTGGTAGAAGAAAATCGGTCGTGGTGGTCATTGCCTTTAAGTCAAAATCCTTTACAGCGCTTTTCGGAGTTCCTCAGGGATCAATATTGGGTCCATTATATTTAAATATATTGATCGACATTACATCCTGTTTTTATTACTCAGATTCTTTCCACTTCCGTGTTTAACTTCAAGAGGACCTAGACCGTTTAGTACGGTTGTGCATCGAAAACAGAATGCCCCTAATATAAATCCGCTTTAATGTCCTTGTCGATAATATCGTAAAGACCGGATTCAGAATGCTCGGATTTGTTTTAAGGAACATGAAGTGTTTTTCAAATCCTTGGCTTAAAATTTCGATTTACAACGCACTAGTTCGAAGTGGGCTCGAGTACTGTAGCCCAGTGTGGAGTCCACACTATGACGTTTGTGTTAAACGTTGTGTTGAGAGAAGACAGAAACGTTTTCTGTGGCACTTTTCGTATGACTGTATTATTAAGAAATTACAGAATTATAACACCCGTCTAAAGCATTTCAAGTTTCTACCTCTCTCCTCCCGTAGACTCACTACAGTGTTACTTTAGATAAGTAATAGATCTGTATAATATTAATATCCATTTAACTATACTAGACCGTGTCTACTGACTTTTCGTGGTTGCCTTTAAGTAAGGTGACACATGCCTTTCTTTTTTAAACATTCTTATAAAACAGTTTTGTTGTGTTAACCTTGTTGGTAGTGCTTAATAAATAAATAAGTATAAAAGAAAGTGGCGCTTGTAGCTTCTGAGCTCCAATTGGATTTCAATGCGGTTTTCGTCATCAGTTAGGGCGTGTCACGAGGAGAACTATTGGTTTACACAGGAGGGCTCTGTCGCTGGTAGTTTGAAGAGTTAGGGCATGTCATGAGGAGAACTATTGGTTTACACAGGAGGGCTCTGTCGCTGGTAGTTTGAAGAGTTTAGGTCGGTGCTGACTGCACATGGCTCACCTTCATGTCCTCGGTGGAAGTGGACGCATCCGACCGCCCATCATTCATATTTGATAATTAAACGTCTTGTTTCAGAAGGAATATTAGGCAATTAAAACTTTTGCATAAAGTAACATACATATTAACAATTTTTCCTTTTACATACGTATTATTAATGACTCCAATGTTCGTAAATAAAGGAAAATACACACGTTTAGGCAAGTTTTAGTTTAGTTTGAGCCGACTCCTCAAGCCCTGGGGCGAGGCAGCGCAAGGCAGCGCGAGGCGCGGCGGCGGCGGGCGGCGACGTCCCGGGCCCGCCGCGTGACGTCGCACCGCCGCGCCGACTGCTTGCCCCGGCTAGCTTCGCGGATGCCGGAATACTTTCATATGGACTCGTTTTTCTTTGATTGATGCCTAGTTAGGTAGTAGATCCTTAATAACAAGATTGTTGGAGGCAATTTCGTTACGCATTGTAGAGCGGCCGTTACCTGGAAGCCCAGACATCCGTTCCCAGCGCACTATATCATCGAAGTACGCGTCCATACTAACCACCCATACAGACCCAAGCGACGGCTTTTGCTGCTACTGCTCGAATGGATCGGCTTGACCGAGTTAGTGCCAAGGAGGAGTAGTAGTGAAGTACAGGCATCTTGTGCTTCTGCACAGTGAGCTAATCGGAGGTTCACTGCCTTCCCCCCTCCCCTATCCTCTCCCCAATTATCCCTAAATATCGGTCAGCGCACCTGTAGCTCCTCTGGTGTTGCAGATGCACGAGGGCGTCGGTCACATACCAACATGTGAATCGTTTAAATAACAATCTAATAGCTGTCTATGACTGGTCACCACGCTTCGGAGTCTCCGTGAATCCAACGAAACGCCAAGCTGTATTGGTAGGCAGCTCGACAACGCTGGCTAATGTAGATTTTACGAATCTACCTTCTCTCCGTTATAATAAAAATGTGATTTCGTTTTCGAGCTCTGTCAAAAACCATGGGTTATTTATTGATAATACTTTGAACTGGAGAATTTTTTTTTACCTAAGTTAGCCGTAGGGTCACTGCCTCGCTACAAGTACTCTACCGTCTTAAAAATGTTCTTCCCTTTAAAACTAAGCTTATGCTTGTCCAGACACAGATACTTCCTATTATTGATTATGCAGATATGCGATACGCCGACCTAACTAATTAAACAAAGATCTTCTTTACTATTCAAGTAATCTAGAGCGCCTTGTTAATAACTGTATCAGGTATATTTTCAACCTTTGCAAGTATGACCATATCTCACAGTACCGTTCTCACCTTAAATGGCGCTTTGTTCATCAAAGGCGTGACTCTATAATTCTGCTTGTTCTCTTCTCTGTCTTAAATGATGCTACCTCTCCTACTTACCTTAAGGATACATTTCAGTTTGTGTTTTTAACTCATGACCGGGTCCTTCGCTCTTCATCTAATCAAATCAAGAAAAGCATTCCACAACACTTAAACCGACTTTGTTGGCAATCCCTTTAATGTTCAAGCTGCACTACTCTGGAATTCCATACCTGAAGACATTAGGAAAGTGTCTAGTAAGAAGCGGGCGGCGGGCGGCGACGTCCCGGGCCCGCCGCGTGACGTCGCACCGCCGCGCCGACTGCTTGCCCCGGCTAGCTTCGCGGATGCCGGAATACTTTCATATGGACTCGTTTTTCTTTGATTGATGCCTAGTTAGGTAGTAGATCCTTAATAACAAGATTGTTGGAGGCAATTTCGTTACGCATTGTAGAGCGGCCGTTACCTGGAAGCCCAGACATCCGTTCCCAGCGCACTATATCATCGAAGTACGCGTCCATACTAACCACCCATACAGACCCAAGCGACGGCTTTTGCTGCTACTGCTCGAATGGATCGGCTTGACCGAGTTAGTGCCAAGGAGGAGTAGTAGTGAAGTACAGGCATCTTGTGCTTCTGCACAGTGAGCTAATCGGAGGTTCACTGCCTTCCCCCCTCCCCTATCCTCTCCCCAATTATCCCTAAATATCGGTCAGCGCACCTGTAGCTCCTCTGGTGTTGCAGATGCACGAGGGCGTCGGTCACATACCAACATGTGAATCGTTTAAATAACAATCTAATAGCTGTCTATGACTGGTCACCACGCTTCGGAGTCTCCGTGAATCCAACGAAACGCCAAGCTGTATTGGTAGGCAGCTCGACAACGCTGGCTAATGTAGATTTTACGAATCTACCTTCTCTCCGTTATAATAAAAATGTGATTTCGTTTTCGAGCTCTGTCAAAAACCATGGGTTATTTATTGATAATACTTTGAACTGGAGAATTTTTTTTTACCTAAGTTAGCCGTAGGGTCACTGCCTCGCTACAAGTACTCTACCGTCTTAAAAATGTTCTTCCCTTTAAAACTAAGCTTATGCTTGTCCAGACACAGATACTTCCTATTATTGATTATGCAGATATGTGATACGCCGACCTAACTAATTAAACAAAGATCTTCTTTACTATTCAAGTAATCTAGAGCGCCTTGTTAATAACTGTATCAGGTATATTTTCAACCTTTGCAAGTATGACCATATCTCACAGTACCGTTCTCACCTTAAATGGCGCTTTGTTCATCAAAGGCGTGACTCTATAATTCTGCTTGTTCTCTTCTCTGTCTTAAACGATGCTACCTCTCCTACTTGCCTTAAGGATACATTTCAGTTTGTGTTTTAACTCATGACCGGGTCCTTCGCTCTTCATCTAATCAAATCAAGAAAAGCATTCCACAACACTTAAACCGACTTTGTTGGCAATCCCTTTAATGTTCAAGCTGCACTACTCTGGAATTCCATACCTGAAGACATTAGGAAAGTGTCTAGTAAGAAGCGGGCGGCGGGCGGCGACGTCCCGGGCCCGCCGCGTGACGTCGCACCGCCGCGCCGACTGCTTGCCCCGGCTAGCTTCGCGGATGCCGGAATACTTTCCTTATGGACTCGTTTTTTTCTTTGATTGATGCCTAGTTAGGTAGTAGATCCTTAATAACAAGATTGTTGGAGGCAATTTCGTTACGCATTGTAGAGCGGCCGTTACCTGGAAGCCCAGACATCCGTTCCCAGCGCACTATATCATCGAAGTACGCGTCCATACTAACCACCCATACAGACCCAAGCGACGGCTTTTGCTGCTACTGCTCGAATGGATCGGCTTGACCGAGTTAGTGCCAAGGAGGAGTAGTAGTGAAGTACAGGCATCTTGTGCTTCTGCACAGTGAGCTAATCGGAGGTTCACTGCCTTCCCCCCTCCCCTATCCTCTCCCCAATTATCCCTAAATATCGGTCAGCGCACCTGTAGCTCCTCTGGTGTTGCAGATGCACGAGGGCGTCGGTCACATACCAACATGTGAATCGTTTAAATAACAATCTAATAGCTGTCTATGACTGGTCACCACGCTTCGGAGTCTCCGTGAATCCAACGAAACGCCAAGCTGTATTGGTAGGCAGCTCGACAACGCTGGCTAATGTAGATTTTACGAATCTACCTTCTCTCCGTTATAATAAAAATGTGATTTCGTTTTCGAGCTCTGTCAAAAACCATGGGTTATTTATTGATAATACTTTGAACTGGAGAATTTTTTTTTACCTAAGTTAGCCGTAGGGTCACTGCCTCGCTACAAGTACTCTACCGTCTTAAAAATGTTCTTCCCTTTAAAACTAAGCTTATGCTTGTCCAGACACAGATACTTCGCTCTTCATCTAATCAAATCAAGAAAAGCATTCCACAACACTTAAACCGACTTTGTTGGCAATCCCTTTAATGTTCAAGCTGCACTACTCTGGAATTCCATACCTGAAGACATTAGGAAAGTGTCTAGTAAGAAGCGGGCGGCGGGCGGCGGGCGGCGGGCGGCGGGCAGCGCGACAGTCTCCTAACGAGGCATTGACTTCAATTGAATCGCATGCACTAACACACCCAGCCCGCGCCATGCCCATTGCCCACAAACAGAATTTGTGTTCCATTTCTACTGAATGCCTACTACTTCAATGTTTAGGTAGTTGAGCACTTTCTTACGTATACAGGGTTGTGTCGCAAATATTTGTTGCACTGTTAGCCTCCCGCCCAGCGGTTCCATCCCACTTCACAGATATTGGTTACTGATTCTTTTACTTATCAGACATTGAGGAGGCGCATCACAATAATTATAAATGTAAATACCTACTACAATGTCATCTGTACGAGCAATGCACTGCGCGACGGCTTCGTGTGCCGGCTTTTATTTTCTTCTACAGCCATAAATCTAATCTAAGAACTTCGATTTATTTCTACTGTAGTATAATGGCTGTCGGATTTCGAACAACACACCCTCCTGCGTCGCAGGGTGGCAGAAGGTGATCAATTGCGGATTCGTTGGAAATGAAGCAAAGGCGATGTATGGTGGCAGCTGGGAGCTGGGAACAATACTTAGAGGTCAAGGAAAGAGGCGATGAGTCATCAAATTTACTAAATATCCAAATGGAATAAGGTAAAATGAAGATTAGATTATTACTTAGCGTTTTATTAAGTTATTATATGTGCAGTACTAACTGTCAATTTTTAAATATATAACGTAAACGTATTGAAGTTAATGAGTTTCAATACTTTAACTAGTGAAAAATTTTTGTTTTGATTCCATCTTCCTTTTCCATATCTATGTTTTTTACAAATTATTAGACATAAGTCAGTAAATCAGAAGAATGAAATGTGAGTTTAGGACTCTAGTAATTGGTTCCATTTAATTCAAATTCCAAAAATCCTCTCAAATATACAGAAACCAGAATCAAGCTACATTGCGACTGTTCTCACCCGGTGAAACTTCATCATTATAGAAATTATTTTAAACACACGTGTTTTACAAACTATACACTTTTTCCATTAATGAATTTATAAGCCTCACGCCATCTTAACCTTGTGTTTATAATAATTGACATAAGAGAAAAACATCAACGTCATAGCAATAGACGTAACTCCAAACTATTATTTAATTGCTATTGAAATAATGTTAGGGTTAAGTTCCGTGTTTATTTCTGATCAAACATTCTTATATTACTAAATAAACGAAATGTATAATTGTCTTTAAACAAGCAGAACTAGTTCCGAGCGCAATACAATATTAACAGCATCGTTCACGAGCTTTATTTAACGATTGATTTAAATAGGCTCTCATAAACACAACGAACAATTTCTAAGTTGTCTAAAGTGCTTCGTTTAGTGGAGGGAAGGCATGTGAAGCATGGCGGGCGGCGCGCGGCTCACGAGACGCGCCTCGGGATGCTGCTCGAATTCAGATGGACCACCAGCGGGCGCGCGCCCCCGGCGCAGGTCTGGCTGAGAGCAACGAGGCTTACTTTTCCTGATAATCTTAGCCTAATAATTGTATCATTTAGAATCCATCGCCTATGGTAAGCGTTGCTTCTCTTAATAAACCAAAAACGTAAACTGCATACTCTGCGCTCCTCGTCTGGGAATCACAGTAGTCCACTATTGACACCAACACACAAGTTGCAGCGCTCAAGTTGATTGAAGTAATGAATTAAATAGTATATTGATATCAAATTAGGTTGTATTGTTTCCAGTAACCCAATTTTGTACTATAAAATGATTGAGTATACCGATGTTTCAACCGTTTCAGTGGAGTGTAGCGGCACGAATTCGAACCCAGCTCACTAGCGCACTACGATATTAAAGCGTGGGGCCCTGCCCTTACCAGGCTGCTACGGCATGATTCTACTGAATATTCCATGAATAAGCACATTACTAAAGTAGATTTATGGTACTTTGCACAACACTGACGTAATCGCTATAGATAATGACAAAATGAATCAATCATTAACATATATAAAATTAAACACGTGGACTTGACGCTTTGTTCATCAAAGGCGTGACTCTATAATTCTGCTTGTTCTCTTCTCTGTCTTAAACGATGCTACCTCTCCTACTTACCTTAAGGATACATTTCAGTTTGTGTTTTTAACTCATGACCGGGTCCTTCGCTCTTCATCTAATCAAATCAAGAAAAGCATTCCACAACACTTAAACCGACTTTGTTGGCAATCCCTTTAATGTTCAAGCTGCACTACTCTGGAATTCCATACCTGAAGACATTAGGAAAGTGTCTAGTAAGAAGCGGGCGGCGGGCGGCGGGCAGCGCGACAGTCTCCTAACGAGGCATTGACTTCAATTGAATCGCATGCACTAACACACCCAGCCCGCGCCATGCCCATTGCCCACAAACAGAATTTGTGTTCCATTTCTACTGAATGCCTACTACTTCAATGTTTAGGTAGTTGAGCACTTTCTTACGTATACAGGGTTGTGTCGCAAATATTTGTTGCACTGTTAGCCTCCCGCCCAGCGGTTCCATCCCACTTCACAGATATTGGTTACTGATTCTTTTACTTATCAGACATTGAGGAGGCGCATCACAATAATTATAAATTTAAATACCTACTACAATGTCATACGGCTTCGTGTGCCGGCTTTTATTTTCTTCTACAGCCATAAATCTAATCTAAGAACTTCGATTTATTTCTACTGTAGTATAATGGCTGTCGGATTTCGAACAACACACCCTCCTGCGTCGCAGGGTGGCAGAAGGTGATCAATTGCGGATTCGTTGGAAATGAAGCAAAGGCGATGTATGGTGGCAGCTGGGAGCTGGGAACAATACTTAGAGGTCAAGGAAAGAGGCGATGAGTCATCAAATTTACTAAATATCCAAATGGAATAAGGTAAAATGAAGATTAGATTATTACTTAGCGTTTTATTAAGTTATTATATGTGCAGTACTAACTGTCAATTTTTAAATATATAACGTAAACGTATTGAAGTTAATGAGTTTCAATACTTTAACTAGTGAAAAATTTTTGTTTTGATTCCATCTTCCTTTTCCATATCTATGTTTTTTACAAATTATTAGACATAAGTCAGTAAATCAGAAGAATGAAATGTGAGTTTAGGACTCTAGTAATTGGTTCCATTTAATTCAAATTCCAAAATCCTCTCAAATATACAGAAACCAGAATCAAGCTACATTGCGACTGTTCTCACCCGGTGAAACTTCATCATTATAGAAATTATTTTAAACACACGTGTTTTACAAACTATACACTTTTTCCATTAATGAATTTATAAGCCTCACGCCATCTTAACCTTGTGTTTATAATAATTGACATAAGAGAAAAACATCAACGTCATAGCAATAGACGTAACTCCAAACTATTATTTAATTGCTATTGAAACAATGTTAGGGTTAAGTTCCGTGTTTATTTCTGATCAAACATTCTTATATTACTAAATAAACGAAATGTATAATTGTCTTTAAACAAGCAGAACTAGTTCCGAGCGCAATACAATATTAACAGCATCGTTCACGAGCTTTATTTAACGATTGATTTAAATAGGCTCTCATAAACACAACGAACAATTTCTAAGTTGTCTAAAGTGCTTCGTTTAGTGGAGGGAAGGCATGTGAAGCATGGCGGGCGGCGCGCGGCTCACGAGACGCGCCTCGGGACGCTGCTCGAATTCAGATGGACCACCAGCGGGCGCGCGCCCCCGGCGCAGGTCTGGCTGAGAGCAACGAGGCTTACTTTCCTGATAATCTTATCCTAATAATTGTATCATTTAGAATCCATCGCCTATGGTAAGCGTTGCTTCTCTTAATAAACCAAAAACGTAAACTGCATACTCTGCGCTCCTCGTCTGGGAATCACAGTAGTCCACTATTGACACCAACACACAAGTTGCAGCGCTCAAGTTGATTGAAGTAATGAATTAAATAGTATATTGATATCAAATTAGGTTGTATTGTTTCCAGTAACACAATTTTGTACTATAAAATGATTGAGTATACCGATGTTTCAACCGTTTCAGTGGAGTGTAGCGGCACGAATTCGAACCCAGCTCACTAGCGCACTACGATATTAAAGCGTGGGGCCCTGCCCTTACCAGGCTGCTACGGCATGATTCTACTGAATATTCCATGAATAAGCACATTACTAAAGTAGATTTATGGTACTTTGCACAACACTGACGTAATCGCTATAGATAATGACAAAATGAATCAATCATTAACATATATAAAATTAAACACGTGGACTTGACGCTTTCTTGTTCCAGCTTCCCGCCTTTTTAGCAGTTGCCTGTCGCGCGGCTCACCGCGCGCACGCGTCGCCTCCGCAGCGCACTGCGCTTCGGCACCACGCACTCCGCACTCCGCACCACGCACCGCGTAGTCCGTAGCAGACTATGTTTTCAATGTTCACTTGTTGCAACCGCGCCGTGCTATCTCGCGAACGGACATGATTCGGTATAGGTATAGTGCCAGTGATAAAAATTAATTTATTAGCTTCAACTGTCCCGCTTCCTAGACCTCGAGTGTTAGCGATTAGATAAAATTAACGCGTATCGATTTGTTTGTTACACTTCCACAACACGAGGCCCGCCATCCGGCTCCGGGCTCCCGCACTGCGGGCCACCTGCCTGGGTCGCGTTAAAAATTTCAATTAGGTACTTAAATAACTAACTTACAAGCAATTCGTGTGCATTTCATTTTATTAAACATGCAACTGTCGGCTGCCGACGTCGCTGCCTCCCGTCACGGATACATTCTAATATATTATTTGTTACATAAATGATGAATAGTTCATACTAACTCTGTCTATGGCCAATTTAAATTCTCTTACAATTCATGTTTACCTACTCACCTTAAGATGTAAATCTACTACTACCATTTTGAGCTAAGGTAGCGTAGGGTGGCTGAGGTCGTTACTTCCCACATCTGCCAGGTGTGTGTGTGTGCGATGCGATGGCCGTGACTGCACTTCACTCTTGATACATGCAGCTAGTGTACACTTAGGATATTAATTAAAAGCTAGTTGTAGCCCGCGGTTCCGTCCTAGAGGGCAAACCACGCGGGGACTCGAACAGGGGCGCAGAGAAAAGGTCGTTATTGTTATTACAGAATCCGCAGTATGACAATCTACATCTAGACCCCCTTCTTAGCGAATATTGTTGTGAAATTTCAACTAAATCTGTTCAGTAGAATTGACTAGAGGTTCAAATATTGTAACATAGACACATACAAACAAACTAAACGTCTGTTTCGGCACCGGTACCGCTACCAATACAAGTAGGTATATTTGCATTTTAAAATAATATACAATTTTAGCTTCCTTACATTTTATTATTACTATAAGTATAGTTAACAAGAAAGGTTCTCGAATGCCAATCTCCACGAGGATGTGGAGCAGCCTGCCGCGGGCGGGCGGCGGCTGCGTGCGGCGCAGCACCGGCCCGGACGTGTGACCGTGATCATTATAAGTGTGGATATAGAATTAATAATAAAACACACTGATACTGATACTGATACGCTGAGCTGTTGCGTTGCCTACGTCTAAATGATCGTGTGTTCGTTGTTTTAATCGATTGAAGTGTTTTAAATGCCCTGATTAATTAATTGTTATATAACGAACATGGAGCCGCAGACGGGACAGCCGCGGGCTCATCGCCGGCCCGCGTCGCCAGTGCGTGAGCGATCACTTGTCCCACAGCACTTGAACTTCGATGCTCCTATATAATTATGAACATTTAGTGATTGATCTCCAGATACAAAACAGGATACACAGGAAAACTGGATACACATGCCCTAGACGCGTACTAAGTCAAATCAAATCATTTATTCGTAGAAATAAGAAACATAAATTTCACATGTCAAAGGTCATTTTTAAAGTCTACCACCGTTTCGTAATGAGGTTCCTCTAAAGGAGAAGAAACAGGCGAAAGAAACTTAAAATTTTAATAATGAAAATGAAATAATATATCCTTCCAAGTGTTAGAGATCAAGAAAACAACTTCTACAAAACATGTCTTAACGGATTTTGTTATAATTTTGCTGTTGCGCCTGATTGTAGACTTGCATCTACGTCTGCACTAGTTCCCTTCGTCCCGATTCGTACAGAAGATGAGCGGCACGTTCACCTGCCGGTTCGGAGCCGCTGAGCGGCAGGCTGAGCGGCAGGCTGAGCGCTTCCATTCCCGCGCGCCGCTAATATTCAGACGAGCTACATATACTTGACACTAAGCCTAATTAGGTGTATATGCGTGTGTGATTTATGTCCTCAAAGATAAACAACCTCTTGCGTGCGGAGAACGCAACACTAAGGCTTCTTAGTGTTGCGTTCTCCGCACGATGTAGAGACTGATTAGATTGAACCGGAGACCCATTTCTATTGGTACGATGACATCCAGTCCATGTCATTGCTCGGGCGTGGCGAAGCACTTCGGTTCGATGTCGCGGTGGCGCAGCGAACACTAACAAACAACCGTTGGCTCGTTTTTTATCCTAATTTGAATGATACAAATTAACGAACTTTGCATGCAGTTCGGTGTAGCTCCGCCCGCCATTGTCGGCGACGTCAACTTCATCGTTTTAATGTAACGTTGCGCTTACATGCCGACCTTGCCGAGGCCATGCTTCATCCGAGGGCAACAGGTTCAACAGTTTTATGACGCAGGAGCTCCAGCCCGCCCCCGGCAACGTATTTCCCAAGCGCGAGTTAATAATAAGTCTAAATGTCGGTTAAAATTGGCGCTCGCACCGCCTGGCCCTTGCGACACTTTTAGTTATAATAACTATTAATAAAAGGATATTTTAAGGTTTTTTCTCGGTCCGTCTGGGGGTTGAATTAACAAAGTTTGCCATTACAACGAATAATCCGACAATGAGAAAAAAATATTCAACTCAGTGCTGTGTAGCGCTGCATTGTGGCCGCGGGGGGACGGCGCTGCATCAGCACTGCTGTGTGGTTGTATTGCCTGGGCCGAGCAGCGCCAAGAGCACGTCGTGGCGTAGGCGGGCAATCTCTCGCTTCCTGCCTTAACTTATAAAGCTTCTGGGAATATGAGCCTTAAGTCCACAACGAGAAGCCTACGTGAACGTGAACGCGGACAAAGGAGAAGGAGAAGGTCCGCCGACTCAAAGTGCGACGAATCTTCCCAACAGGACTAGAACTGTTACAATGCTACTAAAAGAGAAGAAAAAGAGAAACTCAAAGGAGGGAGAGGGCGGCCATTTTGATTATGCCCCGCCTCGAAAAGATTCAAAACCCGGGACTCACTGAACCCGTCATTCTCCTCGGAACTCTATATTTTAATAGTAAACAGAACTACGACACTGTATTCGGTTATGGCTATAATTTGAGAAAACTTAAACTGGTATTTTCAAAAATCCTTTCTCATTTCACCGGCTACAGACTTCAAAATTAACCTTTAACTTTGTACCAAATTTGAAGTTCCTCGGCCCTGTTGTGCTCGAGTGCATTGATTAGAGCGCGGGAGGTGCGAGATATCATTCACTGTTTCTAGCAATTTCATGTAATGGCCATTTAATTTTGTTAACAATTATTTGTCTAATTGGTTTGATATAGCCAAACGGTTTATGTGTAGCACCGTACCGCCATAACGAATCCTGTTCGTAACGATGTCTATCTCTGTTACGAATGTGAGCCGTCTGATAGTCGGGGAGGCCCTCGGCTGCGCACACAGAGGGCTCGCGCGCGTGCACTCCCGCCGCCCGAGGTCGTTGCGGGAGTTTTATTTGCACTATTTTATTCGATACTATTTTTGGTTCGGTGCGCGCCGCGTCGCGGCTCACCTTGAGAAGCGGCTGCGAATCCTCGCCCCGCACGCCACGGCATCGCACCCGGGGCTGTGCCCGCGCGAGCCGTTTATTTACATGCAACTTAATGCACTTCAAGTCGGCGCTCGATCGGGTGCAGCTCGATAACCGACGGCAGTGTAGCGCCACATGCAACCAGCTTAGTTGCAGTCGAGTGATAGCCGTTCGACCATATTCCAGCGGCATTATTTTTAAACTAACAATATATGGTATACGAGATATGAGATGGCGGAGCCTGTTTCAAATTGCTTCCGTCACGTTTCTCGTTTAAAATGAATTACTATAGATACGTAATAAGTAGAGTTTGGCAGACTCAAGCTCGATAATTATATGTAAAACATCTGTGTTATGTTGGCGCTCGGGGTGCGACGGGGAATAATACCGGATCTTTCTCTGAAGTTCAACCGGAATATAAACCGGAATAATACACAATCTAAATTCCTTAGACTTTGTATAGAGTGGTTATGGTACTTTTTTTCTTCTCTTCAAGATGTTGGAATTGAGCAACGTAATTTTTTCCGCAAAGTCACGCCTGGTTCTGTTTATTATCTCTTATCTAAAAATTTATTATTTTGTACAAAAGTAACAGTAGCTAGTATAAAAAAGGAAATAGTGCAGAATAGATAACACAGGTAGGTACAAAAGCAATTCCGCCGCCCTCTTCCTTCGCGTGGGTTTCGACTGAGGGAAAAGCCTTCACAATCGACATAAGGAGGTACAACCATCGCGAGAAATAAGCAGCAGACCAAAGAGATCGATGACAGGCGGCGGCGTCTGAGGTGAAAGATTTACAGATAAGGTAAGCAAGACAATAGTGCTGGGAACACCACCGTCATGTCCACTTAATTATATTACAAAAAATATCTCTCAATTGATAATGGACAGTGAGAAGAAGTTTTTCTTCCTCTGCGATGCCATGAAGGGAAGATTCGCTCGTACAGCGCACTCGGCAGGCGGTGATTAAACGGAATTACAAGTAATTAATTTAATTTTCTATACACATGACCCAAAAATTCTTTGTGTTTTAGGACAAAACACTCTTTCCAAGATTTAAATGAATCTCTCTTTTAGGAGGTATAAGTAATAATAATGCTAGAAATCGCCCAAAAGAATCCTTTTGTTTGTCGTCACAGGGCTGTCGTTCTATACATGCTTAGTTAGCCAATAAGTATACGAACTCTTAGTCCATTTTCCATACCTCTTATCACCCCAAACTCTTCTACTACCACACCTGGAGCGCCTGAATTGTGGAATCTTGCACCTTCCACTACCGAGCGAGCGTGTGGATTAGGCTAAATAATCTAAACTTAGGATATGTCTCTCCTAAATCTAGTCTCCAGTAATAGATCAATAGTGGCCAATAGAAATATTTCGGCCGTAAAACTAAATAAAATTATATTCAAGCTCTTTTACTTAGAATTACCTACATGCGTTTTTTCCTCACTTAACAACTTCCCTTATTATTTTATTATTATATATATCCCTTATTATTATATCCCTTACATATTTGTTGATCATAATATAGTATAGGATTTGTGATAGTATGCAATATTTTGGCGCACAAGAACAAAATAGCTAAGTGGCTAAGTTATATGTGTATTTATAAGATTACGTTTTGCTTTTATTTTCAAAACACAGTATTCATTTTATTTTGTAGTGGTCTACGGTGTTAATGTTTGATGGACGTAATGCATCGATGTTCCGCAAGATGGCGTTGGAGGCGCCGCAGTTCGGGCATCGTAAAATCAAGTGGACTGTGGAGATCGGCGAACTTCCGGCTTATACATTTGGGCCATATGAAAAGCATTTAAGCCACAGCAAATGTACGTATCAAGTATTATTGTTATTTAAATAGATTTATTTGTAATACATTATTTTCTACCACTAATAAGGCCACCAACTTTTCAATCAGTCCAACAGATCTTCAGTCATTATAATTCATCGCCAATACAGCCTGCCACAAGTCTACTGCTAAATATAAACTTAAGTTGTCATATGAAGCACGGTCCCGAGGTCCTTCTTCTCCAAAAGAAAAATCCTTAAAAGAAAATTAGAACAAACATAAAGTAAACATTAAGTGTAATAATTCTTTGTTAATTCCCAACGACAATTAAAATTTTTTACATTACGTTTTGTAATGTAGTTCCTGGGACGGACAAAAACGGATTAAATAAACTTTGTAAGTATTCTCTTTACTAACATTGTATTTTAATGCAAACTCTAGCAGCTATGCCTCCACAAGCAATAGATCAATTTAAAGTTTCTTCTGAAACCCCTTATATTAATCTGGACATAGTTTAAACACAATTAAACCTCGATTTTTTTAGGTTGAAAGACTTGTAGCCAATGCCACGATTAGTAAAAAATAGCGCCCTGCCTGCGAGCGCAGCGTGTAGAGTTGTCAGGTATGCGGTATTTATTCTAGATTCACGATGACTTTCATGTTTTGATATTGAAAATAAACGTAATCGCTCAATATTTTTAAAAATTTCACGGTAATTTACAAAAGGTGAGACAGATTAAATGCAGAATATTGCAGATGGTACTTAGCTATGCTTACTTATTGTAGTGAAAGCATGATTGTTTTATTACCGACGTTATTGAAATTAAATAATTATTGGATGGAATGGAAAATAAATAATTAAATAATTAAATAATTTTAAAACAATTTTTTTTCCTTCACTGACACCTGCACATATTTTCATTATAACATAAAATAGAAAAAAAAGTGTCTAATTCATTTGTTTTATTGACAATTTGTTAGCATTTTCAAAAACTCTTTGCTATCAGAAAAGTATCATATCTTATTTTTAATTGGTGTGGAGTACTATTATCCCTAACTCCAATACAATTTTTATTATATATAAACAGACATTTTTATACAAGCAAAAATTTGTACATAAATTATACTCCACCCCGCTTTTGTCCACAACGTGTACATACCTAGTAGAGATACAAATACTATTATTTTATGATCGATAAAATAACCATATTTAGTCAATATGGAAAAATGTTGAATCAACAATCTGGCAACACCGATCGGCGTATCCCTTATGTCATCTTGTTTGATTGAAGTTGAAGTTGTTGAGTTTGTACGGTGGGTTGTATTATCGCTGCCGTCCGAGATAATACTTAGTTTTTACACATTTTTTACCCTTTCTTGTTCTTACTCGTGATTAATGTGAACAAGTGTTGAAAATATAAGTTTGGTTCTCAGTGTTTTCAATAGTTATTGTTTTGAAAAGTTTGAAAAAGTTATAAAAGTGGTGTGTGCTAAGTTGTAATGTTCCGGAAAGTTTGTATCATCACAAAAACTTGATTGAAAACGGATCGTTATAAAGAGATACCACTTAAAGAAAATGGAGACAAGCACTGTAGGTAAGTGGGCGGGTGCCGCAGCGCAGCACTTATACTGACCCTGCATTACTTAATAAGTAAGGCCTTGAGAGTTAAGTTAAGATGTGATGCAACAAGGTAACGCAATATCCAATTATGCGCCCGAAATTATACACAAAACCGCAGTTTGAGCTACTCGCAGTCGCCTTTATCTTATCTATAGCTGGGTAAACAAGACTAGATAAAATTAGAAAATGCAATCCTTTAGCATTTACTATCTCGGGGTTTATGTTAAAAGTTGACGTAATTTTTTTATTCATACATTTTTAAAAACTGTAATTTTTAAGAATTTTAATTGCTGTCATAATAATTTTTTAAAAAAATTATAAATACGTATATAATAACAGAAGTAACAAATTAAAAATTTAAATTAAATGGAACTTTAAAAACTTTTTTGATGTACAATTAAATCCTTTATAATTAATGAAATAAATGGCACATTGAATAATTCTCAGTGACACAAAAATAAATCTTACAGGTGTGTGAGTAGGGTAGCTGACATGGTCACACATGTAGAATGTGTCATGCACCAGTTGTGTTAAAGAAAGCTGTCTCAAATGAAATCTTAGACGTAGAGTTGGAGAGTTGGATCGTGTTCTTTGTAAATCCAGTCCTTGTGCATATCATTATGTAAACATTGCCTAATAATGTACTGTTCCTTATTGAACTCTATTATAGTTTTAAGGAATAATATTAAGGATATTGATAGTAATTTATCTTTTTGACAGAAACAAACTTGAGAGTGGTAGAAAATATATTATCAAAATCTTCTTGTATTTTCTCAGAATTTGTTGACAAATCACTTATCTATGCATTACCAGTATGGAGACTGTCTAAAATTACAGATTTTATCATATTTGATTACTTTTTTATTTTAAATGAAACTGTTATTTACCAAATTCATAGTTAACTTCTGGATGTCTAACACATCAGTCTCCTTGTGACCATGGCTGCTGTAAACGAATTGAAAAGTCAGGAATATAAAAACAAAATTAAATGTGATACAATCTAAATAATATTTTCATTTAAAACATGTAATGTTTGTGTAAATACAGGAAATCATCCTTTTTTATTTTTTTGATATTTTGGGTGCTTTATGGTACACATGGTACTGTGGGGAAGGTATGGCAGAGAAACATTATCATTAATAATCATCACTGACCGATCAGTTATGTAATAATCCAAAGCTGTTATCTTTTGTCTAATCCAAAGATGTTGCATGCTCACTATAATTTAATTAAACTAAATAGCAAATTTGTCAGATCAGAAAAGTATGCCAGCACTCAGCATTATCGATAGATGGGGGTGAAAGTTATTGAGGTCCACTGAAAAGTGTATCCTTGTCTCTTCATTTGTTGCCAACATCATTCATCAATTGTTGAAGGATATTGTTGGCAACATGATATACTTTGAGGTTGTGATAGGCCAGTGGCCAACAACTGACTGCTCATTGTCTGCTGATGATGGCAGCCTTAATATTAGCCTGTTGAAATCCTCTTCCAAATGATACACACCACAAAGAATTTATTTTCAAGTTTTTAAAGTTGTGAAGTGCATGCATCACTATGACACAACCGATAACAGGTGTGTTGCACAAATATTGGCTTCACCCATAAAGAAGCTGTAGTGGGTACCACAGACAATATATTAATGTATGTAATAGTAATGCTATGATTATAAGAGCTATAAAGACTAAGTATAAATTGGATCCTGTGTTATCTAAAACCTATACCTAATATTAATATTTAATTTTATATTTAGCAGCAGTGTTTCTTTTAAATAACGCTGTTTAAGTTTAGTAGAATGATGGATGACTCGGCACATTTGTTTGTGTCTAGGCGAGAGCCAGAAACAAGTGTTGTTAATAAGCAGACAAGAGTCATCAGTTAATTTCCAACACTCGTGCTCAATTTGTATGTGAACAATTGCAGCGATGATGTCATCACTCTAATTTCTTCTAATTTAGACCAACCTCATAAAGACACAGGGAATGTTTTACTATACTAGAATTTAAGTTTTGTTCAATTAATAATACATTTATTTCATGTATGTGTTATTATTTAAACATGTTTGCTATGTCTGTTTCTTTGTCTATTTATCAAAATGCATATAACTTATATCAACTATTTTAAACACTGCAGGGGTATGTGGTTAGCATACCTGATAGGTGTGACATGGGCCATAGGTGTGGATCGCCGCTGAAGCTGATATTTGTGCAAAACACAGGTTGTTGGATTTTGGGATTGGTTGCGTTACATACACTGTCTCTGACACTAAATCTGACCCTTCCTGGAGGAATCGAAGTGTGTTTGCATTTAAAATGTGTAAAAAATAATAATTAATGTCCTGATCAACATTGAGTGGTTGGTGGTGTTTGTATGTATAATTTGAATGAATCAAGTGCACGGTTAAGGTAAACAAGTAATTTGTTGTAGAATTCGAATAACTCTCAAGGCTGTATTTACTTTTGTATGTGAAACTATTGTATGAGTACCTAATGGTAACAAGGTCCGCCGCGACGTGTCTGGACGCGCCAATCTAGAAAAGTACTGAATTAATTTTGTTCCGGTTTTCGCTACGGATTGACGGAATCTTAGGAAAGGTTCTTATGTATAATTTATTTGTTGTTTATATATGCCTCAATACTTCCGTCTTTTCTCAAGGAAGACGCAAAAATCAACCACTTTCGAAGTTTTGACAGCCTAAGATTACTGTTTGAAATCAGCGTACGGAAAAATTGTTGGCCTTAAATAGTTGTACAGAGATTTGAAGACTAATATAATGAATGAATGAAACTAAAAATACTTTATTGTAAGCCAATTAACTAAAAGAAACATAAAATATAGAAAGGTACAATTGGCGACCTTATCGCTTGGAACCGATCTCTACCAAGCAACCACTCTGCAGATAATGTAATGAGCAGTGAGCAGTGAGCAGTGAGCAAGGGTTAAGGGTTAATATGTATATATTTGATATATATAAATACATACATAATAACTAGCCATACGTTCAAGAACATAATAGAGTAAACAATAAGTAAAATAAAATCCATACGACGCGAGGAAAAGTAAGTGTTGAAGGAGAGATAAAGAGATAAGGAGAGATGAGGTAATAACTATTTAGGGAGGGAGGAAGGAAGTGCGCTTTGACCAGCTTTTTAAAAATAACTCGCTTTATATGCTGTGGTAGGGAGTTCCAGCGCCGAGCAGCTTCAGCAGAAAAGGATTAGCTTACTAAATTGTGACCACTGCAAAACCTCACCCGCATGCGATGCTCAGTTGACCGACGCACGACGACGATATGCCAAACACAAATACCATACACCAGCTATGTGTAGTAACGGGGTTCAAACGTATTGTTATTTCTTATTACATTTTATAAAATACTGCTCCAGATATCACAGAGAGGTGTGCGTTCATGTGTGGGTGTGGCGCACAGCAGCTACTGTCACGACTGTGAACACTCGTCTTAAGAGCTCACCTCCCCGTATTCACAAATAATGGGGAAGAACCGACGGCACGGCAGCGCCACAAGAGCGAGCCGAGAACGTCGTAACTCCACCCAGAGAGAGATACAGCCCGTGTATGAGATTCTATATCTACATCAATCTGCTAAATGAAAATGCGCATGTATGCCGTACGAAAACGTTGATTGAATTGATTAAAGATGGGATTGCAAGAATGCCGGCTGCATGAACACATATTGTTTTGTCGAGTTGGCGCCGTGGCAGCCTAGTGGTCAGGGCGCTAGAATTGTTAGTAGCAATTTTCTGAGCTCAAATATCTGTGAGGGTTTTGGAGCCACGCTGCACCAGTTCGGGCTGGCGGGCTTCACATATCCTCATATTTTTTTATTATTTCTCAGCCATGCCGATTTCCTTACGATGTTTTCTTTACGAGGCCACATGGCCGCCGCCTGCATGTCACACACTGGAACGGAAGTTTTCTCTAACGAGCTGCGCGGAACGCCGTCAAATTCATTCATTAGTCGGCGGGAGTCCCGAACGTATGAAGCATATAGCAATTGTTTTTGGTGAAACATAACCGAGAATCGCTCTTTTATATCTGATGTTCTAATATTTTTCCCTGTTTTGAAGGGTTTTTATAACAGGCGTTAGGAAATGGGCAAGCGGTGATGGTTTACTTTTTACGCGTTTGTTTTAATTACAGCCCATATCAAGCTTATACATAGTCCGCAGCTCCCCAGGTGTAGCCCCGGTGGGACATGGACCGAGCGCTGGCATTCAATTTTATATTACGCGTAACTTGGTAATAGTGACCTAGGTTCGATTCCCGGCACTGGCACCGAGATAATTGTAATATTCGGTGCTGATTTGTCCAGTAGTAACGATCGTGAAGAAAGTTTGTCAGAGAAATATTTTTTTTTATCAAAGTCATTATAAACAGCGGGAGTAGGCGTCTTAGGTGCAAGATGCCCGGTTCTCTAATCGCCAATCCGCTTGCCGTGCGTGGCGATCGTGGCAAATCCTCCTTCTGGGAGATGCCTATGTCCTGCAGTGGACTAGGTATTTACAGGCTGTTAAGTTAAGGCAAGGCATTTAATATGAATACTGATATGAATGACGATTGTACAATACGTGTTCCGAACATCATCGAAGCGTCCGTGTGGAGCGGTGAGCAGACGTTGGGCGCGACGCGCACGTGCGTCACCAATTAACTTGCTGGAATGGGACGACGCAGCGCGGGTCGCACTGCCGGGGTCGTAACGAACAAGCGGTCGTAGCGAATTCGCATTCGTAAATACGAACAGAGTGCTCGCATAGCTAGAGATGTGCAAAGTTCTTCATTCTAAAATATAAGACTATAATTCTTCCCGTATTTGATCGAATATGTTTTGTGTAACCTGTGATGTTATTACCCGACTACGGGAAGCCTATTGTAGCTGGTTAATGTTTTAAATACAGATGAAAGAGTGTGTTTAAGTATGTCATTACCTCCCGTCTAAAATATGTGCGCGTACCTTATGGAATTCTTAGCGGAGTACACTTTTGTCGCATTCTATCACATTTTCATATTTGACAATTTTTAAATTAATTTAAATTAGCATTCACTTTCAATATAAAGCGTCATTCGTTACAACCTTCCCACATGTTTAGTATTCCTTTTCTGTGTGTAGGCCAATACGTTAAAATGCTAGTCTATGGTGTGTTTCCATACTGACAGACTTATCAAAATATATTGAGTAGTTCTCCATGAAAAGTGTATTTAGTTAAACAGGATTGAAATTAACAGTTAATAAAAATTATACTTTTATTTACGTATTTCATCGCGTTTAATTACTTTTTTTAATCAATTACTCGAAGTTTCGGGTGCTTCACAGCATCCGCGGTTGCGTGGGTGTCGAGGCGGTTGACGTGCAGTTGTTGCAGTCGGCCCGGTCACCGCCAGCTTTCTGATTATTGATTAAGGTTCTACGATTTACGCAGAGTGATCTACTCAGGTATCCTGAGGTCGAGCATAGCACTGCTTGCCAGATCCCGAGGAGGTGGTACCATCCAGTCATCTTTTCTATTTAAATTAGGATGTTACTTAATTTCAACAGTCTCGTTAATCTACCTTGGCAGGAATCGGTGTTCCTTTGATAAGATGTGGTCTGTCAAATCTAATCTAATGGTCAGACAATTTGAACTTTTTGTTTGCCCTATGTAAGAGAGACCACATTCACTGTGAGGTGCTCGTGCCTTCACGGGGGGCCCTATGCCGATGAAGAAAATTCACATTCGGTCCCTCTCTTGTATTGTTACTCAGGCATTACATCAAAACTAAAAGGAAACACACGCTCACATTATTTTTGATATTCAATGTAGTCACTAAGAAAAATTAAGATATGTCTACGTCGGTCTACTCGATGGAAATCATTGAAACAATTAAGCAAGTAATGGAGAGTACGCTCGCGCCGTGCGTCCGGAACAACTTCCGTACAGATGCACGACGTCTCTAGTACGAGCATCTGTCGGAACGAGAACGCACGGTTGCTCCCGCGCCGCCCGAGAGCCGCCCGAGCGCCGCCCGAGCGCTCCGAGATGATATTAGTTCAATACTTGTCACCGGTTCATTTCTTGTCACGATACGATGTTCTCAGCAAAGTACATTATTGCGAATTTTTCAATTCAAGGCCGATTACTGCTGAATATCAAGTGAAAGTGTGTCAAATCAAAAATACGTAAAATATATCTGTTACTTTATTTTTGTTAGATCAATTTATCTTAATTGATAAAAAATCTCCATATTTCTTAGCATATGATTTTAAATAAAAAATATATCAATTCTTTATTTTGTTTCAGTTTGAATAGTAAATACTACGTTTAAATATCTAAAAGATAAAATACTTGGCATTATCTTTCCTTTCATGAGAATAAAGAATAGAGTTTGCGTCCACGTGAGCTTCAGGAATTAATGTAGCTCCAGAAGTATTTCGTAATGAAGCAAATACGTCCTGGACTGGTGTTTCAGTGTGATTCACAAGTCTAGCCGTACCGATAAACAACATTTTAAAGTCAGATAAGTGATGTCAAGTCAGGAATATAACATCAAGAAAAATACGAGTATATGAAACGTTTAGTTCGTTTAGTTCAGAAATTTAGAAAATATCTTTTTATTTTAAAGCTAAAGCAGTAACAATTTTACAGCGTCGCCTGCTTGCGGACTAACTACACGTTTAGGTGTTAAACAATTTCCAGCAGCTGCTTGGCAACAGGACTACCAAAGTTTATTTAGCATTGTTACCATGGAAGACCGTTAACTATGGAGCGGCCGCTGGGCTCTGCCGCGTGCAACAGCGGACTGCCTTCCCAGTATTCCTGCGGAGTATGTACTGGGAGCCCTTGATTTATAGTATTGCGATTATCTCATTAGAATACGTAAAAATGGCATCGGAAAAATACGGGTGTCTGAAGAGGCGACTAGAGGAAGAACCGTGAAAACTGCAATGATAATGTTCTCGAAAATTACCGGAACCACAATGAGCACAATCGATGATCACAGGCGTGGCGTGGCGGCCAAGGTGCGAGGTGTCTGATATCGCGCTCGCCGACCCGCTCGCCGACCCGCTCGCCGACCCGCTCGCCGACCCGCTCGCCGACCCGCTCGCCGACCCGCTCGCCGACCCGCTCGCCGACCCGCTCGCCGACCCGCTCGCCGACCCGCTCGCCGACCCGCTCGCCGACCCGCTCGCCGACCCGCTCGCCGACCCGCTCGCCGACCCGCTCGCCGACCCGCTCGCCGACCCGCTCGCCGACCCGCTCGCCGACCCGCTCGCCGACCCGCTCGCCGACCCGCTCGCCGACCCGCTCGCCGACCCGCTCGCCGACCCGCTCGCCGACCCGCTCGCCGACCCGCTCGCCGACCCGCTCGCCGACCCGCTCGCCGACCCGCTCGCCGACCCGCTCGCCGACCCGCTCGCCGACCCGCTCGCCGACCCGCTCGCCGACCCGCTCGCCGACCCGCTCGCCGACCCGCTCGCCGACCCGCTCGCCGACCCGCTCGCCGACCCGCTCGCCGACCCGCTCGCCGACCCGCTCGCCGACCCGCTCGCCGACCCGCTCGCCGACCCGCTCGCCGACCCGCTCGCCGACCCGCTCGCCGACCCGCTCGCCGACCCGCTCGCCGACCCGCTCGCCGACCCGCTCGCCGACCCGCTCGCCGACCCGCTCGCCGACCCGCTCGCCGACCCGCTCGCCGACCCGCTCGCCGACCCGCTCGCCGACCCGCTCGCCGACCCGCTCGCCGACCCGCTCGCCGACCCGCTCGCCGACCCGCTCGCCGACCCGCTCGCCGACCCGCTCGCCGACCCGCTCGCCGACCCGCTCGCCGACCCGCTCGCCGACCCGCTCGCCGACCCGCTCGCCGACCCGCTCGCCGACCCGCTCGCCGACCCGCTCGCCGACCCGCTCGCCGACCCGCTCGCCGACCCGCTCGCCGACCTCAACAGTCTCGTTAATCTACCTTGGCAGGAATCGGTGTTCCTTTGATAAGATGTGGTCTGTCAAATCTAATCTAATGGTCAGACAATTTGAACTTTTTGTTTGCCCTATGTAAGAGAGACCACATTCACTGTGAGGTGCTCGTGCCTTCACGGGGGGCCCTATGCCGATGAAGAAAATTCACATTCGGTCCCTCTCTTGTATTGTTACTCAGGCATTACATCAAAACTAAAAGGAAACACACGCTCACATTATTTTTGATATTCAATGTACTCACTAAGAAAAATTAAGATACGTCTACGTCGGTCTACTCGATGGAAATCATTGAAACAATTAAGCAAGTAATGGAGAGTACGCTCGCGCCGTGCGTCCGGAACAACTTCCGTACAGATGCACGACGTCTCTAGTACGAGCATCTGTCGGAACGAGAACGCACGGTTGCTCCCGCGCCGCCCGAGCGCCGCCCGAGCGCTCCGAGATGATATTAGTTCAATACTTGTCACCGATTCATTTCTTGTCACGATACGATGTTCTCAGCGAAGTACATTATTGCGAATTTTTCAATTCAAGGCCGATTACTGCTGAATATCAAGTGAAAGTGTGTCAAATCAAAAATACGTAAAATATATCTGTTACTTTATTTTGTTAGATCAATTTATCTTAATTGATAAAAATCTCCATATTTCTCAGCATATGATTTTAAATAAAAAATATATCAATTCTTTATTTTGTTTCAGTTTGAATAGTAAATACTACGTTTAAATATCTAAAAGATAAAATACTTGGCATTATCTTTCCTTTCATGAGAATAAAGAATAGAGTTTGCGTCCACGTGAGCTTCAGGAATTAATGTAGCTCCAGAAGTATTTCGTAATGAAGCAAATACGTCCTGGACTGGTGTTTCAGTGTGATTCACAAGTCTAGCCGTACCGATAAACAACATTTTAAAGTCAGATAAGTGATGTCAAGTCAGGGAATATAACATCAAGAAAAAATACGAGTATATGAAACGTTTAGTTCGTTTAGTTCAGAAATTTAGAAAATATCTTTTTATTTTAAAGCTAAAGCAGTAACAATTTCACAGCGTCGCCTGCTTGCGGACTAACTACACGTTTAGGTGTTAAACAATTTCCAGCAGCTGCTTGGCAACAGGACTACCAAAGTTTATTTAGCATTGTTACCATGGAAGACCGTTAACTATGGAGCGGCCGCTGGGCTCTGCCGCGTGCAACAGCGGACTGCCTTCCCAGTATTCCTGCGGAGTATGTACTGGGAGCCCTTGATTTATAGTATTGCGATTATCTCATTAGAATACGTAAAAATGGCATCGGAAAAATACGGGTGTCTGAAGAGGCGACTAGAGGAAGAACCGTGAAAACTGCAATGATAATGTTCTCGAAAATTACCGGAACCACAATGAGCACAATCGATGATCACAGGCGTGGCGTGGCGGCCAAGGTGCGAGGTGTCTGATATCGCGCTCGCCGACCCGCTCGCCGACCGCTCGCCGACCGCTCGCCGACCCGCTCGCCGACCCGCTCGCCGACCCGCTCGCCGACCGCTCGCCGACCCGCTCGCCGACCCGCTCGCCGACCCGCTCGCCGACCCGCTCGCCGACCCGCTCGCCGACCCGCTCGCCGACCCGCTCGCCGACCCGCTCGCCGACCGCTCGCCGACCCGCTCGCCGACCCGCTCGCCGACCCGCTCGCCGACCCGCTCGCCGACCCGCTCGCCGACCCGCTCGCCGACCCGCTCGCCGACCCGCTCGCCGACCCGCTCGCCGTACGAAAAAATATAGTAGCCATCAAAGTAAGGTATTTAAACACGCGCTTCATAACCGCTTTTAGGTTTCTGTACGGAACACTAATGTTACTAAGCTTACGCCGTCTATCCGTCCGTACAACCTTTAAATGGTTATATTTTTTTGGTTGGTAACAGGTAGCCGGTTGAAATTTTTACTAAACATATTTTTTTAGAAAATACTACGCTAAATGCTAAGTGGACGTTATTTTACCACATTGTTACTTTTTGAAATCATGATACAAATTTCTCATGACTTCCGCATAAAATGGAAATGTTACAATCATAATGCTCCATGCATGCATCCATGAACCCCACATTTGATGGTCTAAGTTCTGAAAAAAGACTACACATACATATTCGACTATATACCACGCAAGTTCATCTCACACAAGCACTCGGAGCTCAACTGATACCTGAGTAGTCATATAAGACTTGTATTATAATATAAAAATATGAGTGATGTCACTCAGCGAGTACAAGTGATAGTTTTGAGGTCGAGGTCAAAGTCGGGGTTTACCAAGGGTCCGCTCTGAGCCCCCTACTTCTTTAAACATTGTCATGAACTACATCATAAAGTATCTCTAAAACTCGGCTCCAAGAACACTTGTATGCATATTACACAAGATGTGGTTTAATAGAGGAATCGTTGCTGGAAATCCAAAATAGAAGGAAAGGGCAGTGACCTATGAGTTAGTCGTAAAATGACTCAATACATGCATTGCAGATTTTCTGGTGACAGCTGCAACACCCAGGCAGTACATACTATAGAAGGAACTCTCTTAAATCAGTAAAGAATTCAAGTTAGCTCCAGAGGAAAACTCAGATAGAGATTTAGAAATTAGAATCGAGACAGGCTGGCAAAAGTGGAGGCCGATCTCTGGTGTCTTTTGTGACTCAGCCTAAACTAAAGTCGTTTATAAATGAGCTGAGAGGCCGGCAATGTTACATGGTTCCGAGTCCCGAGCGAAATGAAAATGTAAAGAGCACAAATGCGTGTCACGGAGATGAAATGGCTGCGTTGCTACATAGTGTTACGAGACATAAAATCCAAAACAAGTACACCCGAGACGAGTTAAAGTAGTGGTAACTGAAACAACAAAAATGCGAGAAAATGTCAAAGTTTGTTTGGACGCGTAATGCACATAAGTGAAGATCACGTGACCCATAGGTTTTTACCGTAAAGAAAGGCAACAGGCAGAGGCCGTCCGCCATCTCCATCCATAGAGATATGTTTAACTATGGCCTTAACCTAATAGAATCAGGAGGGCTGACCCCAAACAGGGAACAAGCCAGGGAATTGATTGGATGTAACTAGCTGCTGTATCCTAGCAACAGATGCAATATCTTCGATACCCCGTTTAGGATTTAAGCTTCAGCGTTGATTAGTCAGAAGTAGAGAGTCAGTGTTAATATCAAAAGCTGGGCAAGGTCGAGGGCGCGGCGGAAGGGCGCGGCTGCCGCTGAACTGCGAAGATGTGCAACGGAGCGGTGCTAACTGCTAACTGCCAACGACTGCTGCGCGTGCGCGGCCCCGGCCCGCTGCCCCGGCCCGCTGCCCGTGGGCCGCGCACGCGCCGGTCGCTTCGCTGATTACACCGCGGGCCCGCTTCTCAATACTGACTGATCAGTTGCAGATTTTTATCAGTTTGCCGAGTGGTGTTCATCTCGTAGTGTGTCGCAATGTGATGTTGAGCCTACTGAAGGTGTGGGAGGCGTTCGTTCGCACATCTGCCGACGAGGATGGACCGACGCGTATGTAATTACGAATATAGTAAAATTAGTGGCAGCTTGCGGCGTGACGTGGCTCCGGCGTTGGGCAACTGAAAATTATGACCTTTCTATTACTCTTCATTTGGCGTTGGATAGTAGCGAATGTTTTTAATCAGTGTATCGTACCTCAATTTGCTCAATGAAATATATTAATCACGAAATTTCGATTTTGCAGCCGAATTGTGCATAACTATATTATTTAACAACACAAAATATTTCCTCTCCCGCAACCAGTGACATGCACAGGGTTTCAGAACATGGTAGGCAAGTAAATGCCAGAGTAGGTATATCAAATTTCTAGTAATTCGTCGTAAATTTTCAGTTATTTAAAATCAAATGAAAGTGGATAAACCATTCCTACACTAGAACTGGTCAGGAAAATACACAAACATTTTTACAATGCATTTATTTGAATACGTTTCATAGAGAGTATCACGACTGGGTAAATACTGTTTAAGATGACATTACTATTAGTTAACACAGGGCAATATTGCCCGCAGAGCCATCTTAAGTTCTGTGGTGACATCGATGGCAGTCTTATTAGATAAAAGTTCAACATCGAAAACAACAGATGGCGTTTGAAACTATATCAAAGATCGATTTTAATATTTGATTCTGTACAGACAGAGTATTTCAAAAATGAAATTGATATTTGGGAGAGTGGTGCTGAATTATTCTCTCACTATTCGCTCACGCGTGATTCTATTGATTGAATCTGATTAAAAGTATCTGAGTGTTCTAGGTGCGAATCTCGCTCAAGACAAACATTATTTATTACAACTATACATTTTGGATGTTTAGTTAACATAGTGATGTTTTATTTTCTAAACGCTATACATGTACTGCAGGGGGATCGATGCGGCTCAATAGTCCTGGTCGTTTAGAAAACTTAATAAGACAGGTCTATACTAGAGGTCGGGGGAAAAAGGTTTTTCGTATTTCATACACAAATTCAAGATAATTTTTATCATACTTTATTTACATTTGATTAACACATTTATATTTGATGTTAATTAAGTATAAAAGTAAAGTAAAGTAGTAGATGCTTTATTATTCTGTGTATTTATAAAGTAACTTTATAAAATTCAAATATTTAGAATGTAATGCGTATTATGCAAATACAATAGATATTTCCATATGCCATGTTCCAGAGCGCCAATAGCGTAATGGGTCAGGGTGCGGACCGCGACACATGACGTCGTAAGCCCGAGCCTGCCATTCGACTATTGTCGGGAACTCCGCCCCGGATACAAGCTGCATTGCTTAGTAGGAGTAGTTAACTGGAATATTAGTAATGTTACTTAATAAATAGCATTGTCCCCATGCTTTTAAAATAAAATTCTATTTAAAGTAATCACTTATTTTTGTTTAACAAAGAGATTTGATATTTTAATAATTACAAGACTTTCGACTTTAAATCGTCAACCGCTGACGAAACCTGAGCGTTTGACAAAATGGAGTCCTGTTCATCAACTGACGCAACATCGTCGTCGACAGACTAGTAGTCTGTCGAATACTAACCTACAAGTTATTCGTTTCAAGGTATTATTTGTTGTTGCAGACGAGAGGGAGGACGTGCAGAAGAAAACTTTCGCGAAATGGATCAACTCGCAGCTAGTGAAGGTGGGTTTTAATGATCCTGCAAAATTATACAATTACGTCCGTACATAGGTTCGAAGATTACAATCAATTTTCGAGTGTACGTGTACATGCACGAGTGGGGGTAATTGGAGAGCCGGCAAGATCCCGCCGTGAGAAGGAAAAAAATGTGTCCAACTGAGCCGCGAGCCCACACCCGTGCTTTTTGATTCAACGACTGCATCAGAAAGCCGACATCGTTACTATAATTTTGAAAATTATTGAGGAAATTAAATATTTGGTTATAAGTCCCGCTGACATTAGTTTATGTTTCTCGGAATCAGTACCTCAGCGAGCACAGTGGCGTCGTTGCTAAATTGTTATTGTGTCTGTCGGTCAGCGATGCGACTCAGAGAAATTGTTATTTTCACGCGGGGGTGGTTGCAGAACAACAAGCCACTGGTGCAAGACCTGTTCGAGGACCTGCGCGACGGCGAGGTGCTGCTGTCGCTGCTCGAAATCCTCACCGCGCAGCAATATGTGAGAACTTCCTTTTCTATATTATGGTTACATATTAAGATGGTTTACTAATTACTTTTATAACATTTAAAAAATTCATAAATACGCTGTTATCTTAGAATATTGAGGTAGCGGTGCATTCGGAGAGTGCGGTAGTGGCCTGGGCACTCGTGTCACTGTTCGACAGCTATTGGCCATGTTTCACTAAACTTCAGCGACTGCGCCCGCTACTGCATTGCTACATATTGGCTAACTCGAAAGGAAAGGCTGAACTGAATCTGCGCGAGCGTGTCGCCTAGACGTAGTCTTAACAAAGAGAGAGTTTTTCTTCGTCATGTCCTTAATTAGCAAAGCAAAATTAGCGAAGTCGAATGTGCTACTGGAGCCGCGGCGCCTTGTGTCAGTGTACCGCCTGGCGCGGCGCGCCCACACCCACACCCACACCCACATTTATTTATTTATTTTATTTTAACATTATACACACGTTTAAATTTAATTTATAAAGTTTTGAAATGTAATGTTTGTGGATTGCTGTTATACGGTGCAGAAGCGCGAGCGCGGGCGCATGCGCGTGCACCAGCTGAACAACGCGAACACGGCGCTGCGCGCGCTGGAGGCGGCCGGCGCGCGCCTCGTCAACATTAGCGGCGCCGACGTCGTGGACGGCAACCCCAAGCTCATCCTCGGTGCGTTGCCGCCGACTGCCCGCGGCTTAACTTACGTATAGTCACTTGCCTCCTTGTGTCTAATTGCAAAGATTGTTCCAACTGCTCCTCTCTATCGACGTTTGAAACACGATCACTATTCGTTTAACTCTTGCAATTCAAGCAACGTCGCCAATTTCCACATTAGACCCACCTCCGAGTCCACATACTAAACAGTCGTGCAGTGCTTCAGACTGTGGATGTCTTCGGGTCTGGCAGCTGAGCCGCGCCCGCGTAATGTTTCCTCATTATGTGGCCAGTGGGCGATGCAACGAATGCTATAACGTTTGCTTAAGCTGACAGCATCTAGTTACTTTTTTATTGTTTACTGTCCGTAATTGATTTCAAGCCTTGTGTGTTCACGTATAATAAATAAGTTCAGCGAGATCATGCAAATTCCGTTTCATAGGGCTGGTATGGAGTATAATCCTGCACTGGCAGGTTCACTACCATCTCAAGGACCTTATGCCGGATCTGCAGCAAACAAATTTGGAGAAGACATTGCTGACGTGGTGCCAGACGCATACACAGGTACGCGCATTGTATATACATTCATTCGATGAATATTTAAATAGGTAGATAACGTGTGTAAGCACTTGCTGCTGCGTGTGTTGCAGAACTACGCGGGCGTGAACATCCGCAACTTCACGACGTCGTGGGCGGACGGGCTGGCGTTCAACGCGCTGCTGCACCGCTGGCGGCCGCAGCTGTTCGACTATGCGGCCGTGCTGCGCGCCGCGCCCGCGCAGCGGCTCGACCACGCCTTCGCGCTCGCGCACCGCCACCTGCGCATCGACCGTCTGCTCGACCCCGAAGGTGCGCCGCGCTGCCCCGCCCCGCCCCGACCCGACCCCGACCCGACCAGCGCTCACCCCGCCTCTCACTCTCTGTGTTGCAGACGTCAACACGGCTAACCCGGACAAGAAGTCCATCATGATGTACGTCATGTGCCTGTTCCAGTCACTGCCGCACGGCCGCGACGACCTGCCCGAGCCCGCCGCAGAGGTATTGCGTCTTCGCCCTCGTGCTGTTGTGTTGTTGTGCTGTGCCCTGAAGTTGTGTCTACTCTATTGTGGTATCGTTTTCAGAACACGCCGGCGTCGCGGCCGCTATCATCTGCGACGACAGCCTCGGAGCTGGGCGGTTACGGCGCCGCGCTGGAGGCGGCCGGCGCGCGCCTCGTCAACATTAGCGGCGCCGACGTCGTGGACGGCAACCCCAAGCTCATCCTCGGTGCGTTGCCGCCGACTGCCCGCGGCTTAACTTACGTATAGTCACTTGCCTCCTTGTGTCTAATTGCAAAGATTGTTCCAACTGCTCCTCTCTATCGACGTTTGAAACACGATCACTATTCGTTTAACTCTTGCAATTCAAGCAACGTCGCCAATTTCCACATTAGACCCACCTCCGAGTCCACATACTAAACAGTCGTGCAGTGCTTCAGACTGTGGATGTCTTCGGGTCTGGCAGCTGAGCCGCGCCCGCGTAATGTTTCCTCATTATGTGGCCAGTGGGCGATGCAACGAATGCTATAACGTTTGCTTAAGCTGACAGCATCTAGTTACTTTTTTATTGTTTACTGTCCGTAATTGATTTCAAGCCTTGTGTGTTCACGTATAATAAATAAGTTCAGCGAGATCATGCAAATTCCGTTTCATAGGGCTGGTATGGAGTATAATCCTGCACTGGCAGGTTCACTACCATCTCAAGGACCTTATGCCGGATCTGCAGCAAACAAATTTGGAGAAGACATTGCTGACGTGGTGCCAGACGCATACACAGGTACGCGCATTGTATATACATTCATTCGATGAATATTTAAATAGGTAGATAACGTGTGTAAGCACTTGCTGCTGCGTGTGTTGCAGAACTACGCGGGCGTGAACATCCGCAACTTCACGACGTCGTGGGCGGACGGGCTGGCGTTCAACGCGCTGCTGCACCGCTGGCGGCCGCAGCTGTTCGACTATGCGGCCGTGCTGCGCGCCGCGCCCGCGCAGCGGCTCGACCACGCCTTCGCGCTCGCGCACCGCCACCTGCGCATCGACCGTCTGCTCGACCCCGAAGGTGCGCCGCGCTGCCCCGCCCCGCCCCGACCCGACCCCGACCCGACCAGCGCTCACCCCGCCTCTCACTCTCTGTGTTGCAGACGTCAACACGGCTAACCCGGACAAGAAGTCCATCATGATGTACGTCATGTGCCTGTTCCAGTCACTGCCGCACGGCCGCGACGACCTGCCCGAGCCCGCCGCAGAGGTATTGCGTCTTCGCCCTCGTGCTGTTGTGTTGTTGTGCTGTGCCCTGAAGTTGTGTCTACTCTATTGTGGTATCGTTTTCAGAACACGCCGGCGTCGCGGCCGCTATCATCTGCGACGACAGCCTCGGAGCTGGGCGGTTACGGCGCCGCGCTGGAGGAGGCGCTGGCCTGGCTGCTGGAGGCCGAGGAGCGGCTCGCCGCGCAGCCGCCGCCTCCGGGCGCAGACCTCGCGCTGCTCAAAGAGCACTTCCACGCGCACGAGGTACGGTCGGTTGCAGGCACACACAGATGGCTGCACTAAATTGCAACTTAACGAGTTAAGAGCCGTCTTTTGTGTGTGCGATGAGTTTAAGTTTCACCACTACTTCACACATTTTACTTTCGCGTAAACACTTATAGCTGCGTTTGTTTTTTATTCCGCAGCGGTTCTTGCTGGAGCTGTCAGAGCAACAGTGTCGCATCGGGGGCGTGTTGGAAGAAGGCGCAAGGCTCGTGCGCGACGCTGCGCTCTCCCGAGACGAAGCTAACGAGGTAGGGAGTTGGGTTCCCTTTTGTTTATGTAGTATGTTTGTTTTACTAAATATTTAAATTGCACTGCAGGTGCGGCTGCAGATGCGGCTGCTGAACGAACGCTGGGAGCAGCTGCGCCTGGGCGCGATGCAGCGGCAGGCGCGCGTGCACGCCGCGCTCATGCAGGCGCAGCAGCAGCATCTGCAGCGATTCCGGTAGGTGTCACCCCAGCCCCCTGGCCGCCGACCTCCTCGGCGGTGACCCGTGCTCAGCCCCCCTTCTGTGCAGGCAGTGGCTGACGGAGACGGAGGACCGCATGTCGCGCATGGAGGCGCAGGAGGACGCGGACGCCGCGCTGGAGGCCGCGCGCGCGCTGCACGCCGACCTGCGCCGCCAGCAGCCGCTGGTGGACGCGCTCGCGGACTGCGTGGTCGTCGTCGACGATGACGGACAGGATGACGGTAACCCCTTGCGTGCAGTCGTCGCTATCGCTGTGTGTGACCTTGCTATGTGGATGCAACCGACGTACGTCCGTGTGCAGGCGTGGCGGAGATCGAGGACCAGCTGCGCGCGCTGGGCGAGCGCTGGTCGCACGCATGCCAGTGGACCCTGGCGCGCCTGGCGGGGCTGGGCCGCCGCCAGCGGCTGCAGCGCCGCCGCCCGGCGGCCGAGCGCCTCGAGTTGCAACTCAAGCAGGTAAGACCCCGGCGCGCCCGGCGGGATATGCTTTCTGCGTTACAGAATTGAAATATGAGATCGGAGAAAATTTGTTGATATAATTACACTACACAAAATAATTAACAACCTCTATGATTAAACTAAGCACAACGACCGAATTTAAATTCAAAGAGTACATCGATTTAATTGTAAATAATATAATTACAGTCTATTAGAAACTTAGCCCAGTAACACTTGTCCACTCAACAAAAAAGCACCGACGTACAGATTGACGGCACCACATAATTAAATCACAAAAGAGTGCGTCGCCGATGTAGATTTGTTTTATACTAGTTTGATTAATTTTAGGAAACATGTTGGGAGAAACAAGTTAAAAAGTGTATGTCAAGATAAACAACTTCTTGACGATGATAAAATAAAAAAAAAAAAAAAGAAAGCCAATTAGTATAAAAAAAATGTACGTAGATGGAAGCGAACCCCGTGAGCGAGATCGGCGAAGTGCTGGTGCGCATTCAAGAGCTGCAGCGCGTGAAGCTCGCCGTGCGCGCGGAGCGGCGGGCGCGGCGGGAGCGGCGGGCGCGGCGGGAGCGGCGGGCGCGGCGGGAGCGGCGGGCGCGGCGGGAGCGGCGGGCGCGGCGGGAGCGGCGGGCGCGGCGGGAGCGGCGGGCGCGGCGGGAGCGGCGGGCGCGGCGGGAGCGGCGGGCGCGGCGGGAGCGGCGGGCGCGGCGGGAGCGGCGGGCGCGGCGGGAGCGGCGGGCGCGGCGGGAGCGGCGGGCGCGGCGGGAGCGGCGGGCGCGGCGGGAGCGGCGGGCGCGGCGGGAGCGGCGGGCGCGGCGGGCGACGACACGCACTCGGGCAGCAGAAGCCGCGGCTGGCCGAGGCCAGCGCGGTGGGCGAGGCGGGCGCGGCGGGAGCGGCGGGCGCGGCGGGCGACGACACGCACTCGGGCAGCAGAAGCCGCGGCTGGCCGAGGCCAGCGCGGTGGGCGAGGCGGGCGCGGCGGGAGCGGCGGGCGCGGCGGGAGCGGCGGGCGCGGCGGGAGCGGCGGGCGCGGCGGGAGCGGCGGGCGCGGCGGGAGCGGCGGGCGCGGCGGGCGACGACACGCACTCGGGCAGCAGAAGCCGCGGCTGGCCGAGGCCAGCGCGGTGGGCGAGGCGGGCGCGGCGGGAGCGGCGGGCGCGGCGGGAGCGGCGGGCGCGGCGGGAGCGGCGGGCGCGGCGGGAGCGGCGGGCGCGGCGGGAGCGGCGGGCGCGGCGGGAGCGGCGGGCGCGGCGGGAGCGGCGGGCGCGGCGGGAGCGGCGGGCGCGGCGGGAGCGGCGGGCGCGGCGGGAGCGGCGGGCGCGGCGGGAGCGGCGGGCGCGGCGGGAGCGGCGGGCGCGGCGGGAGCGGCGGGCGCGGCGGGCGACGACACGCACTCGGGCAGCAAGAAGCCGCGGCTGGCCGAGGCCAGCGCGGTGGGCGAGGCGGGCGCGCGCGACTTCCAGGCCGGTTACCGCGCCTTCGATGCCTGGGCGCGCCTCGCCGAGCAGGAGCTGCGCGACGTGAGTGCTCGACCCTCGGCACAGCCTCGCTGCTGTGCCTTTTTCTATTCAATAAAAGTTAAAAAAAACAATCTAAAAATTACCGATTTTTGTCTAATATCTGTCCACTGCTGAACACGAGCCTCTCTAAGAGAGCATCGCCAAAAACAACATATTATTGAAGGGTTTGCTTGGACAGTATTTGACTCGGAACTTTGGGAAAACGTACCACCGGTGACGCTTCACGCGCTCGTGGTCGTAGAACAACATCACGAGTGGTACGTCCGAGGGTACATCGTGTGCAGGTGAAGTTGGCATTTGGAGAAAGAAATGCACTATTGTCCTTATAGTCACACCACATTTTACAGTGTGTAATTTTGGTTGCAGTGCCTGAGCGGGCTGGAGACGCGCGGTGGCGCCGGGTCAGCCGAGCGCTCGGCGGCGCGCGCACGGCTCGGACAGCTGCGCGCGCAGAGCGACGAGCGCCGCAACGACTTCGCGCACGTCGACGAGATCCAGCGCCGCCTGGCCGCCGAGCCGGCGCTGCGAGGTGCGCCCCGGCCCGACCCGCCCGGCCCTGCCCCGTCCGCAGCCGGCCCGCACTCATCGCTCGCCACTGTTGCAGATGAGGCGAAGCGGCACGCGGACAGCATCCGTGAGCTCAAGAGGCGCTGGGAAGATATCCAGCGCCAGTTACAGCGCCTGCAGGACATGCTGGACCTGCTGGACGACAAGGACGCATTCGACGAGCGGCTGGCCGACGTGCGCGGCGAGCTGGCCGACGTTCGTGCCTGGCAGCGCCGCGCGCTCGGCGAACGGCCCGCGCACAATCAGCTCATACACTTGCGCAACAGGCTGCGCGCACTCCGCCAGCTCGCGGTGCGCCTCAAGGAGCTCGACGCGCACTCCATCATTCTGCTGACGAAGCCGCTACCGCAGCCGCACCGGCACGACGTCGACGCCGACACGAAGCGCGCCAACGAGGACTACGAGGAGTTGCTCTCGCTGCTCACGCGCAGAGAGGTCGAGCTCAAGCTGGCTGTCAATCAGAAGACTGAGAAGCACGAGGACGAATTTAAAGATCTCCAGGATAAGATAGCGGACATCGAATCGCAAATATTGGCCGAGCACGCCGTCATCTCCTCGCAGGGGGAGATGGAGAAAAAGATCGAGGAGTTGAAACGGTTGCAGACGCAGTTCGATCGGCTGCAGTCCACTTATGACGCCGTCGTGAAAGATCGGAGAGAGAAGTACGACACCGGCAGCGTGCCGGACTTGAACTTGCGCAGCAGTGTGGAGAACCTGGTCACGAGGTTCACGGACTGCAAAACTATACTGCAACAGAAGATTGAAAAATTAGAGACAGGTATTTTTTAAATATTAATTGGTCTTAGAATAGAATAGAATAGAATACGCTTTATTGCACACCAAAAACTGGAAAAAAATAATAATCATACTTAAACGTAATTAAACATTCGGTCGGTCTTATCGCTAAAAGCGATCTCTTCCAGACAACCTTTGGATGGACAGGGTTGTTATAAATGAATTTGGAAGTTGCATAAAAGCTATTGCTATACTAAGAAAAATTACACAAAAATAATATTCACATATTATCGAAATACATACACATACCTTCTTATTTAAATATATCCTGCGTTCTAAGTATAACACATGGCAAAAGAAGTTTTGTTAGTTTAACACGTCACTATTTTAGTATTCGCTTTTTTTCACCCCCCAATGCACCTCGCATTAGGCGCCCTTAATTATACACTCGTGGAACCGCACCGTTTCGAGGTTCATGGCCGTGATACGTGTGTCTTATGGCGCAGGAGCGCAGGTGGCGGCCCGGCTGGAACAAGATTGCGACGCGGCGGAGCAGCTGCTGCAGGCGGGCGAGGCGCTGGGCGCGGAGGCCGCCGCCGCGCTTCCCGGCGACCTGCCCGCGCTGCAGGCGCTGCTGCACCGCGCGCAGGTACGTGCGGCACGGGCGGCGTGCGGCAAAAACGGCACACGAGAGGCCGAGGGTGAACTTATGGCGGTGTCTGTGCACAGGAGGCGGAGGCGGAGGAAGCGCAGGGGGCGCAGGGCGCGCTGGCGGCGGCGCTGCGGCGCGCGGAGGAGGGCGCGGCGCGAGCGGCTGAGTGCGGTGCGGTTGCTGCGCGGCTGCGGCGCGCGCGCGACCTGCGGCGCCGCGCCGGCGACCTGCAGCGGGCGCTGCCCGCCGCGCTGCAGTCGCTGCGCGCCGCGCATGCCCGCACGCAGCGGCTGCACCGCGACATCGACGAGGTGCGTAACGCACACAAACATGCAGTATGACACAACAGCGGTGGTAAAATATCAGTTTCGGACAAACTTCGTACGGGTGGATCGCAGTGCTCGAAGCATTTGAATATGTTGCGCGGCGAAACCGATTCGGTACGAGTAGCATGGATTATACGAAGTGATTGGGTCCGCCGATTCTTTTTAAATATGTATTAGACATACAGTTGTCTTTTAACGTGCAGCAGACCGTACATGCTGGTTGCTGCAACAACAGCTCTTTTGAATTTAACAAATTTTCATATTTCATTTAAAAAAAATAACTATGCTGTAACTTTAAGATTTATGTGACAGTTTACTAAATAAACATAATAAACTGTACAAGAATAATATTTAAATATAAACGTGTTCCGTTCTGTCCGGGCAGCTGGAGGAGTTCCTGCGGCGGCTGGAGCAGCAGATGCCGAGCGCCGAGGAGTGCGTCATCCGCGACTCGGGCGAGCTGTACCGCATGAAGAGCCGCTTCCAGGCGCTCAAGGAGCAGTGCGACGAGCGCAGCGAGCAGTTCCGCAGTCTCAACGAGGAAGGTGGGCCCCCGGTTCAAAAAGCCTTGTTTATTTTTTCAAGTTTGTTTAAAGACCACTGTTCTTTAAGTGATAAAGAACCATACATTAAAATGTTTACCTTGCCGTGGACTTCCAACCGTTTTGTGCTAATTTAAGTTGAAAGAATGTTGATAATTAACGTAAGCGGTGCGTCGTCCATGGAGGATGCTAGGAATCTTTTAGCCTCTGAACTGAAGAAGAAATAAAAAAATTAAAATCACTAAACCGATTTCTGTCCGTGTGCGTGCGCAGGCAACGAGATCTTGCTGACTGCCGAGAGTCGCGCAGCGGGGCTGGCGCGCCGACTCACGCAGCTGTGCGCGCTGTGGTCGCGCGCCACGCACGCCGTGTACGAGCGTTACAAGTGAGTGCGTGCGCGTGCGCCGCGCCCGGGCCGGCGGCCGGCAGAGCTCTGGCTCGTGGCATGTCATGTGAAACTACGTCGAGTGACCGAGCCTCTTCTGCGATGCTCATGGGGCGCGCGTTCCTACACGCCGCCCCCTCCCCTCCCCTCCCCTCCCCTCCCCCCCCCCCCCCTCCCCTCCCCTCCTCTCCCCCCTCCCCTCCCCTCCCCTCCCCTCCCCTCCCCTCCCCTCCCCTCCCCTCCCCTCCCCTCCCCTCCCCTCCCCTCCCCTCCCCTCCCCTCCCCTCCCCTCCCCTCCCCTCCCCTCCCCTCCCCTCCCCTCCCCTCCCCTCCCCTCCCCTCCCCTCCCCTCCCCTCCCCTCCCCTCCCCTCCCCTCCCCTCCCCTCCCCTCCCCTCCCCTCCCCTCCCCTCCCCTCCCCTCCCCTCCCCTCCCCTCCCCTCCCCTCCCCTCCCCTCCCCTCCCCTCCCCTCCCCTCCCCTCCCCTCCCCTCCCCTCCCCTCCCCTCCCCTCCCCTCCCCTCCCCTCCCCTCCCCTCCCCTCCCCTCCCCTCCCCTCCCCTCCCCTCCCCTCCCCTCCCCTCCCCTCCCCTCCCCTCCCCTCCCCTCCCCTCCCCTCCCCTCCCCTCCCCTCCCCTCCCCTCCCCTCCCCTCCCCTCCCCTCCCCTCCCCTCCCCTCCCCTCCCCTCCCCTCCCCTCCCCTCCCCTCCCCTCCCCTCCCCTCCCCTCCCCTCCCCTCCCCTCCCCTCCCCTCCCCTCCCCTCCCCTCCCCTCCCCTCCCCTCCCCTCCCCTCCCCTCCCCTCCCCTCCCCTCCCCTCCCCTCCCCTCCCCTCCCCTCCCCTCCCCTCCCCTCCCCTCCCCTCCCCTCCCCTCCCCTCCCCTCCCCTCCCCTCCCCTCCCCTCCCCTCCCCTCCCCTCCCCTCCCCTCCCCTCCCCTCCCCTCCCCTCCCCTCCCCTCCCCTCCCCTCCCCTCCCCTCCCCTCCCCTCCCCTCCCCTCCCCTCCCCTCCCCTCCCCTCCCCTCCCCTCCCCTCCCCTCCCCTCCCCTCCCCTCCCCTCCCCTCCCCTCCCCTCCCCTCCCCTCCCCTCCCCTCCCCTCCCCTCCCCTCCCCTCCCCTCCCCTCCCCTCCCCTCCCCTCCCCTCCCCTCCCCTCCCCTCCCCTCCCCTCCCCTCCCCTCCCCTCCCCTCCCCTCCCCTCCCCTCCCCTCCCCTCCCCTCCCCTCCCCTCCCCTCCCCTCCCCTCCCCTCCCCTCCCCTCCCCTCCCCTCCCCTCCCCTCCCCTCCCCTCCCCTCCCCTCCCCTCCCCTCCCCTCCCCTCCCCTCCCCTCCCCTCCCCTCCCCTCCCCTCCAGCCTTGTTTCGATTGTGTAAGTTTGCCGAGACCGTGTCGCCGCGGGCATACGCTGCGGCGTGTTGTAGTGCAAGGGATTCTATTAGGGAGAGCCGCGTGGCGAGTCTAAGCTCTGGTAGAAGCTACAGCGTGCGGCGCGGCTCGGTGCGGCGCGGCTCGGTGCGGCGCGGCTCGGTGCGGCGCGGCTCGGTGCGGCGCGGCTCGGTGCGGCGCGGCTCGGTGCGGCGCGGCTCGGTGCGGCGCGGCTCGGTGCGGCGCGGCTCGGTGCGGCGCGGCTCGGTGCGGCGCGGCTCGGTGCGGCGCGGCTCGGTGCGGCGCGGCTCGGTGCGGCGCGGCTCGGTGCGGCGCGGCTCGGTGCGGCGCGGCTCGGTGCGGCGCGGCTCGGTGCGGCGCGGCTCGGTGCGGCGCGGCTCGGTGCGGCGCGGCTCGGTGCGGCGCGGCTCGGTGCGGCGCGGCTCGGTGCGGCGCGGCTCGGTGCGGCGCGGCTCGGTGCGGCGCGGCTCGGTGCGGCGCGGCTCGGTGCGGCGCGGCTCGGTGCGGCGCGGCTCGGTGCGGCGCGGCTCGGTGCGGCGCGGCTCGGTGCGGCGCGGCTCGGTGCGGCGCGGCTCGGTGCGGCGCGGCTCGGTGCGGCGCGGCTCGGTGCGGCGCGGCTCGGTGCGGCGCGGCTCGGTGCGGCGCGGCTCGGTGCGGCGCGGCTCGGTGCGGCGCGGCTCGGTGCGGCGCGGCTCGGTGCGGCGCGGCTCGGTGCGGCGCGGCTCGGTGCGGCGCGGCTCGGTGCGGCGCGGCTCGGTGCGGCGCGGCTCGGTGCGGCGCGGCTCGGTGCGGCGCGGCTCGGTGCGGCGCGGCTCGGTGCGGCGCGGCTCGGTGCGGCGCGGCTCGGTGCGGCGCGGCTCGGTGCGGCGCGGCTCGGTGCGGCGCGGCTCGGTGCGGCGCGGCTCGGTGCGGCGCGGCTCGGTGCGGCGCGGCTCGGTGCGGCGCGGCTCGGTGCGGCGCGGCTCGGTGCGGCGCGGCTCGGTGCGGCGCGGCTCGGTGCGGCGCGGCTCGGTGCGGCGCGGCTCGGTGCGGCGCGGCTCGGTGCGGCGCGGCTCGGTGCGGCGCGGCTCGGTGCGGCGCGGCTCGGTGCGGCGCGGCTCGGTGCGGCGCGGCTCGGTGCGGCGCGGCTCGGTGCGGCGCGGCTCGGTGCGGCGCGGCTCGGTGCGGCGCGGCTCGGTGCGGCGCGGCTCGGTGCGGCGCGGCTCGGTGCGGCGCGGCTCGGTGCGGCGCGGCTCGGTGCGGCGCGGCTCGGTGCGGCGCGGCTCGGTGCGGCGCGGCTCGGTGCGGCGCGGCTCGGTGCGGCGCGGCTCGGTGCGGCGCGGCTCGGTGCGGCGCGGCTCGGTGCGGCGCGGCTCGGTGCGGCGCAGCTGTGCGGTTGTCGTGTACTCGATGACGATTTTTATATTGCATTGTTTTTCTAATGAGACTTTTGAAATCGCTAGCAGTACATAAAAAAAAATTGGTACAATAAAGTATATCCACTCAAGCATCCGTTCACATCTATGAGTATATAATTGTCTCGAAAAACCTCACAAGTAGAGTAAATGAAATAAGCGTTTGCGCGCGCAGAGTGCTGGCAGAGGCGTGGCACGAGTCGGGCGAGCTGCGCGCGTGGCTGGCGCAGCAAGCCGCCTGGCTGGATGGGCTGCAGCGCCGCCTGCAGCGCTCGCCCGCCGCGCCGTCCGCCGCGCAGTCCGCCGCGCAGTCCGCCGCGCCGCTCGCCGCGTCGCGCTCGCCGCCGCGCGCCGACGCAGAGGACATCTCCGACGAACTCTACGTCAGTTCACGCTCCCTTTTTTTATTATTGATAAAACTACACTATTTTTTTATTATTGATAAAACTTAGTTGAAACCTGAAGGAGAGACTTGCAGAAGGATTAACCTGTTCCCATCAATTTCTATTATTGTTAGTAACCTAATAATAGTCTCCAATTATAGACATTCACGCAACACAAAATATGGAGCAATGTTTTTTTTTAATTTATAAGGTTCACAAACTAATATGTAACACTTATAAATTACAGTCTACTGTAGTCTACATAACAAATAACTTACTGAGACACACAGGGCCCATTCTGCTTACAGTGAACACAGCTTGCGTAATAAGAAAACGTTAACACTATTATTTCACATACACTTAGACCTCTCACAAGTTTTACCACAATCGCTCTTCAAACAATATTTCCAAGTTGCTTGATGGTCGACATTAAATTCTCTTCGTTACTCCTACTTCTTTCTTTCTTTCTTTTCTTTCTTAAAAACGTCGAACAAAAAAGTCTTATGTAAAATAGCAATAACATTACCGCAGGCGTTTCAGCTGACACAGTAGGGTGCGTTAGGTCAGGAATTTCGTATTATTTTTGAGGGTATAGTTAGAAAATTATTCTTTGATAACTTTAAAGTTATTAATGTATTTTTCGTCTTCAAAACAGTAATATAACATACGTAAAACAGTTGCCCGTATGAGATAAACCACCACACAGTAGATCAAAATAGTTTCCGTATTAATAAAATCCTTGAAACCACTTTTTTCTAAATATTTTTACGAGCTAACTCTTAAAACGTCCTTTCTTTTTGACACTTCTCTTATAAACTGACATGATACAGGACTTGGAAAACTACATCCAAAACCACAGCGACGAGCGTCTGGCGCGCATCCAGGACATCGGGCGGCAGCTCATCGACGCGCACATCATGCCCGAGTGGATCCAGGCCGAGATCGACGCCATTGCCAACCGCTGGCACTCGCTCAGGGAACAGGTGCGGATATTTTATGCGTCATAGCGTGCATTGGATTGATCGTAATATAATTGGAAGTAAGCATACCAACTAGTTCTAGTTCCAAGTTCCAGTTGCTGGACATGAATTCAATTATTCTTATACCAAAAGGGTTACTTCACCTGGGACCAATTTTAGTTCCATATTTACTCTTTATAAATGACTTGTCAAACAAATTTCAGTTAATTAAATATTTGCTCTTTTTGGATGTTCTTCAAATGTTTCAAGTTATCTCCAGTGAATCAGATGCAGAAGAACTTCCAGGGGTCTACGTGGTCCAAGGGGGCGGTTGGTGCGCATTAAGCAAATTACCTCTTAATGTTGAAAATTGCAAACAAATACAATTTACGAGAAAGAGAGCGCACACATTATATTATTTTATTAATTTTAAAGCACGTATTAAGTTGTGTCAGTTTTTGATGGTTTACATGAAGTAAGGTCGTGTCGCAGGCGACGGAGCGTACCCGCGAGCTCGAGGAGGCGGCTTGCGAGGCGGCGGACTCCGAGGTGTCGCTGCAGCAGCTGCAGCAGTGGCTGGCGCAGGCCGAGCAGCGACTGGCCGCGAGGGACCCGCGCTTGCCGCACGAGCTGCCGGCGCAGCGCGACTCGCTGCGCGCCGTGCAGCAGCGCGCCGACGAGCAACGCGCCGCCGGCCGCTGTGAGGCTGCCGCGCGCCTGCATGAACAGCTGCTCCTGGTGCAGGTGAGTGTGCCATAACCAGGTGTCACATGCAGGTGTGCTGCACCATTTTTTATTTGTTTATGATTTTTACATTTTATTTATTTGACGATTTATGTATTAAAATACTTTGATACGTGTAGGAAAAATGGACGCCATCGAGGAGCAGCTGAAGAGCGTCAGCGAGGATGCCGAGGCAGAGTCGGAGGCGGGGGAGCGGCAGGGGCAGGACGAGCAGCTGGAGGCGCGGCTGCGGCGTGCGGCGGGCGTACTGCTGGACGTGCAGCGCGCGGCCGCCGCACTGCCGCCCGCCGCGCCCGCAGCTCCCGAGCCGGACGCCGTGCGCGCGCAGCTGCGGCGCTGCCTGGTGAGTGGACACACGTACACGAATGCACACACACACACACGAGGACTCTGCACCATCATTTACCACCGTGAAATTTTGGGCAGCTGAATTTAAACGAGGCCGTAGCAGCTTGAGAGACGATGAACGGCACTCAAACCGGTGGCCGCTATCTAGTAACCATTTCTGCTCCACAATAGCAAGACGTTTGCTGCCACCTAAAAAATAAAAGCCAAATACTATTTGAAATGGAACAAAGTTTACAGAATTTATCTCGTTTACTTTTACCTTTTGCACGTCTGATGGCGCGAAGCGGCGCAAGACAGTGCTCTGCACCCGACATGTCCAGCTCGAGCGATTGCTCGCGCGTCAAACGCCTCGGTCGCAATTACATTGCTCTGGTCTATGCTAATTGGAATAGACTCATATCAAGAAAACGCTTGAATTAATTCGTTAAAATTTTTTCGTAAATAAAATTGACGTGGATGGTCACGATAAATCCCATAAATTGAGGTATTCTACGACGACCTATTAACGTATTAGACCGGGTTTTTTATCGTGTCCAGAGTTTTATCTACTGGTTTCCTATTTCACATCAAAAGTCTCTAGCACTTGTAGTTGTTAAGAACAATAATCGTTTTGCACGCCTCGTTCATTGAGACTCACCATGATAAACTTGAAAACTTAATCCAGTTACCCCGCATACCCCTAAGCAAGCGGGCTGTCGTGAGGGCTCTTAATCCAATGCCGGCAACCTATTTGGAAGCTAGCCGGAACCTTTGCGATACGAACTCAATTCTCTTTGGCGCTGCATTGGCAGTACGCCTGACAAAAGAGCTTAATAGCCTTTTGTCGGGCGGGAACAAGGCACGCGCATATAACGGCTGGGTCATGCCTATCATCTATAAATGAGGACTGGCATGACCCAGCCGTTATATCCCTTGGCATACTCAGGTGGACTCAAACCGAACTTAACGCCCTGGACAGAAAAGTCCGCATAATCATGACGAGCCACAGGATGCGTCGTCCGAGATCGTCGGAGAAGAGGCTGCACTTGCCGCGGAGGCGTGGTGGGCGGCTACTAGCGCCCTCACCGTGCACGATCGCGAAGTGTGCAGCCTCCGTAATTATGAGTCGTTCTGTTCGGACGTCATTAGTTGTGATAAAGGGCTTACCCCTCTATCCTTGATACCGCTCGCATCGTCCGCCGCACGTTGCCTGGTCTCCCCTGCCGAGGGCTTCAGTCTGATTAGGTTATAATTTATTTATTTATTTTATTTTACTTTTAATTATAATATATTTAAAGATAATTTACTTATTTTATTGAATTTTATGTATGTATACATATTTATACATATCTCCCAACCAGACGAGTATATGTCGAAATAATCCCAGATAATAATAAAAAAGAAATAAAATGTATGTTATTATTTTATTATACATGTATATAGTACAATGCACTGGTATTTTTTCTTATTGTTTCCATCTGAAATGGAAATGACTCGAAATATTTGCACCGCAATACTATTTTTTTCCTAAAGGGCAAGCGTCACGTGACGTGCGCTGCTAATTTTTTTCTTTCCCGAAGTCTCGAGCGCTCTGCGGCGCCCGCGGCCGGGAGCGCCGGCGAGGTAGTCAACCCGGTCTGCTTTTGGCTTTTTTTTTAATTATGAATTATGGTCCCATCTCTACTCCACACACATCCAATTAATCTCCCAATTCGACTATATACAGGATAAAAATATCCACTAAAACATCGTGTTTCTGTTTGGTGGGTTTATGTTGCCGGTTCGAATCCCGTTAGGGACAACAATGTGTATGATGAATATGAATGTTTGTAGCCGAGTCATGGATGTGTACATGCACACGCATCCTATCAGCGTCCAGTACGCGAGGCGCCCAGCGTGCGGGCCGGGGCCGGCGGGACGCGTGCCGTGAAGACATTTCATTATCCGGCAATTCCAACGATCCTTCTTTAATGTTACGTCCGAAGTGTAGTAGTAGTCCGATCCCGAGCGCATGCATCTCGCGCAGCGCAGCGCGGCGCCGCGCTCCGAACATTCCAAAGATACTTAAATTGATTCTAGACAAGCATAGTCGATGGCAATCTGGAACCTATTATTATACTACTACTATTAGCAAATATAAATCGACATAAAAAATATTTCTTGAAATTGGTGTAAAGGTCCTCCTGTTTATTTCTTACAAACAGACACACGTTTCGTTATATTTAATTAACGACATTTATATTTGTTAATAATTAACGAAAGAAATTGAGAAGATTTTTTCGATAAGATATTGTGTACTATGGAATGAGGCTCATTTCGTCCGCAGTAAAATGCATTGTAAATTCGGCGTTTTTAATGCGCGATTAAAATTATTACGACAGTTTTAAAACTGTGATAACAATTTTTATTGGCATAAAATAATACGCGCCAATGGTTTGTCGATGACGTTTGACAAAAGAGAGGTGCGCGACGCCGCCGCCTCGCCGCCGCCAGCACGGTACTTACGCAGGTGTGTGCGCGACGGGCGCCGGAACCCAACATGTCATAGTCAATGACATTTCATTCTAAAGCTACGTGATTCAATTCCCTGCGCAAATCTAAAAGCGCGATAGTGTTGCGATCCGTCTGTTCGCCGCTGCGGCCAGCTCGCGCACCGGCCGCCCGGCTCGCGGACCGCGGATCGCGGCTGTCAATTGTCACGTTGGCGCACCGCCGCGGGGACAACTCGGGGACAGAACAGACAGAACCCGCGACACTCGGAGCAGCTGCGACACTCGAGCTTCATTACGTACGTCAATACATTTCCGGGTACATAGTCCGGACATCAGTAAAACATTGGACTTAAAATCTTGTACAGTGTTTTGTATTAAAGCATAACGTAATAAGTGCCTTCACGTAAATACAATATGGAAGGAAACAAAAATATTTTAGGAAAAAGCAAATCTCGACAGGTATTGTTTAGTTTAAGTTGGCTTCGAGACCGTGCAGGATTCTGTAAAGCAGACCGGGCTCGCGTGGCTCGCGACTAAAACCACCTCAGGGGTTGCAGCTGCGCGGAGTCGGCGTCAACTGTCGGCGCCTCTGCTTCCCGTCGCCTCAAGACAGCCTTGAGAGGCGACTAAAGGCCTTGAAAATATCAAAAAACAGGTGTACGATGCGCGAATTCGGTGAATGTGTGTACTTAAAGGTTTTTCTTACGTTACTAAAGGGCCCTACCAAATGACCTACTATTGTATGGTTTCAACACAGTAAGGTCGAAACGTAACTCCTAAATGTTATCACATCACGGAGTGCTAATTAGATACTTGAATAAACACAAAACAACAAGTACATCAGAACTAATATATAAAACAAATGTGTGGTGTTTTGTAATTAATTGGTTTTGTATTATTTTTTTCTGTTAGCAGATTTGATTACGACTAAAAATATAAGATTACATGTGCTTCACTGTTACACACTTTTATGTATTTGATTACAACACATACATCTTTCCGAAGTCTATAACTCATAAAATTAACTCATTAAAGTATTAGCTAGTAAGATTTGGTTTGTTATCGTAACATATGAATAATTGCAAGAACTACGACGCCAGTACGGACAGAGTCGCGGGCACAGTTTGTTAATGACATTGTTAATACGAGCCGAATGCGGGTCGTGAGCGAGCGAGCGTGCGGGCGTGCGTGTGCGTGCGGGCGTGCGTGCGGCTGTCCGCCACTTGAAGGGATTCCGAAGCTCTCGACCCGATACTGTGCTATCATTTATTCGATGGTGTCCAATCGGCAATATATATATTTTAAGCGTGGTAGAGCCAAGCGGCGGCTTTGCTGCTGCTCGAATGGGCCAGCTCCACCGGGTTGGTACCACGGCCTCGCAGAATACCGACGTGAAGTAGAGGCATCTTGTGCTTCTGCGTTTCGATCGGTGAGTGAGGCAACTGGAGGCCCTCCCTCTCCTGTTCCCTCCTCTTCCCTCCCATCTCCCAAATATCTTTAAAGACCGGCAACGCACCTGCAGCATCTATGGTGTTGCAGATGTATATGGGCGACGGTAATCACTTACCATCAGGTGAACCGCTTGGTCGTTTGCCGTCTTTTCTATAAAAAAAAAAAAAAAAAAAAAAAAAAAAAAAATATACTGTTTTATGCTTGGCTTAATTTTGAAATGTCATTGTTATAAAATATGTTTTTAAAAATGCTATTGATTATCCTATGCAGGGCTTAAAGTTTTAAATACTATTAAGTGATTGCATCTCCATCCGACGACCCATCGCGCCGAGCCCGCCGCGCCGAGCCCGCCGCGGCGTGACGGGGCGCGGGACTCGTTGTTTTCAGCTGCCGTTCTTTTTATAACCCTTCTTAATGGATTGTGTGAAGTTTAAATCCAAACTAATCAATGTTACCTAGTCTAACTTCTCATATCAGTAGACTTTACGTCTTTTCGCAGAAATTCTACCGCACGCTCAGCGAAATCAAATCTGAAGTGGAATCCATCATAAAAACGGGCCGCAAGATGGTCGAGGAGAAGGCGGTTCCCGAGCCGCAGGAGTTTTCGAAGAAAATCGACAATCTCAAAGAACTATACAACAAACTGGGCGCTCAGATAACGGAGTCGAAGACGAAGCTCGAGAACGCACTGCTGACGGCGCGCGAGGTGCAGAACGACCTGCAGTCGCTGACGGGCTGGCTCGACGGGCTCGCCGCCAACGTCGGCAAGCAGGCCCTCGAGCTCGAGATGTCCAGGATGGAGGGCATCAAAGACAAACTCAACGCTAACTACTTGGAGTTCTCCAAGTGCTGCGAGCAGGCGTACCTAGAGAACCTGAAGGAGCAAATAGACGATATTAATGGACGCTGGGACAAGTTGAAGCGGCGCGGTGAGAGCGCGGGTGGCATGGGGGCGCGGGGCGAGACGGAGCCGTCGCGGCGACCCCGCGCGCAGCACGCGCCCCTCGGGTCCCCTGCGCCCCCCACGGTGCCGCGTGCGGGTGACACAGACGAGCCGCTGCCCACGCACCTCGGCGGAAGCGCGCCGCAGACCGCGGTGAGTACCCATTCATTGACTTCGTCTCCTCTGTCGCAAACTGCAACGTTTTCGGTAAATACATAATTGTTTCTCGGCGACAACCGAGCGGTTCCCTTCCTTTGAGGACGCAGTCGTCCCAGTCTTTTATTTGTTCCCTTTCGCTTTGAGTCATTGTTCAGAACACTGTTTATACACTGGTGCACGCAGAGCCGTCCGGCAACGTCTAATCTTCGACGTAACTCGAATCATTTGCTGTGTTTTATCATCTGTGTGAAATTAAGTGTGCATTGCTGTAGCCGAACTAAACTTCCCGACTATGTTGTGTGTCGTTGCACTGAAAGATAAACAGTAAACAATACATTCACTTACACCGGACGAGAGCTGTGGACAAAATATTAAAACTTTGCTGCTGTAAATAGAAACATGTACATAGTAAGAACTTTGGTGTTGGTGTTAATACTGTGTGGTGTGAATTGAACGCTTTATGTCTCACCGCATCAAAATCATTACACATTAGCGACACTTCAAGCTTTTGCCGGGCCCGCTTCACTCGGGATCATGCCTAACCACATCTCATCAAGCCTTCGCAGACGACGCTTCGGGTCTCATGCCGCCGCAGCGAACGTCACGCGATCACCCGGGCCGCGACACGCTTTACCAAGCTGGAATAAGGACTAACCTGTACATAATTGTCGTGTGGCTTGTTTAAATAATATTAACTCATTACTAAAGAGACGTAAGACGAACCGCGGTGTGCTGTGTGCTTGCAGGCGCGCGGGGCGGGCGGGGCCGGTACCGCACGCGCCGAGTACGAGAACGTGACAGACACTATTAAGAGACGCTTAGAGAGCCCGGTCGACGCGCCCGAGGCCGAGAGGCCCGAACTGAAGAGATCTAAAATTCCGTTAGCTCTCAAAAGTCCCGTGCCCATTAAAAAAGAAATTAAAGAGGGAGGGATTAGAAGTAGAGGTTCTTCTCTCGAAAGAAGACAAAGGAAAGCTGATAGCCCTATGTCCGATAGCCTGACTAGTGACAGCGTCGGCAGTGTGATGTCGGACGATTCCATCGAGGCGCGCTCGGTGCCGCCTACGCCGGAGCTTGCCGAGAAAGACAGTAGCACATTTAACCTACTTCGAGATAGCGAGCTGTTTACTCAAATATCCAATAAGCAAATGACGACAAGAAACCCCATTCCTAAAAATGCCGAGTCGAATTCGGATCCCTACCATGTAGTCGAGGTGAAGGAGCGTGAGATTGTAAAGTCGACCGTGAGGCCTGTCGAACTGAAGGAGATATACCCCTCCGAAGCCGTCGAAACTGTAGTCGAGTTTATTCCGCAAACCGTTGAAACAGTTGAGATCATTGACGACACGGAAGGCGAATCGGTTTGCGACTCCGAAAATGATGATGCTCGAGTTTCCGTAGACTTTGGGTCCGAACCTAAGACCTTCGTCGTGGAAGTAAAGAAACTCGATGAAAGAATGAAGCCCACTCTGGGCATACTAAAACGGAGAACTCCCGACGACGATAATCCCAAACCGACGAAAGTTACAATGAATGTGCCAGACTTAATATCAACAGTTGAAAACAATTTCGACGAAGACGTGTCTATGAAGACTCCGCCGCCTACACCATTATGTGATGCAGATGCAGTTGAATGTCCATTACTATACGATTTGGCCGTGAGACAGATGGAAGCGCAGAAGAACTTGAGGCGAGACGAAGTCAACGAGTATCTGATTCTGGATGAAGTGCCGAAAGATCAAGCGGCTCTGCCCGAACCTTCCGTCACGGAAGAGACATTTGCTAACGAAAAATTGGATGTAACGAAAACTTTGGAGGCAGAACCTGAAACGGTAGAAAAGTCGAGGTCGGCATCGGCGGCCCCGGGCCGGAGCGCGCGCGCAGGCGGCCGGCCGGCAGCGCGCAGGACGAGGCGATTTATTCGGAAGTGGAGGACACGCCGCAGGTAACCTGAAGCGAACAGATTCCGCAGATCTACTTTATTTTTCAATTTTTAGATATCGGCAAACATAATAAATAGGTTTTTAGGATTACATTATCTATAATGTCAATAACCTTTTGGGCTTATTTCCGGAACAATTTATTCATATCCGTCATCGGCCTGAACATGAGGCCACCGCTGAACATAGGTTTCTGCAAGATGGCACCGGCAAAAGTCGACATGCTGCGTTACCATTTACATGAAAGGTTCGCCCACACTGCGCTCGCCACCCGCACGCTGGGCAAGCGAGGTGGTCAGCGCAGTGCGGATGCTCTGGCACAGGTGACGCTGCTCACTACCTCTTGGCTGAGGTATTCGGCTCCGCTACATTCGGTTGCATTTTCCGTTGTCAGTCGATCCTCAAAGCAGGTGAGGTTGGCATTTGGAGAAAAATATGGTATATTCGCATCGAAGAATTAGTGTGATTTAATTACTTGACAACATGCCGTGGTAGCTCAGTGTTCAGGGCGCTCAGTTTAGTTTCAAAGAGCGCGAGTGACCAGGGATCGATCCCCGATGCCGGAACCATTAAATTGTTAATAGCAATTTAAGTGCTGAATTTGAAACAAGTGTTCGGCGGGGAGTGAGAGCATCAAGAGTGGGCGGGGAGTCAGCGGCGTGTCGGGGAAATAGTAAAACAATATTTCGACTGGAGTGGCGTGGCGGACCTTGATTACTTCATTTGGCTTGGTTTTCTTTCCAGTCTTTTGCCCAGTTGTGGGTATTTACTGGCTGGTACTTTGATGTTTATTAGTTGATATACCCCATTACAAAGTCTGACTTCCAGGCGCCCCCGTATCTACCACTCTATATTTCAGGCTCGTGTTACATCTGCTAGTGAGTTTGACGAGAAGCAGCCGCTTTCGACGTCGACGCCGATTAAACAAGAAGAGAAGCTGTGCAGGCAACAAGTCCAAGTGGTGGCCATGTCGCCCAAACTTGGGGCCAGGGACCGCGTGGACGAAGAGGGGCCGAGGACTCCACCGCCTAAGCGGGATTCCAGATCTTCCGCCAGCCCTATTCTAAGCACTAAGTCTTACATTCCAATAGGCAAAGACAGATCCAAAAATACATCCAATGAAAAGTATCAGAAGACGGACGAATACGAACAGGTGATTTAGGTTAAATTGTTTCATTTTGAAGATTCGGAAGTCGCTTGTTAATCAATTAAAAGAACAATGCCAAATATAATAATATCAACAAACACGTTCGACATTCAAATAACAATATAGTCAGTTTTCAGACCCCTTCATGGTTTTTACAACCATTTCAGATTCTTTTAATTTAATAAATATATTGATAATGGAACTGGCCAGGATAATACAAAACCTGAAAGGGCGATGTATTTAGAGTAGTCTATACTTGACTTTACTTCAATATAGTCTAGACTAAAAGAAAAGTGGATTGTCTTTCCCTTACTCCTAACGAGTTCACGCTAAAAGTCTGTTTCATTTATGCTGTTAGAAATTATTTATTTATCCATGTACTGTGCCATGTTAAAATTAAAGAAATAAAATAAAACGGAACCGAGGTAGGCGACCAGTATTATAAAAAAATGCTATTGAACGGGAACATAAGTTTATGAGGTCCTGGAATTCGAGCTTATCTGCTGCTACTGCCGGCAGCCAGAGCTCTCCGCCTGAGCGATGCTGGGGCACAGGGTACGAGGCGCGCCGCGGTCGTAGCAGCGCGGCCGAGCGCTTCGGCGCCAGCGCTCGGCGAAGTGTAGGCGGCACGAACTTGTCTCGATGGAAATAAACCTCTTAGGATAAAAGTTCCTAGTATTTATAAACCAAATAGTTATAATTAACTTGTACAAAGGAATCAAGATCAGAGAGCATGGATAGCGCCGAAAGCAATTCGGAGAGCACAAGTTCTGAGACGTCTCTACTTCGGGCGCGATTCCCCGCGGCCTGCGCTGCCGACCCCGAGCTGGCGCGCTTCGAGGCGGAAGCGCTCAACATGGCGCGCCGCATGCACGTCATGCTTCTCACCGTGGGCGGCGTGGCGAGCGAGCGCGACCCCGCCAAGCGCCTGGAGGTAAGGTTGCGTGCCGCGAGGTACTGCTTTTGGGTACTTTTTAATACCTCGAGATAAACTGTTTTTTTTTGCCAGATCTTGAAAAATCAACTCGGTGCGGTGGCACCTGACGCGGCGGCACTTATTTCTCGTGGCGATAGCCTTGTCTATGCAAAACACAAAGAGAACCTTCAGCTAGCGGAATATCTTCGAACTCGCTTCCAAGGCGAACTGCGAAGCAAATGGTCGACAATTATGACAGAAATAGAATCGAAACGAAATGTCGCAATTAAAGCAGAAGACGACGTCAAAGATTTGACCGTACTAACTGATAGGCTGCAGAAATGGGCGCAGGATATTGAGACGCGCGTCAAAACCGGCGACATCGAGAAGATTGGAGAAGAATTCTCGGAGCGCGAAATGGATGTCGAACGGCTCCAAGATCTGTGCCGGGAGCTGCGCTCGCAGCGCGTGGCCTTCCCCGAGAAGGCGGCCTCCGATGCCGCCGCGGCTTTCGCCCGCCTCCGCGAGGTGTACGAGGCCGCCGCGCCGCTGCAGAAGGGCAAGGCTAGGGCGGTTAGTATCCGAGCGCGGCAACAACAACTGACGAAACGAACAGCGGATTTATTTTGGTGTTGAGAAGTGTGAATGATAACAATGTCACGTTGAAATGTTCCGGCAGGAGGTGGCGGAGGCGGGCGCGGGCGCGGGCGAGCTGGCCCGGCGCGCAGGCCGCACGCGCTCGGCCGCCGCCGCGCTGGCCGCAGCGCTGCGGGTGCCGCCGCTCGCCGGACTCGACTACGACGACTTCCCGCTGCAGGAGGACGCGCTCGCGGTACTGCACTCCTCTACACCTCTCCTTACATTGACGGCCTGTTTAAAAGTCCACGACCCGTCCTGGACATAGGCCTCTCCCATCCCGCAATACCGGACACTAGCACCGGAGCTGCCGGCCGTCGTCGCTCTGTTTAGTTGTGGTCTGGTATTTTTCGAGGTTATCCCGGCATTTCGATGCTTTTCCTCAGTCGTCTCTAACGAAACCTGCCGAAAGAAAAGGGGTTGCGGATTGTTACGCCTGTACACCCATGTGCCTGAATTACCTAAATTTCATTCTGTACATGATAAGAAAGAAAGATAAAATTAAAATTTACCGCACACGACGTTAGTCTATTCTCATCTCTAAGCTTCCATACACAGAAATTGAAATCCTCGATGACGGAGGTGCAGGCGGCCATCGACGAGATAGAGCGAGAATACTCGTGGCTCGCGCGCAGGGGCCGCCCGGAGCCCGCGGGGGACGTGCGCCGCGCGCGGGGCCAGCAGCTGGAGCAGCTGCGGCACGAGTGGGCGACCCTTCAGCAAGCTTACGATGAACGATACGAGCGGCGAGTACCCTTAGACGTGTATTTAAAAAAATATAATAAGCTGTCATGACTTCCTACTTGATACACCCTAGTATCAAGTCAGAGGTCTAAACGTTTTAGTCTTTTTCACCCATTTTTCACCAGACCTTACTTTTGGGACAACGTGTTAACTTAACATAACTGGTGTGTGTTGCCGTCTTGGTGTCCTCGCTAACGATAGGCTCTAGTTTATTTGTAGTTTGATGTCGTTTACAAATAGAAACAGGATAGGCCCAAGTTGAGAACCCCGAGAGACTCCTTAACAAGGAAAAGAACGATTTTGTAAAAAGGATGGCAGCCACGCCAATGTCACTTTCTGGGATACCAAACAAATTTCAGAGTTTATAGAGTATCTAGAATAAATAGAATTTTGATGCAGGTTCTGAGCTTGTCAACTGAATTCTAATTAAAGTAATCAGAGTCAATTTACTATATAATATTAACTTTTACTTTTTAATCCCAACTTTTCGAGTGGACCAAAAATTTATAATTAGAAAGCTAACGGTAGCCGGGTTAACTCTGACATTCAGACGGCAAACAGCTCAGTCCCCTCCAGAGCTTGGGTGCTATAAAGCACTCGGAACGTCGATAATTGATAACTAAATTAGACGCCAAAAATCCGTATATAATTGTTTCATTTCAAATATGTAGCGACTTAGTTGGCAGATCGTAATAAATAAACAAATTAATGAAAAAAATAGTTCTGTTTACTTAGACATCTACATTCAAGTGGGAATGACCCCGTCCCTAATGTAGGATTTGATGTTAACTTTTGTAATTAAGTTAAGGATCGTCTGGCTAATGTGAAAACTGCCATGCAGGTGGACGCGCTGCCAGGCGAACTGGGCGGCGCTGTACTCGGCGCTGGAGGCGGGCGGCGAGTGGCTCGACGGTGCAGAGCGACTCGCCGCCGCCGGGCCGCTGGCTTCGCCGGCGCTGCGCGAGCTGGAGGCGCAGGTGCGTGCCGCTGGGCTGGGGAGAAGTATGAGACGCGTGAGCGGGCGGGCAGCCTGCTAACATCGGGAACCGCGACTGCCGATCGTGTGTGCGATGCAAATCAGCTCACGGAGTGTTTTGTCGCAGCTGGCGCGGCAGCTGGCGGGTGCGCGCGCGTGCGGCGGCCGCGTGCTGCGCGCGTGCGGCGGCCAGCTGGCCAGCGATGTGGGCGCGCAGCTGGACGCGCTGGAGCAGCGCGCGCACGAGCTGCAGCAGCGCCTACAGCGTCTCCGCGCCAGGTGCGATGTTTGCTTTATTTACTAATAAGTTTTAGATGCACGAATCTAAATTTATGTTAAATATATATAACTTATTAATTGTGTAATCTTAAAAAATAAAAAAATATAATTATAGACATACTGTGGATGCTTCCTTATTGACATTTAATGAAAACTTTGTTAGTCTTAGGGTTCATTTGGAACTAGAGGAAGTTATTCTTTCCAAAGAAAAAAAACTTTTGAATGACTTAAATAGCCAAAAAATCGAAATATTTTTTTTTGATTTTTGACATAAATAGTTTATTGACCTCGGCAAGAGCGTCGACCTCGACTCGTCGGCGACTTCAAACGCGCGTAGCGGATGGATTCAAAGAATAGCGCGCGAATAGCCGATACGACGTTTGACCAGGGTGTTATTGAGCTAGTTAACTATTAGCGCAAATACATCTCGGGTGCAGAATAACAAAAACTAAAAGCAACACTTATGACGTAGACCGCGGGTAGGAGCAAGTTTCTTTATAAATATTTAAGCTTAATTGATGAAGCCGTGTTGAATATCGCGTCATCGAATATGATCACGACCAGGCCAGCAGCCACTCATCGCGTCGCCAGCCCCCGCACCGGGCCGCACCGGGCCGCACCGGGCCGCACCGGGCCGCTTGCCCTCCGTGCCTTTTGTTCGTGTATTACATTCAATGTGTAATTGTGTTGAGTGTATTGCGAGGCTGGTGGTGACAGTAAGACTGGTGGTGACAGTAAGAGCGATCCGTTTCAATTTGAAGTTCCGATGCGACAGCGGACCTCGTCCGTGACGCGGTCGACAGTTTGACGGATTACATATATATATAGATGGACATAGAGACTAGTCTACTTTAATCGAATATTGTTTACAAGTGAACTACACAAATCTCTATCACGCAGTCTGTCGTTGCATCCAGGGTCTGGCGTTCTATCAAATCGAAGCCGATTGCTATTACTTTTGCTACCAGTTTTACGCAATAGTGCGGCTGGTCTTGGACAGCACGGCATCTTTGAGAGTAGCATAGCAAGGTAAGTGCTTAATAGAAACTGTCCGTGCGCAGTGCGGGGGTCGCAGTGGCCCCGGCGACCGGCGCGGAGAATGCGGCGGCGGAGCCTGCGGGCGGTGCAGAGGGCGCGCTGCGAGCCGTGCGCGAGCTGCTGCTGACGACGAGCGCCAACCCCTCCGACCGCACCAGCCTCTCCATACGGCTCAGCCTCGTCAAGGTACGTCTCGTCACACAACACGCTACCCTCGCTCCATATAAAGATATTCGCGGCGAAACAAAGTTGACTGACCTAGCAGCATGGAACAAACAGCGAACTGAGTTGGCAATGGACCGGCCACGTATCGTGCACGGTTGCAGGTGGCTCGGGACTTGCGATAGACCGTAATGGAAGTATATAAAGTATAGTAATACATAAGTAATGGAAATATGATATAGAGAAATAACGACGTGGAAACAGGAGCAACAGGTAAAGGCGACGTAGCGGACACGGTCTACGCGGCCGCGCGCCGAGGAGGCCCGCGCCCGCGCACCGAGGAGGCCCGCGCCCGCGCCCGCGAGTGGACGTTCAAATGTTAATGCAACTGTAAAAGCGCCGCTCTCAGGACAGGCGACGCGCGTGGTGTTGTCGTCCTGGGTCGCATTGTTCATATCAGCGAGGCGCGAGCGCGTCCTTCGGTCGCACGGCTTCATTATAGTCGGCTTAAGTTTTACATCAGTTAAGGTTAGCCGAATGCACGAATAAAACATTTTTAACCATATAAGTTGGGGCTCGAAGGATAGTTTTAACGTAATTTATTCAGTGCTCTTAGATGTTCCGCTGCAGCGCTTACTTGGTGGTAGCGAATGTAATTGATATTAAACCTTAAGCTGTAGACAGTAAAGAATAAAATGGTACAGACAGCAGTGGAGCCGCCGGTCGCGCCGATGCAGTTTCATTCCGCTGCCTCGTCGGGAAAGCCTTTGATGAAGTGCTTTTAAAACTGCCCGTCTGTACGTTAACCGACAGGTCTTGCATGAGTTCGTTGCTGACTGCGGCGCTCGGCTCGTCGAGGAGATGTATTTTTTATTTAACGATAATACGTTTCAGAAATTCGTTTAAAGGCACTGGTCACTACTCACATGATGATGTAGAATCCGGGCTCTGCGGTGGCGCGTAAATGTCGAACTGTCCGGATATTATACAGATGTACTAATGGTGAAAGTTTTATAGGACCTGGAGCTTAGAGTAATTCACATTCTGTTATCCGCAAACTAATCTGATGAATCATTTTTTTATATTAGTGGCGAAGCTCGTGCGCGCACCGCCCTGGGCGGCGTCTGTTGTTCGAACAGTTCGCTGCTGCTCCCAACGTCATCAGGTCACTAATGTTCCCAGTGCCAACTTTCAGCACACTGTTTTTATATTACGACACTCGCAGCTCCCCATGCCCCCCTCCCCCTCCCCCTGCGCTGCCTGTTTAAATTGTCTATTTAACAGATTACAGTAAAATTTTTCTTTTATATTTATTTATGAAACGTCTTCCGGTAAACGCTTTATTGCAATTTTTCCTACAGTGTATGTGTTTCGTAAGTAAAACGTAATAAACGAAAGCTTACGAATATGAGTCATGTAAATGTTTTTAACAAGCCAGAAGTAACATACTTCTCGTTCTTAACAGAATATTTATAGCATGTATTTGGATAAAACAGAGTCGTGTGTTAACTATAGTAAGGCATTAATGGAGTCATTCAACCTGCACGCGATGCAGTGTAAAAGGTAAAAAGTCCAAAGCGCGCGCCGGCGCTCGAGCGCGGCGTCTCTATTTCTGACGCTATGAAAATATCCCGCCGGCCGCTCGCGCCCGCTTCCGAACCGTCGTGTGTCGCACCGGGCACGCTGCGGTGGCGCCCCGCGACCGCCGCGTGCGCACGGGGCCCGGCGCTTTCAGTTAGTAGGATAGAAATGAAACGGAGCAGACGCGCCGGGCTGCGCGCGGGCCCGCAGCCGAGATGTTTCTTCTAGAGATTCCTGGTGTTTCTATGAGTTCGAAGTTGCTTCGTTAATGAAATCGGGAAACGGTCGGACACGTGTCGGTCGCGTGGAGTTGCGACTGCATATGCTGTGAGCGCGCACGGACGCCATGTCCGAGCTGCGCGCGCTCCACCTGACGTACGTCAAGGATAAATTGAAGAAAAAGAAGGTAAAGTTCGATGGAATTAAAGTATTACAACATGTTTTAATTGAATGTTGTCATAACTCCACGGATAGAAATGTAATGTTTCGGTGTGAAGAGCGTTGTGTATGTAAACAATGTTGGGCGTGCAGGCGAGTGTGAGGTTGCATTTGAGCAATGTTGGATGTTCCCAACATTAAGATGGAATGCCTCTCGGTCTGTGTGTGTAATACTTGCTTCCTATAATACCTTCCCAAAGGAAAGACAACGGAGGTTGAACTGCTGATTGTCCGCAGATATATGCTAAAGAGGGTGTTGTGAGTGCGAGTGTGGGCCAGCCGCACGCACGCACCTCGCTGCGATGCTTGTTTGCATATGGCCTCGCGGCTACGGTGATCAAATTCAAGATATTTTATTATCATACTTTATTTACATTTGATCTGATCACAAAACTACTGCAGTTTGACATTCCTCTTTTGATGTTAACCCAACGCTATCTAAAGAATTCTGCCTAGGGTAGCATACCCACTAGGGTATTCTGCATAGCCACTAGGTTAGCTCGGCTCTTTTTGGCGTACACTTCTGTTAAATATGGCAATGTTGGCGGCAGTAACTGCAGTAATGTTGCTCGGTGTCGGCAGGCGCGCGAGGAGGAGCTGGGCAGCGAGGCGCGCGATGAGGAGCTGGGCGGCGGGGCGCGCGAGGAGGAGCTGGGCAGCGAGGCGCGCGAGGAGGAGCTGGGCAGCGAGGCGCGCGAGGAGGAGCTGGGCAGCGAGGCGCGCGAGGAGGAGCTGGGCAGCGAGGCGCGCGAGGAGGAGCTGGGCAGCGAGGCGCGCGAGGAGGAGCTGGGCAGCGAGGCGCGCGAGGAGGAGCTGGGCAGCGAGGCGCGCGAGGAGGAGCTGGGCAGCGAGGCGCGCGAGGAGGAGCTGGGCAGCGAGGCGCGCGAGGAGGAGCTGGGCAGCGAGGCGCGCGAGGAGGAGCTGGGCAGCGAGGCGCGCGAGGAGGAGCTGGGCAGCGAGGCGCGCGAGGAGGAGCTGGGCAGCGAGGCGCGCGAGGAGGAGCTGGGCAGCGAGGCGCGCGAGGAGGAGCTGGGCAGCGAGGCGCGCGAGGAGGAGCTGGGCAGCGAGGCGCGCGAGGAGGAGCTGGGCAGCGAGGCGCGCGAGGAGGAGCTGGGCAGCGAGGCGCGCGAGGAGGAGCTGGGCAGCGAGGCGCGCGAGGAGGAGCTGGGCAGCGAGGCGCGCGAGGAGGAGCTGGGCAGCGAGGCGCGCGAGGAGGAGCTGGGCAGCGAGGCGCGCGAGGAGGAGCTGGGCAGCGAGGCGCGCGAGGAGGAGCTGGGCAGCGAGGCGCGCGAGGAGGAGCTGGGCAGCGAGGCGCGCGAGGAGGAGCTGGGCAGCGAGGCGCGCGAGGAGGAGCTGGGCAGCGAGGCGCGCGAGGAGGAGCTGGGCAGCGAGGCGCGCGAGGAGGAGCTGGGCAGCGAGGCGCGCGAGGAGGAGCTGGGCAGCGAGGCGCGCGAGGAGGAGCTGGGCAGCGAGGCGCGCGAGGAGGAGCTGGGCAGCGAGGCGCGCGAGGAGGAGCTGGGCAGCGAGGCGCGCGAGGAGGAGCTGGGCAGCGAGGCGCGCGAGGAGGAGCTGGGCAGCGAGGCGCGCGAGGAGGAGCTGGGCAGCGAGGCGCGCGAGGAGGAGCTGGGCAGCGAGGCGCGCGAGGAGGAGCTGGGCAGCGAGGCGCGCGAGGAGGAGCTGGGCAGCGAGGCGCGCGAGGAGGAGCTGGGCAGCGAGGCGCGCGAGGAGGAGCTGGGCAGCGAGGCGCGCGAGGAGGAGCTGGGCAGCGAGGCGCGCGAGGAGGAGCTGGGCAGCGAGGCGCGCGAGGAGGAGCTGGGCAGCGAGGCGCGCGAGGAGGAGCTGGGCAGCGAGGCGCGCGAGGAGGAGCTGGGCAGCGAGGCGCGCGAGGAGGAGCTGGGCAGCGAGGCGCGCGAGGAGGAGCTGGGCAGCGAGGCGCGCGAGGAGGAGCTGGGCAGCGAGGCGCGCGAGGAGGAGCTGGGCAGCGAGGCGCGCGAGGAGGAGCTGGGCAGCGAGGCGCGCGAGGAGGAGCTGGGCAGCGAGGCGCGCGAGGAGGAGCTGGGCAGCGAGGCGCGCGAGGAGGAGCTGGGCAGCGAGGCGCGCGAGGAGGAGCTGGGCAGCGAGGCGCGCGAGGAGGAGCTGGGCAGCGAGGCGCGCGAGGAGGAGCTGGGCAGCGAGGCGCGCGAGGAGGAGCTGGGCAGCGAGGCGCGCGAGGAGGAGCTGGGCAGCGAGGCGCGCGAGGAGGAGCTGGGCAGCGAGGCGCGCGAGGAGGAGCTGGGCAGCGAGGCGCGCGAGGAGGAGCTGGGCAGCGAGGCGCGCGAGGAGGAGCTGGGCAGCGAGGCGCGCGAGGAGGAGCTGGGCAGCGAGGCGCGCGAGGAGGAGCTGGGCAGCGAGGCGCGCGAGGAGGAGCTGGGCAGCGAGGCGCGCGAGGAGGAGCTGGGCAGCGAGGCGCGCGAGGAGGAGCTGGGCAGCGAGGCGCGCGAGGAGGAGCTGGGCAGCGAGGCGCGCGAGGAGGAGCTGGGCAGCGAGGCGCGCGAGGAGGAGCTGGGCAGCGAGGCGCGCGAGGAGGAGCTGGGCAGCGAGGCGCGCGAGGAGGAGCTGGGCAGCGAGGCGCGCGAGGAGGAGCTGGGCAGCGAGGCGCGCGAGGAGGAGCTGGGCAGCGAGGCGCGCGAGGAGGAGCTGGGCAGCGAGGCGCGCGAGGAGGAGCTGGGCAGCGAGGCGCGCGAGGAGGAGCTGGGCAGCGAGGCGCGCGAGGAGGAGCTGGGCAGCGAGGCGCGCGAGGAGGAGCTGGGCAGCGAGGCGCGCGAGGAGGAGCTGGGCAGCGAGGCGCGCGAGGAGGAGCTGGGCAGCGAGGCGCGCGAGGAGGAGCTGGGCAGCGAGGCGCGCGAGGAGGAGCTGGGCAGCGAGGCGCGCGAGGAGGAGCTGGGCAGCGAGGCGCGCGAGGAGGAGCTGGGCAGCGAGGCGCGCGAGGAGGAGCTGGGCAGCGAGGCGCGCGAGGAGGAGCTGGGCAGCGAGGCGCGCGAGGAGGAGCTGGGCAGCGAGGCGCGCGAGGAGGAGCTGGGCGGCGGGGCGCGCGAGGAGGAGCTGGGCAGCGAGGCGCGCGAGGAGGAGCTGGGCAGCGAGGCGCGCGAGGAGGAGCTGGGCAGCGAGGCGCGCGAGGAGGAGCTGGGCAGCGAGGCGCGCGAGGAGGAGCTGGGCAGCGAGGCGCGCGAGGAGGAGCTGGGCAGCGAGGCGCGCGAGGAGGAGCTGGGCAGCGAGGCGCGCGAGGAGGAGCTGGGCAGCGAGGCGCGCGAGGAGGAGCTGGGCAGCGAGGCGCGCGAGGAGGAGCTGGGCAGCGAGGCGCGCGAGGAGGAGCTGGGCAGCGAGGCGCGCGAGGAGGAGCTGGGCAGCGAGGCGCGCGAGGAGGAGCTGGGCAGCGAGGCGCGCGAGGAGGAGCTGGGCAGCGAGGCGCGCGAGGAGGAGCTGGGCAGCGAGGCGCGCGAGGAGGAGCTGGGCAGCGAGGCGCGCGAGGAGGAGCTGGGCAGCGAGGCGCGCGAGGAGGAGCTGGGCAGCGAGGCGCGCGAGGAGGAGCTGGGCAGCGAGGCGCGCGAGGAGGAGCTGGGCAGCGAGGCGCGCGAGGAGGAGCTGGGCAGCGAGGCGCGCGAGGAGGAGCTGGGCAGCGAGGCGCGCGAGGAGGAGCTGGGCAGCGAGGCGCGCGAGGAGGAGCTGGGCAGCGAGGCGCGCGAGGAGGAGCTGGGCAGCGAGGCGCGCGAGGAGGAGCTGGGCAGCGAGGCGCGCGAGGAGGAGCTGGGCAGCGAGGCGCGCGAGGAGGAGCTGGGCAGCGAGGCGCGCGAGGAGGAGCTGGGCAGCGAGGCGCGCGAGGAGGAGCTGGGCAGCGAGGCGCGCGAGGAGGAGCTGGGCAGCGAGGCGCGCGAGGAGGAGCTGGGCAGCGAGGCGCGCGAGGAGGAGCTGGGCAGCGAGGCGCGCGAGGAGGAGCTGGGCAGCGAGGCGCGCGAGGAGGAGCTGGGCAGCGAGGCGCGCGAGGAGGAGCTGGGCAGCGAGGCGCGCGAGGAGGAGCTGGGCAGCGAGGCGCGCGAGGAGGAGCTGGGCAGCGAGGCGCGCGAGGAGGAGCTGGGCAGCGAGGCGCGCGAGGAGGAGCTGGGCAGCGAGGCGCGCGAGGAGGAGCTGGGCAGCGAGGCGCGCGAGGAGGAGCTGGGCAGCGAGGCGCGCGAGGAGGAGCTGGGCAGCGAGGCGCGCGAGGAGGAGCTGGGCAGCGAGGCGCGCGAGGAGGAGCTGGGCAGCGAGGCGCGCGAGGAGGAGCTGGGCAGCGAGGCGCGCGAGGAGGAGCTGGGCAGCGAGGCGCGCGAGGAGGAGCTGGGCAGCGAGGCGCGCGAGGAGGAGCTGGGCAGCGAGGCGCGCGAGGAGGAGCTGGGCAGCGAGGCGCGCGAGGAGGAGCTGGGCAGCGAGGCGCGCGAGGAGGAGCTGGGCAGCGAGGCGCGCGAGGAGGAGCTGGGCAGCGAGGCGCGCGAGGAGGAGCTGGGCAGCGAGGCGCGCGAGGAGGAGCTGGGCAGCGAGGCGCGCGAGGAGGAGCTGGGCAGCGAGGCGCGCGAGGAGGAGCTGGGCAGCGAGGCGCGCGAGGAGGAGCTGGGCAGCGAGGCGCGCGAGGAGGAGCTGGGCAGCGAGGCGCGCGAGGAGGAGCTGGGCAGCGAGGCGCGCGAGGAGGAGCTGGGCAGCGAGGCGCGCGAGGAGGAGCTGGGCAGCGAGGCGCGCGAGGAGGAGCTGGGCAGCGAGGCGCGCGAGGAGGAGCTGGGCAGCGAGGCGCGCGAGGAGGAGCTGGGCAGCGAGGCGCGCGAGGAGGAGCTGGGCAGCGAGGCGCGCGAGGAGGAGCTGGGCAGCGAGGCGCGCGAGGAGGAGCTGGGCAGCGAGGCGCGCGAGGAGGAGCTGGGCAGCGAGGCGCGCGAGGAGGAGCTGGGCAGCGAGGCGCGCGAGGAGGAGCTGGGCAGCGAGGCGCGCGAGGAGGAGCTGGGCAGCGAGGCGCGCGAGGAGGAGCTGGGCAGCGAGGCGCGCGAGGAGGAGCTGGGCAGCGAGGCGCGCGAGGAGGAGCTGGGCAGCGAGGCGCGCGAGGAGGAGCTGGGCAGCGAGGCGCGCGAGGAGGAGCTGGGCAGCGAGGCGCGCGAGGAGGAGCTGGGCAGCGAGGCGCGCGAGGAGGAGCTGGGCAGCGAGGCGCGCGAGGAGGAGCTGGGCAGCGAGGCGCGCGAGGAGGAGCTGGGCAGCGAGGCGCGCGAGGAGGAGCTGGGCAGCGAGGCGCGCGAGGAGGAGCTGGGCAGCGAGGCGCGCGAGGAGGAGCTGGGCAGCGAGGCGCGCGAGGAGGAGCTGGGCAGCGAGGCGCGCGAGGAGGAGCTGGGCAGCGAGGCGCGCGAGGAGGAGCTGGGCAGCGAGGCGCGCGAGGAGGAGCTGGGCAGCGAGGCGCGCGAGGAGGAGCTGGGCAGCGAGGCGCGCGAGGAGGAGCTGGGCAGCGAGGCGCGCGAGGAGGAGCTGGGCAGCGAGGCGCGCGAGGAGGAGCTGGGCAGCGAGGCGCGCGAGGAGGAGCTGGGCAGCGAGGCGCGCGAGGAGGAGCTGGGCAGCGAGGCGCGCGAGGAGGAGCTGGGCAGCGAGGCGCGCGAGGAGGAGCTGGGCAGCGAGGCGCGCGAGGAGGAGCTGGGCAGCGAGGCGCGCGAGGAGGAGCTGGGCAGCGAGGCGCGCGAGGAGGAGCTGGGCAGCGAGGCGCGCGAGGAGGAGCTGGGCAGCGAGGCGCGCGAGGAGGAGCTGGGCAGCGAGGCGCGCGAGGAGGAGCTGGGCAGCGAGGCGCGCGAGGACGCCGCGCTGCAGTGGACGGCCGCGCTGCAGGGCGCCCAGCAGCCGCAGCGCCTCCTCGTGAGTAGCGTCGAGTGGCTCGCCGCTGCCTGCAGGCACTACATATATAGTTTCACTGACAAAAGTGCTCAATGTTTGCCACAAAGCTACAATCATACCCCGCTTATTCAGATAACAATTTTAATGTTAAGAACATACAAAAGGTTCTGTAAAATATTAACTTGTAAGGTCGGTCGCAGGACGAAGTGAGGGAGCGCGAGCCGGAGATCACGGAGCTGCTGGAGAACTACAAGAACCTGGAGCGCGAGTGCGCGGCCGCGCAGCAGGGCGTGGCGCCCGACGTTCGCGAGCGCGTGCTGCGCCTGCGAGAGCGCTGGCCGCGGCTGCGGCAGCGCTGCGGACTCGCTGCGCCCGCGCTCGACTGTGCGCCAGCAGTCCGGGAAGCTTCGGTTACGGTTCGCGAATCTCCGGTCGCGGTTCGTGAATCTCCGATCGCCGTTAGCGAATCTCCGATCACCGTTCGCGAATCCCCGGACACCGTTCGTGAATCTCCGGTCGCGGTTCGTGAATCTCCGATCGCCGTTAGCGAATCTCCGATCACCGTTCGCGAATCCCCGGACACCGTTCGTGAATCTCCGATCGCCGTTAGCGAATCTCCGATCACCGTTCGCGAATCCCCGGACACCGTTCGTGAATCTCCGATCGCCGTTAGCGAATCTCCGATCACCGTTCGCGAATCCCCGGACACCGTTCGTGAATCTCCGATCGCCGTTAGCGAATCTCCGATCACCGTTCGCGAATCCCCGGACACCGTTCGTGAATCTCCGATCGCCGTTAGCGAATCTCCGATCACCGTTCGCGAATCCCCGGACACCGTTCGTGAATCTCCGATCGCCGTTAGCGAATCTCCGATCACCGTTCGCGAATCCCCGGACACCGTTCGTGAATCTCCGATCGCCGTTAGCGAATCTCCGATCACCGTTCGCGAATCCCCGGACACCGTTCGTGAATCTCCGATCGCCGTTAGCGAATCTCCGATCACCGTTCGCGAATCCCCGGACACCGTTCGTGAATCTCCGATCGCCGTTAGCGAATCTCCGATCACCGTTCGCGAATCCCCGGACACCGTTCGTGAATCTCCGATCGCCGTTAGCGAATCTCCGATCACCGTTCGCGAATCCCCGGACACCGTTCGTGAATCTCCGATCGCCGTTAGCGAATCTCCGATCACCGTTCGCGAATCCCCGGACACCGTTCGTGAATCTCCGATCGCCGTTAGCGAATCTCCGATCACCGTTCGCGAATCCCCGGACACCGTTCGTGAATCTCCGATCGCCGTTAGCGAATCTCCGATCACCGTTCGCGAATCCCCGGACACCGTTCGTGAATCTCCGATCGCCGTTAGCGAATCTCCGATCACCGTTCGCGAATCCCCGGACACCGTTCGTGAATCTCCGATCGCCGTTAGCGAATCTCCGATCACCGTTCGCGAATCCCCGGACACCGTTCGTGAATCTCCGATCGCCGTTAGCGAATCTCCGATCACCGTTCGCGAATCCCCGGACACCGTTCGTGAATCTCCGATCGCCGTTAGCGAATCTCCGATCACCGTTCGCGAATCCCCGGACACCGTTCGTGAATCTCCGATCGCCGTTAGCGAATCTCCGATCACCGTTCGCGAATCCCCGGACACCGTTCGTGAATCTCCGATCGCCGTTAGCGAATCTCCGATCACCGTTCGCGAATCCCCGGACACCGTTCGTGAATCTCCGATCGCCGTTAGCGAATCTCCGATCACCGTTCGCGAATCCCCGGACACCGTTCGTGAATCTCCGATCGCCGTTAGCGAATCTCCGATCACCGTTCGCGAATCCCCGGACACCGTTCGTGAATCTCCGATCGCCGTTAGCGAATCTCCGATCACCGTTCGCGAATCCCCGGACACCGTTCGTGAATCTCCGATCGCCGTTAGCGAATCTCCGATCACCGTTCGCGAATCCCCGGACACCGTTCGTGAATCTCCGATCGCCGTTAGCGAATCTCCGATCACCGTTCGCGAATCCCCGGACACCGTTCGTGAATCTCCGATCGCCGTTAGCGAATCTCCGATCACCGTTCGCGAATCCCCGGACACCGTTCGTGAATCTCCGATCGCCGTTAGCGAATCTCCGATCACCGTTCGCGAATCCCCGGACACCGTTCGTGAATCTCCGATCGCCGTTAGCGAATCTCCGATCACCGTTCGCGAATCCCCGGACACCGTTCGTGAATCTCCGATCGCCGTTAGCGAATCTCCGATCACCGTTCGCGAATCCCCGGACACCGTTCGTGAATCTCCGATCGCCGTTAGCGAATCTCCGATCACCGTTCGCGAATCCCCGGACACCGTTCGTGAATCTCCGATCGCCGTTAGCGAATCTCCGATCACCGTTCGCGAATCCCCGGACACCGTTCGTGAATCTCCGATCGCCGTTAGCGAATCTCCGATCACCGTTCGCGAATCCCCGGACACCGTTCGTGAATCTCCGATCGCCGTTAGCGAATCTCCGATCACCGTTCGCGAATCCCCGGACACCGTTCGTGAATCTCCGATCGCCGTTAGCGAATCTCCGATCACCGTTCGCGAATCCCCGGACACCGTTCGTGAATCTCCGGTCGCGGTTCGTGAATCTCCGATCGCCGTTAGCGAATCTCCGATCACTTGCTCAAGGCACATGACTGCGTGTGGCCGTCACCTGTACGTACATAGGATGTTCGTTTTGACTAATAAACGTGTGGGATACTAACAGCTTGTTTTATTCGCTAACCCGATGAGTTGTGTGTGTGTGTGTGTGTTTGTGAACTAACTCGCCGCTTCTAACGAACTGAAACATTTAACGTTTGGTTTGACGTTTTCTGTTTGTTAGTAACATGCACTTTTTAATTTCATGTAATTTTAGTTAATATCACATATTGTTTTTTATTCTTCACACATAGTCGTATTCACGTCACAATTAGTGTAATAATAGTATATAATAAATAGGTTTTACCGCCGATCACAGAAAAAAAGGAGACATGTCTCGAGCCACAATTTACGCATGCAACGGAGAACACGGCTGCGCGTGCGGGCGGGCGCGTCGCGCGCAGTGCACGCGCAGCCGCGGTCGCACACAGCCATGTCCGAGTCGGCCACAGCTTACCGGTGAACGTATCCACTGACTCGAATAAACACTATGCCATTGATTTGTTCGATATTGAATAACAATTGCAAACCGAACTGCGGGCGGAATGTCTCGTACCGTATGCAAAGAAGGACCAAGTGTCGATCCTTGAGGGACATCCATTTTTGCCACACAATCTGATGGCACTGCACCCGCACTTGTAAGCTTTTGGTTTCGGTTTGAGATATGACAGTAGGAGATCACGGATGCGGAGAGGGGGGGGGGGGAGAGCGGGGGGGGGGACACAATAGTTTTTTATTTAATTTGGAATACATTTTACAAAAAACACACGTCATCCAGTTCCTAACTTGCATGCGCCGCGGCTCGGTGCGTGACCACCCGTCAGACAGACATGCATTTACGTACGTAGATAAATAATCATATATACATATGTATACTACAAAGATTTTTATTCATCATATAAATGATTGGCCCCCGCGGGTTTCCAGTTGTTTTGTATGTGATTATCAAATATATTTTTTCAATATTTAATTACACCGAGGTCTGTCTCTTACTATGATATATGATACGTTAAGTGTGCGGGCAACAGACCCGGAGAAACATTGAGCGACGTGAAGACTGCCTGTAGCAACAATGTTACGATCTGTTGGGATCATCTTGCACAAGCTGACAGTCCTTGACATAATCACTTGTTTGAATATTTACACGTCATCTTGTGCGTATCGCAGAAATCCCCTAATATTAGCAAATACCTAATACTCGAAAGTGCGCAGATTTCTGGTGGTCCTGAATAAATAAATAAAATATGTAAGTAGCACAAGTAAACTGCGACTAATATTCAGTATTTAATCTCACGTTAAAACGCATGGTCTGTATTCACTTCAAACGATTTCAGGGCTGTTAAAGAGTAAACCCAGTTTTCAGAGAGTCTCGTTCTCGGGCTCTGGGCGCTCTTTTGTTTACATTTTGAACTTTTTTCCAGTGAATAAATTTGTCAGTTAAACAATGCGCAGATTCATATTGCGATCGGAACTTTGATCAAGCTCCCAGAGCTTGTTGAAGTATCGATATTACAGTAAAAGGTATTGTAACAAGGATCTGTTCGATTGACAGAACCAAAACCGGACGTTTTGAGTCGCACGTCCGCGGCCACAGTGCGCCGAGTCAACTAAAGGCACGACTATACTTTTCCGTAGTTCAAATCAAATCAAATCATTTATTCAACGTAGGAATCATACATTTCACTTGTCGAACGTCATTTTCATTTAAAATTACCGTTTCGTAAGGAGCGGCGCAAGGGCGCAAGGAACTCTGCAGGTTTCCTCTTTTTTTGTAATTTCTCCAAATATCCAATACGTTTTAATAAACTAATTTTACAAGGTTTTGCTAGGAACGGTTTGGGAGTGATCAACTCGGTCTCAGGGGCTATAATAATCCAAGTTGTGCTTTATATTATAAGAACCCTTTTTATAAAGTCTTTGTTTAACAATTTTTTTAAACCTATTGATAGGAAGACTGCGCACTTGCTGGCATTTTGTTCCAGAAACGTACACATTGCCCCATGAACGAGTCACTAACTCTATAGACTCTAGTAGTCGGCATTTTCTTAGTATTTACATTATAAATATCACCGTTCTTATTAAATGTACAATTGTTTTATGTACATACATTACAGATTCATATATGCATTGAGAAGCCAAGGTTAGAGTAATTATTTATTTAAATTTATTTCTGAGAGATTTTCTAGAGCGAAGATAGCTCTTATGACCCTCTTTTGTATATCGAATATTGTTTCAATACCAGTCGCTTGTCCGCAAAATAGCATAAGCCACGGCGCTGTGCGAATAACCGAGGCTAGGTCTGCTAGCAAGCTGGGGCACACGGGCCCCCTGCAGCTGTGCGTCCCGAGGTATTCCAAAGAGAACGGTTATAAGTACTTTGATATCTAAATGTTTTAGTTAAGTATTTGTTCTCATGTGCTATTTTTGAACTGATACTAATGTTGCAACCGGAGAATTCGAGAAAATGTTATTAGTATCAGTCTAGTCTACAGATGTACCAATAACTGTACCAGTTATTGGTACATCTGTAGACTGTACCGCACTACCCAAGTAAATACCTCGAGCGGAGTTCGCTAGCCAGCTCTCGGTTTAAAGATAGCATTAGAGATTACATTTATTTGTAACGACTAGTTCGGACACCACGACATACAGTACGCACAGCACCTACTTAAACAGAATTTTAACAAAGGCACGCCGCCACGGGCCGGTTTCATCTCGCCGGTTGTGAAAACCTGCGCTCGTCTTGCGCTGGGATCGTTTGGTGATGTACGAAACGGATCACAGCAACGTGTTAATCTGGCTGGCGTACCATTTGAAGGTTCCTAGAGCCCCGGCTTCACACCCGTTCGAACATTTCAGCCAGTAGAAATTAGAAATTAGAAATTGCAGATTCGTAGCGATTTTGAAACCAACAAGGGGAATATTTGGAAGCAATTTCGCTCGAGACGTTTAACGTCAAAGGAAGTGTTTGGTTTACATGACGTAGCGATGTGTCATGCGTCGTGCGGTATGCGGTATGCGGGCCGGATCCTGTGCTCCCGCGCACCATCCCTGACGCCGGCGTCACAAAGGTCACGCGTCCGGAATCCTCTGCCACGTCACAGACATTCCGCGGATGTTTGTGCAATCTGAAACCGCGCGTAATATTATACGTTGTTACAAAAGACGTGGCATAGTTGTCTTGAGACATTTACGTGGTTCTATATATACACAAGTACGAAGTGTTATTATGGCATTTATTGCTCATTCGGTTTTAGTATGAATATAACAAATTGTGTATAGATTGTACTAATGCCTTTGTGTACATCGTACGATTTGGGATCTGGATCACCGTTAAATAGCAGGTCTCTCAACTCCTAATTCCAGTACATGTTTATTAATATCTTGCCACTGTTGAGTTCCACGCGTTCCTTGCAAGCTTGCTTGTATTCATTGTTTTTACGTTAGTTTAATTTCGGAGAGTAAAAACAGTGCTTACATAATCGTAATGCTTAGCGAAAGGATAGAGTGCTGTGTGTATGTGCATGGGGTTTGTGTGCGCGTGTGCGTGTGTACACACAACCACGCGGCGGAGTAGGCGGGGCCGTCGCAGCATATCTTCCCGAAGATGCCGTAAAATTTAACTGTGAGAAATGTCAGACAAATCTTGTGGCTTCCGAAATTATGGTAGATAAACTACACTACACATACAGCATGCCCTCGTAAATGATCTTAAAGCACTTGGAAGTGAATAGTGGCCAAGCATCCGGTATTCGGCAGCGGAACTACGAATGTGATGCTGGGAACGTTCAAAGTAAATTTGCAAATCAAAAACAAAAAGAGAACTGGATTATCATAATCTCGAGCACTGTACCAAGCCAACTCAATGTTTTTATAATTTTCTGATTTTCATGATGTATGATATTTTTTGTGGCAGCTTAGTAATCAGGAGGCTCGCGATCACGTTAGTAATCTGGATTCGAATCCCGATGCCGGCACCATCAACATTGTTAAGATGTAGATATCGGTGCTGAATTCACCTCGTATGACTATTCACCGCACTGGAGCTGACGCTCCAAAACGCTCTCAAATATATTAAGAAGAGGCCTTTGTCCAGGAGTGGGAAATTTACAGGCTCCTATTTCACTTTTAACTATTGTTCTTGTAAAAAAATTACGCTACTACACGCACACGAGGCCACTCGTGCTGTTGGAGCCTGCAGCTAGCGCGCGGCCGCCGCCGGGCTGCTGCGGCGCTCTCCGGCCGCCGCCGGGCTGCTGCGGCGCTCTCCGGCCGCCGCTGGCCTGCTGCGGCGCTCTGGCGAGGATTGTTCTTATTTGCAAGTAATACATATCCGCGGGCTATTTAACACGTTTAAGTCGTGCCACATGGAACTCCGCAAGCTCTGCCTACCCCTATCTGTGTTAGACGTGAGAGTTCATCAGTTTAACTCTGATTCTAAAGTTGGTTCAATGTTCTGCCGTGTTCATTAAAAACAATTTCGGAAGTACAATTTTAGAACGTTCACAAAGTAACATGCGCACTCGTATATACGAGTAGGTATTACTGTAAGCCGATCTCGCCGGGCAATGTGACCCGTTCCACTCCGTTGCTTGCCGGAAATCAGGGACTGTTGCGACTCCTTGCGCCTCTCGAGCCACCCCCGGGCAGGATCCTGTCCCGGACCGAGCGGGTTTCACTGAACAAGCGCCCGACGGAGGACGAAATTCTATACGAGTATTGATGAGATGTATGTTTCTGTTTATTAACATCCTTGTTGCGAGAGACAGAACACAGAACTATTGTCTATCATTTGTGAGTCGGCAACTAGTATAAAGGCTGCTGAGCCATGGGTCCTGGGAGCGTTACGTCGGACACGGGAAGGTAGACACGAGCGAATGCCTCGTGTGTTCGCTCACACACTGCACCATAATATCTCTTTTCAGTTGAAAATAAAGTTCGTTTAGTGCAACTAATTACCATAATGACTATGTACTATTTATGTGCACCGGGCAGGCCCTTGCGCTCGCAGGGATGGGATGGGATGCTGAAGAATACTTTAATAAGCTCGCTGTGTGAACAGTGTGCTAGTTAATTGCGGAGAATGCTCCCGTTTCGTGTGCCTATGAGCGGAACAAAATAAAGTTCACCAAATAAATTATATGATTTGATTTGAGAATGTGAGTGTGAAACGTGGTACGAACCGAATCATTTCTACTTAAGTTCCAATAACAAATGTGGAGTCTCGCGGCGGTTCACTTGTATCTGCTCTGTCTTGTCTCATCCAACATACGTCTGTCTGTCTATCTTATGTAAAATATGTAAGTCTTATTTTACATATTCGTAAAGTATAATTATATAAGCTCTTATATTAATTCTAAAATACTATAGGCCGACGGTACTAGTCGTAAATAATTTTCGAGAAACTTATCGGTATGAGTGCTCCGCGGGATCAAACTCTTCTGCTGATTCGGAGTCAGATTTCCTAACCTGGTCTACTAATGAGAATACACAGGAAAATTTTAAGAAATACACTTCCTCAAACGCTATTGCGTTATAAAGCGCGCAGTAGTAGGGCTTGTGCTGTTTATACTTCATTGTATGTCGCTAAAACGTTGAGGTTTGAGATAAACAGCCTGTAACAGTCACCTACAGAACAGACGATACCCACGGGGAGGTAAGGTCAAGGCAGATTTTTACACCGATAACACATGGCGATTATAAACCTATAATGCCGATTATTCGCCCTGCCTTCGAAGTTGAGGGTTACGAGTTCGAATACTGCTAGAGGCAAACATTTGTATGATGAATATATATGTTTGTAACCGAGTCATTGGTGTTTTTATACGTATATATATATATATATATTGTCACGTGCTACGGGGGGCGAGATGAGAGTAAAAAGGCCGGTTTCTTAAACTTCTATTTATTTTTTGACACTTTAAAGACGGCAGAGTTTCTTCTTGATGCCCTGTCCCTCGCACGTGATGGGTCCCTGACGTGTCCCTGACGTTTCCCTCGCACGTGACACAGGTCTTCCTGATAGTAAGCCATCCTCTGTCGTTTCTTCCTTTTTCTTCGTGGTCTTCCTCTTCCAGTTACTTTAGAATTCACCACTGAACTGTCCCCAGCGCGCTCCAGTGCTCCTTATATAATGCCGAATTTCGATCGTTATTTTATTTTCGATTATTCCAGAATATTCCCGAAACGAAATTTAATTTTCATCAAAGAATTACGCTTGTATTTCAATCAGTATACAGCCACCCGTATTAACCTATCAAAGAGTTTTATTAACATCGACTGATAATTTATAAAACAATGACTTGTCATTCGAAGACGTCCGAGTTGACCAGACGTTATCGGGCATTCGTATTGCGTTACAATATGATCATTTATCTATGTAGGTACTGGTGTATCTGTCTTATCAGCATCCAGTTATCGAGGCGCAGGGAATCTTGGAACCGGAAGAAGTGTGTAATTTAAAAAAAATATACATTGGCACGGAATCGAACCTGAGGATTGTAAAGCAAGCCAGTTTAAATGGCGTTGGTCGGGGGCAGTGCCGCAGTGCAGCGGTGTGTCGTCGGTCAGGGCGCGACAGCCCGCGTGCATTGACACCGCGCCGCCTAGTCTGTGTCCGGGTTTATGTTTGTTTGTGTAGCCGACATACGCAGTGCAGGACGACGGCCCACGAGAGTGGCGGCACCTGCACACAGGTGGCTCAGGAGCGTGCTCTGCGGCAGTCTTTGGCGGAGGCCTGTGTCCAGCAGTGGACAGGCTGAAATGATGATGTTGGAGTTGACAGTCGAGACTGCCGAAGTTATTAGGAGGAAGTTATCATATATGTATAAATTTAAACTGCTAACTAAAAGAGTAAAGTGAGTGAGTTGCGTGTGGATGTCCCACTGCTGAGGTTTCAAAACTCTGGGGGCTGTCACCGCTCTGAGCTGCAAATTAAATACAATAAAAATATGACTTTACATTTCCTAATACAGTAGTTCTCATCGACCTAGAGCTTTGGAATTTGGTATGAAATAGAAAATCATAAAAACAGTGTAAAGAACCTTTACGATCGTAATCTGGGTTTACTGGTTCATATATATCAGTCGGCTGGTCTTCTGCTCGGTGTAGGCAGGCACCTCCCCCCTGCACGTGACGGCGCGGGCTCCAGTAGCCGTGCACCATCACGTGGACCGTTAGTTCGTTTGACAGCCCAATCTATGTTTTATGATAATGTCACTACATTATATGGAACCACGGGGTTAAATTCCACTTACGTACATTAACGTATACTCACGGTTGTCACCTATATGCGTAAGGGTAGGCAGGGATTTGCGCTTAATCTTTCTAGGAAATAAAACGTGACGGAGGGCTGTAGCCGCACGGGTGAAGCGACGAACATTCCCATGGGATATTCAAGGCATTTCTCTCAATCGCCTCCTGCAACCACCACGGGAAGAAAAGTGGTGGCGGATTCTTGCGCCGCGGCCTCCTACATTTCTTGCTCTCTATGTCTTGATAAAATCTTCTAAACGTGTTCCGCGGAGTTGTCGCGAATGCGAAAGCATTAAACAAACAGACGTAGCGCGGGCAGCGCCGAGCGGCCGACAGCGCCCGCCGATTGCTTTCCGTATGAATATAATGTTCGCGGAACGGAAAGGTGGCGCGATTCCGCACCGTCGCCCGCTCGCCGCTCGCCGCTCGCGTGTTCGTGCATGCGTGGTGTTATAGGCAATCTTCTTTTTGTTCGTTTTATATTAAGGAATAGTAAACATACACTCCACAAAATATTAGCACATTTTTTTTATAATTGCTATAGAACCGTTATTTGCGTTTGAACTATAGCTTACGCAGGAAGTCTCTACGTTTTGGGGTAAGTAGATGCTTGAATGTATGGACTACAAACGGAGTGACCTAAAATTAAAATTAAATTTGTAACAATAATGCTTTTAGACTTTTCTTTGTTGTTGATCCGTCAGAGTATCATCGGGCATCTATTATTTTATAAATACGTTACCAAAGTCAAGTCTGTCCAATCACCACTTAGTTGGAAATGACCTCGGAGCGCGCGTCACCTGATCGCTGCTCTGATTATTTATGAATTCTTTTTGGGCCCTTCATGCGTATCGAGGCGCGCCCGCCCCACTGAAGTGTCCCCGCGAGTTTCGTATTTACGTAAAATAATATGGCGCCTGCCATCCGCTGTTTTGAAAAATGAAGGAGACGTTGCGGCGGGACTTGAAATGTCGCGATCACTTGATTTTTTATCGTTGCTTGTCTGTTTGTATGTTGTAACCTCTCATGATTGTGACGTATTGAGTAATGTTTGTGTTCTGAGTACGCCAACGGCACCTTCTGCCAGTTACGTAAGCTAAATAGACTTAGAAATTTTGTTATTTGTTTTGTTTCACACTGCTAACTGCTTAGTAGCTTAAAAAAATTAACAGCATTTGCGGCTGCTATTGTCTGAGGTAGTCTTTGCAGACTGGACGACGTTCGACAATAACTACGTAAACAAACTGTTGCAATGTACATGTTCTGTTTTTCTTTAAATTTATTTTTAGTTTGAATAATTTTTCTTTTATTTCAGGTATGTGTCTAACTTTGTTACGGCTTTTAAGTTGATTTGCGGTAAGATTAATTTTATTATTGTGCTGATTTTTATATTTAAAAAAAGCAACACGTTGTTGAAGCATTGATATTTTAATGAAGACAGCCATAAACAATGCTGCATTTAGTCATTACGAGATTAAGAGATATAAAAAGAGATAATAAATAAAACCTTTTATCTAAAAGGTTCTTTAGTAATCACATGGCTATTTCAAGGAAGGAATCATATGTGTGAGAGATAACGCAACGGTGTTCGCTCCCGACACCCGGTACCCTCGGAAAACAGAAGCGGTGCTCCAGTTCCCACAGGGCTGTAAAACTGTTTTATGATTATTTGTCGACGTAACTTGGAATTGCCACGTTGTAGCCCGCGACGTGAGGCGGGGCCAAACGTACACGAAAGTTCAGGGTTCCTTCGCTCTTTCAAGTCTTAAAGAGCTTCGGGCAAGGGCTCGTTTTATCTGGCGATATGTTATGTGAAATGTGAGAATGGCGCAATGTGAAATTTTAAAATGATCCTCAATCTTCGGTGTTCATAGTGTTCACTCCGGACGACAGGTCGCATCCACCTCAGCAAGTGGAAAGTAAAGTCAGATATAAAATCCCAAGTTTGTATTCCCGTGTGTCTAACAAGTACGTGTAGGTGTTTTCTGCGCGGTAGAGCCAAGCGGCAACTTCTGCTGCTGCTCGAAGCTGTGCTGTGCTGTGGACCAGCCCGACCGGGTTGGTACCACGGCCACTGCGTTTCGTTCGGTGAGTGAGGTAACCGGAGGCCCCCAAATCCGCCTTCCCATACCCCTCCAAAGATAAAAAATTAATACGAACCAAGGAAATGTTACCAACATTTGCAATTAGTTTAAATAAGAAAGACGTGTGGCGACCGTGTTGCTCAATGTAATATTGTTACAAAGGTATAAGCGCTCACGTCTGGTATCTATAGGGTTAGGCAGAGATCATGGCTTTCCTTTCGGCACGACTCATTGAAGCGACAGGCTACATTTCTCTTCTACGAGTGATAGAACACGACAGGTTGCTGAATTACTTCCTGAGATTTTAGAGCTTTCACCCTCGGTTGTCCCTTTCATCATCCACATGAAGAGGAGGGAGAGGCAGCTTCTTAAGCTTAGTAGTAAATGCATCACTACAATACAGACAGATCCATGTACCCACTATGTACACCCGCGTTCGTATACAGAGTAATCTTCTAAATTTTTTTTTATTTCTTTGATTTAGTGTTTTATTTTATATTCATTTAGTGCGTCGGCAATAACGTTCGATTTTAAAATTTAATTTTAATTCAATTTCAATTAAACTAATAAAAAAGAATTATTCAAAATTATTGTACAGGGTTTTCTTTGCCTATGCAGGAAACCCCGAACACGGTTGTACTTCAGTTTGTTATATTTTGACCAAACCGATGACTGGATCCTAAAAAATGCTCCGTCGTAAAAATTTCCAAATTACGCCTGACTTTTAATATTAACTTGTGTGCGTCTACGCGGTCCATCCGGCAGCCCGCGCGGCTCCTTCTCCGGGGAAAGTTGTTCCTGTTGCTGACTTGGAACAACTTCTAATGCTTGTTTGTTATAGAGATTTAGTAAATAAAGTAGCCGCTTTAATAAGTGATTAAATATCCCATTACTAGGCAAAGTTTATTTAGTTCATAATTGAGTTTCTCGCTCGGTTTTTCGCTACAGTCGAGCACGCGGTAATTTCGGGACTCAAAACTACAATCAACCGTTGAACAGGAGTCAGCGCCGGAATCCGAACCCCGTTAATTTCCGTACGAGGCAATGACTGTGAGTGCACTGATCCCTGAGCAACCATGGCTCCTGTATCAAGGTCCGTTTCTCTGTTGACTCCCTCTATTGTAATGACACTCGCTGGCTGTGAGTGTGGACAGATCTATCATGCATGGCCAGTCGGCTTTTGTTGGCGCTGTCATGGAAAGGCAGTCCAGCAGTGGACTTATTCAGGCTGGTACAGGCAGATACATTCAATCCAGTATCCGAGATATGTGACGAGTGTCCGTTATCTTAATATTGTTCCAAAACATACTTTTTACCGTGTGAGACTCTGCTCCCTCCCTACTTTCTTTCTGATTGTGTCGAATAAGTCGACTAAGGTCTTAAATATTTCATAGCAAACTATTTCCCGGAGAGGCGAAAACTAGATAACTGAGGCCCCTTCCGCTTCGCTGAGTCGTGTCAAGTGAGAATCTAGAATCCGTCCTACCTCTATGGGCGACAGCAAATTAAAGCTAAAGTAGCAGCCTGTACTGTGTCCCACTGGTAGGCGAAGGCCTCCTCTCAATATTTGATACGATTTTGGAACCGGGAAGGTTCCGCTACGCTGCTCCAGTGCGAAGTGCGTGCTTCGCATGTTTTCTCCAATTTTTTATTATTTCTCAGACATGCAGATTGGCCTACGATGTTTTCTTTCGTCGTCGAGTACGTGTTGAATTCAACACTTAGTAATGAAATTAATGACTGAGTTCCGGCATCGGGATCGAATCTAACTCACCCGCGTACTATGAGATTCCAGCGACCGCGGCGCGTGTGCTTGTAATATAAAACTCGTGAGTTTTTTTTACTAGATTGAGTTAACAAACGAACCCGCCGTGCGCCCGAGGATAAGAGGCAGCGGGACCCGTCAGCGTCTTCAAACAAATACAATCAAAGACTTCGTATGCGTCGTCAACCTTGTCAATATAGCGGTGCTCTGTACGTTACACACAGAAAGACAACAGTGGTTGCAGTGCTGACCGGTGGCAGGAGAGCGTAGCAGGCTGGCCACCTGCCCCCACTCGCCTCCGGGCGGAGAAGGAGCGTGCCGCCGTGTGAACGCCGGTCACGCGCTAGCCCTGCCACCTGCACGACACGACTCACCCTCGCAAACAGATACCCATACTATGCACGTACTGAACAGAGGAGCGTGTTTTAATAATGCTCTCATGATATTCGTAGTTAAAGGAGTCTGTGTGTATCAGCGTGTACTTACGCAATGAACTGGATCCCCAGCAGCGCGCGCCGCACGCCGTTTGTCGGCGCCAGTTACGTATCAATGCATAAATCTTGCGGCCTTCGTTTCTTGCGGCCGTGATCTTGAATGAAACGCTTTATGCGCTAGAGAAGCAGTAAAGTTAAATTTTAAAACTTTCATTAAAATATTTCAAAATCAACCTCATGCAAGTGAGATACGTACATTAGTGCAATCCCCTAACGTACAGAGAGTAAACAGTTTGTCAAAGTTGCTATCTGCTGACGTTGGAACAAAGCTCTATGTGTGGCGAGACTTTGTTCACCACCGTGAATTATCAAAACAAAACATCTTTTTTATCGTATCGTAAAAGTTTCTGGAAACTTAATTTAAGACGCCGCCTGGCTCATTGTGTCTCCACATTGTGCAAAAATAGGCTCTAGTGAAAAGTGCGTAGAAATGACTAAAAAAAATTGTTTAGGTTATTGACATATCCATATAATTTTTTTTATGATAAAATTTCAACGTAATTTCAGATTAAATTACTTCTTCTTTGTGTTCATAAGCTCGTCCATTCGACACGTCAGAATTCTCGGATAACGTGATCCCAGGAGGCGATTACACATTCGGGCTGTTTAATTAAATGCAGAGATCGTGCGAGACGTCGCGTTAATGTCGGGTTCCGCGCCCGCACCCCAGCAACCCTGCCCGCACCCCCGCACCCCCGCCCCGGCCGCGCAGTTGTGTCGCTAGTGTACCAATAAGTTGCAGGCGCCACGTCGCTTCGCTTCAATTGAACATTTCGGCAACGTGGCTCGGGCGATGCGCTCCAGTTGCTTGTTGGATGCAACACAAAACCAAAAGTAATATTTCGAAGACGCGAGGTCCGGCAACTGGCACTGCAGCAGCGCAGTGGATCCTTGCCGACTACAAAGTAAAGGCCTCTTATTAAATATTTGATACCTTTGCCCAGCTATGAGATTTTACATGCTACTACTATACTTAACTTTTTATAGCGGTTTTATAATATATATAAAAAGCGTTCATGACTGTAATCCTACTGTACTATATTGTACATACAAACCCCAAAAATTATCTCAAAAATTAAACGCGATAAAATCCGAAAATAATGATCTTATTTCGAGAGTAACTAAATAATAGGTCAGGCAAAAAGTTTTTTCGTATTTCTTATACAAATTCAAGATATTTCTCATCAGATTATATTGTCATATATGTGCGCCATTTTGTTCAAGAACTTGTTGCAAGTGTGTAGGTAGGTAGGTAGTGACATAATCCCATTGCTGTAGAAGTTTTGGGATTTAGTTTTGACAGTCCTCTCTTGATTTAACATCCTAACAAGAATCTAAAGAAGTATCTAAAGAATTCTGAAGAGACCGAAACCGGTGAAAATCTGAGGGTGCCAGGTCTGGGGTTATCGTGATGAAAGACCACACCATTTCTGTTGATCAATTCCGACTATTTTTCCTCTATTTTTTGTTTGAGTCTCATCAGCTGTTGGCAGTGGAGATCCGAACCCATGGTTTTGCCCGGCGGTAGAACTCATAATGAACGATGCCCTTCCAATCCCACCGTACACACAGCATCCCTTATTGCGAGTGGATCCGGGTTTCGGCCGGCGGTAGAACTCATAATGAACGATGCCCTTCCAATCCCACCGTACACACAGCATCCCTTATTGCGAGTGGATCCGGGTTTCGGCCGGCGGTAGAACTCATAATGAACGATGCCCTTCCAATCCCACCGTACACACAGCATCCCTTATTGCGAGTGGATCCGGGTTTCGGCCGGCGGTAGAACTCATAATGAACGATGCCCTTCCAATCCCACCGTACACAGCATCCCTTATTGCGAGTGGATCCGGGTTTCGGCTGGCGGTAGAACTCATAATGAACGATGCCCTTCCAATCCCACCGTACACAGCATCCCTTATTGCGAGTGGATCCGGGTTTCGGCCGGCGGTAGAACTCATAATGAACGATGCCCTTCCAATCCCACCGTACACAGCATCCCTTATTGCGAGTGGATCCGGGTTTCGGCCGGCGGTAGAACCTATAATGAACGATGCCCTTCCAATCCCACCGTACACAGCATCCCTATTGCGAGTGGATCCGGGTTTCGGCTGGCGGTAGAACTCATAATGAACGATGCCCTTCCAATCCCACCGTACACAGCATCCCTTATTGCGAGTGGATCCGGGTTTCGGCCGGCGGTAGAACTCATAATGAACGATGCCCTTCCAATCCCACCGTACACAGCATCCCTTATTGCGAGTGGATCCGGGTTTCGGCCGGCGGTAGAACCTATAATGAACGATGCCCTTCAATCCACCGTACACACAGCATCCCTTATTGCGAGTGGATCCGGGTTTCGGCTGGCGGTAGAACTCATAATGAACGATGCCCTTCCAATCCCACCGTACACACAGCATCCCTTATTGCGAGTGGATCCGGGTTTCGGCCGGCGGTAGAACTCATAATGAACGATGCCTTCCAATCCCACCGTACACACAGCATCCCTTATTGCGAGTGGATCCGGGTTTCGGCCGGCGGTAGAACTCATAATGAACGATGCCCTTCCAATCCCACCGTACACACAGCATCCCTTATTGCGAGTGGATCCGGGTTTCGGCCGGCGGTAGAACTCATAATGAACGATGCCCTTCCAATCCCACCGTACACACAGCATCCCTTATTGCGAGTGGATCCGGGTTTCGGCCGGCAGTAGAACTCATAATGAACGATGCCTTCAATCCCACCGTACACACAGCATCCCTTATTGCGAGTGGATCCGGGTTTCGGCCGGCGGTAGAACTCATAATGAACGATGCCCTTCCAATCCCACCGTACACACAGCATCCCTTATTGCGAGTGGATCCGGGTTTCGCTATAGTCTGTGGTCGTAAGTAATTCACTTCTCATCACCAGTGATCAATCATTTCAAAAACGGTTCAGTTTCATTACGTTTCAATTGAGGATCGCAAATGAGTACGCGATTCAATAGGTTTCTTTCAGTGAGCTCGTGTGGCACACATATCGAGCTTTTATGTACATCCAGACTTTTTCAAATGAGTTAAAACTGTTTCGTGGTCAACCCTTGCTCTTCAGCTATGTCGTAACTACTAATATGCCGGTCTTGCTCCCCTTTCTCAACAATGGCATCGACTTTATCCGTAACCGTCGATCGGAGCGAGCTTCATATTTGACATCAAATTTCCCGGACCGACAACGCTTGAACTAATTTGGTGCTTACTGACATTGCTGTAAGTCAATAAACGTCACAAATTTTTGTCGCATTTTCGCCATTTTTGTAATATAAATTCAAAATGTATCGAATTTCTTCGTTATATTCACTAATTTTGGCTGACAGAAAAACAATATATAAATGGCGGGAAATCGGTTTTACTTTAAATGTTTCTGTTTTTAAAATGTCACCTATTTAATGGTTTTAAAATCAACCAGATATAAACAATACAACCAAAGAGATTTCACTACAACTTTTTACTTATAAAATACGAAAAAACTTTTTCCACAACCTAATACGTTAGTTAGGAGTATAGGTAGGAGCGTTCTGGTTTACAGCTGTTGATCTCGACCACGACGCTGCTCCTATAGGTACTGTAGTAGGTACTAACTGCGCGACGCATAGTATAGTGCTGCAAGTGAACTGGGAAATATAGCACCTCTTTGTACAAATGCCAAGCACACCTGCACGCGGTACCTTGCAAGCTGTCGAGCCTCTGGCGACCGAATGGTGGCGGAATATCCATCCGGATTCGTCGAAACCACATGCCGCGGACTAGTGCTGGGGAGCAGTGTCTCCGGTGTGTGGGTACCTGCGGCTACTGCACTCACCTGACCCTCGCTCAGGTCAATGCAGTAGCCCACTGCGCTCACCCACCCGCTTGCTGGTGAGTGAGAACACCATTCAAGTCATATACGAGTATGTCGCTGATGCTTGCTTAGAGAGCGTTGTTCAGCAGTAGACTACCACACCACCCTAACCACATCCGTAATTAATTAATTGAAATATTTTCTTTTTCTATTTACGGAAGAAAAATTAACCGTATTGTATTCCGTATGCCCCCAATGAGTGTATAGTTCAGTTTGAGCGGAATGGATTTGTTTCAAAACTATTCAGCTGTGAGCGACCGGCGCCCGGAGCAGACGGAGGGCGCCGAGGGCCCTCGAGTGCTGCGGCGCGGCCCCGGGGGCGTCGCCTCGCGTTGGCTAATTTCCTTCTCATGCCCGATGTTCTCTGTACGAGCGCACACCTCGAGGAGCTGCTGAGAGCGGCGAGCGCTCGGCCGGCGTGCCTACGTTACTTTCCGTCGGTCGGAAGCTGTAGGCTTCGGCGCCGGAGCGTCGTCTCGCCTCGACCTGCGGGTAAATTCGCGATGCTTCTCTTAGCCCGAATGAAAATCAGTTTTTAAAATATGAATTAAAATTAGTGGTGCCTGCAGCGGGCATCGAACTCGGAACGCTCGCGTACAGCAAGCGTCCGGCTCCTGAGAGCAATACAATGTTTGAGGATGGCGCGGAGACAGCACGGGTTCAGTAGCCATTACGGTGAAGCAGAGCAGAAGTATGAAGTAGCCCACATTAGTGGTGGCTAGCGGGCGCCGGGGCCAGCTGCGCGCCGGCAGCGAGCTCGGTCACTCGATTCAGTATCAATTTGGGTTTCATCGCGGTAGGCTTTCATTTAATAGAGAACGAAGATGTCATGTGAAAAATTTGCTCACAATTTCGCATTAAACACATTGGCATCACTAGCTTGTGTTTGTCTGTCTGTTCCGATCACTGCTCTTATTTAATATACTTATGTTTTTATTTACATACATTACATTGTCATATATGTATTGAGGAGCCAAGAATATTTATTTCTATAAATTTATCCCTAAGATATTTTCTGGACTAATCTGATTAGAGAGATAAGTCTTATGGCTCTCTTTTGTATAACGTATACTGAGTTTGCGCTGATCAATCGAGAAGAGCACACAAGTATCGGAGATATTTGAATTGATTAGCCAAGTGCCTTGTATGAGTCCGCCACTCTGCTCCGGTCCGGGCTGGCAGGGTCCGGGGTGGTAGTTTTGCCTCGATGTATGAATTCAAAATATGTTATATATCTCAGTCACGCAGGTCTACCTCGCCACGCAGCACTTCACCGCCGAAAGCATTGTTAGTCGTTCGTTGATTTGCTGATTTTAGAGATGCCGTTACCGGGATTGAACCTAGATCACCCTAAAATGTAAGAGACGGAATTCAAGGCAGCGCCGGCCCTCTTATTGACGGAGATTCTTATTTTTATTATAAAATAAGTAATTTAAAGTAAACTATGAGTTACGAATAATTTACTCGTAACTCGTCACCCTTTTAAAATATTTTAATAAAAATTCTTAAGATTTTAATGTACATCTGTATTAAAATATATTTCTATACTATTAAATTAGAACTTCTCATTAAATATGTTTTGGTATTTATTCATAGCGGCATCGTCGCCTTAATACATGTTAAATTTGTTGGTCACAAGATAAAGGATAAGCATAATCCGGATAAGTTACAAAACTACCGCTTCGAGTCCCCGGCCTGCGGCGTCCCCGCGTTGTGCATGCCCTCGGCCCCGCCGTCGCACGCGCCGTGAGAACGCGGGGAGAACGCGGGGAAATCGTCACGAAAATGTCCGAATAATGCCACGTAGTAAAATAATAATCATTTATTAAACGATCGCCGGCTTAAATCATTATATATGAAGCTACATACATAACAACCTTCAAAGGTTTTTGTTACAAAATTCAAACGCACGCATTGAAAACAATCTTGAACGACGATCCCAGCGAGAGCCGACGGTGCGTGTAGATCCATTTCCAACGGGTCGAGACGTGCAGCGTAATTATTTTACTTTTGTACCGAACCGACGCACAAGAAAATTTTAAAGTCGAGTATGTTTTTCAGTGGAGTGCTCTGCCCTCGCGCGCCGCAGCCCCACGCGCCGTGGGGTGGAGGCGGACTCGTCTTGATTCTCCGCGGATCCCGGAACACTGCAACTGTTGTTACAGACCCTGCTGATATACAGACCACACTATATTGACATATATACATTTAAGCAGGTTTTGAGAGACCTACATTACCTATACAATTGAAATTGGCACAACATTTGCTTTATTTAAATATTCTTTGACTAAAAACAAACACAAGTAGTTGTATGCAACACCGAGACTATAAAGAACGTTAAGAGATATCTTGCTGCGTCATTAAGAATGAAGTGCGTGAAGTTCCACATTTGGTTCGCTGAACTCGGATGTGTTTCCGCGGGCGAGCCGGCCGCTCAGTGGCTGTACTTGTGTAACATTCAGCTTTGCCAGAAACTTGGTTTTCTAAATTCACAATAATATTTAAATAGCTTGTTCGTATGTCCGACTTAGAGTTTTTATTGAAAGGATTATTAAGCAGTCAGTAAGGTAAGAAAAACGGCTCTGTACCTTCCAAGCCAAGGTAAACAAACCTTGTATTTACTAATACGATGGGATTGCGTTTATGGAGCTATATCCCTCAGATGCACCCCCAAACAAATCAAGCCCGTCACGCGCCTGCACCCGGTTGTGGTCCCTGCTCGCGTTCGCATAGGAACTATATCTGCGTATTGATTGCAGCGATCTTAATGCTTCCCCCAGGAGCAATCGGAAATATGTTCCACCGTGCAGTCAGCCCGCCGCCCTCCGGCTGTGTCGCGAGCAGAAGGAAATCGCGCGTTTAACTTCTGTTATAAGTGGAGGCGTCAATGAAAGTTCGGGGCATTGAAAACTGGCAAGGCAAGGCGAGGCGAGGCTCGTGCGAGACGGTAACATTTAAAGCCTGTAGGTGTGGGAGAGAGGGGCGGCTTGGAGCAAATTTCCCTCTCGTTTGGGCGGGCGGGCGGCAGTGTCACTTGGGCGCCGCAATAAGGCGCACGCGGGCCGCGCGGGCGAGAAGCGAACACGTGGCGATAGTTTATGTTCGCGGACGGAATTGTGTGTTTGTGATTGTTCGTGATGTTGTTCGAAGTGTTCGTTATGTGTGTGCAGTGGCACTGAAGGCGGGAGGGGGCGAGGAGGGGCTGGCCGCCGGAGAGGTTGTGTTTTGCTTGTCCATTGTCATGCAAACACCGATTAAATAGTATTCGATTATTTGAAGTTCGAAGGAATGATAACTTTGTATCGACCGAAGCGGAAGTCAATTTGCCACATTTTTGTTTACGTGGCCGTGCCGGCGAAACTTTCCTTATTTACTTTTACTGTTTCCGCTCAAAGTTCTTCCGTGGCTGAAGTTCCGCGGGAGGACACCGCGCCGGTGGCAGAGGCGACCAGACTTTTGACTTTACGCGCCGTCGTTTTTATACAACTTCGATAAAACTTTAACATTAACAATATATAAACGCTGATATTCTCTAAATCTGTCACATAGTTGTAGTAGAAGAGATTGTCGATCGAAATGGTTGAAAACACTATTAACAGCTACAGACAGATACCAGATCAAAATTAAGCAGACGGATGAGGGGGGGGGGTGGGGGTGGGGTGCCCGGTACTGGTCACTGCGCTAGCCACGCGTGGGGAGGCCTGTGTACTGCAGACAACTATTTAGACCATAGAGGTTATTAAAGTAATTATTTAACTTATATCCAGACTAATAATAAAACAACAAACTTATAACTAAAAAAATAAAGTAGCCTATAAGTGCCCACAGCTGGGCAAAGGCCTCCTTCTCAAATACTGAAAGGGTTTTTGAAGCCGAGAAGGCCCGCCACGTTGCTCCAGTGCGGGTTGGCGGACTTCACGTATCCTGCAAATTATATTTTTATTATTTCTCAACATGTAGGTTTCCTAACAATATTTCTGCCGAACACAAAATTGCTATTACAATTTAACTGGCACCGGGGGTCGAAGCCAGGTCACCCGCGCCCTAAGAAACTAAAGCAAGCGCCCTGACCACTAGGCTACCACGGCTTACGACTTACAACGTAAGTCACTGCTTACGTAATGTCACAATCAGACATAAGCATTGTTGTATTGTAACAACAGCGAATCACCACAACAAGGAGGAGGGCTCATCTGGCGGTGGGCCTAAATTTGCTTTCATTGTGAAAGCTACTTAAAAACTTTTCCTTTATTCGGTGGCTTTAAACGTTGGACAACGGTCGTCGGCAAACAGCCAGATAAGCGACGCTAACTTTACACTCTGAAGCAAAAGTTGCTTAATTGTCTTAGTTTCCTCGCGCGCGCATCACGTTAGCCTGTAGCGGAAGTAACTAGTGGCGTGCCCTGGCTCCACTCCACTTGCCACTATCAGATTTATAGTTATTATTTTTAGGAGACTTTAGAGTTTGTTTGGGCTAGAGACACCTAAATTAAGAAAAATAGGACTTAAACTAAGTAAAAATAACTGACTTAAGAGGCTATGGAAAATGGGTGCATTTACGAGTATTTTGACTATTTTGGAGTTTGTGTTACGAGCCGCGGGGCGGAGACGCTTTTACACGCTAGAAAAGGTTCCAGAGATCTCTCTCCTCTCCAAGCGGGTAGTCAGTACATGCTGGTGGTTTAGGAGCTTGCTTTGTGCTCCTCATATACAGTATTCGAATGAATAGATCTTCCAGCTGCTTCGAGATAATACAATTACGATAACGATAACAATAACAATACGATAGAATATAATTAATTAAATTAACAACAACTATTTAAAGTTTGTGTAAAGTTCCGAGATTGTAGTCTAAACACAACACCCCATTCGTTAAGTCTCTAACTATTCCATAAATATCTTGCTAAGGCTTCATTTCAACTCATAATTTCTCTAAATTACATAATATTTAAAATAATCCTTCATAAATGAAAACACGACTGATGTTTGATGAGACGGGATTAGTTTTCCTTTGAAGTTAACGGAATAACAAACCACAAACATTGTCGCTATCAATATTCTATCGCGGCCCAGTCTCCGAATCGAATCACGCTCGTGTTGGAGGAGACCGCCCGGCTCCCGGTCTAATCGCCGGCCTCGCTTGAATATTCGTAAGCAAATAACTGAAATGGTGAGGCTGCCACATGACCATACGACAAAGCAATAAAGCGCAATAGTAATTTATGTTCCCGAAAACGTTTCGAGATTCCGTGGAGAGATAAGATTGCACAGGTAGCGCTCGCGTCGAGCGGGAAGCCGCTGAATCTCGATGGCCGCCGCTCCAAGCGACAAGCGACAAGCGATCGTCCGCCGCTTTTATACTTTACTCGTGTAAGTCTTATATTTAGTTATCCTTTATAATTTGTTGTTATTTGTATACGAATGGAAAGACGTAACTGTATTTCGATGTGGACAATCAAATCGATCAGATTGGATTTTTTTTAGACGTGTTTCTTATCATGTGTCGAAGGACATGTTTTTAATTAATTTCTTTACACTTATTTTAATTTATAAACCGGGTACAATAACTAGTGTATTTATATTTTAATTGATTAGAAGCAGCGTAGCGCGACCGCTGCGAGCAGCAGTTCGTATTCTGTGATGTACCTGTGGACCTGGAGACACAACATTTTTTTTTAATTGGATTGTGCAATGGGATTGGGTACATTCGAACAACTTCAATCGAAGGAGGTCACAGGTGCGTTGTCACCCCCGAGGATTGGAATGGCATGCCTCGCAGCCTGCAACTGTACTGGCTCAGTATATATTCAAACCGGAAGTCGACAGTGGTTGCAGTGCTGATTGGTGGGAGTAATAGAGAATAGGATGATACCCGCTCATGTGACTCCTAGGCAGAGGAGTTGACGACCTAGGGACCTAGTGTTGGCAACTTTTTCATCGCTTGATTCTCGCTCGGTTAGAATATTTTTTATACATATAAAAGCCACAGACAGGCTCACAGTCCACCCCGTGGCCTGTACAAAACGTAACGTAATAACTGAAGTGCGCTAAATACTTGATAAAAACTATTATTTGCCTATTTTATCGCGTTTCATTTTTGTTTTTATTTACCCGACGTCTCGAGCGCTTTACAACAGCCGTGGTCACGGGGCGCCCAGAAGTCATAGTCTACTCCGGTTACCTTCAGCTTTTAATTATTAGTTTACGTCCGATCTACGCAAAATATGCTCACTGTATCTTGTCCTCGTGTAATGATATTCTTGGTTTTTGATTTAATTAAATAAGTAAATACAAGAAATCATTATTTAATAAAACCGCACCGCACCGCACCGCACCGCACCGCACCGCACCGCACCGCACCGCACCGCATCCGGAGAAGTTTTCTCCCGCATAACGACCGATACTAAACGGAGCAGTCGCTTCACGTGATCTCCGCGGAGGCGCGCACGCTGACGCCGCGCCGGCCGCGTGCGTCCCTCTCCTCTCGGATGAGATCTCCTTCGGCGCAGCGCGGTTAGGAGTTTCATAGATTCGTACTGTTAGGCTACAGTGGGCTTTACGTCAGTGTAATGCCGGTTTTCACAAAGATAGAAATTTTAATAAGGTTTTTTTTTTATGGAAATGACGGCAAACGAGCAAGCGGTTCACCTGATGGTAAGCGATTACCGTCACCCACGTACATCTGCAACACCATAGATGCTGCAGGTGCGTTGCCGGTCTTTAAGGATATTTGGGAGATGGGAGGGAAGAGGAGGGGAATAGGGAGGGTGTGGGCCTGCGGTTACCTCACTCACGCAGAAGCACATGATGCCTCTACTTCACGCCGGTATTCTGCGAGACCGTGGTACCAATCCGGTCGAGCCGGCCCATTCGAGCAGCAGCTAAAGCCGCCGCTTGGCTCTACCACGCTTAAAGGTTTATTATGTCGTCTTACATATGTAATACAGAGTCGAGACCTTCTGTTAAGTAAACATACGCCTGCAGAAGTCGGTCTCACTCTGCCGTAACAATTATTGTAATATCACCTTAAAACAAACAGATGTGCAACAGATTTCAAAGAAATTGAAATGACACAGCAGGTGAAACAAAAAGTTAAGAAAGAAAATGCTTAAAATAGGTTATTAAAATAATTAGTAATAAATGTGCGCGTTGTTTGGTGTATGTGTATGTTTGTACTACGAGAGTAACCTGGGTTCGATCCCCGCTGCCGGTACCTCTAACATTGTTAAAAGCAATTAAAAGTGCAGAATATCTGCGTCCTCAGCGGTGAAGGAACACATCGCGAGGAAAACTGCATGTATGACCGACATCCGGCAACCCAACCCCAGGCTGCTTAACGATATAAAAGTTATGTAGGCTCTTAATTAATCGCCCATTACGGGAGCCAGGGGACGAGAGCGGGCGGGAGATCTGGACTGCACGGGAGATAGCGAAACTATCGAGTGATAGCGGAAACTGTCCTCCGCACATCCCGCTGCCGTGGGCAGGTGAAGCCGAGAATTTTGTGAGATTCGGAAGTAAACAACATTTATCACAAACCACCACACGCTCATATTATCTTTTGATTTCCTTTGAACGGACTCCTTCCGGGGTCCCCCTGTTGTCTCCCCCCTCTCCTCCTTTCCCCCGCCCGCGCCCTACCTCTATTATCTTATTATTTATCGTCCGCTGACGCACCCTTTTTCTTTCTTTAAAATCGCAGGAAGGCCCGAATTTCTCGCACCATTGTACTGTGATCGGTACGTGCAATTTCTTAGTTGGAATTTTTTAAAGTATATATACAGTCACGCCTTTCGTGCATAGAGGTAGGCAAAGCTTGCGGTTTTCCAATTGACGCGACCCGATAGCGTAGTTAGTGGTGGCCGTGCTTTCGAAGTCTTTTTTTTGATTTCTAATTAAAAAAAGATTGTGGGTTTCAATCCCGCTTGGGGCTATCATTTGTATGATGTAACCGGGACATGGACTTTTTTTTATATGTATATATGGTTATTTGTCCCTGTCGGTCCAAGCCATAGGGCATCCCAGTTAGGGTCTGAATGACGTGTGGGATCGTATACTATCATGTAATATAATATTATTATAAGGTCTTGTTGGAAGCTAAACAGCCTTCTGTAAATCACTTTTCGTCTTAGTTAGCTATCGGTCCCGGAAATTGTATTCAGTTCCATTGAATGGTATAGAGTTTGTCCTGAAAAGACACAAGCTACTGAAGCTACTTAGGCCTAATTTATGCGAGGAATAACACTCTCACTTTATATCTTAAAGCACGCGTATCTGCGAACAATTCTGCTCGCTTTAGTTTAAACTTTCTTCACTATCACATACTATAACAGTCATTATTAAAATCTACAAACAACAATAAAACATGAAACGCGATTACTGTAATTATGTGCCCTTGCCGGGCGCAGGCGCAAACCGACAGTTTATGGCTCGAGACGCACCATGTCGTCCGAAAGATGTAGCTCATCATTTTTACAGTTCATTATTTCCATCTTATCTGTGTAGTAGAGCCAAGCGGACGGTTAAGAAGTTACTGAACTGAACTGAACCTACAAAACTAGAACCAAGTCTTCAAAATGCAAATGTTACCTGTCTCTGGCGCCTAACACCAGTGCCAATACTGATGTGTTCCGGTTTGAAAGGTTTAGAGAGAGTGTGAAGTCTACGTTAGTCCTCGGGGTGACAACTTCGACTGCAGTTGTTGGCAGCTGTCCATGGTCTGCAGTAGCCACCTAATCAGGAGGACTGTTTGATTATTTTTGATCCAATCCATTAAAAATAAAATTTATACTCATTCGTCGCGACGTCGTAAGCGTGGAGTTGGTAATCTGCATATAACTTTTATAATGATCCTTTCTCATTCGGAAATGGAGTCAAATATGATCTGAAGTGTGTATTTATTAAGTTTCAATTTAAATAATACATAAAAAGCAGCCAGTAAATAAAATTTTCCAATACAAACTTTTTACATTTCTGAGCGCTATTTTACTAAAAGCGCTTTTACAGTTTTATTATGGTTTAAATGTATAACCCATTGTAATATCTTTAGCTTTGAAAATAAAGAATTTTCACACTGCCTTTCAAACCCTGTTTCACCTCTATAGGGGTGGATTCTCGTAAAATCCTTTCTTAGCGGATGCTTTCCGGTGTCAGGAGCCTATCGACCGAATTTCAAGTTTATAGGTTTACGGTTCCTGAGCTTCATGATTAGTCGGTAGTGTTTTTGTTTTATATATGAAGATTACGAGCATGTACCTGGTGCAGCTATCCTTAAAGATGTAAAAATGTGAAACGATTTCATTTTTACGATTCCAAAAACAAAGCTAATCCTCTGTTAGTTTTCAATAGGTTTTAATAATCTAAATACGGACAGTTTAAATGACATCGTCTTTGTTTATATATTGACTGCATTGACAGAATGTGTGAAAGGAAGGGATAAGCAGCAACCTTGTCTGTACTTTACAATGTAATCCTAGAGTCCAGAGAAGGATAAAAGCTCTATAACCTCAATTAGTTTTTAAACTGTACCTCCTCATATCCTCCTCCTTTCTTTCTTTTCTCTCCAATATTTTTAATAGTTTTGGAGTCGGGGAATGGGACCAACCTAGGTCGCACGCGTACTGCGGAATTAAAACCCTGACTACTAGGCTACCATGGTTCTATCGTAAATATTGAAATAAATTTAAATAAAAAGGGCTCTTATTCGTTTCGAGAGATATATAAGCAATCACGCCATCCCTCACAGGGTTCGACAGAGACTACGGAATTCCATTTGGCACGACTCAGTGTAGCGTAGCGGGCTTCAGGAGAGTCTCATCGGTGTAAATTAGAAATAAATATAGCAACGGAAATAATCGCTTTTCCAGTTCGCTGAATAGATTCAAGGCAAGAGAGGAGGCGATGAAATATTGCGTTCGAGAAAATAAATTGCTTCACCGAAATTCGTTGTTAAATTTCTTGACATTTTGGTAATAAGGTTTGAAAGCTTAATTATATCTTTCACGATCGCCATGATAGCCCAGTGGTTAGGGGATATGCCTCCGAATCAGGAGGCTCGAGTTCTATCCCCGGGCACGTTGCAATGAGTTTTTTCGGAACTTATATACGATTTGAATCGAAGGATCGGACGGTGGCGTAGTGGCTGAGCGTTCAGCTGCGGCGCTGTGGGTCGTGGGTTCGATTTCCGCACGGGACTAGTATTTGTATGGACAACATATGTGCGATTCATGTATGTAAACTGTGTCCGCGACACAGGAGAAAGTGCTACAGTGGAAGATAACGTTTTTATAAATAGAGTTACGAAAAAAAAGTACGGCCTAGTGTCCGACGGCGACAGCCTTACCACCTGGCACGTTATCCCAAATAGGCTTTGGTAAAAAGGGTGTTGAAAGGTCTAAAAACATCCAGACTTCTGACCTCCCCAGTATTGGATATACGGTCATTATTGGCGAGAGCTTATATCATTATAATATAGAAAAAATCTTAAAACATTTTTTGGTTTACGACTGATGGCGGCGGAATGACAATGTCATTCATTGTCATTCCGCCGCCGCCGCCGAAGGCTTATTATTTCTTTATCGCTCCAATTCAGCCCACTGCTGAAGAAAGGTCTCCCCAAAAAAGCAACAGCAAAAGTTAGGATGCAATTCTTGAAAGCTTTTCCCGTACTCACCGCACCCAAGCGGGCTGGCGGGCTGGCGGGCTGGTGGGCTGGTGGGCTGGCGGGCTTGCGAGCTGGCGAGCTGGCGAGCGCAGCGCCGCTCACCTCGCACCTATGGTATTTGGTTTCGGAGAATTCGAACGCCGTTCCCTACCATCACTCGGTCGCCAGATCCACGTTAGTTAGCTGGCGGGGTGCACCACGTGCGGGTGAGATGAGCACTCGGAGAAGAAGATGAGATATTCCCTCTTATACAACTAAATTATCTAAACCGATGACAGCCGGCAGCTGGTAAAGCGCCAGGTGTCTGGTGCTGCCGTCGCCAAACTGCGAGAAAAGCGCTCAAACTCAGAGGCACTTCTGCAACTTCTCGTTTACGATGTAACGCTTATGGGATAAGAGCGGAGGAAGGGACTGTTGGTGTGCTAGACGGTAGACACGAAAACACATTAATTCGTATGCGGGTCCCGAGGCCCAGCGATCTGTTACGTTAACCACTGAACCACTCGGTCGGAGGTAGTGCAATGGTTGGTTGCAAAGGTTGCTTTGAAGCTAGACGTTCGACGTACATAGCCAACGCCTTGCATCACGCTGAGACACGTCGCGGGCTCGCGTGCCGTGCGCGGGGAGGCGCGTGACATTGCAGCGGGACGAATCCGTACGTGACAGTCGGGCGACGGGGACCCGCGACAGGCGCGACCGCTGAAGTGCTCTCGAGCACACGAAGAAATTGGATTCATAGTTACCTTTGAGTTATATCCGATCATCCGCACATCCGTGCGCGGGAGTGTGACATTGTGCCAGTTATATCTTCCCGTGCTTCGATTTGGTTAGGTTACTTTAAGATATTTTTGAGCAAATTTTACGTAACTTTTCAACATAAAAGTAGGATGGGGCACTTGAAATTATTTTCTTAGTTTTAATGTTTTTATCATAATCTATAAATATTGTGATATTGTAAATTCTGACGCCAAAACCACACGGGAAACATCATATCTTTTCCCATGTCACATGCTTGTGTCATATGTCCTTATATGACTCATGACAAGAGAATTTCAATTGCCACAAAAGTTCAACACGTTAAGAATTAACTTGTTAACGTTAACTTAACGGTGTGATGAATGTATGTACATCATTTACTTCGCGTGGGTACTGCGGCGACGAGTCTCGTCACCTACCACATTCTACCTGTCAGAGAGTTGACCCGCGGCTTGCGGAAGACCATACGTCTGCGCGGAGTCGCGCCAATCAAACTTCAAAAATTCAGCTAAAACCACTATTCCTGGGTGACCGTTTTCAGTGCTGGTTGTCCTAATTATTACATTTCACAATTAGAATAATGAACGCAGTCTAATGTTTGAGATCACCTTTTTATCTTTGAGACGTTTTTTAAGTCGATTAATAATAAGACTATTGTTACTTATATAATTCTGTGTATAAGAATGGTGGCTTAATATTTTAATACTTGCCTAAAGTATATAGATTAAGCCAGTGCAATAATCGTACATGTAGTCTCTGATAAATCGCGCACATACAAACAAACAAGGGAAACAGAGAACCTTCCTTTTTAAGTCGGTTGAAAATAATGAATATCGGTGTTATGCACTCATGGGTTATGTAGAACATAACCACTATTGGTGTGAAGTAGGCCATGTTATGTTGTTTATTTCTATTTAGAGACCTCATTGTAGTTGCGTTATTGTTGAAGCCCCCAGGGGGTCCAACGCTCTTGTGACCTAAAACCGAGGAGCACAGCAAAAATGTAAAGCAGCATAGATTGCAGCCTTTCGCTTTGTGCCGCGGTATTTGTTCAAACAAAAGCGATGAAAACCCGTACAGGGTCGCTTCCGCCATCGCGAAACGTCAGCTCGACACGCCCGCGACACGAATACTTGCATATCTGACATTCATGACACGACCGTGTCGACTCTGAGAGTGTATCTGGTGTGTAGTATAAGTATACTCTTATTTTAAGTTTGTTGTTCACTTCTATATCTGGTATTATCTATCTTTCTGGCCAATACTATAAGCACTAAAAAGTAAAGTAGATCGAATCTAGCAGCCTAAATGCACCATTTCTGGACAATCGTCTCTACTTTGTCGTGATAAGTTCGCCTTGCACTCGTGTGAAGGTTCGCGGACCTATGTATGTCTATGTCTATGTCATTTATATTGGAATGAACACTCTATCGTACCATCAGTAAACAAGAGGCCGCTTGCCTGCAGCCTCACAACAAGCTACGCCTCGTACGCTCCACATAAATATCAACAGAACGCCGCTCCGCGGAGGACCCCCGGTCTATTCCGTGTCAAGGTCACACCCCTCGCGCTGAAAGGTCACCTTATCTATTCCCTAACATTGCCTGGAAGTCAGAGATGACATTTAATTGAAAGTGTTATGACGCCATTTTGTTTTATACGCAGCCCGAGCCCGCGGCAACTGTTATCTAACTCAGTGTTGCTTCTTCTAAATATGCTTTTGTATGGTTGCCATGTATTTCATGTCTTTGCGGATAATGAGCATATAGAATTAAATACTCAGCAGATTTATTTAATCTTTGAACTATACAAAAATAGTGAAGGGACAAGCGCAAGCGGACTTAATGCTAAAACATTCTCTAGTCAATGATTTTATAATACTAAACGATATTCGCACACCGAAAATGAAGCGTATAAAAGACTACAATTGTTGCCTCTGGCCTCGGTTGCTCTTGAATAAGTAGGTGATGTACATGTGCTTACCAGTTCCCGCTACCCATGTTCATATTTCGTTTTATAGCTTCGTATGCCAACATGTGTTATACGTAAATGCACTAACTGTGGGTAATGTAACATAGGCAGCAGCATCTATGTGCAGCCGCTGCGTCCGGAACGTCCCAGGGGTTGATTTGTGCGCGTGTCGTGTACATTCAATACGAAATCATTGTCTTTAGCAATCAACCATAAGGCAGCGCTTACCTAATTATTTAATGAATACAAAATAATATCGCAAAAATTTGTAAAATAAATATTCTGTCATATACCTGATACAACATATTGTAAGGAATGCCCGATAATGCTTACGTTTCAGATAATCCGGAAGTGGTTCTCGAATAAATGATAAACAAATATTAATAGTCGAATGCCACGCGGACGAAGTCGCGGCATAAGCTAGTAATTCTTAATATTAGTAGCGCGTTCGGTGCTCCTTACTTATAGACTGTCATTTTGGTAACGGTAAACAAAGAGTGCGGAAAATCTACATCGAAACGTCAGCGCCGGCCTACACGTCTTTAGCGACGGAATCGCGTTCCAAGAGTGCCTTATTAGGTACTCCCGAGCCGGCCGTGCCACTCGCATGTGCATGTACGTATGCCCTACATGTCAGCGCGCGTATGTGGTGCTTAGTTCATTAACGATTAGACATAATCAAAGCAAAATTAATTAGCTCCCGTACTGGAGCGTCGCAGGACTAGGAGGTCTGACGGGGTATTGCTTTAAGTCACTTTAATCCAATTTTCTCATCTCACACCATCTTATATCATATTAAAGAATCTGTCACTTCCATTCTGTTGTGGACATTTGGCGGGAATTAGATTCTTGTGCGATCTAGTGTATACGAGTTACCTCCCTCTTAAAACCGAACCGCCGACAAGTAACTGCGATAGTTTATTTTTTATTAAAAATGCACACAAAAACTATGTTATGAATTACCAAATTCTGCAAACCGTGTTAGCCTAGTGGCCAGGGTGCTCGCTTTAGTTTCATAGAGCGTGTGTGACCTGGGTTCGATTCCCGGTGAAAATGGTTGATAGTAAAATTAAGTGCTTTTTTTACCACGTTCTCAGCGGTGAAGAAAAACCTGCATGTCTGAGAAATAATAAAAAATATTATTTCGAAAATATGTGAAGCCCGCTAATTCGCTCCGGAGCAGCGTGGTGGGCACTTCCCGGCTCCAAAACTCTCTCAAATATTTCAGAAGGAGGCCTTTTCCCAGGAGTGGGCACTTAGAGGCTGCTACTTTACTTTTATCAAATCGTTGTTCTTAAACATGCTTACTCCTCAACTCGAGGTGGACGCGTACAACTGCGGCGCAGTGCGCACCGCTGCGGATGTTCACGGACGGCGATCTCTTAAAACTGTTCAATGTCCATGGCGGTGGGGTTGGGGGACTCTATCGCCTACCGTGAGAGAACCCGGAAATTGCAGGTGTACGCGGGAGACGTAATCACTTACCATCAGGTGAACCGCTGGCTCGTTCGCCGCCTTACCCTAAAAAAAAAACAAATAAATCTTTCCATCCCCAGTCGGCTACACAGTCGCCTCAGGGTATCGAGCTGGATTACATATAAAGCAATTCCTCCACGAGGGCACGTTGCAGCGTCATCTGTATCTAAATCGCGGAATGAAAGCGCCGATCTACGAAGTTCATTTATGTGGATTGGAGATTCCTCCGTGAGCTCGTCTACCCGGGCCGCTGGCAACGTGGAAGGTCGAGGTGCACGTTACAGGTTTCCTGTTATTGGGTCAATCATGGTTAATATATACTGAGCTAACATCCTGCATCTATTTAGTATCATTACGTATAAGTTGAGCCTGTGTGTGTGTAGGCAGAGATTACGGACTTTCGTTTATCTCGTGCTCAGCGTAGTCAAATGTGTGAGTGAGGAACCGACTGTTCGCGTTAATGAAAAGGCACACATTTGTCACTTTTGACTTTAATGATACAAGATGGAACTATTATAATTTTCATCGGAGCTTTAATGACAATGCGTTTCTCGGAAAGAAATGATTAAAGCAGTCCGACTATCACGAGCTGCTCCGACATGCAGTTAAAATGGCCCGAATAAAGGCTACCAGTGCATTTTTCATGAGTGTTTCATTATCCGGGGCCGGCGGGCGCTGGCGGGCGGTGGCGGGCCGCGGAGTGCACGCCGGCCGCCTCAACTGAGCGTCAGCTTGCGTCTATGTTTGACGGCTTGTCGGTTATGTCATGATTCGGGCTTTTAGGGTTTACAAAAACTTTATTAAGAAGAAACAAATGACGTGTGACACCAACTTAACTGTGACACAGACCTCGTTTTGAAACGTTTCCAACATGTACTTCAGCAACAAATTACCATCATCGGTGATATTAAAATTATGAACATCATAGTAAAGGTCAACAATAATTATTTTCAGAGAAGAACCGATGAGAATCTCTAGGGTTTTTCTTTAACTCGTTTAATAAAATCAGTAGAATGTCTAAAGTATATATTATTATTATCTATACATTATTATTACATTTATATTTTTTTTAAATGTCAATCTTAACAATATACCAGTGGCAAGCCTTCTTAACAATGTTTTTAAATTTTATATCAGACTGTTGCACAATACTTTCAGAGACATCAACTTTTGTTGCTGACTGTACCCGAGTCTAAGCTACCATCGGCGCCGGTGACAAGAGATATCGGTTATATATGGAAATGGAGACCTCAGCAGCAGATAAAATATTCCTAATTCGCGAAATTTACTTTATTAATTTAAGATTATCACAGTATCAGGACGAAGCACGCCCGTGATTGTAAGTAGAATACAAAATTGTCTCTTCGGAATATATTTTCGGCGAAAAATTACATTGAAGATGTTCAAGGTAAAGGGAAGAGACTTCCCGAGTCAGTAACGGTTTATTCGTACAGTCTTTATTATTAAGGGAGCTCCTCGGGCGTGCCGCTGGAGTCCCATCGCCACTCGTTTGTCAGATTGCTAACTTACGTATCCGTGTTCAATACTAATGAACCGCCGCGCGCCGCGGCCAGGACGCCGCTGCGCTCCGTTCAGTGACGTAAATGAATTTAATACAAGTTGTTGTTGGGCTTGTTCATTGAAGCTTGTCCCTTATTTGTGGATCACAACGATCGATTTCACTCAATTACTAAGGTGCTACCTATGCGACATGCGACATGCGACATGCGACATGCGATACTGCCACTACTGTGTGACGAAATGCTAATTGTCAATTGAATTTGTGGTCGTTCGGGACATTAGTGTCCAAGTGAATGTAAGTCGCGGGAAGCAAGAGTGTTGTGCCGCCACGAGGGCACCCGCCCCCCCAATCCAATAACGCGGGTGGCGTGATAATCATCTAAGAAAAATATTAGAAATAAATCGTGGTATCGCACATCGTACAAAGCCTGCGTTGTGTGGCGGGTCGGCCCACATCCCTTTAATATGGTCGAAGAGGGCGAGGGCTGTCACCTGCGTCCTGCTAGTGACCAGGCGTTGTTCGTGGGGGCTGGACAACTCGGACTTGCTAATCCTGCGTTTTTTTTCAAATTACTGCTTCCATGTCAAGTAAGTCAGCTTTTGTTGACGCGTTCTCTAAAAGGCGTTCGTCCAGTAGAGGACACAGACTGACTGAAGAGGCAGAAGAAGATAATCATTTCTTTTCTTTATTCTGCGTAGATCAGACCAAAAATTAATAAATAAAAGATGAAGGTAGCCCCAGTTAACTATGACATCTGGACGTCTAACGCCTCAGTCCTCCCGCGACCACGGCTGCTGGAAAGCGATCGAAACGTCGGGAATACAAATACAAAATGAAACGCGATAAAATCCGTAAATGATTTCATTTCAAATAGCAGAAGGCGATATTATCCTAAACCGATGACCCAGCCAAAAGTATGTATACATGTGTGTGTGTATGTAATGTAACGCGCATGTGTTACATTATATACACACAACACATTACTTCGTGGCAATCTTTGGGGGAGGCTTATGTTCAGCAGTGGATTTATGATAGACTGAAATGATGATCATGATGCAGCTATACCGGGTAGCGAGTAGGGGAGCCGTGGTAGTCTAGCGGTCAGGGCGCCCATTTTAGTTTCATAGAGCGCGAGTGACCTGGTTTCGATTCCCGGTGCCGGCACCACTGAAATTATTAATATTACTTATATATTATCACTTTTCTAATTGGGTCAGCGAGGGGGACCGTCTCTGTCTATGACTGCCACAGCAGCCGCCGGGTGAATATTAAAAAGAGCGCTAAAAGTTATTAAAAAAGTATACAGAGATAAACAAGGACGGCATACTTCAATACGTTAACTGCTGCTACATTCGTACTACACCATTTGCCCACGCTAGCGCCATTTTGGAGGGTTTTTGAACTAATATTTACTGTTTACAGCTGGACACTTTTTCAACTTTCCAGCCCATATGAGACGGTTCTAATTGCGTCTACCCTTCATAGATATGAGAGACATAGATTTCACTTGACAAACAATTTTTAAGTGGAAGAAGGGAACTAGTTCAGGTATTACGTTATTTTTGTAGTCAAAACCATAAAAATTTATATTTAGTTTTTTGATTAAATATTAATAATGACATATACCAACGCATTTCGAAAATAAAAGAGGATGTACGTTTACACCAAAATCAGTAAATTATGAAAATTAACAGATCCGTGAAAAATAATTGTTCGTATTTAAACTTTCGAATAGATGTTTAAAAACTTTTAACAAATATTGGATAAAATAAGTAAAGAAAGTTTACATAGAAACTCAGTTATTTACAGTGAATATTATGAAAAATGGTATTTTTACTGTATTTTTAAAGAATCATCCCCCGAGAGGGCAAAACAGAAAATGGAAATTCTTGGATATGGAGATAAAGAAAGAGAAATACTTAGGAGTCCCGTGTTCGCCTAGAAAGCATCAACATTTTAAGCTAAGTGGTGTATGTACTGAATATTTGCTGCCATTCTAATTTGTAATACTGACTACCTCATAGCGAGAGTTGACGCTGGCTGTAATTTAAATGTCGCTATGTTTAACTGTATAGAGAAATAAAAGTTCTCTGCGTTGGGTCGTCTGGTGGATGGTGGAGAAAACAAAACACTATATTGATATGAAATATGAATTATACCGGCAAAGCATTAGTTAAAAGTCTTTTGTAACTAAAGAAAACGGAATTCGCTAAGATCGTGACACAGCCCGATGTCTCTTCAGGCTTTGGTGGAAGGAGGTTTGACTTGTACTTTACCATGACCATAATCACTGAACCGGACCAGCATCGACTCGAGAGAGGATTGCTTCTCTTACGGTCAGTTCCATGTGGCACGTTCTCGTATGAGCTCCGCCAGTATTGTGGTCACCTAAGCCCCGAAAGACAACAGCACAAACATAGTTTACAAAGATGTGCTAGGTTAGGATTACCTAATTTTATTTGTTTCGAAATTCTTACAGAAAGTTAGTACATAAATAAATAACCATAACTGGATTACAAACATTTCGTCGCTAGTTTTTGGACTGGATACATGAAAAAACACTTGTACTTGTAAAATAGAAAGACCAGCGAGTCTATTTTTAGTCCGGTAGTTTTGAAATGGTTAGTCAGTGATCTTTCAGAACTCTTATTTTTGGAAATTTAACGAGATTACACGGCGTGTGAAAGGGCGGTAGATTCTCTTCCGCCGCCAATACACAACTATATTCTTTATTTAACTCTAATACCGTATTATAGACTTCCATAATGTAATTCCATTACTTTGATCAAACGTCTATTTGTGCAACAATGCCTCTAATGCAGCCACTCCATCAGACAAACAAAATTAAAATCATATAAGTAATAAACTCTGCGGCGAACAGAACACATTACCCCCTCCCTGAGGGTGACTGCCGGGCCCGCACAGCGAATGAGGGGCTGCCGTTTTTACGACCGGTACTGACTCAGGACTCGAAGGGACACGACAACAATCATCCACCCCTTCTTCCGACTCCGTCTGCGGTGCGTTTTGTTAATTAACGCGCCAGGCCTTTGCCTCTGACGGGGTTATGATTCATTGACGTACTTTGATGACTATAATGCAGACTATAATACATTCGGAAAAAATATCTATAAGGATACTTATTGATAACAATGTTGGATTTTATTTGTTTGTTTTAAGTAGAAAACTCGAAATCTACTAGAACGATTTCGTAACTATTTTCACTGTTTTAATAACTAAAATACCATTTAAGAAAGTTATGTCTTTCTTGATTTATTATTTGGTTAACCAATAAACCCAACAACACAACTCACACATGCTATCCCTCGCGGGGCGCGCAGAGGTTTCAATACCTTTATCTGTCAGTTTCTAGTTTGTACTCACTAGGAGCCATGGTTATCGAGATATTCCCAATTTATTTCCAAATATATCTCTGTCTCTGTACGAAACCAGGTATTTTCCGAGACAACTGCCCACACTAACAATTTCTTCTATGTATACCCCGTTTTTGTCGGTTTGTATATTGTGCGCGATCTATGAACAAGTTCTCGGAATCTACTTCGATTAATTAATGAGCTCGTTCTGTTCGACGCACAATCCATGTTTCCAAACACGCTCGCACGCTCCGCAAGTTTCGCGACAATGTCTGCAACCTTTGAGGTCTCGAAAAAACTGACAGCCGACGGAGGCGACGAATATTCCTCGAGACCCAATTTTTGAGACTTCAAGAGGCTTAATATGAAACATATGGAACCGTGTCTCGATACAGTGTTATTCTGTCTACAACAGTACCACAATTGCGCGCGTACTAGGCTTCAGAGGTCAAGCTATAAAGCGATGGAGCCACGCTGCAGCACGAATGGATTGACTTAACTGGGGAAAACCACACTCTTAAATAACACCAGCATAATATGGCAGTACATCGCTGCTCTTTCATATATATAGTGAGTCATTGAACCACAGACTTTTTGATTTGGAATAGGGTGAAAAACTAACTAACAGTCCCAGGTGGACTGGTAATTGGTCATTGCAGTCTATGGACACCAGCGAACAAGTCTAAAGTCTAATCTAATCTAATCTAATTAAGTCACAGATACGTTATAATTTCTGAGGATTAACATGGAATGCCTCACAGCCGGTAATTATACTGGCCCTCTGTACGTTGTGGCAACAGTAGATGCACAGCTGTTTGGCTGCAGGACTGGTTAAGAATGTGGTTACCACCAATACGACGCCAGGGCAGAAGAAGTATCTGAGAGAAGAGATATCACAGCTGAGCTTGAATTCCTGATTAAGAATAGATGCAGGTCTGTGCCGATGTAATAATTACGGGTACCATCAGGTGTACTGTTCGTTACGTTTTTTGTATAAAAAAGACAATAGTGCAATTCTGTTGTAATCAATCTATGTATTCCAGCTACCTGGCTGCTAGCTAGACAAAAAAACTATTCCGCTGTTAGAAGCCTTGAATATGCCGTAGCAAGTTTTGTTGTGTAACTTCCAGAAGTTTTTATTAGAACGAGAAACGAAATTGTGCCTTGTATTGCGGGCCTAAAATAAAAGAAAATTTATTATTTCGTATAAAAGGTTATGTGGCCATGAATACTTATTTCGTGTATGTTGTGAACATTAAGAAAAACAGTGACCCCAGTGTTGACCCCTGTGGGTTCAAAGTCAAAATATTTATGGTATGTTAAGTGTAACACAAGATGTTTATAAAATGATTCAATTGGGGTGTTTTCTTTTATACACTAGTAGAATATTTCCTATACTTCTAAACTTATCTAACTAAAGTATGACTACTCGTATATTCAATGTTTCTGTTAATTTACGTTAATGTTTTTGTATTTCAAAGTACAAACAACTAACTGGCATGGATAAAGTTTTTTAATATGCTGGCATTTAGACATCTCCGCCGCTGAGCGGAGCTCCTGCAGAGCGGGAGTGGGAGACGTGAGTGACTCGCACTTACCGTAATTAGCTTAAAGTCGTGTACTTGTTTGAGGCTTTACACGATGCGTAAAATATACATAAAATAAATATAGAATACGCTTTGCTTGGAACGTTTTGGTAAATACCATTTTTGTTATCTGCAATTGTAAATTTTAACCAATTTCCAAATCATTAATGGAATTATTTGTCTGTACATTTAATATGTCAACTCTACATAAAAATTCAAATCTACCTTAGATTTGAATTTTTTCCTTTTGAATTTTTGGAGTTTAATATTCCACGTTTTGTGTTTTGTGGAACCTTCATTCACGGTGTATCTTATATTATATTACCTATTTAATTTAATAATAGGCCGAATAATGGGGATTGGAAAACAAAGTATGTTTTCTAAAATCAGAGTAACTACAACTGCATCAGCCAACTTTAGTCCTCTTTTGAGCATAGGACTTTTCAATAAAGCACTAGCCAAAAAAGGCATACGTTTCTTTGAAGGTGCCCATACTCGTCACGCTGGGTTTCCGAGCGCAGTACCGGTACCTTCGCACTAATGATGCTGCTTCACATCTATAGTCTTTGGAATTTGGGTTCGGCAGATTCGGCTGGATGTTGCGGCATCCTTCGGTCGCTAGAGCCTCGTTTGGTAGCGGGCAAGTGGGGCATTTGGACCAAGTGATGGTGTATTCTCCCGGACATAACCAAGTTATAAATGCAACATTCACTACCGCGTTAAAACGGTTACAAACTGATGAGATGTTTTTCGAGCAGAGTCATTAAAACTTTAGTACAATTTTGTTGTTATTGTTGTCCGTACATCTATACAGGCCGTACGGAACTGAACGCAGTATCCGGGCAGTCCGCTCGCCGCCGGCTGCGGCACGCTGCAGGAATTTAATTACTGTCTCGGAGGTGAAAAATGCGCTCGAAGTGGCCCCGCTACCACGCGATGTCCTTTGACTACGGAACCTTCAAACTGTGTTTTACATTACCCTCTTTTAACATTTTCTATGTATGTATTAAAAATGATTTACGAATAATAAGGTCTCACGACCGTTTAACCCAATTCTAGGGGCGGTCAGAGGTCTATTCATTTTAGTCCGTGATGTACATCGATTGAGGTTGCTTGCAGGTCTAGCCGTTCCAATAAAGAAACGAACCACTCAGATCTTCTTTGTATTATGATTTAGTAACTGGCGAAATAATAATAAAATGTGTAAGTTGTGCCTCGAAGTACCAGGCAGTCATAGCATACATCAAATTGCTATGTAATACGCTTAACGAGTGAAATTGAACACCGTTGGTGTAATCCAACGACCCACACCCTATTACGCAGAGATCGTCCTATCGATAGAGAATATAATCCACGTCGCTCGATACATTTAAATAACAAAATATAAACCGCAGTGATAGTCTATGCCGTCGACTTCGGTCGCGTGCGCAATGTATACTAATGCTAGCGGAAATTACGTCGTCATTGGCAGCGCTCCTCAAACTTTAGTTTCCGCAGCCGGCCGCCGCGTCATAACATTCCGATTTGTTTGAAATCCCGATGAGAAATGTTTTTTTTTTCCTAACGGGCAATTAACAACGAGTAGAAACAAGTCTTTATTCAGCTTTATTAAAAATGACATTTCGAACAAATCTGACTCTAGCTACTGTTCATAAACCTTGTTTAAACAAAACAATTTTGTTATAATCAAGATGTTTACAACGATCTCGTAGCTCTCGTGAAAACTTAGTAATTTTTTTCAAAGTAATGAAATGTATTAAAAAGAAAAAAAACCTAATAAAAAGTATTTAGAGTTTTAAGTAGTAGCTACAAACAAATAGACTTTTGAATGTTTAGTGTTACAAGACTCCAAATATTGCACTCTGCGTAATAAACAATGTAAAAACTTCCCGTCTCTTTTAAATTGTTGTTTTAATTTTTCGACATCCAACCGCCACATACGTTTCGTTTTAAAGTATAAATTCCAACTACATTTACACCAACTGTGCACAACCTGTATAGTTTATTATTATTAGTTCACGGAAAAGTAGTCTCTATGTGAACACAATGAGGTTCAAAGTACATTCTTAAGCTTTCCGAGGCCGGATGAAATATTGGTGTTGCGCTGCGGCCTAATTGTGTGATTAATTCGAGGTGCGCAGGAATAACAAAAATAATTGTCGGAACTCGACTTTGATTTACATGCCCTATTATGTTTCATTTATATAAATACAATTTAGCGCTTGACGGACAGTAAATCTTGCTCCAAATATTTCAGAATACTTTCACAGTATTTTTAATATAAATAAATAATAATATATGCGTCTATTTTCTCCTTACAGAATACAGACCGTATGTGATAGCAAAATCCAACCGAAAAATTTTACATGTACATTTTTTAGTCTGGTATATTACGTAAGGTTTTGTTATTAATATTTCATTGTTAATAAATAACCGAATTGTTTCGGATAAAAAAGGAAGCAAGTATACATACATACATACTCGTATAACATTAAACAACTCGAGCCGGCATCGCTCAGTTTGGGATGCAGTGTCCCTACCACCTAGGTCTTCATCTGCGGCAATCTAAAGACAAGTCAATGATTTCGTGTCGCGAGCGGTCGCTGATCAATATTAGAAAGAAACAAAGAAATGTTTATTTGGTGCACATATTTGATAATATAACATTTAACACAGTCAATAAAAATTAGTACCAGATGGGTCTCCAACTCAGCTGGAGCCTCGTGACGTCACCGACAGGCCGATGCGACAGCCGATCCTACAATAGTTTTAGTTACTAATTGTATTACAATAGCAGGTTGTACTTATGTAATAGTTTCCATATCTTTAATCTATGTTATCTATGTTTCTGTATTATAAACTTTCTAAGATAACGGATTAGAAAAAAATCAATTTAAACACAAACAAAAAAAAAAAGAACATAATATAAAATAAAGGTGAGCAAAAAAGAATTTGTATCGAAATTTGTGAATATACTACTACCAATATGATATATCACCTAAATAATACAGCCACTGGTTACTCTGTAAAGTCACATTGCACACAGAAGTTGAACAGTAGGAGAAGATAATCAGAGTTGCGATGATTGGAATATTACTGATCAGAACATCTGACCCGTACGGTGAGCACAACAGCCTGACTGCGCCGCGTTGCCGCCGGCTGTATGCAATGTTTAAGTTATTAAATAAATATAAATGTATGTATGTATGTGTGTATGTATTATTATATATGTATTTTTATAGTATGTGTATTTAAATATTGTATCTATTTATAGATTTACATTAGTTTTTTCTCTTTAGTACTCTCTATTCTATCACCTACACCTACTTCATTTTATTTCTGCATCGTCCAAAGGTTGACTGGTAGAGAATGCTTCCGGCATTGAGTCCGCCTATATACATTCTCATATATATGAAGTTTAATATATAAATGAATATACTCGTATACAATTACATCATAAGTGTAAGAAGTTGATCAGCGCCCCGCGAGTGACACGTCCAAACTTTGCCAATTAGCCGATCCTGATCTCAGTATCGCCTCTGGCGTTTACTTAAGTCTCTTTTTTGCTGCCGATAATTAAGCCGATACACATGCCGTCCTACTTCCACGTGTCATCTGATGCAGTGTGACATTACTGTATTACGTTATTAAAGTGCATGTGTGCGTTAGTATATGTACACATTTCTGTCTATACGTAATGTCATTGCTCGTTTGCGATGTACACGTAGATTAGAAAGAAGTGGAAGTCGCGAGTCATCATCGTTAACAGCGGAAGGAGGACGCGCCGCCTTCAGCGACAATCCTCGTTGAGCGGTGACAGGAGCGTTTTGGTCGGGAAGCGTGTGGTGCAAGTCACGGGCATTGAGCTGCAGAGCTCGGAAACTACAGTAACCGTGTTTTGATTACAATTGTCCGCAGAATTGTGCACTGAGAAATAATCGGTTTTGAGTTACTGAATATTTTGGAATATTTTATTTATTTTGCAGTTTGCCTGTTATGTTTATGTGGTGTTAAAAGGAGTGGATTGAATGGAAATCAAAAAATTTTGAATGAAAAAACAAAGTAGATGATCAATTTCTGCAAAAACAAAAAAATAATAATAAACATATGCGTCGTGAATGCATAGTTCTACTCAATTCTGGGACGGTCGGAGATCTTTTCTTACTCCAACCTATATTTTGCTACTGCGGGCCAGACGTCACATATTCGTTTGGAATATTGTGGGCGATGTATGAGAATCGCGTCCGTTAGTATTTCTTCACTTAAAACCCCGCCATTTCTTCGGCGGTTAAACTTATGGCACATGTTTCAAACATTTCACTTCGGTAGTGTATTGTGTTCGGATTTTTTAATTTGTTCAGTTATTTGTGTAAAGAGCCAGACGGGCATCGTGCGGTTTTCGATTAGAGAAGATGTGTATGTGCACTAGGTCGGTGCGTGCTCCAGCAGGCAGTCGGCTCCTTCTCTGCCCAGGAGTCGTCTGGGTATCTACCACACTCATACCGATTTCCGCTTCTAAACGGCATTGTAATTACTGTTGCGTTCCGGCTTGAAATGAGGAAAGCGTTCCATCTTAGTACCCAGGGGTGACAATTCGATTGAAGTTGTATGCAGGCATCCTTGGGCTGCAGTGTACGCTTACCACCAGGTGGACTGTAGGGCATTTTTCTCCCTCAATACAATAAAAAAAAAATATAATTTTTTTTCTATTTAATATGGATACTGAAAATGTTTGCTACTTTTCGCAGTTTTTGGTTTAAATCCTACACCTACAGTGATATTTTTTTAACAAACAATATTATCACTAGGCCTTATCCTTCTAGCCAATGAGGGTAGTTGTATTATATTTACGTTATTATATCAACATATCTTGCAACTTACACGGTGGCTTCATGGAAGTAGAATATTATTGAGGATTTATGTACGAAAAGACTCACGGTATTGTTTGATGATATTCGAGATGGCTGTTCCGCCATTTGTAACGATCATTACGAGTGGTATTAAATTAACCACCCCCTTTCTTCCCGTGGATATCGTGAGATGCGACTGAGGGAAATGTCCGGACAGTGTCGTGGCAATCTCCGATTTCTATTTATTATTAGACAAATGGAAATGAGCGCATAGAGATAATAAGGAATACGAAATATAGAATGATTTAGAAATAATAGTAACAGGTAGATCCATACGTTTATATCGAGTCAACTTTCAGTCTTGTACAAACGTGTGTCGGATTATGTAGCTTAGGATGGGAGGAAGTGAGGAAGTGTGATTTTTCCCTGTGAATGAATTCGAGGGGATTTGCTATGGGATGATGTGAGAGAGAAGTGTAATATGTGAGTTGTTTGCGGATTACCCGGCACCGCGCCGCATCGCGTAGAGGCAGCGTAGCAACGGTGCGGGGTTCCTAGTTGCAGGATTTATTTTCTTGAGTTTGCGATTCAACGTTACATTTATGAGCTAAATCTACGTCTGCGTTTTTTTTTTATGAGAAAGGGGACAAACGAGAAAGGGTCTCTTGATGGTAAGTCATCACCGCCTCCCATGTACGATAACGCACCTGCAACACCAGAGGAGCTGCAGGTGCGTTATCGGCCCTAAGCGTGAATTTATTTTCGACATTAATTACAACCGACCTTATGTATTGTTTTTTTTTTAATTTATTCTAAAATTAAATAAATTTTAATTTATGCACGTCTTATTTATTTTATTCCGACATGAGTGCACGTAGAGACGAATCGCTGTAGTGGCAAAAGTTTTTAGAATCTGTCAAGAATGAATTCGGCAATATGACTATTTATTACGAAATTGTAACAGAGTTGAAACAGAGTTTTAGAGAAGCAACCGACTCCTCTATCTCCTATTTTCCAACCTCAGGCAACCAAGGAGGTTTTGATGGTTTTTTACCGGTTTTAAAGATTCTTTTAATTCGGTTCACAATTAGTGAAGATATCGCGTAACTTTCAAAAACAAAACACTGTTGTTTGACAATGACATTAATTATTACCATGTTTCCACTATTCGAGTAACACATTTACTTCTGTGATTGAACTGACTTCGAGGCATGCAGAGCAGGCCCCGGTAAGCGCTGTCGCGCCATGGCGGCCAATTAAGTCCGGTCCCCAGGGCCAGGGGTCCGGACGCGTCGCTGGCACCGGGGTTCGCATGCCCATTCAAATTTATTTCCGTTAACTGTATAGATTCCGAATGGATTTTCATATTCATTCGATTGCAATATTTCACTGTTTACTTTCTTACTACAGATTAATGAAACGAATCGCAAATGGATCTCGTGTTGTGGACTTTTGATGATCGATTTTCATCAATAAAAAGACGTGATTCTTATATAGGCAGGCACTCCTTGGCCATTTTTCAGTTGATGACCCTCGCCCACGTACATCTGCAAACCCAGAGGAGCTGATGGTGCATTGCCGGCCTTTAAGTAAAGGGGCTGGGGGAGGGGAGCGAGCATCCGGTTACCTCACTCGCTGAACGAAACGCAGAAGCACAAGATGCCTCTACTCCACGCCGGTATTCTGCGAGGCCGTGGTATCAATCCGGTCGAGCCGGCCCATTCGAGCAGCAGCTAAAGCCGCCGCTCGGCTCTACCATGCTTAAACACTCTACTTTACTTTGGTGTACCATAATTATTCAAGTCGCTCGTTTATCATGAACTTATAATTATTTGTCTACGTCTAAGCCACGGTTATGGACGATGTATATAATTTTATACACAAGCGGGAGTGACGCGGGCGGGGGCTGCGGACGTGGCGCTAAGTCAGAATGTGGGGCTGTCGGTACGGCGGAGTGCGGCGGGTGGGCGGGAGCAGCGACACCTGCCGGCTCGCGGGGACGCTTTGTCGTGTTAATTAGTGCCGCATAGATGTGTAATAATGAGTTATAGCTGGCCGGGGGCTTAATGCGAGGGATGAGCTTCATTCGTAAATGTGTAATGTGTGGTGCATATGATAAAACAACAACTTGCTTCCGGTCTTATATTTATGATAATTGGGAGCTTAATAAGACTTCTATGCAAGTGTTCAACATGTCGTTGTCAACGATATCCGTGTTTTTTTTTTCAAATACAAATAAGGAAAACAAACATAGACACAGTTCATAGACACCTACGTTTGTTCTCAATTAAGAATCTATATGCATACGCGTTGTCTCTACATGGGACTGTGATAGAATTCCACGTTACTAGTAAACTAATAAACTTGTTAACCAATTCGAAAACACAAGCAACACATGCTGTTATTTAGCAACACGCTGTTTGTTTGCTCTAGTATTCTGTGGGGATGTGGTGGCCGGTATATTTGTGCTGAAGTCACAAATATGTAATACAAAACAAGATGTTTGACGCAGTGTATGTAGTTATGCACATCCCTGCAGAACAAAGACAGAACCTTCTCGCAACATCGGCGGTGCATTCATGCTCTATTTGCCCTCCACGTGTCGCCGCCGCCGAGCCTGAGGCCGGAAAAATCACTCGGGAACCCCTTCGTCTGTAACACAATCACAACGTACTACATGCACTTCCCATTGAAGAGCCCGGGTTGAGAGATAGTGTTACTTCACTCGTGCAAAGAGCGGTGTAGTGTTCACTACTTTTGGGGACACTCAGTCACCTATACACTAGACGGATGTCGGCTCTCAGCACACGCACTACGTCTTCACTCCAAACCGGCTCGATCACGAATGACCCCGGCTCTTACTAACACAGTGTTTATAAGCCATTTGGTTCCTACCGCGGACCGCGTAGTGCATTGTCTGAGAAGACAGAATTATACATACATATTATAAATACATTGATTTACATTCCTTTATTAGTTCGTATTTAATAGGTATTCTTTCATATACTATTTCGAGCACCGCATCTAAAGTCTGCCCACACTGAGGCAATGCGACTGACTCTTCCCGACTCAAAAACCCACCGAGAGCAGGCAATTGTCCAGCCGTGGGACAACTTTACTTTTAGTTTTTTTATTTGTAACAGCATTTAAACGTCGTAAAATGAGTACAGACCTTTAATTTTTGAGAGGGTTTTATTCTGTATTTTACACGCTGGTGTGCCTGTGGTTTGGCGGACTTGGTATGCCATAGGTTGGGGGATCTGACCCCGAATCAAGGGACTCTAGTTCGATTCCTTATGTGAAGGGGCTTGTACCAATGAGTTTTTCGCAATTATATCGTTGGCTTGGACACTAAGTCGGCGACGGGCTCACCACCTGTCACGTTGTCCTTAAAAGTGGTCTGAGAGGACTAAAATGTCTAGACCTCTGACCACATTGGGTACGTGCGAGCCCCCCGCGGCCCCGCCAGCGCCGACCGTACGATCTCTGGTGTGAGTGTTTTTTTTTTTTTATAGAAGATGGGGGCAAACGAGTGTGCGGCTCACCTGATGGTAAGTGATCACCGACGCCCACGAACATCCACAACACCAGAGGAGCTACTGATGCGCTGCCGGCCTTTAAGGAACGAATAAGCTCTTTTCTTGAAGGTCCCTAAGTCGTAACTGTTCGGAAATACTGCAGGCGACAGCTGATTCCACAAAATCGAAGTGCGTGGCAGAAAACTTCGATTGCTCGCCGACAATTCGAGCCGCTCGACGTTGGATGCGGTCAAATGGAAGGAGTTGGTACTGGGGTGCCCCTGCCCAGAGATGAGATCAGTATTCCATGTGGGGCCGAACTTGCGCCTTATAAAGTTGCAAACGGTGGACCGGCATGAAATACTGTCCCGCTCTACAGAGCACACCAAACTTTTTGGAGGCCAATTTGGCCTTTCCCTCCAAGTGACACGGAACTGAACGTCGCTCGATATGTCAACGCCAAGGATTCTGATACTGGCTGAGGCAATAAGGGGTAATGTTCTCAAAAAGAGGAGAAACGACAAGGGGATTCTTTTTAGCGGTGAACGCGCAAACCTGTGTCTTTTGGGGTTGAATAGGACCAAATTACGCCGACCCCAATCCGAGACTTTGAATAACAAGGTCTCGACTTCAGACACAAGTTTGTTCCGGCACTCGTCGACGTGTTCCCGAGAAATATTCGCACGTCCTGTATATAGGGCATCACCCGTGCTGTCGTCTGCATAGCAATGAATGCTACTGATTTGTAGCATGTCGTTGATATGCAGAAGGAACAGAGTGGGAGATAGCACACAACCTTGTGGAACACCAGCATTCACGGGTTTGGGGTCCGAGCATGCACCGTCGACAACAACCTTGATGCTCCGATCCGTGAGGAAGCTGGTGACCCAGTTGCACAATCTCTCAGGAACCCCGTAAGATGAAAGCTTTGAAAGAAGCGCTTTATGCCAAACCCTATCAAATGCTTTCGCTACGTCCAGACTAACCGCCAAAGCCTCCCCCTTAGACTCAACTGCTTCTGCCCATCGGTGAGTCAGGTAAACTAGAAGATCACCAGCTAATCGTCCGCGACGGAAACCGTACTGTCGATCACTGATCAGCTGGTGTTCCTCCAGGTACCTCTGGAGCTGGGTGTTGATGAGTGACTCCATTATTTTAGATAACAAGGGGGTGATGGCCATAGGCCTGTAGTTGGACGGATCAGAGCGGTCGCCTTTTTTGGGTATTGGATGCACAAATGCTGTCTTCCAAGATTTCGGGACGACGCCTGAAGAGTAGGAGTGCCGGAAAAGACGCGTGAGAACCGGTGCCAACTCAGGGGCACACATCCTCAGCACAATTGGAGGGATTCCGTCCGGCCCACTCGACTTATGAATGTCCAGGGAGCGGAGTGCCTTTCGCACTGAGCTCTGCAGAAACTGAATTTCCGGCATGGAGCACTTACACCACGGGATGGTAGGTGGAGAGTTTTCCCGGTCATCAAGAGTCGAGTTGGATGCAAAAAGAGAGCCCAAGAGATCGGCTTTCTCTTTTGCAGTATGGGCCAGCGAATCATCCTCCTTGTGTAGAGATGGGAGAGATGGCTGACAGAAATTCCCTGGACAGCCTTGGCGAGAGACCAGAATGCGCGGGATCCCGATGGGAGGCGAACTAGTCTCGCGCCAATTCTGCCAATGTGCTTTAACTTTGCCGCAGCGATAACTCTTTTGAAGGACCTGGAGGCAGAGTTGTACTCGTTTTAAGAGCACTGGTTTTGCATCCCGAGACGCCGATGCATCGGCCCAGGCCTGGTAGCACTTCCGCTTTCGGCGTGACGCTATTTTGCAGGTGCGACCAAACTAAGGCTGGGATTTACCTCCGACAGGCACTGCAGAGAACGGAATAAAAGTTCCATTCCTGAAGTACCACATCGGTGACAGAATCTGCAACGGCGTTGGGATCATCCAGCGAGAAGCAAATCTGCCCCTATGGGTAGGAAGCAAAGAAAGACCGCATTCCATCCCAATCTGCCGACCTATAGTGCCACACACGGCGGAAGTCCGCAGATCGCGTTCGGGATCGGCGCGCGATAGGCACTACACTCCGGATCAGACAGTGGTCCGACGAGCCAAGGGTGTGAGGTCAGCAAAAGGTCCAACAGGGAAGGTGTATGACCTTCCACGTCTGGGATCCGCGTCGGCGAGGTTACCAGTTGTGTCAGGCCATATGCTAATGCAAAGTCGTGAACAGATCTCCCCGCATGATCGGTTATTCGAGAACCGAGCCAATCGGTGTGGTGGGCATTAAAATCGCCGAGAATCACGATCTCTGCGGATGGGATCTGTTGTAGCACGGAATCTGTAGCCATTTGGATGTGGTCGATGAGTCGGTCAGTTACGGTATTACCGCTATGGGACCTGTAAAGGCACGCATAGACGCGCGGATGGTCGTCGCTGTCGATGCGCAGCCAAACGGTAGATAGGTCCAAACCTTCAAGATTACCGAGGCGTCGAGAACAGATATCATCTCTGACGTATACGCAAACTCCGGCACGGGGCACAAAGGAGTGTTCCAGTTTGTACCCCGGGTAATGGAGATAAGAGGTATCAGCCGGAGACGATATCTGAGTCTCTGTAAGAAAAAGCATGGCTGGCTTCGCCGTTTCAAGATGGAAATGAACGGCGAGTGGAGTCCCCTGATATTGCAGAAATCCACGGCGAGCGCGGTAGGGGATGCCATAGTTTCCTTGCTGTGTTTGCCTCGAGTAGGAAAGAAAGAGAGCGGAATATTGCCCCCCCCCCGAATACGCGGGGCAGACTGAGCATCCACGATTAGGTAGCGTAGGAAAGCCTGAACGTGGATGCTCAGTGAGGGATTCTCCAGAACCGTAGGTACTGGTACCCTCCTGGGGTAGCTCAAAATTATATACCGCTACCATATTTGGGGAGAGGGGAGGGGGGAGAGGGCCTCCGGTTACCTCACTCACCGCACGAAACGCAGAAGCACAAGATGCCTCTACTTCACGCCGGTATTCTGCGAGGCCGTGGTACTTATCCCGACGAGCCGGCCCATTCCTGCGGCAGCAAAAGCCGCCGCTTGGCTCTACCACGTTAAGAAAGAGTGTAAGCAATAGTTCTTCATATGCACGATGTGGGGAAAGTGAGAGTAAATTTCTTTTTCTTTCCATTCTTTCAGATGTGAAGAAATGCTCTTACACTAATTACGAAAGTTGTCGAAGGACCCAAAAAAGACCAATTTGTACATAAGATATTTGTTACAAACTAAAATTAAAATTAATCCTAAACTACGTCTTAACCAATTCGATGTTCGAATTGGACTGAGACATTGGTTATCTGATACATTTAGTGTGAATTAAAACAAATAAACTAAAACAAATAACATCCGGCGCCATGTTGGATTCCGACGATTCTGGAATATTCCGATCATAACGTAACAATGTGAATGCCGACTAAGCAGTTCCATACTAATTCTTGTTCACTTAACAAACTACAGCGAGACAGATTTATTATTTGGTAAACAAGTTTAGCTCCGAATTCTTTAACATGTTTTGTTGTACGTTGATATATATAACGTCTGCAACTTCTTAAGGTACTGAATTCCTTGCCTTAATTATTCCATAGTAACAGATAATTATAATTATCTCCTTAGACCATATAAGGTAATTTCCAAAATTGTTTCTACCAACTTGTTACACCTACGTATCCTTCTAAAGCGCACAAAGTTTCATTATAACCGGTTTAGTTCGCTTCGAAAGATTTTTGGACTTGAAAGTTTGTGTGAAAAGCCGAAAGACGTAAACGTTCTTAAAGTTAATTTTCATTCATTCTACAAAGAAACGAGCCGCCTCCTACAATTCAGTTCAAAAGTTTTACGGAACGCTGTCAGACTAAACGGGGGAGGCTACGTGTATTTTATAACCACATTTAAAAAACCGCGAGCGTGCTTAAAACCAAAATTCGAACCTACGCAATCAATAACAGCGTTAATTATTCCTCCGGCGATTCCAATTACTTTGCCCTTTAAGTTCCTAATCCATTCTAATTAGCGACCGACGCGGAATACAAATGCGGCTGATGATTGAATGCAGGAGCTCGATGAAGCCGCTCCATGAATTATGATCGACACGTCCAGGAAACTCCGTGGGTGCAGCAAAGTAATCCTATTCAAGATACCCTACCCTCAGTACATACGAGTACTATAAATGATCTCGAATCAAATAAACCCTCCCAACTGTTTACTTATTTATTTTAACTTTATTTACACTTATAAAAGAGCAAAAAAGCGGATTAAATGGCATGAGGCACTCTCTACCGGTGTACCGGTGTACCGTTCGGTAGAGCTGAGAAAATGTAAGAGGGTGCACAGTGCAGAGGAGATAAGTTTAAACAATATGTTATGTTTATATATACATAGACTTCATATATATATTTACCCAAATACTAGACTTATATACTTTCATAGACAGGCACATAATTATAGTAGTTTATTATATAAAACACTTAACTCTTTACATAAATGTACATACATACGTTAACATAGATGACGTTTACCCTATAATTTGGTGATCGGATGTCGTTTCAACCCAATTTATTTGGACCAACGTGACAGGTGGTGAGCCCGTAGTGTCCAAGACAACGATACAAATCGTACATAAGTTTCGAAAAAGTCATCGGTGCAAGTCCGCCACACAGATGCCCGGCCACCTGGCTATCGTGGCGGCTAAATAATTTTGGATTAAAATAAGATTCGCATAAATGTGTGCTCCCGGTGTCCGCGAATTCTATGCACGTTACGCTGGCGAGCCCCGCCTCCGAAGGCATTCAATTATCCCCGAAGATGCTACCTACCCTTCTCCCTTACATTGAAGCGGTCGCTATCAGAATTCCTCGCTCAGAGCGTCTACACAACTCGGTTTAAATACTTTTGCTTCCTTCACATTAAACAAATTACGTGTGCTTTCTTATAGAACATTTTGTTAGATATTGATTCTGTCTGAGCTGAGGTAAAATGTCCGTTCGACCAATTCAAGTAGAGACTAAAGTTTTGTGTTTTAAGGTATTTTCTATACTATAGAAAGGAAACTATGTTTGTTACCCATGGCAGGGCAGGGCGAGATCACTGTTTACCATTTGATACGATTCAGCGCAAGATCCTTCAGGGCGGAGAAGTGTCTGCGGCCGGTAAGCTGTTTGAAATTCACAACCCTCAGCAACGAAGGCAGAGTCACTGCCAACTGGGTTATCCAGCCGTCAACCCGTACAGGGTTGTTATGAAATTTTATTTGATACCCACCATTTACTATGGTCTTGTATATTTTTACTTTGTAATGCATTAGTGTCTAGAGAGAATCCCCACGTGATACACTCAGCTGATTTACCAACGGGTCCCTGGCGACCGACAGTTGGCGGAATATCTATCCTAGTTTGTGTCAATCATCTGTCTCATAAACCGCCATCTCTATGTCGAAGGTATTGGCATAGCAACAATCGTCTGGTTATTCTTATGTCAGCGTGTTGCATAGCATGCAAAACTTGTATCGGCGCTTTCAAGGAAGACGCCTATGTTTTATACAGGGTACATATGGAGACGAAGGAGCCGTAGCAGCCTAGTGGTCAGGGCGCTAGCTTTAGTTTCATAGAGCGCGAGTGATCTGGGTTCAAGCCCCGGCGCCGGCACCACTAACATTATTTTGAGTGCTGAATTTACCATGTGCTCAACGTTGAAGGAAACCATGTGACGAAGTATGCATGTTGGAAAATATTATTTTGAGTACATTCTGAATTCGCGACTCGCACTGGTGCACCCGGGCGAACTATTCCCGGCTCGAAAACTTTAGATATTTTGAAAGGCAGTCAAATCCAATCAAATCAAGTCATATTATTTATACTGCATGTCTGAGAAATAATAAAAGTTACATTTCGAGGACGTGTGAAGTCCGCCATTGGAGCGGCGTGGCGGACCCCTCGGGGCTCCAAAACTCTCTCGAACTCTCAGATGTTGAGGAGGAGGCCGTGGCCCAGCTGTGAGCATTTACACGCAGCTACTTTACTCTTCACTTTACTGGCTATCGACGAGTACATTATGCTAAGTTTACGCCAACATTACACATTTGAAATGAAACTCTGCTGTCGTTGCGGGTGCTGTAAGCCATGCCCTCCTCCTCGAAGGAAAAAGTAAAAATAATCCGCGATAAAATCCGTAAATAATTGTTTTATTTCAAATTATTCATATATTTCCCTTTCAGTATATTTTCCATTCCCAAAGCATTTTCATGTTCAACAAACCTTTTATAACAAAATATTAATTGTAAATTTTTTTATTCTGTACCTTTGACCTTATCTCTCCATACCCTTACCCGAGTGGGACTTACACACGCGCAGTGGAATCCGCTGTATACATGCAGATGTGCGCACCGGGTCTGATAAGTTCGGCGTGTCCATCCAACCGGCTGGCTTTCCACCGACTGGCTGCGTTGCGTGCCGGGTCGCTCGCAGCCACTGCCTATTTTACGGTTATTTTGACCGGTCGGATGTACCGATCTGTGAATTTACTGCGCCCATTGTGTGGAGACCGGTGAGACTGTACGGTCAAATTGTTCCTATGTGTACATCTGTCCGTATGAAAACATTTCTTCATTAGTTAAATTCTAATCCGGAATCGAAAGTAATGATGTTATAAATTGGGGTGACCACAGTTGTGTGTTAAGTATGAATTGTGTATATATTCAATAGCTCAGTGATAAGGGCACACGTTTTACTTTTACGCGGGTAACCCGGGTTCGAACCACGGTGGATAAACCACTTAATACTTTAAATTAAATTTTAGATGTTGAATTTGGTTTATTCAATATTCAAAACTGTAAAAATTGATACCAGGCTTTCATAAAAAAAGAATGGTTTTAATTAGCAAGAGCACACAAGCTAGCGTATCTAGGACACCACAAGTTAACACCACAACTCGTCGATTTGATATCCTCCGAGTAACACAATCACCGATCGGCTAACGAGACGATTTGGTGCGCAGTGAAGCACGCCCGCTACAAACTTTCTCCACTTTCTTCACCTTCACTTTACATTTTGGGAATTGTAGGTGTATATGTGTGCTGTGACTATACTTCAGGTGGATTTTTCCGGGACATGTGTTTTGTTTGGTATTAAGAATATGCGGTGGTAGCTGAATGTACGGTACGGTAGTTGTGAACTGAAGTGTCCATTAGTGGCAATTAAGTAAAAAAAATTCTCTGTGAGATGATTATAAATTGTGACTGACAGCGTGTCAGACTCTCCTCGGCACCAAAACCTCTAGAGTAGCGCGGTGGCCCGTTTCGCCTCTGAAACCTTCACTTTCATAATTGCCTAACTTAGCTAGTCATAGCGGGCAGGACACTTTGACAACTGCAGTGTAATCGGAAGAGAGAGAGAGAGAGAGAGAGAGAGAGAGAATAGACTGAGAGGAAACGGTGTGTAGGCACGATATTAACGGCTTGATTATATCCATCAGCCGGTAAGTGCTGACATGCATTTCTTAAAAAGCTTACTCATACTCACCAGGCTGGGTGACCGGGTGGGTGACTGCGGCACTAGTGCTGCTCCTCCTCATCACTGCGCTATGGTATATGGGTTCGGCATTTTCGGATGAATATTCTGCCATCATTTGATTTCCAGAGCCTCAAGTGTTTGCTGGAAGGGTGCACTACTTGAAGATGAGGTTAACATTTGTAGAAAATGGTAGATTCTCCGTCACAGCCTTTCTTAATTCTAACATACTCGTACAGTTACAACTTCCAACTCCAGCAGTCATCAATTGCGCAAATGTCAACACTTGTCTTAACCGTTCCTTATCCGTTGTGACGTTTATTCGATAAACTGGAGCAAGGGCCAGGTGCAGTGCCTCGACCATTCATTGGTATGTTGCATAATGGCACCTACAAGGAGTCGAACACTGGACCATAGACATGGGTCGACAGTAAAGTTAACTTAATACCTAATTATCACAATAGTTTTAGCAGAGACTAGATTATTAAATAAACAATGTTAAAGTGCGAATATTGATTTAAGAATGTTTTCTTTTAATTTTTTTTGGGACGGTACCGCAAAACACTATGCAACTGGAGTTCTTAGTTGGGTTGAGTTCGCGAGGGCTCCTCCTCACCCCACTGTAACGAGGCACCTAACGGCCCGCGTAGCCGGAATAATCCTATAATTTTGATTTCATTTAACACTTAGCACTTCAATATCTATTTGATTATTTGAGCGTTTTTTTTATTAGTATTTTATTGAGTTGTAAAACAAGTTGACAGTCCACCTGATGGGAAGTGGCTATTGCAGCCCGTGGGTCCCTGAGGACTAAGATGATCCCTCAGAATCCATAAACATACTGGCTCCCTATACCTTTCAAACCTTTCGGTAAGTTCACCTGATGGTAAGTGATAACCGTCGCCCACTCACATCTGCAACATCAGAGGTGCTGCAGGTGCGTTTTCTGCAAAGACCCTTAGTGCGGTACCTTCGCAGACGACTCCTTGGCAAACGAGGAATCTACCACCAGCTGCCAGGTCTCATCCAACACAGTAAAATGTAAAGCAGCAGACTGTTAATGTACCACGGCTGGGCGAAAGCCTCTTCTTATTATGTGTGAGGAGTTTCGGAGTTGGGAAGGGTCCGCCGCGCTGCCTCTGTATATTCAACATTTAAAATGTCAAGTTATCATTTTAGCGTTGTGTAATGTTAATTAAATAAATCGATCTTTTATGCGCGGTCAACAGTCAAAGTGTCCGTCCGTTACGTTGACCGAGTCCACCCCCTGTCGACTGAAGGCGATGCACTGGCACGAGCCCGCGATACACTGCATCGTTCATCACGTTTTTATCGTGGGTATCGTTAAATATTTATTTATTTATTTAATCTTTATGCACAAATTGGTACACATGGCGGATTTAATGCCTAGAGGCATTCTCTCCCAGTCAACCATTAGGCTAAGCAGAGATATATACGTAGTAGAGGCGATACAGCTAAGAGAATAAAACAAGTAAAAGGATATACATATCAAAGTATATACTTACACATACATACATACATACATACATACAAACATACCATATACATATAGAATAATGAATGAATAAATATTCTGAAAACGGCTATCTGTTACATTTCAAAAGATATACGAGAAGGACAAGCGAACGCTCGGAACGGAAACCTAAAAATTAGATTCAGAAAGGAAATCACGGCTTCTGTAATAATCATCATCATCATCATTTCAGCCTATTAGAAGTCCACTGCTGAACATAGGCCTCCCCCAAAGATTATCATGGGGGGGGGGGGGTTTGCCTTAGTTGCCACGCCTGGCGAGCGGGTTGGCAACCGCAGTTTTTTGGCTTCTGTAAAGCTCGTAAAAATACGTAGGGAATATATAAACAAAATTAAACGCTATAAAATCCGTAAATAATTGTTTCATTTCAAATGTGTAGTGTTCGCGTAAATACAAAAAAAATCACTAAGGAAATTTATGGAATTAGAAAGCTTTGTTTCTTGACCCCTTTGGTTGCCACGAAGAGATCTTTACGCAAAGATATCGATGTCAAATTGTACCTTCTAATTGACTTGCTCTTTTAATCTTTTCTGTTCTAATTTATGTAATACAAGTGCACTCTGTTTTGCAGATGACAATCAAACTTTTTTCATATCAGAACTTCATTGGCCTTACTATAAGTTCCAGACCAAATAACGACAGTGTCATATTCGCGAATCAAATTCCTCCGGCGAGGTCGCCATGTTTTTTTTTCGGTTTCGGTTCACCTGATGGTAAGTGATTACTGTCGCTCACGTACACCTGCAACACCAGAGGTGCAGGCTTACATAGCATACCCTATGAATTTATGCATATAGTTTCTTATACTGCTACATCTGTTTTGTGTTGTGGTATGCAATAGAAGTAAAAGTATTCATTTCTTCAAGAGTGCGGGTCTATAATATTTTAATTATTTCTCGGACATGCAGGTTTCCTCCAGATGTTTTTCCTTCACCGTTGAGCACGTGGTAAATACATCACTTGAAATCGCTATTAAAATTTTAGTGGTGTTGGCACCGGGGATCGAATCCAGGTCATTAGCGCTCTATGAAACCTAAGATAGTGCCCAGACCTACCACGCTCTTCAAAGGCGTTTTATTAATCAATAAATTGTTTTAACCAATGTAAGGTAAGAATGAGTACTTAAAAACAAACAATGAACAATGACAAGGATCCATGATGCAACTTTTGATGAATAAAATGCTTGTTCATTGATCGTTTACTTTTGATGTCGACTGCATCGCGTATGGTACAGACGTTGCCATGGACGTTCTGTCGGTGGTATGCTGGTTTTAGAGAAGGTTCGCTTTACAGATTGACAGATTACGTCGTAGAAACTGGTTTAGTTTAATCCAATATTGTTGTTGAAACATTCTCTATGGCGCGATCTATGAAACTGTCGAATCTAGCGTAAAGTTAAAATAACATAACAGAGTAACCCAATAGGGGTTGGCTTAAACCGAGACTTAGTTTAACATCCTTAGTCAAGTGTGTGTAGTGTGTAATGAAACGGGAAACTGTTTACTTAGATACAGTTTACAGAAGGATGATTTAGTTTACCTTTGTTCAAATCCATTGGTTCTTTATTTTGCAAATGAATAGTATATTATGAATATAAGTGTGTATAAACTTTATTGTACACCACAAAAACAAAATATGTATAATTCAAAATAATAATCGCAGGAAAATAAACTTGGTTAGGTATTTTTTTATTGGTAAGGCGGCAAACGAGCAATCGATTCACCTGATGGTAAGTGATTACTGTCGCCCACGTACATCTGCAACACCGGAGGTGCTGCAGATGCGTTGCCGGCCTTTAAGGGTATTTGGGTGGAAGGGAGGGAGGATGAGGAGGGGATGGTGAAGGGGAGGACTCACCGAACGAAACGCAGAAGCACATGACATCTCCACTTTACGTCGGTATTCTTCGTGGTCGTGGTATTAACCCGGTCGAGCCGGCCCACACACAGCTGAAGCCGCCGCTTGGCTCTACCATGTTAATAAAGTTAGGTACAATAAGACGGTCTTATCGCTAAAGATCTCTTCCAGACAACCTTATGGCTAAGGAGACAATTAGCTATCGAACGGTGGGAGGTGGTGGAAATATATATGTAATAAAATGGAAATATAAATGTATAAAATAAATACAAATAAAAAAAAACTATATTAGTTATCACACGATCATATTTACAACTCTTTCTTTGGTAATTGATATATAAACATCGCCACTGTCTCGATTTCTATCCTCTATGTCCTGGAGGTCTTGGACAACGACCCGCCCACTGACTTTCGTCCAAGACCTCCAGGACAGTACGCACGATTTGTGTGGTTGGCTTGGACACTTAGACGGCGACAGGCTCACCACCTGTCACGTTGTCCCAAATATGTGCTGGTGTATATAATAAGTGGGTCTCTCGACACTGCTGTCAGAGTCAGAGGTCTGTCTCTGGCCGCAGCAGTATTGCGCTTACCGTCGTCAGAGCACACTCGTTTATTATTATTTTAAATATACTTATATGAGCAGTGTAAAAGAGTCGCATTAAATACTACAAAATACTTTAACTAGCGCGTTAATTGAATCATTCAGTCAGCTTACAACTCATGTATAAATATAAATTAAAAAGCTTTTTGTGTCACTGAATGATCGTGCGGTCTGTGGGGTATAGCCGAAAGGATGGATTACGCAGCGATTACGTCGCGAAGCCGTCGAGATCCCGCGCCGATTGTGCGATTATGTGATTATGACGGGTCTAATGACACCGCACCGGGCTGTCCGTAGCCGTGGGGATGCTGGCTCGTCTGTGAGGTATCCCCGGAACATGAATCGTCGTGATGTGTACAGAAAGTGGATTTCCTTTATTTTTTCTAAACTGAAGTGTTCGAATTCTCTTATTTATCGGTATCATCACACAAAATATTTTTTTTTCCAAAAGGACAGAAAAAGTTATGTAAAAAAAAAGTTGTCGTTTGCCGAATGTTAGCACTCTACGTTTTCTTACCGGTGCGGCTGCTGGCACGGCGCCACCGGCTCGCTGCGCTGGCTCCACTGATGTTTACTGTAGCATGTGCTAGTTTATTCTCATTTGAAAGTAAATAAACAGTCCCCGTGACTTATGTGAGAGGCCTATGACCTGCAGTGAACTTTTTTTTATAGGAAAAGCGGCAAACGAGCAAGTTGTTCATCTGATGTGAAGTGATTACCGTCGCCCACGTACATGTACAATACCAGAGGCGCTGCAGGTGCGTTGCGGCTTTTTAAAGATATTTAGGAGATGGCAGGGAGGATGAGGAGTCATTCATGTATTCGATGTAATTTATTTTAAATATTTATGATTTTAAAAAATACCTTTAATCTTAATTTCTATTCAAAACGTAATCCTGAAAAAAACCACTCTGTTAACCGATACCGGGACTTCCATCCGTAGAGGAATACGCTGACCCAAATTTCAAACAGAGCGACAGCGCTACTAACGGTCAATGACACTGTGCTTGCCCGCTTACTTAGCGCTTACTTAGCGCTGTGATTATTGTCAAATCTTCTTGAGTCGTGCCAGCTTCTATTGACGTTTTCTTGAAACTACCTTTATCTATCATTTAAACAGACAACCAAGAAGACAGCGTGAGGAGCGACTCGTTGCAGCCGTGTCCGATGAAACCATAGCAATATCAATTGACTATTAAACGAACGCATTCTGGTCCCTCGAGCCGGCTCGCCGTCAAGCATGTCCCAGCGACTACGTAAAATAACCGTTACCTGTTTACTAACAACGATTGGAAAGCTATTACGCGGACGCATTCACGAGCGACTGCGACACTTGCGACACTTGCGACACAGTGTCGCCGCGCTGCAGCGCCGACCCGCTCGGCCCCGTGGCCCCGGTGATCGAACTATAATCCCGGCTCACAGGCCAGCTCGTGACCGCTAATTGCCGTGTGTTAACGGGTCGCTTGCTCTATCCGCTGCTGTCTACGGTTCTAATCACATTCCGAGTCGCCCGGATTAGTGAAGCTTTTGTCGGTTCGTTGAAATACATTTATCAGTACAGGCACATTTTAAGGTCTCTGTGGATAATGATGAAGTACTTTTTGGATAATTTTGACCGCGGCTACAGCCTCCGCGTATTATCGGCAAAGAAGATTCGTCTGCGTAGGTACCACCAGCTTGCTCAATTCTGCCGGCCAATCAGCAGTCTGTCAGACCACTGTCGTGTTCCGGTTTGAACGGTACATATAGTCGGTGTAATTACGAGCGAGCGAGAGTTAGGTAATCCATCTCAATCCTCAGCGTCTGTAACCTTGATTGCAGCTGTCCAAGGAGTGCAGCAGCCACTTACCATGACTGTTAGCTCGTTTGTCAGCCCAAATAAAAGATGGTATTAAAGTTGGTATGATGGTATTTTTTACTTTCCCATATTCAATGTTACGCTTATGCAATGGGATCGGACGAAGGGTCAGGTGATTCAAATCCAAGACCTGAAGCTTGGCAGTCAGGTAGGCTAACGTAGCACTCTGCATAGTGGTCGACAACAAGTAATAATAATCGAACTAACAGACCAACAATTTGTCGGTATTGTTACAGCATTGGAAAATTGGGCAGAAAATATCACTTGCAGAACTTTTGCAGCAATTTTTTTCTTTTCCTGCTGTCTTCAGCTATTCCACTGGCGCAGGGCGGCGCAGGGCGGCGCAGGGCGGCGCCGGCACCTGGTCCGCGATTCAGCGAATTTGCATCGCTTTTCATTTGTATATTTCCCAGATGTCGTTTTTATTGCCGCACTAGCTACCTTGTCGCTTTGTAGCGCAATCACGGTTTATTTCGCTTTTCCATGCTAACAAAAATGAAAGGGCTTGGACACACAGCCGGAGAAATAAGTGTCTCGCCGTGTCCTCTACCTCTTCTGATAATGCATAGAATATGCGCGTATGATTGATATCAGTCACTATCAACGACGCAAATCACATTCGTTATTCTTTAATTCCTGAGCCTAGCTTGTCGTCCAGCACCATACACCACGCGCAGGCGAGGTAACATTTGGAGAACGACTTATTGATTCTTTAATTTTAGTTATTTTATTGCAATAAGTTTTAAATAGCTGAGTATTGTGTAATACATAAAGAACCAATCATGTTTTGTTAAATTTGATTCCGGCTCCTCTGAGTTGGAACCTAACCCGTTATTCCTTGAAAAGTATTTCACAACAATTCCGTGCGAAGTAATTCCTCGATTAATGTATACCGTGTTATTGTTAATATCCGAAACATGGTTTTGTTTATCAAGATATGGTTAAGTTATTACTAAACTTGGTTGGTCTTATCAAAATCGATAAACGAAAACAAGTTAAAAAGTAACACGGTATGAGTTTATAGAGGAACGCAGACACAGTGAAATTTTTGTGTAATTGTTGGTAGCGTAGTGGATAAGACCACTGGTTGCTCTAAATTGTGTATCTGTTTTTATAATTAAATTACACACAAAGTACATACAAGCTGTCTGGGTAAGCGCTACCCTTTTATCTATTTCTGCCGATAGTCAGCAGTACATCCTCTGTTGTGTCCGGTGCAAAGGGTTAAGAGAACCAGTATAATTACTGGCTGTAATGCTTTCCATCTCGATCCACGGGGGCGACAACGCACGCATTTGTAAAATTCATCGATTGAAGTTGTTTGCAACTGTCAGTCTGTCTGTGTGGACTGCCAAAGCTATACTATATTGCTACAACCCCAGACTAAAATTAGTTGTATTGTTACAGAGAGGAGCGTGCGCTCGCGCCGCTCCTGGCAACAGCCGCAGCCCAGCGGTGCTCTGCTAGCCAACTTCGACACCAGTGTGCAGCAGGTGAGTGCAATAGTTACTTTACTATAAAAGCTCATCAGGACAACGTGTATGACAACTTGTGGAAGTTTGTAAAACGAAATCATTTTTTCGCTGTAAATTTTACAATTTTTATGTAAGTAATGAATAAATAAGCCGTAACAATTCTGGGGCATAGAGACTCGCTTTCATTTACCAGTACGCGAATGACCTGGGTTTGAATTCGGGGCCAGCTCAATCGTTAGGACACCAGAATGTCTGTGAAATAATAGAAAAAAAAAATCAGGAACGTATGAAATCCGGGAACACGAAATGAAGCAGCGATGGCGTAATTTGATAAGCTCCAAAACCCTCGGAAAATGAGTGGAGTCCTTTGCCTAGTTTTAGGATTTTCATAGATCTTAGTATTACACATTGAAATGAAACAGCTTAAAGCTAATCGAAAGGATTACTAATCAATCAACATAATTTTTCTTCCGTTCGATGGTATATTAAAGTATGGCTGCGTGCGACTCCCTGCGCACGGCGCCGCCGACCCTCGCCTACACATGTGCATGTCTCTTCCGCACAGCTGGCATCTGCGGATACATGCCAGTTTTTTTAATGGGCCATGAACAAATACTAAAGAATACAATATTGCGAGATGGCAGCGTATCAAGTAGTCCATGGTTTTCATAAGTGGAAATTAAATATAAAGATTTCTTGAATTTACGCGAACACTACACATTTGAATTATTTTAATTAATTACCCTTTTAATAAAGTTTTATTGATTATATTAATTTTCCAAGCAGGTGGTTGGGTAGCACCGGCCATCTTCTCCATTGAAATTAGGATGCTGCAGAAACACCCGAACAGTCAAATTCTAATTGAACGCGATAAAATTCTAAATATTAGTTTCACATTTAATGGTTTTAATCATAAAAGATATTTAGGAGATGGCAGGGAGGATGAGGAGGGGATGGTGAAGGGGAGGACTCACCGAACGAAACGCAGAAGCACATGACATCTCCACTTTACGTCGGTATTCTTCGTGGTCGTGGTATTAACCCGGTCGAGCCGGCCCACACACAGCTGAAGCCGCCGCTTGGCTCTACCATGTTAATAAAGTTAGGTACAATAAGACGGTCTTATCGCTAAAGATCTCTTCCAGACAACCTTATGGCTAAGGAGACAATTAGCTATCGAACGGTGGGAGGTGGTGGAAATATATATGTAATAAAATGGAAATATAAATGTATAAAATAAATACAAATAAAAAAAAACTATATTAGTTATCACACGATCATATTTACAACTCTTTCTTTGGTAATTGATATATAAACATCGCCACTGTCTCGATTTCTATCCTCTATGTCCTGGAGGTCTTGGACAACGACCCGCCCACTGACTTTCGTCCAAGACCTCCAGGACAGTACGCTGTTGTGTGGTTGGCTTGGAAACTTAGACGGCGACAGGCTCACCACCTGTCACGTTGTCCCAAATATGTGCTGGTGTATATAATAAGTGGGTCTCTCGACACTGCTGTCAGAGTCAGAGGTCTGTCTCTGGCCGCAGCAGTATTGCGCTTACCGTCGTCAGAGCACACTCGTTTATTATTATTTTAAATATACTTATATGAGCAGTGTAAAAGAGTCGCATTAAATACTACAAATTACTTTAACTAGCGCGTTAATTGAATCATTCAGTCAGCTTACAACTCATGTATAAATATAAATTAAAAAGCTTTTTGTGTCACTGAATGATCGTGCGGTCTGTGGGGTGTAGCCGAAAGGATGGATTACGCAGCGATTACGTCGCGAAGCCGTCGAGATCCGCGCCGATTGTGCGATTATGTGATTATGACGGGTCTAATGACACCGCACCGGGCTGTCCGTAGCCGTGGGGATGCTGGCTCGTCTGTGAGGTATCCCCGGAACATGAATCGTCGTGATGTGTACAGAAAGTGGATTTCCTTTATTTTTCTAAACTGAAGTGTTCGAATTCTCTTATTTATCGGTATCATCACACAAAATATTTTTTTCCAAAAGGACAGAAAAAGTTATGTAAAAAAAAAGTTGTCGTTTGCCGAATGTTAGCACTCTACGTTTTCTTACCGGTGCGGCTGCTGGCACGGCGCCACCGGCTCGCTGCGCTGGCTCCACTGATGTTTACTGTAGCATGTGCTAGTTTATTCTCATTTGAAAGTAAATAAACAGTCCCCGTGACTTATGTGAGAGGCCTATGACCTGCAGTGAACTTTTTTTTATAGGAAAAGCGGCAAACGAGCAAGTTGTTCATCTGATGTGAAGTGATTACCGTCGCCCACGTACATGTACAATACCAGAGGCGCTGCAGGTGCGTTGCGGCTTTTTAAAGATATTTAGGAGATGGCAGGGAGGATGAGGAGTCATTCATGTATTCGATGTAATTTATTTTAAATATTTATGATTTTAAAAAATACCTTTAATCTTAATTTCTATTCAAAACGTAATCCTGAAAAAAACCACTCTGTTAACCGATACCGGGACTTCCATCCGTAGAGGAATACGCTGACCCAAATTTCAAACAGAGCGACAGCGCTACTAACGGTCAATGACACTGTGCTTGCCCGCTTACTTAGCGCTTACTTAGCGCTGTGATTATTGTCAAATCTTCTTGAGTCGTGCCAGCTTCTATTGACGTTTTCTTGAAACTACCTTTATCTATCATTTAAACAGACAACCAAGAAGACAGCGTGAGGGCGACTCGTTGCAGCCGTGTCCGATGAAACCATAGCAATATCAATTGACTATTAAACGAACGCATTCTGGTCCCTCGAGCCGGCTCGCCGTTAAGCATGTCCAGCGACTACGTAAAATAACCGTTACCTGTTTACTAACAACGATTGGAAAGCTATTACGCGGACGCATTCACGAGCGACTGCGACACTTGCGACACTTGCGACACAGTGTCGCCGCGCTGCAACGCCGACCCGCTCGGCCCCGTGGCCCCGGTGATCGAACTATAATCCCGGCTCACAGGCCAGCTCGTGACCGCTAATTGCCGTGTGTTAACGGGTCGCTTGCTCTATCCGCTGCTGTCTACGGTTCTAATCACATTCGAGTCGCCCGGATTAGTGAAGCTTTTGTCGGTTCGTTGAAATACATTTATCAGTACAGGCACATTTTAAGGTCTCTGTGGATAATGATGAAGTACTTTTTGGATAATTTTGACCGCGGCTACAGCCTCCGCGTATTATCGGCAAAGAAGATTCGTCTGCGTAGGTACCACCAGCTTGCTCAATTCTGCCGGCCAATCAGCAGTCTGTCAGACCACTGTCGTGTTCCGGTTTGAACGGTACATGTAGTCGGTGTAATTACGAGCGAGCGAGAGTTAGGTAATCCATCTCAATCCTCAGCGTCTGTAACCTTGATTGCAGCTGTCCAAGGAGTGCAGCAGCCACTTACCATGACTGTTAGCTCGTTTGTCAGCCCAAATAAAAAGATGGTATTAAAGTTGGTATGATGGTATTTTTTACTTTCCCATATTCAATGTTACGCTTATGCAATGGGATCGGACGAAGGGTCAGGTGATTCAAATCCAAGACCTGAAGCTTGGCAGTCAGGTAGGCTAACGTAGCACTCTGCATAGTGGTCGACAACAAGTAATAATAATCCAACTAACAGACCAACAATTTGTCGATATTGTTACAGCATTGGAAAATTGGGCAGAAAATATCACTTGCAGAACTTTTGCAGCAATTTTTTTCTTTTCCTGCTGTCTTCAGCTATTCCACTGGCGCAGGGCGGCGCAGGGCGGCACCGGCACCTGAATCCGCGATTCAGCGAATTTGCATCGCTTTTCATTTGTATATTTCCCAGATGTCGTTTTATTGCCGCACTAGCTACCTTGTCGCTTAGTAGCGCAATCACGGTTTATTCGCTTTTCATGCTAACAAAAATGAAAGGACTTGGACACACAGCCGGAGAAATAAGTGTCTCGCCGTGTCCTCTGCCTCTTCTGATAATGCATAGAATATGCGCGTATGATTGATATCAGTCACTATCAACGACGCAAATCACATTCGTTATTCTTTATTCCTGAGCCCAGCTTGTCGTCCAGCAACACACACCACGCGCAGGCGAGGTAACATTGGAGAACGACTTATTGATTCTTTAATTTTAGTTATTTTATTGCAATAAGTTTTAAATAGCTGAGTATTGTGTAATACATAAAGAACCAATCATATTTTGTTAAATTTGATTCCGGCTCCTCTGAGTTGGAACCTAACCCGTTATTCCTTGAAAAGTATTTCACAACAATTCCGTGCGAAGTAATTCCTCGATTAATGTATACCGTGTTATTGTTAATATCGAAACATGGTTTTGTTTATCAAGATATGGTTAAGTTATTACTAAACTTGGTTGGTCTTATCAAAATCGATAAACGAAAACAAGTTAAAAGTAACACAGTATGAGTTTATAGAGGAACGCAGACACAGTGAAATTTTTGTGTAATTGTTGGTAGCGTAGTGGATAAGACCACTGGTTGCTCTAAATTGTGTATCTGTTTTTATAATTAAATTACACACAAAGTACATACAAGCTGTCTGGGTAAGCGCTACCCTTTTATCTATTTCTGCCGATAGTCAGCAGTACATCCTCTGTTGTGTCCGGTGCAAAGGGTTAAGAGAACCAGTATAATTACTGGCTGTAATGCTTTCCATCTCGATCCACGGGGGCGACAACGCACGCATTTGTAAAATTCATCGATTGAAGTTGTTTGCAACTGTCAGTCTGTCTGTGTGGACTGCCAAAGCTATACTATATTGCTACAACCCCAGACTAAAATTAGTTGTATTGTTACAGAGAGGAGCGTGCGCTCGCGCCGCTCCTGGCAACAGCCGCAGCCCAGCGGTGCTCTGCTAGCCAACTTCGACACCAGTGTGCAGCAGGTGAGTGCAATAGTTACTTTACTATAAAAGCTCATCAGCATAACGTGTATGACAACTTGTGGAAGTTTGTAAAACGAAATCATTTTTTCGCTGTAAATTTTACAATTTTTATGTAAGTAATGAATAAATAAGCCGTAACAATTCTGGGGCATAGAGACTCGCTTTCATTTACCAGTACGCGAATGACCTGGGTTTGAATTCGGGGCCAGCTCAATCGTTAGGACACCAGAATGTCTGTGAAATAATAGAAAAAAAAATTAGGAACGTATGAAATCCGGGAACACGAAATGAAGCAGCGATGGCGTAATTTGATAAGCTCCAAAACCCTCGGAAAATGAGTGGAGTCCTTTGCCTAGTTTTAGGATTTTCATAGATCTTAGTATTACACATTGAAATGAAACAGCTTAAAGCTAATCGAAAGGATTACTAATCAATCAACATAATTTTTCTTCCGTTCGATGGTATATTAAAGAGTATGGCTGCGTGCGACTCCCTGCGCACGGCGCCGCCGACCCTTGCCTACACATGTGCATGTCTCTTCCGCACAGCTGGCATCTGCGGATACATGCCAGTTTTTTTAATGGGCCATGAACAAATACTAAAGAATACAATATTGCGAGATGGCAGCGTATCAAGTAGTCCATGGTTTTCATGAAGTGGAAATTAAATATAAAGATTTCTTGAATTTACGCGAACACTACACATTTGAATTATTTTAATTAATTACCCTTTTAATAAAGTTTTATTGATTATATTAATTTTCCAAGCAGGTGGTTGGGTAGCACCCGGCCATCTTCTCCATTGAAATTAGGATGCTGCGAAACACCCGAACAGTCAGAATTCTAATTGAACGCGATAAAATCCTAAATATTAGTTTCACATTTAATGGTTTTAATCATAAAAGAAAAGTTATCTCTTTTACGTTGGTAAGTAGGTTCATTCATAAAACCGGCTAACAATCTCAGCGGCAAACTTTTTTAAATGGGTCCCGCGGGACCTCGCCTCGCTTCGCAGAGGGATTTATTGTAATTAAAAAATTGCATACCTCTAACGCGGAGAGGTAGTGCTCTATTCTCACCAGGTCGGAGTATTTAGATTGCAAGCTTATTTATCTATAGTCACAGGCTCTTCTGCCATAGAGTTTTATTTACAGTTGGGAACTGATCACTTTTAATACGACCTCTGGTGGCGCAAAACTATTTAAAAATTTATTTCGTTAAGTTAAAAAGCTTCGACCAGTCTAAGTGGTGGCATCACTGGATATCGAACCCTGGTTAGTCGCGTGATATGAAATTAAAGCCATCTGGTGGTCTGACTACTAGGCTACCAGAAGTATATGGCCGTATGGGTAAGTGATATTTGTGCCGTTTGCCGCAGCGGCGACAAGTCCGTGGGGTCCCCGCGCGAGTCACATGGCCGCCAGTGACAGGACGGACGGCTAATTCTTCTCTCGCTCAAAGGTTAGGTTTAACGACACAGCGTGGAAATGCAAACTTAGTTCTAGGAACAATAATTATAAATCTGTATTGATATTCGAAATGAGTAAATATACAAATTGCAATAATGTTAACGCACAATTATTCAACGACTGTCCGTCGTGACATCGGCCTTCAACATGGTCCGCAGCAGAGGTTCATTATTTAGTAATTTCAGCTGTCGATTAACCTTGTCTATGAATGCCCTTGGCCTGGCTTCGATGCCTCGCTGTTGCTAAATTATTAAATATTAGGGGTTAAAATATGAAATTGTAGTTTTACATTCAAAAATTCAAACACATTCTTTTTAAGAAAAATGATCTGCACATTTCCTTCTCTCTCCCTCTCTCCCTATTCTCATTTTTTTTGCAAGACATTGATCAATGTGAAAAAAAAACCATCGCAATCGGCTGGGGCTACGTCTGGAGGATGACGTATGGTTTTTAACTGTAGGTCTTGTAATGGTAAAACGGGTTGTCGGGGTTGTTTCTCAGAGAGTTTCGCCATCGTTCTTCGAAGTTCCTCACTATAGACATTAGCTGTCATTGATAAACGGGATCTCAAAAAGCTATAGCGAATTACACCGTGAAGTGACCACCGCACTAGCAGAAGGCAGGTCATGTGTGGCTAGCACCAGCCAAAACCCGTCGTTCTTCCGTCTTACACTTAATACCACCTCTCCCTCTCCGCCCTGACCAAACGCGCCGACCTACTCGACAGTATAGGCAACGGACCTAACTAAGTCCGCCACCCGGAGGCCATGGGGTTCACCCACGGCTGATCTAGTCTCGCTCTGCGCTCACCTGCCTACCCGTCTGCCAGAAGTGGCGAGCAGCTAATTTTGCACTTTGCTATTATAAAACCAACTATTCTGATACGACTAATATGTCAATTAACTTATTGGTTATTTGCGCACTGCGCTTGACCACTTTGTAAACGTTATCACAGCTCTGTCAGTTCAATGGAAGGAGAGCCCTGCCCACGTGTCGCTCCGCCACGTTATTTTCGCGGTCTCTTGCCCGCTGCCATCGTGCGCCCAATTGATTTGCTGACGGCGTCCCCAATGTTCCGCCTCTCTGCTGATTTTAAAAACCGGGGCGCTACTCCTTTTTAATTCGAATTAATTTGAAGTTTATACATCGATGATATTATTTTTTGTTTTAAAATTTAAATTGCAATTGGTTTGCACTTAGATGAGGTCGATGTTTGATGTAGTGTAGTAAGTAGTGTTGATAGCCAGCAGAGCTTTTTCACTTACTCGCTTATATTGTTATGGAAAATCTGTCGCCGGCAAAGTATTTCAGACCCTTGGACATATACATACATACATACATATTTTCACGCCTTGTTCCTAACAGAGATAATCTTGCTACGGTCCTGACATACGTCTTTCGCTTCTTCCAACCTCATCAATCTTCGCATGCATGCTCGTTGGTTTAGAGTACACTTGACCTGGCCTTTTTCCAGAACGTCTCCGAATTGATCGTGAAATGTTCGCCCTGGCTCCTGCTCTCCCGACTCTACCATTTACACACGCCTCATATATGGACATATAAAAATAAGCATCATCGTCCATACTTTGCCACAACTTGCCAGGCGGCGAGCCTGCCGCCGTCTTGCTACGAATTAGACAGCAGCTACCTCTTAGTATCAATTATCCAGACCAACGATGAACATAGCACATAAGTTTAGAAAAATTCTCCCTTTTCTATTAATACTTATATATATTTACTGTTATCCCTGATCTAACTACTCCGCTAATCATTTTCATCTATCTGCAGCTTTTTTAATTAAATTTAATCAAAGTGGAAATGAATCCTCCGACTGCAGTATTAGTTTATAGTTTCTTTCCTCGAGGTATTCCAATACTCGTATATTAAGAGGAAACACGAGCGCAGGCGGCGGTGCTCTGCCGCACGGGGCCTGGCCGGAGCGATTTCTTTTTAATCCGGCCGCAGACGATCTCGCCGGGAGCGGCCCGACCCTCGCAAACGACCAGATTTCACTGCAGCCGCGCCCGACCTCTCCGGCCACTTATTGTAAAATATCCAGAACATACGGATTGAAAGTGGTCGCGGGCTGCCGCGTTCGCATCGTGAACAGCTTAAATTTATTTTATATTTTAATGATGATAGCTAATAAGCTTCCAACCCCTTTCTTCTGAGAAACTGCAATAGTCGCGCGCGATGGAAGTTGGTGATCTCTGCTTATCCCTATGTTTGTATATGTCTGTATTTAATATTGTAAGAAGCTTTTGCGGGCTTCCAATGTGTTTTGGATTCGAAGCCAAATATTTTAGTACTTACAAAAATTATCTGTTTTATTTGCATTGCTTCGAATCATCGATGTGACTAAGGGCGTGTAGGGGGAACAGCGGAGTAGCATCACCAGTCCCGGGTACCGGCACTGCGCTCACCGACCCGCTTGTCCAGCGCAACGAACATGGGTAGTAAAGTAAAATGAAGTAGCAGCCTGTAGGTGTCCACTGCTGGGCAAAGGCCTCCTTCTCAAATACTGAACCTGAAAGGGTTTTGGAGCCGGGGAGGGCACGCCACTCTGCTCCAGTGAGGGTTTGCGAGCTTCACATATCCTCGAAGTAACATTTTTTATTATTTCTCAGACATGCTGGTTTCCTCACGATGTTTTCCTTCACCGCCGAACACGTGGTGAATACAGCACCAGGGGATGAACCCAGATCACTCGCGCTCTTTGAATTGTTAACGCTATCTTGGAGAGAGCTATATTCAGTAGTAGACTAAAATCGGCCGACGATGATTAAGAAGAAGAAGAAGAAGGGACCAACGACACCCACGAGATGGGTGTCGACAGTAAATTAATTTCCTTTTGGTGTGACGATGGTGTCAGTGGACATAACAAAACAACATGTACAAATAACAGCATAAACAACTTTGAGAGAGTTCATTATATCTAATCAAAAATTTATTTAAACTCCTATGCAAGAAGTGGCACGCATGGCCGACTTCGGGCCAAGAGGCATTCTCTCCCAGTCAACCATTTGACTAAGCAGAGTTAAACGCATTATGTTATAGTATCATATTTTAATACATTGACACTTCAAAGAGTATCATAGAATGTGCATTGTGAAGATTTTTCATTTCAGGCACGGACATTCAACTAAAACATCATGACGTGACCTTTTCTGCTTGACAGTTTTTTTCCATTGACCAGTCTGTGCATAGTCCACTGCGGGCCGTTGGCATCTCTCATAAGCAGGGTTTTGCCACAATCGCCACGCTCGGAAAGCCATCGCAGTACCGGACACCTCGCACCTTAGACATTGATGCTTAATTTTGGTCTGGTATTTTCGAGATGGTTATCCCGCTATCTGTCGTCTCATCTTTGTCTCATTTTACGACACCTACGGCCAGAAAGGGAGCGGCAGATTTTTAAGCCGATACCACATGGCGACAGGAGAATGTAAATAATTGTTATCGACACGGGACAAAAAAAATATAATAAAAAATGGATTCGACGATAATAACCCCTGGCAAAGAGCGTTGGTCGCTCCCGGGGCCTTTCTTAAACTTGTATTGTAATAACGTAATACCTTATTATAAAACGGTGGTAGATTCAAAACAACGAATGATTTTTGAAAAGTAGATTGTATGATCCTATGGCGGAACAAAGATGTTGATTTGACTTACATTATTCAAAGAGCCTATGCCACTGGAGGCAATGCAACGGCCACGTTCCAAACGGAAGCCCGTGCGTTATCACCGGGCTGAAAACGAGGCAGTGTAAATCAGTATTCGGAATGGCGACGTTATGATACTGGCGGGATTACGGCTGCGGATGACCTGCTGGAGCGGACGCAGGGCCGGACTGAGAGAGTTTTTGTCCCGAATGAGCTAGCTCCCTCTTGGCGTTTTCAAACTTTGCTCTGAATACTCTAAACATTGACCTCCGACGTAAGTCTTTATAAGTTTCACTCGAGGATTTTAGATATAGTATATTCGTGGTTTGCTCACGAATTTTATATATTATATACTAAGGGCTAGTTTTAACCACTCAAAAGCACTGAAAACTACTATCTGGAGTAGATTCGCATCGTGCATCGGCTTGCCACCGATCACGTTGTTCCAAATGAGTTCTAATGAAAAGTGGGTTATTTTTGGATTTTTTTTAAGTAGGTATTTAGTTCATCTCTTTTGCCGCTTCCCATGAATATTGTAGAAATCTGGATTCCGTTAACCGTTATAATTGCCCTTGGAAACAAAGGGAGACATAGACCGATCGCCGGAATTAATGTTCCAGGCGCGACGTGTGCATTGATAGTATGAATTGAGAAATAAATATCATTAGTTAAACATGGCGATTACTGTAAATGCTGCCCATTTTAAACTATAATCTATTAACAGGCCAATATTTAAACTGGCATTTGATCGACTAACCAATGTTACGGTAATTTTCTGCTGAGTACGAACCTGGCGGGGCTGTCCCTGTTGGAAGAAAAAATGTGCGAGCTTGGCCTGTTTTGCGGATCGCCGTTACGTATTGCTTCGACCCGGTCGTCTTGAAATTGAAATCCGATACTGGTTTTATTTTAAGGTTGGACTTTGTTGTAACTTATAGAATAGTGCAGGGCATCTGTTCTACTTTACGGTTTGTTTACATTTTCCGGCTCGAAGGACTAATCATATACGAGTTTGTCACCGAAGTATAATTTTTTTTTAAAATTATAACTAATTAATTAATGTATAATTAATATATCTCGTATCTAAGCTGCCTCATTCAGGAGAACGATATTATGTTTATTTCTTTTATTTTACTTACTTATTTATTCCTATTTGAAAACTTAGATAAAATTACAAGACGAGAGTGTATATGATGTGTATAGATATATAATATGTATGGGATAAAATATTAACTTTTAAATTGTACAGGGAGAACCGTGGTAGCTAACCACGCCTAACCTAACTCCGAATTTACCGAACCCAAATGACTCGTGATGGGGAGCAGCATCACTGGTACGAAGACACCGGTACAGCGTTTACGAACCCGGCTCCCAGCATGATAAGTAGGGGCAAACCTTTTAGGAACTGAATGCTTTGCTTTCTTGGACAGACCTATGTTCGGCTGTGGCTGTTGAAGAAGAAGTTATAGTTACAATACTTGTGAAGGGAAAATCCTCTAACCTAGCCGCAATCAAGGTTCGATATTTATGCCAACCCGCTCGCTAGGCGTGGCAACCCCCCCCCCCCCCTCATCCCTAAGCAATCTTTAGGGGATGCCTATGTTCAGCAGCGGACTTGTAGTAGGCTGATGATGATTTTGATATTATCATGAGACTAGCCGTGGTAGCGTAGTGGTCAGGGTGCTTTAGTTTCATAGAGAGCGATTTTAGTCTACTAATGAATATAGCTTTGACTGTGGTCGCTCTAAGATAATATAAAAATATATAAGTCTTCAATGTTACGAATATTGTTGCAGATCCGAGACTGGGTGTCCGTGGAGGTGGACATGCTGCGCGCGCAGACGGTCGCCGTCGGCGATGTTGACGACATCATGCAGCAGCTGGACAAGCAGAAGGTGGGTCCTGCATACTCTGATAAACTTTTTTTTGGAGCCTGGTGTGTAGTTCACAGGTACGTATTGTATCGGAAGGCTAGATGAGTATCTCGCTCTTGCAGAATACCACAGCTTACAGTAACAGCACATACTCGTAGTAGCGTTTCAAAGCTTTTTTGTTTTGTTGGCTTTTCGCTGTATGTTGGTACTTTTGTTTGATTAAGTTTATATGTTAATGATATAGCATGTTATTCATTGTACGTACTCCGTTTTTTATGTTCTAAATTAACTGTGTTATGTCTTTTAAATGACGAAACATCATGTTGTTCAGTTTGTATTAGTGAGAACCTATAATTAGCTTCTTGTAATTAGCAGATGTTTATGTTGGTTTTCCATAAAATAATAAATATGCTGAGTGCAGAGATCTGTCGACTCAGTTACCGCCTGCCGCTGTAGCCACTTACCACCAGGTTGAACAGTTGGAAGGGTTTTCACCCCAATCCAAAAAACAAAGAACATGTGTGTTTACTTATGTTAGCTTAACTTACTAAGTTATACTTCTTTAGCATAAAAAAACAAAAATAACTAAAATTTTTGTAGTTGTAGGTAGGTAGTAAGTTTCGCTCTGTTAATTTTAGAAAATGAGATAGCTTTATTAATATCTAAAGGCAGTGTTTTAAGAAATCGATAGCCAATATTGCATTAACAATACGTTAGTCTTGTTTTTGACTGTCCGTTTAATTTATTAAAATTTCTTTTTCTTCATCTTCTTTATTCACCCTGAGTAAGTCCACTGTCCACTGCTGAACATAGGAAGGTGCCGATACCCTGGCATAGCAGGCACGGAAGATATGCTCACACTCGCCATGCCGGGCCGTCGGCTTGAGCAGACGCCATAAGTCAATCATCAATCATTAGCGCCTGGTCTGTTCGACAGAAGGTAACATCGCGATGTGACATTCGAAGAGTTAGTAAGTATATAATACTATACCTTTACTAATACCTTTATAAATAATTATAAAGGTATTAGTATATTAGTATATTATAGTATTAATAATTACTATACCTTTATAAATATATACCTTTATCTTTCTCTACAATTTTAATTTTCAAACATCTTTACGCTCTTGTTTTCTCGAAAAGTCATATTGTTACTGAAGTACCTTATTAAAGAAAAAATACAACAAAGAACCTGACTTAGTGTTTAATATTTAAGCAGACTGTACGCATCCGACCTATATATTATAAATATTAAAATTTCATTATTTGTCAGAAAGTTTGCAAACTAATGAAAGCTTCAATGGTCATCATTATTAGGAAATAGTGAAACATTTAGGAAATAAAAAATGACATTTGACAAACAATTTAAATAACCGTATAATCCAAATAAAATGAAAAAGTAATTATTTATGAACATTATTTACTGTCCTCGGTTCTTGTTTTCATGCCTTTTTGTGTGTACATAAATAAATAAAATAAATAAAATAACGTCGACCTCACACAATTCCTTTGTCAAACGCGGGTAGCGCACAGTCGATGAGGACAGTTGAACTGGGTTCCGTAGGCCCAGTAAAAATATGCCGTAAATAATATATCTTGAATCAAAATAACCAAAACATTTAAAAAATCTCACCAAACTCAACCTCAATTGCCTACGAAATATATAAATAAATTGAATGTCGTAGCGTCGCATCCATTCTGTGTTGCCATTGCTCGCCACCTTTATGTCATCAATGTCTCTTTTAAGCGTTATAGCAGGCAACAGTTCCGCTTATCAGTCACTGCTATTTTGCGATGAATTGAAAAATTTCGTCTTATCGGTAAGGGAGGAGGGGGACGCGTTGCTCAACGCCCCGCACGGTGCGATCCTGATGCGAATTTAAATGAGACGAACTCTCACCAAGCCTGAGCTTGCGAGTGCGGAACCTGAACGAGGGCGACGAAGGTGCGGACGGTGGAGGGTAGGAGAAGGAGGGGAGTGTACAAAGTTGTCGACGGGGCTATTAGCCATGCAAGTAGATTTGCAGAACGCCAAGGTGCCTCTTCTTCACGCGGTAAAAATAATATTATAATAATTTTACTACAACATTTCCTTCACATTCACTAGCACCACTGTCAACTGTAGGAATTTGTGTCGCGGAAGCAGCTTGCATATATAAATTCCACACGGACAAACAATCAGATCCTGAACAATTATTTGTAGTCCGTAGCTAGGGCAGATTTTTATATTATAGGAATTTTATAAAGTACCTCACGTGAAGGCAACCACGGACAACCAGTAGATACAGTCGAATACGAGTTAAATCAATACTAATATTATTCAGAACTATTATTTATCTAAAATCGTAATCTTACCACATCTTCACGGATTACACTTACGACCCGCAACACCTAACTCACAGCGCCACCTGTTGTCCTAAAACTAAAACTTAATTCCTACGAGCGGCCAAAAGTTATACGAACGAGTTAAACGTTTTTATTTATCCACGATTATATCATTAAGTATCACATTAGATTTGTGAAGATAAATTTATTGCCCAACCATATCTTGTCATGAAACACTCACATTATGTTATGTAGATTATCCGACATTCGCTACACTTGGTCCTGTCTTATAATCATAGATCGGCACGACCCGTGCCACATGGTGTCAATGGCCTCAATCATTATGTTAATATGGATATTCCCCGGGATTCCAGCTTTCGAATCGGCGAACGAAAATAATATAAAATAAAAAAAAATAATAGAAAACACGATAGTGACCTTCGACATGCCAGGTAGTAGGAGCCAGGTAGGGAAAAGGGTCGTTATGCACTTCAAATGATTACATTTTAACACTTACATGTTTTATATGAGTGCACGTTATATTTTACGCAGTATAAAATGAAACCATAGATTATCAATATTTTCTTTAATGAAAAATGATACATTTTACGAGTTTATTATATATTTATACATAACTCTTAATTTTTGCGAATCATGTCATGTCCATATTATTATTTCCTCTTTGAATCCCGCGGTGTGGCACGGGTCGTGCCTATCACTGCTTATGATTGACAGCCTGCAAATAGTCCACTCCAGGACATACGCCACGCCCATAATCGCCACGCTGGGAGAGCGGGTTGGCGGTCGCAGCACCAGACACCTCACACCTTACACTAAGCTGTCCGTCATCGGTCAGCTTATTTTTATTCTGGTATTTTCGCGATGGTCTTCCCGCCATCTGTCGGTAGCCTTTGCGATTTTTAAGACTTAGTCGCCTGCAACGATACCCACGGGAAGAAAGGAGTCGGCAGTTTCTTTCCGGTACCCCACGGCATTACATCACTGCTATGGTTTAACTATTATGACTAGGTATTTAAATAGCACCAAAGCAACCTAGTTGACATTCTCACCGCTAGATGGAGCGCCGATCTTTATTCCGGCCGCCGGGTACCTCGTTGCATGTTGCTTAAGATCGTGCTCAGAATTTTTTGTAGCATTGCACTTACGTCGGATTCTGAACGAGATATTTTCGCTCAGCGATATTGTTTCCGCACTAGTTCGTTCAAGGTTCGCTAGATGGCGCACAACTGCAATTGCAGTATTTTTCCTTGACTCACTATCATTAATACCATACAATAAGGAATAACCTATATACCTATACTTCTAATTTTAAAGTCGACACTGATTATTTTTATATCATGTGTAAATATTGAAACCGCTAGCGACCCCGTCCAAAACCCTGTACCCAGTAAACGAGGGTGCAAGTCAATTAACAGAACTGTAGTCACTACTCTAACGGTGGTACTCTCTAAATAAATAATTAGATTTGATACTTAACAAACGAAATCGTCTTTTTTACGTCGAAGAATAGAGAATCTTCATTCATTCATTTCCTTTCATTCAAGATTAGTGATCACCCGGGCGAAGCCGCGGACAGACGCTAGTATATGTATAAGTCCAGAAGCAGACTGCGTAGAGATTGTTGCTAAAGAATCTTCATGGCTCGCTAGGGGTTCATAAAGAATGTCTATTGCTTTAGCTTTATTTTTTGCCTTTTTTTTTCATCATCATCATCATTTCAGCCTATTTCAAGTCCACTGCTGAACACAGGCCACCCCTAAAGATTGTCACGAAGCTCGGTCCTGAGCCACCTACATCCATCGACTGCCCGCAACACTGCGCAGGTCGTCACTCCATCTTGTGGGGGTTCGCCCTACACTGCGTTTGTTTTTACCGCGACACAATTTTTTTTATTATTATTCATAACTTTTTTTAATTTTTTTTATGACTGACAAGATGGATCTCGATGCAAAAGAAAATACACTTATATGAAGTGTGTAGTTTCATCTTTTTTAATTCGTTTCTATATAATTGTAGATTAAATTCAGTAGAATGTGAATCAACAAAGAGCTACACACTACTGTAGGTCTTTCTGAAACAGCTTCAAACAAAACATTTACATGGAGCATCCACACATTCATTACTTTAAGCAATCTGATTCGTAAGTCGTTCACACACAGAGATCACACTCTATTGCGTTCTTACAATGTTAAACTATGATGCTATATATCCGGTTATATCCGGATTACAGGTTGTGGTGAGGAGAAACGGCGCGTCTCCATTGTCATGTAAATATGAGCGCGGGCTTGTTCACTAAAACCCGACGCATTGTCTTTGCCTGAATTATCTTTAGATTTGTCTTTCAGCCTGGAATTGTTTAGCGTTGCACAGCATTGTCGCAGAGTAAAGTGAATTGTATGAGCTAATGACCAAACGATTGAAGTGAAGACTTATACGATAAATACATATAATAATAATAATTTCATTGGTGTTATGTGATGGATATTATTCATTATTTTGATTAAGCGTCACCGACCCGAGCGCGACGGCTCAGTTTCGTTCACTGCCCCTAATAGTCGAGTAGAGCCGAGTTCGCCCGATTCAGCGTCACCGACCCGAGCGTGATGGCTCCGCTTCGTTCACTTCAAAAATAGTGGGTACTCATTGTTGAGTAGTGTCATCTCGTGCCTCTACTTACAATGACATAGTGCTGTCCCGTTATTATGTACTCAGGGTATAAGTAGTTTTGTTAAAAAATGTATCTATATTACCTTTAATGGCCGTACTCATTCATACTTATGTATCGTCTTTTTTGTACCCTATTAAAGGTATTTTTTTAGCCCATTGGGGAAAAATTATTAGAGTGAATTTTCACGATGCGCGCGCACGCCGACATCTAAAAGCGACACCATGAAGTTGGTTGATAATTGTCTCTCAAGTTTTCGTGAGAACTTATGACTATATAAAAGGTAGTTATAAAAATGTATTCAAATATTCATACATAAATATACACGAGTGTTTGTGTGTGATTATATATTGCGTACATAAGAACACACACGCGTTTTTTTATGGGTTTGACAAACGAGCTATCGACTACAATCAAAGAAGATTACAGATGCGCTGACACCCCATAGGACTGAGATGGAATGCCTGACAGCCTAGAATTATTTTATACCGGCGCGCCATACCTTCCAGACCGGAACACAACAGTGGTTAGGGCAGTTAGTAGCCCACTGCTGTATACATCTGGGGCTATTGACTGGCCGATTTGTCACTTTTAGCTCAAAGATCAATTGGACCTCCTTCCAAACCAATTGACCTGTTGTTCAATGTTACTCGATTTATAGATCTAAATAATAAAGCACATAGTGAGGCTTAATTATCATTAAGGTGCGATGGCTCATGGAGCCGACCCCGGTGGCGGGGCGTCTGGCGAAGCGATCGGAATATTAAAAACCTATTTAGCGCGCTTCGCACTCTTAAACGCTCCCGCTGCTCGAAATGATAATACATCTTAGCATTTAATATTTATTACAATATTAAAAACTTACGTTTGAAAATGTTTAACGTTATTGGATGTCAATATCGTACAGGTAGGTACGTTTTGTACGTGGTCCGTGGTAGAGCCAAGCGGTAGCTTTAGCTATTGCTCGAAAGAGCAAGCTCAGATGTAGAATCGATAAACAGAGCATCTTGTGCTTCTGCGTTTCGTTCGGTGAGTTAGGTAACCTGAGACCCACTTCCCCCCTCCTCTAACTCCCCCATACCATTCCTCGTCCTACATCGAGCCCTCAAATATCCTTAAAAGGGCCGGCAACGCACCTGCTGCTCCTCTGGTGTTGCACCTGGGCGACGGTAATCACCTACCATCAGGTGACTGGCTTGCTAGTTGCTCCCCTCTAGTTGTTCTATTTATAATGCATTTTAGATGTCATTCTGGTTCAATTCGAATCACGATATCAAGTTTGTCGTCCGAGCAAATTTATATCACGCGGTACTCGGCTGGTACGGAACTGGATTGTTTGCGACCTGCCCGACGGAAACAGAACACGCCAATGACGTACAACACGGTATCTTTGCCGCTGTTGTACGTCCGTCCATCATTATTCGTATTCAAGCTCCGGCCAGAAATGATAGAACCACTAGGAAACGTTTAATACGTTAACTCTACCTTTACTCTGGCAGTTAACGAGTCCGGTGGATTTTGGTTTATACTGCACCCGTAGGTACTGTTACAAGTTTAGTACGCGCAGACGGCAACCTTCTGCTAGCGTAACCGGATGATGTGCTCGGAATCAAACATGGAGCTTGTCGAAATAAAAGTGTATTAGAATACATGTAGTAGAGCGTAGGTATATGACACACACACACAGGCACTCACTCGTGGTTGCCTTCCCTTTGCCGATGTAGCGATACGATATGCCCTTAAGCGATAAGATTGGAGGAAGGGGTCATAATACATCGAGACCCGCAAACCTATAATCTGTATTGCACAGTTATTGACTCCGGCTGGGATTGGAACCCGGGACCGGCACGGCCGCTAACAACAAAAAATGTACCTACGTACTACGAGTGTATCTTAAAAGATAAAGTTGACTGATTTGTACTAAACTACTAAGTGAAAAGCTTTTTCGTATTTCATACGTGTGAAAAACTCTTGGGTTGTACTGTTTGTACCTGGGTGAAGAAAATGACATTAAAATAGAACAAAGAAAACGAATTGACGAAACAGGAAGGGTGGGCCTTTACCACGATGAAACTAGATGACACACATTCCACTTAGCAAAAATTAAGAGAGCTTAGCTGTGAAGTGTCGATGGTTTTTCCCCTCCTGTTTCGGTCGCTGAAGAACTCTCTGAATAGCCTAAAGTGGACCCCTTGTGAAAATCACTAGTGATTTTATCACCAGAAATTTAAAAATCTGTAGTAACGCTATGTGATCTATCAACAAGTTTCAAACGGTAGATTTTGATAACATGAATTACAAAAAAATTATTTCTTATGTTTGTTTTGTTGTAAGGTCTTGTCTTCGTTCTTGTCAGATCTTGTCACCTGCAATTCTATGTGATCGGAGTTCTTCCTGGTGAAGCTGACCCATTTACTATCTAACTCTTACTTCTGAATAGTATAAATATGTGTTAAACGAATATTATAATATAACGATAAATTACCGAGTGACAGAGTATGAAAATATCAATTTAAAAATTTGTATGTTCGGATGTTTATCGTGAAATATGATACAAGATTTGATTTTAATTGTTTGCATGAAGCATAAATATAGAGAGGCAAAAATCATCGTTCTGAATTACGGTTTTCGTTGCTTTGATATTTCATGTGTCTCAAATAATAACATAACTTGCATCTCAACATATTTCTTTGACTTTTATAAAAGCACATCATCTCGTAACTTCCGAATTAAGTCGGCTGCCTAACTTTTTCATCCCGAATACGTGAGTGGAGTACGCGTGCGTGTTGTGGATCCGGGAGTTGGTATTAAACTACATCCTTATAAAGGAGGGTAAAGAAAAGATCAATAGTAAGTTTTACGTTAACCAATATTTACACTAGTTAAGCGCTGGATCTCTGCCTACGCTCACCGACCCGCTTACCGTGTGGCGATGTAGAATTGATAAACAGAGCATCTTGTGCTTCTATCGCCTCTCCTCATCCTCTTTTCCATCTTCCAAATATTCTTAAAGGCCTGCAACGCACCTGCAGGTCCTCTGGTATTGCACCTGGGCGACGGTAATCACCTACCATCAGGTGACTGGCTTGCTAGTTTGCTCCCCTCTAGTTGTTCTATTTATAATGCATTTTAGATGTCATTCTGGTTCAATTCGAATCACGATATCAAGTTTGTCGTCCGAGCAAATTTATATCACGCGGTACTCGGCTGGTACGGAACTGGATTGTTTGCGACCTGCCCGACGGAAACAGAACACGCCAATGACGTACAACACGGTATCTTTGCCGCTGTTGTACGTCCGTCCGTCATTTATTCGTATTCAAGCTCCGGCCAAAAATGATAGAACCACTAGGTAACGTTTAATACGTTAACTCTACGTTTACTCTGGCAGTTAACGAGAGTCCGGTGGATTTTGGTTTATACTGCACCCGTAGGTACTGTTACAAGTTTAGTACGCGCAGACGGCAACCTTCTGCTAGCGTAACCGGATGATGTGCTCGGAATCAAACATGGAGCTTGTCGAAATAAAAGTGTATTAGAATACATGTAGTAGAGCGTAGGTATATGACACACACACATTGATACTGACATACGCAGAGCCGGTGAACACGCTCCGGAGATGCTGTCCCGTGACTAGTCTGGTGTGGTTGGAGTGCGGCATTATCGGTTGGATGTTCTGTTTGAGAGTCAGCGGGGCGCGCCGCGTGCAGGACGGATGTCAGGTTGACGTTTCTAAAGCTTGTATATTCCCTCTTCTACCCTTTCGTTCGCTCACCAGTAGCTCTTCTGTCAAACTGCAGGTGTATTTTATTCACTTATCTTATACAAAATTGTCAAATGTAATCAGTACGTTTTAGCTTGTTAGCAATTAACGTTAGTAGACGGCTGTTAGCTGTAGCGGACGACGCTAATGAGATCGACGCGCGCCAACCGGATGGATGCACGGGGAATACTGTGGGTGAAGGAGGGGGGACGCAGAGGGTGGGGGGGGGGTGTTTATCTCTGATTTAATAGGACTGGGAGTCTACAAACATTCAACAAGTTCATGACTACGCGCATATGAAAAGACGCCTCTGGTTCAAACTACAGATGAGAAATTATTTTTAAGTTAAATTAAGTTCAGTACAATTTTGTGTTAATGAAATCCCGGTGGCCTAGTGGTCAGGGCGTCCTCTTTAGTTGTAGTGACCCGGGTGCGATCCCCGTCGGCACTACTAGAATTGTCTATAGCAATTTTAAGTGCTGAATTCACCACGTGCTCGGCGGTGAAGGGTAACATGGTGAGGAAACCTGCGTGGGCTGCGTAGAGCCCAGCTGTGGCTATTTACAAGCTGCTACTTTATTTTACTTCATTAATTGGAACGGTCAAACAATATTCTAGATAGTTTCTGCTTCCTGCATTGTGACTATTTATTTTTTGCAGCAAAATAACGTTCTTGTGTTATCTTTGCGGAATACTAAACATTTAGCTTCAGTCAAGTGTCGGTGTATTGCATTTGCAACTGCATTGCAACCTAATTCTCTTTTGTTATTGTAATCTATTTTACGGGCGGGGCGAAGAGATACGCAAACATTATGTAAATGGAGCCTCGACTGGGCCCTGTCGGACAGGGACACTTTTCTTGACAACTAACTTATTAAGTAGGAGTTTATGTTCATCAAACTATCTTAGCGCAGGCCATTTCCCAGCAGTGGGACGTTTACAGACGGTTACGGTCTTTGAGCTGAGAAACAGTTTATTAGTTTTTTTTATCGTAAAGAATTTCACATACATATCAATTCAATTATAATTTTCGATTCTGTTGAATTACTCAAAATGAACGGAAATGTTTGATTTGTTCTATTTTTTAGTACGTTTGTATGTCTATCGTTTGTATGTCTGGTCTTTTACGAGTTTATATCGCACTTGAGCTTTTAATATTGTCGATCACTATTAATAATATTTTTAACGTGGTAGAGCCAAGCGGCGGCTTTAGCTGCTTCTCGAATGGGCAGGCTCGACCGGATTAATACCACGACCTCGCAGAATACCGGCGTGAAGCAGGGGCACCTTATGCTTCTGCGTTTGGTTCGGTGAGTGAGGTAACCGGAGGCCCACTCCCCCTCCCCATTCCACTCCTTATATTCCCTCCCATCTCCCAAATACCCTTTAAGGCCGGCAACGCATCTGTAGCTCCTCTGGTGTTGCAGATGTATGTGGGCGATGGTAATCACTTACTATCATGTGAACCTATTGCTCGTTTGCCGCCTTTCCCATAAAAATAAAAAAATAAAATTCTTGTGTCGGTTGCCCACGGGACCTTTTATTTTATGTGGACATTGCAAAAAATATCAAAATATAAATGTACCACCCTGTGGAGTTTCTTTCCCCTGTTTCTTCTCCGTCAGAGGAACCACCTCATTACGAAACGGTGATGGGTAAGATTTGAATTTATTCATCGGATGCAACTTTTTAAACCGTTCATTATGATTGAAACGTTTTAACCTGTGTAATTGATTGACAAATATACAAATGCAAAGATTGTACGTTCGTCATTCGATCATACTTAAAGGTCTGAACGGATTTGAATAAAATTCGAAAACCCTCAGGTTATGCATGTAATAGTATATCGGATAATTTTTATTTCAATTAAGTAAAATTGTCTCGGAACTAAATTTGTTAACAGGCAGGCGAAGCCGCGGGCAAACGCTAGTAGCTCTGAAGTTTTAGCCACGTTTATCAGAAGTTGTTGTATGCAATCTTTCTTTTTGATGAACTTCTTGCATCTGCCAATAAATGTTTAATCTTTCATTTCCGTTGTGGACAAAGTAAAGGAAGCGACACACCGAGTCTTACTTAAATCAATTTGTACAAAGATGAATGAGATGAGTGAGTTAAATGGCGCCACTGTCATATCATTGTGTAGGCTTCCGTCTACACGCACTCAAGCACACGACTGTCTAAAAGCATTATATAGCTCTATTTTCTTTAGCTTTTTAATTCATCATCGTCTTCGGTATTGAGGTCCCAGTTACTTTTTATTGATTGATTAAAAAGAAACAATCCGAGTCACCTGCTAGACTCCGTGCACTATTGATGCTGACAAATCATGGCCCAGCATGGAACCTGTACCAGGTGCGGGTGCGCTCGGTTTTTTTTTATGAAAATGTGGGCAAACGTGCCAGCGGCTCACCTGATGGTGAGGACAACACCACAGGAGCTGCTGCAGTTGGGTTACTGGTCTTTAAAGATATTCGGGAGTTGGGAGGGATGATGAGGATGGGGGACGGGGGAGTGGGCCACCGGTTACTTTATTCACCGAACGAAACGCAGAAGCACAAGATGCCTCTACTTCACGCCGGTATTCTGCGAGGTCGTGGCACCACCCCGGTCGAGCCGGCCCATTCCCCTTGTCTCTGCTACTTGTAAAATACTTGAAGAACAAAGTGCTACATTCCCTTTGACGCTTTAAAACAAAGTCTCAGAGGTTTTGCCTTATTAATATATAGAAGGATCCTTTACAACTGCGAAGGTCCTCGTATGGCAGCGACGGCCAGGTACAAGTGAACCTTGTTAAATTCTTCTCTACTTCGATGAGAGCGAGCGCTTGCCGGGCGCGCCGGCGAGCCCGGCCCTCGGGGTATTGTTATTCAAAGACAAATAAGTTGTATTGATCGAATCCTTGATGGAATTAGCTTTGCTCCGAATGGCTTTTCCCCGGAATCGTGTGCGGCCTCTCTACCTACGACATATTCGAAGCCGTGGCGTGAAGCGGGGCGCCGGGGGACCTGCGCTTAGAAATAATCACCTGTCAACGTTATACAACGCATTATTCGTTTCAATTATTCATTTGAGTTTTGTTTACTCATGAAAATCCTTTGTTATATTTAATGGTGTTTTACGACGCGGACTGTTTTCCGGATTTGTCTGGCTTCGCTCATCCAAAGGGGTGAACAGAAATGACTTATTTCAATGTAGCGCGATCCAGTGAGAATGGATCATATCCAACACTGTTTAACCGCTGCTAAAAAATGCTAAAAAAACGTGCACGTGATGGATGTAATCTGCTTTAGGGTTGTCCGAAATATATTTATTTTTGACACAGTATAGTCTTATTAATGTCGTTATTTTTTGTGAACAGGGCGTGCTACGAGAACTGGAACAGAAGAAGCCGCAGCTGGATGAGCTGCTGCACACAGCGGAGAGCCTCAAGGGCACGGAGAATCGCCAGCAGCTCCATGGGAAAGGTTAGTTTTTATGTATATTATACAATTTTACCATCACAGGGAAGTTATTTATTCAAGGCTCTATATTTTATCCAGTTCCGTTCGTGTAATAATGTTTTTAATTACACTGTCAATGTAGATATCAATACTCGGTCATGTTACGTAATATAATTTATTTGTTTTTTCTTTATCCATGTCCATAACTTAAATTAAGGGTCACAATGGGAGACCAGGAAATGTGTTATTTTAGAAATTATATAAACAGGCGTGAACTTTTTTTTTTATGTGAAAGGTGTCAAACGAGCAAGCGGTTCACTTGATGGTAAGTGATTACCGTCCTCATCCTCCCTCCCATACCCCAAATATTCTTAAAGGCCTGCAACGCACCAACAGCTCCTCTGGTGTTGCAGATGTACATGGGTGACGGTAATCAGTTACCGCACCAGATGAGGCGCTTGCTCGTGTGCCTCCTTACCCATAAAAAAAACTCAAAGTAATGACTTAACTTACCTACACACATATACGAATAAAATGTAACAATGTAAAGCCATATGGTTTTGGCGAGTTTAGTTTACTTCCTTTATCTTCATTAGCGATCACAAAAAGAATGAAAGAAAAAGCAATCACTTCATCCTCCCCCCGAAATTCGAATTGTACACAAATTGGCGACTGAATGGCGCGGATTAAAATAAAAAGATTAATTTAAATCGAAGTTATCGAACAGACGTTAAGTGGAGTATCAATTAATCTGTGAAGCGACTTGTTGGCGAGATTAACGACGCCTCGATCGCTCCAGACGCTAGGGATGTCCGAATTAAAGCTTTTTCAACACGCGAAGTAACCTGCTAATTGAGCTAGTTTACACCGTTTTATTTTGTTATAAAATTATTAATAAATCAACAAGCTCACATACGTTGATAACCGCTAATGTATATTTATATTTAATAAGATTTTTGAATGATAATTCTCCTTCATTATCGTTACTCCCAATGCCAAGACCATGATCATCGCTGCTGTGAAAGGTAAACCACCAGGTGACTCTCATATCCAGATGAGAGTCACCTGGTGGTTTCGTGATAAGTCGAGCTGTTTCTTTTCCCTACAAATAACCTTAACTAAACCTGTATAGTGATAAATAATATTTTCTTAGATCGTGAAACACCTTTTCAGTTTTCTAAATATTGAAACATAAAACTATATTGTTGAAAAATAAAGTAAACTACTCAGGTTGCATTCTAACTCCAGAATGGACTAAACCTTTGAGCGGGAAAAGGACCAGCTCTCTTGGCACCGGCGGCGGCGGCGGGCCGCGGGTACGGGCCCTGTTTTGAATCGAACCATATATACATGTAGAACATTCGTTACGGGCTAAAAAAGTCGGTAACACTTTTAGGCTTCACAACTTCAGGCTATACAACTTAGAACCCCGCGCCCGACAAAGTTAAGATTTCGTCAAACAGGAACTGATTTAAAAAATCAGTTAGAGAACAATTTTGTTAATTTAAATGGAAGGTAATTACAAAAATTCTTTTATTTACTAGTGAGGACATATTTAGTAATATGTGTATCTTATTTATATTTGTTTTTCTATCTACATATATAATGTATTATTCGTAGTATTTGTATTTATTATTTTACATATATATTTTATTATATTCATTTGTATTTGTTTATAGTTGTATTAAAATTATTTATTATTAGTTAGTTAATCGACCAACCCACGGGCTGACTGGCAGAGAATTCCAACAGGCATTAACTACGCCTTTTGTCGCCTCTTACTATAAGGTGCAAGCAATAAAGTTTTTTTAAAAAATTAAATAAGTTAAGGAATGTGAACAAATATAATCTTTAATTATATTCCATTCTATATATACGCCGTAATAACGTTATTTTAGTAAATCACTGCCACGGCACGAATAATGTTATGCATGACGCCATAAAATGTAATAGCGCGAGGCGATGTTACCGAGTAGCGCTCAATGGGTGGCAGACGAGATGGCAATCGCTGCGATTCCGATCTATTGGAACGACTATAGCCTCTTTATTAAGACATTTTGCACAAAAAAGGCTATACCGTATACATTGTGTTAATGTTGGGCTTACACATACCGCAGTAGAAAACAGACTTTTTTATTGGATTGGGGAGACAAAGGAGCCAACAGTCCAGCTGGTGGCAAGTGGCTACTGCAGCCCGTGGACATCTGGCAACAACCTCGTAAGAAGGTCACTGATGCCTGTTCACCCCTGTTCACGCTCATCGTATTTAGTTTTGAAAAACGATTTGTGTGGTCTTACTAGATGGCGTTAGTAATACATTAAAACGCGGTGAAAAGGTGTTGTCATACAATCTCGTAAGTACTGGTGAATAAAATTAAATAATTAGGTAACTATTGTCTTAAATCGTAAATTAACTTGCGGGCCTCCTGCTCGCGTGTCTCTACCGATGTAGGTGTTAAGGCCACTGGGCCAACAGCAAATCCAATCTTCAATGCTGATCCCGATATAACCAGTCACCGGAGACGGTGACGGGTAGGTGAGTGAGCACCTTTCCCCCACGTTAAACTAAAAAAATATCTTAAATCGTTATAGTGGTCCTCTTTGAATTCAACAGTTAGTTTTAGAGCATACAGACACTAAGATGGAATTGCCGCCTCAAAAGTTCTGTAATTGTACAGTGAGGGTCTCTTGACCTTTCAAACCGGAATACAACGGTCGGTTGGTAACTGAATTGCTGTTTGGCGTCGGAAATGGGTAAGCGTGTGGTGTTTCTACTACCCAGAGTCGACTTCTAGGTACAGGAGTCTTCTATCACAAGACAATTTAATAAAAAGTATTTATAAAAAAAGAAAGAAACAATCCCATTATAATCCACGCTGTCGTGGTGCTAAGACTATCCTTCACCATCACAATATTACAGTTGAACAGATAATTATTCGAGCTGACGATTCAATTGCAAAGCATTAAAAACAACGATTATGTTTTTATTTGTACGTTAGTATCATTCAAATGCAGAAGAAATGAGAGCGTTAAGAAGTATGAATGATGTGAAGATAACTGACAGGGTTCGAAGTAATGTGGTTAGAGAGCGCTGTGGTGTGAAAGAGGATGTAGTGACACGAATTGAGAAAGGGATGCTGAGCTGGTTTGGACATGTGGAGATGATGAATGAAAGTAGGTTGACGGAACAAATATAAGAGGCGAGTGGACCGTAGCAAGTGTTGTCTCTGCCTACCCCGTTGGGAACCAGGCGTGAATATATGTATGTATGTATCATTCATAAATGATTCACTTTTGGGTACACCAGCCGGTAGACTCCTCTGCCTATGGGCCGTCTGGGCGGGTACCATCCCCGTGCCTCTTTCTGCCGCTAATCAGTGGTACAACCAATGTTGTGTCCCGGTTTGAACGGTATACTGAACCTGTATAATTCCACGCTGTGAGGCACTCCATCTTCGTCCTCCAGGGTTACAACGCATCTGTAACCTCCTTCGACTGAAGTTGATTGCAGGTGTCCACATATAAAAGATAACAAAAAATATTTCTTTACTACAAAAGTGAGGGGAGACCTTTACATAATTTCACTGCAGGCCTTATGAGCAAACTCAAAGCTGCTCAGTAAGCTATGGAAAGTGCTATTCTCGGTGTTTCTCTGCGCGATATAATGAACTACGAAGACACCCGTAGCAGAACAAGGATAACCGACATAGCTGTTAGGAACACAAAACTGAAGTGCCAAGGGGTCGGTCACATAGCTCGCAGAACTGACAACAGTTGGGAAAGGTAGGTCCTCGAGTGGTTGCCTCGAACAGACTAGCACATAGTTGGACGACCGCCCTCAAGATGGAGTGACGACCTGCATGATGTCGCGGGAAGTGAGTGGTTGCAGGTGGGCAGGAGCGTCATCATCATCATTTCAGCCTACTGCAAGTCCACTGCTGAACATAGGCCTCCCCCAAACATTGCCATAAAGCTCGGTCCCGAGCCACCTCCATCCATCGACTTCCCGCAACATTGCGCAGGTCGTCACTCCATCTTGTGGGGGGTCGTCCCACACTGCCTTTGCCTGTACGTGGCTGCTACTCGAGAACCTTTTTTCCCCAACGGTTGTCGGTTCTGCGAGATATGTGGCTGGCCCATTGCCACTTCAGCTTGCTAATCTTTGCGACTATGTCGGTTACCCAGGTTCTGCTGCGGATAACATCATTGCAGACTCTATCGCGCAGAGAAACTCCGAGCATAGCTCTTTCCATAGCGCGCTGAGCTACTTTGAGCTTCCTCATCCGGCCTTGTATACTTTACTTTTGAGGTTTTGTGGTATACTCGACGAGAAGATATGACGTAGTTTCCCGAACGCAGCCCAGCCGAGTTGGATTCGGCGATCGACCTCTGGGTCGAAGTTGAACTTACCTAATCGGATAATTTGTCCCAGGTATACGTACTCGTCTACAACTTCGAGCCTATTGTTCCCAACAGCAACCGGTATTGGTGTGACATGGATGTTAGATATGATCTTCGTCTTGTCCATGTTCATCTTCAGATCAACCTGTTGGGAGACACCATTGAGGTCATTGAGGTCATTGCGCAGGAGCGTGCTTCGCGGTAATGTCTGCGGGGGGCTCGGCCCAGCTGTGAACTTGTGACAGACTGAAATGATGATGATAATTTTCATCTTTATTATTATACTTACCACTCTCGCACACCAGTAACTAATTAAATATTTAAAAATAGTATAATGTACCTTAGAGAGAAAGTAAACACTCTATATTTCTTCATTAAGTATTATTATGTAATTACACAATACGCACACTCGTTTCGTTGTTAGTCTAGGGTCTAAATGATGTTGAACCGCGTTAATTAGACGCCGTCTGCGGCCGCCTCCTTGTTCCCTAATAAGTTATTTAGTTACCGGCTAAAGTTTAAAAGTATAGGAGTAATATAAATGTCAGTTAATAGAATCGGGCGTTACCTTACGGAAATATTTTCAATGAGTTGGTGAAAATTACTTCAAATAATTCTGCACGAAAAAAAAAAAAAATTAAATGGCGTATATTACTCAGTCCGAAGGGAAGCAGAGCACCGCCTTGTGTGGGTGGTAGTTGTGGTGGCGGAGATGCGGAATGGTGCGTAGTGACATATTCCAGTATCTTTGAAATAATCTAAAAGTGATGACGTACTGTAGTACAACTAGGTTTGAAATTAAACTATTATTTACGGATTTTATCGCGTTTAATTTTGTTTTTATATTCGCGATATTTCGAGTGCTTTCCAGCAGCCGTGGTCACGGGGGGACTGAGGTGTTAGACGTCTAGATGTCATAGTCAACTCGGGTTTAGTTATTAATTTAGGTCCCATCTACGCAGAATGTGCTACGTGGAGAGTAAGTGGAGACAACTAGGTTGTCTCCACCGATAAACTTTGATCATGTTTCACCATGAAAAAGTAAGTCATTGCAATGGTTTGAAGTAAGATTTAGGAAAATCTGCATGACAAATCGAGGTTTAAAAGACCACGTTGCAACTGGTATTAAGAAACTGCTTCTGTGGTTTGGACGCGGGAGAGGGACGAACCCAGATCACTCGCGCTTTTAAACTACACCACTAGGCTACCACGGGGAAATATAATTAATAATTAATGTTAAATTGACTTAACGTGACTCTGTGTACTTTGGGCTGCTCAACAAAGTTATCTTGTCATGTTGCGATTCGCGCTGGGATTAAACACATCTGAAAATTACTTATAGAGATACTAAAGAAAAAAAAAATCGTTTAAGTGTGTAGTTCGTGATTACCTAATAGATCATTGACAATATTCGGCTTATCTAATTTCGATTTTTATTATATATTTATTTATGTATCTTTTTATATATTTGTATACGTATTTGTGTATTTTATGTTATAAATATTTATTTAATTACATAGTGTGTTTATATGTATTTATCAACTTATTATTATTGGAGTCTACCTATAGTTTTTTTTTATTCTTTGTTTTATACCTAGCAGAGAATGCCACTTGGCATTAAGTCCGCCCATTGTAACCTTAAGCTTAAGGCTAACAATAAAGAATAAATAAATAAAGAGATCTTTTTTTGACTTTTCGTTTGCGTCTTCATTTGAAACGATATATGAGTCTGTAATTGTAAGACAACATTGTACTTATAAACATATACCTTATTTTTTTCTATGAAGTGGAATGTGCATTACACGGTATTTACTCACCACAAGCGCACGGTAAATTGACAGAAATACAAACTCCGTAGAGATGATATATTTAAAAAAAATCCGTGGAAAAGCAAGTTGTGTGAAAATGTTCGCATCTTATCGCGTCGCCGAGAACTCTGTGACCTTTACGCTTCAAAGGTACTAGAATCAGTATTAAGAATAAGTTTGCGAGGCTGTGAAGGTTTACGAAATTCTGGAGGGCCCTCTTGAATTCTGTCGGGTTCACATAAACCTCCGCTCATTTGTGGAAGCCCGAACGAGACTGCTCAAGTACACGTGGCACTGTAGGTCATCTTTAAATAATATGAAAGGAAGTCCCAAGCTGCGTTTGTCTGTATATTCGCTTAGAACTCCTTAACTTCTAAGTGGATTTCAATGCAGCAGTTTTTACCATAATTTCAAATATTTCACGAGAAAGGTATCAGACATTCACATTGGGTTTATATTTTATAAATTGGACTATCTTTGAAGGTATTCTAATGGTCTTCATGAGTAATGATTATTGAAAGAATATATGTACATATAGTAAGTAGTATTCGCGTAAATACAATAAATCATGATCGCTAATGATGTATAGAATAAAATAAAACACTACATTTTAAACTATAAACCAAGTAGTCCTTAAATTTCACCCAACTCCATGCCTTGATTATTATTATGTAAGTACTAGGTGTAGCCCGAAAAAAATATAACAAAATAATAAGAAAGTGTAGCCTATGTACTTCGCAACATCTTAAGAAATATGTCTAAAAGCATTCGATCAAAATCCGTTCAGTGGATTTGAAGATTAGCCTGCACAACGTGGCACAGTCGCGTCTTAATACATTATAATAGATAACTGCCATAAACACTTAATTAACACTTACAGCTTACCACACACACACTTAACCGTGATATCGTCCGAGTAGAAATTCGTCCGGGTAAAAATTAGCTTTTGTCTATTCCCAGGATTCAGTGTTTGTGGTGGTGTGGTGTTGTGTTTAGTTGTGAAAAAGTAAGAGACAGGCATACAGTTACTTTTGAATGGATATTTAGGTTTTTTGCCCACATTTTTTCACTTACCAATTTTTCTTGAAGCTGAATTCGTATGTTAATGCTGATTAAATTAGCTGAGTATAATATTTAAAAAGTTTTTCCGTTCCTATTTTAAATATATCAAAGTAAAGCACAGCTCTTGGCAAGTGATCTATTTCTTCCGTTACGACGAACATGATGACGCAGGAACAGAGCACGGGAAAGTTAAAGCGTGGCTAATGCGACCTAATTATTGTACCTGTACAGATTGCGGGATTGTAGCATTGTAACTACATACATACATATTCACGCCTTGTTCCCAACGGGGTAGGCAGAGACAATCTTCTTCCACTTGCTACGGTCCTGACATACGTCTTTCGCTTTCTCCACTTTCATCAATCTTCGCGTGCATGCTCGTTGGTTTAGAGTACTCTTGACCTGGTCTTTTTCCAGAACGTCTCAGATTTGATGGTGAAATGTTCGCCTAGGTCTTCCTCTCCCGACTTTACCATTTACACTCGCTTCATATATTTGTTTCGTCAACCTACTTTCATTCATCGTCTTTCACGCCGCGCCTCGCCGTCTACAATGTAACTAATAAGTTACAACTTAAAATTAATCCAATTCAAACCGATTAAAAAAAACCTAACGCGTCATAACTCCGGAGGCAATTTCCTGCAGAAATGAAGCATTTACGGCGCTATTACTCAATGATAATAAACACAGAAAATAAGAAAAATAATATCTGCTACACATTAGCGGCCATCGCGCTGCTGCGAGCGGTTTACGAGCGGTTTTTACGACGCCCGAGTTGATAAGATGTACACCTGGACTGTTAGAGACGCTTTTATTAATCTTCTAACTAACCCGTTTCAAGAAATGACGTGCGACTTTAGTATTGATCTATTGAGCAAAGCAAACATCTTGAAGAATACATTTTTATAAGAAACTAGCAGCTGCCCGCGGCCCCGCCCGCGGCCCCGCCCGCTTGCTCGCGCGTTGTAGCAGCTGGATAATGCTATATCTTCTCTTATGGTATAATACGGCTGACGGCTCGGTGGCGCAGTAGCTAAGCGTTTAGCTGCGGCGCTGGGGGTCGCGGGTTCGATTCCCTGCTCGGTACTAGTATTTGTATGGACTACAAATAATTGTTCCGGGTTTGGGTATTTGTCCATGTGCAATTTAAGTATGTAAACTGCCGCCGCAACTCAGGAGAAATTCCTACAGAGGAAAGGTTAATGTTTTTTTAGATAAAAAAATAACGATTTAAAAAGAATAACAACAATTTACATCTCTATCAAATTTCTTTCATACCCTTTCATTCGCGCTTAAACGAGTGAACTTCTAGAATCGTAAAGAACATTTTGAAAAAATGTGGTAGAATACGCTTTGTTGCACACCAAAGATAAAACATAGCAAAAAAAATAATAATAAAAAAACTTAATTAAACATGTCAGATAGTACAATGGGTGGTTGTTTCGCGAAGAAAAAGCGATCTCTTGCATATATGTATTTATTGGATGGACAGGATTGTTAAAACTGATTTTGGAAGTTGCATAAAAGCAATTGATATTCTATCAAAAATATACTTAAAATTTGACAGCTAGCTCGTCTGGTGCTGCACTCGCCACCAGGCGAGCCGCTGGCCCTGCCTATATAAAAAAATTCGATCGCTCGAAAAACACTTCGTCACCAGTGCACCGTTCAGGGACAATTGATTCAAACTCACTTCCCCAGAGACGCCTCGCTCCGCTACTGTTAACATCGATCTACCATTTATTATGAACCTTATAGATAATGCTTAAAATTCATTTTCCGTTATAGCCTGTGAACATTTATCTACGATGGTTACAATGAAAATTGACTTTAATTGTCGCCGCGTTAAGGTTTATATTCAATTGACCATGAAATGTGTTTACGCTTCTCTGGTATTGAAAAGGCGATATGTATAGTTGATGATCGGGCAATACAACGGCTGCATGGAACCCTATGCGAGCTGCTATGAAATGCATGAAGGTAAATGTGATTTGTTTATGAACGCGTTTATAATTTAGTTCGCTGGCGTCGTAACGAAGTGGCACTCCAAGTGATTTCATTTGCTCGCTGGATTTATGTTAGTAAAAGTTATCTGTTAAAGAAATCTAGAAGGTCGTGTGTACATAGATTTATGTTAGTAAAAGTTAACTGTTAAAGAAATCTAGAAGGTCGTGTGTATATAGATTTATTTGTATATCTGTAGCTACAACTGTTCGAAGACAATGTTATAAGCAATGTCTGATAAATATAAGTACCTTTAGATAATCTATGAACGTTGTTTACCAAAGTAAGAGTATGTTAATATTATAAATTTCTCCACAGTTACACTGTTCGACAGAGGACTTTACAAAAAAGCACAAACCTGACAATATTTTTTAAAAAAAATCTCGCTAACTAAATCTCGCTGAGTAAGCCTCTTCTGTACCATCAGGATATCGGATACCTCAGTCATGGCGATAGATGACGAGTGCAGGCAATCTAAACTTCATGAATTGAAAAGTAAAAATTAAACGCGATAAATATTTTGACCTACAAAATTTTTTGCTATAGCTTTATATAATTTTAAATTGTTATAATGATAAAAGTATGACAATAGTCTTACAATACATTACAAAAAAGTCTGTAAATGCTGCATATGACTATATGATTTTCCGAGTTGAATTAATTCGCAAAATATTAAGCTATAAAATAAACCTGCGTTACAAAACCAGCCGCGCTACCTCAAAGTGTCCAAGAACAAAACACTTTAATAATAATGCGACCTCGTTAACCAATTTTCCCGCCGAGCCCCGTTACTGAGCTGAAATAATCTTTGAAACGAATTCAGCCCTCTTCCCGAAGTCGTAGAGTAGTGGCGCGTAGTGGGCGGCGTTACGTCGTGCTACGGAGGCTCGTAGAGCTGAGTGCGGGGCTCGTAGACGTCTACGCTGCGCTTCTGATAGTGATGTTAATATTATGAGTATCGGTTTTAATTTATATTATATAATAATCGGTTTAACCAGTATTTAATAAATTCTAATATTACTATTTCTACGTTACTAATATTTTTAGAGGCTTCAAGAGATGAATATTTACTAAAGTATATTTTACGTAATAATTATTAATATGCATACATATAATACTTAACACATAAAAATGAATCGGTGTTAGATTGAAATCAATAAAATAAGAATTGACATTAGACGAAATTAATTTTCTCATCTCGTAGAATAAATTATTTTCATATTATCATCGATTTTCGTAATTTTATTACTTATATATTACAGTAAAAAGTCATCCGCATTCCTAATACTTTAATAAAATGAAAAAAAAAGAAGTTGAATCGTACTATACGTCTAAAAAAAATTTAATACACATAATTTAGAAAACTCTTAAAATTAAGTAATTATACTCTATCGATAAGATCCTGCTGAAATGTTACATCTCTAGATTTAGAGAGGGGCGTCTCTTGTCTATATGAACAGCGGCCAGCAATGGTGGCAGCCACGTTTCCTATTAACTACTGTTTGCTAAGCGTTAGCTCGTGTTTGTGCCCCCATGTCTCTGCGTGAACCACACGCTGCGACACGGCGCCGGTTCAGTTTTCTCAGTTAAAGCTCTCGATAACAGCAGTGGAAGTTTAATTATTGTACGCGATATTCTTAGATTTATATATTTCAATGCAATGTTTTTTATAATTGGGTTTTGTAAAATAAAAATGAAATATTAAAGCAGAGGCCACGATAGTGAAGTGGTTCGGCTATTTGCCAGTTGGTGGCTTCTGGTGGTTAGTTTCCACATGTTGTGTTGATGTTGGGTGGCTCGAACCAGTGAGTTTTACTAAACTAGGGCATCGTGTATAATAATAAAAAGCTTAGATAAACTCTATTAATTGTAATACTAAACTTACTAAACTTAAACTAGTATTAGCGGAGGATTCCCTTAAAATAACTGCAGTGTTACTTGGCAACACTGAGCCATTTGAGTGCGCCGCTCAAACAACGCCGGGAGCAAACTGCGAGCATGACTCACGCATCGGCGTCCGGTGCGAGCGGTCCACCAGCTCGAGGCGTCTGCTAATTAATCATCGCTGGCCAATGATGAGGAAATGAAGTAAAGAATAGTGGGATGTTATTTAAATTACCTTTGCTGCAATCTTTCGACACGATGAATGAAGAAATTCAAATTTCGTTTGTCAATTGTTGTTTTTTTTACAGTTTGCCATTTTCGATTTACACACACACTCGCCGATTTAACGATAACCACGACAGCCGAGTTGGTTGTGGACTTCTACCACTGCCACCACCACTACCACTGCCACACAGAGTACGATTTGAATCGTTGGCCTCAGCATAGATGATGTCCTCTATTCTGACTACTTTTGCGGCGACAACTTCCGAATACTATGAGCAGTTGTAAGCTGAGCAAGAAATGTTGTAGTGCCGTAAGTGTAGGCGCGAACACTCGTCTCTACCTTCCCACATCAGATGTAACGCTTGTACCATACTATCGTAGGAACCCAGACCCGAACCCAGAACCCATGGTTGCTGGGTTCGAATATAGGAATAATGAAAAATATTTCGACGACATATGAAGTGCACCTACCCGCACTGGAGCATAGCGTGACGGGCCTTCCCAAGCCCTCTCAGATATTTCAGAAGTCTTTGCCCAGCAGTGAGCACTTAGAGGCTGCTACTTTATTTTTGCATCCAGCACAAATTACAGCCTTTGTCGACATTATCGTCATTTACTCTACCGTGGGTATCGTGTCCCAAAAGTAATCAACCCCCTCTTAGCCTGCTGGAACACCTAAGAATGTTTATTTTACTTTTGAAATCGGCGGATGTCAAGACACCTCTGCATATCTCACTATACTGTTCTTTGCCCAAAACATCTCGTAAAACGATTTTCACAGCGCTACTGATTTTGTATATTTAATTTTAAAAAATCTGTTTGTTTATCTACATTGCTGTGTTTAATCTAAAGACTGTCGTGTCATATGTGGACGGGAATATCTAAATGATTTCAAATGTTTTAACTAGTATTGTTAGATTTTGTATCTAATTCTATAAAAAAGAACGAAGTATATTATTCATGGCACAATGCAAAAATAGAATGATTTTTTGGACAATAAAAAAATGCACACCTCGATCCCCTCGATGCCGATCTTTTCTCCCATGTCCTTTTTTCTACTTACAAATTTGAACATAATAACAGCTTTAAGCAAGCCTAAATTGAATAAATAATTTTTGATGTAGATCTCATGGCTTTAGTCTCTATTGTATACATAAATGTAGGTTCTTACACATTCATCGTCGGAATTTCGTTATTATCTCGTAAGCAACAAAGATTTTAGTAATAGTTCTATATGGATCATCCCAAAGGCAAATGGAAACTTTCAATAAGTAATTTTTCAATGGAACTTTTCTACACTTACATTCAACTACTATTACTTACATTGTAGCTATAGAATTTAAGAATAAATTATAGAAATTCACTAAGTTGTATCATTGATATACACATCTCAACGAGAGGAGATCGCATCACAAGTGACAACAATCGCAAGTATAAATTATATAAATGAATAAGGTATCCTCTTCGATGATATCCGCAGCAGAACCAAGGTAACCGACATAGCTACATGGATCAGCGAGCCGAAGTGGCAACGGGTAGGAAAAAAGGGTCGCGAGTGGCACCCACGTACAGGCAATCTTAGTGTGGGACGACCCCCCGCAAGATGGATTGACGACCTGCGCAGTGTTGCAGGAAGTCGATGGATGCAGGGGGCTCAGGACCGAGCTTTGTGGCAATCTTTGGGAAGGCCCATGTTCAGCTGTGGACTTGTAACGGGCTAAAATGATGATGATGAATAAGGTATCTTTTACTCCCAACATTCCATTTATAAGGAAAAGGTAATCTTAATATTTTCATTACTGTTATAAACACATCCCATTTCGCTCTCCGATCAATCTCTTAAACAAAATCGACGTCGTCTGTGTTACGACGAAGGGGTGGATTCGCCCCTATTCTAATATTTTCATGTACGTTAGTCCTGTCTTCAATATTTTGCTAAAAATAATAGGTAATTCTATAACATGTAAGTATACAATAGTTTATTAATCCTTCGCCTATCATAACTATAGAATTTTCATGAATTAAATTCTTATATCTAATTAAAATTATATAAATAAATTTAAAAGAATTATAATTTATAAGGGTTTTTAATTTCGCACAGAATCCTTACATTATTCCAAGGTAACAAGAAGCCTTACTTACTTCCTACAAAGTCGTCTATCCTCTCACGGATGTCATGCCGGAGTCTGTTAAGCAGTTTCCAAGATTAGCCCATACCAACGAAAAGACAATAACTTTAAAGGCGCTTAAGGAAGACAGTTATTACAAAATTACAGACAGATACTTAAATTTTGTTTATATGTATAAGCAATAAATATGACCCATGTTTACCTGATTAGCTACGGATTATCAAATACGTTTCTCATACAAGCGTGTAAGCTCCAGCGCCGTTAACCATTTAGCGTTGCAAATTGACGGGCCCCATTCAAAAAGCTGGCGGTAGTACTCCAGCAGCTAGCCGGTAACATCGGATCCCTGAGAGGCAGCGCGGCGTTATCGCAGGCAGCGTGATCGTTACCGTATTGGGCGGGCGGGCGGGCGGCAGGTCGCGCGGGCGGGAGCCAGTCGCCGCCCGCCCGCGCGTCACTCCACACGCGTCGGCCGCCCCGCGGCGTCACCGCCCGTGCCGATAGTGGCCTATAATCACACATATCAGTGTTTACCTAGTGTTGTTTAACGTGTTTTTACAAGGTGTAATGGAAACCCCCCTTTTTAACCTTTACCTCTTTACCTCATCATTACTGGAAGCGACCCCGTCCGATGATTCGTTTGTTTCTTATCACTGTCTCTCGGCGCACGGTATCGGTGAGCTGCGAAGAAATGCGAAATGTTTGCTTTTAATTGGGTGGCTATAAAAATGTCTGTTTGAAAGGATATCGGGTGTTTTATCATTTAATTAACACGTGTTCTGCGGTCTGGTGAGAACATTTATTTGCTATTGTAATAAGTAATACTTAAAATATCCTATGTTTATTATTAACTTTTCTAATTGAAAATAAACCTGTTATAAGCGATAGATTAGAGCGTCGGTATTGCGTGTGTATTTCGAATAAAACGTCGTTTTTCTTTTTCGTACAAATAAAAGTAAATGCGAATTTAATATCTAAGCGGGTTCATGTTGAACATCGTAGAGTACACAGGTAGCTTCTATCAACATTCTGTGGTGATCTTGTCTGTCAACGAGTTTGTCAGATCGCTCTACAGAAAATGCAGACTTGTCCATACATCGACTTGTATTATTATTTTCTACTCAATGAAACCATAATGACTAACTGACAGACGACGCACAGCCGAAGCCGCTGCGTCTAGAAGCATGGAATTTGCACTTCCGATATAACGTAGATGAGCTACTAAGAAATAATTTTAAATAACACATCCCCTGAGGCGGTTGAATAGGGATGTAAGTTTGTATGGAAGTACATAATTTTTTAAGTTGGAATGTGGTTGTATGATTTCATAGTTGTCGTTACGAAATCCTATCGGGCAGACTGCTTTTATTTAAGTTTAAATAAAAAAGACAGATAAAATATTGTCAGATCACTATAGTTGGAAGGCCATTTGTTAAAATTGTCTATTTTTCTCTTTCCATTCAAGTTTAATTAATGTTACATTTTCCATGTAACAGCTTTACATAACTTGCTCGTGGCTACTTAACTAAGCTTTATCACCATAAACAAACAAAGACTACAGTATTACTCAAAGACTAAGTACCTTTATCAGACCATTTTATGTCTATTCCAGAACATAGACCTCTCCAAAAAGCGCCAGCAAAACCCGAATGTATGCCGATACTCAGTACGCTGAGCAAGCGGGTGGGTGAACTTGCCCGGCGCGGTGAGTACGGGCAGAGTCGGCTTCGGTGAATTCCGTTACTAAACAAATAGTACTCAGCTAAAGCAAATTTCATGCTGGCCATTAATTTAAACCCTCATCTGATATGAAAACTAAACACTATTTAAGAAAATAAGCTTTTACATAAGGCTGGTAATTAGCATTTCCGCTTCATTATTTCTTCTCGAATGTACAATGTTATTGAAATAAGCCATTCATTGGAGCATTAGCAACAATGTGAATGAACATTTTCACGAGTACTACAAGAGACGACTCGACCTTGAGTAAAACAACTTTGAATCGAGTCGCTGCATGCGTTCTGTTCGTGCCCGGCCGGATGTCGCCGGTGCGAGGCACCATAACTGCAACAATTAAAGTTTAACAACACACATCTCTTGGTTAACATATTGTACAATGTACATCGGAAATTAATTAGTTCAAATACCAACGGGAATTCGAACTGTAAAAAAAAAATTAAAGTAACAGCCTGTAAGTGCCCACTGCTGGGCAAAGGCCTCCTTCTCAAATACTAGTCTCAGAGAGGGTTTAGGAGCCGGGAAGGGCCCGCCACGCTGCTCCAGTGCGGGTTGGCGAGCTTCACATATCCTCGAAATATCGGATATGTGAAGCCTGCCAACCCGCACTGGAGCAGCGTGGCGGGCCCTTCCCAGCTTCCCAGCTCCTAAACCCTCTCTGATACTCGTATTTGAGAAGGAGGCCTTTGCCCAGCAGTGGGCACTTTTAGGCTGCTTTTTTTTTTTTTTTACTTGTGCAGAACAATATATCACACAATATACTTAATATCAGTAAATAATATATGTATGTAGTCGTGGTAGCGTAGTGAACAGGACGCTCGCTTTAGTTTCATGGAGCGCGAGTGACCTGGGTTCGATCCCCGGTGCTGGTACATCTAAAATTGGTCATAGGCGGCGAAGGAAAACATTGTGTGGAAACCTGTCTCAGAAATATTTAAAAATATTATTTCCCGGACTTGTGAAGTCCGCCAACCTGCTATGGTGCAGGCCCTTCCCGGCTCCAAAATTTGATAAGGAGGCATTTGTCCAGCAGTGGGCATTTGCAGGCAACTGCCTTCCTTCCTACCAGTAATTATTTTCTTACATTATAAACTAGATTCCGAGGTATTTTAGCCAATTGAAACTCCTTGAATACTGATGATAATCTATTCTTAAATACGTACGTAAATATTTAAAAAACTAAGTGTATCTTTACATAATAATATAATATAAATTCAGCATTCAATGTGTGTCATATTAATGCCCAAAGCATTCCTAGCCACTTTTCTTACTTTGAGGATGCATTCTCATCTAATTGCATTCATGCAATCCTCGTTTCAGAAACCTGGCTGAAGCCTTCTTTATTATCTTCTTTATATCCTCTATCTGACTTCGTCCTCATTCGTAATGACCGAACAGAAAAAAGAGGTGGTGGGGTTGCTATTTATCTTAGAGCAAATATTTCGTACAAGATAGTCTTGGCTTCCTCTTATCCCTACTCCGCCTCAGCAGAGTTTTTGTTCCTCGAAATTGATATTAAGGGAGTTAAGGCGATTTTAGGGGTAGTGTACTGTCCTCCTACCTTAGAATATTTCACTGCTTTAGAGACTGCTCTTGATACCATTGGGTCTGACTACACACACTACATGATAATGGGTGATTTTAATACCGATTTATTGAGAAATAACTCTCGTGCTCTAAAACTTCGGTCGATCATTGAATCAGTCAATCTCTTCATTCTTCCATTACAGGCAACTCATCATAATTTTGACACTAATGATTCATGGATTGATCTCATTATTACTTCTTCGCCTGACCGTGTGATTAGCCATGGACAGCTACCCGCCCCAAGTTTTCACGTCATGATTTGATCTATTTTCCTATAGAATAAAACCTCCTAAACACAACCCGACTTTTCTGCATTTACGCAATTTTCAAGATTAAATACCGACAAACTTAAAAATGACGCATCCCTTACTGACTTTACTCCTTTATTAGCAGCTTCCACAATTGATGATAAAGTCTCTTTTCTCAATAATACTGTTATCAATATCTACAACGTTCATGCTCCCTTACACAAAGTAAGAGTAAAAGCGTCCTCCAGCCTTGGATGACAAGAGGCGTAAGGTGGCAATGACAAGACAGGATCGGGCGTTTCAGAAATTTAAAGACAACGTTCAGAAGAGAACTGGGCTCGCTTCAAACTACTAAGAAATAGATGCAATCAGATGGTACGAAATGCTAAACGCCGATATATCCACGATAATATTAATAATTCGTCGGCAGCTGATGTGTGGAAATTCTTAAGATCTCTCGGTTTCGGAAAAGTGATTTCACCGGATTATGGTTCAGATCTTAAATTGGATGACATTAATTGTCATTTGCCTCGACTTCTTTGTTGGACCTTGCAATCCGGACTCAAACAATTCTTTCCATAGGTTTAATGCAACCTCCTTCTGTTCCTTTCTTTCAATTTTCCCTATTACTCAAGACGAAATTATGAAAATTATTCATTCAATCAAATCCAAAGCTGTGGGCTGCGATGATATAAGTAAGGTAATGTTATCTATGATCCTCAGTACCTGCTTCCCGTCATTACTCATATTATAAACTTTTCCCTTGACTCTGGTCAGTACCCTATCCAGTGGAAAAAAGCTTATGTACGACCAATTCCTAAAATCCTTAATCCTGTATTGCCAAATCATTTCCGCCCAATTTCAATTCTCCCGTTTCTATCGAAAGTTTTGGAAGCCTGTGTTCATAAGCAAATTTCTTTTATTTGTAGCAAAACATAACCTACTGAATAATTTTCAGTCGGGGTTTCGTCCTGGTCACAGCACCACCACTGCACTGATTAAGGTTACTGACGATATAAGAAAAGCGATGGATGAGCAGAAACTCACAGTGGTGGCGCTTGTTGACTTTTCAAATGCTTTTAATACAGTTGATCATGATATCCTTCTCTCAATCCTTACATTTCTTCGATTTTCATCCCCGGCCTTGGAATGGTTTTCATCCTATCTTCGCGGTCGCCAGCAATCAGTCCGATTAGGACAGCAGCTATCTGCATGGGCTGATCTAGAGTCTGGTGTACCGCAAGGCGGTATACTTTCTCCAATAATGTTTTCTTTATTTATAAATTCTATCACATCAGTTGTCGACTGTTCGTACCATCTGTATGCTGATGATCTTCAGCTCTATATTCACTCTAGCATTAAGGATTTAAACAATGCTATTAAAAGTCTTAATGATAATCTCGATGCCATCAGAGATTGGTCACACAGATACGGAGTCTCTGTCAATCCATCAAAATGTAAAGTGATGGTTATGGGTAGTGCAAGAATGCTCGCAAGGGTGGATTATGGAAGTCTTGCTCCTGTTCTCTACAACGGCCTTATCATCCCATACTGTCATTCCATGAAAAACCTTGGTTTACATCTGGACCACACTATGACTTGGAATTTACACATCGGTGAAACCAGCCGTAAAGTCGTTGCCACTTTGCGCTCTCTTTATCGTCTCAAGAATTTCCTACCTTTTAAAACCAAACTCTTGCTGGTCCATTCACTTATTCTACCCATTATCGACTATGCAGATGTGTGTTACCCAGATCCACCGCAATATCTTCTTACTAAACTGGAGCGCCTTCTCAATAACTGCATAAGATTTATTTTCGGTTTGCGTAAGTATGACCATATTTCCTTCTATCGTTCAAAGCTAAAATGGCTTACTATTCACCAAAGGCGTAGCTCCAGAATCTTATCAGTACTTTATTCCGTTTTAAACGATGCAAACTCTCCTTCGTATCTTAAGGATAACTTCAATTTTCTTTATTCGAGTCATAACCGAGTGCCTCGAACTTCAAACAGCTTGAAGGTTAGTGTTCCACAACATAGTACTGGTTTCTTTTCTTCTTCTTTCACCGTTCAAGCCACACTTCTCTGGAACGCTCTCCCCGATGATATCAAGAAAGCTCCGAACAAAACTCCTTCAAAACCCTGCTCCGTCGTCACTATCTCAAGGCAAATGCCATCTAAAATTTTCTCTCCTCATTTAATTTGTTTATGTATGTATTATATGTTTATGTATAGTGTATTATGTATGTTATATTATAAGTATGTAAGTATATTACAAAGGTTATATATTTAATATTTATATTTAATTTATATGTATTATTTATTTTGTACCTGCCAACATGTTTTCTTTCTCACCCAGGGTTGACTGGTAGAGAATGCCAAAAGGCATTAAGTCCGCCCATTGTATTCCTTTCTTTTTTTTTTAAGGGACACAATAAAGAATAAATAAATAAATAAATAAATAAATATAAAGAAACTATAATTTTATCGCGTTTAATTAGATTTTTTTAGATCTCGAAGTTGCGTGCGCTTCCCAGCACCCGGCGTCATTCGGACGGCAGGAAGTGGGTGAAATATTAATTGAAAGAATCCGTTACATTCATACATAATATATATTCGCATCGTACAGGTCAAGCTAATAGACATGTATTTAAAAAAAAACAAATGTTTTAAATGGGAATCAAAGTTGTAATCGGAAACTATAATGTATGATTATCTGAGTACTGAATAAATTTTATTCGAAAGGGGTAAATAAAAATCATCCTCTAGTTGTACAATGTTATGTAGAGATATAATATTATTTTCATGAACTAAATAAAACATATTTTTATTAACCTTGTCATTAATATATATCTATGAGGTAGAAATTACATATCTTTATTTCTTTTCTGTCGTGCAGTCGCTTCACCACTAGGGGTCTGTGTGTTTGTCTATGTGCGATCTAACATAGACAAACAATCAGACCTGGATCAACTTCCGCACCGTCAACCGAGCCTAATGCCTATCTAATTGTATCTATCTTGTGTTTTGATGATGACAATTCCTCGTGACCGATGTCGACCACAACGACAACAGCAGCACACTATCGGCAGTCGACAATGCGCACGCGCAACCGCCATGGCACTCATTCCTCTTTGCCTTCCCATAGTCTAAGTAACGGTTATTGACATAAAATAGATAAAAAAGAATGGCATATTTCTTTTATTTTATTTTAAAAACTTTATCGTTTACACCTTATAGTATGAGGCGATAAAGGGCGGACTTAATGCCTGTTGGCATTCCCTGCCAGTCGACCCATGGTATTTAATTAACTAACAAATAAAAATAAATTTGAAAACTTTTATAATTTTTTTAAAGAAATACATAATAATGTATTATTATCTGTGTACAAAGATAAATAAATATCAATTAGATAGACAATAATAACTAAATAAATGCATACTTGTAAATAAAATAATTTACTCGAAATTACCTACCATTTAAATTTAAACAATGTTCTCTAACTGTTTTTTTAAATGAGTCCTTGTCCGAATGAATGCCTATTCCTTAATTTTGCCAGGTAGGGAGTTCCAGAGCAGTATAGCCTGAACACCAAAAGAGTTCTTTCACATATTTCTTCTCCGTAAGAGGAATCTAATTACGAAATAGAATTTGTTATGATAATTAATAGTAATTAATAATTAAATAAAAGTAATATTTGAATTCCTTTGTCGAAATATATTATTCGATTAAAAGAAAACGCGATGTTAAGGGATAAGGTTTGAGGAAGGGTTAGATGTAGTTTGGCTGGGATTCGAACCCACGGCTCGGCAGTCAGGTAAGTTAACTTCTAAGTTACGCGGTTGTCTTATCATTGAAGTAGGCTTTGTAAAGAAAGAAAAATGGTTCAATAAAATCTTTAATATTTAATTTTAGTAGCAAACATTTTTTCCTCACAAATGAAATTCATCTTATCTTTATTCTCGAAATAAACACGCTAGGAACATTCAAAAGGTACAAGAGAGCGCTCTGAAAAAACTTACCTTTGTCGTTCCATCATTTCATTGTGTCAGATATGAAAGAAAAATCAAATATACATCCTGCTTGAAGGACCATCGATACACTTCTCTTTCAATTGGTTGAAGCGTTTTGTATGAAAACATCATGTATGGTCACTTTATTATGCATGATTACATCTATGGCACAGTACCTTTTGAATAAAACACGTTTCATTCCTCTCCTGTAATAGTATTTAAACAGGTGAGATTCATTTCCGATGATCACGTATTAATATTGTTCTACAAAAAATCTGCGGCTATACATTGGTCTCTCTTTTAAAAAGTGTCCATAATCCCGATGGAAGAAGAATTGATTCGCAAATTAGAAGCGTGAAGTCGTGCCAACGGAGATCCGTCTCTACACACCCCCAGAGAAAATGAGCGTGTGTGCTTATATACATGTTCCGGTAGGTGGCGCGATGAGTATGTATCAGAAATAAAATTTAATAAAAACTCTACCAAAGCGCTACGTATCGGATCTAGATTTAGTAATTTTCTTCTTTGGGTCTAAACTAACATATATTGTGAATATAAGTTTGTCTATACCGCCATCTATCGAGTCCTAGCATAGCTATGAACCATCGTTCAGACAGTACAAATATGACCTCAATTTGACAAGTCGTTCAAAACTTACACGATGACGTACATACACATATATAAAGACCATCCCACATCCCCTCCCTATTCCCCTCCTCTTCCCTCCCATCTTTCAAATATCCTTAAGACCGGCAATGCACCTGCAGCATCTATGGTGCTGCAGATGTATGTGGGCGACGGTAATCACCACCATCAGGTGAACCGCTTGCTCGTCTGTCGACTTTTCCATAAAAAAAAATACATTACGTATATCTTTACTCGAAGCACAGAGTAGATCGCGAATTGAATTTATGTCACTTACGACATTTGTCACACAGTAAATCACAGTCTCTACGCACCCTCTGGACTTTACACTCCGCACACGTTTGAAATAAATCGGTACACTGTCACTGTGCTGCTGACTCTACAACCACCCTTAACTTTATTCTGTTATCGTAAAAAGTATAAACAAGCGTATAGAGATTGCGTAAACCGTTAAATTCAAAACACAGATTTTGATTTATATGTAAAATAAACATACGAAATAAACTTAAAATTCGCTGATATAATTTTCATTTAAACTGTTTCATATCGTCTTGTGTCATAATTCATGAAATATTGCCAAATAAATCTCTGTTTTCAGACGTTTACGATAAAAGCTTCCTCCGGGCTTTGGGTATTGATTATTCGTATACACTATTTCGTCATCCTACGTAAATATTTTCTTTCATTTCGACTGCATACTAAAAAAAGTACATATAAAAAACATTGAAATTATTAAAGTTTTAAGATATTTCTCATCATCATCATCATCATCATCATCATCATCATCATCATCATCATCATCATCATCATCATCATCATCATCATCATCATCATCATCATCATCATCATCATCATCATCATCATCATCATCATCATCATCATCATCATCATCATCATCATCATCATCATCATCATCATCATCATCATCATCATCATCATCATCATCATCATCATCATCATCATCATCATCATCATCATCATCATCATCATCATCATCATCATCATCATCATCATCATCATCATCATCATCATCATCATCATCATCATCATCATCATCATCATCATCATCATCATCATCATCATCATCATCATCATCATCATCATCATCATCATCATCATCATCATCATCATCATCATCATCATCATCATCATCATCATCATCATCATCATCATCATCATCATCATCATCATCATCATCATCATCATCATCATCATCATCATCATCATCATCATCATCATCATCATCATCATCATCATCATCATCATCATCATCATCATCATCATCATCATCATCATCATCATCATCATCATCATCATCATCATCATCATCATCATCATCATCATCATCATCATCATCATCATCATCATCATCATCATCATCATCATCATCATCATCATCATCATCATCATCATCATCATCATCATCATCATCATCATCATCATCATCATCATCATCATCATCATCATCATCATCATCATCATCATCATCATCATCATCATCATCATCATCATCATCATCATCATCATCATCATCATCATCATCATCATCATCATCATCATCATCATCATCATCATCATCATCATCATCATCATCATCATCATCATCATCATCATCATCATCATCATCATCATCATCATCATCATCATCATCATCATCATCATCATCATCATCATCATCATCATCATCATCATCATCATCATCATCATCATCATCATCATCATCATCATCATCATCATCATCATCATCATCATCATCATCATCATCATCATCATCATCATCATCATCATCATCATCATCATCATCATCATCATCATCATCATCATCATCATCATCATCATCATCATCATCATCATCATCATCATCATCATCATCATCATCATCATCGAACAAAAACTCCTTCAAACCCTGCTCCGTCGTCCACTATCTCGGTAAATAATCTCAAAATTTTCTCTCCTCATTTAATTTGTTTATGTATGTATTATATGTTTATGTATAGTGTATTATGTATGTTATATTATAAGTATGTAAGTATATTACAAGGTTATATATTTAATATTTATATTTAATTTATATGTATTATTATCTGTGTACAAAGATAAATAAATATCAATTAGATAGACAATAATAACTAAATAAATGCATACTTGTAAATAAAATAATTTACTCGAAATTACCTACCATTTAAATTTAAACAATGTTCTCTAACTGTTTTTTTAAATGAGTCCTTGTCCGAATGAATGCCTATTCCTTAATTTTGCCAGGTAGGGAGTTCCAGAGCAGTATAGCCTGAACACCAAAAGAGTTCTTTCACATATTTCTTCTCCGTAAGAGGAATCTAATTACGAAATAGAATTTGTTATGATAATTAATAGTAATTAATAATTAAATAAAAGTAATATTTGAATTCCTTTGTCGAAATATATTATTCGATTAAAAGAAAACGCGATGTTAAGGGATAAGGTTTGAGGAAGGGTTAGATGTAGTTTGGCTGGGATTCGAACCCACGGCTCGGCAGTCAGGTAAGTTAACTTCTAAGTTACGCGGTTGTCTTATCATTGAAGTAGGCTTTGTAAAGAAAGAAAAATGGTTCAATAAAATCTTTAATATTTAATTTTAGTAGCAAACATTTTTTCCTCACAAATGAAATTCATCTTATCTTTATTCTCGAAATAAACACGCTAGGAACATTCAAAAGGTACAAGAGAGCGCTCTGAAAAAACTTACCTTTGTCGTTCCATCATTTCATTGTGTCAGATATGAAAGAAAAATCAAATATACATCCTGCTTGAAGGACCATCGATACACTTCTCTTTTCCTAAGTAATTTTCTTTGACTTATTGCGAAACAATCAATTATTCGGAACACTGAATGTTGCTTGAGCGACTCTCCAACAAAATCTATCCGCTAGAAATAATAAGTTTATTATTAATTTCCTCACAAGTAAAATGTTTGAGAACAAATTACGCTTAATTTACGAAAACATTTAATATAAGAGAGGTATTTCATATTTCTTGTTGAAGCATTTCATTTATCTTTCAATTGGTTGAAGCGTTTTGTATGAAAACATCATGTATGGTCACTTTATTATGCATGATTACATCTATGGCACAGTACCTTTTGAATAAAACACGTTTCATTCCTCTCCTGTAATAGTATTTAAACAGGTGAGATTCATTTCCGATGATCACGTATTAATATTGTTCTACAAAAAATCTGCGGCTATACATTGGTCTCTCTTTTAAAAAGTGTCCATAATCCCGATGGAAGAAGAATTGATTCGCAAATTAGAAGCGTGAAGTCGTGCCAACGGAGATCCGTCTCTACACACCCCCAGAGAAAATGAGCGTGTGTGCTTATATACATGTTCCGGTAGGTGGCGCGATGAGTATGTATCAGAAATAAAATTTAATAAAAACTCTACCAAAGCGCTACGTATCGGATCTAGATTTAGTAATTTTCTTCTTTGGGTCTAAACTAACATATATTGTGAATATAAGTTTGTCTATACCGCCATCTATCGAGTCCTAGCATAGCTATGAACCATCGTTCAGACAGTACAAATATGACCTCAATTTGACAAGTCGTTCAAAACTTACACGATGACGTACATACACATATATAAAGACCATCCCACATCCCCTCCCTATTCCCCTCCTCTTCCCTCCCATCTTTCAAATATCCTTAAAGACCGGCAATGCACCTGCAGCATCTATGGTGCTGCAGATGTATGTGGGCGACGGTAATCACTTACCATCAGGTGAACCGCTTGCTCGTCTGTCGACTTTTCCATAAAAAAAATAAAAATAAAGATATTCCTCTATGTCGATGGCAGTCATGAGACGTTCACAGTATTTACCTTAGTTATCTGAAATAGAATATTGTATTGCACGAATACGATAAATTGTACATTCATAAAAGAATGAGGAACTCTTCCCTGTTATTTTACGGCTGCTCTTGAAATAACTCTGGCTTTGTCACGCCGGGGGCAGAGTCACACCAAGGATTCTGTTTGAATGTGGTCATGCAGATTCGTATTACGAAGTGATCCGCGCCATGCGTTAGCCGCTGTTGAAATTAGGAGTTTGTTTCGGGCGGAATCAAACAGGCGGGCGATCATTGTTATGATAGTAATTGAAATAAGTGGAGGAATATTAAGTTTATATGAAGTTGTTTCTATCTGTATACAAACAGACGAGACTCTGCCATCCGAATGAAGACGAAATATTTATTAAAATTCGGCGAACCCAAATCCTACAGACTAGTGATGGGGGGAAGCTTACCTTTTAATAAATGAAAGCCGGATTTTACTGGCGTTATCTCAAAGAAGACTATATTTAGGAGTCGACAGAAATATTCTTATATAACAGCAGAGACTGAAGGAAATGCCTTCGGGAAATCTCGTGGCTTACGACAAATAGCGGAATACCTATCTCAAAACATACTACGATTGCAATTCTCAAGCAAAGCGTAACCATTGTTGAGGCTAGTCTTCGACGTGGAACCTACGGCTCGTCCATAGCCTAGCCTATGTCCTGCAGTGGACAAACTATTATATAACTAAATGGTGGGAAGACATTGCTAGTGACTAATAAAAAAAATACATTACGTATATCTTTACTCGAAGCACAGAGTAGATCGCGAATTGAATTTATGTCACTTACGACATTTGTCACACAGTAAATCACAGTCTCTACGCACCCTCTGGACTTTACACTCCGCACACGTTTGAAATAAATCGGTACACTGTCACTGTGCTGCTGACTCTACAACCACCCTTAACTTTATTCTGTTATCGTAAAAAGTATAAACAAGCGTATAGAGATTGCGTAAACCGTTAAATTCAAAACACAGATTTTGATTTATATGTAAAATAAACATACGAAATAAACTTAAAATTCGCTGATATAATTTTCATTTAAACTGTTTCATATCGTCTTGTGTCATAATTCATGAAATATTGCCAAATAAATCTCTGTTTTCAGACGTTTACGATAAAAGCTTCCTCCGGGCTTTGGGTATTGATTATTCGTATACACTATTTCGTCATCCTACGTAAATATTTTCTTTCATTTCGACTGCATACTAAAAAAAGTACATATAAAAAACATTGAAATTATTAAAGTTTTAAGATATTTCTCATCATCATCATCATCATTTCAGCCTATCACAAGTCCATTGCTGAACATAGGCCACAAAGCTCGGTCCAAGACATCTCCATTAGCCCATTGAAATGCTTTGCTAAAGATAAGACTGTTAGACTAGATAATTCTCTAAGAAAGCGCGTGAACAAACGACATTCATATCTTGAAGTGTTTGTTCCTACTCAGGCGGCTTGGTGAGCACAGTGTCCCTGAGTATTAGTAACTCAGGGTCACACCCCGACACTGTTCTACGAGGTTTGGGTTCGGCCAATTCGACTGAGTCGCTCGTTGCTTTATGCCGTAGAATATCCAAATGTCAGATACGATCTGTTCAACATAGTGCACGCATTTAGGTTATGCGTGTAAATAGGTATTTTTTTATGGGAAAGGCGACAAACGAGCACGGTTTACCTGATGGTAAGTGTACATCTAGAACACCAGAGGTGCTCCAGGTGCGTTGTCGGCCTGTAAGGGTATTTGGTATCTATCAATCTGGGAAGGAGGATGAGGAGGAGAACGAAACACAAGGTGCCTCTACTTCACGCCGATATTCTGCGGTACAATCCTTCAAAGGCCGACCACGCACCCGTAGCTCCTCTGGTGTAGCAGATGTACGCGGGCGTGGACTTACCACCAGACGAGTAAAACACCTCGGGAATCTGTGACTGCATTAATTTGAGTCAAAAAATATAATGGTGGCTAACGCTACGCTAAATGATGATGATGATGATGAGAGAGATGCCAAATTCCCTTACGCCACCACCACATGAAAAGTAATGAATTAACATGATAAATTATAAAATATGACGATTCAATTAGAATAAAATCGGTGTTCTCATCTCGACCTCAATTGGATGCAGTCCAAGTGTAGATAGATACCGCAATCGTGTGTATTGATTGACCCCCGCCAGCTGCAATCATAAGAGACCTTCAGCTTGTGGGGTCAATAAATACTTATAAATAGTAACATCGTTTATGTTATTTGTAGATGACATAAAATTTTAACACTTCCCATTCCATAAATGTTCAAAATTCAAATAACACATTGAGAGCTGGCAAAATGGTCCATTGTATGCGTCCCGGTTTCGATCCCCGATGCCGGCAGCTCTAAAATGTTTAATAGCTATTTGAAGTGTTGAATTTATCCTGTGCACGGCGGCGAGCCAACCTGAGTGTCCGAGAATTAAATATAAAGAAATATGGTTTCGCGGATGTGTGAAGTCCGCCTACATTGACGCATACCCAGCAGTAGGCGTTTACCGGGTGGTACTTTACTTAATTTTAGTAGTTTGGACCGTGTCTGCTTTTCCTGTTCTGGGTGACGGATCCTCAACGATACGTTTGCCCCTACGCGCCCCAAATTGAAATCTTCATTTCAATATTTGCGTTCCTCCCATGAACGCAATCTTCTATCACATGACTATCTTGTACTCCAATTGCCCCCTACACCGTACTGGTTTACCCTCAAAAGTGGACCTCCTGTTACGACACGTGCACGACATGCCTCTACTTCACGCCGGCGTTCTGCATGGTCGTGGTACTACCCCGGTGGAGCCGGCCCATTGCAGCAGCAGCTAAAGCCACCGCTTTGCTCTGCTACCGCTATATACTAATCCACGCTGCAGTCTTATCGGCCAACCGTCAGACACCGAACTGTCGAGAGGATCACATAAAGAGCGTATTTATAGCTCTGAGTGCTTTAGGAAATCCTGCATCGCGTTGCAAATGCTCATAAAACCATTTTATAACTGGTGCGACTGGAGCACTGGATGTCTGTCTGTCGCGAAAATTATTAGCAATCGCAATTGAACTATAATTAAACCAATGCTTTAAAAATATTAATTCTAATTTTTTTTTATTCATGTATAAAATACCCAGCAATTTTTTGTAACAATGAGTAATATAAGAGAAACAGAATGCCAATAAATCCCTTGGACTTACATTTTACCTACATAGCCTAATTTCGAGACATAATGTCTAATCAAATAAATTTTAAATCATGTATATGTAGATATGTCTGTGATTGTCTCTGTGTGCGGATGTATGCATGTGAAATGGTTATTTATAGTTTATTGCAGTAATTATTCTTCCCTTGGAACTTAACTTGCTGCTGTTAAAAAGTTCCTCAGTTGGAGCTTTTTTATAAATATGTTTAAGCGTCCGACACACTTTGGAATTTTATGCATATTCGTGCTAACACGTGGAGTACTAAAAATGCTCATAAGAAGTGTAACTTATTAGGAACATAAGAATTTTAGTCCCCCACTCCTTCTTCGCCTACCCCTTTCTTCCCGTAAAAAGCGACTAACGGAACATCTCATGAAGCAAATCCGGCAATAATGCTCGCAACACGTTTTGTCTCCTGGAGAAGTGAAAAAAAAACAAAGCCTGTTTAGGTACGCTGTGTCGAGCAAAATGGAAATCTGAAATCTCTGCTAACCCCTATAGCACGTGAAATCTGAGTTCGTCTTTATTTTGTTGCTTATCTTCTTATGCGGTTCCTGAGTAGTTTTCTAATTACTTGCGATACGAATTTCATAAATAGAATAAATTAGAATTAGCCGTGATAGCCCAGTGGCGTTCACAGTGCACGAGTGACCTGGGTTCAATACTCGCTTCAAAAGGCGGCACTACTGTAATTGTTATTCAAACATTTGAGTGCTGAATTTATCAAATTCTCGGCGGTGAAGGAAAACATCCTGAGAGGAAGAGAATATTGTCTTTTAATGTTATTATTTTACTCTAGGCGTCGATGACCAAGAATTGTGAAAGGTACGATGGAAAGTCTTATATTAAAAGTACACAAATATCTCTGAAATAACAGAACTTTTAATCCAGTGCTAAATAAATTATTACTTATTTTCTTCAGATATATCCTATACTGTAGTCAGTCAACATTGAGTTGACTATATAATTTTGATGGCAGGCAACCCACTCGATGTGACACTTACTCTCAATTGGTCGTTTTTTTTTAATACTTTATGGAGCTAACACCTTACCCTTCTACCGACTGGGGAGGAAGAATGAATGTAGAAAATGATATACTTTATAATTTTTAAAGTTGGTCCATAACTTATTTATTTATTCAATAGGGATTTTCTTAGGGAGGTCTGCCTGTACTCATAATCAAAGCAATTTTATTAATGTCTTTATAGCAATTAAATTGTAAGCGCTATTATTAGCATAAGCTGATTCTAAGAAGTCACCATTGACTGAAGCACTCGAACAAAACGCCTGCAGAGCTGAGATAAGGGAAACTCTGTAAGAAGCGTCGCTGAAAGTGCCCAGGTACCGGGAGTGCCTGTGTGAGTTTGAGCCGTGTCGGTGTGTGTACGTGAACGTGAACGCTGATTTATGAAATAGGTCTAGACAGAGATGAGCTCGTGCGGTCCGGCCGGCCCCCCAGCGGGCAGTGATGGAAGTGGACGGTGGAACGACTGTTGTTTTGAGATTTAACAACAAAGTTAACACTCCCAGGTTTCACCTACCTAGTACACCCAATAATGAGACGAGTAAATTCGGTATTAGGAATTCGGTGTAAAATAAGAGTACTTCAGTTTTAGTAGTTTAACTTTTGCATAAAACCATGTGAAGAATAATTATTTTATTCAAAAAATTGATCACAGAATTTTCGTTTAAAATGTTAAGTAATTAAAAATAATCTATGAAATCGGGTTCGAAAAAAAAGTAAAGTAAAGTAGCAGCCTGTCGGTGCCTACAGCAAAGGTCTCCTTCTCAAATACTCGAGAGGGTTTTGGAGCCGGGTAGGGCCCGTCACGCGGCTCCAATGCGCGATGGCGGGCGTCACATATCCTCGAAGAATATTTTTTATTATTTCTCAGACGTGCCAGGTTTCCTCGCGATGTTTTCCTTCACCGCCGAGCACGAGGCAAATAGAACACTTAAAATTGCTGTTAACAGTTTTAGTGGTGCCGGCACCGGGTAGCGAACCCAGGTCACTCGAACTCCACGATAATTAAGTGAGCGTCCAGACCACTAGGCAACCACGGCTTGATATAATTAAATACAAATGAGACCCACCACACGGGTCTTACACTCGTTATTGGTTACTGTTGTGTATGTACACTGTTAATGTTAATCTGTACCTAATTCTTATATAAGTTTTGATAGATTCACATTAAATTCGACTCGAGTCGTATCCTGTCTAGTTCGTTACCGCCTCGGCGTCGTCACGTAGCCGCGTCGCGGCGTGCAGTCGACGCGACGACGCCGGCGACGCGGGGCCCGAACGGAATACCAACGACCCGATAGAGTGCTCGAGAACTTTAGCAAACAAATATTAAAATAAGCAATTCGGACCGTTTTTTACAACATTCAATTAAGCGTTAATTTGAGGGAATTTTATATATTTTTAAATTACTACTTAGATTGGGTGATAAAATGGGTGTTATCACCCCCGAGCATTGAGATGTGATACCTCGAAGCCCATAATTATACAGCAGAAATGGGTGACAGTAAGGTACCTACCCAACCTTTTTTTTTTTTTTTTAATGAAAAAATAGGCTTGCGTTTGACCTCAATCTTGCCCGATGGAAAGCGAAGATGAGGCCTAGGATGGTACACGCTTGCCTAGATGTCTGTTTACTCTGGCCTTGAAGATATCCAGGTTATAGGTTTCCGGAAAAACTGACCTCGGCAGAGAGTTCCACTCCTTAGCCGTCCGCATAAAGAAAGAAGAGGCAAACCGCTTCGTGCGTAATGGAGGAATGTCTACAACATAAGGGTGGAACTGCTCGCCACGTCTGCTCAGACGACTCCTCGGCGGGAGGAGTCTACCCCCAGTAAACTTAGCCAAGCCCTCGTGGTGAGTATGGAGAATCGTTTCATACTTGGCATGCCAAGCGTTGTTGGCGCACCCCCGGACGGGTCCAGTAGTAGACTTTTATAGGCCGATGATGAGAAGAAGAAAAGCTCTGTATATATTATTTTACGGATGAAAAATTTGGTTTTTTTTTTCTATTAATAAAACGTTACCCCCGCTGTAGGAATAACTCCTGTGTCGCGGAGGCAGTTTACCCGCATGAATTCCACGTGGACAAACAGCCAGACCGGCAACTATTATTTGTAGTCCAGACAAATACTAGTCCCGTGGGAATCGAACCCGCGACCCACAGCGCCGCAGCTAAACGCTTAGCCACTACGTCACCTATATTTATGGTGGTGATGTTATACCTATTTAAATCACATTTTATTAGCCCAAAACTTCTACAATTTTACCACTCTTTCTCTCTCTCAAAATGCAGGGCTGTGATTACGTAAGACGTGACACAGTATGAAGCTTATAAGACCTAGATTAAAAGATGTCCAAAATGCGTTTCACATAAACACGCCAGCTAGAGCTGCAGGTCAGCATTCCCTTGCGTTTTAACATATCAACTTGCTTTGCTTCAATATACGAATGTTTTTATTTTATTTTATTAACTTAAACTTTATTTGTATACCTTTAGAAAAGCAATATTAAGGGCGGTCTTAATTCCTTTTGGCATTCTCTGCCAGTCAACCCTAGGCCTGGGGAGATGTTGTTAAGGTGCAAAACGTAAGAGTTGTAAATAAAACAAAAATACATGAACATCTTAATAAAACTGAAACGTAACGATTTTCTATAACCTAAATAAACATCCAAATTTATTTAAAACACAACTAAATTTATATATACTTAGATACATATTAACAGAATAAACACGTATACAAAAATATATATATACATACATACGTCTAACACAATGTTATTATACTGCAATGTCCGATGATATCAATTTCGTCACTAAGTATGAACGGATGTGTTTAGACGGTGTGTGAAAAATCATCTCTGTTACAATAAAACTTTAAGCGGAGATTACGGATTTTCCATTGGATTTTCCACTAGGTGTAACCGAATGGGCGTCCGCGGCTCACTTCTCGGCTGCACCCCGACACCGGGTTAGATTCTTCTCCACAAGAAATGGAACGGGGTTTCATAGGGGGTGTATAAACATCTGTGATAGATAGAAGTTTTTTTTAAAGAGGAAAGAAATGTCATTTGACTATAGAGACAATTATCCAACAGATATTCATCTTAAATTGATTCCCAGTCTTCTACCTTGATCTTCTATACGTGGCAGAGCTAAGCGGCCGCATTTCCTGCCCTTCGAATGGACCGGTGCGACCGGGGTAGTACCACGGAGCCGTACCATCCCGTACTTCTGCGTTACGTTCGGTGAATGTGGTAACCGGAGATTCACTCCCCTCCCCCCTCCACCCTTCCCACTCACCCTTTCCCTCCCCAAAAACGGCAGCTGATCTGATTTTGCAAATGCACGTGTGCGTCGTTGATCACTTACCAGCAGGCGAACCGCTTGCACCTTCGCCTCCTTTCCTCATAAAAAAAAATACATAACGCACACTTATCCAACCCGGCGGCTATCCGAGACGTTTGCGTTACACTGCTCGTTACTGCTCCGAGATGGAGGCGCCTCGGAAAACTCGACTCGCGCCATATTCAGCATTCTATTTCCGCCATATCCGTAAACTTAATTTAAAGTTTCACTTCTTTTAATATATTCATAATTATGAGCAATAAGAATATAAGCTTTTCGATCACAGCTGGCACAGCTGGCTCGGTGTTTGACCGCAGCGCTGCGGGTCCCGACATCGATTCCCCCACCGGGACGTCTAATTTGTATGGGAAGTATTTGTATAGATTAGAAATAATAGTCCCAGGTCTGGGTGTTTGTCCGTCGAGAGAAATGACTCCAGGTACATAACAACCTAAATAAAAAAAATACATATTGTCGTTAATAATGTCCTCATGGACGCATTCGACCGCAACGACCACTTCCGAACACAATGGCCAGTTGCCAATCGCTCAAGATTTATGCTATTGCCATAATAATAAATGTAAGCTCAAACAGAGGTGCTCACCGGTTGTTATTTCCGACGACGAAACGTTCCGATGCAGCGTTAGAGACGCAAGCAACGGACTCCGGACCCGAACGAACACCGCTGCACACGCGTCGACTCCGGCTGAGATTCGAACCGAGCACCCTTAGGTCAATCGTGAGCTCGGGCTCGACACTTCACTTGGGTGTAATGATGTTCATTGCTTTGTTTAGATTTTTCCAAACGACTTCAAACTAAGATAGACATCAATTTGACTGTATTTTTTAGAACCGCTTTTCATAATAATTTATAGAAAATTTTTCATCCCTAAGGGTGAGAAAATATATATTAAATTCACTTGTAATTCTAATGTTCCACAAGTGTTACGTTATTTTTATTTATTGACAAAACAAACGCATAGTAATAACCTCTTTATATTTCACTCTCTAATTTTTACACGCAGGCTGAAAATTTAATATCGATTAGAGAAGAAATCTTGTAAACAATACTAATCGATTCGTCGAAATATGCACGTGACTGAAAATCCTTTCAGACGTATAAACAAAATGTCGACGGTGGAGTGGTATTTGACAGGGCGATGCAGCTCCATCTGAACTGCTACCGAGAACGGTGGACGTAATGTATGTTTATTATGTCTGTCTCGAACCGTCTCGAATATTGAACGGGAGGCCTTTGTCCAGCTGTGGGTTATTCACAGGGTAAGTTAACATGTGTCTGCGGCCGGCTCTTACGTGTTTCTCAGAATCAATTTATTTTATATATAAGAAGATGTAGGTAATTCGCGGTACCTATGCAGCACGGGTTTCCTTGCGGATTCTGTATTGTAACTCAGGCTAGCCGCAGTTTTTCTTGAAACACATATTTTTAAAAATCTTACTTTATTGAACATCTAGGGCACAAGATGAACCTATGTACCAAATTTCAAATTTCTAAGCTACATTATTCAGTGAGTCAGTGAGTGAGGGGTAATATCTATAGGTTTCTGATTTACATAAGTGTTGGGACTCCTTGTTTGCCTAGAAGTCGTCTTGTGTGGTACCACAATCTATTGCTACCGACGATCAGCAGTGCAACCACGATTGAGTTGCGGTTTGAAGGGTGTTGTGACCTGGTATAATTAGAAGCTGCGCGTCGTTCCATCTCACTCCTCGGGGTGTTAGCAAAGCATCTGGAACGTCTTTCGAATTATGTCGTTCTTCATCCCAATTCAAGAAAATACAAATAAAACCGGCAAAGTGCGTGTACCGTGGGTTCCGTTCAGACACCGATATTTAGGTCAACATATTACATAAAATATTTAAATTTAGGGTCTATGCAATATTTCGTTTCAATAATGAATAATAATGACGTTTTCGGCTTGGAAACTAAGATGGCGACAAGCTCGCCATCTGTCACTTGTCCACATTTCACACACTGTGACAGGGGTATCTAGGCCTCTGAGCACCCCGGTATAAGGCATGAGGTATTGAGAGCTTATATTCTTTTGTTTTGAAACGTCAAACCAGTTTAGTTTTTATATAGGCTCGTAACACAAACGCTCTAAAAGCGAAAGGTTAGACATGCAGAAATGCAGTCCGCATTTCTTTATTTTTGAAGTTGAATGAGCTCTAGACAACAACACCCCACATTCTAGAGTAAGGAAAAAAAAAATTCTTTGGCTACTTTTCATATATGGCAACTACTTTTATCGGAATTCGGGATTTCTTTTAAATAGACAGACGGCAATAAGGCTTCGTTTTGCCCTTTGGGTACGGAACCTTAAAAAAATCGTATTGAACACTTTCTAAAAATTTAAGCATTACATTCGAACTCAGTCGTAACAAGGTAAGTGGATATATAATATATGACTGGTTGCCGGTGGCGGTCCGTGTCGCGAGCGGGCCGCGGCGTAGCTTCCGATCGGTCGATATCAATACTAGAGAGCAGGCGGAGTCTGGAGCGCGGCCAAGTGCGACTGTGTGTCTATTGTTCATCGTGCATCGGAACTGTCCGAGTATTTCTTACAAATTTTGAGACGAGTACATCGATATGATGCTTTAATGTTAATAAAAAAAATAAACTCACTCCACCTCAACAAATACTTTGTAGTGTTTTTATTTTATGGGACTTCCTTCTGCTTGAGCTTATTTGGGAAGTGTCAGGTAAAAATCGTAGATAAGTTTCAAAAAATTAAAACACTAGAACGGTGACAGACTCCCAACCTGTCACATTGATCCAAAAAAAGCTGTGGAAAAAATGGACCTCTGATCATTCCCTTATGGGGTAATCGGTCGTGAGAGTTTTTGTATAAAATGTAACAAATTCAGCTCGGTAATTGAATTACTCCCAGCCTGCGCTCGAGCGCTGGAACCACGCAGTGATTTCTTCATTAGTCATTCACTGCGAGAATAATTCCTTGTTACTAAAGTAACTTGTTGGACTTCAATTTAAATACGTAAAAGCTCTCGGAACTCTTCACTGTTTCTTTTATTTCCGTGACGATTGCGCAGATTGTTTTATGAGCGCAGATGTATTCAGTGTTTAAAATGAAACGGATGGTATCGTTGCTTACTTATTGCTTGGGAACAGTGGAGATGCTTTGATTTACATCATAATAATTACAATAGATTTGACCGACCGCATGTCCTCGCAAAGGAACACCGATTAATATTAATCATATGAATATTCGCGAGGCTATTGTAATGAAAAACAATTCTGCGTAGATCGTGTAATTAGAATGCCATCGGTAGCCGTAACATTCAGGACCTCAAACACCTCAGTGCCCCCGTGAACCACGGGCTGTAAAGCACCCGAAACGTTGGGATTATAAAATAAAATTAAACGCAATAAAATTATTTATTTAAATAATTTTAATAGTTTCATTTAAATTTAATGATTTTTGATTATGATTCTTAGATTTTTCATGGAATGACTTAGGCTCTGATGACAAAGTAAGCTTCGAGATCATACCTTCTTCGTTTCGTTATTTTAAATTACGAAAGTTCTTAATTCAAATCCCTGACATAGCAACCTCGCTAACAACTATATATAGTATATTCATAGTATCATAAGATATTACTTATAAATATATGTCAGCAATTCTGTCGGTTACCGGGCGCTTCGGCGTAGGGAAGCCACGGCTACAGTGAGTTCTTGAAATGGATTTATGACCGAAGTTTGGACCTCTAAAGCGGTTAGGATATTGCGGAGCGCGGTGTACGATTTAACGGTGTATGAATTACAAGCGTGTAAGTACTTGCCGAGTGAAGCGTTCGGTGCTAATTTCACTGCCCTGTGGACTTTTTTTTTATGGAAAAGACGGCACCTGATGGTAAGTGCTTACCGTCGCCACGTACATCTGCAACACCATAGATGCTGCAGGTGCGTTGCCGGTCTTTAAGGATATTTGAGAGATGGGAGGGAAGAGGAGGGGAATAGGGAGGGGGTGTGGGCCTCCGGTTACTTTATTCACCGGACGAAACGCAGAAGCACAAGATGCCTCTACTTCTCGCCGGTATTCTGCGAGGACCACGGCCTCGCAGAATACCGGCCATCAATCCGGTCGAGCCAGACCATTCGAGCAGCAGCTAAAGCCGCCGCTTGGCTCTATCACGTTTAAAATACTAAGCGAGCGGGTTCGATCCGGGCACCGCTCATAGTATTGCAACCTGTGAGTGTCGATTAATATCTTCATCTTGGTCGGCTTATTTAAATCCACTCCTGAATATAGGATTCTTATAGAAAGTGCCAACAAAAGACAGAATACATTTATTTCTTTCTTTTTTTTCTCTACTCACCAGGCTGGGCAAACGATTCGGTTTGGCGGGAATTAACCATTTTTTTCTTCAAATGCCAATTCTCTGGAGCGTGGTGCACCCCGTTGGCTGTCCAACGGGACTCTGACGTGGGCTGCCAGATTTATATATCGTCTTCTTATTTGTTTACACCCCCGCACTATTCTTTTTGATCTCTTTTGCTATAAACAAGCAGGGTTTGCCGCGGCGTAAGAGGAACACCGCTGAGCATCATGCAAACCATCCAAACATATTAGTATGACGGGTTTTTGATAATAGAGTCCGGCTGTTTCTTGTCTTCCATTGGTGGGCAAAGGGTCTCACTTTCTGCCCATTTATTACAATAATTACGAAAATTTGTTACAAAATAAATAATGGCTGTGTTTTTGGCATCTACTTAGTGATAGAATTCTCACCACTAGTGATATAGTGTAAAAAGTTAATAATAATATTATATTGTCCTGTTCAGCAGATTTATATTTATCTTATGATTATAAAAGTACGTCTCTATGTATTTATATATAAATCTAATAGTCGATCCATTTATTTGTATTTTATGAAAAATAGGCTTACGTTTGACCTCAATCTCGCTTGATGGAAGGCGAAAATAAAGCCTGGGATGGTACACGTTTGTCTAGAAGGTGCCACTTGGGCCTTATTCAAATTAAAAATGAATGAATTTTTCTCTTAGTAACTTAAATTTTTCGCAACAGTGCATTGCATTGGACAACGCATTTCCCTCCATCACGTAGGGTTCACTCCTAGAGGTTGTCGCGCGACATTGACTGAAGAATAATTAAATAAATATTTTCTACCAGACGCCGCGACCATACTGTTACAATGCAATATTTTAACACTTGATTTTTGTAATCGAATATGCAAACGAGAATAGGATTTTCAAATGTAGAAAATCACCGATAACAGAACCGATTGAAGCAAACCATGTCGGTTCGTAGCCTCGGAGCGTTTGCGGCCAGGCTTGCCAAAATATACAGCCTTCTTTGAACATTGGCGAAATATATACGTTGGTGGTTTGCACAAACTACTTCATTTACACGATAAGCTTTTAAGAGTAAGCCCAAATCACGTATTTATTCAGTAGGAATCTTGGCAAAGGTCTTTTATATCCAGAGTCCGTTTGAAATTCTTTGGGCATGTTTTTTTAAGGTCGCAGGTAAAGAAATCGCTTTAACAAAGGTATTATGTTCGTTTTGAGAAATGTATACTCAAGCCGCTGTATTTCAAAGAATGTTTATGTACATACATTCACGCCCGCGTCTCAAGTTAACAAGAAAGATATAATTATTTTAACCACAGTGAATAAATAAACGTTTGTAACTACTCTTTTTTTTATGGGCAACCGAGCGAGCGGCTGATCTGATGGTAAGTGATTACCGTCGCCCGCGTACATCTTCAAGACCTAAGGTAGCTGCAGCTGTAGTTGTCAGCCTTTAAGAAGCCTTTAGCACAAGACTACTTGAAGACTACTTTGTCTACTTGACGCTGGTGCTTGCAAGGCCGTGGCACACATCCCGGTCAGTCAGCCCATTCGAGCAGCAGCTATAACCACCGCTTGGCTCTACCACGCTACGTTGATACAACATGACTGTGAATGTTCCGTGAATATTTTGAGGCGCGTTTACTTTAATCCATTCTAATAGATAGACACAGATAGAGTTTACGAGCCTTACAGTCTCTACCTAGGAGTCGTCTGGGTCAGTACCAGCCTCTCGCCCATTGCTTTCCAGCAGATCCAAGACCGATCCACTACCAGTATCGGTCAAATACTTTCATCCCGTGGGTACATCATTAAAGTGTACTAAGTAGAATGTTAGAATAATTTTTCGTCCTGTCAGTAACGGAATAACCATCTCTACCAACCCTAGCAGATCCTAAATTCCCCAACCAGTGACCGGAAGCGTCTATATGCCATATCGTTTTCTCAGCCAATCGGTCACATTTCTTGACCGACGTATGATTTGGTCTAAATATTTACATCGTAAAATATCTTACGGTGACAGCCATTGCGAGGAAACGTCTCGTTTCCGGCCGATGTGACGACCCACCGTTGTTAACCCAATTTTCTTAAATTAGTCATTCTCTTCCACTTCGCTGTGAAGCCATTTCCTCACTCCTACGATTTCACAAAGACAAATATAAGCCGTATTGTCACTAGACAAAGTTCAGAATACCATCCCCGAGGTTCGCGTGGGTCCGCTTGAGGAACTAGGCTGAAAATTCTTTATGTTAGCAAATGGAGGCGGATGATAGTGTATACAAAATGTATTATGATCTACGGTAACAGTCTTATGGCCACAGAGTAAGAGACAGAGGCGTCACTTGGTGCTACGAAGAAAAAAACACTCGAAAAATTATGTGAATTACCGTCTCTATCTTACAAACATTCTTCAATCCCAGATATAGTACATTATTTATTTAAATAGATATATACAGTAATACTGCCTTGTGGTATTGTCGTAAGAATCTGTCTCCAGCTCTGTCTTTCTTCCGTGTCCTTACCAATAAATCTCGGGATGTCCATCTCTAAAATTAGCAGACCAAATTTACCAGACCGATGCCAGGCAGCGCCGTCTAAGGTTCGAGGTATCTGGTACTGTGATCGCAAATCCGCTTACTGAGCGTGGCAATTATGGAATATTCTCCTTATGGGCGAGGCGGATGTCCTGCAGTGACATATTCTCTTTTAAACTTTTACCTTTGAACATTCCCGGATCACCATTTATTCCAAACGTGAAGTTGTCACCTGCACCTTGTAGGTCCTGTTAACTAATTAGCGAAAATCCAGTGAGATAATTCGAAGATAAGAAGAGCTCGACCCGCCCTCTAACAAATGCGTGCACTACTTGTTTCACACCATGCACCTTCACCACGACTATCACCCACACAAGCACTGCACTCGCACCAAGTAATATACACCACCAACATTTAATACGCGACACGTATGCCATTATATTATTTATGCACCTTAATTATGCAAAGTAATGTTTTGTAACATCTATTTGTTATTTATTTATTTGTATTTATCATACAAATAAATAAATAACAAGTAAACTACGTTATATAAACATAAATGTCCTACCGTTGAGATTATACACTGTGACGCACCAGTCTGCCCGTTCGGCGTGCAGTTAAACATGACTCTGCAAATAAATAAACTTGATTATCATGTACGTGTAAGGGTCTTTATCGAATACTTCTAACAAACAGTATCTATATAAATAACAATTCAAAACGAAAATAGACTAAAAGCTCGCTTTTTACCGATCGGAAAGAATTCTGCATCGAACTATGAAATTAAACTTTACACTTTTAGAAAACCTGTCCTAGATATTAAAATAGTCGAATGAGATATTTAAATAAGCGGCCAGATGTCTAGACGTTTATTTTAGTCGTTACAATCTTCTTTTCACAAGACCATCTTTGTGACAACGACCTCACAGGCGGTGAGGTTTCTAACAATAACCGTCACACTGTTCTGACCAACGACCCAAAGTAAGCTTAGAAAGAGTCATTGGTACTGGTGGCTTACAAATACGGGATCGAACTTGAGTGATAGATCCATTATCCTCTCGGATATCGAGGCTGTCTAGTTTTACAACAATGTATTTATCATACTTATATAACTAGTATATCAATATGTAAATAAATGAAATTGATATTTTTATCTAATTAACTTCGTAATTTTAGCGACAATAGCCGAGTTGGTTAGGGTGCGGCCGACGAGACATGACGTCGTAAGTTCGTGCCCGCCATTCGACTATTGTCGTGAACCGCTCCAGATACAAGCCGTAAGCTTAGTTGGAGGGTTAACAGGAATATTAGTAATGCTACTGAATAAATAGCATTGCTAGTATTCTTTAAAAAAAAACCAAAAAATCGCTAGCATGCCGTAGTATTAAAAGATGTGATTACAAATCGTATGTTAATGCTCTAGTAAAGAAAGCAGGAGTGGTCCACTCAGGGCCCGCTCGCCGGCGGCCGGGGCGAAGTGCGATAACTGCAAGCACATTCTATATGTAAATTAATTGAACACTTTATTACGCTCATGGAAATATCCGACTCGCTGTCTGATTTATGTGGTAACTTATATCTCTTTATTGCATTCGTTAAGGTTATAAATCTTTTGTTCTTATAACAAAATGAGTAAGTAAAAGTTTTTCAAATTTAAAATTTCGCGTAAGACGTTTATTCTGCGAAGATTTATTGAAGAAGCTCAGGCTTTTAAAAATTGCAATTCTCCAATAGCTCCACCGCGTGGGTGCAGCGCATTCAATTGCTTTTCTGAGTGGATGCTCAAGTAAATAATGTTACACAGCATTGTATACTAAAATATAGGTTTATTTTTATTTATTTAAAAATAAGTAAGCTCTCAAGTCCGTATTAACAAACAATGACATGGTCAGACGTTTGTTTTGGCGGCGAGCCTGTCGCTGCAGCAGCGTCTAGGCAACAATAGAAACTAGCACTAACTTTCGAAAGCTGTAAGACTTTCACATGGGGAATCGAACTCGGGTGTCTCGATTAAGAAGCAGATCTCCTAATCACCTTGTTGCTTTTTTAAAACTGAAGCAATTGTTTATCTTTCATCCCACAGCAACGCAGTTTTCTTATAGTAAAAAATAATATTGTTCACGTAACCTACATGATAGGTTACAATAACATGTGAATATATTTGCATCCTGACCTCCCAAGTAAATATGACTAAAAACTTATTATTTTTTGTGACGTAAAGAATTATAAATTTAATGTAAAAGCCCATAAATGACCACAGTTTTCACATGTTCTCGAAATAATTATTTTGTATTATTTCTCCGACATGCAGGTTTTCTTATGATATTTTTCTCCGGCGCCGAGCACCTGATAAATTTGTTCATTAAAATTGCTATTAACAATTTTAGCTGTGCCTGCATTGAGGATCAAACCCTGGTCACTATTATTAAACCAAAGCGAGCGCCCTAACCTCTAAACGTCAGCGGATAAAAAAGTTAAAATGAAGTTCCGTAAAGCTCGTATTCGATGTTAAGAATCACAGCTTATCTCTGTTAATGTTGCGCACTCGTGTAACTCAGTGTTGGGAAGGGAAGGGAAGTCTAACCACGTCGGACGATATCACTCGTTATTTCTTGGAAGTTTATTATGAGATATCTTTGTTTACGCCGACACTGAGCGTGTAATGGGATTCGTGGCCGACACTGCGACGTGCGGCTGGACTTAACACTGAGACGCCACCAGCGACGTCCGTCTTCCCACTGTGCGGCCAACTTACTGAACACTTCAATGTTATGTTTGGACGCTAATATAACTGGTGTTTAAACTTCGGGTAAATATCAATTATTTTTTTTTGGATTAGGTTTGAAAAACGCGTTAACACTCCACCTGGTGGTAACTGCGGCCCGTGGACACCTGCAAACAACTTCCATCGAAGTAGGTCTAAGGTGAAATGTCACACAGAGACAAGATAAGAAAGAAAGAAAGAAAGAAGAAAGAGAGTACTTTATTCATTGCCACAACTCAAGTAACACATAATGAAAACTTAATTAACATAACACAGAAGTAATATAAATAATTTATTCATTTATTCTTTATTGTGTCCCTAAAAATAAGGAATACTATGGGCGGACTTTATGCCTTTTGGCATTCTCTATTCTTTTAATAATATAAAATAAATAAAAATTATTGAGTGGAGCAACAAAACGGCGTCTGACCCAGCACAATGCTGTAGCAATGCTAAATATTAAACCACTATTACAGCGCTGGTATTCTGTCGGACCCTTTTTTTTTAAGATACAAAGTCTATCGCCTAATAAAATTTATTATATTTAAATAATTGTAACATTTTTGTTGCACAACACTAAGTTTTTCTGTATGGCAGCGGTCTAGAATACTGCCATCCCCTTTCAGTTCATCCCTAGTATGTGTCGTAAGAAAAAAGCAAAAGTCTTATATATCTCATAGCCGGCCCCATAACCTAGCTTTCAAAGCTGCGGGTTGCGGGTTTGAAATGTTTCGATCCGGGTCATGGACGCTTATGTATGTATATAGTGATCATTTAACTATGTAGGTACGTATGTCTATCCTATCACAACCCGGTCACCAAGACACAGGGGATCTTTGCTTGAGACTGGAGGGTGTGTTTGATATAACATATTTAGCGATCCCTAGAAGCAAACTCGGTGATGATACTTGCCAACCGTCTCGTTTGTATGCCAGAAAAGTGAGTAGTAGGCTTTCGTTTGGCTACGCTTGTCTTGCCAAATGGAAATGCGGAATCTTCGCCCAACCCAATGAGACATAGTTGTGAGTGTTTGTATGTACATAAGCCATTTATTATCTCTTACATAGCCGTTGGTAGTAAAAATATGAACCATACACAAATCTGTTGACCGTACAAATAGAAAAGCAGAAGAAAATGCGAGGAAGCATACAAGTTAATTACGATTCAAGCAATTTTGCTTTTAAAGTCGGAATGATCAAATGGCATTGCAAATTTGTTTTTATTTTTAACATTGTATTTGTTTTCCAATTGAATTGTTTAAATTTAGCAACAGACCGTCATTGGCTTTGAACGCGTTATGAAATCTTATGACTTGAATAGAACGTAATAGACTGAACACATAACATAGCATTGCATCGATGCGTGCTATGAATGATAATAGTTTTAAACGCTGATTCGATTCTCCAACATAAACGATCTCAAGGAACGTCGGCAACGTACGAAACTTTACGATGTAACTAAATGAATTCGTTCTGATGAGGTAAAGTAGGCAGGTCGGCGATATTTACAAAAGAAAGCCAACGGCTCGCATTATATAAAAGGGACGCTGTTTCTTCCTTCCATATACGTTTCCTTTTAGATGAGAATCTGTTCGCCTCATTTTTTTCTTTAAGTAATTGATTAATATATACTTTCAGCCCATTTACATGTATGTTACGGTTGTGATTTATTTCCCTAAGATATTGTACCTATCGCACACTGTGAATGCACCAGTTTAAAGTGTACCGAAGACTGTAACGTTGTAGTGTTTTTATAAACGACTTATTGTGTCGTCAATTATATCAGTGCTAATGTATACAAGCGTTTTGATCTCGTTTATGTAGTTATCGTAATTTTAAATATGTCACAACTACCCCAACAAGGTTTTGTGCCCGAGAAAGTACAAGAGTTCAATCGAAGAGCGTCACAAGATATGACCGATTCGCCTTCGCACCAGAAACTTCAAAGGAATCCGCAGGACAGTGTGCCGCCGAAAAAGGAACCCAGTCAGAACGGTACAGACAGACCGACAGCCGGCGAAAAGTCCAAACCTGACGAGAAGTCTAAACATGACACAAGTAGCCCGGCGCGTCCGAGCCAAGAGAGCAAAAATCCTTTTTCTCCACACTTTTATCGCAACAGACAGCACGGGCATTTCGAGATGGGCCCACGTGGCATAGATTACTCTCCACATCGCATGGGAATGGAATACAACAACAGGATGCGTGATTACGGGCCGCAGCGCTCGACCTCCATCCACGGCCACGAGCTGACCGACGGACCCGTGAAACCCGAATACCTGGGCCACCGAGCACATTTCGGCAGCCAGGTCGCGCCGGGCGGCATCAATCACCCGGACGTGGTCTTCAGGCACGACTACTACAGTCAGATGGGGTTTTCACCGCCGCGCGCTTCTCGATTTTCGTCACAGGAATATCTCAACGCTCCCGCGCAGTACGGAAGGTGGCCGGACTACAGGAACGATTATCGCCAGCGCCGCCGCTCGCAGCAGGACCTGCAATCCCTCGGGCACAGTCCTGAATCAGGTAACGCTTTTAGATTATTTTTTTCATTCTAAGCTAGAATTAAACGCGGTGCGGGAAAATTAACAAAGCTAGCCTTTGTAACATACTTCTTAATGAATCGAACTTTTCACAGATATTTCTATGTCTGTATATATACATACATATATGTATGTGTGTATGTATGTATGTATATTCACGCCTTGTTCCCAACGGGGTAGGCAGAGTCAATTTTCTTCCACATGCTACGGCTAACATACGTCTTTCGCTTCTTATTTATTCTTTATTGTACACATTATGATAAATTTACAATTTTAATAATAAACAAGATAAATGTACAAAGGCGAGCTTAACCCTAAGCAGAGTTCTCTTCCAGCAAACCCTCGAGGAAAGAGAAAACTATTATTATTATACAAGTAGGTAGTTGTGTACTTCATTAATAGATAATATCTTAACTAATATAATTGGCAAAGAAAAAAAAAAGAAAAAAAAAAAAAAAAAAAAAAAAAAAAAAAAAAAAACAAAGATTCATCAATTTTTTTTTTAATACAATGTCTAAACATATTTAAATATACAAATTCTTCCACTTTCATCAATCTTCGCATGCATGCTCGTTGGTTCAGAGTACTCTCGACCTGGTCTTTTTCATTTCTATATTATGTGAATAATATTTATTCAAGGGAAAACTTCACAAATAAAAACGTCAAAAAACTGTCTCAGCTTCACTTTTATTTTCTTTTCTGTTTTTTTAAGAAAATTAACAGCAGGTCTTTGGGGAAATTAATTTACACAAGTCGTAGACCAGATTAGACAGGGGAACATTTTGGACAATTTGCCACAGATGAACTGATTCTTATTTATATTGGCTGCGTATTTCGTGCGCTGGCCAGCGTCAGCTGGCGCAATAACCATTCGTTGCTTGATAGATCAGCTAATTGTGTCCAACGAGGCGTTTGGCTCCGCGACCGTCAGGAATGCTCGGACAGACTTACGAGCACTTTTTTTATATAACGCTTTTTGTTTAGACTAATCTAAGTTATGATGCGTTTGGGAATCATAAAAACTGTAGGCAGTGGAGGGAACTTTGCACAACACGGTCACGTTAAATTTAAAGGTCCGTCGAGAACTCAGCTGTCAAGTTGCAAACTTCAGCGATAGATAATGCATTGTATGTTCGCTACGAGAACAAAGCCGTGAAGTATTTGCATAAATTTATTCTTCAAACTTTAGGCCCGTTTCATCGTTGCATATTGATCCCTAGGTGCGTCTTTAGGCTTATGTAAATGGCATGAATTTTCAACAAAGATATTCACCATCGTACCACCTAGATGGTTGGCATTCCACCACAGTGCGTTTCAACCGAAGCTTTCTGCTGCGCACTTCCACTTTGTGGAATCAGCTATCGCCAGCGGTATTTCTGAACAGTTACGACTTAGGGACTTTCAAGAAAAGAGCTTATTCCTGCCTTAAAGGCCGGCAGCGCATCTGTAGCCTCTCTGGTGTTGTGGATGTTCGTGGTTCTGTGATCACTTACCATTAGGTGAGCCGCACGCTCGTTTGCCCCTTTTCTTTTATAAAAAAAAAAACAAAGATTCATAAATTTTTTTTTAATACAATGTCGTGTCTGTGTTCTGTGCTATATAGATATAGATGTCACACGCATGGCCTAATTTAAAGCCTCGCGAATCGCAAACCAATACTAATACATGTCCAAAGCCAATGACGTGATACAAATTTCTAGCTTAACTGTGCATCTGGCACAAACCCGGTTCCGTGTAATAGCAAAAGCGTTTTGTCCCCTCTGTTTTTTCTAATACTCCTCAATCAACTTAGCAAGCGACCTCTACTAAACATTGAACCTTATGCGATGCTCTTAAGGATTATATTGAAGGTTATTGCGCTGATATATATCGAAGTACACGGGATTGTTCAGACGCTTCTTCAGCGACGGCATGGTACACCTCTACTACACGGCAATCGACAAGAAATTAATTATTTAAAAAAACAAAACCTTCATTGATATACTGTACGTTTTTTTTTTTACACAGTGTAATTATCTATCAGAGAACGCACCAGCCGAGCCGGTTCGTCGACCCGGCAGGTGTATCGATCCCGTCCATGCGTTAGCGGTGGTGGGGCCCGCGGTTCCATTGTGCGGCGGCGGGACTTTCGACGGCATCAGTTTTAATTGTACGCTATGCACTTTTCACTGAGCGGATGTATCCGCCGAGGGCTTCCGTTCGTACGTTTCCGGTTAGGTGAGAGGTAGGCCAGCACTGGGGGTTTAACTTATAACAATAAACATTTATAAGGGCTCATATGAAGACCAAGTACTAAGCCACGCGATCCGCTAATCTACATTGACATGTTTGTGGTTAGCGTACCACAGCCATAGATCACGGGTTCGAAGCCTAAGCCAGTTTTTGTGCATAACACAAATAATTGATTTTCGGGTCTGGTTGCGTTGTGTTGCATCACTGCATCTCACACACACTTTCGATCTCATCGCTTACAGCATTACATCCGATACGGGAAGGAAAGACGTCTGTGTGCATTTATGTTTGCTAGCACACTTACGGCACGGTGACAGCTCCAGCGCAGTTGACAAATGCCGACTGTGTTCGGAAGTTAAGTCATCCCGGCGCCAATTTTAAGGGAGGGGCAGATGCAGTGTCGCAGACACGCAAGCAACACACCACGACCCGGAAAACAATATTCTGTACTTTTGCACAAACACCGGCCTCGGTCGGGACTTGAACCTAGTACCATGTCTCAGCGGTCAGATACCCTAACCACAAGTGTACTAACAGTGCTGCGTGTGAATCCTGTGCCGATCAACGTTCACAATTGCCGTGAACCACTTCACTCCAGATACAAGCTGTATCGCTTAGTTTGAGGGTTAACAGTTACTTATTCTTTAGAAAAAACTCTTTTCCCGGGGCTAAACTTTTCCTGTCACGACTTTGAAACAATTGAATCAATAGAAGTTATTTTATTAATGCTAAAATTTTACTGAGACCGAATATAACAGGAAAAAAAATTTTTTTTAATGTAATAGTGAAATAATTTTTTTCCATATAATTTTCTAACTGATACTTAATGTCGCGAATTAGTGACGCATAATTTTGTGTTAAATTTTTTTGATTAATTTAAGCTTATCATCCTGTAATATTTACTTGGTTCATGTTGTTGTATAAATTATTTATTTATTTATTTATTTAATCTTTATGCACTAGTTCGTACATATGGCGGACTTAATGCCTAGAGGCATTCTCTCCCAGTCAACCATTAGGCTAAGCAGAGATATATACGTAATAGAGGCGATACTGTTAAGAGAAAAAAACCAGTTAAAGGATATAAATATCAAAATATATACTTACAATAGATACATACATAGATAGATGTATAAATAACATATATACAAATATACCATATATACATAGAATAATATACATGTCAGGACAAACAACTGAAGCGGCACAATAACAAACAGCAGCACTAGTACAGACTTGCAACATTTCTGTAATGTTTGCGGATGTTATTTTTAAAGGCAAACTTATTAGGAGCTTTTTAATGTCAAGAGGATTTCGTTCCAGAGCCTTATAGCCGTAAAAGCGAATGACTTAGATAAATACCCAGTACGGTGTAAAGGCGTCAGCAACTTGAGACTACCCGAAGAGCGGAGAAAACAGTTATGAGAATCACCCAGGTATTGAAACTTAGATTTCAAATACTCAGGAACACAAGGATCGTTTAGAATTATGTGTTGGACAACGTCTTTTTAAGCCAGGGAACGCTCTACAAAAATTGGTTCTTTATTCATAGAAGCACAAGCGCTAACCACTTCGCTCGGTCTTCGCTTAAATTAGCGTGGGCTTTAAAACATGATCCCCCCATTTACATGCTCCGGCATAGCTTCTGTCTTTTAGACAAACAACTCTACGGTTCTTGAATAAATATCTTAATTCGCCCGGGTACCTCCTACATCGGCATGGTTCACCAGACGCCTGCACAGTGATATGATTCATTCGCGTAAATTTATTTCTCACAAAATTTCGCCACCGGATCGTACGTTTCGGTGTTTACGTTCTCTCGTAAAGTTCATCTCATTTTGTTTATAGTTTTTTTTAAGTGTATACGTTTATATCTGGTTAATGTATTCATTTGATTGTTTTGCCGTCAAATTATGTTCTTTCAATGCTACTGGTTTCGCTCAGAGAACTACACACACACGCGCTCCTGAATAGGCAGTGTACATACACTTGAATGTGCATGTTGTTGGTGAGTTCATTAAAATAGGCACACAAATGTCACGTGGCGCGTATTGTGATCATAATCGCAAGCGATGAATCGTGTGTGAAGCGACTTTATCTGGCTAGTCTTTACATACTGGTCGGTCACATTAAAGCCTCTCACACTGCTACTGCTATACGTTGGCCTCGGCCACGGTCTCGTGACATCTGGACCCATCGACTTCCCACAACTATATACCAGTGGCCATTACACCTTACACTGCACTTGCATATCCGTAGCCGAACTGGGGTAACCGACCTCTACCTAACACTTATGGTCAGATAATGGTGACCTCCAAAGTACGAAACACCAGGTATGCTTGATGGAGAGCTTGGCAAACGTGAACAATAAACAGACAACAGTACATCCAGCATGCAGGTTTAATAACTACAACGAAGTAACCGTATCTTTTATATAGACTCAAGTAGATTGATATCGGGCAGCGTTTGAAATGAGAGGTGTGATGTACGGACGATCTCCGATCTCCTAGAAAAGCGTGGCGATTATAAATCCTCTGTAGAAGAAAATTTTCATCAAGAAGAACAAGATGGAATTAAAGAAATCAATACAACTTGGGCATACGATCTAACAAAAAAAAACATTCGACATTGATATATTAATTTGCAGCAACGTGTTGTTTATAAAAAATATTAATAAGCACATTGTTCCGAACAACAAAAGCATGATTTATAAAATATCCGTTAGCACCGCGGACGAGCGCGGACGAGCGCGGACGAGCGCGGACGAGCGCGGACGAGCGCGCACGGGGAGCGACAGTGACATGCGCTTCATCGTTTCGAATCGCCACGCAAATTGATTCCGAGCCGACGAATAATAGAATAAAAACAAACATTAATTGTTTTGTTTTCGCTTACGGCTTCATGTTAATGGCTAAAACGTTTGTGTTTTTTTTTTGGCTAACGTTTCTGTAACTCAAAGGCCTTATGAAAGGCATTGTTCGACCGTTGATCCCAACTTAGTTTAGTAGCAGCCTATAAGTGCCCACTGCTGGGCAAAGGCCTCCTTCTCAAATGCGAGTATCAGAGAGGGATTAGGAGACGGGAAGAGCCCGCCACGCTGCTCCAATGCGGGTTGGCGGGCTTCACATATCCTCGAAATTATATATATTTTTTATTATTTCTCAGACATGCAGGTTTCCTGACGATGTTTTCCTTCACCGCTGAGCACCTGGTAAATACAGCACTTAAAATTGCTATTAACAATTTTAGTGGTGCCGGCACCGGGGATCGAACCCAGGTTACTCGCGCTCTATGAAACTAAACTGAGCGTCCTGACAACTAGGCTACCACGGCTTACAAGTCAGTGGATTGCGTTAATTCGTGAGTCAAATCTGGAAACTATACTTAAGAACTATATGAGAATGGTGCAGTGGAATGGCTATGAATACCTGACTCATTGTGTTCATAGTAAGAAGTAACACATTCAGAGAGGATCCCTCAAACTTTATTACAATTATCAGTGAAGGATTAGGAAGCAGTGCCAGAGATATGGAGACCGATTCAGTTATATTACAAGCATCGACTGGTCTTCGAATTCAGTGCTCACAATACGGTGACAAATATACCAATCGATGAATCACGCTGTATTTAACGCAACCTGGCAGTTCCTACTGATATAAACGGTCACTTTCCTTCCTATCGTAACAGAGACTTAATTAGAAATCCTACAAAGCATGCGACTGTTTCATTAAAGTCGAACGCGCACTATCTACACTTTGTACAAACTCCGCCATGATGCGCGGAAAGAGGAAAATAACACGCCTGTGTCTGTAGGAAGACACTTTCGAAACTGGGATATTCTCGTTGTCTTATACAATGTGTGTCTCAGAAAATATCAACCTCACCTTTCACCACGCGAACGATTGATGAAAATCCATCGGAATTAGTTGAATCCCAAATCCCTCCGATGGAATTTTCAAAGTAGCCAAAGTCTCGTTCGTTTATCAGCTGGGTAGAGGACGTGCAGGTGAAGTTGACTTTTGGGAGAAAAGATAATAAATTCTCTCTTATACTCCGTGAGTTTCTGCGGTTAAAACATATCTATTTTACCTTCTTCAGAACAGTTGCAGGATATCGTTCTTTTAACGAAAGACAATTTATATTTTTATATCGACATTAATTGTTAATAATTTTTAATGATTAAAGTTGGAACGAAATAGAAAAACATCGGCAGTTTGCACGTGCTAGAGCCAAGCGGCTGCATTAGCTGCTGCCAGAACGGGCCGGCTCGACCGGGATAGCACCACGGCCTCGCAGAGTACCGGCGCGAAGTAGAGGTTTTTTTTTATGGGAAAGGTTTCAAATGAGCAAGCTGTTCACCTGATGGTAAGTGATTACCGTCGCCCACATACATCTGCAACACCAGAGGTGCTGCAGGTGCGTTGCTGGCCTTTAAGGCTATGGGATGGGAAAAAGGAGTGGGCCGCCGGTTAGCTCACTCAGAACGAAAGGCAGAAGCACAAGATGCCTCTTCTTCCCACCGGTATTCTGCGAGGCCGAGGTACCAACCCGGTATCTTGTGCTGCTACTTTTCGTCTCATCCCCCAACTATTCTTAAAGGCTGGCAACGCAGCTCCTTCTGATGTTGCAGAGAAGTCGTTCGAACACTTCACTACTAGAGATAGTGTTGCGTGGTTTTTTTCATAAACTTATTTTAAGTTAGCGTAGTAATAAGGATGATCATTAGTATTTCCAAGTCTACCAATGGACAAAGACTTTCCCAAGAATGAGGCTAAGGGTTTTGTAAGGAGTCTTGGCACGCTGCGCAGGCAGGTTATAGAGCGCGGTGAGCACGTCTTCGTACTGGTAATGCTGTTCCTGTAGGACTTCAGGATAGATCTATTAGAACTTCGGAATACTCTCTGCTAATTACCTAGATCACGAGATCGGGAATCGAATAAAAATACCCGATTGACTATAACATGTGCGATTTCACAAGATGGCGCTTTAGTAATATTGCATCGCGATATAAGAGATTTCGCTAATCTATATTAAAAAAAAACTTTTATCGCATCCCTACGAGTATATTAGAGCAGAAATTAGTACATCAGTCTGACGCGTCAAGCTACCCTATCACGTGACATTAAATCTGATACAGAAAGGATACCATTAAAAAATTTAAAATAGTACAAAACTGTCCTGTGCCAGTTCTGAAAGGAGTTGCACCAATTAACACGTTAACGCTTAATTTGAGACAGCGTTACAATGTTCATAGACGAAGTTAAATCGATATCAGCTTGCAGGCAGCCCCAGCCTTTCGAAGTTATAATAATTTTATCGAACTTTTGACATGACACATCACTTCTATTTACATTGTGTGAAGTTCTCTAACAAAGTTCGCCTTAAGTGTGTTTCGTGGAAAGATGCCGTTAGTAATTTGTTTACCTCTAACTTGAAGTAGCAGCCGCAACGTGGCAGTGGCATTGTGGTGCATGTGGGAGGATTTTTTTTTGATATCTCATACCTAAGAGAATAGTATTAAGTATACGGGTATACGAGTAGATAAGTAAACATGGCGTAAGGGGGAACATACCATCACTTTCTCCGATTGCCAACAAGCGAGGCTCTGAAACGAGGCGCGGTGGTAGCACTCATGCCGGAGCATCCACATGAATTTGTCAAAACAAAATGTCTTAGATGGGAAAACACTAGACATCTGACATCTTGGAAGTGAATACGTCGCCCATGCACATCAGCAACGCCAGAGGAGGCGCGGCTGTGTTGCCAGCCTTTGAGAATATTTGTGAGATGGGAGGGATGATGGGGAGGCGGTGTAGGCCGCCGGTGCCTCACTTACTAACGAAATGCAGAAGGACAAGATGTCTCTACTACACGCCGGTATTCTGCGAGGTCGTGGTACTACCGAAGTCGAACCAGCCCATCTAGCACAAAAATTCCCCGAACTGTACTGTCATTGTTCAAAGTTCAAAGTTTTGAAATATTTTAGTGTCAGTTTACTTTCTAAAAGCTGGACAGACTAACTTAAGAAATAAGGAAACGGTTGTTATTAAAATCTCAATGTTAAAGAAATCAAATTAAATGTGAATATGTAATTTTTATAAGTATTATCATGAAGTTATCCGTCAAGGAATAAAATAATATTGGGTGCATGTAAAATATGGAAGCGAAAGCTGGGTATAGCAGAACAGGCATGAAAGCAGGATAAATGCAGTTAATGCAGCAGTAAATGAGAGCGTTAAGAAATATGATCGATGTGAAGACAACTGACAGGGTTCGAAATGATGTGATCAGAGAGCGTTGTGGCGTTCACGTTCATCTTGAAAGACTATGTAGTGACACGAATTGAGAAAGAGATGCTGAGCTGGTTTGGACACGTGGAGAGGAATGAAAGTAGGTTGACGAAACAAATATATGAGGCGAGTGTAAATGGTAGAGTCGGGAGAGCAAGCCCTAGGCGAACATTTCACGAAGAAATCGGAGAAGTTCTGAAAAAAGGCCAGGTCAAGAGTACTCTAAACCAACGATACTCGTTGCGCAGATTGATGAAAATGAGAGAAGCGAAAGACGTTAGGACCGTAGCAAGTGGAAGAAGATTGTCTCTGCCTACCCTGTTGGGAACTAGGCGTGAATATATACATACATACATACAACTTGAGTGCAACGTTGTAGTATTGTGTTTATTTAGTGCATGCATTTCAATAGTGAGTTAGATTTATTTTGAATTAATATTTATTGATTAGTTTATAATGTTTTAAATAATAAGCAGTTATTTTCAAGTGAGTAGAGGGCTTCCACTGCTGTCCTGTCACGTACCGAGTTACACGCGCTCTTTTTTATATAATTTTCTTTCTTGGAACTAATTGAAGTAACTTTGTCGACATTTCTCGTTCATCGTTCTATCTTGGAACGTTTCTCGTAAAACCTCCTCTCCGCTCGAGTTAACGCGAATTTTACTCCGTGTAAACAAAATGTTCGCTCGAGTTCTAAAATCAATGGGAACGGAGGGATCTGCTATGTAAATGAATGCGCATAGAATTACCGCCGCCGACTTGCTCTCCGACGATTTCCTTCTGGCACGCGTACGACTCGGACGTGAAGTAGGTCGCTACTTTGTTGTACCTTTTGCTTTTTTGAAAATTATATTACATCATTACTAATTTTAGATAATTTTTAGTATTCATTGTGTAAATGATGTTAGTTTTATGTTAAATACTTCTTAATTCACTACATAAATAATGTAGATATACTTTTCGATGTGATTAATTGTTGTCTAGCTTATTTACTTAGTTAAAGGTTTATTTATTTATGTAAACTTTATTTGCACATTACAGAACAAAAAGGCGGACTTAATGCCAAGAGGCATTCTCTACCAGTCTACCATTAGATTGAACAGAGAAAATGTAAAAGGGTGCACAATAATATTATGTTCATATATATATACTCGAATATTGTACTACAATATAATATTTTTTATTTATATTTCAATTATGTTATTTAGTTTTTTAAAGAATGTTGTTATTAAGTCACTAAGAAATTAAAAAAAAAAACATCAATTAGAACTAGTGGTGTGATAGGGAGGTAAGAATGTGTCACCCCTTCCTTCTCGCTGGTGTCTTAAGAGGCGAGTAAGGGAAAAGCCTTGAAAATCATCAGCAAGCATCCGTAACATTTCATCTTCGAAGAAAACCGAAGTCATACCAAATGTAAATACGTAATCTCTGTCTTCTTCGATGTGTAATATCTGATGCTTCATTTAATACTGCTATATGTTTAGAAGGCTTTTGCTCAGTTGCCACTTACGACACCTGCGTAATTCTGCCACCCCTTCCTACCCGCAGGTGTCCCAAGAGGCTGCTGAGGGAGAGCCTTGAAAGTCTCATAGCATTGCCATCAGTATGTTTTCTGCAAATATACAAAACTATAGATATAAGCTAATTATCTCCCATCTAGCTTCGACAGGTGTTCTGTCGGCACCAGGGATATTTTTTTCTTTTCGCGCGCAGTCGTCAGGCTTTTTGTAATGCCTGAGCTATATGGCAGTAATCAAAATATAATGAACAAAAAAAAATGATAATGACAATACAAATGACATTATTAAGTAATATTTATATGAAACAATTAAAAGTAAGCTGTTGAGCTTAATTCCGCATCAGCATAGAGCAACACACGTACTTAAGTTGTTTTATCTCCCACCGCTGCTTAATGAGCTCCCTCTGACGGATAAGAAAAAAGCGAATAAACTCCGGAGGTACGAAATTTTTTTTTTTGAAACAACAGTTTCAATAATGTGATGTTACAAGATTTTTCGTGAAAACGCCTTGGGAGCGATCGTCTCATTCCCGGGGTTGTTGTCTTCCTTGTATTCCTTTATATTATCCGCGTAATACTTATATATAAAGCTTATATTTGACATTTTAAACCTATTGATAGGAAGACTTTGCGCACTCATCATCATTTCAGCCTACCACAAGTCCACTGAACACAGGCCTCCCCCAAAGATTTGCGCAATTACTGGGTTTATTTTTTAAAACCGGATACACTACCCCTTTACCGAGTCACTGACTCTACGAAGTCTAGTAACTGGCATCACAAGTGAAGTCTACCAAAGTCTTTAACGTGGTAGAGCCAAGCGGCAGATTTAGCTGCTGCTCGAATGGGCCGGCTCGATCGGGTTAATACCACGACCTCGCAGAAAACCGGCGCGAAGTAGAAGCATATTGTGCTTCCTCCCCCTCCCCCTCCTTATGCTGCCTCCCATCTCCCATATACCCTTAAAGGCAGGCAACGCACCGACAGCATCTCTAGTGTTGCAGATGCATGGGGGATATCTATCAATTCACATAAAAAAAAAACTCGCACTAGACTTTTACTGGCTTCAAAATACACTTAAACTAAGAAGAGATCTGTGTCCCGTTGTTGACTTGTTTGTTTCATATTACAATAGCTCCTCTGAAGTAAAACGTTAAACGCAGTTTTCTAGAAAAGAAAAAAAAACATTTTGTTTAGTGGCCAAATAACGTGTGGTGGTTGAACTCGGGTAGCGCGTTCAAAAGAGCATATTTAAAAACGGAAATTGGCCGACATTGAATGTTAATATGGCGGCACAAGAAGCGAAGCACAATAGTAATTTTAATCCGCGCCGGTGTTGCCATTGTTACCCGCGCACGGAACAGCTGTTTGCGCTCATAAACCACGCGGGCAACACTTTTATTGCATTTTTCGTTTTACTGCATCCGAATTAGATTTAGCGTCTACTCTGCGGAGAGTTGTGACACGCTCTGTGATCTTCATTTGTCAACACCAAGTTCTTAAATAATAATGATTTAGTTACGTAAAGTGTGGTAACATCACTGTTTTTTTTCTTCTATTCGCACTCAAATTTACACACTTCATATTTCTGTTTGGCTTAAAAAATTGTTAATAGAGTTTTTGTGGAAACCCATTATTAAAAAGATAGAAAAACTACTTCACTCAATTATGCGTGCAAAATATCAAATCATATATTTTATCTGGTTCGAAGAGAGGAAGAGCACCACCCTCCCTCCCACAAAATGATACGCTACTTCTGCCACACCACCACTGCTTTCCACACTAGGTAATATACACAAGCAACGTTTAAAACGCGACACATGTTTCGCCTCGTAACCACGTGATTAGACATGCGCATGCCCGGTTCTTTATTTTTTTTTTATGGGAAAGGTGGCAAACGAGCAAGCGGTTCAGCTGATGGTAAGTGATTACCGCCGCTTACGTACATATGCAACACCAGAAGTGCTGCAGATGCGTTGCCGGCCTTTAAGGGTTTTGGGAGATGGAAGGGAGGATTAGGAGGCGGATGGGGATGGGGAGTGGGCCTCCGGATAATAACAAGGCCTACTACCGGTATTCTACAAGGCCGTGGTACCCGGTCGAGGCGGCCCATTCGGGCAGCAGGAAAAGCCGCATCTTGGCTCTACTAACTAAACTATGGCATGAAAATAAATATAAATGTGACAATGAGACTTTGATTTTTGTTTGTAGGTCAAAGTATGTTGAGTTACAAGACGCATTTATTTAATTATTACGGGTTGACTGTCCATATTTAGAGCCGATCATGAGTTTGAATGGTTCATAACAACCAAGATTACTTTGTTTATTCATTCAACAGCATGTGATGAACCCACAGCTTGGCTCGCTCGGCGATCGGATTGGCGATCGGATTGGCGATCAGTCTGAGGTGTGAATATGTTCGATAAGTCTACTTTAACGGTTATATCAATAAAATTAAATATTTGCTAACCCATTTGTTTTTCCGGAAAACACATCTAAAGATACAATTTTGTTAAGAAACTGATGGACCAGTTTGTTGGCGAAACAATGTGTTGTTATTTGTTATTTGATAATTGTTTTGCACACAATTATCACGAAATGTATTTTACATAAATAAATTATAGTGTTTAAATACAAGATATAAGGAGGAATATACAATAATTGTCTCCAAGCACTGGGTGCGCTCTGTTGGCTAACAAACGAAGATCTGGCAACGGGACATCTACACGAATCAGCCGAACCTAAATCTCAAAGACTATTGCTGGGCATCATCATGCTGGGCATCATCACTAGTGGCAGGGTGCCGGCACCGCGCCCACCCGCTTGCCCACACATTTTTGTTTGTGTAACTTTATTTTGTACACTGATTACAGGTTGTTTTACTGTGATTACAGTGATAACATGTTCTTACCGATTTAAATTCTGATATTCTACATTGTTCATCGACCAACGAATATTTTTCTGCTTCGCGGACAGGCAATACGTGTGTTTATGTGGTTTATATAATGTACAACTATAATTACATGTATGTCTAAGTACCGTCACATATAAGTATTATTTTCGAGTATATATATATGAACATAATATCTTTGTGCACCCTTTTACATTTTCTCTGTTCAATGCCTCTTAGCATTAAGTCCGCCTTTTTGTTCTGTAATGTGCAAATAAAGATTAAATAAATTAATAAATAATACGTTACAGATTTTAAAGAGTTGGTCGAATGTTCTTGTAACAACTAAAAGTTTTCTAATCTAATTTGAAACTCATAATTTTTTTCTTTGTTATCGTATTTTTGGTTTGGTATAAGTGTAATAGCGAAATCATTTGATACAAACCTACGTGCTGTTTAGTGTTTGTTTGCTTCACACACTTGTACACAAGTACTTCACAGGTAATCTTTTCGGTACACACGGTATGTACATTGTGGATACTCCCTTACGACAGATGTTCGGCATTACCTCGCCTTACGTTAACAGACTGTAGATTGTCCACTGCAGGACTTACGCAACATCTATAAGAGGAATTCTGTCATAATCGGTCTACTGCCATCGCGATCTTCTCTTACGAAACGGGGAGAGAGGGGGGGTGGTAGATCTTAACGCCGAAACCACCCGGTAATTTAGCATTAATAGTCAGTAATTATAACGGGTGCACCATTATAGCGGTCGTTCTGCTCAAAGCGAACTGCGTCCAACCGGTCCTAACTCAATTGTAAATCAATCCCCGTTATTAGGGCAGCAGCAACTAACGCTATTAGACGATGTTATCGCTGTTTCTTCCTTTGTATCGTTTTCAAATTGCGTGTCGCTTTTGTTGCTTAATAGGTTTACGGTGGGCTTAAAAAATTAAATTTTTCGGTAAAATCGCCCATATGTCGTTCGTCGTACGGGCGAGGTTACTCTGTCGGTGTTATTTAAGATTTTTACAACGCAATGTCGTCACGAAATTCCATTTAGTTGAGGCACTGGACCGGAAGTAAGTGGCAATTCCCTGTAAAAATGTTGGATATTAATCAGTTTTTCCAAACGTATGTACATATATATATATACATAAACTCATTGTCTCTAATATATATACATGCTGCTTAGGGGTAGGCGGAGATTACGAATATCTATCTGTCACAACTCTGTATCCAGACGGTTTTCTGCAACCCACCGTTTCTCTCCACTGGAGACAAAACCTAATAGGTGGGGAGCCGCGATGGCGGGTTTGCTTCCGGATTTTCAAGACCGTCCGTCCGTCTTATAACACCCAAGAGAAGATAGGTGAATAGCAGATTCTTGTCTCTACCATACGGCAGATTATATGTGATTATGTTGGAAACATCAATATTTAATTCAATGAACAGGATCGATACGAAAATTTACAATACAGGAATTGAACATTTAAATCTCCGTAAATATTACTCCGGAAAAGTCACAAAAAGCAATTCTAAATCAAAAAGTAAGAGGGGTTTTTCTCATGCCCTTTAGAGGAAAACGCCTAACTGCGGAGTGCGAGGTAAATAATTAATAGCTTTGAGCGCGGCGGTTGTTAGAAAGTCGCCGGATTAGGACTTCAGGTGGAGGGTCGGTTGTTGTTCCGCGCGGCTGGTCTAGCCACGATCCAAATTGTTCTGAAACTTTGTCGTTGTTGGGCTTTGTTGTTTGTTCTGGCCGGAACGAACACGTATCTTCAAATTTAAGTTACTTTAACTTAAATTTCTACCACTGTTACATGTTAATGGGTCCGTTCATTTTAACCGTGGTAGAGCCAAGCGGCGGCTTTAGCTGCTGCTCGAATGGGCCGGCTCTACCGGATTGGTACCACGACCGGCATCTTGTGCTTCTGGGTTTCGTTCGGTGAGTGAGGTAACCGGAGGCCCACACCTCTGCCCTATTCCCCTCCTCTTCCCTCCCATCTCACAAATATCCTTAAAGACCGGCAACGCACCTGCAGCATCTATGGTGTTGCATATGTTCGTGGGCGACGGTAATCACTTACCATCAGGTGAACCGCTTGCTCGTTTGCCGCCTCTTCCATAAAAAACGTATCACAAATAAATGACCGTGTGTCTGTGCGTGTCGATGAATTGATTGATCGGTTTTCTTCTGATTCTGCGTAGATTTTTCTCGTTGCACATTTTCTCGTTGTTAGCCGGAAGAACCATCCTTAAGTACAATAACATTATGCACTCACGCTTATCACCCAGACGGGTGGGCAGATATTATAGATTTATATTTGACGATATCCTCATAGACATTAGTTGCCTCATTCAGACCCTTTCATTGCAATTATCTACAACTATACGTTATATACGCTTGTCGATTATGAGTATTATTAACTTGAACCTTCTTCAATTTATCGCCCATTGGGTTGATCGATGTACCATCGACGGTGTACTTTGTCGGATCTGCTTCATTCAGCACCATAAATAACCTTCGTCACTCTATCCTCGTTCATTATTCCTTCGTGTTCAAACTAACAAAGCTTTCATTTTACGTTTTTAGTCACAACATAATCTTTCTAACACACTTCGCTTATCACGCAATTTCTCATTAGATTCAGAGTCATGTCTATCATTCTCTCACAACAATTTTAGTCTTAATGTAAGTGCGCATAATACATTGACACTTTTTTTCTTATTTTAAATATGACGTCTTTCATCTTGAAACTGAAGTCCGTGCTCATTATTTATGATACTTCATGTTTTCTGACGACCGGATATACCATATGTGTAATTTTATTGATCCATAAATTGTTTTGATTAGGCGTTGTAGCCAAGATAAAATAAATATTGACTTAACATCGAATCTATCAGTCTTATGTTTATCTATAAATTATTGTTCGTAAACTTAGAATATTTGAGCACAAATAACATTACCTTTGACAGTCTATCTGTCTAACTTAGATATTATACTTAATGTAGCTATAACTTCTGTTATACAATAAAATGCATATTTTTTTAGAATAATTGTTATAATAACAAAATTATGTATACATATTTATCAAAGTCTAATCGATTAATTAAATATTTTTTTTCCAAACTGAACGTCTTTGGCTTCTATACAGGCTTTTAATATGTCTGGCCACCTGGGATTTACACACTGTCTTCATGGGGAATTTAACCATTGAGTCTCCAAAAATTTCTTGAGAGACTCAATGTCGGAGCAATATTATAAGCGGGCCATGTCTCCTAGTACTAACCAGAATTTGTAGTCCAACGAATTCAGATTTGGACTGGACGAGGCAGGTTAGATTTGTTTGTGCCTTATGACCCGGAGCAGTCTTGTTGTAAACTTCACTACACGATTCAAGACCGTCTCTTGATAAATTACGACCAAAGTTTGTAAACCTTATTCACAAAAATTAAGCTTCGTGACTCCTTGGTATGCCACCTACCACCAAAATCATGATTGTTGTGGGATTATTTTACTAAGTGGTACAACCAAGCGTCGATAATTGCTGCTGTTCGAATAGGCCGTCTCGTTCCACGGCCTCGCCGAATACTTGCGTGAAGTAGAGTCTGTAGTGCTTCTGCGTTTCGTTCGGCGAGTGAGGTAACTGGAGGCCCGCTCCCTTTCCGTGGCGGTATGAGGCGGTGAATCAATCGTATTTTCTTACCTAATAAACCCATTCTAAATTTGAATTCAGAAAAATAGAACGTTGTTTAATACAGAGTAGTTACTAACGTAACTCTTGTTGACGTTCGGATCACATTCGTATTTATATGATGTTTTGTTTACATCGTCGCCTCTTTTCGTTTCGTTTCGGTTTCCCGCTGTTATTATCGGATTCATGTTGGAACGTCAGGTAAGCCGTGAAACAAATTCGAATCATCCAACGCCCCGCCTCACGAATTTGATGTTCACGTCAATGAAGGTTAAGCTAATATTTGTCTGAATTATTGTTTATTTGTAACACATGTGGTATGCGTAACATTTTGTTTTGTAAGACAAGATTATTTATTTATTTAAACAGGAATCACCAGTTGCGACAGTCTTAGGGAAAAGATTACAAAGGTTAACTTGATGTCTTATGTCATTCTTTACCTGTCAACTCGGTGTTCGTTACTACATTTTATCAACGTATGTTCTAAAATCGTATACCATGTACAATAAATACAAGGAATAACTATAAGCAAATTAAGAAGTTAAAGAATATTTAAGTAAATAAGAAAAAGATACAATTAAAAAAGATACATAGACTTCATTGAATGATAACAAATATAAATGGATAAGCAGAACATAAGAAAGAAAAGGTAACAAGTTAATAAATAACATTAAACAGTCACAATCCTTCACATGACGACCCGGTCTATAAAGAAACGACTGTAACAAGATGTTTTGTTTAATCTAAATGATACCAATAATAAAATTAGCATTTAGTATATAAAACTAAAGGAAATACCTATATCTGAGTAGTAATAATAGAACTAAAATACACATTCACATATACAATTAAACAGACACGACAAGATTGTTGGCATCCTCTTGTAGCATCGTCTGCCAGTCAACCCGGGGAGATACAGAACAGTATTGGCAGGTGCAATCGGTAAAAAACAAACCAAAAAATAATCAATCTACCTTTCACTCATAATCTGGACATACTTCGTCTATTTCCTCGTTCATTCGTCCACTGACATTTATCGTAGCAAAGCGGCTCTCAAAAGTCCGCTCCTCGCGCCCGTTGGGAACGAGACGTGGCGTGCTGCGGGCAATGCCGCCGCCGTTTTGATTCCTAGGTTTGTTTCTATTTTTAAGCATTATTGCGCTCCTATCACCAACGACCAACCAACGAGCATGCATACGAAGTTTGATGAAAGTCGTAGAAGCGAAAGACGTATGCCAGGACCCTAGCAAGTGGAAGAAGACCGTCTCTGCCTATCCCGTCGGGAACAAGGCGTGAATATATAAAAACAAAATAATCAAACACAGAAATGTAGACATTAACACACATTCATACTAAGTAAAATAAACATGTGTGCGCTTTAACATACAAATACATGCGTGTATAAATGTGGTTACGTAATGACTTTGTTGTTATATTATTTATTTTTTTTTTTTTATGAAAAATAGGCTTGCGTTTGACCTCAATCTTGCCCGATGGAAGGCGAAGGTGAGGCTTAGGATGGTACACGCTTGCCTAGATGTCTGTTCACTAAAAAGTTTACTTACTAAGTTTTAAGGTATCTTTGACTAATATTATGTTTCCATTTATTGCAGGTAAGTGCCGTTTCATTAGACTGCTCGCTGGTCTTGGTAAGTAGTTATTATATTTCAAGCTATAATAAATGGATTTTGTATGTTCATCATACAAATGTTACTGAACAAAATTCTCATCCGTATGTAATTTTCCACGGCTTCACACATTAATTCGGATATCGAAAAGATCAAATTAACGTACGACTGCCTTTCGTAGCTTGCTAAGCTGAAACCCACAATAGGATTTGTGTCGCGTAAACGAAATAATGAGACGGAAAAATTGACAAATTAATTTCCTGAATATGTTTGTGGTAGTGAAGGTAGATAAATAAAAGTTTTGTTAAATTTTTCTTTGTTTTAAATAAATAATAAAATACTCCCTTTCTGGAATGATCCTGCGACCACAGCGCAGTAATTAAACGCTAAGCCACTACACCTATGATCAATTGAAGTTTACCTAACGCATGAGGTATACCGTGGAGGGACACAGTATATTTTTCTCCTTTTAAACTCACTTGCGCTCTGTTGAATAACGTAGGAGGTCAAGAGGCTCCAGGTATAGACTGCCGGCGATCCATTTGTCTAAATTGAACCCGAGTCGCAAAGAGCAATAAGCCGTACAACAGCGCTTTGCTCACCGACGCGCCTGTTCGCGCACGAGTTCGACTGTGAGTCTGACTTCTTCCATTCATGGCATGGCAATCTGTATTGGCATCTTAGTGAAATGACAGATCGCCAATAAATATTTTATAAGTAAAACAATTCTTTGTTTCATCATCATCATCATTTCAGCCTATCACAAGTCCACTGCTGAACATAGGCCTCCCCCAAAGATTGCCACGAAGCTCGGCCCTGAGCCACCTGCATCCATCGACTTCCCGCAACACTGCGCAGGTCGTCACTCCATCTTGTGGGGGGTCGTCCTACACTGCGTTTTGTGTACCAGTTGTTTTTTATGTATTATAATTTGTCATCCTGTTCAGGGTTATGTTTAAAGTTTCAAATCGCGAGCTCATCGGGATGTTTGTTTAAAATCGATCGAATCATTTGTACGGAACTGACAAAAGTGAGTTAATAAAAGCGCGGTAAAGAATAAGATGTAAGAATTCCCGTAGCGTGAGTAATGAAGACATAAAAGCTCCGTTTAAATTAAATCGAATGAAAACAAACACTTAGCTTGATTAATGTTACTAGTAGTTTTGTTAATAAGCACGTGTAATATTTGTAATTCAAATGAACCTAATTAAGTCCAACAACTAAAGAATCACAATAAGGGCCGTTGACCTTTTGATCCCCTTTTCCGGTTTGATCCATCATTTACAGACTAATCTCTGGAAGTCAGGAAGTGATTGAACCTTATTTGTTACAATGTTAGTAAAAATAGCGTTTAGGCACAGCCATATATATTTAAATATACCTGTGTATTATCTGAATTATCTTCATACAATATACTCATTGTACCTGTCCATATCACGCTCTATATAGGTTATAGTTCAACGTTTGTCCGTTTGGGGGAAGTGGAGAGGTAATTTGTCAATGTCCGGCGAGGCTCATTAGTGAGGAGGAGCGGATGGCCGAGCTGATTAGCGCTGCCTTAAATATTTGACGATTGTAACGCGTTTTCGGGAATACTGGAAGGTTACTTTGTATTGAATAAACGTAGATTTTTCTTCTCCACCTGATGTTAAGAAGCTACTCGAGTCAATGGACACCAGCAAGCATCTGCAATTGGAGAAGGTTATAGATGCGTTGTCACTCCTCAAGACTACAATTGAACCCCTTCATCCTGTAATTATACGGTATCTCGATAGCCTTCAAACCGGAACACAACACCACTGTCGTGTTGCCATGCACTGCTCATTAGCGGCCTAAATATGTAGGAGTGTGGGAGAAGTACAATCTTGTAAAAAGTTCATATCAACACATCAATCAGTGGCTCATACAGAGGTACTGGCGGGCTGTTAAATGTAAATAAATTAAGTAAAAGTTTCCTATCGATGTGTGCTAGTGCGATTTTTTTTTATGGAAAAGACGGCAAACGTGCAAGCGGTTCACCTGATGGTAAGTGATTACCGTCGCCCATGTACATCTGCAACACCAGAGGTGCTGCATGTGCGTTGCCCGCCTTTAAGGGTATTTGAGAAATAGAAGGGGGATGAGGAGGGGGATGGAGATCGGGAGTGGGCCTCCGGATACCTCACTCACCGAACGAAACAGTGAGGGCATAAGATGCCTCTACTTCACGCCGGTATTCTGCGAGGCCGTACAACCAACCCGGTAGAGCCGGCCCATTCGAGCACCAGCAAAAGCCGCCGCTTGGCTATACCACACGTAATGCACGCATCCGATTTAAAGTTTTTTTTATGGTTCCCACAGCGGATTCCCGCGTCCTTCGCATAGGGGATCAATTTGAACCCTGCTGATTCGGAGACTGCTCCCCTAACCATTCGGTTATCGGGGCTTTAATAAAAATGAAACATAAGGTACAATATTGCCAACGCTTTAAGAGTTGTGCGGAGGACGTAAGCTCCACAAAACAATGCAAGCGGAGGTCCAGCGCACGGGCGCCAACAGCGCGCTCCTAAATGGCGGCTATTTAAACTGATTTAGTTAATTGCTTTAATTTATTAACGTCGTAATCACGTTCTGGTATAAAAACAAGAGCTTTCTATTGTTTACTCTAGTTCTGAACTGAACTGCTGAGACACTTACTACTATAGTAATTTCTTTACGCACAAATCTTTTTTTTTTTTTAGTAAGTATCAATATCACTTACACGTGATGCCATCCAGCAGGAAAGTGGCATCTTGTACTTCTAAGTGGCATCTTGTACTTCTGCGTTGCGACGTAAAGGAAGTACCCATATTTCGGTACTTCCGATACCGATGTTATGCTTATGCGATGGGATGGATTGCATCGGAGCAAGGGTTCATGCAGAGTCAGAAACGCGTGACTCAACACTGTACAACTTGTTAAACGGGGTAGAGCCAAGCGGCAGCTAATGCTGCTGTTCGAATGGACCGACTCGAACGGGGTGGTACCACGGCCTCGCAGAATACCGGCGTGAAGTAGAGGCATCTTGCACTTCTGCATTTAGTTCGATCAGTGCGGTAAGCGTAGGCCCACTCATCCCCTCCTTATCCCACCTCTCCTAATATCCGGCAGCTCCTCTGATGATGCAGATGTACGTGAGCGTCGGTAATCACTTACGATCAGGTTAGCCTAACGAGCAGATCGTTTGCCTCCTTCACCAAATAAAAAAAACAGCGTAAATCCTTAATTAGTCCAGTAGGTCACCGCTGAGTTCCTACAGCTGTTTATATAATAGGTTAGGTAATTACATTTCTTGTGCTATGAATACTAGTCATGCACTAGTATATAAGAATACAAACTTTTGAAGTGAAACAATTAATTACTGATTTTATAGCGTTTAATTTCGAAAAAAAAGGGGTTCCGACGGATCACCAGCGCTGTAGTTGTGATTTAATATTCAGCATTGCTACAGCATTGTGCTGGGTCGGACGCCGTTTTGTTGCTGCAACTCAATATTTTTTTTTTATGTTATTATTATTATTTGTTTGTTATGTTAATTAAGTTTTCATTATGTATTACTTGAGTTGTGGCAGTGAATAAAGTACTTTCTTTCTAATTTTTGTTTTATATTCCCGTCATTCCGATTGCTTTACATCAGCCGTGGTCGCGGGCGAACTGAGGTGTTAGACGTCCAGATGTCATAGTTAACTCGGGCTACCTTCAGATTTTATTTATTCATTGTGGTCACTAAAATCCGTCAAGATGAAATCAGTATACTGTGTGTTTGATTTTAGAATGATGGTGTGCACAAAATATATAAACACTCACGCCTTTCGCCTTTGGGATGACTCTGTTTAACTAAACGGACTGCCGCAACTCACTTTCCGCCCCTCCGACAGATAGAATGCCGATTGTAAGCCGGTAAACAACGAAGATAAACCTTCAGAAATGTGACAACACTCACAGTCGCAGCTGTCACAAATGCAACTTACAGCACTTCGATTTTTCAACGGATTTCACCGTTGAAAAATCGGATTACCTTCGACTCGGTCCCCTTTTTTGTTTACATCACTCCAATCCCTTTCTGCGGTAACCCTGTTAACCGGCTCTGTACCGCCATTCCGTCATTATTGCATTTGTATGAAAATACCAGGTTAAGGAAGGAATCAAACGCTTTGTTCAATACGCCCGAGTCATGATACGATATTCACGTGTCTATTGAGCCCCGTAATTTGGAGCTATATTTGTTGTATACAGGAACAAGCTCCAAGGGTTGTTAAAGTGTCAATACAAATTGTATTTGGTAAATAGAACTATCTGGCTCGCCAGTCATTGTAAAGTTTTATATAGCGCTGTAGGTTGTTTTGATATATTCATTGGGGCTTTTGATATGTAATAAAAATATAGATTTCCTTACCTTATCTTAACGGCTTAGAAACAGTTGACTACAGGACATATAATCTCCCCCATATGTGGCCACGCTTGGCAAGCGGATTGGCAATCGCAGTAGTGTATACTTAAACGTCGCTGCCCGTCATCGGTCTGCTTCATTTAAGTCTTATTCGCCATCTATAGGTAGCCATTTCTATTTTCAATAGTCTTCCTTTGGTCGCCTCTGACGTCACCAAATCAGCAGCGATCAGTATAATGTAAACTGTTAAGGTCGTACTCTTAGTGGTCAGAGGTCTAGACATTTTTGTCCTTATCAGAGCATATTTTGAACAACGTGATAACAGTGAGGTAAGGAGTTACGGAGGGCCCCTCAACTCCCCCCTCCACCCTCCTCTCATATTATACTTAAACAACAGTTTTTTTTTAAAGCACTCAAATAATCGTCATTTTCCTGTTTCATTTGTGAGACAACATGCAACATATTCATTTAATTTATACTATTAAATTAAATTACTTTTACAGAAAAAGTAAATACCGCCTCATAGAATACCGGCGTGAAGTAGGTGCATCTTGTGCTCCTGCGTTTCGCTCGGTGAGTGAGGTAACCGGAGGCCCACTATCTCTTTCCATACCCCGTTCTCATCCTCCTCCCATCTCCCAAATAGCCTCAAAGGCCGGCAACGCACCTGCAGCTCCTCGGGTGTTGCAGGTGTACGTGGGCGACGGTAAACTTACCATTAGGTTAAACAAACGACTCACCGCTTGCTCGTTAGCTGCTTTATTTAGAATATTGTATTATGTATAATAAAGGAACATGATAACACAAAAACAACTTTGTGAGATCAGAGAAGGAACATGTTTATGACGTTAATAAATAAGTTCAGTGCTTTTGGGCAATGCCTTTTTCAAACTCGGCGGATTGTACAAATGTGGGGCGGGCGCTGTGCCCGGTCCGTTGTCGGTTGTTTGCGCCCTGCTCTATTTGAGTCGAACTTACAATGTTTTGTTGCACCAAGTTATTGCAAATATTTTTACTTGGTATAAATGTTTAATTTGTCTTTTTGTTTTTCGTGCTTCATCACTGCTGACATCTGGTCAGAGAGTTGAATGGGATTCGTTAACCATTGGCCACCGACCAATTACAGCGACTGCATACCAATACCCACTGCACCGCAGCTAAACGCTTAGCCACTACGCCAGCGAGTCGTCATAGCGAGTGACATGGGGTATCATCATATGAACGACCGTATCGGCACCGCACCCACCAGCCCTCCGAGTCTAGACACAGCTGAGCATAACTAAATATGGAAAAAGCTGCATTAGGATTGCATAGCAGTAGTTGCCGTAGCTTTCTAGGGCATGTAGTGGTTGAGCAGAGGTAGTGTGGAGTGGCATTAGCAAAGTCGAAGTTCGATCATTGTTTTTTTTTAATTTTGATTCCCGAAAGTTCATGATATTTGGAAAAAATTAACAAACGTAAGAGGCGAGTGAAATTAACCGCGACATCGTGTAGAGGGCGCTGGAGGCGGGTAACCCTTACACTTCACGCGTATAAAGTTCGTGCATTTTTTATGGCGGATGTAGATATTCTCCGGTATTTATTTGAATTGCAAATGCCGCATCCGACTCGATGTTATTTTGTTACGGAATTAGGTAATGTTTGTGTGATTCCATGTTTCAGCTCTGTTACATTTTATTTATTATTTCTTGTGTTAGTTTTTGTTGATATGTGTTGATTACATAGAACACACCTACAAGCTTCTTCGGGACCATTTACAAGGATGTCAATTAGTACATTAACAAATAAAATGAATTAATTATATACTAGTTACAATTAGTGACGTCAAGATACAACACCGTTCGTCCGCGACTGTTTCGTGGCGGTACAGAAGACTTCGCCCGGCTGTTTGGCATTTACAGTACTCAACCTTACAGCAGCATTGTTAGTGCAAATAAAAAATAACATAACTCATGTCAAATCGTGTGATCTTGCCGCAACAAATATTTCCGAGTGAGTATGATTTAAGTCGAGTTTGTTTTTAATTTTCCTAAGCAGTTTTTGCTTAAGTATCTACAACAAAAGATAAAACTTTTATGTTCTGTACAGTGCTAATTTTAAGAATTTAAAAAGTATTTCGTTACGAGGCAAAAGAGCCATGGTAGCCTAGTGGTCAGGGCGCTCGCTTTAGTTTTAAAGAGCGCGTGTGACCTGGGTTCGATTCCGGCGTTAATCTCGTTAATAGCAATTTTAGGTGCTGAATCTATCACTTGCATGTCTGAGAAATAATAAAAAAAATGTTTAATTTTGGTGGGCATGTGAAGTCCGCCTACCCGCGCTGGAGCAGCGTGACGGACACTTCCCGGGTTCAGAAACCCTTTATGATATTAGAGTAGTAGGTTTTTCTCCGATTTGCTAGCAGCAGTGGACGTTTACAGGTTGCTAATTCACTACGAAGCAAATAAGGATAGACCATACGCAGCACGCTAACGAAACGAAAGTTGTGGAGCCACGCCCGCCGCGGCTCGCCATTACCATTAGGGTCGTAAATCGATAAGAAGAAAGCTCTAAGCTCCCACCGCACGGAAGTTGATATCCACTGATTGTGGGGTACGGCCCCCAACGAAAACTCGTTGTACCCACGCATGCCTGACAATGGTCTATATATATTTAAGCCTTCGTATGATATGCCCGTGACGGAGGATTTATCTATCAATACTTTGAGTATAGTCATGGCGTGTGGTATCGGCATTAGAATCTGCCACCCGCTCTCATCCTGTGGCGACTAAGGGAGGAGCCTCGATAAAAACAATGGCTAAACAATGGGTGGCGAGATAACCATCTCGAAAAATCTCCAGACCTTAAATGAAGCAGATCGATGACGGGCAGCGACGTCTGGAGTGCCAGGTGTCTGGTCCTGCGATCGCCAATCCACTCGCCAGCGTGGCGATTATGGTAAATTCTCTTTACGGTAGAGCTGTCCTGCAGTAGACTATTGTTAGGTATTTTTAGGTAAGAGTTACGCAATGGCAGTGGAGAGTTGAGAAAAAACAGAAACCATTACCAAAAGGGACACTGTGACATTTCGGAACAAGCGTTGCGTTTATTGTGTATATTTATCTATTTTTAAAACATCTGATTACCTGTCTAAAAATTAACCTGCTTACACTGTGAACGATAACAGGCGTGAATTTGTGTTGTACATTCGCTGATAGGTATAATTCGGGACGGGTTTATGCACCGGCAACGTGAACGCGTTTGGTTATTAATATACAAGGGTTATATATTTAATATTTATATTTGATTTATATGTATTATTTGTTTTGTACCTGCCAACATGTTTTCTGTCTCACCCAGGGTTGACTGGTAGAGAATGCCAAAAGGCATTAAGTCCGCCCATTGTATTCCTTTCTTTTTTTTTAGGGACACAATAAAGAATTAATCAATAAATAAATAAATACATTATCATCCCATTAATATCTTTGATGCGAGTAGAGCCTATCACGCGCTGAGGCTGCAATCCATTCGCAGCCCACAAGCTCGATCTTGAATAACGATTGTCGCGTTATGATAGTGCGCTAATCGTAGGGGAACGAAGGTGAATGGTATAAGCACCCTCAGAAGCTATTGAAGTAGGGAAAATCGCTTTATATTAGGACGCGGGTGACTATTAGTTTAAAATCTCATGTAAATCAAAAAACCGTAAGTAAATACCCATTGGGTCCGCTTGCGAAAGAAGATGACTTCTTTCGCGATTTGTGATCAGTCAATAAACCTCAGAGGTCAGGACGCTCACTTTAGTGTCTCAGAGCGTGAGTGACCTGGGTTCCATCCACCGTGCCGACACCACGTGCTCAACGGTGAAGGAAAACATCGTGAGGAAATCTGCATATCTGAGTAACAGTAGTAGTAGTTTTAATCGTGGTAGAGCCAAGCGGCGGCTTTGCTGTCGCAGGAATGGGCCGGCTCGTCCGGATTAGTACCACGGCCTCGCAGAATACCGGCGTGAAGTAGAGGCATCTTGTGCTTCTGCGTTTCGTGCGGTGAGTGAGGTAACCGGAGGCCCTCTCCCCTCCCCTCCCCAAATATGGTAGCGGTATATAATTTTGAGCTACCCCAGGAGGGTACCAGTACCTACGGTTCTGGAGAATCCTCACTGAGCATCCACGTTCAGGCTTTCCTACGCTACCTAATCGTGGATGCTCAGTCTGCCCCGCGTATTCTGGGGGCAATATTCCGCTCTCTTTCTTTCCTACTCGAGGCAAACGCAGCAAAGAAACTATGGCATCCCCTACCGCGCTCGCCGTGGATTTCTGCAATATCAGGGGACTCCACTCGAACCTTAGCGCCGTTCATTACCATCTTGAAACGGCGAAGCCGGCCTTGCTTTTTCTTACAGAGACTCAGATATCGTCTCCGGCTGATACCTCTTATCTCCATTACCCGGGGTACAAACTGGAACACTCCTTTGTGCCCCGTGCCGGAGTTTGCGTATACGTCAGAGATGATATCTGTTCTCGACGCCTCGGTAGTCTTGAAGGTTTGGACCTTTCTACCCTTTGGCTGCGCATCGACAGCGACGACCATCCGCGCGTCTATGCGTGCCTTTACAGGTCCCATAGCGGTAATACCGTAACTGACCGACTCATCGACCACATCCAAATGGCTACAGATTCCGTGCTACAACAGATCCCATCCGCAGAGATCGTGATTCTCGGCGATTTTAATGCCCACCACACCGATTGGCTCGGTTCTCGCATAACCGATCATGCGGGGAGATCTGTTCACGACTTTGCATTAGCATATGGCCTGACACAACTGGTAACCTCGCCGACGCGGATCCCAGACGTGGATGGTCATACAGCTTCCCTGTTGGACCTTTTGCTGACCTCACACCCGGACGGATATTTGGTCTCAGTCGATGCCCCTCTTGGCTCGTCGGACCACTGTCTGATCCGGAGTGTAGTGACTATCGCGCGCCGATCCCGAACGCGATCTGCGGGGTTTCGCCGTGTGTGGCACTATAGGTCGGCAGATTGGGATGGAATGCGGTCTTTCTTTGCTTCCTACCCATGGGGGCAGGTTTGCTTCTCGCTGGATGATCCCAACGTCGTTGCAGATTCTGTCACCGATGTGGTACTTCAGGAATGGAACTTTTATTCCGTTCTCTGCAGTGCCTGTCGGAGGTAAATCCCAGCCTTGGTTTGGTCGCACCTGCAAAATAGCGTCACGCCGAAAGCGGAAGTGCTACCAGGCCTGGGCCGATGCATCGGCGTCTCGGGATGCAAAACCAGTGCTCTTAAAACGAGTACAACTCTGCCTCCAGGTCCTTCAAAAGAGTTATCGCTGCGGCAAAGTTAAAGCACATTGGCAGAATTGGCGAGAGACTAGTTCGCCTCCCATCGGGATCCCGCGCATTCTGGTCTCTCGCCAAGGCTGTCCAGGGAATTTCTGTCAGCCATCTCTCCCATCTCTACACAAGGAGGATGATTCGCTGGCCCATACTGCAAAAGAGAAAGCCGATCTCTTGGGCTCTCTTTTTGCATCCAACTCGACTCTTGATGACCGGGAAACTCTCCACCTACCATCCCGTGGTGTAAGTGCTCCATGCCGGAAATTCAGTTTCTGCAGAGCTCAGTGCGAAAGGCACTCCGCTCCTGGACATTCATAAGTCGAGTGGGCCGGACGGAATCCTCCAATTGTGCTGAGGATGTGTGCCCCTGAGTTGGCACCGGTTCTCACGCGTCTTTTCCGGCACTCCTACTCTTCAGGCGTCGTCCCGGAATCTTGGAAGACAGCATTTGTGCATCCAATACCGAAAAAGGCGACCGCTCTGATCCGTCCAACTACAGGCCTATTGCCATCACCCCTTGTTATCTAAAATAATGGAGTCACTCATCAACACCCAGCTCCTGAGGTACCTGGAGGAACACCAGCTGATCAGTGACCGACAGTACGGTTTCCGTCGCGGACGATCAGCTGGTGATCTTCTAGTTTACCTGACTCACCGATGGGCAGAAGCAGTTGAGTCTAAGGGGGAGGCTTTGGCGGTTAGTCTGGACGTAGCGAAAGCATTTGATAGGGTTTGGCATAAAGCGCTTCTTTCAAAGCTTTCATCTTACGGGGTTCCTGAGAGATTGTGCAACTGGGTAACCAGCTTCCTCACGGATCGGAGCATCAAGGTTGTTGTCGACGGTGCATGCTCGGACCCCAAACCCGTGAATGCTGGTGTTCCACAAGGCTGTGTGCTATCTCCCACTCTGTTCCTTCTGCATATCAACGACATGCTACAAATCAGTAGCATTCATTGCTATGCAGACGACAGCACGGGTGATGCCCTATATACAGGCCGTGCGAATATTTCTCGGGAACACGTCGACGAGTGCCGGAACAAACTTGTGTCTGAAGTCGAGACCTTGTTATTCAAAGTCTCGGATTGGGGTCGACGTAATTTGGTCCTATTCAACCCCAAAAGACACAGGTTTGCGCGTTCACCGCTAAAAAGTATCCCTTTGTCGTTTCTCCTCTTTTGAGAACATTCCCTTATTGCCTCAGCCAGTATCAGAATCCTTGGCGTTGACATATCGAGCGACGTTCAGTTCCGTGGTCACTTGGAGGGAAAGGCCAAATTGGCCTCCAAAAAGCTTGGTGTGCTCTGTAGAGCGGGACAGTATTTCATGCCGGTCCACCGTTTGCAACTTTATAAGGCGCAAGTTCGGCCCCACATGGAATACTGTTCTCATCTCTGGGCAGGGGCACCCCAGTACCAACTCCTTCCATTTGACCGCATCCAACGTCGAGCGGCTCGAATTGTCGGCGACCAAGCTCTCTCTGATCGGCTTGATCCTTTGGCCTTGCGAAGAGATGTTGCTTCTCTTTGCATTTTTACAAAATTTTCCACGGGGAATGTTCTGAGGAACTGTTCGGATTGATCCCAGCTGCTGAGTTTCACCATCGTACATCGCGACTGAATTCGAAGTTCCATCGATACCACCTAGATGGTTGGCATTCCACCACAGTGCATTTTAATCGAAGTTTTCTGCCACGCACTTCGACTTTGTGGAATCAGCTGTCGCCAGCAGTATTTCCGAATAGTTACGACTTAGGGACCTTCAAGAAAAGAGCTTATTCCTTCCTTAAAGGCCGGCAGCGCATCTGTAGCTCCTCTGGTGTTGTGGATGTTCGTGGGCGTCGGTGATCACTTACCATCAGGTGAGCCGCACGCTCGGTTGCCCCTTCTTCTATTAAAAAAAAAAAAAAAAGTAGTGTAAAGTAACAGTAGCGTATATATTATAGTCGGGACGGCATTGGGTAAGTTAAGCGTACAGATATGTTTTTTAACCTCACATCGGCTTAGACTTAGGTACAATTACAACACAACGACCTTAACTCTCAGATTTAGGATGTGATACGAGTGTTTCATCGTTATAACGCGATCTCGAGAGACGTTACCATGGTGATTGTAGAATGAAGTCTTACAAGCACACGATTCCACAGAACAAAAGTCACAAACAAGGCAAAAACCCGAAGCCGCGGCGAGCCGTTCGTCTCCGAGCAAGTAATCACCTGCCTCTGTCGGTCCGCGCCGTGCGGCCGAGCCCGACGTCTGCGTTATCTTGCCCTTTTTGCCAAATTTAATCTCGTGAATAGTGACTTCTTCACGTTTTACTCTTGTTGGGGAATTTTAGAAATCTAATATTTAATTAAGCGTAGGCGGCACCAATTGTTTTTTTATTTACTAGGTTAATTACATTTTTAAGTGCTGAATTGAATACATGCTCGGCGGTGAAGGAGAACATCGCGAGGAAGGAAACCGGCATGTCTGTGGAATAATAAAAATATTATTTAAAGAATGTGAGAACTCTCTAAAGTATTTAAAAGGAGACTTCCGGCCAACAGTGAAACACATTGAAACAATGCTATTTGACATTTTTAATATAAATTTTATTATTATACACAACATCACAATGTCACGTGGTAGAGCCAAGCGCCACTAAAATTGTTAACAATTTTAAGTGCTGTATTTACCACGTGCTCAACGGTGAAGGAAAACATCGTGAGGAAACCTGCATGTTTGAGAAATAATAAAAATATTATTTCGAGGATATGTGAAGCCCGCCAACCCGCACTGGAGCAGCGTGGCGGGCCCTTCCCGGCTCATAAACCCTCTCTGATACTCGTATTTGGGAAGGAGGCCTTTGCCCAGCAGTGGGCATTTACAGGCTACTTTACTTTTTTTACTTTACCTTTCGATTGTGTTCAACGCTATACTGTAGATCGGGGAATTGATATCCCAGAGAATATAGTATATTTATATGATGTACAGATAACACACTATACCTATTAGTGTCGGACAGCAACTAATAATAAATCGTCAATGTTAAAAAAACGTTTATGTTTAGTACGATAACCAGAACTCCTCCAACAATGTTTGCAGAGCCGCTCCTTGAACGTTGACGTCTTCGTGCATAATTCTCGGATTACTTCATATTTCGGAAACAAAATTAAATCGCCGACACTAACTCGATCTGCGACAAAATTTGATTTGCACGTAGCGGAGGAGTTCCCGACGAGTCGGCGTCGTGGCATTCGTCGGCTAAGTGAATTAAGTTCTATTGAAGTAATATTTAAATTAGTTTGGAAAGAAAACTTCAAACCAACTCGAGGGAAAATTCAAATAATTTTAAAACCGGATTACAAAATTATAACAGGAAATGATGTTAGATTTTTACAGTAAAATGTGCTTAACAAGAAACTTCATTATATTAACTTTTGGAATAGACTATCCGACCAATCGCTAGGCGGTAATCCGACTACTAAGTTGAACCTAAGTCACTGGATTAATACAAGCACAGAATACACTTCACCAAACATAGTACGACACAACACGCACTTGTACGAAACTAACTTTGGGAGATTTCGGATACGTTTTATATTTTTACATTTATATCTAAGTAAGTAGTAGAGCCAGCGATCTTTGCTACTGCTCGAATGGGCCGACTCAACCGGGGAAGTACTGACGTGAAGTTGAGGCAGCTTGTGCTTCTGCGCTCCGTTCGGTGAGTGTGGTAACCGGAGGCTCTTTCCTCTCCCCCACCCCAAATAACCTCGAAGGCTTGCGGCACCTGCAGCTCCTCAGATGCTGTCGATGTACACGGGCGTCGGTAATCAATTTCCTTCAGGTGAGACGCTTTTTATGGGATCCTTTCCCATAAAAAAAAATCAGCAAATGATCAAGGATTTCGGTCTGGTATTTTTTCATTAATTTTTTTTGGTTCATCTGTCGGTAGCCTATGCGATTCGGGACAAGGTTTTTCTCTAATGTAAGTAAATAAACCCACGCGGGGCACCCAGGGATGGCAGATTCTTTCGACGGTACCACAGGGTAGGGAGTTAACTAACTTTTAATTTGTTATAATTGATATTTGTACTTCCTTAACCGGTGGTAGATTTCTTCTCTGTCTAGGAGTCGTCTAGGTAGTGCCACCGTTACACCCATTTCTACCGCCAAACAGCAGTTGAACGACTGTTGTGTTTCGGTTTGAAAGGTATAGACAGAAAGTATTTTACAAATTAGTTGTGGTATTACTTAAACAATACATTTTTTTATCGAGCATCAAAAACGAAAATACAAAATGCTATTATAGCAATGGAAACGTTTGCAGTCCCCATCGGCACACGTAATTAACTCACACTCTGGTAGGCGTAAATGTAATACCATTCATTAATTTAGTTGTATCAGTCAGGGGGCTTTGATTCGAGCGCGAACACAAGTTGAGGAACGTAGAGTTGTTTAAGTGGCAGTGCTTTATACTCTATGGTTTTAGTTAAACGGCCAGTTAGATGCCGCGAGTGTTTGTTACATTCGCTGATCATACATACGAGCGAAAATTAAACAGGCAGTGTGAGCGAACCTTTACTATACGTTTACCCTAATTTAATGAATATGAGGAATGGATTTTTTTTGACAAACAAGCTGGCAGTCCGGCTGATGCTACGAACGCCCCTGTACATCTGCTAACAACTAAGATTACAGATGTGTTGTCACCCAGAGGAATAAATTGGAATGCATCACAGCCTGTAATCGCTTATCATTAGGTGAACCGTCACCTGATGCTAAGTGATTACCGTCGCCCACGTACATCTGCAACACCAGATGTGCTGCAGGTGCATTGCCGATCTTCAAGGGTATTTGGGAGATGGGGAGGGGGTAGTGGGTAGCCCGTTATCTCACTCACCGAACGAAACGCAGAAGCACAGGATGCCTATACTTCACGCCGGTATTCTGCGAGGCCGTGGTACCAACCAGGTCGAGCCGGCCCATTCGAGCAGCGGCAAAAGCCACTGCCTGGCTCTACCATTTGTTTTCTTTTTGACTAAGAATTAAAATGTACTAATCAAAGGTTATTTTCTGAGTCTAGTTAAAAGGCTGGTCATTTATATAATAAGAGCTGAGCCCGATTTTGGTGCGCATGCTAACCGGTCTGCCAAACGTGACGATTACGGCAAATGCTTTTAATTGAAGAGGCCTGTGTTGAGCAGGGAAATGTACAAAATTTCGAATGCGATATTTTTTAAAAGTCATACAGTAGTCTAGTAATGTGTATATGCCACAGAGAATTATTTGAAATTAAAAAACTTTAACAGAGAACAGACACTTATATTTCAAACGATAAAAATAAAAAAAAATCATTAACATTTATTTTATATAATTTGAATGGGATTTAAAAATGGTCTGAAATCTATACCTAACGGGATATAAATGACAAAACACACGTAATCTATGGGAAGTTAAAAGCGGGAAGGTCAGGATAAAAGCGTGTAGTCATTCCGGGGTGTATGCGGATTGCGGCTATTTTGGAAACAGACAGACGAAAATGGAGGCGTGAAAGCGAGGGCCGGGGTGCTGGCCGACGAGGGGTGAGCTTTCGAGCAATCGGTGTATTTATTGCGAGGTGGTTTTATGTGTGTTTGAAATAAAGTTCGGTTGAGATATGTTATTTTATGAGCGAAAGTTTCTCGCACTTGTTATGCCAGTTAGGAAATATGAATAGCTTTATTTATAATAGATTTGCATACATTTAACGATGAGTTTTCAATTTCTAGGGACAGATTGATTGATTGAATTATTTTTAACATAAGCGTTACCATTTGTGCTATAATATATATAATTATTCTCCTTTAGTTAATCGACTGTGCTTTAGAATTCCTACTAAAACACATTACCGGCAGCAGGCAATAAGTCTAACACATGATATACACATGGATGTAACAATATGTAGATGTTGTATGTATATATATATCTACCTAACTGTGTAAGTATATATTTTGATATTTATATCCTTTTACTTGTTTTATTCTGTTAGCTGTATCGCTTCTATTATGTGTTTATCTTTGCTTAGCATAATGGTTGACTGGAAGAGAATGCCTCTACGCATTAAGTTCGTCCATGTGTACCACTTTGTGCATGAAGTATAAATAAATAAATAAGACGTGGGGTAGATTTATTTGCCCATAGTTTTTGACTGGCGGACGGGTTGATGAGCGAAAAGCTATTAGCCTCTCACTAGTGATACAGCTTCCTATCACTGGACTATGATGTTTAGATTCGTTACGTTTAAACATCAATGTATAATTTTTATAACTTAAACATATAAGAAAGAGATAAAGATCACAATCGCTGGGCGAGGCGTGTAGGATCTAAATAGTCTACCTAATGCCCAGTTCACCAGATGCTAAGTAACATTAGCTCTAAGTTTCGTACAGCAATTAACCAAGTACTTTCTAACTACTTGTCGCCTGTAGTTACGTCATTAAGTACGTCACATTTTAACCAGGAGTTACGCGCTTAACGTCACAGGGATAAGAGCGATTTTCGCTTATGTTATTAAAACACATTACGTCGTCGACTGTACATCTTGCTGTGACTGTACATCGTGGGTGGTTTTGCATCAGCTTTGTCGTTAGAGATTTTAATGAATGGAAGTAGATATTAGCAGTGAACTCGTGTTTGCTGTTTGTTGGTATTCTTATGATAAATGTAAAAGGTTGCACGGATTGACAGACGTGACTGAACATTTATTGCATAATTGTATATGAATAGTATGAAACAAAGTCTCAATACGCATTTAAGTCGATTTCAATATAGTTTTCACCATTGTTTAGAAGATTTCATGTAGACGTTTAGTTTATATATAACCTGTCTGTCCGTGCGTACTCGGAGTATAAACATAGAATCAATTTTAATACAAACGTAAACTGATTCTTTTTTTTTTAATTAATTTTTTATTTTTAGAAAAGTCGGCAAACCAGCAGGCGGTTCACCTGATGGTAAGTGATTACCGTCGCCCACATACATCTGCAACACCGTAGATGCTGTAGGTGCGTTGCCGGTCTTTAGGGATATTTGGGAGATCGGAGGGAAGAGGAGGAAGAGGATCGAAGAGGAGGGGAATAGGGACGGGGAGTAGGCCTCCGGTTACCTTACTCACCGAACGAAACGCTGAAGCACAAGATGCCTCTAATTCACGTCGGTATTCTGCGAGGCCGTGGTACCAACCCGGTCGAGCCGGCCCATTCGAGCAGCAGCTAAAGCCGCCGCTTGGCTCTACCACGCTTAAACTTCTTTTATGATTCAATTATATTTTTAGTATAAAACAAAGATACAATCAAACTTTCTTCACTAAATGAAACTGTAGCAGCTCGCGTGACTCCACGCCAATTGTGCAATAAATTGGCGTCTGAGTGTTAAAATTATAAGATAACGTTCCTATTTTCACGTAATTCTTTCACGGCATAACAAACGTTTGGTCCAATGTTTATTACAATCGTAGCTGTTAAGCAAATTTTGTACAGCTTTAAATACAGTTTAAATACGTTATGAAACATTCAAATCTAATGAGAAGAACTATCAATCTGTGGATAGAACACGCACGGACAGTCCTATTGCACGTATGTAAACCACAAGCTATGTATGCGTTCGCTATAATATTTTCACGTATTAGGGGTTGAAGTATGAAATTGCCGATTTATAATGAAAAACAAAAAAAAAAGGTCGGCTGCCGACCTGCTCGCCAGCCGTGGCGCCTAAGTAAATCCTAAGTAAACTAAGCAAACCCCCCCCATGATTAGAATCTTTGGGGAGGCCTATGTTCAGCAGTGGACTTGTAATAGGCTGAAATGATGAATGAAAAATTCAAACACCTATTTTTCTTATTATCTATATACATACTATCGCAAAGGCATAAATATTATATCATCTGGATCTGGACTCTATGAAGTTTCTGAAGGCATTTTGTACCGCCAGCTTGTCTATATCGCGGAAAAAATGGTAATCGCTTGGGATAAGGTACTTTAGGTGTAAGGAGTACGGAGGGTGGCGTGTGGTTTATTACTGCAGGTCTTGTAATGTTAAATCGGTTTGCAGCAGTCTGAAGTCTTGCGTCGTAAAGTTTTAAGGTCTCCATATTGAACTCAAGTACTGAATGGAAAAACGATTGATGTTCAGACAATGAAATGTTGAAATGTAAACGTTATAGTTTATATGTAAAAAGTTTTAATCACGAATTTTGGATCATGCAGGTGTAATTTTAATTGAAAGTGGTCCACTATTATTTTACATAGTGACACCCGGACAGCTTTCATAGTAAGATCTGGAAGATTTAAATTATTACGATTCCTTTTCGATATCTACTGGTTGATTATAAGAAAATGTTGCAATCGCTCCTGCACCGACACCTATCATAACCCCCCCGATGAACATAGGGCTTCCCCAAAGATTGCCACAAAGCACGATCGCCCTCGCTCCTTTGTTGGGATCGTCCAATGCGTTTCTCCGGACGAGGACGCCACTGGAGAACCTTTCTTCCCCAATTTTGTCAGTTCTGCTGATGATCCTACTGCCGCTGCGTCTATGGTGGTTGCAGAGCGCGCAGAGAAACATCGAATGTTTATTTTTTTTAATATTTTACTCAAGGATATTAGTTACTTTATAAATGTAATCTAAACTATACGAGCTCCTAATAAAATACAGGCTCGCGTGACCGGCGCCATAAAGACCAAATTAGCATATCTCTCACCTGGCGCACGGAGGCGCACGGCTCGGCGCGACGCCATGGAATTAACCGTTGCTTCACCCCGGCGATGAGAAATGGGATCGGTAGCGTAAGAATGACAGTATTTCGTCATTATGTTCATTGTTCATTATATAGTATAGAACTGAATTGGTAGAGCGGTATGAGATTTATACGTGGTAGAGGCCAAGCGTCGGCTTTTTTCGCTGCTCGAATGGGCCGGTTCGTTACCGGGTCGGTATCACGTTTCTGCGTTTCGTTCGGTTAGTGAGCTATCTGGAAGCCTACTCCTCCTCCCCCACCCCCTGCACATCCTCCGTCCCATCTCCCAAATACCTTTAAAGATCGGCAACGCACGTGAAGCATCTCAGTTGTTTCAGATGTAGGTGGGCGACGGTAATCATTTACCATCAGGTGAGCCGCTTGGTCATTTGCCCCCTTTTCCATTGCCAAAAAAAATTAGGGTTTGTCGTAATCGCTACGAAGTAACAGTAACAGATACGAAGCACCGTGTCCCTGCTGCCCGTCATCGGTCAGATTTTTGAGCTGGTATTTTTTTTTTTATTAAAGAAGGGGGCAAACGAGCGTGCGGCTCACCTGATGGTAAGTGATCACCGACGCCCACGAACATCCACAACACCAGAGGAGCTACAGATGCGCTGCCGGCCTTTAAGGAAGGAATGAGCTCTTTTCTTGGAAGTCACTAAGTCGTAACTGTTCGGAAATACTGCTGGCGACAGCTGATTCCACAAAGTATATTTGGTATATTTGCAGATGGTCATTCCGCCCCCATGTTGGTAGCCATTGCTATTATTAAGGTTTTTTTGCCTGAGTCGCCTCTTGCGACATCCGCGGGGAGAAAGGGGGTGACAGATGGTCTGGCGGCATAGCCATGTTGAAAGCAAACGCCCAGATCCGTAACAATACATGCAGAGTATTAGTTCATGCAAATCCTTGTCCCGTACGAGAATTGAACCCGCGTCGCAGACAGAAGCTCAGTCACTCACGCCTCTGTGCCGTCGAAGTTTATATATCGTTCACTACATCGATTTGTATCCATCACATTGTGTTAGAAATGTCCACGTTGGATATAAAACGATCTTTGGATGAAAATCGTCACTGAGCGAGTGTATATTTACATTACACACGTTTAGTCAACGCCCCTTTGGACAAAAGGCTTTTATTACTTTCCCGTTTTTTCTATTTTTATTACGTTTGTTCGTGTCGAATAAATTATACAATCGATTAAAAAAATCCTATTAATGTCTGAATATATACCGTACCGCATAATGTGAATGTAAGTGAATTTCAAACAGAGACCAACCAACCCTTAGTGGTGGAATATTTTCTTAAAATTCAAATGGAACCTGGACTGTAACCTACGGTGTACCTATTCAATGAAACAAGAATTTTCAAAATAAATTCACAAGAGAAGATATCGTCGTAAAATACATGCAAAAAAAAAACATCTAGACGAATTAATAACCTCTTCATTTCGAATTCGGTTGAATAGGAAAGTTGTTGGAAAAAGGACCCTATCAATATCTGAGAGGGTCCGTTGCTTCAGTGCGGGTCGACGGACTCCACACGTCCTCGAAATAATACCTCGCGTTGTTTGCCTTCATCACCGAGATTAAAATATAAATTGCTTTGTCGTCTAATAAGTTATTAATAATAAACATTCAGGTAGTGAATTTACTTCTCTCATAGTATGCGACAGAATTCATTAGTGTACTCTTTCGATTTTGGTCAGATACTTTAATATAATGTGTTGTATGTCCACTTCATTGGTTGAAGAATCGCCAGGCGGGGCAAGCGGTTTGGCGATCACAGTAAAAGACACCTCGCACCTAAGAAGCTGCAGCCTGTCAAAGGTCTCCTTAACTTCAATCTGGTTCGATTTTCAATGCTTTTCGCCTACTCACCTCTTGTGATACTCACTGAAAGAAAGGGGATGGCAGATTCTTATCCTGCTATCACAAGGTACGCATTGTAAGTTTATGTTCATTTGATTTTTTTTTAAATTTTCACTGATTCGCTACAGCACTGTTGCTGCAGAATAATGCTGAGCCGGTTGCCTTTTCGTGGCTGCAATTTGGAAATGATTTATTGACTTGCTTTTGTATGCCTTTCCTGTTCAAAATTTCATATCATTAATTTCAAAACATCCCACTGAGCTGAAATTCCACATACTTATGTAACATCGATGACGATGCAATAGTATATTACCATGGAGCTGATCTGATGACCATGGTAGCAACGCCTTAACTAAATAAAAAAACCCATTGTGTTTAAGCTCGTTCGATTTGTCTTGACATTTTTTACTTTATACTTCGATAATTTATAAACGCGAAGTTAGTTGTTTTTTTTAAAGTTTCTCTTAATGCAAAAAATTTCTACAAATGTAATCCTGTTAGTTTGCGGCTGCAAGTTTCTTGTATATTGTAAATCGAACCTATCAGCCTGAAATGGCGCAGCGTATATATCCGAGTCAGTGCGTGTGGCGTGGGTCGCCGGGTGTCGCTGCAGCGGCAGTAACTAACGCTACTGCACAAACTGTTATCTATCTGTTGCTGCAATTACTGATAGGAGCTGGTTATTACATAAGTTACGTAATATGATATTGTGCACGTGGTAGAGTCGAGCAGGGGCTTTTGCTGCTGCTCGAATGGGTTCGGTGGCCGGAGGCCCCAACTGCCAAATTTCCTTAAAGGTCGGCAACACACCTACAGCGCCTCTGGTGTTCTAAATGTACGTGGGGGACGATAATCACTTACCATCAAGTGAACCGCTTGCTCATTTGCAGCCTTTCCCAAAAGAATAAGAATTAAAGCCTCAATAAAATCTTACCAGAGGGTAGTGTCGGACAGGTTATGTCGGAATCAGCAATAAGTGCAGGACCTATTAAAAACTCCACGGACAACAGATACGCTCTTGGCTCGGCGTACTTTACACCTTCGACGGAACGGACTCGCGAGCTGAAGGCCTGCGTGTTAAAATACATTAGAACCCACAGTATATATCCAGTATATATACTATTCGTGGCAAAAGAAACAGAATCACAATATAAGTCGACAGTGGCGCCCTCTGCATTAACATATACGCGCTTAGAAATGTTGTAATTCCCACATTCGCGACTTTCAACATGATTGTTCGGTGTTCCTCGGAATTAGAACACCGCGTCTGCATTGTGCGGCGGAAGCGTTTTGTTCAGCGTTTGGAAGCCACGAGTATTGTGCGCGCTGACTTTACAGATTGGATTTCTGCATTGAACAAGATATTTGTAAGGCCTTCGGATTAGAGAATTTGTTCTGATCCATGACATACAAACCCACTCTAGTGGGGCAACGATAAAAACAGAATGTGAGTTTATAAATATATGTGACGTATTCTCCGGAACTACTGGATCGATTGTAAAAATGTTTTTTACTGTTTGAAATCTATTAATTCTAATAAATAATTTTTGCTACAAAGGAATTGTGATCTTTAAGAAAATTCGATAAATTGCGATATTTATATAACTAGTGATAGCGTAGTGGCTGGCTTACCTGACTACTGATACATGGGCTATATAATAATTGTGCTAAACACAAATGATATTTTATTAACTGACCCTTCCATAGATCTTATCGCATTAGCATTATATGGGAAGGTAAAGACGTGTCGGTGCCTCTGTGTGTGCGCGGACACTTACGGCAATTGCCGACAGTATCCGGAAGTCGGCGCCGTGGTCGGAATCGACCGGGAGAAGATCTTAAGGATAAAAGAAAATATTATAGATCTGCCCGTGGGAAATGCCTAATTAATGATTAATTCACTAGTGTTAAATAATTCATATTTGAGAGGTATTCATAAAGATTATGGCCATCGCTTCCGCCTATTAGTACGCCACCGCCACTGTAACCGCACCCTTACCCGACGTCTGTACTTTTTTTTTTCCCGAAATGTGTCTTCTTTGTTTCTTTCCCCTCCTTTATTCACGTAACGGGGTAGTATTTTATGGTAGCAATGTGTACAGAGAGATGGGATTGTGTTCGTAGCGTGTTTGGAAATAGTTTTCCGTGTTCCTATATCGAAGGGAAATATAAGGAATATGGGCTTGACGTAATATTACTTATTCACCTGTTCGTGTGATGGAAAACGTGAACTTTTCTATTGTATTCAATGCCGCATACTAACATTTAGTTCGACACAAATGGTAACGGGTCGGGGGTAAATTAAGCACGAAAATAAAAGTGCAAAATATACATAATTATATCTTTTATATGTAACGTTGTACACGTAAACTCTTTCACCGACTTACACGACATTACATTACCAGCTGGAAATAACCGCTGTAGCTTTCAGCTGTATATTAATGAAGCACTGATAGCCACATTAGGTCCAATACCCAAGACAAAATATAGTAATATACCTGACTACAATATGTACCTAAGTTACAACGTTTATTAAATCGTACACTGCATATTGCAATTATAGACTGTTACCTAGTATACCAGTATACTTTGGAAAATACCAGAAAATCTCGTGGGTCTGGTCTGACACCTGAAAAAGATTTAAGTGCGATATAGCGGATAAGGTCACGTGGAGAAATATTTCACAAAAATTCCATATGAAGTATACAGTCAACTCCTCGATAATATTGTTTATTCGTAACCATATCGTGGATGAAAGAAAGCATTTTTGAATATCAGGTTGTATATGACTTGCACACAACAACAGCACAATGAATGCACACAAGTAAAAAATAATATATAACACAATATAAACCCTATTCGCCTGGAGGTTGAAAAGGTTTCGCTTTGGTTAAAATGTACGAGTGTAGGTCGGAAAAAGAGCCACTTTGATGTTTCTTTCCGAGGTGGGTGGCGAGGGGAGGGTCCTGTCATCGTTAATGCGGGAAGGTGGCAAAGGTTGACGGTCACTATTTGCGAAGGATTTTACGACGCTAATGTAACGTTTCACTGATTTCGGACTGTGATGTGTTTTTTTTTTTATATATAACATACTAGTCTTTGAGATCTCACACAAAGACTAGTTACGTAACCAATCGTTTACTGATGACGATGTGTCCGCCAGGTCCATTTCGACCACGGCGAGAGCTTCCGAACACTTGTGAGTACGTGGTAGAGACAAGCGGTGGCTTTTGCTGCCGATCGAATGAGCCCGATATCTCCTGAGCGGTTGACAACTGACGATTGTATTCTGGGCTGAAAAAAAATATTACATATCCTTTCATAATGTCACAAGTGCCATCGCTTGTCCTATTCATCGTTATCATAGTTAAAGTAAGTATATGATGTGGGATGTGGGATTAAAGACCTGACTGTGTGGGTGAACACTAAGTTTACTCACAGCGGTGAAGTTTACTCAAAGGTTTCCCCGCCGTTTAATTACAACGCTCACATTCATCGACCGAAACTTTTTGCTTTAAAGCCTTAATAGTTCTCAATTGATCCAAGTTTTCCGAAACACTTTAATTATTCTAGACTTGACTTGGCTTTCATATTTGTTTCTTCTCTTATGTAATGGGATGTGGGGGCGTAAGGGGGAATCCAAATGCCATAGACAAGCGATAGGGAGCGGGAGGTGTGCGCCGGCTTTTGGCAGTGCTTTATTGGGGAGGTCTATTTTCAGCAGTGGATTAAAATAGGCTGATGTAGTTGTGTCATGTACAGTTGTATTATCTGTTAACTGCGATATCGTTCCCGTGATCTTCAATTTAATATAGCATTCATACGCAGAAAACACACGAAAGTAAAGTAACAGCCTGCGGCACTTAGCCCCTTGCTGGGCAAAGGCTTTCTTCTCAAATATTTGCTGGGAAAGGCCGCCCACGGTGCTCCAATGGGTTGGCGGGCTTCACATATCTTCAGAATAATGTTTTTTTAACAGTGCCTCAGACATGTATGTTTTCCTAGCGATGTTTTCCTTCACCGTCGATGTCACAGGAAATACAGCACTTAAAATTGTTATTAACAATTTTAGTGATACCGGGCACCGGATAGTACCCAGGGTAAGCCAGGGCAAAACATACGAGCTGCACTAATTTATTTATACTATTATTATTGGGGTATTTCTATATTTACTCATCTGGTTGGGTTGTATAAATAAATACCATAAAATAAATGCTATTATTATTATTAATTTTTTTTCAATAAAATAGACACAATATCGTCTTCTGTAGAACATCACCGTGGTCATTAAGCTGCGGAAAATGAGGACGGCTGTATTGTTAGTAACGTGCAGTTTCAAATGCTTTTAACTTGTACTAATTGTGTGACTGTTTGTTGTTCCAAATAAATAATTTTAAATTAAATTAAACTATATGAAATACGCTCACGTGTTGGAACGACTCGCGCTCCATCTATGTCCAATAGATCGACGGCACTACGTCAGAAACTTATACGCTCTCGCCGACGACATCCGTACAAAGTTCCAACACAATGGTGTAAACTATGCGCGTGCGCATAGACACAAGCATTAATTTGTATATAATATAATGAATTGCCGAAAAGTATTACATCATTCTTTGATTTTATTAACTCACTCAGTGGGGCGAGGGTAGCGGCACTGCGCTCACCCACCCACCCGCATGCCCAGCGTGGTGAGTACGGGCAATACCTCCAATAAATGTATGACAGAGCGTTTGCTGTCGCTTTCTTGGAGTGGCCCATATCCAGCTGTGGACTCAAATAGCCTGTTGTAGTGTAGTAGGTACATATTATTAAAGATTATTTTGTACACTCTTCGCTAGGATGTTAACATTCTAAAATATACAGCGAACTAAACTATATCGATTAAAATTCAAACACATTCCTATTTCAACGAACTCCGACCAATCAACAGTTCACCAATACGATACAGTTGGAGCCGACGCCTCCGATGTTACACGTATTTGCTAACGCTCTTTAATGAATCCGCGTAAAGGCGTGAACCTCGGGCCGTATTCTGACAGCGTAACTTTTTACCTTTCGCTGTCTTTAGTTTTTATGTTGTTAAAGACATAATAACTTCTTGTATTTACGCGAACACTACACATTTGAAATGAAACTATTTCGTAGCGTTGAATTATATTATTAAAATCTACTTTACAGCATCCGTGGTTACGGAGGGACTGAGGTGTAGTTAATCCGGCTAGCGACAGCTTTATAATTGACGATTATTAACGACAAATAACGTCAAGAAAACGTCGGGATTTAAAAAATCTAATTAAGTTTAATTAGATTTTTTATTATTAGAGGTAAACGTAAATAATAGTTTAATTTCAAATAGTTAATAAATTTTTTTTATGGAAAATGTTCAGGACATTGCTCATCTTCTACTAATTGATTCATTAATTTGGATTTGGGCAAATTTGAAACACAGACTGAGAACTGCGTCATTTTAATTAAGTGAATATTTACGAGAAATGAAACGAGATTTTCTCGACAACGATTTATGTTTAGCCGATGACAAATCTGTCGAGGATAATGTTCTAGATATTTGCAACGTAAGGAATAACCGTATTAAAGATGGTTCCAGAAAATCGCTCTATTCGATGGAGAATTCGACCGGGCGATCGCAATTGACCGTAGATTCTCGAACGCCATTTTAGGTTATTACTTATTAGGAGGCTATTGGTACCTCAATAAAATTGCTTTCAAATTATAGTCAGTATAAGGGCCGGCAATATGGCACGCAGAACTGTCAACCGTTGGGAAAAAAAGGTTCTCGAGTGGCGGCCACGTGTAGGCAAACGCAGTGTGGCAAGATGGAGTGACCGAAACGCTGCAACCTGCAGGTGGCACAGCGTTGCGGGCAGTCGATGGATGCAGGTGCTTCAGAGCCGAGCTTTGTGACAATCTTAAGGGGAGGCCTATGTTCAGCAGTGGACTTATAATAGGCTGAAACGATGATGATGCTAATGATAAGTAAAGAAGCAGTCTGTAAACGTCCTACTGCTGGACAAAAGTCTCCTCGCAATAATTTTCAGAGGGTGTGAGCCGAGAAGGCACCGTCGCGCGGTTCCCGTCCAAGACCTCCCGTCCGCACAGGCTTTCCAAGACATACAGGTTACCTCGCGTTATTTTTCCTTCACCGTCGTGTATCGTGTTATGCTCTATATAGTGTACCTGTAAAATTAATGTTGGTTCGTAAGTATTGTTGTAACAAACAAACCGTCGAGTTCATTGTACTCTTATTTAAATTCTTCTGATTCAAGTAAATTTTAGTAATTAAAACAGGGGTTCGAAATTATTCAAAATGGCGGACGACGCCAAATCACTGTCTTATTCCTTTAATTTATTGCGAAAAGTTATATAATTTGTAAATTATATTTTCGTACTTGTCATTCAAGCGCTGATGTAATTTAAAAATTGATCAATGTCTACTTGATGTTTAATACAACATGTCTTTTGTTAAGTCTTTCGGGTCGACTGGGTTGTGCGACCCGTGCTAATCGGTGATCAAAAGCTTTTTAGTTTTAATCACCGATTAGCGTTTAGTGTTTATTGTGTGAAAAACATTTTGATGCTTTTAACTTAAAATTATAATTAAAAAGTGACGCAGGTAGAATACGGGTTCACGCTGTTACATCACAAAATCTATGATTTTGTGATGTAACAGCGTGAATACATAATGAGATCACATGTTCAAAGATTATGAAAACGTGAAGAAAACAGATACGGACCAAATTGTTGTTGGTTTGATTACGGTTAACTTAATTAACTGTTTATCAGGAATAATAGAAATAATTGTCCGGATGCGAGGCATCAGTTGTCAGCACTCGGCAATTCAAACGAATGAGTGCTAAGGACGTAATCTTCTAAATGGTTTAAGGCCGCTTCGCCGCCTACGCGATTGCAACCCTAAAGACTCTGTCAAAGATTAACACGATTTAGACTCTATAAGCTTACTTTAATGCCATTGAATGAAAATAATGAAGTGACAAAGTCTTGGCATCATAGACACGCAATTATTTCAACAATGAAAAAGAACGTTGTGCATTTCAATAATTGTTTATATTTTGTATTTATATGTTTCGTGATGATTGCCATTTGGAACACACTTTTAGCTTTTTGACGACAAAGCGATAATTTTCTAATGTTTCAATTATATTAAATGTTAGATATTAATTTGGCGACATAGTGTCTATTATTGGCAAAATACGGTTATTCGAAACTTAAGCACTCTCGCCTGTCAGAGAAAGGGGTGGGCAGAGTTATTGAATTTCCATTTGACAGGACTGTGCCTTGCCGAACGGGTTTCCGCAACGAACTTTTATTCTCCTCCAGGAGATGAATCGTGACGGGTGGCGAGCCTACTCACCGGGTTTACTTTACAAGGCTTTTCCTTGTGTCACCTCTTACGACAGTCATAGGAACATAAAGAGAGGGGGTGCTTATGCCTCTATCACACGCCGTTTCATTCGTAACAGGAGTCGTCTGGGTAGGTACCATACATTACCCATTTCTGACGTTTGAATAGTAAAGAGAGCTAGTGTAATTACGGGCTGTGCGTTATTGCATCTAAGTCCTCAGGGCTGACAACACATCTGTGACCTTCATTGATTAAGGTTTTTTGCATGTTAACCTCCAAAATAGTTACCGTCCGTAACCGTATAAGGACTATTCTCTCGTTTAGTTATATTCTTGTAATAAAAAAAATTGTACGTAAAATGTCCCGTCTGCCCACAAACATTACTTTAATCTATGAGTCAAATGAAGGCCCGGCAACGACCCGCGTCAGCTTGCGATGCTGGAAGCATTACGCGGCCGCTCTGTGTCGCGTAATTTCGTAGAGGCTAATGCGATCTTCATCTTATTTTGACGACGCAACATATTGATGCGGCTGACGTAACAAGGATAGGTGTATATAACTGTAATTTATACATGTTCTACATTAGGATTGCGTCTTGTGCTTTCTGCGTTTCATTCGGTCAGTGAGGTAAACGGAAGCCCACTAACCCTCTTCATCCCCCATTCTCGTCCTCCCTCACATCTCTCAAATATCCTTAAAGGCCGGCAACGCACCAGCTTTTCACCAGAGCTTATTTGAAACAACTAAGGCATAGGCCTAGTTCTCACACGTGGCAGAATAACCACACGTAGGGTAAGGGCAGTATTAATAGTGCGAGGGTAAGATAACCAGCATCGTGCCCAGCGTTGTGAATGTGGGCTAATCTTACATGTCATACCAGCGTTTGTTGGTTCACTCGAGAGTTTCCTTTCCAACGATAGGCTTGCAGCACTGAACTGGATTTAGTTCAGGCTGATGATGATAAAGAAAAACAAAAACTAATAATGAATCCATAGTTAAGTTATTATGTCTGTACCAACTTAAAGTCTTCCTTTAATGTTGTAGCTTGTGTTGAGTCACCTGTAAAGGTTATCTCTTTAAATTTTCCAAATCCCCAAGTGTTAGCATATGTGTGATTGTTTGACCACGATCATTATCATATTGTTTTCATTGCTGCATACGTAGGTAATTTATGTTAAACATTTCACAAATTAGTTCAGGCACGGTTAATGGACTGGAGCTTAATTAATAGTCTCGTTAGTGGAGCACGCAATGAGGCTAGAAATGAATATGGGCGTATCATCCAGACCAAATACCGGCTCATTGCGCGTTCTCATGTTTTTTTTAGAGAAAGAGAGACAAACAAATAAGCGACCTGATGGTAAGTGATTATCGTCACCCACGAACATCTGCAACACCAGAGGAGCTGCTGTTGCAGATGTTCGTGATGGGAGGGACGATAGAGAGGGGAGTAAGGGAGAGAAGGGCGGGCCTGCGGTAACCTCACTCACCTGACGTAACACAAACGTCTCTACTTTACGCTGGTATTCTGCAAGACTATGATACTACCCCGGTCGAGCAGGGCCATTGAATCAGCAGCAAATGCCGCAGCTTGACTCTACCACGTGATTCTAACAACTAGATTTAGATTTTGCTGTCTGCTAATAATGTTTTTAGGTTTAAACTATTCGCACGCCCCCTCGGCAGATGGTGATGTTGTTTACATAATCATTTTGTTGTAAATTTTTTTGTTTTATGTTACAGTTTCGTTGTGATGATAACACACATATATATATATATATATATATGTATATACACCTTGACTGCTTTTCTATGACTTTCAATTTACTTCGGCAAGCTTCTGATCAACATTTGTCTAAAAAAAATTGACAGTAACATTGGAGTCATCATTCGTGTTCAAAGTGTAGTACTTTGAACGTAAAAGTTCCGACGATTACTTGTGTGAGTATTTTTAATACATCGACATGTGGCAGGGCGACCTTTTCGTAATCGATTGAGTTCTTTTGCCCGTTCTTAATTAAATTTATCGGCATTCTTAGCAATAAATACTCGTGAATTTATTTTCTTTTTTTTTCGTCAAAATTATTACACAGGCACACAGAAGAAGTTCCTTGAGTCACCTACAACAGAAAATTAAATAAATCATAATTTAAATCATAACTAAAATTAATTATTAACGTTAATATAGCTTCGAGATATTCAAAGTTGTTTCAAAATGTGTGCTTCGAAAGACTTGAGTGACGCCGCGGTGATGTGAAACTTTAACGGCTCGGGGATTAAGTCAATTTACTAATTAAACCGTGGTCTTGAATTATTCAAAATGGCGGACGGCGTCAAATCACGGCTGGAATTCTCATTCCTTTGATTTATTGCGATAACTTTCATAACTCATTTCTCGTTTCTGTCGGATATTTTTTTTATGTACAAAGTTTTTTTTTTTTGATTATTAAAAGTTGTGTGATAATCTTTTGTTGGATACAATAGTATACTGTATTGTTTTGTTTAAAAACAACTAAAATATTTATTATGGATACGTTATCCTTATCTGATTTCCGAATAAAGTAATAAAACATAACGTTTTATGAGTTTATTTCACTTTTCACTGATTTAGGACTACGTGACAGGTGGTGAGCCTGTCGCCGTCTATGTCCAGGCGCACGATAGAAATCTTACATAAGTTTTGAACCTGAGGCAGGCAGAAACTATTTGAAATGTTTATAGTTTTGGAGTTGTTTGTAATTAACTACAAAATTGTTTATAAGTAACCACAGAAATAAAATAGTAAAAAAATCACTACATATCCTATTGTCAATTTTTATTTATCTTATTTTTACCTTAATTTTTTGACTATTAATATAAATATTACAGCCATTTTACATATAATTTAATATTTTAATTTGCTGTGATTTAAAAATTCCAAATATTTACAATAATTTTAAATAGTTACAAGAATCAAAAATTGTTACTTCATTTTATTAAATAGCTATAATTTTTTTTCCAACCATCAAATTATAACAAAAATATTGAAATTCTTCCGGAGATCTATGTTGCTTTTGTAACAATTGCATCTTTATAAGGCTTAAATATGAACTTGTATTCAATAAGCACCCCTAAATCTTTACTTACATCGACTTCTTGAAGAACTATATTTACTGTTAAACATCCACCGTGTCAACAATTTCCGTGGTGTCGGCGTCGGCAAATGTAAGCAAGTTTTTCGGGTACTATGATAATGATGTCCAATCCTTACACTGGCAGCTCGGTAGACCGGCTTCACGTTTTCAATTCTCTTATCTAAGTTAATAACAACGTCTTTCTTTTACTCGGCACTTATTATCTATAGGTGTGTGATGGATCAGAGCAGTTTTAATTAAAACATCGAAAGATCTTTGTTAAAAGAAATCCCTTTGAATATCCATGTATGTGTTGCCAGAAAATGGTAAGTCGGCCATCTTGTTATCTAGTCACGTCAGGGGCGAAGTGTTTCACAAAAGTATCCGTTTTAACTCTAGCTTTATTGCGAAAGATTCTTATAACGCTTTTATTTATGGACGTTCAATTCTTTTTACGGCCCATTTCTTTAACTGTTCATGGTACTTACATTCCTGTATACCATTTGTAGAAGATATAGGTATTTAGGTTATAAAATGTATGTACAACATGTACAATTACAGGGAAAATTCGTGTTCTTTAGTGTTTTGTACTAAGCTTGGCCTATTTTTAGCAAGGCTATGTTCAACTGTGGACGGTTAAGACTGTTAAGGAAGTGTGACATTTTGAGTCAGTGTTTCTAATCTTATATTTTTTTAACTGATTCATAATCGTCGTTGGATTCTTTTAGTCCACTGCGGTTCAAATGTCTTTCTGGAAATGTGTCCGCTTTAGGTGGCCTTCATTTGAAAATTACAAGCGCTGTGCCTACTCTCCATCACAGGTACGTGATCAAGATTCCTCGTCAGAGCCTCCTTTATCAGATAGCAGTGCTCGTGCTGATGAAGTTGTCGTTTGAAGAACCGGCGTTTTCTCACTTTCCATACGACATAAATCCAATTTCAACTCTCCATAATTTTTCGCAACGTCTATATTTAGTATTTTCTCATTAAATTCTGATCCCTGCGCATTAAACCAACTAAAGTACGTAAACGATGAGAATAAAACACATCATTATAATAAATAAACACGATTAGCACGCTTAACGTCTCCAGGCATTTCTCTGTTAACAAAATGGTCGCTGGTGTACGACGTAGATAACATAGCAGGATCATCGGCGGGCCCAGGCCCGGGCTGGATGACGTCACGGCGGGCTCATTAGCATTCATCCCGCGGAGTGGCGCGTATTCCTTATTACTTGTCATGTATTTCGTTGATTTATTATGAGAAGGGTGTTCATATGCTATATGTATATTACTATAGTCACGAGTTTTACACGTTGCATAAAACTAATGCACCTTAAGGGCGTTTACGCCAGTCGGCTTTTTATACAAACTTTCAAGTCCAAAATCTTCAAAAAGACTAAACCGATAAAAATATGTTCTAATGTATTAAATCTGAATCAGATGGATAATAATTAGATATTTTTTTTAAGTATTCTGTAACAACAGATAATATCTCCTTTGTAGACTAGACATTTCGAAGATTTAGGACTTGGAAGTTTGTATAAAACTCTTAACAGCTTGACTCAATGGACACTACACAATCTAAATGAAACCATCACCTACGGATTTTATCGCGTTTGATTTTGTTTTTATATTCCCGACGTTTCCATTGCTTTACAGCAGCCGCGGTCGCGGGGACTGAAGTGTTAGACGTTCAGATGTCATACTTAACTCGGGCTACCTTCAGCTTTTAATTATTAATTATGTTCCGATCTACGCAGAATGTGCTCACAGTATCTTGAGGTCGTGCAGGTATGCTTGGTTTTAGATTTAATTTTGTTTATTACTGGATCCCAAGCCGGTGGTAGCACTCAGCCATCTCCTCTATTGAAATTCGGATGTTTTTTGATTTCAATAGCCTCGCGTATCATCCTTGGCAGGAGTCGGTGTTCTTTTGCGAGGATTTGTGGTGTATCAAATCTGATGTAATGGTTGGGACGATCAATGATATGATTACAGACTGCAGACTTCCTAGAGCGTCGGTGTTTCACGTCAGCTATGTGTTCTATCACGCGGGTCCTTACAGATGTTTTAGTTTGCCTTATGTAAGAGAGACCACACTAACAATTAAGCTTGTATACTCTTGCATCTTGTAGGGAGATATTGCACTTGACAGATCGTAATAATTGCTTTATCTGTTTCGCCGGCTTGAAAGACGTTTATATAGAAACCCTCTTCTAGATATAGCCAATCTTGTCCGTAACGCCTCTGATGTACGGTGATAGAGCAGGTAATCACTCGACTGTGGCCGGCTTCACTCGGTCCACGTGACCACGGCTGCTGTAAAGCGATCGAAACTTCGGGAATATAAAAACAAAAATAAGCTTGACTCAAGCCTGTACTCTCTTTCAGCTACTTGCCGATTGCATTGGTCTGTCCGTTAGTAGACTGAATTTACATCTTAGCTTATAACAATAATACATAATAAGCCCAATACTGGGGTGGTTAGAGGTCTAGACATTTAACGTGTCTGGTGGTGAGCCTTTCGCTTTATATCGTCTTAATATGCTACTTTTCGAAAATTGGTACCAGCCTTCCTCACAGGGAATAGAACTCGTGTCTCCAGATTCGGAAGCAGATCCCCCAATCACTCGGCTGTCGAGGTAATCTTACATCGACAGCCTGTAAATAGTCCACTGCAGAATATAGGCCTCTTCCAAATTCTCTTTATTTGGCGGGATAACAAATCTCGAAAAACAATAACAAAACTTATTAAACGGATTTTTTTTTTGCAATGATTATTGTGTAATGAATGAGTAACAAAAAGAATATATTATTTATTTAAACAATGAAAGTGTGCAACAAAAAAAATAAACAAATAAAACAATTAAGAATTGCTCCGAAGTGAGGGCCGAACTGAAAATCAGTGTCGGGATTGTGTCGTTTATCACCGAGTTCTGTCTGTTTCGCGGTCCAATCCTGCAGCACAGTTTCTTTGGGTTCTCTTTTTTAAAATATTCGGTTCTTAGGGCTTAGACCATTAATAAATGTAAAGAAGACAAGAAAAAAAGGTGTATTAAATTAACTAACAATACGTTAATCCAATTACGGCGGTGTAAAATAATCTAAGATCGCATTTTTCCTCTCCTTTCTTGTGGTTAGTAATATTTAATTTTGCTCGAAGTTCAAGTTATATCTCGTCCTCTGAGCACAAACAACTTATGCGGGTTACTTAAATTATTTACAAATTGACATGAACAAGCATACAAGCCAGATGCCGAGTTTTAGTTATCGTGCAATTTGAGACGCAATTACGAGAGACGTAGAACTTTAAATTGAATCGTGAGGTTTTAGAAGCATCAAGTTTAGAAATTAGAAGCACACGCCGTTGTTTAAGGGGGGACGTACTAAGCGTGTGTCGACTGTTTGAGAGCGTGTTATTAAAGTGGCTCGGAGTTTGCTTCAGCGTTCGGACAATGTTGAACAAATTTGTTTTGGGTGCTTAGTACGTTCAAATCACGGAAAAGTAACGAACTAATTTCATGTTTTCCCGAACACCAAGATCAATAATAATCAAACCGATTAAAAGTAAACAAATATACGAAATAGCTACAGTAACTAACACATGCTATTTTGAATTGTAGTGATTTGATTAAGACCATTAAAATAATGGCAATCAAAAAAAATACCGCTCACCGGTCTCTTTCAGTTTCTTCGCTGAGCAAGTCATGTCTTGTTACCATTGTAGAATTTTGACGTTTATTTGACGTTAATAAGACTAAACTGAATGAAAAAAATTGATTTAGGCTTTGAAATAATTTGTTTTTAGAACAAAATAGTGTATTCGGCTGTCAATCATGACCAACCAAATATTAGAACCATAGCTTAGAAGTCAGTCCAGGTACTCTATAAGAACGCGCTAAATGGAAATCCGTAATTTTTGCCTACCCCTATAGATCGCCGGCATGAGTCGGTTAATATATTAGATGTAAATACGAAATACTTTTATATTTAGATTTACTTTTCTACCCTCGTTACACTGCAGGTGTTTGTGAGACAGTAGAATAATTTGGACCAAAATTAATAAAAAAAAATCAATTATAAAATTAATAAATTTCTGCCAAATAAAAGCTTTTCGACAACAAATCGTAAGTTATTCAAAACATGTATGCCATACTACTTTCGAAATTGTTATGAAATAAATATAAGATTCCGATCTCCGTTTTGGAGAAATTACCAGACGTAAACTAAGTTTACGACCCCTTTTAAAGAAGATGCTGTTCAGCAGTTGACTTGTATGGGTAAAGATAAAACCTAAAAATCGGTTTATGAGAGGAAACTAATTCCTCTACTTTGGATACCAGAGTCATAGAGTACAAAAAAATCGCATTTAAATAGTTAGTAGAATATTTTTGATTGGATGGAGTTGAGTGTCAAAATCTAACTCGATACATCAAAAGTCTTACAACTCGGGCTTCACGGATAAATAGACAGACAGCAGTACTGTCAACAACTCTAGAATCGTGTCGATCCATTCAACGAAACCCGTAAGAAATAACAATAAAGAAGATGTTCCCCTTAGTCCAGATGCTCCCCTCTGCGCCATCTGCAGCTGTCCATTTCCACACCACACTCACCCGAGACACCGCCACTAGATTGAATCCACAGTCTGTAGAATTAATTACCGCTTGCTGGTTGGACCATCCTTTAAGTCTCAGACTAATTGACATACATAGTTTATACGATTGTTTATTTTATTTATTTAAAATACTTTATTGCATACATACCAATTTGAGGTCACAAAGGGCGGACTTAATGCCTATTGGCATTCTCTGCCAGTCAACCCATGGGTTGGTGAGATAGCCGTAGCAGGTGAATTCATTTAGTTAAATTAATTAAGTAATAAAATGATTTTAAAATAACTATAAACAAATATAAATAGATATAATAAAATTATGATAACTGATAATGAATAATATACATAATATAAATAATAATATACTATTACATATGTAGATAGATAAATAAACATAAATAAGAAACACAATAATAACTAAATAAGTCCATTTAAATTTGAATAATGTTCTTTAACTAATTTTTTAAAAAAGCTCCTGCTTGGCGATTTCTTAACTTCGTCGGGCAGGGAGTTCCAGAGCAGTATAGCCTGAACCTTAAAAGAGTTGCCGACAAAACCGGTGAAGTGTTGTGGAATACTAATCTTAAGATTAGATGAAGATCGCAGCTTTCTGTCGTGCGTCAAGAAAAGATAACAAAACTTTTCTTGAAGTTACGCCGGGGAATTTACATCATTAAGGATGGAATAGAGAGTATTGTTGTCACTTGGTGAAACTTTAATATGACTGACATTTATTATTATCTCATCTACTAGTTCACAACACATTTTATTCTATCTAATTATGTTATTCAATTGAATACCCCGAAGATGGCGCCATAAGTGATATCGGACGGTTAGTCATATAAATAAATAAAATGAGTTGAGATACTAGAGCAAGAGATAATCATCATCATCATCATTTCAGCCTATCAGAAGTCCACTGCTGAACATTGGCCTCCCCCAAAGATAATTATAATTATAATAATAACAGTTAATAATTAAGACAGTGTTAATTAAAAAGAACTTGTTTTTAAGCGTAATATTGAATGTCTATCAAATTAACTTGTTATTATCATTCCTGTCCAATCGATGCGATTCATCCTAAATAAGTTTAAATATTTCACTAATTAAAATCTTAGTTTTGTCCAAATAGAAAACCAATTACATAATTTGTACGTTGGTACCATATTTATTTTCATTCAATGTCACAAATACTAATAACTCTCCGTGTGATTTCACCATAAGAATCTGCTAGCATGCCCCATCTTCCCTTGGGTGATTTAACAGGCGTTTAAGAAAACGACCTTTAGAATCTAATGGTATCTGGGAGCAAAATTGTCGATCAAGCCACCTGTAGCCTTTTAAATTCGTACTCCCGTAAAGGTGAAAAGTTGATTGTGGAAGTCGTACCTAGCGAATATCCGCAACGTCTGCGTGACTTATAAGTCGTATTTCTTAATTTAAATAATTATGACATAATATTAGACACTTGTAATAAAACCTGTGAAGTGACAAACTGACTCGCGTGCACGAAGTGAATAACTAACATCGCGATTCGTTAGGACCATGATCTTTTTGTGGTTCTGTTACGAGAGTTTCTGTTAGTGGCTGATGATGTAGTACGTAGATAATTATGCACTAAGATTCGTAGCTGATGCAGCTGTACAAGGCGCAGAGCAACTTAACGATGATTGACTGTGACTTTGTACTGTGGTTGTTTCCATGTCTGCGACAGTGTCCGGCAATGTTTCCTTGTATTTACGCGAACACTACACATTTGAAATAAAAACTATTATATGCGGATTTTATCGCGTTTATTTATGTTTTTAAATATCCTACGTTTCGATTGCTTTACAGCAGCCGTGGTCAGAGGGACTGCAGACGTTAGAAGTCCAGTTGTTATAGTTAGTTAGTGTCCGGTAGTTCCTTCCTCCACCAGTCCTCTCCCATTGGTTTATAATAGTGTAATAATGTCAGATGTGCCTTTTTTTTCTTTCTTGCGATCTCTGACGCCTCTTCTGTTAGCTAGAAGAGTACATCGCGTGTAAGTGACATTAGAAGCTAATGCTAGATTATTCATTCCCCTGAATCGGGTTTTCTGTTTTGATTCTTAGTCTAAATTATTGCTTGTGTATTGTTTAGGTGTTCGTCAAATTTGTCGTATTATGAGTTTGACGAGTGAGCACTACTGTAACAACTGATATAACATAACACCCTTTTCGTATATATATACCTAGCACTGAGACAGCTCCTTGTCCTATAGTAGATATCAACATTGTTACATGCTCTTCCATTTCTTATTTAATCTTCTGAAAAATTATTTTACTAACAATGCTTTACTTTAAAATCACCAATAAAAACAGACATGTTTGTGTGATAGTGGCATAAGAATCTGCCATCTCCTTTCTTCCAGTAGTTGTCTGGTTATGATAGAGGCTAATAATCTAAAAAGTCTTGACCAATCTCATGGCATTCGAAAGATTATTTATTACCAGACCGTAAAATTCATGAAATCACTTACATTTACAAAAAAATAAGAAATAGGATATGATATTTTATTGAAAACGAATACGATACCATCGTTCCCCTTTTGTATTTCTTAATCTTGGTGAAATCAAAAACACAATAAAACGAGGAATTCAATAATAAAGATTACGTCAGGTAATAATACTCTATAATGGAAATAATGATGAAAAGAAATATGGCCATTACGAATCCGCAAACTTGTACTTCACAAATGATGAGGTCCTCATTTCATGTAATCTATCTCTACATATATCATTATCCAGATAATGGTAGTGGAAAAAAATGACAGAGACGCTATATATATACGTATAAAAATCGCTTTTTTTTTTTCACTTCCATTATCTCTACAACGAATTGAGGTAGAGACTTGGAAGTTTATATGTATACTACTGAACCATGTGGGGTTCAGTTTAGGTCAAAAATGTTCATAATGAATTGTGAAAAAAATATTCTTTCTCGCTTATTTCGCCGTTTGTATCTAAAGAATAAATGACTTAAAGTACATATATTACTATCAATATTAATGAATCCGTTTTGGTAAATATGAAAACGCCGTAAAAACTTTCCATACCAGTTATTGAAACAATCAAATGATATTGAAGCTTGGAACTACGAATGACAAAAACACGAAAAACTTTTTATAGTTGTTTAAACCATTATTTGGTAATATGATTTAAATATTACTACGAGTTTAGACAGATACAGGCTGTATGCTAGTGATATAATATACCCTTAAGTATAGGTACTTGTGTTTCAGGTATACAGATAGATATAGAAGCGGTAATTAAACTTTCATAAAAATATTCTCCTTTGTGTAATCTACGAGAATTGAGATTTATTTTTCTTTACGTATTTTAATTATAATTTTCGCGATGTTGCCTTTAAAGAAAATAATGAAAAATCTAATCTCGTGATACAAAGCGTAATTAATGATTTTTATATTTAATTATTTTGAACTACGCTAAAGGAAGATTTTCTCGAAAATTTGCAATTTTCTTTAGGTTTAATGAAAAAAAAAAGTTGTTTCATGTCCATTATTTTGGAAAAAACGGTCAAGCCCTTTTGACGTAATTGCCTGACAAGCATCTAAACTTTCGGTCTCAACTATTTGTTCATCTTAAAGTGTCGCATTTAAAATGATCCAGATCCGATTAAAACTTCTCAAAGGCATGTAGAAGATCCTTGTCTCTAAGAAACCATGGGCATTAGTTACTTACCTCATCATTTTAGCTTAGCGAAATAGTAGGTTTCAAAAAATTTTTAATTCCAATCAATTTTTGAATTCAACATACGAGGGGAGGTTTAATTTTGCGAACGAAGTCGCGGATAGTCTCCTTCTTCTTTCTATTTTTATCAGCCTATTCAAGCCCACAGCTGAACATAGGTCTTTCTAAAAAAAGTGCCCGCAGGCCGTCATACGTGTATTTGAGGATTTTATCTTAGTCAACACACTATGCAGCTGGGTTGGTGAACGCAGAGTCGGTACTCACGCACTAGTGACGCTGCTCCCTCATCACTTGTCTGTGAGATTTGGGTTCGGCGATCCTGATGGAATTTTCGGGAATCAGTTGTTCGCCAGAGCCTAGTTCGTTAGAAAGTAGGACGTGCAGATAAGGTTAATATTTGGAAAAATAGATGCTGTATATTCTCTTACATCTTATTTGAAAGTATGATTTAGACGCCGTATATAAAGGACGAATACCGTCAGCAACAATCGTGTAATTCTTAATTTTAAATCTTTTATAATTATAAGATGTTTCGACCACATACTCAATCGTTTTGCCTGAGCTTATTTAGATTGACGTGACTGGTGTTGAGCCTAACACCATCTCAGGTTTCAAGCCGATGATTCAAATCGTGTATAAGTTTCTAAAAACTGGTTGGTACGATGGTCCACTCAAGTAATCGAACTCGGGTCTCCAGATTCGGTGGCATATCCCTAAACACTCGGACTATGTTTATGTTTGATAAATTCTTTCCAAACTTAGTCAATACGAAGTAAAATTGTTTCTATATTTTAATTCGTCCGACATTTTGTGAAGCACTTAAAGCGCCAGCAACGGGAATTACGAGCGCACTAGCGTTCACATAGCAGTTACAGAAAGTCACAGATCTGAGAGGATCATTTTTCGAGGATATATTGCGCAATATTCTCACAGAATGCGTCTTGTGATCACATATTGAATGGGGGAGATGTACATTACAGTTGTATTCGGGTAACTTGAAGTGTACTGAGAACCTACCTAGACGTGAGCTCTTAAAATGACAAATTTTCACAATATCGAACACTTTTTCGATCGTAAACATCATATATGTTTCTACATGCCTTTAGAAATATAATATTTTAATATTTAACAGATATAATGAGGTTATATTAGATTCTATTCTACTTCTGAGATTTTGAAAAAGACTGGCTATAGAAAATCGATAGTCTAATCATTACATAAATTAAAAAAAATATATATGGGTATTTTCGTAATATATTATTTTATAAAAATGGTTATCATGAATTCCGAAATCTTTATTCTAAAGACTTCACTATGTAACATAAAAGCTAATAGATTCTTTTGGTATGAAATAAAGTACATTTTTTCAAGCTACCTCAGTAATTGCACACAGCGTGTTGTAATTGGTGAGCCAGGACGATACTCTCGATTTAGGAGTCCCACAAGGTAGTGTTCTTGGGCCTATCCTGTTTCTGATTTATATAATGGATCTTTGTCAACTCTCCTTGTCTAACTGCAGAATCATATCATACGTTGATGATGCCGTTCTGCTTGAACAAGGTAAAACTTTGTCAGAAGCAGAGGGAAACACTGAGGCATCTCTGCTGTAATTGAATGACTGTTATATAACCTGTTAATCCTGAACTTTAAAAAAACCAAATAAAATAATATTTGCTTCCAGTCTTAAATTACTTCCACTCTCTCATCTCATACACAAAAAACTTCATATATTAATATTGACGCATTTATACAGCACAAAAGTTGAAACACGTAAGTGTAGTTGCGATACTGAAGATGACGTTTAATAACATAGTCCATAATATATCAGTAGCCGTTAAGGGTAACCAAAAAAAGTTTTCTGAACATACACTCATTACATAATACATAACAATTGTGTCTCTACTTAGGGAAGCACTGTGTAATGTAAACAGTATACTTATCGTACACTGTTTACATATTATGTATTCTAATAAGTTCCAATGAAGAATATTCAATGTGAATTTAAACATGTTGATTGCTCCGACCTGGCGAGAATGTCACCCATCGCGAGTTTTCTTCCGAAGAAGTGAAAATTAGATTGCTGAAGTTCTTTTGTCTAAACAGAGGAGGATTAAAAAAAATTAATGCAGTTTGTGCTTTTATTAAATTGCTACTTGCTTATCAAACTTTTGACAAGGCTGCGTAACCTGAATATCTTTTAACGGAACCTCGGTGTCTGAATATTTCAGCCCCAAAGTATTAAAATAAAACTTTCTTTCAACAAAAATATTTTGTTTATATCTATTTCGACCAAACCTTACACTGCTGTAGTACTTATCTTGCCACGCACAAAATATCTTCAGTAAATTAAACCGTGGGTATACTAGACTTAATTACTTCTTGGAACGACGTTAACTAGAACTCGTAACTCTTTTGTAACGTGTTACGAAATTGCTTATAATAAACTGCGGTGGACTGCTACGACGTGTTCGTTACATCAGAACTAGTTCATCCTAACCATTACATCCTAGTATTGTGAGCATCGTAAAATAACTTCCTAAGTCGAGCAAGCCTTGACGACTCAGTTTCTTTCTTTGTTATGATGTAACGTGACCTGTGCTGTAAATATGTCTTCTATATCGTGGAGGCTTTTGACATAAATAAATTGCACAATACAAAACAGAGACAATTATTTGTAGATTCCACAAATACTCGCTTCAGGCGAGAATTGACTCTGCACACCTTGAGCCGTGCTTCCAAAGAAATTGGATACGTTGCATGATACGCAATATCTTTGTTTGGATGTGAGTACCACTAACGAACATCGAACAATGTGTTCGATTGAGACGTTTACGGCGATTCGATTTGTATGTTATGCATCGACGATGCTCGGAGAACTTTGATAAATGATTCGTAACATGATTGTACGTAGAATACTCGGAAGGGCAGAGCGGCCGTCGGGGCAGTCGATCCAGATACATCAGTTCTCATCTTGTTATCGACAAATTCCTCTTTAGGAAACAATACTGACTACAACATAAAAAAAACGTCTATTTTTCCAATATTCACTTGCAATGCCGGTTGTTCACACACTCGGGTCAAACTGTGTTCGTGTTCTCTTTCCTAATTTCTGTCCCCACATACGATCCCAACGCTTATGCGAAAGCCTCGCACCAATGAGTATTTCGAAACTTACGTATGCTTTGTATCGTTGGATTGGACATTAAGACGGCGACAGGCTCATCACTTGTTGCGTTCTCCCAAATGAGCTCTGGTGAAACGTAGTTTGAAATGACTAAAACATCTAGACCTCTGATCACCCCAGTATTAGGTATACGATCATGAAAGCTTTTCTTTGAGAATATCCGTGTTCGCCACGCTTCAAGGTACTGTTAAAGTTTTAATATTTCCGTCGCACCGTCCTCACAGGATATGAGAGCTTTTAACTCTTTGAACTCGTAAGTCTTTGAACTCTTTGTTTAATGCAAAGTGCGTCCTTAAATGTGCGAAGGACTCTTGATCATGGACTATACGCCCGTTACTCTTCCTGCCTTTCATACATTTAAACTTTAACCTTAAGAATGAACTTAACAGATTTTTATTCAAATAACCGACTTTCACTGCGTGTCACCTAAGTTTACTGTATGGTATGTAACTATTTCTGCTGCCAATCAGCAGTGCAAACCCGGTTGTGTTCGATTTGAATGGTAAAGAGAAACAGTATAATCAAAAGTTGTGCTTCATTCCATTTTGGTCCTGGGGCTGACAACGTAACTGTAACCTTCTTCGAATAAAATTTAGTTTTGTGTGCTGCAATGGCCGCTTCACATTAACTAACTGACTGCTCATTATCCCAATGTTTTAAAAATACATTACGTTTAGATTCAATGAGATGACTATGGAAACAACTTATGGTATAAATAGTAACAAGAACATAACGCGCGGGGGGAGGCATTGTAGTGAAATATTGAGGCAATATCCTAAGAGGAAGTACGCCGTAACCTTCCTGAAGGGACGCTTATGTTCGTTTCGTGCGAATGAGACATACTCTTAACATACTATAGGACATACATTTGAGGATATAATTAAACTCTCGGGGTCTGTTTGTTGTATGTTGCCTGATAGAGAAATCGGGTTCATAATCATCTTCTTAATTAGCACGGTTAAGTTTAAGTAAAGTGTAGTAGTAACTTGCCAAGATAGCCTTCCCGAGTTAGTTTTTTAACTTACGTTATTTTTTGTGATAAATTTTGTCTTAGATTGTGCTTTGATTACCGGTGAGACCATTTGTTGCTTATTTTATTTTACGTTGTATCATTTGTAATGTACAAAATCTGTTTTAAAAACAAGGATACCTACGGTGTTTCTTTCGTCGGCTTCTTCTCCGTCAGAGGAGTCTCATTAAGAAACGGTGGTAGATTAAAAAAAATAACAATTCATAAACGAAAGCTGAGAATCTTAAGTCAAATAAATACTTTCATTTTATTTTATTTCGAAGGCACAAAAAAATATTGGCAAGTTCATACTGACCACGCTCGGCAGGCGGCTTGTTCAGCGCAATGTTGCCACTCTCGCGTTAGGGAACCTCGCACTATTGCCGGGTGCATGCGTAGGTGGGGCCCATTCCAACCACCCACCATTCCATCTATCCCCCAAAGATCCTTAACGAGGCACGGTAATCACCATCAGCTGAGCCTCTTGCTCGTTTGCCCCCTTTCCCATAACAAAAAAATGTCTACAAATAATAAGTTGCGGGTCTGGGTCTTTGTCCATGAGCAATTTATGTATGTAAAATGTCTTCGCGACACTGGAGAAATCCCTACAGTGGAAGGTAACTCTTTTTTTTTAAATATGATAATAAAAATACAACTCTCTGTATGAGACCATATTTCCTTGTTAAGACAGACGGAATTACGTTAAAAATACGTAAATATTGAAAGTAGCTCAAATAAAAAAAAAGTAAAGTAGCAGCCTGTAAGTGCCCACTGCTGGGCAAAGGCCTCCTTCTCAAATACGAGTATCAGAGAGGGTTTGGGAGCCGGGAAGGGCCCGCCACGCTGCTCCAGTGCGGGTTGGCGGGCTTCACATATCCTCGAAGTAATATTTTTATTATTTCTCAGATATGCAGGTTTCCTAACGATGTTTTCCTTCACCGCTGAGTACGTGGTAAATACACCACTTAAAATTGCTATTAACAAGTTTAGTGGTGCCAGGACCGGGGATCGAACCCAGCTCACTCGCGCTCTATGAAACTAAAGTGAGCGCCCTGACCATAAGACTACCACGGCACGGCTAAAAAAAAAACAAACAATCAAATAACAATCCTCTCGTGATCATAAAAAGTTAAATTAAACGGACTAGAGTCCGTAAATATTCGATTAATTTCAACGTGTAGTGTATAAATAAAAGAAATCATTAATCTACATGTAATTACGATACTACTGTATAATGTGAATGAATTTAAATTAAAACTCTAGCATGTAATAATTTATTTTCAGCAAACTCGAAAGTATGTGCAATATTTTTATATTTAAACACCCACTCCGATTTTGCAGTTAGGGCAACACAATAGCATCTTTGTTTATAACCCTTGGGGGACTCTGTGTTGGCGATTTCTAGCTTACTGTAAGCTTACAAGTAAGCTTTTCGTAAATAATACACAGCTGTAATTACCTTCGAAGGTTCGTTCTAATTCTACCAGATTATGTACATTTTCTACGTCAAGATGTTTTAAAGTAAATAATTTATCTTTTTAGGCCGCTTGTGCTTTAATCTGTTTCTTATCCGCCCGTGGAACCTTGTTACGAAACGAAGGTACATTTAAAAAACAAATGAAATTTATGTTTCTGATGACGGGAAAATAGAACATTAGATTTGATTTAAAAATCGTAAATCCACTCGACATAAGATGGTGATGCTGCTTTGTGGGAAATTGAGACTAAGACCGGAACCGGAACCGGAACACAACTGTGGTTACAGTGCTGATCGGTAGAAGAGAAGGACAGAGAAGTGGTAGACCCACATCTGCATAAAATATAACAAAATATTCATAAGTAGTAGTAGTAGAGCCGTGGTAGCCTATTGGTCACAATAGTTTCAAAGAGCCCGTGAGACCTGAGTTCGATCCCCGGTGCCCGCACCACTAAAATTGTTAATAGCAATTTTAAGTGGTGTATAACACGCACTGGAGCAGCGTGGCGGGCCCTTTCCGGGCTCCTGAACCCTCTCTGATACTCGCATTTGAGAAGGAGGCCTTTCCCCAGCAGTGGGCGCTTAAAGGCTGCTATTTTACTTTTAATTCTATTCTTAAGGGAGCTAAAAATAATATGCGAATACAAAAACACATTTGTGAAATAGTGTACGATAATTTACGAAGGGCACCTTCATGAATAAGGAATTCGTCCGTCGGACGCGGACGCGGGTCCGGTCCCATCGGAAGGTATTTCTGTCCCCTGTCCCTCTTCGCGGCGCGTTCTATTTTTTTTCCGATAATGTTATTTCATTCGTGGAAGCTGAAGCTTTTAGATGAAAATAGGGCTGTATTTACAATTCGTTAACTTAGTATAAATGGTGTTCTTTTGTTTAAATTATCTTCGAATAGCTATTGGTTGTTGTGATTGAAAATTACTGATTGATTGCAAGCTTATAGAATTACCATCTTATCTCGCTGAATATCTACCTATCTATGTAGTCTATAAACAAAGGTTGAGTTAAACGAACGGTTTCTACAGGAATATTTCTAGGAATATTAAAAATTAGTAAGGTTTCGGTACCATCTAACTAACATCTGTGACAATTTGGATAGAATTTTCGCCATTAATCGGTTGCCAAAGCCTTCGTTAGTCGCACCGCGTGCAGGTGAGGTTGATCTTTTTTTAAAAAAAGATAGTACCTTATATTCCCCCTCACACGCCGCTACAAAATATTATATCAAATTAAGACAGTTCCATATGTTGTAATGTTTATAATATATCCGACTCTACAAACAATCCCGAGTGCCTAGGTTTTACACTTTTCAGATTGTCAATTATACGGTAAATCCTGCATCTCTCATTTCGTTGAAAGCTAATTCATTTTTGTTGTCGTTTTAATCCGGGATTTACTTCACCTCGCGGAGACGCCGCCATAATGACACTGTCACTTTGTTTGGAAATGTAATCCTGTATTTTATTTATTAACTTGCTGTAATCTGTGACGTTGACTGTTTTGCACAGAATTTAATTAAAACATTGATTGTTCGTATTATTTTTTTTAGTTCGTGTATCATATTTAAGCGCCAATAGCCTAATGGGTTAGGGTGCGGACTGCGAAACATGACGTCGCAGGTTCGAGCCCACCATTCGACTATTGTCGTGAACCACTCCAAATACAAGCTCTAATGCTTAGTTGGAGGGTTAACAGGAATATTAGTAATGTTAGTTAAATAGCATTGCTAGTATTCTTTTTTTAAAAAAAAAATACTACACGGGCCCTATACATCCATAGTGTGACCACAGAGTATACGAACATTAGACTAGACTGACGATTAACAGCTTCGTTACAATCATCCTAAACTGCTGGTTTCTCTGTAGCACCGAACTAACTAACAGCAACTAAAAATGGCAGAATCATCTCAATAATAGTCTATTTTTATATATATTTAATAATTAAGTTATCAATATATTTAAATAAACATAAATGTTTGTATGTACGTGTGTATGTATTTATTAATGTTTGCGTATTGAAATATTGTATCTATATATAGATTTACATTTATTATAATCTTTTTTCCTCTCTTTAGTACTCTATATTCTATCACCTACACCTACTTCATTTCATCTCTGCATCGTCCAAAGGTTGACTGGTAGAGAATGCTTCTGGCATTAAGTCCGCCTATATACATTCTCATGTATATGAAGTTTAATAAATAAATTAATAAATAAAAACTAATTACTATCATAAACTAGTCTATGATATAATAACTCGGTACGATACTATAATAAGATGGTGTGAGGACCTGCACAGTGTTGCAGAAATTCGATAGATGGTGATGCTGCTTTGTGGCAATCTTTGGACCTCCCCGGCCTATGTCCGAGCCTTGTGGCAGGCTTTTCGACGTGGTAGAGCCAAGCAGCGGCGTTAGTTGCTACTCGAATGGATCTGCTCGACCGGGGTAGTACCACGGCCTCGCAGAATACCGGCGTTAAGTAGATTAGTACATTGTTTTTTCACTTCTGCGTTTCGTTCGATGACTGAGGTAACCGGAGGACCAATCCCATCTTCCAAATACCATTAAAGGCCGGTAACGCACCTGCAGCTGCTCTGGTGTTGCAGATCTTCGTGTGCGGCGGTAATCACTCACCATCAGGTGAGACGCTTGCTCGTTTGCTATATTTCCTATAAAAAAAAAGCCTAAAACGGTGACGAATGATGGTGACGTGATTGATTGATGAAGACAGTATTGTGATGGGTTCCGTGTTAGCGAGACGACGTTTCAATGTTCCTTCGGTCTCGTTGCATGTTTTTTTTTGTTTTTTAATGGGAAAGTGGGCAAACGTACACCGTCGCCCACGTACATTAGCAACACCAGAGGTGTTGCAGGTGCGTTGTCGACCTTTTAGGGTATTAGGGAGACGGGAGAGAGGATGAGGAGGGGGATGGGGAGGGAGAGGTACCTCCGGTTACCTCACTTACCGAAGGAAACGCAGAGTCACACGATGCCTCTACTTCACGCCGGTATTCTGCGAGGCCGTGGTATCAACCCGGTCGAGCCGGCCCATTCGAGCAGCAGCTAAAGCCGCCGCTCGGCTCTACCACGTTTGAAAAGTGCTAGCTTATATTCGGGTACACAAGCGGCACTATAACATTACCTGCGCGGGTGTCATAGTGCTGGTAGTCGATGTGGCGCACAGTATATTCGGAATACGGCAGATATTTATATTTGAGAAGCTTCATCGTCACGATCAATGACCGCTTCTAATAGTTTCACAAATATTTGATTCTCCAATCACATCTATTCAATTAGTCAAATTGCAATTAATAAAATTATTATTTGACACACACGTAATAAAGGAGAAGTGAAAAAAATTATGAAAACGTTACCTTCCGCATGTAGGAATTCCTCCTGTGTCGCGGAGGCAGTTTACATACATGAATTGCACATGGACAAACAAAAGGGAATCGAAGCCGCGACCCATAGCGCCTAGCCACTACGCCACCGAACTGTCTAATTAATTGATGAAGTAATTATAAACAACTATCGCTGCCTGTGACCATTCGCTCCGTCCGTGTGCAAGGAGAAATGAACACGAGTGACGGAATGAACAAAGTAAACATAAACTGTTATTACAACTCTCCGATTGTATTACACTTTATTGTAATGATAAATGAAATAGCTATCCGATGTCATAAATAACCCAACGCCTTAAAACCAACCCATTCATCATCATCATCAAGGCATAGGAACATAGGCCTCCCCCAAAGATTGCCACGAAGCTCGGTCCTGAGCCACCTGCATCCATCGACTTCCCGCACCCAACCCATTACCTTAACCCATTGCTACTAACTTTTTATGTTTTAATTCGTTAACAAAATTCTCGCATAAGTGAACTGTTTATGTTATTGTTGAGAATTAAATGTCTCAAATCAAATACAAAGTATTGATTCTGCGCCATGTGGATGGGACGACAGAATCTACCATCCCAGCATATGCGTAAAAAATTAAAGAGGATCGTTTCGAATTAATAAGAAGTGAAGGGTGTATATCTTTTTGTGTAATTGGTCCCAGTCTCAAAAACATGGATCTCAACAAAAACAAAAACCTTATTACTTCCGCTAATTGCCGCCCCCATTGATTAGCACTCGTAACAGAACACATTTATTATCCCCCCCCTCGCCCACCTCCCTCCACCTCCTCCATTCCCTAGCGCTCTCATTCGCTTTTGTTTCTTAAATGACATCGCTCAAGCCTAGTAACCCAACGTCATTGCATCTGTGCAGAGTAATTTGGTGAAGAAATTAAAATAATTTTTTTGTGTTATGTTTTTTTAAGACAATTTATGGTTTGTGATTCAACACGAGTTTGTGTCTAAGTATTATGCCACAATTTAAAAACCTTCCTTTTTGAAAGTTTTTAAATTACTTAACAATTAAATGTTTTGTAACCACTACATATAAGTAATTTGTTGGGGGTTCAAGGTTTCGAAGAAAATCATTTAATGATCTAGTTCCCACATTCCCTTTCTTCCATCGGCCATCGAGAAATCCGGCGACTTTCCATTCGTCTGCTGAAATGCTTCGTCCCTTGTAATGGTAAATATCAGTTATGTACGTGATAGAGCCAAGATGCGGCTGCTGCTCCAATAGGTCATTGGGACCGGGGGTACCGCCACGGCCCGTGAAGTGGAGTCGGGTTTTGCTTCTGCGTTTCGTTCGGTGAGTGAGGTAACCGGAGTGAGGCCCGCTGGCCCTTTCCCCTCCCCAAATATACTTAAAGGCCTGCACCGCACCTGCTGCTCATCTAGTTTCACCTGATGTTTGTGAAGGACACCTTTGCCCAGCATTTACTTTCCTAAGTCGATACGCCTATATTCTTGTAAAAATCTACGCCTACGTAGCATGTCATGATTAGAAGTAGCTGCAGGTGAGAAGAAAAATAATTTAATGTACATAAAATTTAAAGTATAGAGACGAAAAGTGGATGGTGGAAGCTCGTTTGGCTACGCTACGTGGTGCCAAATGAAAATCCGTAACAGCTGCCTACCCCTATGCGCAATATAAAATGAGTATATACTCGAAACTTCTACTTATATACCTTTCAAAAATTTGCGAATGTAGCTTTCTCTATTACTCTATAGTCTCTATAATAGCGTTTAAAGGGTTTTGTTGAGATATATATATATATATATATATATATATATATATATATATATATATATGTATATATATCAGGCAAGGCGACACCTAGACAAAAGTTAATTCGTTCAACGCGATCCTGTTTTAGCATTTATCTATTAACAGTTTCAGTCTGTTTTGCAAATACACTTGCTGTAAATAATTTATCTGCTTCATAGCTGTTTATTTCATTCCACTAATGCGAGGAGTGCTTTATGTATTTAACTTACAACTTTGTGTCTGCCTGCAGGTGACTCAAAGGGTTATATTAAAATAAAGCAATCGGCGTCGCACCCCCTGGGGGATCTTCCTCTCTTCAACTGTTTTGTGTTGGCTTTAGTCATAATTGCGATTTTGCTAATTGCATTACTCGAAAGTTCTAGAGTCGTCTTCGTTCTTATAGACGAAATTCTTCTTGCCTCCAACAGAATAAGTTTATTTTGGCTGTGATAAAATGTAGGTTATAGATAGGATAGATAGATGAATTATCGATAATATTTCACCAGACGTCAACAATATATATATGTTACATAAATAAATTAGTCCGATAGAAAGCTTAATCCTCGATATTTTGTAAAATATATTTCTCTATGATTCGGTACTGCACTAGTTAATTAACGTAACAGGGGTCGGCCCCGACACCTCCCGGTTGACGCGGCCCATCCAAATGCGGCGTATTCTTTGATGTTGCCTAAAAGCACTTTGCGTTGGATAATAACACATAACTTTTAGTGTTGGAAATTTTAGATGATACGTATTAGATCTTCGGAGTAGTAACAGCGGTATTAGTAATAATAGCCGTGCTGTATTGACGTACGAACTTGCCACCCCTGCCACTACATTTCTACCCATGGTTGAAGTAAGATTAGTCGCCTCTTACTTCAACCAACGGCCAAAAATAGAAGCTATGAGATTAGCGACGCTTACAGACAGATAGCGGGATAACCATCTCGACAAATATAAGACCAAAATTGACCTTTGAAAAGCAGACCGATGACGGGCAGCTGCGTCTATGGTACGAGGTGTGGTTCCGCGTTCGCCAATCCGCTCGTAGATTATGCCATTATGGCAAATCCTCCTTATGGCAGAGGCCTAAATTGCTGAGGCTGCTATGGTAAGCTAAGAGGTAATAGATGTAGTAGTGGTGTAGAATGGTACAAGGGTGCATACATCATATGTTGCTATATATACCCTGCTAGCCAGCAGACGTGGCGACCGAATTTAATGAAATATAAATTTAAATTTGTCGGACCCTCATCCCACTGACTGGTGATGGGGAGCAGCGGCGCTAGCGCAGGGGTACCAGCACTGCGCTCAACAAACCGCTTGCCCAGCGTAGTGAGTATCTTATCATAACAAATCTTGCAAAAAATATAAGCTGACAATAGTCAAAAGCTCGAGAAGCTTACGTTCAGCAGTAGAATTAATTTGGCTGACTACATCAGCCGTTAATATAGCCATGTTATTTTCCTCAACTTGTGAACAACACTAGTGTTTCGGAGGGCATTTTCGAGATGAAATCCGTCATGTGATTTTAAAGGTAGTTTACCTTACGACACGCATACGACATTCACGATAAAAACACGTTTCATTTACACCCTTTCCTATATTTAGTGAACCGTTCCATATAAACCAAAACTTTGTTTCCCTAATGTAGCTAAATAAGTTCAATGACTATTATACTTGTAGTTTAATGACTTCAGAAACTCTGTCCCGAATTTGAATGTCAAAGGGAACAATTTGAACCTTTTTTTTTATCAGATTGAACCATTTCATGCTTAAGGGATGGGGTCCCTTTGAAAGTTTGTTCGGACAAATTGCTTGTACGTTTTTTAAGGAGTAAATCAATTAGAGAACTAAATGTATAGTTTATAAAAACTTTGAGAATTGTATGTTTGTGCCTTTGTGCATACATATATATAGATACGAAATAATTGCTATTGTTAAGAGTTGTTGTTATTAAGAGTTACTGCGCCTCCAATACCTTTAGGCCACCCTAAAGGTATGAATATGGGTTACTTTTCTTTGGATATAATTCTTACAACGTGTGCCTTATTGTTAGATAACAAACGAGCTTTATTTGACCACCAGATGGTAAGTGGCTACTTGACTACATGGACGCTTTCAGACATCATCAATCGAAGGAGTTTGAGATGCGTTCACACCCCTTACTAAAATGCCATGCCCACTGCTGGGCAAAGGTCTCCGTCTTAAATATCTGAGACGGTTTTTCAGCCGGGAAGGGTCCGCACGACATCGCATAATATCGACGTGAAATAGAGCCATTCTGTGCTTTTACGTTTTGTTCGGTGAGTGAGGTAACCGGAGTTCCACTCCCTCCTCTCATCACCTAAATATCCTCAAAGGTCGGCAACGCATTTGCAGCTCCTCTGGTGTTCCAGATGTACCATAGTATGATGTAGCCATACAGAAAAAACAAAAACAAAAAGCTCCGAATTGAAACAGCACTGTAGCGCTGTACGTTCCGAAACATCGAACCACTAAAACCTTGTTAATTCCGCGAATCGCTCGGACAGATCCGCGGCCTCATGGCTCGCCCACCGCGGATCCAATTAAACTATTAAAGTAAATGGAAACCTCGGAGACTCGCGTTTATTACTGTGGTGGGGCTTTTCACGCCATCTCGATATATACAAAATGTGAGTTGTGATTTAATTTCATGTGAATGTGAATTTAATTGTAATGGAGACTTTTTGAGTGAGTAGAGCGTCTTAGTGTTGAAGCCAACGATGGACTCGTGCACGACAGAAATAATGAGTTGCAGTGAGTACAGCATACTTCCGTGGGGCTGTCGGAAGTAGAGAATAGCGCCAACCCTGTCTGACCATGGGTGTCGTAAAAAGCGACTAATGGTAAAAATTGTATTAGGAGATGGGCAGCAGCACCTTTTTTTTCATGGGATAGGCGGCAAACGTGCAAGCGGGACACCTGATGGTAAGTGATTACCGTCGCCCATGAACATCTGCAACACCAGAGGTTCTGCAGGTGCGTTGCCGACCTTTAGGGGTATTTAGGAGATGGGAGGAAGGATGAGGAAGGGGAAGGGGAGAGTGAGTAGGCCTCCGGTTAGCTCACTCACCGAACGAAACGCAGAAGCACAACATGCCTCTACTTCACGCCGGTATTCTGCGATGCCGTGGTACCAACCCGGTTGAACCGGCCCATTCAAGCAGCAGCAAAAGCCGCCGCTTGGCTCTACCACGTTGAGAATCTTCCTGCATTAGAACAAAAAAAAAACTGCGGTTGCCAACCCGCTCGCCAGGCGTGGAAACTAAGGCAAACCCCCATGATGAGAATCTTTGGGGGAGTCCTATATTCAGCAGTGGACTTGCGATAGGCTGAAATGATGATGATGATGATGAATGAGTACATGTGGGTGGAGAGCTCCGCTTAGGGGATCGAACTTGAGTTTTCTCATTAATATCTGTCTATTTACTGACAATAGACAACGTATCCCCTTCATGAACGTGGTCGTAGCCTAGAGACAACTTCGCGAGCATTTTCTTAGCCCTTTCAGTCTCTACTGTTGTTTCATTAAGTGGTTATTTATAAATATATAGTTCGAATTTTTAATATTCATATACATATGCGTAAGTTCGTATGCGTGTATGTGTTTGTGTAAGTACATGTTTAGGTATATTTATGTATAGGTAATCCAGTCCTGCTTCGCTTATGACTACATTAACTGCCCCAAAACACTGTTTTACCTAAGGTTAGTTGATAAGAAATACCATATATCATTAAGCTCGACTTTTGTACAGTTTTTTGATTGAATAAAGAATAAATAAATAAAATTTTCTGTGCAGAAACTATAATTCATATGTACGAATTAGATTCTCTAGAACTGCTCTACAGGAGAAGTGAAAAATACGATTATAAAAGTGTTGATTTTTTTATTATTATCAATATTAATTTCTTTGTATTTTATAATAAAAAATTGTGAAAGTTTTATGATTCGCTCGACAGACCGTCGTAAGCACAGATTGTAGGTCAAAATCGGTCCTAAACCAAAATTATGATGTGCTTAAAGTGCACTTGACCCGCGGTGCGACGGCACTCCTGCCCTGTCGTTAATGTCGAGGTGTTCACTGGTAATGGTAACACGAGGCCTGCATCCTACTCAACGATGGGTACATTTCATATTTCATAATGATATTTTGTAAAGACACGTTATTAGGTGTAAGCGCCATTTTGAATTTAAATCTGTTGTATTATATTAGCCTTCACTTGTGAACAGTGTGCATTTATAACTTTCGATTCAATAAAAGCAACTTATCTCGTATTAATATTATTATTAAACAAGGTTTTTCGCTCCACTTAAGATAAAATAATGAGCGTGGATAAAAAAAATACAAAAGGACGAAATAAAGGTGCGCCGCGCGCAACATTTTAACGAGCTCTCTACAGCCCGTTGCGGTCCGATGCGATTAGTGGGACGAGCAGCGGTGGGCTGCCTGACCAACTGTTGGGACGTCCAATGAGGGTTATCATTTGAGTCAAAGAGGATTTACGTGCGTCCCCGCCGAGAGCAACTGCTAGCGAGCGTTTGAAAGCCAGCGTTCACGTAGATGTAAGAGAGTTGAGAGTTAAACTTCACAGATTTCTCTTCCTTCTAAGAATAAAGGATCTTTCAATGTATGTAACTTTTTTTTCCCACACACATATGTACGTACTGTTATATCCCTAAAACTGTAAGGGCTAATGCTGACAATGATTTTGAATTACCTTGCAAAGCCAGCATTCCTAACTTGCCTATTCGACATTCTGAACTTACTAGAACATCGCATGAGGGACATCAGTCTGTTTCCTCCTCGAAACACGTTACAAGCTTGCGAAATAACTTCGAAACTTGTCTTTTATTGAATCAATAAACTGTTTTACGCTAATTACCTTTTTTAAAAACCGAATTGAATAATCGCGTATAACAGTACGTATTCAGGTACTTTGATAACCCAAGCTGGTGCTAACAGTACTACTTGAATGTGACCAGTTGTCATCTCGTCGTCGGTTTTCTTATATATTATATCTAATAAACACCCATGCCTGTTCATCCATAGAGGTAAGCAGAGATTGGTGACTTACATTGGCTCGACATAGCGTAAATAAACGAACTTCCACTACCCATTTTTCGGTATTATTACATTTGAATTGAGAAGTTTTGACATGTAGAAAAGTTATGTACGAATGTAAAGAGAAGAAAAATAAAACAAGTTACAAGAACGTGAAGTTACTTCGAAGTTGGAATGTAAAGAAAAACTTTGTAGAGTCTCTGGTTAGTTGTTCGAAGGACTGTGATTTAGCAATTAATTAGTAGAGCAACGGGGAAATATGGTCTTTAATAAAACATGGGAATCCCCAAGAGGCTAATGGATTTGGATGCGGACTGTGAAACAGAACGTCATCGGTTCGAGCCCCATATTCAACTATAGTCGTGAACCTTATATATAACCTTACACAAGCATTAAAGCTTAGTTGGAGTAATTAACAGGAATGTTACTAATACTACGCTAATAAGTTTTTCTACATTGATTTATTTTTCAACGTAATTACCGTGTAACGATTTGAATGTTGATCAACTTTCTTGGAACAAAGGCTCGATGGGTATCAAAAAAGGCCAAACATTTTATAAAAAACGCTAGTGCCTTTTTCCATTTGGTAAAAAGGTGAAAATATTCCTAGTTATTAGTTAAATACTTCTCGGAGAATAAAGCGGGAAAATAAAGCAACTGAACTGAACTGAAATGTTTATTTTTTAATTTCTCACGTAGTTTTTTGATGCGTTATCACGTTGGTAAGCCCAATTTGCGGCCACCTTTTGAAATTTTACGGTATGAGTTTAATTCATCTGAATTGTCCAGAACGAGGCACGAGTCGATCTACCTTAAATCGGCACCGACAAAATAACAGATTATTATTGAGTCGGAAACTTATTAATCAAAATTATTATATATATTGCTACTGTCTATAAAAATATTATATTGTCGCAGTGATTACTGAACAGTTTTTTTGGTTAAAGTTTCTGTACGGGACCCCACTAAAGTTTACAATTATTATTACAAATTACAAATATGATCTTTAAAAATACTGCTCTGTCAATAAACTCTAATGAATGGATTTGCAAAATAACATTATAAGGTAATTTCTATCATGCTTAATAATAGAAATTTCATTTAACTTCGTTTAGTTGTGTTGTGTGTAAAATAATTGGCATGAGAGTAATTCAAAGTCTAAATTATGTAAAAACATTGCACCGACTCTCAGTTTTACGATTTTCTTTGGATATCAGCCTAGTATCGTCTGCAAACATTACTATATTTGTAGAATTCTGAACCAAGAATGGCAGATCGTTTATATAAATTTGAAATAAAAATGGACCAAAAATGGATCCCTGTGAAATGCCCATTTTTACCCTATAACCTACAGAACTAACGCCGTTTATCTGCACCATTTGGATCCTATTTAGTAATAGGATCCAAATGGTGCAGATAATTGAATTCCAGAAACAGGAGGGTGGCACCTACCCTGACAACTCCTAGTAGAAGCGAGAATTAACTCGGAGAAGCAACCTACTAAATGCGCAGGGCAGTTATTACGCACTAATGTGATAGCACCTTATGTTTCGAAGAATTTCAACCGAGTAAATATCCTCGCAACACGTTCCACAGCTTTAATAACATCACATTTTAAGCAGCAATGCAACGAGACCCGCACTAATAATTTATTTTTTAACACGTTAACCCCTATGACATCATTCCTTTTCCTTAACAGACTGTAAATAGTCCGCTGCAGTACATAAGCTTCACCGATAAGGATAAATTTAAATAAACGATCTGCCATTCTTGGTTCAAAACTCTACAAATATAATAATGTTTGCAGACGATACTAGGCTGATATCCAAAGAAAATCGGAAAACTGAGAGTCGGTGCAATGTTTTTACATAATTTAGACTTTGTATTACTCTCATGCCTATTATTTCCGAGTTAATTCTCGCTTCTACTAGGAGTTGTCTGGGTAGGTGCCACCGTCCTACCCGTTTCTGCCACCAATGTGCAGTGCAACTAATGTTGTTTTCCGGTTGGAAAGGTATAGAGAGCCAAAATATGGGCTGTGAGATAGGACTTTGGTCTCAGAGGTGTCAACGCATACGATACCAGCTTCGATTGAAGTTGTTTGCAGTTGTGCGTGGCTGGCACTTGCTATCTGGAGGACTTTTACTTTTCGTCATTCCGATATAAAAAAAAGCTTAAATATTGCCAAACGGGGTTCGGAGAGTGGACAAAATAAAACGTTACGGATAAAGAACCTATTGCCGTGTTTACTCCAGAAGATTCCATGAGCCTCAATCCAGACTTTTCTATAATCGCTTCTTAATACACCCACGGGGAAAAAGGGGATAGGAGCCGCTATCACGTGCTTAATATAATGTTATTTACATGAGCTAAAATTCTGTATGTATTTGTAAATCTTTAGCAAAGCTTAAATATTATGTCTATACATAATATTAAAGCTAATTTAACGTTTAAAAACTGGTTAATTATTGTAACAATGATTTGTTTCTAGTTGCTTTATCTCTTTGTTACTGCTGTTAATCCTGAAATTAAATATACTTATTTTTTAAAGTTTCAAGATGACGAACAAACATATTTTGAACCTAAAGGACAGAAACAGTAAAATCATAATAACACGGGTAAAACAACTGAACGCATCCTACCAGAGTTATTCAAAATGACGTTCTTTGGCGGCTCTTATTTCATATAAAATATAGATTAACGCTTTTGTATATTTGAATAACATTGGAATGAGAAACAAGGTGCCGAAGTCCTCCTGTCGGTAAGTGGCTCCTGCTGACCACTTCAATCGAAGAAGGTTCTAGATGCGTTGCCACTGCTTTGGTTTAAAGATAGAATGCCTTACAGCTTGTAGCTTATATTATACTAGCCAGAATAGAAATCCTAGTAAAGAATCTAATCAATGACAGCAGTTGTCGAGTACCATCTGTTATGCCACTAGAATAAAATTAGAACTAAAAGCTGATCTTAAACCGTAGAGACAGTTTTTTTTTTAATTATTGAGAAAGAAAGATGTAGACAGACATAAGTAGTTTCGTTAAAACTTGTTAACTAAAATATCAATCAATCTAAACAAATAGCAGAACAAGATTTGAATTAAGTAAAAACAAAAGTTAAGTTATTATTTATAAAAAATGTATCGTACATAGTCTTATAACTTACGGAATAAAAAAATTAAATAACATTAGAAATTATCTAGCAGTTAATTGACACAGTACAATTAAAAACGGCTCTAGTGTTGTACAACCTTTGTTTAAATCGACAAAAGGTCTCGTCCGAAACTTAAATACTTAACAAGGATTAACTTACGACTCCAGAGCGGCCTCTGTTTTATATTAATCTACACTTCAGCTACACTTCTAAGTAGACAAACTCTACGCATGTAGGACGAAGTGTTTGTGATGGTAAACTACTTTCGAAAGTTACTGTTGTAAATGAGCTGTAAAAGGAGTGTGAGTGAATTAACTGAAGAAATATTCATCGTACGTATACCTCAGTAAGCCTCAAGACCAAAGTGTACAACCGGTGCGTGTTGCCAGTGATGACATACGGATCCGGGACTTGGTCCTTCACTGCAGCCCGTATGAGGAAGCTGAAAGTTGCTCAGCGCGCTATGGAAAGGGCTATGCTCGGTGTTTCTCTGCGTAATAGAGTCTGCAACGATGATATCCGCAGCAGAACTAAGGTAACCGACATAGCCGTAAAGATCGGCAAGCTGAAGTGGCAATGGGCCGGCCACATAGCTCGCAGAACTGACAACCGTTGGGGAAAAAAGGTTCTCGAGTGGCAGCCGCGTACAGGCAAACGCAGTGTAGGACGACCACCCACAAGATGGAGTGACGACCTTCGCAGTGTTGCGAGAAGTCGATGGATGCAGGTGGCTCAGGACCGAGCTTCGTGGCAATCTTTGGGGGAGGCCTATGTTCAGCAGTGGACTTGTGATAGGCTGAAATGATGATGATGATGATGATGATACCACAGTATATTTGTCTGTAGACTCTGTGGACGGAATCGCACTTCTGTACTGTTTATGTCTGTGTTCATTGAAGGTTTGAATAAACTCACCACGCTGGGCAGACAGCTTGGTGAGTTCAATGTCAAACTCTTACACTAGAAACGATGCTCTTTATCACTAGTCTGTAGCATTTGAGTTTCACATATTGAGTCATTGCGTAACACTTTATTTGATACTGAAAGAAAGAAGAAAGAACGAAATGCATTTATTTGGCAATCACACAACAAAATAAAAAAAAAACAAATTAAAAAGATTAATTCGTTGTGCGATGTCAAAAAGGTTCCCGTCTCAGTTATACCACAGCACTGTTTTTCAGTCGGCTCCTTCATTGACTTCACGAACAACCGGACAAGAAGCATATTGTATATAGTGCAACGATATAACTTAAAAGAAAATATAATTGTAGAAATTATTTAAACTACTGCATGCGAACATTCCTGTACTAGTATTCAATATGAATTCTTTTCGTTGAATACTTACTATTTTCTTCGTTTACTATTGAAATATACATATATTTATTTATGTACATCTATATGTTTATCCCTTCCAGTGCACATTAGCGGATTCCCCGTGTCAAAAACAAGCGCTCAGTTCTTGCATCTGAGAAATCTATTGAAAGGTTCGAATCGGCAAACACTGATAGTTGTTCTGCTAACTTGTGTTACTTATATTAATACAATAATATCTTTAAACTGAATTTTCTTGATTTTTAATAATACACGTGTTATTTGATGTTCATTTCTCTTTTCCTACGTTTAATAATATTCTCTTGCGTATAGTTTGCTATAATACGTACGAGCTTATGTTGAATTGTCAAAAGACATTAAAATGTCAAGGAAATCAAATTCAGTTCGTTGAAAAGTAATCCATGACAGACATTTTGTCACAAAATATCCAGGACAAGCGATTAACATTGTTAATAGCATTTTGAAACATTAATTTAATAAATTAAGCTTTACCTTGAATAACGTTTCACATAAACAACATGTTCATGTTCACATTTACTTCACTAACGGTAAGCAATGCCTCCCTAAGCTTATCCTCTCTCATTATTCCTCCTTTTACACCCATTATGTATATATACATATTGTAATTCTGCCTGTGTTTAGGTAATTCTGTCTGGATCCATAATATCAAATTCACGGGAGTATATTTTATAACATATGTCTCTGCTTTATAAACATATTGTAATTAATCAATGAAGTGTAAAGAATACCTATTTAATTACCGAATAATTCGATGTAGATGTTAACGATGCGGTCGGGAGCTCATTTACATTCCCAGCAGCGGCTGCTGCGCCTCGTTCACTTGGATTAAGTGAAGCGTTTGTCTCTTCATCTGCTGATACCATATTAAGTGTTCATTTCTTATATTAGCCTTACATTTGTGGATCTAATATATATTGTAAATGTGGCGAACGAACTAGCAGCTCAGTGATTACAGCCACCTCGCTCAACCGAACGAAACGCTGAAGCGCGAAATGATCTCTACTTAACGCCGGTATTCTGCGAGGCCGTGGTACTGCCCCGGTCGTGCTGGCCCATTCGAGCAGTAGCAATAACCGCCGCTTGACTCCACTCCATTCAAAATATTGGTATTAGCGCTAAAAGTCCCAAGTCATCCTTTGTAATGACACATTCTGTGAAAATCTCCACCATCTACCTATTATGGTTACCATTTAAAGAGACAGATGGACGGACAGACGGCGCAGGCTTAGTAACAGACTTTCGTAACGAACTCTAAAAAATTGGCATGTGTACGAGTTTATTTCTAATTTTTTCAACCGAAATTATTTTTAACTTACACATAGTAAAGTTCAAATTTGACCGCGCATAGTTGAACTCGCGGACCGTAACGTGGAAGCCGCACTTTTGCTTTACAAAGCTCGTGTTTTAACGTTTTAGTTGCGAAAGCCATGGCAGAAAGCTTTATTTGTTTCAACTTGTTTGTGGTAAATATTTTCGCGGGAAATTTATTTGTGTTTCACTATTAGAATGAAGTTTATTACTTATTTTGAATACAACGTTTGCCTGATGAATTCTACAGAGACCGATGTATGTTTGTTTGTGATTGATTTTTTCTGTTATAGTATGCATTTTTAAATCTATATTCTTAAACAATCATCAGTCACCGTTGCCTATACTCAATCAGTATCTAAGTATAATAACATACGGGGACTTCGACCCGACAGAACGTTATAATATTCATAAATGCTACGTTTGGAATGCGAGCGCGTTTTCCCCCGGCGTCACCGGAACAGAATCCTCGAAGGCGAGCAAACATTAAATGGAGCGGTCTACAATTCTCATTTGCAAATGAAAATACGCTCTTATTGCGGCGCGTGTGAATTTTTTTAAATGGAGTTCAACACGTCTCCTGTTTTCAACGACGACGGTGTAATTGTAGTGTCTAGCGGATGCCGAGACGTTCTTCAAAGTTAGCTCGGCCTTTTTACGCTATGCTTGTTACGTGTCCCGTGTTTTGTACAGTTAAGATCTGACACAATCATTTTTTCCAACATGGTATTCTATTGCTGTCCCTAACCTTGGCGGTTGACTCCTTACCTATTTCAACCGACTGAAATCGGTAAACCTTTTGATTTCCGGTTTTAAAAGTATAAAGAGCCTCAAAACCTGTAATTAAATTACAGGTTTTGACGTATTCAATCTTTGTCCTCTGTGTTTTTTGGTGTACCTGGGCTGCAGGTACACCAACAAACACAGAATTCAATAAAAACCTCATATCTTTATTTTTCATTGATGATGATTAAAGATGTCTATTTAACTTAACTCGGAAACGCTTTTCTATAACGTAGGCCTCTATTCACTCTACTTGTCATTTGTTAAATCAATTTATCGAGGTTATTAATATTATAAAGTAAAGTAGCCTGATAATCTCCCATTGCTCAAGCTCAAAGGTTTCAATTTTTGTTTACTCAAAATGTAGATAATACAAAACATTTAGACGTTTATCTATTATAAGTAATTGTTTGAAGGTTTATAAGTTGATAAGTGCACACTTTTCCTTTTCTTTTCGGCAGAGATGAGTTTAAATATTTAATATTTAAATAACACGGCCGAAAATTTGTGTATACAAAATGTCGATGTTATAAAACAATGAAGGAAACAATCGTTAGAAAAGCTGCGTGTCTAACAAATAATAAACTATATTTCGAGGGCATCTGAAGTCGCCTCCGAAAGAAGCCCAGCTGTGGGACTTTCACCTGCACTTATTTTACTTCTTTACTTTATTTCATATGAAATAGTTATTTCTTCTGATGTCGAGAGTCAATGTACTCGTCTCCTATTTGAATTTTATAACGGTGTAGTTGCGTATTCATATATGTTTTAAATCATTTTTAATCTACACAAATTCTAGCAACAACCATAAACGTTCCACAGATAAAACAGAAAAATATTCTCCCGCCTTGTTATTTTTATGCACGAACAACACACATTTTCACATCTCGGTTGACAATTGTTTCGGTTGGATAAGGGTCCAATATACATAGCAGGGTTCGGGAAGTGACCGTTTGCGGAACGGCCGGCTTCTCGATTTTCATACGTCGTCCCTTTTGTGTCTGTGCGTTTCGCAGCGGTTCTCTATTTGAATACATGGCTCATCTCGCACAGCCCGGGGCGGGAATGTGCCGTTTGTGACAAGTTTGCTTTAGGTTGGGCATACAACGAGAGGGTTTTTTTTATGGAAAAGGCGGCAAACGAACAAGCGGTTCGCCTGACGGTAAGTGATTACCGTCGCCCACATCTGCAACACCATAGATGCTGCAGATGCGTTGCCGGCATTTAAGGATATCTGGGAGATGAGAGGGAGGGAGAGAAGGGGGATGGGGAGGGTAGTGGGCCTCCGGCTACCTCACTCACATGCGTCTAATTCAAGCCGGTATTCTGCGCGGCCGTGGTGCCAACCCGGTCGAGCCGGCCCATTCGAGCAGTGATTCAACGAATGTCATTTCTCGTTGCCTATCTCAGTTATTTTGTGATTTCACCGTTTTTCGGTTCCTGTAAATTGATTGCCGGCCATATACCTTTACACAAAGCCTCCACTAAACCCCGCATGGCATGCGAGGAAGATTTGCTCATACTTGCTGATCTGTCCAGTGTGTACCTTTTCTAAATGGTTCTGTAATAACAATAATAAACTTCACAATGTTACCCAATACTGGGGTGTTCAAAGAAAGAAAAAGATAGAAATGAATTAATTTGACATAAAACATGTGACAATTTATGTTCAATGAGTCCATAGGCCCCTGAAGTAGTAAAAACTGTGTTTTAGGATCCAGTGGTTTCCCCCGTACTATTAAGCTATATATTTATGCCTTCAGAGGTTGAGACATTTAAGTCCTTTCAACCTACTTGTCATTATAGCTTATTTGAAACAACCTGACTGTCGTGATAGGTGGTGAGCAACCCCTTTTACATTGGGGATCGAACTCGAGTCTCCTAATTCGAAAGCGGATAACAAATGAAACAGATGGATAGTTCACTGTTAGAATAATTATACCGGATCTCTTTAGAATAATATATCTCTGTAATCGTGATGTTTTGTAAGTGATGTCATCCGATGTACGCTCCGCCATGAGCACTTTAAACATCATGCTGATGGTTTCATTACCATTACGTGGTAATTAAACTTAGCTGAAGCAGCTCCCGGTGTCCCACCCGCCTTCGCCGGGACTCGTCGAGCTAATGTGACGTGTGACAGATTGTGCGAGTCGAGGGACGTTGAATTTTTTAAATATCCACCTTCCTCCTAAAGGTATTCTATCGCTTTTGTAAGTTGGATATGAGACAAATTTTATTTCAAAGGAATACATACAATACTTCAATATACAATCTGAATTAATTTTTTTTTATTTATCATCTGTCTTTTATACAATATTCAAAAAGTTAAGTAAGAAATTATACATATGTATCAAGTACTAAGTACTCGTATATTATAAGAAAATAATACAATGCGAGTTGCATAAAAAAAACCGAACAATTTCTCGCCAGAACTGTTTGGAAAAATAACCAAAATAAAAAATTATTTGATTTTATCGCGTTCAATTTTTGTATTTTATGTTCCCCACCTTTCCAGTGCTTTACAGCACCCGTGATCAGCGAAATGGCAATAAAATCCGTAAATAATAGTTTTTTTTTTGTTTCGGCAAATAAGTCTTCAACGAAGAAATCTGTGTGCATTACATTAGTTAATTATTTCGTCTGATCTTGTCTCGCGTAAGTTACATAATATGCCAGTTACTTCCACAGTCTCGTTTAACGGCAGGATCGAGCCGACGGCGCCGCTCCGCGCCGTGCACCGTCTGAAAATTAATTAAACAGACAGTGGGAACCTTTACGAAATATAATATCTTTTGTGGAGTACGCTTGTTATTTTAATTTTACATTGCACGGCGCTCGAGTTACGTCAGATACGATTTCATATAAAAAAAACATCCTTATTAATTAAAACGTTAAGTAGCAGTGACGCGTATATACAACTCGTTGGTTTTCTTGTCCGGATTTACTGTGAATGTTTTCTTATCTGTGACATTACATCCGAATATTCGATTATCTTATTCCATAATGCGGGTATAATACATACAATACAGTAAGGATGAGTGGATGCCATAGTGTTTGCGTATGCATTCACTTAAAATTCAATTAAAAGTAGCACCCAATCTACAGATCGACAGGCGCGTGCGCTGACCACTGTACAACGCTTTCGTCAAAAACTCCTTCGACCTAAGCATCTTAATTAAAAAGCAACATTTTCAATTATTCTCACATGTCAAAGCTGTACAAAATAACAAGGTACGTTTTATATTTAAGAAGCATAATGAAGTTATAAAAAAAAATGTATGTCAATTGGTACGCGTACCCAATTTTAAATGAGCTGCGATTATTCGGTTAGTTTGCGAAGCAAGCGAGCGCAGACTGCTCGAATGAGAAACATATTGCGTTCGTAATTCTCTAGAATGGTAGCACACATTTGAACTAAATAAATTTTTGGGTTCTGTTAAAAAAAAAACCATTGCGATATATTCTTCGAAGGATATGTAGTACCAGGATTCCTTGATGTAACCCACCTCCTAGGCCACTGCTCGCAGATTATGATTAAACAGACATGAGAATTATGCAACAATTCCGCATGCAAATGACCACAGACGCGTGGTAGAGCCTAGCGGCGGCTTTAGATGCTGCTCGAATGGACCGGCTCGACCGGATGGATACCACCGCCTCGCAGAATACCGGCGTGAAGTAGAGGCATCTTGTGCTTCTGCGTTTCGTTCGGTGATGGTAGGAGGTAACCGGAGGCCCACACCCCCGCCCAATTCCCCTCCTCTTCTCTCCCATCTCCCAAATATCCTTAAAGAGCGGCAACGCACCGGCAGCATCTATGGTGTTGCAGATGTATGTGGGCGACGGTAATCGCTTACCATCAGGTGAACCGCTTGCTCGTTTGCCGTCTCTTCTATAAAAAAAAAAAGACTCAAATCACTCGTTTCTGTTCCAGTGACAGCTCTTCGCGAGCACTGGGACGAGGCGAACGCGCTGGTGCTGCAGCGCAAGGCGCAACTCGACGCCATGCTGGGCGACTCGCAGCGGTACGAGGCGCGGCGGCGCGACGCAGACGCCTGGCTGTCGCGCATGGAGGCGCGGCTTGCCGCCATGACGCCTCCAGGTCACACCGCCGATGTGCTGGAAATGCAGCTGAGAGAGCAGAAGGTGAGTCTTCACATATCATCACAACTAACTCAAACCGTCGACTCCTTATCCCGCAACTTGATGTGAAGAGACGACACCAGATGCGTTGTGTAATGGGCTGTATGATTAGTCATACCTTTCGAAGGCACTGAAACGTCTTTCACCCTCCGGTGTCCGATGTAACGCTGCATAGAATTTAAAGAGGAAGGTTCAGTTGCAGTCACACGGACACGCGACGTAACATAACAGTCAAGAAAACATTTGCACAAATGTTGGCTCCGACTTTGATTCGAATCAAGGACGCATGGCAAAACAGTCTTGTACAGTTGTTGTTGTCGAATGAACGATAACGTCTAGCATTAACTTCTCATTCCTACATTACATTTTTAATCGTAGTCTAATGATGTTGCTGCAATAAATTGCAGGAAACTGCAAAGTTAACCGCGAGCAATTTAAACAGTGAAAGAGTGCTCAAACGAAAATATTTAGTTTCAATTTTCGCATTCAGCTCTTTTCAATTCAGGCTTGCGAGAGCTGCTGAATCTCTCTTATAACACTCGCTTAATTTCTTCTATTTTATACTCGTCTACGAATGCCCTACTTTAGATAGGGTTGTCACTTTTTTTTGTATGTTTAATATCTGTATATTATTTATAATATAAATCTACATACGAGCATATTCTCTTTTATACGTACATTTGTATGAATAATATGTTAAACTATGCTATGGAAAACCTATTAGCGTTATTTAGCGTAAATTTTGCGTCTTCACCAAAGGATTATAATTCTGATATGCTGCTCCAGAAGTAGAATAATGTTTTTCTAGTATATTTAGCACGCTCTATAGAGATAAATAACATAAGTAACAATAGATTATACGATAGATTAGTCTTCAATGTTGGAGTGACATAGGGTATACTATATATTTAAATATGATATCTTCCAATAAAAAAGAGAAACTTGGTAAAAAAGCAGGCAGACGTTATTGGGTAAATTATGTAAAGATTATATCACACATGGCAACCCTGTGCACAACAGTTGAAAATGCTCTCGTTCGCATAATTGTTCCCATTTATTAAGTCACCTTAAACACTACGGGCTTAATGACCCCAGCTGTAGGAGCTCGCGATAATTAATTCACGTGGTAGTTTCTGAATATCTTTAGCTTATACTTTTTAAAGGAATCTTCCTTAATAAATTATCATGTTTCTTCATTTCATTTCTCCGTCGCGTAAGTCGCTTCGGGGCAGGAAACGCCCCTCTTTACTTTCCTTTGAAGGAAATCTAGTTATAATTTTCGTATTTTCAATGAGCGTACAAAAAAGGTTTTAATGTAATTTGATGAGTTTTTATAATTAATTACAGAAGAATCTTATATTTAACAGTGAGATTTTAGCATAATGATGCTTAATTAACATGTTTTAATAACCGTTAATTAGCAATCTAAAGCAGAAACAGTTTAACAGAACATTTCACAATCAAATCGGTGACGTTCTGAAAAAAGGTCAAGTCTAGAGTACTCTGCGAAGTGATGAAAGTGGAAGAAGCGAAAGACGTATCTCAGGACCTTAGCAAGTGGAAGAAGGTTGTCTCTGCTTACCCCGTTGCGAACAAGGCGTGAATATATACATATAAATTTGTGATGAATTTCCGCACGCATATAAAATGAATTACTATGTAGGCTCCTTCTCTGTCTAGTAGTCACCTGGCTAGGTACCACCATCTTACTTCTTTCTACCGCCAAACAGCACTGTAACCACTGATGTGTCTTGGATATACTGCATTAGTCCTCATACGGCATTTCAGATTAGTCCTCAGGGATGATGATGCTTTGGTAACCTCCTTCTCTTGAAGTTGTCCGCATGTACTCATTAGCTTCAGTAGAACTGTTACCATGAGATGGATTGTTAGGTCCTTTGTCATCCTAATCCAATTAAAAAATTACTATCCTTTATTACAAATACTCTCTCAGGCAATACCTACCGATAAACGTAGCTTAAACACTTCCAGAACATCCAGCGCACGTGGAGGTTGAAAGTTATTTCATAACTAATTAGGCGCAATTTCGTTTTCCAGTCATTCCACGCCGAGGTGCATCAGTACAAGCATCAGATCGAACTGTTCGGCCAGCTCACCCAGCGGCTGATCGCGGTCTACCGCAACGACGACACCACACGGATCAAACGCGCGACCGAAGCTATCAATCATCGCTACAATGAGCTCAATAACAGGTACAGCTTTGTTCTCAATAACAGGTACAGCTTTGTTCTCAATAACATTTACAGTTTTGACACGATGCTGTGGAAGTATGCGAACTAATTTGATTGTTGCTTCATCAGTCAACTGTCCGATACCTTAATTAGCAAACACTGCAAAACTTTATTTCGAAGCTATTTGATGAATATGCATTGAAGCATGGAACTAAATAATATAGACTTGTGTTCTATAAGGTAATTGCTGTATTTGACAGTGTAAACTGTAAACATTTAATCTTCATAAAACATTCCAGCCGATGGCTAAATTAAATTTAGATCTCGATGTCTCTAGTGCGAGAGTATCAGCTACCGCGCGGTTTGGACGAATCTCCTGTGCAAGGCATGTCAGCATGTGTTTGTGCCTTTAGTGGGCTTTCACAGGCTGATATAGAAGAAGAAAATATCGAAATAAGAACAGTCAATCAATTATTTTAGTAGAAATTAGAACAGTTATTTACGTAGTAGAGCCAGCGGCTTTTGCAGCTGCTCGAATGGTTAACTGGAGGTCCCCATTCCCTCTCTTCTTTCTTTCTCCCACCTCCCAAAATATTCTTAATTCTGGTGTAATTACTTACCATCAGGTGAGCCGCTTGCACCTTTGCCCCCTTTCCCATAAATAAAAATTACTTGACGTTTTTTTGCCAAGTGGTAGACGATAAAAGGCTCCTGAATTTAACAATACTACCACACATTTAACACGATCTTTACTTTAGACCATCAGCACCCGGCAAAGTTAAAGATCTATATGTTAGAGATACCATGTATACATTTTAGGGGATTAAATTTAAATACTTTGGTACAGTCAATGGTACATTTTAAGTAATGTTCAGGCTTCTTAGTAAAAGTGCTAAAATTCGCGTCTACAAAACTAATAAAACCTGTAGCGTATCTTAATCCACGGATGTGAGGCCTGGACATTGACAATATACAGGCGTGAAGTAGAGACTTCTTGTGCTTCTGCTTTGCGTTCTGTGTATGAGGAAACCGGAAGCTCGCTCTCCACAAACTCCAGGTCGACTCTAACGATACTCACGGGAGGAAAGGAGGATTGAGAATATCTTTAGCCGCCACATTCCATACATTTTCTGAACGACTAATCATTTTGGATGTATTCAATTTAATGAGACGCAAACTTTTAAAGGTTTAATTATTGAAAAGAAATTTACGCTCGTCGTTATTCCAAACGTCTTGCTTATGGAATATGGACATAATCATTATCTAGAAAGTAGTTGTCGTTTTTCGGATGGATTGTATTAATTGCTTTTTCTAGTCCGTTGAGATTTAGGAAAAAGGCAGCGACACGCGACAGTGCTGAACACTTTACTAATTAAAATTGCTCGTTCACATTCTTTACTATTCATAACTGGATGAAGTTTCTATAATGACTATACTATACCGGAGAGGCCCACTCCTCCTCCTCATTCTCCTCCTCGTCCTCCCTTCGTTCCCCCAAATACCCTTAAAGGCCGCCGTCGCACCTGCAGTACCTCTGGTGATGCAGATGTACGTGAGCCACGATAATCATGAACCTCTTGCTCGTCTGCCGCTTTTCACATATAAAAAAAAATATTTAATTGTATTCTGTCAAATATCATTAACTCGGTAATTAAAAGGAAAATATGCCAATGACATCGGCCAGGTGGACTTCTGGCCGATTTCGAGCACTGCCTCAACTCAAGAATACAATCGGCGGTTGTCAACTGCGCAGGACATATATTATAGTGCCGTAAGTGTACGCACAGACAGAGAGGCACTCACTCGACGTCACCTACCCTTATCCGATGTAATGCTTATGCGAAAAGATCACAGGAAGGGTACAACATGACCAGGGTTCAAAAATAATGTAAATATATATGTAATTAAAAGTAAATAAATAAGCTCTTTTGATCGTATATATAATACGGAGGTGGTCAGAGCTTTAGAAATTTTAGTCCTTTCTATCCACTTTACACCAGGACTTATTAGGCAAAACGTGACAGGCGGTGAAGCTGTCGCTGTTACAGAGTCCAAGCCAGCGATACAATTCTTTAATTGTTTTTTTAAAGTTAGCTAGCAATGCTATTAACAACTAATACAGAAGTATTAGTTTAACCACTCCAACTAAGCATTACAGCTTGTACCTGGGGTGGTTCACGACGTCATGTTACGCTGTCCGCACCCTAATCCTTTAGCCAATCGTACGTAAGTTTCGTCAAACTCAGTGGTACGGGCCCTTCACAACCTGACTATCCGAATTCGGAGGCAGACTTCTAACCGCCCATCTAATATATACATAATAAACCTTTGTTAAACAGATGGATAGTTCACTAATTATTATAGTAATACTCCTTACAGCTTACAACTATTAGGAGTTTAAAACAAACAAACAATAAAAGGAGGAGTAGCAAATATAATCAAAGATACATTTCATTACATTAATGCGCATTTGGAAATATTCTCTAATGTGGGATTGGAAGAGTTACCACACCACATCCCCTCTCTGAGAAAAGAACCTGCAAGGGTTCGTCTAGTGTTCTACAAAACGAATGCTGAACAGTGCCCTCTAGTCTACCAAATCTAGTACTACTCGCTTGTCGTGAATTCCATATAGATGGTGCGCACGCTAAGTTATTTTCAGTGTAATTAATTTCACCTAGATGGCGTCATGAACGCTTTCTTTCCAAGTTAAATATATTTCACATTTTGTTTTTCTTCCTATAATATTAGACATATAGCGCCATCTATCGTAAAATATGCGACCTATCCTTTAGTTATAAATATTCTCTGTAATGCCACCTATGGAAGACCTGTAGTAACTCACATGTTCAGAACTTTCAGAGATGAAAAGTGGTTCATTCTATCCATTCAACTTTATTGATTTTTATTTTCAAATGTTAAGTTGCATTAAGTCTATCTTGTTACATAAATTGACATATTTCTGTTAAGGTAATATACATTATTAAAAAAAAATTTACATGCAATCCAAATACACAGTGATTGGTGTAATTTATTTCCACTGTCACGATTCTGAATCAAGAGTTCGTTATATTATTTTAAGCCACCTTGCTTAAAAGAAGGCCACTCTATCAGGCTTCGTGAATAAACGCCAATAAACTTTTATGTAAAATATTAGTATAAATGTCTCAACTACCTTGTACAAATTGAGAATAAACATATTCGGTGTTCTTGCAGTATTGTGGCTCGCGGAAAAGCTCTACATTCTGCGGTATCATCACTGCAGAACTTCGACCGTTCACTAGAGAAGTTTGTGGCTTGGCTCAGCGAAGCAGAATCTCTCCTGGATGCAGCTGAACGCGATCCTCATCTGCTAAAGGTAAGTGATAGTTAAGTTTTTCATTTTCATGTGAAATTGTCTATCATTTCTTCATGGTACGAAACGAGTCTGAAGATTACAGTTGCACGTAGTTCTCGAGAAAATACTTAGATGGCGTTGTATTCAATTTAAGGCATAAAGTTAGTTACTTTAACGCCATCTACAGAAATGTACTAATACTATTGAGGAACAACGGGAATGTGCTTACAAAAAACAATGAATACAGGATTTTATGTTAAAATTCGATAGATGACACTTGTATACGATTTAATCATATATCATTATTATAAAATGATTTGCGTTTAGTAACTCGTCTGTTTCATGTGAGGACCTCATTTTACCCTCGGGAGGTAACACGAGGTGCTCCTCATTAGAGGAGAGAAATCGCGCCACGGTATCATCACATGACAAGGAGAGCCGGGCGCGCATCGTGCACTTTCTTTTGAGACCTCACTCACTCAGACATCGTTACTACGTACGTCGTGTTTTTGTTCACTCACTCACTCGCGACATGTATCGCTTGTATTTTCATATAAATGAGGACATGAACGAATGAAGTAGAACGTAGAAGTCAATGTTGAAAACTGAGTTGACGTGTGTGTACGGTACGATGTACACATCACTAAAGTCCATAGATAACCAAATTTATAAACATGTCTGTAGTGTTTTTTGGTGAACTACTTAAGAGGATAGCAGTTGAAGTTTCAGTGTTTTTTTTTAAAGTCTTGGCATATGTGTTAAGATGCGACTGAGAATATGTTAAGAAAAATCCATGAATGCGTGAACATTTCAAGCACACTTTGATAAAATCCATTTGTTTCTAATTTAAGTGCAATTAGCATCTGACCACATACAATGCGTCCTGCGTCCTGCGTCTAGTGACAACTGATTACTGATTGTGCAGTAACTATTTTTTTTTTATTATTTCTATTTGTGCCCTCTTAAGGTTGTACTTATTTTAGCAAATCTAGGATCTCCTGGTTGCACTGATCACAGACTGCAGTCGCTAGGAAGTCTGCAGTCTGTGATCATATCCTTGTTCGCCCCAACATCAGATTTGATAGAACACTAATCCTTGTAAAAGAACACCGATTCCTGCCAAGGATGATTCGTGATGCTAATCAAATCAAAAAACATCCTAATTTCAATAGAGAAGAAGGCTGGATACTACCATCAGCATGAAATCCAGTACTAAACAATATTAAATTTAAAACCGAGCATACCACTGCACGACCTCAAGATACTGTCAGCACATTCTGAGTAGATGGGACCAAAATTAATAAATAAAAGCTGAAGATATCCCAAGTTGACTATGACATCTGGACGTATGAACACTACTGTCCCCCCGTGACCACGGCTCCTGTAAAGCACTCGAAATTTCGGGAATATAAATCCAAAATTAAATGCCATAAAATCGTGTAGTAAGTGTTGTGTTCGCATAAAAGCAAGAAATTCTTATGTGAACTTTAAGTATAAATGTTTATCAACACTGGTTAGTTTGGTGTGGAAGTACTATAATTTAATGATATGATTTCTTGCTACAACTCATTACGATATTAAAAGTAACAACATTAGATTTTAATGAACACATTTTAACAATCTCAGATGAACGTATATATTCTATACTCAAATTTCAAGTGTTTCTTCTCGTGATATGAGATCTCTTAACGATTCTCCAAAGCAATTTTATCTTAACCGATATAATTCAATTGATCGAGATCCGAACCGAATTAGATTAAGGGTTGTTCAATTAAAAGTAATTGGGTTTACAGTTGGGGCGTTGCAATTGGTTTCCAGATGCGTTGATTATTTTATTGTGTTTTCCGGCTGATTCCTATTGCACGTATTTATCGTGATATTTAACAATCTTAAGTAAACAAATTGAGCGATATACAGATAGTTTACGCAAAGAGGCAACGACCTAATTAAGTCTAAAGAAATTTAATTTTGTCTTCCATTAACTTCGTCTAATATTTTACTAATTTAAAAGTAAAAAAAAAAACATAACAATAACATAAACTCTTTCGACCGTACACCTAACGAACTGAAAAGCATACATTTATTTTTGACGTTTCGACTCATGTTTTCACCCGAGTTTATTTGTAACCTCGAGCATGTCCTTGTCTTAGTATTCAGGTCAATCATAAAAAAATCGAACATTATTCATGGAAAATTCTTTGGTACGTACAAGGGTACGCACTCGAGTTTCCCGACAAGAACGAGATCTGCGTTTTCTAACTTTTCTTTTTATGGCAAAGACGGCAAACGTGCAAGCGGTTCACCTGATGGTAAGTGATTACCGTCGCCCACGTACATCTGCAACACCATAGATGCTGCAGGTGCTATGATATTTGGGAGATGGGAGGGAAGAGGAGGGGAATAGGGAGGGGGAGTGGGCCTCCGGTTACCTCACTCACCGAACGAAATGCAGAAGCACAAGATGCCTCTACTTTACGCCGGTATTCTGCGAGGCCGTGGTATCAATCCGATCGAGCCGGCCCATTCGAGCAGCAGCAAAAGCCGCCGCTTGGCTCTACCACGCTTGAAAAACTAACTACTCGGTGTTGCTCTTGTTCATTAAAATCTGGGATATGAGACTGAGATGACGTCAGCGATGGTGAAATAGTACCTAGTAACCCTTGAAGTTGATAGATATCAACAGCTGGGATAGTTAACTGGTAGACTTCATCTGTCAACTTAACTTTATTAGGAGCACACACGGAAGGAAGAGATGGAAGCATGCGTGATAAAGAAATTTCGATTACGCTCTGAGTAGGTCAGGTTCATTCGGATGTCGCAGTTCTCCATCTTAGATCACAGCGTCGCTTAACGAGCCTATCAATGATAAAAACAATTTACACTTATACATATCACACGTGTTCACCTGCATACTAAAGTCCCTGAGCGCTGAAAACGGCGAAGTTTTAACAAGAACCACGGGCCGGAGCAATCAGCGAAATAATATCTAAGAGGCATTGCGAAAGCGGACGACCACCGGGAATTATTTACGCTGCGCTTTCGCTCCGCAACGGAAAATGTTTTAAAGTTCAGCGAAGCCGGCCGAAAGTTTCGCGCGTCTGTCCGTCCCCGAGATTTGGAGATTTTCAAGTTGAATAAATTTGGCACGTAAACGTGAAATTTAATTATACATTCTGTATGAAAAAAACATGGCATCACTCCCGAGACTCGCATGACCTTCACAGAATTCTATCAAGGGTTTAACTCGTAAATATTATTAAAAAAAAAAGGTTTACTATCTACCCGGCTAGACGCGCGTTCTTTAAATTCTCCGGGGAGGCGAGAAGTAGGTTGCCAAGGCCCGTTTGCGCCGAGTCGCGCCAAATCCATAACTTCTGTCTAACCCCACTGGGATAAGGCGTGTGTGCTTATATAAATCCACTGGTAAAAGTTTCAAGTCTGCTTGCTAAATTTTAACTGTACGGATTATAACGTAGTATATTTTACAAACTAAAATGTAATTTTTTACAAACAGTCACGTTCGCACGTCACAGGAATCATGGCAGCCTAGTGGCCAGGGCGCTCGCTTTGGTTTCATAGAGCGCGAGTGATCTGGGTTCAATCCCCAATGCCTACACCAGTAAAATTGTCAATAACAATTTTATGTGCTCTATTTGCCATTTGCTCGACGGTGAAGGAAAAGATCGTGAGGAAACTAATAAAAAGTATTATTTTGAGGATATGTGCAGCCCGCTAACTGAAGCAGCGTGGCCGGCCATTCCTGGCTCCAAAACCCTACCATATAATTGAGGAGGCCTTTGTCCAACAGTGGGCATTAAGAGGCTATTACTTTTACAGTGACGTTTGTTTGAATACGGATTTTTAAGATCGCCAAGGGGTCTACTTACCGCTCTCGGTGATATTACAATAATAATACAAAGTGATAATTCATGACACATCATAGACAATTGAATTATGTACTATGAGAGGCTGCAGAGCTTTAGTGCGCATATTGGCTATATTGCACACACATATCAATGGATTGTGTGCAATATTAGAGAGCTTCGCTCGTCGTCTTTCGAATTTGCCTCGGGAATGTCGAAAAGTTAATAAAATTAAATTCCAATAATAAGGACATATGTTCTTAAGAACTTTGGTAGCGCAGTGGCTGAGCGTTTAGCCGCGGCGTTGAGGGTCGCGGGTTCAATTCCCGTCCTAACGTCCTGCATTGGACTACAATTACATATATATTTATGTACATATAAACAAGTATTGCTCGCTTAAAGTATTAAGATACGATATCAATGTCAATTTTTTCTATAATTATTTAGTAAAATGAAGTAACAAAAATATTAGTCAGTCCAAGTAAGTTATGAAAATCCGATGAGCTGTATTAGTAGAGCCAAGCGGCGGCTTTTGGTGCTGCTCGAATGGGCTGGGATGGTAACGCGGCCTCGCAGAATACCGGCGTGGAGTAGAGGCATCTTGTGCTTCTGCGTTTCGTTCGGTGAGTGAGGTAACCGGAGGCCACCACCCCCTCCCCACCCCCCTCCCCAGCCCTCCCTCCTATCTTCTAAAAACACCCTTAAAGGCCGGTAAAACACCTGCAGCACCTCCGGTGTTGTTGATATACGCGGACGACGGTAATCACTTACCATCAGGTGAACAGCTTGCTGGTTTGCCGCTTTTCCCATAAAAAATAATACCACTGCTTCTGCTGCCAGCATCAGTGTATTTCAGCTCACTGCTGAACGTAGACCTTTTCAAGGTCTGCGAATAGGGGGCTAACATTTCTCGAAAGGTTTGTCCGTGCTCCGCACGCTGGGCAACAGAGATGGTGAGCGCAGTGCGCATGCTTCTACCCTTCACTAGTCAGTGGTATTTGGGTTCGGTCAAGTCTGTGGGATATTCCACTAGCGTTCGGTCCCCGTTCGGGCCTCGTTACTTTCCTACCAGGGTACCGCTTAGATGTGAAGTTGGTATTTAAAGTAATAGATGTATATTCCCCTTTATATCGCCTTTATATAACTATTTGACGATATAATAAACATAGCTAAAACCGTGTCTTAAGTCAGCAACAAAGCCACGCGAACGATGCGTTCGGTTTACAACTTGAGCGTACTTCCGTTCTACAAAGTCACACAGAAACTGAAATTACTCTCGAAAACTTAACAAGACTTTCTTTGTTTCGTGCCGGTCTCGAATATTGATTGTTATGTAGCTTTTCCACAGAAAACTTTTCGTAAGTCGTAACTTTTCGCAATTAAAAATTAAAACTTTGTCTTCTTTTTATCAACCACTCTTAGTCCACTGCTGGACATAGACGTGTCCGAGAGAGCGCACGGTAGTTACTTGCGCTAGAGATCTTGTTCTTCAGCACTGGTCTGTTGGTTTATTCGAATGGATCCCAGCCATCAATCGGTCGCAAGGACCCTGCACGTTATTAAACAAGACACATGGCTTGCAGGCGAGGTGGACTTATGGATATAAAGATGTTAGAAGACGAAAGAAACAGAAGAAAAAAACTGTTATTCGCTTCTAGATTTATCCTTCGAGAATTAATGTTACTACCTTGCAAGAGAGCATACGAAGGCTCGGTGACGTAGAGGCTAAACGTCTGTTTTTTTTTTTGGGTGGGCAAAGGGGGCAAACGAGAGTGCGGCTCACCTGATGGTATTTTGTAAAAAATGCAAAGAGAAGCAACATCTCTTCGCAAGGCCAAAGGATCGAGCCGATCAGAGAGAGCTTGGTCGCCGATAATTCGAGCCGCTCGACGTTGGATGCGGTCAAATGGAAGGAGTTGGTACTGGGGTGCCTCTGCCCAGAGATGAGAACAGTATTCCATGTGAGGCCGAACTTGCGCCTTATAAAGTTGCAAACGGTGGATCGGCGTGAAACACTGTCCCGCTCTACAGAGCACACCTAGCTTTTTGGAGGCCAATTTGGCCTTTCCCTCCAAGTGACCACGGAACTGAACGTCGCTCGATATGTCAACGCCATGGATTCCGATACTGGCTGAGGCAGTAAGAAGAATGTTCTCAAAAAGAGGAGAAACCACAAAGATTCTTTTTAGCGGTGAACGCGCAAAATAATAGTCCACCGTGACATTGGAGAAATTCCTACTGTGGGAGTAATGTAAAAATATTAAATTTTACTAATATTAAGACTTGTCTTCCACCTGGTCGGGTTTTAATTATCTATTTAATTTTATTATATGTATTATTTATAAAATAATATTTATATATGGTTATTTATACAACCCAACCAGATGAGTAAATATAGAAATATCCCAAAGACTTGTATTCCGTCACACTTCACCAGTTTCTTTGGCGACTTCTCCACTATACAGGCTCCACTGCTACGGGATTCCTTGCCCGATGATACAAGAAAAGCGTCCAGTAAGTCCTCTTTTAAAAAATTTATCACCATGTTTTAAAGACCCCGAATTTGACATGACATTGTTTATTTTATTAACGCTACTGTCAATAGTGTGTGGGCATTTGATTTTGTTTTTATTTATGTAATATATGTATAAGTCAAAACGCCAATAGCCTAATGGGTTAGAGTGCGGACTGCGAAACATGACGTCGCAGGTTCGAGCCCACCATTCGACTATTGTCGTGAAAATACAAGCTCTAATGCTTAGTTGGAAGGTTAATAGGAATATTAGTAATGTTAGTTAAATAGCATTGCTAGTATTCTTTTTAAAAAAAAAAAAATTGTTTTTATGAGTTTGGTTTTCTGTGTACTTTGGTCCGTCTACCCTAAAATTTCATCCCTATAGGCATATTAAATACGCCTTTTGGACACAAAAAATTCTGTATAATGGAATGGCAGTAAAGATTAAATAAACAAAATAGAGTACGCAAATGGCGGTCACTCTCTCTCTTACTTGCATATAACTTGACTCACTTATTGGAGCTTACAACGATGTAAGCATAGTTAGCTACGCGCTCCAGATGTAACTCTGAACTAACAACCTTTCTTATCAAGGTCACAATTTATACAACCCCTTCTGTACCACATACCTTAGTTTGTGTTTCGCTGGTTTTATAAATTATTAATACCAAATAACCGTTTCCGCTGCAAGCAATTCAACAGCACAAAACGTACAAAACTGGAATTGGCTTAAACATATAGCATAACCGAAAGTTTTCAGTAGTTTTAAATTGGCCGGTAAAAGTTCAGAATTAACGCTGTTAAAGCCAGCAGTCGAATACCGTAGGAGGTTCGAAATATTTTATTGATGTTTAGAAATCAATGGTGCTGTTCATAGTTCAATTCTTATAAAGAAATTTTGTACACAGAGTGCTGTATTTACCCCGTGATCATTTATTATCAATTAAGACGTATTACTAGTTTCAATGTAGTCTCCAATCTCTTTAATCAAAATCTTCATCATCATCAATCTAACGTAATCTACGTGGCAGAGCCAAGCGGCGGCTTTTGCCGCTGCTCGAATAGGCCGGCTCGACCGGGTACCACGGCCTCGCAGAATACCGGCGTCAAGTAGAGGGATCTTGTGCTTCTGCGTTCCGTTCGGTGAGTGAGGTAACTGGAGGCCCATTCCCCCTCTCCGTTCTCCTCTTTATCCTCCCTCCTATCTCCCGAATACTCTTATCGGCCGGCAGCACCTCTGATATTGCAGATGTACGTCGGCGACGGACCATCGGGTGAACCGCTTGCTCGTTTGCCGCCTATTCTATAAAAAAAAAAACAAAACGAATTAATTAGCCAACCCTTACTTATATCCCATTGTAACCGAACGGTTACTCGTGCAAACAATCTTGCGAGCTTTGAAAATTTATTCAATACACGTTTCAGGAAATTTATAATAAATTAAAGTAGCAGGTGGGTCCGTACGTCGGTCTCAATATCCCGAGTCCCGCGCCGACTCCCGTGCTTAGCGGGATGCGCATTATGCGTGAGAAGTAACACACGCGCCAGTGATACCGACCCTTGCCTGGAGACTGTCTATAACACTTTATAGAACGCGGATAAATGAGAATCAATTTTTATCACTCGAGTCTGATTGAGTCTTCGATCATGGTAAATTATTCGGTGATTGAAGACGGAGTTGTTATCACTTAAGGAAAATCGGTAACACGCACGGATTTGTGCGACAAATCTAAAGATTAGCGAACCAATAACCCAGCGGTTAGTGTGGCGACATAAACTTATCACTGAGGGTCAGTTTGAGTTAGGTCGGTACACAATCACATTCGATGTTTAGACGTTAGCCGCATTCCTTGTCAAGGACCATAGTTCACCACTGAACTACGTTAACCACTAAGTCAAAATAGTAGAAGTTTTGAATTACATAGACATATCATGTGATATAATTACTTCTTCCTCTCCAAGATTCGTCACCGCGCTGGGCAAGAGGGTCGGTGTGCGCAGGACCGGTACCCGGTTTGGCAAATTCAGATGGATTTTCCCTCATCACCGTATCACTAAAGATCTTTTGCTGGCAGGGTGCACCACGTGTAGCTAAGGTTTGATTAATTAAATCAGGTTTTAAAAGAAGATTTTTTTTGTAATTACATAGGAACCTAAAAATCATTCTTTTCCTCTGATATTTTCAAATACGAAAGCCAACCTTATCTGTTCGTTGCCACCGGACAGCCGTACCTTCTACAACCAATGGTAATAATAATTTCGAACAAAAACCTCGCAACGGGTGCAATAATTGTGTCTCTGGAACTTCAATGTCCAATGAAATCTTCCATTGTAAGGGCGAGCCCCGCGACATTAAGCATCGGATAAATTAAAGAGCAGACGCGACAAAGGCCTCTGTGAAATTTGACGACTCCGCGAGAACAAGAAAGTGTCCGGGTGGGGGGGGAGGATAACAAGTTCACTGTTATTATCGCCTTTTTATTCCAGCCCTCTCACTCGGAAGCGTTCTAATTTCCCACTAAGGAGGCCCAATGACGCTGCGTCACGAAATTCTCATTCATTTGAACTGATTTCACTTCGGATTGTGTGTTTACACAGTGGCTAAATATAATGTCTGTTTACATATTTTTTTTTAGGTAAGGTTTAATACAAATTAAATATAATCAGGCGTTCTTTGTGGAAATCCACAGAAATCCGTTGCTTTAAAGATGTTAAAAAAAGTTAATTTGCCCGTTTGTGTAAATGCTAAAACAATTAGGAAGCAGCTTCTGCTTTTGTTCGAATGGACCGGTTTTCCGTATGCAAAAACAATGGTAAGCAACCTTGGCTTCTGTTCAAATGGGCCGGTTCAACCAGATTAATACCACGACCTCGCAGAATACCGGCGTGGAGTAGAGGCATCTTGTGCTTCTGCGTTTCGTTCGGTGAGTGAGATAACCGGAGGCCCACTCCCCCTCCGCATTCCACTCCTTATCCTCCCTCCCATCTCCCAAATACCCTTATAGGCCGGCAACGCACCTGCAGCTCTTCTGGTGTTACAGATGTACGTGGGTGACGGTAATCACTTACCACCAGGTGAGCCGCTTGCTCGTTTTCCGCCTTCACCATAAAAAAATTACCAGTTCGAGATGAAGACCGCCACCGCTCAGAAATGCACATTTCTTCCACACTTTTAGCATTATAAAATTTGATCAAATGATTGTAACATTTACTTACTAATAGAATTATTAATATATTTACTTTTGGTTTGATCAGCAAAGAAAATAAGTAAATTTCCCGTAGTAAGAACATAAATATAATATAATCATTCTGATTTAATTCATTTCCGTGTTAAAACAATAGAATCTCAACGGTTTCAACATTCAACACGTCGAGACTTACACAACATACGTATAAAGCGCACAACGGTTACCTTTCAGTAGAAATAACTAAATACATTATGAACTGCTATTCTCTACAGCATCCCTGGATAAACCGCGAGGTGCAAATCGCGTCGAAATCCATTCACGAGATAAAACAAAACCTCCGACAATCATGAAACAATGCGTGAACAACAATGGTACTTGTACATCGCAAACAATTATGCACCTTAACCTATTTAGTTTAATGGCTTTAATTGCGTGCGAGATAAAAAGCACATGCCTTCCGAATGTTTGTACTAATGACGTTTTAATGTAAACGCACTCCTTCATTTTTAAGCACTGCTATTTGTAAGGTTACTGAATTTGCTGCTTCTGTAATTATTTTATCCTTTCAACAAATTCTCTCTGAATCCCTTCCATTTATTATTTCAGACGTATCATTCCGCCATAATTAAGGATCCTAATTGTGGATCTTTAATCACCGATAGCCTAACGAGTTGAGACGCGGATTGCCAAACATGACGTGGCATGTTCGACCATGTTCGGTACAAACTGTAATTAAGTCGGTGCTTATTGGGTGTGGTTAACGGGAATATTAGTTACGCAGTTAAAAAATTATCCACATATTTTTTTAACGTGGTAGAGCCAAGCGGCGGCTTTAGCTGCTGTTCGAATGGTCCGGCTCGACCCGATTAATACCACGACCTCGCAGAATACCGGCGTGAAGTAGAGGCATCTTGTGCTTCTGCGTTTCGTTCGGTGAGTGAGATAACCGGAGGCCCACTACCCCTCCCCATTACACCTCCCCATTCCTCCCATCTCCCAAATACCCTTAAAGGACGGCAACGCACCTGTAGCTCCTCTGGTGTTGCAGATGTATGTGGGCGATGGTAATTACTTACCATCAGGTGAACCTATTGCTCGTTTGCCGCCGTAGCCATAAAAAAATATATATATACTACTGGTATAACCTTGTGGTGTATTGTGTGGTATTGGCGTTAGAAGCTGCCAATCCCTCTCTAGGGGGCTGAGAGAGAAGTATTAGAAATTACAATGGCTACCGATAGACCCAAAAATAAGACAACCAATGACAGCAACGCAGCAGCGTCTAAGATGCCATGATGAAACATGTAGTAAATCCTCCTTATGAGAGAGGCCTACATCCTACATTGGATAATTAACAGGCTATTAAGGGAAGATGCAGTGGTAGCCTAGTAGTCTGGGCTCTCACTTTAGTATCATAGAGCACAAGTGATCTGGGTTCGATGCTCGGTGCCGGCACCACTTAAATTGTTAATAGCAATATTAAGTGCTTTATTTACCACGTGCTCGACGATGAAGGAAAACATCGTGAGGGAAAATGCACATCTATGAAATAATAACAAAAAAATATTATTTCGAGGATATGTGAAGCTCGCCAACCCGCAATGGAGCAGCGTAGCGGGTCATTCACGGCTCCTACATCCTTTCAGATATTTGAGATTTTCAGGGCTTTGCCCAGCAGTGAGCACTTACAGGCTGCAACTTTAAGGTAAGGTTTAGGATCTTATTATCTATTCTCAGGCAAAAAATAATATCTACCAGGCAGGATCCCCGTAGGTTCATATAATTCGGAAAGTGGTTTTGATTATTATTTAAAATCCATAAAATTTTCCTCATTTACTGCCACCACTTTACCTGTAAATTCCATTTCAGTAAAACGCGGCTTATCTCGTGATGGGACCATTCAAATCGACTGGAAATTTTCTCAGCTCAAGTTCTAAAATTGGAATACTGAAGTAATATAGCTACGTCTTATGTCATCCTGATACATATTTCTTTCCCGATATTATCATTGTTAGATTCGATTTTATAACTAAAAGGGTTCTATGACTACCTCGTCGTCGGATTTTACTTTGATATCTGGTTATTATTTATCTATAAGTAAATATTAATATGTTACGTTACGCTCGGTAGTCTGAAACTTATCAACTATAGTAAAGTAAGTAATTTCGTCTAATCCGGCTGGATTCAACACGGCGCCACTAAAATTATTAATAGCAATTTTAAGTGCTATATTTACCACGTGTTCGGCGGTGAAGGAAAACATCGTGAGGTATCGTGACCTGCATGTCTGAGAAATAAAATAATAATTATCGCGAGGATATGTGAAGCCCGCCAACCCGCATTGGAGCAGCGGGGCGAGTCCTTCCCGGCTCCAAAAGTCTAAAAGATACTTGAGCCTTTGCCCAGCCGTGGGCACTTACATGGTGCTACTTTACTACTTTGCTGCTGGATATCACAATTCGAAGTGGCGTCTCATGTCGAATAACATGCACATGTTTTGTACGTAGCAGATTGAGAAAAGAAAAGAGCGGCTTTTGCTGCTGGACGAATGGTCCAGCTAGACCGGGATATGTATCACGACCTCGCAGAATGCCGTCGTGAAGTAGAGGCATCTTGTGCGTCTGCGTTTTGTTCGGTGAGCGAGGTTATCGGTGGCAACCCACCGCCCTTCCCCATCCCCTCTCCGTCCTATCCCTAATATCTAATATACTTGAAGTCCGGCAACGCACTCCCAGCTCCTCTGGTAGATGTATGTGAACGGCAGTAAATACTTATCATCAGATGTATTCAGGTTTCTGCGTGATGTTTATTCCAACGGGACAGACAGAAAGAATTTTCCAAAAACTTTTCTCTAGGCACCTGTAAAGATCGTACTATACAGTCTAAATTTAATTTTAAAAATAACCCTCAGATTCCTGTAAGGACTTCACCTCTCAAGAGAAAAAAGTCACGCGAACACAGTTACCGAACAAATGTTTAGAATTTGCCTTATATTAACATATTCCGTGGCTCGGTAAATAATCATTTTATTTTAAAGCCCCGTTAGAAGATTCCGGGCGTTTAACACGACACTGGTGCTTGTGTTAGTGGAAAATTTTAATTTTAAATTGTTTACTTTGTCGCGTTGCGCGAAGGTTTTAGGAATTTTTACGTTGGTGACTATTTTAATTAGCGACTTGAGGTAACAGCGTATTAAAACCGTGTCGTTCGTGTAATAGACGACAAAGTTAATAACGTCTATGTAATGTAAGCGATTTATTAACTTGTTTATGTATTTTATCCTGGTACATACATAGTGTATTCCAATAACATATCGACATGGATGTTCTCCTGGTTCGGTTTTGAAGGTTATGGGGTCGCGACGATTATTGATTTCAGAAATGAAAAAATATCGAATTAGACTTGGAATCGAATTCTGAAAGTATTTATTCAGTCCTGCTTTATATATTTGTATTTCAAATAAATAACTTAGAAAATCAGACATATAAAACAATTAATTAAAGAGCCAATAGCCTAATGATGAAATATGATGTTGTATGAACGAGCCCGCCATACGACTATTGTCTTGAACCACTACACTCCAGATACAAGCTGTAATGCTTAGTTGGAGTAGTGAACAGGAATATTAGTAATGTATCTCAATAAGTAGCATTGTCAGTATTATTTAAAAAAAAAAAAACTCGTCCCGGACAATAAGTTTACAACGGAGAGAAGTGAAAAGATTTCTGCTTTTAATAACAGGGCACTTGATATCTGTTTTTCCCCAATCTCGCCGACTCGTCGAATTTCACGTAGACCTTTGTCACGTCGTCTCTTTAATTTTTCGGATGTTTAATTTTCGGAACGTCTGTCTGTTACTTTGGATTGAATTTCATCGAACATCGAAGTTTTAAAGGAACGATTATTGGAATGTCACGTCGTCGAGGATGATGAAGTCATCTCCATTTGATGGTTATGAAATCCATGATTCGAATTGAATTCAATATCGAGCTTCTATCCTTTGTTTTGTAAATGAGTATTCATTTATTCTTGATGCCCAAAACTGTTGTTCAACTCCCAAAATCCCTTCGTTAAAATGGAAATTTTGCTTACCAATTTATATTTTAGTTTACAATAGTTTTGTGTACCGGCTAGGTTAGGAAGATTGTATTATCTTTTTCCTAAAAGCTCGTCGTCAACTGCACATGCTGAATAACAGACAATCTGATGATCGAATGATGGTGGAAAATCCATCGAATCAAGCCGAACTCAACTCCCGCAGGCTTCACCGTGCAACATAAAGCCGTGCTACTGAAACATAAAGCTTTTACACCAGTGTTATACGAGTGATACGATCGCCTCGAATCTCATCTCCGAGTGCAAAGGTCAATCTTCGGGGAGGAACCTGGCGACAAGGCTCGACAAAGAGCCGACGAAGAGAAAGTTTAATTTATACATACTAGATGTTACTCGCGACTTCGTACGGCATGGAACGGTAACGTTCATATAATTTCTTACTATATTAGAAAATAAATCCTTTCTTATTTGAATATCGAATTCTTCCGAAAGTATTCTTATTAAGTTTCAAGTAAGTAATAATAGAAAAAAAAATTCCTTTACAAACATTCTTCTTCAGAAACAACCCTTGGCTGTTTGTAGGTACTTTATTGTAACTATTAACTTAAATGCCGATTTTAATGTCTCTCACTCCAAATACATTGGACTTCCTTGCAACCACCATTTCAATCTCTCAGGGATTAATTTTCAAAAAATCCTTCCTTAGCGAATCTCGAAATTTACGCTATTAGGAATCTCCCTGCCAAATTTCAAGTATGTATGGTTAATAGTCCTATATAGATTAGCTTGAATCACTCCTGGTTTAAAGTGGCAATGCATTTTAATATGGAAAATGGACAGCGGCAGCAAGCAGACTGTTAAGAAATGTATTCCACAAATATTCCAAGCATTCCCATAACCATATTTTCGTATCCCGCTTGCAGCAAACATTTGCACGATCAATATAGTTTTTTGTAATTGTGTCATGGATGTTTATATTTGTATATATGATTATTTATCTATATTGTTATTTTTATATCTTCACTTGTCACTGATCATGACGCACTCGATTACTATCGGCAGTTGTCAACTGCGCCGGAGATATTATAGTGCCGTAAGTGTACTCGCAAACACGTAGGTACGCACTCATCTTTACCTTCCTGTATCTGATGTTACGCGTGCGCGTGTATAACGTGAGATGAGATCGGAGGAAGGGTAAGATGCAGTGTCAAGACAAATGGTACCAATGTTGTCTTCGGCTAATGAACTCGGGACCTATGTTAGCCGCAGTCAGGTAAGCTAACCATAGTAACCAAGACGCAGGGAGTCCTAATTTGGGGATTAGATGACGTGTGATAGTTCAATATACTATGTTTGTTAGAATGCTAACTTCTACCTTCGACCAAAGATATCCAACTTGATCAATTTTACATAGATACCGAAAGTAGAATCAAACAATATGTGCTGAGAATGTTTACATACCCCTTAAGGAATAACGTGCGATGTAGAAACCAGACCAAAATCTGTTCGCGTGATAACACAAAGCCACTCCGATACATACTCGTAACTACGAAACAAACTAACCCCAACAATAGATGCTTTTGTATTTCCAACGCATGCGATTGTGCAACGTATCGCGTGGGTGTTAGTGACGAGAATCGCTTGCCCACTTCCCAGCATCGTGTATCGATGCTGGTGCTAATGACTTTTTAATGTGAAGCACTTCTTCCATTTCCCTTGCAACCTCTTTTGATGCAGTAAATAAATTTGTTGCACGTAACTGTATTATATTGTTTAGAAAGTTTTGTTAACATTATTTAAGAAGGACATTGATTGAACATACGGCCTCTTTCGGCGCGTTCACATCTGGATATTAATCTCTTTAATAAAGCTCCAATAAATCCTGACAAATGAGTTCTGGAAATTTTCCCTTTTAAGGTTATATTCTCCTTTAGTAATTAAAGTGCTGCCGTCTTCGAATCATATTTGTAACATATTTTTCCTTACCTCATCAGCCTGTAAATTAGTCCACTATAGTACCTCCTACTCCCCTAAGGAGGATTTGCTGCTCGTCATCGGTCTGCTTAATTTTGTTGTAAAATATTAGAGATATCCCGCCATGTGTCGGTAGCAGCTTTTCCCTTAGTCGCCGTTTACGACACCCGCGGGAGTAATATAGGATATATTGTATGTATTTTGTGTGCTGTTTTAAGACTTTTTATAATAACAACTTACGCTCTACTTAAAACGGTCATAAGTTAGTGCGCTATGAAGTTAATATGGTTTGAATGTTCAAGAAGTTTAATTTGAAATCCTCTTATCTATTCAAGATCAATACCCAAGAGTATCATAGACTCGGTGGGATTATAACGACAGTTTAATGTTCAAAGTTCCGGCTGGCGGTTTGATGCAGTGAACTTGTTGATGATCGACAGGTGTCACCTCTCAAACGCGAAGTTTAAACTCATTAGTTAACTTGGTTTAAGTTAATGTGAATAACTCGAAGTCATAGGAGATTTTCTTGATTAAAAACAACAATTTGATATTTCGTCCTAATAGTTCGATTCGATACAATTCATTTGAAATTTTTAATTTTGTTTTTATATTCCCGACGTTACCTTAGACCCTGCTGCATGTCATTGGTCTGCTTTATTTACGTACGATTTTTTTCGAAATGGTTATTTCGCCATCTGTCGGTAGTCATTGCGATTTTCAAGGTTCTCCCCTCAGTCGTCTCTTATGTCACCCAAGGGAGGAAAAGGTTTTTTTATAAATTAGATTTTTTTGGGGCATGGGAGGAAGAGGAACTCCGGTTACCTCACTCGCCGAAACGAAACGCAGAAGCACGAAATGCCTCTACTTCACGCCGGTATTCTGGGAGGTCGTGGTACTACCCCCGTCGAGCCTGCCCATTCGAGCAGGAGCATAAGCCGCCGGTTGGCTCTACCACGTTCAATATTTATACAATTTTATAATTTAGACTTTATACATTTGTTAAAAATGTTTCACCTACAGCTAGGGTTAACCCAATAATTAAACGCTTGAGAATACAACATGTCTCATTATTAGAATTATGCAGGCCACGTAAACAAAATTGAGATTATATTGCACTAGCAGAATTACCCGACGTCGCCCGAGTTATAATATATTGACAGATACACACTGCTAAGCATATACATCGGTTAACTTTTCTTACCGATTACCAAGTCCCCGCCAGTCAATAATCTTGATCACGTAACGGGCAGTTGGAACTGGAACATGATGGGGCGGTCTCAGTGGCAGAGCACATAAAAACTTAATTAATTGAAAGACTTAAAAGTTAATTAAAAATGAAAAGGAATTGAACAGTCGTTCGTCGAGTAGACGTCAAGAAACGTTAATTTAATTTTTTTTTATATATAGTAGTTGATAAATAAGATTAACTATTACATTAATAATATAGTATTGCGTAGCAACACATATTTTTTTGCTGCTTCAGATCATCTTTCTCTCTGATGATATGATGTTCACCCAACTACTATTTCTACCTACTAACTTTAAGTCACTATTGTCTTACGTCTGCGCTCCTTTTGTCTAAACTTTACCAAGATAAAACTGTGATATTTGTATTTTTTTGGTGACTTTATTGGTGATGGTGACGGTTAATATATAGCAGTTTGGTTGAGTTAGTATATAGTACAATAGTCTATTATCATTGTTCAAGGCAGATATCTCAACAAGTGTCTTGTTAATAATCTAAAAACTGCCATTTGACGTTTGTGTAACTCCAATGACTGTTACTTGATATTGCCAGAATTCCTGATAATGTGATTGCCACAAATTAAAAAAAAAAAACAGAATGTATTGTGACAGTTTGAAATACGAATACTGAAAATTAAGGTCTTTATTTAATGTCTTCATTTCAAGGTATACTTTACGCTATCAATGGACAAACAAGATACCTCTGATTAAAATATTCAACAAATGTTACGTTCTACCGTGTCGTCTCCTTCTGCGGCTTACTTTACTGCTTGTTCCCGCTCATCGTATTCAAACTGCGGGCAAATAAAAAGAAGTCGCCTGGTTAAGATTGTTGACAAGTGCAACGATTTCGCAACTTGAATTTCTTCCACGGCGAACTTTCTCAGCTTTACTTTCGTTGTTCGTGTAGCGTACGTGTTGAAAGTTGGTGGAATCACAACGCGACCAGAAGCGTTTAAACTTTGGTGGTTTTTAAGAATCAAAGGCTTCCCCGCTCGTCGTAAACGTTTTGCGATTCTTGTCTGTACCGACTTTTGCTTGAATTAAATTCAATTTCACTTTATCTTAGTTACATTCAGAACTTAAACAGTGTTTCGTTACTTTAATGATAATTTCAACTTTTGTCACAGTTTATCTGTCATACCTTAGTGTCGTATGTGTTTAAAAGTTTTCTGTCTTATTAGTCTTTAGCCTTGGCCAATTAAAAAGAGACAAGTCTTTGTTGAAGACTTGGCTTTAACGTGACGTGTCGCATATTTACTTCCCGTACGGAATAAATGGTTTTTTATTTAAAAAAAAAAAACGAAAACGAAGTTAAATGAATACTCATGAATTCTCACAAAATCTCGCATTCACGTTTCGATAAAACTTTACGTACTTATCTTCAAAATAGATCTCTACTAGAGAACCTGCCTGCGTGCGTTGCTTGGAAGGTTTTCCCATGTTTATCACACTGCTGTACAGCTTACCTTCGCTCGCACTGGTAATGTATCTCCCCTTCGATGGTCTGTATCAATGCAATTCTAAATGCTCTTAATACGGAGATATTATACTACCCGTTACATATTTTAGTATAAAATATCGGGATAAAATATTCTGACACAGCCTTTTCGATAGCGTTTATTTTGCTGAAGTTAGGAATAGGAGATTTAAGAAAACAGTTCGACTTCGCACATACCTAACTCTAACGGAGTTATCCGGGCGTTTGAAGCAAGTGTCGATTTTGAAGCACATTCGGACAATGTTCCAGCCCCAGCGCGCTCGTGCGGAACGTTAGCTAGTGATGCTGTGAACGATATCGATATAACGTATCGATAATTTTATTGTCCCACAAAATGAAACTATATAATAAAAATATTTATGTTTGTTAACAAATTTCCTTCTTGAGTATAATGACATAAATCATAGTTTTTTAGTTTAATGTTTCTAACTAAAATGTAATTTTTATTTGAGTACTACAGCGAATAATACATTACATATCTACAATATTTCGTTACGGTTAATGGTAAGATAAAGGGTTTAATATACAGGTATATAAGGGTATCATGAAGTTTGTAAAAACCGTGACAGATCTCCGGGTTTGCTCTCCTGTAATGTCATTAGATTTTCAATAATAAAACTTTCCTCTTACCTAACCCTCACGTGACGCTCGGAACGACAGGGGACGATATATGCTTTCGTCGCTACCGCACGGGACATCTGTTATCATTGTAAATAGCGTACAATATATTTTTTTCAACTCTTTCACAAGCAATGCACAAATCTATTAAATTCACTTCAGGGGTGTCAACTTCCCATAGTACTTACCAACTACGTTAACAACGATCAATTTTATCGACAGCTACGGCGTTGGAACACACCGCACAGCACTAGCTACACAAGGACTTGCTCAATGAATGGAGTCAGCCTTTCCTCGACCCACCAACCAAATTGATTTATAGTTTCATATGAAAATTGCGCCTCGCGCAATCCCAGCGTATTAAAGCATTGCTAATAAGAGTCGGTCCGTTTTCTCAGCCCTTTGATCCCACCGCGGGGGTTCCCGAGTTTTGTTTATGGCCGAGATTAAAAGGGATCTCGCTTTCGCTTCTTTTGGAATTACTTATTTTCTCCGGTCGCATTAGGACGGTTGCGGTCTCTATACGAATGTTTTGCCCGTTTAATAATACACGGAATTTATTGTGAGAAGGTAAGGAGTTTTTATTTTTATTTACTTCTGGCAATGTTAGGCCCATCTCTACGTAAAACATTAAGGCTTTTTATATTATACAATATGTTGAAGTCTTTACATCCTCCAAGAATTTCTGATGTTGTTCAAAAAAAAAAAAATATTTCAGCAACAACAATATCTGATAGCAAAGTATAGACAGATTACAACATGTTTAGGCTAATTTAGCTGTGACATAATATATGATTTTAAAATACATTAAAATAATACATATGTGTTGTATATAATAGATAAACGTGTAATAAATAAATAAATAATATATTTATATCTAAGGGATGTAAGTGGTCTGCGTCATGTAATTTATTTATTTATTTTGTAACCTATGTATATTTACAAATTTTGACTTATAGTATGAGGAAACCTTCATAGGTTTGTGTACATACTAGTATTCACTGATATTCGTTCAACCAACGAACTCGGTACCATTGCGTTATTCAATTCAACGAATATTGTAACATAGTTATGTGGGTAAACTGCAAAAAAGATTTCAAACAAAAAAAAAGAGGTACAGTGCCACAGTGATCTACAGATCTACTGATTTGAATACTTATTGTTTTGTACATTATTACGTTGCATAGATCTACAGGCTGATTGGAGAATACTGATTTATATTATGATTATATTTATATTGTATATACTCATTTATTTATTTAAAATTTAATTTAAATAGCTTTAAATAAAAAGTAAGGCGAACTTAATGCTTCTTGGCATTCTCTGCCAGTCAACCCGGGGCGTGGAGAGATATAGTAAAGGTGCCAAACATTAAATTTGTTAAAAAAAAACTTGAATAAATATATAAAATACACTTACAATACATACAGACGGAATAAATACATATAAACAACTATGAATACATATAAATAAATATATATATATACATATCTATAAATATATATTATATACATACATACAGCATACCAAAAATTATTATAATTACAATGACCGATGATATCAATATATGTCGCCGCATTGGTCATAGCAAATCATTCATTTAACGTAAAAAAATAAGTTCGACAAGACAATGTACGTTACATTTCACTTGTCAAACTTATTTTTTTTATCTACCACTGTTTCTGATGATGTTAGCCGCGTGGTTTACTCGACAGCCTAGCTGAGGTAGAGACCGAGTCGTGGTAGCCCAGTGGTTAGTGACCTGGGTTTCCGTTGCCGATGCCACTAAAATTCTTGACAGCATTTTACAATGCTCAATTTACTACGTGAAGTAGGCGGTGAAGTAAAAGATCGTGAGGAAATCTGCATGTCTGAGAAATAATAAAAAATAGGAGCATGGTGGACCTTTTCGTTTCCAAAGCTTTTATCCAGCCATGGGGATTTACAGGCGGCCGTTTAACTTTATTACCTGGCTGCTTAACCACGAGTCTAACACGGAGAAAAACACGGTTCGAATTCTAGCGGAAGCCAACATCTGTACGAGCAAAGCATAATTTACAGTTAGGAAAAAAAAAACAAGACAGCAGTCTAACTGTTAGTGCCTACTCAGGCCCGTAGACACCTGCAAACAATTTCAATCGAAGAAGGTAATCGATGCATTGTCATCCCCGAAGACTAAGATGGAATACCTTAAAGCTTATAACTATACTGCCTCCGTATACCTATCGCACAGCTGACTGATGGCAGACATACGTGAGAGGGTGGTACCTGCCCAGATGATTCCTAGATAGTGAAGGAACCTGCCACCCAGTCAAACCCCGCTGAACCGACAACAACCACACGTTTCAATCGTAATGTGTTTTGTCGTATCTATCTATCTATCTATCTATCTGCCTATATCTTTTTTCTTTCTTTAAAAATACGTTGCCGTTATGTCACTAGGAATTCCTCTCCTCTCTCCTGTAACGCGGAGGCAATTTACGTACATACTTTGCACACGGACAAACACCCAGACCCGGTGCTTTTGTTTGTAGTCCATACAAATACTTGTCCCGTGCGGGAATAGTACCCGTGTACCGTAGCGCCGAAGCCTACCGCTTACGGGTAGCTACTGCGCCAGTGGTTTCCGATGCCTTTTTTTTAAATAAAAAAATATGCAATCTTTCCTTTAGTCGATCTTAGGATACGAGATGTAGATGAGTCAGACAGCCAGAGATTGTGATTCTCACAGAAATGAACTTAACCGACTCCAAAAAGAAGGAGGTTATCAATTCGTATGTATGTTTTTTTTTTGTATGTACGCAGCGCGATATTTTTGCCGATTGTGAAACGATTTGATGATTCTTTTTTTTTATTGAATAGGCTATACCACCCGGGAGGTCTCATTCAAATACGGAAAAACTATTATATCCCTGACGATGGAAAAATACTAGATGAATACGGATGCTTCACCAAGACTATGTTTTAAATTCACTTGTTACTTATCCTCTCCAGATAATAAATCAGCGGACGTCGCTGCGGTCGAAAGCGGCGAAAAGAACATTATTTATTAAAATGGTTCATTATTTATTGTCTCTTTTGTTTCATCATGTTGCTTGTGTTCAAGTTTTATAAACTAATTATCAATAAAACGTTGAACTATCAAATACAATAATAATTTCTTGTTGTGATTAAACTATTGTTTACGGAATTTATAATTCTTAATTATACTTTTTAAAATTTTGGGTCGTCACCGGGGACGATCACGTCACGGGTTTTTCTTAGATAGGACAAACAAAAAGATCAATAAAAAGCCGCGTCGAGGAACACACGGCTGATGTAAAATATCGGGGCTCTACGAGGTCTGCAGTCTGTGATTATATTCTCGATAGCCCCAACCGTTACGTTAGATTTGACAGACCACATATCCTGCCAAAGATGATTTGCGAGACTATTGAAATTAAAAAAAAAACATCCTAATTTCATTAGAGAATTAAATCCCAGACCGTGAGCTCATTTTGCGTAGATCGGATCAATTATTAAATAATTATAAAGCTGACGGTAGCCTGAGTTCTGCCCGAGGGATACAACGGGACGTCAAACACCTCAGTCCCCCCGTAACTGCTGGTGCCATAAAGTACCTGAAAATTCGAGATTTAAAAGCAATCTAATTAAACACCATAAAATTTGCAGTGGCTTTTGCTGCTGCTGCTGGCCCGGAGTAGTACCATGATCTCGTTTAATAACGGCTTGAAGTAGATCCGTCTTGTGCTACTGCGTTTTTTTCGCCGATGGAGGAAACCGGAGGCCCTCTCCCTCCAATGTAGTGCCCGTGAAGCAGGGCACACCGCAGCACCAACGATAGCTTTGGCTAGAATCTGTACCCAGGACCCACAACAGTCAGATACGCTAACCTCTAAGCTCCGTGAGAGTTAATTATCGTTGAAATTCCGTTGACTTTCCGTTTGACGCGATTAGGTCAAACTGACTTTTCGCATCTCTTGAAGTTTGAAGGTGACGGATGGTGAGCCTCGTCACCTAGTTCTCCGGGAGATGGCCATAGCATTTTTAACAATTAAATGTCCTTAAATTATATTACTTTATTTATTTAATCTTTATTTGCACTAATGAAAGTAGAAAAAGGCGGACTTAATGTTAAGAGGTATTCTTTACCACTCTACCATTAAGTTGCGTAGAAAATACATGCATATATACGGGAAGACAGTGGATGGCAGACTCTTTCTCTGTTATCACGCGAATGCAGGATAATAATCGTATATACTTACAGAGTTACTTTATATGAAGAGCGATGTTCATCTGAAGCAATCTCATATCAAGGACTCGAAACTCAGCAACAAAAATAGCGATACTTGAGTGTAGTAAGGAGCGTTTTAGAGTTCAATCCACCCACTTCACCTTTAAAGGCGCGTTACAAATCATGGTACATCTAGAGATAAGCATCCGAATGTATTGCAAGCCGATACCTTGATATAAATAACTTGCACAAATCATCTAAATTATTTTTAACAGTTATTTTGACTAATTTCGAACTTTACGATAGTTTTATTTAACACACGCGTATACATGCATATATTCGTATGTAAGAACAGACAAACGCAAACTTTCGCGTGTTATCTTTCACGGGGTATACTGCCTCTACAGAGCCATTTCTGAAGATTAAACTACTCTGTACAGGCGCCATTTCTAAAGGTAACACTACTCTGTTCAGGCGCCATTTCTGAAGATAACACTACTCTGTACAGATCTTTTTTAAAGGGAACACTACACGCGCTGTTGCTAAGGGTAACACTACTCTGTGCAGGGGCCATTTCTAAATGTAACACTACTCTGTACAGGCGCCATTTATAAAGATAAAAATACAAGAAGTACTTAAAAATTAGCTTACACTATCTCAACAAGCAGCGCACACCTTCAATCTGTTAACGTAGCTATGAAACTCTCCGAAATAATACTTTTTATTATTATTATCACACATGCAGGCTTTCTATCACCGCCGAGGACGTAATAAAATTAGTACACTCGCGGTCTGTGATATTAAATGACCGCTAGCCTACCACGGCTCTTGCCCAGCAGTGGGTATTGAGAGGCTGGTGCCTTTAAGATAAAATAGTCAATTTATTTCAAAGTACATTTAATTTTTTTGATTTATTGTTTATTAAAAATCTCCGGTTTTCTATCGGGGTCATTATCACTTATATGTATAAGTTACTATTTTTCTTTTTTTGACTTATATAAAAAGTTTATTAGTGTACTAGACACTAATAAACTTTTTCCAGTAAGATATTAACTGAGGCGATTTAAGAGAATCTGCCAACCACATCTGGCAGCAAAGGTGATGTGAAATTAGACCAAGCGAAATTGCTGTGCCAATACTTTTTATCAAATATACTAACTAAATTCGAAATTCGAACCCGTGAGCCTCACTTTCGAAATCGCTACCGGGCTTTAGGCTATCGGGCCGTCACTAGCGATTAACAGTTATTGTGACGTGTCATTAAAATAAAAGCTCCGCGAACACACCGACAGCCACTCCGGCTGCTGCAACACGTGCGGAACGTTGAGGTAACATGCAATGCACTTCATTTTGTAGCCTGCATCGAATGTTACGTAGTTGAGTTACACGGTTGGCAGTGAAAAGCTGATTTACGTCAACTGGTACGCGTTTATGATTACTTTGTGACTATTTCATAATGCTCATACTTCTTGAGATTCCCCGGGGTGTATTTGGAATTTTAAGAGTGATAACAAAACAATTTAAATCATTTTCAACAAGTAAATACTTTTTCAACAAATTTGGTGCACACTTGACTTATTTGTTATTCTCCTACTACATATATATGTATATATATTAGTGTTAACATAATATCGTAATATATAAGACTCGCTCAATTATAAATAAAAGTTCTCTCCATCATCTATCACCAGTTATAAATATATTTAACGACTATTTTAAGTACCGTAGCATTAAAAGTTACTTAAGCTTTTAAGATTTTAAACGTAACACTTTGGCTCACTCACGTAAATCTATTTTAATGAACGTTCACCCTTCGTGGGCTTTCGGAACTAAAGACACTGTCAATTGGCCCGAAGTAAAAGGTTGTCCGCTGAAAACCAAAACAACGGCCGAAACTGCGTCGGTGCAGGGCGGGCGGCGTTGCGGCGGCAGTCGACCGGCGGACGCCGCGCGCGACGCACGTGCCGCCGCGCCATGTGACGCTGCCGGCCGCGGCCGCCATGACCGAGGGGGCGGGCAGGCCTCGGCCGGCGCCGCCCCGCAAGCCGGACTCGCTGAGCCTCGCGTGGCCGCGCTGGGATGACCCGCCACCGCCCGCACCCGAACAGAAATCCAACCCCACCGCCCTTACAGATGACTTTGGCGGCTTTTCACCTTACTCACCCTATGCCCCACCGACTCCGATCCGGACCGAGAGGAGACCCAGGCGACCGCAAAGCGTCGTCTCTCCTCGACCCCAGATCCAACTTAACCGACGTCCTCATTCCATCAGCTCCATTGAGGATGAGTGGTCGGGGCAGATCCTGCATCCTGTCCCGCGCCGGCCTAGACCCGTTCCGATGTCGACTCTCCCGCGCGCGAGTTTCATACCGTCCTCGAGAAGTGATTATCAGTTGCAACGACCGGCCATTATGACGAACGGTTACGGTGCTGTGCCACCGTCTACCTCCAGGCGGCTGTCGCTGCCCGGGGCCGGGGTCCAGAATCCGCCTAAGCCATCGGCGACGTTCCATGGGCTGTCGGCATTGATGGGGGCCTACCCAACGTTGGGTACCCCACTGACACCTAGCACACCGGCGGCCGTGAGGGAGGCTGTCCGGCACTTGCTGCAGCAGCCAAGGAACGGGTTTCCCATTATGGATCACAAGTTATCACTTTTCATCGATATCTTGGATGCGCAGGAAAAATTCTCACAGGTGATATTATTGAACTGATTTTGATCAATTATCTTTGTTAATGTCGCGTAATTAATTTTAATTATGCGTAATTATTAAATGGATGAACTTAATTAACTTTCAACTTAATGGAAAATTTATTCGCTCTGTTATATTTCATTACGGCTAAAGTTTTTGAGACTACTGTGGCCTCTACCTTGCATCTCGCCTACATCTCGCGTAATTGAAAGGCGTAGTGAGAACCACTATGGTCAAGTTGCTTCAGTACCCAAAAGGTGAAATAGTCATTAAACTGAAAAAAAGAAACCTTGCGACCGAATCCATAGTAGGAATTAAAAAAAACTTTGTCAACGAAACAGAGAACATGTTCAAGATAAATATAGAAAAAAAAGGCAGGGCTTAATTACAAATATCTTATTATTTATACTTGCAGATTAATATTTTACAAAACTTATTCGCAAGTTTAAGCTGCATAACAAAACTCTTTCTAACAGTTTCAAATGCGAAGATTTCCGCAATTCCTCTTCGCATCTTCCTTTAACAGGTACAGATGTGACGTGAGCGTGCTGGACGTCGGAGCCCGATGTTCTAAACCAACACAAAGGCGGTCCATCCAATCGGAATCGGTTCGCAGAATTCGCGGGAACACGAAACAATTGCGTCTCTTGTTCCAACAACGTTTATCTTCCGTTGTCTTCCGGTGCTCGGTAATTGAATATTCGACGGCGTTCCGTTCATAACCCTACCGAAGTTATAGAATCGCTTGACATTGAATCCGTAGCGATATCAAAAGTGTTAAATGTGCAAAATGTTGTTGAATATTAATCTGTACAGAAGTAAATCGTTTCAAACGTTTCCAAATGGATAACATTGTCCTTGTTACAAGAATTTGTTTACTTAGATTCAATAACGATGTAATTAAGTTAAATTCGAAGATGCATTATAATTTCATCGACCCGTTACAGCAGCGTTCTGGCATTACAGTTATGCCTGCTTACAAATATTTGTAGTTGTAGCCCAGTGGGCAGAGCGCTCAATTTAGTTCCATAGAGCGCGAGTGACCTGGGTTCGATCCCCGTTGCCGCCACCACTAAAATTGTTAATAGCAATTTTGTGTGCTCTATTTATCACGCGAACGGCGGTGAAGGAAAACATCGTGAGAAAACCTGCATATCTGAGAAATTAAATAAAATATTTCGAGGATATGCGAAGCCCGCCTCTTCCAGCTCCAAAACCCTCTTAGATACTTGAGAAGGAGGCCTGGGCCCAGCTGTGGGCATTTACAGGCTGCTACTCTACTTTTACAAATTGCTATAAAATACATATACAAAAAAATACAAAAGTTCCTATTAAACGTAGTTATTACGGTCCACTATTAAGAAATAGATATAAGTTGGTGAAGACTATTTTTCACAACAAATATATTTTTAAGTAAAAATCCAATACAAAAACGTTTCACCAAACCGTTGAACAGTTTATTGGCGAAAAACATACACTCACTTTAACGTGTACTATTAAACTGTAAACAACTTATTATTAATAGTTAAAAACTAGGTTAAATCTATATGTTAAGTATATCTTATAATAGTCTGTTCATCGAAACAGATTCTTAGTTATAAGCTCTGTTATATCATTAAGTGTTTCTATTAACAAAGGTTTCAATTTATTTTCAAAAGTTCTTGAGCTTATACACTCACCTTCACAACAGATTAGGTACATTCTTGTCCGTTCTCTTTTTTTTTTTTTATTTAACTTTAATCTTCAATTAACGAAAACTTTATTTATTCTCTGTGAAGTTTATCATTTTGTCTGTTACTTCTATATTTCTTTTCCATTAAAGGTTAAGTCAACTTGTCAATATGCCCGCCAATGATAACGTCCCACACGACTAACTTGTTTGAACTATTGGCAAATAATTGTCCCACTAGTTCAACGATTGAACTTATTAACTGTAAAATGATAAACTTCACTTTACTTGTTTGTTAACTAACAGATGTAACTACTGCCCAAATCAGCCTTATTTAGTTCACTGTTGAACATAGGAATCTCCAAGAAAAATCAAGCGAAAGCCATTACACAATTTTGAATGGTTTCCTCTCAATTCTCAGTACATTCGGCAAATTCGGATGGGAATTCTGCCATCATTCGGTCGCCAGAACCTCGTTTGTTTACCACCACGAGGTACCAAGTGCAGGCGCGGTTGTCATTTGGAAAAACAGATGATATGTTTTTTTCCCCTTATACCGTCAGTCATGATATCCGTGTGGTTAGGGGATCTGCCTTAGATTCGAGTTCGATCCGCTGTGTAGAGGGCTCGTACCAATGAGCTTCTCGAAACTTCCGTACGATTTGTACAGTTCCCACCTGTCACGTTTTTCCAAATAAGCTCTAGCGAAAAGTGGGTTGTAAGGACCAAATATGTCTAGACCTCTGATCATTCTAGTATTCTCATTATATTTTATTTTGAATTTTTGTATTTATTTATCTACCTTGAGTATTTACTTTTAAAAATGGTAATAGAATCATAGCAGTCAAAAAATCGTCTTCTTCGCCCTGTTGGTCCACTGCTGGACATAAGCTCCAGCCAATGGAAGGCTTTACCATTCCCACGCTACGCACGTTTCTAGACATTGCTACATGTCAATACAGAATCGGTTCGATGCCGTGAGATTTTCAAGGCTTTCATTTATCTCTTTTGATAGATTTTCTTTCGCTGCCACTGCATGATTATTCACAAAAACCATCTTGGAAATAATAAAAGTAAAACAGACAGACAGATAGATTGGTGATTGGTTATATTGCCAAGTGTGTAGTGTACATTACGCTTCAGTCATTTAATAATACACCCAATATGTTGTGGGTATGTCTATTCATTTGTGTGCGATATATTAAAATATTTTAATCACATTTTTCTTTCCAATTTTGATTTTCTAAGCAAGCAGTACTTTTAGGTAATGTTATTAAGCTGAAAAAGTCGAATTCACCGAATAAATGAGAGTTTTAATAAGAGTAATATTTTGATCATATTTATATATATAAGGAAAAGGGTCACAAATATATTTTACTATTTTAATTCCGGCCAGATGTCAAGTTTCAGATGATATAAGACAGAGTAGGTTTTCAGCGGCACTCTCGAGTTAACTTTCGCAAGGCTGCAGCGCAAGTTCGCCGTGTTGTCTGTTGCTGAATTTATAATACTTACAACGGTTTATTCAATAATCCGCTTCCTGAGAGAAATAACTTTCAAACGACTAAAATGCTAAGCTTTTAAAGTATATTGAAAAGGGGAAGCTTTCAGAAGCGAATATGAAGTGTGTTATAGAATGAAATGCATGCGTTGATTTTATTGAGGCTTCCGATTTTGGCTAAAGTATGTGCTCACCGCTGGGCAAAGGAATCCTTCTCAAATATCTAATAGGATTTCGGAGCCGGGAAGGGTCCGCCACGCTGCTCCAGTGCGGGTTGGCGGTCTTTCAAATGTCCTCGAAATGTTTCTCACAATGTTTTTCTACACCACCGATCACGTGGTTAAAACAAAATTTTAGTGGTGCTGGCACCAGGGACCGAACCCGGGTCACTCGCGCTCTATGAAACTAAAGAGAGCACTGGGCTACCACGACTCTGTTTTGGCTAATTAACTTTTTTTCTATATAAACACAACACACACGTTGGTAGCTGTCATTACAGCTTTAAATAATAATTCACACTTTCTTCAATCGTTTTCTCCATTATGTAAATAGTCTTTAATGCCATGTACTAGAGATACAGAATTCATTCCCTTAAATTACATATTCATGTATAAATAGAGACAGAGAAACAACGTTTTCATATCTTACTTCTAGAGACATGATGGAAGCATGATTCAAATTTTGCTTTGGAAGCAAAATTTAAATTTGCTGTGAAATGTCTTACTGCGGTGGAGTCCGGTCAGAGCAATGCAGTATGAGTGTCTCGCCATATTTTAATGCAATTTTACTACAAATATGCACATTCTGAAAGTGGTTTATGAATTATGGGTTATACTTCTCAAATATGTCTTTTCCTACTGCTTTCGTAAAATCTAAGAGATACAATATTAAAATTTTGGTCATAGTGCTTTATATATCATCTCTTATTTTGCACATCTCCGGTTTATAAATGATCACGCATTCCTCATCTCGGTTTGCTTCCCGCCATTACCGTTAAGGTATTTTTAAGATTTTCTTTGCACCTTACGACACCCACGGGACCTGACAGAGCCCAAGAAAGGGGGAGACAGATTCTTCAGATTCAGGCGCACGACACATAAAATTATATTGTACTTGGCTATAATGGGCTATTCTGAGCTGGGTGGTATAATGCGGGTTGCGGGTTTGATTCCCGCACAGATTAAGTAATTACAAATAATTTTTCCGGTTCGGAGTGATTAAACATCTACGCCGAAAGATATAGAAAAAAATTAAATAAATCAAATCGAAATATTATTATTATACATATTTTTTTTATTTCATAATGTTTTGGTAACACGACTCTGTGCCTCTTTTGAAATGTTATAATGTTTTTTTTTTCAAATGAATCGTTCTTACACCCCCACTTGTGACGTACGGTGACCTTATCATCTCGTGTTATTAAAACCTTTTTAAATCAAATGAACGTTTAACACGGTACCGCTCAATGGTGACGCACAAAGGTCATTAATATCTATAAAAACCCCACAATGCGGAATACAGGAGGCATCCCATTAAAAAATATGATTCAGTTGAAACACTCCCGCGATGAAAGAAAGGGGGTCCCTTTCCCCCCCTCTTCGTCGTATTGTCGCTATTTCATGGACGCTCTCGTCACTTGACCCCGTTCTTTAACGCTTTTGTTTCAATATGAAATAACGCCGAAACGAGAAATGTAGAGCCGCGTTGAAACTGAAAACTTGCTTATCTCGCCCAAATGCTTTTTTCCCCTCAAGTATTTATTCTTTTAATTTATTTTTATATTGAAAAGAGGCGGTTTCCGAAACCCTCTCAATGGCTAGTTCATTTTTTAGTTAATTTTGTTTCTACGCTGCGTTTTAACTGCATAAATGTCTTCGTATGTGTAGACAATCTAAATGCTCTTTGTTTATAACTTACGTTTTACATATTAAACTTTTCGAAGCTGAATTATGTTGTATTTTATGTTGAAATTTATTGACTTCACATACGATTACAATTGCTATGAATCAAGAACTCTATGAACAAAGGTACCGTTAGTTAATTTAATACTGATTTCAAAGTATAAAGTACCCTATAACATATTTAGATTATTGTACTTGGCACTAACCGACTCTGTTGTTGGCTGCGGCGCATTCCTATGGCAGAACATATAAAACCTACTTACCTTACCTAGCTTACTTTAACAGAAACATTCTACTGCAGTGCAAAAACCTTACCCAAATGGAGTATTTACCACAATCGCCACGCTCGGTGAGCGGGTTGGCGATCACAGTACCAGACACCTCGCACCTTAGACGTTACTGCCTATTCATTTCAATCTGGTATCTTTCGAGATAGTTATCCCGCCATCTATCGGGTTTATTTCAAGACCTTTGTCGCTAGCCACGTCGTCTTACCGACACCCACGGGTAAGAAGGGGATGGTAGTTTCTTACGCCAATATCATACGGCAGCCCATTTAACGTATTTAGAAAACATCCAAATCAACCGTGTCTAAAAAAAGTATTTAAACACAGCAGTTTTAAAAGTTTTCATTAAAGTCCTCGCTATCCGTGTTTATGGAGGAACTAAAGACTAAAGGGAAGTTATTAATCGTTTACCTGAAGACGCCGTAAGGCGAAACCGGTCGCTTAATTATACATAAAAATATTTATTGTGAAACTATTACAAGAGATAATAATAATTGACAAAAATAGGAAGTTCTTGGTTAAAAAGGCTAGGCTAAATCAGTTACCTAAATGCACAAATGTACACGGTTAAAGAATGTGTCAGTTTTCTTTACCCGAATTGATTAACACATTTCCGATTGATCTGTGGCGTGCGAAAAAATACGCTGTCAAAAAAATATTACAATCAAAAGTCAAAAAGGAAAGAACAGGTTTCTTACTACGAATTATTTCTAGAGGTTTTTGTGGAACAAATTTTGTTTGGGTTGTGGTTAAAAAATAAAAATGAAAATGATTCTTGTAGTAGTTATTATAATTTAAAATGTTGTCTACTTGGTTAGATCCGTTCGAACAGAGAGTCGTGGTAGATGAATTTATTTCATTTATTTGTAGTGTATTTCTATGAATGGGTATTATTCTGAAAATAGAGCCTGATCCTATGAAAGATAAATATTGTCTACGATGGGTCTACGAGTTGCGTTAATGGAATGAAGCATTATGTACTTAAGAATTATCTTTATAACCAGATCGTACAGAGTGCGACCGAGATCACGTTTGTGTTTTAGGAACGTCGGAGTAAAGTTGTTCTAAACATTCTCTTGTTTTTACCCATCTGTCCCAGAAGAAGGGTAATGTGTTCTCAGTGTGCGTCAATTTGTTTGACACGCTTTGTAGCTTAAACGGCGTAATGGATTTCAACATATGAGGTGTCTTTAGATTCGTCTTCAATGCGGGAGTGACATCGTATGTAATGTTTAAATATGGCGTGTGGCGAATTAAAAACTGGTGGGCATAATTTTTTTCATGCCGTCGAGTTATTATTACTTTTTTAAATTTGGTTTTTGTACTACAAATGTCCTTTACATTTGTAGGTTTAGGCATATGTCGTTTTTAATCATTTCATTATAGAACCAAAAGCTTGATGTAATTATTAAAACAAAAATCTTAGATATTACTTAATATCAAAAGTAGGTTCATACTTTAGTAGTAGCATAAAGAAAATATCACTTGTTATAGTGGATAAATAGCTAATCATTTATTTAATCATTGAGTGGTTAAGTTTTGTTGGTTTTTTAGTGTTATCAGCCGCCTTATTTGATTGACAATTGAATAGTTGATGAAAACTGCCACAAAGCCCGCTCCTGACCCTCCTGCACGCGTTCACTGCAACACTGTGCAGGTCGTCATCCTCTCTTGTTGTTTTCCTACACTGCGTTACCCTTAACGAGGTTGTCACTTGAGAATCTTTCCTCCATCTGGCCCATTGTTTGTTGCTATATCACACTAAAAGAACTGAACTGATTTAAATGAAATGTTTCTGTGAGTCTGAATACGTCATGGAATAAGTGTTAAGAATTTTTTTATCTCGATCAAGAGTTCGGTTGAGATAAAATTTCAAATCTGTTGTGCTGTTGCTGTTGCTGTTGAGTGAGCTGTTGCTAATGATTAAATGAAAGAATAATCCTTAATAGTCTAAATAATATTAGTCAATATTAAGGTTTTTTTCTTTAGCCCTTCATTGTAAAACCGTAGCGCGAAGCGTAGCGTGAGTCGTAGTACTACCGTAGCACCCGCGTAGCAGTATTGTAGCAGTTACGCTTTTTTCATGAATCGCTATTTGAAATACAAAATTATAGATAAGCCACCGCCTGAGCCTGCTAAGTAAATACATATCAAGATATAAATTACTTAGAAGATCATTCTCACCTTTCACTTACAGGTGTAGGCAGAGGTTATTGATTTCTATTTAGAATTTATCAGCTCAACCAAAAGGGTTTCCGATACTGACTTTTCGCTTCACCGGGATATCTAATGACCGGTAACGGGCAGTGTTGCCAGGTTCGCTTAATCGCCTCTACATCACCCTCTTCGTGCTTTTTTCCCCCCATAGGTGTCGTACCCACAGATAGAAAATGGACGTCGAATTCTTACGCTAGTACCACACGATTGTGTCGAAAGTTTAATACAGATAAATCTAGATACTCAGCAGTATTAGATTTCATTCCAAGTCAATATTTGTCTAAACGCCGTAGCTCAGTTTGCGCTCGACTCCCGGCAAAGGAAACGAAACATCGGCCTGCCCGACTGCCCCGCTCTACAGCAATTAGTACTAGTAGTAGTGGAAGTAGTTATTTATATGCTGCGACTTTCGCGCCTTACATTTTTATGATAAACATTGTATTAAGAGATTAGCTTAATTGGTTTTATTATTATAACTAGCTGTGCCCCGCGGTTTCACGGTTTCATCCGCGATAAATTTGGATTATGCATATCTGTGCACCAGTAGTCCCTGAGATTAACGCGCAGGAACATACGAACTCTAGAGCTTAATGACTACAGATATAGCTGTATATGAGATATATATTCATTTACACGATTTATATGCAACAATTAGTTTCAACGCGATGTTACAAAAATTACAAAGAAAGCATAGTACTCGTACTCTAGATATTTGGCTCTACTGCACGTTTTAGTTTTTGTACGTGGTAGAGTAAATCGGTGGCTTCTGTTGCTTCTCGAATGGACCGTCTCGACTGGGCTAGTACCACGGCCTCGTAGAATTTCAGCGTGAAGTAGAGGCAGCTTGTGCTTCTGCGTTTCGTTCGGTGAGTGAGGTGACTGGAGAGCTCACTCTCTCTCTTCCCTCTCACCATTCCCCTTCCCCAAAAATGCTTAAAGACCGGCAACACTTGCAGCTACTCTGGTGTTGCAGATGTATGTAGGTATCGGTAATCACTTGTCGTCAGGAGAGCCGCTTGCTCGTGTACAGCCTATCTCTTAAAAAAAAAACAATAAACATGTATAGTATACAATTGCATCCGATAATGTTCATACTGCACCCTATGGGCATCTACCATAAGGAGTATTGGCCATAATCGAAACGCTCGACCAGCAGATTGGCGATCATCCCAGACACCTCGCACCTTACATGCTGCTGCACGTCATCGGGCTGCTTAATTTTCGACTGGTATTGTTGGAAGTGGTTATTCCCCCCAACTATATAACCATTCCAATAACCATTGCGATTTTCAAGGCCTTGCGTCGTCGTCACTTACGACCCCGATACCCTCTTTTACACGTTCTCGAATTATTATTTTGTTATCATTTCTCGGATACGCAGATTTCCCAACGATGTTTTCCTTCATGGCTGAAAACTAAGAGTTAAATAAATTAATGATTTCTTGTTTTTACGCGAACACTACATGTTTGAAAAGAAAAGTGCTCTCGAAATGTTGGGAATATAAAAACAAAATTAAACGCGATAACATTCGTAAATAATAGTTTCATTTCAAATGAAATGAATTATTGAAAACTAAATTGATGTACTCCTAGTCGGTACACCTATTAGGTAAAATAGAATTTATATTTTTATTTTATTAAAATAGATATTTTTGAAATAAAATTCTAAAAGCTCTTTTTTAACTGTGTTACTTTATCAATTTTACTTGAACGTTATCAAATAGATTTAACATCAATTTAAATTAGATATCTAAGTAATTAAAGAATATAATATTAGCTTTAAAATGGGTTTCGTCATTTCGATATTATTATTAAACAATTCCTATTTTCAGTATACAGATATCAATCGTTGTTTTATTTTGTAAAATGATATGAAACGAGTAAACTGGTCTCGCGAACTCGTCACACTTACAAATACTTTTATACTTTCTGAATAATATAATGAATCCGAATCTACGGGGGGTATGCCACCTGTTTCTCCAAATACCTTCATCACCTGCAAGTGATGAACTCTGCCAGCTAACAAACAGAGCCCTGGTAACCGAATGATGAGGGAATATCCACCCAAATTGGTCGAACCCAAGTCTCGGGGAGCAGCATCGTTGGGGCGAGGCTACCGGCACTGCGCTCACCGACCGTTGGAGGGTTTTCCCACACTCATGACACCGGGGAAGTGGGTTTGTGAGCTCAGTGCCCACGGTACAGTTCAGATACCCACGCTCTAAAGATGCTGCTCCCCATAACTAATGTGGTTTCTGTGAATTCGCCGGCCTCCGGTTACCTCACTCACCGAACGAAAGGCGAAAGCACAAGATGCCTCTGCTTCACGCCGGCATTCTACGAGGTCGTGGTACTGCCGAGGTCGAGCCGGCCCAATCGAGCAGCAGCAAAAGCTGCCACTTTTCTCTACCACGTACAAATGTATATATATATTCCCCCTTACATCCCCACAAACTACTTAAAGGAATTATTAAGAGTGTTCTATTTTTTTTAACTTTGAAGATACATTTTAGTATCACTATCACGTAATATCAAACATGATTTCGACAATTTCTCTGATCACGTCCAGTCTATTCAATTATAGAACCTATCATAAAAGAATTTTTACGACGCTGAAATGAACCCGACTTGATAAATAAGCCATTATTGAGTCCCCGTGTCGTTACAGTCCCGTGAGCTGTGAACGGCTTCAAGCTAGGAGCGAATCGTTCAGTTTCATTTTGTTTTCTACACTCAAAATTACTACCCAGCTACTCCGCTTGCATCTAGTGGTTTTCTTCCTAAATGTATGTGACCTTTTTTATCTTTTACTTACCGTGTTTATGAAACAAAGGTTATGTGATCTATAATTATTAAGTTACTCAAAAAAGACTGTACAATCTCATCTCTGTCCTGTCTCTGACTGTCTATCCAACATTAAATTTTCTGAACACTTATTATAGGTACAAAATTTCATTCCTCTGAATTTTTCTTTCTTATTAAATCAAGGTGATATACAAATTGTCAAAATATGAAATAAGAATTATAAATACGTCTGGTCTTAGGTGAACTTTTAATTTTGTAACAAAAAGAAAAAAAAAAGGCTTAGCATCTCCACTTCACCGTAAAATAGTTTTATGCGAGACTCGGCTGCAACCTACATCCAGGTCAAAAAGCAGGACGCAGGCGACAATGAACGAATGTGGACTATTTAAAGTAGAAAAAAACTATTTACATCACTATATTCATTCGACGAAGTTATTTCCATCTCAATATATTTTCAAAGGTCACTTTCATGATATAGGTAAAGTTGTTTTTTTCTTTATAGTCATTTTAAATAAAATGCTAATTATCGCTGTTTTTGTAACACCTAAAATGTATGTTATAATTTGACCTGATTTAGTATGAGCATCATGGTGATGAGGTACTGGCAAACGCAGTGTGGGACGACCCCCACAAGATGGAGTGACGACCTGCGCAGTGCTGCGGGAAGTCGATGGATGCAGGTGCTCGGGCCCGAACTTTGTGGCAATCTTTGGGGGAGGCGGTTCAACGGTGGACCTGTGATAGGCTGAAATGATGATAATGATGATCATGGTCAATCGAAGACGGTGAAATAAAGATAACGTGATCTCTTTCCTCGCAAAAAATATGAGTATCGGACTGCAGTTCAGAATAATATAAAACAATGCAATTACACAACATAGTTTTACAATCACTAAAATGACAGACCCGTAGTACTTATGATACTGCATCTCATGCTGTCAACCGTGGCAGTAGGCAGAGGTTAAGTATTTTCATATGGCACGAGTGATTGTAGGCAAAGTTCGCTTCACCGGGAGAGAGAACGTGACGGCGAGTCCTGTTGGCGTGTTGCTCTCGGATAATTCCATGAGATTTTCGAGGCAATTTTCACTTTCACTTAGTCTACTCTTACGACGCCCATGGGAATAAATGTGGTGGGAATTTCGTACGTCGTTACCACACGGCGAATCATCATTGGTACAAAATGGTGTAGTACTTTGGAAGTTTTTAGTACGTGGTATAGAGATAAATGGCAGCACGGCCTCGCAGAATACCGGCCTGAAGTAGAGGCATCTTGTGCTGCTGCGTTTCGTTCGGTGAGTAGAAGTAACCGGAGGCACCACCCCACTCGAAACTTCAAACATATATCTGAATGAAAATGGTTTGATTACCAGGACGTGTGTTTACCATCTGACCTTGTCCTTTCACTAAGAAAAGACCGTTAACATTTAATTTTTATGACTAATTTTAGTAGTCCTTAGTAATCAATGCAAATTTACCTCCGTATGTCTTAACCGCTGAACCCGTTTCGGTTCAGCTTCACTTCACGTTCACTTTGAACATTGAGGAGGGATAAAAGCCACTTTTAACTCGAGAAAATCGCCGGCGAAAGCCTATTGGCTTGTGTTATTACACAACAATAAAATTAAATTTGTAACTCAGGTTAAACGAATCACCATAAGTCACTTAAGCCTTTTAAATGGTTGAAGTAATCCAATAGTAACAATATAGATCAAGCCGTCAAAGTTCCCAAACTACTAAGTTAGAGATCGAAGACAAAGTAACAGCGGGTGCGTCGATCGAGCTGGCAGAACGTCTAAGTTTCAACGAGTTTCACGTTTATATAAATAACTATACTAAAAAAAATAACGATTTGCATAATAGTGAAGGAATGAATGATATATTATTGTACACCAATGAACAAAAAAAAATAATAATAAAAGAAACAAAATATACAAAGGTACAATTGGCGGGCTTATCGCTTAGAAGCGACCTCTACCAGGCAACCAGGATGCGAGCGAGGGTTTTGGTTTAGGTTGTATCACGTTTTTTGGTCCCTCTCCATGTCCAACTGGTGACTGAAGGGTCTGAAGTTTCAAGGACGTCTGACGCGAGGATTACTGTAAATCATTCTGAGAAGTACACCACGTACGTATGTATATATTCACGCCTTGTTGCCAAAGGGGTAGGCAGAGACAATCTTCTTCCACTTGCTACGGTCCTGACATACGTCTTTTGCTTCTTCCACTTTCACCATCTTTCCCTCTTTCGTGTACACCACGTGAGAGGGAATGTACCATCTCTTCCGTGGTGTATCCTCGTAGTTAACATACAAGGCACCAGGTGACCGAAAGATGGTGGAATATCCGATCTGTCGATTGTGGTAGGGTTAAGACTGGTGATGGTGGGGCAGCATCACTAGAATGAAGACGTCGCCGTTGAGCTAATCAACCCGCTTGCCCAGCATGGTGAGAAAGGGTTAACCTTCCAAGAAATGTATAATTCCTATTATACTTTGACGGCGCTTTATTCGAGAGGCCTATGTTCAGCAGTGGCCTCTCATAGGTTGATCTGTATTCAGGGAAGAGGCACATGCTCTGCTGTGGACTCACATAGGCTGATGTATATTCAGGGAAGCGCCCCATATTTAGTTGAGGACTCACATAGGCTGATGTTTATTCAGGGAAGAGACCTATGTTCAGCTGTTGGCTCACACAGGCTGATGTATATTCAGGGAAGAGCCCGAGAATCTGCTGTGGACTCTCATAGGCTGATAACCAACTAAAAGTAACACATATTTTTAATTATTATTTATTCCTCATTATATACACTTAGGGCTACAATGGGCAGACTTAATGCCTTGTGGCATTCTCTAACAGACAACCCGGGGAGATAAAGATTATTATGTTCTATATAATAACCGGAAATAGTTATTAAAAATAGTACTAAAAGAAGAGATAGGTACTAAAAGGAGACACATAAATTATCCCCCCATTACACCATTTCCAACTGCTAATAATTTAAGCTGCGCTAATTAAGCCTATCGCATGAATAAAATCCAGCACCAAGTGGCGGCGCCGAACGCGGGCACCGCTGCCGGCACCATTTGTCATAGCAATTTATTACTCTGTGCGCAGTTGAAAAATTAACATCGCCTCGCTTTCCGTGCACTGCTCTGTGCCGCTCGTCACGGAATATGGTGGAGAGCTCACACATAAACAGTTCAATTGTGATCTCGTGTAAATACTAAAAGCGCTGTTGTTTCATAGCGGTCTAGAGACTGCTTCTGATGAACATGCCGTGACAGTCAATAATCCCTGGTCTCGCCTCGCATTTGTTTTCTTAATTACCATATCCAAATATCGCTTAAAGTTTTAAGGTTAGTGTGCAATTTTTCGTGTTTGGTTATTCTGTAAGTTCTACAAACTTATTGTTATCGTACGGATAGAACTTCTAAGAGTAACGATCTATTTGTTTGTATATTTGCGCTGGCTTTGTCGCTGTGTGTGTATTCGTACCACAGGTAATTCTAATATTCGATACACAAGTTATTTGTTTATTTGCCTGGACGTATTTTGATCTTTATAATACATCGTATAATTAATATTTTTGTACGTGATAAAGCTAAGTGGCGGCTTTTGCTGCTCCTCGAACGGATTAGTCCCGCGGGCTCGCGGAACACCGGCGTGATACAGACGCATCTTGTGGTCTGTGTTTCGTCCAGTGGGTGAGGTGACTGTAGGCCCACACACCCCTCCGCTCTCCCTCTCCCAAATATCCTTAATTTTGGCAAGGCATTTGTTAGCAATATCTTTATTAATACGTTTTGACATACTATGGCCTTGATAGCTAAGTTATGAAAAGCAGGCTGTAAGTGTCCACTGCTGGGCAAAGACCTCCTTCTCAAATATCTGAGAGGGTTTTTGGAACAGAAAGGGCCCGCGTGGCTGATCCAGTGCGGGTTGACGGGCTTCACATATCTTCGAAATAATAGTTTTCATTATTTCAGATATGCAGGTTTCACGTGATAATTTTTATGGAAAATGTAGGGAAATCCCTAGTTGGTATTCTATTCTCTCAAGTGCTGTAGATTTTCTTTGTAAATAATATAAAAATAAAATAAAAATCTCTATGCGGAGAAAAGTTTCTCTAATGGAGGAACAAACGACAATATCCCTATTGGCGATTATATTCTAATACAACAATTGAACAGACAAAGAAACCTTTGTCTATTCAATCTGCAGATCTGCATAAAGTTATAAATTCTATTGTACTATTCAGTGTTTTTCAGTTTTTATTGAGATCCGTATTCGACATCCGTTTCGAAGCTCACTTAGAAACTACGCGGAATGTTTGTAGAGGTTGCAACTTTTCCATGTTTATGCAGGCCGCGTTGTTAACTCGTATTGTAGTGAGTTTTCATTATCCGTTCGGGGTCTGGTTTCGGGTCAAGAGGCCCCTCGCCGCCTTTGATCCGCAAGTCCAGCGGAGCGCACAGGAGTGTTTGTTTGCAACACAGGCGGGCCGCGCGCGGAGCCCGTTCGCATTCGCGGTCGATCGACGCTGATTGTAATGAATTCTGTTTTCATCATTCAATTCTGATTCGGAGCAACGTGACGCAATCTAATTGAGTTGAATTTGTATTATAATCGGGTTACGGTAAAATAAGTTTTGGAATAACGATATTTATGTCGGTATGTCGTAGACAAGTATCTCACAATTAATCTTTACAAGCAACTACATATTCACACAGCACGACTTTAATCTCAGTACGTGGTAGAGCAATTTTGAGCTTTTTTGCCCCGTTCACGTTCCACTACAGACTGATTTAGGAGTAAACTTTTCGAACATCCCGTAACATAGAGGGTGAATATACTAACTTTTTCTACAAATGTTAACCATCTTTGCGTACTGCACAACCTGTTTTTATACAGGGTAGAGCGGCTTTTGCTGCTGCTCGAATGGGCCGGCTGGAGGCCCACTGGCCTCTCCTTAATCCCCCCCTCTAATCCCCCATATCCCAAATATGATTAAAATCCGGCAATGTACCTGCAGCTCCTCTAATATTGCAGATGAACGTGGGCGACGGAATTCACTTATCAACAGGGGAGCAGCTTGCTCGTTTGGCCTCTTTCCCGAATTAAAGATCTCACTAAATAGGCGTAGGTGGTGCATGTAGCGTAGGCAACTGATATCCGGTCAGAGTTTATTATTCTATAACTGTTTGAACAACTTGAAAATTGTTTGACGACCTTTCGTAACTTCCACTTCTTGACTATTGGAGATAAATAATTGAGGGGTGGCAAATATCGTCGCCAGTTTTGCCACCGGAGATTGTCATGAGATTTACCCATGATAAAAGAAGGAAGGGGGAGGGGGGCATTACATTTCATGTGTATATATTCACGGAAAATAAGACAATCTGTATAATTTTATATGATTCGATAAATACGTCTGATATGAGCACGACCCTACTAGAACTAATGTAACTAACACATTTCCAAGTCTCGTAAGATGTGACCGGCAGGTGGCGGTATAATCATCTCGAACAATACCAGACCAAAATTTAACAGACCGATGTGGGGCAGCAGGTGCGAGGTGTCTGGCGCTGCGACCGCCGATCCCCTTGCCGAGCGTAGCGATTGTGGCAATTCTTCCTAATGGAAGAAACCTATGTCCAGCTGTAAAATATTTACAGGCTGCTAAGGGGAGGTAAGGTTAAGTAAAGTCAGGTAGCCAGGGTATAGTCACTATTTAAATAACCGTTGGGAGAGAAAGTGTTTTGTCAGGTACTGATTTGATTTGTACAGGCAAACGCCGTGTTTGAAGACGGCCCACTAAATGAAACGAAGAACATTCAGACCTCTAATTTAGATTTGATTTAATTTGATTCCGAGGCTATCGAAGCAATTTACAATGATGGGAATGTTGAATAAAAAAAAACAGTTTCTTAAACTAAATTAATGTTATTAGAATGTAACAATAGAACAAGCTTTTAATAAAGAGCTTATTAAAGTTGCGACCCGAGCGTTCCGCTATATCATTGTAACATCGTGGCAAACATTTTCTATTCCCTAGGATATTCGCCTGTCTGCGGTAAAAAGTCCATATCGGAGTGGAAATTGTATCAATAGAGAGGAAAATTATTATCTTCCTGTTATATGCGGGTGTCACGTGCCTCGCGTACTATGGGTATGTACTCCGGGCGTCCGTGTATTCTTAGAGCGGGCATGTTCAACGATTTTCTGATGCATTTTCTGAAAATACTTGGAGTGTCGGTCTGTAAAGGTTGTATTGAAATATTATTAGCTATTTTAAATGAAACTATTATTAACGGATTATTTATCTCGTGTATATTTAGCTAGTCTAGTTCCTGGACTTTAAGGTCATTTTGAGGATGAGAAGATGGATAGAACGGGGTGGGTCTCCAGTTACTTCACACACCGAAAGAATCACAGAACCAGAAGATGCTTCTACTTCACGCTGTTATTCTGCGAGACCGTCGTACTAACCCATTCGAGCAGTAGCAAAAGCAACCGCTTGGCTCTACCAAGTCAAAGAAGCCATTTCTACCGATATTCCATCACGTCGAATTTGCAAGGATATACGAGTACATCCGCATACGTATCATTGCCGTGAAGATAACTGACAGGGTTCGAAATAATGTAATCAGAGAGCGTTGTGGCGTGAAAGACGATGTGGTGACACGAATTGAGAAAGGGATGCTGAGCTGGTTTGGACATGTGGAGAGGATGAATGAAAGTATGTTGACGAAACAAATATATGAGGCGAGTGTAAACGGTAGAGTCGGGAGAGGAAGACCTAGCCAAACATTCATGCGAAGATTGGTGAAAGTGGAAGAAGCGAAAGACGTATGTCAGCACCGTAGCAAGTGGAAGAAGATTGTCTTTGCCTACCCCGTTGGGAATAAGGCGTGAATATATACATACGTGTCGCGCTTGAGGGACCAATTCGCATGCGCCTTTTGCATGCGCTCCAGTTGCCTATTTAAGCTTCCTTTTCTCACTGAGACAGTAAACGTTTACTTTCGGCCTATCAGTTCCGTATTTACGCAAGAAATAAGCAATTAAAAACTTAAACTGATCAAGTTTGCAAACTTTCTCTCACCTGTAACCTTTTTTTTACAACTCGATCACAAAACTTTCTTAACTGAATTCGGTAGATATTTTTGATTTATGTTTTTCTTCATAAATTGAATCTTACTTTAAAATACTTAGAATATAAAAACAAAGATTAAAAGACAAAAACGTAATCCTGCCGTCGAGTGTTCGGTAATACCTAGTAGAAGCTCATGGAGGACATTATTCAATAGTTTTCCCACGTGCAGGACAAAGGTAGTTTAAGCAGAAACTCCACGTTGATTTTTAACTAAATTTTTTTTTTATGATTTACAGTGTATAATGAACCAACGGTGTTGGTAAGTGCCTACTGCAGCCCCAGGATACGAGCAAACAAATTAAATTAAAGAATATTATAAATGTGGGCATCATGTCTGCGGACTAAGATGGAATGCCTCACAGACGTGCTAGCTCTCTACTTTTCAAACTGGAACAAACACAACCAGAGGATGTGCTGCTGATTAGCGGTGGAAATATGGAATCAGGACAAATCCTTTAGACATAAAAGAAGTCCTAACGCCTAGTAAAAGTGTCCTAGATTTGAATTCCGAATTTAACAAAAGCTATTTCAAATCGCTCGCCTACCAGCCCACCATTAATAATAACGTCTTTGTTGAAAGTCAGCAGAATTGAAATATTTTATCTCGAGACCTACAGTCGTGTTTGTAACTTATTCAGAGACGCAAAGTTCTCACAAAATGATTTCCAATTACTGACATTACGACGCCTTGTCGCCCTTTGATGCCACTGACAGTTGAATTAAAAAAGTGATTCCCCTTCGATTCTCTCCCTTGTCGAATATTCGCACAATCGTTTGTTCTTGCCGAAAGAAGCGATGCTATGGTATTTCTATTATACGGATTACTTTTTCTATCATTTACACGATACATACATCATTTTATTGTAATCTTTTTATAAAAAGATGCCGATGGCAGCGGCGTAAGTTAAAAAGCCGACGATTTTAAAATTGTTTTATTTTTAAAATGTATATTAATTTGAAAACTTTCGTGCTCATGATGTACTGTTGAAACAAATGTACAATTGGCTGACTTAATACCTATAGGGATTCTCTACCTGTGTTTACCTGTCAATCTCCCATGAATATCAATTATGCACTTATTACAATAACAATTATTAGCACTCGTTATACAAAAATATCTGAACTGAAGCTGTCACAATAATTATTCAGCGTAATTTGAAAAAAAAGAGACCCGAATAACATGTATACAGCTGCCTAATGATCCGTTCAACAATTGTGTCAACTCATCCTCGCCGACCAGCTGCTGGGAGCTCCCCTCTCCTTTTTCCCGAACTTAAAAGTCGGTAAGAAATGAGGGAGGATGCTGTCGTGTCACGGATCTGCGGCGGGCGGTGGGCTTGTTACAAATTACATCTCGCTGTAAACAAGTTTAGTAAGGACGTCAGAATAAGACAAATGTATTTTTAACATAGTACATCGATGACTGTATTTTGTAACAGCGAGTTTGTTGAAGAGAATAGCTTCCAATAGCTCACGTCGGTTACTTCCCTTGTGATATTTAATTTGGTCGGCTAATATAGCTTTACTGTTAGAATTTGAGATATGTAAAGCTGTTTAACGGATTTATGTATGGAAGGCCAAAAATCTGTACGTTTTTATTCAAGTGTTTCCGTACTCTGTCCACACGCTAGGATCGACAGTACCAGTACCCTCACAGAGTGTACTGTACTGTACCAGATCGGTGAACAGAATACAGCATAGGCTGTGATCACTTGTCATGGTTTGATTTTAGAAAGAAAGAAAGAAAGAAAGTACTCTATTCATTGCCACAACTCATGTGTATGAGTAAACTTAATTAACATAACAAAAAAATAAATAATAATAATAATATTTTATTGGGTTGCAGCAACAAAACGGTGTCCGACTCAGCATAATGCTGTAGCAATGGTAAACCACAACTACAGCGCTGGTATTCTGTCGGAAACCTTATTTTTCGCGAGCAGTCGTCAGGCTTTTTGTACTACATGAGGAATATATAAATAACAACAAAAAACATAATAATAATAATAAACAAGTACAATAACAAATTTTAACCACTATTAACCTAACAATAAGCAAGCGAATTGTAACTCTATTCGTTGTGACATATTAAGTAGCTTGCCTTTGTTTAGATATGTGGAAATATGTGTTCTTGGAGGAATATTAAAGCAAAAGCGAGCACATGCATTTTGGACTCGCTGAAGAAGTTTTAATGATTTGGCTAGAAGACATGGACCATAGACAGAGATACAGTAATTTAATTTTGATAATACTAGACTTTCACAGAAGACATTTTACAATATCAGACGTGAGAAACGTAATGACGCTGAACTATATTGAAATGAAAATTATTATTGTTTGTTTGGTATATATGTTTTAAAATGGAGAAAAATTCTGTATTGAAAATGAAATTGATTCGTTATGAAAGGCCGGACATCTCCTCTTCATTGGAGCATTTTGGTCGATTTACTTTTCAATTTCATTTCTTGTTTTTCTCATAATTAATGAAGGGCCCAATGTCTATGAATGGAGCTGTCGCTGTTTTCAAAACATTTCTTGCTTCTTGACAACTGTTTCGTTTTACACTCTTTTCAATTTAATATTTTATGTAGATTTCTCATTAAATGAACGGTCGCGCCTGGATTTGAAGTTTGCAGAATTTTATATAATTTACTTTGACAAGAATGAGACAAGGCTTAATTCTAGCAACGCTATTGCACGACCAGTCCTTTAATAGTTTCTAATGTCGAGCTGAACGGTGAAAAGGATTCCATCTCTTTCTTCACATTTGCCACGACCTTTGGAGAAAGAGACGATATATTCTTCTTTAGACCCATTAAATTGGGTACAGGAAAGTGAATCCTCCAAGAGTGCCACTGTATTTTGGCCAACCACTTATAATAATAATAATAATGAACAATTAATCTAAGTAATTAATTACAATAGTAAAGTAGCAGCCTGTAAGTGGCCACTGCTGGGCAAAGACCTCCGTCTAAAATTTCTGAGAAGGTTTTAGAGCTGAGCACGTGGTAAATACAGCACTTAAAATTGCTTTTAACAATTTTTGTAGTTCCGGCACTGGGGATCGAACCCGGGTCACTGACCACTGACCACTAGGCTACCACGGCCATTCATATACACGTAATAAAGTTGAATATATCGATGACATTAGTAGACGTTATCATAGGATTCATCAAATTTAAATGTGTCCACAAACTGAAATCCAGCATCTCATTAGGCATGGAAGGCTCCCATTCAATGAAAGCCTTATTTGCTTCATTGTTAATGGATTATCTGTAATGATCATTTTGTATTCATAACAATTCTTTTTCTTATACGTTTCAAATCAATTCGTTTAAAATCCGAAGTACCAAGTTTATTATTTACGTAGCGTAATATACATATGTTTTTTATCTGAAAGTTCTGAGACACCAAGATCGAAAAAAAATCCAATACGAGGTCGAGGGTCCCGAAGGTCTTTGTGAAAAAAACCAATGAGAGAAAAAATACATACCTCGTGAAATATATGTAGATATATAAAATATTAACAAATTTTTTTTCGTTATTTGCTTAATATTTTTTTTTCTTTTTTATACATCGTCATAATTAGGTCGATTGCGCAAAATCGCCGCGGAGGTCGCCCACTTCGCGGAATGAGGCTGAACTTTTTTTTTGCAGCGACTTAAAAAATACATAATCCTAGTAGTTCTCGTGTGACTGCACTTCCTCGTTGCATATGCGCGCCGCGCAATGTAAAAAATGTTTCTGTAGGTAGAATTTTTTAACTTTCGTATTGACTATACTGATTAAAAAAAGTTAAATGAACGCCACGTGTTTGCACGTGCTACGCGGCTTTTGGGTGATGTTCAAAAAAAAAAGTCGACTCGAGTAGCATCGGGGCAGCACCACGGCCTCGCAATATCCCGGCGTGAAGGAAAGGCTACTGGGTTTCGTATGGCGAGTGAGGTAACCGGAGGTTCACTCCCCTCCCTAAATGTGCTTCAAGACCGCCAGCGCACATGCAGCTCCTCTGGTGTTGCAGATGTACGCGGGCGTCGGTAATCACTTACCGATACACGAGGCGAGTGTAAATGGCAGAGTCGGGAGAGGAAGACCCAGGGCGATTTCACGATCAAATCGGAGACGTTCTGAAAAAAGACCAGGTCAAGAGTGCTCTAAACTAACGAGCATGAATGCGAAGATTGATGAAAGTGGAAGAAGCGAAAGACGTATCAGGACCGTAGCGTAGAAGATTGCCTCTGCCTACGCCGTTGGGAACAAGGCGTGAATGTATACATACATACATGAGACGCTTGCTTAATGTACACATGAACTTATTTACGGTCCAGGAGTCGTCTGGGTAGGTACCGCCCTGATTTTTGCCGCAAATCAGCAGAGCTATCACTGTTGTGCTTGCTATGAGTATAGAGAGAGAGTATAACAGCAGACTGTGATTTATTCGATCTTAGCCCAGAGAGGTGACAACACGCCTGTAACCTCTTTCGATTGAAGTCCATGGACTCTAGTATCTACTTACCATCAGGTCTAATAGCCTAGTCCTAATAAAGTTCGATACTTGACGGGATAAGTATTCGTATAGACAAATCTTTTCGGGACACTCCTATAGAGGTGCTACGTTTTATTAAAAAAAAAAAAAAAGGGCAAAAGTAAGCTCGTTTGTAATCCCAAATCCAATGGAAATTTTAGTTCTCTAACTTCGAAGCCAGTTTGACCAGGTACGTGTACCTTTGGGTGACGTATGTTCGATTTTTTCGATCGATTTGATAATCCTAGGAATCAGAGAGAATGCTTAATGATTCTATATTGGCAGTATAAAGGCAGTATAATAGAGATGCGAATTAGTACTTCAATACGTGTAAACATATCGCTGTAAAATATAGTACATTAATTGCTAACAACGCCAATAAAACGTACAGATATCTCTGTAACTCTCAAATTTCCTAAATAACCTGGAGTCGATGCCAGCTTCCTCGACGCCGTTCGCGTCTACTAGCGCCCCTACTACAGGATCCCTCTTATTTGTTTGAGAGTTAATGAAATAATCAAACACCCTGTTGTTCGCAGTGAACTTGGTAAATCGGTTTAGTCGCCTCTACTTAAGCCTTACGAACATTTCGATTTGTTCTTGATTTTGTTAACAGATTCATTTGAATAAGCTGATCAAGATGCAAAAGAATATGTCTTGGACGTCTGTTCTCGGATAAGGGACCTAATTTATGTGATTATTAAATAATTTTATCTCATTTAATGTAAATTTTACTGCTCTTCGAAAATGAGTACCGTATAAAAAACAATTTTATACTTTGTATTAAGCTTTATACGTTAAATCTTTTTCTTTTAATTAAATCCTACATAGAGCCATGTTAGCCTAATGGTGAGGGCGTTTATTTTAGTTCCATAGAGCGCGGGCGACCTGGGTTCGGTCCCCGGTGCGGCACAACTAAAATTGTAAATAGCAATTTTATGTGCTGTATTTCCAAAAAGAAAACATCGTGAGGAATGCATGAATGAGAAAAAATAAAAAAAAATATTTCGAGGATATGTGAAGCCGGCCAACCCGCCTTGATGCAGCGTGGCATTTCCCGGCTCTCAGATATTTAAATCCTACATCCAATAATTTGATATGGAATTTATAATTTCACATCGTTGAATTATACTTGTATGCGAGAATGAAGTGAGTTTTTACAGCCTAAATATCTAATCGAAAACTTAAAGTAGGGGTCACCATTGAATATTCAGCCGGGCCCGCGCTGCCTTCATTAAATTTTTACGCCTTATTTATGACACCTTGGTAATTGAGCGGATGACGTCATTTTGATTCATTACTATTTACACTTCTGCATTTGTTGGCTCAGGAGTTATTTTAAATGTACGCTTAGCATATTGAATCCACGAAAGACGAGTGCTTAGGGGATTTAGATCTGTCTCCGACTCGGGAAACCCGAGTTCAATCCTCTATATATCGGGCTCGTATATCCACGTTTTCTTACCAGGGTATATACCACAGCCTAGCAAAAAAACCGGCGTGAATCATCTTCTGTCCTTTTCCCCATCATCCCTCCTATACAAATATCCTTACAGGCCGGCAACGCACGCGGCATCGGTGATCACTTACCTTTAGATGAGCAGCTTGTTGGTGTGCCCCCTTTCCTATAAAATAATCCCACTAATCGCACAGAATGTAGAAAAAAAAATTACAAGGTAGACTCTTTACCAGCCTAGTAGTCGTCGGGTAAATACCATCCTCCTAACCATTTCTGCCGCCAATGGGCAAGACAATACAGTACAATTGCAGGCTGTGAAGCATTGTGATAACACACCCGTGTCCTTCTTCGATTGAAGTTGCTTGCAGGTGTCTATGGACTGCAGAAGCTAGTGACCATCAGCTCAGTTGTTAGCTGGTGTGTCAGCCCAAATATTTATATTCAATAAAAAAATAATCAGCAGCATACTTGTCCCACTGTGGGTCGAAGTTCTCCTCATGGTTTCGAGAGGATATGAAGCTGGGCGTAAAATTGTTTTTTTTTAAAAAGCTTTAGCTTCTGCGCAACATGTACCGTTTCACTACAAGTATTTACTCTAATTTGCATTGAACCAAATAGAACGACGGATGGAAAATTACAAGCCATCCAATCCACTCCATCATTCACGCCGTGTTTATTTTTAATTTCCGCCCGGTCCATATCCACAGATGAACTACACGGCGACGTAAAGTACATTCAGTATTTCTTTTATTTATTTATTTATGTACACAGAAAACAGTCGTAAAAACATTATTTCAGTATGTTCTGTTTTTTTTTTCATTCATTTTTTTTTATGGGAAAGGCGGAAAACGAGCAATGGGTTCACCTGATGATAAGTGATTACCGTCGCCCACATACATCTGCAACAGCAGAGGAACTACAGGTTGCCGGCCTTAAGGATATTTGGGAGATGGGAAGGAGGATAAGGAGTGGAATGGGGAGGGGGTGTGGGCCTCAGGTTACCTCATTCACCGAACGAAACACAGAAGCACAAGATGCCTCTACTTCACACTGGTGATCTGCCAGATCGTGGTACTACTCCGTTAGAGCCGTCCCATTCGAGCAACAGAAAAGCTGTCGCTTGGCTCTTCCACTTAAAAAGATTTATCCGAGACATTACTTTTTTTTTATATGGCATATAATTTATATTATATATATATATACATACAAGTACATGATATTGAATATGGCCCTCAACAAGATGGAGCGACGACCTGCGCAGTGTTTCGGGAAGTCGATGGATGCAGGTGGCTCAGGACCGACCTTCGTGGCAATATTTGGGGGAGTCCCACGTTCAGCAGTGGATTTGTGATAGACTGAAATGATGAGAAAAAGTTCAACTCAAACAAATTCGCATTTAGTGCGATGTAAATGAATGAATTTTATGTATTTCTGTTTTCGAAACGAACTAAAAAAATAAACAATACAGTCCGTAGCATAAAGTCTATTAAACATAGGAATGCAACGCGTCTTCATAGAGCGGAGACGAGGCCGCGTGTCGGCCGTATTGAAGCCAATAAACGGACAAACAATTTTCTGGTGTTACTGCTGTTTACACAGGCGGGCGTGCGCAGGCGTCGCTGCCAGAAACGTTCGCGAACGCGTTTTGTGAACTATAAAACGGATTTGTTACTTGTAGATAATGATTTATGTAATTTATTTTTAACCGGCTCCACGATACTTGGCAACTGGTCATTTTGTTTACAAAAAAAAGTAAGAGCCTAATCTTGCTTACCAAAGCCGGGCAAAGGTTTTCTCCCGATATTTGACCAGATTTTATTATTTCTTAGACACGTAGGTTACCTCACGACGTTACGTTTTCCTTCACCGCCGAGCAGGTGGTAAATTCGGCTCTTAAAAATCCTATTAACAGTTTTAGTGGCGCAGGCACCGGACATTAGCCGTGGTACTCTAATGGTCACGGCGCTCACTTTAGTATCATAGAGCGCCAAGTGACCAGGGTTCGATACCCGGTGCCAGCATCACTAAAGTGTTTAATAGCTATTTTAAGTGCTGTATTTACCACGTGCTTGGCGGTGAAGGAAAACATTTGAGAAATAATAAAAAAAATATATTTCGAGGATATGTGAAGCCCGCGAAACTGCAATGGAGCAGCGTGACGGGCCATTCCCGGCTCCTACACCCTCTTAGATATTTGAGAAGGAGGCCTTTGCTCAGCAGTGGGCACTTACAGGCTGCTACTTTGCTTTACTTTACTTAGGCACCGGACCCACTTTCTATGTCCACTAGTCTAGGAGTCAACAGGGACAAGGCGAGATAAAACATCGTCAGGACTGTCGCCACAGATGTCCAAAAAACTCCTGCGAAGTTCAGCGATGTGAGTATTTTCGGCACCCATCGCGCACACACCTTGTTCATCCGCAAATGATAATGCAAAATGTTTCCGATTCGTTCCTTGGTAATGCCCATAGCTTCAGCTATTTGCCACAACTCGATTCGTCGATCTTCGAGAGCAAGTTTTTTCACTTTTTCAATGTTATCTTCGATAGCGGCATGGGTCGAATTCTCGGTTCCATTTTACGGTTGCAAATGAAGGTGCAAACTTCCCGTAAAGCAGTTAAGTTGTCTGCAGAGACATCTCTTCAAATATTTAAGTCGGCGTTTTGTTCTTCTTTGCGAGGGATTTCGTCGGAAGCGCGGATGACACGGACATGGTGATGTTTACGGTTCAATCACTAAAAGCGCAATGATGCTATTGACATGAAACTGGACATTTATATTACTTAGGATAGCCCCAATTAGTGTTGTGGAGCGCGAGTCATTAGTGATACTTAAAGGTACTTAGGCTCAAAACTTTTCAGGCGCCCTAGTAGCGAGGCCTCATATTATGTTACATAGTATGTGTAATTAGTGTATTTACATACAATAAACAGATTCGGTTCCCGTGCCCATTGTCGTTCCTCTTACTTGGAACGGAGCTTACGGTTAGCTGTAGTTCCCTGACGCCTGTCTTATATTCTTATATGAAAGGCGTAGCTCTAGAATTCTGTTTTTATTGTATTCTGTATTAACTGTTCCTAATTCTCCTTCTTATCTAAAGAATAATTTCCAATATCTTTATTCTGCTCGTGACAGAGAGCCTCGTTCCATAAACCAACTTAAGATTCGCGTTCCACAACATGATACAGGATACTATAACTCTTCTTTTACTGTTCGAGCTACACTCCTCTGGAACGCCCTGCCCGATAAGATAAAAGCAGCTCCTAGCAAGAAATCATTTAAGAGTCTAGTTCGTGATTACTTAATAGATCATTGACAATATTCGACTTATCTATTTTCGATTTTTATTAGATATTTATTTATGTATCTTTTTATATATTTGTATACGTATTTGTGTATTGTATCTTATAAATATGTATGTGTATGTATTTATTAACATGTTATTTTATTTTATTTTTTATTCTTTGTTTTGTACCTGCCAACTACCTTTCACCATAACAAGGGTTGATTGGTAGAGAATGCCACTTGGCATTAAGTCCGCCCATTGTAACCTTAAGCTTAAGGCTAACAATAACGAATAAATAAATAAATAAATGAAATTATTCGCGTGTTCTAATTTTGAAATATTGGAGATAGAATGTTGCATGGTGTGTATTTTTCGTAAAAAACGAAACGTATTCGAGACAATGCGGGCTCAGTTGGCGCGAGTACCTTCACTGAGGAAAAACTGTATCCTTATCCTATGTATAAGATACTTAGATAAGTAGTAAGAGCCGTGGTGGCGGTCAGGGCGCCCACTTTAGTTTCATAGGGCGCGAGTGACCTGGCTTCGATCCCCGGTGCCGGCACTGAAATTGTTAATAGCAATTTTAAGTGCTGTGTTCATCACATGCTCGGTGGTGAAGGAAAACATCGCCGAAGGAAACATGTCTGAGAAATAATAGAAAGTTTTATTTCGAGGACATGTGAAGCCGGCCAATCCGCACTGGAAGAGCGTGACGGGCCATTCCCGGCTCCAAAACCCTCTCAGATACTCGTATTTGAGAATGAGGTCATTCACCAGCAGTGGATTTAGTTCAATAAGTATAATATAATTTATCGGACACAAACACCCTTTCTTCTCGCGGGTGTCGGAGCTGATCATAGATCATAGATCAAGATCAATGATTTTTTATCCAATTTAGGCCTGTTTTAAGCTCTTGAAAACGACAAAATCTTTACCAGTTTGCAAAACAAGACCTCGCAAAAGAACCCGCAAGAAACTTGAGTCTGTTTTTAAACATCACGTCAAATGTATAATTTTTTAAAATGTCGTTGATTTATATTATACTAAACCTTATTTAACGAAGTTTTCCTGACATTTTTTTTTTCAACTTCATATCAGATTTTATGGATTTACTCATTTACTTTCTAGTTTTAACCAATCTAAATCAAGCCTCTAGCGCTATATCACCTCGACCTGTACGATTTTGTACTAAATAAATCTATATTTTCCGTCCGTTCATAATAATTTCAAAGTAAACAATGGCGAAGGTGTCAAGCCTCAATTTATAAATTACCTAAATCGTTTGCATTTGATGCAAATGAATATTGTTTCCAATTGCTTCGCTAGTGCAAGGGCACCGGCACGAGGGTTTGGGCAAAGCCGCACCTGCATGACACCAGGTGTTATAGTTGTTCATGAGAACCCAGGTTGATGAACAAGTATAAAATATGTACGCACTACAACCTTAAACGTGATTCGAATTTAAAACACTATAGAAAAACGCTACTATTATTTTCGGATTTTATCGCGTTTAATTATGTTTTTGTATTTCCGACGATTCGATTGCTTTACAGCAGCCGTGGTCGCGGGGGGACTGAGGCGTTAGACGTCCAGATGTCATAGTTAACTCGGGCTACCTTCGGCTTTTATTTATTAATTTTAAGTTCGGACCAAAAAATTCCAATGTATAGTGTTCGCCTAAACAAAATAAACAGTCACTGAAAGTGGAGCACTCGAAAAGTCGACAACTTTCGGAACAAAATGTTCACAATTTGGCGAAATCGACTAAAAATTCTATTGAAATAGAAATCTGTACAGTTTTTACTGACTGCAGATAACTCCTACCTGATAAAAGTTTTTTTTGTTTCCATTACCAATCTGGAACAGTGTCTGTTTAGACACTAGGATATAGTTCACGAACCAAAATTTGGAAAGTTTGTCTTATGTCGTAGAACAAGGAATTCTATAGCAGTGTAGCTGAAACACTGAAGAGATTCCCAAAGAACCTGGTGAAGTGTGACAGGAAGATCTAAGAACTGTAGATGTTCCATGATATCGTTCATTTTATCATCGCAACAGTCATAAGTATGTATGTATGTTTGTAAGTATGTACGTATGTTTATATGTATATTTAAATGTATGTGTGTGTCTGTTACGTTCTACGTTATAACGTATATGAGGATTTATAAGTAATTTATTTGGTAACAATAGATATTAGTACTACATATTATTTTGGTTTGATATGTTTTTTGGAGTCCTAGAAGTCTACTTTGTGTATCCTACTACTATATATTACTACAAAGAAGCAAATAAATTTCTAATGTTTTTTCTTTTTTAATCGATGCAACACTTCATGTATTATACTAAGCTATCTTCACAGACCCCAACAGTAGATAAGAACTGCATTCTATAGATTGTCTAACCATTGCGAAGAAACGGGATTTAAAAATGTGTAATTAAACGCGATAAAATCCGTAAATAATAGTTCTATTTCAAATGTCTAGTATTCGAGTAAAAATAAGTAATCATTATAAAATTCGTCGGTAAGAAGGTCTCATGACGAAACGCTCAAGATTTACAACTGTCTTACCGTTGCAAATATTTACATATTCGATGGAAACAAAGCCACTTCTATAAGTTCTTTAAACTACTTCGAACCGAGTAGCTTTCTGAAAGAGTGGAGCAAGAACTTATAAATAAAATTATGAAGTAGTATTTCGTCGGATGAAGTCGTCGCACGTCCACAATACTTTCACTAAAAGCTTTTAGAAGTTATTATTTTATTTTGTATACAATTGGCTTAATTTTCCAAATTTGAATGAATACTTCTATTTATGATGTGACTTTATAGTTTGCGGTTATAAAACATTTTTAATCAGATTCAGATGATAAGTTTTTTTTATTCTTAAACTGTTGATATGTGTCGTTAATTTGTTATCAGATGGATAACCATCTGGGGGATAAGCCCATATGATAAGGACCATGGGCATAATCCCATAGCCGTGGTGTCAGCCGCGTGTTCAGTGACTGGGGTAAGAGTTGAATCCCAAGACTCGAGAAAGCCTCGAGTTCTATCTCACACCCGGAAGGTTCGTACTAATACCTTTTTCTTATGTATGGTTTCTATCCTTGGCTTGTACATTAAGATGGCGAAACGCTCACCATCTTACGGCCTGTAAATGGTCCACTGTGAGACATGTACCTCTTCAATAAGGATAGTTGGCATAATCGCCACGTTTGCCAAGCGGATGGCGATCTCAGTACCGGAAACCTGTCACCTTAAATGCTGGTACCCCACATCGGTCTGCTAAATTTTTGTCTGGGAATTAATCCCGCCATCAGCCGTTTAGATTTTCAAGGCTTCTTTCAATTGTCTTTACAACACCCACCAGAAGAAAAAAGGGTGGATAGTTCTTACGCTGGTATCATACGGCCACCACCTGTGATGTCCAAAATAAACTCCCGTGAAAAGTGGGCTGAAAGGACTTCAAATATTCTCCAACCAACGGTCTTGAGAATTGAATTTTTTCTTTAACTAACATAGCGCTTAATTCTTCGTTCCAAGTCAGTAGAAAGGATGCTGGTGGTATCTTCTGGCTTCAGTTATTTCTACTGAAGTCGGTCTGGGTCCTACTCATTTCTACCGCTAATCAATACAGAGCGACCGCTGTTGAGTTCCAGTTTGAAAGGAAGTAACGAGTCAGCATAATTATAGTGACAATGCATCTGTAACCTAATTCGATTAAAGTTGTTTGCACTCGCCCATGGGTTTTAGTAACCATTTTTGTACTGTCTGTTCGTATATCAGCCCAATCCAAACGAAGAACAGTGATAAAAATCGGTAAAATCAAATATCACAGCTTTGTCCTAACAAAATATTTGAAAATCATAAAATCTCCGGTCAGAAAAAGGAATACATTTGAGCGTTGGCTTGCTCCTAACTCAAATATCCGCTACAGTGCATAAGGCTCTTTTGTATCCCAGCGAAATATTCTCAAAGGGAAATTTTTCTTTATAAAATTCGACAATGGCGCGAATCGACGGCCGGTATATTAAGTTTGGGGTTCCCCGGGCATTCGTCTTGTTGACACATCAATGGGTGACGGAACCCTTCAATTATTTACTTTTGGGTCACGTTTGGTTAATGCCAAGGGCGCAGTCTCATATTGTAATATTGTGGTCAGTAAATTGTTTAATATAGTAACTAAACATTTCATTCGATTCCCAACTTCGTCGAAAATGTTAAGTAGCAGTAATATCCCACTGCTGGGTTAATGCCTCATCTCAATATGGTAGAGCCAAGCGGCGGCTTTTGCTGTTGGCCGGGCCGGCTCGACTGGGGTAGTAAAACGGCCTTGCGGAATACTGGCGTGAAGGAAAGGCATCTTCTACTTCCGCGTTTCGTTCGGTGATAAGAGGTAACCGGAAGCCCACTCCCCCTCCCCAATCTCCTCCTATTCCTCTCTGCCATCTCCCAAATATTCTTTAAGGCCGGTTACGCACCTGCAGCAACTATGGTGTTGCAGGTGTACGTGGGCGACGGTAATTTTTAACAAGCCTGTAAATGTCCCACAGCTAGGCCCAACCCTCCTGGGACCTCCTCTTAATTTTTGACAGGGTTTTGAAACAGGAAAGTGTCCACCACGCTCGTTTTGTAACGTATACATTTCATTCGTGTAGGCGGAAATGTGCGAAATAACTTCCTTTATAATCTGTAAAGTTTGGTTAAATTCCAAAAGCATCAGCTTTCTTGAAGAAGCCTCAGCAGAGTACTAATACAGACAAACGTAGCAAATGACATTAAAAGTATTGACGCTGTAGCTTACACATATACGAGAAACTTTCCAGCTTTTGATTAAACACAACGCGATTTGCCAGAATCATGACTTATTGGAAATTGTTTCAGAGCAATACGAAAGTTTGATCGTATTTCAAAGCTCACGCAAATGCATCGGACCAGCCGGGGCGGTGGCATCGAACTGGACCCACGGTTTTCTATTTAAAACTTTTTCGACCAACTATTTTGGAGATGGACCTAAAATAAAGCGTGAAACGATCTCTGCGTTTACTGCACAAATGGTTATTTAAAGAAAAGTTCGTTTAGTAATTTATATGCAGACGCTTTAGTATAGTTATTTATAACTTTTAACATCATTTTCGGAAGCCAGATGCAAAATATGAAATACAATATATGGATCTGTAAAATATAGCTACAACCCTACAATTCAACTAAGTTTTAAAGATTACAAAGGAAAAGTTTCAAAAACCTTGTCAAAAATTGAATGGAGTAGGCCCAGCATTGGGCTATTTATAGGCTTGTTATTTTACTTTACTTAACCTTTGCAAAGCCGGGCTAGGTCGTTTCATAAATCGATCCGATTCGGTTTAAACGCTGCCTAAACGCAATTTTCTTGTTCTTTGTCTTCTCCTCGCTTTGCTTTGGACCCGCTCGCAGCCTCCCTGTAATTACACACTCATTAAGAGTTGTTTTTAGGTCGCTCGCATTACCCGACCACGAGCTGTACACAAAGTGGATAAATTTTTTGTATTTGCCGGAGTTAAGTTTATTATTTTCTACCATCTGCATTTTATATAGTGGTGTAGTTAGTATTGGCTGCCAAGGTGTTAGCACTTATGAATATGATTTCAAATTTAAGCATTTATTAGAGTGTTCGTATCGTTTTACGAATAAGACACTATGATTTTTGAAGTTAAAAAAAAAAAAACAATATCTGACAAGTTCAACAAGCAACTAGAGCAGCGTGACGGTTTCTTCCAGGCACGAGTACCCGTTAACAATTCTGGAAAGGTCTTGCCCAGATAGCAGTTGCCTACTGAGAACAGCATCATCGTGATTACAGCCACAAAGTCATAAGTCCATTGCTGAATATAAGCCTCCCCAAAGATTGTCATAAAGCACGGCTCTGAGCCAAGGGTATTTGAGAGATGGGATGAGGAGGGGGGTGGGTTTGGGGAGAGGGTCTCCGGTTACCTCACTCTGCGAACGAAACGCAGAAACACAAGATGCCTCCGCTTCACGCCGGTATTCTGCGAGACCCTGCTACCAACCAGCTCGAGCCGGCCCTTTCGTGCAGCAGCAAAAGCCTCCGCTTGGCTCTACCACGTATAATCTCTGATAGTTGGCAGAATACTTATCAAGGTAATAGGTAGAAGCATCTTAGGTACGACTTGTACTAGGATCCAACTCGAGTAAATCTTAGCGTAATGATCAAAGCTACTCCTCTCAACTCGAGGAGATGCAACTTACGTCCTTAAATGTATGTTTTGAAGTAGAGTACTCGTATTTCAATGAGTTCTTAGATAGTCACGCCGCCTGATAGTGGTGGCAGTGACGTAAACTTGAAATCAGATAATAACAATCACTGTATAGGACGAGCCGTTAAACCAGCAGTGGACAGCACTGCAGCTTTAACAGCTCGTCCAGCATAGAGCGGCTCGAACTATCGGCGACCAAGCTCTCTGTGATCGGCATGATCCTTTGGCCGTGTGAAGAGATGATGCTTCTCTTTGCTTCTTTTACAAAATTTACCACGGGTAATGTTCTGAGGAACTGTTCGGTTATCCCAGCCGCTGAGATTCACCATCGGACAGCGCGCATGATGAACCGCTCGTATAATATCCGCGGCTCTCTTATCAGCTATAATTATATAAGAATAATATTGTACTTTATTTTCTGAATAGCTTAACCGTACGGAATATTGAATCGCTCCATGAAATTGTATAATTCAGGGCAACGAGAAAGACCACAAACTATAAAGCATGCATTACAACAAAAGCGATTAAGAAAGCTTCTGCTATAATATAATAAACTGAATCATGCAAGCTTAAACTTACATATTCATTTTATTTCTTTCTATATTTATTCTTTTATTTCATTTATATATTTAATTTTTTTCAGAAAACTTTAAATATGCAACTAGTAATAAAATCTTCCTGCGCACAATACCGGGGGTATTCCCATGCCCCCTTCTTACTATCCTCACGCCCTCTGTTGTCGTTTCGCCCACATACATTCCCATATCTGTATTTTCTGTGTTACCGTAACAAAATATATTTTTATTTTATAATAATTTTATCCCACATCTATTAATTTTTACACAGCTGCTGATTAAAAAATTGCATGATTTACAATAATCTACCTACCTGCAGTGTATTATCGCTTGTAGTAGTTTTATTACTTTATTAATATTAGAGCGGAGCATCCCGCCACAAGTACATATTCCTTTTCGTAAAGCTATGTGAATATTATAACTTCATCATCAGCATATCTAAGTATATAAGCATTGTCAAGGCTGACAAGGCATCTATTGTAATTCAAAGACACAATAATAAGTTAAAAAGTAGCGGTGAAGGAAAACATCGTGAGGACTTGCAGGTCTGAGAAACAATGTAAAATATTATTTCGCGGACACGTAAAGCCCGTCAACCAGCACTGGAGCGGCGTGGCGGCCCTTTCCCGGACCCCTGCAGTGGCACTTACAGGCTGCTACTTTACTTTTAAACATCGTCGATGTACAGCTGACACAATCGTTACTATTTATCGCTTCTCTTGGTCAATGGAAGCCGGCTTTACTGTGGGACGTTTCACCGCGGCATTCTGTCCGTGCCTTAATAGTAGTCATCCGCAGTGCATTTTAATTCCATATCCGTAACATCTGCTGCGACGACGGCTGCAACTTTTAATATTAAATTACAACATTTATTCTCCACGTTGAATATCCAACTTCCTTATCATATTGATTAAGTTTACTGTTTCTTATTAAATAATATTAAATAAAAGGAGTCTCATCCTGGCTTCCTTTTCATGTTTCACCAAAAAAGACTCTACAGTTTACAACTGATTAAGAAAAACCATAATCTGCCTGTATGAATGTGAAAAGTGACAACTATGCCAAACGTATTATAACTATAATAGTACGTGACCTTTGCTGCTGCTCGAGCGGGATGGCCTGGCCAGGGTAGTACCACCTCCTCGCAGAACACCGGCAGAGGCATTATGTGCTCTTGCGTTTCGTTCGGAGTGTGAACCCACACCCCCACCCCCCCTTCCTATCCCTCATACTCATCCTACCTCTCAACTCCCGAATGTCCATAACGGCCGGCAATGCACCTGCAGCCCCTCTGCTGTTGCAGGTGTACAGTACGTAGGCGACGATAATCACTTACCATCTGATGAGCCGCTTGCTCGTATACCGTAAAAAAAAAATCTAAAATATTCCAACAGCGTAACAGAACTCCGGAATTATTGTTTATACAAATGTTGCTCGACAGATACAAAGTACTTAACCCAATGAAGCACAGAGGACGCGAAATATACTCAACCCTGCACAAAAAGGGCGGGTCCGTCAGACCCGAGCGCGTAATTAACCGGCGATTGCTCCATTACACGGACCCTTTTAGGCCCGCTTTATTATGTGCCACTTGTCGATTATCATTATCACTGTTGGTTTGGATCACTGCTGTAATTAAATGTGTACTTTCTCCGTTTACATTTGTGCTTCCGAAATAAGCGAAATAACGCGGAAATAGCGTCTAACCGCTATTGACCCTTCTCGTGATCCAAATGAGATGAAAGTTGATTTATCAAATGTGCACTGTCAACAATATTATTGTATATTTACATCGTACTTTATCACATTGCCAGATGCAATCCTGATATTTTTTTCAGTTTTAGATTCTAAACTCGGCGCCGGTTCATTCTTTCGAAAGCGAAGCGTCATATTCACAAAACACTCATACATCGTCTTAATTTGCATGAGAGCTACATCGATGGCATTTCCTTGCGGAATCTTGGCGGATCCTTTCACATATCCAACATCCTGACATTAACCTCACTGACATTTTGTTTTTATTTGTATCTGGGTTGATCGCTTTCTATCAACAAACATGCGCTTCGTAGTTTTTGCAGTATTAAGCAAAACTGTTATAACCTTCGTAACTTAACTTGAGTGTTAAGAATAACGGAAACAGACCCCAAGCGAAGTTATAAAAGCACACCGTTAATTTTATATATCATGATGCTATGCTTGCTGTAGGATGAAAATGTTCGCCTCTCTTTTATATTATGCGAACACAATGTAGGGAACTCGCTATACATCACTAAAATTGCGAAATGAAAATTATCGCCTTGACTAGGTGCACGCCTTTATGCTGCAGTAAAATTCTCAAAGGCGTAACAAATACCGAAACTTACCTTGTTCTACATATTTTGGTTTATAGCACGACAAAACTTTAATAGCTCGATGCCTTACTGTTTATTAACATACATTTTCAGATGTTTATCTTAATTAAAATACGTATATTTTTATCCGAAAGTGAACAGACGTGCCAGCGGTTCACCTGATGGAAATTGAACACCGACGCCCACGTACATTTGCAACACCGGAGGAGCTGCAGGTTCCGGACTTCAAGGGTATTTGGAAAGAGGAGGGAAGGGGAGATCCGCCGGTTACCTTATTCACCGAACGAAGAAACGCATAAGCACAAGATGCCTATATTTCACACCGGTATACTGCCCTGGTCAAGCGGGCCATTCGAGCAGCAGGCAAATGGAGAGCCAAAAAAGCGGTATAGGCCGCGTACAAAATTCTAGACAGAGAAAGAACGAAAAGAAAAAAAACCGGCAACAACTTCCTAATTCTATCGGTACTTGTCAACTGCGCAGGATATTTTTTTTTTTTTTTTTATAGAAGAAGGGGGCAAACGAGCGTGCGGCTCACCTGATGGTAAGTGATCACCGACGCCCACGAACATCCACAACACCAGAGGAGCTACAGATGCGCTGCCGGCCTTTAAGGAAGGAATAAGCTCTTTTCTTGAAGGTCCCTAAGTCGTAACTATTCGGAAATACTGCTGGCGACAGCTGATTCCACAAAGTCGAAGTGCGTGGCAGAAAACTTCGATTAAAACGCACTGTCGTGGAATGCCAACCATCTAGGTGGTATCGATGGAACTTCGAATTCAGTCGCGATGTACGATGGTGAAACTCAGCAGCTGGGATCAATCCGAACAGTTCCTCAGAACATTCCCCGTGGAAAATTTTGTAAAAATGCAAAGAGAAGCAACATCTCTTCGCAAGGCCAAAGGATCAAGCCGATCAGAGAGCTTGGTCGCCGACAATTCGAGCCGCTCGACGTTGGATGCGGTCAAATGGAAGGAGTTGGTACTGGGGTGCCCCTGCCCAGAGATGAGAACAGTATTCCATGTGGGGCCGAACTTGCGCCTTATAAAGTTGCAAACGGTGGACCGGCATGAAATACTGTCCCGCTCTACAGAGCACACCAAGCTTTTGGAGGCCAATTTGGCCTTTCCTCCAAGTGACCACGGAACTGAACGTCGCTCGATATGTCAACGCCAAGGATTCTGATACTGGCTGAGGCAATAAGGGAATGTTCTCAAAAGAGGAGAAACGACAAAGGGATTCTTTTAGCGGTGAACGCGCAAACCTGTGTCTTTTGGGGTTGAATAGGACCAAATTACGTCGACCCCAATCCGAGACTTTGAATAACAAGGTCTCGACTTCAGACACAAGTTTGTTCCGGCACTCGTCGACGTGTTCCCGAGAAATATTCGCACGGCCTGTATATAGGGCATCACCCGTGCTGTCGTCTGCATAGCAATGAATGCTACTGATTTGTAGCATGTCGTTGATATGCAGAAGGAACAGAGTGGGAGATAGCACACAGCCTTGTGGAACACCAGCATTCACGGGTTTGGGGTCCGAGCATGCACCGTCGACAACAACCTTGATGCTCCGATCCGTGAGGAAGCTGGTGACCCAGTTGCACAATCTCTCAGGAACCCCGTAAGATGAAAGCTTTGAAAGAAGCGCTTTATGCCAAACCCTATCAAATGCTTTCGCTACGTCCAGACTAACCGCCAAAGCCTCCCCCTCAGACTCAACTGCTTCTGCCCATCGGTGAGTCAGGTAAACTAGAAGATCACCAGCTGATCGTCCGCGACGGAAACCGTACTGTCGGTCACTGATCAGCTGGTGTTCCTCCAGGTACCTCAGGAGCTGGGTGTTGATGAGTGACTCCATTATTTTAGATAACAAGGGGGTGATGGCAATAGGCCTGTAGTTGGACGGATCAGAGCGGTCGCCTTTTTCGGTATTGGATGCACAAATGCTGTCTTCCAAGATTCCGGGACGACGCCTGAAGAGTAGGAGTGCCGGAAAAGACGCGTGAGAACCGGTGCCAACTCAGGGGCACTCATCCTCAGCACAATTGGAGGATTCCGTCCGGCCCACTCGACTTATGAATGTCCAGGAGCGGAGTGCCTTTCGCACTGAGCTCTGCAGAAACTGAATTTCCGGCATGGAGCACTTACACCACGGGATGGTAGGTGGAGAGTTTTTCCAGTCATGAAGAGTCGAGTTGGATGCAAAAAGAGAGCCCAAGAGATCGGCTTTCTCTTTTGCAGTATGGGCCAGCGAATCATCCTCCTTGTGTAGAGATGGGAGAGATGGCTGACAGAAATTCCCTGGACAGCCTTGGCGAGAGACCAGAATGCGCGGGATCCCGATGGGAGGCGAACCAGTCTCTCGCCAATTCTGCCAATGTGCTTTAACTTTGCCGCAGCGATAACTCTTTTGAAGGACCTGGAGGCAGAGTTGTACTCGTTTTAAGAGCACTGGTTTTGCATCCCGAGACGCCGATGCATCGGCCCAGGCCTGGTAGCACTTCCGCTTTCGGCGTGACGCTATTTTGCAGGTGCGACCAAACCAAGGCTGGGATTTACCTCCGACAGGCACTGCAGAGAACGGAATAAAAAGTTCCATTCCTGAAGTACCACATCGGTGACAGAATCTGCAACGGCGTTGGGATCATCCAGCGAGAAGCAAACCTGCCCCCATGGGTAGGAAGCAAAGAAAGACCGCATTCCATCCCAGTCTGCCGACCTATAGTGCCACACACGGCGGCACCCGCAGATCGCGTTCGGGATCGGCGCGCGATAAACACTACACTCCGGATCAGACAGTGGTCCGACGAGCCAAGAGGGCATCGACTGAGACCAAATATCCGTCCGGGTGTGAGGTCAGCAAAGGTCCAACAGGAAGGTGTATGACCTTCCACGTCTGGGATCCGCGTCGGCGAGGTTACCAGTTGTGTCAGGCCATATGCTAATGCAAAGTCGTGAACTGATCTCCCGCATGATCGGTTATGCGAGAACCGAGCCAATCGGTGTGGTGGGCATTAAAATCGCCGAGAATCACGATCTCTGCGGATGGGATCTGTTGTAGCACGGAATCTGTAGCCATTTGGATGTGGTCGATGAGTCGGTCAGTTACGGTATTACCGCTATGGGACCTGTAAAGGCACGCATAGACGCGCGGATGGTCGTCGCTGTCGATGCGCAGCCAAAGGTAGAAAGGTCCAAACCTTCAAGACTACCGAGGCGTCGAGAACAGATATCATCTCTGACGTATACGCAAACTCCGGCACGGGGCACAAAGGAGTGTTCCAGTTTGTACCCCGGGTAATGGAGATAAGAGGTATCAGCCGGAGACGATATCTGAGTCTCTGTAAGAAAAAGCAAGGCCGGCTTCGCCGTTTCAAGATGGTAATGAACGGCGCTAAGGTTCGAGTGGAGTCCCCTGATATTGCAGAAATCCACGGCGAGCGCGGTAGGGGATGCCATAGTTTCTTTGCTGCGTTTGCCTCGAGTAGGAAAGAAAGAGAGCGGAATATTGCCCCCCCCAGAATACGCGGGGCAGACTGAGCATCCACGATTAGGTAGCGTAGGAAAGCCTGAACGTGGATGCTCAGTGAGGGATTCTCCAGAACCGTAGGTACTGGTACCCTCCTGGGGTAGCTCAAAATTATATACCGCTACCATATTTGGGAGGGGGGAGGGGGGAGAGGGCCTCCGGTTACCTCACTCACCGCACGAAACGCAGAAGCACAAGATGCCTCTACTTCAAGCCGGTATTCTGCGAGGCCGTGGTACTTATCCGGACGAGCCGGCCCATTCCTGCGACAGCAAAAGCCGCCGCTTGGCTCTACCACGATTAGGATATGTTATAGTGCCGCAGATTGAGCACATACAGAGAAGTACAACAAGAAAGACAAAGTCTCGTCTTAACGTTCTCGTATCGCTGATGCAGTCAAGTTCGGATAAAGGGTCGTATACTGTATCTATGACACAGATGAAACTCAGATCAATCATATCCGATAACCACTACTCTGTGTGTTGCATAAATAAAACAGTTATATTTGTAATGACGTTCGAATTCCACCACGTGCGGGTCAGGTTGCTAGATAATGAACGAGGCTCTGGCAACCGGATGATGGTGAAAAATCCATCCGACTCCTACAGACTGGTCTTGGGGAACTGCATCACGAGAGAGGTACCGGCGCTGCGCTCACCAGCCCATTTGTCAAGTGTTATGAGTATGAGAAATTCTTTTAGAAAATGCTTTCTAACATTGGTGGCATGTTCTTGGAGGGGCATTTATTGTCAGTGATATTCAATAGTCCTCCACGATAGTTTAGGTGCTGAATTTACCAAGTTCTCTGTAATATTACCCCATGTGCCCCATATACTAGCAGTTCTTGCGTGTTTGTCTAAGTGTGTGTAAATAATTATTAAATCTAACCAGTATCAAAAGCTATAAGGAGACAATACTGAATGTAGACGGATCGATAGAGAGCTAAATTTGTACCCGATCAAACCCGCAGTACCGGTGTAATGTGAAAATTTGAACTTATCCAAATTGAACATATTTTTCATATAAAATAACTCTACCATCAGGATAATTTTCTCAACATAAATAACGTACGAAGTAACGCGTATGATAGGTTATAAAAATTCGCTGTAAGCTAAATCCCGCAGTTGCGTTCGAGCCTACACTTGCTGCACAAACATTATATTCTATGGACAATTGTCCATAGCATTCGAGAGTTGTCTCCGAGACCATTGCATATTCGAAGTAGTGATTCCACCACCTGTCGAAGATCACGAGTATTTTGTGGTATTTCTCGCAGTACCGTCACAGCCGTGATGAGGTGACGTGTGATTACTCAACATATCAACATTCATTCATATCAACAAACCAATGCATTTTTTATTTTTAGGAAAGAGGGCAAACGAGCAAGCGGCTGGATTGATGGCAAGTGATTACCGACGCCCACGTACAATTGCAACACCAGGATGCTGCAGGTGCGTTGGCGACGTTAAGAGATATCTGGGGATGGGAAGGAGAAAAGGACGGTGGAGGGCGAACTGGAGACAAAAGTCGCCGCTTGCCTCTATCACCTACAAAAAACATTCTCTACGTTGGTGAGCGCTGGCCGGTACTCTCGCACTAAAGATGCTGCTCACCATATCCAGTCTGTAGGATTTAAGTTCGCCAAATTCAGATGAATATTTCAATTGAATTCAGCTGTCTGAGACACGTATTTTGGCAAGCTGGTTGCACCAGATACGAGTGAAGTTGGCATTCTGATTCAAAAAAATTGTATAACTAGACACATTCATTACCATTTTAGTCTTCAAAACTTCCATCTCTCTACAGCAAGTTAAATTCTACGCTGCTCGCGAACACGTCGCGGCGCCGTTCGTCCGGTAGACAAGCGCCGGTTAATTACCAAAAACCAAAGTTAATCCGGCTTAAGCACCGGCAGAGCTCGGCGACGGTTAACCGGGCGCTTGAATGCAAATGAGGCAGCAACCGAGCTGGATTCAGACTGCGGCTGTTAACTGAACTTTAATTTTACTATCCGTGATTCTTCTCAATCATTTAGAGAAGCTTAATTCTCCGGTCTTAATTTTTATCAAATGTTTATCAAAATGAAACCACCATTTACAGATTTTATTGCATTAAATTTTCTGTTCTCGACGTTTCGATTGCTTTACATCACCCTTGGTCACGGGGCGATTGAGGTGTTAGACGTCCAGATGTCATAGACAAGTCGAGTTAACTTCAGCTTTCCATTTTTAATTCTGGTTCGATCTACGGAGAATGTGCTCACAGTATCTTGAGGTCGTGCAGCGGTATGATTGGCTTTAGATTTAATTTTATTTATTACTGGATCCCAAGCTGGTGGTAGCACCCAGCCATATTCTCTATTGAAATTATGATGTTTCTGATAAAAACTAAACGCGATGAAATTCGTACATGGTGGTTTCTTTTCGAATGTGTCTAATGTCGAATGTGAATAAATCTTTAAAAGTTTAACGTTTTTTTTATTTAGTAGTAATGACTTTTTTTTAAATCGTGGCTAAGAGGCAAAGGCATACCTGAAGAAGGATGCATCCTCTCGTCAAAAAGTTATAGCTTCAATCGGTGAAACATAGAAATCGTTGTGTGATGACGACGTAAGAATCTGCCACAGTTTTTATTCCCGTGGGTGGTCTACAGAGGCAACTAAGGGAAACCCCTTGAATATCTCTTGGAAATCTCCGGTTCACCACCAGAGCAAAAGTGTCTACTTACTTTTACCACTTCTATGCTTTTGACTTTTATCCCTGCCCCTATTACCACTGATAAGCTTGTCTGAATTATGTTTAATCTAAATATTTCTTTGTTTTCAGGTAATTCATAATTTACAATCAAATTATATAGGTAAGTAATTCACTTATTTTAATAATGATACAATATTTTATCTTAAAGAATTTCTTTAGGAAGGGAGAAAACAAAAAGAAAAAAAAAGTTGCTGAGTTGTTGCGAGGTAAGAAAACCTAACGTATCGACATAAGACAATGTATAACTTTTTGTTAGTGTTAAAGTGTAATTTAAACAATTTAATTTTAAAGAAATCGATTTTTGACTAAAAAACCATATATTAAATCACTTGAAAAAAGAAAGAGGTTCTCAAATCGTACTCGAGACATGTTCCGTATTTCTGAACCGATTTGGATGATTCTGATGACCAGCAACGTCCTTTAAAAAATATTGAACATCTGATGATGCACTTCGGAGGTGCAGCCGGCTCCGTTCAATATTAGTTTTAGACTCACACCGCAACATTCGTTCATTGATTACATTACCACCGGCGGTTATGCATGTTCTATTTACATTTATTCCACCGAATAATACAGTGCAAACGGTCGCTTTATCCAATTCCACCCCTACCCCCCCCCCAGCTACACGTCCCCCTCCCCCGCACTCAAAGACCGACATTTTTTTAATTAGCTGCGCCGCTTTCATTGCGGTTGGTGTAAAAATAAAAACGGCGCCAACCTAAAACGTGCCTTAATCGCATGGCGGATAGGGCTCAGATCGCCTTGAGAGCTGAAAAGTCAGAGGTACTCAACCGTCGAGCCGGGAGCGAGTCGACCGTAACGCGTGGCGTTTTGAATTTTTAAAAGGATTATTTCGTAGTGAGACCGGGTAATGGAGTGGCCGCCATGTTGCAATTACTGTCTGCACTAACTATGTCACCGAATCTAAGCTTAAGGTGCGCATAGTGATTTTATAATCACAATTTAGCATATACTTTAAGATAGTGCCATAGTGAACCTTCTAGGCAAACGTGTACCATCCTAGGCCTCATCTTCGCCTTCCATCAAGCGAGATTGAGGTCAAACCTAAGCCTATTTTATTTGAAAATAAAAAAAAAGTACTCCAGTCGGTGGATTATTGAAAATGGATCTGGCTTGCGTAGTTTTCACGTGTATCTTCTACCATGTGCTCGGCGGTGAAGGAAAGTCTGAGAAATAATAAAAATATAATTTTGAGGACATGTGTCGAGGAAGTTCGCCAACCCGCGCTGGAGCAGCGTGGCGGGCCTTTCCTGGCTCCAAAACCCTCTCAAATATTTCAGAAGGAGGCCTTTTCCTAGCAGTGGGCACTTGCGGGCTGCTAATTTACTTTTTTTTTTACTTTTTTACGATGATTACGTCTTTATGAACTACGTATTGTACGTATTCTTGAAAAGTGACTGGGTATTAAAAAATTGGAAGATTTCATAATAAAATCCAGTTAGGCATTGATGATAAAATAGATAATTATTTTGTTTTTATGTAAATTTGTTTTCTGTAGTTTATTAAAGACATTTTTTTGGATCACTTTGATACATCATTTTGTAAATCAAAATATTTTTTCTTCTTAAGAACGAATTTCAATTAGTTTGTTAATTTGACATATAATGGTGATGTAAAAATATTAAATTGTAACTAAATGCAATAAAAAAAAGAACTTTTAATACACATATGTATGTGTATTAGAAGTTTAAGTTCATTTTGTAAGTATGTACTTACTAAGTAAAACTACAGGATAATAAAACAACTTTAATTTCACAGCCGAAGTATTAAAAGAAATAAAAGCGTCACGGGGGATTGCTGTAAAGCACTCTAGCCGTGGGGAATATAAAAACAAAATTATACGAGATAAAACCCGTAAATAATACTTTAATTTCCAATGTGCGGTGTTCACGTAAATACCAGAAATAAAAACTATTCATTTGTCATAGGTCACAAAAATGACAAAAAATTAAAAATAGACTAGAATAACTATAAAAGAGGAAAAACTATGTTATGTCAAATTTGATTGCCATTTCAGTAGATTTTCAGATAGAGCCTGATGTTGAATTCACAGACAGAAATGCACTAAAAATATTGTATTGCATCAATTATCTAAACACTATTGTTATTTATCATAGACGCTATTTATACATACATAAAAATTACCTTTATGTATTTTAAATATATATAAATAACTCAGTGAGCTATGATAAATTGTAAAAGAATGAAAATACACGTAAAAGGCTATGGCTGGCGGTCGCATTAAGTAGATTTTTATTCTATGACACAAAGAAAAAGAAACGACGTTATCCACAGAGTACACGTCATCAATGAGAAAAATAAATATACAAATTAAAAAAAATATATCAAAATCACTAAGGTTATAACTAATATTGATAGCGTTAAGTTGTAGAATTTAAATTAGAAATAAAAGCACAGAATACTAGTAATTTAACATTATGAAATTATATAATAGATAATAAACATATGTCTATTATATAATCTTGTATGGGACACACAGAAGGTAAAAGGCAAATATGAATTGGTTCGTTTGATCGTGGTATTGGTACCAAAGCTAGCTTTAAACCTCTTTGATTTGCGTGCAATAACAAAAGTATAACTTTTTTTTTATTGAACGTCGAACATACAATTGAAATCCAACGAAAACAAGAATTGTATCAAAGGGACCCCCAACCCCGGGTAGCAAGGCCGAAACAGCCTGTAATGCCATTATTAATATTCCCATTACTTTGAAACGAGATGGACCTATGGGGTTATAACCCCAAGATAACCGAAATTAAAACGCTCCCCTCAAAGACGTTGCAGAGAAAGGCGGTCAAATTAAAAACAACAGATTTAATTTCCTCATTTTAATAAAATTTTACATGAATAATCGCTACCATTTTCTCCCTTGTCCTCTTTCTATTAGAACTTATATTAGTTTAAAGAGCGCGTTAGTTTCGGTACCCCTGTCACCTGTTGCTTCCCAACGAACTGTTATGGGTCCATAAAAAGTCTACAATTCTAGGCAATGACGCGCTTTGCGAGGCTCTCTCATGAATTTAAGACAATCCCGTAGACCTTCGGGGAATATCCGGATTTCTTTTAATACAACATGAGAACACTTAATACGCAATATCCAGGTGGGTACCTCACTCACCGAACACAATGCAGATCAAAGCGCAAGATGATTCCAATTCACGCCGGTATTCTGCGTACCCCGTAGAACAACCCCGGTTCTATGTAACATATGCCATTTTATTGTATTTATAATGCTGAATTGTGTTAAGTAATGTTGCCTCGATCTTTAAAATTAGGGATGTCCGCAAAGTAAGGCCTAATTCTATTTAGTATCAGATGCACCCTTTCCCGTTTCCGTTTCCGACCTAAAGACTGCACTATACGGTCGCATAAATTATTTCGATTTGAAAATATTAATAAAAGACAATCGGTCAATACGCTTAGAAGCTAACTATATATATATATATACATACCGACAAAAGTTCAAACTTGTAACACCCCTGTTTTTGTGTCAGAGGTTACAAACGTACACGCTTTATAAAGGAGTTAATGTTTTTTTTTTACGTATCGAGACTTACTAATAACATATTTATTACAACGATTCACGCCCGGATTTTTTCGTCGTATCTATTAAAACGACATCTGACCCATAAAAGAATATTATCTGTCTGTTTCGCATTTCTATTGCATTAGCTCACAGTGGCGTCCAAATAAAAGGTCTGACGAGTCCCGCATTAATGCTTCGGGCCTAAGATAGACAGTTTTTTCGGACCTCGGTTGCGTGAATTGTTTTATATTGTTTTCTGACAATTTTAGCTATTGTTTTTTTTTTTCATATGCATTTTTTGCCTTTTCTGCTTACTTACCCGATGAGACCTAAGCCTTGAGTTCCAAGCCCAGTCGGATCGATCACAAGACAAGCTTTTCTAGGAGGTGGTGTAAAGTGAATAAAAAAGCATTCACGGCTCAATTTATGCGCGATAGAGCCAAACAGCGGCTTTTGCGGCTGCACGAATGGGCTGGCTCGACCGGGGTAGTACCGCGACCTCGCAGAATATCGGCGTGGAGAAGAAGCATCGTATGCATCTGCGTTGCGTTCGGTGAGTGAGGCAACTGGAGCCCACCGGCCGTCCCATCGTCCTCTCCATTCTCCTCACTCTTCCCCAAAATGTCCCTTAAGGCAGGCAACGCGCTTGCAGCTTCTCTGATGTTTCAGATGTACGTGGGCGTCGGTAATTATTTGCCATCAGGAGCCGCGTGTTCGTTTGTCCCCTTTCCCATAAAAATAACCTATGCAGCTTTGTACTGGGGCGGACAGTCATTTATTTTTGTCGTTTCAGCCCAACGCGACAGGTGGTGAGCCTGTCACCATTTCAGTATTCAAGTGCTAACCGCACGGTTATGGCGGATATAAGACAATATTACATCTCATCTCACCACAAGAATGACGTAAAAGTTAACTACTAATTCCTGTTAACTAAAAAGGCTCTGGCGCCCGAATGCTAGCAGAAAATCCATCCTAATTTGCCGAAATCCCCAGAATATCGACTAGAAGTAGTATGACTACTGCGAGAGTACCGACTCTGGGCTTATCGATCCGCTTGTTCAGCATGGTGTCTCCCATGCATGGTATGCGAAAGTCGGTATGCCATTCTTGATAGTTTTGCCCATACTCAGCAGGCTGGGCAAGTGAGTCGGTACCCTCGAGGTAGTGACGCTGCTGTCTATCACTAGCTCATCTGCCACGCACCCCTATTTAATCTATGAAGCATGAGTGTAAAATTATAGCTGTAAAATTTTAAGAAGTGTGCTAGATGTGACTCTGAACTATGTGATGAGAAATTGCGTTATAAGAGAAAGGTGTGGCCGTAGAATTAAGATAGGATTACTTCAGTGATTAGGACAAGTGTAAGGAATTAAGGTGGAAAGTATGACGTGGTGGGATCCCCCTTATTGCCTCAGCCAGTATCGGAATCCTTGGCGTTGACATATCGAGCGACGTTCAGTTCCGTGGTCACTTGGAGGAAAGGCGAAATTGGCCTCCAAAAAGCTTGGTGTGCTCTGTAGAGTAAGACAGTAATTCACGCCGGTTCACCGTTTGCAACTTTATACGGCGCCACATGAAATACTGTTCTCATCTCTTGGCAGGGACACCCCAGTACCAACTTCTTCCATTTGACCGCATCCAACGTCGAGCGGCTCGAATTGTCGGCGACCAAGGTCTCTCTGATCGGCTTGATCCCTTGGTCTTGCGAAGAGATGTTGATTCTCTTTGCATTTTTTACAAAATTTACCACGGGGAATGTTCTGAGAAGACAGAATTCGAAGTTCCATCGATACCACCTAGATGGTTGGCATTCCACCACAGTGCGTTTCAATCGAAGTATTTTTAAACAGATACGACTTAGGGACCTCCACGAAAAGAACATATACCTTCCTTCATAAAGGCCGGCAGCGCAGCAGTGTAGCTCCTCTGGTGTTGTGGATGCTCGTGGGCGTCGGTGATCACTTACCATCAGGTGAGCCGCACGCTCGTTTGCCTCCTTCTTCTATAAAAAAAATGGCAAATTTACGCTGTAGAAGTGAGTGGCTGAGTCGACGAGGGACACCCTAGATGTTTATCGAGCAGCATGGTTTCGTAGATGCGTGGGTGCCCTGCTTACCGCTCTGGGGACGGGCGTGAATGTTTATATTTGTTTTTGGTGATGATGAAATAAAAAACTTGATTGTTTTTTTTTACATTCACTCTAAACCGTCGGTAAAGTCAAATATAAATATTTCAATATATCTTTGAGTACTGCGTAATTTCATCACTTGATCCCTGCCCCCCAACCCCGCGTTGTATTCGGGCGGCGCATTAAAGCGAACAAAGGTCGACCGAAGTTAAAAAAGAAATGAACTGCGCAACTAGTTCTGTCAATGGAATAAACAAAAGTTTTCCCTTCGTTGTTTCACCAGATGGGGTTTTCGGTAAAACGATTTAAGCCTTAACTATATTTTTGTATACGAAACAAGTGTTCTTTTCTTATATGTCTTAAATGCGAAGATAAGATAATTATAAATGATTATTCGTTATGGTTATTATTATAAAATTATATGGTTATTATAACTTATAAACTGTCGAACGGCGAATTTGTCAACTGTGTCTATAAGGGACGACTTGTTATTGGTTTTCTGTTAACTATATAATTATTTCTCTTTATATATAAACTGTAAGTCATCCAAATCGCAAATAAATAACAAATATAAACTTTTTGCCAAAAAAGCTTTTTATGTACTTTTGATCGCTTTCCGGAAGGCTTTGTGTAATTCCGGGATTCTGTGGCAAAAGCGTCAGCGATCTCTAGGCTCTAGTATATACTCAATTATAATGAAAGATTACAATTTTCTAGTAATTTTTAAAGATATCACACATCCTTTGGTGAAATCCAAATGGATGTATTATTATAATGGTTCACTAAATATGAAGTGTGTGTAATTTTTAACGCCTTTCTACCACAGCTTCGTTTTTCAATAATAAACAGTATATTTTTTATATTTAAATAGAGAGTTTTATACGTTTCTTTCAAACGTCTTGCCAGATGGACTTAACGAGGTGTCAAACAAAATGGAAACGAAGATAAAAAAGGGGATTTCCTATTGGAGAATTCAGAGCACATTTCATAAAATCAATCTTTCATTTCTTCTAAGGTTTAGTAGGAATTTTAAATGGTTCATCTTCAAATAGATCACTCCTTTGGGTAGCTCCAATAAAATAATTTATAATACATAAGCTCTCATGCCCACCCAATACTGGTCTTGATACTTATTTTAGAAGGGATTCAACCCTCCTTATTTTGAACAACGTGATAAGTGGTAAGCTTGTCACCATCATAGTGTTTAGGCCAACGTTATACCGTAGATAAGTTTTAAAAAGTTTTCTAACTTAAACGCTGTTCATGTTAAAAATGGTTGAGTATTATACTTAGTTAAAGCTCTTAAGGCTAATAAAATGTAATTCTTATCGAATATAATATAGTTATCAGTGTTTAGTAAAAAACTTTTAAAATCATAAAAGTTTAACCTGTAATAAGCAAGGAACTTTTGGCTTTTTAATCATTACATAAAAACTTAAAACTTAGTGGTCAAAAGGTCGAAATATCGTACTTTTAAAACTTTCTAATATTGAGTTATGATTTTAAGACTTCAATTATACTTTGAGGTCAAAGTAACCTTTTTGAACAGCCTGTAATATACAGAAACACCTACATGTTACATATTTACATTTACTTTACTATATCAGACTGTAAAAGTTAACCGTTAGACATAGGCTTCTCCTCGAAAGCGCCAACAAAGCCCAGTATGTCATGCTCCCGCGCCACTCACCACGCCCGTACTGCAGGTGTGTTGAGGATATTTGGGGATGAGGGAAGGGGAAGTGGACCTCCGGTTACCACACTCACCGAGCGAAACGCAGAAGCACAAGATGCCTCTACTTCACGCCGGTATTCAGCGAGTTCGTGGTCCTACCTCGGTCGTCCAGCGGCAAAAGCCGCCGCTTGACTCCACCGCGTATAAAAACAGGTTGTGCAGGTTGAAGTTTGTAGAAAAAGTTAGTATACTGCACCTGTACGTTACGGGAAGTTGGAAGAACGTATATTTCCAAATCGGTCTGTAGTGGAACGTGAGCAGGGCGAAAAACGATCGGAATAGATGGCGCAAAAACCACGTGGATGTTAAGTTGTGGGGAGATGTCAAATGATTCGGACAAATGGCTGCCGAGTCAGCGTCCACTAACGGCCGCGCATTATCTCAGTCGTTTCACAGACAGCTTACACAGATAACGTTCCGAGCGACAACAGGGTGTTTGCACTTTCTTAAATTTACATTTCGGTACGCGGTGGAGCCAAGCAGCTGAGCACCTCCTAGAATACTGGCGTGGAGTAGAAGGATCTTGTGTTCGTTCGGTGAATGAGGTAACCGCACGCCCACTCTCTCTCTCTCTCCCATCCCCCCTCCTCGTCCTCGCTTCCATCTCCGTGTTGCAGATGTACGTGGGCGACGGTAATCACTTATCAACAGTTCCGCTAGCTCGTTTGCCTCCTTCAATTGTTATTTGAACTTGAGACCTTCTTCAATTATTATTTGCAAGTGTCCACAGACTGCAGTAACCATTTATGACCATTTTCACCTAAACTTAACTAAAATCAAAAAGTATCTGACTAATTCTTGTTATATGTAATTTAATTTCAACCCATTGATCGTGAACGACGAAGGCCCCGCCAAAGGGGTTTCAGCTGGGCTGATAACAAAACGCTGATTTATTTTATTCAGGAGATTACAGCACCGAGACGTAGGATGGGACTTGTTAAATCTATATCATTCAACGTTTCGCTAAATTAATATTCCAATTAAGTTGTACTTCCGACTTGTTCGACTCTGTCGGCTTATATTTTGAAGTTGGTACTGTCTATAACGTGAACGATTATAAATATGTACGCCACTAAAGTTTTGCACATCGTTTCCTTAAACTATAGACGAGAAACTTTTATTTCAAAAATCTTATAAATTTAAAGCAGCAACAGGTATTCCTGTCGTAATTTCCTCCGTATTATGCTGTCACAACCTATTTAGGATTATACATAACAGTCACTTGAAACACTTCACACCTTGTTCGCTAAGTGATAAAGTTGAAAATTGTCTGTGTCAAGTGGAGCAATGTTACTCCTAATAGAAATTGACGAAAACTTCAGCAATTTTGAGGTAAGAAGAGCATTAGTTCGACAAGTTGAGGGGTTTTCGAGTTATCTCGAGCGTTAAGAATAGATCGTTGGAATTTGGACTTTGCAGTTTTGAGAACAGGTTAGAAATTTGGAAAGCGCGCTCGAGGACGGTAAGCAAATTCGAGGGAGTGCTGACAGTTTGTGTTTGATCTTACTGTATTACTTTAGATGCCTTTATAGTATACTCGTATAACACATGCGCAGCAAATGCACTTATCGATCTCAACCTACGTACAGCATAGTGGTTCACGCACCTGACATGGCTCGTGGGTTCAAATCCCAAACAATGTTAAAATTTTACAATTTTACTACCCTACAAATCATTGCTCTGTGTCGCTGACTCTATATCTCTGATACAGTGTCCATCCTCCCATCTTAATCCATAAGGGTTGTTCAGATACGGGAAGGTTAACACGAGTTTATACGAGAGAATGAGATGTCTCTGTGTTTGGGTGCACACCTGCGGCACTATAACATCTGTGCAGATCACGACTGATGCCCAATTTTCACGAGAGCTTATTACGATGAATGTCACTTGGTAGAGCCAAGCAGCGGCTTTTTTTTTTAATTGAAAAGACGGCAAACGAGCAAGCGGTTCACCTGATGGTAAGTGCTTACCGTCGCCCACATACATCTGCAAAACCATAGATGCTGGGGCGTTGCCCTTCTTGAAGGATATTTGGGAGTTGGAGTTGGGAGGAGAGGAATAGGGAGGGGATGTGGGCCTCCGGTTGCGTCACTCACCGAACGAAACGCAGAAGCACAAGATGCCTCTGGTACCAGCTAAAGCCGCCGCTTGGCTCTACCACGCCTAAAAGCTGTAGCTGTTTCTCGGAAGTGCCGGCTCGACCGGGACAGTGCAACGGCCACGCAGTATACCGACGTGAAGTAGAGGCATCGTGTGCTTCTGCGTTTCGTTCGGTGAGTGGGATATGAGACCCACTCGCCCTCCTCGTCCTCCCTCCCATCTCCCGAATACCCTTGAAGGCCGGCAACGCAGCTGCAGCACCTCTGGTGTTGCAGATGTACGTGGACGACGATAATCACTTACCATCAGGGGAGCCGTATGCACGTTTGCTCACTGCTGCTACTGCAAAAAATAAAACATTACAAACAAATGGAAATTAAAAGCAATCAGAACTGGAAATAGCTCCATCACATCCCTTAATGTCTGTTGATTAGTTTGTATCATTTGTACTCTCTTACGAGTACATGCAATGAATTTAAATAGCCTCGGTATACGAGTGATATCAAGGTACTCGATTTCGAAACCCCTCGTAGAGGGCTCATGCTACGAAAGCAATGAATTTTCCGAAACTTGTATGTACGACTTACCAAGTTAGACCGGACACTAAGTCGGCGACTCCTTCAACTGTCACGTGGACCCAAATGAGCTCGATGTTAAAGTGTCAAAGAACCAAGCGGCACCTTTTGCTGCTGCTCAAATGGGCCGGTTCGACCGGGTCGGGTTTCGTTCGGTTAGTGAAGTAACCAGAGGTTCCCTACCTCTTTACCATCTCCCGAATATCCTTGAAGCCAGCAGGCAGCGCAACTGCACCATCAGGTGAGCCGCTTGCTTCAAATATAAACCACTCCAATCCCAGAATTGGACACAATCACGAGAACTTATTGTTTTTTTTTTGTTTTTACAATTATTTAATGCAATTACGTACTTCTAAATTATTGTCATACTTACGTTACGTGTACCCGAATAAGGTTTACAATTTAAAAACGTTATCTTAAATCCTCCACAGACGTCATGATGTCACGTGAGATTCAGGTATTCAAATTGAAAACGATATTGCATTTGCGTATCACAGAGCCCGACCGCATTCCTTCGAAGGAGGCGCACATTCCGCATAATCCCACCGTCCCGGTATCCCACACGCTCTCATTAAGGCGCTCTGTGGAAAGTGCCGCTTTTGTCTGTCCGCGGATTGTGTACGCACACCCTCTTAATTCCGGCTTCCATCAAAATTCCTATTTGCCGCACAATAATCGTAAGGGCATGTGAATGTTTAGAGCGCGTCTGCCTTTCTCGTGGGGCGGAGAGTTTCAGATTTATCTTCAGCATGTAATGGTTGTATTTATATAGCGACGTACGTAGGAATTAAATCAAACATTACTTTGTGATGACTTTTTTTTTAAAAAAAAAACATTACCTCTCTCATCAGATTTCCTTTGTGTATCAGTGGCAGTTTTATGCAAACACCCAGACCCCAAAAATCGTTTGTAGTCTATACAAATTGAGCCGTGGTAGCCTAGTGGTTAGGGCGCTCACTTTAGTTTCATAGAGCCCGTGCGACCAGGGTTCGATTCCCGGTGCCGGCACTACTAAAATTGATAACAGTAATTTTAAGTGCTGTATTTAACACGTGCTCGGGGGTGAAGGAAAATATCGTGAGGCAACCTGCATGTCTGAGTAATATAAAACAAAAAATTATATCGAGGCTATGTGACAATCGCCAACCCATTCCCGGTCCCAGAAACCCTTTCAGATATTTGAGAAGGAGGCCTTTGCCCAGCAGTGGGTACTTACAGACTGTTACTTTACTTAACTTTACTACACAAATACTTGCCCCGTGCGGGAATAGACCACGCAACCCGTAGCCAAAACGTTTAGCCACAAGACCGAGGCTTAAAAAAAAATGTACATTGTCATATTTATATAGAGTTCACTGCTGGACATATGCCGGTCCATGAATGCAACCACACAATGCACTTATCAATAGGTGACAAGTTTGCTAGAAAAAGAAAGCATATTTTTTAAGCGTGGTAGAGCCAAGCGGCGGCTTTGGCTACTGCTCGAATGGGCCGGCTCGACCGGATTGATACCACGGTCTCGCAGAATATCGGCGTGAAGTGGAGGCATCTTGTGCTTCTGCGTTTCGTTCGGTGAGTGAGGTAACCGGCGGCCCACACCCCCTCCCAATTCCCCTCCTCTTCCCTCCCATCTCCCTAATATCCTTAAAGACCGGCAACGCACCTGCAGCATCTATGATGTTGCGGATGTATGTGGGTGACGATAATCACTTACCAGGTGAACCGCTTGCTCGTTTGCCGTCTTTTCCATAAAAAAAAAAAAATTATCTCCTACATATTTTGATGTTTTTGTGAAATTTTCAAGGATTGTCTCAGTGGGTTCAGCATGACAGCATCACAGTTTGCTTTAGACACCTTGCAACTTCACCTCGTCCCGGAGGTACAACAACCAAGGTTTAAACCAGCGAAGCGATGCCGCGATTGTCTATCTTACCACCGAGTTGGTAATCCCAGTGGCGCGACTGTAATAATATATTCATCAGCACCACCAGTTAAGAATGCTCGTCACGCATTAATGTGTGATAACATTTAATATTGCCGATTGAAAGTAACTTTTGCTAGGTAACTTGTTTAAGACGGCTCGGGGCGTAGTGGCTAAGCGTTTTGCTGCGGCGCTGTTAGTCGCGGGTTCAATTCCTGCACGGGACTAGTTTTTGTATGGACTACAAATAATATTTCCCGGTCAGGGTGTGCATGTGCAATTTATGTATGTAAACTACCTCCGCGACACAGGAGAAATTCCTACAGTGGAAGGAAACGTTTTTTAAAATCTTAAAAAAAAAATTTAACATCTTCAAAATTGAATTCTTTACAATGAACTATCACATTCTTTTGTCTAATGGATCGGTACTACGAAACATATTGAGTAAACTGTACACGAGAGCATGCATACGCCTGAATATTTACAGACAACTCACGTATTAGAAGCGTTGCGGCTACAAAAAATCAGGCGCTAAATTAAATTTATTTAATTTCATTTAAGAGCACTAAGTCTAATAGCGAAATAAAATAATTAAAAAAAAAACATTACTCTGAGTTTTGAATACAATACATCACTATCAATTACCATTCGAGATTTCGCATTATTTAATACGAATTTTTTAATTATTTAATACTTACATTCAAAACTTTACATTACCTTACCTTTAAAATTACTAACCAGACAAAGCTGTTTTTCAGCAAAGCTTTAGGTTCCATTTAACATGAATAATATAATGATATCGTAGAATACTCCTCCTCATGTTGTCACTTCCATAACTGACATGATAGAGGCAGAATAATTTTAAGAAGATCAACAATAGAAAGATGAATAATAATCTTAATTGATTTTAGAACTACGACGGTAAACTTTTACCACCAGGAGGACCGCTAACTCGTTTTCCACCTTTCCATTAAAAAAAAAATTAAAAGAGGAAACAGAAAAGGTCAGCACGTGAAAAATATATTAGCAGATTGTGTTTCAAACTGGGTATTTGCTTATAGACATTAATCCTTTATGCGGATTCCGTAACCCTCCGGAGAGGAGTTGTAGCTACATGTATGGGAACACGGCTAATCCGTCCTTTGTTATAGGCAAAGTTTACAACCCTTTGGCTGCCTAACTTCTGCGCCCCTTTTTAAATTTGTCGATATTTTGTTTTATCTTAAAAATTATTAAGGAATCCCCCCCATATTACGGTCCCCCGATGACCTACTGGTCACTCATTGAACGAAGAGCGACTCACTCCAACAGCTGCGACAGGGTCGTCTGCGGAGCTCTAGCAATTTCCACCTGGAATAAGCTAATAGTTAAAGTGCGCGCACTGTGTACTTGGGTTCACTAGTATATTTTTTACATGACCGTGATGCAAAAGAGCTATGCAGAAAAGGCGAGCGTTACCATCCCGCGCAAACATTCGTACGTAACCACATACATAAGCCCACCGCTGGGACGCTCTTCGTCCCGCTAGGTGAACACGTAGATACTTCACAACGATTACCTGCAATACCTGCAGCGATGTCACAGCATCCAGTCCAAAACTAGGATTACCCGTACTTCGTTAACTGGATGGTGATAAGACAGATATACATATCTCCACATAGAAAAATAATCATTTAAAGACATAAAAATCCATGGCTATAACGAACCATAATTTTTGGAACCTCGCTGGATTCTATGCTGGATATCCCCAACCCTCAGTTACGAAGGCACGGTCACTACCAAGTAGGCTAAATAGTCGAGTCGTCAAAATAATTTCACATAATCTACGGCATTTTAGCGTGCCGTTGCAATATAGTGATAATCATAGGTACGTATGCAACATAGAAATAGATTGAAGATGCATTATATCTTTTAATAGATATTAAGATGCAATCTATACTAATCTCCTTCAGTTTCTCATTAGCTTGTCAATAGTCCACCGCTGAACATAGGCCTCTCACCAAAGGATTTCCATGTCCAGCAGAAACCTAATTTGTGGAGGTTGATATCTTGATAGTAAGATCTAGAAGATCTAATTTTAATAGTGAAATCCACCACTACACTGAAGTACACCACTACACTGAAGTACACCACTACAGTGCCGAATCCAAATCCCAAAGACTAGTGATGGAGATCAGCATCCCTAATGAGAGGGTATCGGCACTAGCGTGGTTAATACATCTCAGAAATATGCCGGCTTTTGCGAGCGCTTTTTGGAAAGGCCTATGTTCAGCACTGGACTACAATAGGATGTAGACCGTGGAAGGGTCGATGCAGTGCATATTAACAAAACTTGATTGCGCTCGTAAAATTATGACAACGAGAACGCAAGGTAACTAAATATCGACAGGAAAATCGCAGTATGTTGCTCATTTGGCGCAGCGCCCAATGATGGGACAACTTCAATACAGATGCCGGTAATCATTGATATATGTATTTATTAATATAATACTGAAATATTGCGTGGTTAATGAATAAACATTTTTAAAGCCATGTGCTGAGTAATTTCTAAATGAATTGCACGTCGACTTGTCGACGTCGAAAAGGAGACATTTAATGGTATATTTGAAATGTGACTATTATTTACAGATTTCATTGCGTTTTATTTTGTTTTGTATTCGCTACGTTTCGAGTGACCACGGCTGCTGTGAAACACAGGCACCAGCACTCAATAGTTTAATTATAAAACGTTATCAAGAAATCATTATATTAAAAGTATACTATATATCTGAAGCGCCAATAGCCTAATGGGTTAGGGTGCGGACTCCGAAACATGACGTCGTAACTTCGAGCCCGCCATTCGACTATTGTCGTGAACCGCTCCTGATAAAACCTGTAATGCTTAGTTGGAGGATTAATAGGAATATTAGTAATGCTACTTAATAAATAGCATTGCTAGTATTCTTTTAAAAAAGGAAAAAATCACGAGTATATCTTTTAATGTATGTGTATTCGTTTATAACTTCTAATAGGATAAAGTTTTTACCATCATTTAGAACATTTAACTGAAATTATATTTGTATATACATAAAACACATTCACATTTAGTTTAATAGAATTTATAAATAAACATAATTAAACAGTACGTGTTAACGGGGCTTGTTTGGTACACGCTGACTGAACCATAAGAGATATATCAAAGAAGTGTAGTACAGAATTGACCATCAAACAGATCTAAAAATTTTGGCTTGCGATAGCAAAATGATGTGTATATTTTAAAGATAGCCCCTATCAAGTAATTTTTGTTGTTAAATTCTATGTAAATAATAATTATTTTTAATGTTGATAACTAATAAATTCTTAACAACGCGATGTGACCCCGTGCGAAGACGGGATGGATCGTTAGTATATTTGTATATATATAAGCACACACGTCTGTCGAGGTTGGTTAAAGTTAATAAATAAAAAAATAAAACAGAAGCTACATCTGTTCACTAGTACGATGCATAAGGCCATCACCGCCAGTAAGAGGAATATATGATATATATATATATATATAATAGCTGACAGGCGCTACACTTCATATTTAAAATGTAATGCTGAGTACCACAAGGATCGATTGCGATCCACGTATATTTCTTGAATATGTTATGGTCATAGTGTTTGTTCTTCGGTTTTTCAAATGGATTTGATCTCTTTCTAAACCGACAATCCGACAATCCGAGAAATGCTAAGTGAATGAGAGTTTAGACTACTTCGAAAATGTAATACATAATATTTTATTATTTTAGTAATTTTTCGTAGTATGGCTAATGTTTTTGTTATTATTAACTTTCAAAACGTCCTGTTAAAATATTTTGATTGTTGGGAAATATTTGACAATAACTCTCTCGTATATCAGAGACGTTTTAAATTCTCGTAGGTAACATTTGTAACTAAAAGCTTAGTATTTATCTGTCGGGACTCGAGCCCGCTACCTCAGGCTAGTCGACATCCGCGATAAGTCCCGACAAACGTTCACGTTCAAGTTTCTGATAACTACATTTAGAATCGCCTCAGGGCTCCCACCGCGCTATAGAAGCGTTAGTTACATGACGAACGATTTTTAGTATTAAACAAATTTGTTCTATATATGTTTTGTTCTCCCCTTTGACACAAAAAGTAAATGATTTTATAACTATTCGATTTGGTCCAATGAGTCTATTTTCATTTTATGAAATGATCCGGTCTTCCGGTCTATAAATAGGTTGCCTTTGATAACAACTTGGATCTTCTTAAAGTATGCTACCATCTGCAGCTAAGCATTATATGAATCTTACGATTCGCACAGATACAACAACAAAACTATAACCTGCACAATAAATATCATCTGGTACTGGAATCACTACTGCAAAATGTATATCAATATTGACAATTACTAAGTGATTAGTATGTAACTTTCCATATATATTATCATATGTTTATTATATTACTTTTAATCGTTTCAAATCAAACTAATTTATTCTTCGTAGAACATAGATTTCACTGATGTCTATGATTGCTTTTAATTCTACCAACGTTTCGTAATAAAGTTCATCTGATGGAGAAAAAACGGGCGAAGGAAAGGCCGTAGGTATTTTTTGATCATTGTCAGTTTAAAAGCGAGAGTTTGCGAATATTTATTCTTGTGTCACGTGGGAAAACATGCGAAAAGGTACCTGTTCGATTAAGTTGCGATCCCCATCAAGTTCTAATCGATTAAAACCAACGTGTCACGCTGCTGGAAGCCCGACATTGCAAACTTAGCATGTCACCAAATGGGTTTGTTTGGTATTTATCAGACACGTAGGAAATTTCAAATTATGATGTCTGTGATAAGTCATCCACGACCTAAAATTGCAATTCAATTCTTATATTTTCAATGCCAGCATTGTGTTTTAAACTCGCATATCACGTAAAAGCGATCTGTACTGTGCTATCCTCGTCTTATGTTACCCGTATATTAGAAGTATTTCCTCCTCTCGTTTAATCCTCTTAACTAATAAGGAGTTACATAAACATGTAGTATGTACGTTACTAAACATTTAAACCTCTATGCAAATTGTTCACAATTTATTTAACAGCAACGTGTGCTTCTAGTTTAAAACTTAGAACTCTGCACGTCTCTCAGACATATAAAGCTTAGTTTGGTATGCCTTAGTTTTAGTTGGGCAATAAAGACAGACATTACAAAACTTTCTATTATATAAATGATAGCAAGTCGTAGCCAAGTCTTTGGCTATTTTTACGGTTACATTCTATTAGGGAAATTCATTTTACTATATTTCTATATCAGACATGACTATTGTGTAAACTAGTTTCGTTATCTTTATAGTTGAATACTCCAATGTGTTTCTTTGTTCATTATCATCGTTCATCGATGAACGGTGATCAAATTTTTTTTTTTATTTGGGAAAGGCGGCAAACGATCATGCGGTTCACCTGATGGTAAGTGATTACCGTCGCCCGCGTACGTCTGCAACACCAGAGGTGCAGTTGCGTTGCCGGCCTTTATGGGTATTTGGGAGATGGTAATGAGGATGGAGGAGGGGGAGTGGGCGTCTGGACACCTCACTCACCGAACAGAAGGCAGAAAGCACAAGGTGCCTCTACTTCACGCCGGTATTCTGCAAGGCTGTGGTACCAAGCCGCCGTTTGACTCTACCACGTTCAAAAGAGATTTTGCTTATTATTGTTATCAGATTTTTATTTTTTGAGAGAATACTAGCAATGCTATTTATTAATTAATAAGCATTACTTATATTCCTGTTAATCATCCAACTAAGCTTACAGCTTGTATATGGAGTGAAGTTCACGACAATTGTCGAACGGCGGGCTCGAACTTACGACGTCATGTTTCGTAGTCCGCACTCTAACCCATTAAGCTATTGGCGCTTAGGGTAATTTTGTTAATCGCGTATATGATATGGCACGTTATGTAACAAATGTGTGTTATTTATTATTATATTTTCACACTATATCTAAAACTTTTAATCTTATTTCACTCGAAAACCTGCGAATCAGCTGCACCTGGTGTCACGACGTCAGGTGTTGTAATAACCCGAATCTATTCAAATTTGTTACGCGTCTAAGAGAAAAGTTTCGGAGCAAAATTTTTGTTTAATACACAAACAGGTGCGAATAATATAATGTATACAGAATTTATAAACACGATATTTTGTAGTTATCTCTTAAATATGTCTAGGTTACTTTTTCTTTGTCTGATTCATTGGTCAGTTGTATCACCCGTGATGATAAACCCAGGATGTGTGAATATCAGTCTAAGGCGATATTTGTGAATCCACATATTTAAGAGATCTCCGGTCTGAAAGAAAGAAAGAGAAAGAAACAAACACATTTATTTGGCAATCACACAACAAAACACAAAATAAAAAACAAATTAAATAAACAAAATAAACAAAAAACATAAAAAAGATTAATTTGTTGTGCGATGTCAAAAAGGTTCCCGTCTCAGTGATATCACAGCATTGTTTTTCAGTCGGGTCCTTCATTGACTTCACGAACGACCGGACAAGAAGTATAAAAAAAAAGCATTATTAGTAAAAAACAAAGGATACACAGTTCTTAAATCATTGTAACCGTTGAGCAGAATACCCATCTCGAAAAAGAAAATTAAACAAAAATAGAGCCAAAACTAAAACAAGAAAAACTTCAGCCTGCGATAGCAATTGTCTCTGTAATTAAACCTATATTTAAATAACTCCGACTACGGTCACTACGATTGGGAGCGAGGGTTCTGTACGTATGCTTGTTAGTTGTTCACTACTGAATAAAGCCGTTTCATTAGGTGGTAGAGCCAGCTTTTCCTGCTGCTGGCTCAACCGGCGTAGTACCACACGACATCGCAGAATATCGGTTTGAAGTAGAGGCATCTTGTGCTTCTGCTTTTCGGTTTGGTGCGGTAACCGGAAACCCATTCCCCACTACACCTCCTCATTCATTCATTTAGGCCGGCAACGATGCCTACGTACATCTGCAGTTGCTCTGGTGTTGTAGATGTACAAGAGCGTCGGTAATCACTTAACAGCAGCTGAGCCGCTTTCTCATTTCCCCTCTATCCCATGAAAGAAATAGACCTCTCCTTTGGTCAATATCCAGACACCAGACATCTCGCATCTTAGATAGCTGCTCTGCGTCTACAGTCTGATACATTTGATATGATTATCCCACCATCTAATTGCATCTGGATCTTTTACACCTCTATCACTCTATAATCTTTGCTAATTATAACTCGTGTATCTACGATGTATTTCTGGGTCCGTGTCAAGTTCTAAGTAATTTTCAGTGTGACTAAAATTTGTATCTGTGGTTGAAATGGACCGGGAAGAAATCATTAATTTTCCGATACTAAATGTTTTAACTAACTGGATTTTTTTTCCGTTCTTTCAAAAGTTGTAAGCTACTAGCATTTCTTCCGGGGCCGAGTTTACTCTTTAAGAAAAAGTTTGCGTTCGTCCGTCGTTGATCTTAGCTTTGAGTCGAGTTGCGACTTGTGTATTTCAATTTCTTGTGAAAACTACTATGATAAACTATTTGCTTTACCAATACACATGTTTGATTTCTATAGATCATAATATCATGGACATAACTAGAGTTGTGGTTGTTTATTATTGATCTCTATGGATTGCATATTGTAACGAATGCTCGATAATGTCTTATCATATACGATATCTCTTACGTCTTCGAATAACAAGTCAAAAGAAATAATGTTTTATAATTTACCAGTCGATGAAAATTAATCTTTTTGTTAGGTAAATAAGTGTGGATGTATAATGGTTGCCAATGTTGAAGCCTATTTTCTTCAATAAAAATTCAAAAAATCCAATATCGTTTCGGGAATATTCTGGAATAATCGAAAATAAAAAGACGATCGAAATTCAGGACTATATAAGGATCACTGGAGCGCAGTTCAGTGGTGAATTTGATGTAAGCGGAAGACGAAAGTCACGAAGATGAGAAAGAGAAAAAGGAAGTAAAGATGAATTTGCTATTTGGAATACTCGTGGAAGATCACATGCGCATCTGGACGCAAGAGAAACAGAAACTCTGAACCCTTTGTGTAAAAACTAAATAGAAGTTTAAGATAACGTCCTTTTTGACGCCAACCCGTAGCTCGCAACAATGTGTTTGCCAAAATTACTTTCATGAATGACGCAGACATTGAAACTAAGAGATTACACTTAAGAAGTCAGTATTTGTACATACATTATTTGTAAGGCAAAACATTTATCACGGTAATGTAACATAAACAACGGTCGACGGGCGGACGTCATGAGATGTGTATTTAATCCAAAGAGCCGAGCCGCATTATTCTTCGGACCCCTAATATGACAGCTCGTCACGAGCAACGCTCACAAATGCTCCAGATTCATCTCCCCTGAGCTAAACATCATCCAACAAACGTGACATTATTCATAAATGTAAATGCCTCAGTTTAGCAGACGCCTACGTACCGCGGGGATCGCGCTGATTCCGAACACGCTCCTATACGAACAAGCTCCTATACGAACAAGCTCCTCCTATACGAACAAGCTTCTGTATGAACGCACGCAAATGAAGCGATGCGTCGCAAATCGCTCGCCGCGGGATTATCGAGAATTGAGAGTAGCTTTGTGCGGAATCTTTTCAAGCGGAAACATTTTTTTTTTTAAGATTTGCTTCATTTTTGATTCGACGCGTGTTAAAAGTGTGTTATGATTTTTTCCTGTGTATTACAATTATACAAAGCGTAATTTAGATTCTTCTAAATAGTCTTCTTAGTCTACTGCTGAACAAGGTATCTTCGAGAACGCACCAGCTAAAACTGGCACATGATTCTTAAAAGGTTTGCCCGTACTCACGCTGGGCTTCTAATTTAACTTGCATACGAGTATTATCCACTTCTGAACCCATGCGCTAGATGATAAAATTGTGAAAAAATACAACTCAATTGTTTAAACAAACGGTTCAAAAATTAAATATCTCTCAAAACTGATTACGCCACTCTTTTGTTTATAAAATTAATTCATAATTCCCACAATGTTTGTATCCAAATGCGATAAAGGCTTTGAATTTGATATATAAGAGTATATTCCTGAATCTATGACATAACATTCCCGAAAAAATTTTTTTGCACTTTTTTCATTATCTGTTTGTTTTGACGATTTTCATAATACAACGGGTGCCGGACGGAGACAGGTCTGTCACTCAAAGGAGTAGGCAGAAATTATGAATTTCCATTTGGAACGACACATCGTAGCCAAACAGGATTCTGTGAAACTCCTCTTTGAAAGCTAATTTACATAATCTTTACGTTATATTTACATAATATAAAAAAAATATTACATTAGATTTACAAGATTTTTCACCCATCTTTCCCCGCTCTGTGTATCGCTTATGTCAATCTTTCAGGAACGTAAGCCTGGCCTATCGGCGCCTCCAGTAGCGCTACGCCAATTTATCCTTTAAACGTATATCGCTTAAGACGCACAGCGGTGTGGCACGATATCGCGTCAAGCCAAAACCTCCAAGTTGCAATTTATTTTCAATAACGCCTCAGAGGTATTTGAAGCAAAAATCGCTAGAATTCTCTATTATTTGAAACCGTTCCGAGACGTGGATATAATGTTTGCTCGAAAATTCCATCATAAATGGAATTATTGGAGGTGGTTGGTGGAATGCGATGTAGTTCCTGGAGGGAAGATGCCGGAGTGAACAATGTTTATCGTAGAGGGAACGCTTGTTGCTATTGAGGAGTAAGTTTAGTTGAATTGGGCCAACGAGTAAGTACTCTTGTTCGATGTGAATAAGCTAATTTATGCCAGAGCAGTTGTAGCTCAGTCGTCTAGGCGCACGCTTTAATTTTGTGGCACGCGAGTGGTCTGAATTCGAATATAGACACCGGCGCGACTAAAATCGTTAATTGTAATTTTTAATGCAGAACGTACCACGTGTTAGGTGGTCAAGGAAAGGGACGTGAGGACCATTTCCAGCAGTAGACTTTTCCAGTCTGTAGAATTCGGCTGCTGGACATAGGACTTTCCATAAATTTGCCATCAAAAGCTAGGTTTAAATCTGATGGTAAGTGGCTAACGCAACCCTGCATCTGCAACTTCAATCGAAGAAGATTACAGGTCCGTTGTCACCCCTGCGGATTAAGATGAAATGACCTCACAGCCATGTAATAATACCGGCTGTCAGAGCAGCCAGACCTCTGCCAGACTCCTACGCAGATAATGACATGACAATAACATCTTTAATGCCAAAGTGAACAGACATCTTCTAGGCAAACGTGTACCAACCTAGGCCTCATCTTCGCCTTCCATCAAGCGAGATTGAGATCAAACGTAAGCCTATTTTATATAAAAAAAGAAGGAATCTACCACCTGCCACAACAAACAACAGAAGATGAACTCAAAGTCACTCATCGTATAGTAAATAACTACGAATGAAATAACAAATGAGTTATTTTTAGATTTAGACATGTACACCCAGTCTCTCCCCAATGCCATTAAATAAGCTCGCGAGTACCTCCCAGGTAAAGTGGGTTGGAGAGACTAGCGCCTCGCACCATAAATGCCGCTCCTGAATTATTCTACTTAATTTGGGTTCAGTATATTCGAATTAATCCCGCCATCACACCGCCGCCACATGCAGATGAGGCTGTAAATGTAATTTTCAACTTTTTCAGAAGAGTTTCTAACACCACGTCTAAAATCTATTGTAACTCTGCCAGCCATTTTTGCAGTCGATTATTACGACCAAAGCACTTGCGGGGCGTGCAGGGTTTATTAAAAATAACTCACAGCGCTCTGCTCAGAGCTAGGGACGTAAATAATCACCATAGTTTATGCTCAAAGTGCATACAAAGTTTTCAGTCGCATTGTTGATTGCTTTAATTTTATACTAAGTCGTTGCGCGTGACATTAGCACCTGTAGTGAGACACCGGGCATTCTGATCGTCAACCTATCTGCCAAGCGTGTCCGGCAAAAACTCTAATTGGATGAGTGAAAGCTAATAATTTTTTTTAATAATTATAATGTACATCATGTAATAAAAGGATAGGTCCCATATTAATCAATAAATATAATTTGTATCAACAAGCTGGAAGGACTTAAGTGGTGATATTAAAAATACTTCTTTTCTAATGAATCTGAAGCTAATGGAAAAAAAGATGTTGTCTATGACGTTATGTTTTTCTGACCAATCGACGTCAGTCAAAAATTTTTTTTCACATTAATCTAAACTAAATATTTTGGTTTAAAACATATGTTGTTAATTACAGTGTACTCTTAATAATGGTATATTTTAGTATACATAAGTGCAGTACAAAATACGTAGAAGCTGATACGTAGAGATGGGTTGCTTAAAACGCGTGACCTTGAAAAGTCGACTTTAATCCCTCCAATATCAATAATAAACCCTCAAATGCGATTGCGTTATGTTATGGGGGTCAATGGGGCGTGAAATATGTAATATTGTTGTTCGCTGCCTATCCGTATCTGAAAAGCCAATAGTTGATACATAAATAGAATAAGTGAAAATCTATTTCGTGGATAAGACACCGCGTTTATTATATTTCTCGCCCCATCGAGTGCTCATCTTTCTGTAAATAAGCTCTCAGTAGTGCGCAAATTCGATTGTCTCGGATATATGGGGTAGGCAGAGGGGGAACAACATCGTGATATGCAAAGCTCTTTCTCTTCTAAATATTTTCGACGTAAAATATGTATTATCTTTTAAGCCAAATAATTTATTTTTGGTATCGGGACATGTTAAATAAATATAAAATGAATGTACGTCGAAAGAGAATCCCACATTTTTTCTTAGCTTAATCTTAGCGTCTGTTTAGATTTGATGGTACCGTGTTACCAAGTTTGACCTTTGAAGCTTGACAATGGCATAAACTTAAAATCAAAATTTTTCTATAACATTAAGGCTTGCACGACAAAATCTGCACAGGTTCGAACTTTTTATTATAATAAACAGAAATGCATGGATTGTACATTACTTAATAAAAAGTTGTTTACAGTCAAGCTTAAATAAAATTAAATTAATTTTTTTATTGTTATATTGTATTATTGAAAAATATTACAAAAAGGTATCCTACCTACTCAATATGATTCGTCCGTTTTTCATCTTAACAGGAACCTCATTACGTAAAGGCGGAACCTTATAACTACTATAGTTATACTAGTTATATGGTATAGCTGGTTTGGATGTGTGGAGAGGATGAATGAAAGTAGGTTGACGAACCAAATATATGAGGCGAGTGTAAATGATATCGGGAGAGGAAGACCTAGGCGAACATGTCACGATCGAATCGGAGACGTTCTGAAAAAAGGCCAGGTCAAGAGTACTCTAAACCAACGAGTATGCATGCGAAGATTGATGAAAGTGAGAGAAGCGAAAGACGTATGTCAGGACCGTAGCAAGTGGAAGAAGATTGTCTCCTCCTGATTTGATTTGATTAGTGAAACATATGAGTCACTTACGTGTTTCAGAACCAGACTAGGGGTTCAGTTACCAATAAAAGTCGTGTAATGGTAAATAGATAGTGCTAATATATATATAAACATACATATACATAGGTAAATAAACTCATATTATTAAATAAAACATAAACTTCAGGGCTAGGCAGAGACCACGGACTTCCATTTGTCACGATCCTGACATACTTCTATCGCATATTCTTTTACATCCACGCATACGAGGCTGGCACATGCTCATTGGTTAAGGGTATTCTTAATTTGGCCCATCTTCGTCATATCGCCAATTTGGTTAATAAATCTACTTCTAGGACCTCTTTTGCCGAGGAAACCCTGGTTTGATTCGCTATGTGGAGAACATGTTGTTCCAAATAAGATTATTGGAAGATATATACTGATAATATATTTCAAATATATACTATTTTACACTAATTACAAACATCCTCTGTCAAACAAAAGAAATCAAAAGTTTTTCCTCGTTAGGAATTTGGATTTAAGCAACGTTAAATTAAAAACATCCGACCAAAAAATCGAAAACCATCTCAAAAAGATTGAGGTCCTTCGCGAACGATGCTGCATTAATTTTCTATACCATAAAAAAGTAAAAATTAAATCCTTCACGTTCCTCTCCAATTTATATATAAAGGTCAGATTAAAAAGAGTGTGCGAAGTAACTCGGGCTCGGCCTCACACGGCAAACGTCGGGAAGTCGCGCGGTAACCTACTCAGCCGGGAAAGTGGGGCAGGCAGAGTCGTGTGAAATATTAATAAGTTACGCCGCTGCACTCCCGTAGCACTCAACGGGGCTTCGGAGCTACGGCATGCTCGAGACCGTCGCTAATCCATAAACAAGGTTACGTAATTTGACCCTTTTGACAGAAAGGTGCGTCACACGTTTGTGTTTACTTTTTAGAAGCGCGTTGTAGAAGAAACTCTATTTATTCGATATGGACGCAGATGTTTAGTTTTGGCGCGAGGGTAGTGCAGAGCTTGAGGGGTCAGCGTGTATGTTCATCGTCTTCATAAAGTAATTGGAATTTCGTTTATTTGGAGGTTAAGAGAACCTCAGAATTAAACCTAGAAAGGCTGCTCATGGTGATGATGTTGGTTTCAATGATCATCGTAGAAATGCAGCCAGCGTTCATTGTACTGTACCACGAGGAAAATGGTTCTATGATAATATTGGTGATTATAATAATAATCAACGTGTATTTGTACGTGGTAGAGCCAAGCGGTGGCTTTTGTTGCTGTTCGAATGGGACCACGACCTCGCAGAATACCGACGTGAAGTAGATACATCTTGCGCTGCAGGGTTTCTTTCGGCGAGTCACCCCCTCCTCCATCCCCCTCCTCGTCCTCTCTTTCATCCTCCAAATATTCTTAAAGGCCTGTCTCCCACACCACCACTGGTGTTTCCGATGTCATGTACACAGGTGACTTACCATCAGGTAAACCGCTTCATCATTGCGCATTCTTCCCAAATAAAGCAATACCTACTACTGATCACCAGTATATCACATTACCTTCTACAGTTACTTAGATTCCGGGAGTTCCCATAATACAATATGTAAATAATGCATACAGTTAATAATTGCGATTTTTGTCTGTAGTAGATTTAGTACAGACACCAATATATACTTATACATAATGAAATATTCAAATTTACCAGATTTTTTTGTTGTTATGGTAAATAAGGGGGCAAACGTGCAAGCGGCTGATGGTAACCGATTACCGTCGCCCACGTACATCTGCAACACCAGATGAGCTGCAGGTGAGTTGCCGGTCTTGAAGCATATTAGGGAAGGCGGAGCGGGGAGTGGACGGCGAGTGAGTTAACCGAACTCACTCACCGTACGAGTCGCAGACGCACAAGATGCCTCCTAGTGCTACCACGGTCCAGCCGGCTCATTCGAACAGCAGCAAAAGCTGCCGCTCGTCTCCTCCGATCACGGTATAAAGATACATATGTTAGCATAAATAACTAGAAGTGTTTCTGTTCCCACTAAATTGAAATAATTCATACTTGCTCACTATCTCTAAGACACTACGACACTCTTATTATATACGGTAGTTTCACCATCCGGTCCCCATCTTCATAATCAGACCATGTACCGTGTACACAATTTATATTAGCGGACGGATTGTAGAGGGAGAGGTGGCGGGGGGGGGGGACGGATGGCTCGCTACATATTTGATGATTTCGTCCCGATGTCATTAAACTTTGTTAGATCGAGTACACGTGCCCCGGAAGATAACTGAACGATGCTAAGAGAATAATTATTTTGGGCAAGAGTCCCTGATCCAAAATGAACTGAGACCTGAGATTTTTCTATTGGGGACAAATTACTTTAAAAATCATATCGCTAGTTTTTTTTCCATTCATACAAAATACTTAGCAAAATAATCCCCGCTTTAGACCGAAAGCGAATCAATGTAAAATTCGAGCAAGGCTTAGTAATATTAATGCAAATAGGAAAGATTAAGTAAAAGTTACTCTTTACAAGATATTAATGCAAAAGAGAGATAAGGAGAGGCATAAAATGTTAATTTTATGTAATCCTAAAAGATAAGAGGGAAGTTGGAAGCTTTTGAAGTGTATAAGTCAACAATTTGACTCGATACTCAATTATGAGAGAACACTAATAAAGAAGTGTTTGACATCGTTATTGTTGATAAAAGCATATAGGAAAGTATCGGTATAGAAAACTGGGAATAAGGAACGACTCTAATTTAAGAAAATAGGTACTCGTATGTAAGAAGGAATAATCCAGAACCGGAATGCTAACCCTGGTTAAACGCAATCTATCACCTCTCTTCACTCTTCACAAAAACGAAATAATATGAATTTCCCGGTCGCTGACATTTGACTCCGGCACACCGAGTAACAATAATAATTTAGCAGTGAATTTTATTTAAAAATAAAAACCATTACACAGACCTAAATTACACATGGATTCATACCCACAAAACAATTATTTGTAGGTCAAAAAAAAATCCCAAACGGAAATCGAAGACACTCGCCTTCCGTCTAATTAATTTGTTTTGTTCCTTTGAAAGTATTTCCCCACTTAAATATTAAACAATAAAATAATAGCCGAGATGCTACAACAGGGCAATGGGTCGCTCCGTCGGTCTGTCATGCCCCGGCAATCTATTAACTGACAAAAACGAGCCTGTGCGGTTACTCTTGAATCACATCAAATATTTATGAAGCAGCCGCCCATCAGGCCGCAGCGGTAGTTTAAAGCACGAGAGGTATGATTAGTGGAAAATAAACAAAGAATATAATATAAGCGTTCACGACCATATCCATGTCGACTGAACCAATAGTGGAGTGGTGGTCTAGACTTAGACTTCAAAGAGTTAAAAGCTCTCATATCCTGTGAGGAAGGTGCGACGGAAATTTTACAAATTTAACATTTGTGTTGAAGCGTGGCGGATACGGATATCCTCAAAGGAAAAGCTTTCACAACCGTTTGCATAATACTGGGGTGGTCAGAGGTTTAGGACATTTTAGTCCATTCAACCAGGGTTTATTTGGAACAACTTAGTGTCCGGGTCTACAATACAAATCGTATGTAAGTTTCGAGAAAGTCGTCGGTACTTGCCCTCTACTGAACATATAATTACTCTTAAAATCGGTATTAAGGTATCGCATCGCGCACCCACGCGTGTGCAGTTATAAACGGCACATGCTCGAATACCTGGCTTAAAGGATTTATTTCGATTGGGACACTAACCTGATGTCCCTGGCATTGAAATAAATTTAGTTCCAGTTCCTGAGTCGATCCCGATTAGACTCGATCAGCTCTGTGGTACAAAAGCTGACATGCCAAGCATAGGAGATTCAGACGTATTTTCCCCATCAATCTATGGCCATCAATATTTACGATTTATTCTATTTGGTTCCGCTCGTTTTGCGTCACTTGCACCAATCGCTAAGACCAAGCGGTACGGATTAAAGTCGGGTCGCGGGACAAGATCCCGCCAAATCACGCGACACAAGCGAATTCCGAGAATTCGAAACTCTTTCCGTGTTCGTGTTACTTTTTCATGTCGGGATGTTCGCCCCCACTTCCCACAAGTTCGTCCTCTAATACGCTTTGATTGTCAACTTTTTTTTTTTTTTTTTTTAAATGAAGTTACGTTACATTTTTTTATGAAAATAGGGGGTAAACGGGCAAGCGGCTCTCCTGATTGGTAAGTGATTACGGTCGCCCAAGTAGATCTGCAACGAGAGCTGCATGTGCGTTGTCAGCCTATAAGGATATTTGGGAGACGGTATAGACGATGGTAAGGGGGAGGGGGGCATTTTAAAATTTTAATTAATAATTATTATTTTCAGGTAAGTCGGTGCAATATAACATCTTGGCGGTTTACAACAACTTAGTAAGTAACTTAATTCATTAAATACCTTTCAATGTTTTTTCTTTCGTTTTTGTACTACAGCTCTATAAAATCGAAGTCGTATTTAACAGTACTGTAATTTTTTTAATTGCATTGACTGAAAAACGAGCTGAAAGCTCACCTGATGGATGGTACGTGGATACCGTGGCATCTGCAAACAAGTTTAATAAAAGATGATTACAGATGTGTTGTCACACCTGAGGACTAAGATTCAATGCCTCTTTCAAACCTTTCAAACTGGTACACAACAGTTATAACAATTAAAATTTTGGAAAAAATCGCTTTGCTATTTCCCAGTCCGAAGAGGAGAGAAGCACCACCTCCTTCACCAAAACTGTCACTCACAAAAACGCTATACTGGATACCAGGTTATATACACCACCAACATTTCATAAGCGTCACGTGTTTCGCCTTGTAACAAGGCATTATAGAGCGAAAATGTTTAAATACCGTATTATATATTGTTTAGTTATTTCTCTAAAACACAAGTTTGTTTTATTTTTCATACCATTTTATAGCAATTATAGTTGTGATTAATAATTTTTGAGGAGCTTGCGGCCGGATTGTATGTACGTATATATTCACGCCTTGTTCCCAACGGGGTCCCGACATACATCTTTCGCTTCTTCCACTATCATCAATCTTCGCATGCATGCTCATTGGTTTAGATTACTCTTGACCTGGCCTTTTTTCAGAACGTCTCCGATTTGAACGTGAAATGTTCGCCTAGGTTCGCCTCTCCCGACTCTACTCTGGCCGGATTGATAGTAGTAAATTCATGGTAGATTAAAATGATAGCAGATAAAACCTCTATCTACTAACATTTTTGTTTCTATTACTTCGAAATTGCTTGAGACAATTTTAAAAATTGTTTCCGTATACACCAGGATTAAATACTGTAACCACAGTTTCGTTAACCGTATTCGCCTTTCCCGTAATTGACCGTTGGGGGCGTTGACGGGTCGGTGCGGTCACGTGGCACGTCACCGCCCGGGGAAGGCAGCTCGATTACAGCTTTAAATTAGCCCCCGTATTGACATAACGCTTATAAGTTGATTTTGGTTTAGTTGAAACTTGCTATTGAAATACTTAACAATATTTTTTATGCACTATTAAACTGTTTTACAATATCGCATGGTTTTTTTTAATATAAAAAATAGGCTTACGTTTGAGTTCAATCTCGCTTGATGAAAGGCGAAGATGAGGCCTAGGATGGTACACGTTTGCCTAGAAGATGTCTGCTCACTTCGGCCTTAACGTGCTTGAACACTTTAAATTGTTAAAGTAACATACGACGCGGTAGGAATCCTTTACTGCCTCCTAGGCATTGAGGATCAGAGTACCGTAAGAGGAGGATAAGAGGATCGTAAGATCAAAACAATAATCGCGGTATAGGTAGCCCAAAACTAGGTAAAAGCTTTCACTGGATTCGATTACCGGTGCCGGCTCCTAAGCCGTCGGTTCGCTACTTATTTTTGCTGTCAGCAATGCAATCACTGTTTTATTCCAGTCTGAAGGGTATAGAGAGCCAATATAATTACAAGCTGTGACGCATTCCAACTTAGTGATCAAGGGAGATATCGCAAATGTAACCTGTTTCGATTGAAGTTATTTGCAGGTGTCCATGGCCTGCAGTAACCGCTGACCACCAGGTCAACTGTTACATCGTTTGTCACTGCAAACCAAAAAAGTGTAGTAGAGCCAAGCGGCGGCTTTTGCTGCTTCTCGAATGGGCCGGCTCGACCGGGTTGGTACCATTATCACGCAGAATACCGGCGCGAAGTATAGACATCTAATGGTCCTGCGTTTCGTTCGGTAAGTAAGGTGGGTCACCTTCCTTGGGTTCCACTCTCCCCCATCCCCCTCCTCATCCGCCCTTCCATCTCCCACACCTCCGGTGTTGCAGATGTACGTGGGCGACGGTAATCACTTACCATCAGGTGAACAGCTGGGTCGTTTGCCGCCTTTCCAATAAAATAAAACTCTGTTAATTGAAAGATGCTCATTACATAATTCATGAAGTATTCGTAGTTGCAACAAACATTTATAAATTGTTAGCAACGCGACCCAACATCAACTGACGCATTTTTTTTGTTTTAAAAGATTGAAAATAAAGTCAACTAAAGACCAGACTTCGCATGTATTAATAAAATGTTAGCTTCACAGAACCATTATACAATTAACACCCCATATTGTCTGAGCTTATACTGCGCGTTCCCGGCTCAACCGCGCGCTTTGTTTTTGTTTAAAAAACGGGACCCGCTTATAATTAAATGCGTCTGATAGTGTGTGCACTGGTACAAATGTGTGCGTAAATTTGAAACGGCAAATGGCGGACATATTTTCTGTTGCCTCGTTATTTAAACGAACTTTGCACGTTGTGTGTTAACGCACTGGTGACGTATTGTTGTCACCCTTGCGACTTCAACTGTGTCATGACACGTGTTGTCTGACACGGCCACTTAAAGTTGCGCGTTAGGAAGAAATATAAAAAACCGCCTAACGACTAACTCGCTGATTAAAATAGCTATGAACAAAACACCAAGACTGCCATTTAAAACAATTGAACAAACACGAGAAATTGTGTAGTCATAAGACGCAACACCGATTCATTTTGCGTTACATAGACGTCAAATGTAACTCTCTGTAAATGTAAATGTCTGGCTCCCCGTGTCTGATGCTCATTTCACTTAATAACACCAATTTACATAAATACAAAGCTAACGCACGTTTTTGCGTTACGTTACACATGCGTTCGCGGTTAAATAGAACACTGAGCTGGGAGCGTGCGGCCGGATCCGTCTCACGAGTAACGCTGTGACCATTTGCATAATAATTAGATTTCGACACAACTCAGGATATTTATAGGAAATTCTGGCTTGTGTTTTGCTTATAAATGTAACGATACATATTGCTTACCCTTACATAAATGATGGTTGAAGAAATACTATACTATTGATTGTTGCACGTGGTAGAGCCAAGCGGCGGTATTTGCTGCTGCTCGAATGGGCCGGCTCGACCGGATTGTTACCACGGCCTCGCAGAATACCGGCGTGAAGTAGAGGCATCATGTGCTTCTGGGTTTCGTTCTGTGAGTGAGGTAACCGGAGAGCCATATCCCCTTTCCACCCCCCTCCTTATTCTCCCTCCCATCTCCCTAACACCCTTAAAGGTCGGCAACGCACCTGCAGCACCTCTGGTGTTGCGGATGTACGTGGGCGACGGTAATCACTTACCATCAGGTAGCGCTTGCCTGTTTGCCGCCTTTTCCATAAAAAAAAATATATTAGGAGATATTGAGGATCCTTCCTTCCTTCTTCAGCCTATTTAACTCCACTAGTGACCATAGGCTTCTCCAAGAAAAGCAGCGAAGTACATTTCATCAAGGTATGTCTGATGGTAAGTTATAACCGACGCCCACTTACACCTGCAACACCAGATACGCTGCAGACGAGGTGCCGGCCTTAAAGGATGTTTGGGGAGGTAGGAGTGGGCCCTGGGGTTACTTCAATCACTGAAGGAAACGTAACAGCACAAGATATCTCTACTTCACGCTTAATTAATGAAACTATATCACTTTCCTTTTAACCACACCGACTAAGCATTGGAGCTAGCATCTGGAGTGTTCCACGACCATAGTTGCATTGCGCGCCTGAACCTACGATTTCAGGCTTATTGGCGCTAGACAAAAAGATTCCCTGTCAGAACTGCCAGAGACTGTTCCCACCTAAATAAATCTTTTAGTAATGAATTGATCGAGTGATTTTCAGGATAAGCCAACTAAAATATTAAAGAAAATACCAAGGTTTCCTTTATTGATTTCATATAATATTTGAAAATATAATGGCATGTATTTGTTACGATTATTCTCACTAACTACTTCAAAGGACCGACAATCGGTAAATTTTCAAACGTGCAATTAATTAAAGTAAAAAGCTGTACCAACAAGAAGTTATTACCGCCTCATTATGCCGCCCCAGTGCGCGGCCCCGCACAAAGGAGGCGTATAAAAATCCAAGGGTCCACATTACAATGTACATATTACTCGTATTTCGCACAAGATAAGGGTGTGGTTATAATGGGCTTAGAATGAAAAAAGACTTTGAAATACCCGTAGGCTTTAAAGATTGTAGGTGGGTAAACAGTCCCCTGATGGATCCAATGAAGGTGGTGATGCTGCGATCTCCAAACAATTGACCCAGCGTGTGGTTAAAGCACATCCTCATTATGAGGGAGAGGCTCATGTCCTGAAGTGGATTATTTTCAGGCTGTAAGGTAAGGTAAGCGCTGCTTGTAAGCAAATGTCCCACTGCTGTGAAAAGACACTTCTCGACACTTGAAAAAGTTCAAGACTTCACATGTCCTCGATATATTTTGTTATATTCTCAGACATGCAGGTTGCCTTACAACGTTTTCCTTCTCCGCCGAACACGTGGTATATTCAGCATCTAATGTTGCAGTTAACACTCTCGAACTGTAAAATTAAAGCGAGCGCCCTGTCCCTCTGAGCTACCAGTAATCCCTTATTATATGCATAGCTAACAACTTTAGTGAAATCATACACAGATATCTAACTTGAAAATTTATCAAAAATAGAAATAGGCTCTTACAATCTGTACCCATTACAATGATGATCCTAGTTCTGAACATTTGAATCCTTTTTCCCAGAGCTTGTTAGGAACAACATGGCAGCTGGTGAGCATCAGGAGATCGAACTCGAGTCTCCTTATTCTAAGACAGATTCTCTAACCACTCACATGCTGAGACATAGCATATATTATTCATTTGCTTGCTCGCCCTGCGCCCGCTCTCGCTTCCGCTTGGTTAATGTAACCGCACCACTACGTTCCCCACATTATTCTTGCTTTGTACCTTTCTCCGAAAAGATTGAGCGCTAACCGCTTCTTCAAGATGTCTTTTTGTTTATATGTCTGCATTGTTATTACGATTTCTTAACTTAACGTGTATATGAGAAGGAATCTGTTGTTGTGTGTAGCTGTGCGAGTGCCATCGATGCTTCGTATTTGTCGACCTCGCAGAATACCGGTGTGATGTAGAGACATCTTGTGCTTCTGTGTGTCGTTCGGTGATTGAGGTAATCGGAGGCCAACTCCCCCGCCTCATTCTCGCCTCCAACTTTTAAATATCTATGGACGACGCCACTTACCATCCGCTTTTCAGCCGTGAGCACATTTCAGATCGAATTAAACGATTTCTTTTATTGGAACGATTACCTAACTTACCTATAGCGTGGTCCTATGTAAATATCACAAAGATCTTGTTATTGATGTATTACGAAAGTCGGTTTGGAGGAAGGGGGCAGGGTAGTGGGTCTCCGGTTGCATCATTTATCGAACGATACGCAGAAGCACAAGATGCCTCTACTTCACGCCGGTGTTGTGCGAGGCGTGGTACAAGCCCGGTCGAGCCGGCCCAGCCCAGCAGCTGCCATAAGGTGAATATCGAAGAAATATTCTTGACATTTGGCCAGGCGATGTCATTGCCCTTTTAAAATTGCTCACAAATTTGAGACACCAGCTAAATGTTTAGTATTCCGTACGTTAATTACTTAAAAGCAACCCGTCAAGTCATCGCCGAGACGTGTGCGTACGTAAAACATTTTCACACCAGATTATCCCCCCCTCTCACTTCCTCTCCCTCCCCATCTGACGTGTCACAATATTGTTACAGACGGCACGTCAATTCGGGAACAAAGTGAAGCCTTGGCGACGGAGCCTTGAATATTTTTCAACAGGACGTTTACTACCGCATTTACTCCTTTACTCTACTTTAGAAAATTTGCTAAACGAAAAACAACTTTATTCTGACTGGTTAAAGTTTATGGTTACATCAGAAACAAATTCATTTTCACTCCCCTTTGTACAAACATAGTAGAATGGCTGCATAAAGTAAAGTGAACTGTAATCATTTGCAATAACACCGGAATGCGAAGCAGAGCATCCAACGCGCACTTAACGTGTTGTATCCGTCTGACTGTCTGTCTGTTCGTCTATGACAAGTTACTCACTTCCATACGATTAATGGACTTGTGATGAGCTGTGGATTTATGGTTGTAGAAAATAAAAGACGATAGGATTATTGAATATACGTACCTGCAAACTAAGAGGAATTCGAATTTGTTTCCTTTAAAATAGTCTTGTTATTTAGGTTCATATTCATTTAAATAATTTATAGAAAAGCTTTAATATTGTAAAGTAATTAAAGTCAAAGTTAAAAACGTTTATTAATTCAATTTAGGCTTGTTTAAATGATTATCTATTTGATATTCCTAGCTTAAGTATAAGAATGGCTTTAGAGGCGGATAAATTAACTTAAAGCCGTGTCTACATTAATAAAAATTCCTTCGAGTGTCGAACACTGATTTAGGTGGAAATAATTGTAGGTCAATGGAATAGTTGAGGTCCCATTTGTTTCAAATTATGCTTTTACTTTTTTGCGTTTTGTCAATTTTGTGTGTGCACGCATTTTTGTGGCTGACACGCAAATGCTTTGAAATGTACGTAGCTTTAGATAGAGCCATTTTCATAGGCGTGTCTCATTTTCATATTTGTAGCTAAAATTTTTCTCATGGGCAGATCAGTTTTCTTGCCCTAAAAGCGGTTCACGAATCACATAATTTTAAAGATGGTCGTTGATCATACTTGACTATAGATTAGTCAGAAGCTTTTATATTAATAAATGTGGTCATTGCTTTGATCTGCCGTATAACATGGTTAAACCTAGGAGTTGGAAGCGAATTCTTTAAGCCATCATATCTCCCACGGATATCACGCCACGAGATTCAATATATTCACGAGTTTAGTTACGATAAGTAGTAGTTAAAACTTCACTGTGCTTTGGTCTGTGGTCGGGTGTAAGACGGAACACGGTCGCGCCTTCCTATTCAGCTTCCAATCCTACATGGATAACGAACCCGAATTCCGAGGCCGCCACCCTAAGGCAATGGATATCAGGTAGGCTAATTCTTGGGATCCTCTCGATAGTCCGCTGTGGTTGTGGTCTATGGCTCGGCCCCCACGCTAAGTTAACTTTTCGCCTAACCATCCATGACACCCACGGCTGCTAAGCCGAGCCCTGGCCTACCTTACTTCCCGTAATAGATTACGGGGTCTGGGTTGTGAGTGACTGAAAGGCCAAAGTTATTGAAATCCTTGTCTGTAAGAATAAACATTTGTTTTGATAAAATTTAATCAGTGTCGTCCGATTTGCTGGAGTGCGACGACGTGGACTGACTTGTGTCTGAAGTAGAGTCACTCATCCTGACTTTGTACTCATAGAAGAAATGGTCACCGTGTTGCTGCGCATTATCCTGACAGCGGCCTCTGTAGATCCTCACAAACACTGTAAAAATGGACACTAAACAAAATGTTCGATGAATGTAGGTAACCCTCACACCATATTTTAACCTCTCTAGTAACCTGTGTGGTTAGCAGCCGTAAGAAAATCTCACAGACTAGAGATGGGAAGCAGCATCACTAGTGCGAGGGCGCACCGACCGACTGACTCCACGTAGTCGGGTCCGAACAAATCTTCCAAGATATATAAGCTTGTGCTTGAGCTTTCTTGGAGAAGGGTTAGTTCAGCAGTGAATTATAATAGGCTGATCATCATCGTCTGCTTCTGCGTTTCGTTCGGTGAGTGAAGCACTCTCCCCCTTCTCTTATCTCTTTTACACCATTTAAAGGCCGGCAACGCACCTGCAGCCCCTCTGGAGTTGCAGATATACATGGGCGACGGTAATCACTTACCATCATGTGAAGCGCTTGCTCGTTTACCGCCTTTCCCATAAAAAAAAATTATGATATGTAGTAATGCTCTTAGCAAATGACATTGTTGTATTGGCCCCTTCCATCGACGTTGTTGATATCCAATAACGCTTACATGAAATTAAGTTAATGTAACTCGTACGAGTAAGTAGTTTTGGTATATTGTTTTGCTCAAAACACACGGTCCTGTCTTGTGATCATCTGTCATAAATCAAATCAAATATTGCTTTGCTCTATTAAAGTATCAGCCTGTGAGTGGCCACTGCTGGGCAAAGGCCTCCTTCTTAAATATCGGAGAGGGTTTTGTAGCCGGGAAATGCCCGTCACTCTGCTCCAATGCGGGTTGGCGGGCTTCACATATCCTCGAAATAATATATTTTTTTTATTATTTCACAGATATGCAGGTTTCCTCACGATGTTTTCCTTCACAGTCAAGTCGTGGTAGCCTAGTGGTCAGGGCGCTCACTATAGTTTCATAGAGTGTGAGTGACCAGAGTTCGATCCCCGGTACCTGCTAGTGCTAGATTTTCACAATTACGCATGCAAAAACAATAAAGACTTATCACTAGATAATGCCTTATTGCGAGGCGAAACACGTGTCGCGTATTAAATGTTGGTTGCATTACCGTTTCGAGTGTAGTGCTTGTATGGATGATTGTTGCGGTGAAGGTGCATGGTGTGGATGAAGTAATGCACGCATACGCTGTTCTTCTCTTCGAAATATGCTATTCTCTTGTCTTTGCATGCGGAATTGTGCAAATTTATGTATCTATGTATGTATGTATGTATGTATCTATCTACCTATCAGTGTAAGTATATATTTTGATATTTATATCCTTTTACTTGTTTTATTCTGTTAGCTGTATCGCCTCTATTACGTATATATCTCTGCTTAGCCTAATGGTTGACTGGGAGAGAATGCCTCTAGGCATTAAGTCCGCCATGTGTACCAATTTGTGCATAAAGATTAATTAATAATAAAATAAATAATAAGATCGATATACTTGTCCCATCCTGACAGTTTCTGTATTGCATCATGCATTCGCTCTTGAATGAGCGCCGTGCCCGTTGGTAAGCGCCGCAGATCCATTCTATGGAGGGGTCGCGCCATTTCTTCGTCATATCTGGACACTTGGGACATACGCGATGCCATTTTCTCCTATTTCAGTTTTTTTTTTGTTATTGTTGATGGTTGGTTTTGGTCAAATATGAAATGTCTACTCTACTCATATATAAAATTTTAAACATTTATTATAATCATTGGAGCCATTGTAGCCAATTTGTCAGGGCGCACACTTTAGTATCCGCTAAAATTGTCAATAGCAATTTTAAGTGCTGTATTTACCACGTGCTCGGCGGTGAAGGAAAACATCGTGAGGTGTGATGTGGGATGTGCCGGCCAACCTGCACTGGAGCAGCGTGGTGGGTCATTCCGGCTCCAAATCCCTCTCAGATATATTCCAGTATATTCTCCCTAACACCCATCAGCACTAAATTCATGATTGTAGCCCATCAAATATCCATTTGCAAAACAGATTCCGCCCGGAAAGGTTGTCACAAAGTACAGTACTTCTCAACTTGCATCCGTTGATTTTCCGAATACTTTGTTTCTCTCAGGAAACTCTCTTCTCCAACATTTATTAAAATCAAAATATTTGTAAAATCAGTAAACTAAAGTTAAGCTATTCAATACCATCCCCTTCTTTCAGCACTGGACTTTGGGTGTCCCGTTTTCTTAACTTCAGCCGAAGAAGAAGATGGCTCTTTCGAAGAGGATATACCCAAACTTTGCCCAGACCCTTCAGAGGAGCTTTCTGCAAATAATAAGTAATTATAATAGACACCAACATAGTCACAAATATCCATTATATTTGTGTATATACTGTTTCCGTTACTCACTTGATTTGTCACCAGAGGACGATGATGTAGATCTGTGATTATTAGTTTTGGATTTCCGTCTTGTGTCAAGCTTTGTTACATGATTATTGACATTGCTCAATGTTTTGTTTTCTAATTCTTTTATGAGTGTAGTTGCTATGTCGGCTGAAAATGATATTTTCGAATGAAACAAATCAAGTTTTAAACGTCACTGATATCGGTGACGAAGTTACGTCAGTCGAAGACCTTTGTGAAGCCTGTATGGTTACTCTAAGTCGTGTCAAATGTAAATCAGTCGTCCCTGCTATCCCTGTGGGAGATGCGTTAGCGCTTAGATATAAAACAGCATTTGCCTTACTTAAATAACAATTCTACTCCATACCCCAACCGAAATATTTTAATGGTTTATATAATTATTAAAACAAAAGCTGGAATCGAGCGATATGATTTTTGAGATTTTTTTCATGTAACAATATTTACACTCAGCCAGTAAGCTTACCGAAAGCAATGAAAACGATTATCTCCAACGTTAACAATTGCACCATGACCGAACACTTCCACAAAACGAATCAATTCATATTATTCAACTTCAGATATTTCTGAACGGAAATCGTAAATTCAGTTAGCGTATGCTTTTATCGGTGTTTCAATTTTATGGATTTACGAAATGTTTCCAGCGTTCAACCGCCGCTCTTTACTTTTTTTTTTTTCACAGTTTTCAATATCGTATCACGATTCGCATACATTTCGATATCTGGCTTTTCATTCTTTCGTTTTAGAATATGTTAAAACTTCATTTCGGCTACGATTTCTAAACTCTTCAAGTTTTTAGTTTTGTTATTATACTGTATAATCATTATAATAATGATTTGTTATTTAGTTATGGAGACTACGTTCGAGATTAGAGGAGTTAACTAGAAATGTTTGAGGGAAGTTACCTAGGTATTGTTTTTTTGATATTTGACGAAGTTGCCATTTTACTTGCTTCAAAAAGATGTCTTGTTTACATTATCACTATTGCAAGATACACCATTCGCATATGTTTAAAGCAAGAAATACCACAACTGGAGTTACGATACCAATAAGTCTAGAATTGTGCAAATAGCAGGGCCCACATTCCACAATATATCCACCACCTAATATAAAAAGCCCTTAGTGAATCCTGTCAATCTATATTTCCCGAAGACGGGTGTCATGACAAAATGACACCTGTCTTCGGGAACAAAAGACAGATTTTAGAAAAGGTTTTTCTTTGGTTCACTCGAATATTTATTACGACTAAGTCATATCATCTCACCCCTTTGGATGTTTAATTAAAGCGTGTGGACAAACTCATTAGTTTAGTCCACTCACTCACCATATCGGGCGATTAAAATCTCTCTGTATGTACAATATCTATGCACATAGCACATTGTAGAGCCAGGCGGTGGTTTTTGCCGCTGCTCAAATAGGCCGGCTTGACAGGGGTCAGTACCACGACACCACAGTGTACCGGCGTGAAGTAGAGGCATCTTGTGCTTCTGCGTTTCGTTCGGTGAGTGACTACGTTGGCGACGGTAATCACTTACCATCAGCTGAGTCGCTTGCTCGCTTATCCCCTACACCATTGACTCGGCTCGCTTCACCATCACGGTCTACCTACATCTGTGGCGTAACGCTGTAAACAAGTTAACGTAAGATAGAGACAATATTCCGCGCTAATGTGCTTCCCTAATAATGTTTTAGTATTCCCCTGCGGTCCTTGGCGCAGAAAATTGATCGCGTACCGATTTCAACTAGACATGTTTTATTTATCGCATCGCTTCCAACGCATTACGTTTCGGTGTAATTTAATTTTATATTCTCTGTATTTCTTTCTTATGTTCTGTTCTGTTATATAAATATTCTGCTCAGCATTCGTATAAGGAGAGTAAGGTGTGTTTTCTCGATTTGATTTTAGCAACAATGGAAACATTATTTATAAACGATCATTGTAATTACAACTTATTTATTATTGTCTGTGGATTAGATTATCTTTTATATAGTCTGTGTAACGTTTGTTAAACGAAGAAATGAATCATCTGTACAACTTATTGAAATTATAAACTAATTTTACGGATTTTGACGCGTATAATTTTCACATCAAATATATATAACGATAACGTTTTAGCGATTAAATCCGTATAGTAAGTATACGAACTCATTTGCATAAATGTACGTAATGATGTATTTCTATTATTTATTGATGATGTTTGAACAGACACTTGTGCTTCTCTACTAAATACACTAAACTCTATAGATGTAGAACCAATGGCGTCCGTGATAAGAGTCATTCTTGCACCGATGATCTGATAGTTTTATGAACACTGCAACAAATAACTTTAGTCAGTAATAATAAGGTTCAAAATGCCAACAAATTGTGACAGTCTGACAGGAACTGTATTACGGCCACGCAGAATACCGATTTGGCGCTTTCGTGCTTCCCCATTCCGCCTGCCCTCTCCCGCTCCCTGAATATCATTTAAGTCCGGCAAGCAACTGCAGCTCCTCTGGTGGTCCTCAGATGTACTTGGGTGTCGATAGTCACTTACCTCGTGATATAAAATAATCTTATATATTTGCTCATGCTTATTGCAACGGTAACATTAGCCTACCCAATTTCCCCTTGATTTTATCATGCTACTTACTAGTGCCATCCTGGCAGTTTCTGAAGCGCATCATGCACTCGCTCTTAAAGGTTCTCCGAGCTCGTTGGTAGCCAGCGCAGATCCATTTTATGCCCAAATTTGTGTGCTTCTTCAGCATGTCGTGTGCGCATGGAGTGCACGTGCGGGACACCCGCGAGCTAATGAATGAATAAATTTTATCTTCACAAAGTTCAGTTTTATTCTAACATGCATATTTAATTAGTCACAAACATATTTTAATATTATGATTCCATTTTTGAACGTCAGTGGTGCGCTGGCGCTGTACAAGTGACAGCAAAGTGTCATGGCCGATGACAAGTAGCGTGAAAAATCTATCTGAACTAAAATCTATTTAATTGTTTAAGATGTGAAATGCAAGAAACTTAATTTGACTAAGCTTTCTAATTAGTTTCAAATGTTGTCAATAGAACATTATTTTCACATTGCCGCATATTATTGATTTAAAATTGCTTTATAACACATAAACTCTATTAGTTGCCATTTTGTTCGAGTGTTAAGTTTATTTTACATTACACAGTATATAGTGTGTGTGTGGTTGAGTAAATCTGTATACTATTATGACTGTGTGAAATGAAAACCTTACCCTCTCTTATCTTCAGTAGTTTCTACCGAAGAGGCGCTTAGTGAATCGCTTTTAGATGTGGAATCCGAAGAGAAATAGCTGAAAAGATTACAATGTCATACATCGATAAAGGTCATATTTCTGCATTATATTAACATTGTCGAGACAATGGTTCATAGCTAATTGATTGGGCCCGTTTGTAGAGTTATTAATAATAAATTTATTAATCTCATATTCATCGCGCCATCTACCGGGACGGGTGTAGCAACGTCCACCGGGCCTGCAAGTATAGGTATCGTATAACCTTTTAGTGCATCTGTAAGTGATCGTGTAACTTGACCGATTGGTGTCATATTCACACAATCTATTAGATTGGTGAGCGGGCCTCCGGTTACCGCGCTAATCGAACGAAACGCAGAAGCACAAGATGCCTCGACTACACCCCTGTATTGAACTACCCCGGTCGAGCGGGCCTATTCTAACAGCAGCAAAGATAAACCCAACCTCCTGGCTCAATCCCGTACCTATTGTGTTTTTGATTATTAAAAAAAAGGTTACCATCCACTGCAGGAATTTCTCCTGTATCGCGGAGGCAGTTTACATACATAAATACCACACGGACAAACACACAGATCCGGAATAATTATTTGTAGTACATAAAACTACTAGAACCTTGCTTAGCCACTAAAATGATAAAGCTAGCTGGATAGTTAGTGGTATTTTTCATCTTCGTCAAATGTCAGTGTGTGTAGTGTTTCATCACGGATGTTATCCATCAGACGTATCATTCAGAAGTCCTTGACTCAAATATTAATCAAATTATGGTATTAGAAATATTACCAAACTCTCTTCGTAAACTTGATTACAGCCTATCACAAGACCAATACTATCGAGCAATTTTGAACAACTTGCATCTATGGAATTCCCAAATGAAACTCTTTTTATAATACGTTTGAATTCCCTACTCAATATTCTTATCTAATTCAATAAAAGCTCATGGTTTAGTTACAGATTTGACATAGGGATTTCAAGCACGCCGCTCCGTTGCCCGCGAGCAGAGCGCACGCTTTCATATCATAGTATTGGTGTCACCGAGTGGTCAGGGTTTCATCCCCAGCATCAGAACCACTAAAATTGTACTGAAATACTGAAATACCACGTGCTTGACGGAGAAGGAAAACATAGTGAGAAAACCTGCATGTCTCAGAACTAATAACAATATATTATTTCGAGGACATGCGAAGACCGCCAAAACGCACTAGATTGGTGTGGCGGTGCCGTCCCGTTCTCCTTAATCTTTTTCAAAAATATTTCAGAGAAAGCCTTTGCCCAGCTGTGGGTATTTACAGGCTGTTATTTCATTTTACTTTTCTCACGCATGCCTTCCGATGAGACAATAGTACCTGGACTCTTCACTGGTACTTTCACTCTTTGAGACTTCCGACTCCTGTGAAGTCATGGAATACCAAGCCGGGCCCCGATGCTGTGCGTCCCCGAACCCGGCTACGTGATCCATGTTAGCGATGTGTTGCAATTCGTGCGGAGTGCGTCCTTTCTCTCTACAGATCGATACTGGAGTGAAAGTTAGTAATTTGTTGTTAAATATCTTTTCTATTAGGTCTAGAGCGTTGCCATAGAAAAAAACTACAACGAGAAACTGATTGTATTTGCTGAAATTATAAAGTATGTGTAATTTTGTCTAACTTAAGCATTATGTTAAAGCGTGGGTTGCTGATACAAACGCATATGCAATGTACACACCCACACAAAGAACATTTAAACTCTGGCCACATACGTGATGATGAAGACGTTAGGGTTGCCAATATATTCATAGGGCTCTCAGACCATTAAATACTTATAGAGATATATACATCGATGTGAAATTAAATAATTTAGATTATCTGAAAAATTAAACTCACGAAATCATAATTAACTATTATTGCAATAAATCGATAAATGCCTTTTGAATAAATCAATGAATAATATACACACGAAATGTGCGAATCAAATATAATTTAAATTATCTGACTAGAAGTTATCTAACATTATCTTTTTGTCATTTACTTTGTGCCTGTACTATTGTATAGTAGTTTTGTTTACAGTGCCCTATAACAGGACTTCATGATGGGTCTTTTACTTACATAATAATATCATAGTTACTCATAGATGCAATAAAGAATTTGATTTCATTTCATTTTACATACATTTTACCAGTTATATATTGTTCAATTGGCAATTAAATTTTGACTTGACTTCATACCTTTAAGTCTCGAAGAATATTAGACACAATTATCGTTTAATTATAACGCAAGCACGCAGAGCCAGAGCATGCCGCTTGTGGTCTTGCCTTCTGATTTAATAACGAGGTTCTGGCAACTTACTGATGTCAGTATAACTATCCAAATTTGCCAACTCTAGATCTCACAGACTAGTGATAAGGAGAATCATTACTAGTGCGAGAGTAGCAGAACTGCGCCCACCAACCGATTGTCCTGTATCCTCACCACGATTATGATACCACCCTCAGGAAGTTTCCAGAACTATCCTAATGTTCTGAAATACTTCTTGCCGAAGCCTTTTTTCACCAATATTCTTGAGGCGGAAATCTACTGGCTAATTTCACTTCACTAAACTTAAAATGATTAATTAAACTCTGGGTTCTAGAAATTTCCACCACACGTTGCAATGTTTAATGAAATCATAGAGCTGCAACACCTCGCGCATACATTTGCATTTTTATCTATGCTCAGCTCAGAATGCTAGAATATGCGCATAATATTCAATAAGTGCGGTGTGAACTTCAGAGATCGTGGTGAAATTATTTGAACCCCTTTGCTCAGTACCAAGGGTACCTTTAATTCTGCTGTATAAAAGGAATGATGATTAAAACCCAGAACCTGATTATGATCAATGAATATTTACTAATTTTTGTTAATGTATTCGAGTGAAAAACGAGCTAGTAGTCAGATCAGATGGTAAGCTACTGTAGCCCATGGATGCCTTCGCATGGGGGATCTAAGTCGACGTCACGTGACGAGAATCTAGCAGAAAAACCATAAAAAAACATTGGGCAATCTCCGAGAACGACTCTGGCGATGATGTTCGCCACCAGTTACATCCCATTTTTTTTATCGATAAGACGGCAAACGAGCAAGCGGTTCACCTGATGGTAAGTGATTACCGTCGCCCACATAAATCTGCAACACCATATATGCTGCAGGTGCGTTGCCGGTCTTTAAGGATATTTGGGAGATGGAAGGAAAGAGGAGGGGAAAAGGGAGGGGGAGTGGGCCTCCGGTTACCTCACTTACCGAACAAACCGCGAGGCCGTGGTACCAACTCAGTCGAGCCTGCCCATTCGAGCAGCAGCAAAGCCGCCGCTTGGCTCTACCATGCTTAAAATCCTCCTGGAGTGACGAACAGTAGGCTACTGCTCTGTTTAACTCTTAATAATTCCCATTGTTAATCGTTACCACCTAGCTATCTATTGGTGTTAATGTAATCGTTATATATTTATTTTTAGACAAAATCATAAACTTACAACCAAGCAGCAATAGCACTACATAGAGATTTGTCATTTTTCCATTTCGCATAATCTTCTATTGTATTCACATTGCTCTGCCTTGCCCACGATGCTACACTTTACAAATATAACAACTCGACTATATAATTTTAATGTTTATTGTGCTGTTAAAGTACCGAGACGATATTTTCTTGCGATAAATCACAAATGGACGTTTATGATTTTTATTCCTCGGAAATAGAATATATAATAGAATATACGCAGATCTTTTCTCTTTGATACTGTTCTTTTTGTTTTGTCCGATAATATAGTTTGGAAAGTGTGGTTTAATTCTAATCGTTGATATTTAGATCTATTTTATTTTTATTGGATTGGGGAGACGAACGAGCTAATAGTCCTTGGACACAACAATCTGCAAACAACTCCATTAGAAGGAGGTTATGTTTTCAGCGTGTCACTGAGGATTACGATGGAATGCCTCACAGCCCGTAATTATAATGGCTCTCCATACGTTTCAAACCGGAACTCAGCAGTAATTGCACTGCTATTTGTCGGCAATAATGAATGAGGGATACATAGACAGAGATGGAACCTACCACCTGGTTATCTAGTTCTACTTCAATTACCCACTACTCATTATTTCTAATCGCTAATTAAGCATCAACTGATATGTCAGTATTATCTTTCGTGGTAGAATTTGCCCAAACTCACAGATGTGATGCCATTACTGTTGGGTATTTCAACATCAGTCAATTGTCTTAGAAGAAGTGCAATATTTTGCGATATTGCGTATATATGTATATCTATTTCTTTGGTACGATAAATGCAATTCATTATATGTCGTCGAATCATCGTTAGATGCGTCTTCGTCGTGGAAGTAACATGGGGTAAATTATTTAAACATGGCATCTGCAAATCAAAACTCGCAGTCGGTTTTTTTATATTAATAATCTAATTATTAATATAATAACTAGTCTGTAGAATTTGTGTTCGGAATACACGGGGTACCACATTAGTTGACTAACAACGTGAACCACGTGCAAGTGAAGATAACATTTCCCGAAAAGCTTTGTGGTACAACTTAAATCCTGGTAAACTGTTACTTACCAATATTTAATTTCGAAAATCATTACTAAATATAAATTATCTCTCCAAACTCATCATCCTCATAATTGTCGCTAATGAATTTGGCTGAGATGTCCATCCACGTCTTGCTGAAGATATTTGATTATTTGCTCGAGGTGAAATTAACTTCCTCTCGTCAATTTTTCTCTCGTACCAATTTAGTTAAACGATGCGGTGAAATTATATTAGAATTACGTTTAGGTACTTCATTTTATACGAAGGAAGAATTTTCATTTGTAGGTTACACCAAATCAGGGATTCCCAAAGTGGTCGATATCGACCCCCATGGGTGAATTATTTTGATAAGTATTTTGTATCAAGAGGAAAGAAAACTAGAGAAGGGATTTTTACAGTATTTTTTTTATTTTTTAATGTATTTTGGCTATAAAGCTCTGAGGTATCAGTTAATTTTTGAAAAAGAGTTTCTTGCCCAAACTTGTGTCTTGGAAGGGATTCCTCAGGGAATGACAACACATTAGTACACGGCCACTTGTCACAGAACTTGTTGGGAGTCAAGAAACCTGCTGGGATATAGACAGCAAGGACCGTCCCATTCTAACGAGATTCATTAATCAATCAGTCCATATAACCAAAGTGGTGGGTATTGGGCTATTGGGTACAACCCCGTCCATTTGAGTACAAACGTAGGTCAAATGTGTATGCAGATAGAACGGACTGCAAAACGGCTCTTAAGCACATATTTACTGAATAGGTAGGTAAAACTAAAGTAACAGCTTGCTATTGACCCGCGTCGCACTGAGAGCAGTCCGCTATGCTGCTCACACTGGAGGTTAGTGGATTTTACATGTTCTAAAAATAGATATTCTTTAATTATTTAACAGATTTCCTCGCGAAGGTTTCTTTCACAGTCGACGACATTAAATTGAGCTCATAAAATTGCTATTAACAGGAGCTATCTATACGTTCGAAACTGGAACATAACAGTATCTGAACTGCTATTAGGTGGCAGAAATGGGTAGGAGTGTGACACCGACCCAGGCAACTCCTGAGCTGAGAAATAATCTACCACCAGTTAAAAGTTCTTTGAGTATGCCATTTTGTGCAGATCACACTCCGCGGCACACTAGAGTCGAGACTACATGAGAGAAAATAGGCAATAGATGTGTGTCACAGTTTAGACTTGGATACGATCTTATTAGTACTATAATCCGAGATTCGTATCCAAGTTAAAATACAATATACCACTATTATATAAAAAAAACACATTTGTTGTAAAACACAAACAAATGGTCCGGCACTTAACGTTGATCCCGACGTTACAGATTGATTGACAAGCACATCTTCCCCGTGACAAAAATAAAACCATTTACCAATTACTGGTAACGAAGCATTCCATCCAAGTTCAAAGTGATTAAAATTAAAAACAAAAACGATTTAGGATGAAGGTCTATGGGCCAAGCCACCACTTAAGATCAGGTGAGCAGTGGGCTCAATTGTTCCAAAAAAGATGAGTTTATCAGAAAATTTACACTTTAATCTTTAGCTGTGGTATTTTTGTTACTGTCACATAACAAAATCAATTAATTGAACGGGTATTTTGGTTGATGGAAGGGTTAATATTACACTTTTTATTAAAAGAAAACTCAAAATGTCGTGCCTTTTTTTTATTATTACTTTAGTACTTCACCATCTGTAAAGCTTGCATTGTATTTGCTGATCACACAAAATATTAAAAAAAAAATTGTACACTCTGATTCCGTATTTCTTCGCCATTTCGTTGTGAGTTCCTATCTTGATTCTACTATATTAGATCTTCTACGCTTAGATCTCCAACATTACCTGCAACAAACCATACAAAGCAATAAAAGTTTGTCTAGAATAAAAAACATGTTTAATTCTGAAACTGCTCGAGAGTTTTCGAGCTGATCTAAAGTACATCAAATGTTGTTGTCGATAATGCAGTCTACTTGATCTTTAACATATCACATAGATCAAGTGCTATCCAGGCCGACTGATATGTTGAAGATTTTAGAAGCAGATAGCATAGAGCCTCCCGTTGTGCTAGAGGCAGTAGCAAGCATTGCAGTTATGAAGATATTTGAACACAGCGTCCTACGAAACCATTTTATTAAGTAAAGTAAAGTAAACTAACAGCCTGTAAGTGCCCACAGCTGGGCAAAGGCCTCCTCCTCAAATACCAGTATCAGAGAGGGTTCTATTATGATGTATAAATTCTACAATGTCAGATTCGTAAAACTTCTATCTTGAAAACCTTAAAATTCTTACCGGCTAAAATGTTCATTATTATAACGTGTAAATAGATATTCTCATCTAAGTGGTGATGCTTGATAGATAAACATGCAACTAATAATGCAATTAATTAATGATTGTATTGAATATCCAAATAATAAATTAGTACCAACCGTACCATATGAAGCTATTTCTGTGTCTGTTTCAAGTGAATATTTATTGGAGAAACTGATATTTTCTCAACTAAAGTCATCAAAATGAAATTAATCGTAAGTTGACCTACGTATTGTTTGCTTATTTAGATAGCATTACGGCGTACGGTCTCCTGTGGGATCGTAAAGGAATACGAACGAGAGAGAATGGTCCCGAGTAAATGTTATTCAAATGCACGAAAAAAATCTAATAAGTAATGAACCAAGATGGTTTTGTGTAAGTTTGATTAAACAGAATCTGCAAGAGAACCGCGGACCGTCTGATAATTAATATACTCATTTATTTTCTATATATACTGTATAAGGTCACTAATGGACATGGGGTCCTTCATCAAAGTACCATGGCCGGTGTGCCATGCATGGAATATTTCCCCTTACTCGCCACGCTTGACAAACTTGGTACGACAACTTGGACAAACTTAAGTACGTCATTTGACGTACTTAAGATTTTCCTCTATAGGAAAAGCGGCAAACGAGCAAGCGGTTCACCTGATGTTAAGTGATTACCATCGCTCACGTACATCTGCAACACCAGCGGTAATGCAGGTGCTTTGCCGGTCTTTATAGGGTATTAGGGAGATGGGAGTGAGGATGGGGAGCGGGAGTGGGCCTCCGGTTACCTCACTCACCGAAATAAACGCAATAGCACAAGAGGCCTCTACTTCACGCTAGTATTCTGTGTGTTTTATTGTAGGGTTGGTATCAATAGTCTGTGGGTTTGTTTCTGTTGTTGTTCTGTTGTTGTGAATGTATGCATTTTCCACTATCAGTCGGTAGCCAGATTTTGGTCTATTAGATGTTCCCCTCTACCACAAGAGAGAGAAGCCATAGTATCCTTACCTTATCTCAAATAATAGATAACTTTGGCCTAAAATTCCTCAGTTTGGATGAAACTCCAAACTTGGGAACATCTTAAGGGTTAATTCTTTGAGTGAAATGAATGTTGTGCTTACCGGATTTTATTAAAGGCCACCCTGACATTCCCGAAGACATGGCTTGGCTTTGTGCACCTGTAAACAAAAAGCAAATCAATAAGAAAATCATATGTATTATTATTTTTTTTGAATTCAAGTACTGAAGGTCTCTCGTTTTTTATTATATTCCTAACCAAAGAAAGGCTATCTATCTATCTACTAAAGATGCCTTAAAAGCCTTTAAATTTTAATGGCAACCGTCGGCTGGTTAATCACATGCCACTGATGACGGGCCGCTGCGTCAAGGCTATATGGTATCTTGTACTACAACAAAAATATACAACCGAGGGAAAGCGCCAAATGTGATTATAGCAAACACCTGTATTGTAAATATAATGTCTATGTGTTTCATAAACTTCTTTATGATTAAAGAACTGTTTTCTTTTTGCAATACCTAAAACAAAAGAACATATTAATAGCAAAATTAAAGAATAGTAAGTGAAGTTAATATATATTAATACTTATGATCTTCAAGTACACTAACTTTTTAGTAACTTTTCATAGTAATACGATATAGGTCGAGGGTTTATAAGAATTATATTTACGCCTCTTTGTTTTGTTAACGTGGGAGGATAAGCAGAAAATGCAACGAAAAGCAGGCACATTTGCGTTATACAGACAGATCCAAAATATGTAACACCAGATCACTACTTGACTTGAGACTTGGGATGTTTAATCTGTTATCGTATTTAGAAAAATTTAACCATGGTGGTGGAATATCCATCCGAATTCGCCGAACCCAAATCCCACAGACTAGTGAGAGCATGCATGCGACACCGCGTTCCCCAACCCGCTTGCCCAGCGTAATACGTATGGGCAAACTTAGGTAGTATTAGTAGTAACTACCCCCTAAAATCAAAACTTGATTTTTATCTTATTTCTCGATATATTTAATGACAGCGAAAAGTTTTAATATTTAAATAAATCATAACGATCATTTAAAATAGTTTTTTTTTTTTGAATAGTTAAATAAACATAAAAGTTTATTAAACTCAAATAGATAATATCATTGCGTCAAATCACCAAGTTTCGTGCGCTCACTTTCTACCGGTCCTCGCTATTGCTACAGGCTTGGCTGGTGTGGTGAACACTGTTTTAATTCAACCGACGTAATACTGATAAAAGTTTTTTTTGTTTTGTAACTATTCTATGGATTTGTTAACTGTTTGCTACAATAAATATATATACATATATATCAAATTTCACAAAATTGTGCAAAAAAAAAGGGGATGTCACTTACTTGATTGGCCTTGTCCAAACGTGTCGGCGTGAGATTGCGCCTGCGCTTGAGACATACCTTGTGCCCCAGACAGGATGGAGTTTACTTGTGCTGCAGCTTCAGCGTTTGCGTTTGAATGACTATTCCAGGGTGAATAAGGATATGATTTACCGTATGCTTCGGATAAAGCGTTAGCGTGGGAATTGGCACCACCCACAATGCCTCCAGGATAAACACCAGGACGGCTATATCCTGAATTAGCACTTGCAGCGGCTTCAGCTTCGGCAGATGATGCATAGCCTGGTTGATAAAGGTTAAGGTAGGGGCTGTATCCTGAGTTAGCGTTTGCAATAGCTTCAGCTTCGGCCGATGCTAGTCCAACGGAGCCATATGGGTAAAGTTGTCCTGGCGAAAATGGGTTATATCCTGTGTTGGTATTTGCAGCAGCTTCAGCTTGCGCTACTGCTGAAGAACCGGTCTGATAAGCTGGTAGTAAATTCGGAATATATACTGGTCCATAGCCAGATGTGAGTCCAGAATTAGCATTTGCAACTGCTTCTGCCTCTGCTGATGATGAAGTTAATCCGAAAGGATTTAATATATTAGGCTGATATAGTAATGGATTAGCGGAATTACTTAAAGCGTTTGCATGAGCTAGTGCTGACGCCGATGATCCCAATCCTGAGTTAGAAAGGATTCCCGCATTAGCTACTGCTTCAGCTTCAGACAATGCTGATGACTGATAAGGAGATCCTATGCCGGAGTACGGTTGAGTGAGGAACGGACTTGGAATAATATTAGCCCCACTTATAGCTTCTGCGTTGGCTAATGCTGACGCAGAGTTTCCAAGAGGATATGCCGATCCAGGTAACCATGAATTATATCCCGAATCAGCACTGGAGATAGCTTCAGCATTGGCTGATCCCGAGGAAACAGGATAAATAGCTCCTAGATTGGAATATGGATAGAGACCAAATGGACTTAGGCCAGAGTTTGCACCAGAGAAAGCTTCGGCTTCTGCTGACGCAGATGATCCCGAATTTTGTAAATATCCTGGTAGTAATGTGTTATATCCAGAATTTGCATTGGCCATTGCTTCAGCCTCTGCAGATGCTAATGATTGATAAGAGGGATTTATGTTTGGATACAATGTGGATCGTAATGGCTTAATACCCAAATTGGTATTGGATTGTGCGTTAGCCGAAGCTGATGCTGAAGATCCGGACAGATAACCAGGTAACCATGGGTTATATCCAGAATTAGCATTGGCAATAGCTTCTGCTTCGGCTGATCCTAGTGACAATGTATTGGGTAAACCAATGGGAAGATATTGGCCGTATCCGGAGTTAGCAGTTGCTTCTGCTTCTGCCGAAGCCGATCCATAGTTAATAGGGCTGTATCCACCAGGACTAAAATATGGCAGCAGCCCCGAATTAGCTTGAGCTTGAGCTTCAGCTGCCGCTTGTGCTCTACCAGGGATATATCCTGCTTGATATGGTGATAACGCTAAACCTTGCACATTAGTATTTGCTAACGCTGCTGCCTCAGCCGAGGAAGTGGAACTCCCGGGAAGGGGTATAAAGGGATACAGTGCAGGTATTGAACTGTGAGGTGATAGTGCACTTGATTGAGCGTTGGCGTACGCATCTGCGCTGCTAATGCTGTTTCCAGGGTATAATGGACCAGCACCTAAGAAAAAAAAAATATTATTATATATATATATATATGTATGTTACGGTCGTATTTTACTTAATAAGCTCACAGACAAAGCTAGTAACGGTCATCGTAGCTTTAAGATACACTCCTAAAGACTAGGAAGAAATGCCTCGCTTTCAGTAATTGGGTCGTACCATGCGATGCGGCAGTCTTGTGCTGTTGTTACTTCACGATGTTATTCCGGAGGAATGTGGTATTTCTCCGGCCGAGCCGACTAATTAATTTGCAACAACCAGTGTATGTAGCATGACTCTAACACATAATTGTTTGAATATTTAGTAGATGTTGAAGATGTTGTAGATACACTTAAGTATCCATAAAATCCCATAATGGTTATATCCTCCAGACCAATTTTGATGAAAGACGACACCTCCTATCGGTAGTTGTCTTAAACACAAATGTACAAGTAGTAAACATTAATAAATCCCATTGTTCTGACTAGAAATTCGTTGAAAATAAATCGTGTGCAGCTATGTTACGAAAGAAGCTTCGTTACGTAAATTATTATTCATAAGTAAGTTTTTACCAACATTTTGATCATTAAGTACTACGATAATTTTTTTTTACTTGCTATAAATTTTGACATATCATGTAATATTCCTAAAAATCACTAATCGAAATTAGCATACAAAACAAATTGACTGTCTGTGACTAATGTGAATGAAGGCACAATACAACCAGACTCTTAATCTTTCAAATTTCCAGACAAAACAGTGATTTATTAAGCTCAATCTTCTAATATTATCATATTTAGGGTTTGAATTACACTCGCATAACAGCATTTCACCAAACCTTTCGATTGTCGTATCGTATGCCCTTTGACTGTGGGGAATTCCCTGTCTATTTGTTCTGACATTTTTTCAACTGTTTGACATGCGACGTTTACTTTGGGCCAAATTAGCTTCGCCCTTTTTCAACATTACCTGTTTCTGTATGCGGGTTAGACAATTTTGACGTTGTAACATTAAACGTCGTAAAATTTTTAACATTATTCGTTGGTTTCGTTACGTTCTGTATGGTTGTTTAATTTTATATCGTTCGTCTGATAAATAAACTTTTATTTTTCTCTGCGGTGCTGTTAGGAGTTCCGCGACTGTCTGCTACGTTACGGCGCACCTGCATTATCTCTTGGCCGTGACAATTATTTCTCTCCGAGGAGCTTCTTGTTTTAATCTAGCTCGCAACGTGCTCCGCTGCGTTCTTATAGCTTGTAAAGGATACTTATTTGGAAAAGCAAAACAGTCACCCAAGAATACTTTAGTTTGATAACCTCATCTGAAGCTCTTACTCTAATTATTTTAAAGCTAGCAAACTTTCACGGCGCATGTAGCTCGATTTCGAATCTGTCCTTCATTCGACTACTTGAACGGAAACTTAAATGACAATGTTTTAGTTGTCATTTAGTTAATATGCTACATGAAAATCATCACTATAACAATGTTAGGATTTCTTTTGTGCTTAGGAGCCTTCTGGGTTAGTACAACCCACGTACTTATTTTTGTCGCTAATGTTTTGATTTGAAGGGTATAGAGAGTTAGTATAATTACAGACTTTGAGGAATTCCATTTTGATCCTCAGCGGTGACAACGTATCTGAGAGCATCTTCGACTAAGTTTGTTTGCGAGTCCTGATATGCTGCTGTAATCACTTATCATCAGGTGTATTGTTAGTTCGTTCGTCACTTTGTGTACGTGGCTCTACCACGCGACGGCTTTTGCTAGTGCTCGAATGGGCCGGTTCGACCGGGATTGGTACCATTAAAATTATATTGCTTAGAAACACTTTGTAATCATATTTTAAGACACTTACCTAAAACCTTTAGGTGTCGGTTCCCTAGAAATTAAAGTAATTTCGTTACTGAGGGTTGAATTGAATGAAAAATTATAATGCTAATTAGATTAGTTAACAGCGTTTGACACGCATGGCAACCCAATACGATAGAAGCGACCCGAACGACGCGGAGGCTTTGCGCTTTGGGCTCCGGTCGAACTCACACAACTATCAAAATAGCCTACTGTGTTTTGTGTAATCAGAGAAATCAATCCTCGATTGCATAGTGGTCGGAGCTACATTTGAAATCTACAAGTATCACTAGATCGGCGTTATCAAACACTATTTGGTTTTTATTAGTTTTAAAGTAATTTAATTGGAAAACCATATTAATATTTCTCAATTTCTTCTAATGTTTCGTTCAGATTAACTTAATAATTGTATTAATGTGCAATGACAATTGTTTGAATACAACTGTGTGAATGGATACTTACAAGGCGATAGAGGAATAACCGGACTTATATCTGAAATACATATGTTTTGTTATGAATTAAGAATATTACGAAAAAAGGGATATTGTACCGACAGATTGACAAGATTCATAATTACGTGGCAACTGTTGGACTGGTAACAGCTCCGTACCTGCAACGAAAGAATTGAGTCAGAATTGTCTGTACATACATTTTCTTATATAATAAATAAGAAATTTCTTAAGAAATAAGCAGTACCTCTGTACAGACCATTTCTTCCTATCATATTTCTTTTCTTTCGGTTTTGCTTGTGTGTACATAAATTATTATATAAAATAAATAAAATAAGATTTATAAAGTTAGCATTGTATCCGAAGCATATTTGCAGTAGGCGTGACATCTATAGAATATGCGTACGCAAAAGCAACTCAATGCTCATGAGCAAGAGTGCTCTCTGCTCTCTTGGGTGCCACACCCAAGATTTATAACAAACTTCCAAATGAGTTAAAGGAATTAAATACAAATTTATTTAAGAAAACATTGCGCAATACATTGACTCGAAAATGTTATTATAATGTTAACGAATTTTTGTTGGACCAATACTTCTGTTAATTTTATTTATCATTTGACTTCTGTTTTCTAATATTGACATTTTAATATCAATCTATTAGTTTCTTGACATTTTTAATATTAATGTTTAAATAATGTTACAATCTTCTAGCGAACATTTAAATATTTGCACACTCCGTTGAATAGAGCAGTGAAATGAAGCGAAGCAATGTTTAATTCACATCTGTAAAATACCGATATTCCGCAAATAATTGACTCTTATTGACCCTAGAAGAATATGAAATAATGTCAATATAATTTGTCACGACAGCTAAACATGCTTCCGCTGGTCACATCTCACCTCTCCGAGGGTTAGAGCGTGAGAGTGGTGAGACTCATCACCCAGGGTGCGATAAGATTTCCAAGGCTCTACCCATTGATTGACAGTTATGACACGTGAAGAATTAGAGTGACAGATCCGTCAGCTGTCAATGGCTCCGGATATTATAATTCGGAAAGTGTAAAGGAAATTCTGCTGCTCCGCGCGAGAATAGATTCTGCAACGATGATTTCCGAAGCAGAACTAGGCAGCAAGCTGAAGTGGCAATGGCCTATTATTGGCCACGTAGCTCACAGAACTGACCACCATTGGGGAAAAAAGGTTCTCGAGTGGCAGCCACGTACAGACAAACGCAGTGCGGGACGACCCCCCACAAGATGTAGGTAGGATGTAGGTGGCTCATGACCGAGCTCTGTGGCAACCTTTAATGGGAGGCCTATGTTCAGCAGTGGACTTGTGATAGGCTAAAATGATGAAGGGTAATTGTACGCATATCGGCAGTAACGAATGCGATTCCGATCGGTTTAAAGTCACATGTAAGTTTCTCAATCGATAATCAACTAATTCAACACGGAACATTCATTTGTATGGCTATAAACGGTTGAAACAGATGATATCCCAGACAAGAGTAACTTAACCGAAAAAATACTTAACCAATGTCTACTTACAACACGCTCTGATCGTGTAGCAGTTGACCTCGACGTTGACAACACCCCGACCGAAGGATTCGTTGCAGACACACTCCTGGCACTCGTCCCAGGGGTGTAAGAACGGTTGGTTCGGCACATAGGGTCGGCAAGAGTTGTCTGCAAATAGCATTAACACAATCATAATTTTCTCCATGATCTTTCTGACATACTTCAACATAAAGTATAAAGAAGGGTGAAACGAATTTGTCCCGTACATTCATTTTTCTATAAATGAATACAGTCTACTTCTTGTGACAGTTTTCAAGATTATTCTGCTGAATCTTACAATCATATTGAATCTATATGTGAATTACATGAAAAATGAACAGTCTTAACACAAAAACATGAACAAAGCTTAAACGATTGTTTAACAGTTGCGCCGAAAAAGTGCTACCAGAAATTTAGATAAAATAATAACAAATTCGCCAAAACTCTTGTCTAACTCGGGCTTAAGCTCCGCCATATTTGTATTATCTTGTGCTGTGTCCTAAATACTTCGTAATTTATCACCGAATATAGTTGAATATGCTTTTTCTTGCAAGCAATATCAAACAACTGTTTCCTTTTTGGACACTAATAAACTAAATACGTATTTGAACATTGATTACACATATATTTTGTGGAAAGAGGGTTAATGTTTCCCTTTCAGTATTACGTTCATATTCTATGTTTGTCTTATTGAGTAACCTATTAATACGAGTATTAATACTGGACAGGCATAGAGCAATCGAGACAAATTCTACAATGTCTGTCGGTAACAATGATTCATTAAGCGACGTTTCGGCCAGGAATAGTCACAGCATCTCCAACTAAGAGCATTGCATGAGATATCCTTAAAACGACTACATTAAAGGCTACTCCCTTTCGGAGCGCAATGAAATCTAACACGCAATCGTCCTGTATGCAAATTGCATGAATTTATTATCATATCCATTGTAGAATTAGGTTTAAATCTAATGCTCTATTATTGCTACCTTTAATACTGATTGAAGACATGTACGTAGATTGTATTGCAGAGAATGGATATTATTTCAATATGGCCTTATCAAATATACCACCTTAAATGTGATCATTGGAAACATCAAAACTAGAGTAGGTGCTTCTTTTTTCTTTGTTCTCAGGAACATAACTGTTGTTGACTGGAGGGATAGTGAGGAAAGGAAGCAGTAACGCGATCGCTTTTGAAATTCCTATAATCCTATGACCAGAGAAGATGATAAGAAAATCATAATTGAAGTTCTGGCCGCCTATCAGTTGTTCGTCCAAAGATTTTGAAAGATGGAATTAGACACCAGGGTTTTTAAGATGTTAAGGATACGAAACTGGCAATTTATTATTTTTCTCAATGATCATACTTACGTGGCAATGGTCCAGGTAGTGGTCCTGGTCGCAGGGACGGCGATACTGTTGAAATAAAATTATTTTAAAGCACTGTCTTAGCTGATTGTACTGATGAACAAATCTTTGTCCATTCCTTTTTTGCATAGTTTTTGATTTTTTTGTTATTGGGGAAGGGGAAACGAGCAAGCGGCTCAGTTATGGTGATTACCGTCGCCTGCGTACATTTGCAATACTGGAGGTGCTGCTGGTGCGTTGCACTCCTTTAAGAATATTTAAAGGATAAGAGGGATGACCGTGAGGGAAGAAAGGGGAGCGGGCCTCCGGTCCATGAGACCGGTACAGAATACATGAACACGTTTCCCTGTGTCGTCTCTTACGACACACATAGGGAGACACAAATGACAAATATCTAACGATGTAACCAAACTGCTTAATACATATAAAACTAAATTAGGAATCAGACCGGTTTAGTTTTTTTTTTATGGGAAAGGCGGCAAACAAGGATGCGGTTCACCTGGTTGTAAGTGATTACCGTCGCCCACGTACATCCGCAACACCAGTGGTACTGCAGGTGCGTTGCCGGCCTTTAAGGATATTTGGGAGATGGAAGGGAGGAGGAAGGGGGTGTGGACCTCCGGTTACCTCACTCACCGAACGAAACGCAGAAGCACAAAATGCCTCTGCTTCACGCCGGTATTCTGCGAGGTCATGGTACCACCCCGGTCAAGCTAGCCCCGGCCAAGCCAAGTATAACATTAATGATATGGTCTGGGCTTCGTACTTAAAAGTATAAGGTAGCACTGAACTGCTGCTAGTGACTGATTAGGAAGAACCGGAGACCCGATTGTTGTTTTTGTGGAGTATCGTCGTGTCACCTTACTTACCTTCAAAAATGAAATAAGTAAGACTGTAACAATTCACGAGAATCTGCCATCCTAATTCATTCCGTAGATACAGTAAAGGTTCACTAAGAGTAACTAAAGAAAAATCGCGTGTCTCGGAAGTGAGCTGATCTAAAGTAAAAGAAAGAGTTTATGGAAAGAAAAAAAAGCGAAATTTGAAGAGAGAATAAAATACGTTTATTCGCAGTGTAAGGAGTTATTTCGTATTGTGCTAGTTTTTTTTTAAATTCTTTTATATTGAAAGTGTAAATAACGATAAACACAGAATGAAATAAAAATTCGAAAAACAACAAAACTGTTCTATTGCAGCATCAGGTCAAGGTCACCGTGTATTTTTATTGTTATCGAATTCACATAAGATACCAAATTTCAAATCGATCAATCAAATCTAAAATCTAACTAACCACAGATTAAACAACCTTTTCATTGATAAAAATCCCAAACAAAAAATCGATAGATCCGCTAGGGACTAAGATGATAGGGAATAATTAATTAAGAAACAGGCTTCATTCTTATAATAGCTCTCTTTTTACATCGGGGGTTAAAAAGAAGATTAAGAAGAAGTGTCAAGAAGATACACTCTACATTACTAAGTCCTTTTAGGTTACGAAAATGTGAAGTTATAAAACAGAAGAAGAGAATGTAGTGTTGAAAACAGAGAATACAAAAAACCTTTTGATTGCTTTACCTGGATCTGGTATTGGTATGAATTCCGGCATCGGCGGTGGCGCTGGTAAATCCTCTGAAACATGCGTTCATTGAACAGACCATCGGAATCAGTTTATATATGAAGCTACGACATCACGGAAAAACATAGACAGAGAAATGCTTCGAACTAATAACGACCTCTTTTTGCATCGGTGGTATAAAAAAAAATAAACAAGAAGTGTCACGAATATACACTTCTACGCGAAGAGACTATAGAGTTAAAAACGGAGTACTAGAAGTACTAACAAAGAGAGAACTAAAAAAAATATTATTATTAGTTTACCTGGATCAAGTACAGATATAATCTCCGGCACCGGTATTGGTGCTGGTATATACTCTGAAACATACGGGTATGTTCACAAAAGTCATAATCAATTAAGATACCATCTGAAAACTGAAAATAATTCATTTGTAAGAGGGCTACGATACCACGGAAAAACATAAGACAGAAGCTCCTAACTCGTACCACCCCTCTGTTTGCATCTGGGGTTGAAAAGAAAATAGAGAAGGAGTGTCAAAAAGGTAACTTCTACACTGACACACTTTTTTACGCCAGGAGAATATAGACTTAAAATCAGAGTACAACAGGTAGGTAACAGAGAGAACAAAAAAAATATATTTTTATTAGTTTACCTGGATCTAGTAAAGGTGTTGGTATAAATTCAGGCACCAGTAGTGGTATATACTCTGAAACATACGGGTACTTTCACAAAAGTCATAATCAATTAAGGAAGTCGTCTAATGCCACGGAAAAACATACAGACAGAAGCTCCAAACTCATTACACCCCTCTTTTTGCATGTGGGGTTAAAAAGAAGATAAAGAAGTGTCAAAAAGGTAACTTCAATCTAGAAGTACCTTAGATTAGATTAGAAAAGGCTTTTCGAAATACGAAATATAAAGTAGAACTCAGAGTACACGAAGATAGAGTTTAAAACAAAGGGAACTAAATAAACCTTTCGATTAGTTTACCTGGATCTGGTAAAGGTATTGGTATGGGTTCCGTTACCGGCAGTGGTTCTGGTACAAGCTCTGTAAGATGTGTTCACATAATGAATAATCAATAAAGTTACAATTAGACGGTTTACGGAATAAATACATAATGCCCGCGGCTCCGATAGGATTATGTACCTTGTTAATAAGGAGACAAAGAACAACTTTTACGTAAAATATGACCAGGGCGAAGTAATATGCTAAGGTACGAAAACTGTTTAGTCAGTTGTGAAGTTAAAACCTACTTTATAGTTTTCTTTTTGTTGCTTTTGGTTTGGTTAAATGTAGTCAATTCCCTGTAGTACAATTTAGTCAAGATACTGAGATGTGCCTTGCTGAGATGCCTGTTATGGGCAAAGCCCTTTCGTCTCTGCGATCTGTATATTTAGTAGTTAAGGAAACCATGTCTCCTGTCCTTATTTAGATAAACTTAATTTTAGCTTGACCTCGATCTTAATTGTAGCTTCGAATAGAACTTGTTTCTTTCTTTCTTTCATAATCGTCACTTTTATCGTCACAATTTCTAAATAATGATGAAACATTGAAATCAGTGTTTAAATGAATCTCAGCACAGATCTGTGAAATACTACAAAAGCATTGTGTAAGCTATATATTTTAGTTCAGTTTTTAAATTATTTTTCCTTTCATGTATAAAATAATAAAAGTTACTTAATTAAAATTATGTATCTAATTTCAGAATACCACCAATTTTAAATAACTCTTGATAAGGGATTTCAATTTAGGTCAAAATCATCAAGTAAGTCTGTCTTACCTTGGTACTTAACTCGATTTTATGATTTTTGACCATATATAACCGTATATCGGAAACTCACTCATGTCATCCATCTCTCAACTAGAATTCTCTAGCTATCTGGATGGTCATAAAATAGATATACGTCTTTACGTATATCTATTTTATATCCGAGACAGATGTTAATAAGATATATATAATATGTACAAATAATCATATTATATATATCTTATTAACATCTGTCTCGGATGGAAACATTTATATTTATAATTATGCAACGCATGGCGCGTTATTACACGCTAACTTTTGTCGGCACTTGGCGCAGCAGAGGCTGATATAGAAGATACCAATGTAAGCGGGATTCGAACTCTCGATCCACAGGTCCTGAGAAAGGGTCACTACCAGCTATCTGGCCATTTATTTATGTTGATGATGTTAGATATGAGAGCAACAAACTTACCGCATTCTGGTCTCGGGGAACAGATAATCTCATGTTGTGGTATTATTGAGGAGATGAAGCCAATAACGCACTTGCATATCGAACAGGCGTCTTGAGGATGGGGAATCTTGACGTTCGTCGGGAAGTTCCGGCAAAGTGGCACTGTGGGGAAATCGATTCATCAATAACTTACAACACGCCTGCACCCAATGGCCGCTCGGATAATGCAAGTTAGGGCTTTTCTTTATTTATATGAGTTCCGAGATAAATAGGTGATTTATCCCAAGTGAGCCCGTAAATATTTTCATCGGGTTATGCTTATTCATGGAATTTGTGAAGAAAACAAGCGTGTAATGTGCAGTTTGTATAAAAATGTTTGAGCATATAAAAAGAAAATTTCACACATAACACTTTATCTGAGTTCGTAGAGGAACTTGAAAATTTTAAGAAAAATGTCTTATAATCCCACTTGCGGTGCGACAACCTCGTGGCGGCCCACCGCATGCAGCGGTCACATAGTGATGGCAGTTTGCCTAGATTTCGTTTACGAAATATCTGTTGTACAACTTATTGCAAACCGAAGTATAGCGCGGCCTACCGCCTCGCGGCAAGACGCACGTAAACAAACATACGAATGTAAACTGACTCAGGATTAATCTATTAATATGATTTTGGTCTCGTAAATAATTTGTAATTGCTCATTCACTTACTCGGAATAGGTGTCGGTGGTAAAGTTCTGGGTGCTGTAAGAGAAACACACAAAATTACAAAAATGATATATGCACGGTCAATGAAAAGAATATTAAAATCCGAAAATTTTAAACTTACGTATTGGTACGATTATTTCTGGTGCCGCTGTAATGGAAATTGGATATTAAAAAAGTATTAAAAGTGTATTAAATTATAACGAAGAAAACGGCCTGTCCATGAATGATCCAACTAATTCTAGCGAATTACAGAACATTCAACAATAATCATGACGCTGGATAGTCGGGTTGAAACGCGGGGCTCGATGTTCTTAAATTTAAATAGGATGAAACTGGATAGTATTTATGTGTGAATGCAAAAAAATATAGGAATAAAACCGCGAATAATATAGTGCAGCAAACAGACACAACTTTTAGAAGCTAGTAAAAGAAACTTTTTTTTCTAAAAAAGGCCGCATCTCAGATAGATCAGATCAGAGAATACATCGTGATGTGAAGAAATAGCTCGTACACTGCACTCGCATGTTTCCTGGCCAAAACAAAAGACCCTGTGTTAGAGCATTTGACAAGCCTAAACTGAAACTAAAAAAGTATTGACTTTGTAAGTGCAGGCTGTGGTATTTGGGTTCGGCAAAATCGTATGGATTATCGCTAACATTTCATCACCAGACCTTGGTTTGTTACCTATAAGGGTGACATGTAAAGGACTGATTGAAGAAACAATTGACGAAAAAGATCGTTTATACCCTCTTAAATTAAGTAATTATCTAACTTATTTCATGAATAAAATAAATCATATACCATATAAAGCGACATACATACTCACGCAACTTCCTATTTAGATGAGTTTTATCTCAATTTCTATTATTTCATTTATTTATAATATCTTGTCTTATTAAAATTCCTGTAAGAAAAGGATGGTCGTAAAACTACTCACAGCATCCTTGAATATCCTGGCATACAATATCTACATGCGATCGGCCGTATCGGTCCAGAGACAAGTGACAAACACATATCTGACATGGGTTCAAGGGGTTCTCAAACGGTGTCTCCGCGGGCAGTGGATTGCATGACACTGCAAATAAGAACAATGTCTGGTTATTCGGTAATGTGCGAGATAAAGACAAACTTTTAAAAACTATACTTCATCAAATTTAGTTAATAAGTGTCTTCTGTAATGTACTATCACTCTTTTAGTAAAATTATATAAACAATAGTGTATATAAATAATAGTGCAAATGGTAGAGTCGGGAGAGGTAGACCTAGGCGAACATTTCACGATCAAATCGGAGACGTTCTGAAAAAAGGCCAGGCCAAGAGTACTCTAAACCAACAAGCATGCATGCGAAAACTGCACATGAGGACTCCTTTACCGAACTCATATCATTACAGAACTAATACTAGTTTCCCTAAGAATATTATTGATTCAATATACAATAAGATCTACTAACTCACCTTGAGAGTCAGCTGGTGGTGGTGGTGGCAGTGGTACAGGGACAGGTGGTATGCAGCCAGAGCAGCGAGCGCAGACAGGTCTTAAGTAACCGTTCTGGTTAATACAAGCACAAAGAAGACATTCGTATGTGGAAGACCAGAAATTATGGAATTCCCCTTCTCTTGAGCATCTTATAACATTTTCAAACCCTGAAAAAAACGATAATTAGATCAAAAATTAATAATGCGATAGCCAGCGAGTTAACTATGACATCCGAAAGTAAAACAACTCAGTCCTACCGTGGCAGTTAAGCAAGCATCCGGAGCGACGGAAAAACAAAATTAAATTATCGCATTAAAATCCGCAAATAAAAGTTTTATATGAAATATAAAACAAAAAAGATAATATTACTTGGTATCAGCGTTAGAAAGAGGGAGGTGAGAGGACTCTGCTGCTCTCTTTCTTTGACTGTGGGTTTCGTAAGAGGCGAATAAGAGAAAGACTTGGAATTCTTTTGGAAAACACGGCATCTAAGCTCACGATCCGTCTCGTTCTGTCTATAGAAGAGGCAAAAAGTGAGTTTCTGATGCTCTTTTAGTTACGCTCAGTCACACTGAAGAAATCCATAATCACTGTCTAGCCCCGTAAGGTGATAGGCGACAGTGAAGAATTAAGAATATTACCTGGTAATTGATACGGATGAACATACTCATGTGATGGAATTACTCTGGTCTTGGCACCTGTAAACAATGTTCCAAATGGATTATTGGATGCTTTGTAGGGTTAGCAAATTAGTTTCAATTTTTTTTACAAATTTTACTGTGTTATTACCTGCTAAGGCCTGCGTTAATGCGGCGCTTTGAGCATCTAAAATCAACAATAACAACAATAACATTAATTTCATGTTTAACAATAGCTTAACAGATACTGCTTAGTCTTCGTGAATATATATCACATCTGATCATCTTTTGCGATGTGATATATCTCGTCATCTTTTGATATTTTTATGACTGTGATGTAATAAAATCTCATCACTATTAATTATAATAATAGCATCGTTAAAACTCGAAAGAGAGCTGCGTAGCAGTTTACGGACCATAATGTATTTTATTTTTCGTAAACAAGTTCAATTAATGAAGTTAGCAGATCCGATGACGTCTCTACAAAGTAAACTAAGCGACCAGAAGTAGGCACGAGAGTGGTGACTGCCCAGGTGATTTCTGGGCCCACTTAGTGACTAAATCCGACCATGAAAATATATAATCTAAATTAAAAATTATATTTAACTTACTTCCTAATCCTAGGTGCGCAGCTTGCGCTGGCGACATTCCGATTGCTTGAACTTCGGATTGGGCTTGCGCTTGTGATTGTGATAGTCCGTGCCCTAGAGATTGCGATTGTGTTTGACTTTGCGCCTGGGATTGTGCTTGACCTTGTCCATGGCCTTGAGATTGTGTCTGTGCTTGAGATTGGGCCTGTGACTGTGATTGATATCCTCCTTGTCCTAGGGATTGCGATTGTGATTGTGATTGTGCTTGCGACTGGCCTTGTGATAGTCCTTGGCCCTGTGCTTGAGCTTGCGCTTGAGCTTGTGATTCTGCAACTCCTGAGCTAGGCATATATGGTGAACCATACCCGTACAACGGATATGCTGACTGCGGCCCATAAAGTCCTCGTAAATGAGAATTCGCGGCTGATTCTGCCAGAGCATGTGCATTCGTGTTCGCTTGACTTGGTAAATAATTTATACTTCTGCGTACTATACGATTTGCTGAGGTTTGAGCTTGAGCATTACTTGCTGCAGAGCTAGGAATATAAGAAGAATATGGTGATAGATATCCACTTAGAGGACCACGGCCTAGATAATTCGACTGCGCATTGGCAAGTGCTTCAGCTTGCGCAACGCTAGATCCTCGGATGCCCCCGGATGCAGTGTGAGCAAGCGCATTGGCTTCCGCTGCAGCAGATCCATATCCAGATGAAGGATATGCTAATAGCGGACCATAAAGTCCTTGTGAATGAGAATTTGCAGCTGATTCTGCCAGAGCATGCGCATTCGCGTTCGCGTGACTTGGTAAATAACTTAAACTTCTGCGTACAATACCACTTGCTAAGGCCTGAGCTTGAGCATTACTTGCTGCAGAGCTAGGAATATAAGAAGAATATGGTGATAGATATCCACTTAGAGGACCACGGCCTAGATAATTCGACTGCGCATTGGCAAGTGCTTCAGCTTGCGCAACGCTAGATCCTCGGATGCCCCCGGATGCAGTGTGAGCAAGCGCATTGGCTTCCGCTGCAGCAGATCCATATCCAGATGAAGGATATGCTAATAGCGGACCATAAAGTCCTTGTGAATGAGAATTAGCAGCTGATTCTGCCAGAGCATGCGCATTCGCGTTCGCGTGACTTGGTAAATAATTTATACTTCTGCGTACTATACGATTTGCTGAGGTTTGAGCTTGAGCATTACTTGCTGCAGAGCTAGGAATATAAGAAGAATATGGTGATAGATATCCACTTACAGGACCACGGCCTAGATAATTCGACTGCGCATTGGCAAGTGCTTCAGCTTGCGCAACGCTAGATCCTGAGATGCCCCCGGATGCAGTCTGTGCAAGCGCATTGGCTTCTGCTGCTGCAGAACCATATCCAGACCAGGGATATGCTATTTGTGGACCATAAATTCCTGGTAAATAAGAATTAGCCGCTGATTCTGCCAGAGCGTGCGCTTCGGCATTTGCTTGACTTGGTAAATAATTTAAATTTCCACGTCCCATAGCAATTGATGAGGCCTGAGCTTGAGCATTACTTGCTGCAGAGCTAGGAATATAGGGTGAATATGGTGATAGATATCCACTTAGAGGGCCACCGCCTAGAGAATTCGAGTGCGCATTGGCAAGTGCTTCAGCTTGAGCAATACTAGATCCTGAGATGCCCCCGGTTGCAGTCTGTGCAAGCGCATTGGCTTCCGCTGCAGCAGATCCATATCCAGATGAAGGATATGCTAACAGCGGGCCATAATGTCCTTGTAAATGAGAATTTGCAGCTGATTCTGCCAGAGCATGCGCATTCGCGTTCGCGTGACTTGGTAAATAACTTAAACTTCTGCGTACAATACCACTTGCTAAGGCATGAGCTTGAGCATTACTTGCTGTAGAGCTAGGAATATAGGGTGAATATGGTGATAGATATCCACTTAGAGGACCACCGCTTAGAGAATTCGACTGCGCATTGGCAAGTGCTTCAGCTTGAGCAATACTAGATCCTGAGATGCCCCCGGTTTCAGTCTGTGCCAGCGCATTGGCTTCCGCTGCAGCAGATCCATATCCAGACCAGGGATATGCTATTTGTGGACCATAAATTCCTGGTAAATAAGAATTAGCCGCTGATTCTGCCAGGCGTGCGCTTCGGCATTTGCTTGACTTGGTAAATAATTTATACTTCTGCGTACTATACGATTTGCTGAGGTTTGAGCTTGAGCATTACTTGCTGCAGAGCTAGGAATATAGGGTGAATATGGTGATAGATATCCACTTAGAAGACCACCACCTAGAGAATTCGAGTGCGCATTGGCAAGTGCTTCAGCTTGAGCAATACTAGATCCTGAGATGCCCCCGGTTGCTGTCTGAGCAAGCGCATTAGCTTCTGCTGCTGCAGAACCATATCCAGACCAGGGATATGCTATCCTTGGACTATAAATTCCTGGTAAATTAGAATTAGCTGCTGATTCTGCCAGAGCATGCGCATTCGCGTTCGCGTGACTTGGTAAATAATTTAAATTTCCACGTCCATAGCAATTGATGAGGCCTGAGCTTGAGCATTACTGCTGCAGAGCTAGGAATATAGAATTGAATATGGTGATAGATATCCATAGAGGACCACCGCCTAGAGAATTCGACTGCGCATTGGCAGTGCTTCAGCTTGAGCAATACTAGATCCTGAGATGCCCCGGTTGCTGTCTGAGCAAGCGCATTGGCTTCCGCTGCAGCAGATCCATATCCAGACCAGGATATGCTATTTGTGGACCATAAATTCCTGGTAAATAAGAATTAGCTGCTGATTCTGCCAGAGCGTGCGCTTCGGCATTTGTGACTTGGTAAATAACTTAAACTTCTGCGTACAATACCACTTGCTAAGGCCTGAGCTTGAGCATTACTGCTGCAGAGCTAGGAATATAAGAAGAATATGGTGATAGATATCCACTTAGAGGACCACCGCCTAGAAATTCGACTGCGCATTGGCAAGTGCTTCAGCTTGAGCAATACTAGATCCTGAGATGCCCCGGTTGCAGTCTGTGCAAGCGCATTGGCTTCTGCTGCTGCAGAGACCATATCCAGACCAGGGATATGCTGTTGTGGACCATAAATTCCTGGTAAATAAGAATTAGCCGCTGATTCTGCCAGAGCGTGCGCTTCGGCATTTGCTTGACTTGGTAAATAATTTAAATTTCCACGTCCATAGCAATTGATGAGGCCTGAGCTTGAGCATTACTGCTGCAGAGCTAGGAATATAGGGTGAATATGGTGATAGATATCCATAGAGGACCACCGCCTGAAATTCGACTGCGCATTGGCAGTGCTTCAGCTTGAGCAATACTAGATCCTGAGATGCCCCGGTTGCTGTCTGAGCAAGCGCGTTAGCTTCTGCTGCTGCAGAGACCATATCCAGACCAGGGATATGCTATCCTTGGACTATAAATTCCTGGTAAATAAGAATTAGCTGCTGATTCTGCCAGAGCATGCGCATTCGTATTGGCGTGACTTGGTAAATAATTTAAATTTCCACGTCCATAGCAATTGATGAGGCCTGAGCTTGAGCATTACTGCTGCAGAGCTAGGAATATAGGGTGAATATGGTGATAGATATCCACTTAGAGGACCACCGCCTAGAAATTCGACTGCGCATTGGCAGTGCTTCAGCTTGAGCAATACTAGATCCTGAGATGCCCCGGCTGCAGTCTGTGCAAGCGCATTGGCTTCTGCTGCTGCAGAACCATATCCAGACCAGGATATGCTATTTGTGGACCATAAATTCCTGGTAAATAAGAATTAGCTGCTGATTCTGCCAGAGCGTGCGCTTCAGCTTGAGCAATACTAGATCCTGAGATGCCCCGGTTGCAGTCTGTGCAAGCGCATTGGCTTCCGCTGCAGCAGATCCATATCCAGATGAAGGATATGCTAATAGCGGACCATAAAGTCCTTGTGAATGAGAATTTGCAGCTGATTCTGCCAGGCGTGCGCTTCGGCATTTGTGACTTGGTAAATAACTTAAACTTCTGCGTACAATACCACTTGCTAAGGCCTGAGCTTGAGCATTACTTGCTGCAGAGCTAGGAATATAAGAAGAATATGGTGATAGATATCCACTTAGAGGACCACCGCCTAGAGAATTCGACTGCGCATTGGCAGTGCTTCAGCTTGAGCAATACTAGATCCTGAGATGCCCCGGCTGCAGTCTGTGCAAGCGCATTGGCTTCCGCTGCAGCAGATCCATATCCAGACCAGGATATGCTATCCTTGGAGTATAAATTCCTGGTAAATAAAATTAGCCGCTGATTCTGCCATAGCATGCGCATTCGTATTAGCGTGACTTGGTAAGTAATTTATACTTCTGCGTACAATACCACTTGCTAAGGCCTGAGCTTGAGCATTACTTGCTGCAGAGCTAGGAATATAAGAAGAATATGGTGAAAGATAACCACTTAGAGGACCACGGCCTACATAATTCGAGTGCGCATTGGCAAGTGCTTCAGCTTGCGCAACGCTAGATCCTCTGATGCCCCCGGATGAAGTCTGTGCAAGCGCATTGGCTTCTGCTGCTGCAGAACCATATCCAGACCAGGGATATGGCATCCTGGGACCATAAATTCCTGGTAAATAAGAATTAGCCGCTGATTCTGCCATAGCATGCGCATTCGTATTAGCGTGACTTGGTAAATAATTTAAATTTCCACGTCCCATAGCAATTGATGAGGCCTGAGCTTGAGCATTACTTGCTGCTGAGCTAGGAATATGGGGTGAATATGGTGATAGATATCCACTTAGAGGACCACGGCCTAGATAATTCGACTGCGCATTGGCAAGTGCTTCAGCTTGCGCAACGCTAGATCCTCTGATGCCCCCGGATGAAGTCTGCGCAATCGCATTGGCTTCTGCTGCTGCAGAACCATATCCAGACCAGGGATATGCTATCCTGGGACTATAAATTCCTGGTAAATAAGAATTAGCCGCTGATTCTGCCAGAGCATGCGCATTCGTATTAGCGTGACTTGGTAAGTAATTTATACTTCTGCGTACAATACCACTTGCTAAGGCCTGAGCTTGAGCATTACTTGCTGCTGAGCTGGGAATATAGGGTGAATATGGTGATAGATATCCACTTAGAGGACCACGGCCTAGATAATTCGACTGCGCATTGGCAAGTGCTTCAGCTTGCGCAACGCTAGATCCTCTGATGCCCCCGGATGAAGTCTGCGCAATCGCATTGGCTTCTGCTGCTGCAGAACCATATCCAGACCAGGGATATGCTATTTGTGGACCATAAATTCTGGTAAATAAGAATTAGCCGCTGATTCTGCCAGAGCATGCGCATTCGTATTAGCGTGACTTGGTAAATAATTTAAATTTCCGTCCCATAGCAATTGATGAGGCCTGAGCTTGAGCATTACTTGCTGCAGAGCTAGGAATATAGGGTGAATATGGTGATAGATATCCACTTAGAGGACCACCGCCTAGAGAATTCGACTGCGCATTGGCAAGTGCTTCAGCTTGAGCAATACTAGATCCTGAGATGCCCCGGTTGCTGTCTGAGCAAGCGCATTGGCTTCCGCTGCAGCAGATCCATATCCAGACCAGGATATGCTATTTGTGGACCATAAATTCTGGTAAATAAGAATTAGCCGCTGATTCTGCCAGAGCGTGCGCTTCGGCATTTGCTTGACGGTAAATAATTTAAATTTCCGTCCCATAGCAATTGATGAGGCCTGAGCTTGAGCAATACTAGATCTGAGATGCCCCCGGTTTCAGTCTGTGCCAGCGCATTGGCTTCCGCTGCAGCAGATCCATATCCAGATGAAGGATATGCTAACAGCGGGCCATAAAGTCCTTGTAAATGTGAATTTGCAGCTGATTCTGCCAAAGCATGCGCATTTGTATTAGCGTGACTTGGTAAGTAATTTATACTTCTGCGTACAATACCACTTGCTAAGGCCTGAGCTTGAGCATTACTTGCTGCAGAGCTAGGAATATAGGGTGAATATGGTGATAGATATCCACTTAGAGGACCACCGCCTAGAGAATTCGACTGCGCATTGGCAAGTGCTTCAGCTTGAGCAATACTAGATCCTGAGATGCCCCCGGTTGCAGTCTGTGCAAGCGCATTGGCTTCTGCTGCTGCAGAACCATATCCAGACCAGGGATATGCTATCCTTGGACTATAAATTCCTGGTAAATTAGAATTAGCCGCTGATTCTGCCAGAGCGTGCGCTTCGGCATTTGCTTGACGGTAAATAATTTATACTTCTGCGTACAATACCACTTGCTAAGGCCTGAGCTTGAGCATTACTTGCTGCAGAGCTAGGAATATGGGGTGAATATGGTGATAGATATCCATAGAGGACCACCGCCTAGAAATTCGACTGCGCATTGGCAGTGCTTCAGCTTGAGCAATACTAGATCCTGAGATGCCCCGGTTGCAGTCTGTGCAAGCGCATTGGCTTCTGCTGCTGCAGAACCATATCCAGACCAGGATATGCTATTTGTGGACCATAAATTCCTGGTAAATAAGAATTAGCTGCTGATTCTGCCATAGCATGCGCATTCGTATTAGCGTGACTTGGTAAATAATTTAAATTTCCACGTCCCATAGCAATTGATGAGGCCTGAGCTTGAGCATTACTTGCTGCAGAGCTAGGAATATAGGGTGAATATGGTGATAGATATCCACTTAGAGGACCACCGCCTAGAGAATTCGACTGCGCATTGGCAAGTGCTTCAGCTTGAGCAATACTAGATCCTGAGATGCCACCGGTTGCAGTCTGAGCAAGCGCATTAGCTTCTGCTGCTGCAGAACCATATCCAGACCAGGGATATGCTATCCTTGGAGTATAAATTCCTGGTAAATAAGAATTAGCCGCTGATTCTGCCAGAGCGTGCGCTTCGGCATTTGCTTGACTTGGTAAATAATTTAAATTTCCACGTCCCATAGCAATTGATGAGGCCTGAGCTTGAGCATTACTTGCTGCAGAGCTAGGAATATAGAATTGAATATGGTGATAGATATCCATAGAGGACCACCGCCTAGAATTCGACTGCGCATTGGCAGTGCTTCAGCTTGAGCAATACTAGATCCTGAGATGCCCCGGTTGCAGTCTGTGCAAGCGCATTGGCAAGTGCTTCAGCTTGAGCAATACTAGATCCTGAGATGCCCCCGGTTGCAGTCTGTGCAAGCGCATTGGCTTCTGCTGCTGCAGAACCATATCCAGACCAGGGATATGCTATCCTTGGACTATAAATTCCTGGTAAATTAGAATTAGCCGCTGATTCTGCCAGAGCGTGCGCTTCGGCATTTGCTTGACTTGGTAAATAATTTAAATTTCCACGTCCCATAGCAATTGATGAGGCCTGAGCTTGAGCATTACTTGCTGCAGAGCTAGGAATATAGGGTGAATATGGTGATAGATATCCACTTAGAGGACCACCGCCTAGAGAATTCGACTGCGCATTGGCAAGTGCTTCAGCTTGAGCAATACTAGATCCTGAGATGCCCCGGTTGCAGTCTGTGCAAGCGCATTGGCTTCCGCTGCAGCAGATCCATATCCAGACCAGGGATATGCTATTTGTGGACCATAAATTCCTGGTAAATAAGAATTAGCCGCTGATTCTGCCAGAGCGTGCGCTTCGGCATTTGCTTGACTTGGTAAATAATTTAAATTTCCACGTCCCATAGCAATTGATGAGGCCTGAGCTTGAGCATTACTTGCTGCAGAGCTAGGAATATAAGAAGAATATGGTGATAGATATCCACTTAGAGGACCACCGCCTAGAGAATTCGACTGCGCATTGGCAAGTGCTTCAGCTTGAGCAATACTAGATCCTGAGATGCCCCCGGCTGCAGTCTGTGCAAGCGCATTGGCTTCTGCTGCTGCAGAACCATATCCAGACCAGGGATATGCTATTTGTGGACCATAAATTCCTGGTAAATAAGAATTAGCCGCTGATTCTGCCAGAGCGTGCGCTTCGGCATTTGCTTGACTTGGTAAATAAGAATTAGCCGCTGATTCTGCCAGAGCGTGCGCTTCGGCATTTGCTTGACGGTAAATAATTTAAATTTCCACGTCCATAGCAATTGATGAGGCCTGAGCTTGAGCATTACTTGCTGCAGAGCTAGGAATATGGGGTGAATATGGTGATAGATATCCACTTAGAGGACCACCGCCTAGAGAATTCGACTGCGCATTGGCAAGTGCTTCCAGCTTGAGCAATACTAGATCCTGAGATGCCCCGGTTGCAGTCTGTGCAAGCGCATTGGCTTCTGCTGCTGCAGAACCATATCCAGACCAGGGATATGCTATTTGTGGACCATAAATTCTGGTAAATAAGAATTAGCTGCTGATTCTGCCAGGCGTGCGCTTCGGCATTTGCTTGACTTGGTAAATAATTTAAATTTCCACGTCCCATAGCAATTGATGAGGCCTGAGCTGAGCATTACTTGCTGCAGAGCTAGGAATATAGAATTGAATATGGTGATAGATATCCACTTAGAGGACCACCGCCTGAAATTCGACTGCGCATTGGCAAGTGCTTCAGCTTGAGCAATACTAGATCCTGAGATGCCCCGGTTTCAGTCTGTGCCAGCGCATTGGCTTCTGCTGCTGCAGATCCATATCCAGACCAGGATATGCTATCCTTGGAGTATAAATTCCTGGTAAATAAGAATTAGCTGCTGATTCTGCCAGGCGTGCGCTTCGGCATTTGCTTGACTTGGTAACAATTTAAATTTCCGTCCCATAGCAATTGATGAGGCCTGAGCTGAGCATTACTTGCTGCAGAGCCAGGAATATAGGGTGAATATGGTGATAGATATCCACTTAGAGGACCACCGCCTAGAAATTCGACTGCGCATTGGCAAGTGCTTCAGCTTGAGCAATACTAGATCCTGAGATGCCCCGGTTTCAGTCTGTGCCAGCGCATTGGCTTCCGCTGCAGCAGATCCATATCCAGACCAGGGATATGCTGTTGTGGACCATAAATTCTGGTAAATAATTTAAATTTCCACGTCCCATAGCAATTGATGAGGCCTGAGCTTGAGCATTACTTGCTGCAGAGCTAGGAATATAGGGTGAATATGGTGATAGATATCCACTTAGAGGACCACCGCCTAGAGAATTCGACTGCGCATTGGCAAGTGCTTCAGCTTGAGCAATACTAGATCCTGAGATGCCCCCGGTTGCAGTCTGTGCAAGCGCATTGGCTTCTGCTGCTGCAGAACCATATCCAGACCAGGGATATGCTATTTGTGGACCATAAATTCCTGGTAAATAAGAATTAGCCGCTGATTCTGCCAGAGCGTGCGCTTCGGCATTTGCTTGACTTGGTAAATAATTTAAATTTCCACGTCCCATAGCAATTGATGAGGCCTGAGCTTGAGCATTACTTGCTGCAGAGCTAGGAATATAGGGTGAATATGGTGATAGATATCCACTTAGAGGACCACCGCCTAGAGAATTCGACTGCGCATTGGCAAGTGCTTCAGCTTGCGCAATGCCAGATCCAAGGATGCCCCCGGAAGCAGTCTGAGCAAGCGCATTGGCTTCTGCTGCTGCAGATCCATATCCAGATAAGGGATACGCTAACTGCGGACCATAGAGTCCTTGTAAATAAGGATTCGCCGCTGATTCTGCCAGAGCGTGCGCTTCGGCATTTGCTTGACTTGGTAAATAATTTAAATTTCCACGTCCCATAGCAATTGATGAGGCCTGAGCTTGAGCATTACTTGCTGCAGAGCTAGGAATATAGGGTGAATATGGTGATAGATATCCACTTAGAGGACCACCGCCTAGAGAATTCGACTGCGCATTGGCAAGTGCTTCAGCTTGAGCAATACTAGATCCTGAGATGCCCCCGGTTGCAGTCTGTGCAAGCGCATTGGCTTCTGCTGCTGCAGAACCATATCCAGACCAGGGATATGCTATTTGTGGACCATAGAGTCCTTGTAAATAAGGATTCGCCGCTGATTCTGCCAGAGCATGGGCATCCGCGTTCGCTTGACTAATTCCTCCAACTGAAATCGGTATGGCGCGTGCCAATCTATCTTCGCGACTTAATTCAGCATTCTCAAATTCAGAATCGATAAGTTCATTTGGTCCACCTGTATACAAATATAAATAATTTCAACATCAAATTAAATTATCAGCCAGTATTAGTGATATATTAATGTAAAATTTTGTCGATGTGAGCGAATGAAGATTGTGTTACAGTTTATGTTCTCACATTCCTTTGTGTTTAATGTTTTCTGTATTATTATTTTATGGAGTACCATAAAAGTATATTCATTAATTAATAGTAATATTAAGGGCCTAATTTACAATGTGCTTGGAGTTACGGTTTAGCTTATCTCTGTGCACGTTGAATATCGAGGGGAAACCTCCATATCTGAAATATTATTATGGATTGTTTTGAACTCTCGTTTAGTCCACCTACCAGTAGTGGACAGCAGCGAGGCTAACACGTTCTTAACCTCTAAATGGACCGCTGCAGGACCTAGACCTCTCCCATGTAAGTAAAGTACTGCTGGGTAAAGGCCTTCTTCTCAAATACGAGTATCAGAGAGGGTTTAGAAGCCGGGAAGGGCCCACCTTGGTGCTTCAGTGCGCCATAAAGGCAACGGTCGGCAAACTGATTGCCAAACACAACACCGGATGCTCAACTCTTTCCAACCTCACAAAAATAAGGAACTCCTTTTTGAGGAGTTGAGGGACATTTATAGGATACTACTTTACTTAAATAAATAAGTAATACGTATAGATATTTTTTGGGCTACGATTAAGTAGGCTCAACACTTTAACAATTGTAGAAAGGGACATATTTATTACATTTTCATATGAACATGATTTTTTTTTATAAATAATTCAAATTCAAATGACGAATTTAATCTGTAAATATCTTAATTAATGCAACCAACATTAATCAAAGATCAGCCTTCAAATAACACCCTTCAAACGGGAAGACAACAGTGGTTACACTGTTCCTTGGCGGCAAAACAAATAGACTAGAGAGTATTACCTAGCCAGAAGACTTCGTGGGAAAAAAAAAAGGTTACCTATCCCGAAATATCCTTGTCACGCTATATATGTTGGACTGATCGCACGATAAGGAAAATATGAATATTGTTCACGATTTTGAATAAATATGCATCAAGATAATAGGTGAGCTAATATGTTTACTAAAAAGTACAGGGACGGTATCTAATTACTATAGAAACGGTAAGTAAATTAAACATAGTATTCATTACGGACTTACCATGTTTGAGATCTTTCTTGTTTAGTAAGTCTTGACTTTTCACTCCTGAAAATAACAGAATGGCAAGGAAGAAAAGGCTTCCAACTACGCCTCCTTGCATTTTTATTTTAGTATATATCCCCCTTATTTTTTTTAAACCGTACCCCCAATAGACTGTATGAAATGAAACCTAATCCTCAACTGCGAAAATTTATATCTTAACAGGCATTTATAAGTACATGTTAGTTACTCCGTGAAAATCGTTGGTTATTTTGATTTATTGGTATACATGATATATTAAAGTTTTCATTCGTAAACGATTTGCAACGCATGCTGTTAATCGGTTCCATCACAATAATTTGCTTTAGACGTCATGTAAGGTTTTGTGTAACTACATTGAGATTTGTTTAAATATTATTTTATCATTGTCTTATATACATATATATACAAGGCCCCGATCTTGTGGGAGCTTATGGGGGCACGCAGTGGCTCCCAAAGGCAATTACGAAAATATCGAAAAAAAGTCATGAAAACTGAATTTGAAAAAAATTCAAAAAAACAAGTGTTGGTAACCTTTACAATTTTTTTGGATTTTAGGGAGGGGAGCGGGTACAAAAAATTATAGACTTACAACTTTCGAGAATTAACGTGCCCCCGAAAAAGAAGTGACAAAAAAAAGCCTGTATATATACGTATCTATTATCACACGTGGAAGTAATTTTAGGAGGTTATAATAAAAGATAAATTCGTATAATCCCACTAAATTTATTTTAATAAATATGAAGCGTAAACAGTTGTCAGTTTTATGATGCTAAATTAAATTAATGCTCATCAAATCCAAAAGCCTGGCTAAGTGTTCTTTTTGAGAGATCATGTCAAGTATTGGTTATCTGGAAAAATAACATTCTACATTTCCATTAATTGTATAAATTATTGAATATTTACCAGTAATCGTGAATGTTACCTTTGAATGATTATTTTTCGACTTCATCTGCAATTGGCTGGGGCGGATCAACGTTCTTAACTTTTAGGACGCCTGGGATCAAAGGTCCATTGGCTTCAAGAGCTCGCTTTTTTCTTGTTTTTTCTTCGCCACTTTTGAAACTTGCTGTTTGCGCTTGCGATTGTGCTTGTGCTTGAGACATACTTCCACCAAAATATGGCCATCCACCGGACATGCTTTGGGTCTGAGCTTGAGCCTGCGACTGAGCTTCCCCGCCGAAACCACCTAAGCTAGCAGTTTGAGCTTGTGATTGGGCTTGGGATTCTGCGTCTGACCATTGATTGCCGTATACTCCAGTCAAGGGCTTGGTTATAGCATTCGCGTTGGGACCTGGCCAGTTGCGTTGGCTACCATATAGCCCGTTCATGGTACTGGCCACAGCGTTTGCATCCGCGTTAGACCATCCACCTTGACCACCATATATCCCGGTAGCAGTATTGGCTATAGCGTTTGCATCCGCGTTAGACCATCCACCGTATTGTCTAATTGCGGCATTGGCTGCAGCATTAGCATTAGCACTAGACCATCCACCGAACCCAGTATTTGCGGCTTCAGCTGCAGCATTAGCATCAGCACTTGACCAACCACCAGAGCCAAGATTTGCAGCATTAGCCGCAGCATTCGCATTAGCATTTGATAAACCGCTTAATCCTCCATATACTCCAGTAGCAGCATTGGCGTTAGCATCGGCACTTGACAAGTCACCATAATGTGCATAGCCCATGCTAGCTGCATTTGCGTTAGCGTTTGCGTTAGACAAACCACCATATAATCCTGTAAAAGCATTCGCTACGGCATTAGCATCAGCAGTTGACCCTCCACCATAACCCCCTATAATGGCGTTCCCAATTGCACTTGAATCAGCTCCAGATCTTCTACTAAGACCTAGGTATGCTCCCGTTGCAGCGTTACTATTAGCGTCGGACCCTGACCAACCGCCGTACCCACCGGTGGCTGCATTAGATGCTGCCTCGGCTTGAGCTTGTGAAATACCACCGATGCCGTAATTTGCCGCAATCGCAGCCGCAGTGGCCTGTGAGTCAGCAGCTCCGACTCCTGCCGTATTTGCATTTGCATTAGCGGCGGCATTGGCTTGAGTATTCGAGCCAACTGGGATGTATGCTCCTGGTATATATCCTAAATACATTCCTCCGTTGTTTGCCTGCGCTAGAGCATTCGCTTGAGCGTTTGAGTAGTCACCTCCACGTAAGATTCCATTGAGGGCGCCAGCGTTAGCAGCGGCATTAGCTGATGATTCCCCATGGCTGGGTAACCAGCTGTTAAGGTGTTGGCCTGAGCATTGGCATTGGCATTACTCATGCCACCCATAGTATTAGAAATAGCGAGGCCGTTCGCAGCAGCCGAGGAGCCTCCTTTGTCCCAAGCTGAAATCATACGAGATGTTCCATTGCCGTTGTTATTTGCATTATATTTCATTACTTTTATGTGCGGAATCAAATTAAATCTTACCTAGCTGAGCCGGTGAGATCATTTCCGACGCTCCTGAAATTTGATAATTTTTGAATAACGATTCTTTAACTCTTCGCATCAATTCATCTGCTTCAAGTTAACGTTACGTAGTTAAATATTTTACAAGTTTTCTAACAATCCTCGTTTAATTCGTGGTTACGTATGTACTCACTGCAAACGGCGTCTGTGGAGCTTTCGACATACACGTAGTTGTATTTGACCTTGCAGACGTGGATGTGGCAGGTATCGCCAGGAATGCGGAACGGTACAAGAGGTTGATGTCCTCTGCATATTGGTGCTAATTAAATAGAAAAAAGTATGGATTAGATTCTATTAAAACTACAGGATACCTATTTCTGCAGGATTTCGTCGTCCAGCTCAACTTCCAATTGATCAGATTCTGTGATCTGCACAGGATTCGTTCTAGTACCGTAAGCATAAGATCAATCCAAAAGCAATCACTCTTCACTCTGTTCTGAATGAACTTTTTGCTCTATTTTAAATAATTAGTCGAGCATAGAATCAGAAATACAGGATCAATTATATTTATATTGTCATCCACAGGGGTAGGCAGAGATAACGGATTTACTTAAACCACATTTTGCTTCTCCGGGAGATTGCCATGAGATTTTCAAGGATGGTACCTTACTTGCCTCTAACAAATAGTAGGTAGCACACCAGATGGTAAGTGGTGACCACAGCCTATAATTACCCACAACCGTTCTCGATAAAGAATAAGGAAAGTGTTTCTTCCCTTCTGAGAATTAACATGAAACCTGTGGGCCTATAATTTGATCCGGTGGTCTTCATTACGCAAATAAATAAGCTGTGTGTGTTGTGATCGTGGTAATTCCACGGTTGAGTTATCCCGTCTATGCGCCACAGCCGGAATCTCCATGCACCGGAACTATCAGAAAAATATCGCTTCGAACGGTATTCGAACCCGTCACTACGATTGAACAGACAATGTCAGCCGAACGCTGTGATATAAAATGACACGATTAAATAAGAAAAATATTTGAGATTACCAAGATTACAGAACGGATTGTATAATTAGTAAAATTTCAAATTCGGGTGCTTTCAATTCAGGCGTTTTTTTTTTTTCAACTTCGTTACTCACTTGATCAACGAACAAAGCCATCTTATCAATTAAAAAAGAATTTACACTACATTCGCTTGGATTGTTACGTCTGCGCCATAATCGGCGTTGGTTCGGCCCGATTATATATATTACGTTGAACATTTTTGATTATCTACGATAATTTCACTTCAACATTTTTTCAATATCGCTATAACGTTACAGTCTTCGCGGATCGCGCTGTGTTAAATTTAAAATAAATACATTCACAGCGCCAATAGTGTAATGGTTCAGGGTGCTGGGTGAAACATGAGGTCGTAACTTCGGGCATCTCAGTCGACTATTGTCGAGAACTCCACTTCAGATACAAGATGTAAGGCTTAGCTGGAGGCTTAACAGAAATATGAGTAGTGTTACTTAATTCATAGTATTCTTTAAAAGAACGGAAGAAGAAAAAACAGCAGTTGCAATCTCTGTACAGTTGGTAGATCGCTGTGGTATAATTATATTATAGATTTGTGTCGGCGATATGGCCAATCCGGTACGTACCGTGATCGCAACCATGGGTGTGTCAAGCAATATGAAACGGTGGTAGTGGTGGCAGCGTGGTCAGAGCGTATCGCTATGGTTTTAAGCACTAGTTGATCTATTATTATTATTTGAAAAAGGGGGTAAACGAGCCAGCGGCTCATCTGAAGGTAAGTGATTACCGTCACCCGCGTGCTCGTACATCTGCAACACCAGAGGTAGCTGTAGATGCGTTACCGACCATTAAAGGTATTTGGTGGCTGGGAGGCAGAATGCGGAGGGGGATGGGGGAGAGTGGAATGAATGGTCACCTTATTCACCGAACGAAACCCAGAAGCACAAGATGCCTCTATTTCACGCCGGTATTCTGCGAGGTCGTGGCACTACCCCGGTCGAGGCGGCCCATTCGAGCAGTAGCTGAAGCTACCGCTTGGGTCTACCACGTATTTAAAAAAAACAACTGACCTGGGATCGATTGCCGATGCACCACTAAAACTGTTAACAGCAATATTAAATGATGAATTTACCACGTGCTCGGCGGTGAAGGAAAACATCGCGAGGAAAGCAGCATGTCTGAGAAATATTATTCCGAGGACATGTGAAGTCCGCCAACCCGCATTGGAGCAGCGTGGCGGACCCTTCCCGGCTCCTAAACCCTCTCGGATATATGAGGAGAATGAGGCCTTTGCTTAGCAGTGAGCTTTGAGCTTTGACATGCTGCTCGTCGTCAAACACCTCAGCACCCAGCGACTGTGGGTGTTGTAAAGCACACGAAACGTCGAGAATAAAAAGTTGAAATTAAACTCTATATGATCTGTAAATAAAAGATCCTTCTCTAAGGGAATAGTGCGAAATAACTTTGTTGTAACATCTAACAAATATGTCATATCCTCCCATCAGTTAGTAGTTAGTGGACACACTAATTAATCGACTAAGAATGAAGAAGGCGAGGTTTCTTACCCACGTAGATGATCACTGCCACCGAATACAATTTGGATCCTGAAACACAGTCATGCTTAACTTTAATTTATCGATTAGGAACGGTATTCCAGTGGTCAGGGCGCTAGCTTCGCTTTTATTGAGCGCGAGTGACCTGAAAATGGTTAATAGCAATTTCAAGTGCTGCATTTACCACGTGCTTTTGGCGGTGAAGGAAAAGGTTGTGAGGAAATATGCATGTATGAGAATAAATAAAAAATATTATTTCGAGGATATGTGAAGTCCGGCCAACTCGCACTGGAGCAACATGGCGGGCCCTTACCGGCTCCGAAAACCCTTTCAGATATTTAAGGAGGAGGCCTTTGCCCAGAACTCGGTACTTACCTGCTGCCACTTTAGTATTTTCAGTGTAAAGTAATATTTATAGTGACATTATTCATTATCTCTTTCAAACTTAACGTTTTTTATTGTAATCTTTGTACTATTGAAGTCTACCGTCCGCGTTGGTAACATATTTCAGCTAACAACCGAAGTTTTTTTTATTTCATTCATTCATTCATTCATTCAAGTTTTCAACAACTCGTCACCGCCTTCCCGTGCCTGATGTTACTTGTCGCATACTAGTGTATGACACAGCTTTTAAACGAAATTTCTAGATTGATTTTCTTAACATCAATCAACAGCTATTCAATAAATATTCATTGCCAATAATATCTGTACGTACCCCAAATATTGGCTTAGATTGGAATTCTAACCCAGGCCCCCGAAAACTCAGTGGTCAGGCATGTTCAGCAGTGAGTCATGCGATGGTCACATTATTTGCGTAGGCAGTTTAAAGGTTTCCTTACCGGATTCTGGAACTGGTACTGGCACTAATCTGTCTTTGCCTGGAATGGTAATGTATCGGTTGACAGGATACGGAAAGGGAACTGGTGGTGACGGTACGGGAAACGGAATCGGCACTGGTACGTCCCTGACCGGCCCGGGGACAGGCACCGGGTACGGTATCTGAACCGGCGGAGATGGAACTGGTACGGGGACTTTCCTCTCGGGACCGGGGACAATTTCGGTTATCGGATATGGGACTTTGTAGATTTTCGGTGGCGAGAGAACCGGGTACGGGCGATCGACCATGTAAGGGACGGGTACTCTCTTCTCATATGGCACTGGCACTGGTACCGATGGTCCACGGATGTAAATCTTCTCCGGCGGCGTTGGTACGGGCACTGGTACGGGTACCAAGATTCGCTTTCCGGGAACTGGAACCGGTACGGGGTAGGGTCGCGGCGGGCCTGGTATTACTATCGGCGGTGGACCTACCGGGTAGTTACACTGATATTTCTCCAAAAATAAAACACAATTAAGATGGTTGTTCACTGTTTTATATGTGGTAGAGCCAAGCGGCGGCTTTTGCTGCTGCTCGAATGTGCCGGCTCGACAAGATCGGTACCACGGCATCACAGAATTCCGGTGTTAAGTAGAGGCATCTTGTGCATCTACGTTTCCCCTCCCCATCCCCCTCCCCATACTCCCTCCCATCTCCCAAATATTCTTAAAGGTCGGCGGCGCATTTACAGCACCTCTCTTTACACAAAAAAATATACAACGCACGCAAATCTATTAAGAACTGCGTCGCAGCGCCTGTTCTGATTTCGGAGATACGAAAGGATCCGCCACGTTGCTCCAGTGCGTGTTGGCGGATTTAACATAGCCGACGAAAAAATAAAAATTATTTCTCATACATGCGGGTTTCCCCATCTCATCCGTACCTGATAGCTAACAAATAAAGCTATCCAAGATTGTCGAACTCAAATCCCGCAGACCACTAATGGGGAGCAGCATCACCTGTGCTAGGGTACCGGCACTGCTCCCACCAACCCGCTGGCCCGGTGTGGTTGGTCCGGACGAACCTTTGTAAGTAAAGCATTCCGGCTTGTGCTGACGTTTTACTTGGATAGGTCAATGTTCAGCAGTGGACTTATAAATATATATAAGGTTGATGAAGTGGAAACATTTATGATATTTATGTTGAGGGTTTTCGTTATAAAAACTTCAGTAGTTTTTTGTATAGCGAAGATGATTTTTTTTAGTTTTCTACAAGTGTTACGTGGTTAAGTGTAGATACTTACAAAGAGATTCTCGTATCGGTGACTGCGCTACTGGTCCTGGACTGGGTATTTTCATTTCTTCTTGGAGAGGCACAGGGTTCGGGACCTCCCAAGGTGCGTCGATTATTATTGGATCTAGAAAAAGCAAATCTTAATTTTATACTACTTATAGTAAGTTTATACTACTAATAGTTTTAAGAATGTGATTTCTGAATACACTGTACAAACGTACAGATAGTACATGTATACGTATGTACTACCACGTACAGGTATGACGCCTGCGCAGTGTTGGTCGGGTGGTCGATGGATGCAGGTGGCTCAGGACCGAGCTTTGTGGCAATCTTTGGGGGAGGCCTATGTACAAGTCCACTACTTGTGATAGGCTAAAATGATGATGATGATCATATATATTGATATATACATATATCAATACGTATGGGTTACATAATCAGGAGGTCCGGGGACCACGGCTGCTGTAAAAAGCACTTGAAACGTCGGTAATATTAAAACAAAATTAGACGTGAAATTAAAACGTGTAGTCTTCTAATACATTGAATTATTATAGGAGGTCCGCTGTTGGAGAATTTGTAAAGGGTTAATATGGTTTTTTAAATTAAATCACCAATTAATAAAAAAAAAACTTGTTAACCAGTTAAAACAATTCCCAACTTAGTCATGTTAATTAGAATTAAGATTTCGCAAAGTCTTCAATTGCAGGTAATGCTGCACTCAAAGCGATTTTCCAACTATTGCTGAAGCTTTGTATCAATATATTAAACAATATAAAGTGAATTTTTTGTTCATAAAATAGGAGAGGTAGTACGTAAAATAGTATTTACAAAATTAAAAAAAAAATGGTCCATGGTCGTGTTCATTTATATTTGCCTCCATTTACCAAATACTCACGGGTCCTACCTCTGTAACTAATAAAAAGGGGAAAGAGGGGGACGGGGGACGGTACGGTTAACCACGCACATACTTACTTTGGCTTGGCTAAATAAATAATTTAAAAAAAAATCAAATAAACATAAGTCAATACCATCTAAGTTGATTATAATATCTCCAGGTCCGATAATTTGAAATTCAGTTCTGGACTGCGCCGTCTCCTCTACGTCACCCGCGCGGTCTTCTGGTAAAAAAAAGTGGAACTACGTTGACTATAGTCCTTCAAAACATCCTTCATAATATTTCCGATTATTATAAGTTAGACCACAGCATATTTTTCTAATAAATACATACATATATGGTATGAACTGAAGTTAGTAAAATTAAAAAAAAAAATACTCGCTTTGCTACTAGGTTTTTTTCTAATAGCAAACATGGTACATCCTGTTGATATGGTGCGATGCTTCTGTCCATGTGACAGTCCAGGGGTACACTTAAAGGTAGCCAGTATAGGAGCGTACTGTGAGGCCTTCAGAATCCTCGAGGGTTATGATGCATCTGTAACCTTCTGCGATAGAAGTTGTTTTCTGGTGTCCGCGGGTAGTACAGTGCAGGTGTAGTAATGAACTCTCTCTCTCTCTCTCTCTTTCGTGAAACTCTTTTGGCAGAAGCACAGTGAGTACTTACTAGGAGGGCATTTGTTGCACGGAGCGCATTTGGGATACAGTGTGTTGTAGGCGGAAGTGAAGCAGCCGCAAACGTAGCAGTCGATCCCTCTCCGCACGTAGAACATATCTCCCTCTTGGGAGCATCGCTGGTCTCCTGCATTAATAATGAATTTTATATTTCAGAGAAGCAACCATCTCCAATCCCCATACACCTACCCTTAGGGGTGCAGTATATACTTCAAGGGACAACCCTGAAGACATACCCTGAAGGCATATGAAAAAAAAAATCATCAAAATTAGTTCATTAATTCAAAAATTCAAAGGTATTGATAACCTCCCCTTTTTTGAAGTCGGTGGAAAAATAGAGAATATATTATTGGTACACTATAAACCGCCGGAAGAATACAGCATTGAGTACGGCTTCATTCGTTGCCTAGATTCGTTTCCGACCCGCTCGGTTAGGTCTGAATGAACCCTTAGAGTGACTATATCAGGCGCATGCAATTATCCTCTGATTACAGTGAACTGAAATCTTACATGAAATTTTATGTACCGAGTAATTTACCTACTCGGCGTTGAAAAGAAAGAAAAGAACCTGATCCACTGCCCTCTCAAACCAATAACCTTAATAATTATAGTTAATGTAATATTATAGCAACAAACAGATAGAATTATTTAAAAAAAAATCAAATAAATATAAGTCAATACCATCTAAGTTGATTATAATATCTCCAGGTCCGATAATTTGAAATTCAGTTCTGGACTGCGCCGTCTCCTCTACGTCACCCGCGCGGTCTTCTGGTAAAAAAAAAAGTGGAACTACGTTGACTATAGTCCTTCAAAACGTCCTTCATAATATTTCCGATTATTATAAGTTAGACCACAGCGTATTTTTCTAATAAATACATACATATATGGTATGAACTGAAGTTAGTAAAATTAAAATGTTTAAATTTAGATAAAATAAAGTAGTACATGTTTTTATTTTATTCCATTCGCAAGCCCTGCTTATATATATATTGTGTTATAAATTTGACTGTTTACATTCACATCCACTCATCTTTGGCGGCTGTACGCGAAACAAGATTGCGTATATTTTTACTTTTGTAATCCCCTATGTAAACCTTATGTAACGTAACGGTATCTTAAGTTTAAAACATTTCTAATATAAATATTTCTCTATAAATATCAGAAATATTCATGATATCTAGATCAAAGACAATGGTGCTTCCAACAAAGGACTCATTAGAAATATAATCACGACTTCGAAGCCCTATGAGGCATACCAATGATTTTATCGAAAAATATGTACGTGTTGGCTTGAACAATAAGACGGCGACAAGCTCACCGCCTGTCAAGTTTTCCTAAATAAGCTCTGGTGAAAAGTGGGTTGAAAAGATTAGAATGTCTAACTAACTTATGTTACAACTCAGTATTGAATAAACTACTTCTACTTACTTTCGCTAGAAAGCTTATAAATAGCTTATAATATAATTTCATAACAAAACACGGCACGACTTTCAATTCAAATTTGTACATAGTCACTACGGTGGGGGGCTGGTACTGCATTTCCACCATCAGACGATCGACAGATCCTCCACCATTAGTTGGTAGCTGAGGTTGACTTTTGGAGCAAACTTTGCTATAATTGACATTGCATCCTGACCCCTAAACCAATAACTTATATAGATTAGATACGACCTTCATCACATTTAATGAAAAATTCGGCGACTTCAAACGCGATTCGGCAATGAGGTCTTTGCCTGGGTATCATTGACCTAGTTAACTATTAACGCAAATACATCTTGAACCAAAGTAGTAGACTTAACTAAAATATTTTTTCTGTAACAAGACTCGTGTTATTACAGTTACGTACATAAAACATTAATATGTTTGGTGTATGATCCAGAAATGGCAGGTAAAATATGAGGCTAAATTTAATGTCGCATACAACCTGTATACTGTAAGCATTGCATGAAAGAGTCGTGGAGAAGCGCAAACTTTTGAACGAGGATCTGAATTGATATAGTTTTCATTGACCCATGAAAAAATTAATTGACTCGTTTACTACAGACATTTTTCCGTGTGGCTGTCAGAAGTAAAGAATAGCGCCAACCCTGTCTGACCATGGGTGTCGTAAAAGGCGACTAATGGTAAACAATTATATTAGGAGATGGGCAGCAGCATCTTCCTGCACTAGAACAAAAAAGAAACTGCGGTTGCCAACCCGCTCGCCAGGCGTGGCAACTAAGGCAAACCCCCCATGATATCTTTGGGGGAGGCCTATGTTCAGCAGTGGACTTCTGATAGGCTTAAATGATGAATGATGATGATGATGAAATGATGACTACAGATATTTATAAGATGTAATCATAATACAAGTTTATTTAATTCCACATATAAGTGTAGTAATATATTAATAACCATATCTATTGTGATAATATTAACGATGTTATATTACCAGTAATAAGAATGGTAGTTCGAAACGTGTCTGTTTCTTTTTATTTATTCGGGCAACAAACATTACAATAAAGTCACAGTAATAAGCGAATGAACTGAGAGGTTGTGTATGAAAAAGTGCTTACCATCGGGATTGGCAAAGGTCACAGTCAAGTAGCAGCAAAACAAAACAGCCTTCATTCGCCACATGTTACCTAAAATCGGCCCACTGACGATCCCAACCGCGCCAACCACTATTTAACCGGCATTCTGTTAATGCGTTGATAGCTGTAGATAATCAATTCACTTATTAAAAAGTTTAATAAGTCCGCGTATTTCAACAGCGCTGACTAGCCGTGACGCACATAAATCGAAGTGTGAAGAATTTAATTTTGCGCCGGCCCGTGAGCGAGTGTTGAGTAACTTTGTTACAGATTTCTGTTTTTTCTTTTTTTATTTCTTCTATTGCCATCCGCCAAGAGCCGACTAAGCTTGCTGATATTGTTTAAGTGGGACAGTAACAGTGTTTGCCACGCACTTCGGATTTGTGGAATCGGGTGTCGTCAGCGGTACGACTTAGGGTCCTTCAAGGGAAGAGCCTATTCCTTCCTTAATGGCCGGCATCGCATCTGTAGCTCCTCTGGTGTTGTGGATGTTCGTGGGCGTCGGTGATGACTTATCACCAGGTGAGCCGCACGCTCGTTTGCCCCCTTCTTCTATAAAAAATTAAGAGCTACAGTCCTCTTATTGTCTGGTATTTTATAAATATTAAAATTCTGTTTCTTATTATCATTAGACACACAGAAAGATAGGTTAAAAGTAAATGTGCCATTACATTGGACAAAGACCTCGTCCTCAAACACCTGAAAGGGTTTTGAAGCCGGGGTCCGCCACACTGCTCCAGTGCAGTCTTTCAGACTTCACATGACCAAGAAATATTATTTGTTTATTATCTCCCAGTCATGCAGGTTTCCTCGCGATGTTTTCCTTCACCGCCGAGCATGTGATAAATTCAGCACTTAAAATTGCAGTTAACAATTTTAGTGATGCCGCGGCACCGGGGATCAAACCTTGGTTACTCGCGCTCTATGGAACCAAAACGGTCGCCCTGACCACATCTTCAGGCCTCCCTTACATTATTAACCATTACACCTAAGAGATAATACAGGGTCAGATTTTAGTTCACTCTGCTACCTTCTATCATCCATCCATCTATCTACTTCATTATTATTCAGATTCATCCAAATCGTTAGAGCCGATTGCGAAAAACCAATTATATATAGGTATACACACACACACAAGATATATACATATATATACGTACACACAAGAATGCTTGCTTAAAAGCATAAATATGCGTATTAAGATTTTCCTTATATTGATTTCAGTTTTCTCGTTTACATAATGACATAAAAAGAGCCTCGGTGCCTAGTGGTCAGGGTCCTCGCTTCAGTTTCATAGATTTTCGTCAGAAAACCTGCATCTCTGAGAAATAATAAATATATTATTTCAAGGACGTGTCTTGATTGTCTGAAATAGTTTGAGAGGAGGCTTTTTCCCAGCTGTGGGCTTGTACTTCAGTCATTTATTTTATTCGTTTCAACCCACTTCACATCGGTGTTTACTTGGGACAACGTGACTCCTGCAGACTTTAAACACCACAAGAAACAACTTTAATCGAAGAAGGTTACAGGTGGGTTACCCCCCTTGAGGACCTGGAATACGACTCCAGAGTAGGAATCTACCCACCTGTTAATAACTTATATCTCCTCCATTGCAACACAGAGTGATCTAATATCCAGACAAGTGTACACAAAAATGTCGGCATTGAATTTCGTACTCCTGAACAAGTTCGCAATATGAGAAGAACGTGAAACAAACAAACACAAGTGGAGGGGCCCACAATGCCCGGCGCTCGCACCGGAAGCGGCGCTACCTGCCAGGGCCGGAAGTGCGGCCCACTAATGACGCTCGCATCGCCATCTATGTGCTGAGTTTTCGATTCTATATTTTTACATACTACCGAGCTTTTTAAATAGGCCACTATAAGAGTATTACACGGTAAAGTGAACATTGTAATAGAACTTTTTTATTTTCAAAGCTATGACATGTGAAGGGTTAAAGCTCAAATCTCATGAATTGTCTCAAGTATTATTACTTAAAAAAAATTACGTAGTATATATGTAGTGGAAAAAAAAACAAAAGCCGGCAAGATTCTTCTTCTTTATCGACTAGTATATATTCGTATGTCCAGCGCTGGACAAAACGCGAAATCTTCCATTCCAGGATGGAAGATTTGCCTACCACGCTGGACTGGCGGGGTGGTGAACACAGTATCCCAGTACTGCTCCCGGTCACTAGTCTGTTGGAGGATAAATTTCTGGTCAGAGCCTCGTTCGTTAGACAGCCAAGGCGCAGATGAGATTGGTATTGAAAGACAAACATGATATATATATCTAGGTTACAATGATACAGTATGCCATTTGCAGGAGAAATTGACACAAAGAGTAAATCTAGCGCGTTGCGTTCCCTCGCGATGTCAATGTAGAGAGAAGTACACAAACAAGGAGAGTTAGGAATCCATTGAGCGACGACTCATTCAATCTGTAAGTGCTCAATCCGGCGACAGTGATTGATTGAGCCGGTCGAGACGGCGACAGATCCCCGCCGCAGCTGACGTCGCTTACCAGACGCGTTACAACATTATTACAATGGCCCCGGTACAATAGGGCTCGTTCCATATAAATTATATGCGATCCTAGTAGGTAGTGTTGGCTTCACTAAGTTAAGCGTGGTAGAGCCGAGCGGCGGCTTTTGCTGCTGCTCGAAAGGGCCGGCTCGTCCGAGTCCGTACCGGCGTGAAGTAGAGGTATATTGCGCTTCTGCGTTTCGTTCGTTCGGTGAGTGAGGTAACCGGAGGCTCACTCCCTCTCCTCATCTCCCTCCTCTTCCTTTCTCCCATCGCCCAAATATCCTTATAGGCCGGCAACGCATCTGCAGCACATATGGTGTTGCAGATGTATGCAGGCGACGGTAATCACTTACCATCAGGTGAACCGCTTGCTCGTTTGCCGCCTTTCTAATAAAAAAAAATATTGTAGTCATTCGTTTACCGTGGTTAATAGATGCTTGGAATAAAGTTAGAGAAAAATGTAACGAAAGGAATGTATGTATATATTCACGCCTTGTTCACAACGGGTTAGGCAGAGACAATCTTCTCCCACTTGCTACGGTCCTGACATACGTCTTTCGCTTCTTCTACTTTCATCAATCTTCGCATGCATGCACGTTGGTTTAGAGTACTCTTGACCTGGCCTTTTTTCACAGCGTCTCCGATTTGATCGTGAAATGTTCGCCTAGGTCTTCCTCTCCCGACTCTACCATTTAAAGAAAGGTGTCCGGTACAAAACAATTCACACCAACCCTTCCAGGTTTCCTTTGGTTTGAAAAGAGGCGAATGAAAAGGCGTGATTTGTTTACAGCCTTGAGACTTCGCTCTGGTCATTCCATTGAACAATTTTGGATTCATGAGGGGCAAAACTAATTCTCCATATTGCAGTCAGTGTGACACTATAGAAGACGTCCTTCATATTACCATGGAGTGCATACGGAATGAGACTCAGAAACGTACTGCCTTATCGCGGGATTATAATGTCGGTATTTGTAACAGCGTTCTGGCATTTCCTGAATCCGAAAATGTTAGAATATTGTTACAAATTGTTAAATTAGGGCTAAATGGCAGGTAGATTCAAGTCAATTTAATTGTATATTCATAGATTAAAAGTTTTTAACAACGAAGTTTACATGTTCGGTACAAACGAACAAACCCTCCTTTATAATAAAAATGAAAAAAAAAATCCTAGTACCGTTTCATGACTCAAGAAATATTTCAAGCGAGAACAGGAGTCATTTAGTTTTAGCGCGTCTAAGGATATGTTTTCCTGGTACTTTGGATGTTAACATAATCGAATGAGATAGCAGGGTCAGGCAGAGATTACCGATTTTCAATTGACAACACAGCGTAGCTAAACGGGGGTAACCCACTTCTCGCTTCTCCGAGAGATAGATATGACTTAACTCGAAGCGCGCGTAATCGCTGAGTTGGCTTCGAGAGATGCCATGAGATTTTGAAGGCATTTCCTTTACAAAAACTACAGGAAAGAACAGCCAAAGGAATTTACTATTAGTAAACAAAATTGAACCATATTAGAACATGTCAGATGTTAATATAACATTGCCTAATGGATAAACCCGTGGTAGCCCAGTGGTCACGGCGCTCGTTTTAATTTCATAGTATGCGAATGACCTGGTTTGCATCCCCGTTTCCGGTGCCACTAAAATTGTAAATCGCAAATTCAAGTGCTGAATTTAACATGTGTGAAATAACTAAAAACCTTCTCAAAATTTTGAAAAGATCCCAACAGTGGGACATTTACAGCAATGTAACCGTTTCAGTATATATATATATAGTGAAACCGTAACACAATCTTCCACTGTATCTCATTCGATAGATAATATAAAAATCGAGTCAACAGACACCGAAATGGCTATGTCACAAATATGGCATATGCCAGACATTGAGCCCGGTAACGAATGGCAACATCTAAGGCAGGGAATACTAGCAATGCTGGGGTCGAACCTGCGACGTCGTCTCGTGACATGATAATTGGCAAACATGTCAAATAAATAATTTTCATTCATTTCATACATTAATTAAAGTTATTTTAATACTTTCGAAGAGAAGTATGTAATATGTTTGAGTTATTAAGGTCACACGAAAAACAAAGTTTTACAGAAACTACTAAACCCTTGGGGTAGGATATTTCCTTCGAATTACTCAAATGGAACAGCTCTCACGGGCTAACAATTTAGAAATTCAGTGTGTGCCTGAACACAAAGTGAAAACTTAATTTCACTTATAAACCAGTTGGGCTCTACGATAAAAACTCCCATCAAGGATACTGACATCGCCTATTGTACTCGCCTAGCCAAACTAAACCCTAAGAGTCCGCGGCCTCGATCGGTGCTTGTAAAGTTCGCAACTCCCCGCCAACGTGATACCGTGCTTGCAGCAGTATTGCGTTTCAATAAAGAAAATTCTCACAATAAACTCAGCTCCTCACACCTGGGTATTGGTGGTAAAAATGTACCGGTGTATATTGTCGAAAATCTTTGTCCTGACTTGAAACAACTTCATGCTGCAGCTCGAATGAAGGCAAAGGAACTACATTACAAGTTTGTCTGGATTCGCGGTGGCAGAATTTATATTCGTAAATCTGAAGACACCAGTTCAATATTGATACGTGACATAGACACTCTCAAAAAGTTGGTTTGATGCGCTCTTTTGTTTTAGTGAGCATTTTTTTTTTTAATAATTTTTTCTTTGTTTAAATTCGCTTCGAAAAGTTTAAATATTTATTTTCAAAATGTCCGTGGCTTAAATACTAAGACAATAGACGTGAATAATAAAATATCTTGTTGCAACTACGATATTATAATGTTATGCGAGACTTGGCTTAACGATAATGTTTTTGACTCCGAAATTTTTGATTCGCGGTACGTGGTTTATAGACGTGACAGACAAACATCCGGATTTGGTTGTGAGAAGTCTATTGGAGGAGGAGTCTTAATTGCAGTTGCTAAACATTTGAATTCTAGACGGATGTACAACTTTGAGAGTAATTGTGAGGATGTTTGGGTGGTAATAGACTATGCTGTTAACTCGGTGTGCCATTTATATTTATGTTGTGTTTATCTGCCTTCCCCACTCAATCCGACAGTACTAAATCATTTTATTCAAAATACTAATAAAATATTGGAAACTGGCTGTCAATGTGCAGTGGCCAGTGATTTTAATTTGCGCGATATTAACTGGATATGCAAGGTGGCGAATCATATGCATCTGCTTACCCAGTTATCAACAATAGTTTGGTAAATTCATTGTTGGATTTCATTGCAATGAATGACTTCAAACAATATAACACAGTTCTAATCACCAAAACAAACTATTAGATTTGGTACTCAGCAATGTAATTATCGAAAACTTGGAGCCCGCATTGGATACGTTAAGTAAAGTTGATGATTACCATCCGCCTTTACAGTTTTCGGTTGGCTGTGATAATATTAACGATGTTATATTACCAGTAATAAGAATGGTAGTTCGAAACGTGTCTGTTTCTTTTTATTTCTTCTATTGCCATCCGCCAAGAGCCGACTAAGCTTGCTGATATTGTTTAAGTGGGACAGTAACAGTGTTTGCCACGCACTTCGGCTTTAATGGAATCGGGTGTCGTCAGCGGTACGACTTAGGTTCCTTCAAGGAAGAAGCTATCCGGTTTGGTTTTCAACAAGGTTGATAAGACAATTGAAAGAAAAAATAAATATCGTAAGAGGGCTCATATATGGCAATCCTCTTGACGCCATGACATTTCGGATGTTGAGGAGAGATGTGAACGATTGCAAAACAATGCTACCGCAATTATATTGCAAGTTTAGAGACCTCGTTCAAACAAAATCCGAAATGTTTCTGGTCATTCATAAAGCACAAGCGAAAAGGAACGAGTAACTATCCTTCAGAGATGTATCTCAACTCTATGGAACCAAAACGGTCGCCCTGACCACATCTTCAGGCCTCCCTTACATTATTAACCATTACACCTAAGAGATAATACAGGGTCAGATTTTAGTTCACTCTGCTACCTTCTATCATCCATCCATCTATCTACTTCATTATTATTCAGATTCATCCAAATCGTTAGAGCCGATTGCGAAAAACCAATTATATATAGGTATACACACACACACAAGATATATACATATATATACGTACACACAAGAATGCTTGCTTAAAAGCATAAATATGCGTATTAAGATTTTCCTTATATTGATTTCAGTTTTCTCGTTTACATAATGACATAAAAAGAGCCTCGGTGCCTAGTGGTAAGGGTCCTCGCTTCAGTTTCATAGATTTTCGTCAGAAAACCTGCATCTCTGAGAAATAATAAATATATTATTTCAAGGACGTGTCTTGATTGTCTGAAATAGTTTGAGAGGAGGCTTTTTCCCAGCTGTGGGCTTGTACTTCAGTCATTTATTTTATTCGTTTCAACCCACTTCACATCGGTGTTTACTTGGGACAACGTGACTCCTGCAGACTTTAAACACCACAAGAAACAACTTTAATCGAAGAAGGTTACAGGTGGGTTACCCCCCCCTTGAGGACCTGGAATACGACTCCAGAGTAGGAATCTACCCACCTGTTAATAACTTATATCTCCTCCATTGCAACACAGAGTGATCTAATATCCAGACAAGTGTACACAAAAATGTCGGCATTGAATTTCGTACTCCTGAACAAGTTCGCAATATGAAGAACGTGAAACAAACAAACACAAGTGGAGGGCCCACAATGCCCGGCGCTCGCACCGGAAGCGGCGCTACCTGCCAGGGCCGGAAGTGCGGCCCACTAACGACGCTCGCATCGCCATCTATGTGCTGAGCTTTCGATTCTATATTTTACATACTACCGAGCTTTTTAAATAGGCCACTATAAAGTATTACGGTAAAGTGAACATTGTAATAGAACTTTTTTATTTTCAAAGCTATGACATGTGAAGGGTTAAAGCTCAAATCTCATGAATTGTCTCAAAGTATTATTACTTAAAAAAAATTACGTAGTATATATGTAGTGGAAAAAAAAACAAAAGCCGGCAAGATTCTTCTTCTTTATCGACTAGTATATATTCGTATGTCCAGCGCTGGACAAAACGCGAAATCTTCCATTCCAGGATGGAAGATTTGCCTACCACGCTGGACTGGCGGGGTGGTGAACACAGTATCCCAGTACTGCTCCCGGTCACTAGTCTGTTGGAGGATAAATTTCTGGTCAGAGCCTCGTTCGTTAGACAGCCAAGGCGCAGATGAGATTGGTATTGAAAGACAAACATGATATATATATCTAGGTTACAATGATACAGTATGCCATTTGCAGGAGAAATTGACACAAAGAGTAAATCTAGCGCGTTGCGTTCCCTCGCGATGTAAATGTAGAGAGAAGTACACAAACAAGGAGAGTTAGGAATCCATTGAGCGACGACTCATTCAATCTGTAAGTGCTCAATCCGGCGACAGTGATTGATTGAGCCGGTCGAGACGGCGACAGATCCCCGCCGCAGCTGACGTCGCTTACCCGACGCGTTACAACATTATTACAATGGCCCCGGTACAATAGGGCTCGTTCCATATAAATTATATGCGATCCTAGTAGGTAGTGTTGGCTTCACTAAGTTAAGCGTGGTAGAGCCGAGCGGCGGCTTTTGCTGCTGCTCGAAAGGGCCGGCTCGTCCGAGTCGGTACCGGCGTGGTAGAGGTATATTGCGCTTCTGCGTTTCGTTCGTTCGGTGGTGAGGTAACCGGAGGCTCACTCCTCTCCTCATCTCCCTCCTCTTCCTTTCTCCCATCGCCCAAATATCCTTATAGGCCGGCAACGCATCTGCAGCACATATGGTGTTGCAGATGTATGCAAACGACGGTAATCACTACCATCAGGTGAACCGCTTGCTCGTTTGCCGCCTTTCTAATAAAAAAAAATATTGTAGTCATTCGTTTACCGTGGTTAATAGATGCTTGGAATAAAGTTAGAGAAAAATGTAACGAAAGGAATGTATGTATATATTCACGCCTTGTTCACAACGGGTTAGGCAGAGACAATCTTCTCCCACTTGCTACGGTCCTGACATACGTCTTTCGCTTCTTCTACTTTCATCAATCTTCGCATGCATGCACGTTGGTTTAAGTACTCTTGACCTGGCCTTTTTCACAGCGTCTCCGATTTGATCGTGAAATGTTCGCCTAGGTCTTCCTCTCCCGACTCTACCATTTAAAGAAAGGTGTCCGGTACAAAACAATTTACACCAACCCTTCCAGGTTTCCTTTGGTTTGAAAAGAGGCGAATGAAAAGGCGTGATTTGTTTACAGCCTTGAGACTTCGCTCTGGTCATTCCATTGAACAATTTTGGATTCATGAGGGGCAAAACTAATTCTCCATATTGCAGTCAGTGTGACATTATAGAAGACGTCCTTCATATTACCATGGAGTGACTCAGAAACGTACTGCGTTATCGCGGGATTATAATGTCGGTATTTGTAACAGCGTTCTGGCATTTCCTGAATCCGAAAATGTTAGAATATTGTTACAAATTGTTAAATTAGGGCTAAATGACAGGTAGATTCAAGTCAATTTAATTGTATATTCATAGATTAAAAAATTTTAACAACGAAGTTGACATGTTCGGTACAAATGAACAAACCCTCCTTTATAATAAAAATGAAAAAAAAAATCCTAGTACCGTTTCATGACTCAAGAAATACTTCAAGCGAGAACAGGAGTCATTTAGTTTTAGCGCGTCTAAGGATATGTTTTCCTGGTACTTTGGATGTTAACGTAATCGAATGAGATAGCACTCCCCGTATGGGTCAGGCAGAGATTACCGATTTTCAATTGACAACATAGCGTAGCTAAACGGGGGTAAAAGTGGGTTACTTCTCGCTTCTCCGAGAGATAGATATAACATAACTCAAAGCGCGCGTAATCGCTGAGTTGGCTTCGAGAGATGCCATGAGATTTTGAAGGCATTTCCTTTACAAAAACTACGGGAAAGAACAGCCAAAGGAATTTACTATTAGTAAACAAAATTGAACCATATTAGAACATGTCAGATGTTAATATAACATTGCCTAATGGATAAACCCGTGGTAGCCCAGTGGTCAGGGCGCTCGTTTTAATTTCATAGTATGCGAATGACCTGGTTTGCATCCCCGTTTCCGGTGTCACTAAAATTGTAAATCGCAAATTCAAGTGCTGAATTTAACATGTGTGAAATAACTAAAAACCTTCTCAAAATTTTGAAAACAGTGGGACATTTACAGCAATGTAACCTTACACGGTTAATGATATATATATATATATATATATATATATATCTTCTACTGTATCTCACACTGTATCTGTAGATAATATAAAAATCGAGTCAACAGACAGCGAAATGGCTATGTCACAAATATGGCATATGCCAGACATTGAGCCCGGTAACGAATGGCAACATCTAAGGCAGGGTATACTAGCAATGCTGGGATCGAACCTGCGACGTCATGTCGTGTCATGATAATTGGCAAACATGTCTAATTAAATAATTTTCATTAATTTCATGCATTAATTAATGTTATTTTAATACTTTCGAAGAGAAGTATGTAATATGTTTGAGTTATTAAGGTCACACGAAAAACAAAGTTTTACAGAAACTACTAAACCCTAGGGGTAGGATATTTCCTTCGAATATCCATAGGGAACATCCTATAGGTTATTCAATAAAAAACTAATACTAAAATTGGTTCACAATCAGCCAATACATCGTGTCGCGTACATGGAAAACAAAGTAATGAAGAATTGACAACCTCCTCATTTTTTTAAAAGTAGCAGCCCGTAAGTGCCCAACGCTGGGCTAAGGCCTCCTGAAATATCTGAGAGGGTTCTGGAGCCGGGGGAGCCCCGCTATGCTCCTGCAGTCGTTGTCAGACCTCAAACACGAAATAATATCCTTTATTATTACTCAGACAATGCAGGTTTCCTCACTGCCTCAGCGAACGGTAAATACAGCGCCTAAAATTGCTATCTATAATTTTAGTGGATCGAACACAGATCACTCGCGCTCTATGCAACCGAAGCGACCACCTCGATCACTGGGCTACCATTTATTAAGTCGATTGAAAACATATAGACAATGTCACCATATTTATCAATGGCACGACGATAAAGTAACATCTCATTCCGCTGTTATTTTAGCAGAATTATTTCTCGACGGAAGCCTGCTCGAGACAGATAGAAGGCCGTGTTCGAATGATAAGACGCTCTTAGGAGACTCTTTCCTGTTTGTTTAGTATAAATATTTTGTATATATACGTTCCTTGATTATTATTTTTATTCATATTTACAGACTGCTAAGATAGAGGAGTTTTGTTTGAATTAGTACAGATTGAACTTATTGTGGTATACTAAACGATATTTATAAAACTGGTACATAGTTTTTATTTTATTGTATCACGTGTTTGGTTATGTTGGGATCAATGCCAGAACAGCTAAGACCTCCACATTTTGGACAGACGCTGTTGGCCCTGAGGCTTTAAAATCTGTAATATGTATTCGATGAAGTTATTGCTGTTAGCCGTTTTGGCTTTTCCAGCTTCATAGGTTTGCGCCTGCGTCCTTGAGGCCGCAGTAGAGAGTAAAATCTGTAATTGTTATCGACGTGAACTCATTAAAATGAGTGAAGATAAAACCATACCGTGTACTTAATTACAAAACATCGCCATCTGTTAGTGATCTATTGAACTAGACTACATTTATTTTCATTATATTGCCCTAAGGTACAGAATACATGAACACGTTTCCCTGTGTCGTCTCTTACGACACACATAGGGAAACACAAATGACAGATATCTAACGATAACCAAACTGCTTAATGCATATAAAACTAAATTAGGAATCAGAGCAGAATACCGGCGTGAAGTAGAGGCATCTCGTGCATCTGCGTTTCGTTCGGTGAGTGAGAGAACCGGAGGCCCACTCCCACTCCCGACTCTCGTCGGGTTAAGATGTAGGAAAATATAAATAAAGCATAACTTTAGTTTTAAATAGATATCTCCATTGTGTTCATCTTCGTCGGCCTATACCAACCCGAGCCAACATACTCTGGTTTGTGACTCCTGAACGATTTTCCCATACTCACTTCACTGTAACCTCGCACTATACATCACTAATTTAGAACCCAAAGCCTCCTTTAGCCAGCGGGAGGTAGAGGTAAAGATGTACTATCTATCCCCCTTACTCTCCTTATAAATATTTATAATACTGTTCTGTAAGAATACTATGTAGTTGTTTTAGACCTTATAATACATTAATATTTATCAAATTGTATGATATACGTTTTTCTGTTACAGGTAAGAAAGAGATCTGTCTGAGTAATCATCAAGGAAAGGTGAGATGAAACTGATTTTAAATTACCAAGTACCTGCTTTATATTTTTTTTTCTCAACAACTAAGTCCACTGCAGAACTAAGGTCTTTCCAAATCGTGCATGAAAGACTACGCCGGGCATGCTGCTCGACGATCCCGTGACGGATCCCTCACACAACTGCACATTTTCTCGTCCCGTCAAAACTTATTACTAGCCCGACGTACAGTTTCCTTCAGCGCCCAGCACTTCGTGAATCAGCACATAAGATTGCGATCTCGATTCCCAAGAACCTGAGCCCGTATAATCTTCAATTGACTTGATTATTGCCAAATGCATCACGAATTCAGTTTCCAGTTATTTCTGCGGAGCATAACAAAGGTTCATATTGCGCTTGTAACGCCACCTGCCGTCGGGCGGTGGGAGTGCGAGCTATTCGGATCCGACGCCGCTGTTCATTTCATTTGAAATTTTGATTCCCCTACCATTTGTTACATTCGAAGTAATCGAGTTCAAACTGTAACTTCGATTGTCCTTCATCGTGGCAACGTGTTAAACGTTGTTTTACTTAGTATAATCATTTGTTCTTTAAGCGTTTTTAAAATAATGTATTTAATACATTAAAAAAAAAAAAGTTACTATACTTGTAGTATAGTAACTTAATTTGTAACTATTCAGATTAAGCTTAATTTGTTTTCTTAATTACCATTTTAATTACGCAAGTTTAGGTTAATTCGCTGTGATCTATATACAGAGTTAAAATGGTATGAATTATCAAGGTTGAAAAGGAAAAATTACACCAAGTCACCACCAGAAGCACTATCACACTAACATTAAGTAATGCATACAACTAACGTCGAGACCGCGACACGTGCATTGCCTCGCAACGAGGCAGTAACATGCGAATTGATTATTTTTAACCATTAAGAAGAAAGTCGGTAATAGTAAGGAAATAAATTATGGCAACAGATATCAGTTATTTATATTACACTTTAAATGAAAACTATAAGTACTTAATAAGATTGACAGACAAGGAATACACATTTATCGCGCTTGAAAAGTACTTTGATTCCATCTATATGACTGAAACAACACATAGATCATATATTTTTAAATATTCTTTTTCTACTTACAGCTGGACTAAGCCATCGTCACTCTATACGGTTTCAATTTAGTATTTCCCAAGAACTAAGACAGAAAAAAATCATTAGCTAATTTTATTTACTTATTTATTTTATTTAATCATTTATGTACATACAAGTAAAAAAAGAAATACGATAGGAGGAAATGGTATGAAGAAAAGATATTTAAAAAAAAGTTATTTTGTAATATTTCGGGAACATGACCAAGGTAAGGACATTCATGCCTTTATCATGATTGCATTACAAACAACAGACAAACAAAATCCCGAAATTAGAACTCGGTCAATAGATGTAATTTTATCTTTTTAGAGTTTATTGTCAGTTTATTATAGAGACTGTTCTCGACTGTCTCCTCTGACGTAACCTACGGGAAGAACAAGGAGCAGCAGAAACTTAAGTCGCAACCACAAGTCTCGTGAACCTCATCACAATCTCCCGGAGAGACGGTTTACCCTAGCCGAGGCAGAGCCAAAAGCGTGGTAGAGCCAAGCGGCGGCTTTAGCTGCTGCTCGAATGAGCCGGCTCGACCGGATTGATACCACGGCCTCGCAGAATACCGGCGTGAAGTAGAGGCATCTTGTGCTTCTGCGTTTCGATCGGTTAGTGAGGTAACCGGAGGCCCACATCCCCTCCCTATTCCTCTCCTCTTCCCTTCCATCTCCCAAATATTCTTAAAGACCGGCAACGCACCTGCAGCATCTATGGTGTTGCAGATGTATAAGGGCGACGGTAAGCACCATCAGGTGAACCGCTTGCTCGTTTGCCTTCTTTTCCATAAAAAGGCATGCTAAATGGAAATTCATAACTTCAGCCTACACAGAGTGACAGATTTGTCACTTGACCTAATGGTCACTACAGGGGACACTTGATCTAACCAAACGTCATTCAAAATAATGACTTCTGAAGCAAATGGAGGCATGCATACGCGACGGACTAACGACGGACTGACTTCCGCTGCTCTGTCGGAACCGGAAACCGATGTAATGAGGGTTCCACTGATTGTTGCCGCGCTGATTGCGTGACTAAATATCTATTATATATGAGCAATTGTTTTGTGGAGTTGGGATATGTCGGAATACACAGAGTGTAGAGTCTTATAGGTTATCCAATTAAAAGGTCTTCAAATGTAGCAAGATATGCATCGAGCAGTTTCAGAATATGTTACATTGAGTTGCAGGACAATTAATAAGAAATCATGAAGATGGGGGGGAAGCGCGAGTGACCAGGGTTCGATCTTCGGTGCCGACACCACTAAAATTGTTAATAGCAATTTTTAGTATTGTTATTTACCACGTGCACTGTATTTCTGATAAATCATAAAAAATATTATTTCGAGGATAAACACACTCTCGGAGATTTGAGAAGGAGGCCTTTTCCCACCAGTTGGGACTTTACTTTTTATTGTACAATTTCAAGAATTACAAGTAAGACATTTGTCACAGAATATGGAGAATATATGTATTTATGGTAGGAGATACCCAAAACGATTCTTTACCTTTTCTCAATTCGCATCTTTGCCTTAACAGCATCCGAGTCTTAGCAGCGTCCGAGTTTACAAATACAACGCACGGCGCAAAGTCTGAGAAATAAGTCTCGAAAGATATTTTACACGGAGACGCTGTCAGCGAAGAGAGCGCCGGGTATCGTTTTCAGGAAGCCTCCGGAAAGCCTTCCTGCTCTGAAATATTCCAAAGACGCTTTGCACTCTGCTCCTTACAGTTGCAGCGAAGCCTTTTAGTAGGTTCTACCTTTTTATTTCGGCGCTCAGCTAAGTAATAACGATGTTTTCATTTTAAGTGCTCACTTGAAACTGTTTCGTTTTTTTTTAGTCAAAATATATTTTAGTGTTCTCAAATTAGTCAACGCGATACGGTAATTGGCACAATTCCACTTGCCAATAAAGGGTATGTTAGATAGTTCGAAAATGAGATGCAACCTACCTTATTTAATTTCAGCCTTTTTTTTTTTTTTTTTATTTACATGGGGAAATGCCTGACGCATACCCGCCCTCTCGGGGCAAGGAAGAGTTATGTCGGGTTCGCACCGACTAAAACCCCATGGTGTTCCACCTTAGACGCATGTCGGCAGGGTCAAGGGAACGCTTTCGCAAACATCCGCGACCCCACTAGCGCCGGCTGCTGTGGGCGGCCCCTTCTCGGGAGAGAACGTCCTCTCGCACACCGCCCTGGCTAGACGCGCCGGAACACAGACGCGCTTACCTACTCGGCCTCCAAACCTACGAGGGCAACGGACCCCCCCGAGTCCGCCACCCGGAAGCCATGGGGATCAGGAAGGCTGGCGCTCATAAACACCAGCCTTCCCGGCTGGATCTGGTCTATGGCTCCGCCGCCGACCACGCTTCAGCCGCGGAGGGTAGGGAGAACGGCCATCGTAATACCGATACTCCTCTCCCCCCGCGGCCTCACCATGGCCGCATCAGCGGTGCGGCCCCTGCCAGAGTCACGGAGGATAGGGTGAATGGCGAAACGCAATACCAAAACTCCTCTTCCCCCGCGACTCCTCCTCGGCTGTGGGGGGCCAGGAGAGCGCTAAGCTAACATTCCCCCCACAGTCCACCAACACACATCCGAAGTGGGCTCACCAAGCTCACTCGGAGCGACCTCCTCGGCCGGCCATCCCCGCAAAGACAGGCCGGCCATGTAGGTTCCTCTTGCTTCACCGTGGGAGACCAAGCCACGGTTACTAAGCCCCCCCCCCCCGCCACGACAAGGCGGGAACCCATTCGGGGGGGATTAACGGTATGTTAGATAGTTCGAAAATAAGATGCAACCTACCTTATTTCATTTCAGCCTATCACAAGTCCACTGCTGAACATGGGCTTCGAAGCTCGGTCTTGAGCCACCTGCATCCATCGACCTACCTTATTATCTAATTACAAATGACTTGGCAAATAGATTGGTTATCGGTGCCACCTCAGCATCTTAATGTTTGGAATATATGCGGTGGGTTACTCTGGTGCGAGATTTTTTTCACATTTTTGAGTTTAAAAGAGTGACAGAATCTCTTACCCCGCTACCACGTAACATTTATATGAAACAAATGATGCACTACGGTTACGAGCAAGCGGTTCACCTGATGGCAAGTGATTACCGTCGCCCACATACATCTGCAACACCATAGATGCTGCAGGTGCGTTGCCGGTCTTTAAGGATATTTTGGAGATGGGAGGGAAGAGGAGGTGAATAGGGAGGGGATGTGGGCCTCCGGTTACCTCACTAACCGAACGAAACGCTGAACCACAAGATGCCTCTACTTCACGTCGGTATTCCGCGAGGCCGTGGTATCAATCCGGCCGAGCCGGCCCATTAGAGCAGCAGCTAAGGCCGCCGCTTGGCTAAAAAAAGTCCGGAGTATATAAAGTCAGGTGTTACTTTATATAACACTGTATAAAAAAAAACAGTAAAACGTAATATACAACACGTAGTTGGACGTCATAGAGTTTTATGGTAATGCCTCGTCGCGAGACGAAACAGGTGTCGCGTATTAAATGTAGGTGCTTATGCGGGTGACAGTTGTGGTGAAGAAGTCGGTGCTCTTCCGACTGGGTAATATATGCCATTTTGTTAATTTTCCTTTGGTGCAGAATTGTGCCATGTAATTACTTCCAATATCTTTAAAAATCAATGCTATACGACATATAAGTTAGCGAATTGGTCGTAAATCGACTTATCTGTCTTTTGTGTGTTCACTAACAGCGACATCTAGTTGATATGGATTCTATACAACCGCCACCTTACTTCGCCACTTTCCAACTTTATTTAATTTTCTAACTAACCTTACACTTAAACTAATGTCTACAACAGAAACAGAAGAAGTTCAATTTCTATCGAGTTCCTAGTTTTAAAATTTATATAAAATTTGTTGCGGTCTTCCTTTGCTAGGCAGTCGGTAGTTTTAATAGTAGTTGGATTAAACTTTGTTATACTTTGAAGGGATGGTTGAGAAGTTAGGTTGATTTAGTTAGAAGTGAAGCAGTTAGATATTTGAGATTTCACCGAGACTAGTTTAATAGTTTGAAGGAAGGAAATCGTACAGAGGGGAACTTAAATGAAGACTTCATCTTAAAACATGTAAATGAAGAGAGCGGCGAAGACGTAAATGAGAAAAAGTCTGAAATAAAACTATTATTTACGAATTTTATCGAGTTTAATTAGCTTTTCTTTAATCCCGACGTTTCGGGTTTAAACTTTTATTAAACTTGATAAAATTCGTTAATAATGGAACTTATGGGCAGGTGGACTGTTAGCTCATTCTATTACTTCAATCCATTTATGGTAATTAAAAAATCAAACGAGAAGATTATAGAAACTTTTCCTTCAATAGAGGAGATTAGGCAGATAAATCAATACGAATTTGAATCATTTGCTAGTCCCAATGTATTAACGCTTCATAAACGTTCACGAAATTAGCAACCCCATGCTGAAACTCAAAACAATAAATCAATACATCAGTTTACAGAACACTGGCGTCACGTGTCGACGAAACTCGACGATCGTCATTCACGAATTCAATCTAAAATCTACAACGTCACAGTTTGATATTCCTCGAGCATAATTACCATTCCAATGTCATTCCGACGAAGTGGTGATATTATAATCCGTGCTACATTTCCGTCGAGCTAGCTCCTTGCACCTGGCGTCAACGCCTACAGCGCAGGTGTCTCATAATTCCGAATCTCACTAAATGGTTAAATCTAACGCTCAAGTGGAAACTTCAGTGCATAAACTTAGCCTTGCTACTTCCCAGTTCAAGCGACTCCTTCATTACAAGTGTCTGCTTAATTATATTGTTAGATTCTGAATTCTCAAACTGAATATTATTAATGAAAGTCAGCGACTGGATGAGACATATTATAATCTGATAAGTGAATGTGCTTTATTGTTGGCTCTGATCTGTTGGAGTCGAGTCTGATGAGTTGCTACATTATCTTGCGCATGTATAAATCCGATGGACACAACTTATTTGTACCCACTGGACAAGTCCACGACTGAACATAGAACTATTACTCTGTACAACAAGGAGGTAGGCCGTCTGTGTTTAGGAGGCCTCGGGTTAGATACCACCCTCTTACGTATTTCTGCCACATAAACAACCACTGTTGGGTTCCGGTTCTAGAGGCACACTGCGCCAGTAATATCACAGGTTGTGAGGCATTTTTTCTTAGTTCACAGGGCTGACAACGCATTTGTAACCTCATTCGAATTAGCAGTTCGTTTGTCACCCCAATACAATAAAATAAAAGTCCCTGAACTGATCGCAGTGCATGGTTCGAATCCTCCTTCAAGATTGAGCGGGTCGCCGTTTCATCTAATGCCTTTTTTTATGGGAAAGGCGGCAAACGAGCATGCGGTTCACCTGATTGTAAGTGATTACCGTCGCCCACGTACATCCGCAACACCAGAGGTGCTGCAGGTGCGTTGCCGGCCTTTAGGGGTATTTGAGAGATGGGAGGGAGGATGAGGAGGGGGATGGGAAGGGGGTGTGGGCCTCGGGTTACCTCACTCACCGAACGAAACGCAGAAGCACAAGATGACAGCATTCATATATTTTTTATTGACAGTTTTACGTAAGGTACGTAAAACTGTCGTCTGGATATATATTTACATATTAATAACAAAAATAATATGAACACAGAATTCCAAAAGGAAGCGTATCACATGACGCGAACAAAATATGTTCGTCTCGGAGCTCGCACCGTTATTCTTTCTCGGTAACATATCCGGGCATCGACCGCAAATCCCGTAAAATACGGCCCACTTACCTGATTGGTTCCCCGATACTTCAGGCCAGAGTGAGTTATTCCTGAGTCTAATGTTAGGGAGATTACGGATAGACGCACCCTCTTACTCTGTATCGGACTTAAATTTATAATTTGAGACGGAGGGTGCCTCGAGGGGCTTTTTTTTTTTTTTGGGAATGATGCGATTATCTTATGAGGTTAAAGCAGAAAAAAAGGTCGGAAATATCGAGATGCTATTTCCAGCTAAGTATTTTTTTATAGAATTTTAGCATTGCAAATCACTTTTCAGTTGTATATTTGCCAATTCAAATCTATTGTTGTCCATCATTTTGCCTTACGTCACGTTATATAAACAAATTATTTTTTTCATTTTTCATTGATATAGCTTGTTTATTTAGGAACGCCCGTTTTCGATGTCTAGTCATAACCCTTTCGTTTGTTGTTTGGACAAAGATTTATCAATACTAACATATAAATGTTCCTTACTAGTTCTAAAAGTTACATAGGCTATGTTAATTCCAATTTAATTGAACGACAAATATATGAATGGGAAAGTTTGTACGTTTGACATTTAATCACGCTTACGAAATTCGGCAGAGATGAAGGATACTTTTGTCTTAACTAACTGAGATTCTCTTGGGACAAATTAGTGATCGAAGCGAAGCGGCTGAAGCTGCGGTAGACTCTAGTTTATTTTTAAATAAAGAACCCAATCCACTCGACAACTGAGGTCAATATGACAATTAATATTAGAGAAGAGCAGATAAACATTAGTAGAGACCTATTTCCAGTAGTGGAATGTTAACAGATTGGAAAGAAGAAAGAATAAATTTGAAAGTAGTTTCGTCTGGATGTTTGTCTTACAATCACCCACAAACGTCAGTCTCAAATGATGAATTTTGAATCTTTCTTTTACTGCGTGAAGGTTCTAATAAGATAGAAGTTATCAATGTAAAAAAAAAACAAATGAAAGAATCGCTCAAACAGCATTATGAAGACAATGTTTCAAAGGTTGTTTATCGATTATAAAACAATCGAAACGCGGTCCCTCGCTCAATCGGAACAGATAATCCTCGGCATAACAAAGGAGTGCCAAATAAAACCGATATTGGTCCGAGACCATTATCCTGTACAACCTCTTGTTTCACGTTTCGCAAATTCATTCTTCTTCTTACTGATGTGAAGTAACTCAGCTTTGCAATATAGATATACACAAATAAAGAAGTCGCGGTCTCTCCTGTGTGAGGGCTCGCTTTAAATTTCATAGAGGACTGCCAGTGAACACAGTGGTAGTGAACACCGTTGCAACTATATTGACTTGGTAGCCTGAACAACTTCCGTGTGATATACCTGGATGATATCACACCGTGTTATCTTTCGCATCCAACGCATATTTACGTTTGGTCGGTAACCATGTTTCGGATAAACGAAACCATCTTGAATATCACACGTCGTGAGATTATCTAGGGGAATTGATGTAACATGGAATTTTTATCACATTGTGGCGTAACGAATAAGGTCCATAGAGTGGAAATATCACCGGACGCTTTCTGAATATCCCTTCGAATTCAGTAGATAGTTTTCTCTATCGCTAATAACGTTTCCTATCTCTTTCCTTCCGGGACACGCGATATTAGCCCCATTAGCGTCTCAGACGAACCAAATTGAGGGCTTCATTATTTCTTGTAGAAGTTTTTTTCGCCTTTCGTGCAAGTTGCTACGTTCTGTTTTAAGGGGAAAGGTTCGTGGAAACTGTTGTTTCAGAATCTAGTTAAATATACTTGTATTTATTTATAGAGAGTAAGGGAGTTTGTTTGGAGCTCTTATAAATGTCTGAATCCACACGGGTTTTGAAGAACTACTCACCTAAGATTCGGCAGAAAAGTCTGATTCTTTATCTTTTTTCTTTGACATCGAAGCGTCTAGAAGTTCACACAAATGTACATATTTTTATAGTTACCACGTACGTAGTTTTCAGCGTTTTTTTTCTTGTCGTTTCTGAATCGGATCATTATTTGTAGGATTTCTAGGCGCTCTACCTTCACTCGCTGGACATCTATGAGTTTATTAAAAGTCACAATTTGAAATCGCATACCAAAGCGACACATGTAAAATTGTAACGTTTAAATTTGTATTAACCGACCGATCAAAATGCTGGTTTTAATTTTTGATACCACTATTATTATTCCGTGGAGTGTTAACTTAACAGCGCATTTCGCTTGAACGATCGTTCAATTAGGGGACCGATTACAAATAGATAACGCGTACGGATTGCTTTGTTCAATGCGTACGGAATCCCTAGAAATAGCGCCAATCGAAATGATCGAAGAGATTTTCTGGTTTCCTCTCAATCCTTATAATCAGCAGCTACTAACCGGTTGAAGGGCTGTGATTGCCGTTCCATAAGAGACACTCAAGTTATCTGACGGATGATCTTGTGATCTAGATGATGTGAATCCAGTGATCGGTACCAAAATCATTTTCATACGTATTAAGTTTAAGACCTTTTGTTTTAAAGTTTTTACGCAATAACAACTGTGTACTATTTACTGTACTGTTTGTACTATTGATCACCGTCATAAATATCACTCTGTTAGTAGCTGCTACTTTCAATCTGGGCAGGGTCTAAAAAGACTGGTTTTTCTAAGTCTAGGCATATTTTCAGCGGCTACATAACCTTGTTTAATTATAGCCACATTATTGCTTAATGTGGCTATAATTAAACAAGGTGCATGCATGATATTAATTTTTAACGTATGTTTCTTTTCCGCTCATGAGGCTGTTTAAATTTTTAATAACACTTCTAGACATCGTTATACTATGGTAATTCATCATTATACTCCACGCTCCGGTTCATTCATTAAATTAAGAATACACGTGGGTGGTGTACCGAATGGTGGTGTACCGTTATCTGGTATTTATTATGCCTGTTTGGTTTTTGTAATACACCTTCGGGCTTGAAATAAATATATACCAGAGAGCGTAAAGTCGACGAGAGCGTGTCAAAAAAGTTTATGCGGTTTAAGTACTTACAATGGATGTTACTTCCAATAAGCTTTAATTATACTTAGCACTCTTTTGACATAAAGTGAAAGTAAGTAAAGTAGGAGCCTATAAGTGCCCACTGCTGGGGCCTCCTTCTCAAATATCTGAGTGGGTTTTAAAGCCGGGAAGGACCCCCCACGCGTTGCTTTTTGTTGGGAGTTTGCCAGTTGGGATGGCAGACTTTACATATTACAGACTTACGGTCCTCGAAATAATATTTTTTATTATTATTTCGATCTTTTGTGGTGCTGGCACCATGGATCGAACCCTGGTCACACGCTCTCTAGGAAACTGAAGCGAGCGACCTAAGTTTAAAGTGAAGCGTTATAAGACCTAGAGCAGTTTAACATTGATTTTTAATAAAAGATATATTGTCTATGACGTGAATTTAATTTTACTGAAACTTGCAAAAATTTTTATACTTATTATAAAATTAAAACACAACAGCCTTTGATTGTAATGTAAGAATGTTGTTAGATTTTCTTAATAATTTTAATTATAAAAAAACCCACAGATAACGTGCCAAAAATTACGCCTGGCCTTCCTAAATAGCAAAGGCAAATGCTGAGACATGAGAGAGAGTACGGCTTGTTGCATTTAGATTTCAGCAGGCGCTCGATAAATATGCACTGAATATTATTCTAAATGAATTTTAATCATGAGACTTTAAGTTACTATATATGAAATAAAATTTTATATAAAATTCAGTAAATAATTACATGTATAAAAAGATTTCATAAAGTGTAGAGTGCTTCCGGTAAAGACATATACTCTGACACGCCGACTAAATTGAGAAAAACTCTTGTTAATTTAATTGTTATAATGATAATTAATTTATCTTAAGCTATAATTGTAAGTTATTAACCTTTTAACAAAAGTTTTATCTTGGTCTGTATATTACTGTGCACGCGGAGTTTATATCACATGTAGTACCTGGTAGTAAATGAATGAATGAATGAACAAATGAATGAATGAGTGCTCCAAGTTTCATTTGTTTGATCCAATGTTTCTGGAAATTTGTACGCCACAATAGTCTTATCTGTTTCGGGATGGCATGGTATTACCGTCTCAAATTTTTGGACAATCCCACTATTATTAAAACACATACTTTATTAAAAAAAAAATCGTCTTAAAATCCTCTACAGGCTAGAAGTATAAAGAGGCAACACCTGTGTCGATTTGCTAGAAACGGAGCTGATTGTCAACCACTGATTATTTTAACTCTTGACAACCTAGCAACATTTATTTCTTATTGTTCTTTGAAATGGACTGTTCTAATATAAAATATTTTTGTTCCAGGTATGTTCCGAACCTGTTTGTACCATAAATAGAAATGGTAGGTAAATAATCATCATTAGTGCGTTTATTTTCTTTTTCATAATTTAATTTTATCACAGTTAACCAATGGCGTGTTGGAAATTATAATGACATGCCTAGTGATTGTACAAAATTATAAATAATATTTGATGGCAACATAGCTTTTTTTTATGGAAACGAGCGTTTTGGGAGATGGGAGACAGTATGAGGAGGATGATGCTGCAAAAGCCGCCCCTTGGCTCTACCACGCTTCCTGCTTAGGTTAAAACATAACCTAATTAATACACAAATGTTTTGTCTTTCTATTTCATCGTTCAATCCAACGGGTTATGATAAGCTCTCTACAATGAAATTGACACAAACTTCCCACAGAAACGCGACGCTTTCTGATATTGCAACATTATCCGGTAACACCTTTAACTAACGTTATAGACAACGTTACGTTTGCGTTAGAACGTAAATCTAGTTTCTTGATTGCCCATTTAAACATAACAAATTCATTCTGAGGCAAGCCATGGGTACCCAACTGCCATTGAATGAATGTAGATCGTAACGGTGAACCAGCGTCGTGGGTGGACGTTCGCCCACGGCACGTCCCTTCTGTTTATTCAATCAAACCGACACGGATTCGATTCTGTATGCATTCGTTATGAACTATTCAAAGCGAAGGTCTGTTTAATTCAGGATATTATTAATAAACGATTTGCATGCAACGAGCTTATATCGTATTGTTTCTATTTAGGTTAGGCCCGAACTCTTTAAACACTCGGTAACTTTTACTATGGTATACCGCCTAGTACCATCATTCTCTTTTTAGGAGTCATCTGGGTAGGAGCCGCGGTAGTCTAGTGGTCACGGCGCTCACTTTACTTTCATAGAGCGCGCGCGAACTGGGTTCGATCCCCGGTGCCAGCACCACTAAAATTGTTAATAGCAATTTTATGTGCTGTATTTTCGATGGCGGTGAGGTAAAACATCGCGAGGGAATTTCGACGATATGCGAACCCGCCAATCCGCGTGCAGCAGCGTTGTGGTCGGTCAGATATTTGAGAAGGAGGCCTTTGACCAGCAGTGGGCACTTACAGGCTACTACTTTACTGGGTAGGTACTTCGGGAGCTCTCTCCCACACAGCAGTGTAACAACTGTGAGGCATTCTTTCTTAGGCCTCAGGGGTCACAACGCATCTGCTATCCATCCACCATCTTCGATTGGAGTTGTTTGCAGGTGTCCTTACCAACAAGTGGACTGTTAGTTTTTATTTTAGACCAAATCCAAAAACTGAAAACTTCAAGATCAAAACCGCGTAGCATCAATTTTGGCTCTCTCCCTGTCATTTACTCCTATATAAATAGGCACTTACGTCTGTTCGGATTTTCATTTGGTACGGTTTTAGCGTTTTGCAAGACTTTCTTCCGCAACCCATCATTCGTCTCTCCGGGAGGAGATGGAACGTGGCATGTGGGGAGCCCAGTCACAGCGATTACTATGAGACTTTCAAAGATTGTAGTGAAAGGGGAGCTTTCACAATACCAATGGGACGAAAGGGGGGTAGCGTAGTCTTCAGGCGAAGTTAATCCGGGCACGAAATCGACAGAGTCCTGTCTAAACTGGCGCGGTCATGTGATCTCGAGAGTTCTCATCGACGACGGCAGTACAATCAACAAGGCGAAGGTCAAAATCAGGCACGGCCCAACGGCACGGGTTTCGATCACCATTGAAACTAACTATAACATAAATGACATCAGAGTTGTGGCATCGCCGTGACGTCATGCCGAGTGATGGTGCCGCTGATGCTGAGATCTGTCTTAGGCGCGGCACACGACGTATAAAATATATCAGATAAATAGTTTTTACATAAAGATATCTCTGACTCGCCGACTAAATCTAGAAGCTCTGAGCTCTGATCTCCATCTCCTCTTCAGTGGTTTCTATCGGTGCTCATATATATGAGATGGTGTCCTTGGGATGCTATTTTCTTGCTTGAATTCGAGCCCGCAGGAGTGGCCGTGTATGTGGTCTTTCTATGTGAATTCCTCACTCTTAAGGGTTCAAAACACCCACGGCGGGGACCATCCGCCGGTTGAGACACCGTTGGTGGAGGCCCCGCTGACGCTGAACCGCGAGCGGGCGGCGGCTTATGTCAATCTTCTTAGTTTACTGGATGCCAGCCTTCGATGATATTTGGGTAAGGGGAGGAAAAGTAAGAGAAAGGCAAAGAAGAAGGGGAAGTGGTTCACTCCGATATTCTGCGAGGCCGTGGTTCTACCCCGGTCGTGCTATGTCATTCGAGGAGCAGCAACAGTCGCCGCTTGGCTCTACCGCGCTAATATTACTAAGTTTTATTAATTATTTTTCATCTTGTGCCTTATATGCCAATAGCCAAATGGGTCAGGGTACGGACAACGAAACATGACGTCGTAAGCCCGAGCCCGCCATTCGACTATTGTCGGGAACTCCGCCCCGGATACAAGCTGCATTGCTTAGTTGGAAGGAATAAAAATAATAACAGGAATTAGTAATGTTAGTTAATAAATAAATTGCTAGTATTTTAAAAAAAAATTATACATTTGTGTGAAAATTTCTTTATTACATACACGAGGCGAATAAATTCGAAGACAGGTGATTGAATTTTCAAAAAATACCAGAGGGTACTGAGATGACAATTTTGATTATCAATACAAATATGAATGCGAAAATAACTTTGTCGGTCCGTTTCAATTTCACGGCTAAGCCGCCGAACAGATTTCGATGTCGGTATGGAAATACCTTAAACCCCGAGCACGGGCTCTACTTTTTTATTTAGAGAAAAACGTAGTCTTTGAAAAACAATTTTGTATTGATACCGTAATTTAAGTCTAAATTTACTTATAACCGCTTTTCTTTTTACTTTTTCAAATAGAGATCTTAAATTATACCTACTCTGTTTCGGGAGATAAGCGAAAACATAAATAAACATAGATCGCATCTGATACAATCTTGTCGTAACATCTCATGCAGGAATTTCTGAACAGAATAGCATTTCGCTTTCAATTAAGTTGCCTTGAAATTAATGTAATTGGATTGAAGTTATCCGTGTGTGCGTAAATGTTCATATAACTACGTGTTATAATATGTATGTGTAGTAGTTGAACGCACAGATGATAAAATAACTTTACATGTTATGTATGAAATTACCATAGAGTGACAAACAAGCTAACATATATCTTTTTTGTTAATATAACTAATGTTGTTATTAAATATAATTGTGATTATTAGTAATGTTTATTCCATAAATAAAGAATTTATTTATTTTTAACTTGGCGTAAAAGACGATGTAGTGACACGAATTGAGAAAGGGATGCTGAGCTGGTTTGGACATGTGGAGAGGATGAATGAAAGTAGGTTGACGAAACAAAAATATGAGGCGAGTGTAAATGGTAGAGTCAGGAGAGGAAGACCTAGGCGAACATTTCTCAAATCGGAGACGTTCTTGAAAAAGGCCAGGTGAAGAGCACTCTAAACCAACGAGCATACATGCGAAGATTGATGAAAGTGGAAGAAGCGAAAGACGTATGTCAGGACCGTAGCAAGTGGAAGGAGATTTTCTCTGCCTATCCCGTTGGGAAAAAGGCATGAATATATGTATGAATGAATGTATGTATTTATAACTTGACTTCAGCTCCACCTATCAGATCGTTGCATAGCTAAGAGCCATATTCGTGACAAAACAAATATTGTGTGAGTATAATCGGCCAAGTGTTTCATACACACACCCACTATTATATAAAATAAAAAGTAAACTATCCACTGCTGGGCAAAGGTATCCTTCTCAAATACGAATATCTGAGAGGTTTTGAGAGCCGGGAAGGGCCCGCCACGATGCTCCAGTGCGGGATGGCGGGCGGGGTAAGTACAGCACTTAGAATTGCTATTAACAATTTTAGTGGTGCCGGCTAGCAGGATCGAACCCAGGTCACCTCGCGTGGTATTATATGTATATATATATATATATATTAATCAGTACCTGTAAAGCGCATGTATAATAAGGTTGACTGTATCACAAACACTTTTACAAGATCTAGTATATCATTTTATATAGACAGAGAGAAGCTGATTTCGGCAAGAAAAAGATACGAAAATCATGAATATCATTTGATAGTCAAAAAGTAAATTGATTTATCAATTTATAGTTGCGAGTGTTGTCAAAACTTCATCATAGTGGAAATTATTATTAACGCATGTAATAGTGTCATAATATAATTATATCTAATCACATTTATTAATATCTATATTTAAATAAAAAAACGTAAGTCGAAACCAGTTTCGTCGGCCAGATTCTTCAAGGTATAAAACATCGTATTTAATACCAAAACCACTACGTGAAATGTAAATAAACGTAATTAGAAATAAAGAAAAATAAATTTTAGATGCTTATAAGTATAAAAAGGACTGTAAGGTATTCCATCCAAGTCCTCGGGGGTGACGACGCGTCAGTAGACTCGATTGAAGTGGTCCATGGGTTACAGTAGCTACTTATGACCAGGTGGACTGGTGATATATTCATCACGACGATGTTAAAGCTGATGATACCATGTTTGAAATCAGTCAAGAAGTGAAGGACTTCACCTGCCCCGTATACGATAAGAGCATGAACGAATTACAAAGTGTCTGTCTGCGCAGATCAATGTTTTGGATAATTTTACCATTCGGCATTAAGCTCACTCTCATTCAGTGAATTAATTGTGCAATGAGGTCTAAATTAATAGTAATACTAGCTACTATAACAAATTTATTATTACTAAGTTTTTAACTAGAATAGCATGTATCTCTACAAACATACTCGTATATGTACATAGTTCGCCTCTTGCTAGATTCGAACCAACAGCCCTCAGATTCGAAGTCCAACCGTCCAAGCTATCCGGCCAAATGCACAGTTGCACATAATATAAACATTGTTTTTACTACTAACATATTCCATCTCGTTATCAGAGCATCGTACCCAAAATGTAAAAGTCGGCCAAAAGCTCTGTGGCTTGAAGAACCTGTCGTCCCACTTTCCTCCAGGGTCATCCATCAACGCCCACGCGCTTCACGCCATCGAGTGATCTGCCCCGGAATTTCAGATTACACACCTTGCTATTAACATTACTTTCTAAGGTGAATGGATTAGACTGGATAGAGAGAGATGACATGCCTGGGGGAGAAGAAGTGTAATATAGTCAATGATTTCATAATACCAAAAAAGGTAGATATGTTATTAGCGCACCGAAAATGAAGCGAACGAAATGCTACAAATGTTGCCTCTGGCCTCAGTCGCATCCGAATATGTACGCGATATGCGCTTCCCATCCCCCGCTAGCCGTGTTTAGATTTCTTATGTAATGTTATTAAACTGAAAAATGTTTACGTTTTCTGCTGTTAAGAACGTTTTTTTTACCAAACGTACTTTGATGATTATGTTCTCCTGGTGATTTTAGACCGCAGCGATAACTCCCGATCTACACGCAGACATAGAACGCCTCGTCAAGTACACATTACCATCACAGCCTGTAAAAATCCCACTGCAGGTCATGGGCCTCTCTTGCCACGCGAATGGCGACCGCAGTACCAGACACCTCGCTCCTCAGACGTAGCCGCTCCCCATCGATCCGCTTAATTTTGATCTGGTATTTATCGATATAGTTATCCCACCGTCTGTCGGTAGGCATTACGATATTCAAAGTACTATTATGATCTCTCAGACATGTTGAGAATAAAAAAAATCCTACATCGGCGAGCGCCTGTGCGAGTACATCACTCGGGATTGCAATTAAATAATTTCTGGTAACTGTACCCGGCCTGCACTTCACTGCAGCCCGTATGAGGAAGCTCAAAGTTGCTCGGTGTTTCTCTGCGCGATAGAGTCTGCAACGATGATATCCGCAGCAGAACTAAGGTAACCGACATAGCCGTAAAGATCAGCAAGCTGAAGTGGCAATGGGCCGGCCACATAGCTCGCAGAACTGACAACCGTTGGGGAAAAAAGGTTCTCGAGTGGCAGCCACGCAGTGGGACGACCCCACAAGATGGGTGACGACCTGCGCAGTGTTGCGGGAAGTCGATGGATGCAGGTGGCTCAGGACCGAGCTTCGTGGCAATCTTTGGGGGAGGCCTATGTTCAGCAGTGGACTTCTGATAGGCTGAAATGATGCTTTGTGTCTTGCATATCATTATGTCCAGTACCAGATCTGTCACGTATTGACCCTCTACCTCTGCTACTGTATTAGCCTATTCTAATCCACTGCCGAGCACAGGCTCCACGCCGAGGAAGCGGGTTGGTGAAGTGAATGAACGAATGAATTCGACGTGAGATTTTTTTTTAATGGAAAAGACGGCAAACGAGCTACCGGTTCACCTGATGGTAAGAGATTACCGTCGCCCACGTACATCTGCAACATCGTAGATGCTGCAGGTGCATTGCCAGTCATAAGTTTTGGGAGATGAGAGGGAAGAGGAGGATACGCCTGGTTACCTCACTCACCGAACGAAACGCAGAAGCACAAGAGTTGCCTCTACTTCACGCCGGTTTTCTGCGTGGCCGTGGTATCAATCCGGTCGAGCCGGCCCATCTGGAGCTGCAGCTAAAGCCGCCTCTTGGCTCTACCACGCTTAAAAAAATATTTAATATTATTATTATTTGAGTAAATATATAATTTCTAATAATAATTTCTGGTAACTGTACCCGGCCTGCACTTCACTGCAGCCCGTATGAGGAAGCTCAAAGTTGCTCGGTGTTTCTCTGCGCGATAGAGTCTGCAACGATGATATCCGCAGCAGAACTAAGGTAACCGACATAGCCGTAAAGATCAGCAAGCTGAAGTGGCAATGGGCCGGCCACATAGCTCGCAGAACTGACAACCGTTGGGGAAAAAGGTTCTCGAGTGACAGCTACGTGCAAACACAGTGTGGGTCCTCACCCCACAGGAAGGAGTGACTACCTGAGCAGTGTTGCGGGAAGGCGATGGATGCAGGTGACTCTGGACCGGGCTACGTGGCAATCTTTGGGGGAGGACTATGTTAAGCAGTGGACTTGTGATAGGCTGAAATGATGCTTTGTGTCTTGCATATCATTATGTCCAGTACCAGATCTGTCACGTATTGACCCTCTACCTCTGCTACTGTATTAGCCTATTCTAATCCACTGCCGAGCACAGGCTCCACGCCGAGGAAGCGGGTTGGTGAAGTGAATGAACGAATGAATTCGACGTGCGATTTTTTTTTTTTTAATGGAAAAGACGGCAAACGAGCTACCGGTTCACCTGATGGTAAGAGATTACCGTCGCCCACGTACATCTGCAACATCGTAGATGCTGCAGGTGCATTGCCGGTCCTTAAGGATTTTTGGGAGATGAGAGGGAAGAGGAGGGGATGTATGCCTCCGGTTACCTCACTCACCGAACGAAACGCAGAAGCACAAGTTGCCTCTACTTCACGCCGGTTTTCTGCGTGGCCGTGGTATCAATCCGGTCGAGCCGGCCCATTCGAGCTGCAGCTAAAGCCGCCTCTTGGCTCTACCACGCTTAAAAAATATTTAATATTATTATTATCTTTTTACAATCCGGTTCGTAATGAGGTTCCTCTAACGGAGAAGAAACAGTAGATAGGAACTTTGCAGGTATACTCATTTTTTATTGTAATTCGTAGAGTAATGGTCCCTTAGGCCTGCAACATGCTACAAGAGTATAGCGATCCACAAAATTATAGCACAAGTGCACTGCGAGCTCGAGCAGACCAGCCTCCACAAGGAGCACCTGTTGCCAAGTGTATCGCGAGTGTCAGCCATCGCGTAGCATCTGGTGGCGGTGCCGGTACCCTTGGACCAATGATGCTGGAACAATTACTACTCTGCGGGACTTTTTAACTCGGCAAATTTGGATCCATCCACTAGATCGCCGGTGCAGGTAAAGTTGGCATTTGAACAAAGAGATTGCCCTAATTAAATATTATTTGAGTAAATACATAATTTCTCTAATAATAATTTCTAATATTACACAATTACAGTCGGGCCAATAGGCTCTGTTTATTCGAGGCTTTAGGAGAAGTTTACGTTTTCGAGGCAGTGTGCAAAAAATCATTCCAGTCGATGGTTTCGTGATAGCGCTGGGCACTTAATTAAAAATAAAACGATTTGATTTCATCGTGGAACCTCTTCACTCGGAATTTTCGTGAAATAATTTTGTGGCTTAGCAGATAAGTCAAGAGAGTCGATTAAGAGGAAAAGTCTTGAAAATTTTACGGCGGTCGACAGATACCGGATTATCTCGAAGTCACGATGCGGCTTTATTCTTATTTGTCCCGCAATGGACTCGACAGCTGACAATGATACAAGAAAAGTCAATTAAAGTAAAGTTTCAGAGCCTTCAAACGATTAAGGAGTCAAATATGAGACTTCAACCCCCTTTTCCCCACGCTTAGGAGTAGAATATTTTCTTTAAATTTAAATGAGACCACCATCGAGTTACAGCATATTCAATAAAAAAAAGAAACATTAAAATCGGTTCATAATCGAGATATCACGTAACATACCTACCAAAAAATAGAGTCCAATTGATTGTCCTTTTTTGTCGATCGATAGCCTAATGGGTTAGGGTTGCGGACTGCGAAACATGACGTCGCAGGTTCGAGTCCACCATTCGACTATTGTCGCGAACCACTCCAGATACAAGCTCTAATGCTTAGTTGGAGAGTTAACAGGAATATTAGTAATGTTACTTAAATAGCAAAATCAAAATATTTAAGGAATCTGTCTTGGTCTGGTAAATCCGCTACCGGTTTTCAATACTATTTACTAAGGACCGCTATATACGTATATAACGGCGGAAGAGTAGGTTCACCATTATCAGCAGGGTTCATAATGCCTAGTCTCCTCACAGTGGGCGTCGTTGGGTAATGTTGGAGCAACAAAGCAATGTAGTTCACTTAATCAAAGTATAATATCCACTGAATTTACAAAACACAACTATAGGTAGATTTGAATACAGGAACGCGCGAGGGTCCAATATCATGCGCTCCAGCCGACCGCTACACAACGAGTGTCGTTCGCGTGCTCCGCTCGGCCGGTGCATAATTGGTTCCATCGAACGCCGACAGATGGCGCTTGCGTCCCGTGCTAGATGGCGCTTGCGTCCCCTATAACGCGTAGATTACGACATATATATATATATATTTATTTACAACGGGGGTGATGTCCTCCTGTCCGATTTCAAACACAGCGATAATTTCAAACGGCTCAGGAGGTAGTATAGTGCCGTAAGTCTACGTACGGTACGCACTCACTCGTATTTACCTTCCCATGTCCGATGTAACGCTTATGCGGTAATGAAAACCGAGGAAGGTACAGACGCTGTGACTAAGGCACGGGACGCACACAACACAACGGGACTCGTATACATACGGTTTTGCACGTTTATTGGTTTCGACTGGGATTCGTACCCAGGGCCCATGGCTCAGCAGTAAATGAATGAATGAATGAAAATTCTCTATTGTTAGACGTGAGAAAGTCAAATGTCAAATCTTATTATTATTGTTATAAAATCTACCGACATTTCGTAATCAGCATTGCAGTCGATCTTCTCTAGCTTCTGTTTTAACCCTTAAAAGCCTGATTTTTTAAATCAAATTTAAAAATATATAAATGTACCCTTTACTGTGTTTACTAATGAGGAAAAATAGTAAAATAAATTAAAACGATATTTTTATATATTTATTTACAACGGGGTGATGTCTTCCTGTCCGATTTCAAACACAGCGATAATTTCAAACGGCTCAGGAGGTAGTATAGTGCCGTAAGTCTACGTACGGTACGCACTCACTCGTATTTACCTTCCCATATCCGATGTAACGCTAATGCGGTAATGGAAACCGAGGAAGGTACAGACGCTGTGACTGTGGGACACACACAACACAACGGGACCCGTATACATACTGTTTTGCACGTTTATTGGTTTCGACTGGGATTGGTACCCAGGGCCCATGGCTCAGCAGTGAATGAATGAATGAATGAATGAAAATTCTCTATTCTTAGACGTGAGAAAGTCAAATGTCAAATCTTATTATTATTCTTATAAAATCTACCGACATTTCGTAATCAGCATTGCAGTCGATGTTCTCTAGCTTCTGTTTTAACCCTTAAAAGCCTGATTTTTAAATCAAATTTAAAAATATATAAATGTACCCTTTACTGTGTTTACTAATGAGGAAAAATAGTAAAATAAATTAAAACGATATTTTTATATATTTATTTACAACGGGGTGATGTCTTCCTGTCCGATTTCAAACACAGCGATAATTTCAAACGGCTCAGGAGGTAGTATAGTGCCGTAAGTCTACGTACGGTACGCACTCACTCGTATTTACCTTCCCATGTCCGATGTAACGCTTATGCGGTAATGAAAACCGAGGAAGGTACAGACGCTGTGACTAAGGCACAGGACGCACACAACACAACGGGACTCGTATACATACGGTTTTGCACGTTTATTGGTTTCGACTGGGATTCGTACCCAGGGCCCATGGCTCAGCAGTGAATGAATGAATGAATGAATGAATGAATGAATGAATGAATGAATGAATGAATGAATGAATGAATGAATGAATGAATGAATGAATGAATGAATGAATGAATGAATGAATGAATGAATGAATGAATGAATGAATGAATGAATGAATGAATGAATGAATGAATGAATGAATGAATGAATGAATGAATGAATGAATGAATGAATGAATGAATGAATGAATGAATGAATGAATGAAAATTCTCTATTGTTAGACGTGAGAAAGTCAAATGTCAAATCTTATTATTATTGTTATAAAATCTACCGACATTTCGTAATCAGCATTGCAGTCGATCTTCTCTAGCTTCTGTTTTAACCCTTAAAAGCCTGATTTTTAAATCAAATTTAAAAATATATAAATGTACCCTTTACTGTGTTTACTAATGAGGAAAAATAGTAAAATAAATTAAAACGATATTTTTATATATTTATTTACAACGGGGTGATGTCTTCCTGTCCGATTTCAAACACAGCGATAATTTCAAACGGCTCAGGAGGTAGTATAGTGCCGTAAGTCTACGTACGGTACGCACTCACTCGTATTTACCTTCCCATGTCCGATGTAACGCTTATGCGGTAATGAAAACCGAGGAAGGTACAGACGCTGTGACTAAGGCACAGGACGCACACAACACAACGGGACTCGTATACATACGGTTTTGCACGTTTATTGGTTTCGACTGGGATTCGTACCCAGGGCCCATGGCTCAGCAGTGAATGAATGAATGAAAATTCTCTATTGTTAGACGTGAGAAAGTCAAATGTCAAATCTTATTATTATTGTTATAAAATCTACCGACATTTCGTAATCAGCATTGCAGTCGATCTTCTCTAGCTTCTGTTTTAACCCTTAAAAGCCTGATTTTTAAATCAAATTTAAAAATATATAAATGTACCCTTTACTGTGTTTACTAATGAGGAAAAATAGTAAAATAAATTAAAACGATATTTTTATATATTTATTTTGAAAAAAGATTTGGTATCATTTTGATACTTTAGGCATCACAGTAATCAAAATATTGAAATTTATTTAATAATGAAATAATGCAAAACAGGGATTTTCTTATTATCACATAAAAAATACTTATTTCATTACTAATACGCCTCTGCTAATGGTAGGATTTGCTGTTTATCTCCGCTTAGCCTAATGGTTAGTGAACCCCACCTCCCAGTGGGGAGAGAATGTCTTTAGGCATAATGTGTACTACTTGTGGATAAAAGTTTAATTAAAAAAAAAAAAAAAAAAAAAAAAAAAAAAAAAAAAAAAAAAAAAAAAAAAAAAAAAAAAAAAAAAAAAAAAAAAAAAAAAAAAAAAAAAAAAAAAAAAAAAAAAAAAAAAAAAAAAAAAAAAAAAAAAAAAAAAAAAAAAAAAAAAAAAAAAAAAAAAAAAAAAAAAAAAAAAAAAAAAAAAAAAAAAAAAAAAAAAAAAAAAAAAAAAAAAAAAAAAAAAAAAAAAAAAAAAAAAAAAAAAAAAAAAAAAAAAAAAAAAAAAAAAAAAAAAAAAAAAAAAAAAAAAAAAAAAAAAAAAAAAAAAAAAAAAAAAAAAAAAAAAAAAAAAAAAAAAAAAAAAAAAAAAAAAAAAAAAAAAAAAAAAAAAAAAAAAAAAAAAAAAAAAAAAAAAAAAAAAAAAAAAAAAAAAAAAAAAAAAAAAAAAAAAAAAAAAAAAAAAAAAAAAAAAAAAAAAAAAAAAAAAAAAAAAAAAAAAAAAAAAAAAAAAAAAAAAAAAAAAAAAAAAAAAAAAAAAAAAAAAAAAAAAAAAAAAAAAAAAAAAAAAAAAAAAAAAAAAAAAAAAAAAAAAAAAAAAAAAAAAAAAAAAAAAAAAAAAAAAAAAAAAAAAAAAAAAAAAAAAAAAAAAAAAAAAAAAAAAAAAAAAAAAAAAAAAAAAAAAAAAAAAAAAAAAAAAAAAAAAAAAAAAAAAAAAAAAAAAAAAAAAAAAAAAAAAAAAAAAAAAAAAAAAAAAAAAAAAAAAAAAAAAAAAAAAAAAAAAAAAAAAAAAAAAAAAAAAAAAAAAAAAAAAAAAAAAAAAAAAAAAAAAAAAAAAAAAAAAAAAAAAAAAAAAAAAAAAAAAAAAAAAAAAAAAAAAAAAAAAAAAAAAAAAAAAAAAAAAAAAAAAAAAAAAAAAAAAAAAAAAAAAAAAAAAAAAAAAAAAAAAAAAAAAAAAAAAAAAAAAAAAAAAAAAAAAAAAAAAAAAAAAAAAAAAAAAAAAAAAAAAAAAAAAAAAAAAAAAAAAAAAAAAATTTACGTAATTCTAAGAGAGTCACAACTTCTGTGAAGTTAGGATTTTTTTGTATATATACTTGTTTGATTCTTCTACAAGGAATTTTAATAATTTCTCAACAAAGATCAATATCATCTTCATTTTAACTGGCCTCATCCTCAGAATTTTCACCATTTTCTAGCATCCGTAACATAGCCTCAATATCGTTCGGCTTCATTTTCAATTATAATATACAGTTAAGTAAAGGCTAAGCACATTCAATCCAACACCAAACCAAGCGTATAAACATGAAACAATACTAAAATCAGTCAGAAATTGAACCAAAACAGGTAGGTAAGTAAGGCGGATTCAAACAGCCCAGAATGCCTGTAGTATCAAAATTGATACTTACAAAACATCAAGTTTTTCTTCAAGCAAAGCAGGTGTAAGAAAAAAAAAATATAAATCATAATAAAAATAAGATACTCACCTATCGCACAAGTCTTTTTAATTTACAAAAAATTTAAAAATCAAAGAAATTAATAAGCGAAACTTTTGTAAAACTATGTCACCCATTCAATGCGGCGGGAAACCGAAATGTCATATTGTTTGTCATCTTTCGACACTTTACGTTTGTTTTTGTTTTCTAACTTGAAGATTATCAGTCAAAGGTTACATGTAAACAGCCTAATATTAAAATAAAATCGATTGTAGGTGCCCAATGCGATTTATAACCTCGGTATCAAATTTAAAACTTCAGGTATTTAAGGGTTGAATCACATCGTATTAAAAAATTAGTTTCCTATACCAAAACGATTTTTTATGATAATGGATGCACACGAGCAAGCAGTTCACCGGATGATCGGTGATTACCGTCGCGAACGTACATCTGCAATACCACAGGAGCTGCAGGTGCGTTTCTGACCTTTAAGGATATTTCGTGATGAGCAGGACTATTAGGAGGGGAGATAGGGAAGTTAGTGGGCCTCCAGTGACACCACTTACCGAACGAAACGCAAGAGCACTAGTTGTCTCTACTCCACGCCGGTATTCTTCGAGGCGGTGGTACTGCTCCGATTGAGCCAGCCCAATCAAGCAACAGCTAAAGCAGCCGCTTGGTTCTACCACGTACAAATGTCAATTACATTTCCTTACATAGAGAACCACTTCGAGACAAGGGCACGGGCTCGTGCGAGGTCGGATCACAATCATCGCTCTATCGTTGGTCATTAGCGAGAAACCGTGACCTTTTGTCAAGGGGGCCTTGGCATAGCTTAGCTACACCTTAAAACAACGAGCAGCATTTCAAACTCAATGTTTGAAGCTAAAAGTCTATTATCGTTCATTCGCCGTTTTGTGATGTGATAGTAGGCATGAATTGTGTTCAAGTTGAAGTAGAGTTTGCTTTTTAGCATTTAAAAAATACTTATTTCATTACTAATACGCCTCTGCTAATGGTAGGATTTGCTGTTTATCTCCGCTTAGCCTAATGGTTAGTGAACCCCACCTCCCAGTGGGGAGAGAATGTCTTTAGGCATAATGTGTACTACTTTGTGGATAAAAGTTTAATTAAAAAAAAAAAAAACTATCGCCTAGTTAGTCAAGCTTTGAGCTTTTACCTCTGTTACTTTATAAAGCTTTATTTAGCAGAATCCTTTTGTACAAAACAAATGAAGTGATAATGATAATGAAACTACTTCAATAAGAGAGTCAGCTGTTGCTGGTGCTCGATCGGGCCGGCTCGAACAGGTTGGTACCGCGGCCTCGCAGAATACCGGCGTGAAGTAGACGCATCTTGTGCTTCTGCGTTTCGTTCGGTGAATGAGGTAACCGGGGGCCCACTTCCCCTCCCTATCTCCCAAAACCCTTAAAGGCCAGCAAGATCAAGACTCTTGACCAAGCTCTCTCTGATCGGCTTGATCCTTTGGCCTTGGGAAGAGATGTTGCTTCTCTTTGCAATTTTTACAAAATTTACCACGGGAATATTCTGAGTAACAGCTCCGATTGATCCCAACCGCTGAGTTTCACCATCGTACATCGCGACAGAGTTCGAAGTTCCATCAATACCACTTAGATGGTTGGCATTCCACCATAGTGCGTTTTAAGCTTTCTGCCACTATACTAATGCCAGCCTATTCCTTCCTTAAAGGCCAGCAAGATCAAGACTCTTGACCAAGCTCTCTCTGATCGGCTTGATCCTTTGGCCTTGGGAAGAGATGTTGCTTCTCTTTGCAATTTTACAAAATTTACCACGGGAATATTCTGAGTAACAGCTCCGATTGATCCCAACCGCTGAGTTTCACCATCGTACATCGCGACAGAGTTCGAAGTTCCATCGATACCACTTAGATGGTTGGCATTCCACCATAGTGCGTTTTAAGCTTTCTGCCACTATACTAATGCCAGACTATTCCTTCCTTAAAGGCCAGCAAGATCAAGACTCTTGACCAAGCTCTCTCTGATCGGCTTGATCCTTTGGCCTTGGGAAGAGATGTTGCTTCTCTTTGCAATTTTACAAAATTTACCACGGGAATATTCTGAGTAACAGCTCCGATTGATCCCAACCGCTGAGTTTCACCATCGTACATCGCGACAGAGTTCGAAGTTCCATCGATACCACTTAGATGGTTGGCATTCCACCATAGTGCGTTTTAAGCTTTCTGCCACTATACTAATGCCAGACTATTCCTTCCTTAAAGGCCAGCAAGATCAAGACTCTTGACCAAGCTCTCTCTGATCGGCTTGATCCTTTGGCCTTGGGAAGAGATGTTGCTTCTCTTTGCAATTTTACAAAATTTACCACGGGAATATTCTGAGTAACAGCTCCGATTGATCCCAACCGCTGAGTTTCACCATCGTACATCGCGACAGAGTTCGAAGTTCCATCGATACCACTTAGATGGTTGGCATTCCACCATAGTGCGTTTTAAGCTTTCTGCCACTATACTAATGCCAGACTATTCCTTCCTTAAAGGCCAGCAAGATCAAGACTCTTGACCAAGCTCTCTCTGATCGGCTTGATCCTTTGGCCTTGGGAAGAGATGTTGCTTCTCTTTGCAATTTTACAAAATTTACCACGGGAATATTCTGAGTAACAGCTCCGATTGATCCCAACCGCTGAGTTTCACCATCGTACATCGCGACAGAGTTCGAAGTTCCATCGATACCACTTAGATGGTTGGCATTCCACCATAGTGCGTTTTAAGCTTTCTGCCACTATACTAATGCCAGACTATTCCTTCCTTAAAGGCCAGCAAGATCAAGACTCTTGACCAAGCTCTCTCTGATCGGCTTGATCCTTTGGCCTTGGGAAGAGATGTTGCTTCTCTTTGCAATTTTACAAAATTTACCACGGGAATATTCTGAGTAACAGCTCCGATTGATCCCAACCGCTGAGTTTCACCATCGTACATCGCGACAGAGTTCGAAGTTCCATCGATACCACTTAGATGGTTGGCATTCCACCATAGTGCGTTTTAAGCTTTCTGCCACTATACTAATGCCAGACTATTCCTTCCTTAAAGGCCAGCAAGATCAAGACTCTTGACCAAGCTCTCTCTGATCGGCTTGATCCTTTGGCCTTGGGAAGAGATGTTGCTTCTCTTTGCAATTTTACAAAATTTACCACGGGAATATTCTGAGTAACAGCTCCGATTGATCCCAACCGCTGAGTTTCACCATCGTACATCGCGACAGAGTTCGAAGTTCCATCGATACCACTTAGATGGTTGGCATTCCACCATAGTGCGTTTTAAGCTTTCTGCCACTATACTAATGCCAGACTATTCCTTCCTTAAAGGCCAGCAAGATCAAGACTCTTGACCAAGCTCTCTCTGATCGGCTTGATCCTTTGGCCTTGGGAAGAGATGTTGCTTCTCTTTGCAATTTTACAAAATTTACCACGGGAATATTCTGAGTAACAGCTCCGATTGATCCCAACCGCTGAGTTTCACCATCGTACATCGCGACAGAGTTCGAAGTTCCATCGATACCACTTAGATGGTTGGCATTCCACCATAGTGCGTTTTAAGCTTTCTGCCACTATACTAATGCCAGACTATTCCTTCCTTAAAGGCCAGCAAGATCAAGACTCTTGACCAAGCTCTCTCTGATCGGCTTGATCCTTTGGCCTTGGGAAGAGATGTTGCTTCTCTTTGCAATTTTACAAAATTTACCACGGGAATATTCTGAGTAACAGCTCCGATTGATCCCAACCGCTGAGTTTCACCATCGTACATCGCGACAGAGTTCGAAGTTCCATCGATACCACTTAGATGGTTGGCATTCCACCATAGTGCGTTTTAAGCTTTCTGCCACTATACTAATGCCAGACTATTCCTTCCTTAAAGGCCAGCAAGATCAAGACTCTTGACCAAGCTCTCTCTGATCGGCTTGATCCTTTGGCCTTGGGAAGAGATGTTGCTTCTCTTTGCAATTTTACAAAATTTACCACGGGAATATTCTGAGTAACAGCTCCGATTGATCCCAACCGCTGAGTTTCACCATCGTACATCGCGACAGAGTTCGAAGTTCCATCGATACCACTTAGATGGTTGGCATTCCACCATAGTGCGTTTTAAGCTTTCTGCCACTATACTAATGCCAGACTATTCTTCTGGCAGTGCGGAAAGAAAATGAAAATTTGATTATAGTGTACCATAAAGCAACTGTTGGTGTGCGTGGGTGAGCGGATCATGGAGTTAGTGACCTTAGAGAGATTAGGATCAAAATGCCCATGAGCTGTTTATTCTGAAACATGTTTACATGACATTAATAAAATATTTTTGTTACTGTCTGTAGACGATTTAGGTTAGGTCAAAAAATAATAGAACGAATGGATGGTAGCGATTGTACTTTGTCTTTAAAGATCGATTCTAGGTCGAATCAAATCAAATCAAATCATCTATTCAACCTAAGGAACAAACATATTTTTTAAGGTATTTTTTTTTAAATCTTCGAACGTTTCGTAATGATGTTCCTCTGTCGGAGAAGAAACAGGCGAAACTCCTTAGGTATCCTCTTTTTGTTGTAATTGTACTGTTTTTTTTTTTTTTTGTAAACACGAAACTTGTTAATTGCAGTTTATTATTTTGGGGATTATGTTCAGCGTTGGACTTGCGACGGGCTGTGATCATCATGACGCGATCATCTTCGTGCACATGAGATACTTGACACGTAGATGTCAGAAGAGAGCAAGTTGATATGGACGAGCTATAAAAAAATGGAAGCTATTGACGAATGCTCCTAATTCATGTAGCTAAGAATCTCTATCTCTATGTCTCTCCTCATCTACGGTATCGTGATTAGTCTCCTCGATTGTGAGTTATGTTAGGAATAATCTCTTGATCACTTACTGATATCGAAGTAATGATTACCTAAGATATCAGTGATATTTATACCAGATACAGCGTTTATGTGAGACTAGTATAAACACAAACCTATGAAGGATTCCTCGTGCTATTTATCAAAAAAATTTATGAATAAATAATTGTTAAAAAAGAACCCTTAAAAAACTTGCCATGGTACATTTGTCTAGAATTGTACTGCTTTAAATCTGATGCTATCTGAAAATCATTTACGAAATAAATGATTGGCCGTCGTTATCAACAGCATCTAAAGTGTTAAGATGAAGCATTACATCTGCTTTGTATATAACTCACACTTAAGAAAAATCTCTGTGTTTACACACTAAAATCACATCTACCGATACGTACGTTACCAAAGCCAATATTGATACAATTTGTCAGAAGCCCAATAAGTATACCGTTCTGTGTTCATATAATGTACTTACTCTATGACCCGTTAACATTACGCAACGCTAGAGAGGGACGAACGGACGGACAAACGGGCCGTTATTCAGTCAATGTGCCGCCCGCATGAGTTCACATCGCCTTTACTGTATATAACTATATAAAAAATAAAAAAAACAACGTGAAAATAACCGAACGCGTGTGACAGATTGTAGTTTTTTTTTTTTTAAATTTGTGAGTGTGTTAGTGGTGCAGTGTGCCGGTGCTTTTTTTTTTTTGAAGCGTCATTGATAAAGGGATCAGTCAATGGAGGTTGCGTGAGCGCATGCCTCCGTGCGTTCATCCGTGCGCTTCGTTAGGTTAGTATCGTACGCATCAGCTGTTTGCACATTTTTCATTCATTCAGTTCAGCCTGTCAGAAGTCCACTGCTGAACGCAGGCCTCCCCCCACAGTTACACAACTACAAAACACTGCCCCGGACCACCGGTCTAACTGTACTTACTCCCGATCAAATTACGAAACCTATTTCGTCAATTTAATTATTTTTTAAAAAAAAAATTTTTTTTTGCTAATTTATCCGCCTGCGTAAGTCCATTGCTGGACAAACAGGAGTCACCCGCGGGATATGATGAGAGTGACAAACTATTTAACCCAGCCACCACACGACGAGTAATAAAGTACGTGGTGGTGGAAGGGGTAATATACTATGTTTTCACCAACCTCGCCTGCAAGTGTTGCACCCTGGAAGCTCACAAGGGAGGCTCTCCCACAATTGTCAAGAGCATAACCTGTAGGGCTTCGCCGTGAGGTAACGGCGTTTGAATCTGCTACCTTGAAAATCGCAATGACTACCGTCAGACGGCGGGATAACCATCTTAAAAAAGACCAGAGCAAATATTAACTGACCGACAGTCATGGGGCTAAGTGCGAGGTGTCTGGTACTGTTACCGCCATGCCGCAAGCTGAGCGTGGAGATTATGGCAAATTCTCCTTATGGGAGAGGCCTATGTCCAGCAGTGAACTATACACATATATTTTTAAACGTGGTAGAGCCAAGCGGCGGCTTTTGTTGCTGCTCGAATGGGCCGGCTCGACCGGATTGGTACCACGGCCTCGCAGAATACCGTCCTGAAGTAGATGCTTTGTTTTTGCGTTTCGTTCGGTGAGTGAGGTAACCGGAGGCCCACACCCTCTACCCATCCCCCTCCTCATCCTCCCTCCCATCTCCCTAATACCTTTAAAGGTCGGCAACGCACCTGCAGCACCTCTAGTGTTGCACATGTACGTGGGCGACGGTAATCACTTACCATCAGATGAACCGCTTGCACGTTTGCCGCCTTTCACAGTAAAAAAATTATTATACACATATTTACACGGCGCCTACCAATCTGCTCGCTCGACGCTGTATGCTTGTAATAAATTCATTCCGAATGCTTGCGCTTCTTTGGAGACATTATTAAAATCTCTTGAAATTGTAATTATACAGAATTAAGTAGTCATTTAATTGTAGTCATAAATTTAACGCATCATTACCGAACCCCTATCAGTGCTCTGGTGACCTCTGTTTCAATTAAACTGAGGATTTAACTATTTGTTCTTAGGGGGACATAAAAAGCAGAAACATAGAGTAGCTTAGCAAAGAGGGTTTTGGAACAGAGAAAGATCTAACATCCTGCTCCGGTGATGGTTTTCCTTCACCGAAGAGCATCTGCCTTTAAACCCGACAGTCACGAGTACCTCTAGATTTCTAATGATACGTTAACCGCTGTACCGGCGGCTGTATATCTTGTCTTATATCAAGCAACTGGGATTTCATAAATAGTATGTGTTCTAACAAAAATAGTTATAGTATGAGCGGTGTGTTTAAAAATATTTTGAATGTTTATGAACTGTTTCGTCCATTCTTCAACCATTATTCAACATTGAATATCGCGTATACAAAACGTGGTAGAGGCAAGCGGCGGTGAGAAATAGAGGTGCCTAGGGCTTTTGCGTTTTGTTGGCCGACATCGCACCTGCAGCTCCTCTGGTGTTGCACATGTACGAAGGCTTCGGTGATCGCATACCATCAGGTGATCCGTTTGCTCCTTCGCTCCCATTCCCACAAAAACAAATGCATGCATGGAGTGTCCTTCGACGTATCACTAAAGAAATAGTTATAAGCATAGCTTATTTAGGTATTCAAATGTAATATGATATGTTCATAATTGCAGCTAGTCCAGTTTTTTTTTTTTTTTTGTTTCAAATAGGAATTAATTTGAAGTAAGAAGTTCAAACACTCCATGATCAAACCGTGAACACAACCCGAGTCAATGACCCTCTTAGTGTCGTGAAGTATTGGATGAAGATTTTCTTTTTTTTTTTTAAATATGTACCTATTATTTTTCACACAATAGATTGAACACACGGTTATGTCGCTTCGGTTTGTTTGTACATCTGTAACGGTTATGATAATGAAAATAATGTATAATTACAATATTTTTTTTAATTCTATTATTTATTGGGCCTTATATACCAGTTGCAGAACCAGAACAAAAGGCGTACAGAATGCTAGAAGCACTCTCTACCAGTCCACCTTAAGGCGGTTGTAAAACTTTGAAGGTGGTTACAGAAAATGTAAAATGATAGTTAAACATATGCGAAATTATTTTATAAATAAATATTTAACAGTATATGTATAAAATAATGAATTACTTTATGTACCATTTTTAGGAAATGTTAGATGTTAACATCAACTTGTCTCAGATTGTAACTATACGTAATCCCACCGGTATATTGACGACCTCGTGGTTCAATATTAATGTGTTTAGTGTTGATGTTGCCGCTGAGGTCCTGGGTTCGAATCCTAATCCTAGTCAATATTCGTGCAAAAAACAAATGATTGGTTTAAGGGTTGCGTTGTGTTAGTCCCGAGTCTCAGCGTCACATCGAACATGGGAAGGTGAAGACGTGTTGGTGCCGCTGTGTTTGCCTGTATACTTAGGGCTGTGGTCGTGCTCGTGACCGTGACTGGGAAAATGTCATAAAATGGGGAATATTAATATTTATTTATTTAACGACATATCATAATATAATCCTCATCATCATCATTTCAGCCTATCATCACAAGTCCACTGCTGAACATAGGCCTCCCCCAAAGATTGCCACGAAGCTCGGTCCTGAGCCACCTGCATCCATCGACCTCCCGCAACACTGCTCAGGTCGTCACTCCATCTTGTGGGGGGTTGTCCTACACTGCGTTTGCCTGTACGCGGTTGCGGTATTTTGACGAAAACGCAAACCCCGCGTTTTGGACAGCAGTGTCTGCAGTGTACTTTGTCTGTTAACTTTGGTCTGGTGGATTCTTTAGCCATCGTCGCCTCTTACGACACCCACGGATGGAGAAAGGGGTGGGGGGGGGGGTATTGGAATGCCGCTACCGCACAAACAGCACTGTCAAATGAATTGAAGTCAAACTTATGTACAACATGATCAACTGTGTCGGTGAACATTGCTCAAATAAGTAGCATTCAATGATTATCCATTGTTTCGATTCCTAATTAAGTTAAGTACTATTAGAGTTAACTTTATTGCAAACTGATATTAAGTAAATTTATTACAAACGTATGTAACGGAAAAAAATTAGCCATTCTTTGTCCAGAGCTAGGCATAATACTCCTGTCCGGCCGGTAAGCTAAGGTTTATAGGAAAGGCGGCAAACGAGCAATCGGTTCACCTGACGGTAAGTGATTAGCGTCGCCCACGTACGTCTGCAACACCAGAAAAGCTGCAGGTGCGTTGCCGGCCTTTAAGGGTAAGGGGATGGGGAGGGAGAGTAGGCCTCCGGTTATCTCACTCAAAGAACGAAACGCAGAAGCACGAGATGCCATTACTTCACGCTGCTATTCTGCGAGGTCGTGGTACTACTCCGAGCCGGCCCATTCGAGTAGCAGCAAAAGCCGCCACTTGGCTCCATCGCCTAACTTACAGTCGTAATAACTGGGTACTTTATGCCTCCTTAATTTTTGTTTCCTTTTCCTTAATGTCGTTGACTTGTATCTCTGTGATAGTATATACGCGTATATGTGTTTCATATATTCACATTATGTATATTTTTTGTATTTATTTTATTTGCATATTATGTGTATGTATTATATCTTCACTTTACTTTATATTATGTGTACACCCGAACCCGATACTTATAATATATCCTTTTTCTTTCTGGGTTGCCTGGAAGAAATCGCTTCTTAGCGTAAGGCCACCTATTGTACTTTTTGTTTTTTGTTTCCTTATAAACTTTGTATTTTAAATCTGTGTGTGTACAATAAAGTATATTTCATTCATTCATTTCATTCATTCAATTATTCATTCATTCATACTGCAGCCCATTGGCTCCTGCAAACTACTTGAGCAGAAGGTTATAGATACTTCGTTACCCCTTCGGACTAAGGTGAAATTACATACTTCACAGCGTGAAACATATTATATTGGCTCTCTAAACACTTGTAGTTATATATGTGTGTGTGTTTTCTGATGATTCATTAATATTAGTTATTAGACCCTAATGGCGTATTGCTTTTTAACCACGCACTCCAGTTTAGAGATAATTACAGAATTAACATTTCGATTTCAATCGCGTCAATTAATTATGTTGCATCAAACGTAATTACAAATTGCATTCAGGGATTTCACAATTTTTATTCACATCTCATTTGCATACATTACGTTCCGTAACGCGCGTGTAATTTCAAATCGATGCGATATTACAATTGTAATTGGACGGTGTGACTTTTGATTCCTTTCGTATTACAATGTACATGGCGTCTGCGTACAATTCATGTCACATAAACTAATTATGTAAATAGTGGGCGTGTTTGATTTTTTACTTTGTTGATTTTATGCCTAATTACACGCGCGAGTGGTTTTCCTTCTTTGAAATCGGTAAGAGCCGGAGTTCGATAACCCCTTGATATAATTAGATTGCAGTATATTGAATGATTGATTATAATGACAATTATTATTATTCCTTGTACTTGTTTCTCCGTGGAGCGAGTAAGAGCCGTGGTAGCGTTGCGGCCAGGGCGCTCACTTTAGTTTCATAGAGCGCGAGTGACCTGGGTTCGATCCCCGGTGCCGGCATCACTAAAATTGTTAATAGCAATTTTAAGTGCTGTATTTACCACGTGCTCAGCAGGCGGAAGGAAAACATCGCAAGGAAACCTGCATGTCTGAGAAAATGAGTGAAGCCCGCCGAAAAGTATAAAAAAAAAAACTTAAAATCATAACAAATGAACCTAACGCGTTCAAAGAGAGGCCTTTATAATCATAAAATTCAATTAATGAGATTGTTAAAATAGGAAATGATTTACAATTTTCAAATCGCTTCGACAGAACGAAAGCTAGTTTTATAAGAGTACTTTACAAAATTATCTTAGTAAAGGGCAATCCCCTCTACGTAAGAAGGGGACCCTACCCAATTGTTATTTGACACGCACGGTTGTGAATAACCCGAATTAGTTGCGGGGTCATTCTATAGAAGAGCGTTTCGAAATCGGCCGGTTAAATTTCATTCATATGGAACTGGCCTTTTTTTAATTGACCTTAGAGTGATAAAAACGCTAATAGTAGCGGGGAAGGAGCAAGCGGTCCACCTGATTGTGGTAAGTGATTGCCGACGCCCACAATACATCTGCAACACCAGAGGTGCTCTTCTTCTGTTGAGGGGGTCTTTAAAGCTGTTTGGGAGACGGGAGGGAGGATGAGAAGGGGTATGGGGAGGGGGAGAGTCCTCCAGTTACCTTACTAACCGAACGAAACGAAGAAGCACAACAGGATCTTATCTAGTTTGCGTGGCATCGACTACGGGATAGTGAAGACACAAGTGAGTGGCTCTGTGTTTGCGCGTACACCCGCGGCACTATGATATCTCCTGCGCAGTTGACAACTGCCGATTGCATTCGGAAGTTGTCGTCGTGGTTTCAACCTCCCTGAAGGCCATCACGTGCACGAACAGTTAGAGAAAATAACTATTTTCCTCTTCCGAATCCACTCTGGATGGTTAACGCGTGGTATCTTTACTTACTGAACAACGGTTAAGTAATTGGGGTGTACACGGTCGTACCCCGCACCTGGCTCATTGTCTTAAGCATACGCGGAAAGAATGGGTCCATTGTGGGTCCAAATAATTGTTCGCGGGCTAAGTGACCCTTTTGTGGTATTAATGAATATTTATGGGCGTATTGTTTTCGATGCTACAAAGAAAGCGTCTAACATGGCTAGACGAAGGGAGGAGTCGGGGGAAGAGATAAAAGTAATTTAAGAAAATAGTTTTATAAGTGTTCTCGCAACGAAATTATAAAACAAAGTCGCAATCCTCGTCTGTCTGTCTAACTTATACTTTCTAGTGACATATCTCAGCGAGAGAGCTTCAATTGTTTCAGCTATGAAACACGGTTCTCACTTCTAAACATCTAAGAGGATTTCAATGCAGTTTCCAATATCATTAAAAACATTCCATTGAGTAGGTTAATATGTATAACTACAATTCACTTTTATGTATATTACAAAACTGACCGAACAGTCGACAAAATCGAGTCGAACAAAATCGACGCAAAAGTAACTGGTCTCCAGGTCTATTACGTTCTCATGGTTTACCCGCTGAACCGATTTCGAATGACATTCGGTGTGAAGATACGTTGATCCCTAGAGACAGGACGTATGCATATTTATACCCCGGATAATCAAAGAAAAAAAAAAGCTTTCAAGCGAATTCTTGACCTCTCGTCCGAAATAACCACGTAATACCTCATTTTACTTAGGATTCGAGTTGCCAGCGCTAAATTTAAGGCTCTGTATTGGCGCTGCCACTCCTCGCTGGAACACTCTTCGCTCCCGTGTGGTGTTGTAGGCGGTAGACCCTACCGGTGGCTTAAGCTGCTGCCTGAACGAAGCCGGTTCGACCGGAGTGAAGTAGAAGCATCTTGTGCTTCTGCGTTTAGTTCGTTGAGTGAAGTAATTGGACCCCTCTCCCCAAACCTATCACCAACATACCAAATTCCGGCAACGCACCTACAGCCATCAGGTGAACCGCTTGCTCGTTTGCCGCCTATCCCATAAAAAAAAAAGCAAAGATAGTGACGATATATTTCCTCTTACACTCCGGTCGAATTACCTTAGCTTACCGGCAGGTGGATAGTCCACTGCAGGACAGGAGTATTATGCCCAGCTCGGGACAGAGAATGGCTAATTTTTGTTTAAACGAGCAAGAGGTGCTCGTTTGCCGCCTTGGAACTTAATCCACGTCATCTCTCTGATCGCACGTGGAGCGGGCGAGGCTCGTTCGGATCGAGGGCGTAATTAAAAGGAACAAGCTCAAGAGCGCGTCGTGTCGGCGACGGTACGCGGCCGCGGCCCTGAAAGTCATTTCGCCGACCGCTTACGTCATCAGGGTTGGTGCCTTACTTAATGGTACGTTATGTTAAGGCTTTAAGGATAGGAGAAGTTTTTTTTTTTAATTGAATTTTTAATTAACACCGCCATTGTTATAATAGCTTGCGGTCGTATTTTAAAGCACTTGAAGGAATCGAGACATGTTTTCATTTCAAGTTCAATAAATGATAGTCGTAAATAACTTCCGAGATTTGTAACTGTATTTACAAATATATTTTTATTAACCTCTTCTGTTATCAACGTAAATTATTTTCTCCAAATACTTTATTACATTACTTCCCTCAGAAAATACCCAATAAAATACATGGTAATTCGGGTTATTTTTTTAAAGATTTATTCTTTACTAATTTAAGCTAAAATATCAGAGATAAAAAGTACCAGAGAGACGGGGCCGAAAATCATATTCATAAAGAACTCGAATATTTTATAAATCCTTTGAATACTTTTTCTAAGCGGAGGTGGCGTCAAAAAAAAATTATGCACCATCCGTACTAAGTTCTATACAAATGCAAATAAATGCGAAGTTGATGAAAAGAAACATTAACCATTGTCTGAGCGGATTTAATAAAGCACACGCTTCAAGAATGTTCGAGAAACTTTTCATCTCTCTCTTTGAAGATCACTCGTCTGTTACAAATTAAAATACACGAAATTATCCTAGGAGTAATTTCACTTTGGGTATTTCTAGAATAATTATGATCCCCGAACGCTATAATTCACTGTAGTTAGCCGATAGCTTTATACAGAGAGTATTTCGTATGTTTAATTTATAAACCGTTGGGGAAAATAGGTTCTCGAGTGGCAGCCACGTACAGGCAAAGGCTGTACTAAATTATAGAAAATTATTTACGTTTAATTATTTGTGCACAACCCTAGTGGATTTCCCGCGCGGGCGTTTCGTTACGGCGGCAAAAACTCGCAACAAAGGGGGTCGACGCACCGAGCGCGCACGGTTGCGGCGACAGATTCGCCCGTTCGTTTTCCGCCCGCGCGTAAGAAGATCGCGGCGAATTTTGCGTTTCCAGTGCTAACTATTGTCGGTGTATTCTGGTGGGAACCTTGCTCGACCGGTGTACATAGGGTGGTCTCGTTTTTTTCTTTTTTTTTGGAAAAGGCGGCAAACGAGCAAGCAAGGTTCTCTCGATGGTAAGTGATTACCGTCGCCCGCGTTGTACATTCGCAACACCAGAGGTGCTGCAGGTGCGTTGCCGGCCTCTGAGGGTATTAGTGAGATGGGTGGGAGGATGAGGTGGGGGGTGGGAAGGGGATGGGGGCCTCCGGTTACCTCACTCACCGAACGAAACGCAGAAAGAGGCCTCTACTTCACGCCGGTATTCGGCGAGGCCGTGGTACCAATCCGGTCGAGCCGGCCCATTCGAGCAGCAGCAAAAGCCGCCGCTTGGCTCTATTACGTTTAAATAGTAATAACGTGTAGTAAATAATGGACAGGCATCTAAATTTTCGGTCTTTTAATCTTACAATTGATTTATTTATTTATTAAGTTTGGCGTAATCCGTAGTCACGCCTTGTTCCCAACGGGGTAGGCAGAGACAATCTTCTTCCACTTCCTACGGTCCTGACATACGTCTTTCGCTTCTTCCACTTTCATCAATCTTCGCATGCATGCTCTTTGGTTTAGAGTACTCTTGACCTGACCTTTTGTTAAGAGGATATTGGATTATAGATTTTGGCGGGACATTGCTGAATATTTGAGTTGTTGACTTGGTTCGACAGGTTCCGTAGGTGCAGTAAGGGGCCAGTTAGCGATCTGTCATGGAACTCTACCACAGCAAGCGCGGCGACGGGACACGCAATCCTTTAAGTAAAAAATAATGTAATTCGAAAACAATTGTATTCTTATCTCTTATGCCAAAATGCACTTGAGTAAATACGATCTCCACTCAAGGTATTATGCAGCGAAGTAACACCACAACCCTGATTTTCAGTGGAGCCTGTTATCAAGTCAATGATATGTGGACACCGTCCAGCCTTGCCCGTTACAATTCTTAGTACCTATCTCTGAGAGAGACAAACTCAGAGTTTCAGAAGTTTCAGAAGTTCGTCTATCTATGTATTCGGCACGATTGGCTATGGGTATTCAGTCGATAGATGCATGGTGTGACGATGATTCTCAATTCTTTGCACAATATTAATACAATGGCGTTATTTAGTCTCATCGAATTGTAATTGTATCCTAACTAACCGATAACAATTTCGCAACGTTTACTGCAATCACATCGCATGTAATGTACGTTTAAAATATTTAACGAAGCGCAATGGCCACTCCTAATTGGAGATTTCCGATGTTTTATGTACAAAAAGTAAAACATGCCGGTCCTTTTCAAGGCGCATCCTCTTTCCAAACTTTTTGTTTAGAAATGCATACGTGAGGATATGCAGGCCTGGACGTCTGCGTGATGTAATGGACAGCTCAGCTCTTGCGCCGTGTATCCCGGATTCTGACATCAGCGAAATGCAAAATTTGTACGACATACGAATTATTGGTTTCCAGCTCTGGTTGTGTTCTGTTGCGTGCCGTATAACTGACGCTACATCTGATCCTTCCGCCGATATTAGCACATGATCGGATATGGAATAGTGCAGAATCTGTGTTTAGTATAAAATGACCTGCTCGGATAAAAACTAACGATTCGGAATTTGTTGCCACGATTTCAATCGCCCAAGATCAAGGCCATTCCTTTACACATCATTGTTAAAATTAGGATACCAAGCTATCGGACCTTGAAATGATAAAATAATGTAGATCTTTTTTCTGGTAGGCTTTAACTATCAAATGGTAATTTCATCTGCAAATTAGAAACCATAGAGCACCGTCACTGCATAGACAGAACAGTGTTCATCCCTGATTCTTTGAACAGTTATCGACAACATGGCAACACAAAAAAAAAACAATTAAATACATTTAATAGTTCAGCGGTAAGATTTTTTTTTTTTACTATTTTTACACATGATGTAGATACCATTACATGCCACTGTGTGGAGTTGAGAACCAGAATTATTCTTAAGTAAATAACTTGGACTGATATAGATAATAAACATTCGTAATTATACGTAAGCAGTACATACTTAGGCGGTCCCAAGTAAAGTTAACATTAAGTTAAAGTTAAATGGTCTAGTGCATGTTCTAAAGTCCACTTTTTTATCTGTAAACAGTTGGGTTCTTAAATATTTTATACGGTTGATAACAACGTCTTTGTGACCAATGTGATAAATGAGCATCTAAAGGCACCTATCTCCCTAAACCAATATCTGAAGATAATTTAACCAAACAAGCCTCAACTTTGATTATATTAGCATAGATTTCAGTTTCCCACAACGTAGCCCACCATCACTTTCAACTAAAACTGACCCCTACCGCGCACGTAATAGAAGCAAATATCTCGTATGAAATTTACTTTCGAGATTCTATTATCTTATTTGCACAGAGCGGTTCGGGGATCACTATGAATAATGCTTTTGCATACTGTACAATTATTTCAAAGTTTAAACGCTGCATGCACGTCGGTAAAGTTGCAAATTCAATGCAGAAGCGAATGTTAATTTTGGCTCAGTTTATGGAGTAACAGTAACTGTCAAAGGCATGCGTTGTAGAACGACTATAAAATATTTTTAATGATAGATTCCAATTTCTGTCGAATCGCTTTCGGCACAGAGTTGTAAATTGCCTGTTCGTATATTTTAAAACTCCGTAAAAGCTGAGTTTGTAAAAGCCCGTCGCAGGCTCGACTATGCCTCGCATGATCATTAGTTTCGACTTCCATTTCGACCCTTTGAACCGGTTTTTACCGCTTTCAAGCGGAAACATCCGGATTTGTTCCTTTCTGCTTTTCGGTGTATTCGGTGTTTTCAATGGGTATATTTTGGTGCTACAAAGAGCTGATTTTAATTCATTAAATGGTACTTTCATAAATAAAACATGCATAAATAAAGACATTTATTCCGACATTTACATCTACACGTAGTACATTATCTGGAGATACTTAATAATTATAAAGATAAAAAAAAAACAAAAAGAAATAAACAAGAAAAAAAATGTAATATATATATATCACTAGGAATTCTTTATTAATTTGAATAATGAGTTGATCAAATGTATTTATTTCGAAACTGATATTATTGTAATTGTAATCACGCCACCTCCTACGTCCTATCTCCCGGAGAGACGAAAAGTGGATTTCTGAAGCACGTATTGCTTCACTGAGTCGTGCAAAATGGAAATCTATAACCTCTGCCTACCTCCAGGAGTGAAAGACGGTAATATGTTGTATATTGGACAAGAACTAATTATAAATTACACATATTCATTACTGTTTGTGTGCAACTTCAGTTTAATAGCGCACTCAATATCGTTTTTCGCCACCCCGTGGCTTTGGTCCCAAGCTTCGGTTGCAACCCCGTATCCGCTGTCACTTCCACATTGAATCTCACTTAAAGCTTTTATTGAGGCTTTATTAAAAGCTTCTTACAGAAGTAAATTGAAACAGATCGACGAAATAGAAGAAATCCTTCATCAAATGAGTAGAAACGATTTATATAACGAAGACCATTCACGTGTTGAACTAAGGACACCAATCTAAATCATAAGTGACATGTTGATAGTGACACTCCAACTCGTTTGCTGCTAACCTTAATGTCAACATCCTGGATCACATCAAGTGGTTGGCCCTCGTCGCATCCCGTGGCTATGATCATGTTGGACCATATTTATTGCTTTGTAAGCTATAATAGGGAAGTTGAATCAGATACGGGCGTACAGTAGGTTATGAAATCAGAATATAATAATTTTATGATAATCTTTTACTCATTACGTTAGTTACCGGATTAAAAGGGTAATATAGCAGCATTTTCTGACCAACAGTGATGAAAGTCAAACCTTAAATGACTTTGATTCGGAGGTCGATCCCCTAAACACTCATAGCGGAGTGCCTTACCCAAACCTCAACCTCAAACGTTTAACTATGAAACCATTTTGTGATATAATCACATTCCTCTCGGTTCAAACATCGATGTGTACTCACTGGCATCTAGATAATGAGTGTATAAAATCAACCGGAGACGACTCAGCTAATAAACAGTTTTTCATTAATCAAGTTTGCTCTACCTTAAGAACCCAAAAATAGTCTACTGCAGGACATAAGTCCCTTAAGGAGGAATAGACCGGTTTGAACGGGTTAATACCACGACCTCGCAGAATACCGGCGTGAAGTACAGGCATCTTGTACTCCTGCGTTTTGTTCCGTGATTTAGACAACGGGGGGCCCACTTCCTCTCCCCATATCCTTTCCTTATCCTCCATCCCATCTCCCAAATACCCTTAAAGGGCGTCAATGCACCTGTAGCACCTCTGGTGTTGCAGATGTATGTGGGCGACGGTAATCACTTACCATCAGGTGGACCGATTATTCGTTTGCCGCCTTTGCCTTAAAAAAAAAACTCCACGGACTTCGAGATCGTTGTCCGGCTATCTCACGGTGGCCATTGCGATTTTCAAAGCTTTTCCCTTTATTCACCTCTTATGACACTCACGAGAAGATAGAGGGTGGCAAATTCTTACTCCGATTCCGCTTATAAAGTAATTCCAGCAGTGTAGCAACGGCTCAGTGGTTTGCTGCGAAATTTTTAAAATTTTTGGGGCTAGGGCTGGGGGGGGGGGAGGGTAATCTGTGAACCCTATGATTAATGGATGAAGCTCCGGTGAATTTGCGCAGACTATTGTCGGGAGTAGCGTTACAAGGGGAAGGGTACCGGGATTTCGCTCACGAACCCGTGGTGAGTATGGGCCAATCGTTCTTGGCATGCTTATTTTCGTTGATGGGTTCATGGGAAGACCTATGTTCGGCTGTTGACTTTAGCAGGCTAACGAGGAAGAAGAATCAATTGATATGATGTTAATAGGAGAGCTTGGAAAACTACTTGTTCTCAAAGGTCATGATGCTATTTTAATTCAATTAACTTTGTCTCCCGCAAATAGTTTTATAGTAAATTAACGCATAATAGTTACTGAGTTATTAATGTAAATGAACAAAGAACCAACGATTGAATCGTTAAAAGACATGGTACTTAAATATCATTGATATCCTATTGAAGATATATTGATATTTTACCTGTTGTGATCTTTCAAGTCGTCTCGACTCAACTGGTCAAATCAGGCAAAATACACGAAATATGGTGTAAAAATACACAGGGGCGAAATAAAGCTAAACGTTGAATATCAAGAAAGCACCGAATAAAAACTCTTTTAAAACCCCGCACCATCGTCACTATTTGAAGACAAATGCCACCTGAGATGTTCCTCTATTTAATATGTATATGTATAGTGTATTATGTATGTAATAAGTACGTAAGCACTACTATTATTATATATTAAATATTTATAATTAATTTACTGCCAACATGTATTTCTTTCTCACCCGGGGTTGACAGGTAGAGAATGTGATAAGACATTCAGTCCCCCATTGTATACATTAGCTTTAGGTGTCACAATAAATAAATTTAAAAAATAACTAAACATTGGTAATGAAGTCTTCTTTCGAATACAAAAACCACGATGACATCTGCTTATTACTGTCAGAAACCCATCTACATAAAGTTTATTTGTGAGCGCTGTAAGAGACCATAGTCGGAAGTGTTAGACTTATCTAACTTAACTGACTCTAACTGTGTCGCCAGCGGTATTTCCGAACAGTTACGATTTAGGTACCTTCAAGAAAAGAGCCTATTCCTTCCTTAAAGGCCGGCAGCGCATCTGTAGCTCCTGTGGTGTTGTGGATGTTCGTGGGCGTCGGTGATCACTTACCATCAGGTGGACCGATTATTCGTTTGCCGCCTTTGCCTTAAAAAAAAAACTCCACGGACTTCAACGCTGCTGCCCATCATCGATCTGCTTAATTTCGTTCTGGTATTTTTCGAGATCGTTGTCCGGCTATCTCACGGTGGCCATTGCGATTTTCAAAGCTTTTCCCTTTAGTCACCTCTTATGACACTCACGAGAAGATAGAGGGTGGCAAATTCTTACTCCGATTCCGCTTATAAAGTAACGGCTCAGTGGTTTGCTGCGAAATTTTTAAAATTTTTGGGGCTAGGGCTGGGGGGGGGGGGAGGGTAATCTGTGAACCCTATGATTAATGGATGAAGCTCCGGTGACCGACTGATAGCCAATCCATCCGAAACTCATCAATAGTCTATGGAATTTGCGCAGACTATTGTCGGGAGTAGCGTTACAAGGGGAAGGGTACCGGGATTTCGCTCACGAACCCGTGGTGAGTATGGGCCAATCGTTCTTGGCATGCTTATTTTCGTTGATGGGTTCATGGGAAGACCTATGTTCGGCTGTTGACTTTAGCAGGCTAACGAGGAAGAAGAATCAATTGATATGATGTTAATAGGAGAGCTTGGAAAACTACTTGTTCTCAAAGGTCATGATGCTATTTTAATTCAATTAACTTTGTCTCCCGCAAATAGTTTTATAGTAAATTAACGCATAATAGTTACTGAGTTATTAATGTAAATGAACAAAGAACCAACGATTGAATCGTTAAAAGACATGGTACTTAAATACAATATATACAAATATACCATATACACATAAAAGGTGAATTTCAATACGAAATACAAACAAATATACATGTCAGGACAAACAACTAAAGCGGCACAATGACAAACAGGTGAGCTCGTTTGCCTCTGTCTTCTATAAAAAAAAAACGGTTTTCGTCAAAATAAATAGCGGTTTGAAGTAACGTTTAATTTAAATACCAAAATTAATAAAAACAAATTTCTAAAAGTCGTCGCAATTACACGGACCACAACGCAGCTAAAGGTCTCTTTCTAATTTACACGCGCCGTCCCTGTCGCACGGCGGACTCATTAAATTTTAGAGCGATTATTAGATCCCGGGAATTAAGTTCCCTAGGCTACCTCGGCGTCGGTCGTGGCGTTAATACGTAATCTTGCCTTTAACGTGTACCCCTAATACTGTAATAACAATAATATAGAACGCCCGATTGAAGATTAAAGAAAGCTCCAGTGTTTATTGGACCATAAGATCATGAATGAGACTCGAGAGCGTTTACGCCTCGCGGCTTTTCAAAGCAAACTTTCATGACCTTTAATCACTAATTGTGATAGGCCGGAATGATGATGATGATGATGATAGAGGATTTACCTACGAATTAGGAGACTCGAGTTGGACGACTTATGCACGATTTGTATCGTTGGCTCGGACACTAAGACGCTGACAGGCCTAACACCTGTTACTTTGTCCCAAATAAGCTGTTGTGAAAATTAAGTGGAAGGAACTTGAATATCAGTCCTGTGAATACCCTAGCGGGAGCTTATTTCTTTAATGTCTTTCTATAAACAAGTGGTTCTGATGGATATGCGAGCTTGGAACTAGATTAACAACATAACATCACGAATTCTCGCAAAAAAACATCGAATCCTTCCAAGGATGACTCGCGAGGAGAGAAGACGGCTGGGTGCTACCACCGGCTTAGGATCCAGTAATAAATAAAATGAAATCTAAAACCAAGCATACCAAGTGACCTCATGTGAGCACATTCTGCGTATATCGGACCTAAATTATAGTATCCCGAAATATGACATCGGAACATCAACATCTTGACCACGGGTGCTGTAAACCACATGAAACGTCGCGAACATAAAAACGAAAATTTAACGCGATTAAATCTATATATAATAGTTTCATTTTTTACTTAACTATTTATTTATTTATTTATTTAATCTTTATGCACAAATTGGTACACATGGCGGACTTAATGCCTAGAGGCATTCTCTCCCAGTCAACCATTAGCCTAAGCAGAGATATATACGTAATAGAGGCGATACAGCTAAGAGAATAAAACAAGTAAAAGGATATAAATATCAAAATATATACTTCCACAGATAGGTAGATACATACAGACATACATACATAGATACTTAAATACAATATATACAAATATACCATATACACATAGAATAATGAATTTCAATACAAAATACAAACAAATATACATGTCAGGACAAACAACTAAAGCGGCACAATGACAAACAGCAGCACTAGTACAGACTTGCAACATTTCTGTAATGTTTGCGGATTTTATTTTTAAAGGCAAACTTATTAGGAGCTTTTTTAATGTATAAGAGGGATTTCGTTCCAGAGCCTTATAGCCGTAAAAAACTATTGTTACCATGGCCGCCTTTAACGGTCACACTTCGTTAACTATAACTGCGACTGAAGGTTAAGTGAGTTATATAATCAGGATAAGTGCGGCACTTTACTAATAAATGAATAACAGTGTACACGCCGCCTTATGGTGACCACAGAAGGTGGAGTAACCTACTAAAGTACCTTCTTCTTTCTCATCAGTCTTTTTTAGTCCACTGCTGAACATAGGCCTCTGTAAAAAAAGCACCAGCAATTGCCGGCACCCTCACACTAGTGATGCTGCTCCCCATCACAAGTCTATGGGATTTGGGTTTCGCAAATTCGGATGGATTTTCCGCAAAAGTTTATTAGCTAGCAGAGTGTAACACGTGCCGGAGAAGTGGGCATTTGGAGAAAATGATTGTTTTCTCCCTTACATCCTAGCTCAAGCATTTCAACCTAAATTCGTCAAACCTTCGATGAACAGGCTCGGTGACGAAACTGACCACCAGTCCCAGAGAAACGAAAATTGAGTTTCGGTTTATCTAAGTTAAGTGGTGTCAAATGGGAATCCCTAGTCTCTGCATACGGGTATCAGGCGAGAGTGCTTATTTGTGATTGCCAATTCAACTAAACGTGACCATAATAGCAGATGGAAAGAGACCTCTTTCATTTTAGGAGATGTTTGGAGACAAACATACTTTTCAACTCTTTCTTCGAATTTTGAAAAAGCCGACGTCTTACGGAAGGTGGACGGAGATGCAACGAACGATTACCATAGTTACTTATGAAACAGTTGCCACGCTTTTGTGGTTATTTTCTTATGGTACCCGATGACGGCGTGGGTCGATTATCACCGCACCTGCCTGGAGTTCGAATTCTATTTAGATCCAATAATTGTTCGATGGATATGTGATGGTGTAATATTCTACCCTGACTTCCAAATGACACAGTATTAAATCCATTCCGAGGTCGCATAGCTGAGACTATGTCAAATACATTAGTTCGATGAAGAATCAAACAGAATAATAAAGTCTCAGGAAATGTACAAGTACGAGTAGAAAAAATATCACAAGTTCTACATTCAACTGCACGAAACAGAGCCGAAAACAAAAACCGACTGAGCCAACGCTAGATATCACACAGGGTTCTGCAAATTTTCTCACTTTTGCAATAACCCCAACTAACGTTGCATTTTGTACATGCATACTTGGACACCAATTAGCATCATCCAATTTGGAACCGACAACAAATGGCCCTCCGGCAATTGGTAATGGCGCAAGTTCGGGTATGAAACGAGGTATGGCCACACTGGCGCATTGTTTCGTGACTTGACCACCACAATTACGACCTACGCTCGAACGGCCCGTCATAAAACTGCCGCGTTAGAAACAATGTTGTATTTCTATCACCTATTAGCTTGTGTTTCACCTATTGATGTGTCGTTATTGTTTCCAATTTTATGGTTATCTTATCATTATTGGGTCAAATATGCATTTGTTTGGTTGTAACAATGACAATATCAAAAAGAAAATCCTTTTCTATTTAAATTCGTTATTCGTTTTAACTTCGTTTGCAAGTTTGAAACTTTTGCTCAATTATCACAATTTTCTATCCATGAAGGTTTACTTCATCCACCCATTGTTGGATATATTTAATGTTTCCACTTTTTATACAGTGTTACGTGTTCTAAGTGATATTTAAATTCTTTTGACAAATAGTTGCCTTCTTATTATAGGCGATATTTATTAAGTACTGGTTGTTTTTGATGTAATTAAATACCAATACGCACGTTGTTATAACAATTTCAACCTGATAAAAGATTTCTTTTTCTGATACTGAATATTTCTATATTCTTCAATATTTCAGTTTTTTTTCTTAGTTAAGATAAATTCAACCGTACAGCAAAAAGTACTTCCTTAATAGATACTATTAATTATATTAACTTTACATGTATTGTAGTACACATCACATTGGCTACTTTAACGTTAGTATGCTGCGTTTTCGTTTAGCGTTAGACAGGCTAAATAATACAATACAGAAATTATACTGTCTTCATGTTTTAAAAATTTAAGTTCAAGTTCAATTAATACGCTCTTTCATTTCAAACAACGTTTACTCAACTTGCGATCACCTCAAATAGCGTTAAAATTTTTCTGCGTCTTTGTAAACCTAATCTTAATTAGCAATTAAAACGCCAGTTAGTTTAGTATCTGTCAAAAAGTGAGTAATGCTCTAATTAGAATGCCGCAAATGTTGGAGATCTCGATGGATATCTGAGAACCTCGGGAACGCGCGCGCTCGTCATTGGTAATTTCGGAGTGAAGATTTGATTACTCATGCCAATACAATCGACCTTCGTTGTTGGCTTCTTATCTTAACTCATTGCTTGTTTGTTCATTTGTTCACTTATTACGTCATCGCCTCACTCAGCTTCTGCGGAAAAAAACCGTTAAATGTCGAGAAGTTTTTGCTTTGTAATACTAACCTTTTTCTTTTTTCCTTTTTTAAATTATTTGTCTTAGACACGTTTGTAAACTTTAATGACATTCAAGTCTAATGTTTCTCGATGAAAAATGGATACATATTAAATTAATGGAAATTCTACAGGCAATATTTAATAAATCCGATTCGAATGAATGATGAAGGTGAGAACCGGTAAGCACTTTATGGTTTACTACCAAAGATACGGTATCATAATATATCCCATGGTGATGACATATTCTCCGTGTCTCCCAATGATGGTTTCGATGATAGAAACAAACTAAGTCACCGTCGGTATCTCTGTCATCATCCGCAGACGAACATTAACAATTTTTTTTTTATATATTATCACCTTTAGCAATGGTTACCAGGGGAAACCATATTCCACTATACTTTGACTACTAAGCTTTTTTTTAAAGAATAGTATGGTGGTGACTTCGCGGTTGTCACATTAAAGTCTACTAAAGGAAACGTAAAGTCGGACTTCATGGCCCGACTTAGTCCACAGCTATCTGCTATGATATACAGGATATATCTATTTTCAAGAAAGCCCTAACCAAAGCTGACATAACATACTTGGATGTTTTGTTTGTTCTCACCACCCAGGACCGGCGGGTCGTTAGTGAACGCAGTGCTGGCATGGAGCCACTGATGATGCTGCGTCCTGCGACTACTTCGATTTGATTTGTACAAAACCTTGTGTCGAACAGTAATATGAGCCGTATGCACGTGAGGTTAATATATTTGGAAAAAGTTGATATACTCCTTCCTATTTTGACAATATACAAAACCTAAACTATTCATTGACCACAATGTAATCTTTATCTACACTAACATATCTTAATATATTAGTAGCACAACGATATGTGGATAAGTGATATGTAAGTGTAAATGACAGAGTCGGGAGAGGAAGACCTAGGGGAACATTTCACGATCAAATCGGAGACGTTCTGAAAAAAGGCCAGGTCAAGAGTACTCTAAATCAACGTGCATGCATGCGAAGATTGATGAAAGTGAAAGAAGCGAAAGACGTATGTCAGGACCGTAGCAAGTGGAAAAAGATTGTCTCTGCCTACCCCGTTGGGAACAAGGCGTGAATATATACACACATACAACGATGTTATATACATATAGGCATAGGCTCAATGTATTTATTATTTTCTTATACTTATTTTTTTACGAAGACAACGCCGCTTATAACAGATTATCTATCAGATAATAACCATGAGAAAAGTATTAATACTTGGGTATAATTTTTAAAGTTTGAAATTTCACATTTACATTAGTGTGTGGCTTTTTCACTTCTATAAAAATTCACATGCGAGGTATGCACATCCGAGAGATTTAAACAACAAAGCCCAACGCTGTTACGTGCCGCAATCATAATTAAAGAGTTTGTGTCCCATAACACCGCCCTAAATAACCCATAACGTGACATGCCATCGGCTGCGCGTAACTCGTGTGAAATTTTATAGCTCATAGAGGATTTCTAACTTAAATATGTACTGGAAAGGTAATATGCGATTATACACTGAGATGCGTTACGGCTTAGAGCGATATTGGCGTGAAAGTTTTGTAAAGAAACGACATTAAAGTGTTGCCACGATTTGAAACATTCTACGGCCCCTTTTAAACATTTAAGCACTCTTTTAAATTTGTTTCAACATTATTCAATAAATGTGTTCTTTCATAAGTGCCGATAAAGGAGATTTAAACTATACTAGCATACATTTCGCTTGTCAAATATTGTTTTTGTAAATCTACCACTGCTTCTTATTGCGGTTTCACTGGCGGAGAGGACTCAGGTGAAAGAAGCACCGAAGTTATGTTTTTTCTCAGATCCTTTCATGATTTGCTCTACAATTGTTTGTTGCTAGAGGACGAGATAAAAATGAAGTATGTTCGAACTATGAAGGCTAAAGCAACATGTTTGTTATCATTCGTTCTGGGCGTGGGACGAAATAGAGGATGTTTGAAAAATCAACTCAATATAAATATGTACGTATCGCGATTTATTATGAAATGTTCAGTGCAAATTCTTGAAAGTATCATATTTTATGAGCATTGTTAGTTTATTCTTCATCAAATCTAAAGATCTACTGGCGTACACTATTTAAAAAAAAATCCAAATTGGCTGTTTACTTTTTCATTGCAGCAAAATATGTGAACTATAAAAACTGGAACATCCTTATACCATGTTTTACGCAAATAAAGATTTGTCTTTGCTTATCTAACGCTGATGTGAATTCATTGTAAGATCCATCCTTAGCTTTTACAATCGTTTGAAAATTTCTCTCAGGACAGATCTACTCTACAAGGTAGCACTGTTATAACGAAGCTTACACGAATACAAACGATATATCCGACCACACTTTATAACGCAGATAACATCGGCTGCTCATACGCCTCTGTCACATAAATCGACCTTCCACACCGTCGGTGCTAAGTGCGTGCCAATTAGTGCCGGCAGCACTGCCACCTCATAGATTAGCGCTGGTAAGATAAGCAGCGCTTTGACAAACTCCTGTTAAGTGACTGCCCGTCTTTGTTAGTCTATGGGACTTAATACTACGTCGCAATTGTACGTAATTACATTTTCTTGTTTAGCTTTATGACTTTTACAGCGTTGTTGTATAAACTTTTGAAGCTTTTTCCTTTTATCCATTTATAATATATACAGGGGTGGTCAGAGGTCTACGCATTTTTAGTAATTTCAACCCACTTTTTAACAGACTTTATTTGGGACAAGAGAAGTGGCGAGCCGCCTTAATAACCACGCCAATGATAAGGCAAACCTCCCCATGATGACTTTGCGGGAGGCCTATGTTCAACAGTGGACTTGTGATAGGCTGAAATGATGAAAAAATTATGATACAAAACTTTATTCCATCAGTTATTAAGTCTTATAGTGAAAACGCAAAGAAGAAACTCAAAACGATTGATTGATGATTGATTGATATATTATTTCCATGGAATATCTTTAAGTACAAAACAAAGCATTATTTTCAAATTTAAGTTTGGCTTCTCTACTTACCCTTTTTAATAACCTACGCTTTAATACGTTTTCGTGTACATTTTATACTTTTAGGTTAGTAGGTCACAATCAGCAGATAATTTAAAAGACAATCATTGCGAACATAAGCACACACTCGTTTCATTGTCCAAAGTCATCACAGAGGACGATCAAAGTTTAGTGCCAATCAAAACTGTGTTTACAACACCTGCATCGTATGCGACGCATTAACGAAACGGATACGAGGTTTTTATGATTATAAGGGACTTTATGATCGAAGGTAATGTTTATTTCAATCGGAAAGCGATTCTGTTGTGTCGCTGAGGTTGCTCTTTGACAATATTTTTATTTGTATAGGCTGTGCGTGCTTTCATTCACGCTAGTACAAAGGGGTAATCTTTTTTTTAACTCCTATTTTAATAAGCATTTGTTATTTCAACGTCAATCGTATAAACGTCAATCGTCTATCTATAGCAAACAATTGAATATGCGGAACCCTAATCTTTCAGGCAAGTTAGCAGATCAGCTTCTTTACTATGTAGGTAGTCATTAATATGCCCAATGAATCCACGTAAACTTTTTGGAGCTTTTTTGAAGAGCATATGTTCAGCAGTAGAGAGAAACATGCTGATGAGGAAGATAATTATTAAGACGCTTTATTCTTGTTATCAATTTAGGAAGAATATTGACTACTAAATATTGCGGTAGAAAATAAAATAATTGAAATCGAAATTTCGAGACCTTTGACAGATCGCGGAATACATTCCATAAATGCCAGATCGTCGGAAACTAGACAAGTGACGGACAGCCAAGTCTAAAGCCAAGAGTGATGGTAATAGTCGTGGTCTGCAGCGGTTGACACCTGATTATGGTGATAATAATGATGAAAATATTTTGGATTCCTATGTAAAATATGTGTCTTTACAAAATCCGGAATATTGTAATATATTCCACGCAGTCTATTTGTACCGTCGAGAAACAAGGCTCTCAACTTTCTAGATGCGCCTAATGCTAATGCCTCTGGGTATGATTATCTACTTTCCACTACTTAGGCTGACGGCCTTTTTGCGCGCAGTAACTCGGATTAGTAACATCTACATAAATCTGTAACATGTTCTCGAGTTGCGCTGAGTTTACATAAAGTAGCAGAAGCATCCGATAAATATTTAGATACGAACTGTACAGAGGCAGATACCATCTTTTTATTACGTTGCGGTTGGCGTAGTTGGCGTTTAGCTGTTAGTAGAATCCTTCTGTGTCCAGTCGTCAGGATAGATACCATACTCTTACCCATTTCTGTCGCTCGTTTAGTTTTAAAAGGTATACAACGCCGAATGTGATTGACGACTGTGAGGCATTCCATTTTAATCCTCAGGGGGATTTAGGTTGTTAGCAGGTGTCCCCGGCGGTAGCCACTTACATCAGGTGGACTGTTAGGATGTTTTTGACCACATTCCAATAAAAAAAAGCTTATCTGAGCAAACCAGTTTATTTTTTTTTATGAAAAATAGGCTTGCGTTTGACCTCAATCTTGCCCGATGGAAGGCGAAGATGAGGCCTAGGATGGTACACGCTTGCCTAGATGTCTGTTCACTTTGGCCTTAAAGATATCCAGATTATAGTTTTCCGGAAAAACTGACCTCGGCAGAGAGTTCCTCTCCTTAGCCGTCCGCATAAAGAAAGAAGAGGCAAACCGCTTCGTGCGTAATGGAGGAATGTCTACAACATAAGGGTGGAACTGCTCGCCGCGTCTAGTCGTTCGGTGACTACGGTACTTAGCGGCCTGATCATACCTGACTGCTAACCTTTGTGCAAGACACAGACAGATTTCGGATTTTGCTGTGTAGCTTTATGAGCATCCAATCTCACCACATAAGCGTAACATCGGTCACGGGAAGGTAACGACAAGTAAGTGCCTCTGCGTCTGCGTAGATAAAAGTTTGAAAGATGTCGGGAGGACATCGTTATGACGTAAGATGTGATGAGCCCTCGATCATTTTTGTAAGATGATGACAGTGTGATCACAAAGGTGATAAGAATTAATCGTTAATCGTGTTCATAAAATTCAGTACAAAACACTCAATCAACCAAGCAAACAATGAAACACAAACTATCAAGGAACAGCGTTGGACTTGCGCCAAGCAGTGAACTGATACTGGCCGGTTAGCCGAGTTAAATCGCTAACTGCGATGTTAACTGTACTGTGATAACTACTGTTGAGATTATAAAGCACTATAAAGCTATGTTAAACGATAGCTATGCTAATAGCAATGGAGTAAGTGGTTAAAGGAATGTAAAACTGTGAATGTAGAAAGAAGGGTGTTAAAGCTCTGTTAGTGGATTGTCAATCGTAGTGTGAAATAAATCTGTCACAAAAAATAATAATATTGAATAGTCTTGTCTGAACATTCATAAGTATACATTTACATCATTCAAAATTGACAGCATTACATAAAAATTAAGTGATAATTATTAATAATTTTTTTTATGAAAGAGACTGCAAACGAGCAAGCGGTTCACCTGATGGTAAGTGATTACCGTCGCCCACATACATCTGCAACACCATAGATGCTGCAAGTGCGTTGCTGGTCTTTAAGGATATTTGGGAGATGGGAGGGAAGAGGATGGGTATAGGGAGGGGGTGTGGGCCTCCGGTTACCTCACTCACCGAACGAAACGCAGAAGCACAAGATGCCTCTATTTCACGCCGGTAATCTGCGAGGCCGTGGTACCAATCCAGTCGAGCCGCCCATTCGACCAGCAGCTAAAGCCGCCGCTAGGCTCTACCACGCTTAAAATTTTTGAGGAGACAAGTGAAAATTTCGTTATTTGTCATTTGTTTTTATAATATCGTAATAAGGTTCCTCCGTCGGCGACGAAACATAAAAAAAAACTCTTTTCATTTAACATATTGCAAATAGAATTGTTTGATTTCGGAAGTCGAAAAAAAATTCCCTCCCCACCTAAAGCATATTCGTCATTCACACATACATAGCTGTCGCCAGCGGTATTTCCGAACAGTTACGACTTAGGGACCTTCAAGAGAAGAGCCTATTCCTTCCTTAAAGGCCGGCAGCGCATCTGTAGCTCCTCTGGTGTTGTGGATGTTCGTGGGCGTCGGTGATCACTTACCATCAGGTGAGCCGCACGCTCTGGCCCCTTCTTCTATAAAAAAAAAAAATACGTAGATATATTGTCACGGCTATATCGCTGAACCGATTTTGATGAAATATGGAACTTTGAACCCTGAGGAAGGACACAGGACACGGTCATCCAGTAGCTTTAGCGTCTCAGTTCTTCACTGCTTCTGAGTTCTGAGATCGATTCGATTTCAATTTGAAGTTATGACGGATTCGACAGTTACGTCGTGGACTTGTCTAGTTTGCTCAAATATTGTTTCTGGGTAAAATAAACAAGTATCTGAGAAGCGATCTGTGAAACGGTCGAGTGTGGCTTCAATTTGAAATAGGAATCCGTCGCGGTTATGATTACCACCAGAGTGAAATGCGATAGGGAGCTGGTGAGCAGCCCAATTCTGGCAACTTTCCAAGTTTGGGTTGCCATTAAATACGAGATTTTACAGGTACATCCTATGATACGAGTATTTGACGACAGCCATAGGGCGAGATGGGTTGATCGATTTAAGTTCAGTTAAGTTGTTACCATAGTACTTATGTTGTAAGTGACTTATGTGTCCATTGCTTATTACTTGATTTCATAGTTCAGAGAAGATTTACACAGCATTATTGATAATGAGGTAATCTTTTGTAATCCACCATAAACAAGATCGGGCTTCGTCCAACCGAACTCTTCCTTCCTTTCACATGTTCGGACAAAGCGCGTGCACACGCCAGTTGTATACAATACAATAAGGTGGCAGGCCGTGTGACGCCGTAAAATGTCACATTAGGGTATGGTGCATGTTATAAGAAATCGTCTTGTTTATACCCTTTGGACCATTACATAGATAGTTATTATATTCTGTTGTGCGGATTATTTCTTATAATTATAAAGTGAACTTTCAAGTCTGTTCTTTATAATAATAAACCGTCTTTTTTTTGTTTCTACAAACGTACTTTGCAAGGTATATTAGCCATCTTTATTATTAAATAATGGCTCCCCCGCAGAGCTGCAGGCGCGTTGCCGGCCTTTAAGGGTATTTGGGAGATGGGAGAAAGGATAAGGAGTGGAATGGGGAGGCGGTGTGGGCCTCAGGTTACCTCAGTCATTTAACGAACGAAACACAGAAACACAAGATGCCTCTACTTCGAGTCGATATTTTGCGAGATCGTGGTATGAATCCGGTCCATTACTAGCCGGACCATTCGAGCTCAAATATCGGGTCGCCCATGTAAACCACATACCCGATATTTATGAATTCGTGTGTTTCATAAATATCAATCACTACATGTGTCTCTTTTTTCTTTTTTAGTTTGTAACACTTCAGAATGTTGTAATAAAATTTCAAAAACATAAAAATGAAGCTATAAATTTTCATCGCTCCCTCAACTCTTAACTCGTGCCATACAAATCGAGTTACGCTTTGAGGGAATCGTAAAAGCGGTCAATAGATTCATTTTTATGGCACTTTCAAGTCGTTTTAAATATCCCGTATCAGCTATGCTATGCTATGCTATGCTATGCTATGCTATGCTATGCTATGCTATGCTATGCTATGCTATGCTATGCTATGCTATGCTATGCTATGCTATGCTATGCTATGCTATGCTATGCTATGCTATGCTATGCTATGCTATGCTATGCTATGCTATGCTATGCTATGCTATGCTATGCTATGCTATGCTATGCTATGCTATGCTATGCTATGCTATGCTATGCTATGCTATGCTATGCTATGCTATGCTATGCTATGCTATGCTATGCTATGCTATGCTATGCTATGCTATGCTATGCTATGCTATGCTATGCTATGCTATGCTATGCTATGCTATGCTATGCTATGCTATGCTATGCTATGCTATGCTATGCTATGCTATGCTATGCTATGCTATGCTATGCTATGCTATGCTATGCTATGCTATGCTATGCTATGCTATGCTATGCTATGCTATGCTATGCTATGCTATGCTATGCTATGCTATGCTATGCTATGCTATGCTATGCTATGCTATGCTATGCTATGCTATGCTATGCTATGCTATGCTATGCTATGCTATGCTATGCTATGCTATGCTATGCTATGCTATGCTATGCTATGCTATGCTATGCTATGCTATGCTATGCTATGCTATGCTATGCTATGCTATGCTATGCTATGCTATGCTATGCTATGCTATGCTATGCTATGCTATGCTATGCTATGCTATGCTATGCTATGCTATGCTATGCTATGCTATGCTATGCTATGCTATGCTATGCTATGCTATGCTATGCTATGCTATGCTATGCTATGCTATGCTATGCTATGCTATGCTATGCTATGCTATGCTATGCTATGCTATGCTATGCTATGCTATGCTATGCTATGCTATGCTATGCTATGCTATGCTATGCTATGCTATGCTATGCTATGCTATGCTATGCTATGCTATGCTATGCTATGCTATGCTATGCTATGCTATGCTATGCTATGCTATGCTATGCTATGCTATGCTATGCTATGCTATGCTATGCTATGCTATGCTATGCTATGCTATGCTATGCTATGCTATGCTATGCTATGCTATGCTATGCTATGCTATGCTATGCTATGCTATGCTATGCTATGCTATGCTATGCTATGCTATGCTATGCTATGCTATGCTATGCTATGCTATGCTATGCTATGCTATGCTATGCTATGCTATGCTATGCTATGCTATGCTATGCTATGCTATGCTATGCCGGAATAATGGAGTCCGTCGGCGACGAAACATAAAAAAAACTCTTTTCATTTAACATATTGCAAATAGAATTGTTTGATTTCGGAAGTCGAAAAAAATTCCTCCCCACCTAAAGCATATTCGTCATTCACACATACATAGCTGTTGCCAGCGGTATTTCCGAACAGTTACGACTTAGGGACCTTCAAGAGAAGAGCCTATTCCTTCCTTAAAGGCCGGCAACGCACCTGTAGCTCTTCTGTTGGTGCAGATGTATGTGGGCGACGGTAATCACTTACCATCAGGTGCAAAAAAAAAAAAAAAAAAAAAAAAAAAAAAAAAAAAAATACGTAGATATATTGTCACGGCTATATCGCTGAACCGATTTTGATGAAATATGGAACTTTGAACCCTGAGGAAGGACACAGGACACGGTCATCCAGTAGCTTTCGCGTCTCAGTTCTTCACTGCTTCTGAGTTCTGAGATCGATTCGATTTCAATTTGAAGTTATGACGGATTCGACAGTTACGTCGTGGACTTGTCTAGTTTGCTCAAATATTGTTTCTGGGTAAAATAAACAAGTATCTGAGAAGCGATCTGTGAAACGGTCGAGTGTGGCTTCAATTTGAAATAGGAATCCGTCGCGGTTATGATTACCACCAGAGTGAAATGCGATAGGGAGCTGGTGAGCAGCCCAATTCTGGCAACTTTCCAAGTTTGGGTTGCCATTAAATACGAGATTTTACAGGTACATCCTATGATACGAGTATTTGACGACAGCCATAGGGCGAGATGGGTTGATCGATTTAAGTTCAGTTAAGTTGTTACCATAGTACTTATGTTGTAAGTGACTTATGTGTCCATTGCTTATTACTTGATTTCATAGTTCAGAGAAGATTTACACAGCATTATTGATAATGAGGTAATCTTTTGTAATCCACCATAAACAAGATCGGGCTTCGTCCAACCGAACTCTTCCTTCCTTCCACATGTTCGGACAAAGCGCGTGCACACGCCCGGTTGTATACAATACAATAAGGTGGCAGGCCGTGTGACGCCGTAAAATGTCACATTAGGGTATGGTGCATGTTATAAGAAATCGTCTTGTTTATACCCTTTGGACCATTACATAGATAGTTATTATATTCTGTTGTGCGGATTATTTCTTATAATTATAAAGTGAACTTTCAAGTCTGTTCTTTATAATAATAAACCGTCTTTTTTTTGTTTCTACAAACGTACTTTGCAAGGTATATTAGCCATCTTTATTATTAAATAATGGCTCCCCCGCAGAGCTGCAGGCGCGTTGCCGGCCTTTAAGGGTATTTGGGAGATGGGAGAAAGGATAAGGAGTGGAATGGGGAGGCGGTGTGGGCCTCAGGTTACCTCAGTCATTTAACGAACGAAACACAGAAACACAAGATGCCTCTACTTCGAGTCGATATTTTGCGAGATCGTGGTATGAATCCGGTCCATTACTAGCCGGACCATTCGAGCTCAAATATCGGGTCGCCCATGTAAACCACATACCCGATATTTATGAATTCGTGTGTTTCATAAATATCAATCACTACATGTGTCTCTTTTTTCTTTTTTAGTTTGTAACACTTCAGAATGTTGTAATAAAATTTCAAAAACATAAAAATGAAGCTATAAATTTTCATCGCTCCCTCAACTCTTAACTCGTGCCATACAAATCGAGTTACGCTTTGAGGGAATCGTAAAAGCGGTCAATAGATTCATTTTTATGGCACTTTCAAGTCGTTTTAAATATCCCGTATCAGCTATGCTATGCTATGCTATGCCGGAATAATGGAGTCGCCTAGGATCAAGTTATTTTTATGATATATACGATTCTGTATTCTCGGTTCGGGTCGTTTTATTTCACGTAGTAGTAAAAAGTTAAACATTTCATTTTATACGACAACTGTTTTTTTTATTCATTTTTGTTATCGTATATGTGAATGTTTATAACGCGGTAGAGCCAAGCGGAGGCTTTCGCTGCTGCTCGAATGGGCCGACTCGACCGGATTAATACCACGACCTCTCAGAATACCGGCGTGAAGTAGAGGCATCTTTTGCTTCTGCGTTTCGTTCGGTGAGTGAGGTAAACGGAGGCCCACTCCCCCTTCCCATTCCTCCTTATCCTCACTCCTATCTCCCAAATACCCTTAAAGGCCGGCAACGCACCTGTAGCTCCTCTGTTGGTGCAGATGTATGTGGGCGACGGTAATCACTTACCATCAGGTGCAAAAAAAAAAAAAAACAAAAGCCACACTCAGTGCCCTTTTTTTTGGTGAATGTGAGGAAAGATGTGAATCTGTTACTGAAGGCAGTGATCGGTTATATCGGGATCGCTCATTAGGCGCCGGTCCGACTAAAGTCACTAAGGATAGGCGATACGCTGTTGACTCGGAGGCCTTGGCAGCTTCTACGGAAGAGACTCACAAGTAGGCTACCCTCGGCCTTATATTTGACTTGATATTTTTCCCAAAAAGCAGGACTATCTATTATAAATATTAAAATAGCCGGTTAGGTTGTTTATATAGTTTATTAATAATAATTGTCACTCATTTCCGCGAGATGAACGTTAAGAATTCTGCCTGTAAAAACAATTGCGAACTCTACTTTTTTCCAAAAAACCAGACCTCTAAATATTTGGCCGGACATGACCGTAAAAGTCGGACACCTGGCAACCCTACCCCTTCACATATTCAACGTTGCTCCCTCCGCACTGCGTGATATATGGGGGGCGTATTTCGGCGGGCTATAAAACTGGCGGTCTCCTCCAACTGCAGCGGGTGGTTCATTGTCGGTTGGTAATATTTCTGGGCACAGGTTCGTGAATTTGGTTGTGTCTTTGCGTTGTCTATCTGTCCTTTTATTAAAATAGAACTACAATAATACTTAAATCATAATAATAACTCTTGTATGTGTTATTATTCCCTTTTCTACCGTGGGTGTCGTAAGAGGCGAGTAAATGGTAGAGTCGGGAGAGGAAGACCTACGCGAACATTTCACGATCAAATCGGAGACGTTCTGAAAAAAGGCCAGGTCAAGAGTACCTTAAACCAACGAGTATGCATGCGAAGATTGATGAAAGTGGAAGAAGCGAAAGACGTATATCAGGACCATAGCAGGTGGAAGGAGATTGTCTCTGCCTACCCCGTTGGGAACAAGGCGTAAATATATACATACATACGTAAAGATAAAGACCCACTGTCGATAGTATTCGGAAAGTTTCCGTCGGGGACGAAATCGGCCATGAGTTTATCAGTTAACCGGGTAACATAAGAATTTGAGTCCTTATTTCAACGTTAGTTATATTTCTTTCATCTCGTGACATGCCGGACAATATCTCTAGATATTTTCCCTCCATAAAACAAAAATAAAACATACACACATATTGCACGCTAAGGAGGAGAAGAATTAGGAACATACGGACATCTGAATTATATATATATATATATATATATATATATATATATACATATATATATAAAGTTATCATCCATATTTACCGAGCTATAAATTCGCACATAATAAACACCAAACGACCGCCATAAATTTATACAACGACTCCTAAACGCCATCGTCCGACTCGAGTCCGCCAAGAGCGGGCATTTGCATAAAATGCCCAACTAATGCAGGCGCGATATTTTGCTCGACGCTAATGCGAATGCGCATTATATCTAATTAGCGTTGGGTCTGCCTTTCTGTCTGTCTATAGAAGGACATATTGATAGGCCTCAGCTAAATGTGTATATTGATCAATCATCATTAAATACGCTATGTATTTGTGAAGCGTCGCACCTCAGAGGCCGGTGGACACGTATCTCCCAACAGAAGCAACCTGAATTTCATAATTTGTTCCGGGACTGTTCCTTCTTTCAAATAATAAAGATTTCGTGATCAGTCATTGAGTGATCAGGGCACGACCTCCGGTACCCGATTCTCAAAAATTAGGATGGAAAGGGGGGGAGTGGGTCTCCGGTTACCGCTATCACCGAACGAAACGCAGAAGCCCAAGATCCCTCCTGCCTCTAAAGCCAGCTTAAGTTGCTTTCCCAGCACCAAAACCTAGGCCTCTACCCAACATTTGGACCTTTACAGACTGCTACAGAAAAATGGACATAGATACAGGTAAAGAGGAATGTATACACGAAACAATGGCGGTCAGTAACTTTAATTTGCTACTGCCAGCCAAATATGCCAACCCGCCAAGCGTGGCGATGAAAGCAATTCATCCTATTCGAAGGCACATATCCAGCAGTGTTACTAAACAGAATGATGGCAGAAAATCCATTCGAATTTAGGGCTGCCAGGTACTAAAAAAAAAAAAAAAAAAAAAAAAAAAAAAAAAAAAAAAAAAAAAAAAAAAAAAAAAAAAAAAAAAAAAAAAAAAAAAAAAAAAAAAAAAAAAAAAAAAAAAAAAAAAAAAAAAAAAAAAAAAAAAAAAAAAAAAAAAAAAAAAAAAAAAAAAAAAAAAAAAAAAAAAAAAAAAAAAAAAAAAAAAAAAAAAAAAAAAAAAAAAAAAAAAAAAAAAAAAAAAAAAAAAAAAAAAAAAAAAAAAAAAAAAAAAAAAAAAAAAAAAAAAAAAAAAAAAAAAAAAAAAAAAAAAAAAAAAAAAAAAAAAAAAAAAAAAAAAAAAAAAAAAAAAAAAAAAAAAAAAAAAAAAAAAAAAAAAAAAAAAAAAAAAAAAAAAAAAAAAAAAAAAAAAAAAAAAAAAAAAAAAAAAAAAAAAAAAAAAAAAAAAAAAAAAAAAAAAAAAAAAAAAAAAAAAAAAAAAAAAAAAAAAAAAAAAAAAAAAAAAAAAAAAAAAAAAAAAAAAAAAAAAAAAAAAAAAAAAAAAAAAAAAAAAAAAAAAAAAAAAAAAAAAAAAAAAAAAAAAAAAAAAAAAAAAAAAAAAAAAAAAAAAAAAAAAAAAAAAAAAAAAAAAAAAAAAAAAAAAAAAAAAAAAAAAAAAAAAAAAAAAAAAAAAAAAAAAAAAAAAAAAAAAAAAAAAAAAAAAAAAAAAAAAAAAAAAAAAAAAAAAAAAAAAAAAAAAAAAAAAAAAAAAAAAAAAAAAAAAAAAAAAAAAAAAAAAAAAAAAAAAAAAAAAAAAAAAAAAAAAAAAATGGCAGCTTCTACGGAAGAGACTCACAAGTAGGCTACCCTCGGCCTTATATTTGACTTGATATTTTTCCCAAAAGCAGGACTATCTATTATAAATATTAAAATAGCCGGTTAGGTTGTTTATATAGTTTATTAATAATAATTGTCACTCATTTCCGCGAGATGAACGTTAAGCATTCTGCCTGTAAAAGCAATTGCGAACTCTACTTTTTTCCAAATAACCAGACTTCTAAATATTTGGCCGGACATGACCGTAAAAGTCGGACACCTGGCAACCCTACCCCTTCACATATTCAACGTTTCTCCCTCCGCACTGCGTGATATATGAGGGGCGTATTTCGGCGGGCTATAAAACTGGCGGTCTCCTCCAACTGCAGCGGGTGGTTCATTGTCGGTTGGTAATATTTCTGGGCACAGGTTCGTGAATTTGGTTGTGTCTTTGCGTTGTCTATCTGTCCTTTTATTAAAATAGAACTACAATAATACTTAAATCATAATAATAACTCTTGTATGTGTTATTATTCCCTTTTCTACCATGGGTGTCGTAAGAGGCGAGTAAGAGAAAAGCCTTTAAAAATGCAGTGGTGTGATCTGGTATTTTCGAAAAATACCAATCTAAAGTTAAGCATTCTGATGACGGTCGGCAGCCAATCATCCTTGCATATTCTAACGGGCACTCCCCCTCCCCAATTCCACTCCTTATCCTCCCTCCTATCTCCCAAATACCCTTAAAGGCCGGCAACTCACATGTAGCTCCTCTGGTGTTGCAGATGTATGTGGGCGATGGTAATCACTTACCATCAGGTGAACCTACTGCTCGTTTGCCGCCTTTCCCATAAAACAAAAATAAAACATACACACATATTGCACGCTAAGGAGGAGAAGAATTAGGAACATACGGACATCTGAATTATATATATATATATATATATATATATACATATATATATAAAGTTATCATCCATATTTACCGAGCTATAAATTCGCACATAATAAACACCAAACGACCGCCATAAATTTATACAACGACTCCTAAACGCCATCGTCCGACTCGAGTCCGCCAAGAGCGGGCATTTGCATAAAATGCCCAACTAATGCAGGCGCGATATTTTGCTCGACGCTAATGCGAATGCGCATTATATCTAATTAGCGTTGGGTCTGCCTTTCTGTCTGTCTATAGAAGGACATATTGATAGGCCTCAGCTAAATGTGTATATTGATCAATCATCATTAAATACGCTATGTATTTCTGAAGCGTCGCACCTCAGAGGCCGGTGGACACGTATCTCCCAACGGAAGCAACCTGAATTTCATAATAAAGATTTCGTGATCATTCATTGAGTGATCAGGGCACGACCTCCGGTACCCGATTCTCAAAAATTAGGATGGAAAGGGGGGGAGTGGGTCTCCGGTTACCGCTATCACCGAACGAAACGCAGAAGCCCAAGATCCCTCCTGCCTCTAAAGCCAGCTTAAGTTGTTTTCCCAGCACCAAAACCTAGGCCTCTACCCAGCATTTGGACCTTTACAGACTGCTACAGAAAAATGGACATAGATACAGGTAAAGAGGAATGTATACACGAAACAATTGCGGTCAGTAACTTTAATTTGCTACTGCCAGCCAAATATGCCAACCCGCCAAGCGTGGCGATGAAAGCAATTCATCCTATTCGAAGAGGCACATATCCAGCAGTGTTACTAAACAGAATGATGGCAGAAGTATATATACAATGAATGCTACGTGTTCAGTTTGTGCTGTTTCCTTATTTTTTATAATCTTGGCGTGACACACTATCAGTCCACTCGATGGCAATTGGCTACTGCAGCCCATGAACACCTGCAAACCTCAATCGAAGAAGGCTGTCACCCATGTACACTAAAAGGGAATGCCTCAGTCAGGTAAACAGCAGCGGTTGCACTGAATGAGAAATAGCTGAGAGGGTGGTATGTACCTAGACGTCTGTTAGGCAGTAAAGGAATCGTAGAGTAAGAACAAGTTAAATAATAACTGGTTTCGGCTAGTTAGAACTAGTTAAATAAGTTGATTTCTTTGTTTAGACCTATTCTGATAATGTCCGATGGAAAGAAAATTTATTCATTCTCTATTGAACCTTAAGTAAAAGTCTCCACTGCCGGGCAAATGGCCCTTTCTCAAATATCTGAGGGTTTCACGTGTCCTCGAAATGATATTTTTTATTATTTTATTTCTCAGACATTCACGTGGTGAATACAGCACATAAAATTGCTATTAACAATTTTAGTGGTGCCGGCACCGGAGATCGAACCCAGCGCTCTGTGAAACTAAAGCGAGCTCTCTGACCATTGGGCTACCACGCCTGCCACGTTACGCTTTATAAATCCTGCCCGTAAATGTCCCATTGCTGAGCTCTTCACCCTCCCTCAGTATTTGAGAGGGTTCTGCAGCCGTGTAGGGTCTAACACATTACTCCAGTGCGAGCTGGTTGCCTTTATATATCTCTACTTGCCTTTATATTCTCTAATCGTGCAGATTTCCTGCACCTTCACCGCCGGGCATGTGCTAAATTCGGAACTTGACACTTCCTGTTATCAAGCAAGCGTCTTGACCACTAGGATACCATGGCTCGAGGGTATAGAGAAGTTCTCAGTGACGTGGACGCGTATGTAGCCTCATTGGGAAGAAGTTTAGTCGGCGGATGTCTATTAAGCTGCAGCGACCACTTACCATCAGGTGGACGGGTTCGCTCGTTCATCGTCCCAGACCCAGGTCACACGCGCTCTATGAAACTAAAGTGAGCGCCTGGTCCACTAGGCTACCTCGGCTCTGTATATTGAACCTAACAAAAAAGTAAAGGAACAAATGGCGGGCTTAATGCTGAAAGCATTCTCTACCAGACGCGGATTAAAAAAAAAACATAGCGAATGCTATTAGGTAGCAGTACAGCGTATGGAATAATGGTTTAATATTGGTTAGGATGTATGGCTCCGATAATACTACCGTGTTTTAGTGTACCTTAAATCTCACCGTGTTGGCACGACTCCAATCGGATGTGGTCTCTCTACAAATAGATATTTAAACGTCTCAACATAACAACATTGACACTCTGCGCTTGTACTCCTTTTTTTTTAATATGCAAGGTGTATTGTTTACCCAGTACAATAAGCTGCGATAGCTGGTGTCGAAATTGGTTCTGGTGAAGAAAGAGTGACGTTAGACCTGTGAAATTTATCTTTCACGTACAAACATTCAGACCCAAAAACAGTTATCCGTAAGCTCCTCTACTATATATGCGTGTCGGTATCGCAACCACGACCGGGACCCTATACGCTATGCCACAATAATATTTCACAACTATTCCGCGTGATTCCGCAGGAGCTTCGTGGCAATCTTTGGGGGAGGCCTATGTTCAGCAGTGGACTTCTGATTTTTTCTTTTTTTTTTTTAAAAACGTTACCTTCCGCTGTAGGAATTTCTCCTGTGCCGCGGAGGCAGTTTACATACATGAATTGCACACGGACAAACACCCAGACCGGGAACTAAATATTATTTGTAGTCCATACAAATACTAGTCGCGTGCTGGAATCGAACCCGCGACCCACAGCGCCGCAGCTAAACGCATTAGCCACTACGCCACCGAGCCGTCAGAAGTTATGAGTATATAGTTTTTTTGGTTTATTTAATCACGATATTTATAACATCATATTCGTAATGATACATAATACGTTGATTAAATAAATTACTTATAATTAAACTCGGCGAATGAGCTCGTCTTTGTTTTTCATTAATATTTCCGACGCACGCAAATAATATTAATATGGCGTCGAATACGTAATTAATTGCTAGCGCGATATTTTGTCAGTATTAAACACACGAATAACGCTGAAACAAATTGTCACCTATGTTATTATTTCAACATGTATGTATTCACGCCTTGTTCCCAACGGGGTAGGCGGAGACGATCTTCTTCCATTTGCCACGGTCCTGACATACGTCTTTCGCTTCTTCCACTTTCATCAATCTTCGCATGCACGCTCGTTGGTTTAGAATTGGTTCAGAGCGTCTCCGATTTGATCGTGAAATGTTCGCACTGGGTCTTCCTCTCCCGACTCTACCATTTACACTTTATTTAAACTCGTAATTTTTTAGAGAAAGAAAAGATCGTTAAAGCTAGGGACTTTTCTTTCCTATTGACACGGTCTGAAAACAGAGACGGAAATAAAGGAAACTGGACAATCAAAAAAAAATCAAAAATCTACATTTAAAGCGCCAATAGCTGAATGGGTTAGGATGCGGTCTACGAAACATGACTTCGTAAGTTCGTGCCCGCCATTCGACTATTGTCGTGAACCACTCCAGATACAAGCTGTAAGCTTAGTTGGAGGGTTAACAGGAATATTAGTAATGTTACTTGATAAATAACATTGCTAGTATTCATTTAAAAAAAAAATGTACTGAAACGAAAAAAAACATTCGGGTACCGAGCAGAGGGACCGAAGGCATCTGGTATCGCCATCGCCAATCAATGAAAAGCATGGTGATTACGGCGAAGCCACATAACTTACGCAAGGACTATGTGATGTATTTATTACGTGGCAGAGTCAAGTCGGCGGCTTTTGTTGCTGCTGAAATGGGCCATCTCGACCGGCCCCGCAGAATACCGGCGTGAGGTAGAGGCATCTCGTGCTTCTGCGTTTTGCTCGGTGTGTGAGGAATCGTAGACCCATTCCCCCTCCACTCTCCCCTTTCCCCTTACCAGAGATATCCTTAAAGGCCGCTAAAGTACGTGCAGCTCCTCTGGTACAGATGTACGTGGACGTCGGTAATCACTTACCATCCCCTGAGCCGCGTGCACGTTTGCCGCATTTTCTATAAAAAAAAAATGTGAAATTAAATGAAAATTAAAATCACTTATTCTTCGTCTAAGTCTTCGTCGTGCGAAAGATGATTTCGTTTGACAAATGTCAACACTGATTACTTTTTTTTATACAATCTACCGCCGTTTTGTAATGTGGATCCTTCGATCCGATCTTCATTATGACACTAAAGTATCTCTAACGTGAAACATCAACCGCCTGTAGTATTCAGAAGTTATATCTGATTGCTATGAAAATCGAGCTAGCGGTCCACCTGGTGGTAAATGTCTGCTGCAGCACATGCAGCAGTAAACAAGATTAATTCGAAAACGGTTACACACGCGTTGTCGCCCCTGAGGAAAGCCGTCTGTCAGTCCGTTAGTAATTATACATGCTGTCTTTACCTTTCAAAACAAAATACAACGATTATTACAAAATATATAATAAACTTCCCAACTATTATTTTACGCGGTAGAGCCAAGCGGCGGCTTTAGCTGCTGCTCGAATGGGCCGGATCGACCGCATTGGTACCACGGCCTCGCAGAATACCGGCGTGAAGTAGAGGCATCTTGTGCTTCTGCGGTTCGTTCGGTAAGTGAGGTAACCGGAGGCCCACTCCCCCTCCCTATTCCTCTCCTCTTCCCTCCCATCAACCTAATATCCTTAAAGGCGGGCAACGCACCTGCAGCACCTCTGGTGTTGCAGATGTACGTGGCCGACGGTAATCAGTTAGCATCAGGTGAACCGCTGGCTCAGCCGTAAAGATCAGCAAGCTGAAAAGTCAATGGGCCGGCCACATAGCTCGCAGAACTGACAACCGTTGGGGAAAAAAGATTCTCGAGTGGCGGCCACGTACAGGCAAACGCAGTGTAGGACGACCCCCTACAAGATGGAGTGACGACCTGCGCAGTGTTGCGGGAAGTCGATGGATGCGGGTGGCTCAGGACCGAGCTTCGTGGCAATCTTTGGGGGAGGCCTATGTTCAGCAGTGGACTTGTGATATTTGCCTCCTTTCCCATAAAAAAAAAATTAAATTCAAATTTGTTTTAGAAAATATTACGCAATACATTGACACGTTGTAAATATTATTATAACGTTGACGAATTTCAGTTGGACCAATATGTCTGTGAATATTATTTATTTCTCTTTTCTAATATTGACAGTTTAATATCAATATTTATTAAATATTGACATGTTCAATGTGACAATATTTTAGCGAACATACAAATATTTACACACTCTTTTGATCAGAGTGGAATATACCAAAGCGAAATATATATTAACTTCTGTAACTAACCTACATTTAGCAAATAAATAATTATGCTCATGACTACACTCTGTTATGTTTGGTGGCAGAAATGAGTAATAAGGGTTGGCAAATGCCAAATGGGTAAATACCCATACGAGACCGTGTGGTAAATGAACACATTTTTCCATTAAAATCACGCTCACCCACACAGTCGTGTGACATATAGATCAGTGCAGAGCCCCCGGATGCGGTCGAGTAGCGAGCGGCTAGCAGGAAGCGGTCGTGCGTGCGGTATGCGGGTTCGATTCCCGTCGCAACCCGAGCCGCGGTGACTGACTCACCTTACCTCGGTCCTATTTGCGGAATTCGTGATTGATATCTCGCGTTAGGCCGGCGTCTGGATATCGTGTTACTGTGATTTACTGTTCGTAGATACCTAGGAGACCTTGTGGTGATAAAAATATATAGCACCTTCATAATTCACTATTATCTAATATTAATAAATCCCGCTGAAATGATGACCATCAATTTAAAATATCATAAATTATAATCACATTGTGTTGTTAATCTACAGGAATGTACTATTATAAAGAGGAAAGATTTGTATTTTTGTATGTTTGTAACGAAAAAACTACTGGACCGATTTCAAAAAATATTTCACCATTGGAATGCTACATTATTCCTGAGTGACATAAGCCGAATTTATTACTGGAAAAAATTGCGGATCCTTACTGAAACTTCAACAATGTAACCCAAGGCATAAAAAGTTAGCTATAAAATGTCTTTCACCGCATGCGCTGCAGAAGCTATTAATGATAGAACATTTTTTTGTTCGATCTTTATTTTTATACTCCCGACGTTTCGATTGCTTTACAGCAGCCGTGGTCGCGGGGCGGCGGACCGAGGTGTTAGACGTCCAGATGTCATAGTGAACTCGGGCTACCTTCAGCTTCTATTTATTAATTTTTGGTCCGATCTATGCAGAATGTGCTCACAGTATCTTGAGGTCGTGCAGTGGTATGCTTGCTTTTAGATTTAATTTTGTTTATTACTGGATCCCAAGCCGGTGGTAGTACCCAGCCGTCTTCTCTATTGAAATTAGGATGTTTTTTTGGATTTCAATAGCCACGCGAATCATCCTTGGCAGGAATCGGTGTTCTTATGCGAGGATTTGTGGTCAATCAAATCTGATGTAATGGTTGGAGCGATCAAGGATATGATCACAGACTGCAGACTTCCTAGAGCGTCGGTGTTTCACGTTATTCCTCGTCTAAAGAAAAGACTCCTGGTCTCTGCAAACGTAACGCAACCCCGGGTTGCTCTAGGGCCCCTTGAGTAATCCAAACCAGGTCCCATTAAGCCATATAACCAGCACCTGCCTCTCTGCTGGTTGATCGGGGATTCGTTGCATCTTTTTTTTTATGAGCGAGTCGGCAAACGAGTGAATACCGTGGTCGATGTAGATCTGCAACACCAGAGATGTATGGGAGATGGGAGGGAGGATGGGGAGTGGGATGGTGATGGGGAGTGGGTCTCCGATTATCAGATTCACTTAACTTAACGCCGGTATTTTGCGAGGCCGTGGTACCAAATCCGGTCGGGCCGGCCCCTTCGGGCAGCAGCAAAACCCGCCGCTTGGCATTAAATATATATAAACATCACGGATTTAATATAGAACCTAGGATAGCTACTGGCATATAGGTCTCCGATGGGAGAAGGTCGCGTCACGAGGCATGATGTTGGGCGGAGGTCTAATTAGCCTAAACAGGGTCCATATATGGTTGAACTTGAACACCACGCAGAATACCGTCGTGAAGTAGAGCCATTTTGTGCATCCGCGTTTCGTTCGGTGAGTGAGGTAACCGGAGGCCCCCCTGCCCCTCCTTCTTTCTTTCTAATTTCCTTCCCTTTACCCTTCCCCAAATATCCGATGTACATGGGCGAGGGTAATAACTTATTAACAGGTGAGCCGCTTGGTTGTTTGACGCCTTACCTTTAAAAAAAACTTACCCCTCAAAGTTAATGTTAGGACAGTCGATGTGTAAATTCGTTTGTTTTGAAGTTAATACACAATTATTTTATCAGAGAACAAGGAACGTTATGTAGTTATGTAAAATAATTTGATAGGTGTATTGTTATTGAAATTTACAGTTTTGGGAAACTATTCCAATTTGTCAAGACGTCAATCGGATATTGTCCCGGACGCAGCATATACAGACACCGGGGGTGGGGGTAGGCGAAGGGCGGAAGGGAGGGCAAGATACATGTATATCTCCGGCTGTCAGTGAGTTATTGGCTGGTTTTCAGCATTATTGATAATTTATAGACGTAAAGCACTCCGGGGTCCAACTCTGCGATAATGTTAATATATGTATATATATATACATATATATATAATGTATTCTTAGTTTATTATATTCGTATATAATTAATTTATGTATTTTATGTATATAGCGTATTAATGTTTTATTTTGTTTAACCTTTATTTTTGTTTTATCTATTCTGTAACCGCCTTCGATGTTCTACATCTCCCAAAGGTTGACAGGAAGAGAATGCTTTTAGCATTATGTCCGCCTTTTGATCATACATTGTATTCTTATATGGTTCAATAAAGAATAAATAAATAAATAAATAAATAAATAAATAAATAAATAAATAAATAAATAAATAAATAAATAAATAAATAAATAAATAAATAAATAAATAAATAAATAAATAAATAAATAAATAAATAAATAAATAAATAAATAAATAAATAAATAAATAAATAAATAAATAAATAAATAAATAAATAAATAAATAAATAAATAAATAAATAAATAAATAAATAAATAAATAAATAAATAAATAAATAAATAAATAAATAAATAAATAAATAAATAAATAAATAAATAAATAAATAAATAAATAAATAAATAAATAAATAAATAAATAAATAAATAAATAAATAAATAAATAAATAAATAAATAAATAAATAAATAAATAAATAAATAAATAAATAAATAAATAAATAAATAAATAAATAAATAAATAAATAAATAAATAAATAAATAAATAAATAAATAAATAAATAAATAAATAAATAAATAAATAAATAAATAAATAAATAAATAAATAAATAAATAAATAAATAAATAAATAAATAAATAAATAAATAAATAAATAAATAAATAAATAAATAAATAAATAAATAAATAAATAAATAAATAAATAAATAAATAAATAAATAAATAAATAAATAAATAAATAAATAAATAAATAAATAAATAAATAAATAAATAAATAAATAAATAAATAAATAAATAAATAAATAAATAAATAAATAAATAAATAAATAAATAAATAAATAAATAAATAAATAAATAAATAAATAAATAAATAAATAAATAAATAAATAAATAAATAAATAAATAAATAAATAAATAAATAAATAAATAAATAAATAAATAAATAAATAAATAAATAAATAAATAAATAAATAAATAAATAAATAAATAAATAAATAAATAAATAAATAAATAAATAAATAAATAAATAAATAAATAAATAAATAAATAAATAAATAAATAAATAAATAAATAAATAAATAAATAAATAAATAAATAAATAAATAAATAAATAAATAAATAAATAAATAAATAAATAAATAAATAAATAAATAAATAAATAAATAAATAAATAAATAAATAAATAAATAAATAAATAAATAAATAAATAAATAAATAAATAAATAAATAAATAAATAAATAAATAAATAAATAAATAAATAAATAAATAAATAAATAAATAAATAAATAAATAAATAAATAAATAAATAAATAAATAAATAAATAAATAAATAAATAAATAAATAAATAAATAAATAAATAAATAAATAAATAAATAAATAAATAAATAAATAAATAAATAAATAAATAAATAAATAAATAAATAAATAAATAAATAAATAAATAAGCAACGGAATGTTATTCGTCGTAACCTGTAAGGTCTGGGTCCCGTCCGCGGGGGACGCAACAAGACGCTATCGTCACTTATAGATCGTTGATGCGCAGTGCATTGAGCTGTAGAGAGATGACCTTTTAGATGTATCATGTTTTTTTAAATAATTCAATCTTAGAAGACGTTAAAAAGCTTTTCGAATATATGATATTATATATGCGTTAGTATATTTTACGATATTGTTTGTTTCGGATTACTTTATTTATCTAGCAGATGAATGTCTCTACTGACGTTGTCTATTTGAACTCTCCAACTATATAGATAACATAGTTTATTAAATGGTGTTTTTTTTTTCGAAACTACAAACACACATATGTTTAATTTCTTTACTAATCTAGATAGATAACCTAGATTTCTTTAACAAGGAAAGTAACGTAGTAAAGTAGTAGTCTGTAAGTGCCCACGGCTGGGCAAAGGCCTCCTTCTCAAATATCTGAGAGGTTTTTGGAACCGGGAAGGGCCTACCACGCTGCTACAGTACGGGTTGGCGGGCTTCGCATATGCTTGAAATAATATTTTTGTTATTTCTCAGATATAAACAGGTTTCCGTTCGATGTTTTCCTCATTGCCGAGTACGTCGTAAATACAGCACTTAAAATTGCTATTAACAATTTTAGTGGTGCAGGCACCGGGGTTCGAACCCAGCGCTCTGTGAAACTAATGCGAGCGCTCTGAGCATTGGGCTACCACGCCTGCCACGTTACGCTTTATAAATCCTGCCCGTAAATGTTCCGTTGCTGAGCTCCGCACCCTCCCTCCGTATTTGAGAGGGTTCTGGAGCCGTGTAGGGTCTTACACGCTGCTCCAGTGCGAGCTGGTTGCCTTTATATATATCTACTTCTCTAATCGTGCAGATTTCCTGCACCTTCACCGCCGGGCATGTGCTAAATTCGGAAGTTGACATTTCCTGTTATAGAGCAAGCGTCCTGACCATTAGGATACCATGGCTCGAAGGGTATAGAGAAGTTCTCAGTGACGTAGACGCGTATGTAGCCTCATTCGGAAGAAGTTTAGTCTGCCATCAGGTGGCCTTCGTTTATCATCACAGATCCAAAGCGAACATTTTTTCAATGCGAAAGTACTCTTGGACCTTGTCGCTGCTGCACACCAGCTGTAGCTGCAGTTCATGAAACTGCTAACAAAAAAAATCTTCGTCTCAACAGGTGTACGCTTACCACTAAGCCACAGGGTAGAAATAAGTATAAATTAATAGAGAAGCGCCATTTGAACAAACTGACACGCCGGAGCCGGAGTGTTCTTACTTCACAATTGATTAGATAGACTTCAGACGCAACATTGCCCTCCTTACCTTATATAGTTCGCTACGTTGCCATCGCTTCCTGGTGAGCTGGTTCAGATTCCTACGCCGTATTCGGACTGCAGTCGCATCTTCTATTAATGCAATTGATATACAGACATACACAGATCTTACACACACCAGCGTAACTATATATGGCATAAGATGTTATTAGCTTTATCTTTAATACTAAACTATCAAACTAATCTTGTTTTTTTAAATAAGCTTCGTAGATTTGAAATTTAATAGTAAGTTATCTCAAGTGTTGGTTATTCATAAAGTGTAACGGCTTCAAGCATGCCCGGCGTTGTTAGCAATTATAAAGAAACTCTGCTTAAATTTGTATCGTTGTGTGTTAAATATTGTTCTGAATGTGTTTGAGTGTTCTATAAGACACGTATGCGCTATGTTGATTTTGTAAATATATAATAAGGAATCAATAATGAACGTTTTCGTTAGGTAACAATCAATACTCGGACAACGAAAGAGAAAAGCTCAAAAATATCTGTGTGTTTTTGTTTTAAGAAGTGGTAGATGCAGAGAATACTTCGCTGTGATGACGGAGTAAGGATATGCCTCCTCTCTTTCTTCTCGGCGGCGGCGTAATAGTCTCGAAAATTATCAGACTAAAATTATGCAGACCGAGGACGGGCAGAAGCGTCCGCTTGCCAAGCGTGGCGATTATGGAAAATCCTCGTCTTGGGACCTATGTCCTACTGTGGACTGTTTTTGGACTGCTAATGATATGTGGCAGAGTGCTTATATGCCTAGGAGTCGGTTTGCAAGGTATAGTGTTATCCAGTATAAATGGAAGGGGTACATCCGCCTAATATTATTTCATTGTTTATAATTTGTCTGATTAGTTTTACTCAATTATAATCACTTCTTTACTTTGTTTAATTTATAAATAAATATAATTCGAATCTTGTCTATTTAAGGAATGTAATGATAATCTGTCAAGGGTATTTCCGTTAACAAATGCAACACTATTAAATAATTTCATAACAGGGCTTAAAATTTACTATAGGATATTTAATTCACTTTAAATATAAAAGCAACATTCATTTATTTTAATTACGCAATTTTACATACCGGAAATACCCTATTTATTTTTTATTACTTATGGTCGGTTGCCGCATAGAGTCTGTATAAAAGCGCATTAACCTGTAGCAAAGGCATCTTATTGAAAATCAGATCTTAACGAGTAAGGCGAAGCTCTGCCTGTTCAAAATAAATAATTAAAATAGTCAGAGTTTTTATTTGTTGTAACAATAGAGTGATGCAAGATTCGTGCAAGAATCTGTTGGCATGATGGCAAATGAAACTGTTGTTTAATTCAAATCAGTAATTATGACTGATGTCCATAGTTAAGTCTCTGTGAGCACATTCTGAGTAGATGCGGATCTAAGTTAATAAATAAAAGCCGAAGGTATCCCGAGTTAACTATGACATCGGCTGTTATAAATCACTCGAAACGTCGGGAATATGAAAACTAAATTGAACGCGACAAAATCCGTAAATGGTCATTTCATATGTGTAATGTTCGGGTAAATATACGAAATCATTATATAATTACTGGTTGTGAGGTCTGAGTTAGAGAGTCCAAGATGGACCTCAGTGAGGTGGAACGCATCTGTGACCTTCTCCGAGGTTGTTACAGGTGTCGATATATGATGCAGTAAACACTTAGCATCAGTTGGACTGTTAGATTCTTATTCAACTCAACCCAACGGATATATTTACACTTTGAAATTTAGGCCGTTTACCTAAAAACATGAGGGTCCTGCGTAGAAATTATCCAGGACAAAGACTACTTTGTGAGTAATATAGCAGCTAGACGTAATTAATCCTGACGTCGCGCAACATAATAACCCGTGATAAGTGTCTCCCGAAACACTTGTCTATATAAACATTCGACCCGCTGTCAATCACAAAGTTCAATAACTCGCTGTGCTGAAATTCATAAGCCGTTCCCTCGGAACCGATCCCAATAATCATTCATCCCGAGACAATGACGAATTGGGAGCCGCTGGTAATTTCATACAATTGTAAACCTTATACGTTTGTTGATACGGTGAAAGTTTTAAGGAATAGTTAGTCGCAGTTCCGAGTGGCTTTTGTGTTTGCCCCCGGGGTGGTTCGTCGATGGCTCGTTTTGGGACATTGTGTGTGAAGGGTTAAGTGATGTTTACGATTATTCATCAAGTTGTGACTAAAGTGGTGTTCAAATTTAATTGTAATGGATTTTATATGTATGCATATATATGCTGCAGATTGAATGTTATATATATATTTATTTATTTTTACTTTATTGTTTACACCAAAAGGATTACAAAAGGCGGACTTAATGCCTTTTGGCATTCTCTAACAATCAGCTCAGGGCGTGGAGAAATGTGGTGAAAGGTGCATCGAATTTAAGAAATGTAAATACCAAAAGTCTAATCGAGAAATATACGATATAATCAAAACATATATAAAGAAACACATACATATACTTATACATTCTATAATATATACACACAGCTTCACAGATATATGCATACATACAAACACATTAATACATACATATAATAAATCAGAATATATGTCGGAGTAATTGATTTCCTTTCCTTGTTATGTACTTATGAGTAAGTTTGAGTATCTGTAACCGTTGAGACAATAGTCTTCTTTTAAATCTGTCTCATTACGTAACCATTTAACGGATATGTTTGGTCTGGAGCTCTTGATTTTTTTTCTTCTTCTTGTAATTCTATAGTCTATAGTAGTTGTCTATAGTAGTTGTCTATAGTCTAGTTGTTGCTATGAGGAACAATTGTTGACCTCTGTAATGTAGGTCTTAACCCAGCACGATTGTTAGGGACTGCATACAAACTTTGTGTTTCAAATTCGTATGACTATAATTATTATTAATTCGAATTTTTCTCGTGGAAACGGTTTGAAATTATGTATTATATCATATGATAAATATAATTACAGAACCGTGGTATTTTATTTATTTATTTATTTATTCTTTATTGTGCCCCTATAAAAAAGAAAGGAATACAATGGGCGGACTTAATGCCTTTTGGCATTCTCTAACAATCAGCTCAGGGCGTGGAGAAATGTGGTGAAAGGTGCATCGAAGTTAAGAAATGTAAATACCAAAAGTCTAATCGAGAAATATACGATATAATCAAAACATATATAAAGAAACACATACATATACTTATACATTCTATAATATATACACACAGCTTCACAGATATATGCATACATACAAACACATTAATACATACATATAATAAATCAGAATATATGTCGGAGTAATTGATTTCCTTTCCTTGTTATGTACTTATGAGTAAGTTTGAGTATCTGTAACCGTTGAGACAATAGTCTTCTTTTAAATCTGTCTCATTACGTAACCATTTAACGGATATGTTTGGTCTGGAGCTCTTGATTTTTTTTCTTCTTCTTGTAATTCTATAGTCTATAGTAGTTGTCTATAGTCTAGTTGTTGCTATGAGGAACAATTGTTGACCTCTGTAATGTAGGTCTTAACCCAGCACGATTGTTAGGGACTGCATACAAACTTTGTGTTTCAAATTCGTATGACTATAATTATTATTAATTCGAATTTTTCTCGTGGAAACGGTTTGAAATTATGTATTATATCATATGATAAATATAATTACAGAACCGTGGTATTTTATTTATTTATTTATTTATTCTTTATTGTGCCCCTAAAAAAAAGAAAGGAATACAATGGGCGGACTTAATGCCTTTTGGCATTCTCTACCAGTCAACCCTGGGTGAGACAGAAAACATGTTGGCAGGTACAAAATAAATAATACATATAAATTAAATATAAATATTAAATGTATAACCCTTATAATATACTTACATACTTATAACATACATAATACACTATACATAAACATATAATACATACATGGTAGTAGCAAACTTGTTTATTCTTTCGTGGCCTTCTCTTCCTACAAAATGTAGGTCCGTATTTGAACTGCTAATGTTCGAGTGCACCAACGAGATTGAGCCACGGGTCCTGGATACGAATTCCGACCAAAGCCGAATATGTTACAAAACACAAGTTAACGATTTACTCAACGCCTATTGTGTTTATATCTGTCATCACTTCCTCCGATCTCTAACCGTTCTTTTATATGCATCACATCGAACATCCAAAGGTAAAGACGTCTGTCTCTATGTGTAAACTTATGCCACCATCTAATATTGACGGCTCGGTGGCGAAGTGGCTAAGCGTTTAGCCGCGGCGCTGTGGGACGCGGGTTCGATTCCCGCACGGTACTAGTATTTGTATGAACTACAAATAATAGTTCCCGGTCTGGGTGTTTGTCCGTGTGCAATTCATGTATATACACTGCGTCCGCGACACAGGGGGAATTCCTACAGCGGAAGGTAACGTTTATATTTTCCGAAAAACAAAAAAATATGTCCTGCGTAGTTTACAACAGCAGATAGTATTTGGAATATTTTTTTTTTTATAAACTTTTTTTTTATGAAAAAAGTTACTACCGGGATCAAAACCATGAGGAAATCAAATACAGTTTTCAACAAATTGAACGCTCGCCACGTTTTCGCGAAAGTTTCCACAGCTTTCAAAGCTTCGATCTTTCTTTTTCTTCGCGTTTTCAAAACAGCATAAACAGTAAAAACACAAAGCGTCCCCGTCAGGATCTGAGATACATCCCGATATCGGAAATTGAATATGAAATCTGCATACCTACCGTCAAGAGCGAGCGCGTTAAGCTCGGTATTTAACTCTATTACGAAAGCTCGAGAGTCTAAATCGCGTTAGGGGTTTAGTGAATTCTCAGCGATGGGTTTTTACTCGAACACAACTCATTGATTTTCAGATTTTTTATTTTCAGTCTCCTTTCGCGGAGCGTGTTTACAGTGGATAGACGTGATGTATACCAGATAGCTTTGAAAGAAGTTGTTTATTTTTTTTATGTTTTTGTTATAAAAACACGATGAAAAAGATCCATTTTTAGTTACAATTCATCTTCTCTTTCTGCACTGCGTTCCGTAACGCAGTAGTGAAGTTGATGAAATAAATATTTATTAAAGATGTGTTTTTTTTTTCTTAAATGGATAAATAATTATTAATTAGTGGCGACATCTATGTTACCACATGCGAAGCTCAAGAATGGCAGACATTCATTAAGGAAAATATCTTTCTCTAGATGCCACTACCGCGTACAATCCATCAATGCACTCGGAACACACAAGATCCAAACAACACCCTGAAGGTGTAGACGTCCTCGAGAACGAACACCCGACCTGGCGGGTAGCTACCCCTTTTTCCTTCACATCTTGCCTTCCATACTGTCCACGTCACGTCAGTCTAGGATATCTATGTATATGTATTTTATATGTAAGTATGTCAATATTCGGTAGATTATAAGCATTTAAGTTCTCCAAGAGCTACAAGCCATATTTCCAGCTCCAAGACATACTTTTTAACAGATGCTCTATGTCTATAAATTGACCAGTGTAATAGACCAGCAGAACCTATAAGGATGTCAAATGTTAGATCAGTAATCTGTACTTGTCCTTATGTATGTCCTTAAGTATGAAACTCAATTTAAAAATAAAGTCCGACATTGAAAATTCGTTGCATATGTTAACTCTCATACATCGTTAAGTTTTTATTGTCGAGTATTTTGAGGCTCATCCAACTTAGATTTCTAAGTAATTTTATTTATATTTATATTCATAAATATTTTCTGTGTGTGTTTAATTATGTACTTACCTACCTAAAATCACTTTTTCTTTTATGTTTTACCGTTTTTGCCGCACCGTCTCCTAAAGTTTAATCACAGCTTAGCCTAATGGTTGACTGAATTAAAATGCTTTCAGGCATCGAGTCCGCCGTATATGCCACTTTGTGCATAAAGATTTAAATAAATAAATATCTTAGAAAATATTATACAGTATTAATGATCTCTTGTATTTACCCGGGCACTACAGATTTGAAATAATTATTTACGGACTTCATGGCGTTTAATTTTGTTTTTATGTCGCCGACGTTTCGAGTGTTTTCCAGTATCCGTGATCGCAGGGAGATGGAGTTGTTAGACATTCCAATGACATACTTAACTCTAGTTACATTTTTTGCGCAAACGAGTAAGCGGTTCACCTGATGGTAAGTGACTACCGTTGCCCACGTATATCTGGAACACCAAAGGTGCTGCAAATACGTTGCCAGGCTATAATAATATTTAAGAGATGGGAGCGAGAATGAGGAGGGGGATGGGATGTAGAGAAGCAGTGGGCCTTCGGTTATCTCACTCAGCGATCGAAGCGCAGAAGCACTGCCTCTACATCACACCGGTATTCTGCCACCGCTTGGCTCTACCTCATCTATCTACGCAGAATGTGCTTACAGTATCTTGAGATCTTGCAGCGGTATGCTTGGTTCAAGATATAATTTTTTATAACTGGATACAGTATTTCGTTTCGTCCTCACAAACAAACCACTAAAGCTAGACACTCGATCCATTCGTCGCTCCACCGCTCCAGGCGCTCGTCTCTAGGTACGTCGGTACGGCGATGCAATACCAATAAACCGGAAGCGGGAGATATAATAATTAGCCGGCGGAACTAAAACAAACCTCGAACGCTAAACTAATACAGGCCGAAAGCAATTACAAAAATTAACACGCGCTCCCCTAACGCCGTAATCCCGCCATCCCGCAATCCCGCCATTCCGCAATCCCGCAATCCCGCAAATGCCGCCGCCGGAACGCTTATTGGATCCCCGCGAGACTTCATTGTTAATCACGCCGGGATTATGAGATGTAACAGCTCCGCGCGGTCGCCGGGGATACCGAGTTTCATCTTATTTACTTTTACTTAACTTACTCTTGAGAGTTTTCCTCTTTTTCTTTAAAATGGAACATAACTAATGTTTATTGCTGCTTGTGAAAGTATTTCGAATCGCTTGATGCTGGATTGTTTTCCTCGAGTGAATTTTTAAAGTGGAGTTTTTTTTTTTTAATTGCATTAAAACACTGTTGATGGTGTAGGTATTAGCAGTGATCCATTCACGCTTCATTTTGCACTTACGAATCTATAATATAATCTAATAGAACGATTTTTTTTTTCATTTTAAAAACAATGAAAGATTTTTTAAAAACGAGTCAGTATTTTCAGAGATTATACAAAAAAAACTAAAAGCTCTCTCGACCGTATACCCAATACTGAGGTACATTTATTTTAGTAATTTCAATCCACTTTCTATCGGAGCTTATTTCGAAAAGCTCATTGGTACGAGTCCACCACACCGGGGGATCGAACTCGAGTCCCCTGATTCGGGAGCAGATTCCCTAACTACTCGGCTGTAGTGGAGATTAGCCCCCACGTATACACAAACTCAGTCTCAATCTTTATTATTTTAATATATATTGGTAGATGCGCTTACTTCTCTAAGATCCGCATAAGAAAAGTAAATAAAAGTGTAGTATATAATGCCCGTACAGGCGAACGCAGTGTAGGGTAGGACGACCCCCCACAAGATGGAGTGACGACCTGCGCAGTGTTGCGGGGAGTCGATGGATGCAGGTGGCTCAGGGCCGAGCTTCGTGGCAATCTTTGGGGGAGGCCTATGTTCAGCAGTGGACTTCTGATAGGCTGAAATGATGATGATGATGATGATACAATGCCCCACTGGTGTGAAACTAAAGCCCATGAGAGCCGATATTACATCGATACAAAACGATCTTTTCATTTTCTGTCTTTATATCCATATGTTTAAATCATCCTGCAATCTTTGGAATGTATTCAATACAAAAAGAAGCTCCCAATTTCCTAAAAAAAAAAAAAGTCTAAAAATTTTATACGGTATACGTATAATGTTCGACAACTTTGTTTATTTCTTAAAACTCTGCCAAAATTTAAGACGATATCAATAATTGATATGCTAAGACCGGTCCCGTCACATAGACTGACACGAACGTATCATCGTAATGGTTCACGGACCTTTTAAAAACTGATCCCTAAAAGTAACAAAAGACACAATCTCCTTTTGTTTAGGTACACGGCGTCGGGACAGCTCCCAATGGTACGAGTATCAGAACGATCCCAATTAAGTTGTCCGTTTGTCCGTCCACCATCAGATTATAGCGAAACTAAACCCGCGACTGGACATTCTGACAGTGCTGGATATAAATTGTACTCAGTTTTTAGTTACATTTTTATGTTTATTTATTTATTTTTTATTGAACCATATAAGAGTACAGTATATGATCAAAAGGCGGAAGTAATGCTAAAAGCATTCTCTGCCTGTCAACCTTTGGGAATGATAGAAGATCGAAGGCGGTTACAGAATAGATAAAACAAAATAATGGTTAAACAAAATAAAACATTCATACGCTATATATATAAAATACATAAATTTATTATATACAAATATAATAAACAACTAATATATACATATATATATATATATATATATATATATATATATATGTAGATGCAAGCAATTATGAGCAATTTTTAAGAAATGTTTTAATAACTTCAAGGTTTTAGATACAGTCTCTACTTGCAAATTACAGCATTTAGATGTGGCTATGGACCGTGGTAGTCTAGTGGTCAGGGCGCTCACTTTAGCTTCAAAGAACGCAAGTGATCTGGGTTCGATCTCCGGTGCCGGCACCAATAAAACTATTAATGCCAATTAAGTGATGTATTTACCACGTGCACGGCGGCGAAGGAAAATATCGTGAGGAAACCTGCATGTCTGAGAAATATGCGCAGCCCGACAACCCGCACTGGGGCAGCGTGGCGGGTCCTACCCGGCTCTAAAACCCTCTCGGGTACTCGTATTTGAGAAGGAGGCCTTTGCCTCACAGGCTGCTACTTTACTTTACTGGATACAGCCTTCTCCAAAAAAGCAAGCAAAAGCTGGCTTGCAATTCATGGAGAATTTCTCCAAAGTCGCCAAGCTGGACAGGCGGGTTGGAGAGCGCAATGCTCGACACCCACGCATTAATGTGGCTGTTTGTTCTCCATCATCAGTCTCTGAAATTTGTTATTCGGCCAATTCAGGTGGATTGTTCGTCAAAATGTCAACTGCTTCCAAAGATTTGTTCGCCAGTAGGTTCCACCACATCCTCATAAGTTTGCTATTTGAAAGTTATTATGAGATAAAGGTGGTATCTACATCTAAATCAACCTTATTTAGTCCACTGTTGAAAACCACCTTTCAAGGAAAACCTGAAACGGACAAGCGGATTACCAAGCGCAATGCTGGTATCCTAACCATTGTGATGTTGTTCCCCATCATCTAATCTATTGTATTTGGGTTCGCCAAATCCATGTGGATATTCCACCATCATTCGACCACCAGAGCTTCGCTTGTTTCCTGCAAGCAAGGTGCACCAACTGCAGCTGAGGTTGAAAATTGGAGAAAGGTGGTATATTCCTCCAAAGACACAACCAATTGAAAGTGATATGGTATTGTTATCGAAGAGTCCCGCGTTATCAGAAAGCAAAACCTGATGTTCCATGTTCCAGTACATAAACAGTGTGCCGTGGTGTTTGCTCAAGCCAAGTTAAAGTCAATAATCATAAAGTTTGCATTACACCATCAAAGTGCCAACAGTAATAACTCCATCGGGATTATTAACGCCCCGGCGGCAGATGGCGTTGCAGTTTCCAGAACAGAAGCAGTACGGACGGACGGACATTCGTTTTGATTGCAGTTTATTTGGCCTTTAAAAAGTTTTTATGGCCACTGTGGCACGCACTCTACTCGTAGATATTTTAATTTCACTTTTTTATGAGCTATCCCATTCGGTTCGTTCGTTTCTCTTCGATTGGCATGTTTATGTTTTTGTTTTATTGCTTTTATTTAAGTAACTAAGGGAGAATATACCGTCTTTTTGGCTAACGAATTTGCCGAACCCAAATTCCACAGACTAGCGCTGGAGAGGGGCATCACTAGTGTTGCGTTCATCGATCCGCTGGCTCAGCGTATGAGTATGGCCAATAGACTCCTCCAGCAGGATTTTTTTATGGGATGGCGGACCAACGAGCTAGCGGCTCACCGGATGGTAAGCAATTACCGTCGCCCGCGCACATCTGCAAGACCAGAGGAGCTGCAAGTGCGTTGCGCGCCTTTAAGCATATTTTGGGGATGGAAGTATGAGGATGAGGATTGGGAGGGGAATTGGGCATCCGCTTACCTCACTCACCGAATGAAACTTAGAAGTACTAGATGCCTCTTATTCCAGTCGGTATTCTGCGTGACCCCCGCAGTCTGGTACGTCCCCGGTCGAGCCGGACTATTCGAGCTGCAGCAAAAAGCCGCCGCACGGATCTGCCACGTTAAAAATTAAGTTTCATATGTTATGGACACGCGAAGGATTCCAACGATATTAATCCTATCATTTTAACATGGGTAGGTATAAAATTGAATTTTTTTGACGTCCAAGCATGGTTTCGTTTATTTGTAACCGTGTATTGTATAGACGAAATAATTTTACAAATAAAATACGACGACCTCAGACGGAATTATTGTGATTTTTTTGTGGCACAGCCGATAAGGCCCAGAATGGCGACGATCGTCAAAGGTGTGAGGCGTCAGGTGATTTCAACACCAACCCTTCACATGTCATAATAATACAATATAATTTTGATGCAACCCTTCATATGTTATGGTTCTCTTGTTATATGCCCTGTATAGTCTGGTATACTCTGAGATGGATAAAATACGACACCCGTGGCCAGTCTTTTGGCAGTCGATGGCAGAATTTTGTGCCATTACACGGCAACCGTTTTTACTCTTATATTTTTAATTAAGCCCGCTGTCGCTCGCTGTCGGCTTACAACTTACGGCGCTCCGGTATATTCATTTAGGCAAGCTGTAGATTCGCGCGCGGGTATGTTTTATTAAAATCGGGACCCCTCTGGGATTTAATAACGGGACCTTTATAGAACGATATATTATGCTCGAGCAACTCTATTGGTGTTTGTTTTGGCAAATGTTATTGGTGCTAAAATTCGAAGAGATCGAACGTCATCTATTAGTAGTTAAAAGGGATCGATATTAACCACTTATTATATATATATATATATAGATATATATGTAGGTTAATTAAAATCGGTATCGGCAACGTTTCAAAGGGTTGCAAAAATCGATATTCGCCTGGAAGTGGCAAGCGCATCAGACTCGTTTGTGTATGTTTTAATTTACTGGACAATATTTGTCGTCTGAACTATTGAACGTGAAGTATTTCGCTATCATAATATACAAAAGTATTTGATTAATTACTTCTTGTATTTACACGAACACTACACATATAAAATGAAACTATTATTTACGGATTTTATCGAGTTTAATCTTTGTTTTTATGTTCGCGCCGTTATCACGGGGGCTGAGGTGTTAGACGTCGTGATCTCATAGTTAACATCGGCTACCTTCAGCTTTTAATTATTAATGATCGGACCAAAGCTTCGTAATTAAAAACTGAGGGTATGTTCCCATATCCGAAGTAATACATAGCAATAGCTTATGCGATGAGAACGGAGGAAGGGTCAAATTCAGTGTAAAAGACGAAACCGGACCCAAAAACCAATAGTTTGTGTTTTTTGCACTAATATTGACTCTAGGGCTTCTACGCTAACTTTTTAGAATCTCGATCGTTATGCTTCTACCAGACATTGCTCTGTGAGATTTGGTTTCACCATTGGCCAGACAATATTCAATTTAAACAAACTACACGCTTCCCGCTACACGACTTCTATTAATTTTGAGATGGTTTCGGAGAAAGCGATCAAGTTGAACACGCCACGCTGCACAGATGTAGCTTGACAATGTTTAAATGTATCCAAATATTTTTTCATTGACGTTATCCTTCTGCAGCGAGCGGTGAAATGGAACAGTTATTGTATTCGTGTCTCCGCTGAGGATCGAATACAGGACGCTCGCACTTTTTGTTTTTTTTTTATTATTATATTGAAGAAGTGGGCAAACGGGCATGCGGCTCACCTGATGGTAAGTGATCACCGACGCCCACAAACATGTGCAACACCAGAGGAGCTACAGGTGCACTGCTGGCCTTTATATCTTTATATCGCATACTTTGGTTATACAAAGCAAGCCCTTACTCCGTCTGCACTTGATACAATTATGCAATAAATATTTTGTTTTTGTTACAGGTATGTCTCCAGTAAAACTTTAACCACTTCAGAGATACTTCACACTTCTAATTCCTCCGTGAGTAATGTTTTGGAAATTATAACTTAAGCGATAATACCGGACTCGTCTGTTTATTTCCGACAGGTTGTCGGTTGAAGTTTGTTGTTCTTAAAGTTATATATATTTTTATAGCAATGTAGACAACCTATTTTCACTACAGATTACAATAATTAATATATTAACACATGTTAAGTTTAACCAAACGTAGGGCATCTAAAGATGAATGTATCAACAATAATTGTCGTCGATCTTAATAGATAACGTTTCAATAAACGAACGAGATTCGACGACCTTCGATAGAAAATCCGCAGATGATTGACGTATTACGTTTCTTAACCGAAGATGTTGCTCCTCGAGATTTAGCCAAAAGTTCTGCAATTGTTAATTCGTAGATAACCAATATCTATTTCAATTAACCGTTGTCCTCAAGTACTGCTGTTTGTAAAAAAAAAAACAATCAACAAGTTTAGACAACAATTAGGCTAAACCTTCATAAATCTGCGGATGCAGTCCGAAGTCCGACTCGATTTAATTAAATTAATTAACGGAAGCGTTTGCAACAACCGACAAAGGCATCGTTAGCGGTCGCAAATAACAAGCGTTAGCGTTTTGTGTTACATGTCGAGTTTGATGCTCCTGCCCGCTTCTCTGTTGCTTTCATTGCTGCCACGTGGTAAAAAGTTAAAGTATATAATGTAGAATTATAGCATCGCCGGCCTCAGGATCCGAAATCGAGTGCGTTATTTACTTATTTAAGAATGTTACTTTTATACATGTCTCATCTTTGCTACTGCTAAGGATTTATAATTAAACTTGAGTTATATAATTTGATTTAATCTAGTTATTTGTTTCACTGCCTTGTGCTTCTTAACAAAAATATACAAAAAGATTAAATATTTTTTGTGTCTATAGAACTGTAAAGTGCATTCTATCAATTTGTTTATAACAAGTAGATAGAATAAACTATGTAGCATTGTGGTATAGAAAACTAGAATTTTTTTTATATTGAATAGATTATATTTTAATATGTATATAGTCTTCAACACGTAAAATCACACCTTAATCCTGTCTACCTAAATCTGGCACTAAGCAATAGTGGAATTACTGTTGTTGCGGTTGGAAGAGTATGAAGAGACGGTATAATCCATGGCTGTGTGGCAATCCATAGTAGCCCGTAAACGTGGTAGAGCCAAGCGACGGCTTTAATTGCTGCTCGAATGGGCCGGCTCGACCGGATTACATAGATACCACGGGCTCGCAGAATACCGGCGTGAAGTATAGGCATCTTGTGCTTCTGCGTTTCGTTCGGTGAGTGAGGTTACCGGAGGCCCACATCCCCTCCCTATTCCCCTCCTCTTCCCTCCCATCTATCAAATATCCTTAAAGACCGGCAACACACCTGCAGCATCTATGGTGTTGCAGATGTATGTGGGCGACGGTAATCACTTACCATCAGGTGAACCGCTTGATCGTTTGCCGTCTTTTCCATAAAAAAAATCCCGCAGAGGTTTTCACCTCTGCTTTCTTTTTTAGATATTGGTTGCAGGTGTGACCATTACTCCTAATGTCTATGATAAAAAATAATTTTATTTAAGCCGCTGGTTTCTTCCAACTTGGACCATTCGCAAAAAGACCCAACTAATCCTCCATTTATTATAAGTGTTGTAAATGTGTGTTTACATATCTACCGTGTTATAACCCCTGTTCAAATTAACTTTAACGCGTAAACATTTGCCGACGTTGCGTAAAATTATGCGTGCGAAGGAATTACGCTTTAGACAGGACGGACGCTCTTGTATTTGTAGGCAGGCAGGTATTATTTGTCTTTCCGCATCGATGTTTTGGCTGAAAGCATCGTTAATTATATAGATTTATTTTAATTAAGAAAAATGTTCTCGAGTGTGGGACGACCCCCCGCAAGATTGAGTGATGACCTGCACAGCGTTGCGGAAAGTCAATGGATGCAGGTGGCAAGGACCGAGCTTTGTGGCAATCCTAGGGGGAGGCCAATGTTCAGCAGTGTGGATTGGATTCTCTGACGGAGAAGAAACAGGCGAAAGAAACTTTAAAGGTTTACATTTTAATAATCCAACGTAAAATGTTTTTTCTAAAAACGGCTTGGAAGAGATCAACTCCTTGCCAGGGGGTTATTATCGTCCACGTATTCCTTTATATTAAAATAACACTTTTTCTAAAGTCTTTGTTAAGCTTTTAGGAAGACTCCGCTCACTTGCTTACCTGCCGATGAAAATGAAAGTTCAATTTGTTTACTTAATGTGTCACCGAAATTAAACCCTGCTATACAGAACCCTCGCAAGAATCGAAGGCAATTTAAATTTACGTTAAAAACGTATGTTCCGCGCGCGATACGCGCCCGCCACCGCTCGCGGATGTTTTATTGGCTGCGAATTAATTAATAAATTGATTGGATGATCGCGAACCGGCGAACGAACGAAGGGATCAATTACGTCACGACCGAACGGAACGGTTTATTAAATTTTACGCCTAAATTTTTCTTCAATTGCTCCCCGTTCGCTTAACAGCGTTAGTTGTTGTGAGTTGCCCGTAATGAAATATTTCCTCGGATACGTTTACAAGGGTCTATAGAATTCAGATATACCAAAAGCATAAGCTTCTTAATATAGCGATGCGTGGGATACGACTGCCCGAATACCCGAGAGGGCATGGAGGGTAGTTCAAGTTTTTTTTTTTTTACATAAATCCAGCAGAACCCGTCCTCGCTTTGACAGTTACCATTTTTGGAAGTACTGAACGCTTTAGTACGTAGTAAGTACTGAATGCCTCTTATCTCTGCCAAGAATATATTCTGAAATGAAAATATTTACCAATCTTTTTCTTCAACAAACATGGCAAGAACGTCAATAATTTAAACAAAACAATGGTTTACTTATTAGTTCCTGTTGTTTACCAAATTATAATAGTAATTTATATCTATTAATTAAATCAACACTTTAAATACAAATTCGTTTTCGTTGTAGGCACTTAGCGCGGGCGTTAAGTGCAACATTTTTCTACGAGTTTTTTTTTTTTTAAAAAAAAATAGGCTTACGTTCGACCTCAATCTCGCTTGATGGAAGGCGAAGATGAGGCCTAGAATGGTACACGTTTGCTTAGAAGGTGCCTATTCACTTCGGCCTTAAAGATCTCCAGATTACAGAGTTCCGGAAAAACTGACTTCGGCAGAGAGTTCCACTCCTTAGCCGTAATAATGAAAGAAGAGGCAAACCGCTTCATGCGTAATGGAGGAATGTCTACAACATAAGGGTTAAACTCCTCGCCGCGCACCGCGTCGTTCGGTGATGGAAAAGGGAAGGGGGTATCAGGTTATGCAAAACCTCCGCACGCTCTCTGAAATGTATCCGATAAAAAACCGAGAGGCAGGCCACTCGTCTACGGTGTTCTAGACTTAAAACTTAGGCTTAGAAGATTTGCCTTCACGAGTGAGTCACTGCCTATGATCCTCTTCGCTCGGCGCTCCAACGATTCCAAAGCATCCAGCTGAGATGAGCAGACTAAAAGATCTGTACCGCGTACAAGAACACATAGCTGACGTGAAAAACCGACGCTCTAGGAAGTCTGCAGTCTGTGATCATATCCTTGATCACCCCAACATTACATAAGACTTGATAGACCACAAAATGAACACCGATTTCTGCCAAGGATGATTCGCGAGACTTGAAATCAAAAAATATCCTTATTTCAATAGAGAAGATGGCTGGGTTATACCACCAGCTTGGTATCCAGTAATAAACAAATTTAAATCTAAAACCAAGCATACCACTGCACGACCTCAAGATACTGTGAGCATATTCTGCGTAGATCGGATCAAAAACTTATAAATAAAAGCTGAAGGTAGCCTGAGTTTACTATGACATCTGGACGTCTAACACCTCAGTCCCCCCGTGACCGCGGCTGCTGTAAAGCAATCGAAACCTCGGGAATATAAAACAAATATGTGTGTGTACGTACGTACGCACTTAAGAGGTTATACTTCTTTAGCGGAACTAAACAAATAAAAAGAATACATACCGACAGTTAACCTCAAATCTTTAAACCCACTTAAAAAAGTTTATTACATAAAAAAACACTTTCATCACGAACACTCACAATATATTATCATTCACCACCATTTTATGTTATAATTTAAATCTACACACCAATACACACAATATATTTATGTATGAATATTTATTTTATATTATTTTTTTATCTCCACTGATGTAAAACACGTGTGTTAAAGATTTATAAATATTTGAATAATCATTTTGAATATAGTTACTATGGAGCCTATACGCCATAATAGTGTATAGTCTCCATAATAGTTACCAAGATAATTTAGAAGACATATAGGAACCAACTTCATTCTGTTAATTTTAGATGTCGACGTGCGCGCGCATCGTAAAAATTCACTCTCATCATTTTTCCAAACGCGCCAAAAGTATCCGTAAATAATAGTTTCATATCAAATATTCGTTGCGTTAACATATTCAATAGTATATATAGTTAGTTAGATTTACAGTTAATATGTAAGTGTGTGAATAATATGGCAATCTTTGGGGGAGGCCTATGTTCAACAGTGGACTTCTGATAGGCTGAAATGATGATGATAATAATGATGATGATGTAAGTGTAAACTCATCATGAGCACCAAGATGTGTTCTAGAACTTTGTAAAAAAAAACATTCAAAGATACATACGAAAGAAGATGGTGAGGATCTTACATTAAGGATATATTTTCAGTTTTTGTTTTCAACTCCTGACCGGGTCCTTCGCTCTTCATCTAATCATAAGATTAGCATTCCGCAACACTTCAGCGATTTCGTTGGCAACTCTTTTACTGTTCAGACTGACTCCAAGACACTTGGGGATGAAATTGAAAGCATCGATTATTGCAGCTATAATAATATTGTATCATCATCATCATCATCATCATCATCATCATCATCATCATCATCATCATCATCATCATCATCATCATCATCATCATCATCATCATCATCATCATCATCATCATCATCATCATCATCATCATCATCATCATCATCATCATCATCATCATCATCATCATCATCATCATCATCATCATCATCATCATCATCATCATCATCATCATCATCATCATCATCATCATCATCATCATCATCATCATCATCATCATCATCATCATCATCATCATCATCATCATCATCATCATCATCATCATCATCATCATCATCATCATCATCATCATCATCATCATCATCATCATCATCATCATCATCATCATCATCATCATCATCATCATCATCATCATCATCATCATCATCATCATCATCATCATCATCATCATCATCATCATCATCATCATCATCATCATCATCATCATCATCATCATCATCATCATCATCATCATCATCATCATCATCATCATCATCATCATCATCATCATCATCATCATCATCATCATCATCATCATCATCATCATCATCATCATCATCATCATCATCATCATCATCATCATCATCATCATCATCATCATCATCATCATCATCATCATCATCATCATCATCATCATCATCATCATCATCATCATCATCATCATCATCATCATCATCATCATCATCATCATCATCATCATCATCATCATCATCATCATCATCATCATCATCATCATCATCATCATCATCATCATCATCATCATCATCATCATCATCATCATCATCATCATCATCATCATCATCATCATCATCATCATCATCATCATCATCATCATCATCATCATCATCATCATCATCATCATCATCATCATCATCATCATCATCATCATCATCATCATCATCATCATCATCATCATCATCATCATCATCATCATCATCATCATCATCATCATCATCATCATCATCATCATCATCATCATCATCATCATCATCATCATCATCATCATCATCATCATCATCATCATCATCATCATCATCATCATCATCATCATCATCATCATCATCATCATCATCATCATCATCATCATCATCATCATCATCATCATCATCATCATCATCATCATCATCATCATCATCATCATCATCATCATCATCATCATCATCATCATCATCATCATCATCATCATCATCATCATCATCATCATCATCATCATCATCATCATCATCATCATCATCATCATCATCATCATCATCATCATCATCATCATCATCATCATCATCATCATCATCATCATCATCATCATCATCATCATCATCATCATCATCATCATCATCATCATCATCATCATCATCATCATCATCATCATCATCATCATCATCATCATCATCATCATCATCATCATCATCATCATCATCATCATCATCATCATCATCATCATCATCATCATCATCATCATCATCATCATCATCATCATCATCATCATCATCATCATCATCATCATCATCATCATCATCATCATCATCATCATCATCATCATCATCATCATCATCATCATCATCATCATCATCATCATCATCATCATCATCATCATCATCATCATCATCATCATCATCATCATCATCATCATCATCATCATCATCATCATCATCATCATCATCATCATCATCATCATCATCACGGGCAACACGCACTGGTTGTATACTTTCGTCTTGAGGCTTTGCGGTATACTCGACATAATATTGTATATATGTACTCTATTTGTATGTAAGTATGTGTATTTATATGTATTCATTACTTTTTTTACGTCAATTAATGTCTTTACATTTTACTGTAAAGACATTTAAATCTTTTTGTTTCATTGCTCACATATTTATTTAAAACCTTCATATTAATGCACTTTAACGATATTTATCGACGTCACGGATTGATCGGCTGAGAATTCCAAAAGGCATTAAGTCCGCCTTTTTATATCTTTCATGAAAATAAATTATTAGATAAACAATGACGTAATGGAAAATAAAAATTAAAGATGTCTATGATGAAAATGAGTCTGCTAAGTTTTTGAAATTAAAAAAAAAACGTTTTGTTAATTTGTATAAATACTTACCTACTAGTTTAAGATAAAAATGTAATAATCGAGGTTAGGGAATATTAATTTTAAATACTGGCAATACAGATATAATTGGCGCTGTAGGTAGTATCATACACCAAAAAAAAATTTTTTAATTTCTTATGAATTAAAAGCAATGGTAAGTTACTTTTCTCGGATTTTTTAATCCTCGTGTACAGATTCTTCAAACTTTTATAACACATTATCTATCTACTCGAACTTCATAGAACATGAAGCCTAAGCCCTACGCACGCCAACGTAAACTGTGTCCTTGTGTACACGTCACAGGGTGTGGTCGAGCCACATCTCCTACTCGGTGATGAACACATGGTGACATACCACAGTGTTCAGTATTGCGTGATCTATCTATTACGTCTGAGGGTCACAGACCAGATTATGAATGCATGGTCTCGCCCAGCTGCAACATTAGGACCTTTAGTAGTATTTAAGTCACAATAAATCCTCCATTTAATTTCTATAGCTTTGCCTTCCCTTGCCATTTTACCCACCCAACGGTTTTTTCTTAAACGACGGGGCCTTCTTGACTAAAGGTCAAGAAGACCCCGTCGTATATCACATATGACTTCAGTAAACAATCCGCAAACAGTGCAGAGTGGGTGATAAATTAACCCCAACAGACGGGGGTCGAGTTGGATACTCGGGGTAGCATTTTTGTACCGACTTCGCCCGGATTAACCTGTCCGCAACCCGGATTACCCGGATTACCGCTCCGACGTCCGAGTAAACGGATAATGGTACAAGTGTATCATTAGTGGTAGCGTCTCGTTTCGCCGTGCTTCCAAGTAACTTTGTACGTAGTTTATTTATGTGTGAGGAGGATGAGTTATGCAAGCTGCATTATTATAATTACATATTTTAATAAATCTTGTATTAGTCCTTGCAGTTTGTTTTTGGAAAATATATTATTTTGTTTGAAGATAACCAATAATCTTGTTACAGCAAATATACCAGCATTTACTCCAAATTTCTACGTCACTTGCACGCGGTGCAAAGTGAGATTGTAGCGTACGTCTGATGGAGCAAAATCTATATCGAACCCAAATTCTACTAGAGGGTGGTGGAAATCAGCGTTTGTAGTACGAGTTGCAGCTGTTCAGTCTGAATACGGTTTAGTCTTCCTGGTGTTTATTCTGAAAATGCCATTAAAGCAGTGAATTAACCCAGACCGATATTATAAATGCGCATAGACATCTATATTTATGGCACTTAGTGCTTAGTGCCCCCACTTTTTAAAATCATACTATCTGATGTTTTGGCTGGTTACCCAGCAATCATTATCAACTAAGATTAATACCTGTCGAGATCTGCGGATGGTGAAGATAGGAATAGTGAACAAATTTTATCTAATAAAGAATATGTATAAGGCTATATACCGGCTACACATTTGAGGATCTTTTCTCCGAGATTTGGTTCACGGAAACATTTAAGCAAAAGCAGTTTGACTTCCTGCATTGGTTCTGCTCTTTCAGATCTGTTACACGGAAACTGTTGAACCTCTGTCCCTGATAAAAGGATCACGGCTATCACGACAGAAATCGAATACGGATCAGACTTCTTAATCAGAATTCATTATCACTCTTCTAAAAACTTCACTAAGCTAACAATACCATAATTTCCTTGAGCGAAAGTGAAATCTGAATCTCGGTAACATATGTTTCGCAAGTGTCTAACTGTTCTCATGTCAATACTTTAAATATATATAGAACGAAACGAAGAAGCACACGATGCTTCTACTTCACGTCGGTATTTAAGATACATTTAGAAACCAACTTCGTCCTGTTAATTTTAAATATCGGTGTGCGCGCGCATCTTAAAAGTACACTCTCAATTTTTTTTTCTAAACGCGCCAAAAGAAGCATAATTTATTTAATAGTGATTACTTTTCTTTGCTGTGTTCTGTCATTCTCCGAGATGGTTATTCCACTGTATCTCTGAATCCAGAGATACTCGTTCCTCACAAACGCAAACTCTTCTTCATCTTAGTCCATCACTAGAAAGGCAAATTTAGTCAATTACTGTAATAATTCCTTTCCTAAAAAAATCTCGTCAAAAGTATCTGAGGTTTCATTCCACATTCATTATACTGGGCTGGATTAAAGAGAGCGATGCCAGTATACTGGCACTGGTCTATTATTGCATCAGTTCCGGATTCCGGCAAGGTTTTTCTTGTCTTTCCGTCTTCAGTTTAACGCCAGAGCACCTTTAAAAATCAACAAGATGCCCTTCGTACTGGTGGGAGTTTTAATTCGGCACATTTATCTTTAGGCTCCACATTATGTATTTCTTCTATTACATCATGACCGTTCTTTGAATTTCAATCCCGAGTTCGTCTTGCAATGAACGAAGCTCATGCTCCAATTTTCTTAACTGGATCAAGGATTATATCGCTTCAGAAGTCAGTGAAATTTCTAAATATTACTAAATCACCCCACCGATACGTCACTGTAATTAAATTGAAATTTAATGCTTCTATACGCCGCTTGTGGATGCATGGCGTTCTGGCAAATCCTGGCAAAATGAAGATATAGTACATGTGCCCGCTTCGTTTGTACTCGCTGGTTATTGAAATCGATTACGCTGACATACGTTGTTCCATATTTGAAAAGACCGGATGGACTGAACATTTTAGTTACATTAAACACCTCTTAAGAGTTAAATAACATGTTTACATTTAACGGGCGTATATACGTCAGGATGCTCACTTTAATCTCAAAGAACGCGCTGGACCAGGGTACGATCCCCGGCACCGCTATAATTATTTAATAGCAATCTTAAGTGATGAATTTATCACGCGGTTAAGGAAGCATGGTGAGGAAACAGACACGTCTGATGAATATAATCACTAATATATATTAAAAAAATAAATCTGTGGTGCCGGTGACCGGGGATCGAACCCAGGTCACTCGCGCTCTATTAAAACTAAAGCGATCGCTCTGAACACAACCACGGCTCTTATTATACAATTACCTAACATAAAAATTTTAATTCCACAGACTGTGACTTAGCCAGCTTGAAAAAAAAAAGTCTTACGTATTAAGAAATGGGCAATATTTTTCCCGCCAATCGAGCCCTCACAGTCAGCGCCGATTGATTACAATCGCAGCGTTAAGCGTTAATGGCGCCAAATTGTCGATTTCATTTATGAAGTTGGGTTGGATTCGGTTGGTAACGCTGTTAACTTCACATTTAACATTCTGCTACTATTCATTTTACAGTTTGATATCAAAAGGAGTCTGGTTTAAATATAAATAGATATGTCATAAAAAAACTCACGCACTCGCGCACAGCATTGCCCAATACTGGGCCTATTAGAAACAACCAAAGCGGTGGCTTTTTCTGCTGATTCAACATAATCGTATTTTAAAAAAAAAAAGTTTCCTTCCCAGTAGCTCCACACTTTCCACACGTTTGATTTCGATTATAACGCAACTTAAACATACGTCCTATTACAGAGTTCAATGCCCTCAGCGACACACACTAACATATACTTACGACACCCACTTGAAGGAGAAAAGAGGGTGGCAGATTCCCACGCCGCTATGGCACTCCAGCAACACCAATAATTACAGCATTCTTATCTTTCACCAAAATTTTAAAAATCTACTGTTGGTCATATGCATCTTTTAGAAATCAATGCATGTACCTTAAGTAAATTACAATAAGCGAATAAATTAGACTTGAGGCCCAAGGGAGAGGGCAATGGACTACTTACAGACTGTTAAGGTTACATATTTTTTTAATAACTTAAGTTTTAGTTAAAATATTATTTAACCTATAAATTGTCACTGTTCGCTTTCTCACATAAACAATTACTACACTCAAATATAAAAACATATTTAAGTTATTTGCACTATTTGATAGAAACATAAACAAACACATAAAAAAAAACATGAAAGCGTTTATTCATAATTGCATGTCAGTTTCAACATTCGCCTTAACTCAAAACACAGTACAGATATATAAAAGATAATAGAGGATATCAAAGATTGGGAGAGGTTTATGTCCGACAGTGTCATTTCATAAGAACAATGAAGAAGAGATCTTAAGTTCTACATAGATGATTTCCATACTAAAAAAAAAATTTACGTTGGATCTGAATCAAATTCCGAAAACGTTTACATTATTTTACCAAATTTTCTTTAAATTTACGTCAAATACGATGCCAAAGTAAATAGTTGAGAACTAAGCAATATCTCCATTTGCCACAAGCGGTTCGCCGACACAAAATTATCTCAAACGTTAATATTCATATAACATGAAGCTGTGCCCTCGAACGCGGCCGTGCCTTATCGCTGCCTCTCATCTCAGTGCAGCAGCCTCCCGCTGGCAGGTAACGTTGCATGTAACATTGTCTCTAACAACCTTAGTAATGTGCGACGAAAATAAACAGCTGAAGCATTATGTGCCAAATTTAGTACATATATCTATCTACGGCGCTCAATTGAAACAATGTAAATCTACTTGTGTTTTCATTTATTTATCTATTTGCGTAGGTGTTACAAGTTTATAATAATAACACATTGCAAATAAGTTCTATTACTCTAACTTAATACTGAATGAATATCTATAGTAACTTTTCATTGAATTTGGATTCGATTAGATTAAATCAAATATAAAAAAAAACAATATAAATGTCGAAACCTACATTTACCCAATTATAATTTATAGTGCATATATTTGTAATGAGTATAGTTTTAACAATTTTAAGTAATGAATAACGAAATACAATCAAGTTCACCGAATCACAATTATCACACGTCACAAAGGTTATTAAAAAAAAAACTCTACTCAATTATTTAGCTTCCCCTACGTTATGACTCTAATTTATGTCATTTATGTCTCAATAAAATGAATAATGATTGTGTTTAAGACAGCGATGCGGACAGACGAACGCACGCCCCTTCAGATGTGGTTGCTACGTCATTTAATATGTACATTGATATTTGTGAGACAGTGGATTTTACCCCTTAAACCTCGTCCGTGTGGAATCATCGTAAGAATCTGAACATCCCCTATTCTTCCCCTGGGCGTCGTGAGAGCTCACTAAGGACAAACCCTTGAAAATACCGATGACACATAAATAAAGGCTACCCACATTATTTATGTGTTGCATTATATAAGTGAACAATGTTGACAATTTATAAACGCTATATATCAAAAGTCCAGTCAATAGAGTCCTTAATCGTGCCTAAACTTTAGTTCATAGCATGCATGGAAATTTAAAAAAATTTTTTTTGGCGGGAACTTAAGTAATGGATATGTTTTATTGAATATTGTTATTTCTGTTTATTTCAAGTTTTGGTGTATAAGTATAATAGGCAATCTATAATGCCGGATGTGGTTGTGAATGTCAACATTAATTTGTAAATTCTATTCAAGACCGGAGGCAGCCAATTTAGGTTTTGTTTCTAACCGTCCAACAAATCTTTAGTAAAGGAAAACTAACAATCAACTGTAGAGATTTAAAAAAAATATTTTAAGCAATATTAGTGATAATAACATCATAAATCCGGAAATTGTACAAGTTATATGTTTTAAACTTGGCTGAAGGCTTTGTACCCAATACCTAAATAAGTATAAAAAAGATAAATTAAATTATTTTCATCTCGCTGCAAAGTTGTAAAGACTGTCTGTAAAAACAGACTTAAAATTCTTCCCGTGCAATCGTAGACAATGGTACGACGTAAGACAATAATAGTTCCATAACCGCCCCTGGCCGGGGTCTTAATAAAATATAGTCTGTGGCGAAGATATGCTACAAGTATGCTTCAACACTAGAGATCCTTTGATATAGTCTTACTGAAAGAGACTAGAAAGTAAATACAAGTATTAGTTATGAAGAGTAATCCTACCGTAGCAGATCTAATTCCAGAGGTGTCGTATAAGTCTATTAAATAAAATGACAGATGAATCTCGTGACCTCCCACTGACAGCAGAATCCAACTCTTCTATACACTCCCCTAATACTATAGCCAGTTTTAGTCCACTGCTAAACATAAAAACCACAAGCAAATGTTGGCATGCATTTCTTGAAAGAGTTGCTCATGCTCACCGCGCTGTGCAAGCTGGTTGGCAGAATGCTGGTAACCTAGCAGTACTGGTGCTGCTCGTCGTCACGTCTGTGAGATTTGAACTCGGCTAGTTCAGATGAATTTTCCACCATCATTCGGTCACTAAAGCCTTTCGTAAAAAGTTTCGTTCCCTAAACGTACTTTTACTCTTACACCCCATTACACATTCCGTTCGGCCACTTTCGCAAAACCTAAAGTGTCAAACGCCTTCACACTGTCACAACTTACCCTTTTCAATTGTTGGACACCTCATTCTCTTTCACTCCACAGCCCTCCCGCACTCCGACTCAAATTATACCGCGCATACTTCTCTAGGCGTTTCCAGTAATCCATCGAGACCTTGTCGAAGGCTTGATCACGTACGCTGCTATGGAACGCTTTTAACGCCGTGGTGACAATATACCGTTGCTCTATACTTTTATTGACTCCCATAAATTATAGTATAAAATGAAAATTCATGGAGATTCTATTGCGTTATGCTTTCTTCTCAGATTATTGTGTTTGTGATGGCGGAGAAGTAAGCATACCTGAATGAAGACGATATTTTTCCAAAACACAAATAAATAAGTTGTGTTTCGTTTCGTGTTTCTGACACTGCATCTAACCTTTAAAGACACAGACTCATTAACAGCGTTTTTGAAGTTAAAGCGCGTAAATTTGCACTATACATATCACCATCGTGTTCGAAGACTTCACCATCACCATTATGGTCTAATTAGTCATTCCCAGGATCGAATACCCGAAGGAACTTCTTATTCTCCTTTGCATCTACTACTTAGTTAAAAAAGTCATTATGATCCAATCTAACCTTACAAAGTCGAAGATTAACTCAACACTGTGTTAACTGATGTAAAATTCACAAGCTACTCTCTTTTAACACGATCTTCATGTCTATTTGCTCTTTCATTAGATACCTCGCAAAGAAACAGACTCAGCTCCAGAAGGATTACTTAGACAACTAAAACGTTAACGTGAAAAATTAAACCTAATATCGTCTAACTACGCCGCTGACAGCGGCTTCTGTTTCTCTTTCCGTTTGGCATTTGGTATTGAGCCGAGAAAATTCCGTTTTTAATTACCACTTTGGTTTTTTTTTATTTTATGATATACTGCTTTGCTTTTGATAGTACAGCAATTATGATCATAATAATTCTGAATCACACCACTCAAGCTCGATCAAGCACTTAGTGGTGTGTCCGTATATTCGGTGAAAGTGGTTCTGTTATCCGTTGTGACTTTTATAGTTTAAAATTTGGCGCTTTAATGGTGTTTAGTTTTATGAGAAAGGCGGCAAATGAACAAGCGGTTCACCTGATGCCAAGTGACTACCGGTGCCCACGTACATCTACAATACCAGAGATGTTACAGGTGCGTTGCCGTCCTTTAGACGATATTTGGGATATTAGAAAGAGGCAGTTTTGGGGGATGAGGACAGGGAGTGGGCCTCCGGTTACCTCGCTCACGCAGAAGCACAAGATACTTCACGTCCACATCCTACGAGGCCGTGATACCACACCGGTCGATTCGGCCCATTCGAGCAGCAGTAAAAGCCGCCGCTTGGCTCCACCACGTAGAACACAATCTGTCTAATCTGTCCACCTGTCCATCGCGTATACATCATCTGTGTAAACGAAGTGCGATGTTGATTGTTAATCTCCACAGACCGTTTTTTTATTTTTTGATAAGTTGTGCTCATTAATTTAAATCACAACGCTGCTTAACCCTTCAAGTGTAATAACAATAGAGTTTCTATTGTTTCAACACGTTAAGAAACATCTACGTGGTTTGCCCTCGAGGATTTGGTGAATCTGTAATTAAAATTAATTTCACCAGCTAGAAAACAAAACAGCAGATACGAGTATCGTCAAAATTGGCTTTTCAAAAGCCTTTTATCTCAAACTTTCACAACGTTTGCTTTTGATGTGTAATATTTTAACTGCACTTAACATTGCTTAAAAAAAATCAAGTTTACATTTTGGAACCTCGTTCGATCGTCATTGTTCAATCAGTTTTGTTGTTGACTCTACGATCTCGTGTTACTGTTATAAAAAAAGCGTAATCCGATGCACCGTGATAAGCTTTTGTAAATGGAATATATAATTTTTTAAAAAGATCATAAAGTTTTTCGTGGTTGTTTTAAGGTACCGTGATTTAAAATTGAAATTTAGTCATCTGCAATTAATCCACTGAATTCCTGTGTCTATAGAAAGAACGGACATGGCCGCTCCAATGCACAGATATAGTTCAGGAGTTACCCGGTCCATAGTTAAGGAAAACATCACAACGGATGCAACTTCCGCGAACTGTTGCAATCCTGGTATTTATAATTTCCTTCCGCCACTCGCAGCTCCAACTGTAGTTGCACTTTAAATGTGTCTGTTGAATACAGTACACACATACAACGAAGAGTATGTTTCAAAACATACGTAGCTTACGTACATATAACTGTACATATACATTTACCTGTATACACATGTCTGAGAAATAATAATTATTATTTCGAGGATATAGGTGAAACCCGCCAACCCGCAATGGAGCAGCGTGGCGGGCCGTTCCCGGATCCTACAGCCTCTCAGACATTTGAGTAGGAGGCCTTTGGCCAGCTGTGGGGACTTACAGGCTGTTACTGTACTTTATATAAGATTGATCTTGGATTATCGCAGAAACATTTAGTCGTCTGGGCAAGAAGTTCACAAGAAAATCATTTAAAGTTTACAAATACATCCTTAGGCGCATTGTCTTTCATTGCAACAAATGTACAGAACTCAGCTCCCTATCATTTTCGGCTAAACTAACTATAAGCTGAAGTCATTGAATGATCGTAGATTATTGATGGATTGCAGGTTATTATACAAATTAATGAACGGTTTAATTAATATTCCCTTCAATAACTTAGACTACTGTACTTCCATATTCCCCATAATATTCCACGTAAATCCTTATACAGGCTGTATTTAGATTTACGTGAAATATTATTTTAGATCTAAACATTTTAATTTAAAAAGTAATAACGATTGCAGACTCAGTACAATTTAATAAACTAGAAATTTGATAACGACTATTCGCACCCAGCACCGTGCTCGGCGGTGAAGGAAAACATCGTGAGGAAACCTGGATATATATAGAGGATATGTGAAGCCCTCCAACCCGCTCTGCAGAAGTGCGCCGGGCCCTTCCCGGTTCCAAAAAAAAAAGTTTTGAAAACTTATAGGCACTTACTTTACTGTACAAGATATTATAAATCGAAGATAAATCGTTTATTGATCACTTTATTGTAATACTGTGTCATATTTAGCTCTTAGCACAGATTGCGAAAAAAAAAAAAACACAACAATCTTAATACTGTCATCAAAGAACAGTGTGAGCGCATGTCAGGACGCCGAGCGTAAAAACGTAAATCATTACTACCCAACTAAAAGCGATTCGTGTCAGTACAAACAGACCGAGATGTTATCTTAATACAACATAAGTGGTCGCGCGCCTGGTCGTCTCTCGCAGACGGACGGATCGCTCGTAGATCGCCGCTAAGTACCACGTGCTCTTGATGTGGGGTTGACAATTGACATCCCTCCCCTCCTCCCCCCACATCCATTCTCACAAACAAATAGCCCGTGATGAACGTTCGTTTGTTTTGTTTTGTTTTTTTTTTTACGATATTTGTTTCGGTGTGATTGATCTAAAGTCCTCTGTAATAGTAAATCTTTTTTAGTGGAGGCATGAGTTTCGTGCTTTTTGCATTACTGCGAAAGGGTGCGTCTGTGTGACAGATGGTTCGTCCGAATTTATGGTTCAAGTGGGTTGTTGTACTTTGATTTGTAATACGTGTCGACGACGGACGGATAAACGGTGGCAGGGTTAAAATAATTCACTAACCGCCTGTGTAACTAAAGGGAGAAGACATGGTAATCTCATGGAGTTCGATACGTAACGGATTTGCGGATCTCAAACTTTGTTCGCTTTTAATGTATATATATGTTCTCGCCTTGTTCCCAACGGGGTAGGCATAGACAATCTCCTTCCACTTGCTACGGTCCTGACATACGTCATTCGCTTCTCCCACTTTCATTAATTTTCGCATACATACCCGTCGGTTTAGAGCTTTTAAGTTTCGCATTATTTATGTATTTAGCAGTAAAGTAGCAGCTTGAAAGCAGCAGACAGCTGGACAAAGGCTCTCAAATATTTGCGGTCCCATAACGCTCCGACGCGCTGCCTTTTTTTTTATTATTCCTCACACTTCCTCAGACCTCTGGTTTCCTCACGATGCTTTTCCTTCAACACCGTGCACGTTCTAAAATCAGCACTTAAAATTGCTGTTAACAACGTTTGTGATTAGCACCGGGGATCGAAACCAGTTAAAAAATTAAAGCGAGCATCCTGACCACTGGGCTACCGCGACTCGTGCGGCATGCATTTAACAGCACCTTCTATTATTTAGGTTTGATATAATTATCAAAAGTATATATTGACATTGCATATTATAAAAAATCTGCGTAAGTTTGGTATTTTTTATCTATATTATATTCTTAATATTTATTTAATTCTTAATCATTTATTTTGTTTTTTTATATGTATTTGTTAGTTGTTTTTTTTTAATGTTATAATGCATAAACGTGTTAATATTTTTATTCTTTGGTTAGCACCTGCCATGACGAGGGTTGACTTGAGTATAATGCCATTTCGCATTAATTCCGTCCATTGTAACCCTCAGCTTCAGATGTCAACGATGAAAAATAAATAAATAAATAACAAATAATTAAAATGTAATCATTATAACAAGAGCCGTGGTAGTCTAGTGGTCAGGACGCTCACTTTAGTTTCAAAGAGCGCGAGTGACCTGGGTTCGATTCTTAAAATTGTCAATAGCAATTTTAAGTGCTGTATGGTAAATACGTGCTCAGCGGTGAAGGAAAGCATCGTGAGGAAACCTGCATGTCTGAGAAATAATAAAAATATTATTTCGTGGATATGTGAAGCTCGCCAACCCGCACTGGCCATTCGCGGCTCCTAAACCCTCTCTGATACTCGTATCTGAGAAGGAGGTCTTTACCCAGCAGTGGGCAGTTACAGGCTGCTACTTTACATTATAACACTAAAATTACAATACAGCTAGAGGATCGCACAGCTGGATTGTCGGTGGAAGTCACAAGAATCCGCTTTGAGAAGTAACGCTGTTGCATTTGCAGTGTTATACTGCTGGAAGCCTATTCCATGTTTTAGTTTAAGGTTTCCGTACGGAGCCCACAGTCCGTCCGTCCATCTGTCCTTCCTTTAAAGGGCTGTATCTTCTGAGCCGTAATAGGTAGCCGGTTGAATTGTCACAGAATTTTTTATTATCTGTGTTAATACGAGCAGCTCAAGGTTGCTGCGTGCATAACTAATTCAATGTTTATGTTTTAAAAGTGTCTAACAAATATATGGTTTCTTTTTTTTCAATGACACACCAAAAAAAAACAGAGACAGGCGTCTAGTCTTGCACTGGGATTGCCAATCCATATGCCAAGTGTGGTAAATACACCAGTGTATTGCAGACTGTTAAAGAACGGTGTAAGTAGCCCTCTCAAGATGGAGTGACTACCTGCAGTGTTGCAAGAAGTCGTGACTCCGGACCGGGCTGTGTTTAAAACTTTAGGGGAGGGCCTGGTCAGCAGTGGACTTGTGACAGGCTGCAATAATTATGCTGATGATGATGATGAGGTTCAAAATCAAAATTAATCTTTATTCTTCGACATAGGAACCTGAATTTAATTTGTTTTCTTTAAGCTAAGAACCATCGTTCGTAATGAGAATCCACTGTATTTTTCGTATTGTTTTGTTCTTTGCGTAAATATAGTTTGTTCTGGTTTCCGTTTATATAGTTATGACGGATCTGGGTGCTGTTGTCTATCTGCATGTATGTATACGTACCTGTGACGTAGAAGCCCTAGTTGTGGGAAACTCATTTTAACGATAGATATATGAAACCTACATTGTCCTAAACTCATATGACATTATCACAAATAAGATGGTAAATTAAGGGTGTTTTTCCGGAACCATATAAACTGATTAAAATTGTGTATACGTGAACGTACACCGAAATCTACTCCAGTAGAAACACCATAAACTAATAATATACATTTTTAAGCGTGGTAGAGCCAAGCGGCGGCGTTCAGTGAGTGAAGTAACCGGAGGCCCACTTCCCCTCGCTATTCCCCTCCTCTTCCCTCCCATCTCCCAAATATCCTTAAAGAGCGGCAACGCTCCTGCAGCATCTCTGGTGTTGCAGATGTATGTCGGCGACGGTTATCACTTAACATCAGTTGAACCGCTTGCTCGTTTGCCGTCTTTTCCATAAAAAAAAACCAACCAATGGGTTTTAATTATGTATTTAATTTTATAATACATATAATATATTAAATATCATTTATATTATGGTATTATTTGTATCTATTAGTATTTATATATACAACCCAACCAGATGAGAATATATAGAAATACCCCAAAAGGAATTACATCACTATAGTTATCTAAAGAACATGATCCGCAAAGATTTTTTAATTCGTCTCCTTTGGAATTGTTTCTTCCGACCTGATATCTCCGACTAAATGACGTCATGACGTCTAAGCAAGCATTCAATCACGAAAAGAAAATGTTATCTCTACGGAAACAAAGTAACAGTAAAACATAATATGCGATACTCCATGGCACGGCCTGGCGTCGCGTCTGGCTGGCCTCACATACTAACGTATTAACGTAACTGAGTGTAACATATTCGAGCCCGCATGATTTTCCGGTTCAGCGCACCAAGGCTTTGTTGCTGCTGTTTGGATTTGTAAAATGCATTTAATAGCCATTTCTCCTTTGACCAGTTTCTATCATTAAATCTTTATTCTTCGACATAGGAACCTGAATTTAATTTGTTTTCTTTAAGCTAAGAACCATCGTTCGTAATGAGAATCCACTGTATTTTTCGTATTGTTTTGTTCTTTGCGTAAATATAGTTTGTTCTGGTTTCCGTTTATATAGTTATGACGGATCTGGGTGCTGTTGTCTATCGGCATGTATGTATACGTACCTGTGACGTAGAAGCCCTAGTTGTGGGAAACTCATTTTAACGATAGATATATGAAACCTACATTGTCCTAAACTCATATGACATTATCACAAATAAGATGGTAAATTAAGGGTGTTTTCCGGAAGCATATAAACTGATTAAAATTGTGTATACGTGAACGTACACCGAAATCTACTCCAGTAGAAACACCATAAACTAATAATATACATTTTTAAGCGTGGTAGAGCCAAGCGGCGGCGTTCAGTGAGTGAAGTAACCGGAGGCCCACTTCCCCTCGCTATTCCCCTCCTCTTCCCTCCCATCTCCCAAATATCCTTAAAGAGCGGCAACGCTCCTGCAGCATCTCTGGTGTTGCAGATGTATGTCGGCGACGGTTATCACTTAACATCAGTTGAACCGCTTGCTCGTTTGCCGTCTTTTCCATAAAAAAAAACCAACCAATGGGTTTTAATTATGTATTTAATTTTATAATACATATAATATATTAAATATCATTTATATTATGGTATTATTTGTATCTATTAGTATTTATATATACAACCCAACCAGATGAGAATATATAGAAATACCCCAAAAGGAATTACATCACTATAGTTATCTAAAGAACATGATCCGCAAAGATTTTTTTAATTCGTCTCCTTTGGAATTGTTTCTTCCGACCTGATATCTCCGACTAAATGACGTCATGACGTCTAAGCAAGCATTCAATCACGAAAAGAAAATGTTATCTCTACGGAAACAAAGTAACAGTAAAACATAATATGCGATACTCCATGGCACGGCCTGGCGTCGCGTCTGGCTGGCCTCACATACTAACGTATTAACGTAACTGAGTGTAACATATTCGAGCCCGCATGATTTTTCCGGTTCAGCGCACCAAGGCTTTGTTGCTGCTGTTTGGATTTGTAAATGCATTTAATAGCCATTTCTCCTTTGACCAGTTTCTATCATTAAATCTTATTTTCCGTAACCGTAACCGGGTTAACTATGACCGCGTGCGCTGTACAGCATTCCAAAACGTCGGGATTTAAAAGGAATCGTATTTCATAAGCAGTTACATTTCGAATGTGCAGTGTTCGCGTGAATTCAAGAAATCATGTTGTGAAACATTCATTACGATTCCCTGTTACACAAACTCAACGTTGTTAACAATTTTCGTAGGCGCCTGGTTAAGCCCTGCTCTTCCTCAAAGACCGTGGAAGGTCTTAGCGTATGAATACCAAATGGCACACGTGAGCCGGACATTAAACACAACGGCACGAGTTCGCGATGCGTCACTGGGACAGAGGTACAAAGAATTTGATTCGAGCAAACACAGCGATAATAGTGGGCTTGCTGTAGCCACCCGGGACATTTATCTGCCGGAGAGGTCAGACGTGGCTGTCAGAACCCTTTCCTTTCCTCTTACTCTATCTACCCTTTGTTTGATATAAAAATGAATGCCCACATCTCTTCGTGACCGGCTTGAATGTAGTAATGGAGAGCCAGCATCGGCAGTGCGCACAGTACCGCGGGCTATCTTTTAAAATAGTGCGCGCTGGTTTTTGCAGGTTTTTTTTTTTCATGGAAAACTGTGCAAACGAGCAAATGGCTCACCTGATGGAAAGTGTCGTCGCCCAAAGAGGAGCTGCAGCTGCGTTGCCGGCCCTTAAGGATATTTAAAAGTTGGGGAGGGATGATGAGGATGTAGAATGAGGAGGGGGAGTGGGCCTCCGGTTGCCTCACTCACCGAACGAAACGCAGAAGCACAAGATGCCTCCACTTCACGCCGGTATTCTGCGAGGCCGTGGTATCAATCCGGTCGAGGCGGCCCATTCGAGCAGCAGCTAAAGCCGCCGCTTGGCTCTACCACGCTTAAGACCACAACCATATACAATCTAGAAACTGCTACTATAAAATATACCTAACAAACGTACAAAATGCTTTTAATATAACGTCTTACAATCTAATAAACAAAACGGTTAGCGCTGCGCTCGATCTTTTGATGCAAAGTAATTTTTTAAAGTTATTATAAACGTTTACAGAAACGTACAGCCGGACAATTAGTTGTTATCAGAATTACTGTAAAAAAAAAATAAACACCAACTTAATATTGAACATTTAATAACACCAAAACGATATCCATTAAAACAGCTTACAAGGTATTTGTTATATTATAAAATGATGAAAAATGGGAGGGATAGGGGGGTGATTGTGAGTATTAAGAGACTCTGCTACTAATCCCCCTTAAGCTGCAGTCTTCGCGGCGCCCCAAGGAACGTACTTAGGAACTTTATAAAATTTCGTATCAACAGAAGATATAAAAATTTAAGAATTATCTTGTATAGTACTTTATTTTTTATCTTGCTTTTGTATCTTGGATTGGTATGAAACAAAACACTCTCTACCTTAACCCAAAATATCCTTAAAGGCTGGCAAAGCATCTGCAGGTCTTCTAGAAAAATTTTTTTTAGATGCAAATAATTTATTTATTTATTAAACTTTATTTAAATACTTTTATAAAAGTATAACAAAGGGTGGACTTAACGCTTCTTGGCATTATCTGCCAGTCAACCCGGGGCGTGGGGAAATATTGTAAGGGAGCAAAACATTAAATTTGTAAAAAAAAAAGAATTGAAATACATGAATAACTTAACTAAACTAAAAACTAAAGATATGCTCTGTCATACTACTGAATTTACAATCAGATATATACTTACGGAATAAATACATATAAACAAATAGGAATACATATAAATAAATATATATATGTACATACATATAACATAAACAATATTATTATTATTGCAATGACCTATGATATCAATTTTACTAAGTGGGAACGGATGTTTTGAAGAGGTGTTCACGTACCAGTCTCTCTTCAACGATAACTTACTGGACATAATCAGTGTTATTTTAAAAAAATATTTTAATTTTTACTCACTAATGAGGAGATTGTAGAATCATCGTTATATCCGAACAGTTGCGACTTAGGGACCTTCAAGAAGAGAGTCTACACCATCCATAAAGAGCGGCAGCGCAACTGTGAAGGGATCTCTGCTGTTGCACATATTCGTGGTTCGTCGGTGATCACTTACCATCAGGCGAGCCGCGAGCAGGTGAAAAAGTCTCGAAAACAAAAATAATAGCACGACCTCCAGAACGTCCTACTAAAATAACCCACTGTATTTAATTGTCGTGTCGCAGTCGCACAAGCGCAGAACATCCCCCTCGGGTAATGTCGGGTCGTTTGCATTATATATCCGTATAGTCCGGACCGAGGTGGGCAGTGGTCTGTTGTCGAGTTAAGCGAGCAAGATTCGACATAACTCGACTGTGAACTGATAAACGGTGGTTGAGTGTTATTATACTTCTCTTGCTTATAGTATTCTTTATATAAAAAAAAAAGACACAGACACACACGTAAACTCGAAAGTTAACTCGCTTGAAAATAACCGTCTAAAGTAGCAGCCTGTAAGTGCCCACTGCTGGGCAAAGGCGTCTTTCTCAAATATCTGAGAGGGTGTAGGAGCCGGGAATGGCCCGCCGCGCTGCTCTATTGCGGGTTTATTCAACTTCATATACATGAAAATGTATATAGGCGGAAGAATTCTCTACCAGTCAACCGAGACGACCTTTGGACGATGCAGAGATGAAATGAAGCATATCCTCGAAATAACATTTTTTATTATTATTATTATTTCTCAGATATGCAGGTTTCCTCGCGATGTTTTCCTTCACTGCCGAGCACGTGGTAAATACAGCACTTAAAATTGTTATTAAACATTTTTGCGGGGAACGAACCCAGGTCACTTGCGCTCTATGATACTAAAGTGTGCGCCCACCACTAGGCTACCACGGAACTGTCTAACAACAGTAATCACATCAACTCCTACTAAGCCTAAATTCTTGTATCTGAAACGTTTTATGACCATATGTACACTGAATGACGGACTCGAACCCGCGCACTCATCCATCGCACCCCGCTAAGGTAATCTAGTACCCGAACCATTAGGCTGTTGGCGCTTCGGGCAGAAATTAAAGCCGATCTCTACCGTAACTCATCTAGGTATCGAAATTTACGAGACACATATTTGAACAGCGCAGTCCATTGGTGATTTAGTATGGGCTAAATTGGCACATTACTTTAACGCGAGCGACAATGGATGTAGAAATGACGATGGAAATCGCCCTACGCCAGTTGATTGGCTTTAAATTAGTACATATACAGTAATTAACTTGCCAGAAGTAAGTATTACGCTTAGGAAAGGTTTTATTTCTTTTTTTTTATGTGAAAGGAGGCAGACGTTCAAGCAGCTAACCTGATGGTAAGTGATTAGCGTCGTCCACGTACATCTGCAACACCAGATGATCTGAAGGTGCGTTCCCAGGCCGTTAAGGATGTTTGGGGAGAGAGAGCGTGTTCTAGTTACCTCACTCACCGAATGTAACGCAGAAGCTCAAGATGCCTCTTTACTTCACACCGATATTTTGCGAGGCTGTGGTACTACCCTGGCTGTACCAATAGTTGCGATCCATAAGGGTAAGCAGAGACTACGGATATCACTATGTAGTTGAACCAGCTTCTCCAACCCAATTTTCGAAACCTCTCCAGGAATAGAACGTGATATATGGTAAACCTCATCGGCGAATTACCAGATTTTTCGAGATAGTTATCCCGCCATCTGTCGATACCCATTGCAATTTCTAGGTCCTCATCGTATACACTAAAGGCTACAATGGGCGGACTTAATACCTGCCAGTCAACACAGGAACAATATTGGCAGGTTCAATCGGAGAATAACAAAAAAAAATCGATCTAATATAGAAATGTAAACATTACATACTGATTAAAATAAATAAATGTGTACAGTAATATAGAAAAACGTACATAAATATACATTTACATAAAGAAACTTATATTACATATATTAATAATGATTTGATGTATTTACGCGAACACTACATATTTTAAATGAAACTATTATTTATGCATTTTTTTTAAAAGAATAGAAAGAAAGAAAGAGAAAGAAAGAAACACATTTATTTGGCAATCACACAACAAAACACAAAATAAAAAACAAATTAAATAAACAAAAAAAAAACAAAAAACATGAAAAAGATTAATTTGTTGTGCGATGTCAAAAAGGTTCCCGTCTCAGTGATATCACAGCACTGTTTTTCAGTCGAGTCCTTCATTGACTTCACGAACAACCGGACAAGAAGTATAAAAAAAAAGCATTATTAGTAGATACACAGTTCTTAAATCATTGTAACCGTTGAGCAGAATACCCATCTTGAAAAAGAGAATTAAACAAAAATAGAGCCAAAACAAAAACAAGAAAGACTTCTATGCTGAATACTAGCAATGCTATTTAACTAACATTACTAATATTCCTGTTAACCCTCCAACTAAGCATTAGAGCTTGTATTTGGAGTGGTTCACGACAATAGTCGAATGGTGGGCTCGAACTTACGACGTCGTGTTTCTTAGTCCGTACCCTTACCCATTAGGCTTCAAATATATTAATAACTTAAAATAGTAAGATTATAATAAATAAGTAATCTATTACGTGGTGTTTACGTAAGGTTCTCGAGTGGCAGCCACGTACAGGCAAACGCAGTGTAGGACGACCCCCCACAAGATGGAGTGACGACCTGCGCAGTGTTGCGTGAAGTCGATGGATGCAGGTGGCTCAGGACCGAGCTTCGTGGCAATCTTTGGGGGAGGCCTATGTTCAGCAGTGGACTTGTGATAGGCTGAAATGATGATGATGATGATGATGATGATATTACGTGGAATTAATCAGACTCAGGCGCCACTTACCATCAGATGGACTATAAAGTATATGTCGATACTTTATTAAAAAAAAAAAATTTACATATACTTACACATACAATTGTTTTGTTGTAGTTTTAGTAATATAATTATTGACACATAATATTCAAACCATTTTTGAAAGTACGCACGTACCCGTCACCAAGTTTATCTCGCGGCTTGTTCCCAAACTGAAACCCGATCTCGACCGCACGCCGGATTAAGTGGTCATGCGATGCAGGGTCTAACGACTGACCTCAGGGTCTACGTTTGCACCTAATAGCAGCCGTAAAATGAAGCCGTGTTGACAGAGCGATGTCGGTGTTGCTTGCTTTGGGTCGTGTGCTATGGTATGGGATGTTTCCTTTCCATCGTTCCTATAAATTGTCAAATAAATAATAGTCAAGAGCTTTGAAAGGAAGAATGGTGACATGATCAATGGCATTAGATAATTCACGGGTCGATGACGCAATGGCTGCGGCGCTGTGGGTCCCCGGTTCGATTTCCGCTCGGGACATGTATTTGTATAGATGTTTTTCCCATGTGCACGTTATGTTACGTAAACTCCATCTGCGACACAGGAGAAATTCCTACAGTGGAAGGTAAGCTTTTTTTTGAAGAGAACAAAAAAGGAAACGGACATGAGCGACCGGATAACTCGAACACAAGCACTAATAAGCAGTGTGGTAGAGCCAAGAGGCGTCGTTTGCTGCTGCTCGAATGGCTCGGCTCGATCGGGTTGGTATCACGGCCTCGCAGAATACCGGCGTGAAGTAAAGACTCCTTGTGCTTCTACGTTTCGTTCGGTGAGTGAGGTAACCGTAGACCCACTCCCCCTCCCCGTCCCCCTCTCCTAATCCTCCCTCGTAACAAGCGTGATTGAGATCAAACGTAAGCCAATTTTTCATAAAAAAAAAAGTTTTTTTTAGAGTTTAGCTACTCTGTAACCGCCTTCGAAGTTCCTTCACTGCCAATGGTTGACTGGCAGAAAATGCATTTAGCATTATGTCTTTTCCTTTATGCCTTTCGATCATATTAAGTAAATAGGACCGCATCTCTGAATTCCTTAATTGGAATTGAATTGAACCTGAAATGTTTAAACGTGGTAGACCCAAGCAGCGGCTTTTGGTGCTGCTCGAATGGGCTGGCTCGACCGGGTTGGTACCACGGCCTCGCAGAATACCGGCGTGAAGTGGAAGCATCTTGTGCTTCTGCGTTTTGTTCGGTGAGTGAGGTAACCGGAGGCCCAATCCCCCTTCCCATCCTCCTCTTCATCCTCCCTCCCTCCCATCTCCCAAATATCCTTAAAAATCGGCAACGCACCTGCAGCATCTATGGTGTTGCAGATGTACGTGGGCGACGGTAATCACTTACCATCAGGTGAACCGCTAGCACGTTTGCTGCTTTTCCTATAAAAAAAAAAAATCCGTTTTCGCCTTAAATGGCTTACTATCCGACAGAGGCGTCCTTTTAGGATCCTAGTTACTCTCTATTCCATCCTTAACGATGTAAATTCCCCGGCGTATCTTCAAGAGAAAATTTGTTACCTTTTCTTGACGCACGACAGATAGCTTCGATCTTCATCTAGTCTTTAGATTAGTGTTCCATAACACTTCACCGGTTTCATCTTCAACTCCTTTAGGGTTCAGGCTATACTGCTCTGGAACTCCCTGCGCGACGAAGTTAAGAAATCGGCTCTTTTTTTTAATTTTAATGGACTTATTTAGATATTATTGTGTATCTTATTTATATTTATTTATTTATCTATCTACATATATTAATAATACATTATTGTTGCGTGTATTCATGTATATTATTTTATAGTTAGTATAGTTTAGTACGTTTATTTTATTATATTTATTGTAGTTTGTAAAATTATTTAAATAAATACACCTGCCACGGCTATCTCACCAACCCATGGGTTGACAGGCAGAGAATGCCAATATGAATTAAGTCCTCATAAGGCGTAAGCAATGTAGTTTTTTAAATAAAAAAAAAATATTCTATATGGTTCAATAAATAAATGAATACTCCATAACCGATAAGCGTAATAAATGTGACGTTACGTCCTAAACTAATTCCATCGGCTACTCTAACAAACACAGAGGAACGTGCGGAGTATAAACAAACAGAGTTTGACAAATCACATTCGCTGTCAACAGAGGTAAGAGGGGAGTGATTGATGCCGGAGGACCCTAGCCAGCGCCCTCGCTGTTTGTGCGATGTGATTTCCGACCGTAAGGATCCAAAACTGAGTGACTTCGCCGTGAGTACGTGATAGCGTGGGTAGTACCTTAGCTTATCCCGGCGTAAATATTTAAATATTTTTTTAGGTTATTTTAAATATATACAAGATCATGTCAATTCAAATGGGCAATTTTTTTTTTCAATGGACCACACCGATACAGATCGCTACTGCTTATTATAAAAGAGCGTGTGTGATTGTAAACGTTTTTCACTTTCTAGTTTTAATATTAGATTGTATTTTGTTTCATTTCTCGAAATGTTCTTTATAATTCGTTTATAAACAAACCAATATTAATGTGAAACGTTTTATATAGATGTGGTGTTTTGGAAGATGTTCGTCTATGAATATAAATAATAAAAGTGCCTGACGAAAGTATCCGAGCAATAATACATTGACAACTACTTGCTGCTCCCTAAACCGGAGGCCATCGGGTTTAAAATTAAACTTTATTTTTCTTGTTCATTTATGAGAGCAAGCGAGTCACTTGATGGTGAGCGGTTACCGACGCTCACGTACATCAACAACGGCATATGTGCTGAAGGTGCGTTGGCGTCTTTAAAGGAAGGATGGAAGTAGGAATGGGAATTTAATTTCACAGTACGCATATGATTGGTACCACAGCCTCGCAGAATACCGGCGTGAAGTAGAGGCATCTTGTGCTTCTGCGTTTCGTTTGATGAGTGAGGTAACCGGAGGCCCACACCCCTTCCCTGTTCCCCGCCTCTTCCCTCCTATCTCCCAAATATCCTTAAAGACCAGCAACGAACCTGTAGCATCTATGGTGTTGCAGATGTATGTGGGCGACGGTAATCACTTACCATCAGGTGAACCGCTTGCTCGTTTGCCGTCTCTTACATAAAAAAAAGAAAACATTTTCTGCATCAACAATAAACAGATGCGTTTAAATTGAATAAGCTAGAAGCTTCACAAGAATATTGCGATCAAAAAATATAGCTCACTGCTGTTCTGAGTTACAGCCGCTGGCTGAGCGACATGTTTCATTTGTCAGAGCATGTTTAGTTAGCGTGGTATCGAAAAGAAAAAAAAAACCCCGAACATTTGTTTCGGCCAACATGTTTCGACATTATTCATTTTTTTATCCACAAAAAACAGACGCCGGGGAAACTGAAACAACTGTTTACTGTGACACGGTGCATGTCCACATTGAGCACCCCTGGACATGATATGAGTTGTGTTCGAGCCTTGTTTTTGACAAATTTCGCATTTTATTTAAAAAAAAAATTCATAGCAGGAGTGACAAACTGTTTCGGGACAAAATATTCAACGAATTTATTTTTATTGTTAAACTTACTACACCTACCAGTATTAACCTATGAGTTAATAATAATAATAGTTTGTTTGCAATAAACAGGTGGCCTAGTGGTCAGGGCGCCCACTTTAGTATCATAGAGCGCAAGTGACCTGGGTTCGATCCCCGGTGCCGGCACCACTAAAGTTGTTATATAATTAGCAATTTTAAGTGCTGTATTTACCACGTGCTCGGCGGTGAAGGAAAACATTGCGAGGAAACCTGTCGCGTGTCTGAGAGATAATAAAAAAACTTGTATGTGTGTACTTATGTACGCACTTAAGAAGTTATACTTCTTTAGCTTAACTAAACAAATAAAAATAATACATTCCGACAGTTAACCTCAAATCTTTAAACCCACTTAAAAAAAATTTTTTTTACATAAAAGACCACTTTCATCACGTACACCCATATATAATTTAAAATCAGACACAAATACACACATCAGTATATTTATATATGATTATTTTTTATCTCCACTAATGTAAAACACGTGCGTTAAAGGTTTATAAATATTTGAATAACCATTTTGAATATAGTTACTATGGAGACTATACGTTCCATAATAGTTCATCATCATCATCATCATCATTTCAGCCTATCAGAAGTCCACTGCTGAACATAGGCCTCCCCCAAAGATTGCCACGAAGCTCGGTCCTGAGCCACCTGCATCCTTCGACTTCCCGCAACACTGCGCAGGTCGTCACTCCATCTTGTGGGGGGTCGTCCTACACTGCCTGTACGTGGCTGCCACTCGAGAACCTTTTTTCCCCAACGGTTGTCAGTTCTGCGAGCTATGTGGCCGGCCCATTGCCACTTCAGCTTGCTGATCTTTACGGCTATGTCGGTTACCTTTGTTCTGCTGCGGATATCATCGTTGCAGACTCTATCACGCAGAGAAACACCGAGCATAGCCCTGTCCATAGCGCGCTGTGCAACTATGAGCTTCCTCATACGGCCTGCAGTGAAGGAGCAAGTCTCGAATCCGTATGTCATCACTGGCAACACGCACGCACAACACGCACCATAATAGTTACCAAGATAATTTAAGAGACATTTAGAAACCAACTTCATCCTGTTAATTTTAAATGTCGGTGTGCGCGCGCATCGTAATATCGTTCACTCTCATAATTTTCCCAAACGCGTGAAAAGAAATATAACTTGAAAAACATCATGGCGTGGACACGTGAAGCCGCCAATCTCTCTCACAAATTTGTATTAGATTTTCACAATTTTTTCTATTTGCTGATCAATTTCTTTGTCAATTAAATCGACAATTAGAGTGTCGCTTGTATGGAGAATCGAACATCTGTGTATTGAATAATATCTGATATAACTAATATACAGATAGGGTATATATTAACTATAGCAGTGTGTTATTTCTTAGACATTAGTAATATAGAACGTATCATTGGTTACTACAACAAACAAATAGAAAGGTCGCAGAGCTAAAGACGTAATACAATTTTTTTTTTGTAGGAAAATATTTACTAAAAATTTTATTTCCGATTTTCTTCGCAAACACAATAACTCGATCCGAAACTTATTAACAATCGCGTAACGGTCAATGTCCCAAATGTGCCAGTCGCGAGAGGGAAGAGGGGGGAGTGCAGAGGAGAGAGGAGGTAGGTGGGAAACAACCTCGCGAACAAATAGAGAGGGATCCGAGGGAACCGATGAGACGAAACGAATTACTTGACGGAGACAAATCGGAGTTAAGTGTAAATGGTTCTTTGTTTTTTTTTTAACTTAACGCTCTTTTAAATGTAGGGAAGTTAATATAGCATTCATTCAAACATGCGATTGTTGTAACTTGGTGAAAGTTCATCGTGTTGACAACTATTCTCCCTTCAATGCCGGTGCCGCTGTAGCCCAGTGGTCAGAGCGCTCACTTTAGTATCATAGAGCGCGAGGGACCTGGGTTCGATCCCCGGTGGCGGCACCACTAAAATTGTTATTAGTGATTTTAAGTGCTGTATTCACCACGTGCTCGACGGTGAAGAAGAACATCGTGAGGAAACCTGCATGTCTGAGAAATAAAAACATCTGAATCTGCAATGGTCCAGCGTGACGGACCATTCCCGGCTCCTACACCCTCTCAGATATTTGAGAAGGAGGCCTTTGCCCAGCTGTGGGCACTTACAGGCTGCTACTTTACTTTTCTTTTACAAGAGAGAGTAGTAATTGCATTGCTTGAAACTTCTTCGGCAAATTATATTAATTATTGTTACAATATTTTAAATATTTCTTGATTTTGTTTGACTGTTACTGTTATATTTTAATCGCCGGTATATATAGGTTTTCATAAAAATAATTTTGTCATAATTTTAACTAGATGGTAGGGTCTACTTCTCTGCCAAGGTGTCATCTTGGTAGGTGCCACACTCTCACCTATTTCTGCAACTAAAATACAATGCAAGCACTGTTGTATGCCTGTTTGAAAGTTTCAGAGACCCAGGTGGAAGCAGCGCATCTGTAAGCTCCTACGATCGTGTACCCACTTACCCTCGGATGGACTGTTAGCTTGTTTATCACTTTAAACAGGTGATAGACTCTTTCTCTGCCGATGAGTTATCTGGGTAGTTACCACACTCTCACCTGTTCCTTCCGACAATCGGCAGTGCAAGCACTGTTGTATTCCCGTTGGAAATGTAGTAATGTAGAGATCCAGGATAATTACAGGCCTAGAGGGGTTCTGTTTCTGTTACATCTGTAACCTCCTTCGTTTATGTAGCCACTTACCATCAAGATACCATAGTCACAAGTCACACCCGTTTACCGCCAAACACTAGTACTTTTGTATTCGGATACTATTAATAAACAAACTATGAAGTTCCGGTTTGAAGGGTCAAGAGAACTTACAAGACTGTATGTTTCATTGAGCTTTTTTTTTATTTTTTTTTTAAAGGAAAAGACGGCAATAGTGTAAGCGGTTCATCATAGATGCTGCAGGTCCGTTGCCGGTTTTTAAGGATATAGGAAGCACAAGATGCCTCTACTTCACGCCGGTATTCTGCGAGCCCGTATTACAGATCTGGTCGATTCGGCCCATTCGAGCAGCAGCTAAAGCCGCCGCTTGGCTCTACCATGTAGAGAATAATTGCAGGCTGTGAGCCATTACGTCCATAGACCTCGAGGGTGAAGACGCATCTGTGACCTTGTTCGATTGAATTTGCTTGCTGACGTCAGTGGGGCTTCTGTAGCCACTTACCACCCAGTGCTGAAGCTCGTTTTTTACGTTATTCAAAATTTTAAAAAAAAACCGCGCCTTGATTGGTATATGCAGGTGTACCTACGGACGAACATAGATATTCACTCGTCTTCACTTTTCCTTATCCGATGTAATGCTTAGATAAAATCGAGACAGATGTCATAGACACGAGACACTATAAAATATAGGTAGGTAATAAATAAGGTTAAAGGTAATTTGTACGTTGCGTAATGTCTCCGGCTGGGATTCGAACTAATGACTCATGGCATAACAGCACGCCAACCGCTAAGGAATAAATATATTTCACAATTATTATTCGCTGTTAACGAACAAAATGGCACATATACATTATAATCAAAATATATTAATATTTATTTGTATAGATTTTTATTATATATATCATATTATCACGAATTGAGAAAGGAAGTCGGAGCTGGTTTTGACATGTGGAGGATGAATGAAAGTAGGTTGACGAAACAAATATATGAGGCGAGTGTAAATGGTAGAGTCGGGAGAGGAAGACCTAGGCGAACATTTCACGATCAAATCGGAGACGTTCTGAAAAAAGGCCAGGTCAAGAGTACTCTAAACCAACGAACATGCATGCGAAGATTGATAATGGTGGATGAAGCGAAAGATGTATGTCAGGACCGTAGCAAGTGGAAGAAGATTGTCTCTGCCTACCCCGTTGGGAACAAGACGTGAATATATACATACATTCATACACACATATCATATTATATGGAACCCGGTTGGAATTACATAATAATTAAAATGAACTGTGAAGGTTCAAGTGAGAATTATCGCAAGCATAAATTATACGAAGATCTATGTCACATAAAAAGAAAAAAAAAATGTTTTGGCTATTATTGGCGGGAATTTTGTATTGCAATATGGATGCCCTATGACACCTTTATCGAGTGATATCGAGCCAAAATCGTTCCGTTATTGCCCGTCATTTAGCAGCGCAAGCTAAATTAAATTAGCGCAATAATTAACGCTGTTATTCATACAGGTTATAACGACGCGATAGCTTCTACGTAACATAGCAATAAATATTGAACAGATAATTGAAAATAATAGATAGCCGTTAGCTGTTTCGCTATAATTATGATTAATAAAAGGCCTAAATTAATTAACGTTGCTCGATGTAATATTTACGACCTATTGAAAATGTTCTTTATGTGGGTTTTATAACTATATCCAACTCCGTTTTTTACATAAAAGATAACACAGAATTCGGATCTGAGCTTCCACAATCTACTTCTCATCTCTCCGGGAGATAAAATGTGACTAGGAAGCGAGTTCGGCGCTGGACTTCCTGCCGGAGATTGAAGTAATCTCATGAAAACGGGACTATGGTTTGAATCTGTAATGACTTGCCTTAAATCGACAAGGTAAGGTCTCAGTTATACATCTAATGTGTTCAGAGGTCTAAACATTTATCTTAGTCGGAATTGAATCCACATTTAGTTTAGTTCAAGGTTTCTGCACACAAAGCGAATTATTTCACAGCGGAGAGACAACGTATCTGAACGCTGAATAAAACAAATCTGTCTTCGTCGCGTTTAGCTCTTATTTCCATCTACTTCCCAGCTATTTCCGGTTTATCGAGCGGTTTTGGGTTACAAGCGGAAGCGACAAAGACTTTATATTCGCTGGTATAAGTTGGGCTGGCTTTTCCTGAGCCCCGTTCTACTCGAAATCAAACATAAATTAACTTTGTAACTGTACAAACATTGATGCGGTATAGGTTTTTTTTTAAAAATGAAACTTTGAAATACAGAGTGTGAGAATTTACAAAAAAAAAATAAAAAAAGTTAAAAATAACTTAATTCTCATCTTTGTATTTATAGCATATTAAAAAATATTATTTACGTAAATTATATTATTACGGCACCAATCAGAGACGATTTAATATTTAAAGATTAATAGAATACTTTAATTCAAAAATCGTTGAAGATGTAGCAGTATCATAAAAAAAAATAGTGCACATAACGATTACACAAAGAAACTTGGGTTTAAAGCAATAGTAAATATCTTCGAATCTCTTCCGCCGTTGATTTGCGGCGTATAAGCCCATTTCCCGAAGCCAGCAGTGTCATTCGTGTAGACACGCCAGCCCCGCCAACTATTTCGCTTCTCCCCTTCACATTCTTCCTCCGTGTTTATAATGTATTAGGACAACGGTAGGACTTTATGCTCTGAAAGATTTACATCCTTAGTCGTTTACGTTAGCGATAAACATATATATAATATAGGTGCTAACGCTGGACCGGCTTGGCGGTCTTTTCTAATTATTTAATTTCTAACATGGCTAGGTGTTTTTTTTTTATGGGGAAGGACGCCGATGTACATCTGCAACACCAGAGGAGCTGCAGGTGCGTTACCGGCCTTCTAGGATATTTGGGGAGGGTAGTAGGGAGAGATGGAGGGAGGATTAAGATGCCTCTACGACGCGTTTGTATTCTGCGAGGTCGTGGTACTACCCCGGTCGAGCCGGCCCATTCGAAGGGCAGCAAAAGCAGCTGCTTGGCTCTTCTACTGCGCATATCGCTCATGCAAGATTGATAACGTATTTATATAAATACAACTTACATAGAAATATTAATAAAAATCTTTAGTTAGAATAGTCTCTAAAAATATTTTACACTACCATAATTTTATTGAATAAATTTCAATTATTTTTTTAACAGTCACTCTACCGAGATCACGTCCCACTGGGCTCATTATCTCCGACAGCATAGCATTGCAAGTGAAAGAGTCGACTTTATTTTCCGGATCCAAGCGGCGGCTGTGCCCCGAGAAGGCAAATCACTCGTGAACCGCACTTATTTCCATTCCAGACTATCGCACACATCCCAGACGCCAGCTGGAAAGACAATAATCTTCAACACACGGTGCAAATGCTCAGCGTGTATAGATTTAATATTATTGTATGCATATATAGGGTCAAGTTTTTTTTGGTACAAAAATGCAATTAAAAAATATAATTTATATAAAATATATAAAAATTTCAAAACGAATGTAAAAAAAGTTAACTTTCACGACCGTGTACCCGAATAATGGGGTCAGGTCACCATCACCAGATAAGGGGGCTTGCCATTAATATTTTATATCGATCCCGTGCGATGTTATTCCTCAATAAAAATATACCATGTCAGGTAGTAGGTTATTCAGCGTATTCTCATATCAAACAAAAGTGGACCTAAAGGTGAGCCTCGAGGAACTCCAGTAAGTACATTAATATAATCCGAACGATAACCACCCAGCACTATAGCCTGGGAGCAATATGATAAGTATGACTGAACCCAGCGGAGTAGATCGCTATAAATCCCGAGCCTTTGTAGTTATTTATTAGGATCACGTAGTCTAAATGATCGAAAGCCTTCTCCAAATCGGTATAAATTAAGTCAATTTGGATCCACCTTGATCTATACATTCCAAAACAGTATTATAAAAACACGCCAGATTAATAATGGTTTCTTAAAAAACCCTGCCGTGTTTCAGGTATTGTGTGACACCGAATATATGTCATTACATGTGAGTATTTTGCCGACCCTGTTTAATACATAGACACCCCAATATTTTACAATTTCTACCTTCTTTGTGAATATACAGTATTTTTTGTGAATAGATATAATGTTTGCTGATTTCCAATTGCAAGGAAAGATTCCTTCTCGTTACGAACGATTACAAATTATGGTTAGGTGATGTGCAAGTGTGTCACAATACTAAGACCAGAAAAAAACGAGGGTTTCCGTCACTTGTAAGGGTTAGTTAGTAGTTTTATTTCAATAAAGTTTAAAAATATCTGTAGAAGTTGGAATTAATTGATGTAAAATACTCTCCACCGTTCCGTAGACCTTTCTTCTATAGATCAAAAAATGAAACAATTAAATGTAAATAAATACCTTTTTTTGTTACATAAAAAGTACGAGACTATGAAATAATATTTATTAATAGGAATATAAGTTACTTTTCAAACGCGCAAGCCGTGTGTCTCCATTGCAAATGGAGGGAATTTGTCCGCATTACGCTTATGCCAGAGACTTGACATTTGCATTTTCAACAAAAAAAAAAAAAAAGAAAAGCTTACGTTGTGTACAACGATGTTATTCGAAATGCATTTAAATCTTAAGCATTGCGAACTTTTTCAAGCTTGCTATAGAGTCACAGTAAATAGATAACATAAAATCTATTTTTGTAAAGAACTAGTAAAGAAGTTATTGTAAGTATATAGAAGTTTTTATTAATGATTTTAGACACAGGGAATCTATCTTGTCACGTAGGTATATAGGAAGGGAATGACTTACTTCGAGCACGGCGACAACTTCCGAATACTAACGGCGGTTGTCAACTACGCAGGAGATATTATAGTGCCGTAACCACAGAGGAACTCCCATATCCGATGTAACGCTTACGCGATACAATCGTAGTAAGGATCAGATGCCAGAGCCATGTGACAGAGACACGGCACGAATACAACACGACCCGATCTGGAAACCATTAATTTGTTTTTTTTTTTGGCACAAGTATTGATTTCGTCTGAGATTAGAACCCAGGAACACTGAGCCACGCGGTCGTCTTAATTTTACAAACACTTCTGCGCTCTTCGAATTTAACACGCAATAAATATTACCCACCTCTGCATGATGGCGGAATATTTAGTATTGCAAGTAATAATCTATAGAATTGCTAAAGAAGATTTGTAGACGATGATAAAGATAATAAAACCATATAACTGATTACCGCCATTTTTGATAAATTACTTTACTTCACAATGAAGATTAAACGTGACAAAGATCCGTCTCGTTCGTCCGCCCCGATCCTAAATTATTAGCAGACGATTATTAATAATGATCTCAATTAATCTACAACAATGAGCCAGTTACAGAGGCCTCCCAAAAGACAAATCTCTTCAATAACAAGCGACGAACGCCCAGGGAAATCTTTCTTAAAACGCGCAAGTCTTCTAATTTCGACGTTCCCGGGAGGCATTCATACACTCAATTAATTGGACCTATCCGAAATTCTCGGAAATTTCGCCGCAAACCGCCGAGTTGTTGTTACACTGCTGGAATTACTTTAAGAACTCTTTGGAATTGTTTTGTATGAACTTGGTTAATGGGATCCCGTTTGTTGGCACAGTCGTCTATGGTTGATTTGTTACACTAATAATCTAGATTCCTGGCAGCATACTTCAACGTTTGAACCGTGAGGAACGTGATTAAATCATAAAACGCTTTCCCATTCGTTGCATAACAAGTTTATAAAAACGCTATTTAATAGTTCAAGAATCTCATTTAAGCGTGGTAGAGTCGAGCGGCGGCTTTTGCTGCTGCTCGAAAGGGCCGGCTCGACCGGGTTGATACTACAGCCTCGCAGAATACCGACATGAAGTATAGGTATGCGTCTGTGTTTCATTCGATGAGTGTGGTCATCCCCCGTTTTCCCTCCCATCTCCCAAATAACCTTATAGGCCGGCAACACCATAGGTGCTGTACACCTGCAGCACCTATGGTGTTGCAGATCTACGCTTATAATCACTTAGCATCATTTGAACCGCTTGAAGTTTGCCGCATTTCTCATAAAAAAAAGGTGTTTTAGATTTAGAAGGACAGGCGAAAGAAATTTCCAATAATGAAGATGTTATAGATTAGGAAATGTACATTTATTTTGATTAGGCTTATGGTATTGTACAAAGCGTTTTATGTATGATATTGGTTTCTGTCCACTTTCGCGATAAGAGAGGCGGGCTGGGTGTGCGTTTTATATTTCTATACTTAATATGGTATAATAAATAAAGTTCAGCGACCTCTAATTAAATTATTGTTTGTTCCAGGTACAGTCACTCCGCAAATAGTCCCGGTAATAGAACGGTCCGCAAACGGGTAAACAAGATCCACTCACGACCGACGCCAGCCCTGGGGCATTTGACGGATCGGTGACGCTCAATCATTTCCCAACGTCTCACAGAGTTATATGTTTTTATTGATATTACATCATGACGCGGCGCTCCGTGAACATTAGACTATTTAGAGTTGCTTTGCTATACATTTTTTTATTACTTTGACTTATTGATGAGCCTTAGTAGATTTAAAGACTTTTTTAAAATTATAATTTCATATATATATACGCGTAGCAATCTTTGGGGGTGGCCTATGTTCAGCAGTGGACTTGTAATAGGCTGAAATGCTGATGATGCTGATGATTTATACGCGAACACTATACATTTGAATCTGTTATTTACGGATTTTATAGCATTGAGTTTTTACCTTTTGTATCCGACGACGTGATCTCTCTTCGACAGAGACAACTAAAGATTTATAAAGATTTAGTTGACTTCTTGGCATGAGGTTGCAGACTGTTGCTCAACCACCACTCGACCTTACCGTACCTTACCAGCCTGGAAATAGTCCACTGCAGAACATAGGCTCTCATTATTTTTCACAATCGCTGCGCTCGGCGAACGGATTGACGATCGCAGTACCAGACACCTGGGACCTAGTCTAGACTACTTGGCGCTGCTCGTTATCGGTCTCCATAATTTTGGTCTGGTACTTTTCGGGATGGTTGTCCCGCCATTGGTCGGTCCATTTATGATTTTTTAACATTGACATACATTTGACTGATAGACGTGAACGTTCATAGAAATAACTTGTTTCAAATTGGCAGTTGGCGTAGATTTAGTAATAGGGCCCTGTACGAAACCCCAAAAAGTGCATGTTTGCATGGACACCGTGTTAAATGCTGCCAAGCTCTTATACTGCTTCATATATACCAGTACAAATTTAGTTTCGATAACTCTTCATCTCGCATATCGAACGGACTCAACACTTCAAACGCAACTGTGCAAGCTCGTAATCAATGAGGCAGTTAAAACTTCTTATTAGCGTTCATCTCAACAGAGGGAGGGTAGATAAATCTCCGATCAAGTCCAATCGGCCTTAAGTTCTCAACTCGCCGACCGATCTGGCAGACTGTTTCGTTTCCTTTCCATTTCCACGACATTCGTTCACACTCGGGCGATGCGCCAAATTCCCTGTGATCTTTTTTTTTAAAGTTCAAACAGCGGTTGTTTAGCTTTTAACTTTATATCATGCATATCATTTAACCATACGGTGATTCCAAAATACCATGTGCTTATACATATGAATAAAATTTTAGTGTCTTCCAAACAACTGCACTAGGTAAGTGCAGTTGTTTGGCCCATTGGGACAAGTCCCTGAGCTGAAGAGCTCGCTGATCCTTACGGCATCATCATCTTATCCTTGTCTTCTATGATTACCATTATATGTTAGTACTACTACTATATCCGCCTATCATCAGTCCACAGTTGGACCTCTCCGAGAAACCGCCAGCGAAAGCCTGCATATATTTCTTGAATGGTTTGCTCGTATGCTCCGCGCAAGGTAAGCCGGTCGGCGAGCGCAGTGCAGTAGTCGCCACCCTCGCAATAATATGCTGTTCCTCATCATTAGTCTGTGGTGATTTGGGTTTGATAAATTCGAATGGACATTCTGCCATCATTCGATCGCCAGAGCCTCGTTTGTTTGCTGACAGAGTTCACCATCTTCAGATGACGTTGGCATTTGTATATAGAGATATCCTACTAGATTCAAGATCTAATTAGAACACATTCAAATAAGCAATCACTACCCACTTAAATTATGTTTAATATGAAATTTAAAATCTTCCGGAAGAGACGAACAAAAAAAAACGACCGCCGAGTAAATCTTACTAAATAACGTTTACAGCATCTTTGCAAAGCAACGTAATTAAGTGCGGAGTGCGCCTGTAAATCGGGAAGTTCTGCGGAACGTATAGCGCCCCGGGAAGGAAAAGGATTTCCTTTAAATTTATGCACTGGCTAAATGCTCTCCAGTAACAGGTGCTACATTGCTCAGTGACGTATTAAATTCTCGAGAAAACTTTTGCACTATCCTCCCAATGCGCCGTCTGTTTTAAAAATTCACCTATGATACTGCACTTGTTAAGGTTACCAGAAGTGCTGGGTATGTTAGGGTGCGAAAATATGTGTCAAGATTAATTTAATAATTCGAGGGTAATTAACTTTTGTGTAATTACCCAGTCCGATGAGTAGAAGAGAACCAAGTCCTTCGCCGCAACTATCACGCACACATGCACTACAATCAGCACTAAGTAATGTATACCACTAACATTTAACACTCGACACGTGTTTGGCCTTGTAATAAGGCATCGTTTAATTTTCTCTATAGTTTTTTTTTTCAAGAGTATTTGTGCAATGAAATATTTTCCAATATATTAAAAACCGATGGATTTCCACAAAGTAACGCCTGATTTCATTAACAATTTTAATAGAATTTCCATTACTCCAATTATCGCAAATATTTGAAATCACGCTGTAGTAAGATATAATCATGCTCAGTCCGCGTCTTTGCCACAGACGGTCGAACTTCCAGTTTCTCTATAGTTTAGTTAAGTTAGAATCACCGCAACGGACATCCATCGATTCCTAATTTCAAAGTCCAAGAACTAACTGCGAGGAATGTCTAGTTCCTTCGGAACTTATGATTCCTTTGAGTTATCTAAGAGGAAAGGTTCGCGCAGGGTGTTAACATGGGTCCGAATTTATTTCTTTGATTCGTTCAAAAATTGCATTATACTTAAGTTACACTATCGTAGTGTTAACTCTTTCAGTTACCGTTCAAGATTTTTTTTTTTTATTTATTGTTGTTAACTTAAGGTTAAGAATGTCTAATGAGTCTAATGGGTTAGGGTGCGAACTGCGAAATCAGACGTCGCAGGTTCGAGCCCGCTATTCAACTATTGCCATACTCCAAACACAAGTTCTAAAGAATAGTTGTAGTACAGGAAAAATAGTAATGATAAAATGCCAGGATTATTTTTTAAAAGTTGCGTTACATTAATTTCAAACCCCTTTAGATAAAAAAAATTGGTTTCGTTGAATCCAATATCATAGATTTACGTCTAAATAATTTCAACGGTGGAAATAAATGAGTGATCCTTAATGAATATATAAAAATGTATATCTATCTCTCTTTAAACATCGTTAAAACTTATTTCGTTAGCCGTAGTAATTTCTTATTCGAGAATATAACCGCTTCCAATTTTAAATGGACTTAATCTCAATACCGTCAAGAGTTTCGCTGACATAAATTCGCCGCAAAAATTACTGCCCCGGGCATTTTTCATCGCTGGATGCCTGGATGAAGATTCCATTAAAGCAACAAGCCTACAGACCGGATCTCTTCATTTCCGAGGGGATCCTCAACGGGGAGACTTATTACACTTAAGGCTAAGGCTATTTATAGACGTTGTATAGATCATTGAAGTTTTGGAAAATTCATCTGATTTTTAATGAAATAAAGTTCACATAAAAATCGTACACGCTAAGAAGCGTTGACGCATTTTTATATAACTGTCGAGTTAAATATCTTGAAGAAAGTCGTTAGGTTAACTCAGGAGTTTACCTTAGCCGCCTCATACGATTCTAAAAGGAAGAAAGGGAGATTATGTATAAATACAGAAAATCTTTAATTCTAACTTCTTGTATTTGCGCGAGAGTACACCGAAACTAAAGAGATCACAACTTGCACATGCATCAAAGAACACATTGCTGATGTAACACGTAGGAATAGCTGATGTAAGATAGATGCTCTAGGAAGTCTGCAGTCTATGATCAATTTTGATTGATCTAAACATAACATTACATTTGACAGACCACATATCCTCGTAAAACAAACACCGATCCCTGTTAAGAATGATTCGCGTGGCGAGTGAAATTAAAAAAAAAAACATCCTCATTTCAATAGAGAAGATTGCTACCTGCTTGGGATTCGGTAATAAAGAAGATTAAAACCAAGACCAAGCATAGCACTGCACGACCTCAAGATTATTTTTGGTTTCGTAGATCGAACCAACAATTATAATTAGAAAGCTGACGTTAGCCGGGTTAACTGTGACATCAGGACGTCAAACACCTCGGTCCACTCGTGAACACCGAAACGTAGTGATGAAATTAGTAAAATAAACGCGATAAAATCCGTATATAATACATTTATTTTTTAACATATGTCACTTACTGACTGAACGTTGAATAAATTGGCTACGAAAACGGATCATCATCGTGATGTTTTGAAAGCGTTTCGCCAAACACTCGATCTGTCCGTTTTATTTTTACGTAGGCCATTGTGCTCTCTATCGCCGCTATAATAAGTTCACCAGGAAATTTGCTACTCATAAAGTAGATAAAGGACTACCGCTCCCGTAGGAGAGATCTGTAAGGGGTGGGATTTAGACGGACAGACACGGTTACGGTAAGCATAAACTCGTTATTCCAAATATGTCTGTTATATCTGTATTTGATTATCATAAAAATATCTTTTCATATTTCAACGATTATTTTGGGTTTAAATCTGAAATAGTTAAATCCTGCGTAGTAACGTAGCGTTTGAACTCCTTTAAGTGAGACATTATTACAAATTTTTAGAAAACAAGTTAGTTACTTTTATTTAGATGTGTTGGGATTTTTTTTTATGGAAAAGACGGCATACGAGCAAGCGGTTCACCTGATGGTAAGCGCTTACCGTCGCCCACATACATCTGCAACACCATAGACGCTGCAGATGCGTTGCCGGTCTTTTAGGATATTTGGGAGATGGGAGGGAAGAGGAGGGGAATAGGGAGGGGGTGTGGGCCTCCGGTTACCTCACTCACCGAACGAAACGCAGAAGCACAAGAAGCCTCTACTTCACGCCGGTATTCTGCGAGGCCGTGGTACCAATCCGGTCGAGCCGGCCCATTCGTGCAACAGCTAAAGCCGCTGCTTGGCTCTACCACGTTTAAAAATGTGTATATTTAGATTATATCAAATCTGTATAGCATTATATTTAAATCACTCAAATAATGATCTATGTGATTTAAATGAAAGCCTATAAATATAAAATTAATAAAAATTATATAGAATAGTGTGTATGTACAGACTGACACTATTGTTTTTTTTTTTTCATCAATAGTTTAGAAATCAACTTCGTATCCAATATCTTACGAAATTTCTTCATTCGTCTACCACTATGCAGGCCTCGCAGTGCGATCGGTCCGTCTGTCATTACTGACATGTTGAAGATTTTTTTCAGTTTTTCTGAAAAAAATTATTTATATTTATAATCACTACATCTTACATTGATTCTTTTTGAATCTCCTAAAACGATAGGAGCATCGTGTTTGTCTCAAAATATTTGCACTTCGAGTTGTTGAAATATGGCACATGCAGATCCTTTGGCTGTGTTCCAGCCAGAGCCAGTGTTCCAGTTTCACTTGGACCGAGACGGCAGTCGCATCATTCAGTCTGTCTGTATGTTCAAAGGAATTCCCCTAATTAACCAGGCGTCTCTTTCGCGGCGCCGATTTGTCTCGCACTAATTGTACAGATTTAAGTGGCACTTTAAATGTAACTGTTTCACTGGAAGAACAAGCATACATCAGTCTTTAATAAAGCGTTTACCGTATATATATATATAATCACGCCTTGTTCCCAACGAGGTAGGCAGAGACAATCTTCTTCCACTTGCTACTGTCCTGACTTACGTCTTTCGCTTCTTCCACTTTCATCAATCTTCACATGCATGCTCCTTGGTTTAGAGTACTCTTGACCTGGCCTTTTTTTAAAACGTCTCCGATTACCGTATGTTCGTATATAAATAAATACAGATACTTTATTTGATCTTACTTTACCTTATCAGACCCTGATTCTGAAACTAAGTGACGACACCACTAACATTGTTAAATAAATAAGCTCTCACGATCGTAAACCCAAAATCTGGGGTGGTCAGTGGAGAGGAGAGGAAATTTTAGTCCTTTTAACGAACATTTCAGCAGGACCATGTGACAGGAGCCTGGTGTCGCCGTGGGTATCCAAGCCAATGATATAAATCGTACATAAGTTAAAAAAAAGTTATTGATACGCGCACATTCACATAGGAATACCCGTTTACTTTAACAGACTGCAGTCCACAGCAGCCCCGTTCGGCGATCGCAGTACCAGACACCTTGGACTTGGATGCTGCTGCTCGTTATCGGTCTGCTTAATTCTGGTCTTGAAAATTACATTGCAACTTTACATTGGCATGACATTAGGACTTTAAACGCGAACTCGAAGAAGCGCGAGTCCAACAGCTCTTCGGTAAAAGTTGTCTATCGTTTTACCGTTGTTTACTTGAAGAAATCTTCAAGCATGTATATATTACATCACTGTGTCCCTGGCAGATAGTTAGACACTGTTGCCAAATAGGGCTCCGAGACCGTGAAAAAAATAACATGACTTTAAAAAACATTTTGACTAATGCTATTTAGTAGGACATTTACTACTCTATTTCCTTGAAATCTACACTTCAATATTATAAAAAGGAAAGATTTGCATTTTTGTATGTTTCTATCGAATAACTCAAGAACTACTGGACCGATTTCAAAAATTCTTTCACCATTAGAATGCTACATTATCCTGAACAACTTAGTCCATATTTATTATAGTATAGACAAAGTGACATAACTACAATAGTTGGACATATGGTATCGCGAAGTTTCAGTATAAAGACCTAACTGTACTTGTGCAGGCTAATCTTTAAATTCACTTGACCCATTTTGATAGGGTTTTTTTACATGTTTCTTATGACCTTACGAAGGACATATGCTCCTTCCGTCCCATTATTTATAACCCAGGCAACGCGAGGTAGGACAGCTAGTATATAAATCTAATAATACGATTTAAGTCTAAATAGATACAAGTAAAAAACACATCTTATCCTGAATAATTGTCTATACTCTCTGAGTATAGATGGGCTACGAGATGTAGCACCGGGATCATCGCATTAATGATATTGTGCAGAGACTGCAAGGAGTAATAAAAATAATTACATTGACTGACTTTTACATTATAATAAAAAAAAGGCATAGTCAACAAAGAACATTGTCGATAGAAATTGTCTATGGTATTTAAAAAATAATTCACCTCTGATTATTTTACAATCCTTGACGGAATTGTTTCCATCATTTGTGAACAAAATCCTTCGAGCGTTCGAAATGAATCCGGTGTAACCAGGATTAGGGTATTAAATTTATTTCTTGCGAACAAGGAGTCGCGAAATACGTCTCGGCTCTTGGATGCGTTACTTTACTACATCAATATTGTGACTTTGAAAAACGCGTTTTCTACTGTTAATCTGTATGAAAAAATCATTTATTCTTTCCTGTAAAAAATTATATTTCTGCGTTTCTTTTGTATGTATATACTTGTAACGAAGAAATTTGCGCAAAATTTGACAACATCTTCATGACAGATGGCGACGTGACTTAATTGTATATGGAGTTCTTATGTGTTACTCGGAGGACAGATACTAGATGGCGTTAGTGAGCGGACAAAATTTTAAACATGATTCTATGAAAGTTCTTCTCTATCAAAAGAATATATGGCAAAGCATAAAGCATTAAGATTAAACAAAGCGACAGATTATAAAAGTGAATACCATTTTGTGTGTAACTAAAACAAGACAAATTTCTTTATTTTTATTAAACGTGCTCATAATATTACAATTAAATTCTTCCCCTCCATTAGTCGTTCACTGCGTCAATGTGATCGCCTTTCCTTATTTTAACGATTTCCTCCTAATTGCTGATTTTCTAATTAATCACGCGGGAGTTATTTGATTAATAGGCATCCGATGCTGTGCCTCCGCGAGCCGCGGGGAGAGAAGGGGGAGGGGGACGGGAGGGTGAGGGGTGCACGATGATATTTTAGGTTAGGTAGTACTTTCATATTTTGATATGGGACATTCGATTCTGTAGTTTAAAAAAAAATTCTCTGTATTTAAGCTATCTATGTAACTTTTTATTCAATCATCTTCTTCATCCAGAGCGTTCTTTTTCATGAATGTTAGTCAAAAGTTTTATGCCCTCATGGTGTTTTTACGAACTGTTAACTGGATAATTGATTTGCTTATATCTCATCGTGTCTTAACAATGGAATTTCCAATTGTTTCAACAAGACATGACAAATTTTTAGTTTCTCCAGGCCTTTCAAAACCTTATTATACCTATAATAAACCATTGACATATCCCTACAATGACGCTTCAACGAAACTGTGAAAATACTTAGGAAACGTTCAGAGATAAATGCAAGTCTCGAAACCAAGTCCCAAGACTGAGAACGACAGCAGCTCGGGCACGGTTCATGAACTCCAGGACTAAGTGACGGTCTCGATAGAGAATAAGTGATCTCGAAATGGAGATGGCGACCGGCAGCTGATACTAGGAGTCCCGAAGAGTGGAAACTGCAAAGGGCCCCACCGGGCCCGAGGCCAAAAGACAGCTCGGGCACATGGCCTCGCCCCCGCAGTGGCGTTGCGGGGGCGGGCATCGGGAGCGGCCTGGCCTGGTCACGGATTTGGGAGAAGTTCGTACCCAAGGGAGTCTGTTACGGCTGTGGGGGCGATTGGCAGTTCAAAGGCGGTCTGAAGGTGGACATTTACAGTTCGGAATATACGGGTTACAAATATTTCTACAATAGGCCCGGATATCGGGTCAAAGCGAGATCCTGCGAAGACGCAAGATTCATCCACATGAACTTTGTCCTTTTGGCTGAATTTACCCATTTTGAGAAGGTAAGTTTTTTTTTTTTATGAAAGAGACGGCAAACGAGCTAGCGGTTCACCTGATGGTAAGTGATTACCGTCGCCCACATACATCTGCAACACCATAGATGCTGCAGGTGCATTGCCGGTGTTTAAGGATATTTGGGAGGGAAGAGGAGGGGAATAGGGAGGGAGGGGGTGTGGGCCTCCGCTTACCTCACTCACCGAACGAAACGCAGAAGCACAAGATGCCCCTACTTCATGCCGGTATTCTGCGAGGCCGTGGCACCAATCCGTTCGAGCCGGCCCTTTCGAGCATCAGCTAAAGCCGCCGCTTGGCTCTACCACGCTTAAAAAGTCATACATATTCATACATTGTATTAACATAGGCGCTCATTTATATAAAAAAACTAATGGCAAAGCCCTCCTCAAACGTCTGAGAGAGTTTTGAAGCCGGGAAGGGTCCGCCACGCTGCTGCAATGCAACGCGGACTTCACATGTCCTCGAAATAATATTTCTCAGTAACGCAACCTGCATTCCTCACGATGTTGTATTTCACCGCCGAGCACGTGGTTAAATTTGCTTTCAAAATCGCTATTTACAATTTTAGTGGTGTCGGTATCGGGAATCCAACCCATTTCAAACCGCGCTCTATGAAACTAAAGCAAACGGCTCATATAATGCCTACATAATTAATGCATTTAAATTAGTACTTACATATCTATTTTGTAAATCAGAAGGAGGACAGACTTGAAATCAAAGATGGCCGATTTCGACCATGAGAACTGGATACGGTCGGCAGTTGTCCACTGCTTGCAACAGTGATAATGTAACTTGGTTTAACAATAAAAAAAACAATCGAAATATCCCAAAATTCAATGTGAACTTCTCGATAATTTAACGATTATTGCCTTGTCATTATCGGAATGTTGTTGCGCAATGAAAATGTATGCATTTATGTTTAATGCATAGTTTTACTTCATTATTCAGTGATACCATTGTAAATGTATTTAATATAACGTACCATTAAGACGTGGAAACTCTGGGGTTACAGAAGGCACTCTTATTAATCATGGTGCAGGAGTGAACTGGGTTCGAAATTTGGTGCCGACGCTACTAAAATTGTTAATTGCTATGCGCTGAACATGTCAGATGCTCAGTGATGAAGAATAAACGGTGAAGGAAAACATGGTAAGGAGACCTGCATGTCATAAAAAAATATAATTTCGAGGATGTTTGAAGTCCGCTAAGGCGCACTGGAGCAGCATGGCGGACACTTCCCGGCTCCAAGCGCTCGCAAAAATAATCTTGAGAGGAGGCCTTTGCCCAGCAGTGGGGATTTACAGGCTGCTTTACTTTTTATTTCAAACAGATTATACTGGAGCACTGCGCTACCTGTTTTGACTTATTTATTTTTAAATTATATAGTTATTTAACTTTCATTCAAGAATTATAATATTTTAGACGCAATATCAAAGTTTCTATGGTACGCCATGTTCAGCAGTGGACTTGTGATAGGCCGAAATGACGATGATGATGATCATAGTTTCTACGAAGATGAGCAGTAGCAACAAATTTTGGACAAACCTCTAGCATGTGCTATGTATAGGCTTTTGTAATGAAACTATTTTATCACGTTTAATATAATTTTTTTTATGAAAAATAGGCTTGGGTTTGACCTCAATCTTGCCCGATGGAAGGCGAAGATGAGGCCTAGGATGGTACACGCTTGCCTAGATGTCTGTTCATAAAATAATCATAATTAACATTTCGGATGTTTTACAGCAGTCCTGGTCACGGGGGCACTATGGTGTTGGATCTCCTGATGTCATAGTTAATAATTAAATTTTGATCTACGCAGAATGAGCTCACGTTGTCTTAAGGTCGAGCAGTAGTAAGGATTTAATTTGATTTATTACAGGATCCCCAGTAAGTGGTAGCACCCAGCCATCTTATCTATTGTGATTGGGACGTTCTTATAATTAAAATAACACCGTAAATCAACCATCAAACTCGTCAGAGGATTTGACAAACCATATTCTTCGAGAATATGGTTTGTCAAATCTAACGCAATGGTTGGTGTTATCCAAAATACGATCACAGACTGCAGATTTCTTGCTGTGTCGATGTTTTACATCAGCTAGGTTTAATGACGCGGGTCTTAATTGATATTTTTTGTTCAACTAAATCCAAGACCACTGCAGCCCTATGTATGAGGAAGCTCAAAGTTGCTCAGCGCGCTATGGAAAGGGCTATGCTCGGTGTTTCTCTGCGTGATAGAGTCTGCAACGATGATATCCGCAGCAGAACTAAGGTAACCGACATAGCCGTAAAGATCAGCAAGCTGAAGTGGCAATGGGCCGGCCACATAGCTCGCAGAACTGACAACCGCTGGGGAAAAAGGTTCTCGAGTGGCAGCCGCGTACAGGCAAACGCAGTGTAGGACGACTACTACAAGATGGAGTGACGACCTGCGCAGTGTTGCGGGAAGTCGATGGATGCAGGTAGCTCAGGACCGAGCTTCGTGGCAATCTTTGGGGGAGGCCTATGTTCAGCAGTGGACTTCTGATAGGCTGAAATGATGATGATGATGATGAAATCCAAGACCTAGAAAAGCACTGCTCGACCTTAAGCTGTCGTGAACTCTCTGCTTAGATCAGACCAAAAATTAACATTCAGAAAGATGAAGGTAATCGGGTTAACCATGACAACAGGACTACAAATATCTCTTACTCCTCGGTACCACGTGTGTTAAAGTAAAATAAAATGCGATAAAATCCGAAATTATACTAGTTTCATTTCGATATGTGCAGTATTCGCGTAAACACACGAATTCGTTATATCTACAGGCTTGCCGTGAACGGCTTTAATTGGAATCGAGCCCGACGCTGACTGCTTCGAAATGAACGCCATGGGCTGCAAACTAATTGCGTCAATTACTCCTAATTGTTTCACTCAGTAAGGTGTATCACACTGAGTTCACACTACTGAAACTTAACCGTGAAACTTATAAACCTTTTGTGAATATTTAAAACTGATAAAACTTTTGTATTGTATATTTTGAGAAAGTCGTCCTGAGTAAAATGATGTGAATTAAATTGCTGTAGGTAACGTATACGATTCTCGTCCTGGCCCTTTCTTCCTTGGGTAAAGTAAAAGTTGAGAAAGGGAAAAGCCTTAAAAACCCATCAGATGCGGGCTTTATCATCACGAAACACAACCATAAGCAAACTCTGTAATGAGGCTCGCCCCCCGTTACGTTTTCCCTTACGGAGAGGCGATGGTTTGCGACGATCGTGTCAAATGGAAATGTATAGTCTCTACCGATCTAATAATCCGTGTGGTCGTTAGGCTTATTTGTAAAAGATCAGTTGTAATCACATAGCTCTCGAAAATATTCCATCTTTACGTTTAAATTATCATCATGAAACTAGTAATCATTTTACTTTTAAATTTGTGTATTTATACATGTTCTTCAACTAGGTTAGTTTTAGTATCTCCTCTAATGTTCAGATAATTTTCATAATGAAAATTAATTAATAATAACCCTTCTGTATGCACAACACTCAGGCATACTCGGCTTCTCTTGGCATGGATGCCTAGCGGTGCTTTAATTTCAGCCAATAGCACCCACATCTACCAACGCACAAAAGTTTCTAAATCCATAAGCTTTCTGTTTTCTTTAAATATGATCTTCTTTTAAACGAATGTTTGAAATTCGAATTTAAAATCGTAAAATGTTTGATAAATTTATTTACATAAGTTATTATTTATCGATATCATAAATATAAAATCGATTTTATTTTAAGATATACACACAACCGCAAGACACAGAAGACACCTCTATCATCATGAAAATTTACGTCAATAGAATATAATCAAAGTCGATGAACAGATGTAATCTACTCTACGATTGCGATGGTCTATATCTAAGAGTGGACTTGCTGAGTGCTTTAACTTTTAACAAATAACAATGGCACTGGCGAGAACAAGAACCGTGGCAGATTAACGGTCAGGGTGCTGGTGTCGGTACCACTGAAATTGTTAATAGAGATTTTGAGTACTGTATTCACCACGTGCTCGGAGGTGAAGGAAAACATCGCGAGGAAACCTGCATATCTGAGAAATAATAAAAAAATGTTATTTCGAGGATATGTGAAGCCCGCTAACCCGCATTCGATCAGCGTGGCGGGCCATTTCCGGCTCCTACACCCTCTCAGATATTTGAGAAGGAGGACCTCGCCCAGCTGTGGACACTTACGGCTGCTACTTTACTTTTATACACCGTGGAGTGCATTGATCTTAAGAAGACTTTGACTTTCATGTAGTGATTGAAAATTATCTAAATTCGTCCCTTCATCATTCATCAAGATAGGCGCAACGTCGGTCGTAAGTATTTTAACTTCGATGGTTTCAATTGCCGTCGATCATCGGCGAGCGTTTGGATAGGGTACCACCCTTATGGAGACCCCGTGCCTCAATGATCCTACCATGCTCGTCCACTGGATACGTAAGATAATCTTCAACTCGCGACTTCCCCTTCAACTTCCACATATCACCTATGCTTTTTGGGTGATGAATTTCCCGTTAGTTTGGACCCTCTCGTCAACAACTTTGAAATAATACGATTATAAAAGAGCAGCATGCGGACCGGGCGATTTATAATTATGACCACTGCTGGGTATGGGTTGCCCCGTCTTGTAATGTAGTAAGGAAGTATCTGTTACATTACTGTGGTAGGGTACGAAATAAAAAAAAACAACATTTTACAAATAAAAAGAAATAAAAGTATAAAGTTCATTTATTTCTCTTATTTATAAAATGGTGTGCATGGGGGAATAAACAATCTGTTCCTCAAAATGTTAACCTCACAACGAAATATCGATCCGAATTAACCGAACCCAAATCCCACTAGTGATGGGGAGCAGTATCTGGAGATACAAGGGTGAGAGTAGACAAATCTTCCGAGAAATGTAGCTTTGACTAGCGTTTATGTTCAGCAGTGGATTAATGTTCAGCTGATGAAGAATTTGTAAATTTCGGTTTTTATCATATAACTATATCTGTAACGGTTAATCTATGAATGTCTAATCTAAAGATTATTTGTTTGAAATAAGTAATTAACAACAGCTATACAGCTATGCTGCTTGCTATCGGTAAAATAATTATCTTCTTTTTAATAAAAAGAGTTTAGATTAATGTTTTCTCTCGACTAAAGTAAAAAATAGAAGGATGGAAAGTTCAACTTCACAGTTTGTTAGGAAAGACGAAACAAAACAGTTTAAATTAAACACAGCACTATTAACTATTTCGCAAAATGAATTGTGTTTTAAAATGAAAGCTTTGAGATTTTTTTTTTTTATTGGTTCGGTGTGACCACAAGAGCCGAGGGATTAGAAGATGTGCCTCCGAATCGATTTAAATCAACGATAATCCTATTTCTTTTTTGCAGAATAATTTATCTCTTAAATACCCGCGGGATTGAGCTCTTTTAGTGCAATCGGTAAATCGATTCAATCGAAATCGACTTCCAATCGAATCGAAATCGGCAAATCATACTAACGGAGCGCCCCCACTCTGAACATACCGATACCTCGATATTCTAAGAGATAGCGTTTTGATTAATTGTTTTGATTATTTCTGTGAAAACCGGTTTTCAGAGGGATGACATCTATCTTTTTTTTTATGGAAAAGACCGCAAACGAGCAAGCGGTTCCCCTGATGGTAAGCGATTACCGTCGCCCACATACATCTGCAACACCATAGATGCTGCAGGAGCGTTGCCGGTCTTTTAGGATATTTGGGAGATGGGAGGGAAGAGGAGAGGAATATGGAGGGGATGTGGGCCTCCGGTTACCTCACTCACCGAACGAAACGCAGAAGCGCAAGATGCCTCTACTTCACGCCGGTATTCTGCGAGGCCGTGACATCAATCCAGTCAAGCCGGCACATTCTAGCAGCAGCTAAAGCCGCAGCTTGGCTCTACCACGCGTAAAACTAGGAAAGTAATACATGATATAAATCCAAAAAAATCATCCAAAACCTTAGAGCAGTTTCCTTGAAACCAATCACATACATGTTTTTACAATTCGTTACAAGAAATATATATTAAGAAGAAATTATACAATTATTAGAAGAAGAAAAGATCTTTGGAAGGAAGAAGTTATACATTATTGGAACTTTTTTTTTTTAATTTAGCCATGCTATTTAAGTAACATTACTAATATTCCTGTTAATCCTCCAACTAAGCATTAGAGCTTGTATATGGAGTGGTTCACGACAATAGTCCCTAAACCATTCGGCTATTGGCGCTTAAACTACTTTGTTATTAGTTATTAAAATAATTAACATTGCCTATATTTCTTTAATAATAAGATAAACTACTTCAAACACATTGTGTTTTATATAAGCAAGTATTAGTTTAACTCTAACACGTGGGTGGCGTGAAAGTGGCAATATATTATGATCAATATAGTGTCGATAACAAATGTGAACCCCTTGGGCAGTGCCGCGCGGAATATGGTCAGGGGGTTGACTATACGCAATCGGATTGCGGTAAACGAGTTAGAATGTACGGACCGACGTGTCGAGCGGTCAATTATGTCGCGTTTGGTGGGCTTCCGGGATGCTGGAATAGATTGACGTTTGATAGTGATGTAGATTTTCAAAGTGAAAATCAAAACTCTACACCGGTTCGCGAGAACAATACCTTCTCGAAAAATCACGGAGAAGAAACTCGGTTTTAATTGACAGGATACAACAACGTTATTTACGATTAAATCAAATAGTTACAATGTCATCAATATACATATTAATAATTTATTTTAATTTGTCTTTGGCAATGGGCCGGCCACATAGCTCGCAGAACATACAACCGTTGGGGAAAAAAGGTTCTCGAGTGGCAGCCGCGTACAGGCGAACGCAGTGTAGGACGACCCCCCACAAGGAAGTCGATGGATGCAGGTGGCTCAGGACCGAGCTTCGTGGCAATCTTTGGGGGAGGCCTATGTTCAGCAGTGGACTTGTGGTATGCTGAAATGATGATGATGATGATGTCTTTAAAAACGAGTTAACAATTCACCTGACGGTTGACCTGATGGCTACTGTAGCCTATGAACACTCGTGCGAAGAAGCGTGTGAAGAATATTGTACAGGAGATCAACCCTGAAGACTGAGACAACCTTCAATTATACTAGCTCTCTATATCCTTCCAAACGAAACATAATCAAATCTAATCGAAGCTGCTGAAGAAACAGACGAAAGAAACTCCGTCGGTGTTTTTTTTTTCAATTAAACAATAATACAATTACATTTTTAAATACGGCTTGGTGTCGGTCAACTCATTCCTGTGGGTTATTAACATCTAATTCCTTTATATTATAATAACTATTTTTATAGAACCTTTGTTTAATTATTGTGCAATTTCTAGGATTTTGTTTGTAGAAACGTATACATTGCCCCATGAACGTGTTAATAACAACACCAGTGATTGCACTGTGGATTTCCAGCAGGAATAGATAAGGGGGTTTGTATCTTTCAGACGACTGGCAAGTCAGAATAAGTCTCCTACCGCCCTAGATTAGTATCAAACACTTGTATCAAACTAATATGATTGTGAATCCGGTCTTCGTAAATAAATTACTGGATGCTACGAGCGCGTGGAGCTCCGCAAACTAAGACGAATGAGTAAACATTTCCAGCGTTGGATTCATAATGTTATCTTCAACAAAATTAAATAACTAACCTAAACGAGCTACTCTTGGTTTATTAAAATTATGCCTTTAATTATAACAAATTATAAACACAATATTCGAAGCTAAATAAGAAGTGAATCTTAAAAATCAAAAATCTTGAGTAATTTTCGGCATCGTTAAAGATGAAACACTATGGCCTCAATTCACTGACGTCTTTCTGTAAGTGGTAGCACATCTTTCGTTTCATTTTCCGCGATACTTCTATGACTAGAGTCAATCCCTTAAAACTTAAAACTCTTGACTACGACATTTATCGTTGACCTGAACACTGAGTCGATCACAGACTCAACATTTATTTCACAGTAGTTCCGCGCTGATGTTATTTCTGGATCGCGACTAAAATATTTCACAACAATTACTTGTGAATTTATTCCCCGATAAAATTATACAGTGTTATTTTTCACATCCAACATATGGTTTCGTTTACTGCTAACCATGTCTCGAATAAACGAAACCATATTAAATACAATCAGGCGCTACCTTGCGGTAATCCATGCTGGAATAAATTTCACTTTCACAGAAATTTCTTCCAAGAAATGAATGCCGGTTTTGTTTGGCGCTTTATTGGAGAGGACTATGTCCAGCTGTGGACTAAAATATTCTGATGGAGTAGCAGTTACAGAAACTTAGACCTTTCCTCTCGATGCGATAGAAGTGTAACCTTTTCAACTTCGAAAATTAAATAATATATTTTGTAGCAACCCGGAAGTACAGTCGTACCTGATATAGCAGTACGTACCCGGTTCCATTGTTACCCGGGTACGCCCGGGCGACGTCACGTCCGCCGCCGGCTAGACGTGCTCGATATTGCAGGCTTCTTGCAGACCGTGTACAGTGAATACTAATTATGCGAATTGAAATTCCGGTAAATTATGGCTTATTGTTTTGAATTTTAAAATTCTTTCAGTCCGATCCTCTTTCACGTAATTTTTTGACTATTTTTAATTTTCAAATTGCAGAACAACTGATTGCTTTTTTTTCTTTTATGGGAAAAGCGGCAAACGGGCAAGCGAATCACCTGATGGTAAGTGATTACCGTCGCCCACGTACATCTGTAACACCAGAGGTGCTGCAGGTGCGTTGCCGGCCTTTAAAGGTATTTAGGAGATGGAAGGGAGGATGAGGAGTGGGCCTCCGGGTACCTCAATCACCGATTGAAACGCAGAAGCACAAGATGCTTCTACTTCACGCCGGTATTCTGCGAGGCCGTGGTATCGACCCGGTCGATCCGGCTCTTTCCAGTAGCAACAAAACCCGCTGCTTGGCTCCACCACAATCTCCGTAATTAGACCGGGAAGCTTCCTTAATCACTATACGTTTACCAATCCAACGGTTCCGCATTTACAGAACGTTAAGTTTTTGCCAAAATGTTATTATCACCACACCTATTCTAATATTAATACAGTTTAGATGACACTTTAATCAAACTTCACATAGTTAAAGTGTTACGACAATGAATAAATTAGATTGTTATGATACGTCAATATTAAATATTCCGTAACGTAGAAGTTCACGTTACGTTAAGTAGCTAAGTAAGAGAACCTGCAACCATTTCATCTAGTGTGTAATATCGGTTGAGACCGATACAGGCAGGAGGGCGACGGACCTGCAGCGCCTCTGGTGTTGCAGGTGTACGCGAGCGACGGTAATCGCTTACCATCGGGCGAACCGCTTGCTCGTTTGCCGCCTTTCTCAGATTAAAAAAAAAAGATTATAATTGAATGTAGAATTTAAAACTGTTTTAATCTTGCCTTACCTCAACAGCCTGTAAATAGTAATCCCCACGCTCGGCTAGCGGATTGGCGATAGCAGCAGGCAGACACCTCGCTACTTTCGACGCTGCTAACTGTCGTCGGTCTGTTCATTTTTAATCCACGCTTCAATAAATTTTTAACATACTCTGTTCATAAGCTATAAAAATAAACAGTATTCTGGAAAAATTCAAATCTGTTAGATATTTTTCTTTAAATGCTACTTAAGTAACTTTTCATAATATAATTGGTTCTTGCTCTCGCACAGCGCTCCGCCGAGGAGCGGGATTCTACGAATCGAATAAAGTACACGTCGGCTCTATCTCGACCGCTACACGGGTCGTTATCGCAGGTGCCCGCGCCAGGTGTATCCGGTTAAATCCCGTTACAACCGGGTTACCAGGCCGGGGATTACCCGTCTGATACGGTTATGCAGTCGTTTGCAAGTTGATTTATTCACTGCGGCTTATATGTTTTACTGTTTTTTTTTTTTTTCTATCTTATGAGTATGTACTTAATATTTATTGCCACTGGCTTATTTGGCATGTATGTGCTTACCTTATAATTATATTTTTATATTTATTTGTACTGAGAAACATATTTGCTCAGTAACATAAGAATGGTTTTTATCAAATGTCAGCTTAGATGGGCACTGATGGCTGGCAGACGTAGGCAACAACGACACTGTATTCAGCAATAAACGTCGACTTTCGACTTTTAGATTTTCTGCGTAGATCGGGTCAAAATGAATAAATAAAAGCTGAAGGTGGCCCGAGTTGACAATGACATCCGGACGTCTAACACCTCAGTCCCCCCGCGACCGCGGCTGCTGTAAAGCACTCGAAACGTCGGGAATATAAAAACAAAATTAAACGCGATAAAATCCGTAAATAATAGTATCATTTGAAATGTGTAATGTTCGAGTAGATACAAGAGATCATAACTCAGGCTTGTTTGTAGCTCTTAGGAAACGTGGTTTAGATCTTTAATCTTAAGTTCTTAGTTCCAGAAGAGGAGGTAGACAAATTCTACCTAATAACGTGGTAGACGAGGTAAACGTGGTAGAGCCAAGCGGCGGCTTTTGCTGCCGCAGGAATGGGCCGGCTCGTCCGGATAAGTACCACGGCCTCGCAGAATACCGGCGTGAAGTAGAGGCATCTTGTGCTTCTGCGTTTCGTGCGGTGAGTGAGGTAACCGGAGGCCCTCTCCCCCCTCCCCCCTCCCCAAATATGGTAGCGGTATATAATTTTGAGCTACCCCAGGAGGGTACCAGTACCTACGGTTCTGGAGAATCCCTCACTGAGCATCCACGTTCAGGCTTTCCTACGCTACCTAATCGTGGATGCTCAGTCTGCCCCGCGTATTCTGGGGGGGGCAATATTCCTCTCTCTTTCTTTCCTACTCGAGGCAAACGCAGCAAGGAAACTATGGCATCCCCTACCGCGCTCGCCGTGGATTTCTGCAATATCAGGGGACTCCACTCGAATCTTAGCGCCGTTCATTACCATCTTGAAACGGCGAAGCCAGCCTTGCTTTTTCTTACAGAGACTCAGATATCGTCTCCGGCTGATACCTCTTATCTCCATTACCCGGGGTACAAACTAGAACACTCCTTTGTGCCCCGTGCCGGAGTTTGCGTATACGTCAGAGATGATATCTGTTCTCGACGCCTCGGTAGTCTTGAAGGTTTGGACCTATCTACCGTTTGGCTGCGCATCGACAGCGACGACCATCCGCGCGTCTATGCGTGCCTTTACAGGTCCCATAGCGGTAATACCGTAACTGACCGACTCATCGACCACATCCAAATAGCTACAGATTCCGTGCTACAACAGATCCCATCCGCAGAGATCGTGATTCTCGGCGATTTTAATGCCCACCACACCGATTGGCTCGGTTCTCGCATAACCGATCATGCGGGGAGATCTGTTCACGACTTTGCATTAGCATATGGCCTGACACAACTGGTCACCTCGCCGACGCGGATCCCAGACGTGGAAGGTCATACACCTTCCCTGTTGGACCTTTTGCTGACCTCACACCCGGACGGATATTTGGTCTCAGTCGATGCCCCTCTTGGCTCGTCGGACCACTGTCTGATCCGGAGTGTAGTGCCTATCGCGCGCCGATCCCGAACGCGATCTGTGGGCTTCCGCCGTGTTTGGCACTATAGGTCGGCAGATTGGGATGGAATGCGGTCTTTCTTTGCTTCCTACCCATGGGGGCAGGTTTGCTTCTCGCTGGATGATCCCAACGCCGTTGCAGATTCTGTCACCGATGTGGTACTTCAGGAATGGAACTTTTATTCCGTTCTCTGCAGTGCCTGTCGGAGGTAAATCCCAGCCTTGGTTTGGTCGCACCTGCAAAATAGCGTCACGCCGAAAGCGGAAGTGCTACCAGGCCTGGGCCGATGCATCGGCGTCTCGGGATGCAAAAACCAGTGCTCTTAAAAACGAGTACAACTCTGCCTCCAGGTCCTTCAAAAGAGTTATCGCTGCGGCAAAGTTAAAGCACATTGGCAGAATTGGCGCGAGACTAGTTCGCCTCCCATCGGGATCCCGCGCATTCTGGTCTCTCGCCAAGGCTGTCCAGGGGAATTTCTGTCAGCCATCTCTCCCATCGCTACACAAGGAGGATGATTCGCTGGCCCATACTGCAAAAGAGAAAGCCGATCTCTTGGGCTCTCTTTTGCATCCAACTCGACTCTTGATGACCGGGGAAACTCTCCACCTACCATCCCGTGGTGTAAGTGCTCCATGCCGGAAATTCAGTTTCTGCAGAGCTCAGTGCGAAAGGCACTCCGCTCCTGGAGATTCATAAGTCGAGTGGGCCGGACGGAATCCCTCAATTGTGCTGAGGATGTGTGCCCTGAGTTGGCACCGGTTCTCACGCGTCTTTTCCGGCACTCCTACTCTTCAGGCGTCGTCCCGGAATCTTGGAAGACAGCATTTGTGCATCCAATACCCAAAAATGGCGACCGCTCTGATCCGTCCAACTACAGGCCTATTGCCATCACCCCCTTGTTATCTAAAATAATGGAGTCACTCATCAACACCCAGCTCCTGAGGTACCTGGAGGAACACCAGCTCATCAGTGACCGACAGTACAGTTTCCGTCACGGACGATCAGCTGGTGATCTTCTAGTTTACCTGACTCACCGATGGGCAGAAGCAGTTGAGTCTAAGGGGGAGGCTTTGGCGGTTAGTCTGGACGTAGCGAAAGCATTTGATAGGGTTTGGCATAAAGCGCTTCTTTCAAAGCTTTCATCTTACGGGGTTCCTGAGAGATTGTGCAACTGGGTCACCAGCTTCCTCACGGATCGGAGTATCAAGGTTGTTGTCGACGGTGCATGCTCGGACCCCAAACCCGTGAATGCTGGTGTTCCACAAGGCTGTGTGCTATCTCCCACTCTGTTCCTTCTGCATATCAACGACATGCTACAAATCAGTAGCATTCATTGCTATGCAGACGACAGCACGGGTGATGCCCTATATACAGGCCGTGCGAATATTTCTCGGGAACACGTCGACGAGTGCCGGAACAAACTTGTGTCTGAAGTCGAGACCTTGTTATTCAAAGTCTCGGATTGGGGTCGACGTAATTTGGTCCTATTCAACCCCAAAAGACACAGGTTTGCGCGTTCACCGCTAAAAAGAATCCCTTTGTCGTTTCTCCTCTTTTGAGAACATTCCCTTATTGCCTCAGCCAGTATCAGAATCCTTGGCGTTGACATATCGAGCGACGTTCAGTTCCGTGGTCACTTGGAGGGAAAGGCCAAATTGGCCTCCAAAAAGCTTGGTGTGTTCTGTAGAGCGGGACAGTATTTCATGCCGGTCCACCGTTTGCAACTTTATAAGGCGCAAGTTCGGCCCCACATGGAATACTGTTCTCATCTCTGGGCAGGGGCACCCCAGTACCAACTCCTTCCATTTGACCGTATCCAACGTCGAGCGGCTCGAATTGTCGGCGACCAAGCTCTCTCTGATCGGCTTGATCCTTTGGCCTTGCGAAGAGATGTTGCTTCTCTTTGCATTTTTTAAAAAAAATTCCACGGGGAATGTTCTGAGGAATTGTTCGGATTGATCCCAGCTGCTGAGTTTCACCATCGTACATCGCGACAGAATTCGAAGTTCCATCGATACCACCTAGATGGTTGGCATTCCACCACAGTGCGTTTTAATCGAAGTTTTCTGCCACGCACTTCGATTTTGTGGAATCAGCTGTCGCCAGCAGTATTTCCGAACAGTTACGACTTAGGGACCTTCAAGAAAAGAGCTTATTCCTTCCTTAAAGGCCGGCAGCGCATCTGTAGCTCCTCTGGTGTTGTGGATGTTCGTGGGCGTCGGTGATCACTTACCATCAGGTGAGCCGCACGCTCGTTTGCCCCCTTCTTCTATAAAAAAAAAAATAAAATATAAAAGCAAATATAAAAAAGTTTTTTTTATGGTAAATATCATAAATTTGAAAACAACGAAATAAATAAATATAAATAAGATACAAGTAATAATGTATTATTAAAAAAAAGTCTGTTTGTAGAGGTAGGTACTCATAGATTTAAATAAAAAACTTGTCTACCACAAGTGAATTTTTGTTCCTCATTTTGATGTTATTGGATATTGAGTCTGTCAAATAAGGAGTGCAATTCGTTTCGTTGACCTCAACATAATCGAATCGAAGGTTCCAATCAATTCTCGATTGATAGCCTAACGAAAGTAAAAAGTTAATTTCACAAAAAAATAAAAAACCTTCAGGACCTCTAGGGTCCGATGACGCCGTGTCGAGTGCTTGCTCTTTGTAACGTTGAAAGCCGAGGCCGCGGTTCGCGCTTTGTGCGCAGAAAATAATGAAAGATGATTAAGCTAAAGATTTTTCGAGCATGAACTGAAGAGCGCAGGGTACGGGGGGGGGAGGAGGAGGAGGGGAGAACGCCTCCACTATCTCACAATCAAGTCGACAACGATATTGTATCCGTATTCATTACCGAACGGATTTCTTTTCCCGATTTTATTTTGTGCAATAACACCACTTCATTAATAACCAAAGTATAAATTAATATTTAATACATAGTTTAAATATGACCTATCACGGCCGTATTTTCGATTAAAGGGTGGTCAGAAGTGTATACACCTGGGCGGAGACAAACATTTGAGATAGTTTTGGGCTCGAGCAGAGTTCGAATCGCTCTAGTGCTGGTATGCGGACTTCACATGATGGGAATTAATAGCGGACAAAGCCGCGGTAGAGTAATGTAAAATATTTATTCGAGCTAGTACATATATAATCATTGTAATATGATCAAGTTGAATTGTTAACTGTTATATAGTAAAAGCTATAGGAATTATATCATTCTGTGTCTAGAAGTCGTCCGGGTAGATGCTACGATCTCCGGCTACTTCACTTACCGAACGACGTACAAGATGCGTCTACTTTACGCCGGTATTCTTCGAATCGTGTCATGGTACTACCCCGGTCGAGACGGCCCATTCGAGCAGCAGCCAAAGCCGCTGATCGGCTCCACATAAATTCAAATTAGAGAACAGAAAAATAAAACAAAAAATTTAAACAAATCAATTCCGAGCACGTGCGAATTAAACCATCTTCACCGCGGGACAACTTAACATCGAATGACAAACACTTTACGATTAACATTTAACAATAACAAATACGAAAACATTTTACAATCGCGTTACGCGGGAAAAAGCGGCCATTTTGTCGGTCCGCTCCGTTTGGAAGCGGTGTGTATCGGTTCATTAGCGATTCCAGGCGCGATCTCACGTCACGTCACGTCACGTCGACGACAAATTCCACCGGTTCATTTGCAGTGTTCATGGTAGACGTCAGCTCTTACCCCGGGCTTAACCGACGTTTTTGCATAATATTATTATGATCCATCTGGTCCCATCCTACATCAAAAAGAACACGCTTTAAATTTAACTAACTTTTTGACATATATTTCTGTTAAACGTATTACTCGAGATAATTTTAATGTGACATGAAATGTTCCTTTTCATATTAAAATTTTACCTTCAATTAATTAATTTACATATAATTTATACTTGAGATTGTTGTCAGCTGGTATAACCTAGTTATTGACAATTATTAGGGTCGGGTCGAATATATACACAAAATTTTTCTGGCTCTTTCTTGGAAAGCCCTATTTTATTTATTTTTTAAAAACGTTAATATTTACTCCTTATAGTATGAGGTAACAAAGGGCGAACGTAATGCCTGTTGGCATCCACTGCCAGTCAACCCTTGGGGTAGTGAGATAGCTGTAGCTTAAATAGAAAAATAACTGTAATATATGAAAATAAATATAGATAATACGTTCATTGTAAATGAAAGATTTTACGAAATTACCAACCATAGTCCACAAAGTAGGTGGTATACATCTATTTTGCAGTGGACTTGAAAAATAAGATTAAGGTTCAGTTCTATTGTTTATAGTTTGTTTTAATTAATTCGCTGTAATACGTTTACGTTGTAATAGTTGCTAGTAACTTTTTTAATATAAAACTTCCCTTTACTTTACTCATCTTTCCTTTCTCCTTGTAAAGTTCATTGCTGCTGCAAAGTTTCGAATATTATTTAAGAGCTTACTTAAAGCTCGCGAGAGCCGAAACAAAAAGTGTTTGTACTTGTATATAGTGAAGTTACACCTTAAAAAGTTTTTAGGCTTTTACTATGTTGACTTACTGAGATAATATCTCATTTCGCTATGACGATTTGCTATTAGTTTTGTATTTATTTTTTAAAAGTTTTTAACCATTTCTTCTCATTTATTTCTTTGAAGATTGAGTCAATGGTTTCTTATTTAGACGTTTTCTTTCTTAATACTTTTCTTTACTCCTCATCATGATCAACCTTCGGCAGTTCTTTTCCAAAGATCGCCCACTTCCAATAAGCGCCACATGGCCATCAGCCTTACGCTGACTGTCCCATCTGGCCACAGCGAGTCCTGCACTACATATGCCTATACACTCCAACTCTCTTTACTCCAACTCTTGTCTACTCTGGCCTTTGTCATTTATCCGATAGTTGTGACCAAGCCTTTGCTACTTATGACAGGATACTCGAAAGTCGACGTCATAAGTGCACAGGCAATCTGCACTTTGGTTGACGACTGGTCTACAGTATTAGTGCTATGGGTGACGAGAAAACCAGAAGAAGCTCTCCAAATGCTGTCCAGCCACAACGGAATCTCTCTTCGCCGCCTTCTTCTCGAAGTTATTTCTACCCGATTGATTGGATTAATTGATAGACATAGTGTTCTACAGCTTAAAGAATCTCATCATCCACAGTACGGTATGACATTGTTCCATCATAGTACCACGGCCTTACAGAGTACCGGAGTGAAGTCTTCTTGTGCAACTGCGTTTCTTTCGGTGAGTGAGGTAACCGGAGGCATACTTCCCCTCCCATAATATCCTTAAAGGCTCACAACTCATCTGCAGCTCCTCTAATGTAGCAGATATACGAGGGTGCCGGTAATCTCTTACCATCGGTTCAGCCACTTGATCATTTGCGCCAATTTCCTATAAAAATAACATGATTATAATCTTGGACAAATCGTACATGTTCATAGTTGGACAACGCGTCGGGAGAAACAGAAAAAGAAGGTAGGAATGTTTCTATCAAACGGTGAAAAGCTGTGCCTTACTAAAGTCGACTGATCCTAGCGGTCACTTTAGTTTCATAGAGTGCTAGGGTTGGGTTCGGTGCCGACACAACTAAAATCGTTAAAAGCAATTTTAAGCGCTGTATTTACCAGATGCTCGACGATTAAAGAAAACATTGTAAAGAAACCTGCATGTCTGAGAAATAAAAAAAAATGTTATTTCGAGGATATATCGAAATACACATATGTGAAGCCCACCAGCACTGGCGTAGCTCCAAAACCCTCTCACATAATTGAGAAGGAGGCCTTTGCCCAGCAGTGGGCACTTACAGGTTGTTACTTTACTTTAGATAAAACTAAAGCAAAGTAACAACCACCTGTAAGTGGTTAAATCCGATACTGTACTTAAAATGTTCTGCAAATCCGAGGAATTAGAGTGAACAATATCAAAATATAAACAGTGAGCGCTTCGGCTTAAGCCACGGACTTGGATCGCATCAATAATGCGATACGGCCCCGCCACGTGAACGCACCTGGTGCCTGCCACAGAGTATCGTAACAGATGGCTCACATTTTATTATTCTATCGATGTTTCTACCTTCAGATGAACTGGTTTTTATTTTACTCTAGTTAGACGGATCGGTTGGCGTAGTAGTCGAGCATTTTATTAATTAAGTTTTTGTAAAAATAATAGTCTCAGAGTTCTCTTTTAGATGTCCTAGAGTTGTAAAATGAGCGACTATCCAACAGACAAGGATAAGTTTAGTTAAATAGATAACGTAAAGTTATACATTACGAAGGTCAGATGATGAGTTCAGCCTTTCAGGATGATGTCCAGGTAATGAGGTAAGCTGACGTTTGTATACCTACATGAGTCGTGGAAGAATGGGACCATTTAGATAGTCGCAAGGTCTGCGTTTTGAATTAGAACTTATTAGGGTACGGAAGGCCCTACAAATTAGTCCTTGATTAGTGATCAGTGACACAGTAGACCGTTAGGCAGGAGTCGGAATATGTGGAACTTATTAGGACCCGAGTAGACAAAAACAAAGAGAAGGAAAATAACAAGACACAGGCCGTTGCAGAGCAGTGTGACTTTAAGTAATGTCGATGAAATAAAAAGTAATCTCACCTTATGTATAGTACTCTGTGACAAAATAACCATAGATAGTAAGCAGGTAAATGTACGAAACAATAAATCTCTGCGAGGACCGGCATTGACGGAATAAGATGGATGACCGAAGCCCCCCCACCATAATAATGAAGTGCGTCTCGAAATTTCATCAAGCGGATAATGGATGTACGAACAATGGATTGCTTAATGTTATTACATGGATTTGAAGAACATTATTACTTGCGAATTATGAATACCTACACTAATGTAAGAACCGAACTCCCTCCGATTGATGGCTAAACTTAAAGTAGTTGTCTGTAACGTACTAATAGGCCACACATTATGTGACAGACAGACATCTACACTATTACAATATTATAAAGCTGGAGAGTGTGTATTTTCTTTTTTATGGGAAAGATGGCAAACGAGCAAGCGGTTCACCTGATGGTAAGTCTAAAAGATTACCGTCGCCCACGTACATCTGCAACACCAAAGGTGCCAAGCGGGGGCTTTTGCTGCTGCTCGAATGGGCCGGCTCGACCGGGTTGGTACCACTGCCTCGCAGAATACCGGCGCAAAGTAGAGGAATCTTGTGCTTCTGAGATTCGTTCGGTGAGCGCGGTAACCGGAGGCCCACTCCGCCCTCCCCAACCTCCCTCCCTTCCATCTCCCAAATACCCTCGGAGGCCGGCAACGCACCTGTAGCTCCTCTGGTATGGCAGATGTATCTGGGTGATGGTAATCATTTACCATCAGACGAACCTATTGCTCGTTTGCCGCCTTTCCCATAAAAAAAAAATGTCGGTTAAAGTGACTGCCTCGGTAATATAGATAATTGGACCCCATTTGGCCATTACTTTAAGTAGTAATGTAGAATCAGGTGTATTACCAGATTTAATGAAACATATCAAAGTCCTACCATTATTCAAATCTAGTAGATAGATCATTAGATCACACCGAAGACCAATTTCTGTGCAAACAGCGCATTTGAAAAATAATTTTCATATCAATTACTGCGATATTTCAATTTAAATAAACGGTTAGACCATAATCAAATTGCCTGTACAAGATTAAACTCTTAAAACGATGTTGGTCTAGAGCTGATTAAGCAGGTATTTGAAGTCTAGAATTCACTGAATGCCGTGGGAGTCTTTTGTGGTTTCTCCATGGCCTTCGATTGTGTTCACCATGAAACACTTATCAAGAAACTATAGCATTATGGGGTCAGAAGTACAGGAGTTAAGTTTATTATCTCTTATTTGAGTAGATGAACTCAAAATGTTTCTACAAAAAAAAGGTAAAAAAAATATTAAGCAAAGACTTCATAAATGTTAATACAAACGTTTTCTTATCTGAATGTATTTTAATATAACGGAATACATGGATGATATCAACTCCTGATAATAAGCTAATCGCTTCCAAGCATTTTCTACATTTTTAGAATTGAAATTTATTGTAATGAAAATTTTTTTTTTTCATAAAAATATGACACAAAAGTAACGATACATACGGAGTGTCTTTTGCCTATTTTTTTCTCTTGGTAGTCGATTTAAATATGACGTTTAGCAAGTGAAATTTACGTCCCTTATGTCGATTAATAAACGATTTCATTTCATTTCACATTACCATATCCGATGCAGAATGAGAAAAAGGCACATAGTTGGTTAGTTGGTGCTGTCCATTAAAGTAGTCATAGACTTCGTACATAAAAAAAGAAATGGGCACAGAATAAACAAGCTAGAGAAAGTTGCTTTATCAAAGATTTAAGATCGGGTAACATTTTAAAATTGGAACATTTTAAAATGTAAACAAAGTTTTGAACTTGGATAAAAATAACAACAAAAAGAATTGGTTGGATTTATTTCGCGCGGTCCGAAAGCCGTGCCGCGTAATTTATTATTTGGACTGGGCGCGAACTGCAGCGTGATTTTTTTTAGAGCGAATTTTATTTGAAACTAAAAAAGAATATAAAATCTAATTGCGTTCAAAATGTCTGAATATCAGAACGGCTTGACGATCCGGAAGGAGATCGGAATGAAATCGTACATGATGTCCGAATGGGCTTAAACTACACGTACGTCCTGAGTTATTCAAGCTTTTAAATTTTTATTTACACACAGTTTCGAACGACTTGCGTAAAGAAATACAATCGATCCGCATTAATAAACTACGATATGTCCGAAATAATAATCCTTATACATTCCGTCCACACACAACGCATCTGTAACATTCTTTGAAAAGTTGTTATGAGTTGTCTGTTACCACCTTTTTCATCTAAAGAGGTTTATTTAGGGCATTTTTCAGTTGGTTATTCTTTATATCAATGATATATATTCTTTATATCAAAATGTTTAACACTATTGAAATTACGAAAACAGCGGTTCCATTTCAAATATCCAAAATGTTTTTAACGTGGTAGAGCCAAGCGGCGGCTTTAACTGCTGCTCGAATGGGCCGGCTCGACCGGATTGATACCACGGCCTCGCAGAATACCGGCGAGAAGTAGAGGCATCTTGTGATTCTGCGTTTCGTTCGGCGAGTGAGGTAACCGGAGGCCCACATCCCCTCCCTATTCTCTCCTCCTCTTCTCTTCCATCTCCAAAATACCCTTAAAGATCGGCAACGCACCTGCAGCATCTATGGTGTTACAGATGTATGCGGGCGACGGTAATCACTTACCATCAAGTGAACCGCTTGCTCGTTTGCCGTCCTTTCCATAAAAAAAAATAACTTTTAGCCTAAGATAACCTTTACAAAGAATTATATTAACTGGATTTTTTTCTTAATTTAACCAGCGAGTCAGAGTTTATGTTTATATCGGCGGAAGCACTGTAAACTTTATAAAGCCTAAACAACCGCGCTAAGGAAGAGATCGAACACAGAACAGTTTTTCGTAGGGGAGGGGAAAAAGTTGCAAGCCTCTTTCTGGGGTCATCATATGGTTAGTTCATTTGTCACCCCATTCCAATAAAAAAAAAAATACATATGTATGTCCTTTCCCCCATGGTATCGGAGTGAGAAGCTGCCATACCGTTTCTTCCCGTGTGTGGCATCCTACCGACAGACGACGGGATATTCATCTCGAAATATAGTAAAGTAAAGAAGCAGCCTGTAACTGGCCACTACTTGAGAAGATTCTTTCGACCCGGAATGGTTCGCCAGGCTGCTCAAGTACGATAAGGCAGGTTTCGCACATCGTTGAAAAAAAATTTTTTTTTTTATTATTTCTCAGACACGCCGGTTTCCTCACGATGTTTTCCTTCACCGCCGAGCACGTGGTAAATTCGGCACTTTAAAATTACTATTAACAATTTAAGTGGTGCCAGGGTATGACTCTCTATCATACTAAAGTGAACGCCCTGACAACTAGGCTATCACGGCACTTGATCGAGCCTCGGGCGCTCGATTCAAATTCCAACTGAATTTGTTATGTATGTATGTATGTATGTATGTATGTACATGCGGCGATAAGTGAGTTGGAAATGTCCGTTTGGCTTCACTCATGCCAAATGGACATCCATATTCTCTGTCAACTCTGGAATTTTAATCGAAAACAATTTGATATCTTTAAGGCCGAAGTGAACAAACATCGAGGCAAGCGCCATCCTAGGCCTCATCTTCGCCTTCCATCAGGCAAGATTGAGGTCAAACGCAAGCCTATTTTTCATGCGCTTGTATATTACAATCTACCTCTAGTTAATTTTTTTTTTCTGTTAAAACTGTTCCATAATATATGGAAGATTGAGCGATGATCTTTTAGACATAAACCTTCTTTATTTAAATCTAATAATTTAGGCGGCTCGGTGGCGCGTTAAGCGTTTAGCTGCGGTGCTTATGGGCGCGGGTTCGATTCCCGCACGGGACTAGTATTCGTATGGACTACAAATAATAGTTCCCGGTCTAGGTGTTTGTCCGTGTGCAATTCCGCGACACAGGAGAAATTCCTACAGCGGAAGGTAAGGTTTTTATAAATAAAAAATAAAATCGACACCTTTTTTACGCATAATCAAAATGACAGCAAACAAAAATAAAACGTCGGTGTTAAATTAAAAAAAAAACGAACGGCGTTTACAACCTCCTGTAAATAATTCCACCAATTTCCGTCACAAAGTGTCGGTGTTCCGCTTGATTGTTGGCAATTTTTGTATCTGTAGCGTTTTAACTTTTGCTTTTATTTTTATAATCCTTTGTGTTTTTTAACGCCGCTACTCTACGATGGTTTACTATCATCACAAAATATTACTGAGTTAACTATTTTACAATTTTGAACGTGGTAGAGCCGAGCCTGCTCGAATGGGTCGGCTGGTCCATGGTAGTACCAAGACTTCGCAGAATACCGGCGTAAAATAGAGGCATCTTGAGTGAGTGAAGTACTAAGAGGACTCCTCCCCCCTCCCCCTCTAGCCACTCAGCGTTCAGAATATCCTTTAAGGATATTGTCCTCCATATATGTGACACCCACCCTGAAAAATATAGTGAATTTCTAAATCAATATTCAGTTTTGGATAAACTACCTCAAATATCTAAATTTAAGTCTGTTACTCATTCCATCCACGAGCATTAGACCCGATATGTACGAACGGACAGACAGCAGAGTTCCGTTTTGCCCTAAAAACTAGTTGATAGGCTTCTTATCTGCCTAGTAGTTGTCTGCTCCAGATCTACCACCACCCTCGCACCTATCTCTGTCAATCTGAGCTGGTATAGTTAAAGGTTTAGTATATGGAGGGTAAAGGTAAGGAGAACCGTCTTTATGTGCTATTTAAGGGTGGCGCCACAGTAGCCGCCGGGTTATTAGAAAAGGATAGGAGAAATAAACAAGGGCGGCATACTTCAATACGTAAATAACTTCTACATTCAAACCACACCGTTTGCCTACGCTTGCGCCATTTTGGAGGGTTTTTGTACTAATATTTATTGTTTATAGCTGGACACTTTCTTCTTCTTCAACTTTCCGTCCCATATGAGACTGTTCTCCTTACCTCTACCCTCCATAGTTGTGTGGCATATAATCACAGTCCTCATGACATGTCTGTGACCGACTTCGATTGGAGTTGTTTGCTGGTGTCCACGGACAGCAGCAGCCACTTGCCAACAGGTGGACTTTTATATCTACGTAAAACCGAACTGTTAAAAAATTAAATTCAATATTTTTTTATTGACCCTTTATTTAAATACCTTTAAACAAAAGTATTACAAAGGGCGGACTTAATGACTATTGGCATTCTCTGCCAGTCAACCCGGAGCGTGGAGAGATATAGTAAGGGTACCAAACATTAAATTTGTTAAAAAATAAAACTAAAATACATGAATAAATATACAAAATACACTTACTGTGTAGTAATATATTTTTACGTCATCTCCTTTCTATTTCGCCTAATCCCTTTGAGAGTAGCGCCGTGCAAATATATCTTAGATAAGGAAAATGTGATGAAACTACGTCGCGAGAGAAACGCTTTCTTCTTGCTTCTCTTCACCCGTCACGCTGTCACGTTTATGTCAGATGTTGACATAATTTTTCTCTAACCGTCTCCGGTATTAAGGATACCGAAACGTCACTTGAATAGGAATTGCTCGCATATACCAGACAGGCTCACTAGACGACGTCACCGTCTGTCTGTTCGCGAATGGGGGCTCTTTGAATGCCGCGATTTGTTTTACTTGTTATATCACGTCACGCAGACGTATACGCGTTACGTTTTGTTATACGATATGTAAATGAAGGGTAAGGTTTTCATATATTTTACTTAAACGTAACCCCATTCGCTTCCCTTTGATGTCAATGTGACCTGGAAGTTGAGTCCGTATTCATTACAAATGTAATTTAATTTTTTTTCTTCGAATGTAAATTACAACCGTGGTAGTTCAGTGTTTGGGGCATTTGCTTTGACTTCATAGTAGGCATGCTAGTGACTTGGGGTTGAGTCCTCGGTACCAGCACCACAGAAGTTATTACTTGCAGTTTTCAATTCTTAGAAAATCTTTGGCCCAGCCGTGGGACCTCTACAGGCCGCTACTTTACTCTCTTTATACATAATGTCCAGGCACCTACTAGGCTTCCTTGTATCTTGAACCATGGTCATGAAATGTTCTACGATGTAAAAATTTAATATTTAGTTTATAAAAGGATTTTTTTTATAATTTTCTATCCTGTTTGAAGACAGGGAATGTCAAAGAAGAAACAAATTCAGCTCTAATGTTCTGCCTACGCCAGTGCTATGTATATGCTACTGTTATAACTCTAACTATGGTATATTTAAACTACTCTTAAAACTGTTACTTTAGGACTTTTTAGTAACAGGTTTACTGTTACTAAAAAGTCCGAACAGCTCTGTTAAACTTTCGTTTTATATATTTTTTTTTATTTTATGGAAGAGACGGCAAACGAGCAAGCGGTTCACCTGATGGTAAGTGATTACCGTCGCCCACATACATCTGCAACACCATAGACGCTGCAGGTGCGTTGCCGGTCTTTAAGGATATTTAGGACATGGGAGGGAAGAGGAGGGGAATAAGGAGGGGGTGTGGGCCTCCGGTTACTTCACTCACCGAATGAAACGCAGAAGCACAAGATGCCTCTTCTTCACGCCGGTATTCTGCGAGGCCGTGGTACCAATCCGGTCGAGCCGGCCTATTCGAGCAGCAGCTAAAGCCGCCGCTTGGCTATACCACGCTTGTTGGCTCGCCACTCCTATATGTGGAAATTCCTTACGCATACCACGGGGACAAGAACTGGTTGTGTCGGGCTTGCACCCACCAAACCCCACGGTGTTCCACCTTCACCGCATATTGGCACAGCCACGGGAAGGCTTTCGTACACAACAGCGGCCCCACCAACGTAACGGACTCCCTCCTCCTCCTCCGAATGCGCCTCCCGGAGGCCATGGGGCCCCGACACCCTTGTCAGATCTAGTACTCTAACATCACCACCTCTCTTGTTCCAGGACCTGCAGTCGGAGATCGAGACACACCGCGATGTGTACGCATCGCTCACGGGCACAGGCCGGCGGCTGCTGGGGTCGCTCTCCTCGCAGGAGGACGCGGTCATGCTGCAGCGCCGCCTGGACGAGATGAACCAGCGATGGCACCATCTCAAGGCCAAGAGCATGGCCATCAGGTGAGTCAGAAAACAGAGATAACGTAATAAGCATGTTGTTTATTCAATGATCTTTTGTATTTGAAATGAAACAATCATTTACGGATTTTATCGTGTTTACTTTTACCTCTCGCACGTCTGATGGCGCGAAGCGGCGCGAGACAGTGTTCTGCACCCGACATGTCCAGCTCGAGCGATTCCGCGCTCTTCAAACGCCTCGGTCGCAATTACATTGCTCTTGTCTATGCTAATTGGAATAGACTCATATCAAGAAAACATTTTAAATAATTCATTAAAATTATTATGAAAAATCATCTAATATTCAAGTAAAAAAACCGTTTGAAAAAAATTTGACGTGGACATCCGGATTTTCTTTTATGGATGTTGTCACGATAACCTCCGGGAAAAATAGACGTATCGTGACCGGGTTTTTTTTTTATCGTGTCCATAATTTTATCTACTGGTTTCCTATTTCATATCAAAAGTCGTCAAAAAATCACTTGTAGTTATTTCTTTAATAATAATTTTAATTTTTTTCTTATTGGAAATGACTCGAAATATTTGTTAGAACCTGAATATGATTGTTTTTCTTAAGAGTTAAATGAGCGTCATGAGACGCGAACTTTTGGATTTTCCAATTGTTTTTATATTTCCGACGTTTCGAGTGAGTCGAGTCGAAATCGGTCCAAAATTAATAAATAGAAGCTGAAGTTAGCCCGAGTTAACTATGACATCTGGAAGTCTAACACCTCGGTCCCCCGTGACCACGGCTGCTGTAAAGCACTCTGTAACATATGTATGTTGGTAGATGTCAATAATGTTCTCTACAAATACCCCTGATTTATCAGTCAGTGGTGGTAGTACTGTTCAACGTGTTTTATTAACTGCTCCGAATCCTTCAAATAATAGTTTCATTTCAAATGTTCTTCATTTCTCACCTTTTACTTTAGTGTAACAACGAAATAGCCGAGATCACTACTGAAAATAAAGGATATGAAATTGTTGAGATTGTTATTCGTATGTGGGCATTCAACCATTTATTTTTTATATTCCTTATGACATATTTATTATCGCCGATTTGACTTTTGACATTGTAAACAAAAGAACGAGATTAATTTTGGATGTACGCGTGATATTTTCATATTAAATCATATAAAAAAACAGTATTCGTTAAAATGTTGTAAAGGCACAACGGGTTTTCGAACGCATTTTTAAACGTCACACTCGAAAATGACAGATCGCTGCTCAGCGGAGGGGGGAGAGCATAAACGAACATCGGAATCAAACTAAGGGTGAAGTTACACTCGTGCTTTGATCGTTTTTAGCAAATTTCATCAATTTCGTTCAATGTTGACCAGAAGATTTCTATTTGTTTTTGTGTTTAGGTAAACGAGAAAGCTATAACCTGATAGTAAGTCATTACCAGAGGAGCTGCAAGTGCGTTGACGGCCTGTAAGGATATTTGGAAGACAGGAGGTAGGATGACGAGGCGGGGGGGAAGAGTCCCTCCGGTTACCTCGCTCACCCAACGAAACGCAGAAATACAAGATGCCTTTGGTTCACGCCGGTAGAGGGTCCATTCGAGTAGCAGCCTTTTGGCTCTACCGCGCTAATTACAGCGCTGTTGTAATTATCATAGATAATAGGGGGGTAGTAATTATAATTATTATGATTATGAGAGTAAGCATAATTATGCAGCTAATGCATTTTGAAGTAAAAGAGTAATGTAAAAATAAAAACAGCTAGAATTAAAGACCCTATTAATGTGTGAAGTAAACATATGTATCTATGCATACATACATCAGTTATTATCACATTTACTTAACAATAGAAGTTGAATAACATTACGTGAAGAGCTAATTTTCATTTAGTTATCGTACATAAATTATAATTGTTATATGAATATTGTTAATAATTAGTGACTTCATGCCTAGTGCAAAATTCTCTACTGTGATGTCTTCCGACTAAAATTTCCCATCTATGTGGAATATGTTATAGCGATGTAGATAATAATACATTCACTAGTATCATATATCGATATTTCCATGGCAAAGTTGCTAATCTGACGGACGGACGGACGATAATCCGTCACTAATATGTTATTACACTGTGTGGTACATGGGCGACGGTAATCACTTATCATCAAGTGAACCGATTTTGCTCGTTTTTCCCATAATTTTTTTTTTTTACACTTGGTAGAGCCAAGCAGCGGCTTTTGCTGCTGCACGAATGGGCCGGCTCGACCGGATTGGTACCACGGCCTCGCAGAATACCGATGTGAAGTAGAGGTATCTTGTGCTTCTGCGTTTCGTTCGGTGAGTGAGGTACCCGGAGGCCCACTACCCCTTCCCATACCCCTCCTCATCCTCCCTCTCATCTCCCTAATATCCTTAAAGGCCGGCAACACACCTGCAGCACCTCTGGTGTTGGGGATGAACGTGGGCGACGGTAATCACTTACCATCAGGTGAACCGCTTGCTCGTTTGCCACCTTTTCCATAAAAAAAAAAAATAAAAAAAAGATCTGTTACTTTGATCTGACTCTACGAGATAATTCGTGTATAGATAGATCACTACAGTAAATTAACGTAAAAACGCGTAGATATGACTTATTAGAAGTTTATCGTAAAGATGGCGATATGCGATACGGTTTGATAGAAACAATTACAATACACTCTGACCAGAATACTGATAATATTATGTAGAAATGTTCGCTTCCACTGGGATGCCGGCCTAACCTTAACCTTGAGACTGGGATACGCGACGAACGGTAAGCTAACTGTCAAACGGGTGTTAACAATAACTCTTAAATCTTAATCATAAGCTAACCATCTGTTTAGATCAACAATATATCTATTTCAAACGTGGTAGAGCCAAGCGGCGGCTTTAGCTGCTGCTCAAATGGGCCGGCTCGACTGGTTTAATACCTCGATCTCGCAGAATACCGGCGTGAAGTAGAGGCATCATGTGCTTCTGCGTTTCGTTCGGTGAGTGAGCGAACCCAATCCCCATTCCACTCCTTATCCTCCCATTCCATCTCCCAAATAGACCCGCAACGCATCTGTGGCTCCTCTAATGATGTAGATGTTCGTGGGCGACGGTAATCACTTATCATCAAGTGAACCGATTTTGCTCGTTTTCCCATAATTTTTTTTTTTTTACATTTACATTTTTCGACGTGACGACGTGTGTTCGGTATGAGTGATTTGCTTTCATTTCCTATCGAAATGCATTTCGTGTTTATTTCACAAAAAAAAAAAAAAAAAAAAAAAAAAAAAAAAAAAAAAAAAAAAAAAAAAAAAAAAAAAAAAAAAAAACACTACCTCACGGATTTTATCGCGTATAAGTTTGTTTTTATACTCCCAACGTTCCGATTGCTTTACAGCAGCCGTGGTCCCGGGGGTACCGATAGACGTCCAGATGTCATAGTCAACTCTGGCCACCTTCAGCTTTTAATTATTAATTATGTTCCGATCTACGCAGAATATGCCCACAGTTATCTCGAGGTCGTGCAGTGTTATGCTTGGTTTTGGATTTAATTTTATTTATTACTGGATCATCGCCAGCCTGTTATAGCAGGCTGTTGTAGCAGTTGTAGTAAGCCCTCGAAACGTTGGGTATATAAACGATATTAAACGCTACTCTCTAATAAGCCAACCGGTTATCAACTCACTGCGTATTAATTGACTAGTGATGTAATTATTAAAATGGAATTATTATTATTATGAATTATTATCGCTATGGAAAAGGGCTATGCTCGGTGTTTCTCTGCGCGATAGAGTCTGCAACGATGATATCCGCAGCAGAACTAAGGTAACCGACATAGCCGTGAAGATCAGCAAGCTGAAGTGGCAATGGGCCGACCACATAGCTCGCAGAACTGACAACCGTTGGGGAAAAAGGTTCTCAGTGGCAGCCTTTTGGCTCTACCGCGCTAATTACAGCGCTGTTGTAATTATCATAGATAATAGGGGGGTAGTAATTATAATTATTATGATTATGAGAGTAAGCATAATTATGCAGCTAATGCATTTTGAAGTAAAAGAGTAAGGTAAAAATAAAAACAGCTAGAATTAAAGACCCTATTAATGTGTGAAGTAAACATATCTATCTGTGCATACATACATCAGTTATTATCACATTTACCTAACAATAGAAGTTGAATAACATTACGTGAAGAGCTAATTTTCATTTAGTTATCGTACATAAATTATAATTGTTATATGAATATTGCTAATAATTAGTGACTTCATGCCTAGTGCAAAATTCTCTATTGTGATGTCTTCCGACTAAAATTTTCCATCTAAGTGGAATATGTTATAGCGATGTAGATAATAATTCATTCACTAGTATCATATATCGATATTTCCATGGCAAAGTTGCTAATCTGATGGATGGACGGACGATAATCCGTCACTAATATGTTATTACACTGTGTGGTACATGGGCGACGGTAATCACTTATCATCAAGTGAACCGATTTTGCTCGTTTTCCCATAATTTTTTTTTTTTTACATTTACATTTTTCGACGTGACGACGTGTGTTCGGTATGAGTGATTTGCTTTCATTTTCTATCGAAATGCATTTCGTGTTTATTTCACAAAAAAAAAAAAAAAAAAAAAGATCTGTTACTTTGATCTGACTCTACGAGATAATTCGTGTATAGATAGATCACTACAGTAAAATAACATAAAAAAGCGTAGATATGACTTATTAGAAGTTTATCGTAAAGATGGCGATGTGCGATACGGTTTGATAGAAACAATTACAATACACTCTGACCAGAATACTGATAATATTATGTAGAAATGTTCGCTTCCACTGGGATGCCGGCCTAACCTTAACCTTGAGACTGGGATACGCGGCGAACGGTAAGCTAACTGTCAAACGGGTGTTAACAATAACTCTTAAATCTTAATCATAAGCTAACCATCTGTTTAGATCAACAATATATCTATTTCAAACGTGGTAGAGCCAAGCGGCGGCTTTAGCTGCTGCTCAAATGGGCCGGCTCGACTGGTTTAATACCTCGATCTCGCAGAATACCGGCGTGAAGTAGAGGCATCATGTGCTTCTGCGTTTCGTTCGGTGAGTGAGCGAACCCAATCCCCATTCCACTCCTTATCCTCCCTCCAATCTCCCAAATAGACCCGCAACGCATCTGTGGCTCCTCTGATGATGTAGATGTTCGTGGGCGACGGTAATCACCTACGATGAGGTGAATCTATTGCACGTTTGCCGCTTTTCCCATAAAAAAAAGAGTGTGACAGAGCCCTTACGCGCGTAAGTAGCAAACAAGTTAACTTGAAAGCACGTTTAAAACGTTTCGCTCAAATCTCTGGTCTCCGTGTACTTTTAAGCCTATGAATTTTAACGAGAGTTTTTTTTTTACATTTACATTTTTTGACGTGACGACGTGTGTTCGGTATGAGTGATTTGCTTTCATTTCCTATCGAAATGCATTTCGTGTTTATTTCACAAAAAAAAAAAACACTACCTCACGGATTTTATCGCGTATAAGTTTGTTTTTATACTTCCAACGTTCCGATTGCTTTACAGCAGCCGTGGTCCGGGGGTACCGATAGACGTCCAGATGTCATAGTCAACTCTGGCCACCTTCAGCTTTTAATTATTAATTATGTTCCGATCTACGCAGAATATGCCCACAGTTATCTCGAGGTCGTGCAGTGTTATGCATGGTTTTGGATTTAATTTTATTTATTACTGGATCATCGCCAGCCTGTTATAGCAGGCTGTTGTAGCAGTTGTAGTAAGCCCTCGAAACGTTGGGTATATAAAAACGATATTAAACGCTACTCTCTAATAAGCCAACCGGTTATCAACTCACTGCGTATTAATTGACTAGTGATGTAATTATTAAAATGGAATTATTATTATTATGAATTATTATCGCTATGGAAAAGGGCTATGCTCGGTGTTTCTCTGCGCGATAGAGTCTGCAACGATGATATCCGCAGCAGAACTAAGGTAACCGACATAGCCGTGAAGATCAGCAAGCTGAAGTGGCAATGGGCCGACCACATAGCTCGCAGAACTGACAACCGTTGGGGAAAAAAGGTTCTCGAGTGGCAGCCACGTACAGGCAAACGCAGTGTAGGACGACCCCCCACAAGATGGAATGACGACCTGCGCAGTGTTGCGCGAAGTCGATGGATGCGGGTGGCTCAGGACCGAGCTTCGTGGCAATCTTTGGGGGAGGCCTATGTTCAGCAGTGGACTTCTGATAGGCTGAAATGATGATGATGATGATGTAATTATGAGCAATAATCATACCATTGAATTCCATAGTGGATTTTTATTTTTATTTTTAAAATAACCAATACTAATTGTATTTCTGGGTCTTTTTGTTTGTTGCGAAAATGTGAAGTGAAAGCGAATACATAACAAAAGAATTTCTTCTATTGCAACACGTCAAGAATTAAAAGCTAAAGTAAGCAAGTGAGGCAATAAAGCACTCTATTTTATTGTTAAAATAAAACCTGCCCTATAGATGTCTATGACGTAGAGACATTTTATAATAAATACTTATACACGGACAAACAATAAGACCCGCAATAATTATCTCCATGGTATATAAATAATTATTACGAGCAGTAACTCTGTGAGACGCGCCAACACTGCCCAAACAGTTCCAACAAAAATATACCTCGGTCAGAGCCATTCATAAGGGCATCCGTTCTAGTGTTGTAGTGCGAAGCAATCAAGCAACGTCGATATATCGAGCGATTCTACAGTCCGTAGTTCTATAGTCTATGCTCACTTCAAATTGAATCTGTCCAATTTACGCATTACCTGTCACGCGGACCGATTAATGTAACGCAATGCACGTTCCAATTTGGTAGTGTTGCATTATCGATCAAACGTCGAACGGCTGTCGGGGCCATTGTTGTGCTGTTAATTGCCATGTGAGTATGAATGCTAAGTACCCTTTTTTTTTTAAGTTTCTGTAGACGTGGTCTTCCAAAGAGAACAATGAGAAAAGCTGCTCGAAACGTTCATTTAGGAAAGATAGAGAGAGAGAGACAGAGCAGATTCTATCCAAACTCACCAGGGTCGCATGGCAAGCATAGGTACCACACCTTCGCGCAAGTCCTCCAAATAAAGTAAAGTGGCAGATTGTAAATGCCCGCTGCTAGAACAAGGCGATTGATGCGACCCAAGTCCGTCCGTAAGCGCTTCGGCTTAAGCCGGACTTAAGTTTTGATATTGTTCACTCTCATTCCTCGGTTTTGCGTATCATTTTAAGTACGGTAACGGATTTATAAAAGTAAAGTAAAGCCTTTAAGCGCCCACAGCTGGAGAGAGGCCTCCTTCTCAAAATGTCGAGAGCGTTCTGTAGCCAGTATGGGTCCGCTACGCTGCTCCAGTGCAGGCTGGCTGTCTTCACAGGTCCTCGATGTGTTCCTCTACCGCTGAGCACGTGATAAATTTAGCACTTGAAATTATTATAAGCAATTTTAGTGGTGCCGGCATTGGAGCAAGCCAGGTCACTCGCGCTCCTTGAAACTAAAGCGAGCCTCCTGACAACTAGGCTTCCACGGCTCATTACTCCTCACTCTCTCATCTGCTTCCAGGAAATAGTCGAATTTTGATTTTTTCCTTCTTTCAATTTGAGATGCCAATGAAGCCGGGTTAAAGTCCACCACAAACATATTTTTATTTTAGTTCGGGCATCTAGTTTCGTTAGTGTCATACCGTGTGATGGTGGCCTAAGAGCATCAGCCACCTCGTCACATCCCGTGGGTGTAGTAAAAGTGATAAAAAGTCTTGAAAAATTTCAAGATTCCGATAAAGATTATACTAGATTGCCAATCCCTTGCCAAGCCGTCAAAACGACGATGACTTCAAATCATCCCTAGGAGAGGAGAGCGAAGAAGAAGATCCAGGGTTTAACAGGCTAACACGATGACCACAGAGCTCCGCGGATCTAATGTAAAATCGTAGATAAGATAAAGCTCTGTGCACAGTATGCATGTTTTTCTCCCTACGCACTGATTGAAAACATTATCTATATGATCAAGCCTTAACATGATTAATTACATATAGCCGTTTACCTTGTGGTATTGGAATATAGCACCTTATGGTATTGGAATATAGCAATTACCTTGTGGTAATGGAATATAGAATATAGTTCCATATAGCCGTTTACATTGTGGCGTAAGAATCTGCGATCTTCTTTCTTCCCGTGGATATTGTAAGAGGCGACTAAGGGTCTCGAGGCCTTGGAATGGCCTTGAAAATCTGTCGGTACCAAACCAGACCAATGACTGGCAGCAGGTGCCTGGTTTCTGGTACTGCGACTGCCAATCCGTTCGCCGTGCGTGGTGATTAAGCCAAATATAATAGGACAGGCTTAAGTCCTGCAGTAGACAATTTATAGGCCGATAAGGTTTAATAAAAAGTACGGCTAACTTCTTATTAGGACCTTATTTAATATTCAATCAACACCCCAAAAATTAGTCAATCTTTAAACGACCGGTCCCAATTGACAGCGCGATAAATAGCCGTCAGAAATTTCATTTCCTACCCGTTACGTCCATTCTTACCAGCGGCATTCGTTTTGTAGGCGGGCCACGAAGCTAACGGAATATGGACTGATGTAATCCTGTATAGACAAAAAAAGGATTTGTTCATACTTTACCTGGAAACGGAATCCTCGATATTTCGCGTTTCGATCCGTGTCTATCAGATCTCTTCTTAAATTTTTCAATACTTTATTTACAAAGATTTTTGAAAAAGTAATATTTATTTAATTATTTATTCTTTATTGAACCATATACGTGTACACTATATGATCAAATGTGTAAAACACCGAAGGCGGTTACAGAATTGATAAAACAAAATAAAAGCACAGCATAGTATAATAATACGCAATGTATGTAAAATATATAAATTAATTACAAACGAATATAATAAACAACGAATACAATATGTACATAAAGTGCATAAAGTAAGTAAAGAGTAAAGTGTACATACATGTATATGAAAAATATATATATTTCAAAATGAGGGTGCGCAAAAGAATTTTATTAAGTTTGGAATACTGCCTTAAATAAAAAGTTGGGTTTAGTACAGTCCAATCAATGCTCACAAAGAACTATAGTTTAGTACTTTAGGCTAACAGCACACAATAACCTTGATCCTTCATCGAACTTAGATGTGTCTATGGTCTATAATGATCGCTTGCACGATTGTCGATGATCATTGTAGACTATATTAGTTTTCAACATTCTTTCTTTATCTACCTATTTGACTGTCCACTGCTGAACATGGGTCTGTCCAAGAAAGTGCCAAAGCCAAAGCCAGTCGGTATTCGCTGGACATGAAGGTTGGTGAACGCAGTGCCCGTACCCGCGCACTAGTGATGCTGCTCCCTATTCCTCATGCCACATCCCTCCACCTCGTTGGTTAGCAGCAACATCACGTACAGTTGAGGTTGCCATTAGGATAAAGATATTTCCCCTTAAATTATTTTTTCCGACTTTGATTATGTTCATTATCTGTAGTGAAGTAGCAGCCTGTTAGTACCCACTGCTGGGCAAAGGCCTCCCCCAAATAGTTTTCGAGCCGGGGATTCTCAGACACGCTGGTTTCCTCACGATGTTTTCCTTCACCGCCCAGCACGTGGTAAATACAGCACCTAAAATCGCTATTAACAATTTTAGTTGTCCCGGCATCGGGGATCGAACCCAGGTCACACGCATTCTTTGAAACTTAATTGAGCGCCTCGACCAACAAATGCTATGGTAGCTTAGAAATCGCCAACTCTATGGGCCGCGCGAAAACAAAATTAATCATTTCGACCTAACGACATGTCATAAATCTTTTAACATTAAATCGTTTGGAAACCAACCGTAACTCACTCTGATACGGTTGATTTTTTAACGCATGGCCGTCTCCGAGGTAGCTCTAATGGTTTGCCCATTTAATTAATTCATCGATGTTTCTATTCTATGATTAATTAACTGTCGGTGGTTCATGCGACCCGTGCAGACTGCTGCAGTAAATTACTTATTGTACTTTATCTTTTATAAGCTCTTAAGACCTACCGAGACAGTAAAAGCTCCGCTACTTTCGTTTCACCATTAGACAAGCTCCAGTCTACTCTTAACGAAATGCAAAGCGACAGTTTCTGATGAATATTACATAAATTAAACCGTAGTACTTATAACGTATACCTTATAGCTCAGTGGTTAGAGCGCTCTCTTTAATTTCATTGTACGTGTGTAGAGTTACTTACTTTACTATTGGTCACCTCGGGATTTTTCCGAGCACGTGTTAAATACAGCACTTAAAAATTCTATTAACAATTTTAGTGGCCCCGGCACCGGGGATCGAACCCAGATCACTCGCGCTTAGTGCGAGCGATAAGTGAGGTACCGATGTTTAACCTCATGGTATAAAGGGACAATCAATTTGTATTATTGTGTGTATTGTGGTAGGAGAAACAGAGATTTAGTTACAGTGGTTCAAATTATAACAAGATGGAAACAAAAAAGGTAAAAATAAAAGATTGAAATGTAAATATGTTGTGCAGTATGGAGTGTATAAACCTACACGTGTGTTTGTGTGTGTGGGTGTGTTACTTTTGTGAATATAACTTATAATGTGTTGAGTTTACTTTAGAATGAGATTACAGGCTCGTACTTTTTTTTTAGACATAGATTAGGCCCTATAGGGACTCTCAGTTTAAAAATCCGACGATTTAAATGCTCTCGAATTACTAAAAAGTATATGTTGATTAACATTGTTATAAGTAATTTTTCTTAACGCAAAGACCGAAAAATATGTCTGTGTTGATATATATATATACATCTATGTCAGTCTATTCAACTAGCAAGTAAAAGAATTTCCATAACCTACTGAAACAATGAACAAGTTAAGCCACAACTCTTTAGGAATCTGCGAAAGTTGCATTCGATCCTTAAGCCTTTGAAACCCAAGGCGCGGTTGAGATGTTGAGCGCGCTTGTGTATACAGAATACCCCTGAGTGAGACTTTCGTCTACCTAACACGATGTACGTAACATAACTTGTGAAATTTTCTATGAAATTTCATGTGAATTTATTCGGAAAATTATTTGTGGTCTTTGAGAACATTGCGGAGGGAAAAGGATTCCGGAAAGTTTTGTGCTTTGATATTGTTTGAATAACAAAATCGCATGTGTTAAATGTAAAATGTTCTATGTTCAGCTGTGGTCTTTTGGGGTTTCTAGTAATTAACAAATAGGCCTAAAATGGCTTAAATCAGAACTAATAGCTGTTAAAAAAAAATCCCAAGATATTATTTCTATTATTTTTAATAATATAAACATGTTTACCTCATTGACTTCTTGCATTTACACGATTACAAACACATTTAAAATTAACTACAATAGTGATTAATTTACTTTTTTAATCCGGGCTTTTCGTGGGCTTAACAGCACCCGTGGTCAGGGGATATACTGCATAGCCCCAACCATTACAATAGATTTGACAGACCACATATTATCCTCGCAAAAGAACACCGATTCCTGCCAAGGATGATTCGCGAGACTATTGAAATAAAAAAAAAGATCCTAAATTTAATAGAGAAGATGGATGGGGGTTAACTAAGGCATCAGGACAGGTCAAAGACCTCAGTCCGCCCGTGACCATGGGGGCTGTAAAGCATCCTATACACCACGACTACTAATCAAGGAATTATATCTGTTTTCTGTCGGTAATTTTAACTGTGCCGGGTTATGGAGAGGTCTATACTATGCTTGGTATTTCTATCTGTATTTGATTTAAAATAAAAATATGCTCTTAGCTATTTCATATCTATCAGGCTATATTACAATTATATATTTTACAGCTTTCGCTTTAGTACCCTGTATAAATTCACTGCTGGACATGCAAGCACTGACAGAAGCTTGCGTACCACGTATGGAAGAACTTCCCATACTCACCACACTGGGCGGGCGGGATGGTGGGTGCTGTACTATTGACCTCGTACTAGATGAGAGATGCTTCTCCCAATCACAAGCCTGAGAGATTGGAGTTCGTCAAATAGATTTTCCGCCCTTAGTAGAAAGGAAGAAAGGCAGAACCTCTAATTGCCGGTCAGAGTTAACTAAAAGAAAAAGAGAAATAGCCACTATCAATACATACCGTTAAACCAAAAAAATGGTCTAATTAATATTGGCAGCGCTTCGGTGAGGCGACAAAGGGGTCTGCGCTCAGTATATATAGGAGGCCGGCAACACATGTTCGTCACTCGGTCGCCAGATCGCTCGTTAATCAGCGTCAGAATGCACCGCGGTGATGTTGATCTTCCGTGGACAATTAGTATATTCCCAATTACACCCTAGATAGTTCTTAGAGCAAGACTAAATCAGTGGACTGTATATTATAAAGGTTTAATGGTTTTATAAGTAATTTTGTAGTAATCTATTGCGGGCGTGTCGTTCTTCCCGGTCCTGTACCTTACAGTACTGTCAGATGGCCCCCGCCGCTCCTCCTACCCCTCCTCTCACCGCCCCTCGTGACGTCACTGCCGTGGCGTGTTGTTGGTGACGTAGCCACACCCTCATACATCAGATCGACTATTAAAAGGAAACGAATAGACTCAATTGAAAGCATTGTTCAAGGGCTTTGCCTTAACAACGTCGATTGTTTATTCGATACACTAGAATTGCATGAGCAATACCGAGAGGCAATTTTAATGAGGAATTACAAAACAATAACAAAGGCGGGCCGACACATAAAACTTGTTTTATTGACCAGTTTACAAGAAACAGCGCGCCGATAAAAGTTTTACAATGGCCTTGCGGGCGTTGCATCGCGGGAATATGTTCGGGGACGATAAGATATGTTATTGTAACCGTAAAACTGCTTTTATTTCCCATTTTCACATAAACCACCCCTGCCCTGCGTCTTACGGCTTATTGTGAGCGTTTCAGGAACTCTACGGGTGTAATGTTATGTACGCTATGTATTGTGCATGAGGTATATACACATATATATATATTATGAGATTGGTGGGCAAACGAGCAAGAGGCGCACCCGATGGATTACCGACGTCCACGTACATCTGCAACGCCAGAGGAGCTGCAGGTGTGTTGCCGGCCGTTACGGATATTCGGGGACGGGAAGAGGCACTGGCCCTCCTGTTACCTCAATCACCAAACGAGCCGGTATCCTGCCAGGTCGCGAATAAATCTTGTATCAATTGATATGTATTCCCGATGAAGATTTCTGATCCCTGAAGCCTATATCGTTCTTAGTTATTGGATTACGTATGGCAGCAATCCTTCGTCTATATTATATGAAAGCTCGCTCCTCCTACGGTCGCGTCGATTCGTTTTCATACCATGATCATTGAATGTAATTCAGTTACAATTAAATGCAGCTGTAACACGACCCAAATGCTTAATTAAAATCATTTTTAAACCCAGTAAAATACTTTCAATGGAAATATTTATAATAATTTGTGAAATAAATATATAAAATTCAACTCCGCTACTTTTATGGCCCGACCTCATTCAATAATCAGCATACAACGCCGTAAACGTGTGTGTGTAGTGATTTCATAGTGAAATAAAACGCCGATTCTGCTGCGAAATATCTTTATCGCTCCCTTTATGGCCCCTCATATAAAATCATTTTATGTGTGTTATCACACATTTAAATTGTATTCAAATGTGTGAATATATCAGCAGCTGAACTTGGATTACCAACATAGCCGTTAGAATCAGCAAGCTGAAGTGGCAACGGGCCGACCATATAGCTCGCAGAACTGACAACCGTTGGGGAAGAAAGGTTGTCCAGTGGTAGCTAGCAACATGGAAGCCTGATTGACTACTCCAATCATAAGAAATAATTAGATGCCGCGAAAATCCATTATTTTAAAGTTGTTAGAGAAAATTTCATTGCACAATTCCGCTTGCAAAAACATAGAATGGGCATATATGGGTAGGCAAAGATAATAGATTTTACTACTTTGATTGCATTCTGAGAATGTTTAATTTTCATATTTCAAAATATGTTCAAACATCAGTATCATTACATTGTCCTAATATTCAGATTTTCCACTCCACCAACCCCAGTCGTCCGGCAAAGATTAAACAGGTAATGGTCTGTTTGTTCACGCTCGTGTTTAACTTGGCAACACTGCGGCAAAGGGCAGGTGGGACAGGCTTTGTTCCCGCGCTAGCCTTTACGAGATTTGTGCCGCTTCCGAAACAGTCCATATTTGCTGTGGGGTTCTACTGAAATGTACTTGCGTGTGACAAGTTTGACTTAGGGCCAGCTTAGCAGTGGGGGAAATTTAAATGTCTGGCAGATATAGGGTATTAATTACTTTTGTTTATGTTAGTTTAATTATCAGCATATATTAAAGGTTCGATGGGTTAATAGGTACTACAGTAGGCAGTTAATGCGATTATTTAGTGCTCTATATTTTATGACTGTATCTTTCTGAATCAAGCTGTGAACATTTAGTGAAATGGAATTAAATGCAGCATTTAGAGGAACGGATAAGTTCAGAACTCTTCGAATTAGTCAGTACCGTGGTAAAACTGAACCCATGTCTATTGCATTATCGTCTTTAGATGATTTTGCTGATTTGAAAAATCGTAAAACCCTATCTGAATATGAAGAGATAATAGGACAATCAACGTCAACGGCATTGGCTTCTGTTAATATGCACAATAGCACTGTAGCAATGTAGGTGCGAAGTTATCCACGAATAAAATGTACCAGTACGTTAAGGAAATTGTCATTTATGACAAATTCTGTTAAACAAGTCTTACCAAAAATATGCCCAATGGACTTTACTAGTAGAGCTTATGCTGCTGCTCGGATGGTCCGGCTCGATCGGGGTAGTACCACGACCAGGCAGAATACCGGCGTGAAGTAGAGGCATCTTGTGCTTCTGACTTTCGTTCGGTGAGTGAGATAACCGTAGACCCGCTCCCACTGCTACCCCACCCGATCGCACCCGCAGACCCGCAGACTAACAATATATAGATATAAATACATAACATGAACTTCAAAATAAAAAAAGCAAACGCTTCTTCGTTTGTCGTTGCAGGTGTTCGGTGGATTAAGCTTAGCTACTGACAAAATGGAGATAATTTTACAATCGTAGGATCTTAAAACATCAATTCCATAAAATTGTAGATCAATCATTCAGAATGGTATACAATTGTACATCGGAAAATAGTTTCAAGCCCCTCAGCTGCTACTATCAAGTAGCCTATAAGTGCCCACTGCTGAGCAAAGGCCTCCTTCTCAAATATTTGAGAGGGGTTTAGAACCGGGAAGGGCCCGCCACGCTGCAGTACTAAATGACAACGATCATGCTGCCCTACTTTATCCACTTCCTTTCTGTCTTCGCACACTTCCTTGAAAACAAGTAACTGCATTCTAAATCTAGAATCCGAGGCAGCAAGACTAGCTCATTTATCTCACATAACTGACTTTGGTTTTCTGAGTCCTGTTTGTTTCATTTTAACCACATCGTTTCGCGACCAACGCGACCAAACTTTAATGTATTTAGAAATTGTTTAATTGAACGGTCGAACAATTTAATTTTGACTTCTTACGTGTGCGCATGACGTTTTGTTTATTGAATAAAAAAGTAATGTAACCATTCTGTACACAAGTCTTTCTTCTGTATTATAATTAAAAGTCAAATCTTCTTGTTAAAAGCTTGTATTAACGGTGATTTATGAGCGGAACTTATTAAATTATAAAGTGAAATTAATTAACTTAATTAGAATTAAATTATGGCACAAAGTTGGTTTCTGTTTCGTCTTTATTCAATTACAATTAAGGTCTGAGGGATTGCATATTTAACTTCGTGGCCTTAGTTTTAAGCTCAATAAGAGTCCTTACAAAATTTTAAGCAAAGATCGCGATTTAATAGAATGTATCTGGTGTTGGGACTTTCGTATCGATATTTCTATTTTTTTATTTTTTTATACTGCCTGCCTAATATCACTGTGTAAAGAATTGCTACTAGTTCTGTCAATATCGAATGTAAGGCTTACTTTACTTTCGTTTATCCTAATATTTTTCGGAAACAAATCAATGCCGAATTTTATTAACCTCTTTACATGAAATATTAAAGGAATCTACTACGAATATCTAAAAATTAATTATTTATCTCAAATATTTGTAAATATAATTTTTCGTCTATCATCTTCTAGTTATATAGTTAATTTAAATGATTGTAATGTTCATCGATTTTCGCAACTATTTATATTTATCGAATCAGTTATCGATATATTATCTGCACATCACTATTTTTATCTAAAGTAACAGCTTAAACATATTACGGAGCTGAGTCGTGGCCAAATTTCAGCAATTGCAGCCATTCCGTTGGCTTTGTACCGCAGCCAAGTTTTTGAAATATCGCCCCACGGCCCGCGGAGCCGACCCCGGCTTCTGACTCCTTGGAGCAAATGTTATTGTACTTGACTAGACTCTAGTGTTTGATATATAAGAAGATAAATAATACAGGCTGTAAATTCTGGAACTATATGACTGAGAATGAGAGCCGCCGAATGGGGTAGTAGTATCACGACCTCGCAGAATACCGGCGTGAAGAAGAGGCATCTTGTACTTCTGCATTTCTCACCCCGCTCCCCCCTCCCATGCCCGCTCCTTCCCCAAATATCATTGAAGGCCGACAATGCATCTGCAGCTCCTCTGTTGTTGCAGATGTACCAGAAAAGTCGCTTACCTGACTTACCGAACGAAATGCAAAAGCACAAGATGCATCCTCTTCATATCGGTATTCTGAAAGACCGAGTTACTATTCCGGTCGAGCCGGGTTCTTTCCAACAGTAGCGAAACCTGCCACTTGAACTCCACCACGTATACGCATCACATACAGATCTGTAATCACCTATAGATCAGAATCTGATGAATATAAAAAAGATAAGGTTATCATTAAGTATACTTCATCTTATAACTAGAGCATCGTCTCAATATAATACTTACTATCAAATCGAAATCAAACACATCAAAATAACGAAAGCTTTTGTTTTCAGAAACCGCCTGGAGAGTAACGCTGAGCACTGGTCCGCGCTGCTGCTGTCGTTGCGCGAGCTCACTGAGTGGGTGATCAGAAAGGAGACAGAGCTGAACGCCCTGGCGCCGCCTCGCGGTGATCTTGCGGCTCTCGTGAAACAACAGGTGATATTCAATGAAAATTAAATAGTTGTACTTTGCCCAGAAGCTCTCCGGGGTGTACTACCCACTTTGATATTTGGAGGAAACAGAGACCCAGAATAATTCCAGACTGCACGCATAGTCCTCAGAGGAGACCACACATCTGTAACCTTCTCCGATTGAGTTTTCCTGTGACACAGGCTGTAGTAGGCACTGACCATCATGGTGGACTGTGATCTCCTTAGTCACTCTACTGTTATATAAAATAGGTGGGAAGGGGTAGTCAGAGACTTCAGTGCATTTTTAAAACTCAACCCTTAATCGCACCTTAAGAATGTGCCACGGGTAGATAATGTGTGGCAGATTCGTTTGCAGCTTGTCTAATATTGTCTGCTTTCACTTCAAACAAACATTAATATTTAAATCGACGTATCTTCTTCAGTTACATAACATTTAATTAAGATTAACAGTTTACACCAACAAACTAACATGCGTGCGAAGGTTGATGAAAGTGGAAGAAGAGAAAGATGCATGTCAGAACCGTAGCAAGTGGAAGAAGATTGTCTCTGCCTACCCCGTTGGGAACAAGGCGTGAATATATACAACCATACATACTAACTGCAGTGACAGTGAGTGCAGCCCAAGACGTTTCTAGAAAAAACATTGTAATATTAGATTTTAAAAAATGCAAAACAAGAGGATACTACGGAGTTTCTTTCGCCGGTTTCTTCTCTATCAGAGGAACCTCATTACGAAACGGTGGTAGATCTTACAAAAATGTAGTTCGACTAGTGAAATGTATGTTTCTTATGCTGTATAAACGATTTGATTTTAACTGAAATTGCGTGGACACAACATTCTAAATAAAAAAAAAATTTAAGATGACTTTTAGTGCAATTATATAAAGACTTTCGTAACACAAAATTTGCTTTCTTTGCTTTATATCTCATATAGGTCGTGCACTTACAAATCAAATGCAAATGCCATTCAAAACTAAATTACACACAAATACATTTCCACCACCGGTGTGAGTTAATGTAATGGGCAATAAATTAATAACGAACTCGCGTTTGCTTGTATCCATTAGAGAGCAAGCTCTGAACAACGGTAACGAAGCTATAAATAATTTCGCCGTGTGTCGCCCGCCTAATGCGACTGCATCAACGCGACCAAATCAGCCCGCCAAAAGTCGAACGCCATTTGATAATTGCATTCGCGCCACAAAATGGCGGCCGTGAATGATAACGAACTACTTTAGATAAACAGTTTTTTTTTATTTGCTATAACGGCATTACAGCCGTAGGGTTAACCACTTCGATAGCCTATTTTGAAGGCTCGTCCAATGAGTTTTTTGAAACTTAAGTCGGCCATCTGACACGTCGTTTCAAGTAAGTTCTAGTGAAAATTCGGATTAAACTAAATTACAGCAACAAAGTATTGCTGAATATAAAACGCCCCTGTTTAGGTTATACGGTCGTGTGAAATTATTCTTTGTATGTATGTATTATTATATGTAAGTTTCTATGTTTGTCGTTGAATCATTTGCAAATTGGGAAGAGATAAAGAGTATGCAATGGAGCAGGACATAGAATACTTTATACTTAAATTAAGAGTCCTCTTGAGACAAAAATTGTGACTACCAGGGCGAAGCTGCGACCTGCTAAACTAACAGTCTGTAAATGCATCCTCTCAAATATCTGTTTTTATATCATGCTGTAGAACATTTTTAATGTCATGCAGCCATTATAAGGCTGGATGGCGGCCTTACGACATTAAATTTAGTCTCATACTCTACTGGCTATTACTAAGTCAAACACTGAATATCAATTATATATTATTTTTATTAGGTCAACTAAACTGAATACAATGTACATATATGCCGACACAAAACATAAAACAAAGCATACTCTTTAAATTGCTTTCTGATACTTAAAACATGAAATTTAATCGTAAATAAAATAAAAAAAAAAAAACAGGGACTTCAGAGAATCTGTTAAATATATGTTATATATTTTATCACGGAATAATTTAAAAATTTTCACGATGTATTTCCGGTAATAGTTAACTAGGCCAACGACATCCAGCTCAAAGACCATATCAACCGTCCACGTCAGCATCCGTTTGAAATCGCCGTAGTCACGGCAATGAAATCCTGCAAGGTGGCCGCTCTTACCGAGGTCATTAAACTTTTGATCCAGACAAATAGCGCTTGCGTTTTATTTGGTATTGTTTAAGTTACAAACTTTTTTTATTTATTTATTTAATAATTTATGTACACACAAGTAAAACGGAAAAAAAGAAACATATTAGGAGGAAATGGTATCTACAAAGGCACTGCTAATGTCTTAAAAAAGTTCTTCCAGCAGACCTGCGACTGGAGAACAATTAGTTAATATTAGATTTCGCGCGTACAATATAAAAAAAAAGGAAACATGCTAAGCAAACAAGCATGCTAAACGTCCGACATAAATCTACATTCATCTACTTACACGTAAATATATACATAAGTATCCAAGTTTAAATATATACATAAATAGAATAGTACCAATAGTTCATACTGTCAATGACATATAGGACATATAGCCTTTAACTCCTTTTTTTTTCTTCATTACTTTGAAATAAATGTCAGTAGGGTAAATAGGTACGACAAAGTTACCCCGACAAGAATGGCATAAATATAATCTGTCGAAATTGAGATATAAACCGAACAATCGTTTCAGCGTATGCTGAGCACAGTTACTCACAGCTTCCGACCTCATCTCAACGATTTATGGTTGCGGACGAGCGAAGGAGTAAAATAATGTTCCAGACTTCAATATTTCATCATTATTGCATATTTCCTTGCATGTGAAGTATTTTATCTTGAAAAATAACGTTACATTATGTTGTAAAGTACGCTAGTTGCTTCATAAATGAATTATCACGATACTAATGATATAATATAAAAGTAAAAGTCCTAAAGTGAAAACTTTTCAATTTAAGTTTGTTTAAAGCTCTTATAAATGTCAAAATCTTCACTGATTCGCAAAACAGAACCTTCTCGAAGCAGAAGCGGCAAGAAACTCCGCGGACTTTTGTAACCCTATGTCCCTTATAATTAATCTAATAAATTTTATTTGTAATGAAATCATTACAATGTCAATATATACTTTCGTTGGTGCTCAATTGATAAGGACAATTGTCTAACAGTAAACTAATACCTCTAGCTTCGTGACAATCTTTGAGGGAGACCTATGTTCAGCAGTGGACTTGTGATAGGCTGAAATGATGATGATGATGAAACGAATACACCCCCTGCTGAGGATGATTGATGTTTGCGAATATGTGACCAAGGAGCTTGCACGTGCTGAGTAGGAGGAGCTATTTCCACACGTCGCTATCCTCGATTTACTGATCCATTTTATGGAAGGCCCTTTTTTACATAGATTTTCTTCATTTACAAGCTTCTAGCAAAAGCAAAGCGGCTCTCAAAAGTCCGCTTTTCGCGCCCGTCGGGAACGAGACCTCTTCTTCTTGGTTATTGTTCATTGCGTTCCCACGAGTATCTAGGGTAATCTGGAAAACTATAATTATGAACAGCCAGACGATATCTCACAAAGCTCGTTTGGCTGTGCATAGAGGGGTATTGGTACCAACACTAACATATGGAAGCGAAAGCTGGGTATGGCAGAAGAGGCATGAAAGCAGGTTAAATGTAGTAGAAATGAGAGCGTTAAGAAGTATGATTGATGTGAAGATAACTGACAGGGTTCGAAATAATGTGATCAGAGAGCGTTGGGGCATGAAAGAGGATGTAGTGACATGAATTGAGAAAGGGATGCTGCGCTGGTTTGGTCATGTGGAGAGGATGAATGAAAGTAGGTTGACGAAACAAATATATGAGGCGAGTATAAATGGTAGAGTCGAGAGAGGAAGACCTAGGCGAACATTTCACGATCAAATCGGAGACGTTCTGAAAAAAAGGCCAGGTCAAGAGTACTCTAAACCAACGAGTATGCATGCGAAGATTGATGAAAGTGGGAGAAGTGAAAGACGTATGTCAGGACCGTAGCAAGTGGAAGAAGATTGTCTCTGACTACCCCGTTGGGCGTGAATATATACATACAAGCTTCTATAGATATGCTGTCTGTTTGCACTGCATTATTATTTACTTACGTGACTACTACTTCATGATTTTCTAGTTTTGCTCTATCTAAGCTAAGGAGCTCTCTTGGTCCGTTCTACAGGAGACTGTATTTCTTTGTTAAATGTATTCATGTTTTTCAGTACTGTAATATATTCATATGTAATTATCTTTGAGTGGATCGAGTGGGGACTTGCGTTGCTTGTAATCCAGTCGCAGATCTCCAAAGTGATCCCCATATCATAGAACATGATACTGTGGAAGTATACAAAGTACACTATAGTGGTAGAGAGATATATGGGAAGGCGTCAGTTCCACCATGTCCAATTTTATATAAATCATGATGTCCAAAAACCCTCGGCAGTAGTCAACTGCGCAGGAGATATTATAGTGCCGTAAGTGTACGCACAAACACAAAGCCACTCACTCGTCTTTACCTTCTTCCATATCGATGTAACACTCCCGCGATTAGCTCGATGGAAGGGTCAGATGCAGTTAAAAACATACGAGACAAACACTACACAGCCAAGACCTGAAAACCAATAGTTTGTGTTATTATACAAATATTGATTTCGTCTGGTATATGTACACCACCAAGCCACGCATTCACTGGTTATTTGAGGTTAAACAGCAACCAATAAATATTATTTTGGTGACAGGACGACCATCGCGCGTTCAGGAGGCAGTTGGAGGATAAGCGACCGGTAGTCGAGAGCAATCTCCTCAGCGGGCGCCAGTACATCGCCAACGAACCACCGCTCTCCGATACCAGCGACACTGAACGTGAGTACATCATCATCATTATCATATGTTTCTAAAGAATAAACTGCCAGCAAAGGCAGAGGTCTTGTGGGAGAAGAGACTCCTTTAAAACTAAGTCAATTTCCTGCCATCGCTTCTCGTAGCAGAAGATTAAGCAATTGCAGAACTGAGGAGTGGCGCTGCGTCATTTATTCACGTTCATTGGCGCCAGACTCCTTCTCCGCCTAGGAGTCGTCTGGGTAGGTACCAACCAGCCTCTAACCCATTTCTGACTCTCAGCAGCAGTACAACTACTGATGTATTCCGGTTTCAACAAGATCCAGCATAAATACGGGCTGTGAGGCATTCCATCATGGTACATAGGGGTGACAACTCATCTGTAACCTTCTTCGATTGAAGTTGTTAGCACCTACCAGAAAACAAAATTAAGAAAGTTACCATTTCCTTTGTCCACTGCTGAACCTGAGCCATCTATTGATCTCACATTATGTAGATCAACACTTTGCTTTGGTCCAGTTCATTTGCCGTCCCTGACCTGCCTGGTAAGAGACGACAAGATGTTTGCTTTTGCGCCGGCTTTAGGTAGCTAGATTGTCTCACCACATGGTCCGTATGGGATCATCATTTCAGCCTATTACAGGTCCACTGCTGAACATAGGCCTCTCCCAAAGATTGCCACGAAGCGCGGTCCTGAGCCACCTGCATCCATCGACTTCCCGGAACACTGCGCAGTTCGTCACTCCACCTTGTGGGGGGTCGTCTTACACTGCGTTTGCCTGTACGTGGCTGCCACTTGAGAACCTTTTTTCCCCAGCGGTTGTCAGTTCTGCGAGCTATGTGGCCGGCCCATTGCCACTTCAGCTTGCTGATCTTTACGGCTATGTCGGTTACCTTAGTTCTACTGCGGATATCATCGTTACAGACTTTATCACGCAGAAAAACACCGAGCATAGCCCTTTCCATAGCGCGCATCCCCTTTGGGATGTTCTGTTTAATTTGAAAATGGAGCACTGGGTCTACTGCATCTTCTTCTTCATGTTTTAATTAGCACACGAGCCGTGTAAACCGCGATAACGAAACAAAACCGTGGTAGAGCCAAGCGGCAACTTTTTCTGCTGCTCGAATGGGCCCGGTTCATACCACGGCCTTGTAGAATTTCCATCACCCTCGTCGTCCTCCCTCCCTCCATGTACGTGAACGACGGTTATCACTTACCATCAGGTGGGCCGCTTGCTCGTTTGCCACCTTCCACATAAAAAAAAACATGAATAGTGGCTTATATGTGTTTTTTTAGTAAGAAAGAAAGAAAGAAACACATTTATTTGGCAATCACACAACAAAACACAAAATAAAAAACAAATTAAATAAACAAAAAACATGAAAAAGATTAATTTGTTGTGCGATGTCAAAAAGGTTCCCGTCTCAGTGATATCACAGCACTGTTTCAGTGTTTCAGTCGGGTCCTTCATTGAGTTCACGAACAACCGTACAAGTATAAAAAAAAATCATTATTAATAAAAAACAAAAGATACACAGTTCTTAAATCATTGTAACCATTGAGCAGAATACCCATCTCGAAAAAGAGAATTAAACAAAAATAGAGCCAAAACAAAAACAAGAAAAACTCCTGCGTGCGTATCACAAAAAAAAAATTCAATAAAAAAATAAAGATCAAATGTTAATAAAATAAGTTAAATATTTAATATCATGATGAGATGAAATTGTACAAGATTATGGTAAGTAAAAAAAAAAAGAAATATATATTAAGTGTTCTTCTGTGATGTTATCAAGTACAACTTCATACGTCTACTAAATGTTTTAACTGTTTAGTACGTAACGTGATTTTATGTAACGGTTTGAATACAAGATTAGTGGATAGATCCGATACAGTGTCTGTTGTAATATGAATCAAGTCTTATATTTCTCAAGTGTATCGTTATCATATGTCTGTAGTGATATCTCTATTTGTTCTCATCGTGACATGTGACCTTTTTCTTTGATTTATCTTTTTTCTTCATCTGATCCATGAGAGACTTGAGTCTTGCAATTTATTACACATAAACCTTCTCAAAAAGTCGTTTGTTGTTAATATTGCAAGAATCGGTAACCTCCTTTTGTCCGTTGGTGTTATAAGAGGCGACTAAGGGTAATGCCTTGTAAATCGCTATGACTACCGACAGATGGCGGGATTATCATCTCGAAAAATACCTGACCAAAAGTAAGCAGACCAATAAGGCAGCTTCTAAGAGACGAGGAGGAGCATCTATGTTACTGTGTACCAATGGGAGAGGTCTATGTCCTATTGTTGACAATTTACAGGCTGTTAAGGTATATAGAATCGTTAGATTCCCTCATTAAGGCAAGCGCCGGTCACTGAGCTACATCTGCTTTGTTTAAATAGCAGTACCCCAGTACCGGGCAAAGGTCCTCCTCTCATCTCGTATATGGTTTAGAACCAGAAAGAGTCCATATCGATATGAACTATGATATGTCGTCAAAATATTTACTTTTCGCAACGTAAATCAGAACCTAAAATGAATGAATGTAAAACTATGAAAGAACGCGTCCAGCTTCTGACCAAGTAAGCCTCTTTACTCATGCAAATCACTAACACTTCATACAATACAATACAAAATATACTCAAATCTACACGGTTTTTAAACGTTTTTTTAATTTTGTTGTAATTAGTACTCGTTTTTGTATGGTATTCTTTAATATTATGCATACATAAAGAAGTTTTAAGCACTTACATAATACACCTCCCTCCCAATTATCTATTGTACTACGTTTCTTAAAACTGATCATCATATTTATACATAACAATGGCAAATGTCTCTAATGTTGAGAATATTCAAAAAGAACTGGAAGGAAGCTTGACTCGGAAGATGGCTGAATTCGAAAGACGATTGAATGCAGCATCCTCTCCTTCAAACACAACACTTGTGCAGCTACGAGAAGATTTCTGTGCTTTTAAGGATCTGGTGTGTTCGATGTTCAGTATTCTACGACAGCAGATACAAGATTGTGCAAAAAGCATTGATGCAATCAATATGCGGCATCGACGGAAAGCTCTCCTTTTCCATGGGATCCCTGAGTCTGAGTTAAACATTCGGCATGAGGTACTCCAATTAATTCATAATAAGATGCATCTCCCACATATTGCTGACACTTCTTTTAAACAGTGCCACAGACTTGGTGGTAGACACAGTGATCGTCCTCGGCCGGTACTTGCATACTTTGATGACCATCACACTAAAACCGAGATCTGGAAAGCCAAATCCAAGTTGAAAGGGTCTGCTGTTTCGATTTGTGAATTTTTGACAATAGCACGGCAGTCTGTTCATAAAAACGCTCGTCAGCATTTTGGGGTAAAGAATGTTTGGACCCATGATGGGGTTATTTACATTAAGCTTCCTGATGGTCGAGAGAAGATCTCCACTCAAGACGAGTTAGAATCCTTAATAACAAAGTTTCCGATTGAACCATCTTCAGTGGGTGCCGGCAATGGTAATCCATCTGGGGTCAATGCGTTGGACAGTAAGAAGGCTTCGCAAACACAGCATAGCTCATCTCGGTCTAGTCGTCAGCAAGAGGCAGTGCAAGCTAAACAATCTTCTTCAGCTAAGCAAAGCGTGGACATCAAGAGAACTAGGCGTTTCGCACTCAAGCAATAGTCCTCCCATTCTTTCCATTCTTAACATTGAAGGTGAAGAAAAAAAAAAGTGTATTAATATTCCTTGATTAATTATTCCTTGATACTTATTATTTTCAAGTAACTTTTTTTTGTTTTGTCCTATTAATTGCTTTTACACTAATTTTAACTTTTCTCACTAAAATATTTTTAGGCTATAATACTTTTTTCTCTTTTTCTCAAGTCTTTATTATTTTATAATGATTAATGCTTTTCTTCAACGAAGTGTTTGTCGTTTACAATATGTTTATTTAAAGATAATCTAAACTCTATGCTACAGTCAATACCAATTTTGAGGCGGAAAACAGATTATAGCAGTCGCCAGTCACAGGTAATTAATTTTTAATTGCTATTTTCAAACAGATATATGAAAGTAGTATGAAGTATTTACTTGTTCCTCGTATTTATCTTTCTAACGCTGCAATTTGGAAAGTTTGTTTTTATTGTTTGTATTCTCCTGCATTTTAATTTTTTACATTTTTATTTTAAGTTTTACTGTTTTTCCATTTTATGTTGTACTTTTTTTTCTCATTGTTTACTATGTAGCATAGCGTATTTTATTGACAACTTTTGCTTAGTACTTATGTAAACAGTCAACCGGAGGGTCGGTGTGTTATGATATATTGATATTTTGTTTTATTTATTTTTTATATAGCTTTGCTTATTTTTGGTTTTATAATAGTATTATTAGGTTTTTTTGTTAGGTGTATACATATTTTTATTTATATTTTTATATTGTTTTTATATTTCTATAGTATCTTATTATGACTGATGAAGGATCCTTCTATTCCGATGATTCAGACCTGTCTTTTGTCTCTTGCGACGATCAGACAAATGATAGCGTCTCTTTGTTAAATAATCAGTTAAGTGATATCTTCCCGAAAAGTAATAAACTGTTGAATGTTTGCCATATCAACGCGCAAAGCGTTCCGAGCCACTTTTCGGAACTCGATGCATCGTTTTCTAACAAAGATGTTCACGCAATTTTGGTTTCGGAGAGCTGGTTGAAACCGTCTTTGCAATCGACGTTGTACTCTATTCCTGGTTTTGTGCTTCTTAGGAATGATCGTACAAATAAAGGTGGAGGAGGAGTTGCTATTTATTTGCACAACTCTATTCCGCACAAAACCTTACTAGCGTCCCCTTCTCCGTACTCAGCCTCAGTAGAATACCTGTTTCTGGAACTTAACGTTAAGGGCATAAGGATGGCTCTCAGGTAGTGTATTGTCCTCCTTCCATTGATTACTTCGCCAATTTGGAAGTGGCTCTCGAAAACATTGGTTCAGAGTACGCACACTGCATAGTCATGGGGGATTTTAACACAGACCTTCTAAAAAACTCTAATCGTTCTCAAAAACTTCACACAATCATCGAGTCTATCAATCTTAGTATTCTTCCTTTAAAGGCTACACACCATAACTTCGATGCCGGTGACTCTTTGATTGATCTTATTATTACAAGCTCTTCTGATCATATAGTAGCACATGGTCAGCTTCCAGCATCAGGTTTCTCCCGTCATGACTTGATTTACGCTTCGTATAAGCTTAAACCGCCTAAATGCAGTCCATCAGTGTTGTATTGCCGCAACTTTAGAAGAATAAACTGGGATAAACTGAAGAGTGATGCATCTCATATGAATTTTACTGCCTTGGGAGTTGCTTCTACGGTTGATGAAAAGGTACATGTGCTTAATGATGCGATTCTCAATCTTTATGATACCCATGCTCCAATTCACAGGGTCAGACTAAAACGTTCGCCAGCTCCATGGATGACGGATGATGTACGGAGAGCAATGAAAAGGCGTGATCGAGCTTTCTTGCGTTTTAGGAGGGTTCGCACAGAAGATAACTGGGTGTCATTTAAAATGGCTAGAAACAGGTGCAATCAGATGGTACGAACAGCTAAACGCCGCTATTTCCATAACAATATAAGCAATTCTTCGCCAGCCGATGTGTGGAAATTCCTTAATTCTACGGGCGTGGGTAAGACGCCTGCCATGAATTGCGGTCCATCTCTCTCTCAAGATGATATCAATACTTATTTTGCTTCTGCTGCTGCAATGGACCCCACAATTCGATCTCAAACTGTAGCGTACATATCTTCTATGCAATCTCCACATATCCCTGTCTTTAATTTCTCTCCTGTAAATCAGGATGCGATTAGTAAGGTTATGCTGGCAATCAAATCCAAGGCCGTGGGATGCGATGAGATTAGTAGGGTCATGATAGCCAACATAATAGAGTACATAATTCCTGCTGTCACTCACGTCATTAACTTTTCCCTTGACACAGGCCAATACCCCTCTCTGTGGAAAAAGGCTTTCGTGCGACCCCTTCCTAAAGTACCTAACCCTATACTTCCTCATCACTTCCGGCCTATTTCAATCTTGCCTTTTCTCTCGAAAGTTTTGGAAGCCTGTGTACACAAGCAAATCTCCAATTTCATTTATGAATATAACCTACTGAGTAACTTTCAGTCTGGGTTTCGCCCTTGCCACAGTACCACAACTGCTCTACTTAAAATCACTGATGATATCCGAGAAGGCATGGACAATAAGAAAGTTACAGTTATGGTGCTAGTGGACTTTTCTAATGCTTTTAACACAGTAGACCACGATGTCGTCCTTGCAATTTTTTCTCACTTTAGATTCGCATCTCCGGTCTTGAAGTGGTTCTCCTCATATCTTCGCGGGCGTCAGCAATCAGTCCTTATAGGACAAAAGGCCTCTCAGTGGCTGGAACTTGGTTGTGGCGTACCGCAAGGCGGTATACTTTCTCCCTTAATCTTCTCAATTTTTATAAATTCCCTTACGTCTAGTATTGACTGTTCGTACCATCTATATGCTGATGACCTGCAGATTTACGTGCAGTCAGATATTAATAATCTTCATAACGCGATTACTAACTTAAATAACAATCTAATAGCTGTCTGTGACTGGTCATTACGCTTCGGAGTCTCTGTGAATCCAACGAAATGCCAAGCTATATTAGTGGGTAGCTCGCGAATGCTGGCTAAAGTAGATTTTACGAGTCTACCTCCTGTCTATTATAATAAGAATGTGATTCCTTTTCGAGCTCCATCAAAACCTTGGGTTATTTATTGATAACAACTTGAACTGGAGAAAACATGTTACCGAAGTTAGCCGTAGGGTCACTGCCTCGCTACAAGTTCTCTACCGTCTTAAAAATTTTCTTCCCTTTGAAACTAAGCTTATGCTTGTCCAGACACTCATACTTCCTATTATTGATTATGCAGATGTGTGTTACTCTGACTTGAACAAAGATCTTCTTTACAAGCTAGAGCGCCTTGTTAATAACTGTATCAGGTATATTTTCAACCTTCGAAAGTATGATCATATCTCACAATACCGTTCTCGCCTTAAATGGCTCTCTCTCCAACAAAGGCGTAACTCTAGAGTCCTGCTTATTCTCTTTTCTATCTTAAATGATGCTACCTCTCCTTCTTACCTAAAGGATAAATTTCAGTTTGTGTTTTCTACTCATGACCGGGTCCTTCGCTCTTCATCTAATCATAAGATTAGCATTCCGCAACACTTCACCGATTATGTTGGCAACTCCTTTACTGTTCAGGCTACACTACTCTGGAATTCCTTGCCTGAAGACATTAGGAAAGTGTCCAGTAAGTTATCGTTCAAGAGACTGGTACGTGAACACCTCTTCAAGACATCCGTTCCCACTTAGTGGTATTGATATCATCGGTCATTGTTATTATAATAATATTTTGTATGCTGTATGTATGTGTATATCTGTATATGTAATTATGTGTGTATATGTATATAAGTCTATATATATATAAATTCATATTTGTTTATATGTATTTATTCCGTCTTTATGTATATAATTGTATGTGTATTTTCTACATTTATTTATGTATCTTTTCTTTTTTTTTTTTTAACAAATTTATTGTTCGGCACCCTTACTATATCTCTCCACGCCCCGGGTTGACTGGCAGAGAATGCCAAGAGGCATTAAGTCCGCCCTTTATAATACTATGTTTAAAGGTATTTAAATAAAGTTTAAATAAATAAAATAAATAAATAAATCCATACTTAATTGATACGGGGAAACCCTGGACGAGCAATTCGTCTCGACCAAAGGGAGATGTTATAAATTCAGTGGACTGTATCTTGGGTGAACCTTCACTTAAGTGGCCTGGCGGTCGGGCGGCGGTGCTGGCGGTTGATTCTCTTCACTACTATTCCTTGGGAGTAGCCTTCCACTTTCACTATAGCTTGTTGTGTTTAATAAGAAGACAACAACTGCACATTAATCACAATATAGTCTTATAGCAATTTAAAAAAAAATGCAAATGGAAATTTCCTTCCAAGAAAAAGCCACGCCAATACTATCGCGAAAAAGGAGCGGGACAGCAAATCGCGGCCACTGACGACACTCGGTGCGCGCGGGAAAAGGATGGCAATAGGTGCAGTTACAATAAAAAAATAGAAATAGTAGAGACCCAATAGATGGCGTAGATGGCGATTGCAAAAGTAACTTTGTCTGTCTGTTACGTTTTCACGGCTAAACCGATTATGACGAAATTCCGTAAACCCTAGGGAAGAGCATAGGTTACTTTTTAAACCGGAGAAGTCGCTATTTTTCCACGGCGGGCTAAGTCGAGACCGAAAGGGAGATAAGTACAATAATCATTTGTTAATAATTCAATCAGTTTAACAGGGCCTGCTCATCTCGAACCCTAATGGAATGCAAATCAAAGCTAACAAACAAACAAATGGGTCCACTTGGTTCCCGACGAATAACTGAAAATGCAACACGGTACAAAACAGCGTTTCGATGCGACCCGGTTGCATTAATGGAGGATTCTAAATTGAATCTGACCTGCCAATCGATTTGCAGGTGGAGTTAACGAGCTGCTTGTCGCTGTGGATCCAAGATTAGGCACCTACTGAGTGATTGTGGATCTGAAATCCTACGCCTAATCTAATGTGTTGAATATGAAAGAAAGAAAGACAAGAGAGAACAAAATAAACCAAAAGTAACGTCGGACTTCACAATTTTAGAAAAACGATTCATTGTGCGTGTCTCATGGCTGGACCTATAGGTCTCGAGATCGGCTTATTGTCAAGTTTTAGAGCCTGACGCTGGTTTTCATCTGGAACCTATGTTCATCACGGATGTCAAATTTGAAGCTAAAGTATACTGAAAACATAGAGCCTAGTGGTCAGGGCGCTCACTATAGAGTCATAGAGCGCGAGTGGCATGGGTTCGATCCCCGGTGCCGGCACCACTAAAATTGTTAATAACAATTTTAAGTGCTGTATTTACCACGTGCTCAATGGTGAAGGAAAACATCGTGAGGAAATCTGCATGTCTGAGAAATAATAAAAAATTTATTTCGAGGATATGTGAAGCCCGCCAACCCGCACTGCAGCAGAGAGGCGGGCCCTTCCCTGCTCCTAAACCCTCTCTGATACTAGTACTTGAGAAGGACGCCTTTGCCCAGCAATGGGCACTTACAGGCTGATACTTTTATAATGAAAACATATATTACGTAACCCAATGTATATGTACAAATATAAATATTATCTATCAATATAATTATATATTCATAAAGATCATATAAAAGTCGAATTTATGTTTGAATGCATACCATACTTAATATGCATTGTACTACTGGTGTTGTGATATGGGAACTTTTTACAAGCTTTTTATTAGCTTGATCTTTACGTATCTATAAATTAATATAATGGAATCTTTCAATTACATTTTCACCAACTTCCAGACGTCCCAATAATTTCGATTTCTGTACGTACGTCACTCGATACACAGGCCTGCTGGAAACCAGCGCTGTAGTCTCGTCTCAACTGCAGCATTAAGCTGCTAAGTCTGTTCGCCCCGTGCGCCGCGCAACGCCTCTAGAGAAGGCAACGTTAAACATTGTTTGTTTAAATAATTGTTTTATTAAATGTTTTGCAATGTTTGTTTGTTTTCGAGTGACGTATTTGTCTAATTGATGTTTCTTTCTTTTTTCTTCTTTCTCTCACACAACCCATGATAGTTCTAACGTGGTAGAGCCTAGCGGCGACTTTTGCTGCAGCTCGAATGGACCGGACCGGCACGGCCGGGGTAGTACCACGGCCTCGGTACTACGGTTTCTTACGGTGATGGAGGTAACCGGAGGCCCACTCTTACCTTCCCCAACTCTATCCCCTATCATCCTGCGCCTGCAGCTCCTCTGGTGTGGCAGATGTACGTGGATGACGGTAATTACATGAGGTGAGCCGTTGACTCGTTCGCCTCTTTAGCCCTTAAAATAAAGTAAAAATACAATAACATAGCACCACCGAGCTGGTCAGACGATGGTGCTGGAAGGTGGGTAACGGAATCCTTGAATGTCTCCTAGTAAACGTATCCAGTATGTGCTCATTAGATATGTCTTGACGAGTCTTATTCATTTCACCTGATGACGAGAATCTTTTGAATGGGAAAAGAGAAAAGCGTGTACGTAAAGTGTTTTTATAAAAAAAATGCTCCTGCTCCTACTATTTATAATATCCTGGTCCGCTATCAGTTTATAAAGTAATCGACAGACAAACTGTTTTTAAACGCCATTTTTAATTTCAGAAGTTTCAAATCATTACATCGCATGGTGTATCCATTTAAGATGTAAAGAAGCAAAGACATTATATTGAATACGTTATATGAAAAGAACCGTATAACCGTCCGTACGTATTGCGCGCATTCAATACAGACCTCGCGCCCTAAAAACGAAAAACGCATAAAGAACTATTGAAAGACACGTTACTCTATTCATTATATATGTGCTTCTGAATTCGTTTTGGTGTGATTTTATTTAACTTTCTCAAAAATTTCAATAAATAAAAACCACTTTATCATCGGTAGCTGTGCTAGCTCAGGAACGGAACCCTGGACTCTTACGTACGCTAGTGTCCTGTGTTAGTTCCAGGACGCCTGCGACACTACTGTGAAGAGAAATATCGTGAGAAAAACATCGTATCTGATGTGATAGGTAGTGACTATTTGAGTTTAAACGTTTAAAAACCGAATCTCGCTCGGTTCGGTTTTTAACCGTTTAAACCCAAATAGTGGTAACGGAAATAGGTATCGAAGGTTCTATTGTTGAGAAATTAATCAAAAACATTCACAAATAAAAAAAAGTAAACACCCTGTAAGTGCCCACTGCTGGGCAAAGGCCTCCTTCTCAAATACTAGTATCAGAGAGGGCTTAGGAGCCGGGAAGGACCCGCCACGCTGCTCCAGTGCGGCTTGGCGAGCTTCACATATCCTCGAAATAATATTTTTATTATTTCTCAGATATGCAGGTTTCCTCAAGATGTTTTCCTTCACCGCTGACCACGTGGTAAATACAGCATTTAAAATTACTATTAACAATTTTGTAATTTTTTTGTAGTGCCGGCTAATAATAATAATTCAAGACCTTATGTAACTAGTGAGCTCAATGGTCAGGACGCTCGCGTACTATGTAGTTAAGCTAGTGATAGTCCTGACCAGAGTTCAAATCCCGGTGCCAGCACCACTAAAGTTGTGAATAGCAATTTCGATAAAGAACTTTACTACGCGATCGAAAACACCTGTGAAGGGAAACTTCGCGAAAAGAAACCTATATATATAATTAAGAATTAATAAAATTAAGAGGCCTACGCTGGAGCATCATGGCGGATCGTCTCCGGCTCCAAAACCCTCTCAAATATTTAGTGGAGCAATTTTCCCAGTGTTGGACATTCACGAGCTCCTACGCATACTCCTAGGCGTCTACGTACGGGACTCGAAACATTTTAACCCTCCAAATCTGGCTTCGCGACGCGTAATAAGTGAGAGGTGTAGAGCGATAAAAAAGAAAAACGCCAAGCATCATCGCCGGAGCGCATCCCCGGTGTATGCCCCGTTTGCGCTCGTTCAAGTACTCGCGCCAGCGCTCGGGCGAGTGGGATAACGACTTAGCAATGTTCGCTAGAGTCGTCGTTGTTGGTGAAACATTCGCTCTGGGGTAGCTCCTCTATAAGCACCATTAAAATATAATTACGAGCCGGTTGGCTCGCATCCGGGAACGTTACCGACGGCACTCGTGTCTCTTCCGATCTCATTTGCGGAACATTGCGATGCTTTGAGCGAGTAATGAATCTCAGTAAGCGTAAATCGATTTTTTTTTTTTTAATAGATTGATGTCAGATTGCGCAAATATAATATATCCTTACCCTAACGATACTGTGCTGTGATCCTGGTACCATACCTGACCGTTCTGGGATCGCCAATCCGTGGCGATTACGGCAAATCCTCCTTGTGGGAGAGGCCTTTTTCCTAGGCTGTTAAGGTAAGGTAATTCTGTAAAAATGTGGAATTAAATCTTTTTCATTTTAAATTGAATTCTAACTGCAGTGTAAACAAATATATGAGGCACGATTTCACGACAAATCGGAGACGTTCTGGAAAAAGGCCAGGTCGAGGGTACTCTAAACCAACGAGCATGCATGCGAAGATTGATGAAAGCGGAAGAAGCGAAAGACGTATGTCAGGACCGTAGCAAGTGGCTGAAGAATGTTTCTGCCTACCCCGTTGGGAACAAGGCGTGAATATACATACATACTAACTTCAGTGAAAAACTAACATTATAAAAAATTAAAAAAAAATGTAGTTAAAAAAATACAGCAATTTACAATTGATGTTCAACGCTCGTTTCAAACGTGCCTTATGTAAAAAACGTTGTAATATTTTGTGGATATACCTATACTATACATATACAGCGTGTTTCAAATTACAGAAGCTCGCTGAAAGCCACGCGGATGCTTCCGAGGGGAAGTAACGTCGTAATTATTAAATTCCGCCTTTTCGCGGAGCAGCGGCTTAATATCAGCTGTTTCGCGCACTGCGAGAACAAAGAGATACTGCACAAGATGCTGTGCTCTTTGATTTCAGTAAAAACTTATTATATTACGTGCGAAATTGTTTCGCTTGAATACTTTTTTTGTTTGGTTTACTTAGTCCGTTGCTAAAATGTTTCCCAAAGTAGCAATATAGAACTTTTTCGTATTTTATTTTTTGTCTGTGGTAAAGGCTCGCTGCAGTTGGTAACAGTCTGTCTCTGGTATGTATGAGTCGATTCGACGTTACGCCCCCAGAAGACCAGTAAAAAATACTAGGCGATAGACTCGTTCTCTGATGTAGGTGCTACCCTCTTGCCCGTGTGACAACACATCTGTAACCTTCTTCTATTGAAGTTCTTTCCAGGTGTCCATGGTCTGCAGTAGCCACTTGCCATCGGTTGTATTGTTAACTCGTTTGTCACACCAATTCAATAATAAAAAAACGTCATAAAGCTGATGCGTTTCCCTGGATCAGTGATGGATCGGTGACCTAATTACTGGTAGAGAGGTAATCCATCTTATTTATCATGGGGTCCGGTAGTTCCGGAGTACTGGTAAAATCCTTCACCTATATAAAAACTCTCCCTCTTTACAATATTATATATGAATCTGATGAAATAAATAACAACTACTTTATCCCGACAGCAAGCCGTGATAATGAAGGAGACTCCCGCAACTACCGGTCAGCGGAGGAGCAGGCGCGCGAGCTGGCCCGCTCCATCAGGCGAGAGGTGGCCAAGCTGGCTGACAAGTGGAACACCCTGGTGGACCGCAGCGATGCCTGGGGAAGATGTCTCGACGATGCCGTACAGGTATGTGAGCTTTGAATACAATATGCCAGTATGATTGTGAGCCTATCCTCAATTTGGTTATGCTTTTTTTATGAAAATAAGGTAATTTACTTCTCACTAGATGGTAGCCTTCTTCTCTGCTTTGTCGTCTGGGTACGTACCACACATTTAACCACCTCTGCTGCCATACGGCGGTATAACAGCTGTTGTGTAACGGTTTGAAGGGCATAGGGAGCCAGTATAGGTAGACGTCAGGGGCGACAACGCATCTGGTACTTTCTTGGATTTAAGTCGTTTGCTGGTGTCCATGGACTGTGTATTTCTCCTAAATAAATTTTTCCACTGCGGTAAGGAGTCGTGAGCTCAAGTAAAACTATTGACTCTTATAATATCTTTATTAAATCTTACAACTTTAAAACTAGTTACTTAGCACTTGAACGGTCAATGCCCTCCTCCCGCTGCTCTATTTATTAAATAAAATATAATTTTTATATATTTTGATTATATGTTCACGCTTGGACACGATAAAATAAAATTAGATGATAGAATAAGGCGTTGCTGACGGAAATGACTCTGTATCATCCAGTGAGAGAGATGAGAACCAAAGTCAATTTCTTGCAAAAAAATGTGTGGACACTTTGAAGAAAGGAAGACCACTAGGGGGTCCTCCCAGAAGGGGGTAAAATGTAACCACAACAATCACCACCACGATCAAATCCCCCGACACTTGGTATACACACCACCACCGTTTTTAACACCTTTGAACGAGGCATTAAGCGTGTCCATGAAGGATTATGAAACATATTTTTTTATATATTCACGCCGTGTTTCCAACGGGGTAGGCAGAGACAATCTCCTTCCACTTGGTACGGTCCTGACATACGTCTTTCACTTTATCCACTTTCATCAATCTTCGCATGCATGCGCGTTGGTTTAACAAGCTTTGTATTACAGCGCCATCTAGAACATTGTGTCGCGCCTACCAATTGTAATCAATATAGAGAAGCTTTAAAGGTTAACGTGGCACACCACAGATGGCGTTCTGTGCGTTTCAACATTTCATTCACATGAACCATTTCAACGGTTATTTAAATAAAAATTTAACTCATTTAACAGTCGTCAAAATTATTTTTTTATTAAACTTGTTCAAAGCTTTTATAAACGTCAAAATCTAGACCGGTTCGCAATACAAGACCTTTATTTAATAGTTTTTTTACAAGCGCAGTACCTAACCTCGCATTTTAGACGCTGCTGTAGGGGTCTGGATAATTCGAGGGCCATATTCGTTATGCCACAGAAAATATTCCATAAAAATTCCACGTGATGTGAATACTCGATAAAATCATACCGAGTTTATTCGAACCGACACTTCTTTTCAACGTCATTCATTTGAACTAATAGAATTTAGTTGTAGGATTTTCTTTTAAATATACGACATTACTGTTGTTAAAGAGCCGTGGTAGCGTAGTGGTCAGGGTGCTCGCTTTGGTTTCATAGAGCGATAGTGACCTGGGCTCCATCCCCGGTCGTTTGAGAAGGAGACCTTTGCCCACCAGTCGGCAGCAGGCCGCTACTTTACTCTTTACAATTGTTAAAAACAAGGTATTTCATTGAAACTCCACTGAAACCACTGCAACATCCCTATCCATCACCACCCAAGAGCTCCCTGCCATACCCAAGACCTAGGATCTTGGTTTGCAACATATTTATTTATACGACATATTTTTCAGGCATTTTAGGTGAATTGCTTTGAGCCACCATACTGTTATGTAGGTTCTGCTCTATTTTAATTTGCTAATTACATTTTAACATGGGGTAAACAGAGATACGAGAACACACGTATACATTGTGTATGTATACTTGTTAAGTAAGTTAAGTAACGGCCTGTAAGTGCCCACTGCTGGGCAAAGGACTCCTTCTCATACTTACTATCTCAGTAATGTACTAGTATCAGAGAGGGTTTAGGAGCCGGGAGGGACCCGCCACGCTGCTCCGGTGCGGGTTGGCGAGCTTCACATATCCTCGAAATAATATTTTTATTATTTCTTAGACATGCGGGTGTACTCACGATGTTTTCCTTCACCGCCCACACTCGCCTCATATATTTGTTTCGTCAACCTACTTTCATTCATCCTCTCCTAACCCAGTTATAATAGTGTGATGTATTTTATTTATTTATTCTTTATTGTGTCCTTATAAAAAAAAGGAATACAATGGGCGGACTTAATGCCTTTTGGCATTCTCTACCAGTCAACCCTGGCTGAGAAAGAAAACATGTTGGCAGGTTCAAAATAAATAATAAATATCAATTAAATATTAATATTAAATACATAACCCTTAATATACTTACATACTTATAACATACATAATATACTATATATAATTCAAAGGCAAAGCTCCCAATCAACGACCTGTCCACATTTCATCATCTCTGCCCTCTGTTGTTAAGCCAACGTGTGTGCTTGAATACGTACCAGCGCTAAATGTATCTAATCTACCCATTGATATTATAATGTCGCCGACACTGCTGTTTGTCCGGCAAAGGATATCCGCTTGGACGAGATTTTATGCCCGGATTAAGGCGTGTCCGGTCACTTTTGAATGGATAGCACGGTGGTTGTGTCATGAGATTAAACATGTTGACTTAATTTAAATGGGCTAAGGTACCCATAGTGGTAATACCAATTTGAACTGCCGTATTAACCCAATGCTCGGCGGTGAAGGAAAATTGCGCGAGGAAACTAACATGTCTCAGGAAGCTGACCTTGCTCGGCTCCAAAATCTCTTTCTCTCTAGCTACCATCTCGCGTTTATAAGAAGAAAGACGTCTATCTCATAGGGGATCGAACATGGGTCACCAGAATCGGAGGCAGATCCTCTAACCACTTGGATAACATGGCCACAGAAGCTCCCTGTTTCATAAAATCCTTTTCTTCAACTTCGCCCCACTCAGTGCATTAAGCAGGAAAGCTATCGAGCTCAATGGCCGAATGGACAATTAATATACATCTGCGCATGCGCTGATCACGCCCGCGCCGACCTGAATTTCTACCGCGCAACGAACCGTGCACCGCGCCCCCCTCCAGTCATGTGTAATTATCTCGAAATGTCATTCATATCTCCAGAATATAGCTATAGCATATCGAAATTCTCATAATATTTTTTAAGATGAGTCCTCCCAAAAGATTGTCACACAGCTCGGTCCTGAGCCACCTGCATCCATCGACTTCACGCAACACTGCGCAGGTCGTCGCTCCATCTTGCGGGGGGTCGTCCCACACTGCGTTTGCCTGTACGACTGCCACTCGAGAACTCTTTTCCCCAAACGGTTGTCAGTTCTGGGAGGTATGTTCAGTATCTGAGCCGGATCGTTGCCGCTTCAGCTTGATGATCCTTCCGGCTACGTCGATTACCCTAGTCCTGCTGCGGATATCATCGTTGCAGAGTCTAACACCGAACCTAGCCCTTTCCACAGCGCGCCGAGCAACTTTAAGCTTTTTCGTACGGCCTGCAGTGAAGGACCATGTCTCAGTTCCGTATGTCATCACTGGCAACTCTAGTCCCTACAAAGTACAGGTACATTTTTCAAAAAGCCCATTTTAATATCTTTAACTGCTTTAAGCAGACAGGACTTTGGAAGGTGGTAGAGTAGAGCCAAGCGGCAGCTTTAGCTGCAGCTCGGATGGGCCGGCTCGTCCGGGCTAGTACTGCTACCTCGCAGAATACCGGCGTGAAGTAGATGGATGCCCACACCCCCTCCCCATCCCCTAACCGTTGGCGCGTTTGCCCCCTTTACCGTAAAAAAGCCCATAGTACTTTGAGCAGTGTTTAGGTGTTAAAATAGCAGTTTGTTAATGCACATCGCTGAACAAAGGCCTCTCTCTCGTATATCTGAGGGGGTTTGCACCCGGGAAGGGTCCAGTGTTCCAGTGACTATCTTCCAAACATGTCTCACGACGCTTAAAATTTCTTATAATAATTTTAGTGGTGGCCAGAATATCACAGCTCATTTTTATTCACAGCAATATCGCCTCAATATAACCTGCAAAATGGTCATATACCATTTTCAACTTCATGTTGAGCAGTATGACATATAGGACAATGCCTTCATTTCAACATATACATACCGGTCGAGATGCAAAACATTCTAATACAAATGAATTGCATCGCCACACCCCAATGCTCGCTTCGACAATAGAGCACATTGTTCGACGCTGCATTCGAAAGGATTTACTGTTTTGCATTACGAATCGATTGAGCAATGGACGAGGTTACAGCAATAGTATTGTTACCAGCTACTCGTACATGGCGCACCTCTGTCTGTCGTTGACACCAACAGTGGGTCCGGACTTACTTTTTGTACGTGGTAGAGCCAAGCGACGGCTTTAGCTGCTGCTCCAGCGGGCCGACCGAGGTAGTATCACGATCTCGCAGAATATCGTCGATTCTGCGTTTCGTTCGGTTAGTGAGGTAACCGGTGGCCACGGATATCCTTAAAGGTCGCCAACGCGCCTGCAGATCGTCTGGTGTTGAAGATGTACGTGGGCGATGGTGATCACTTACCATCAGGCGAGACACTTGCTCGTTTGACCCCTTTCGCATAAATAAATATCGTTATTTACCAGTTGAGTTTTTCATCATGAATCTAATTAATGGTAGAGTCGGGAGAGGAAGACCTAGGCTAACATTTCACGATCAAATCGGAGACGTTCTGAAAAAAGGCCAGGTCCAAGAGTACTCTAAACCAACGAGCATGCATGCGATGATTGATGAAAGTGGAAGAAAAGACGTATGTCAGGACCGTAGCAAGTGGAAGAAGATTGTCTCCGCCTACCCCGTTGGGAACAAGGCGTGATTATATACATACATACATACAATCTAATTGAAGTAAGTTTACGAGAACACCCGTAACCGTACGTTCACAAAGTTATTTAATTTTTTAACTTTTTGTTTAATCTCATGAACGAACAAGCTTCTGTGCGCACGACACACTTGGTCCATGACCCCCAAGCCGCAAACCTCCGTGTCGCCCGGAAACTGGATGCTGTAATTAAAATAGTTCACCAATGGATCCCGACGCAGATGAACCTAGGTTTATTTATATATTAGTTCGTATCGAAATTGAGCTCAAAGATTTTAACTGGACTTTGTTACTAAGTTAGATGTAAATTTAACATATAGGTACTAAGGTACAGTTGTAGCGTAAATATAAAAAAAAAATTATACGTACTTTTTATACAGTTTATTGTGTAGTTTATAAAATTTCACTGAAACTTATTATTGGATAAATTTTCTTGTTCTTCTTTTGTCTGAATATATTTCTCCTTTTTCTTTCTTCCCCACATCGTAAGAAGAAGGATCTAAAGGATCAAGGCACTAAGGATCCTTACGATACCCGCCTTGAAAATTGGAAAATCTGCTTGTCGATCACGGCCATTGTGGCAAATCCTCCTTATGAGAGGAGCTTATGTCCCGCATTGGAATATTTACAGGCTGTTAAGGTAACGTAAGATTTTTAATACCGATTTTCCTCTTCACTGGACATTTATCTTGATAATGAATAACAAATTAATCACACGAAGAGATATGCAGAAATATAACGTAATCGCGCAAATGTTATATACACTACGTTGCTAATTTCAACAAGGTAAAGCAGAAGCCCAATTATTTGCAAACGGTGCAACTCTATTGTTTTTGTAGTCTATGAAAGCATTCAGACGTTGTCTTTAGCAAAGAAGCGCTTTAATATGCCACAAAGTGAAGCGCATTCAGCGCTACTCCATCGACCCGATTGCTTTGCATTTGTCGATAACAATGCGCCACGGTTCGTTATCGGGATCGTTATGCCACCACTCGCGAAGCGACGACTGGATAGTAGTGATGCGCTATACTAATATCGATATTACGCGATTGTGATCAATTATTTTTATAAATGTAGCTTATGGACCCGGCGTTCGCTTTAGTTTGATCTCGAATGATTGGGTACCTGTTTTAAGTGCATAATTCGTCGTTAAGGAACTCGATCGTTAGAGACATATTTCGATGAACAGTAGTCAGGATATTTTTCTTGTTCCAAAACCCCTTGCAATAATAAAATGCACTCGTATATGTGAACAGATAACAAATAACATGTGACTCTCAATCTCTTATGTTCTCCTGTAATATGCGACGAAACAAGTACAAGTTTTTATTGTAAAATACAGTGTGTACTTTTATTAAAAACCACACATTGAAGACGCGCAAAGCAATAAGTTCCTTTCGCAAATATTTCATTTTATACAATTTTGAAATTCGAATCCATGATTAATGACTTCACGTTAGTCGTTATGAAACTACAGAGAGCTGTTTATATTCTGAGATCTGATTGTTTATTCGTTATTTTTTCCTATGATTTTTTTATACTCAATAGACAGCAATTATACAGAGATGCGAGCTGAAAAACAGAAATGTGTATCGTGTTTACTTAACTACGCAGTCTTCCTATCAATAGGTTTAAACAAATTGTTGAACAAAGACTTTATAAAAGGTTTATTATAATGTAAAGGATTACATGGATGAATATAATAACCCCTGGGAATGAATTGTTCGCTTCCGAGCCGTTTCTAGAAAAAATCTATAAATATAATATATAAATAAATAAATTAAAAAATTATTCATAAATTATATAAAAATATTAAAACGTATTGTATGTTTTGGAATGAATACAATAAAAAATATACCTACGGTTTCTTTCGCCGGTTTCTTCTCCGTCATAATAACAATAATAACCATCAGATGAACATGAAACGTTAAATTTTAAATAAATATGACGTTCGACAAGTGAAATGTATGTTTCTTACGATGAATAAATGATCTGAAATTAGCATCCTGTAAGTGCCCACTGTTGGGCAAAGGCCTCCTTCTCATATATCTGAAAGGGTGTAGGAGCCGGGAATGGCCCGACACGCTGCTCCATTACGGGTTGGCGGGCTTAACATATCCTCGAAATAATATCTTTTTATTTTTTCTCAGACATGCAAGCTTACTCACGACGTTCCCTTCACAGCACTTAAAATTGCTACTAACAATTTTAGTGAGGCCGGCACCGGGGATCGAACCCAGGTCACTTGCGTTTTATGATATTAAAGTGAGCGCCCCGACCAACTAGGCTACCACGGCTTTTATTTAATACATGATTTGATATGATTTGATATGATTTGATATGATTTGATATGTTTTGATATGATTTGATATGATTTGATATGATTTGATATGATCAAATGAAGCAATATTATCAACATAATCGACAACAATATATCTCATCCCGTCCCTCTAAGATTCACATCCAGTAGCCGAGCTCGTTAGTGTCGCAATTGATCCATAAACTCATTCCAGGTTTTTAAACTCATCCTCCAGTTGTTAATTATAAATATGTAATGGTGCCTCCAGAATTGGAACAGCTGGAAGCTGCTGCCCTTGAATGGTACGGAATTGTGTAGCCTAACCTTGCAAATAGCTATAAAAAGCTACATTTGATTTACTATAGATGTTAACTGTTTTATCTTTATCTAATCTGTAAGTAATTCTATAAGTTCAGCATTTTCGTGAACTCTGTAATTCACTGATCAGACCAAAATGGCCGCCGCGGCTGACACGCGTAAAGGCCGATCTGAAAATATGTCTCTTTCTTTCCTATGGATGTTTTTATTAGTGTGAGAAAGATAAAAAAATTCACTACATAAATATATCTCTAATGATTCATTGAGTACTTTTTAAGTCAAAGACAACCATAAAGCAATAAAAACTGTTTTGGCAAATTCTAAATAACATGACTTTCGTGTTTATAGACAATTACATATGTTTAATCAAATATTATGAGTATTCCAATGGTTTAATTTGATTGTAGGGGGGTTTTGTAATTAGCTCGATATTGGTGGTTTAATGGCAAGTGGGATCCGGAGCTCGATGGAAAGTCGTTTAACGAACACAGGGTGATACGATTTAAAATCGATAAAGAGCACATCATTATCATGGTTACAAAGTAGTTTTCTAGCCCTGATAGAAACATTTATTAGTAGCATTCGTTGCTATTAAATCGTATAATTTGGTCTGTATAAAATATGTTTAAAAAAAAAAAAGCAAAGAAGAAGGTACCTACGGCGTTCCTTTCGTCTGTTTCTAGATCGTCAGAGGAACCTCATTGCAAAAAGGCGGTGGATTGTTAAATAATATGACAATTGAGAAACGAAATATGAATTCAAATAAAGAATTTTCATTCATATCACGAACTCATTCAAATTTTAGCGTATTCCATACGATCCATACTAATATTATAAATGCAAAAGCAACTCGCTACATCTTTCTGTCTATCCAATGTCTACCCCACGGGAATTTCATCCATACGGACGAAAGCTAGTTACCTTATAAGCAACTAATCAGAATGAACTCAATATCACCACGTCGAAAAAACACTTACCTGTGTGCTGTGAATATAAGAAAAAAAAGCCGCCTAATAAATAACTCATTAAATGTTGCATCATTTAAAATGTAGGGTTAAATTAATGGAGCAAACAAGTGCAGGCTAGGTTCAGTACGCACGTACGGACCGACGTGCGATCGTGTCCGCGCATACATTAACCTCAAGTGTCTCACGCAGCTCGAAATTTACACGCTGTCTATATTATACATAAAGCTCGTGTACGTGTTGATTTATGAAGATGTAATATATTTTTTTATGCACATTCACACTATGTTACGCTTATGCGAAAAAAGCGGAGTAAGGGTCGGGTGGTGTAAGAGACACGGGACGAACACAACACAACCTGACCCTGACCCGTGGTATTAATCCGGTCGAGTCGACCCATTCGAGCAGCAGCAAAAGCCGCCGCTTTGCTCTACCACGTTCAAGCATATTAATCAATGCTTAATGCATTGTACACTTTAATTTCTGAAAACAATAACGTTGTTTCTTTATGTATGATATATTAATTTTATCGATACGATTTACACGTCACTATTCTGGTCTTGTTGAATTAACTGAAATCCTTACAATCCCCAGAACGATCCCGTCTCAAAGGCAGACCTGTGGTCAAATACCTACTACCCCGTACTAACTATACAAAGCAACAGGAGCGTACGAAACAGCATGGATTTAAACTGCTCCAATAGGATGAAATATACTTAATATATATTTAGATGTAGGTCAGTTGGTCTGTCGTGCGGTAACAGTGTAAGAGGCGAGAAAGGCAAAGCTTCGAAAATTGATAAACAAATTAGCGTATTAATATTTTTTTTTGGGGGTTATTTACATATATTCTCAGCGGGTTGGGTGTTATATATAAATGAGTATACATACATAAAATAATTAAATATAAATCATCTGGGGCGGCAGCATCTAAGCTGTCCATTGTTGACGTAAGAAGCGACTAAGGGAAATTAAAAATCTCAATGGCTGCCGACTAATGGCGTGATAACCAACTCGAAAAACGACTAAACTCAATCGGACCAATGACGTGCAGCAGCATGTAAGGTGCCAAGTATCTGGTACTGCGATCGCCAATCCGGTTGCCAAGCGTAGCGATTATGGCAAATCCCTCTTACGGGAGAAGCCTAGGTCCTGCAGAGGTCTATTTACAGGCTGGTAAGGTAAGGTCAAGTTCTATAATGGGCTATAAAAACACATGTGTGTCATGCGATTTATATTCAATGTTAAACTCATGACGTGTTGCAACAATAGCAATTTTATTCTTATGACACGATAAGGGAGTATGTTCTGATTGTTCAAATATCAGTGAAACGGAAAAAAAATTGGATTTTTTTTTAAAGAAGCAAACAAGATGTGCCTTTCTGTGCTGTTTTAAAGTAACACTTTGCCTATTTGGTCTACTGACCAGGTTTTTAATCACCGACGCTGGTATCGTGAAAATGATGAATTGAAGAAACCTGCATGATCATGTTAAGACCAACTTGCATTTTTTTTTGTTACCTATGTATTTTCACAAATTTTGACATATAGTATGAGGAAACCTTCATAGGTTTGTGTACATACTAGTGTTCACTGGTATTCGTTCAACCAACCAACGCGGTACCATTGCGTTATTCAATTCAACGAATATTTGTTGGCAACTCCTTGACTGTTCAGGCTGCACTACTCTGGAATTCCTTGGCTGAAGACATTAGGAATCTGTCCAGAAGGTTAATAAGAGACTGGTACGTGAAGACCTCTTCAAGACATCCTTTCCCACTTAGTGGATTGATATCATCGGTCATTGTAATTATTATAATATTTTGTATGGTATATATATATGTATATATATGTTTGGCACCCTTACAATATCTCTCCACGCACCGGGTTGACTGGCAGAGAATGCCAAGAGGCATTAAGTCCGCCCTTTGTAATACTTTTATTTAAAGCTATTCAAATAAAGTTTAAATAAATTAATAAATAAAAATAAATATTGTAACATAGTTATGTATATACTGCAAAAATAAATAAATAAAAAAGAAGCACAGTGCCACAGTGATCTATAGATCTATAGATTTGAATACTTATTGTTTAGTAAATTATCACGTTGCACGTGGCGAAGTCTTCACTTCTCTAAAAACACTTCCCCGTCACCGGAATATCTTTAACTTTACTACTTTGATCGTATAATTATTTTCGGCAGATTTGTTTTTAAAAACAAAGCTGCCAATTGAGAAATGTATAATTAACATAAGGACAAACTTTTTTGTACGTAATATCGTGCCGTAGATTTAACTATGTTACTTGGTGACATTGATTATTTACCCATTTACATAATAGAGTCAATCGCAAATAGTTTAATTAATATCAATTCAAAGGGGACGATAGTTAACTACGCGGCGGTATGTGGTCGGCCGGGATGATCTATTTTAATTATCGGATTTGAGATTGTTTGTTTGGCGAAATGAGATTCATTCTTCACTTATTCTTTAATAGTTAAGCTCCCTCTCTGCTTAGGAGTTGTTTGAGTCCCACCACCACCATCCGTACAGCGAGCGTGGGTGTTAGGCGGGGCTTAGTAATCGGGGGTGTCATTGGGTCTGTCACTTTTTTTTATGGAAAGGTATACGAGCTGGCAGCTCAAATGATGGTAAGTTATTACCGATTATCAGAGGAGCTGCAGGTGCGTTCCGTCCTTGAAGGATATTTGGGGGACGGGAGAGTGGGTGAATTGGGCCTACCGGTTACGACACTCACCGAACGAAACCCAGAAGCTGAAGATGCCTCTACTTAAACGCCGGTATTTTGCGAGGTCATGCATACAATGTGATGGTCATACCTTGTCCTTTAATAAAACTGATTTTCCCTATTGTGAACAAACTGCGTACCTACCCATAGCTATGCTTACAATCGAGCGGTTCGTGGGGCTGATTTTATGACGTCATAATGTTGATTTACGCGCCATTTCAGTTTAACTGTTATCTATTTATTGCAGCCGGTAATTTGCCGGTACATTTCTGTACAGGATATTTTCGGATAGAATGCCGCCTTAGCGCATTCTAACTTAACAGTAGGTTATATTAGAAAATAGACTTGAAATCGTTTGAAAGAAATTTTATATGGGGGCTTTTCTAATGTCTTCGGGCAAGAAGTTCCAGAGAAGTGTAGCTGAAACGGTGAAGGAACCACCAACAAAAGAATCCTTAAAATATCGTGAGCAAACCCGGTGACGATACTTTTGGTTATCTATTCGATAAATGAAAAATAAGATATGACCCAATAAAAAAAAACCTTAAATAAAGATATTCTGTTCAGACTTTTACTACTAGAGATATTTTGGCGTAACAAACGAGCTAACAGTCTGGGCTACTGCAGCCCATAGACACCTCCAAACAACTTCAATCGAAGGAGCTTACTGATGCATCGACACCCCTGAGAGTCCTCAGGATGGAATGCCTCAAAGTCCGTAATTATACTGACTCTCTATACTTTAGTGGTTGCACAGCTGCATGGCGGCAGAAATGGGTAAGAGTGTAGTATCTACCCAGATGACTCCTATACTGTGAAATAGTCTACCGCCTAGTGTTTTATTGGTCTTCGGAGGGCGTAGTCCGGTCGGTTCGACCCAGACTTACTACAGACAGACAGTTACTAACATACACACTACAGAGAGGTAGCCTCTACCACAGATAAAAAATCAAATGCGAAAAGGTGGTACCTACCCATACCACACCGAGGCAGAGAACGAACCCACCACCAGCTAAAATGAAAAGTAGACGCCATCGTCGAGTGATTTCGTTTACAAATAACAAGCTAACGAAGAACCGAAACTTTCAATTGAGAATAACGAGATCGAGATGCCGACAATTGACAGATGCAAGAGGCGTCGGCGTCGGCGCCGGCGCACGCGCATGCATTGCGCGCGTGCAATGCGTCTCGACTGTCTGTTACTGCTAATATTTGCCCGTTCACGACTCTGTGGTTTATGCACGAGTATAGAATACCAGTGTGATGTTGGCGTTAGAATTTGCCAAACCCCTTTTCTTGCCATTGTTGACGTAAAAAGCGACTAAGGGAAAAGCCTTAAAAGTCCCAATGGCTACCGACTAATGGCGTGATAAACAGAACCATGTCGAAAATTACTAAAACGACTAAACCTAATCAGACCAATGACGGGCAGCAGCATGTCCTTATGGGAGAGGCATATGTCCTGCAGTGGACAATTTACAGACAGGAGTGATAAAATCATCGGTTCTCCATTCGATTTTTAACGAAAGTCAACTTTTCAATATAAATATTCAACGTCTTCTTCTTTACCGGCTTGCCAATAGTCTACTCCTGGACATAGTCCTCCTTCCAACGAGGAAGACTTACCACAATCGTCACCACCACCACCGCCACTCTGCTCATCCCATTTCAGGGAAGGCAGATTATTGTCCCTTTCATACTTCGTTACATTAAAGTAAATGCAGTGAAGTATTATTTCAGCTACACCAACTGAAGTACTATTTGAATTTTCATTTAACTTTATTGACATAATAAACCGTAGTAGCTCGGGGGCTAGGGGGATAGTTTTAATTTTATAGCACCTGGATCGAACCCGGGTACATCGTTACGGTTCGTCGAATATACAATAGTATCAATGACAACTTTCTTAGAGCAATTATAAAGCAACTAGAGGTCAATTGAATTAAACGAAGATGTAACAGTTTGGTAACAACGTCGGCGGCGAGCGTTTGATTGTGATTATGTGTGTGTGTGTTTTCGCGTCAGTGTGCGTTATGTTTGATGTTCCCTATATCGTATTTTCCGTTTCAGGTAAGACTTGTGTTAGCTGTGGCCGATAATAATCTCGTATCGGTAAGCGAATTAACTTAATCACTTATTTTATTTATTTAATTATTTATCTACACATGTAAATAAGAGAAAAAAAGAAATATGATAGGAGAAAAATGGTATGTAAAAGCTACTGCTTATTTCTTAAAATCTCTTCCAGCAGACCTGTCAGGAGAATAGTTATTCACTGGTAGAAGAAGATCGCGTACAATACAAAAAAAAACATACATATAGGCAATACGTTCTATATAAATCTACATACATACTACTTATACATAAATATATTCAGTATAGAGAGAATAATTCCTCTTTTATAAAAGAATACTGGCTCTTTTTTTAAATACAGAAATAGTTTTGCAGTCACGTTATGTTTGGTGGGAGAGAATTTCACACTGTAACTGACACAGAGAATGAGTGGGAATATAACGCGTATTTATGAGGAGGGAATTAAGATGGGTTCTGCAGGGAATGAGAGATGGACGAGCGAAAGAGAATCGCTCGCGCAGGTACGACGGGGTTGTTGGGTGACACAGGATATTAAAAAGCAGACATACAATCTTAGTGTTTCTACGAAAACGAATTGGGAGCCACTTGAGATCGTCGCGAAGATGAAAAACATGGTCAAACTTGCAAATTCCGAATCATATGTTAACCCCTCTAGTTAAGTTGAGTTAAAACTAAATTATTAAAGAGTTCTTCAGCTTGTTTTAAAACCAATGAATGCTGAAAAAAGTACCACGAAGCGCAGTACGCCATTGCATTAGTAATGCTGTGTGCTTCAATGTTTGAAGTGTCCACCGGTACTATGATATTTTCCGCACTGTCTGGCTTAAAGTAAAGTAAAGTAGAAAGCAGCCTGACAGTACCCACTGCTGAGCAAAGGCCTCCTTCTTAAATATCTGAGGGCGTATAGGAGCTGGGAATGGCAGCCACGCTGCTCCTCTTCACATATCCTCGAAATAATATTTTTTTATTTATTTCTCAGACATGCAGGTTTCCTCACGATGTTTTCCTTTACTTCAAGCACGTGGTAAATACAGCACTGAAAATTGCTATTAACAACTTTAGTGGTGCCGGCATCGGGGATCGAACCCAGATCACTTGCGCTCTATGATACTAAAGTGAGGGACCTGATCACTAGGCTACCACATACGTTGTCTGGCTTAACCCAAATAAGGTCGTAGAGGTCAATATCGAGCGGCAGAACATCAACGTTATGCATAACTCATATCAGTAGATTAAGCTAGACTTTACTGCGCTACGCTTAAGTTGTATTCCGACCTGTTGGCTCGAATCTAGACTTAGCCTAGATTGCACCCGACAGGTGGCGTTGTAATCGGATTACGTGTGAAGCTAACTAATAAATAACAAGTTATCAGCATGTTAATGAATCCACTTTGGTACAACATCGACCAGGGGGCGAAGTAAATTGCTATTCCGATTAGACGACTTTTTTTAACGTGGTAAAGCCGAGCGACGGCTTTTGGTCGTGGGTACCTCGCTCACCGAACGACATTCAGAAGCACAAGATGCCTCTGCTTCACTCCTGTGTTCTGTGAGATCCTGGTGTTACCCCTGTCGAGCCGGCCCATTCGAGCAGCAGCAGAAGACCCCGCTTGACTCTACCACGTTGAAATAGATATATTGTTGATCTAAACAGGTGGTTAGCTTATGAATAAGATTTAAGAGTTATTGTTAACACCGGTTTGACAGTTAGCATACCGATCGCCGCGTATCCCAGTCTCTAGGTTAAGGTTAAGCCGGCATCCCAGTGGAAGCGAACACTTCTACATAATTTGTAAACAATTTTTCAAGCCTTTTCCTTGGTAGCCTCTTGCGACAGCCACAGGAGTTGGGGGAGGGGAAGGGGTTGCAGATTGATACATCCATACCACATGGTCAATTACTAATTATCTTAAAGATACCATCGCGTTGAAAATCGACTACCCACAAAACCACAAAACCTCTATTACCAATAACCGAGCTTCGCACTCCGACCGTACAATTTAATATGCATTAATCGAATCTGAGACCATTCGGTCGCGCCGTCCTTAATTATTGCAACTGAGGCGCGCGTCAATTCTCGCTTCAATGACACTCGTAATACAAACTATATTTGTATGTTTGTGCCCACGCGAAGATTATGTCCACTGTGTCGCGTATGTAAATACAATTTTAGACCTTATTTACACTCAGGGCGTCGATATGAGGTTCGAAGATTGCCTACGAACGTTTCGGGGACGGAACCCGTCGCATGTGGCGTATCAATATCTCCTAACCTAATTAAATCGGCGACGTAATTATTCGGATATAGGGGATATCGTGTTTTGTGAATTAAACTTGACACTTGACACAATAATTTGACTAAGATTTTAATATATTTCTTTTCTATTTGGAGTAGGAAGCGTACGAGCAAGCGGTTTACCTGATGATAAGTGATTACCGTCACCCACGTACATCGGCAGGGGCGTTGCCGGCCTTTAAGGATATTTGGAGAATGGGAGAGAGGATGAAGACGGAGTATAGGGGAAGGGCGAGGGGGCCTCCGGTTGCCTGACTCACCGGACGAAGTAGAAATCATATATAAGCGTGATAGAGCCAAGCGGCGGCTTTAACTGCTGCTCGAATGGGCCGGCTAAACCGGTTTGATACCACGGCCTCGCAGAATACCGGCGTGAAGTAGAGGCATCTTGTGCTTCTGCGTTTCGTTCGGTGAGTGATGTAACCGGAGGCCCACTCCCCTCCCGATTCCATTCCTCTTCCATCCCATCTCCCAAATATCCTTAAAGACCGGCAACGCACCTGCATCATCTATGGTGTTGCAGATGTATGTGGGCTACTGTAATCACTTACCAGCAGGTGCACCGCTTGCTTTTTTGTCGTCTTTTCCATAAAAAAAATTATAAGGCCAATTATCGGTGTTTCTCGACGTGTTTAAATCTACAACACATCCGCAGCAGAGTTCTGCCTATCTTCGTATATAACGAACCGACATAGCCTCAAGGATCAGCGTCAGCAATCGTTGTGACAGGAAGTTTGCTTCTCGAGAAGCAACCTCGTACATGCAAGCAGAGCGTAGGACGAACCCCCACAAGATCGACGACGTCTGCACAGCCTTGCCTTATAGTCGCTTACGTACATCTGCAACACCAGAGGAGCTGCAGGTGCGTCGCCGGCTTAGGACTCCGGTTACCTTACTCCTGTAACTATTCATTTCGTTCGGTTATCGAGGTAACCATAGGCCTACTCCTCCCCTCTTCCAACCTCTTGCAGGTGTACGTGGGTGACGGGTATCACTTACCATCTGATGAGGAAGCTCGTTTGCCCCCATTCCAATTCAAAAGAAAGAAATCATCAACTGTTATGTCATGAACAATCGCCACACGACATCAAAACTTTTCATGCTTTTAATGATTTCTTAAGACAACAAATTTACGATACGATCCTTTCGATTTTTTTACCCCGATATAGTGGAAGTAGACGCCCACTTGTGCAGGTCAACACTATCAAAATTAAATCAGCAATTACTGATTTCAAAATTCGCATGGACTCTGCAACATTTAATAAATAAGAGCTATATCAAGAATTTTACGCAACGTATGAAATTTCGCGGAACTCTCTGAGATATTCAAATATTCGTTTTACGTGCATCAATTTATAACTTTGCTTTACCGTACTTGGTCACGTATTTTAAATTAAAATAACATGCGAAAGCGTCACTCAACTAAAATTAGGACTTTTTAAAATCTCTACATGATAGAGCGTCTGTTTCTGCTGCTGGTATGGACCGGCTCGACCAGAGTAGCGACACGGCCTTGCTGAATACCGGCGTGAAACAGAGGCATCTTGTGCTTCTGCATTTCGTTCGGTGAGTGAGGTTACCGGAAGCCCTTTACCCTCTCCCTCTCTAGCAATACCCACCCAAATACCATTAAAGGCCGGCAACGCTCTCACCTGTAGCTCCTAAGGTGTTGCAGATGTAGGTGGGCGACGGTAATCACTTACCTTAAGTTGAGCCGCTAGCTCGTTTGACCCCTTTCCCATTAAAAAAGAAAACATGGACAATTACACTTGTGCCGTTATAGAATATCGTATATTGATACATTACAGCTATCTCGATATAACCAATACTGGAGCGATCAGATATATTTGTCCTTTCAACTCACTGTTCGCCAGAGCTTATTTGGGACAACATGACAGGCGGTGAGCTCGTCGCCGTCGTAGTGTCCAAATCAACGATCGCCATATCGTACATAAACTCGAGACACGTTAATCGAACTCGAATCTCCCGATTCAGAGACAGATCCACTAACAAAACGGCTGTCGTGGCTCTCCGTATTGCTATTGATTATTATACATCATTCGACTCTATAATAAAAAAAATCTAATAACATCGTAGCAACCCGTAATAAAACTTGATTTAAAATATTCAAATTGTAATTCCATCTATAGTTTATTCCAATCTTACTTAGAAGCAATTTATTTCATAAATATGAAAATTTTATCGTTACGTTGTATTCGTATACGATTATTACGTCATAGCTACGTCATTGGGTACGGGAAAGACAATGCTGGTTAAAGCTTCTGTTTCCTTACAGCCTGATGATGAGTTGTCAGAAGTCGTCACATCGGTCAGAGTAGCATACTGACGTCTGTAACCCATAGAGATGGTTTAAGGATTTCCACTGGACACAGCATAGTCAGACGGTCTTTAACGTAACTCACTGATTGCATCTCCGGCACATATGCGAGCCTGGTCCCCTTACACGCAGAATCATGAGTAGTGGGTATAAGACCCACGGGACGAAAGATGGTGGTAGATTCTCTGGTCGCTACTCCACGGCGATGTTCTCAGTCATTAGGGTTTAGTAAATTATTGTTATTATACTATCAACAGATGAAGGGATAAACATCTCGAAAAATATTAGACCAAAATTTAAGCAGACCGATGACGGTCAGCAGCGTCTAGGGTGCGAGGTGTCTGGTTCTGCTGTCGCCGATCCGACCGCTGGGCGTATGGCAATTCCTCCTTATGGCAGAGGCCTGTGTCCTGCAGTGGGCTGTTTATATTGTAAGGCTTAGTTTAGCTCGTAACGTGGCAGGGCCACTGCAGACATGAGTTTTCATATCAACGACAACCTTGTACCTATGCACTCATGTACGGTGCGACGTTTGAAATAGAGGATATCCGTAAAGTTACTCCTATCATCTTTTTATGGGAAAGCGGCTTACACGCACATCTGCAACACCGAAATTGCTGCAGGTCCTTGCTCTCAAGGATATTTGGCGGATGGAAGGAATGAGGGAAGGGGAGTTGGGAGAGGGGGGCAGTTGGCTTCCGTTTCGAGGTAACCTCCGAAGGAAACGCAGAAGCACAATATGTCTCTACTTCACGCCGGTATTCTGCGAGGTCGTGGTATTACTCGGATCGGACCGACTCATTCGAGCTGCAGCAAAAGCCGCCGCTTGGCTCTATCTCGCCCAAAAAGTTACTCCTATTATTGTTTTATGGGAAAAGCGGGGAAACGAGCAAGCGGCTCCCCTGATGGAATGCAATTACCGTCGTCCACGCACATCTGCAACACCAAAATAGCTGCAGATGGGCTGTCTGCCCTCATGGTTGTTCGGAGGATCCAAGGGATTACAGGGCCCCTCCCCGTCCAGTTGTCCAGTTGAGAGAGAGAGAGGGGGCAAGAGGCCTTCGGTTACCTCACTCACAGCAGAGGCAGACACTTCTGCTTGGCTTTACCTCGTAAAGAACTCCTACCCGATAGAAACGGGGTTGTTACGTCAATTTTTTTTCTGTAGGGTCATTTATCCAACAATGAAACTACTTTAAATTGATCTCACTGTTACTTCATAAAATACTAAAAAGTAGTATAAGGAAAATTAGCAGTTAAGTCCGACTTTTTGTTCTATTATTAGCGCAAATAAAGTTTAAATATATAAAGTTACAACAGGTCATGATAATTATATGAAAAAAAAACCTTTCATATCCTACCGAGCCTTCTAAATCTGGTTAACCTGTGTGCTTAATTATAACCTAACCGCCCTTGCAACTATCGGTGTTGTATGATGTATTTGTCGAAATCCATCCCTCTGAAATGCAGCTCCATTATTTATTTAGTGCGCTGTAATTGCCACTCAAAACAGTGTCTTAATTAACCAGAAACTGTCAGAAGCTGCAACTACACGAGCGTGTGCTTATATTAACAAGATGAAGCGATCGGCTCAGGCTCGGGTTGTTCAATGTGATTATTCAACGAGAATCTATAACCGTTGTCTAAAGCCTAAGTTGATGCTATTATGTCACAGGGTTCAGAATGCGTTATCGTTTCTAGAATCGCTTAATGAATACCGCTTTTATATTTTCTCTCTTCTTTTACAGCTTATTCTTACTTCTGTTCTGCTGGACGTTACGACGTCGCAATATGTTATATTCTCTTACCCTCCTAATAATGTATGAATTATATAATATATATTTTTACGTGGTAGAGCCAAGCAGCGGCTTTGCTGCTACTCGAATGGGCCGGCTCGACCGGATTGGTAGCACGGCCTCGCGGAATACCGGCGTGAAGTAGAGGCATCTTGTGCTTCTGCGTTGCGTTCGGTGAGTCAGGTAACCGGAGGCCTAATACCCCTCCCCATACCACTCCTCATCCTCCCTTCTATCTCCCAAATACCCTTAAAGGCCGGCAACCCTACTGCAGCAACTCTGGTGTTCCAGATGTACGTGGGTGACGGTAATCACTTACCATCAGGTGAACCGCTTGCTCGTTTGCCGCCTTTCCCATAAAAAATAAAAATGTACCTTTGATTCCAATAGAAAACGTATATCTCTGAACTAAATAAACAGGTACATCCAACTTGTAGATAACAGAAATCGCGACCGCTTATAAAACGACGCTATCATCCATCCCTGTAATAACTACCTTGTTTTGCATTTTCCCCGCTGCTCATAAATTCATAATTAAATAGCGGACTACGGCTTTGCCTCGTTACTGAGCTCAATTTTATTTAATTTTTCCCCGTCTATCCTCCATCCATCCCCCTAGTAGAATTACCACGGTCCACTCTTAAACTCCGGCTCCGTTGAAAGAGAAATACAACATTTTCACTTTTGAAATATTACGTTGAAAGGTAAGTCGGATTTCTGTACTTACTACGCTATACAAAGTGAAAATTTATGTAGTTGTATTATATTCAAGGTGTTATTCATTTCAACAGTCAGCCTACATATCTGACAAGCTGTGAGTTACATTGATCGAGTGCCAGCCGATGAGTATATTTCGGCTGCTACAAATCATCAAAACTTTAAACTGGGCGAGGGAAATAGAAGATCAGTGCCAGTTCGTTAAAACTTGCAACACAATAATTACCTATTATTTTCAATTTAGAAGTTGTCACTCTATTCGATCTAAAATGAACATCTTTGATCTATAAACGTTGAAATTACATACTCTGTTAGTTTAAATAAAACATCTCTTTCCGTTCCATCTCGGATAATAACCATATGCTCAGAATTCTGCCTTGCTACGGATTCAGGGCAGTTAACCTAACGCCATCTTCGAATCGAACTAAACAAGGATCAACCAACGGCATAAGTAACGAATCGTCTTCATAGATGAGCTAGAATTTCTAATCAATAATTAACCCGATTCGGAGCGTTCATCATACGATCATGTGTCTGAACCACATCTGTTTTCATGTTCCAATTACAGAAGTTATACGCGTTTGATGTCGGAACTCTAATCATCTCTAAACTCTTATTGTCTTCTTATTGTTCGACCTTTGCTTTGACCTCAACAACTTTAAGTATTTATGCAAAGTTATATTTCAGGACTCCGTATGGAGCTCCGTGTGTCCGTCCGTACATCCTACCTTTAAAGGGATCTTTCAAACCGTAATAGGTGCCCGGTTAAAATTCACAAAAATATCTGTTGTTAAGATATCCCATCAAATTCTGTAAAAAAAAAATGAAAACTTAAGCGGGGCCCACATATACATAAAAAACGTTTTTTGGGTTGTACTCTATTATTTTAAAGTGGCAACACATGCAAGTGTCTCAAACTTGGCGTTTTACACACTGTTAAGAGCCACACTGAGCTTTGAAACAGTTCAACTTGTACACACTCGAAGGGTTGTTAAATAAAACGACAACTGTATACTGGTCTAAGCTGGTATATTTGAACATATTAGATCAACATTCTTATTACCTTTATAAAAGGCAAACCATATCGCGTACTAAATGTGTCTAGCGCCATCTAGTTTGTATGTAGAATTTTACATAAAATTATAAGAGCAGTTTGAAGTATACATTAATAATATGCGTCTTTAACACACACTATAGTGCAAAATCTACAGTAAACCGACGTAGCGAAAGCATTTGATAGGGTTTGGTATAAAGCGCTTCTTTCAAAGCTTTCATCTTACGGGGTTTCCGAGAGATTGTGCAACTGGGTCACCAGCTTCCTCACGGATCGGAGCATCAAGGTTGTTGTCGTCGATGCATGCTCGGACCCCAAAACCGTGAATGCTGGTGTTCCACAAGGCTGTGTGCTATCTCCCACTCTGTTCCTTCTGCATATCAACGACAGCAGTCGCGGTCACGGGTGGGCTGAGGTGTTGGGCGTCCAGATGTCATAGTTAACTCGGAGCTACCTTCAGCTTGTATATATTAATCTTTTGGTCCGATCTACGCTGACTAATAATAGTTTCATTTCAAATGACTGCTTTTATTTACGAAATCGTTAAATAAAATATGTTGTGAAACTAGTACAAGAGTTTATAATAATTTCCATTGCTACCGAGACTTATGCCTCAGTTACGGTGCCTATTATCCTCGGGAATAACAGAATATCAAAGGTCAATATTGACGTATCTGCTTAAACATTAAAACTTACTTAATTTCCAACAACATAAAATAGACAAACCAAACCGAAAACGTAAATAAACTTTCAGAACGATACTGCAACGCGCAAAATATTTCATCCAGCCTCCATTATCCCCACCCGTTCTGTTTGTTTCTTTGTTAGCACAGTCTAGATTTTCAAGTTAAATAACGGTTCAAGTTTCCAACGGACCTCACTTATAACCGGGGGCTTGATTAAGTTTGAGTTTAGCTTCATAGTTGCCGAAGTATATTAATTAATATGGATGCAGTTGTTAAGCATCAGTTGCTTCATAACTTGGAAGTTTTAATGGGAGATAAAGTTCGAAAAAAATTAAATAGTCTAATCGGAAACCGGTAGGTGATAATTTCTCGTGCTCTTTTCTAACGTACATACATTAATCTTATTTATCATTGTCTACAATTGAGAGAAATAACATAGTTATAATCTTTTTCTGAAAGTAATATTATTTCCCCGAGGACATCACGCGGATATTAATTATAGCGGAATTAGAAAGATAGCTAGGGGAGGAAGGGGGCCCTAGAGGTAGAGGCTGGTTCATTTATATTTAGAATTTTTATGACCAAAGATTCCCTGCGATAATGCACATATAGACATGTCTGACTACTTCGCCTGACGAACGAAGGACGTTCTACCCGGTGATATCAACAGGACTATTCTATTATGTTTATGCGCGCAGTTTCCGGTAGTTCGCGGGTAAAAAGCGCATTGCATCCGGTAGAAAAGGCGGGACAGGTCTACCGCGCGGCAACGTTCGCTCACAAGTACGCGCATATGCAATCTTATGCGTGGCCGAGAGATGGCGCTTCACGCTCTCTGATTCGCAAGGGGAAGCTGTGATAAATCTCTAGTTATTGGACAACCTTATTGGCGTGTCCAAGTAATTGTAAACACAGTAGCCCCCCTAAGGAATATCTTTACTAGTCCCTAATCTTCTAGCGTTTGGGCTAGCAAATATTACTACTACCTACTACGAGTGTATTGGAAATTACCTTCAGTTCCTCATCGGAAAATCAAACCATTACCGCAGAATATAAACATAACATGTTTGTACCACAATTCGAAATGTTTTTTTTTATATATTTAAACACATCTTTAGGAACAGTGTAGATACCAATCCAACGCTAAAGAGAAAACTTTTAACGTTCAATGATCTCGTTAACTTAACTTTAGTGGACAGCCTTGGAATCAACGCTGCAATATGGCTCCACATTTAAATTTCGAATGCCCCCGAACCCCGACCGTGGGGACATAAATTGCCAAATTTACTGCTATTAAGCTTACACCGATGGAATTCCGCCGGTAGCCTTAACGGGTCCACAGTTATATTATGCAATTGCGCGGCGCAGTATGCCCGAACGGTCCGGCCGTCCGACCCATGTCGATTTGCATTCCCAATCTAACTCCGACTGACAATGCATTCGGGGTTTTTTAAATCAGCCCGTCTGTCCGTCCATTTTTAGATTAACCAACTTTACGTTACGGACCTATTTTGGTGGTAGATTGAAATTATGCCATGTTGTCAATTACAGTATCGTTGTTGGTGGACGGTTTCGATAGGTTTTTTTTTTAACTGCAAAAAAGAAACAGAAAACTGGTCTCGTGTGCACCGTACCTTACGTGTTGCGTGTATGATATATGACAACATATGAAAGCCGATTTTTTTATTACGCTGCTTATTCCCGTAAAGTATCTCAAGATTTCTTTTAAATCCTTGTGGTACTCTCAACTTGATATAAATATGCAACGGTCGACCCTTACGTAAATCAACATTTTAGTAACTTTGTACTTTGTGTATAGTCTGCCATATGATAACGAATTATCGCAGGCTAGCGATGCTCTACGCTCTATAAGCAAGTATACAATACTTGCCTGTCACTGTCCGCTGCTGGGCAAAGGCTTTCTCCTTCTCAAGTATCTGAGATGGTTCTGGAGTCGGGAAGGGTCCGCCACGCTGCTCCAGTCCTTGACATATCCTCTTAATAATATTTTATTACTATTTCTCAGACATGCAGATTTCCTCTCGATGTTTTCCTTCAACGCCAAACACCTGGTAAATACAGCACTCAAAATTTATATTAACAATTTCAATGGTGCCGGCACCGGAGATCGAACCCAGGTCGCACGCGTTTGCAGCCTGCTCATTACCATAATAAGGCTCCAAATTATCATCTACTGAAGGTATATCGTTTGCCAGTAGCTAGAATATTCGATAATCGCTGAACAGATGGATTTGCGGTCATTCTATATTTGGTTGGACACCTCGGGGTGTAGTTGAAAAATATGTAGACTGTTACGTGTCTGGTTAAACTCTTCTATACTTTCTTTAACACCTTGTAAGTACACAGCTGGACATAGGCTTCCCCTGGATTGGCCGTGACCGCCATGCTTGGCCAACGGATTGCCAATCGCATTATTGTGCCAGACTTCACTTCGCAAACGCTGCTTGCCTCTTCACTAGGTGTTTTCGGTCTAGTATTTTTCTTGTAGCTTATTACGCCATCTGTCGATGGCTTTTGAGATTTTACTTTGTCTACTTTTATTACATTCACGGGATTAGATTACGTCACTTTATACGTGGTAGAGCCAAGCGGTGGCTTTTGCTGCTCGAGCGGGCCGGCTCGACCGTTATAGTATCACGACCTCGGAGGATATCGCCAATTCTGCGTTTCGTTCGGTTAGTGAGGTAACCGGTGGCCTCGGATATGTTTAAAGGTCGGCAACGCGCCTGCAGCTCCTCTGCTGTTGAAGATGTACGTGGGCGATGGTGATCACTTACCATCAGGTGAGCCGCTTGCTCATTTGCCCCCTTTACCCATAAATAAATATCGTTATATACCATTCTAATTAACTTCACTGCCATGCAGAATATCGACGTAAAATAGAGGCATCTTGTGCTTCTGCGTTTCGTTCGGTGAGTGAGATGACCGGATGCCAATCTCCCACCTCTCCCCTCCCCCTCCCCGAGTATCCATAAATGCCGGCACCTCATCTGCAGCACCTGTGATGTTGCACATGTGATAATCACTTAAAACTACCATCACATGACCCGATAGCTCCTTTCTCCACTCTCCCATAAAAAAAGGTGGTTATACCACCACCATCGGTGATTTCATCACCCGATTACTTGCATCAAGTCGAATTATCTTTACACAAGAATCAAGATAAGTTTACAGCATTACAAAATGTAAATAATACATCGGTCTGTCTTTACGTTTAAATAATGACCATATCCGTGTAATGAATTGACTGCATGTCTTTTTTATTGTATATTTATGATTGAGTTTTGCGTAATTTGCTTTAAAATTATTTTTGTACATTGAACACGTTACGTAAATTCACTTTCGTAATATTTTATTATACCTCGCTTACTTTCAACTAATATCTACCGAGTCGTGGGTCCCCGGTTCGAATCTTTGATAAGATCCAGCACATGGCGATGCATGAATGTATACAGTCACGACACGAGATATGTTCTTTCACTGCACTAGACCTTTAGCGGTAATATTGCGTATTTCAGGTTACGCCTCTGTAACATGGTACAACAGCATAGTTTTGCCCACAGCTGAGCATAAGCCTCTCCGAGAAAGCCCCGGCAAAGGCCTGCATATAATTCTTGTTAAATTTGCAAATACTCCATGCTGGAGTGCATGCGGGTGGGAGAGCGCACTAGAGAGGCTGCTTCCCATAACTATTCTATGGTTTCGTTGGATTTTACCCGCCAATTTTCGGTCGCCGAAGACTCGTTTGACATCTGGTAGGGTACATCACGTGCAGAATGAACATAATGATATGTTTCTTATGACACCTTTTAAAATACATCATCATTATAAAGGACAAAAGGTTATTGGTTTCCACTTTAAAGCCTATATATGTGGTAGAGCCAAGCGGCGGCTGTTGGTGCTGCTCGAATGGACCGATAAGACCAGGTTGGTACCACGGCCTCGCTGAATACAGCCGTGAAGTAGACTCATTTTGTGCTTATGCGCGTTTTGTTCCGTGAATGAAGTAAACAATAACAATTATACAAAAGGTATTGTTTCAGAATGAATTTAGAAATTAAGTTCAATCTATTATATTCTCCCCTATGAAAGCTCACAGAACTTTACGAACCCACTCTAAGGTCGCATTGTGATCGATCTTTTTAGTTATATCCTGCTGCGTACCTCGTCGGCTCGATGAACCAAAGCCAATGCTTGCACTAAATCGACGCATTTCGTTGGGTATGGGTCAATTGTGGGTCTCTTATTCATTTATTGGTACATTATTGTGTACACCAATAGAATAACAAAAGGCGGACTTAATACCATTTGACATTCTCTGCCAGTCAACCCAGGGCGTGGAGAATTATCGTGCTGACAAATTTAAAATTATATAAATAAGCTAAGTGACTAATAATGAAACTAAATATATATATCTACACAAACACGTACATACATACCTATCTAGATATATACATACACACATATGTAGAGCCGTGGTAGCCTAATGGTTAGGGAGCTCACTTTAGTAACGTGGAGCGCGTGTGACCTGGGTTCGATCCCGGTGCCGGCACCACTAGTAATAACAAAAGATATTATTTCGAGGATATGTGAAGCCCGTCAACCCGCACTGGAGCAGAGTGCGGGAAGGGTCCCGGCTCCAAAACCCTGTCAGATATTTGAGAGGGAAGCCTTTTGCCCAGCTGTGGGCACTTACAGGCTGCTACTTTAATTTTACTTAAAGTACAGTAAAACCCGTCTCTCGTTTTTGAGTTGTTTATGAAATCGGAAACCTTTCGATTTCAGATAAGACGTTACGAGGCCAATTCATTACCATCATTACGTTTATGTAAAATATTTAACAGTCAACCCGGGGAGATAAAGAATAATATTGGCATGTGCAATCAGGAAATAACCAAAAAAAAAATGTAGCAAAGAAATATAAACATTAACACACTAACATACTAATTAAAATTAATATATGTGCACTATAATAAATAAAAACGTACATGGATATTGATAAATATACATAAATACACGCACTTATAATATTACATATAAAAGTAAAGTAACAGCCTGTAAGTGCCCACTGCTGGGCAAAGGCCTCCTTCTCAAATACTAGTATCAGAGAGGGTTTAGGAGCCGGGAAGGGCCCGCCACGCTGCTCCAATGCGGGTTGGCGGGCTTCACAGATCCTCGAAATAATATTTTTATTATTTCCCAGACATGCAGGTTTCCTCACGATGTTTTCCTTCACCGTTGTGCACGTGGAAAATACAGCACTTAAAATTGTTAATAACAATTTTAGTGGTGCCGGCACCGGGGACCGAACCCAGGATCGATTAATATACATATTACATTTATATATTAATTATAAATAAGTTAAATATTATGTCGTGGAATTAGTCAGACTGTAGACTTTAGAAAATATTCACGAATCAGAAGACTTTTGAAAGAGTTTTTAAATAATCATCAGAAGACTTTTGAAAGAGTTTTTAATAATCATCAGAAGACTTTTGAAAGAGATTTTAAATAATCATCAGAGGACTTTTGAAAGAGTTTTTAAATAATCATCAGAAGACTTTTGAAAGAGTTTTTAAATAATCATCAGAAGACTTTTGAAAGAGTTTTTAAATAACCATCAGAAGACTTTTGAAAGAGTTTTTAAATAATCATCAGACGACTTTTGAAAGAGTTTTTAAATAATCATCAGAAGACTTTTGAAAGAGTTTTTAAATAATCATCAGAAGACTTTTGAAAGCACTTACCTAAGCTCTCGATGGTGAGAGAGTATTAGCGAGGGCGACGGACAGACGTTTTAATAAAACTCGATGTGACGTTAATTAATGCAATGAAAGCACGCGAAAGGTTTATGTTCGTTTACGTTCTTGCAGAAACACTGTGCTTCTGTCACGAGCGGGCTGGTAGAGATGTGATGGTAAAGAATCGATATAAATATGCACGTTTGTTAAACTTTTTGTTTGTTTAAAATTTTTATTATGTTAGTTCACATAATGATTTCTTGTATTTACACAACGATTTCATAATTTAACGGATTTCATCGCGTTTAATTTTATAGGTTCCCGTAGTTTCGAGTCCCGTTCTTATGTTACCGTAGATAGAAGACTTTAATTATTAAAAGCTGAAGCTAGCCCGAGTGATCTATGGTATCTAACACCTCAGTGACCGCGGGTGATTGTAAAGCAGACGGAACGTCGATACAATCCAATGTTAGTTTCATTACAAATGTTAGGTAAGTACTTTTAGATAAAAAATAAATATTTTGATTATATTTTTGATTATGACATGTAGATTACTAACTTGAATCACTGTGCAATATGTCCACATTAAAGTTCATAAGTTTTCATGTACAATGTTTAAAATTTTATTAAGACAAGCAAACATTAGGAAGATAGTAGATGTTCATCATCCAGGGAGTGATTTTTATAGTTAGTATCAAGTAATCCATTCTTGTATCAAAACAATAGAATTACTGTTGTTTCGACACGGCAAGAATTATAGAGCAGTTACTATCGCTTCACGTTGATTATCATCCAAAACGTCGATAAAGCACGTCCCCACTCTAGTTGTGAGATCACGCACGGCAGGACCGAGTATAATAATGATTATGTAAATACATGCGCCGGCGCAGGGCGCGTTAGCTTTTGCATTTTGACGCGGGCAGTGTCATGGCGGCCGTCTGTCAGGCGCCCGCGCGCTCTGCCGCTCGAGATATTGAACTATCGATTCTTCGCAAAATAGTGCATCACTAAAATGTCAAAATAAAAGAGTAAAAATATTTTTTAATTACTTAAAAAGTGCAATTATATTGATATTAGTGTAATGGGTTATTACGACAAGCCAGCAATTTATTCAGTGGTATTTTTTCACATAGTTACCGATTTGTTCTTTACGCCTTACGCATTTTATTCGATGTTTACGGTTTTTGGACTGTCTTGTGGTAATCCGATGTCTAGTAAGCTTATCGTATTTCGATCCCATGTTATTTGTCGTTGCTATCGTGCGGCACAGTCGTCGGTCTGTATTGACGCGTGTAGTTGAGTTTAATATCGCGCAAATGTTTGTTAACGACAAATGCACTCGAGATGGATTTTGAATTAGTATATGTGTGAGTGTGTACTCCAACACACTCACAAAGAGATGCCTTTTGTCGGGTCGGCTATATGCATGCGGAGGTAATTACAAATTACGCTTTTTATACATAAATATATTAAATAAGCACTCACGCTTTGTCTCCCATTGTCGTAGTGATTACGTATCTCCATTTGGCACGACATAGATTAGCCGAACTGGTTTCCGCAGCTCAGTTTTCGCCTCTTCGGGAGATAGTAACGGGGTTAAACCTAGACGGAGGGTTTGCCGTGTGAATTCCACGGTTACCTACGACACCCACGTATATGTAAATGAGATACGTCTGAAAATTATACAGATGATACCTAAGAAGTTTCTATCGCCTGTTTGTTCTCCGTCAGAGGATACTCTTTACGAAACTGTGGTAGAATTAAAAATATACGTTTGACAAATGAAATTATTGTCTCGTATAGAAGAATAAACGACTTGATTTGATTTGATCTGAAAACTGAGTTCGAAAATACAGTCGTCTCTTCATCTTCTTTCCCTTCATATTATAATCGAAATATATGTCGTAAATTTTAAGTACTTTTCGTTTTTTTTTTAATTAACAATTTAAGCGTAGTTCCAAAAGTAATATTTGGAATATGGCAATCCTAATTTAGCCGAAATAGGTGACCTGCAGCAGCATAGATGCGCTGTCACCCAGTGGTTAGCGGTAGAAATACCAGACGAGACCATCTACAAAATACACAAAAATATTGTCTTCTGGCTCTGAGATTTGAAGCCATGATGACTCATAACTAAGCAGTCAGGTACGCTAACAACTGAGCTATGCAGTCATATGGACAATATGACCGGATAGAAGGTAGAGGTCATCTTACCTTGAATCAGACAACAATGGGAACGAGCATCACTATGTTGTTATTCCCGAGTGCAGCGCGCGACTCCCGGTTACGGTTCGAGAGACGTTTACTAGTGTGGAAGGTCGCGGTCCGTGATGCTGTAGAGAGCTTATCTTACAATGGCCGTGCGTTATCTCTGTCTCCCTGTCCAAATGAAAATCATTTAAATACTTCTTTAGCTTTTGACATTGGCTTTGACTATGGATAGGCGACTGCCTAGTGGTTAGGGCGCTCGATTTTATTCCTTAGTAGGCGTGTCGCCTGGGTTCGGTTCCGAACATTTTGCAAGAGTTTAAAGTGCATACCTTACCACCTGCTCGGTGAAACCTGTGAACCCGCGCAGGCATCGCGTACCGGGCCTTCACGTCTCCGTTGCCCAGCCGTGGGACTTTTTTTTTATTTCAAAAAAAAAACATTGCCTTCCACTGCGGGAATTTTCACTTGTGTCGCAGAGGCAGTTTACATACATGAATTTCGCATGGACAAACACCCAGACTGGCAACTATAATTTGTAGTCTATAGAAATACGCCACCGAGCTATCCAATCTAAAGAAATATCAACATGACCGGTTGATATAATTCAGATTGGAAAGTTATAGAAAGAGTTGCAATGGTGATAATTTTTGCTCCATGGTAAAGCGGGCAAACGAGCAAACTGCTCATCTGATGGTGAGCGATTACCGTCACCCACGTTCATCTGCAACACCAGAGGTGCAGCAGATCCGTTGCCGGCCTTTAAGAATATTTGGGGAAAGGGAGAGTTGATAGGGAGGGGAGTTCGGGAGAGGGGAGAGGGCATGACACATGCACATTCGATTGAAGTTGTTTGCGTGTGTATTTGAAGGTGTACATGGTCTGCAGTAGCTCTTACCATCAGAACAGTTAGCTCGGTTGTAATCTTAGTCCAATAAAAAGAAATCTGTCGGAAGCTAAAATATTCTCTTAGATTGGTACAAAATTTAACAGCTCTCTGTTTAAAATATTCGGCTTGGACAGTTCTCCACCGCCAGTAGACGATGGAAATTAACTTATGCAGAGACCTCGCGAAAATTCTTGATCAGAAATATAAAAAAAAATTAATACACAGAGTTTTAAAACAGACAAACAAACAAACATACAGGCAAGAAAGCAGCTTTCAAGATAATACAATATTAACTCAGCAGCAAGCAGAGTTAATATTAAATTCATCATCTAATTCTGAGCTATGTCTAAAGAGTATCTTGCTCACCGGAAAATAGTCCTGACATAGGTCTTTCGCTTCTCCCACTTTCATCAATCTTCGCATGCATGCTCGTTGGTTTAGAGTACTCTTGAACAGGCCTTTTTTCAGAACGTCGGTGGTGAGTGAGTTTCGGTTACTATTGCTGTTATAGAACTGAAGCGTCTGGACCTACAAACTTACTTTTATTTGTTTGTTAACGAACGTTGATCTGCGATAATAAAGACCAATCGAATTACGTTATCGTGCGCCCCCGTTTAATACTAACAAGCAATGGACAGAAACAGGTGTTGCTTACTGAATGCCTTGCATTGATATAGTCCTATTGACCGCAGCACCAGACGCTTTGTTAATCATCTATGTGTGTGTGTAAGTTGTGTGTGTGTTGTGTTGATCGACACACAAAAGATAAGAGACGAGATTATAAACTTTCCTACGCCATCACCATACGACAAGCCCACATAGTCCGGTAGATAACGAACGTGGTATTAAAGAAACTATCTCGCATCGTGCCAATCCCCAAAAGGTGTAAATCCAAATAACAGAACGCAAATCCGATAAATAACAGACGGACGGTAGTAAAGTTTCGTTTTAGTTACATTGATTTTATTACATAAACAAGATGTGTAAATACATAGTATACGCCTTTTGCAACGTAAATGCAACGTATTTATACGTACTTGGAGAAGTGGTAGCCCAGTGGTGAGACGCTTTAGAGCGCGCGGGACCTAGGTTCCATCCTCTATGCGGGCACCATTAAAATTGTTAATAGCAATTTTAAGTGCTGTATTTACCACGTCCTCGGCGATGAAGGAAAACATCATGAGGAGATCTGCGTGTGTGAGAGATAATAAAAAATATTATTTCGAGTATATGTGAAGCCCGCCAACCCGCACTTGAGCAGCGTGGCGGGCCTTTCCCTGCTTCAAAACCCTATCTTACCTAAGCCCACGCTGCTCCAGTGCGAGCTAGCCCTCTTAAGCATTTGAGAAAGAGGCCTTTGCCCAGCTGTGGCCACTTCCAGCTGCTACTTTACTTTACTCTACGTACGTTAAATATTACACGGAAAAACTGCCAGAAGTAATATTAATATAATTATAAATTTGTTTAACACAATTAACAGTTTGTGGAATCAGTTTTATTAAAGCAACAGATGGTGGGATAATCACCTTAAATATACCAGACCACAATTTTACTAAATACCACTCCCTTTCTATTTAGAAGCCGTTAGGGTATACAGAACAACCGCTGTTGTGTTCCGGTTTGAAAGGAAGCCAGTATAATTCTAGGGCTGTGAGGTATTCCATCTTAAGCCTCAGGGATGATAACGCATCTGTAACCTTCTTCAATTAAGGCTGTATGCCATGGGCTGCAGTAGCTGCTTCCGGTGCGCTGTTAGCTCTAGTTAAAATTTAAAAAATGTCGGTGACGTCACGAGGCTCCAGCTGAAAATTAGCGCTGCAACCTCTGCAGCATCACGCCGAGCTGGAGACCGATTCGGTACTCATTTATATTGACTATTTTGTTATCCATATAATATTTCTTTCTTTCTTCCGTTACCCGATTCGTTGACGCAGGTGCGTCTAAAGTACGAGGCGTCCGGTACTGTGAAACAACCCATTGAAAGAGGTCGTTATCCAGCAGTGGGCTTTTTAAAAGACCGCAGAAGAAATGTCCGACACGTAGACAAACAATGATTAATTTCGGCTAGATCCCACATGCACGCAGTGAGTTACTCACCTTAGTTACCTCAGAGCCGAGACGATATAAATAACCAAATCACGTCCCGTGGACAGAATGATCCTATTGCGTCACATTGGCAGCTTATCTCGACCAAATTTGCTATTGTACCCATGCCGTCGGGCCTGAGCGGCTCTGACTCATGGAGCGCGGCGGGCGTTTCCGGCGCCGGACGACTTCAAACGACACCCGAGAACAATGCGTGAGCGCATGTTTGCAAACGTGATTAATAGGTCTGCGAGATGCAACGTGAAATGGTTAATTGTAGTTCCGTTGGTTACTTAAACGTTTAGCTATTTTTAAACCTTACTGTTAAGGGTATAGCACTCGTAGATATGCGGGCGAAGGAAAGGTGTTTTCGAGTCAGACACAATATGTAGTAATGTTTTTACCAAAAACCATTGTGTTTTCTTTCATACAATCAGCAAATCCGACTCACCCCTAGCCGGTTTTTATTATATGTTGTTTTTGTTTCCAGTTTGCATATATTTTTAAGAAAGATCATAAACAAAAAAAACATTAATTTGTTTTTATTATTAGTATTTGTCGGGGTGAATATAGTTCAAAGGATAGAGCCCTTTTAAGGCTGGATAGACGGACGGAGGGATGTACAGACAGTCAGCGTAGGCTTAGTAATAGGGCCAAAGGGAACCCTAAAAAGCATTCATACCTGTCACCAATAAATAAAAACATTTGTTACTTTGGCACAACTGGGCGTCGTCATCCCCTTTTCGCCTCTTAGAGAGGCTTAAAAGCTTTCAAAAGCTTCCTTGTAATACCGAAAGGGGTGAGAGACTCCAAAAATTTGACATAAGAGTACCTGTGGCTAAAGGATTAGTGTGCTTGATTTCTGACCCAGCCCTGACTTGATAACACAAATGATTGTTTTACGGTTGTGTTCGTCCCGTGGCTCTGAGACTGCATCTGGCCCCTAAGCGGTTAACGTCGCGTCGGATATGGGTAGGTATAAAGACGCGCGAACACTTATGACACTATAATATCTCCCGCGCAGTTGACAACTGTCGATAGTATTCGAAAGATGGCGCCTTGGTCGAATTCGGCGATGACTTCAGCATCATCATATTGAAAATTGTTTTAAAAATTATCCGTAAACCTTACGTTAATATTATTACTTGAATTATATCTTCATCATCATCATCATCATTTCAGCCTATTAGAAGTCCACTGCTGAACATAGGCCTCCCCCAAAGATATACCTTGAATTATATACCCTTCACTATTTTTTTATAAAAAAAACTTTATTGTTCACACCTTATAGTATGCTTTTGCTGCTGCTTCGAATGCTTTTGCTGCTGCTTCGAATGCTTTTGCTGCTGCTTCGAATGCTTTGCTGCTGCTTCGAATGCTTTTGCTGCTGCTTCGAATGCTTTTGCTGCTGCTTCGAATGCTTTTGCTGCTGCTTCGAATGCTTTTGCTGCTGCTTCGAATGCTTTTGCTGCTGCTTCGAATGCTTTTGCTGCTGCTTCGAATGCTTTTGCTGCTGCTTCGAATGCTTTTGCTGCTGCTTCGAATGCTTTTGCTGCTGCTTCGAATGCTTTTGCTGCTGCTTCGAATGCTTTTGCTGCTGCTTCGAATGCTTTTGCTGCTGCTTCGAATGCTTTTGCTGCTGCTTCGAATGCTTTTGCTGCTGCTTCGAATGCTTTTGCTGCTGCTTCGAATGCTTTTGCTGCTGCTTCGAATGCTTTTGCTGCTGCTTCGAATGCTTTTGCTGCTGCTTCGAATGCTTTTGCTGCTGCTTCGAATGCTTTTGCTGCTGCTTCGAATGCTTTTGCTGCTGCTTCGAATGCTTTGCTGCTGCTTCGAATGCTTTTGCTGCTGCTTCGAATGCTTTTGCTGCTGCTTCGAATGCTTTTGCTGCTGCTTCGAATGCTTTGCTGCTGCTTCGAATGCTTTGCTGCTGCTTCGAATGCTTTGCTGCTGCTTCGAATGCTTTTGCTGCTGCTTCGAATGCTTTTGCTGCTGCTTCGAATGCTTTGCTGCTGCTTCGAATGCTTTTGCTGCTGCTTCGAATGCTTTTGCTGCTGCTTCGAATGCTTTTGCTGCTGCTTCGAATGCTTTTGCTGCTGCTTCGAATGCTTTTGCTGCTGCTTCGAATGCTTTTGCTGCTGCTTCGAATGCTTTTGCTGCTGCTTCGAATGCTTTTGCTGCTGCTTCGAATGCTTTTGCTGCTGCTTCGAATGCTTTTGCTGCTGCTTCGAATGCTTTTGCTGCTGCTTCGAATGCTTTTGCTGCTGCTTCGAATGCTTTTGCTGCTGCTTCGAATGCTTTTGCTGCTGCTTCGAATGCTTTTGCTGCTGCTTCGAATGCTTTTGCTGCTGCTTCGAATGCTTTTGCTGCTGCTTCGAATGCTTTTGCTGCTGCTTCGAATGCTTTTGCTGCTGCTTCGAATGCTTTGCTGCTGCTTCGAATGCTTTGCTGCTGCTTCGAATGCTTTTGCTGCTGCTTCGAATGCTTTTGCTGCTGCTTCGAATGCTTTTGCTGCTGCTTCGAATGCTTTTGCTGCTGCTTCGAATGCTTTTGCTGCTGCTTCGAATGCTTTTGCTGCTGCTTCGAATGCTTTTGCTGCTGCTTCGAATGCTTTTGCTGCTGCTTCGAATGCTTTTGCTGCTGCTTCGAATGCTTTTGCTGCTGCTTCGAATGCTTTTGCTGCTGCTTCGAATGCTTTTGCTGCTGCTTCGAATGCTTTTGCTGCTGCTTCGAATGCTTTTGCTGCTGCTTCGAATGCTTTTGCTGCTGCTTCGAATGCTTTTGCTGCTGCTTCGAATGTTTTGCTGTTCAACCGTTCCTTGTCCTATTCAATAGTCCTAGTAGACGAATCACATAGAGGATATATATTTTTTTTTAATAAAGCAATAGTCCCAATCAGCCTGGACTTACCGTCTGACCTGAGCCTGAGCGCAACAGCGATCCCCGCCCAACGCCCGCCCCGCCTCCGTCCCCCCGATTTATTCTCGTTCGTTTCAAACGAAACTCACTTTCTGCCCAGTATACCGGGAAAAATCTATTTTCGAAGAGAGGACCAAATAGAAAATTCGCCTATAACTCATTTTGAACGTACTACGGGAATATCCTTGATGGTGTGGAGCGGCGCCAGTGATAGGAAATGTTGAGCTCTTATTTTTGATTATTAACATAACTTCTGGTTAATCTGGTTATTACAAAATGTACAAGTATGATAACCGATAATACATACCGTACCATATGTATATTTATATAATATACTCGTAGATATACCGAGTGGTTATGGGATGCCTTTTTTTTATGGTATAGATGGCAAACGAGCAAGCGCGCCCCTGATGGTAAATGATTACCGTCACCCACGTACGTCTGCAACACCAAAGGAGCTGCAGATGTACGTAGCTGCACAAGACGCCTCTACTTCATTCCAGTGTTGTGCAAGGTCGCAGTGCTACCCAGGTCGAGCCGGCCTCATCCGAGCAGCAGCAAAAGCCGCATGACTCTATCACGTAATAGTGATAGAGCAAAGATGAGATTTTTAAAATTTAAAATGATTTTAATTTTAAAAAGCATCCATAACCGGAAACTTTTAAATTATTATGGCGAGACGATAAGTATTTTTTTTAATTTATTTTGAATAAAAAAAAACTAATAAACGTTTCAAAGTTACAAAAAGAGGAATAATTACTGCAATAATAATAATAATAATCTTTATATTTATCTTTTACACTTTATTTTTTATTATATAAAAAAACCCAACCAGATGTGAATATATAGAAATACCCCAAAAGGAATAATCTTTATTGTCATAAGAATTTGGACCACAAAGTACGAATTCCCTGACAACCGTACTAGGTTAAGAACCTGTATTAGTTATATCAGAGTCACATCAGAGACAGATAAACCATTCAGTTTGTATATGATTAAGTGCAATATTACCTTCTACTGCATCCTAATAAATCCGTTGCTTACATAAACAAAATATGTTAACGTTATTTTGCCACATATAATAATATGTTTTAATTATGTAGTATATTTCTCAATTATCCCTTTGATGTTTATATTATTTTAAATTAGATGCACCTATCAGAACATTTCTTCACGCCCTGGGTTGACTGTTAGAGAATGCCAAAAGGCATTAAGTCCGCCTTTTGTAATCCTTTTGGTGTACACTATAAAGTATAAATAAATAAATAAATAATAATATAACAGAATGGCTACAAAGTGCTTCCTCTATGTTGTTAATGACCGTTGCCTTTTTTTTAACAACGACTCAAGCTTAATAAAGAAGTCATTACTTTCACGACGTCGATGTTACTGGACTTTACAGAGTCGGTAACTCGTTCATGGGGCAATGTATACTTTTCTACAACGAAATCCATCCAATCCAAGTGTGCAAAGTCTTCCTATCAATAGGTTTAAAAAAAATTGTCAAACAAAGACTTCGTAAAAGGGTTCATCATCATCATCATCATCATCATCATCATTTCAGCCTATCAGAAGTCCACTGCTGAACATAGGCCTCCCCCAAAGATTGCCACGAAGCTCGGTCCTGAGCCACCTGCATCCATCGACTTCCCGCAACACTGCGCAGGGTGTCGAAAAGGGGTATTCTAATATGAAGGAATACATGGGTGATAATAACCCCTGAGAATAAGTTGATAGCTCCCGAGCCGTTTCTAGGAAAAATATTGTAATATTGTACTATTAAAGACCAAAAACAGGGCATCCTTTTAATTTTCTTGCGGCTGTTTCTTCTCCGTCAGAGGAAGCGGTGCTAGATTTTAAATAAAATAACGTTGGACATGTGTAGTTTATGTTTTTTAATATCTTGATGAATAAATTATTTGATTTGATTAGATGTATACTGCCTTTTTATGCTTAGTCTCTGACTGCCAATTTTAACTACTCACTATTGATTTTAGTAAAGTTCTGGGTTCAAGTTTCAAATGGTCGATCTGTGTACAGCCGTATCTAAAACAATTTTTTATATGAGACCAGATCTTCTAGGGAAACTCTTCATAAATAGATTTATAGAACAGAGATTTTTTTTTATAAAATATTTAAAAGAAATATTTATTAATAATTTAACTATTTGACCCACAAAATTGCTATTCCCAACAGGGTCTATAACGTCTCATTAAATTATATAAAACTTATAAAGTAAGGAAATCTTCTAAGGAAAACCTTACCGATCTCTGTAACATGAGTATATTATGAGGTCATTTATAAACGAGCGGCGCAATAACCGTCTGGCAGTAACTTGATAATCTGCCACCTCGTTGAAAGATCAAGCAACTAAGCAATCTTCGGAAGAAAACTTGGCTCTGTGGCCTCCCCTCCCATCACTCCCTGGGACATTCCGGAGTCCCATTTTCTGGTACATGCGCAACGTGTGATAGATAGATGTATTTATTAATATAACGAACGAAAGATAAGCAATAAAATCTTAAAGATTCATTTACTCTTTTTCTTTTCATGGGGAATTGCCTAACGGATACCCTCTCGGAGGAAAGGACAGGTTATGTCAGGCTTGCACCGATTAAAAGCCCATGGTGTTCCTCGCCTTTGCCGCATGTCGGTAGGGTCACTCCAGACCCCAGCGGCCACTCTCCCACTCCGTCCTGGCTAGACGCGCTGGATCACAGACGCGCCTACCTTCTCAGCCTTCCAAACCCACGAGGGTAACGGAGTCCGTCACCCGGAGGCCGTAAGGATCATTTACCCTACCTTAACCAAACGAAGTCTAAATTGATCCGCAAAGCGACTAATTCAATGCCTCCCAAATTAGACACCCTCTTCAAATAGGGCTTGCGAAAGCAGTAATGTGCAATAAACAAGATGTATTTGTCGCGTCGCAATTGCCAATTAGTCACGTCGGTTTAACAAACTTTGGGAGGGAGCCCCAACGAGGAAGTTCACGCAATATTGTGCTTAATAAGCTTCGCGTTAGGTCTATTAAGGCACGATACGTCAAGGCTACAGAACCAGTTACTTATTTCGAGCCCTGTCAGAGTACAGACTGCGTTAAAAATGTTCTTTCTAGTAATTAAATGTAGTTTCCTCGCGAAGTTGCTGGATTTAAATGAAACGCACCGTGTTTTTTTAGTTTACTTTTGAAGATTATAGTGAATTGTTAAACTGTACATATAAATCTTTCTCAGATCGTTAACTGTTTTACTATAAAAGAAAATAAAAATCGTACGTTTGTTTCAACTGGCAATGTCGGTTAATGCGTGAGTTACTTGGTGCTTAAATGGACGATAAGCAAAAATATCTCATCAGATAGCGCCGTAAGAATCTACCACCTCCATGCATCCCATGTTTATCTCGAGAGGCGACTAAGAGGAAGTCCTTGAAAATCTCAGTGGCAGTAACTGGGGGTAACTTGTAAACTCACGAGACGACACAACTCGACGTTAGATCGTATATTTATTTAGTAACAGTAGATCTTAAAAAATCGCACAAAAACGTACTCAATACCTATAGGTTTCTCTACTAGTCAACTCAGGGGTTGGTGAGGGATTGTTGTAAGGGTAGCAACCCATAAGATAAAGTAATTAAAATAAAATGATGTACATTTTTTATGTTATTTTATTTTAAGCTTAAATTAAGCTGTATACATGGCCGTCTGTACAGCATTAGACATCGAAGGAGCAGAAGGTCACCTCATCTTAACATTGTACACTGGGGCATGAGTATCATGCAGGCGGAGGACTTTGTTGTTGAGAAAAGTGACTTTATCGTCAACTGTATATTAAGATTGGAAGTATTCATCATCAAATTGTCAATGATTATTCTGGAAATGCTCGGTTGTTACTATACTGTATATATGTGGAAGGATTTTGTTTAGAAGGTTAAAGCTTATTAGAAACCTCGATAAAATCGTGACGTGAGAACCATGGAACAAGCATTTGACCATATGACTCATGACCAATGATAGGGTCAATCAAGGGGTTATCGAGAAAACAAAAATTGACGGACTCTATCAAGATTTTTAGATCGTGAAGGACTTTGAATCACCGATAATTACGCAGCGTGTGCACTCGGGACAAAACATCATCGAGAGCCGTTCCATACAGCATCAGCAGATGGGCTGAAACCCTTGACATAAATTCCCACAAAAAAAAACTCTGAGGAGGCGGTGATAGATACCAGCCCCAAAACGCGACACGCGTTTCGTCTCGCATGCACTCATGCGATCAGATCCCCGCGATCGTACAATTTAGTCTATTAACCGTATTGAACAACAAAGAAAACATTGTCTATACTTTCTAGTGCCCCATAATATAAATAAACATTACGCATTTCCTCTTCCTACTCGATTAACGACTTCATTTGCGACGCGCGGACCAAGTGCTCAGTGCGGACAGGCTTTAAGCCTATTTGCGGCGCCCGGCGGTGCCCGCCAAAACAACAGCAAACGCCTTCCTGTTGAGTTATTTTCAACATACATCGAGATGGATTTGGATATGTGACGTCATAAAGGAACTTTTATCTTTGTAGACCTGATTGAACTTATCCCTTTACGGAGCTTGTTACCTAGCTCAATGCTCTAATATCTTCATCAGCTACTAAAGGGTTTAATTCTGGGCATAGACTATCTCTATCTCTATCTCTTACGAAAGATTCGTGGTAATCGGCAAGCTTACGCCAAACAGATCGGCGATTACCGTACCTGCCTTCGCGCCTTACACTGATTCCCGACAGCTGTCTGTACCATTTAGAACTGACCTGGGAAAGTTTTGCGATGAAAACCCCGTCAACGGTCTGTGATCTTTGTGCCTTTTCTGTAATGTCTTTATCCCCCATGATCTTATGAATAAGATAAATCAGATTCTTATATACCGCCCCTGTAAGCGGGAACCTGTCAATTTGTCAGTAATTTCCAATATGAGTAGAAAAAAAAAATTTTTTTTTACAAATAAAAATGCAAGCAACGCTTTTATCATATAAAATCTCTTATTAACCATTCCAACTAAGTCTAAAAGCTTGTATCTGTTGTGGTTCACGACAATAATAATACCATAGATCACAAAAGCTTACCTACACTCGTACATAGAAGTTTTTTTTTTGGGCATTTAATAAAAAAAAAACTTGGTAAAAGAATATTGCTCTAGAACCGTTAAATATAAGCAAGACGTATACGAACGTTAGTCTAGATTTCAACTCCGTAAACATAACAGATGAAACTAATTCCAACGAAAATTATTTCACATCTACCGAACTCAACACTAACTGGAACGTCCAGGACGTTCTAATTAAAGCCTGTCTGAGCCTGTTGCGGATTGCAAAAGGAACAAGCAGCTTGCCATAATTCACTCGGGCGCGGCACCAAAAAGATGAACTCCAAGTCTAAAACATTTCGAGAATGTTTGGACCAAAGTTATATATTATTATTCCACTATGTATAATGTTAAATATATTATTTGAAATTAAACTATTATTTACAGATTTTAATCGCGTTTAATCAAGGAGGGGGACTGAGGTGTTAGGCGTCCAGATCTCATAGTCAACTCGGGCTACCTTCAACTATTATAAAAGAAATATTTGAGATGAAACGACTAAACATTTGAAATGAAACTATATTTTATATGGATTTTATTGCATTTAATTTTCATTTTATGTTCCCGCCGTTTCGAGTGCTTTATAGCAGCAAACAAATGTGTTAGTGAAAATACCAAAAATATTTATAAAACAGCTATAATTAAAAATTAATATTTAGTATGTCCTTATCTCTAATTATAAGTGATATCCCTCCCCCTTTCCTTCTCCTCTTCCTACATCCCAAAAATATTATTTCGCTGCAGATTCTTTTGCAGATCCGTTATATCTCAAAATTGGCGCACCATAGCCTAACCACTTATTACATATCCTATCACTGCTCACTATTGTTTACTTATTTAAGAAAACTGTATGTTCGATTCCTTGAACGAGATATGTTCCTAACTAAAAGATTTTATTGCTTATGAAAGTAATGTAAACTTAACTCGGAAATGTTTATAGCATTTCGGAGAGAAATCCGCGAGATACGCTCCTCAGATCGTTGGGCCAACGCCAATGATACGCAATATTATTAAATCGCTTAATCCCTTCACCCAGCCTTCAGTAAATCTTATTGTTTTGCTAATAAACTCGTTGAGTTACACTTAGCATTTATATTTTACAATCGAATCGTGCTGGCTTAGCACGGACTGATCTATAGATAATATCCTTTATCTAATCTACAAGACCTATCTAAACCCTTTCACTGTTTCTCATTACGACGCGTTTTTAAAGTTCCGAAGATTATCTCACACATTTGTACAAACACACAAGCACTCTTTATTATGTTCGTATAATATAGCATATATATGCAGGAAAAATCATACGTTTTGGCGGTGTTAATCCTTATCCTTCCTTCCAATACGATCTTTTTCTTCAAATCCCAACCACACCTGCAAGTGGTGTTCTTTGTTATCTTAACAAATGAGACTCAGATGAGGTCCTTGCACGTTTCAAAAAAAAAAAAACACCACCGAGCTTAAAACCCCGCTCTGAAACTCTGAGGTTGTCATACGACCTGTAATGAAATACCAACACGCATAATACACATATGCACAATATGGAAACCTAAACGTTAATACGCCAGTAAATAAGAAACACAAACATAATCATTTAATCGATGTTACGCGACGCCAAAGATGGCGGAAATTTAACGAAAGAAAGACTCTCGACAAAAACTAGAGGGGGGGGGGGGGGGCAGACTAAAATCCAAGGGCCATCTTAGGTAGGTGAAACCTCGGCTTGGGTTGCAAATCGAATTTGGGAAAACTTTGATGTTAGGAAAGCCGTTGCACACGAGTAATCCTCGTGTATGGCGTGAATCTGTGGAAAAGGTACTTTGATTTCGCATGTCTGGTAGGCACTTGCGATACATTCAACGAGTAGAGCCAAGCGGCGGCTTTTGGTGCTGCCCGAATGGGCCGGCTCGACCGGGCTGTAACCACGGCCTCTCAGAATACCGTCGGCCGGAAGTAGAGGTATATTGTGCTTCAGCGTTTCGTTCGATGAGTGTGGTAACCGGAGGCCCACTTCCTCCCTCCCATCTCCAAAATATCCTTATGGGCCGGCAATGCTCGTGCAGCACCTATGGTATTGCAGATGTATGTGAGCGACGAATCACTTACCTCTTGCTCGTTTACCGCCTTTCCTATAAAAAAAAAAACACGCCTTACCTAATCCGTATTACTATTTTCAATCATGAATAAGACGTGCCTAATTTTAGGCATTTTTACATGAAATTCTCGATTTTTGTTTTCATAATCCCCGTCGAATTTCAAAAGACTTTGATGGTGTCTCGATAATATTCAAATATTTTAAGTTTCAGGGATCTCAGAAATGTCTGAGTTTCAATTCTAAAAATCACGTGATCTAAGTGGCAGGTGAAGTTAGATTTAGTTTAAAAGATGCAAATTCCCCGGCGTATCTTCAAGAAAAATTTTGTTACCTTTTCTTGACGCACGACAGAAAGCTGCGATCTTCATTTAATCTTACGATTAGTATTCCACAACACTTCACCGGTTTTGTCGGCAACTCTTTTAAGGTTCAGGCTATACTGCTCTGGAACTCCCTGCCCGACGAAGTTAAGAAATCGGCAAGCAGGAACTCTTTTAAAAAATTAGTTAAAGAACATTATTTAAATTTAAATGGACTTATATTTATTTATCTATCTACATATGTAATTGTATATTGTCATGTATATTAGTTGGGGAAAAAAGGTTCTCGAGTGGCAGCCACGTACAGGCAAACGCAGTGTAGGACGACCCCCCACAAGATGGAGTGACGACCTGCGGAGTGTTGCGGGAAGTCGATGGATGCAGGTGGCTCAGGACCGAGCTTCGTGGCAATCTTTGGGGGAGGCCTATGTTCAGCAGTGGACTTCTGATAGGCTGAAATGATGATGATGATGATGATGATGTATATTATATCATATTTTTATTCATTAATTTTATTATATCTATTTATATTTGTTTACAGTTATTTTAAATCATTTTATTACTTAATTAATTTAATAAATGAATACACCTGCTAGGGCTATCTCACCAACCCATGGGTTGACTGGCAGAGGATGCCAATGGGCATTAAGTCCGCCCTTTGTAACCACAAATTGGGGTGTAAGCAATAAAGTATTTTAAATAAAAATAAAATACGAAATGAAAACCCAAGTTATCGGACTCACTCATCTAATTAGGTAAAGTACGCATTTCGGACATACTCAGCATTCGCGTCTGGCACGGTCATCAAAAAGTCAGGGGTCGACGCACTTGCACTTGAATCAGCAAAGTATATTTGTTAAACGTTTCGCGTGCATCGTCTCGCCAATAAGTACATATTGCATTTTAAATTGACAGGGTACGTAGGAAGGTTAAGGAATACTAATAATTTAGTTAAACTCTACGTTTCTGGGCGTATTGTTGATGATCAGCTGTCGCCAGCGGTATTTCCGAACGGTTACGACTTAGGGACCTTCATGAAAAGAGCTTATTCCTTCCTTAAAGGCCGGCAGCGCATCTGTAGCTCCTCTGGTGTTGCGGATGTTCGCGGGGGTCGGTGATCACTTACCGTCAGGTGAGCCGCACGCCGCTCGCTCGTTCGATAATGATGATTGCCGGTTGCTGATCAGTGCTGACATCGGCAAAGCATCGTTCGGTTGCGATAGTGTTTCCGTGTGTGTTCTTTATACATTTCCGTGGGTTGACTAAGGGCCGATAGCCTCGAATATGTCAAAACTAATCGAACAGAACGACGGCGGCGGCCAAAGCGCGGGACTTCTGGTACTGCGATCGTAGAAACCCTTACGTGGTGATTATATGAAATTCTTCTATTAAGAATGTCATGCGTACAGTACAGAAATATGTTTATTTAGATCTGTATCTCTACTTACACATCCACCTTTCTTTACCTTACCTAGCAGCCTAGTAGTAGCCTGTAAGTGCCCACTGCTGGGCAAAGGCCTCTTTCTCAAATACAAGTATGAGAGAAGGATTAGGAGCCGGGAAGAGCCCGCCACACTGCTCCAGTGCGGGTTGACGGGCTTCACATATCCTCGAAATAATATTTTTTTTAATATTTCTCAGACATGCAGGTTTGCCTCACGATGTTTTCCTTCACCCCCGGGCACGTAGTAAATACAACCCAGGTCACTCGCGCTCTATGAAACTAAAGTGAGCGCCCTGACCACTAGGCTCTAATTTAATGTCAATTATTTAATTCAGATACCTGCACGTGACGATACCGTGTAGGTATCTGAATTAAATAATTGACAAATGTTAAGTTTTCTTATCATCTTTGCATATAACGTATGGTAGCTGATCTGAGAGAACTAATTTTGGTCATGGACCTCTTTAACTGTCAAAGAATAATAACTCAGTGAGTTCATAAATAGAAGAATGAGCAAATCTACATAATTGCAAATATTGATTGCTTTACTGGTTTTGAAATCCAAATTTCCACTACCTCATTAGGTAGATAATAGACGTACCAATTAGGTACCAAGTAATAACAGTGAATATGCATGCAATCTAATAAGCAATTGATAAAAACGTGACGAAATCAATGTAAAACATAGAGTTGCATGCAACCAAATTACGAAACCCAGAAATTATTCGTACCTAACTGCGACATAGACATAAATATAAGCTTAGACATTATGACAGATTGAGCAAAGCAAATCAGTGATATAAAATTAAAGATCTATAAAGTATTTGAAATAAAACTATTTTTAAAGGTATTTTATAGCTTTCAATTTTGTTTTTATATTCCCGACGTTTCGATTGCTTTACAGCAGCCGTGGTCGCGGACTGAGGTGTTAGACGTCCAGATGTCATAGTCAACTCAGGCTACCTTCAAATTTTAATTATTAATTTTGGGTCCGATCTACGCAGAACGTGACAGTACAGTATCAGAGTTACAGTACTCTTCCATAGGGCAAACTAAAATATCTGTAAGGACTCGTGTTGAAGAACACATAACTGATGTGAAACACCGACGCTCTAGGAAATCTACGGTCTGTGATCATATAAGATCGCCTCAACCATTACATCGGATTCGACAGACCATAAATCCTGTCAAGGATGATTCGCGAGGATATTGAAAGCAAAAAAAAAACATCCTAATTTCAGTAGAGAAGGTGGCTGGGTACTACCACCGGCTTTGGATCCAGTATCGGATTAATTAATATTGGACGAAACCAAGCGTACCACTGCACGACCTCAGGATACAGTGAGCACATTCTGCGTAGATCGGACCAAAATTACTAATTAAAACCTGAATGTAGCCCGTGTTGATTATGACATTTAAGGAGGTCTAAAAACAAAATTAAATGCGATAAAATCCACAAATAATAGTTTAATTTCAAATGTGTAGTGTTCGCGTAATTCGAAGAAATCATTATCTCTAAAAGTCAATAAAATTTAATTGCTTTTATTTAAAGTTGAACACAGTTAATCCTATTGATAACATATGGTCTAATTAGACAAGTGCCTAAAAGAAATGCTTAAAACTCGCAGTGAATTATATCAGTGAAGAGATATATGTGCGTGTACATTAAAATAATCAAAATGCATCTCCAAACGGATCTGCCGTGCGACATCTCGCGCAAGAGCTGCGACGTGGAAAAGATACAGATATCTCAGGAAGCTGAGATGCTGTACTATGAACTGATCCGAGCTCTGGAGGAGGAGGAAAAGGTAATGTATTATAACTGGTTTAGAAATATCTCGTATTACGTTTCCGTCTTATATTATAATTAACTATGGTTACGAAGGCGTGGTAGCATGAAGGTCAGAGCTCGCTTTAATATCATAGCGCGATAGATTCCTGTCACTAGGAGCTCTAAAATTATCACTAAAAAAAGGCAAACGAGCAAGCAGCTCGCTCACCTGTTGGAAATTGATTACCGTCGCCCGCGTACATCTGCAACCCCAGAAGAGTTGCAAGTACGTTGCCTGCCGGAGGGTCAGTGGGCTTCCGATACCTTACTAATGGATCGAAACGCAGAAGCACAAGATGCCTCTACTTCACGCTGGTATTCTGCGCGGCGGTTCTACCACCCCCAACGAGCCTACCCTTGCGGATGAAGGGTAATATTAAACAACATTGCTATCATCAACAAAGTCTTCTTCACTATCCTGTTTAACTGCCTGTATGTCCATGAAAGCACAAACAGATGCAAGCACGCCACGCAATGCCAGAGTGAACAGACATCTAGGCAAGCGTGTACCATCCTTGGCCTCGTCTTTGCTTTCCATCGCAGATTGAGGTCGAACGCAAGCCTACTTTTTCATAAAAAAAAAAAACGCCACGCGTGATACATTTGCACAGCACTCATTACCCTGAGCGGGCGGGCCGAAGTGAACAGTGCCTGCATGCGAGATGCACTAAAATTCCAGAACAAAACCATCATCCTTAAAAAAATCTAAAATGATCGTTTAGAAAACCTATGTTCGTTGGCAGCCCTATATACGAAACCGTTCGCATTTTGAACTGAATCCGCCGCCGGTATCACAGTCTCCAAACGAACCTGTTATGCTATAGCATGTATATATACACGGGCCGTTGATATTTTCGCCAATGCCATGAGCTTAAATAATTGTGAGATTGGACGAAATACGCTCGGCGACCACAACGAGGTCGATCGCGTCTCGTTCTCGAGTCGTTAAAGCGAACTGTTCTTGAAATAATAAGATTTGCTTTCTTTGCGCGAGATTCTTTGCTGTCTTTAAAAAAAAAAGACTTTGTGGTTAATTTGGATGAAAGCCTTTATGTAAACGGAAAGGTCTAGTCTAGTGTAGGTTCTCGTTTCGAATTTTAAAAGTATTTTTTTTTAATCATTATCACCAGGGTCACAGCACTGCAGGTAGTACATGATGATTGTATATTATTTGAAAAACTATGATTTAAAACCGATATCTTTGGTTAACTAGAGCAACACAAGTGCCAGACAATACTTCACCAAGTTTTATTAGTGTTACTATTGTTAACGAATTGGCAATATCAGACATGAAGTGGGAGTTTAAGGGAGAATATACGATCTCTTTCTTCAACTTCAACTCACCTGCACGTGCCAAGCCCTGATAGGCATCAAAGGAGGTCTCCGATGTCTGAATTATGGAGCACATACATATATTTGTTACTCCAGTCACTGCATCAGACCCTTCCTGCAATTTCAACGCACATGCATTACATTGTGTTCGGTCCATTTCACGAAAGTAAACACAAACATTCGGTCCAGCCCTACTCTGTATTTCATCTGCAGTCCAAACTTCATCTCGTTGGAATCTGTTAATATTTAGTTGCAGTTCCAATTTCGGAAAGTCAGCGGCGCTATTTACCGTGGAATTAATCAAACGTTCCGCCTTTACAGATGTTTACCCGCGGTCAAGTCCGGTGGCGATAGAGTGGGAACTTCGCAATGTTTGGAATAAACATTTACCTTTCCTATTCCCTTCTGTTTGTATTAATCAGTGCCGTGTTTAAACATTTTTGGCTTATTTACTTAAGTTAATATAATCCAGCTTTTTTTAAATGAACTATCTTTTTTTTGGATTCTGTTTCGTTTGCATCTCAAATATTTGATTTTTAACTTATAATATTGTCAATTCCTATTTTTAGTGTCATGTATAGTACTAGAATGCTTTCTTTCATTACATATTATTCAGTCAAACAATTTTCAATGTAGTCGTTCGTCTGTACTTCTATGTAATGGTCACTTCTAACCATTAATTCTAGTCCCACCAGCAGCCAGAGAGATTTTACATAGCTTTTCCATCCCTCTCATCGCGTTATCAGCAGTAATGATTGGATTTAACGACAATAGCTTACCGTGTGCTCGGTTGGTAAAATAAAACGTCGTAAGAACATTAGCTGTCTGAGAGAAAAAAACAAATATTTTCACACTGGACCTGGCTGACCTGGAGGGCAAATCTTCCAAGTAATATTTAGATAGACTTTTGCTGGCCTTCATTCACCAGTGGACTGAAATCGGCTGATGTAGTAGTAGGGAGCTACACACCAGCACAACATAAACTGAGGTCTTATACACAAGGAAAAACGTCACGTGAATATCACGCAGAATGCTATCCTGTAGTACACTGTCAAATTTAACGTTAGTATGCCCTCGCGGATTAGGTAGGGTTGCCACTGCGTATAAAAAACATTGAGGAGTCGTGAAGTCTGGCCAATTCGCATTGGAGCAGCGTGGCGGACCCCTCCCGGCTCAGATATTCGAGAAGGAAACCGTTGCCCAGCTGTGGGCATTTACAGTGCGCTACTTTAATTTACTAATGGTAGTTCACATAAACATCGGCGTGTTTCGATGTGTTGGATATATTTAAATGGTGTTGGTATCAAAGGAGCAGACTCTTCTCGACTCCATAAACCTGCTCCAATACTCGTAGGAGGCCTTTGCCCAACTGTGCGACGCATTTAAAATCTGTCTACTCAAAATGTTACAAAAAAATTACACTCCTACTTAGATAATAGTTCTCTCTTTCTCTCTCTCTATCCTTTACTTTCAACTTTCCAACATACTTAAGAATAAATAAGTTTCCGCGATTCGCAAAAAGCTTATAACTTATGCCGTGCACTTGATAACCGTGTGAAAGTAATTCGATGCAATTTTCAGAATCGCAAGCGTAATGTGTCTGTTGTACGTCTGTACGTACGATCTTGTTGTTCCTTGTAGTTACCCTTAAAGAGTTTGAAGCTTTTAGACCATAGAGCATCGAACAACAGGTGAAACAACGTTTAAATATTAAATTAAAAAGAGGAATAGTATACATATTCTACTACTAGGAACGGCCCTTCTCTCTTTTTGATGGGGCTGGCGGACTTCGCGTCACATTTTTTTTTATTTCGATCTCAAAAAAAAAGTTTCACCGTTGAGAACCCCGGTTCCCCGGAGGATTAAACCTAAATCTCGTACTTATGAAATTCGAAGAATCGAATATAGATTGTGTATTTACGAATGAATATATACATATATATTATTTAAATGTATCTATTTACATTATTTAATTATACATAATCATATTTACTTAATTGTATAAATAATATGTATTGTTTATGTAATAGAAATGTACGTACTATGGTTCCCATTTCCATAACATTTCCTATTAGGGTATGCTGGTAGCAATTTCAATGTATGGAATAAGTAGTGCCCTTTTAGAAATACTACGTTTCAATGTTTTTATATCTTTTTGTGTGTACAAAAAGACCATACACCCTCTTAGAGTGCGTGACATTTGTATTTATCGTAAATATTTTTTTACGTTGTTCTTTTACGGTTCCTTCAAAATTATTGTTTATTATCAGGACTTAAACCTTACTAACCGTAACTATTACCTTACGTTTTAGAGCTTTTCTATACGTTTGTAAACGTTTTATAAACACTTCAAAATATGCCTGAGTAATTTATCAAGTGTTATACGTGACGTGATTATAAAAAGTGCTCTATCTTTTTCTTACAATAACTAACCGAAGAAAAGCAGATTGTGGCATGCTTACTTATAACCCATAACATGTGATTTAAAAGTTAAATTTTCAAACAATACATGGAATGAGTCACATCTTGCCGGCGTGTATGTGTGTGTGTTTCATCTATTTCTGTTTAAATTCTCATATTATATATTCTACTCTGTATATCATACCGACGGCTCGGTGGCGTGGTGGCTAAGCGTTTAGCTGCGGCGCTGTGGTTCCCGGGTTCTATTCCCCCACAGGACTAGTATTTGTATAGGCCATATCTGTAAACTGCCTCCGCGACACAGGAGTAATTCCTCCAGTGGCAGGTAAAGGTTTTTAAAAAAAAAGAAGTATAAAAAGACAAAGATATTTCACAAACATGCCGTGTGCTATACTTAAAAAATATGTCGTCTCGTTTCTCACATCGACGACATGTTAAAACCAACACGGTGTGATTTCATCGGGGAACGATGACACACGAAATTTTTGTGATTTTTTTTTTTCTACATCGCGTAATGCCTCTGTTACGCGTGACATCAGCGGTCACGGTGATTGGTTTGTATAAACAAATTAAAATTCTGCGTATTTAAAATTCATTTAATTGACTTTTATCGAACGATATACCCCGGTTGGTAGGCAATCGACGTTCCACTATGTAAAGAATGAAACTATACAGACTATTTAACTGTTCACCATTGGGCGTCCACTTTCATTTTAAAAGTTAGCCTCATTTAAAATGAAAGTGCAATCAGTACTGCCTATTTTAAAAGCAAATTCGATCACGTGCCTGTTAATTGCTGAAAAAAACTCTTTTTTAATAACACGTGATACAGCGACACTCTTAAAACAAGTTGCGTAACCCGACTATGGGCATTTCATTGAATATCAGAGTAAAGAAGCAATGTTTCTTCTTCTACATCTACCCGTATAAACAGCAGGTTATAGACCTATACCAGAGGGGTTGATATTTCATCTGAAGGAAACACTACAACCCATGGGCACCTGCAAACAAACCCCAATCGAAGATGGAATGCCTAACAGAACGTAATGAGGTAACTGGAGGCCCTCATCGAACGAAACGCAGAAGCACAAGATGCCAATCCTTCTATTCGGTATACTTTGACGCCGTGAATTCGCCCTGGTAGAGCCGGCCTATTGGCTCTACCACCTATAAAACTTGCACGTGTTGGACTCTACTAGCCAACAAATGAAACTCCGGCGGCAAAATGATGACAGAATATCGACCCTCATATGCCAAACCCAAATCCCTCAGACCATTGACCGCCTCTACTTCTGGCAGACGGGCTGGTACTCTGCGAGGCCGTAGTACAACCCCGATCGAGCAGGCCCATTCGAGCAACAACAAAATAGCTTGGCTCTACTAAGTACTACATTATCTACACAAAAAAAAACTTTAATCTCCATCTCTCGCGCCGTTCAAACAATCTTTCAACAAATCGTACGAATCCACAGTTAATTTGGAAACCGCTACCTAATATCAGATACAGTGTTGAACACTGCCCGGGACACGTCGATTCATTTATGCAAATGTCTTCATTAAACCGGTTCAAATCTACGACGGCTATCTATTACAGTTAAATTAATATGTCATTTTTTTTTTGTTACAGGTAAATATAATCTCTACAAGGAAGCCTTGATAATACCAGCGTCACTTAACGGTAAGGGGTTATGACTAGGCAACGGTACTTGATTCTCGGTGAGCGTAAAAGTTTCATTGCAATTATATATTTCAAAATCCTTTAGTAAACACAAGCTTAGTGGTCAGGGCACTCGCTTTAGTTTCATAGAGCTTAACCACTAGATTTCTTAATAGCAATTTTAAGTGCTGAATTTATCACGTGATCGATGAAGGATAACTTCGTGAGGAAACTTGCATGTCTGAGAAATGTCGAAGCAGCGTGGTGGATCCTTTTCGTCGTCCTTTTCCTCCAAAACCGTCTCAGATACAAAGAGATATTTACAAACTATATCATAAACACTTTCAACTAGAAAATTATAGAAAACAGATTTTCATAAACTTCCAACGTTCTTGACAATAACTTTGGACTGGATTTAAAACTAGATTACAATTTCCCCACTTCCTGATAGATAGAAGCGACTTTGTATGATTATCACAAAAACTAAATGGGTTATCATTTATACGGTCTTTCAGCAAAGCTGTGTGATACAACTAACACCTTAATTGTTTTGAAAACAAAAACTTCCTTTTTAACGCTCCGATAAATAGAAACTTATAAAGCTCGCGAGGCAACCCTAACGGCACGCCGCTGCGGACATTAGCGGGACATTTTAATACAAGTTATGGTCTCGTATTAATCAGGATCCACTGAACACACACAAACACAATCCACTATTCCAATATTTCCAGATTTCGTACGCCTTATAACGCGAAAACGTTCCGTGGAGTGTATTGTTACCGACCTTTCTTAACTTAGTTTTACAACTGGGTACACTTACAATGTGGGTAGAATGTATGTTGTAATATCTGTTCAGCTTTTGCCTTTGAAACCACAAAAACGGGACCTTGTCGATGATTAGTCTTCTTTAAACAGCTATCTCATATATGTGTTGGTCTTTTTTTTATGGGTAAGACGGGGAAGGGGCGGTGAGCCTCCGGTTACCTCATTCACCGAACGAAACGCAGAACCACAAGATGCCTCTAATTCACTCCGGTATTCTGCGAGGTCGTGGTATTTACCTGGTCGAGCAGGAGCTAAAGCTTAAAGCCGCCGCTTGGCTCTACCACGTTTAAAACCAATCTTCGAAAAAAAAAATTAATATGTTCCAAAATTAAACAACGATCCTACCTGTTAAAAAAAATCGCACTTTACGTTATGCGAAATTTTCTAAAAGCCAACACTTTACACAGTCTACCGTAATATACTTATCCATTAATGGCAACTTTCGAGAGCGTTCATGATTACAACCTGTTATCTCCAGCGGAATGGCAGCCAGCCTAAGTTTACGAGACAATAAAAGCGACTCTATTACTTAAATGCCCTCTTAATAATACGTTCGACTAAACCAGAATTAGATACTCCCTACATTCAAGTCATTATTTCTCGTACGTTATTTATTGTACCAAAGGAGAATAGAACACCACAGATAAAACAGCAAAAAGACATAATGTGACGTCGGAGGTGACGTTGCAATGAGCGGTCTTACCGCTAAAAGCGATCTCTTCCAGACAACCTTTGGATGGACAGGGTTGTGAAGAATGAAATCGGAAGTTGTTTGATAATGCACAAAAGTGATTGATATATAAAAGTAGTTATAGAAACAATACTACTCAGAATAATACTATAGAAAAACACTATGATAAAAATAAATATATGTTGACATAAATAAACGAATTGTCTAAATAAACACTTACAAAACTGAGATAGAGGAGTCTTAAATAGATTTTTAAAAACTGGTAATGGAGCATTCCACAGACCCACATCATGTACATAGAATGATCTGTTCAAAAATGTAGTACTGTGAAAAGGCATTATTAATTTTCTGATGACCTTAAAAGTTGTGAATGAGAACCATGAAGGAATTCAAAATGTTCCTGATATGCGCTTTAGCGGGGCGTACTTTTCTGTCTCCAAAACTTTCTAAAATATATTAAAGGCCTTTGCGCAGCTGTGAGATATTTGTAACTGCAAATTTTGCAAAGTATACCAGAATTGGAGTATTTTATGATTGTTTATTAACTCAAATGGGTGGCTGGTGACCACCTTTACTAACTGTAGTCGCGTTCCGTTATGCAGAAGTTATCTTCTGGATAATCGAGTTCCTTTCAATACTTCCAACTTCAACCGCTTCAAAAAGCTTTCCAGCGTGAAATATATTCTGTCTCTTTCTGCTTAATATAAGTTTTTACGATAACATTGAAAGTGTTTTTTTTTTTATTAAAGACGTCGGATGTTCCTAATAAATGTTTCACAAAATATTAATACGGTCGCATACAACCTGTAGTGAAAGACCAAGTGTCGGATCCGTATGTCATCACTGGCAACACGCACTGGTTGTATACTTTGGTCTTGAGGCTTTGCGGTATACTCGACGAGAAGATATGACGCAGTTTCCCGAACGCAGCCCAGCTTCGGCGATTGACCTCTGGGTCGAAGTTGGACTTACCTAATCGGACAATTTGTCCTAGGTATACGTACTCGTCTACAACTTCGAGCCTATTGTTCCCAACAACAACCGGAGCTTCGTGGCAATCTTTGGGGGAGAGCTATGATCACCAGTAGACTTCTGATAGGCTGAAATGATGATGATGATGATGATACAACCTGTATATATTAAAGTCGTAGAAAGAACATTTTCAGTGCATTCCGCTATTCACTTATAGCTTACGACAAGTCTGTACTAGTCTACATAGATGCGAGATAAGGAAGTCGAAGTTTACTAGGCACCCAACAGGTTTGTGAGATTACATACTTTGTGCGGGACCGATATGCAGGGAAAATTCATCTATGGCGCTTATCTTCTTACTGTTTCAACTTCAGCTTGAATTTGTGTTTGAAGTTATTACGAAGGCGTTACTCAGTGGTTGGCGTCGAGCCATGGATCCTGGGTAAGAATATTTTTACAATATGCGAAAGTTGGACTTAATTTTGGACTTGGTAGAGCCAAGCGCCGACTTTTGCTGCTACTCGAATGGGCCGGCTCGACCACCCGGTACCACGTCCTCGCGGAATACCGTCGTAAGTTAGAGACATCTTGTGCCTCTGCGTTTCATTCGGTGAGTGATGTAACCGGAAGCCCACTCCCTCTCCCCATCCACCTCCTCATCTCGCAAATACCCTTAAAAGCCGGCAACGCACTTGCAGCACCTCTGGTGTTGCAGATGTACATGGGCGACGGTAATCACTTCCCATCAGGTGAACCGCTTGATCGTTTACCGTCTTTCTCATAAAATTAAATAACAAAAATTTCAGATCTAATTGTATTGAGTTCTATTCCATATCTGGGTATCTTATCGCATTTCATTGATCATGGGAAGGTAAAGACGGGGCAGTGGCTCAGTGTTTACGTACGTACACTTTCGTCACTACTATATTATATCCTGGGCTGTTTGTAACCGTCGGTAGTGGAACTCTCTGCCGAGGTCAGTTTTTCCGGAAACCTTTAACCTGGATATCTTCAAGGCCAGAGTGAACAGACATCTAGGCAAGCGTGTACCATCCTAGGCCTCATCTTCGCTTTCCATCGGGGAAGATTGAGGTCAAACGCAAGCCTATTTTTTCATAAAAAAAAAAATAGTATTTGAAAGTCGTCCCCGTGGCTGCAATAAGTCTTCACATTCAAATTATATGTTCTCATTGTCTTTTTTTACTGATTAAATAATGCCACGAGTTGGAAACACTAAGGTTTATTTGTGGCTTCGCCCTTATCAACAACCGAGACACAGGGGACGAAAAAGGCTAATGAGCCTTGTGTGTGTTTCCTGTGCAAATATTATTTTTGCAGTGTACCCCATTGGAAGGCGGAATAGATTTACTTGCGCCTCAACTGCAAGGCAATTCCAAACTTGAATTACATCACATATTCAAATTACGAACTCGTCTTGACATTATTTTGTTTAAAAGGTCGCAAGTGGTAACACTATTGTAGACAATCGAGTGCTGTGTTGCAATTGCTTGACATTAAAAGTGCATTGTGTTACTGTTTTGAGCGACATGACACTTAAATGGAATAATTTTTATTCTGGCGCAAGGACATTCTACACTCATAACAACGTATTGAACAATCGCAGACGTCGTCCAGTCCCAAACTGGGATAGCCCATGTCTTTGGTAACTCCAAGGCGATAAGACAGATATTCATATAACTACATAGATAAATAATCAATCAGTTTAAAAAAAATATCGACCAAAGGATTAGTATAATATGCAGAAATACATTGATGGTTGTAACCCCCTGGAAAGGAGTTCAAAACATTTGGAGTCATTAGTCCCTTTGGACTGTAAATGCTGGGAAAAGGATAAATAATATTGTTTCACTATTTTTCAAACATGCATATTTCCACTCTGAGCACGATAGAACCCAGGCCACTCGGATACTAAGAAATTAAAGCTGGCGAGGCCCTGAGGTTAACGCTCTACTAACAAACGTACTGACTAAATAACATTTCAATTGTGAATGTAAGCTTTTGTTTAAAAGCTTACGTGTATATAACTTTTTGTATTTCTTTATGCTTTACATTGCTCTTTCTCGATAACTAATCCTAATAATATTTCCTACATCCCCGATTATCAATTTATGAACTCTGTTGCACACGCGATAAGGATCTTTTTTAGTTTGTGTTATCTCTAAGCCCATTCAAAGCCATGTTTGAAGTGAGTCAGAACCTTTGTTGAGATTGTGAGGTACGAGTACGGCTTCGCTTTTTCTTTTGTTCAATGCACGTGGTTCGATTCACGTCGTGTATTATGTTACTAAGGCAGGACGGGTTTTGCATATACACGGAAATGAATGTTCCTTCGTACATGCAATAAGAGCCGTGGTAGCCTAGTGGTCAGAGCGCTCACTTTAGTGTCGTAGGGCGCGAGTGACCTGGGTTCGATCCCCGGTGCCGGCACCACTTAAACTGTTATTAACAATTTTGTAGTGCTGCATTTACCACGTGCTCAACGGCGAAGGAAAACATCGTGAGGATACCTGCATTTCTGAGAAATAATAAAAATATTATTTCGAGGATATGTGAAGCTCGCCAACCCGCACTGGAGCAGCGTGGCGGGCCCTTCCCGGCTCCTAAGCCCTCTCTGATACCAGTGTTTGAGAAGGAGGCCTTTGCCCAGCAGTGGGCACTTACAGCCTGTAACTTTACTTTTTTTTTTACATGCAATAAGATCAACATACTTGAAAAACGTACAAATAGAGGGGTTACCAGATGTAGTGTGGGAAGGGGCGATAATTACAGAGTTCTAAGCGACGCTCGAGCAGGTCTGCAGGTCTGTGATCATATTATGGTATGGCCGAATGATACCGTCGGCTTGGGGACCTGTAATAAATTAAAAAGTAAATCTGAACGCACACCACTGCACGATTTCGACTATGACATCAGGACGTCCAACACCTCGGTCCGCGCATACGTGAGATGTACAGCACGAGAATTTAAAATTAAGCGCAACAAAATGGGGAAATAATAGTTTCATTTCAAATGTGGGTAGCGTTCATAATAATAGAAATAAATATCATACTTTCAAATCTCTTCAAAAATCTTGAACAAACACGTTTTCTTAATTAAAAAAAAAATTCAATATCAATGATTTAGGTGTTTATATTATCGATCCAATATAACTCCTGATAATATTTTGATTTTCAGTGTTGTCACACTCTGTTTTTTTTTTGTTACATTAAAATCTGACGAAATCGAAATTCTTATTTTAACACAGGGCAACAGACTGTCTAGTGCAAGAAATGAAATCTCGCTCTCCACAAAATCAAAGAATAAGTAAAATAACTTTCCGAGCTACCACTTTAATTGATTCGAGTTACTTTTTTTTTTTTATTGGAAAGGCGGCAAACGAGCAAGCGGTTCACCTGATGGTAAGTGCTCACCGTCGACCACGTACATCCGCAATACCAGAGGTGATGCGGGTGCATTGCCGGCCTTTAAGAATATCAGGGAGATGGGAGGGAGGATGAGGAGGGGGATGGGAAGGAGGTGTGGACCTCCGGTTACCTCACTCACCGCCGCTTGTCTCTACCACGTTTAAAACTCTTTTACTTGATCTCTTTATTGTAGATAAAGCAACGTTCATCAATAACCTTAATCGTTTGTAAAGTTTAAAATTAAATCCGAACTGCAAAAGCAGAAAACAATCAATCCAGACACAGATTCTACCGGAAATGGTCGAAGATCGCAAAGCGAAACAAATTTTGTATTTACTAAAAGGAAAAAGATAAGGACATCTCACAATAAGCAGTTACACTGACTTATTACATTCCTCCCCCTGTCTAATACGGTGGACATCGTGCGAAATCCCCACCCGAGCGAGCGTCATAAACAACCGGATATGGGCGGCGACGACCGGTATAAACCGGATATTGCCGGGCGAAGTGGGATTTGCGCGGGGAAACAACTCTTTGTTCCGTTATTACAAATTATATTGGGGCCGATTTGACAAGTTTAGGTTAGGTCTAATTGGACTTCTGTGATGTTGTGTATTACTTATTTTCGTTCCAATTGGTGTCGTATTGATTGATTAATAATTGAATAGACTTACTTTAGTAAGTTAATCTTTAGATTATCAAGGATTTAGGGTAAACCATAATCTATATGGATTCTTGACGAAAAAACCAAATGTAGATGCATCTTAACCCCAGCGGGCTGAACCGTCTCGTTACCAAGGGGAGGTCCTCCGATTCTCCACCACTTCTTCTGTTTATTAGAAGGTGACCACTTGACTTTGCTTCGCTTGCTTAGTCTCGAGATCTGAATTCGAATCCCTGAAGCTGTAAGTTGTGTACCGAAAACAAAAAATATATTCTTTGTTTATTTTGGTTCTTTCGTATCTCAAATACAGCATCTGATCTCCCTTCGATCTTCTCGTTATAAGTTACATCGGATAGAGGTAGGTGGAGACGTGTGAACTGTAGGTCTTCACACATCGAAACATGTGTATGTGAATGTGCAGGATATAGTTTTAATCATCACTACCTATAAGCAAAGTAAAGACCTCCACAAATATCTGAGCCGTGCTGAGCCAACCGTCCAACCCGGCAGACTTCACATATCCTCGTTCCTTCACATATTTCTCCCACATTCAGGTTCCCTCGCGATGTTTTCAGAATTTAAATTCTTTATTAAAAAATTTATTGGTGCCGGCATCAGGAATCGAGCTCTGACCGCTAAGGTACCAAGGCTTCATAAGTTTTTAAACGCACATAAACCAGTCGAATAGAAAGGTTTAGTGAACAGAAAAGTATATTTGTGAAAGTATCCGCGTATCACAAAGTAACCATAAACAATGCGATTATATACAGCGCCAGAGTCACAACATGCCTTGATTCACCAAAATAATTCGTTTGTTGTTGAGGTTAAAAAACATTGGCTTAGATTTATTTGAAATGAAACAATTATTTACGGATTGCATCGCGTTTAATTTCGTTTATAATATTCCTGATGTTTCGAGTGAGGTGTTAGATGTTCCGAAATCATTCTCAATTCGGGCTAACTTCAGCTTTTCAGGTTTAGATTTTATATTTGAACACCGGAGCTACGCATGTATTCAGAACCAGTGTTTGTATAGTCACATCAATATACAAACCATACCAATACCAATATATAGTCTCTTTTTCTACTTTATATCAATGAACAATGCTTATAAAGTATAAATGTTTTCATGTAATCCAAATATGCAAGTTCAACGGTTAATCTTCAAATTTATCTTGCTTTGACATCGTGTTTTGTTTCATTAGGTAGTAGGCATCTCGGCATTGGAGCCGTCTGAGTAAACATCACCCCCTTTACCATTTCATCCGTCAATGAGCTTTCAGTTACAAAGGTTTTACCGAACCAGTATAATTAGCATTAGTCGAATTAAAGTTTCTTTTCTTTTCTTGATTATCGGATGTAGTTTTAATGATTAGCATTGCAGCAATAATTTCAAACAATACGTTATTAGTCTGGTATATATGAGCCTACGTTTTCATTAGTGTGTTCTCCAGAGGCTCAATGGTCCAATCCGAATTGGGACTACAATACCGTTATGGTTTTTATTGCCTAATAACAGGCTGGACAGGTTGTTAACCAGCATATGTTAATGCATGCCACCGTGGCCTATCAATAGACTTGGCACAGCTGGAGTCAATGTTTTAAGGTTATTAATTACCCTGTCTGATTTTCAACAAACTATATCGACGATTTTATAAAGTAAACATTTGTTACAATGAAGTTTGTACATTACATTATTTAAATTTACAAACTTTAAGATTTAGTTGGAGTGATTAACAGGAATATTGGTAATGTTGTTCCAAAAAAAAATTTTGGTTAAACTAAAGAAACTATAAACAGTTCCAGGACAGTGTTGATTATACTAATGGATCGACAGGAGCATTATGTTTAAATGAAATGAAATTAAAATACACTTTATTGTACACCAATAGCAAAAATAGGATAAAAAAATAAATAAAAAGAAACATAAGATACACAAAGGTACAATTGGCGGCCTTATCGCTTAGAAGCGATCTCTACCAGGCAACCATGTTGCAGAGGAAATAATGACCAGTGAGCAAGGGTTAAGGGGGGTGTACGCAAGTTACAAAGAAGTGAAAATATAATATAATAAATATATATTGATATATACACAAACATATATATATAAATAATATAATATAAAAGCCATACGACGCAAGGAAAAGTAAGTGTTAAAGGATAAACGGATGACGTTTCATCGACGTCGAAATTTAAAATTTAATTGTGGCGTTGATGGTGAATGAATTGGCCAATTTAGATTAGAGAATTTTTGCATTAACGAGACAGAATGTCGCCAGGGTAAAGTCGCTCGCGGAGGCTCCTTTCTTGCACTATTTTTTTATATATCCAGCAGTGTAGTTATGCATCGCATCAGGAACTGTGACGCGAGCAAGCGGCGGCCTTTGCTGCTGCTCGAATGGGCCGCCCCCGCCGGGTATAGTACCACGACCTCGCTGAATACGGATAGTGAGCAAGGTAACCGGAGGCTCACTGCCTACCACCCATCCTCCCTCCTCATCCTCCATCTCATATGCCAATTATCTGGTCCTTAAAGACCGGCAATGCACCTGCAACCTCTCCTCTGGGGTTGCAGATGTAAGTGGGCAACGGTAATCGCTTAACACCAGGAGAGCTGGATAAATCTGGAATATTTATTTACAGTCTGTCAGTTAGAAGGAACCGACTTGTATTGGTGACAGCATGAGGGCGATTTGTCCGCGCGCCTTCCCACGCGCTTTGCGAACCACCGCCTACGCGGAGAAAACTGGATCCTTACCAATTAGTGATCCAACCAGTCGGGGTTCGACTCCCGCCGTGCGCTCTCTATTACCAATTGCGCGTTTACGAGAATTGTAAGATTTCGATGAAAATTAATTTCTGTTTCTTTGAACTCTCGTCTTCTACTGAAACTGTATTTTGTACCAAAGACTTTACTTGAATTTCTTAGCTTCTTTTAGTTAAGTATATCCCAATGACGCTTCCCATATCCGACATAATATTTTCTTAAACTTAAAAAAAAGAAATCAAACATCAAATAAACTCAGTCAATCGAGTCTATGGTATAACGTCGAACAAAGAACACTTCTTAATTCTTCTCTTATTTTCTTTATCGCACTGTGTTTTTCTCTCTTTATCTCAATAAATCTTTATCTCATTAATCTTTATCTCATTAATGGACCTAAGTCCATGAAATGCTAATAAAAGTTGCCATGCAACAGCATTCTAAACATTTCTCACTACACACCAATCCGGGCAATCGGATTGGCAATAGCAGCGCTAGAACTCTGCGCATGTGATACCGCTCACTGTCACTAATCTGTGGGATTTGAGTTTGGCGTGGTGGGATAGGTTTTTCGCCTACAGTCTTTCGATAGAGTAAGTTAGCACGGTGTGCCGCATGCGGGAGAGGTTGACATTTGGAGAGAAAGTTGGTATGTTCTCTCTTACGGTGTATAAGAGACTTGATTATCAATATATAAAGTATCTCACTCTGTTCCAAATCAAGCAATGGATATGGGCCATAAAGTTATATATATATAATATATACACACATAAAAATGTTTCGTTGGGGTATAGATACTTACATTAAGCTTGACATGCAACTATGAAATCATTGCAATCGTAAAAAATTGTTTTCTAGTTTTATTTAATTTAATGAAAAGTCACAGCTCTAATATAAAGACTAGAGCTGGGAACAGATCTTAAATATTTTGGTTAGAAATCATCAAATTAAAAGACTGCAATGTTAAAAACATAAACTTTGACGTACAAAATTGAGATGATAATAAAGTAAAAACATATTTGACAAACACGCAACATTAAAAAACAATACGACGTACATTGTTCGGTGTCAAAAAGGATCACGTCTCGGTGATGATCTGTGGGGTACTGATTCTGAGTATCTTCATTGATTTCACAAAGCACCGGATTTCACATACGTCACAAACTACAACGAATATTATAAAAAAGAAGACAAGACGAGAGAGTTTTGTATGTGGAAGAGCCATGCGGCGGCATCTGCTGCTGCTCGACCACGATAGTACCAAAACCTCGGAGAATACCGACTTGAAGTAGAGACAACCGGAGGCCCACTCCCCCTCCCCAACCTCCCACATCATCTGGTGTTTCGGATGTACATGGGTGAGCCGCATGCTCGTTTAACCTCCTTCCAATAAAAAAAAAAAGGTTAAGTAGCCATAAGAACTTTTAAGTTCTAGGTATAACAAGTTTACTTATTTATATACGGTACTTCATTAGTAGCAGCGGAAGACAGTTAGTCTTCCACTGCGCAAGTGTTGGTATGGCCAAACGAGGCGGTAACGGTCGTTCAACATGCAAGCGGACCCTCCGGAAAAACAAGTTCTGTTTATATCTGGATACGTTACGCACAGTCGGTCCATTCGTGCTGTCTATGCTCTAACAATCAACCATTAGAATTGTTTAGTAATATTGAGCCCCGTCGGAGCTTTCCCTGCAGTATTGCGATTGTTCAGGTTGCATTCTCAATCCTTCGTACTAAGATAATAACGATTCTGAATGTATATGTATGTATGTATAAATATTTTTATTATGATTATATTGTGCCAATGTTCCACGAGGCCGTGGTATAGCCCCGGTCGGAACGGCACATTCGAGCAGCAGCAAAAGCCACTACTTGGCTGTACCGTATAGAAATCCACTTAGTATCCACTTGGTGAGTCAAATCGTCCCGCTTGGCAGATGGCTCCGTAAACGCTGCATCAGAGTCTTGCATCAGAGACACGGTACCCCCATCCTTGTAGCACAGTTTCAAATTATTATTAAGTCCAAGTTTCGGTAGCCACGAAAATCTCATAGCATTTGTTTTTTTTGTTTGTTAATTTTTCGATTATCCTAAATCTGTATAATCAAACAGAAAGATATCAAAAACCTTCTGTCAACATAATCCAACGCCAAGGGTCCAAAGTAAGCACACAACAATATCACAGAATACGTCATTACGTACTCCATTGTACTTACGACAATAGTTAAGCTTTCTGAGACATTCCAAACTGGTTCTAGGTCGTTAGCAACTGAAACTTTATGATGAAAAGTATCTACTCTATCTCTTTTAAGGGAGATTATACTTAAGCTCCTTTCTAAGATATTACTCAATACTCAATGTTAACGGATAGGTAAAAACTACAATGCCGGTGAAGTTGAATGTTTTGATACTTCGCTTTTATTATTATAGTAGAAAATTAATTACGACTAGGTAAAAAAAAAACTCGAAGTGTTCCTTGTTTTATAATACCTAATAACACTTATTTTAAAAGAAATAAAGAAGCAACAATAAAATTGATGTATGAAATAGAACAAGAATAACAATTAAGTGAACATTATCCACTTTAAGTGATAAATGCCACCGGCTGGTCTATTCGAGATTACTATGCCTATTCATGGATATTTATAAAGACTATGCTTCGGTTGTCTATGGAATTATTCTTTGAATTTTTAGAATGTGTCTGAAGCCTATTTTAATATTTACGATCAAAAGTAATGAAAAATACCTACGGCTTCATTCCCTTATTTATTTTTCTTTAAAGGAATCTCATTACGAAATCTTGAACATTGTCGAAAAAAATGTATATAGTTGCTATGAAATTTCCATTTATTACGTCTAAAAATAAATATTATTTTATTTACTTGAAATCAAACTATTATTTGCGGATTTTATCGCATATTTTGTGGCCATGGGGAAAATGAAGTGTTGACGTTCTGATGACACAATTAACACGGCTTTTTTTTTGAGGAACCTGTAGCTTGTTGTCGTGCAGGACTTGCTGCCGTCGGTCTGTGTATTGTCGGCTTTTTATTATTCGTGATGATTATTCTCCACCTTTTGAAAACCACGAAGAAAGCTCTAGCGTTTACTTTAGTTGACTCTTAGCACTCTAAGGCGGGCTTCCACCGCTCCGTTCAATCAGAAATATATACATATATATATTTTTTTAAATAAACCTAAACGCAATAGTCTAATCTAACACACGGCTTCTACCCCACAACATTCAACTCTTGTACGTGATCGAGCCCTCAACACCCTCCCATTATATTTATTATGCGCCACATAACGGCTCTATAATAACCTCAATTTGAATTGCACACCGGCCGCAATCCCTGCGCGTGCGCACAATGTCTCGGTGTAATTGCTTCCCGATAGCCCTTATCTAGTTCTCTGTTCACACAGCTTGGTTCGTTAAGGTAAGGACTCGTGCAATTTTTTCTATTTAATATTTACAGTCTGGATGTCAAAGAAACCTTTCATAATTATTTTTATGTGTGCCATTTCAAATTTTAGTTGATTATCTTTTGGTTTATATAATTATGATATCGTAAATATTCTTCATTATTTTTAAATTAAACTACGTGCATTACGATTATAAAATATATCACAAAGTAAGAAATCCCGAATGTTGAAAAAAAAAAACGAATACAGTTTCAAACCTACGTGTCAAATTATATATAAGTATGAATACCTTATTATTATTATATATTCGTTATTTAGCAAAACCCGATTTCCTACGTTATTTCGCACAAACTTTGATAAGACGATGTCTCGACCCAAAAAAAAAACATAGACACTTTCGCCCGGCCACCTGGTGACACTTATCCCGCCCCATGTTGTAGCGTTCTGCTAAAACATTAATAAATTGATCAAAGTTGGAGCCTTAACCGAGGTCGTTGGACCCGCGATCTGATAATGAACATGGGGGAGCGCATGAACAAGCGCCTGTTCCACAAGACGACCTTGCTCGCTCTATTTGCGTTCTTACATTCGATATTGTTGTATCGGTGCGAACATGATTACTTTGCTTGCACTATCGTCTAATGAATTTCCCGCGTTTTCCTTTTTTTTTTAAATCTGGTTTCATTTTTCTTTTTTTTTAGCTGATGTTTTTATCTTGTCAGCTTTAATATATATTCTTCTGCCAATCTATAAATGATTTTTTTTAAACAATACCCGTTCTCGCAGCCAAATAGCACTGGCATATTTTCATAAATAGAAATACAAAATGTTTCATCTCACAGCGTTATAAAAAATGTTTAAAACTATTTCTGCCTTGATGAATTCCTTTTTACCAAAGTTATTATTCATGGCGGCATTTTTTTTTTATTCCATTGTACTGTACGTGACCTAATTGTTCTTGAAGTTATAATCTCATGCTCTGAACTCGTATACTCTCACTTTAAGGTTTCATGACATACGTCGCTTTTGTTAAAGTTATTTAGAGCACATTTTTTATCTGTGACGGTCAGAGATTTTTCTTTCTTTCCATGACGCTGTTAATTCCTATATTACATTTAACTGTTACTTGGTGCTTTAATTGTAAAAATAATTTAAAACTGTATTTATTATCGCGTTATAAACTTTGAGTCGAATTTCCTCATTCTGATAAATGACAAAGTTTATTTACTGAACTTATTCTCGTATTTTGCATTGTATTCTTATTCATCATCATCATCTTACTCTGTAGCAGACTTTAAACAGTCCACTACAGAACATATGTCTTCCAAGTCTATGACGCTAGTTCTTGGATGTTTGGCCTTCACGGTTCTAGGTAAGTTTATGATTTCTGTCACAGATTATTTTTGACATTTCCTAAGATGTAGATGCTCTCCGGCAGAATTGTTTAAACGTGGTAGAGCCTAGCGGCGGCTTTGGCTGCTGCTCGAATGGGCGGGCTCGACCGGATTGGTACCACGGCGTCGCAGAATACCGGCGTTAAGTAGGGGCATCTTGTGCTTCTGCATTTCGTTCGGTGAGTGAGGTAACCGGAGGCCCACTACCCCTCCTTTATCCCCTCCTCTTCCCTCCAATCTCCCAAATATCCTTAAAGATCGGCAACGCACCTGCAGCATCTATGGTGTTGCAAATGTACGCGGGCGACGATAAACACTTACCATCAGGTGAACCGCTTGCTCGTTTGCCGTCTATTTCATAAAAAAAAAAGAATGATACGAAATGTTACAATGCCACTATTATAGTGACCTATTAATAAAATGTAAGTTTAATTGCATATATTGTATAATTGCAACCTTAATTTACCAGGCTGAAGTAGTTGAGTAAGGTTTCAATAATGCAACCAATATGCTCCTTCTCTGTCTAGGAGTTGTCTGAGTAAGTAGCACGCTCTAGTAGTGTGCGAAAGCGTTCCCGTGACCCTGCCGACATGCGACGAAGGTGAAACACCATAGGGTTTTAGTCGGTGCGAATCCGACATAACCCGCCCTTACCCCCTAGAGGAATGCGTCAGGCATATTCCCATGTAAATAAAAAAAAAAGGTAGCACGCTCTTAACATTTCTGACACCAAGCTTGTGTTCCAGTACGTAGTTCCGGTCCTCCGGTCTTCCGGTCTACGTGGCATTCCATCTTAGTGCTCAGTGGTGAAAAAGCATCTGTAACCTTCTTCGATTGAAGTTGTTTGCGTGAAAAAGATTGATCGACTGTCCTGTTAGCTCATTTCTCATTACAATTATAAATATTTTTACATTCCATAAATGATCAATTATGATCGGGCTTGGTTTGTGTTTAGATGACAGTTAATAACACACATCCCGGGTGCGCTGCCCGCGAAATAATATAAAAGCGAAACACGACATTGACGCGTTACATTCGTCCCCTAAGACGTGTCCCCGGGGTGAATCTCGTTGTCCTTTAAAAATTGTACATTATAACCGCAGACGAAGTACGCGGTCCAGCGTATTTACGTTATTTATGACAACACTTAGAAATATCCGTCTAACGGGATCTTGCAATATTTCTCCCGGTTCACCGGTCCAGGGAGGGTAATGTCGCTTTCCCCCTTGTCGCTGATGGATCAAGGATGTTATGAGGTGGGTGATTTATTATTTACAGTTATTCAACTCGTGTTGGGTTCTATTTAGATTACAGATAATGTTTCTTATATAAGGAATTCTCGTGTCATAACGTTGAAACAATTGGAATTCTGTTATTATGTGTCATATTAGTACTTATTACACTTGAAGGGGGGTGTTTGGCTTGGCTTGTTACTGTTTAATTTATTTATTACTTAAATACTAACGCGCTTCCCTCCCGAAGTGCCAAATTTACCACGAGCTCGTCAGGAAAGAAACGTAGTAAGGACAGTTTTCTTTTATTTTTCAATATTTCGAGAAGATGTAAAGTCCACTGGAGCAACTGGAGGCTGCCGCGGTTTGAGCCTTTGTCCAGCAATGGGACATTTACAGGTCGTAACTCTATATTACATTTATATTATAGCAGTATTTTCAACCTCTGTTTCGATAACACAAAATACTATTTCAAAATCTTGTAACACAGCCTTACCCAGCTTCGGGTCAATGCGGGTAGTTATCATAACACGGAATCAGCTCCCGGGATGGGCGCATGACGTCTGATACCCGGGTAGCCCCGGTCCAAAACTGCCGGTTATCCGGTTGAAACATCTCCTAATACACAAGCGGGGGATGTAGATGCGCCGTTCATTTCTCTATTATTACGTTTATTTCTTTTTTATCGTTTCCAATTTCTGTTTATATTTTGGGTTGTTACTAAATATGTTACCGAAACAACGAGAGATATGTCATCATGATAATAACATCTGCCTTCATCATCGAACAACAAACCTTCAGCGTTGCAGCATTGTTTCCGCCAGACGGATTTTCAGCAGTCTTACGAACACAACATGTGTTCCAACACTGAACTGAACACTGAGCGGTAGGTGATATTTTCTTCGCAAACTACCAGAGTAGTTTACATCAGCCTCTTGGCAGGATCGCCATGGAATATTGGGGTCTGATCGGCGTTTATTAAAGAGACAGCAACCTCAGTTGATCGGACAGATCGTAAGCATTTTACATGATTTTTTTTTTGTCGTGTGTGTCGCGGAGGCAAATTGCACATGCAGTCTATATATAAGTCCCATGAGGGAATCGAACACGCGACCGGCTAAACCCTTAGCCACTACACCAGCGAGTCGTAGGACGAGATAAAGGACTGGTTTTAATATAATTAGTAACCTCATATACCATATATACTAAAGGGTATGCTGTGCACGGTAAATAAACTAAGGAATATACTATAACTTACAACAAACGTACACTGCCGACTAACAGACAAAATTCTGGTGATTGTCAGTTGTCTGAAAATCCATCCCACTACGCCGAAACCAATCCCGACACATAATGAACGCGAGAAAAGGTTCTAATGCGAGGCCTAGGTAAGATTAACGATTTCGAATCTTCATCATCATCATCATTTCAGCCTAGCAGAAGTCCACTGCTGAACATAGGCCTCCCCCAAAATGGGGGGGTTGCCTTAGTTGCCACGCCTGGCGAGCGGGTTGGCAACCGCAGTTTTTTTTTTGTTCTAGTGTAGGAAGATGCTGCTGCCCATCTAATATATTTTTTTTACCATTAGTCGCCTTTTACGACACCCATGGTCAGACAGGGTTGGCGCTATTCTTTACTTCCGACAGCCACACGGAATTTTCGAATCTTCCATGAATATATTTTTTTATTGAGTTGTAAAACCATCCTATGGTCTACCTGATGGTAGCCGCTCACCATGCAGCCCATGGACAACTGCAAACAGCTTCAATCGAAGAATGTTACCGAAGCGTTGTCATCACTGCGGACTAAGAAAGAATGAGGCATTCTTTCTTAGGGCAGCAGAGCATTGAGCCAGCCCTCGATTACACTATCTCTCTAGACCTTTCAAACCGGAACACAACAGTTTTTGTTCTGCTTTTAACGGCAAAAATGGGTATGACGTGACCTACCTCCAGACGACTCCTAGACATAGAAGGAGCATAAACAATTACACCTGCTACGGCTATTGAGAATGTCAACAGGCATTAAGTCCGCCCCTTGTCACCTCATACATGTAAGATGTGAATAATAAAGGTTTTAATAAAAAAAATAACGTAGCTTAAATATTCTTCTTAGTAAAGGTTCCAGAAATGGGTAAAAGTGCACCTATACCGCCCTATGGGGGATAGGCCCAGGCGAGTCCCAGTCAGAGAAGGAGCCTACCACCCAGTATGCAATGCAGTGTATGTTGGAGTACTATGTACATAATATCTACCAGTGCATCTGTAGATTGTGGTGTTTCATCTAAGATGTGGGTACTATCTGCTGGGGACTAATTACCATCAACTGCATGTAATTCTTTTTTTTTTTAACAAAAACGTTCAGCCGGTATGTGTCCCACTGGTAATGCCTCCTCTTAATGTTTTAAAGAGCCACGCTGCTCTAATGCGGGTTTGAGGACTTCTTATATCCTCACGATGTCTCCCTTCACCGCCGACCACATGGTAACTTACTGAGGTAACTCAATATGCAATTAACATTTGTAAATGCTGCCGGCCCCGGTATTGTGCCGTGGTAGATCAGTCGCCAGGGCGCTCTCTTTAAATTCTAGCAAAGAATTATACAGCCTTTATGTAACGCTTTGGCGTGCTGGCGCCAATTCGTGACTGCCATTCTATGGGGCCGAGCTATCGGCATCGTGAATCATGAAATACGGAAACCTAACTAGGTGCCGTTCCTTCCTTGCGTATTTCTTGGTTTTCACTCAGCTGTTAAAGTAAACCTTTTTAATAGACGGTTGTGTTTGTCTGTGGTCTCATTTTACTTTCATCGTGAAAGGTCAATAGTGAAATGAAGGCAATGGTAAAGTTAGGATAAAGCCAATGTATCATAAGGTGTTTTTTTTTAATTCGTGGAGATGTTTTGAAATAAACTCAGATGTTTTTTAAAAACTACCCAGTTTGATTCATGCACGGGCAAGGATTTATTTAGACTTCAAATATGTATATAGTAAATACGTACCCTCGACACAGGAAACATTCTTACAGCGAGGACATTCAACGTTAATTAAAAAGAAACTATGTTCAAAACTGTATCGCAGATCACCACAATTCAACTCACATTATTGCAAATATACGTAGTAGACTATTAGGTTAGAAATATTTCATTTCATTTTCATAAATTTTTATTTTATCACATATCAAATAGGCAATTAATGAAGCCGACAACAGAGGGCGAATAAAAATGAAAGTACCGTACACTAAACTTCCCCACGAAGTTAATTCGACCAATTTATAAAGTCAATCATTCCATTAAGCTTAGTTGCGACTTGTGTAACTTAATAATAGGCCGGAGTTTTTCGTGGAGACTGTCTATGTTATTGTTGCGAGGTTGGAGTAAATGGCCGGTATTCAAGACTTCTATTTGTTTGACCATTTACAAATGGTACAGAGTTTCTTCTTCGATCCGCTTTCCCCCGCACGTGATCTTTCACAGGTCTTCCTGCCAGTAACCAATCCTTCCTCATTTCCTGCACTTGTCACCCTGCCTTCACCTTGTCTATCTGTTTGTTAGTTTGTATGATCAGTACATATATTGCAATCGATTTTAAACTAACTTCCAGATGAGCCAGTATCTCGAAATATTAAACTGTGTAGTCAGTTTTAAACACGTGGTATATAAAAAAAAATTAAAACATGGTTTCCTTTATTCGTTTAAAAATTAATTAGCATTCAGTAAATGTCCCACTACTATTCAGATACTTCCTAAATTTATTAAGGAAAATTAAGAACCGGGAAAAGTTTGTCAAAGTGCTTCATCGACTCCTCCTCGAAATAAGTATAATGATTATTTCTCAAACATGCAGGTTTCCTTGCTATGTTTTCCTTCACCGTCGAGAACTTTAAAAATCGCTATTAACAATTTTAGGGTGGCGGCACCGGGAACCGAAAGCAGGTCACTCGTGTACTAGGCCCTGTCACCATCGACCTGGTGGGTAGCAAGTACCTACTCACTTTCCTTCATCACTTCTAAAGCTTATACAACATTCATCATCCCAAACGTTACCAATTGCGTTCTGCATTCTAATAGTTTACAATTGAACAATAAATTCGATGTCCTGAGAAAACGGCGAACCGACGCCAACTGTGCTGACGGGTCAATGTAAAGAAAGCGAAGGCTGTTCGTGATAAAACTGCTGATATTCTGTACTCTTCTAGAAACAAAAGAGAAGGTAAGAGCGAATTCCACACGCGAGATAATAAGCTCTTACAATCGTTTACCAAATAAGGTCACAAGTCTAAACATTTATTTTTACCGTTTCAACCCCTTTTAACCAGAGTTGATTTCGACTAACGTGACAAGTGGTGAGCTTGTTGCCGTCTTAGCGTACACGCGAACGATAATCATCTGTATTCATCTAATACTGTATTAAACAATAACGTACGGAGTACACTTAACTTGTTATCCAAATGTTAACCACACCTGCACGTCAAGTGTCACTTTACTGATTAACAAACGAGTCTTTGACGACCGACAGATGGCGGAAAATCTATATCTACCACAGACTAGAGAAGATGCTTTTTTTTAATAAGACAGTTTTTGACAGTATTGCAGTTCAGTTGACGGTAAGTAAGTTTTTCAAACCAATCCAAATAAAAAAAAAGATTTTTATCTCACAAACATTTGCCTCTTGCGTGATTGCGCACCTCTGCTTCGAAGGGAGGAAGTTCACAACCAACTGGGATAGTCAAAAATTAAAAAGCTTATTTTTGATGTCGTTAAAAATCCTCTACTATAAAATACAAATTGCAATACTCATTTATTTAAATTTTATTGCTTTAGGTTTAATATTGCGTCACACGCATTAAAAATAGCCGGGTGAATAAATATTATAAAAGCACACGGACAGCCCGCCGCTGTTAATAAAACCGCAAGCCCATCCATCGCAATTATATTGGAATATGTATTTAAAAAAAAAAAAGTCTTTACCGTCGCTTTTAAATTTAAATAACAGCAATGATGATACTTATGATTGTGATGATGATGATGATGATGATGTCCTACCGATCGATATCGTTTACAGCGACATCTTCCGAACACAATCGTCAGTTGTCAAATGCGTGGGAGCGTAAACACAGGCCCTTTCTTGTCCAGACTTTACCGTACCTAAGGTAATGCCTACGCAATAAAGATTATTGAAGATTTGAATATGAAAAACACAACTTAATAGTCTGCGTAACATGACAACGTAGCCCGCCATTCGACTAACGTCGTTAACCACTCCCGATATAAGCTCTTAAGGTTAGTTGTAATGTTGTTAGGCACATCACTATTAGCATCCATTTTTTAATAGCATCCACTAGGTACAAGAGGTTCACACTTTCGCGTGTAACGTCATAATAATATATGCGAATAAAATCTGTGTCCGTTCCTGACCATAAACAACGCGCCTGACCATAAACAACGCGCGCGTGCATTATTGGCGGTAAAGCGCCGCGTCGACGCCATGTTTTCGCGGTTATCACTGTCCATATAGCGGCGACATCGATAAAACCCTTATGTCAGTTAGCTATTAAATAAAAAAATATTAAAAGCAATAATGGTACTTTAATAAAGATGCAACTTGTTTATAATTATTATCATCTGTCATTTAACTAGTGGTAGACTCAAGCAACAGTGCAATCACTGTTGTGTTCTGATCTGGTTTGAAAGATATAGCTTAGATCCAGTATTACAGAGTACAGGCTGTGATATATTCCTTCATAGTCAGGGGTGACAACGGAAACCTTCCTTCATAGTCTTCAGGGGTAACAACAAATCTGAGATCTTTTTCGATTCAGGTTGTGTCCAGTGATCCATAGTCTGCAGTAGTCACTTATACAGAGATGGACTGTTAACTCGTTTTCATCCATTTTCTAATTTTTTTGTAATGCAAGTAGTGTAGGTGTCGAAGAATAAATTATAAGATCAGGTGGACATGTTTTGCAGTTCGCAGTATCGGACCTCACGTACAGGCGCTGCCTTCCAACACTGATCTGGGTAAACGTCTCGTATAACTGTTGAAAGCTACTAGGTTTTCCTGGTTGTTGGTAATCACTCGCCTTAACCCTCCCAAACTTGATCCTCGAAGCGATGATATAAAAGCGAACGTACAACAGGACCCAGCGACAGACCCTTTACAACTTATACTAAGTTCACTGCTGGACATAGATTTTTGTCTCGTAAGTGACAACAAAAGCTGTATCACTATACATGGACTATTAGTCCTTACTCACCGCCTTGGGCAGTTTTGTGAGCGCAGTGTTCTCGCACTGGAGATGCTAGTTTGGGTTCGGCAGAATCAGATGGATTTTCAGTCTACGGTCGGCGGCCATAGTTTGAACTGTTAGTCTGCAGGGTGCAGGTGAGGTGACGCTTGCTATGAGATTGTTCTTTGAAGAAAATTATAGTATATACCTTAAACACTTACCTCTAATCTCGCAAAATAATCAGTCGGCAGTGTCTACAATCAAAAGCTCAATTCCACTTGATATCACACCGACATTTAGAATCCGACAAACATCCATTTAGACTGAAACGTGAAGAACCCCGTTCGAGACTGACGATTGATTTTCTAATTTGATAAAGCTGGGAAATCACCGAGCTGTGGAGGGAAGCCGCATTACGGACTTGTTCTTCGTTTTACGTTCAGCGGTATTGGAACCGTTGGATTGGAAAAAATATAATGTTTAAGATAACTTCGCGGTCTTGATTGTCTCGGTGTAAACATAGTGTAGAGGATTTACAGAGACCATAATTCAAAGTTAAAGACAAAACTCTTTTATGAGATTCATATTTTGAGAATTGAATCGGGGTTGCATAAAGCTCTTATGGACGTCAAATTTTACAGCGGGTCATTTACAACTTACTATAAAATCATCGACATATTATATTAATTAATAAAGTATAAAACGTTTTAAACTTCATATCCGATTCTTCATTGATAAATGCCTCAAAATGTATCTAACTATCCTATACAACAGCGCACATATACAACGCTCAAAACTTTTAAAAAAATAAGCCGCATCCTCATCAGCCTTTGTCCACTACGGAAAGCGCCAATCACTACGGAAAGTGCCAAGCATAATCAGCGGGTTGCTGAAAATGTTACTCACCGTCACGGATCTTTGAAATTTGAATGGATTTTCGCTATTCATCGGTAGCCAGAACCTCGTGTGTCAGCTAGAATAGCACAACACTTAGCTTAGGATGACTTATAGAGAATAGCGAGAGAGATCCCCACTTACACCCACATCTAGACTAATAAAATATAAAGTATTGATTGGAAAGTATACGTTTATATTTCTTTAACTAAGTTCTAAATCGAATAATGTAGACTCTGTTAATAAGTTACTCTACACATGATAAAGTAATACGATCCGACTACAGAAGGCTGGCACCCCTTGCAAGGTCACTGCCAGGATCTAGATTCTAGACATTAGATCCCTTCGCGGTTTACAACTCTCTTTATACATATTTTATCATTCATAAATCCTGTTCCTTGAACAATAAAAATAAAACTTTTAAAGAAATTTATGGTTTAAAATTCCCTTACAAACATTGCATTTAAATATTATAGACTATGTGAGCTGGCTGTTAACCCAATATTTTTTGATATATTTAATATATATTACGGCAAATTCTCCAATTGAGATATGTATATATATTATGTCCACTATGCTGATTGTTTAAAGAACGATGAAGAAGCAGATTTATTTATTAAATCTAGATTCTTTCTCTGATACTATTTTATGTTGTGATAGTGGCGTAAGAATCTGCTACCATCTTTTGACCTGTGGTTGTTCGACGCCTACTATGGGAAAATAAGGACTTTATGAACCCACCCATTATGTTAAATATCTGAAAGGGTTATGAGCCAGGAAGAGGCTCTGCTCCAGTGCGGGTTGTTGGACTTCACATGTTTCCTCACGATGATTTCCTTCACCACCAAGCACGTAGATCGTGCCCAGTTCACTCCCGCTCTTTGAAACTAAAACGAGCGCTATATTTGCACCTATATTCATTAAGTTGCTGTAATTTGACATTTTAGTAACAGAGCCCTTTCTTATTTTGTTGCAGCGCGTGCGCGCTTTCACGACATCACTAGAGGAGTTGGCAGCGCGCGTCCAAGCGGCAGAAGCAGCACGTGCGGCATGGCGTGCTCCGGGAGACGCGCGGGACGCACGTGCTCAGCTCGACGCGGTGTCCCGAGCACGCGCTCAGCTACCACCACTACGACGGCTCGCTGATGAGCTCCGCGCGCAAGCCCAGCAGCTGGGAAGGGACAACGTTCAACTGCCAGAGCATCTGAGAGCGCGACTTGACGACCTTAACGCCAGGTTAGCCCGCATTGTATTAGAAGTATCAGTAGAAATGGCTGAACAGTTATTTTCCTAGATGATCTCTAGACTCTCGCTTGCCCTGCAGGACTGGCACTCTTTTGCCCTTTTCTGCAGTTAATCCACAGTGTAACCGCTGTTGTGTTCGTGTTTGAATGGTATAGAGGGCTAGTATAGTGGAGCATTCCACTGTCAGCTGTCATATTTTGCTGCTGCTCGAATAGGTGAGGAACAGGCATCTCCCTGCTCCCTTTCCAAATACCCTTAAAGGCCGACAGCGCACCTGCCTCTCGTCTAGTATTGTAGATGGACGTGAGCGTCGGGAATCATTTACCATCAGCAGAGCAGCTTGCTCTTTTACCCCTATCCCATAAAAGAAAATCTGTAACACTTAGCGTTATATTAAAAACAGTTAATATAGTACCAGCAAATGATGTAACACTCCTTAAACCACAATTTATGAACGCTTCAAGTCTTCAAGTCAAAAATATGCAACCTTTTATGTTAGTTTCGATAATTTTAATCTTTATATCCTTGCCCATGACTGGTGAATAGATTTGAAGAAAATCTAAATGCACTGTAAGATTGTTGAGTTCTTCAGCAAGGTTTAAGGACAAAAGTCACACTGACATTTGTTAGAAAAACACAACATTTGTGTGCAAAACCTGTACCAGGCTAGTAGAAAAATAAAGTAGTAATATAAGTTTGATATTCGTTATCAAAAATCTTCATTACCTTAGTCACAGGATGTATGGAGGGTTGTTTATTATTTATAATGTTTTCTGTATTATATATTCATAAATATTAAAGCTGCATTATTATTATTAAACAAAAGTTTAAACGTTTAAACGGTTCCACGAGGTTTATCTATGACATGCATTGAGAATTGTGAATAAAGACCTTGGCATTCACCAGCCTATCGCTACATGACCCGAATACCGAGAAAATGTCTAATGTATTTTATCACATTCCTTCCATGCCTGTTGTTTAATATTAAATAATTCTATAACTCTTTTTATCTCATGATTTCATTTATTAATGTTTGGATCAGCGCTGATCAGTCCCCTGCCCAGCTTGGTGAGTACGAGGAATCCTCCGCCCATATCAGCTTGCTTATGGAAAGGCCTATGTCCAGCTGTGGACTTATACATACTTGAGCGAAGGTTCTAATCCTAATAAATAAATTTTCAAGTTCAATTGTAAGTTTTGTAAAAGTTTAACAGTCTATAGATGGCATAATAGTCATCTCAAATGAGTTTAAGCCAAATCTCCAGAACGTTGCGTAGCAAACTTAAACATTCCGATATTACTGCCGTAATCCTCTTGCCAAGTAACTTGGCAGAACTGAAGAGACAAGGGTCTAGTTGTGGACCACTGCAACAGAGGCGTCATCCTAAGCCAGCATACATTTCCGTAAGCCGTTTGGTGAGCACAGAGCCGGTGCCTTCGCACCTGTGATGCTGCATCCCACGGCCAGTCTACTACTTTACGCCAGTTGGTTCTACATTATCCGATCGCTAGAGCTTCGTTTGTTACCCAGCGTGGTGCACCGCGGGCAATCCACTAACTATCACCTACCTACCACCATCAAGCGACTTGGTAGAAGTCGTATGTTCAGTTGTGGTCTACTGTGCTGGTGCTATATTACTCTTGTATGGAGTTATCTCCAATTAAACAATGTACGGCAGAGTCTCGGCGCTGAGTGCGGGCGGTGAGGAACGCGCGAGGCAGCTGGCTGGCGTTGCGCGTGATGGTGGTGCGGGCGCCGCACAGAGCTTCCTCGCGGGCTCCGTTCGAGCACCCTGGGAGCGCGCGGTCACACCCGCCAACGTACCCTACTACATCAAGTGAGTATTCTTCAACCACGTCTAAAAATACTGTGAAGAATCCACTGGCTGTTACCTCCTCCAGTATAACATTAAACCGACAAGTTATGCTGCCACTGCTTGTAATACTTACCTTGGCTTGCTTCTAGACTAGATAGTGTACTTCACTGTTCAGGGTTCAAATCCTACCCGATGCCAATATTTGTGCAAAATACAAATATACTTGTGTTTTTAAATTTGGTTGTGCTGATTGTAGTCTACTGCGTCTCTTGTCTCTAAGAGTGGATCTGACTCTTTCCTCAATCTTTTCGCATAAGCATTACATCAAATATGAGTGCTTCTGTGTTTTCGCGTACACTTACCTTACTTTAACAGCATATAGATAGTCCTCTGCGGGGCATATTCCACAATCGCCACGCTCGGTGAGCTTGGCTCACTCACCACCAGAAACCTTAGACGCTGCTGTCCATCATCGGTATACTTATTTTTTGCCTGCCATTTTTCGGTTTAGTTATCACGCCATCTGTCGGTAGGCATTGGGACTTTCAAGACTTTACCCTTAGTGACCTCTTAAGACACCCACAGGAAACACACGATACCACACGGCGAGTGCAACAGTATTTCGTACCCAGTTCGAAACTGCCGATAGTATTTGCAGTGTTCGAAATCGGCCCGGAGTACATCAAGGCTTTATTAGCAAACTTCTGTTGTCTGTTGTCGTTATTAAAATTATCGTTAAATTGGTAATAAAAATTAAAGAAACTCGATCTCTTCTATAAAAAATTTCATCCGTCGACTGTGAGATAGGCTCTAAGAGTTGCGAATCCATACACACTTAAATAACGTCTGTTTATGAAACATATTTCGATACAAACCGCAAACAACTTCGACCGTGATGCAGAAAGATTAACTGGATTATTGCGTGACTAATTCCGATGAGCTTACGCTCTCGATGTTTTATGACGCGACCTAATAAAATCAATTCCCCACAGTCACGAGCTGGAGACCACACACTGGGATCATCCGAAAATGATCGAATTGATGAACTCGCTGGCCGACCTCAACGAAGTTCGATTCTCAGCTTACAGAACGGCTTTGAAACTAAGGAGCGTGCAGAAAGCTCTTTGCAGTAAGTACATTGTACATTTTGGAAACTTATTGATACCATGCTACAGTATTCCAATCTACCTTATATACGAAAGGTCTTATATGGATTTACGATACAGATTATACCCTGAGATGAAAATTATTTATTTATTTAATCTTTATGCACTGGTTCGTACATATGGCGGACTTAATGCCTAGAGGCATTCTCTCCCAGTCAACCATTAGGCTAAGCAGAGATATATACATAATAGAGGCCATACTGCTAAGAGAAAAAAAAAACAGTAAAAGGATATAAATATCAAAATATATACTTACAATAGATACATACATACATAGATAGATATATAAATAACATATATACAAATATACCATATATACATAGAATAATATACATGTCAGGACAAACAACTGAAGCGGCACAATAATTATCTACAAAGTTTCTTATATTGCCTTTTTACTTGTTATTTTGCGAGCGGGTTTAGTTGTATTAAAATTGTTCTTTGGGGGAAAGTATAAAAAATACTATTCCGTCGTCCCCTATTCTAATGATTAGAAAAATACATTGGACTTGGAACGATCCAGCTTTAACTAGGTATAAAGACTCCTTAGGTGGCATTCGGTATGACAAACTAATATTCGCCATAGGATGAAGTCTTCTCATAGATGTTTCATTTACGTCTCAACGAAATCTTAGGAATAAATTGAGATTTCTGATTAAATTAAATATAAAAGCTTTAGTAAAATATAAAAGTACAGAATCAAATTCTAACCTAATAATCACTTTAAAGCAACTTTTAATAGCTACATAGCCCGCGATACACCTTTATGCCCTCACTTATATAGTTTATATGCAGTGGTACTAGGTGTTCTTGAATACATTTCCTTGGATTCTGCCCACCCGTGTGCAAGCGTGAGACTATGAATACGTATGAACGAATAAATATTCATGAACTTTCAGTGCACATGCTTCAACTGCCGGCGGCGTTAGAGGCTTTCGACGCGCATGGACTTCGCGCACAGAACGACAGGCTCATAGACATACCCGACATGATCACCGTGCTCACGTCTTTGTACGAGGTACGTATTAACAAAGTACGTCGATGTCTTGATGAGTCAGGAAATCGGTGTTTTAATTAATCTACGTACGTACTCGTACATGAATAATTTACAGTTTTTTAAATAATGCCTTTTTTAAAGTTCGTTTCGTTATTAATGCTTACAAGTAAAGTTTTAGACTTGTAGGAATCACAAGTCTTACAAGTACTACTATTATACAAAACCAATCAATAGAAATTCGAAATTGAGAAAAAACATAATTTATCACTAAAATCCCCTCAAAGGGCTTATCCTTTGAGCTGTTTTATGAATTGATGTGGTACGACCGAAAGTTGGTATTTATTTTGTAAAAAAAATTACACGCTTTAGTTTATCAAAGAGACCCTGCGAGATTGAAAGCTCGCTTGGGCGTAAAAAGCTTGGGCGGTATATCGTGATAGAAATAATTAAAAATTTTGTTAAAGGTGATAGCAGCAGAGAACCCTAGTTTAGTGAACGTGCCCTTGTGCCTGGACCTGTCGATCAACTGGCTGCTGAACGTGTACGACAGCCAGCGCACTGGCCAGATCCGCGTGCTCAGCTTCAAGGTCGGCCTCGTGCTGCTCTGCAAGGGACACCTGGAGGAGAAATATAGGTGATTTTAGATACTTCAAAGTTTTCAATTGTTCCGTGAGCGACATGTTGCCAATACATTTCTTGCGATATCGTAATCGTGAAGGTCTGAGTAAGGATGACTATGTGTCGTCTAAGAGACTGCGAAATCGAAATTGATAATATACGATATCTGATACGAAACTATACTAGATCTTACGGAATTAATTTTCAAAAATTACATAGAAAAACATTCTTAGCTTTCTATGCAGTGTCTTCACTTTATATGTTTTGTTATACATTTTTAAAATATTCGCAGCCAAACTTATAGACACAGGAAGCTCTTGATAAAAAAAATTATATGCTATGTTTATAACCTCAATGTAACTAAAACACAAGTTACAAATTAATGGAATTATAGTAAAAGGAAAAGGAAAAGGAAAGGATCCCGTTGCTATTCAAGTCCACTGCTGAAGTAGAAGTATCTCCAAAAAAGCGCCAGCAAAAGCCGTCATGCACTTCTTGGAAGTTTGCCTATCATTACCACGCTTGGCGAGTGGATTGGTTAGCTCAGTGCCTGTACCAGAGCATTAGTGAAGTTGCTTCCCGTCACTATATGTATGTAGTGCGTATGTGGGATTTATATATATATTCACGCCTTGTTCCCAACGGGGTAGGCAGAGACAAACTTCTTCCACTTGCTACGGTCCTGACATACGTCTTTCGTTTCTCCCACTTTCATCGATCTTCGCATGCACACTCGTTGGTTTAGAGTACTCTTGACCTGGCCTTTTTTCAGAACGTCTCCGATATGATCGTGAAATGTTCGCCTAGGTCTTACTCTCCCGACTCTAACATTTACGCTCGCCTCATATATTTGTTTCGTCGTCCTACTTTCATGTGGGATTTAGGTTCGCCAAATTTGGGTTTGGGTTTTCCGCCATCATTCTATCGTCAGAGCGTCTGTTTGCTAGCAGGGTGCATTTCACTGCTTACACCATGGAATATATCCGAGCTTTGAATTCGAACTCGAACACTTTTAACTCAGTATCGTCACCGTTTCCTCTTTCAGATATCTTTTCCGACTGATCGCAGACCCGTCGTGCAGAGCTGATCAAAGAAAGCTCGGATTGCTTCTTCACGACTGCATACAGGTGCTTGCAACATATTATATTTTAAAACTTGTTAAAAAATATCAATGTATGGCATACAAGTCAAATGTGAGGACTAAAGTTTTAAAAGAGGTTTTCATTTCACAGGTTCCTAGACAACTCGGAGAAGTGGCAGCTTTCGGAGGGTCCAATATTGAGCCCTCGGTTAGAAGCTGCTTCGAGCAAGCGTCCGCTGCCGCCAAAGAGGGCAGTAAGGGAGGCACACTCGACCGAAAAGCAGGTAGGTGCTTTATAACTAAAATTATCTATTATAACATTGATAATGATGATTAAAATTTATAAAATATGAACATTTTACCTCCAAATTAAGTGATTGCACGGGGTGTAAAATTTTCGAACTTACATAAACCATTTACAATAACTTACTACCGAGTATCTATCGGCATTTATGACAATGTGATCTTTCCAGTGTTGGGTTAGAAATTGTATCCTCTGAAGTAGTTCACAAGGCGTATTCATTTATTTATCAATGAAGCTCAAACGTAAGGCGATGAGCAGTTTTAAAGATTTCTTCGAATTACGGTTATATATTTTTATATTTATTGTAAAGAGTAAATCTTAAGAACTGTACAACGTCTATACAATGATTTAGTAACAGCGGCAGACAAAGAAAAAGAAAAGGAGAAGGAGAAAGAAGATGGCAAGGAGAAGACGCTGGAGCGGACGCCGGAGGGGCAGCTGCAGCATGTGGAGGCGGTGCACTTCCTGCAGTGGTTGCAGCGCGAGCCGCAGTCTATGGTGTGGCTGCCCGTGCTGCACCGCTTGGCCGCCGCCGAGGCCGCGCGCCACCAGGCCAAGTGCAATATCTGTAAGGAGTACCCCGTCGTGGGCTTCAGGTAACTGACCTTACGGAGAGTGCTCTCTTTGCTCGCTCTGCGAAAGTAATTATTAAAAAAAAACTATTTTTTTAATTGTATTTATTGCCTGATTAATTTTGACTGTCTACATGACGAAACTGAGACATTCTTCAACTAGAGTTGTTTTTCTCTCTCCAGGTACCGCTGCCTTAAGTGCTTCAACTTCGACATGTGCCAGAAGTGCTTCTTCAGCGGCCGCAAGGCGAAGAACCACAAGCTGACCCATCCTATGCAGGAGTATTGCACCGCTGTAAGTGACACCTTCGACTTCTCTCTTCAAATATTTCCCAAACATGCACGCTTATTCAAAAATGCCATTGCTTCAATACTGCCTACACTACTATCCAACTCCGAACTATTTACCATGGACTGCTTTAACCACCTTCGGAATGAGGAATTGGATAGTTCAGTTGTAACTTTCCACAATAAGATCAATGATGACATTAATGATATCTCATTATCATTAACACTATCTCCCTTCTACCCATGATAGGGTTCTTCGTTCCTCTGCTAATCATATGATAAGAATCCCGCAACATTTCACCCATTTTGTTGGTGGTTCCTTCACCGTTCAGGCTACACTTCTCTGGTACTCCTTGCCCGAAGAATTAAGAAAAGCCTCGTATAAAATTTCTTTCAAACGATTGGTACGCGAACACTTTTTAAAACCATCTGTTACTTGCAAATCAGAATAAATACTAATATTTATTCTGATTTGCTTTATATGTATGTATTAATGTGTTTGTATGTATGTGTTTGTGTAGATATCTATGCTTATACATTTAAATATATTTTAATTATATAGTATATTTCTCGATTAGTCTTTTTGCTGTTTATATTATTTTAAATTAGATGCACCTATCACCACATTTCTTCACGCCCTGGGTTGACTGTTAGAGAATGCCAAAAGGCATTAAGTCCGCCTTTTGTAATCCTTTTGGTGTACACTATAAAGTATAAATGAATAAATTATAAATATCAACAGTAATTATATTCGAAACAGTTTTTATTTTCTAAACCTTCTTGTCTGCTCTTTGCGGACGACGTGAAAATCTTAAGAATTGTTAATCACAACACCGGTACATCGCAACTCCATGCTAGAACTTTAACAAACAGACATTATGGTGATGGTGACTTGGACCCTTTCTTCAAGAAGAAGATAATATTTTGCGTCAAAATTCTATAAAGATTTACTTACTTGCTTAGTAGTAAATTATTACGTTGAATACGACCAGTTGCAATGTTAATTATAGTAATAAATATGCAAACTTACATACTACATATACAAAAGAGGCTCAAGTTGTCATAAAACAATTGAATAAATAACTAAAATTCGACACACTAAGGTCTCTTAGACTAACACTAAGGTATTTATTTATTAAATTTGACAATTTGTCTTCTATGTTCTTAAACATCGAAGATAAATTGTGAAACACGTACCTTATCGATATATCTGTTAGATCAAAAAGAAGCGTTTGAGATTCTAGATATTTTTATTTAGATATATATATACCTACATAATTTAATAAATTGGCTAACGTGTTGTATGTTATTAAAGACAACATCCGGTGAAGACGTAAGAGATTTCACCAGGGCTCTCCGCAACAAGTTCAAGTCGGCGAGATACTTCAAGAAGCATCCAAGAGTTGGATATTTGCCCGTGCAGACAGTTCTGGAAGGTAATGCGAAGATTATCGTAACGACTTCACCTCATTGTTTGAAATCTACATAGAGACTTAGTTATATCAGTAAAGTAAAAAAATTAACAGCCTGTAAGTGCCCACTCCTGGGCAAAGGCCTCCTTCTCAAATACTAGTATCAGATAGGGTTTAGAACCCGGGAAGAACCAGCCACGCTGCTCCGCACCGGATATGTGAATATCCTCGAAATAATAACTTGTGTTTTAACAGACGACTAGATAAAAATTTACTGGACTAATAAATTTACGAGCAATTGGTTCACCTGATGGTAAGTAATTACCGTCGCCCACATACTTCTGCAACAACAGAGGAGCTACAGGTGCGTTGCCGATATTTAAGGATATTTGGGAGATGGGAGGGAAGAGGAGAGGAATAGGGAGGGGGTGTGAGCTCCGGTCACCTCACTCACCGAACGAAACGCAGAAGCACAAGATGCATCTACATCACGCCGGTATTCTGCGAGGTCGTGGTATTAATCCAGCCGAGGCGGCCCATTCGAGCAGCAGCTAAAGCCGCCGCTTGGCTCTACCACGTTAAAGTTAATCTATTAAAATTATTGTATATAATTGATATATTGGTGAATTGGCAATCATGGTAACGAATATTTTGCGTTTTAAACGCTGAAGGACGTTACCGGCATGAGTATTTTTAATTCTCTGGATTCAGAAATAAAGTTGTCTCTTAAAAGCTACGATGGGGTATTTTGCTTATAAAGTTAATTGGCTGGTAATATATAAATTCAATTTCCTTCCATAATTTCGATCAAGTTTTCGGCGATTCTTTGTTTGTATCCAGCTCGAAGGACCGAAACACTTCGAAAAACTTCGAGAAAGTTAGGTTAGAAAGAGAGTTACAGAACGATATATCAGAAAAGACACAAAAATGGCAAGTTTTTCGAAAGATAAACATTCCACTAGGAAGTGGAATGTTTATCATATTTATTATATATCATGTTTATATATATTTAATATGGTAGGAACCATCATTCTATTAAAGTATTTTCCTCCCCTTTACTATTTGCTGTTAATTGTTTTTGGCTTTAATAGATTCCGCGAGCCCCGAGATCTCGTAACTTCACCGTCACTAAACCCACATTTAAGCTGGACGACTAGGTCTTATCTTGTACTTGATAAGTTATGGACCGACTGCGGGAGGTTCGGTCAGCGTTTGTACGCTCGTGATGTACTGACGTACGAGTCTGGTGAATTATCCACGAAGACAAAAATAGAATTTTCTCAACAATTCCCTTCTTCTCTTGCAGGCGATGCGCTGGAGTCCCCCGCCCCGTCCCCGCAGCACGCGGGCGGAGTGGGAGGCGTGGGGGGAGTGGGGGGCGCGGGCGACGACATGCACTCGCGCCTCGAGCTGTACGCCTCGCGTCTGGCGCAGGTGGAGCTGGGAGCGCGCGCCACCGACACGCCAGACAGGTGCTCGTCGAATTCAATTATCTTCTTAAAACTGTTCATTACTTCTATTCCACCATTTTTTTTTACACAATTTTTTTATGTTTTTTTGTAACAGTGACGAGGAGCACCAGCTCATAGCGCAGTACTGCGCGTCGCTGAACGGCGGCGGCGAGGCGGAGGAGGCGCCGCGCTCCCCCGTGCAGGTGGTCTCCATCATCCACCGCGAGCAGCGCCACGAGCTCGAGGCCATGATCCGGTCAGTAGGCCCTCTATCCAGGCACCCCCGTTTCTGTTATCACCATGCAGATAGACAGTATGCCTATGGCCTCTTGGCCGAGGGTTAACATGTCCACCGTGGAAACCAGTGCCGTAATAATGCATTGCTTGGTTACATGATGTACCGTAGATTTGTTGTTTTAAATTGTAATTTCCTCTTACGTACATTGTTTTCGTTTTTATTGGTATTGAGTGCTTAGGCAGTGAAAAAAACGTGTTTGTGTTTTTATAATTTTTTTAACGATTTTTTTTATAATTGTAGCTACATATTATGACTAGGCAATTTTGTGTCAAGAATATTACTTATTCCTGCAAAAGATATACCTTGGTACAGACCGTACCATATCGCATTTTTGCAACTTCCAATTGAACAATTCCGTTTATTCCAGTGAGCTGGAAGAAGAGAACGCTAGTCTGCAAGCGGAGTACGAGCGACTGAAGGCCAAGCAAACCCCGGGCTCCACGCCGGAAGAGCAACATTCGATCTCTGAGAACCGGAACGCGCCTGTCGATCAGGTATGAAATGTTCTCAGTTAACTTTGGGTTTTTTTTTTAAAGAATACTAGCAATGCTGCTTATTAAGTACAACTAAGCCTACAGCTTGTATCTGGAGCGGTTCACGACAATAGTCGAATGGCGGGCTCGAACTTACGACGTCATGTTTCGCAGTCCGCACCCTAACCCATTTGGCTATTGGCGTTATACGTAATGATGGGATCGCCAGTCAAACAACAAATACATAAGTTCCAGTTATAGTTTATTGACCCACACACAATCACTTATACAATTTAAACTCAACAATATCTTCTGTAAATAATTTCAAACTAAAATTAAAAAAAACACAAATAAAGACTTAAACGTCTTTTCGCGTGAAGCGCTGTTAACGACCGAAGTACAATTCATTCCTAACGACCCCGCGCCGAACTACTGCTTCGGTAATGTGGTGGGGTCGCCACTTCTCCCACCATGAACGCTCAAGAGTGGTCAAAACAATATCTTTCTTAGTTGATGTTAAATTATACTTGAACTATTATGGGTTAAATAATTAACTATGTAATAATAAATATCCTAGCACTATGCAATATAAATTAACCCAACAGTATGTATGTAGCAAGGAAGTCGGCACGCTTTACCAAGAGAGAGCAGGATATTGTTTTCCCGTGCGCTCACTTGACCCTGTCGATATGCGGATCATGTGGAACACCGTGGAGTGTTGGTCGCTGCGAGCCGGACCCACCCCGTTCTTCACCCGCGCGGCCGGGGTCCTTCTTCACTTAGGCACCTTTTGCAAAGTTTTTTTGAACTGGCATATTAAAGTTAATTGTGTTTGTTCGAGATTTATAAGATTGACATGGCGTTTGTCTCATCGCTAAAAGGACGAGATAGTATGATAGGATCTCTTACCATCATAATTTCCATCCAGCAGCGTTACAACCCCAGTTTTTCTTGGTTTTAGCCTTTCTTACAACTTTCCACCATCTATCACGCTGTTTAATTTCCTTCCTCCAATCGGTATACTTACCCATCTTCCTTATCTTTCTCTATGCAGTCCATCCACCTGCGATTCGCTTAGTATTATTCTGGCGTCCATCCCCCCATTGCGAAACTCTGCTCGTAATAGCGAACGGTTTCAATTTGAAATCACGCTATACTCTATAATTAGCATAGATCGGCACGACCCGTGCCACATGGTGTCAATGACCTCAATCATTATGTCAATATGGATATTCCCCGGGATTCCAGCTTTCGAATCGGCGAACGAAAATAATATATTCTCATTACAGTAAGTCCGTAACGGCGATAAGATTAATGATTTTTACCATAAAATAAAACAACATGTAAATTCAAAATAGGTGTATATAATCGTTAATCACAAAGAATGTTACATAGAAGAGGTAGGCACATTACAATATAATTAATTAATTATGAAGGGTCGTTATGCACTTCAAATGATTATATTTTAACACTTACACGTTTTATATGAGCGCACGTAATATTTTACGCAGTATAAAATGAAACCATAGATTATCAATATTTTCTTTAATGAAAAATGATACATTTTACGAGTTTATTTAATATTCTGACTTCTATTTACAAATACATAACTCTTAATTTTTGCGAATCATGTCATGTCCATATTATTATTTCCTCTTTGAATCCCGCGGTGTGGCGCGGCTCGTGCCGATCTATGACAATTAGGCTGATGGCGACGTAGACTTAATTAGTTAAACTGATTAAAGATCCAATCTATTGAATCCATCATTAGTTTCCGATCCCATCGTGATTGCGATTGCCAACAGAGGGCTGAATTATCCAATCCCCATCAGGTGGACAGTTGGCTCATTTACCGTTGTAAAAAAAAAGAAATATTAATTGGAATCCTATTCGGCGGTTGCAGGATATGATGGCGGAGGCGCGGCTGCTGCGGCAGCACAAGGGGAGGCTGGAGGCGCGCATGCACATCCTGGAGGAACATAACCGCCAGCTCGAGGCGCAGCTGCAGCGCCTGCGCACGCTGCTCGACGAGGTGACCTCCCACCTCCCTGCCTCTCGTCCCGTTTGTGACTGAAACGTCAAGCACGGGACATTATGTTCGCGTCACTTGCTGGTAGAGTCACGGTGCCCGGTTTCTGGATTTGACACGACCGGGGAACGGCCTTCTTCACATAAAACGCAGCAGTAGAATGACCTGAAGACGTAACTACTGCACGTGAAGAATTGGCCATACTCCTTCACACTGGGCACTCATTACTCGTACTGCAGCACTAGAGATGCTGGTCTCCATCACAAATCTCCGCTACTGGGATTCGTTACATTCGGATAGATTTTCCGTCTACGATCTGGTTACTCAGCCCCGTCCGCTAGTCGCGTATGTGAACGAAATTGATATCTTTATTGATATTTAATTTCCTAATATCAACTGCACCTGCTCGCGGTGCAGGGGAAAGCCGCTCACACCCTTGCTCTTCGACATATCTATTTTATAGCCGACCAACGATCGTTATGTACTTACGTAGCAGATGAGGGGTTCGACAGGTGCGTTGGAGTAATTTTAATTTATTTTACTATCTTTTCATAATCATGTGAGAAATCATGAAAATAATTATTATATCATAACCTGTTTTAGTTAGAATTTTAAACATAAAAATTAACGCAGACTTTGACTGTTAAATCGTCACAAATTAATAATACTTAGAGATACAACGCGAGCTAGATAATGTGCGGACAATATTTTGGCAATTCTTGTTTCTATGAACGTTCTCATGTATCATCATCTCATGGGTCAATAAATTCGTCTGTATGTCAGGCGATATCTTCGCTGATTGAGTCCATACTTGGAAGTTATAAGTAAAATCCCAGCAATTAAGCTCTATTTAAATCTGTAGAATATACTAAAGGGTGGGAAAATAGGAAAATTGTTTCTCTGAAACTTTGTTTTAATTCACTTATCTAATAAAGTTTCGTTAGGATGTATTTAACAGCGTCCGTCTGTTTATGCGCACCAGCCGGCGCAGGGCTCGCCGGCGCCGCGCACGGGCACGCTGCAGACGCGCTCGGTGACCGCGTCGCAGCTCGCCACCGACTCGCCCGCCAAGATGCACAACGGCCTCTATCACGACTCGCACTCCAGTCAGTACATTCGCTTTAACTTAATTTTACAATGCACACATTCACCACACTCGGGCTACAACAAACACAGAAACGCGGCGTCGAACTTCGTAAAGGTGCAATTGAAAAAAAAATAACGAAACACCATTCGCCGCGAGCGTGAACGTTACAGCCCGGTCGAGTTATCTCGGCACCTGGCCCTGATGACGTCACGTGTCGCTCGAAGCCCCGCGCCTAGTATGAAGTGTACGGCTGCGGGGCGCGGCGCGGGTGGGCGGGCAGCGGGGCAGCATTCCAACGGGGTGCCAAGTTGTACGACTGAGTAGTTGTCTTAAACCCATTGAACCGTTCATTCTGCGAACGATTCATAAGCCGACACTTTCCTTTTTTTTGTTACATAACCGCGATAAGCTACTTTATACACAAACCAAGAGGTTTTTATTTTAAAATTAATAAATGAGAAAGTGACAAGCAATAAAACCACATGAGTTTTGCGTGCAAGAGACAGTAAATCTTTAAGCTAAGATTCCATTTCAAAAGATGACTTTTACTCCATTACAATTAATGATTGACACATAAACCAGCACAGTAGAGAACTTAACCTGATCTAGGTATATAAAATCGACGAAGCAAAAATTTAGTCAGAAATAATAACTATCCCCCATTTTGACGCGTTATTGTACCTAAGATGGCGGACGTGGCGAGCGGGAAACTTTGGAGCGACCACCGCCGCCGCCTCACAACGTCCACTCGCTCATGCACTGTGCAGGTCAGCTCAAAACTGTCGAGGAATATATTTATGAGTATTTATTACTGGAGACTACTAAATTAATCCCCTAATTTATCTGTAGGCAAGCACACAGAAGTTTTAAGTGTTTTTCAATTAAGTGTATCATGTCCCTCAATTTAAGACGAACATGGATATGTAATAGCAAATAAAAATATACCTATCCCTTGAATTGTGTTGTATGCCTACACAATTACATTACAACCTTCATTGTGTGGCATAGATTAAAAAAACATAATTTAATCTTTATCTGTTGACTTTACGTATGAAACTTTATTACAAGAGGTACGGTGGGCGATGAAAGTAATGCAGGGCTCTTACCAGCTAAACCTCCTTGCTTTAAATTACTAATACGAAGTTTTTTTTTAATATAGTTTCAACTGCCTACCAAGTTATTACTACCAAAATGCATTATAGACAAAAAAAACTGCCAAGTTTTTGCTTGTATTTAAAATCACCATTGCAGCAATGATTGACTTTTTGTGGTCTATTTTAAATTAGGTCATTATTAATCAATTTTCAGTCTCCAGTAGTTCATACTTGTTTTTAGACTTTATTCAAGCATTGGTCAAGTCTTTGGTATTTTTGGTTACAATAGAGGTCGCCCTTTCGTTTTCTTTTTTTTATTGCTTTATTTTGTCGTTTTTAGCTATAATGATAACATCTACATCGACATAAAATCGATTTAAATTATGTGCATCAATTTATTTGTCTCGAAAAATCCTACAATTTTTTTTGATTGGACGCTTAGAATATCGTAATAACTACTTTCCTAATTCTCATAGATGGTTGTTGTTTGAAAGAGTTTGTTTTTTTTGTCAGCTATTGTTTATTTTTGCATGGTTTTGTCGCATGTTGTTACCGTCGTACTCATTTTTCGTCAGTTTTTCATTGTGATTAACCAGAACTATTCTGTTTTCGCTTTCAAACCAGGACGCATTCCGTGAGGTAACGAATTATTCAAATATATTCAAAAATCAACACATCAAAATAAATCATTGTCTGTACAAGTATATTTACTAACCTTGCAGAGATATAAGTGTAAAAAAAAATACATTCAAGACATTCTTGTATTTCTGTTTGGATGTTCATGTAATTTTACGCTCAGGATGACCTACTTTGTGGCGGGTGCTTGATTTATACCACAGGCGAAGCCAATTGTGCATCACACAAAAGACAAGAACAATATACAAGAATAATATTAGTTAACTGCTTATTGTTTATTAACCAAGTGGTTTGTGTTAAGATAAATCGTTATTATTACAGATGACCTTGGGCGCGCCGTCGAAGAATTAGTGTCAGTGATGACGGAGGACCAACCTAACCAAACCTCCATCGCGCCCCCGGAATACACCAACGGGAAGCCGGCCGAAGACAAAGAATAACCACGGCTACGCCATCGACGGACAACACAACGGGACTCGGTGCTGCGAAACGCGGGAGCTCTGTCTACCAGTATACATAGAACTACGGCAGGGCGTCTCTCTTCGGTTCGATTCTAACGCTCTGACAACACATTACACCAAAGAGATTTTGCTACAATGGTATTGCTTCACAAACTTTGTTGATATAGTGGTCACAGTACGTACAGTCTGCTGGCTGTAGAATTTTAACTCGAACCTGAATACTATACCTACAAAGCTTGCCTTCCGATGTTTCATTAATCAAATACGCAATGAAACTTACGTTATTACTAATTTTCGACTCATCACTAACATATCTGCATATCTTGTACTGTACTACCTTATTATACAAAAGCACCTAACACTTCATCATCATCCACTAACAGACGAACACACGAACCCGGCTTCTCTACAATCACATGGTACGCGTTTGGTTTTTGTAGGAGTTTAATCCTTGCATTGGCAAAGTTACAGGATTGAAGCCCGTTAATTATGGCTATGCGGAGCTAAACACGAGTATTGAATATAGTTCCTAATAGCTATGGGTTCGTACAGACGATTATCGTATGCAACGCTTATTGTATAAATAAGGGCATGCCATTGTTGCAGTACGTGTCGTGATTGAGTCATTCTATTTTAATCTGTAACACTATTTTTTTTTCGGCTACTCTCGTGTGTTGCCAGAGCGAAATAATTCAACGAAAAAGACAAAAATGTAACGAGCATTTATACTTTAAAATAAAATGTACCAAATTTGTCTATAAACCTACTATAACATTTACTAATCGTTTAAGTACATATCTTGTTAGTACAATCTTCATTAAATTCATATCACTTCGTGTAAATTGTCATATCATTTTTGCTGTGTATAGAAAAAAAATGACACGTGTAAAAAAATATCACGAAAAACGAAAAGCAAATCGATTTTATTTTATTGACTGCAAACGTGAAATCGAATAAGACAGCTTGAATTCATGAGCTCTGAGCTTTAAATATCACAATGTTAGCTTTAAAAATACTCTGTTTTGAGACATGACATTTCTTTCCGAAGTTCCGATGGTGGACGAGGGCATGTATTAGCGAAATGTATTTTAAAAATTAAAATTAAAAAGGTAAACCTCCAATTCTTCTGCATACATAATGCCATGAGTACACATGGCGGTAGGTATTAAAGGGTTCGTTATACAGTTTTGCGAGTAGTGCGTAGATGTAGGAAAATGATTATCACGCATGTTATTAATGTGCATGTTTGTGTAATGTTACATGTTATCAACTTATCAAAAATGTATCGTTAGATGGAAAATATGAGTAATCAAGCTTCTACGCAAATTAGATAACAGTTTCTGCATTGGTTAATTCCTGTCCTAATGACCTTCAACTGTCGATTGTTTTTGGTTAGTTATTTTTTGTTGAATGAACATATCACGAATTTTCTTTTAATTTTTGACATGACAGAGAGATATCTTGAGTATGTAGTATAATTCTCTTTGTCAGCGGAATGCAATAAATATTTTAAAATACGTTAAAACAAGTTCTTGTTAATTATTAAATTATAAACAAAATTGGCAGTGTGTTGAGGCGGGAATTAACCCGGCAACTCCCACGTTTCGGGTTCTGAAACATTAGGAAATCTTCTTAGCGATTAAAAACATGTATCCAAAAGTTTTTCATTATCACCACGACAAACACGTTTCTTCTAGGGTACCTATTATATTGAATGTGACGGTTTTCGCGTCCCATTTGTTTTCAGACATTTTGTAACGTGTCTACTTGTAAGATGACGCCTACCTTTTAGATAAGATTATATTCGAGAGATGACTTTTATACGAATGTTAAGTAAACTGTTGACGCTAACTATATAATTAAGGACTTCCGATTTAACCATATCAGGTTTATCATTTTACATTTTATGATTGATGACGTGTGCCGACATTTTGTGTTGTATCGATAATCGATAGATTGTTGTTTTTTTTAATTAACAGGCAGCATTGAAATGTTTAATCTGCGGCGACTATTTTCTTGTTCTAATTTTAATTTGGCTAATATAGATTTTAAGAAAAAAGCACAATTTATTGTAACCTTAACGAATGAAATATTATTATGAAATCTACACTAATATATTGTTATTAATATTATTTTGTTTAAAGCGTAAGGTGAATAGTTTTCGGTTTCAAAATTATTTTAAACAATTATTGGCATCTATTATAATATTAAACTATGTAATTTCGCATTTATTTGTATATTTTACTGCGTCAAATAAACATTCTGCATAGTACGGTGTTTTTGTTTCGCAATTTGCCTCAACACCCTTTTCCATATAATAATTTTTGCCCAAGTAAGATTATAGTAAATACGTCATACACTTTATGTATAATCTAAATAACCTTAAAACATAAAATGGAGTTAGAGAAAAATGTAGCAGGGGTTTCCCCTTGCACTCGTTACATAACTAAAATGAGCCGTGGTAGCTCTGACGGGTTTCAAAAATCCCGTTCCGGTACAAAAATTGTTAATTGAAAATGTTTTGTGCTTAATTGCTAAATGCCACGCGCTGGACGGTGAAGGAAAACATCGTGAGGAAATCTGTATATCTGAGAAATATGACCTCAGGCTGTACCGTCCCTGCGCAAAATCCCCAAACTTTTTTGTGCATGAGACCCCTTTTCAAAAATTAACTAATACCTCAGACCCCCACAGCCAAATTATATTAAAAATCCCATCTGTAGTTTTTTTCCTATTGACACAAAATACCAATTTAAAAAATTGCGGTTGATTAAGTGAGTAAACTCGACATAATTTTTCATCTTGTACGAGCTTGTGCACGCTTATCGTCTTGCTGAGTTTTTTAAAAATACAACAATGATACTTCCTACTAAAATTTTAGTCATTCTTATAACAAGTTGGTTACACGTAACACAACTTATACAGTATCTTGAAAGTTTCAAATAAGAACTTGTGTTAATTAACAGGGGACGATTTTTAGACCTCGTCGACCCCCAAAATCAGTTTTCATTTATGTCGACCCCTTGGGTTCGATATCGACCACTTTAGTAATCTCTCCTCTAAAGTAATAAGAGCATTTGCCCAGCAATGGGGTCAAATTAACATACACTTTAAATTTCACAAGGATACCGGAAAAAAGGAGGAGAATACAAAAGCTAATATAAAGCGAGTTTTATTTGGTTAACCACATTAATACAATGTAAACTTAACATATAAGTTTCTTAAATAATTCATTAACATTTAAATATTATTAATTTGCACCTTTATTATCATTCCTGCAGCTTCATATTGAATAATACAAAATCAATCTTAAAGTGAAGATCTAGCATTAGGATTTAAATATACATCTTCAGCTTCGTCCAATCCAAAGTAATTCTTATCTGTTAACATACGGCTAAACCGTTGAACCGATTTTGAAGTAATTTGTTATGGAGATAGTGGGATAGATGTTTATATAACCAAGAATAAAAAAAGCTCTAAAGGGATTTCAGTATTAATTAAAACTAAAAATAACATGGATAATTGAATGGAGTATTCCTATAAAGCCATCATTTTAAGGTACACATCTGCTAAGTATACCAACTTTGCCAACTACTCTTAGGATGGCTGGCACTGACCCTCACTAAATACAATTAGCGTTAAAGATGTTATAAACACCCACTGTGGCTCTTGTAGCGCAGAGGAAGAGCCGTGGTAGCCCAGTGCACAGGGACGGTCCCCGGTGCCGGCAGTACTAAAATAGTTAATTGCAATTTTAAGTGCTGTATTTACCAGGTGCTTGGCGGTGAGAAAACAACCTGTAAAGTCTGGCGGACCCGCACTGGTGCATCGTGGCGGTCCCTTCCCAGCTCCAAAAACCCTCTTAGATATTTGAGAAGGCTTTTGCCCAGCAGTGGGTACTTACAGGCTGCTAGTTTGAGCCACTTTCAGCTTCAAACAGCACAGGGCGGTTCTTACCGCCCAGAGTGAACATTACAGCTCGACCGTCCGGGACCAGGTCCGAACCTCTCTTGGACGGTCCATACATAGCTTATCAAAGGTAAGCGGTAGATGTACACTTGTACACCTAATTTACAATAAAACGCTAGCGGCCTCAAGGAGGGTGGTGCAGAAACCAAGCTCAAGATGTAAAAGCCAAAACGGCTAACAGCAATGATTGACCCAATAAAAAGTAAAGTACCAGTCTGTTCACAGCTAGGCAAAGGCCTCCTTCTCAAATACTGTATGTATTTTTCATTCAAACAATTGACAGAAAAAGAATGATGTTTTAATTTAGTATAGCGCTAATTCTACTCAGTGGGGATTGGTGCAACCCATCCTTAATCTATGGCCTATTTATAACAGAAAAGAATTATTAAATTGAATTGAATTTTAAATTATTTTAAAAACCAGCGTTAGCAGCTAGTAGTGGATTCACATGACATTCTACAAATATAATTTCTATAACATTTAGAGCGACTTCATAATGCTGGAAGAATTATTAATATTGTTCAGTAGTTTTCGATTCACTTCATACCAACAAACACAACAATCAATAGCTGAAACCTTATTTTATTGTAAGTATTACTACTATATGTAAGTAACATGTTGTCTATTAATTAAAAACAAAGCCATATCTGGTTTATTGCTTATTGCATAACATTATTCCTACAATTGCAACTCATACTCAATATTACCTTAATATATATTCTGTCTTTGATGAAGGCACTTAGAATATTTGTTTATACTTTGGGTTAAAACTTAAGAACTTTGGCCTTATTTAGATAATGTATGAACTTCAATGCAAATCAGAGCAAATATGTATCGTTGACAATGATGCTACAAATGAAAAAATAACCGGAACTGAGAAACTAGCTCCTCTGCAAGATAGAATCTGTAATTTTGATGACCACATCAGAATTGGGAATTGGTATAACCAAGATAGGCATATGGATGATCAGGGTAAAGTACTGACCAGAAAGCTTGCAGAGCTAATGCTTATCAATGGTTGTGGAGGGAAATAGTTCTCAGATTACAACCTCATACAGGCAAATGCAGTGAACTGTAATGGAAAAAAGACTCGCCAAGAGACAGTGCGATGACCTGGAAAGTGTTGTCGGAAGTTGACCATGCTTTGTGGTAATTATTGGAGTAATAATAAAGGTAACTATGCAGTACGCGTGGGATCAATATATTCCTCGTTTGAAATTCCCAAAACTGTTAACATTATTGGTTTAGTTTATTTCGGTATTAGCGTGTAAGTTTATTATTAACACCACCTCCCACTGTTCAATAGGTAATTTTTTTCCTTTTCCTTAAGGTTGTCTTGAAGAGATTATTCTTTAGCGATAAGAATGCCTTATAGCACCTGCCTATTGAGTTTTTCTTTCTATGATCTGGGTTTTTTCTTTGTTTTTGTGGTACACAACAAACCCATTTAAAAAGATGGTGAGAGCATCACAATTTCAGGTGTTGCTGTACAGAGTAACAGTTAATATAACTAATACTTTTAATAAATAATTAATGCTCTACGACTCCTGAAACTAAGTGTTTCAACCAGTAACAATGTTACAGAATAAATGAAAAACTCCATTGACATAGATAAAATTTGCCTTGACCAACTCTTTCCTTAATAATGCGCTCTGAAGCAAAACATATTGACATTAGTGGTGTTTATTACTGATATACGATTATTTTAGGCTGGTGGATTTCCCTTTTCTTCAAGCTAAATAATACACAGCATTTTCTATGAGGTTATATCAAAGTTTTTCCCTTCCCTTATGGGAGTTTATTAAATAAAATAACATTGGCGCCTCAAACTGCTGTATATAATCTGTTTCAAGCTTTGCAGAGCATAAATATGATATTATTTAAAAACATTTTACAGGTAAACAAGGCCATAATTACTGCTGTATTTCGAAATATCTAGAAGATTAGTACAATTGTGTATATTGAAATTGTTGATAATTTAAAAGTCAAATCAAAATCCATTAAATCTAATAAATTAGATCAATATACATAATATGTTTAAGTATACACAAGACATGTGATAAATGTGATAACATATTATGATCGGATTAATTAAATCAACTAAGTAAGCAGTAACATTGACCTATTAACCTTATCAGGCATTTACTACACTCGGACTGAAGAGACTGTATTACTGTCTAGCCCATTAACCAGTGCTGGTATATCAGTTCTAGGTCGTCGGAACAAAAGTACATGAGGCTCTGGATTATGTACCATGAAGTGAAGCCAGCCTGGACTCTGCTGAACACCTAAATTACGCCATTCTGTCTCAGTCATTAGGTGGGACTTTGGAACCAGCCGGGCAATGTCTGGTGGCAGGATAACATGCCTGAAAAGTACAGACATAAGTTACATAATCCTATATTACCTACAGATAGTTTACATAAGATTCAATTGAGCTGTGTAGTAATGAGGCAATTGCCACATGTCACTTTCCATCTTTTAGAGAGGTTTAAAGTTGATTGTGTAACCCGTTTGGCTGTGCGAAATGAAAATCTATACCCTCTGCTTACCACCTATGGGTGATAAGCATGAGTGTTCATATTATATTCAATGGTATAAAGTTGTTAAATACTATGTATATATAAATACAGACTAAATTGCACATTATTAACTTGGCTTAACTGGAGTAAGACTTCACTCACAAAATAACAGCATGGCATCATTACATTATTGTGTTTTATACTCCGAGTGTCCAAAATAGTCATTCAAATAAAGAACTAAAAGGCTCTTTATCTAGAGGTTGCACCTCTGTCTTCATTTCTAACTTATCCTTTCAAAATGTCTACAGATCTAAGTATCACCATTTACAAATAAAAAAAAAGGATATTTCAATACATACAGTAAGGTTATGCAATCACATAAGATGTAGGTTCCTACTATAAGTTACATTCATAACACTCAGACATGCAAACCGCTAATTTGTATATTGTGTAAATTCAGACATGATCCAACCCAATACCACCCACATATTTTTACGAGTGCAATTATTGGGAGACATGGAATGACACCGTCCTAATGTCGTCGAACAGATGGTTATAAAATAATGAGTGAAAACCTAAAACTACAAGCACAGTAGATATGTAAAAGAAGTTGTAATTTAAAGGAAAAACAAAGACAATTTTAAACCAAAAACGAAAGAGAAAACAAGATGAAAAAATCAATATTTTCTCACCGATACTCATAAACGTCATCATTGTATCTTTCCGAGTATTGTATTTGATCCACTGGCATGTTTAAAAGGCTTTATTTTCACTAATATTACGTAACAATGTTACTTTAGTTGTTCAAGAGTAATAACTTCAAAGCTTTTTAAAAATTACACAATTTATCTAACAATTTCCACAAACCACTGCAACTATATATCAGTTTGGTCGCCTCTTGCCTCAATCAGCTGAGTTTTAACACGAAAAAAAAAACGTGTGACAGTTCAACTTCAAAATACTCAAAGTCCTACCGTTCATAAGTTGTAATTTTTTCAATGTAATGATACCAGTAAAGTTAACTTTGAATGATAAAACATTTTATATCTATATTAGGTATTAGTATTATTCATTATAAAATATTTAATAATTAATAATTGACTTAATTTATAAAGAAATTATATTTGTTTTTGAAATAAGAAAAAACCTAATGAATTGCGGATACCGCTGTTGAATGTGTCTGTCATGTTATGGAGGGAATGTCAAATTTGTCAAAACCTAAAGACATTGACATTCAGTGACAAACATTTCAATTCACGCATTATCTTTTATAGTCAGACTTCTTGACTATAGATAGTAGGCAATGGATTACCAGGGAAATTTTATTATTTCATAATCACAGATAGTGAATGTTTAATTGTCACAAGTTCGAGAATAACGGCACTGAGCTCACCAAGCCGCATGTCTAGCGTAGTGAGCCTTCCAAGAATTCGTTTGATGGCGCTTGGTTGCAGAGGCCTATGTTTAGCAGTAGACTAAAGTAAGCTAATATATTATATTAGTACGTTTAATTAGGTTGAAAAAGAGTTCAGACAATTTTTTATAATTTTTTTTCCTTTTCTGTTTAAACTGTATGTGAACTATTTTATGTTATTTATCCGCAGGAACACTTACGCAAGTGGGAAGAGTAAAAACATTGCCGACGTCGTTATTAACTGGGGTCATTATCCAATCACTGCGACCCCAGTCACTAGGTACTGCAATTCAATAATGTTTCCCCGGTGTAGTCGGTCCACAAGTTATGTTTCGGAGAGATATCATTTGTTTTATTTTCAACAACTAAGTTTAAAAATGAAATATCTGTCTTTATGCTCCCTTACTGGCAGGACTCCTTTCGTCATCGAGGGGATTGTTGATTAGTTATACTTACTATGATAAGTGATTAAAATATTTAACATTATTATAAAGAAGTATATTTTAACATGACACAACTACCGTTGTCCTTAAGTTTGAATATTGACTAAGCAACTTTAAAAATCACCACATATTCATTTGCATAAAATCCGTAAAGATATTTTGAATATTCTTCTAATATTATGATCTGTGCACTTGTTGGTATAAAACTGTGAGTGTATAGAGATCTGAAATTTTTATCAAAAATTTCAACATCAAATGAGCTTTTGAAGAAAATTAAAATGAAGTTAGATGTATGTAATGAGAATAATATATATCCAAAACCTGTCAGCCATAGGCGTAGGTTGAGATTAGGCTCAGTAACCTAAATTTAGTTCTTGCTAACAATTGCGTTTAAATTAAAACTCGTGACACGACTCATGATATTTAAAATCAAATTGAAAGTTTGACCGTTACGGTCAACAACCACATTATGACAATTGCGCTGGATATTACAGTGCTCTAAGTATTATCGCTATCTCCAAGATACTTAAGTCTGTACCTTCTCGTACTCGATGTAACTCCCATACGATAAATGGAGAAAAGCTAAGATGCAATGTCATAGAGACGGGTCAACCATAATGCAATAAACCAATAATTTGAACCCATTGCAAAAATTTTGAAACAGCAGACAGGTTCAATAACAAGTGGGCTGTACCAACCGCAGGTATATTAAAGGTACCTACTTTATATAGTATAGTTAGTAATATAGTATAGTATAAAAACACAGTCCTGTGCTTTCATAGTGCGTTTGGTTGCTACCGCGATCAATTGTCAATAATGACAGCTGGAAATGCAGCTCAACCGTGAGCCAAGCTCTCGGATCCTCCAGTCAGACTTCTCAGACCCCCCTGCACTCATCGCTGAACAGCTATGAGCATGATCACGCTCGAATTCCTGCAAGATCTCCTTAAAGAAGATTATCCCGATGTCATTGTTCAGGAATTTGAGGTAGGTGAAAGAGACATTGAGTATTTTAGCATGTTTATGGTTGTGAACGTGTGATTTCTGCAAAGAAGAAAGAGAGAGTACACACCCTCTATTTTAAATCCTTGTCGAGTTTATGAATGTCATGAATATCATCGGGTCCCAGAACTAACGTTAGTGATAAGAAAAATCTGTGCTACAACATCCCTTTCCTTTGAAAATTAAAGGTTATTATTAAGTTAGAATTTGAGATGAAAAGATTGGGAAAGTTTTGGAATTAAAATATTTTGTAACAATCAACTTCATTAAGCCTCCTTATTTCAATTATACTATGTTAACGTTTCATTTAACGCATACAATTGTTATGAATTGAAATGTTTATTATAATACTGATTTAATAATAATCTTGTTTTTTTTAATAAGATAGTATTTTAATTTTGTAATTTTTTTTAATTTGTACATTAGCCATTCAACACCATAATTTTGCCCAATTAGCCCTTAGACCTGGCCGACCCTATGCGCCATTCATTAAAGATCACGATATTATTCAGTTATTTTTTTTTGTATCACATGAAAGAAAGGTTGCGAGCACTTACCGGTCACCTTAGGCGGTGTCAGGTTATGTCATGATCAGTATTGAAGATGGTTTAGATATAAACACTGTTGGCCCGGTGGCCATTACAGTTTCGGCGGTAAGTCGCGAGCAGGAGGCTCGTGAGTGAATAAAAATAGAAGAGCAACGACGCTGCATTGTTGGTGCGACGCAGGCCTGTGTGGTGTTGCTGTGCTGTGCTCGGACCCCTCTTAACGGCTTACCGCAACTAGAAGGGGGCTCGCGGTAACCCTCGTACGGGACCTCAAATGCATAATTAACACAAGTCATTTATTTTGGGACGCCTTTTGACAGGTGGGATTTTGCGTGCTGATGTGTTGCCACTAACAGGCTTAAATTATTAATCTGTCACTTTCCTCGATTGAGTTTTATACTCGTGTCGCGACATCTCATCTGCCATACTCGTAACACTTAAGGGCCGTCCCCACAAGCCCCAATTTCAGCTTCTGGGACAGCGAAAGATTACAATTGCAAAATTAAAGTACTTCTTTTTTATCGGAAAGGCGGCAAACGAGCAAGCGGTTCACCTGATGGTAAGTGATTACCATCATCCAAGTACATCTGCAACACCAGAGGAGCTGCAGGTGCGTTGCCGCCCTTTAAGGGTATTTGGGTAGATGAATCGAGGAGGGGGATGGGTAGGGGGAGTGGGCCTTCGGTTACCTCACTCACCGAACGAAACGCAGAAGCGCAATATGCCTCCACTTCATGCCGATATTCTGCGAGGCCGTGGTACCAATCCGGTCGAGCCGGCCCATTCGAGCAGCAGCAAAAGCCGCCGCTTGGCTCTACCATGTATAACATCTATCTATTAATTCAAAATCTGCTTCATTCTAGGGTGCACCAGGAACAAAAAGGGGCGACAATTACACTTCCATGGTCTATCGAATTTCACTTAAAGGTGTAAAAAAGCGAGAAGATGAATCAATTGAAGAACCATGGGAGAATTCAATAATCTACAAATGTCTTCCTGAAAGTATTCTGCGCAGGGAAGCGTTCAAAAGCGATGAACTGTTCTGCAATGAAGTTGCATTTTACAATAAAATCTGGCCAACTCTATCCAAATTCCAATCGCAGTGGGAGAAGGTCGCCCAGCCTTTCAAATGTATTCCCAAATGTTACCTAGCACAGAGCGACTTGGTGATCTTGAAAGATTTGAAGCAAGTGGGCTTCGTGATGCCTGATAGGAGACAAGGGTTGACCATCGAGCAATGCTACTTCGTTTTGAAACACTTGTCACAGTTTCATGCATTGTCGCTGGCGATGAAATGCTACAACCCCGAAGGTTTCTACGAGCTTCTGAACATACAGAATGGGATATCCGAAGGTAAAATAATGGCCCACTGCTGAGCAAAGGCCTCCTTCTCAAATATCTGAGAGGGTTTTGGAGTAGGGAAGGGCTCACCGCGCTGCTCCAGCGCGGGTGGGCGGGCATCAAATATCCTCGAAATAATATTTTCTAATATTTCTCAGTCATGCCTACGATCTTTTCCTTCACCGCCGAGCACGTGGTAAATACAGCACTTATAATTGCTATCAACAATTTTAGTGGTGCCGGCGCCGTGGATCACCTTCTATGAAACTAAAGTGAGCGCCCAGTCCATTATGCTACCACGGCTCTATCATACGACTAGGCCTACGCCGTCTGTCTGTCCGTCCATACGTATGTCTCTACAATATTTAAAGTGCTGTATCTTCTTCACCATAATAACGGTTACGAAAATGTACTCAGATAAAATAAATTAAAAAAAAGTAAAAATTGAGGAGGTATACAGGTTGTATGTTTTTTTTACGTTTTTTTTTGGTTTTTGCTCTATCGTAAAAACTGTAATTCATACAACCGACATACTTGGTGAGATTATAGTGCAAACTCTTTAGAGTTAGTAAAACAACAAATAATAAAAATCGGCCATGTTGAAGAAACTCAACGAAAGTTAAACATTTTGTTAGGTATATTGTGTAGATAAATAGTTTTTATAAACTCTGGTGGTATGCTATTGTGAAGTAAAATAGCAGCCTGTAGATGCCTATAGCTGGAAAAAGGCCTTCTTCTCAAATATCTGTGAAGGTTTGGGAGCCGGGCTGAATATAGCCCGGGAGAAATAATAATTTTCATTACTTCTCTGACGGGCAGGTTTCCTCGCGATGTTTCAGTTCATCGCTGAGCACGTGGTAAATTCAGCACATGAAATTGTTGTTGTGGTGTCAGTGATGCAGTCACCGGTGACCAAAACCCAATGTTCAAATCACTCCGGCTCTAACTAGAGCGAACGCTCTGCCCACTAGCCTATCACGGCTCTTGACTGAATACACTTGAGTAATTCCGTTCTCTGTATCAAAAGGTAACTATAGGTATAGAACTTATCTGAAGCAGAGATTTTTAAGCGTGGTAAAGTCAAGCGGCGGCTTTTGGTGCTGCTCGAATGGGCCGGCTCGACCGGATTGGTGCCACGGCCTCGCAGAACACCGGCGTGAAGTAGAGGCATCTTGTGCTTCTGCATTTCGTTCGGTGAGTGAGGTAATCGGAGGCCCTCCAATCTTCCAAATATCCTTAAAGACTGGCAACGCACCTGCAGCATCTATGGTGTTGCAAATGTACGCGGGCGACGGTAAACACTTACCATCAGGTGAACCGCTTGCTCGTTTGCCGTCTTTACCTTGAAAAAAAAAAAACTAAATGCTTTACCTTAACTTTACAGTGTTTTTCGTGCCGGAGAATGAGGATTATTACAAAAGTTATTACACCGAAGCGATCCGCAACGCCATTGCGATGGTCGAAGAAGAGCTTGAAAACTCCGACGAGAAAGACTTATACTTGGATAAGTTTCGTCATTTCTGCAGCGGGGACACATTCTTCCAGACTATGGTGGACATGGTGGCGCCGAGGGAGCCCCTGGCGGTCATATGCCATGGCGATTGCTGGACCAACAACTTCCTGTTCCGATATGTTGACGGTGACATCGCGGAGGTGACTTCATCGCACTAATGCTCTAAAATCGTACTCATAAAACAGCACTACCCTCTTACAGAATAACAGCTTTAAGATTAGATGCGTCTAGTCTCTGCCAAACGTGCCATATCCTGCTAATTTGCCAAATGCTTCGAGCCCAAGTTCCTTGTGACATTATGATCGGTTGAAGTGATGCTGTTAATAGTTTCCACGCGTTTTAACCTCCTCTGGTTCCATTGAAAGAAATAACTACCGTAAGCGAGGTCATAAGAAAGCGCACGTAGATGTCGGATGCTGTGTCGGAGACACGGACCCTGCTACAATAAAAAAAACATACGACTTACGTTACGACTTAGGGACCTTCAAGAAAAGAGCTTATTCCTTCCTTAAAGGCCGGCAGCGCATCTGTAGCTCCTCTGGTGTTGCGGATGTTCGTGGGCGTCGGTGATCACTTACCATCCATCAGGTGAGCCGCACGCTCGTTGGCCCCTTCTTCTATAAAAAAAAAATTCAAGTGCCTGAAACCGAGATATGAAGTCAGTGCTCATGTCTGAGTAAGGAGATCACATTGATAGCTGAGGCACGCGGTCTTCAATTGCAGTACTGTAAATAATAGGATCTAAATAACAAAACCTTTGATGTTTAGAAGCGCCATTAGTTTAGTTTAGGGTGCGTCTCCGAAACATGACGTCGTAAGTTCGAGCCCGCCATTCGACTGTTGTCATGCACCACTCCACTCCAGATACAGATATCCAGAGTTAATTGGAGTATTAGTAATAAATAAATTAATTAAGCAGCATTCTATAAAAATCCTAATTATAGAGTACTCAAAATTTTGATACTGTCTACCGTTGACTTGGCTATTTATTTAAGCTATTTAAATACCTTTAAACAAAAGTATTACAAAGGTCGGACTTAATGCCACTTGGCATTCTCTGTCAGTCAACCCGGGGCGTGGAGAGATATAGTAAGGGCTATTCTATTTTCGGATATATTTAAACATCGTTTCGAATGGAACTGGTAAGATACTGTCTGTAATTATTTAGATATTAAATATACATACACGTTTACTAACTTAATCATCATTACAGCCAGCCACTACAAGTCCACTGCTGGTCACAGCACAGGCGACTAGAGATTGTCGCAAAGTACGATTGTAAAACCACCCGCATCCATAGACTACCCGCAACTTAGCGATATCAGAATTAAATCGCTAACTTAGCTCATCTAAGTATATTAGATTAATATATTTTTGTCTATTTAAAACTATATCCATCTAACTCTAGATAGTAACTTCAGAAACAACTTGAGCCTTTACTACATTAACCTGTTCAATTCTCTGCCAGATGTACATAGTGGACTTCCAGCTGGCCCGCTATGCGTCACCTGCACTGGATCTCGCGTATCTCATGTACCTGTGTCTGGACCGGGAGCAGAGAGCTGCACACCTGCCCTCACTGCTGGAATACTACACGGAGGAGCTGCACAGGAGGCTGGTGGAGATGAGCGAGGAGGACTCTGCGTTCCATGTCAACCTCAACAGAGACGCTTTGCATGAAATGTAAGTTGCATCATTCATAGATAAGCGCCATCTATTGTTTATAGTTAAAGTTATTGCGAAAAAGTAAAGAATTTGCAAATTATTTTAGTACCACGCTATCTACTGGTTATAAAGACCTCATGAAAAGCAAAACTTTTTTTGGTTATTTTATGAGACATTGTGTTTATAAGTTGCGTTCATGAGTTGATTTTTGAAAGAGGTTATACGTTATAATTCCGTACAAACGAAATTTAATTTATTGTTTTAATATAAATTTGTAACAAGCGTTTATTGTTAATGGATCCTAGATGGCGCTGTATCATATAATCTCAATATGATCACTTCGGTAAATGTAAGAAAAGGTTTTATTCATAAATCATATTGTAAAGACTTTTCTACAAGTACGAGTTTAATCTGTTTAGGATTGAAGTACGGGCCCTACTGAGAGTCAGGATCGGGGATCGGATTTCGAATCTCGACTATTACTTCTCTTATTTATACTGGACTCATTATGCTGCAGCACAGACTTAGTTTTGATCTTGTATGATATTTTAATTCATTCAAGTTATTACGGGTTTTATTTTTAAGTTACTTTTGCTAACAGGTGTCGTGTGGTATTGGCGTAAGAATCAGCCGCCCGCTTTCTTCCCGCAGGTGTCGTAAGATGCGACTAAGGGAAAAGTCTCCAAAGTCCCAATTGCTACCGACAGATGGCGGGATGACCATCGCGAATAGTAATAATAATATAATAATAAAGCCATTTATTCCATATTTCATTTTAGTTTTGCATTACAATTTTTGTGAGTAGGTTTTAGCTTAAAAAAATTATGAATTCTTATAATGAATGTTACTATTAACTTATATATGTTAATAATTATAACTATTACATATATTAATGTTTGCGTTACACAAAAATATACTCATGAGCAGAACTAGATAGAGACAAGATATCGATGAACAATATTTTATAATGATTTCTTGTTTACGCGAACACTAACCCATTTGTAATGAAACCATTGTTGACGGATTTTATCAAGTTTAATTTGCGTCGCACATTCTGCGTAAATCGGACCAAAATTAATAACTAAAAGCTGAAGGTAGCCCGAAGCGATGTAATGCGTAAATAATAAAAATATTTTATTACATAAATTGGACGCTTGATTTAATTGTTAATTTTATTTATGACTGTGTTCGTTTGTTCAGGTTGCAGGTGGAATTCAAGCGCTGCAGCCGCTTTGGTCTCGGGATTGCTCTGGACATGTACCCAATCATGACATGCGACAGCAACGAAGCTCCTAATCTTTACCAGTCCAAGGTGATGCAAAAAAAAAACCACACAACCCCACATCTACGCTCTTCCTAGACCTTATGTAACAAATATGGCTACCTGTCACCCTCTATTCCCCCCCAGAAATAAGTGTCTTGCAATAATCCGTTTGACTACACTGTGTCTTTTCGACTGAGTTGTATCCAACTTGTTTTATTACGGCATGTTCTAACTATGCCCTCCTAGAGATAGGAGGCCTTTGCTGCTGCCCGAATGGGCCGGCTCGTCCGGGATAGTACCACGGCCTCGCCGAATACTGGCGTACGGCTGACGTAGAGGTATCTTGTGCTTCTGTATTTCGTTCGGTCTGTAAATTGGTTACCTTTGGTTTACCGCTTGGAGACCCACTTCTTCCGTTCCCCCGACCTCTCCCCATCATCCCTCGCATCACTCAAATATCATTGAAGGCCGGCAACGCACCTGGCCCTTCTCTGGTGTCGCAGATGTACGTTGGCGACGGTAATCACTTACCCACCAGGTGAACCGCTTGCTCGTTCCTCCTTTACTATAAAAACGCCTCTAACCACGAAGACTAAGTACATATCATAAGTCTATAAAAACATAGTGCATCAGTCTGACGTAAAATTTAAAAAACTTTATTTGAATATTTCGAGGACAATTATTTGTGTGGAAATAATTCTTAGTCAGCACTTGCCCGTTTTGAACAATATTAATTTAAAAAAGAAAAGACAGATAAAATACAAGAAATACAAAAATTTATTTTCGTATAGATTTTATTATATACCAGCCGGCCCAGGCAGACGTTCATCCATTTCCGGCAGGTGGCGCGATCAGAATGAAATTTACTAATAACTCGGTTGAAGCGCCACCTATCGAGTCCAGATGTTGTCATTTTCTTTTTTGTACCATGACCAATTTATATTGTACATATGAGTCATTTTGATCTATAAATATAGAACGTGTGAATAACTCGACCACAGCCCCATCTATTGGATCTTAGCATAACTGTGAACCATCATTTTTAAGCACAAACATGACCTCAATCAGGTTTTATATGACATTGTTACATGGCATTAAAATCAAAGAACCCAGAGTTTCCCGCCGGTTCTTCTCTGTGAAGGTCTCGTCTTGCGAAGCATTGTAGATATTGACGTTCACAAGAGCTTTAAACAAGCTGAACGAAATGAATAAAAAAAAAATGGTTTGAGTCTGTGTTCGATTTTCCAGGAGAGCGAGGTGAGCCCATCGCACGACATCAAACCCGTATGGACGTCTAACGCAGCCTGCAGGAAGAAGATGACCGAGCTGGTTCAGGAGCTAGTCGACGGCGGTCTGTTATGAACGAACGAACATATTTTGTACTTTTGATTTATTTATTATGATTAAATGCTTGTTTATGCCTTGCACCGTTTGTTATTACGAACTTAACCGGCAACGATGAATCCTATCTTGTCCTCGTGGATGCCAACGCTTCCACAATTTAACGCAAGTGTATTTGGAATACCGAGGCCAAGCGTGGTATTATGGTAAATAATTTTCTCCAAATGCCAACCTGTAAGTGATGCACCCCGCTGGCTAACAAACAAGGCTTTGGCGACCGGTAGATGGCGCAAAATCACAATTCAGTAGTGGACTTGAAGGCTAATGAATAAAAAAAAAACCACAGGGTTCCGATAGAATACCAGCGCTGTAGTTGTGGTTTAGCATTGCTACAGCATTATGCTGAGTCCGGACACCGTTTTGTTGCTGAAACTCAATAATTTTTTTTTTTGTTATGTTAATTAAGTTTTCCTTATGTGTTACTTGAGTTGTGGCAATGAATAAAGTACTTTCTTTCATTTTTCTTTCTTCCTTTCTAATGATGGTGAGGACCATGTCCAGCGATGGACTAATAACAGACTGATGACGTAATGACAGGTGATATGAGGAAGATACTTGATAAAAAATATGCCCGCCTACATGGGTGCCAAGATGGGTTATGGCGGCCTTAACCTGATCCAAACCATACTGTTTTTATTTTACCGCCGAAGCTGTGAAGGTCACCGGGCTAACAGCGTATATCTAAACCGTGGGGGGTTTTAGTCGGCAGCATCTTCAATGCTGATCCCGACACAACCAGACACTGCCTTCAATGACTGGAAGGTGTTTTTATATATAAAATACTTTATTGCTTACCACCCCATATAATTTGAGGTTACAAAGGGCGGACTTAATGCCTATTGGCATTCTCTGCCAGTCAACCCATTGGTTGGTGAGATAGCCCTAGCAATGTATTCATTTATTAAATTAATTAAGTAATAAAATTATTTCAAAATAACTATAAACAAATATAAATAGATATAATAAAACGAATGAATAAAAATATGATATAATATACTATTACATATGTAGATAGATAAATAAATATTATAGTGTTTGATGCAGCTTTCCCCCGTATGCAACAAACAAAAATATAGCGGGCATAATGCTCGGAATTACAATAGCGTAGTGACGAGACTGTATCGTCGACAAATTGAAGGTACTTCATCAATGTCCTATGATATACAATAGACGAAAGATTGCATGAGTGTATATATATGTTACAACTAAGAAGGAAAGCTGAAAAGTGAATTTCATAGAAAATGTAAATACCAGACACTCGGATAAACATCACCGCTACACTACGATCGAGTGTGCAAACTACCGACATTATTCTGTAAAACATTGAGATGGATTTAGAATCGGAACAATGTCCATTCGTTCCGAAAGAAGGCCAGGTCAAGAGTGCTCTAAGCCAACGAGCATGCATGCGAAGATTGATGAAAGTGGGAGAAGCGAAAGACGTGTCAGGACCGTAGCAAGCGGAAGGAGATTGTCTCTGCCTACCCCGTTGGGAACAAGACGTGAATATATACATACATACAATGTCTGTTGGGAGTTCTTTCAAGAATATCTGAATACAACACTATGACCGCTCAATCGGGGTGCCAACGCTCGACTGCGGCCGCTTCCCGCGCAGCGCAATGTTATGCGAACTGTTGCCTCCCCGCGTCGCCTTCACCCCGCCCCCTCCCCGCCGCTGCCAATCCGCCCCGCCCCCGCCCCGCTATCGCCCGTCCCGGCGACTGCAGCCTTCACAATCTATACAATGATATGGTCAAAATTATAAGCAATAAGTTTGTGTATATAAAACTTTATTGTATTTCGTTTAGTTAAAAACACACATACAATATGAAATTGGTGTTAAAACTTAGATTTATTTAAATTTTATTATAACATGCTTACATCAGGTGGAGTACGTAGATCAGATCATTTTTTTATATTATTGCTATTTGAATATTGGAAGGAAATGTACTAATGTAAAGTTTGTATAATTAGAATTAAAAAGAGCACTCGGTAGCTGAAACCAAATGTATGGCAGATAAATGTAACAATGTAAATAAAGAAAAATGTAACATTACCCGTACTTATTTTGTGGCACAATAATATAATTCACATAATCGTTAGACAATTTTACATAAATAATTTTCTTATAAAAAAATATAACACGTACGGGTGCAAATTATTTATAAATTACATATATTTTTTTTTTATTATTTATATCCATAACAGATCTATTTAATATTATATAGATTAAAAAAATCAGTCATTGAAAACTTCAGATTGTTTTATCGTTGAGATTCTAGCACCGTCTGGTATCTGAAGACTCCAATAATATTTTATCAAAATTAAGGTTAATATGGTTTTTTTTTTGTTTTAATACTTATTTCCAACTCTGGCCTTAATGACTCACGGCTTATGTCCGAAATCTTTAGCACGCAAATCCAGCGATGGAGGGGGGTTCTCGAAATCGGCCATTGGTGACAAGCATTCGCCAGAATTGTCATACCAACTCCAAGAATAACTAGAATTGTACCTTTAAAATACTCAATTTGGTAATTCACTTCACACTGGCCCTTACACTGGATTGGGTCGCACCCGTTGTGCCTCTCCCCTTCGAGGCTTGAGTTGGTCTCATGAAGCCCGATGTTCTGGGCACGATCTTCACTGGAGGCCTCGACGCGCCAACTGAACTGCCGCTGGACGACGAGCGGGATGCCGGCATCCGAGGCGCTGGCTTTGGAATAGGCTTGGGAGCAGCCTTCACGGGTGCCGGTGGAGCCCTTTTTACAGTCGCAACTGACGCGGAACTGTTCAAGGAGCTCCTGGAACTACGCAGGGATGCGCGAGAAGTAGACCTCTCCACCCTTAAAGAGCTACCCCTTTTGGCGAAGTTTCGCTTTGGGTCCAGAGGAGTTCTCGGCGGTGGTTTGGTCTCTTTGGTGGGTACTTTCTTTGGGACTACAAGGGCTTTTTCTGTCTTAGGAATTGGAGATTCACACTCACCGTTGCAGCCGGACGACGCTCCCTGTGACGCACTCTCGGAGTTCAGACTTTGCGTTTCTTCGAACCCTTCATCATTTAATTCATGCTCGCTTTTGACTTTTGGGATTCGCGGCGACGAGGTTCTTTCCGACGGAGTCGATACTGGAGCTTTTTCTAATTTAGCATTCATTGATTTTCTATACGCACTCCTCGACCACACACCAGTAGGCGTTTCGGTTGGCGATTTCAATTCCCTTATCGCCTTTTGGACATCTTCCTGGTTGATAGACGTTTGTCTCCTCATTCGCGAGTACGGCACGGATTTTGTTTCTTTGGTAGGTGTTTTATCTGTACTTTGGCTTTTTAATCTGTCTTGCCAACGCTTTAGCCTGCCCTCTTTTTCGTCTTTGACTACCTCTTCAATTGGTTTTGCTAACTCTTTTGAAGAATCAACAGCGTATGAGGCTTGAACTTCCAACATTGAGGGTCGAAGTACTTGAGTTTCTGCAACCAATTCTTGAACTCTGTGGTTGGACTCATTTGTTGGACTCTCAACTTTCTTTTCTTCGTCAGTGCTAGATTCTGTGTTTCTCTTGTACCGTCTCGTTCTTCTGGCTGCTGAAAACCTGTCGAATTGTCCATCTCCTAATATCTCTTGACACAGGTCTCTCATTTCCGCAGAGGCTTTATCACTTAAGTTTGGTTTGACAGGAGTTGATGGTAGGAGCTTTCGACAAGGTTCCTTGTCTGGTGGTGGGTTGAAGAGTTTTCTTTGAGCTGGTGGTGTTTCAATGTTATCCGAATCAATTTCCACTCGGTCAGTCCGATGTACTTTTGTCTCCTTCTCACTTGTCACTTTGATATCAGGTAATTTCCGTCGTTCCTCCTCCGTGATGGACACCAGAGGTTGTGGAGTTTCTATTTGCTGCCGAGATCTCTGTCTACGTAACCTTCTCATTTCTTCGTTTTCTTCCGTCTTCCTCCATGGCACTCTGATGTCCTTTTTCGGAGGTTGAACATCTGAAAAAAGTATTTGATTGTATTTACTTAACAGTTATCTTCGAAGTGGTCGTCATAAAATTTCTACGAGACCTCAGTTTATCCTTTCAGAAAATAATAATTCAAATATCGGACCCTAGATGTTCGGGTATTGAGTTAACCTACATTAAAATACGTTCGAATTGATGACCTTATACTTGAGTATAGTCAGTTACAATTCAATGAAACAACTATCAAGATCCTGTATCCGTATAACAGTATAAAATATCTCAAGCCGCTGTAGATTGTCACTGTCATTAAAGTTACGAATAAACAAGTTTTGACATTGAGTTGTGCTTCCGGTTGTGAAAGCGTTGTAACTTAAACTGAAAGTTGAATTAAAAACTCAATACAAATATTGAGTTTCTAATGAGACTATATTCGTAAAGACCAGTGTCTTTTGACTGGTTTCAAGCTTAGTATTTACTTAATTGTCAGATCAGATTGATCTATTATATATGTATGTATTAATGTGTTTGTATGCATGTATATATCTGTGTTGGTATTTCTGTATATATTATAGTATGTATTTGTATATCTATGTGTATGTGTATATATGTATGCTTATACATTTATATATGTTTTAATTATGTAGTATATTTCTCAATTAGCCTTTTCATAATTTATATTATTTTAAATTAGATGCACCTATCACCACATTTCTTCGCGCCCTGGGTTGACTGTTAGAGAATGCCGAAAGGCATTAAGTCCGCCTTTTGTAATCCTTTTGGCGTAGACAATAAAGTATAAATAAATAAATTAATAAATTGTCATCAAATCGATACTAAATGTAATTGATGCTCAGTTGATATGATCCTAGTTTTATGATGATCATACTTCACAGCGCGAAGGAGTCCGCAACGATGATATCCGCAGCAGAACTAGCATAACCGACATAGCCGTAAGGAACAGCTCGCAGAACTGACAATCGTCAGGGACGAAGGTTCTCGAGTGGCGGCCACGTACAGGCGAACACCGTGCGGGTGTTGCACAGTGGGAAGTCGACGGATTCCGGTGGTTCAGGAACGAGTTTTCGGGAGGAATCTTTGGTGGAGGCTTATGTTCAGCAGTGGACTTGTAGTTGGCTGAAATGATGATCAGTCCCCGCGATTCAAAGCGCTAGAGTAAAATATGCAACGCGGTTAAGTGAGCTGTACCCTAATAACCTAAAGACGATTCTCTAGTGAACAAGGACAAAGACTTTAGTGGTACAGGCTGTGAAGCATTCTATCTTAATCTTCAGGGATGACTTCACATTCGATTGAAGTTCTTTGCAGGTGTTCACGGGCTCCAGTAGCCTCGTTCGTCAGTCTCTAGGAATCTCTAGATCAGCAGCTCGCCTCGGCGCGTTTCGCGTAACGTCCAGTCCACAGTGCGGCGTCCCGTCGACCTATGCAGGAGGACCACGCGGGTACCTTCGACGGCCTCGAGTGCCCGCACGACGTCACTGTCGGGCAGCACGGCGGGCCGCCACTCCGCGCGCCCCTCCGCCGCGCCCTCCGCCGCGCCCTCCGCCAGCGGCTCCAGCGTCGTGCTGCGTTCGCTCTCTGCCGGGAAAAAAAAAACATATTATGAGTATACAACCCTATGACTTTTCGAGATAATTCTTTGATTTTTGTGTGGACTCCTGGACATGGGTCTACCTAGTCCTGGACATAGGTTTCACAACCATCTAATGGTGAAGTGAAAGAAGAAAGATAAAAAGATGTAATTTGCTTGATGATACTACTCCTTGTCTGTCCAGAAGCCGGCCGGGTAGTTCCCACCATTTTACCGATCTCTGCCGTTTTGAAATATAACTATACTCATAAGCTATATGTACTGTGTACTATGTATGTTATAAGTATGTAAGTATATTATAAGGGTTATATATTTAATATTTATTTATTATTTATTTTGAACTTTTTTTCCATAAATTTTCTTTCTCACCCAGGGTTGACTGGTAGAGAATGCCAAAAGGCATTAATTCCGCCCATTGTATTCCTTTCTTTATTTAGGGACACAATAAAGAATTAATAAATAAATAAATAAATAAGCTGTGGGGCTCCAGCTCAGTCCTCAGGGTTGGCAACGCATCCGTAACCTTCTTCGATTGTAGCTGGTGTCTATGGGCAGCGGCAGCCACTCGCCGCCAGGGGGACCGTTAGGTTGGCGAGCTCGGTTACAGCTCTAGAGTTTAAAAAAAAAAATCTCACCGGAGTCGTTTTCCAAGGAGCGCCTGTTAGCCTGCAGCCGCCGCGCGCGTTCGCGGAGATCTGCGTCGCGTTTCTCCTCTTGACTGTTCGCACGCAGCCACGACTCTATCTTCTGTCTCCATTCTCTAACATCACAACATTGAAATGTAAAATACTTTAGTAATCAATATGCAAAGTTCGACGAGTTCTCTCTTTGATGATCATTCAAGTATTTTAAGTACACAGCTTTGAAGCGACCCTGACAGATCTCTAGCAGAAATATGAGTATAACTAGAAATAATTCTATCTCCATCTTCCTATGCTATCATTGTATGTTGTATACTATCATTGTATGTTGTATGCTATCATTGTATGTTGTATGCTATCATTGTATGTTGTATACTATCATTGTATGTTGTATGCTATCATTGTATGTTGTATGCTATCATTGTATGTTGTATACTATCATTGTATGTTGTATGCTATCATTGTATGTTGTATGCTATCATTGTATGTTGTATGCTATCATTGTATGTTGTATACTATCATTGTATGTTGTATGCCATCATTGTATGTTGTATGCTATCATTGCATGTTGTATGCTATCATTGTATGTTGTATGCTATTATTGTATGTTGTGGCGTTATCATTGTATGTTGTATGCTATCATTGTATGTTGTATGCTATCATTGTATGTTGTATGCTATCATTGTATGTTGTATGCTATCATTGTATGTTGTATGCTATCATTGTATGTTGTATGCTATCATTGTATGTTGTATGCACTATCATTGTATGTTGTATGCTATCATTGTATGTTGTATGCTATCCAATACTTTAAGTATGTGATAAAGAAAGATACCACCAACAAATGATTGCATAACATTATCCATTAGTTAACTAAAAGTAAACATTAGGGATGTTTTTGAACGACAAATATTATCTTTTATCTTTTACCCATGTTAAGGGATGAAATTGAATTTAAAATGATAAGTAACCATTAAATTTCTTCGCCTTTGTAAGCTATGAAACTTTCACACGTCACACACACACAATGCATAATTACGTACTTGGGCCTGGTGCCGGCGGCGGTGCTGGTGTGGGCCGCTGCGGGGTGGGGGTCGGACGGCGCGGGCGAGGCCGGGAAGGCGGGGCAGGCGGGGGACGCGGGGCAGGCGGGGGACGCGGGGGACGCGGCGCGCTCGCGCTCGCGCTCCCGATCCGCGATGTCCAGGCGAGCTCGCACAGGCCCGCGGCGGGACCACGACCGATCTGCAACCAGTTATCGTATTCGATTAATCCACGAAGAGGCAACAGCAGCCGAGTGGTGGAACCGAATCGGGAGATCCGAGTCAGAGCGCTCGTACCAATGGGTCTGTCTGGGCGACTTGAACAGTAAGACAGTCTCACCAAATAGACACGCTCCAAATATGCTCCAGTATTGGGTATACGGTTATGGGTCTTGAGAGCTTCTTTTACTATATACTTATAGTATTTTTACGGAATGAATTGAAGTATTTGCGTTTAGACATCACCTTGCGGGTAGGTAAGGAAGGTACTTCCTCCCCTAGAGCGGACACAAACAAGCAAAAAATGGCGGGCGACATTACCGAGGCTGCCCCAGGCGCTGCGCTCGCGCAGGTCGTTGGCGGCGGGCGAGGAGTGGCGCAGGAACTCCAGCAGCCCGTCCTCGTCGTCGGCCGGGCTGGCGCGGCTGCGGCGCCGCAGGCTGCCCGTCGGCGTCACGTCTGGAAGGGACGGATCTATTTGTTGTCCGGGGGTTAGTTCAACTATTTCAATACTACATATGTGTTTATATTATCTTCACTGCTGGAAGCCTACGGATGCAGATGGCTCGGGACCATGCCTCGGGGAAGCCTATGCTCGGCAGTGAACTTGCGACAGGGTGAAATGATGATAAATGATGAATGATGGCCGAGTCGTTAGAGAATCTGACCTGGTGATGAGGCCTTCGAATCAGGAGACGGGAGTTCGATCTCTAAAGTGGAGGGCTAGTACCAAGGAGGTTATGTTACGATTTATATCGACGACCGGGAAACTAAGTCGGCGACTGGCTCACCACTTGTACCCAAAATACACGTTCCCAATAAGCTCTGGTGAAAATCCGGTTGAAAGGACCACAATGTCTAACCTGCGAGCTATCTGTTTAACTATACATTTATTCCACTAACCAGTTGTCGCGTTTATGAACCTATTAGTCATCTTATGTATTGTTGATTGATTCATTTAAACTTTATTATTGCACTTATAAAAAATCAAAAGACGGACTTAATGGCATGAGGCATTCTATACCAGTCTACCGTTACGTCAAGCAGAGAAAATGTAAAAGGACGCAGAGTGTTATAGAGATGATATAACTTTAAACCAAACATTACGTTTATATGTATTACGTTTTGTCATTCTTTTGTGCTTATAAGTGAAAGGTCATCCGTGAGATGGGAGCGTAAAGAAGAGCACAGCGTATTTAAGTAATCTAAACTCTTTTTATTTCTAAAATGCGTATAATTAAAATTAGATAATTATTATAACAATAAGCCGCTGTAATTTATGTATGCATGCGATGTTCGATGTATGTATACATGCGATGTTCCACTGTGTGGTGGTAGCTTTATGTAGGCATGCGATGTTCGATGTATGTATGCATGCGATGTTCGATGTATATATACATGCGATGTTCCACTGTGTGGTGGTAGCTTTATGTATGCATGCGATGTTCGATGTATGTATACATGCGATGTTCCACTGTGTGGTGGTAGCTTTATGTATGCATGCGATGTTCGATGTATGTATACATGCGATGTTCCACTGTGTGGTGGTAGCTTTATGTATGCATGCGATGTTCCACTGTGAGGTGGTAGCTTTATGTATGCATGCGATGTTCCACTGTGGTGGTAGCTTTATGTAGGCATGCGATGTTCGATGTATGTATGCATGCGATGTTCGATGTATGTATACATGCGATGTTCCACTGTGTGGTGGTAGCTTTATGTAGGCATGCGATGTTCGATGTATGTATGCATGCGATGTTCGATGTATGTATGCATGCGATGTTCGATGTATATATACATGCGATGTTCCACTGTGTGGTGGTAGCTTTATGTAGGCATGCGATGTTCGATGTATGTATGCATGCGATGTTCCACTGTGAGGTGGTAGCTTTATTATGATGCAACATGGTAATATGAACGTTGACAAATAATCTTTACCAGGTGATGGAGATGGATCATGCGAAGGTTTCCTCAGCGACCGTCTACCGAGACCGTTCCTGATGTCCAGCAGCAGGGACTCCATCAGCGATTCGCACTCCGACACGGGTGTGCTGCACATGCTGCCAGCTGAGAGAAAAAAGCAAAGCGAAAATTAAAAAAAATAATAATAAGGAAAAACTGCTAGTAGTCGTCAGCTTATTTTAGACCTCTGCCGCGGTGTCTCAAAGGAAGCGCCGACGAAAGAAGCCGGTATCCGTCTCTTGTAAGGTTTGCTCCTGCTCACGACGCTGGGAGAGCGTTGGCTAGTAAGTGACTGATTGCTCGTCGTCGTGACTGAGGACGTGTGAGCTCACGGCGGTGTCGTAGCGTCGCCGCGACGTTACCTGCGCGCGCCCGCGCCGCGTCCCGCGCCGTGTCGCGCGCCCGCCGCCTCGCCGCCGCCTGCTCGTCGTTGGCGCGCCGCCGCTCGTTGTCCGCCACCGCCGCGCGGAACTTCCCGCAGAACGACACGAACGTCTGCAAGCACAACAATCACATTTATTACTGATTCGCAGTGAAACGTTGTAAAAAAAAAAAGAAAGAAGTTTGACAAACATAATTTAACTATCATATAGCTAAGATAGAGTCGGGAGAGGAACAGGACCTAGGCGAACATTTCACGTTCCAATCGGAGACGTTCTGGAAGAAGGCCAGGTCATCATCACTACACTACGACCGAGTGTGCAAACTAACGACATTATTCTGAAAACCATTGAGATGGATTTAGAATCGGAACAATGTCTATTCGTTCCGAAAGAAGGCCAGGTCAAGAGTGCTTTAAACCAACGAGCATGCATGCGAAGATGGATGAAAGTGGAAGAAGCGAAAGACGTATGTCAGGACAGTACCAAGTGGAAGAGGATTGTCTCTGCCTACCCCGATGGGAACAAGCTAAGAAGAAGACATTGGTGCACCGTGAGTAACGTGGCGTTAAAAAGATACAATTGTCACACAACTCAAGCAACCTGTTCACTGGAAACAAAACATTTACTTACACGACAATACAGTCCCAAGAGCAGCGTTGGCCAACCTTTTTCAAAGCAAGTGCGAAAAGAAAAATTTTTACAGCGCGATGGGCGCATGTTTTTTTTTCAGGTGGGTAGGTGAGAGAATAAAAATAAACACGTTACAATAAATGGTAATAATAATAACGTATTAACGTCGCCGAGGGAACGGAGGCGATTCTGGAAATGCGCGAAACGCCGCTCGAGTGCCGACCGCCACCCCTCGCATAGCGTACCCTTAAGCAAGGGAATCGGGCTGGCTGTATGTTGGAAATCTAGCAGCGGGCGCATTGCACATCAACGGGGAGCGGGGTTAGCAAGCTCTGCTCTAGAGCTACGAACATATCTTCATTTAGATGATATAATATTACATAGACCCGACAAGATTTTAAATAGTCCTAAATGAGACTTGAATGTTTGTCTGTCAGGCGATGTTAAGTGAAAGTCTGTGTTCTTAGATAATCAGGTATTAGCAATGTATAATACTAATAATTAACGTTCATGTAAAGTATTCACCATATATAACAACGTTTCGCACATGGTAGAGAGGCGCGAAGCTGAGCATCTTGTGCTTTATGTTCGGTGTGTGAGGTAAGCGGAGGCTCACTCCCCATCCCTCTCCCCCATCCCCATTTATCTCAAAAAGCGGTGAAGGCACCTGCAATGAAGCAGATCTACGTGGGCGACGGTAATCACTTGCCGCCGGATGAGCCGCTTGCTCGTTTGCCTAATACTCTAAAGCCTTCAGTCAGAGGTAATCTGAAAATAAATCGGAAATAAAAAAATGTACCTTGAAACAATCCTCAAGTTTAAATGCAACCGGATCTTCACAGAAGAACTCGGCCAGTTGCTTCCTCACGCTCTCGACCTCCTCCATGTCTTTGTTCAATGCCGCGATTTCCCTTTCTGCCACCTGGGAACAAGAATCCAATTCATGTTCAGTTGGCCGTGCAGGTCATAAAATGATACTCCAGATATTGACGAATCCGTAATTTCTTTTCGCGACAGAATATTTGGTTTCTGAAGAACGTTGATTTCGTTATTGATTTCATCTCGTCACTTCGCTTTTACTTCCTCTGGACTAGCTTATTGAGTTTACTTTGTAAGCTTCAAAGACATGATCGGACGAATTTAGTTTCTGTCTTAGATATATTTTAAGAATATGTTACATTTTCTACGAACTTAGACTTGTTGCTAATTTAAAAAAGATTATAGGAGATTAAGGGAGAGAGATATTGCTGTCATTGCTTATCGTGTAATTAATTACGAAGGTACTGAGAAAGTGTTGATAAATATAAATGTATGAAACAAGTGGATACACAAATATTCTAGTACTCTTTCTCTCTCTCTCACACACACACACTAAGAAATATGTAAACCAATACGCTAACATAAATATTTTAACATTCCTTTTTACTTTTTTTTATTAGGTAAGTACTTATAAATCATACTCATAGATTGTAAATTATCGTTTAGTTGTTAGTGAATTAACTGTATATCAATGTTTGTTTAGTGAAGACCTAAATATATAGCTTAATCATATGGGGGGAAGGCGTTGGATCCTGGAACACAGTGTTTACTAGTTCGGGAGCTCGGAGCGGTCCGCCACGGAGTCCCAGCCGCCTCAGATGTTCCGAGAGGCTGCCTGGGATTAACCCATTTGCAGAGACGACGATCGGCATAATTTCGGTCGGCATACCGCCTCACATGTCGGTTACCACGGGAGCCAGCTCCAGATTCAAATTAATTTATTATTTTTAGTTTTGGGCTTATTTACATTTATACTCGTCTGGTTATATTATCATGTGGGGTTATTTAGATATATTCTCGTCTGGTTGGGTGATATATATAAATATGTATACATACATAAAATACAATAAAATAAATATTATCATTATTTTTAATTATTGTTACTACAGAATTATTAATAAGAAGTAAAAGATAAGGGACGCAGCAACTTTCTGTTTGAACGAATGCCACACCTTGACATATCCTGCGTAGAAGACAGTTTGCGGGAAGACCATTAGGTTCTCGTCAGCGTACTGCTCTTGGGCTATGGAGCCCGGGTCTGAATCCATATTATATTATCATATTTACATATGTACTCGTCTGGTTGGATGGTATGTATATATAATAATGTATACATACATAAAATAACGTAAATTATCATTGATTGCTACTAAATAATTTTAAAGAATTTGATGTAATATTATTACGAATACCTTATATACAATTTGAAGTACTAAGGGACAGATCTCTCTCTCTCTCTCTCTCTCACTCTCTGTTTGAACTAATATGACACTGTGGCATATCCTACGCAGAAGACAGTTTATGGGAAGACCTCGTGGTTCTTGTCAGCGTACTGTGAGCTATGCACAGAAATGGAGGGTGAGAGTACGGGAGAGAGTCCGGCTCTGGGTCCAACCTAAGGCAATGATGTACACATACATTATTCGTTTTCATGTCAGGTTTTGTTAAGTTGCGTCCTCTGTCAATTCACACAGCACCTGACGCCTTCGATCTTATCGCAGGAGCACAGCATCATTATCAACATACCTGTAAGAAATCGCCCATCTGGTCCTTTATGTCCTGTTGCGTGCTCGGTAGCTGAATATCTCTTTCCAGCGTGTTGATCCTCAGCTCCAGTGTTTTGATCTCGTTGTGCAGCTGTTCCACGCTGGCCTTTGCTGCCTCCTCCAACACTCTGATGTCGTCCGCAAAATGAATGAGTTCCTTGTTCTTCTTTCCTGCTTGCTGTAGACACAAGGTATTAAAGATAAGTATTTGTATTGTACAATAAAAGTTTTGGATAAATCCAAAACCCTTAACCTCCCGCGTCATATAGCAATTTACATATAATGATTTCTTATTTCGTTATTAGTTCTCATGGTAGAGCCAAGCGGCGGCCTTTTACTGCTGCTCGAATGGGCCGCCTCGACCGGATTGATACCACGGCCTCGCAGAATACCGGCGTGAAGTAGAGGCATCTTGTGCTTCTGCGTTTCGTTCGATGAGTGAGGTAACCGGAGGCCCACACCCCATTCCCATCCTCCTCCTCATCCTCCCTCCCATCGCCCTAATGTCCTTAAAGGCCGGCAACGCACCTGCAGCACCTCTGGTGTTGCGGATGTATTCCTGGGCGACGGTAATCACTTACCATCAGGTGAACCGGTTACTCGTCACGTAAAAAAAAATATTTACGTGAACACTACACATTTGAAATGAAACTATTATTTACCGATTTTATCGCGTTTAATCATACCAAGCATACCACTGCACGACCTCAAGATAATGTGAGCACATTCTGCGTAGATCGGACCAAAAATTAATAAATAACAGCTGAAGGTAGCCCGCGTTGACTATGACTCGGTCCGCCCGCGACCGCGGCTGCTGTAGAGCAACCGAAAAGTCGGAAATATAAAAAATATTATTAAACGCCATAATATCCGCCATTTTGAATGCAATTTACATAGTTTGAATAAGCGAGGAGTTACTGTTGTTCTCTCTGTAAAGAATTTACAGCATTCTCTCGTACATATTATTATTATTTTTATTAAACTTCATATACATGAGAATGTATCATCATCATTTCAGCCCATCAGCAGTCCACTGCTGGACATAGGCCTCCCCCAAAGATTGCCACGAAGCTCGGTCCTGAGCCACCTGCATCCATCGACCTCCCGCAACACTGCGCAGGTCGTCACTCCATCTTGTGGGGGGTCGTCCCACACTGCGTTTGCCTGTACGCGGCTGCCACTCGAGAACCTTTTGAGAATGTATATAGGCGGACTTAATGCCAGAATTGTTATCTCTCGTTACATCAAAGAATTTCCCGCATGGACTGAATATGAATTTGGGCATTATTGATGATTTATGGTATGATGAGCCGTGTTAGCCCAGTGGTCAGGGCGCTCACTTTAGTTTCAAAGAGCGCAAGTGACCCAGGTTCGATCCCCGATGCCGGCACCACTAAAATTGTTAATAGTAATTTTAAGTGCCGTATTTACAACATGCTGCAAAAGAAAAACAACATGAGGAAACCTGTAGCTCTCAGAAATAATTATTAGTATTTCGAGGATATGTGAAGCCCGCCAACCCGCGCTGGAGCAGCGTGGCGGGTCCTTCCCGACTCCTAAACCCTCTCTGATACTCGTATTTGAGAAGGAGACCTTTGCTCAGCAGTGGGCTCTTATAGGCTGCTACTTTACTTTTTTTGTTACTTTGATGATTTGTGTTTATTGTTGATTATAGACGAACGGCGTGTGGTCGATGCGCGTTGCGATTGTGCGACGGCCGCCTGCCGACCGTGTGGCGTGCAGCGGCAGCTGGAGCGGTTTCGACTGGAAGAGCCTTGAGATTATAGCTCCTATGCGGGATGTCTTACAGCAGAGGATAAAACATGCTTTTTAAGGGAAAGGGTCGAACGAGCAAGTGGCTCACCTGTAAGTAATTATCACCCATTGAAATCTTAAACACAATCGACGCTGCAGAAGCGTTGCCGGCCTTTGAGGATGTTTGGGAAGGAGGGGCGGGGAAGGGGGCGATGAGAATGAGTGTGCCTCCGGTTACGGTACTCACTGAACGAAACGCAGAAGCACAAGATGCCTCTACTTCACGCCGGTTTTCTGCGAGGCCATGGTATCAATCCGGTCCATTCGTGCAGCAGCTAGAAGCCGCCGCTTGGCTGTACCACGCTTAAAATAGTATTAGTTATTAACATAGTACTGACCATGGCGAGGTAGTGCATGAGATTCATGCCGGGGCGGTTGGCGCGGATGTCGGAGAGCTTCTGCAGCGAGGCGAGCCGCACGCCGGCCGCGCCGCCCGCGTACCCGCCCGCGTTCAGGAAGTTGCCCGCGATCAGCGCCAGGTACAGCACCTCCTGAAAGCGTTATACTAAAGCTCAACACCTTGTATTCGTTACCAGCTAATCTTACGTGATTTTATGTATCGGATTTAGGTGATATAAGTACGCGGCGTACCCTTGGGCTGTGATGACTTCATCATGGCGGAACATCGCGAAAGGGAGCCAGCCGGCACTGAGCTCACCAACCCGCTTGACCAGCGTGACGAGTTTGGGAATGTAATCCATGCAAGGCCCGCTTTTGTTGCCGCTTTTATGGATAGTCCTATGTCGGGCAGCACACAGGCTGATGTCTTCACCAGAGTACCAGCCCAATGTTTACGTTAACGGCATATTCAGTTTCAAAAGCGGATTGGTTTTCGCCGTGCCACACGAGCTTCCTTTTCAGGCCTACTCCGTTAGTCGTCTTATGGCTGGTGGTTAAGGAGAATCTGTCTCAAGATCTAACCCCATGGGTATCGTATTTAATTTTGAATAGTAATGTAAAGAGGATAATAATAATAAAGAGACTATAACGCCTCCGTTAAGTTAATATTTTCTATTGTTTTAATTGGTTTTAAAAAAAAGAAACTCCCTTTCATATCAAAAAGAAAATATTGAACTCTGTTGCTGTTGAACCCTCGCAGTAACTGATCTTTTTTATTATTAACAAAGTATTATCTTTATTCTTGTTATACGACGCAGCTTCATTCGCCTGGTTCTTCTCAGTTAGGGGAACCTCGTTACGAAACGGGTCGACAATTGAAATCTATGTTTCTTTTGTTGATTCGATTTGATTTGTTTTATTGTATTTGGTTTCATGTTGTGTTTGTCTGTTCTTGAGAGTTACAATTATCTAATCACAAAGGAGCATGTTCAAAGTGTACTCATTATTGTATTATCTATTGGAGATATTTAAAAAAAAATTCTATCGAATGGAACAAATTGATTAGAGTATAAACCAAAGATTAATTTCATTTAATTAAATCAAGACATTAAACAAACACTGACTCTTTCATGGTTATGATCTGTATGTCAATTTAAACAAACTTACCAATGGATAAAGCGATTTGGACAAACAGACAAGAAGGAAACCACGAGTATTTTATTTATTGGTGATACCTGAATGGCTCTTGAAGACATCAGATCGTCTCCAGCGACTAGAATAGCGTTTATGGCACTCTCCAAATAACCTGCGGTCGATGGCCATTCTTCTTTTAAAAGCATACATTCAATGCGCAGCTTGTAACTGTAACAAATGATATGGTCTTTTTGATACCGTGTTAAACAAGATGGTAAGCTCCCCTACTGTCTAGGAATGGTCGGGGTATCACCATCTTACATATTTCTGAGGCAACCACCAGTGCAGGTGCGGCATCTTCCTCGGTTGTAGTTGCTTTCAGGCGCCCATGGACTTTCAGCAGCCATTTACCATCTGAAGGGCTGTTAGTTAGTTTGTTACCCCAATCAAAAAAAAATGTCCATTGCTGGACATAGCCAGCTCCCTATATCTCTATATGGACTTGCTTAGCGGTAGCGCCCGTAAGAGCCCTCACAGGATGTGGTCATGAGTTTTGTATGATTACCGTTGTGAAGCAGAGGCATCTTGTACTTGTGCGTTTCGCTCGGTGAGTGTGGTGACCGGAGGCCCAGTTCTCCTCTCTCCCGCCCCTTTCTTCTCCCCAAGCCAAATATCATTAAGAGTGGGCGAAGGCAATCACTTAGCATCAAGTGAGTCACTGACTCACCGCCATAAAAAAAATAACATTAATAATATATTAGTTGCCAGGGGACTTGTCATTGATAGCTTAGTGAACTGAGAAGAATATAGAATAGACCGAGTATCACTTACTTTGGCAACTGTATCAGCAGCAGAAGAAATTTCTCGGCGTTCCCCAGTTTGGTGACGTCCCCAGTGAAGGCTTTCAGCATTTCGCACTCGTCTATTTCCGGTAGAATTTTCAGCAAGCCTCTCAACTTTTCAGTGCCAATGTCATCGTGTGACCCCTCTCTGATTAGCTGAATTATGTCTTCGTTGGAACTGCGAAATTAGATTTTTTTTAATAGGTATTCCCGACGATAGTACTCGGTTAACTGCTAAGGAATCAATGGACTTGATACTTAAGTAACGTTTCGTATGTTTAGAGGCAAGCTACGGCTTTTGCTGCTGTTCGAATGAGCTGGCTCGACCGGGGTAGTACCATGGCCTCGCAGAATACAGACGCGAACCGTTCGGCGAATGAGACAACCGGAGGTTCACTTCCCGCTCCTTTTCTTAACGCTGTCCTCCACCGAAATCCTCCTCTCTCAACCCCGAATATCCCTGAAGGCGGGCAACGCACCTCCAGCTCCTCTCGTGTTACAGATATCAAGTACCTCTTATTCGCTTAACATCAGGTAAGCCGCTTGCTCGTTGGCCCCCTTTCCCATAAAAAAAGTGACGTCTATTAAGCCCTGAACTATCGTGACTCACTCATATCTTAGCAAGTGCCCGACCACCCAGCCACCAACCCAGCGCTACATGGGATCGTAATCCCTTAGCAGTAAGTAGCAAAAGGTAAGTCAATTGAGTCAATTCTTATTGCCAGAGTTACAATTAAAATCTTTTATTTTTATGTTATGTGCACAGATAAAGGCATAAAAACAGTAAAACGTAGTATTTGTACAGGGGCACGACTTGTTCCAGACATTGAAATTTCTTCCAGCAGACCCTAACAGGAAATGTTATTGAAATGGATAACATAGTGCGTACATTTCTAATACATATACAATTAAATAAAATGATATACATAAATAGATACATATACATTCGTTGATACACAATATACACTCTATTACGTATATATCTCTGCTTAGCCTAATGGTTGAGTGGGAGAGATTGCCTCTAGGCATTAGGTCCGCCATGTGTACCACTTTGTGCATGAAGCTTAAATAAGTAAATAAATTATATATATATACGTTTAACACGATGCTAAGTGGCGGTCATTTACGCGTTTCTTAAATAAAAGTATAGTTCCGGAATCTCTTATGGTGGCAGTGAGTTGAGGCCACAACCTGACTGCATGGACTGCAAAGGAATAGGAATAAAAACTATGAATAGGATAATTAAGGAGAGTCCTGACATACGATCTGCTCGGCACATGCGGAGGGTGTGGGACTTATACGGAATGGATGGGTTGCGCAGGATGTTATAAAGGAGACATAATAATCGATATTTCATTTTCCTTCTGTAATGTGGTTCAATTACCATTTAAAATTTATGGGAGTGGAAATTAAAGATTCTTTTCTTTTGCCATTCTGCCATAAACTTACCTTCGGAATTGCTTCAGGAATATGTTGACGTTTAAACTCCTCTTGCCGTCCAGGAGCGTGATTTCCGACGGCTCCTTTCTTGTCTTCCGTTCACCGGAGCTGTCGCAAATGGGGCTGCGGCCTAGCCGTGGCGAAGAGCCCGCCGAACCCGTCGGCTGAATCTAGATATTAAAATACATAATAAAAATCACCAATAAATAAAATACAATATAATAAAAGGTATATTCATGGCGGAGTAATGCTAACCCACACGCCTATAACCACACTCAGAGTGGTCTGTGACTGGTAAAGAAGAGCGGTAGAGACGAAACGAGACATCCCATCATAGTAATGCAATATCCTAGATATCCCACTGCTGGGTGAATTGAGTGGAAACCGTTGGAAGAGTTCGCTTCGCTATTTCTTCTTTGCGAATTGGTTTATTCGTCGATACTCTTGACGAAGTCAGCCTTCGCAAAGGACTTGTAATTTTTAGTTCTAAATTTAAAGTACTTAAATTTGTAATAAAAATTTTGGTTATATCAGCATTGGGATTCAAACTCAGGTCATTCGCGTAACAAATAACAACAACTACATGATCAAAGCGAGCCTGACCCTGGGTTACAGCGGCTTCCTATCGTAATAGACCTCAGGTATCAGACCCTAATTCGTAGGATCACTGATCACTTAACATCAGTTTATTTGTTGGACTGTGGTCTGTGCGTCTGCAACAACAACTTCTTCTTAACCTGCTCCTTAAAGAACGTCTTTAGAAGGATTTAAGCTTAGTCATGCTTTGCTTTGGGTCGACCTCCCTTTGATATGGCACGAGCAGAGTGATGGCTGGCACATACTTGTGCGTCATACTTGTGATCAAGCACGCCTTGTGGAGGCTGGTCTGCTCCAGTTTGTGCTGTTGTGCATGCACTTGTGCTTTAATTTTGTAGATTTCACATCCGTATAGCTTGCATTCGGTTGCTTATGGAAATTGTAATTATAATTTCTTATATTTACGCGAACACTGCATATTTGAAATGAAACTATATGAATTATTTACGGATTTTATCGCGTTTAATTTTGTTTTTACATTCCAGACGTTTCGATTGCTTTACAGCGGCCGTGGTCGCGGGGGACTGAGGTGTTAGACGTCCAGATGTCATAGTCAACTAGGGCTACCTTCAGCTTTTATTTATTCATTTGATTTAGTAGATCGGACCAAAATGACAGTATTTAATATTTTAGATAAGTAACGGATCTGAATAATATTAATATTCATTTAACTATACTAGGCTGTATCTACTGGATTTCCTCGGTTGCCTTTAAGTAAAGTGGCACATGCTGTTGTTTTGAAAAATTTTTTTGTTTTGTGTTTACGTTGGTGGTAATCCTTAATAAATAAATAAATAAAAATTAATTGAGCTTTACTAACTTTTTTTTTTCTGACACAAAATATGTGCTCTATAAAGTGAGATTTACAATAAATAGATAATAAATAAAGTTTAGACATTTTAGTCCTTTCCAATTTACCCACTCAGCAGAGGTTAATTAGGACAGCGTGAGGGTATGTGCCTGCCGCCATCTTAGTGTTCAGGCCCACGATACAAACTATAGACAATTGTCAAAAAACTCATTGGTCCCTCGAGCCCTCCACTTAGAGGACGAAACTCGTGTAGGAGACACTACATTTTTTTGTCTCCGGTTACCTCAACCACTGAATGAAACGCAAAAGCACAAGGTGCCTCTACTTAACGCCGGTATTCTGCGAGACTGGAGTACTCCTTATTCACTTCAGTGTATACCCTAACCTGATACTCTTGTTCATATTTCGTTTTTCTTTCTGGGTTGCCTGGTAGAAATCGGCATCGTTTGTTAAGTATAATGGTGTACAATAAAGTATGTTTCATTCATATTGCACCGTTCGAGCGTGCCCGTTCAAACACCAGCATAAGCCGCTGCTTGGCTCTATCTGCCAAGTGCAGTACTTGTGTATGAAATAACAGAAAATAGCAAAGTACCTGCTGGCAGAACAATCCTTCGATTTCGCTCCAATCTAGTTCTGCCTTCGGCGAGTGCTTATGGCTGGAGGCAACGATCGACCAAATATTGTTTTGGCCTATTACCTGTAATTATTTCAAGAATATAAACGTGCTAGAAGACGTGTTGTTGATCTAGGTGAAGTAAAATTGGAAATTGTGCATAGAAATTGACATTTTTTTTTATGGGAAAGGCGGGAAACGAGCCAGCGGCGGCACCCGATGGTAAGTGATTACCGTCGCCCATCTACATCTGCAACACCAGAGGGGCTGCAGGTACGTTGCCAGCCTCCAAAAGGTATTTGGGAAATGGAAGGGAGAATGAGAAGGGGATGGGGAGGAGGAGTGGGCTTCCGGATACTTCACCCACCGAACGAAACGCAGAAGCATAAGATGCCTCTACTTCACGCCGGTATTCTGCGAGGTGGTGGTAGCAACCCGGTCGTGCCAGCCCATTCGAGCAGCAGCAAAAGCCGCCGCTTGGCTTGACGTTTAGACTGACATTGACAGTTAGTAGTGACCAAGCTACCGACTAGGCTACCGATGAACCTGAAGTTGTCAGCTTCTCGCAAGGGGTTGACATTTGTATAATGAATATAAACGTTTGTATCCGAGTCATGGAGGTTTACGTTTTATACGTACCACATGTGTCTTATGGTACATAAACGATAAGATTGTGTGTTTGCTAAGATTGTATAAAAACGAATAAAGAACTCACTTTGTTGTTTGGTATTTTGTTCCAGTTGATGGTTTTCATCTTGGTTTTGGGTATGGGTGTTTCCTGCTGCGGCAGACGCTCGAGAGGCGCAGGCGCGGGAGCAGTTGGTGCGGGTGGAGCGGCGCCGGCGGGCGGAGGTGGTGGTGGCGGGCCGCGTGGCGCCAGGGGCGGCGGTGCCGGTGGTGCTGGCGGCGCTACGGCTGGTGAGGAAAGATAAACGTAGCATAAAAATGACACTGCACATTGTTCAAACCAGACTGGGGAACCATCCAATAATGCCAAAACCAACTACCACTGCCAGTGATAGGCAGTGTTATTATGCAATTGGTCTGTAATGACCTTAGAAAGTCTTGTTACCTTTAGTATTAAGAGCAATTTTGTTTTTTTTGGATTGGAAACAAATAACCAATAAATAATAATTAGTCATTTATTTCTCGAAACCAATTATCGCGACTTCAATGATATTTATATTTACGAGCTATGCATAATGATTTCTTGTAATTACGCGAACGGCAGGTATTGAAATGAAATTAATTATTACGGAATTTATCGCGTTTAATTTTAACTTTTTTTATTTATCCGTTCCGTTTCAGGTACGTTACGGTGCGCGCGTTTGCGTTCTGATGTCATAGTATACTCGGGCTACCGCCAGCTAAAGCCAGCTTTTAAGTATCACTGTTGGTACTGCGCAGAATGCGCTCAAAGTGTCTTGAGGTCGTGACGTGGCTGGTTTTTTTTTTTATGGAAACGACGGCAAACGAGCAAGCGGTTCGGCTGATGGTAAGTGCCTACTGTCGCCCAAATACATCTGCAACACCACACATGCTGCAGGTGCGTTGCCGGTATTTAAGGACATTTTGGAGATGGGAGGGAAGAGGAGAGGAATAGGGAGGGGGTGTGGGCCTCCGGTTACCTCACTCACCGAACGAAACGCAGAAGCACAAGATGCCTCTACCGCACGCCGGTATTCTGCGTGGCCGTGATATCAATCCGGTCGAGCCGGCCCATTCGAGCAGCAGCTAAAGCCGCCGCTTGGCTCTACCACGCTTAAAAACTTGGTTGCCTTTACAGTCAGCAAAGTATTACTGCGCAGAAGGCGCTCATAGTGTCTTGAGGTCGCGACGTGGCATCGTTGGCTTTGGATTCAATTAAATATATTCCTTAACAACCTGTAAACATCCCACTGCAGGACATATGCCTCTCCGATAAGGAGGATTTGTCACAATAGGCACGGCGAGCAGATTGGCGGTCGCTGTACAATACTTGGCAGTTGCGATGGGCAATCGATCATTTTGTTTTTTTTTTTAAAGAACACTAGCCATGCTATTTAAGTAACATTGCTAATATTCCTGTTAACCCACGAACAAAGCATTACAGCTTGTTTCTAGAGTGGAGTGGTTAACGACAATAGTCGAATGGCGGGTCCGAACATACGACGTCATGTTTCGCAGTCCGCACCCTAACCCATTAGGCTATTGGCACTTAAATATCCGTATTTATCTCTGTACTTTTCGAGATGGTTATCCCGCTATCTATAGGTAGCTTAAGGGTTTCCCTTAGTGACATCAGACGATACCCGTGGCAAGAAATGAGATGTCAGATTCTTACACCGATACCACACGTTGTAGATTATTTTTGTGATAGGGCTTTATTTAAATCTAGCGAAATCAGAAGGTCTCGTCTTGGATATACGTAACCCATTAAGCATAAACGAAAAAATAAGTTTTCATTGATGGTTAATATTTGCTATTAGTGCTTATAACTGAAACTATTTATTAACCTGCTGGTGGTGTCGGGGCCGGTGGTGGTGGCGGTGGCGGCGACAGGGCTCTCTGTAAACTCTGCTTCCTTGCCGCACCCGTTGTGTCCCTGTGCTGGCACATGCATCCTACTTTGGCCTGAAGAAAATGAAGTGCGTCGAATTGATAATAAATCATATTTTAATATCACTAGTACCACAGACTATTTTTGGGACAAAAGGAAAGCTCTTAAGGATGCGAATCGTACGTTTGTACAAGCCCTTTATATTGGGAATCGAGCTCGGGTCCTGGGAGCAGATCCCCGCATCGTGACCCTGATAAACACACTGTACCACACCACTCGTGTTTTTCTTTTGTTTTTACCAGCCTTAATAAGACCTCTGCTGGACATAGGCTTTTTATGAAAGCTCCAAAAAAGTTAGCATGCCTTGTTGGGGCCCTGTCCGTTAGTCAGCTACACCGCGTGCAAGTGAGCTTGACATATGGAAACAAGTTCACGAATTCCCCTTACAACCCACAGAATGGTATACGTTCAATTGGAAATATAAAGATTAAATTTTTACATGTTGGGTGCAGTTTACTCTACATAGGTTTTTCAATAGCGTGTACTCACCTGAACACTTGGAGCCCTAAGCAGCTTGGCAGCATCTTCTCTGCTCTCTAATAATGTGGCTCGATGGACCAGCGTTTCGGCAGTGTCCCAGACAATGTCGCTGACCGGTTCCTTGGGGTCTATCCGAAGCAAATGCTGAAGGATACTCAGGAAGGGAATTTCTTGCGGTGTATCCGCGACCTATGACAATTAATGGTGTTTTGTGCTTTTGAAAAGGTTAGGAGGTCGAAAACGATTTCCAATATAATACTATAACTACCATAATAAGAATTTAAAAATAGAGTATTTGCGATGTTGGAAGCAGGCCTTACCACTTCGTGCTGAACAAAACATCAGACTGTGTTTTCTCCCGCAATCGTTATTTTTATCTAAAACCCAAATAAATCTCCTACTTGCCTTGTATATTCTGAACCTTTTACTAGATATCTTGTATGTATTACTTGAAAATTGTGTGGATATATATATATATAAATAAAGTTTTCGATATGAAGACGGTTTCTATAAATGACGATGGCGTAAGACATTAAATAGAAGATTACGGTAACAAAATTAGCAAAGAAAAAGTGAAAAAATGTTGATCCTAGTGCACTTTACCTGTTTAAGTATGGCGTAGAATACATCAAGATGAGAGTTGAGATTGATCCCTCCGGGACCTTGGGCCTCGTCGCTCTCTCTCTGTTCTTCGAACACATCGAGTTGCACTCCCAGATCTGGATGACTGGTAGCTTCATGCCTGCAAATTGGGAAATACTTTAATAACATAATACCGACCTATCATTGTACTGACCAGTTTATTAGGTGTCCTGAGCGCTGTTACCAGTTGTCTGAGACGATTTAGTAATCCGAACCGGTGCAGTCATTTAGTAATTGAGCTTCGCCCACTGCGTTTAGGGTTGATACAGATTGTACAGTTTTATTAGCAGTTACATCGAAATAAACAAATCTGCCGTCACCTTTATTCCCTTAGGGAAATGTCTTGAAAATCATCATGGCGAAAGTGCCAAATGGGAGTACGTAATCTCTGCCTACTCCCATATGTGTAGAGTATGAGTATCTGGTAGTGCATGAACTTAATATGGTAGTTTAGTATTATGGTAGTTTACTACCCCGTACAAGATGGAGCAACGACCTGCATAGTGTTGCATGGATGGTTTTGTAGCAATATTTGGAGGAGGCTTTGATCGTAATTTTGTGTGACCACGATGAAAAGATTAATTTCTAGAATCTCTTTCATCGAACATCTGATACAATATCATGCTCATGGGTTTTTCGACAGAAACTCATAAATACATAAGCTCTCACAACAATATATCCAATACTGGGGTAGTCAAAGGTCTAGACATTTATTTTAGTCGTCTCAAACCCCTTATCACCAGAGTTTGTTTGGAGAAAAAAAAACGAGACAGGTGGTGAGCCTGTCGTCGTCTTAGTAATCAAACCATTGATAAAAATCAGTACATGCATTAAGAAAAAGTCATCATGTTTTGTAAGCTAAAGTGCCTCGATAGCCCGGTTTAAGTCTCTAGAGGTCCGAAGTACATCCGATGTGGAGGTCTCATAGCGTTCGCCAGTACGCTAAAACGGCAACCGGCCGACAGGCTACAACAACTTGTCACGTTTTTTTATTTTCAAACAGGCTCTGGCGTAAAGTTGGCTAAATCACTATTTTTCATAAATAAGCACACGGATATTGCGTATATGCGTGTGCTTAATTTTTTTTCTTTATTATAGTGTCTATTTTATTTATTTATACGTTATATTTTAATATGTCGTATCAACTTATTAATTCACGGATTGCAAGTTACTAGCTGTGTACATATTTAACAATCAACAGAATAATTGTGTTTATACATAAGCAACTCTGGTCTCTCTCAACATAAGGTGGCTCAGGACCGAGCTTCGTGGCAATCTTTGGGGGAGGCCTATGTTCAGCAGTGGACTTCTGATAGGCTGAAATGATGATGATGATGATAAGCAACTCTTGGCCTTAATTAGTGCTTCAAACTCGTTGGAGATAAATAACAACGTTTAGAAAGAATGCAACCCTGCTATCAGCAACTATTTGCGACGCGTAGCCTTAAAAAACGTACAAGCACAGATTATAAAACGAATTTTATGCCTGGAGATAGCATTAAAATTAATCTTAGTTACACAACGTTTTTTTTTTTAGTTTTGAACGCTGTTAGGATCGCGCATAAATGTAGCATAAAGTTATAACGCCTACACAAGGGGAAATGAAGGGATAATTGCGTACGTATTATATTTAACCGTTATTAATGCGTTTATATGGAAAACAGTTGATTGAGATGTTATTGTTTTTAGAAAGAGTTATTGGGTAAACGTTATGTAAGAAACACATATGTTCATAAAAATTCCAAACTAAATGAATTTGCTCTGTGAATAATTTCACTTAATTGTAGATGTATGATGTAACTCTATTATTTATGTATTACATAACTTCAAGCTGATGATCTCCAATGAGATGGATCAAGACCCAGAATGTGTCTTTAAGTAGATCATTGAAATGCTATAATTTTATTGTATTAAAGTTAAACAGGCTATGTAAATTACGTATCCTTAACAGCCTGAATAGTCCAATGGTGGATATAGGCCTCTACCATAAGGAGGATTTGTGGGCGACGGTAATCACTTACCATCAGGTAAGCCGGTGGTGATTTGCCGACTTATCCATAAAAAAAAAAACCGCTCTGAGAGCGGATCGGGCCACCGCAGCGTCCCGCCATCTGTCGGTAGCCATTGTAATTTTCAAAGCTTTGCTCCTAGTAGCCTCTTAAGACGCCCACGAGAAGAAAGAGAGGGTGGCAGAGTCTTACGCTGATACTACTCGGCCATGTTAAGGAAATATTCCTTAACATATCGCTGTCATTTTAAGAAATCCATGAAAACGGAAAGGTTGCAAGGTCGAAGTATATACTAACAATATTCGGCTTATCTATTTTCGTAGTTTATTATATATTTGTTTACGTATTTGTGTATTTTATGTTATAAATATTTATTTCATTACATAGTGTGTTTATATGTATTTATTAACTAATTGTTATTGGAGTCTACCTATAGTTTTTTTTTATTCTTTATTTTGTACTTGCCAACCACCTTTCACCATAACAAGGGTTGACTGGTAGAGAATACCACTTGGCATTAAGTCCGCCCTTTGTAAACTTAAGCCTTAGGCTAACAATAACGAATAAATAAATAAATAAAATAAATAAATAAATAATAATTATTATCAATTTATAATGGCTATTCAGAAGAATTAAAAACAAAGTGAGCATGTCACTCCTTATTCTAGTCGGCCATTTGCAGTGACATGTATTTATGTAAATTGTAAGCTTTCTCCTGCCATTTCAATTGCCGACATAAATATTTAAAAAGCATATCGATAATTTTGCATAAATGTTTAGACGGAACAAACGTATAACTTTTTAAAGTACAACGTCGTTAATCCATTACGTGCGCCGAGGCGCCATGTTGGGTCGCGCGCGCATGCGCCCACGCGCTGCGCCATATTTGTCGTTTTAGTAATACAGCCGTTGCGACTGGTTTCCGAAAGTGTGACGATTTGTACTGACTAATATTTTCTTCATCTTCTTCATCAGCCTGTTATTATGAACCAATCAGTTGTATTGGTTCATCCACGGGTTAGTACCGCGACCTCGCAGAACACCGGCATGAAGTGGAGGCGTCTTGTGCTTCTGCGTTTCCTTCGGTGAGTGAGGTACCCGGAGGCCCTCTCCCACAAATATCCTTAAAGGCCGACAACGCACCCGCAGCACCACTGGTGGTGCTGAAGTCGGTAATCATTTACCATCAGGTGAGCAGCTTGCTCGTGTGCTTTCTTCCCCAAATAATAGTAATAATGTTCACGAATAATTACAAAAATATCCTTTGTTCATAAAAATTCCAAACTAAATGAATTTGCTCTGTGAATAATTTCACTTAATTGTAGATGTATGATGTAACTCTATTATTTATGTATTACATAACTTCAAGCTGATGATCTCAATGAGATGGATCAAGACCCAGAATGTGTCTTTAAGTAGATCATTGAAATGATATAATTTTATTGTATTAAAGTTAAACAGGCTATGTAAATTACGTATCCTTAACATCCTGAATAGTCCAATGGTAGATATAGGCCTCTACCATAAGGAGGATTTGTGGGCGACGGTAATCACTTACCATCAGGTAAGCCGGTGGTGGTTGGCCGACTTATCCATAAAAACCGCTCTGAAAGCGGATCGGGCGACCGCAGCGTCCCGCCATCTGTCGGTAGCCATTGTAATTTTCAAAGCTTTGCTCCTAGTAGCCTCTTAAGACGCCCACGAGAAGAAAGAGGGGGTGGCAGAGTCTTACGCTGATACCACACGGCAATGTTTAGGAATATTATCGCTGTCATTTTAAGAAATCCATGAAAACGGAAAGGTTGCAAGGTCGAAGTATATACTAACAATATTCGGCTTATCTATTTTCGTAGTTTATTATATATTTGTTTACGTATTTGTGTATTTTATGTTATAAATATTTATTTCATTACATAGTGTACCTATAGTTTTTTTTTATTCTTTATTTTGTACTTGCCAACCACCTTTCACCATAACAAGGGTTGACTGGTAGAGAATACCACTTGGCATTAAGTCCGCCCATTGTAAACTTAAGCTTAAGGCTAACAATAACGAATAAATAAATAAAATAAATAAATAAATAAATAAATAATAATAATTATTATTATCAATTTATAATGGCTATTCGGAAGAATTAAAAACAAAGTGAGCATGTCACTCCTTATTCTAGTCGGCCATTTGCAGTGACATGTATTTATGTAAATTGTAAGCTTTCTCCTGCCATTTCAATTGCCGACATAAATATTTAAAAAGCATATCGATAATTTTGCATAAATGTTTAGACGGAACAAACGTATAACTTTTTAAAGTACAACGTCGTTAATCCATTACGTGCGCCGAGGCGCCATGTTGAGTCGCGCGCGCATGCGCCCACGCGCTGCGCCATATTTGTCGTTTTAGTAATACAGCCGTTGCGACTGGTTTCCGAAAGTGTGACGATTTGTACTGACTAATATTTTCTTCATCTTCTTCATCAGCCTGTTATTATGAACCAATCAGTTGTATTGGTTCATCCACGGGGTTAGTACCACGAGCTCGCAGAGTACCGGCGTGAAGCAGAGACACTTTGTGCTTCTGCGTTCCTCATCTTCGCTCCCCAACTTTCACATATCCTTAAAGTTCGGCAACGCACCTGCATCCCATCTGATGTTGCAGAACGTGGGCGACGGTAATCACTTACCATCAAGTGAGCCCCTTTCTTGTTTACACCTTTTCCCGTAGAAAAGAAAAAGTTCTATGCTAAACATAAGGCTCTCCCAATGGGCGGATTTACCATAATCGCCAGGTGTGACTGTCGAGCTGGTGTTAGCAGTACCAAACGCCTCGGCGGTCTTTTTTTTTTAGAACTGCTAATCTGCTATCGGCTGTATATCAAGAGATTTTAAGGATTTTCCCCTAGTTGGCTTCAACGACAGGGTAGAGACGCCTTGGAACTTTCATCGTATTCGTCTATACCAGACCATAACATAGGCCATGTGTCGGTTCACGGGATGGTAAATTAATATCGCAACAAAAACAAAACCCATGATCCCCGCGTACTATGAAATTAAAGCGAGCACCCTGACCACTAGGCTACCACGGCTCAAGATCTAAGTAATTACCATCGCAACGTATTTAATCGTTATAACAAGTTAACATGCGCGTGCGCCTATGCATCGTTTATGGTAATACATATGTATGCATTGAAATATACACAGACAGACTTAATTGACAACCAGGTCACTTAATTTTGCGTTCATGGAAACGATTCGGTACCGGTTCGAAGTGGTCTATTATGGTGTAGGTGTTCGCTGTTTATAATTTCGTCCAGCACCGTCCAGTCCATTAAATAATTAGGAACTGTTGTTAGACTTATATGTGAGGTTATCATGTAACCTTCGACAGGTGCTTTAGCTCACTGAGATGAGTAAGACGTAATTTTTTTATTATGTGTCATTATAATAATTATTAGTGGAACCTACTGGTCAAGTTCGACGATGGGCTCCTTCTCTGCCTACGTGGGGCGTGGGGGTAGTTACCACCCGCTTACCAATTTCTGCCACCAATCAGCAGAGCACCCACTGTTGGGTTCCGGTTTGAATGGTATACAAAGCCCCTGTAATAACAGGCCGTGAGGCATTCCATCTCCTTCGATTGCAAGGTGACCATGGGGGGTTCCGTAGTCACTTACCATCAAGCGGACTGCTTGTTCGTCTGTCGCTCCGAACCAATAACAAAAAATTCTCGACGTGTTAATGGTTAATATTGACTTCCCAAATATGCTACAAAGCACCGTCCATACATCCGTCGACTTATAATCGAAAGAAAATGGATGATAGCTCCTTACTTTTCGACGTAAGAAAGATATAATTTCGTTTGTTAAATGTCAAATCCTATTATTGCTTTTTCGTACAATCTACAGAGGCATCTTGTGCTTCTGCGTTTCGTTCAGTGAGTGAGGTAATCGGAGCCCCACTCCCCCTCCCCATTCCCCACCTCGTCCTCCCTCCCATCTCCCAAATATCCTTCTAATTTAGTCCTCAGGGTTGTAAACACAACTGTAACCTTCTTTGATTGCTGTTCTTGAATGACCATTGGTTGCAGTGGCCCCTTGATGCCCATGAGGCCCATGAGGCAGACTCATTTGTTCATTTGTCATTTGTCACGGCAATACAATAAAAAAAAAAGTGGTCGGTAATAACACTAAAATATTATACATCTCAGTAATAGTCTATTTAATAATTAAGTTAAATTAATATATTTAAATAAATATAAATGTATGTATGAACGTGTGTGTGTATTTATTATTATATATGTGTTTATTATTGTATGCGTATTGAAATATTGTATATATATATATAGATTTACATTAATTATAATTTTTTTTCCATCACCTACACCTACTTCATTTCATCTCTGCATCCAAAGGTTGACTGGTAGAGAATGTTTCTGGCATTGAGTCCGCCTATATACATTCGCATAAATATGAAGTTAAATAAAAAAATAACATAAACTTGAAATGTCTATGCTTTTTTTAATTTCCTTTTATATTAAATTAGTAATTCATTGATAAGCTGAAATGCCCGTTATCGAACTCGTATATTAAACTGATAAAGGAGCACGCAAGAAAACATGATGGGTATAATATCACTTTAAATGAACGTAAACGAAACCAGATTTACAACTTCTAAGAAAAAAGGCTCTTAAAAAATCTCATTGAGTTAACCTTTATAACATCCCTATATTCCATCTGGTCACATGGCCTGGGTACGTTCCCTGGTGCCGGTACCACGAGAATATGTACCAGATGAACCAGAAAGTCTTGGTAGCCTAGTGGCCAGGGCGTTCACTTTAGTGTCATAGAGCGAGAGTGACCCGGATTCGATCTCCGCTGCCGGTACCACTAAAATTGTTAATAACAATTTTAAGTGCTGTATTTACCACGTGCTCAACGGTGAAGGAAAACATCGTGAGGAAATCTGCATGTCTGAGAAATAATAATTATTATTTCGAGGATATGTGAAGCCCGTCAACCCGCACTGGAGCAGCGTGGTAGGTCCTTCCCGGCTCCTAAACCCTCTTTGATACTAGTATTTGAGAAGGAGGCCTTTGCCCGGCTGTGGGCACTTACACGCTGTTACTTTAACCGTCATGTGCTGAATGTACCACTCGCTCGGCGCTGAACCCCGCCGAACCCGAAGGTACGGGGCAGCCTAGCGGACGCATCCCGGCTAATTACCGAGCAGTGGGCACTTACAGGCTGCCTGCTTTACTCTTACCCATTTCACACCAGCTAGCTCGCCTAACCACTAATCCACGACGTGGTCGAGTCAAGTAAACTTGTCACTACGGGTACACTGTTCTGTTCATTGAACAGGCGTCAACAAGTTACAAGTGAATAAAAAAATACAATTAGAACACAAACAATATAAAAGATCATAGACTCACCTTAAGTTGCTTAATGTTGGTAGAAGACCAAGGCCTGAAAAAAAGTATTATGCTATTAAAAATAATTAATAACGTGACTTAAGAATGAAGCATCAACTCATACTAAATCTATTATTGAAAGCTCTATTCTAATCCTTTATAGCTATATAACATAACCAAGAATTATATTCTATTAATTTATTTTTTATTTTATATATATATTCACGCCTTGTTCCCAACGGGGAAGGGAGAGACAATCTTCTTCCACTTGCTACGGTCCTGACATACGTCTTTCGCTTCTTCCACTTTCATCAATCTTCGCATCCATTCTCGTTGGTTTAGAGTACTCTTGACCTGGCCTTTTTCCGGAACCTCTCCGGATTTGATCGTCAAACGTGCGCCTAGGTCTTCCTCTCCCGACTCTACCATTTACACTATTAATTATCTGTTAATTATGTTCTAGAATTACGTTCTATGGTTAATGTTTAAAGTTATGTAATGGTTAAGTTGTCATGTATCAATTATTGTCTTAACATATTCTTAACAAAGCTGCTTGTGAAATGATAATCGATGACTCAGTAGTTCAGAATGTCAGGTCAGTTTAACTCACCTATAAACTCATTCCTGACGCGTATCCTGTCTGGTAGTCTGGGTGCGGAAATTATGAGGCAGTTGACGAAGGCCACTAGCGCCGTCTTGTAGTCTGTGGTGGTGGCGTTCTTTAGTTCTTCCACCACCACGCTCAGACGGTAGCGACCACCTTTTGACGTCTGTAAAAATAAAAAACCTGTGATACTGCAAGCACTTTCGAGCGTAGATCGGATCAGAAATTAATATATAAAAGCTGAAGGTAGCCCGAGTTAACCAAGACTACGGGACATCTAACACTTGCATCCCCGTGGCCGCGGGTTCTGTAAATCACTCGAAACGGCGGAAAAATAAAATCGAAAATAGAACTCGATGAAACCCGTAAATAATAGTTTAATTTATAACGATTTCTTGTGTTTACGCGAACATGCAGTGTTATAAATCAAGTGCATGTTAAGAATGGGATATAAGCAGCATTGGGTCCAAGCTTGGCTACGAAAGTTGGCTGGTCAATTATTGAATAAAGCTTTCGCTCCTTTCTTCACCTTTTTTTTTTATAGAAGAAGGGGGCAAACGAGCGTGCGGCTCACCTGATGGCAAGTGATCACCGACGCCTACGAACATCCACAACACCAGAGGAGCTACAGATGCGCTGCCGGCCTTTAAGGAAGGAATAAGCTCTTTTCATGAAGGTCCCTAAGTCGTAACTGTTCGGAAATACTGCTGGCGACAGCTGATTCCACAAAGTCGAAGTGCGTGGCAGAAAACTAGAGCACACCTCCCCCGCCCTTGATTGTTGCATTGCTTATGGGATAAGATCGTAGGAAAGGATGATGGAAATACAGATGCAGATCAGAGTCTAACTCACAATAAGTGAGGGTTGCACAAATATCGATTTCTGCCGAAATTCGAACCCAGGAATCATGGCTCAGCACTGAGATACAGTAACTACTAAGTCACGCGGTCGTTTCCACGGTATACTTGACAGAGATTAAAACCGGATAACTAGCAACGAGGTTTCTTTACCTTAGTCCTCAGGGCTGGCAGCGTAGGTGCGATATCCCCCCTGAGCTCCGCCATAATCAGACGCAGGCGTCAATCGGACGCATTTCTCGTTTATGTGCAATATACCTATTACTTACATACAAACAATATTAGTTTAATGAAGATTTCACAGTCTTAGTACCTTATATCGATCTAGTGTGTCGACAGCCCTAGAGTAGCCATCGGCATTGTACACACATAAAGCGGACAGCAGCTCGAACACCTGCAAACAAAATGTTACATTTGAGTTAATTCAATTACAATTAAAACAAATAAATCAGGCGTGAGAGCACGACCGTGTACCCAATACAGGGGTCGGAGGTCCAGACGTTCCTAAGTCCTTCAAGCCCACAAGTTCATTCAATTTGGATGAATTCTACTACTAAGTATTAATGTTTATTTTTTTTTAATCTTTATTTAATGGAGGGTTTGTTCGTATGTACCGAACATGTTACCCTTATTGTTGCATGAACTAAGTATTAATGTTATAAAACACTTTTCACCTTACCTTAAACGTTGTTTAAAAAATTTTCATTAGGTAGGTGGTAAAAGTTGAATTCTCAAGCCCCTGTTCACTGCTTGTCACGTCATTTACTTATCCACTGTGATTGGTTAATTTGAATTAATTGGAGAATTTTAGTTAGAGTAAGATCTTCGAATTTCAGATATAGTGCGCAGGCTTTTGCCTTGCGCAAAGGTGTTCATTTTGTACGCGTGCATTATATTATATTGGGATAGCTATAGTTGGCTTGAGAGCCATAGTTTTTTTTTTGTTTTATAGTAAAGCAAACGATCAAACGGCTCACCTGATGGCAAGTGATCACCGACGCCCACAAACATCCACAACACCAGAGGAGCTGCAGCTGCGCTGCCGGCCTTTAAGGAAGGAATAAGCTCTTTTCATGAAGGTCCCTAAGTCGTAACTGTTCGGAAATACTGCTGGCGACAGCTGATTCCACAAAGTCGAAGTGCGTGGCAGAAAACTAGAGCACACCTCCCCCGCCCTTGATTGTTGCATTGCTTATGGGATAAGATCGTAGGAAAGGATGATGGAAATACAGATGCAGATCAGAGTCTAACTCACAATAAGTGAGGGTTGCACAAATATCGACTTCTGCTGAAATTCGAACCCAGGAATCATGGCTCAGCACTGAGATACGGTAACTAGCAAGTCACGCGTCGTTTCCACGGTATACTTGACAGAGATAAAAACCGGATAACTAGCAACGAGGTTTCTTTACCTTAGTCCTCAGGGCTGGCTGCGTAGGTGCGATATCCCCCCTGAGCTCCGCCATAATCAGACGCAGGCGTCAATCGGACGCATTTCTCGTTTATGTGCATTATACCTATTACTTACATACAAACAATATTAGTTTAATGAAGATTTCACAGTCTTAGTACCTTATATCGATCTAGTGTGTCGACAGCCCTAGAGTAGCCATCGGCATTGTACACACATAAAGCGGACAGCAGCTCGAACACCTGCAAACAAAATGTTACATTTGAGTTAATTCAATTACAATTAAAACAAATAAATCAGGCGTGAGAGCACGACCGTGTACCCAATACAGGGGTCGGAGGTCCAGACGTTCCTAAGTCCTTCAAGCCCACAAGTTCATTAAATTTGGATGAATTCTACTACTAAGTATTAATGTTTATTTTTTTTAATCTTTATTTAATGGAGGGTTCGTTCGCATGTACCGAACATGTCACCCTCATTGGTGCATGCACTAAGTATTAATGTTATAAAACACTTTTCACCTTACCTTAAACGTTGTTTAAAAAAAATTTCATTAGGTAGGTGGTAAAAGTTGAATTCTCAAGCCCCTGTTCACTGCTTGTCACGTCATTTACTTATCCACTGTGATTGGTTAATTTGAATTAATTGGAGAATTTTAGTTAGAGTAAGATCTTCGAATTTCAGATATAGTGCGCAGGCTTTTGGCTTGCGCAAAGGTGTTCATTTTGTACGCGTGCATTATATTCTATTGGGATAGCTATAGTTGGCTTGAGAGCCATAGCTTTTTTTTTTGTTTTATAGTAAAGCAAACGATCAAACGGCTCACCTGATGGTAAGTGATTACCGTCGCCCACGTATATCTGCAACACCAGAGGAGCTGCAGCTGGGTAGCCGGATTTTAAAGATATTTGATGGGGAGGTGGGGTTTGGGGACGAAACGTATAAGCACCTCTACTTCACGTCGGTTTTCTGCTATGCCGTGGTACTACTCCGATCGAGCCGGCCCATTCGAGCGGCAACAACACTATAATCTGGACATCTTTAAGGCCAAAGTGAACAGACACCTTCTAGGCAAACGTGTACCATCCTAGGCCTCATCTTCGCCTTCCATCAAGCGAGATTGAAGTCAAACGTAAGCCTTCTTCTAATCTTTCATAAAAAAAAACAAAAGCTCGCCGCTTGGCTCTACCACGTGTAAAAGCTTGGCTCAGCTATAGCCAGATATACAGGAGGTAGGTTTTATTATTGTACAGAGGTCTGTCTATGTTAAGACATACAACCAGTTCATTTTCATTACCTGCTTTTTGACTGCTGCCGCCGGCGAGGTGAGCGCAGCGGCGAGCTTGCTGGCGTACTCAGCATGCTCCACAATGTAGTCCAGTCCCACGCGACTCTCCATCGCTACTCTGCGGACAAATAGACAAAACAGTTAGTTCTAATGATGTTAAAGCAGTTAGTACAGTGAGATAGTGACCCGCGCTGGAGCAGCGTGGCGGGCCCTTAACCCCGGCTCCTAAACCCTCTCTGATACTCGTATTTGAGACGGAGCGCCTTTGCCCAGCTGTGGGCACTTACAGGCTGCTGCTTTACTTGGTTTACTTTAAAGTAGTTATGGATCATGGGCCACATCATATACGAGATGGCTGTTTATTGACGACCTTACTTGCGATTATAGAACCTGGACGCAGTAGACTTGGATGGATGAAAATCAATGGGAATAATTAATGGGAACTCTCCAATCATTGGATTTACCATCACCAGAGCGATAGTACCGGCACTGCGTTCACCAAGCCGCCGGTCCAACATTGTTAAAAGGGGCAAATAAGGATATTTGGGAGATGGAAGGGACGATGGGGAGGGATGGTGGAGTATGCCTCACTCAGCGAACGAAACGCAGAAGCACAAGATGCCTCTACTTCACGTCGGTTTTCTGCTATGCCGTGGTACTACTCCGATCGAGCCGGCCCATTCGAGCGGCAACAACACTATAATCTGGACATCTTTAAGGCCAAAGTGAACAGACACCTTCTAGGCAAACGTGTACCATCCTAGGCCTCATCTTCGCCTTCCATCAAGCGAGATTGAAGTCAAACGTAAGCCTTCTTCTAATCTTTCATAAAAAAAAAAACAAAAGCTCGCCGCTTGGCTCTACCACGTGTAAAAGCTTGGCTCAGCTATAGCCAGACATACAGGAGGTAGGTTTTATTACTGTACAGAGGTCTGTCTATGTTAAGACATACAACCAGTTCATTTTCATTACCTGCTTTTTGACTGCTGCCGCCGGCGAGGTGAGCGCAGCGGCGAGCTTGCTGGCGTACTCAGCATGCTCCACAATGTAGTCCAGTCCCACGCGACTCTCCATCGCTACTCTGCGGACAAATAGACAAAACAGTTAGTTCTAATGATGTTAAAGCAGTTAGTACAGTAAGATAGTGACCCGCGCTGGAGCAGCGTGGCGGGCCCTTAACCCCGGCTCCTAAACCCTCTCTGATACTCGTATTTGAGACGGAGCGCCTTTGCCCAGCTGTGGGCACTTACAGGCTGCTGCTTTACTTGGTTTACTTTAAAGTAGTTATGGATCATGGGCCACATCATATACGAGATGGCTGTTTATTGACGACCTTACTTGCGATTATAGAACCTGGACGCAGTAGACTTGGATGGATGAAAATCAATGGGAATAATTAATGGGAACTCTCCAATCATTGGATTTACCATCACCAGAGCGATAGTACCGGCACTGCGTTCACCAAGCCGCCGGTCCAACATTGTTAAAAAGGGGCAAATAAGGATATTTGGGAGATGGAAGGGACGATGGGGAGGGGATGGTGGAGTGTGCCTCACTCAGCGAACGAAACGCAGAAGCACAAGATGCCTCTACTTCACGCAGGTCGTGGTACCAACCCGATCGAGCCGGCCCATTCGAGCGGCAACAACACTATAATCTGGACATCTTTAAGGCCAAAGTGAACAGACACCTTCTAGGCAAACGTGTACCATCCTAGGCCTCATCTTCGCCTTCCATCAAGCGAGATTGAAGTCAAACGTAAGCCTTCTTCTAATCTTTCATAAAAAAAAACAAAAGCTCGCCGCTTGGCTCTACCACGTGTAAAAGCTTGGCTCAGCTATAGCCAGACATACAGGAGGTAGGTTTTATTACTGTACAGAGGTCTGTCTATGTTAAGACATACAACCAGTTCATTTTCATTACCTGCTTTTTGACTGCTGCCGCCGGCGAGGTGAGCGCAGCGGCGAGCTTGCTGGCGTACTCAGCATGCTCCACAATGTAGTCCAGTCCCACGCGACTCTCCATCGCTACTCTGCGGACAAATAGACAAAACAGTTAGTTCTAATGATGTTAAAGCAGTTAGTACAGTAAGATAGTGACCCGCGCTGGAGCAGCGTGGCGGGCCCTTAACCCTGGCTCCTAAACCCTCTCTGATACTCGTATTTGAGACGGAGCGCCTTTACCCAGCTGTGGGCACTTACAGGCTGCTGCTTTACTTGGTTTACTTTAAAGTAGTTAAGGATCATGGGCCACATCATATACGAGATGGCTGTTTATTGACGACCTTACTTGCGATTATAGAACCTGGACGCAGTAGACTTGGATGGATGAAAATCAATGGGAATAATTAATGGGAACTCTCCAATCATTGGATTTACCATCACCAGAGCGATAGTACCGGCACTGCGTTCACCAAGCCGCCGGTCCAACATTGTTAAAAAGGGGCAAATAAGGATATTTGGGAGATGGAAGGGACGATGGGGAGGGGATGGTGGAGTGTGCCTCACTCAGCGAACGAAACGCAGAAGCACAAGATGCCTCTACTTCACGCAGGTCGTGGTACCAACCCGATCGAGCCGGCCAATTCGAGCAGCAGTAAAAGCCACCGCTTGGCACTACCACGCTTAAAAACATGTACATTTGACATTGTAATTACTGGCAACTCGTATAATGGCATTGAATTTTTTTTTAATAATGTACATTTGTCATTGTAAGAATTTTGGTGAATTGTATATAACATTGTAACCCGGTAATAGAAAGAAAAGACCCTAGTCTCTTGGTGGTACTTTTCTGTGTAGGTATTGTTTTAAGACCGGTGTAGATTTTAACATACAAAAGAGGTTTTCTTTTCCTTTGACATTGACTTTGTGTTTAACTTTTTCGTCTTTGGAATTTAGAATAACTCTCGATGCGATGGGCTGACGATCGCATACGCACATTAAGAGCTTATTAAATATTTGAACATATCGACCATTGGATAGACCATTTGTATATATAAAATTATTCTCACGGCACCTTCAATAAACCACGTGAAGTTAATCCAGGGAACGTTTGCGGCGGCACACTTAAAATATTTTAGATAACTATAAAGAAACACGCTGTATACATTAAGTTAAGCTTGTTGCTCGGTCGGGTCATCGACACTGAAGGGATCGTTTTATTAAAACTCGGCAAGATTTATGAGCAGAATGATTTGCTATGCCACTGATAAGATGATAATGTTTATTTTCGGCATAAATCGGAGATCATTTAAGGATGTGCTCCTAGGCAATATTATTATACGTCGAAATTATACGTGGTGAGTAAAGAGCCTTCCAAGACATGCTGGCTTTCTTGGAGAGGTCTATGTTTAGCAGTAGACTAAAATAGGCTGATGTGGTAGTATATAGGAGAAAAATATCAGCCAGGTAGGTTCTCCTTGAGGTGGGCAAAGGCTTGCTGCAGTGTCGTCGGCGGACTTAACACGAACTCAAAACAGATTTCTTATTATGTCTGAAATATGCAGGTTGCGTCATGGAGTTTTCCATCGGACAAATGGTAAATTCACCACCGAATTGTGATTAAAATTTTTAATAGTACCAGCATCCGGATTCGAAACCTGGTAGCTCGAACAACATGAATTCAAAGTGAGGGTCTTAACCCCGTGAGTAACCAGGTCACGGAATAGAAGTAAGGAAAGGATACGACATAAGGAGTAATAATATACAAACTTAAAGACCGGCCGTATCGGCGTAAGAATCTACCACCGTCGTTCTTTCCACGGGTGTTGTAGGAGGCGGCCAAGAGGGAGCCATGAACATCTCATGGCCATCTCTGGAAGTAAATCTCTCATGTTGTATCTCCCAGAGAGACGAAAAGTAGATCACGGGCTTGTTCAGCTACGCTGTGTCTAGCCTGTTATGTATCACTGTTCACCTTTATGGTTGGCAAGCGTATATAAAAATATGGGTTAGGTTATGTTATACAATATGTAGTCTATGGCTTTACATTGTTTTCCCGCCTTTAGAGCTAAACGGTTAAAAGCGAAGACATCGCTGACATGTATACAAAAAGGACAGTCGAATTGATAACATTTTCCTTTTTTAAAGTCGCGTGAAAATAATGTAAGCAATGAAGTTGTCCTTCTTTTCCGGGAGAGTAAATAATGTTCTATGAACTTAGCGAGCAGCATCAACTTATACATTTTGATGTCATCCTGTGCGTCATGTGTGTGTTATCAATAAAATTCACAGAAAGTAAAAACTCCAAATATACAAATAGCTCAAATGATATCATTAACAATACATTACTGCTGAAACAAGTGCTGCCTACACCAAAACAAGTCGCCGGCGACATTGTAGTCGTTATTCGGCGTTACAAAACCCGGATGGAATTTCTAAAATTTCATCGGTGCCTTTGTCACCCGGCGTCCTTACCTCTCAATGCCATCAACTATCTGGTTTGCGCGCGGTGGAAGTTACACAATTTCGTTGGCTATTTCTTATAGGCTGCTGCTTTACTTGGTTTACTTTAAAGTAGTTAAGGATCATGTGCCACATCATATACGAGATGGCTGTTTATTGACGACCTTACTTGCGATTATAGAACCTGGACGCAGTAGACTTGGATGGATGAAAATCAATGGGAATAATTAATGGGAACTCTCCAATCATTGGATTTACCATCACCAGAGCGATAGTACCGGCACTGCGTTCACCAAGCCGCCGGTCCAACATTGTTAAAGGGGCAAATAAGGATATTTGGGAGATGGAAGGGACGATGGGGAGGGATGGTGGAGTATGCCTCACAGCCTGTAATTGTACTGACTGTGTGTACCTTTTTAAACCGGAATACAGAAATATTTGCACTGCTTATTTGCGGCAGAAATAGGTAAGACAGTGTTCTTCCTCCTCCGACTCCCTACGACGACTCCTTAGCATAGAAGGAATCTACCACCTTAAAAACATGTACATTTGACATTGTAATTACTGGCAACTCGTATAATGGCATTGAATTTTTTTAATAATGTACATTTGTCATTGTAAGAATTTTGGTGAATTGTATATAACATTGTAACCCGGTAATAGAAAGAAAAGACCCTAGTCTCTTGGTGGTACTTTTCTGTGTAGGTATTGTTTTAAGACCGGTGTAGATTTTAACATACAAAAGAGGTTTTCTTTTCCTTTGACATTGACTTTGTGTTTAACTTTTTCGTCTTTGGAATTTAGAATAACTCTCGATGCGATGGGCTGACGATCGCATACGCACATTAAGAGCTTATTAAATATTTGAACATATCGACCATTGGATAGACCATTTGTATATATAAAATTATTCTCACGGCACCTTCAATAAACCACGTGAAGTTAATCCAGGGAACGTTTGCGGCGGCACACTTAAAATATTTTAGATAACTATAAAGAAACACGCTGTATACATTAAGTTAAGCTTGTTGCTCGGTCGGGTCATCGACACTGAAGGGATCGTTTTATTAAAACTCGGCAAGATTTATGAGCAGAATGATTTGCTATGCCACTGATAAGATGATAATGTTTATTTTCGGCATAAATCGGAGATCATTTAAGGATGTGCTCCTAGGCAATATTATTATACGTCGAAATTATACGTGGTGAGTAAAGAGCCTTCCAAGACATGCTGGCTTTCTTGGAGAGGTCTATGTTTAGCAGTAGACTAAAATAGGCTGATGTGGTAGTATAAAGGAGAATAAAGGAGAAAAATATCAGCCAGGTAGGTTCTCCTTGAGATGGGCAAAGGCTTGCTGCAGTGTCGTCGGCGGACTTAACACGAGCTTAAAACAGATTTCTTATTATGTCTGAAATATGCAGGTTGCGTCATGGAGTTTTCCATCGGACAAATGGTAAATTCACCACCGAATTGTGATTAAAATTTTTAATAGTACCAGCATCCGGATTCGAAACCTGGTAGCTTGAACAACATGAATTCAAAGTGAGGGTCTTAACCCCGTGAGTAACCAGGTCACGGAATAGAAGTAAGGAAAGGATACGACATAAGGAGTAATAATATACAAACTTAAAGACAGGTCGTATCGGCGTAAGAATCTACCACCGTCGTTCTTTCCACGGGTGTTGTAGGAGGCGGCCAAGAGGGAGCCATGAACATCTCATGGCCATCTCTGGAAGTAAATCTCTCATGTTGTATCTCCCAGAGAGACGAAAAGTAGATCACGGGCTTGTTCAGCTACGCGGTGTCTAGCCTGTTATGTATCACTGTTCACCTTTATGGTTGGCAGGCGTATATAAAAATATGGGTTAGGTTATGTTATACAATATATAGTCTATGGCTTTACATTGTTTTCCCGCCTTTAGAGCTAAACGGTTAAAAGCGAAGACATCGCTGACATGTATACTAAAAGGACAGTCGAATTAATGACATTTTCCTTTTTTAAAGTCGCGTGAAAATAATGAAAGGAATGAAGTTGAACACTCAAGCATTCGTTGGATATCTGTTAAATCTTACGGGAATCTTAAAAGGCTTCACTTGTTGATGTCGGTGGATAAGGAACTTGAAGAAAGATAATGTGATATTCAGATATTTTTTATTGCGAACATACTGTGGGTGAAAAACGAGCTAACGGTGATGGTAAGTGACTACTGAAGCCCATGGGCACCTGCAAACGACTTCAATAGAAGAAGGCTACTACTGCGTTGTCTCCCTGAGGAATAAGGTGGAATGCCTCGTAGCCCTTACATATGCTGGCTCTTTGTACTTTTCGAACCGGAACCCAACGGTAATTGCACTGCCGTATGGAGGTGGAAACGAGTAAGGGTGAGGTACCAACCCGGACTGTTCCTAGACAGAGAACGAATCTACCATCTGGTAAAAGTTGTTCAGTCCAATTCCAATGCCTATCCCAACACTGTGCAGGTGTGTGCATGTTGGCGATTATAATAAAGCCAAATACTTCTTGATGTATTTAAGCAATAGAAATTCTATGGTTACATAATACGTGATTGACTATATTATTCACAGACAATATTTTGTGAATAATATCAATATGCTCTCACGACTGTGTACCCGATACTAGGGTAGTCAGTGGTCTAGACATTTTTAGTCCTTTTCACCAGAGCTTATTTGGAACAGGCGGTGAGCCTGTCGCCGTCTTACTGTACAGTCAAATCGTACATAGGTTTCGAAAAAATCATAGCTACAAGTGTTCCACGTATAGATCGAACTCGTGTCTCTCCAGATTGGGAGGAAGATCCGCTTGCCACTCGGCTGTCGTGGCCTGATATTAATTATTCGAAATGTAACAGAAATAAACAGTGATTGTGCATTGTTCGAGGCGTAGTAACCTCACTATGTTAAAGCGCTCTCTTTAGTTTCCTGGATTGCGAGCGACCTAGATTACAGTAATCACCAAATACCACTAAAACTGTTAACAGCAATTGTATGTGCCCAATTTACTACGTACACGGCGATGAAGGAAAACATCGCGAGGAAACTTGCTTGTCCGAAAAATATTTTTTTTTATTATTTTCCCTCTCAGATTTGGAGAAGGCTTTTGCTCAGCATTGGACATTTGCAAGCTGCTACTATACTTTTACTTTTAGTGCGTAGTTCGCTAATCGACTTGGAACTTAATGGTGAGGCCTGCAGGGAATTTAATATATCATACCTATATTTACTTATTCGTCAAGTATCGATAAGTCATTTCTAAGTATTTCTAAGTCGTTCAGATAAACTCGTCAGCTTTCCAATGAATCAGTCGACTCGTTTACATTCAAGCGTAAACATTTAATAGAGCTAAATAGGTCGCTGAAGTGACTAAGTGAAAATAAAAGGAGACATATTTTTTACGAAACAGGCAAACTATCAAGCGGCTCACTTGATGGTAAGTGACTACTGAAGCCCATGGGCACCTGCAAACGACTTCAATAGAAGAAGGCTACTACTGCATTGTCTCCCTGAGGAATAAGGTGGAATGCCTCGTAGCCCTTACATATGCTGGCTCTTTGTACTTTTCGAACCGGAACCCAACGGTAATTGCACTGCCGTATGGAGGTGGAAACGAGTAAGGGTGAGGTACCAACCCGGACTGTTCCTAGACAGAGAACGAATCTACCATCTGGTAAAAGTTGTTCAGTCCAATTCCAATGCCTATCCCAACACTGTGCAGGTGTGTGCATGTTGGCGATTATAATAAAGCTAAATACTTCTTGATGTATTTAAGCAATAGAAATTCTATGGTTACATAATACGTGATTGACTATATTATTCACAGACAATATTTTGTGAATAATATCAATATGCTCTCACGACTGTGTACCCGATACTAGGGTAGTCAGTGGTCTAGACATTTTTAGTCCTTTTCACCAGAGCTTATTTGGAACAGGCGGTGAGCCTGTCGCCGTCTTACTGTACAGTCAAATCGTACATAGGTTTCGAAAAAATCATAGCTACAAGTGTTCCACGTATAGATCGAACTCGTGTCTCTCCAGATTGGGAGGAAGATCCGCTTGCCACTCGGCTGTCGTGGCCTGATATTAATTATTCGAAATGTAACAGAAATAAACAGTGATTGTGCATTGTTCGAGGCGTAGTAACCTCACTATGTTAAAGCGCTCTCTTTAGTTTCCTGGATTGCGAGCGACCTAGATTACAGTAATCACCAAATACCACTAAAACTGTTAACAGCAATTGTATGTGCCCAATTTACTACGTGCACGGCGATGAAGGAAAACATCGCGAGGAAACTTGCTTGTCCGAAAAATATTTTTATTGCGAACATACTGTGGGTGAAAAACGAGCTAACGGTGATGGTAAGTGACTACTGAAGCCCATGGGCACCTGCAAACGACTTCAATAGAAGAAGGCTACTACTGCATTGTCTCCTGAGGAATAAGGTGGAATGCCTCGTAGCCCTTACATATGCTGGCTCTTTGTACTTTTCGAACCGGAACCCAACGGTAATTGCACTGCCGTATGGAGGTGGAAACGAGTAAGGGTGAGGTACCAACCCGGACTGTTCCTAGACAGAGAACGAATCTACCATCTGGTAAAAGTTGTTCAGTCCAATTCCAATGCCTATCCCAACACTGTGCAGGTGTGTGCATGTTGGCGATTATAATAAAGCTAAATACTTCTTGATGTATTTAAGCAATAGAAATTCTATGGTTACATAATACGTGATTGACTATATTATTCACAGACAATATTTTGTGAATAATATCAATATGCTCTCACGACTGTGTACCCGATACTAGGGTAGTCAGTGGTCTAGACATTTTTAGTCCTTTTCACCAGAGCTTATTTGGAACAGGCGGTGAGCCTGTCGCCGTCTTACTGTACAGTCAAATCGTACATAGGTTTCGAAAAACTCATAGCTACAAGTGTTCCACGTATAGATCGAACTCGTGTCTCTCCAGATTGGGAGGAAGATCCGCTTGCCACTCGGCTGTCGTGGCCTGATATTAATTATTCGAAATGTAACAGAAATAAACAGTGATTGTGCATTGTTCGAGGCGTAGTAACCTCACTAGGTTAAAGCGCTCTCTTTAGTTTCCTGGATTGCGAGCGACCTAGATTACAGTAATCACCAAATACCACTAAAACTGTTAACAGCAATTGTATGTGCCCAATTTACTACGTGCACGGCGATGAAGGAAAACATCGCGAGGAAACTTGCTTGTCCGAAAAATATTTTTTATTATTTTCCTCTCAGATTTGGAGAAGGCTTTTGCTCAGCATTGGACATTTGTAAGCTGCTACTATACTTTTACTTTTAGTGCGTAGTTCGCTAATCGACTTGGAACTTAATGGTGAGGCCTGCAGGGAATTTAATATATCATACCTATATTTACTTATTCGTCAAGTATCGATAAGTCATTTCTAAGTATTTCTAAGTCGTTCAGATAAACTCGTCAGCTTTCCAATGAATCAGTCGACTCGTTTACATTCAAGCGTAAACATTTAATAGAGCTAAATAGGTCGCTGAAGTGACTAAGTGAAAATAAAATGAGACATATTTTTTACGAAACAGGCAAACTATCAAGCGGCTCACTTGATGGTAAGTGATTACTGACGCACAAGTACACCTGCAGTATCTGAGGAGCTGCAGGTGCGTTGCCGGTCTTTAAGGATGACTTCACTCTGCGAGGCCGTGATACTACCCCTGTAGAGGCCCATTCGAGCAGCAGCATTAATGATTCTTACTTATTTATTAAACTTCATATACATGAGAATGTATATGGCGGACTTAATGCCAGAAGCATTCTCTACCAGTCAACCTTTGGACGATGCAGAGATGAAATGAAGTAAGTGTAGGTGATAGAATAGAGAACTAAAGAGAGAGGAAAAAAAATTATAATATATGTAAATCTATCTATATAAGATACAATATTTAAATACGCATACAATAATAAATACATATATAATAATAAAAACATACACACGTACATACATACATTTATATTTATTTTAATATATTAATAACTTAAATATTATATATATATATATATATATATATATATAAAAATAGACTATTACTGAGATGATTCTGCCGTTTTGTTAAGGATATTCTCCTCAGCTTTCATTTTAAATATGTACCGACTATTAGACTCTCTGATTTCGAATTATAGCGCATTCCAAAGAAGTACGGATTGAACAGGAAAGGATGAACGGACAAAGCATGAGGTTTATTATATTGAGTGTATCTAAACGCAAACCTCACCTGCAAATGGTACAACCCGTTGACCGACAAATGTAGTATGATTCTCATAAGATGCCACAACGTGAAACCGTACGTTAACACAATAAATAAATAGATTGTATGAGATAAATCCAGTAATTTCTGTGTGTGGTATGGACGTAAGAATCTGTCACCGCTGTTCTTACCGTGGGTGGTGTAAGAGGCGACATTAAAACCCTGAAAATCGTAATGGCTGCTGACAGATGGCGAGATAACCGTCACGAAAAATGTCACACCGGAATAAAACAGACCGACGAAGGGTGGCGGCGTCTAAGGTGCGAAGCGTCTTGTGCTGCGTTCAGCAATCCGCTTGCCAGGCGTGCCATTCCTCCTCCATTATTCCAAGTCCTCTCCAAGGGTGAGGCCTATCTCCTGCCGTAGAATATTTACAGGCTGTTATGTATGTATGTATATATTCAGGCCTTGTTCCCATCGGATTATGCAGAGACAATCTTCTTCCACTTGCTACGGTCCTGACATACGGCTTTCGCTTCTTTCACTTTCATCAATCTTTGCATGCATACTCGTTGGATTAGAGTACTCCTGACCTGGCCTTTTTTAGAACGTCTCCGATTTGATCGTGAAATGTTCGCCTAGGTCTTCCTCTCCCGACTCTACCATTTACACTCGCCTCATATATTTGTTTCGTCAACTTACTTTCATTCATCCTCTCCACATGTCCAAACCAGCTCAGCATCCCTTTCTTAATGCGTGTCACTACATCGTCTTACACGCCACAACGCTCTCTGATCACATTATTTCGAACCCTGTCAGTTATCTTCACATCAATCATACTTCTTAACGCTCTCATTTCTACTGCATTTATCCTGCTTTAATGCCTCTTCTGCCATACCCAGCTTTCGCTTCCATATGTTAGTATTGGTACCAATATCCCTCTATGCACAGCCAAACGAGCTTTGTGCAATGGCCCATTCCCCATATTACCTGCTTCCTTTCAATGTCACATTCGTACCACAGGCTGTTAAGATAAGATAAGTTCCAGTAATAAGTTTCGTAATCATCATCATGTCAGCCTATCACAAGTCCACTGCAGAACATACGCCTCCCCGAAAGATAGTCACGAAGCTCTGTTCTGAGCCACCTGCATCCATTGACTTTCCGCAACACTGCGCAGGTCGTCACTCCATGTTTTCAGTTGAAACCCATTGGTGTAATTACAGTGAGCACAAACTACAATGACTATTCTATAGAGCAGGATCACTAGCACCAGGGTATCGGCACCATATTTCCACCATTATTAGATCGCCAGAGCCTTGTTTCTTAGATAGGAGGGTGCACCACGGGTAGGTGAGATTGGCATTTGGAGAAAAAGTAAATAAAATATAATAAAAATATTGACATTACCTAGCATATATGTTAGTGAAATTGCAGCTTTTGATCACTCCAATATTTCTAAATTTAATTCAGACAAAAAAAGGATTACAGAACGATTGTAATATATAATTGCCAATGTACCGGGGTACAAAACGGCTCTGCTACGTCATAGTGTATTGGGGATGGCTCCTATAGTTTATAATCATTTACCCAACAATATCAAAAACAAGAAAATAGAAGATTTAAAAAAAAATCTTAAATTAATATTGGTTGAAAAAGTTTATTACACAATACAGGAATTGATTTGCGATAAAATTTGACTAATTACATAGATATAATAACTTAATTTTTATTTTTAACGGATAAGGAAATTAGACATGTAGATTTATTTATACTGTTATTATTGTATTATTTTATTTTACTTTGATAGTTGTCATCAATTTTGATTTTGACGCCTGATCAACAGTATAGTAATGTAATGTAATATACCTTATAAGTCTTGAAATTATATCATATTGTAAAATTTGTATGCCAATAAGTGGTAGATCATATAGGACATAATCAAAATGTTAAGATCTATACAAGTATCACATATGATCAAGAAATAAATATAAATAAATAAATAAAAAGATGAAAAGATGGTATACTCCCTCTTATCTCCTTACACCCCCTTACATTTTGAAAGATTCCTTTTTTTTATTATGTACTTTCTATTCTTTATTCAGAGTAATGAAGACCACTATTGGAATGCAGGTTACAAGTACCTATAACTAAAGATTGTGCAGGACACGATATAAGATATATGAGTATAAAGATATCCATAACTTTTTTCGATTGAAGTTTGCAGGTCTCCATGTCCTGCAGTAACCACTTAGCATCGACAGATCGACTGTTATCTCGTTTGTCACCCCCATCGAATAACAAAACTTGGATTATAATTAGAAAGTTCGTGTATAATTCGAATCGTAAATAATTTCTGTTGATACATCAAAGTATAGTTTTGTGTCTGTAACATCAACCGCTGTCATTTCGGACAAACTTTAATTGAGCTATATATAAGATTAACTGCCGATATTTTTCCAACTAATCTCGCCCACGCGCTAACATGGTACAGGATCTTAAAAGGCATGAGCTCGACACGTAATACGAGATAAATTACTCGTAAGCCTCCCAGCTTATTACTTTATCATAAGCTTATTTTTTTTGTGCATCTTTGTTTATGGCCAAACCCATCTCTGTCTCCATTGAAGATGTCCGATGACTTCGTAAAAAAGAACTGCAAAGTAAAAAAAAATAAAACGATTTATTCAAATTTTATAGCCACGATAGATAGATAGGGATATAGGTTATGGAAACCGCTTCTTAATCAAGAGACCCGAGTTAGATCTTGGTAATCTGTTAAAGGTGTCTCTTATGGGGAAGTTATTAAAGGACTATTAAAGGGGAGCTTTTAATAACTTATGTTCGATTTGATTCGTTAGTTTGTACACTGAGACTAACCCCCGATCATGATGGTCTAAATAAGCTCTAGTGTCAAATTGGGTTCGACAAAATGATTATCTAGACGACATCTAGACGTTCAACCATCATAATATTGGGTAAATTTTCATAAGAACAATTTTATAATTCTTATTTTAGGTTCTTATGAATATGGCGCATTAGCAACCTGTTTGAAAGGATAGAAATCTAAACCGAGAAGAACCAGCAAGAAACTTAAGAGTGGTCGTTATCAATGCGAGTATGTCACAAAGTAAATAAGATTAATAATTGAGAAACTGGAAAAAGATCATCAAAAAATATTAGTGCAGTTGCAACGAAAAGCAAGTGGAACCCAAATACTACCAACTCCATCCTCCCTTAATAATCCAAAAATATTTCTAGTACTGCCAATTAAAAACCATACTCTTTTATATGTACAGTATCTCTATGTATGTACAGAAATAGGTACATCTTTACAGCAATGCCTCGACCTTAATACCCTAACCTTGGCATTAACCCGCCAACACACTACGCCGCAAGTGTTGCTAATCTAACATTAACTTTACAATAGCAAGGTCCTCGTGACTGTACCAGTAATACGTCATTTCAATAATTATTAAAAAAAAAATAACACGAATTTCGAGTGAGATCTTTCGCGTTAAATTATTAGTATGTTTGTATATTGATGGCGGTAGCATTTAAATTATTGATCGCTGTTTAATGTGCCAATTTAAGAGGTGGACGGAGTTGAAGAGAAACATCGAGAGGAAACCTACATATCTTAGTAACCGAATATATTTTTAGGACACAATGTGTGATTGTGACATTTATGAATACCAATAACAGCCTTAAGATCAAATGTTGAGTAGAGACAATAATTATAATTACAAGAATAAAATAAAACATCGATTTAACTAGCTGGGTTTCCTTAAGGAACTATTCTTGGTCTATGACTATTTATTTTGTATATGAAGGACATGCCGACATTGTGATGAGATTAATGATCTAATGACGTCCGCGTGGCCCAGCGTTGAAGTTACCTTCATTCAGAGGTCGAAGAATCTTGAATTTGAATCCCAGGGAAAGTCGATATTTAGCACAAGCACAAGTTATTGAATTAGACACATTGTTATTAATAAGTTTGTCCCCGTATCGTTGCATTGGATATGCGTATAAGAATGATTCTCTTTGTTTTTTTTTTATATTAATGGTACTATAATTTAACTTAAAAAGATTGATTAGATTGCAATATGATTTAAGGACTATTTGTTATCGTAGTATTATAAAACCAGTACACGTTACATAGTGTTACACAACAGTGTGTAAATTTGTTTTAATCTTTTTCCGCAAAAATTACTAAAAAGTACAATTTAGTATCGAAGGCATTATATTAGAAACCTAATAAAGATTTTTATGGAAGCTTGATAGACAGAAAAAGATAAAAAGTTTCGACGTAACATGACGCTTCGTTGAACGCTTTGTTTTGTTGACATTGCCAAGCCAGACGTCTGCCATTAAAATTTAATTATTGATTACTTATATACTTAACATCTGTAATTTCGTTCAAACTATGTCTTATTGATCTTTACATTTATTTCCTTTATAAATCGGGGGCACCGAAAGAAGGAAATATTTTTTTTATTATTATTGAAACATGCAGGTATCCATACGATGTTTTCCATTACCGCCGTGGGTGGAGTATATTCAGGATTTAAAATTTTAGTTAATTTTTTTAGCGTCATCGGCACGGGATTTGAAGTAATACCTACTTATTTTTTATAATAAAATTTAGTGTAGTTTGTAATTACAGTGGCCTTTGAAAACAGAACACAACAAAGTTTCCTCTAAAAATTGAAGGCAGAAAGGGTTGGCATGTGCCCTCATGGCTCTTGGGCAAGAAAATGAGTCCCACAACCAAGTGTTTACTAGGTAGTCTTGGTAGATACACGCTCTTGCCTATTTCAGCTATCAAAAAGCATTGCACCTACTGTTGTATTTCGGTTAGAAGCATACAGAGAGCCGGTATAATTGCAGGATATGAAGTATTCCATCTGTTTCCTCGGAGGTGATGCATGTGACCGCAGACGTTAAAAAAACTAATTTATTTACTGTCTGTTCTAATTATTAAGGCTTATTTGAATGCAGCATTTTAAGAAAATCAAAATTATTCATGTAGTCGAATTCAAACTAAATGACGATAAAGTTGCAGGTTTCTTTTTTTTTCAAAACGGAACCGGAAATTAAAAATCATTAAATTTCCATAAACAGTCTAAGCTAATCAAATCACAGTTAAATTTAGATCAATCGTCGGCCGCGACTTTGATCGGGTTAACCTTAGAAATTATGTAAATCCTTTTTTATATTCACTGTTTATACAGAGCCGCCATCAAATATCATCCCGTTAGTAAAAATCGACTAAGTAGAATGGCAAAGGTTTCATTGCGCCCCGCTGATGGCAGCTTAAATTTGTCTATGCTAAAAAGTGTTACAATAGCTTTTCTTTTAGGTTTTAATAGATACATTAAGTACTAACTTAAAAGTATATTTAACACAATCAGGGGACCTGAGAATAGAACCGAACTCACTCGCGTAATGCATGTGGGGAGGATTTCTCATAAGCGCTAAACAAGGCAAGCGCGTAGGCAGTTTATTTATTTAGAAAGTGAAAAATGTCGGTAAGGGTATACGGTGGTAAGTTGTTCCCATACTTACCATCTCCTTCGCGGCTCATCTAATCGTAAGTGATTACCGACGCCCTTGTACATCAGTCGTACCAGAGTAGCAGCAAGTACGTTTCCGGATCTTAAGGATATTTGGCCCTCCGATTACTTTACTTACCGAACGAAAAGCAGAAGCACAAGATGCCTATGCTTCTCGTTGGTATACCGCGACGCCGTGATATTGCTCCGGTAGAGCCGGTCTATTATTGGCTCTACCACGTATGCTACCACGTAACTTGCACGTGTTGGACAGTCCCACCTCCTTGGAGCTAACAAATGAAACTCCGGCGGCCGAATGATGGCAGAATATCGACCCAGATATGCCGAACCCAAATCTCTCAGACCAGCGACCGGGAACCGCACTGCTCCGCTGGTGACATCAACGGCGTGGTGAGTAAGCAAACCTTTCAAGAAAAGTATGCAAATTTATGCTGGCACTCTCTTGGAGATTCTTATGTTCAGTAGTGGACGAAAATAGGAGCAAAAAATACATACAGAAGCATCTTTTTTTATTGCATTGATTTATTGATTTCTTCAATTGAAGAAAGGTCAATCTATATTATTTACCTATCCATCAATCTTGCTTTAATTTTTGTATATTTTCTGTTTTTATAATTTGCATTAATCAATAAGATTGGTTTGCTGAATGCCATGTGGTTTCTAGGCCAGTTCCAAAGATTTAAATTTCTGACATCCACTTTATCTTTAAATGATCGTCAGATATATTTTATCTGCGGTGATAAATGTTCATCAATCTACCGGATTGTAAATGGCTCAATGGTTACGTGTGTGTTAATTTATTAATGTTCTTTTAGGCTATACAAGGTCATTGAACTCATATTGTCCGTGGAAGTACTACTTTCGCTCTTCATCAGCCTGCTGCAGCAACCCCCTTGCCCGGGGTGATAGAGTACGGACACACTTTTCAAGAAATACACCCTGGCTTCAGTTGGTGCTTTTTTGGAGAGACCTATGTTCAACAGTGCACGTTACACAAGTCAAATAGGATGATAAAGAAACAAACAAAGAAAAGAAACAAAGATCTGTAAAGTTCAACAGTGATAATGACAGAGTCATTATTAAAAGAAGGTCAGGCAGACTTTCCAAATGTTAACATTTGTTTAGGTGAAACCGCAAACCGTGGCCGTGTAAGAATCTACCAACCCCTTTCTTCCCGCGTGAGTCGTAAGAGGCGACTAAGCGTCGAAAGTCACAACGGCTACCGACAGATGGCGACTGTTTCGAAAAATACCCGAGCAAAATTAGGCAGACTAAGCCTTTTGCCGAGCGTGGTAAATTTTCAAATTCCCATTATGGTTGAGACCTCTTCCTACAGTAGACTAATTACAGCCTGTTTATTTATTTATTTATTTTATTAGGCAATCCAACAGCGATTTACAAAATAATTAATACATGACTTCGAACATTAAATAAGGCCAAATACGGTTAGGTTATTACACAAATATATCAAAATTTTACAGAAACATTGTGTTCAACTTGCCATCTCTGGTTTCTGTGTTTGGGTATGTAGATGGGTGTGTGTGCGTGTATGGATGGGTGTGTGTATGTGTGTATGGGTGGGTGGTATGTATTTGCTACTATTAGATATTTGTCATAATATGTATATAAAATATGAAATAAGGTATATTTGATAACACATCAGGTGTTGCGAGAGGTGATTAATGTGCTCTTGAAAATATCACAGCAGCCTGCGGGAGCAAACCCTGTAAACTCGTCCAGTTTCATGTCCGGAAAAGTGAGTTGTGGGAACTGTTTGGCTTTGTTGAGTATTGCCAAAAGGAAGATCCCTAGTCTCTGTCTGCCCACCTCTATAAGGGAAAAGCGTGATAGATTACATATTCATAAATACAAATAAGCTCTCACGACAATATTTTCATATATTCCTACCCACTTTTCACCAGAGCCTATTTGGGACGACGTGGGAGAGGGTTAGCCAATCGTACGTAAGTTATGAAAAATTATTGTCACGAGCCCTCAACATCGCAGATCGCACTCGAGTCTCCCGATTTGGAGGCAGATCCTGTAGCCATTTGGCTACCGTACGTTACAAGAGTCGATTAAGAAAGTTTACATTTCAAAATGCTTTCGATACAGATTCGGAACGTACATAAACTGGTAAACATGCGGTCGTACGAAAATACTTCCACTTGACCCCTAATTACTTGTACCAGGACCGCATACTTCACGCGACCTTCCACCAAGGCCCTCCCCTATTTGGTCAGGCCGCCCGGTTCCAACCGATGCCCTTATTCTACATCGCTCGCTCTTGACTAGTGTAACGTGTGTTAAATCTTTTAGATTTGTGAACAGATAAAAATACGTCTCAATCACTGCGATTGTAGACGCATTTTTATAGTTGTTTAATAAATATAAAAAAAAAAATTGTCAGCATTGTCTCAATTTATTTTGATGGGCATAGCTTCTAGATGTGTCACAACTTGGCACAGAATCTCATCGTTGATCCTTCTAGTTAAGGTTGGTGAAATTCCACCGGAAGTGGGGGTCTATTACTATTGTTTAATTTCTTAGATATAATTATATGTGCACCCGAAACGTCGGGATTAAAAAAAATCTAGTTAAACGTGATAAAATCCGTAAATTATAGTTTCATTACAAATGTATAATACACGCGAGTATTGAATAACAATATTCCGTTAAATGAAGTAAGATTTGGCTTACTTTGTTATAAGACCCTGAGACCCAAAGTAAAGAAAAATGCGATTTAAATGTCGCTGATGCATTAAATCTTTGGGGGAGGCCTATGTTCAGCAGTGGACTTGTAGTTAGGCTGAAATTATGATGATGCATTACATTGTTATTGCAGGTATTTACTAGGGTGTCATAATTTAGTAGAATTTAGTAAAAACGATGAGTGTTGGGTTTTAAAACATAATAATTAAAAGGTCCAGAATGGTCTACAATGACTTTAATCCCTAGTTCCCTGGTCTGATATTAAACTGTTTAATAAATTAAAGCATTGCATAACAGTTAAGTGAATAAATAAGAAAATTCTGGACCTTCAGTTTGTTAGATACCAATAAAGGTATGTACGTAGTTTTAGAGTGTTATTTCTATATAGCGTTGACAGACGTGCCCCCTTTTCATCAGGTCCTTGACATCAGGTAAAAGTAATATAGGTAGTACACTAAAAGACAAACCTAATGGGCTCAAACTCCCAACTTCCGGCTCCATCATTAGACCAGATCAATGATACCATATTACTGTATTTGATATCCGTTATTAATGCGTGTGCAAAATTCCAATTTATTCTAAAGTCTGGAAACGGTTGAAAATTTATTTGCAAGATTTCATTACATTGATACTCGTACATACTTACATACAGGTAAAGGTAATAAAAGCTTATAATAAGCAATGTTTTTTCGTCAACCGGCCAATGCCTCTCATAAAAAGAGATATTCAGCTTTTGTATTTATATCAATTTTTTTTTTATTTATTTATTCCTCATTGTTCACCTTACACTAAAGAAACCAACCCTGTATTGGAGTATTGGATTGCATTAGCTAAAAGTCATAAATCATATTAAGAGCTTAATTTAAGCTTCAATCGTAGAAATATAACCTACCCCTTCAAACCGGAACACAACAGTTGCTACAATGCTGTTTGAAGAAGTAGGTAAGAGGGTGATACCTACCCAGACGACTTTTGTGCAGAGAGGTGCTGTGAAATTGTTCATTAATTTCTACTTCCTCTCATCGGTCTAATGTAGTCCACATCACCAGTCTGAACACGGGTCTCTCCGAGGAAGCTAAAGTCGGCATGCATTACTTAAAAGAATAGCCATGCGGGCTGGTGAGCGCAGTGCCGGTATTCTCCCACTAGTGATGAGCGCCGCTGTCCATCACTGGTCTGTGGGATTTGGGTTCAGCATATCCGGATGAAAATTCCGTTCCACGTTCGTTTGCTAGGAGGGTGTGATATGTATTTATAGATATATATATAAGTATATATATCTATAAATACATATCACGTATATCTATGTGTATATATAGGGTACGTATGAACGTATCAATGTAACAGTACACAATGTAATATTAAGCACCCCGGGTTGACTGGCAAAGAATGGCAAAAGGTATTAAGTCCGCCCTTTGTAATCGTTTTTAAAGGTTAGCAATACATATTGAATAAATAATTATATAAATATGCAAGTGAGATTAGCGTTTGGGTAAAGAGATTGTATATTCCGTAATATAAACGTATAATCAAATTAGAACTCCTAGAGTCTGAAATCATTTTCTATTCTCTACCCGTCGACGGCATGACGCGCTGGTTGCTTGTTACGTGGTGCAATGTTGGTTTCCATTGTTTAGAGTCTAGATTCCTCATAAGTTCTAACGCTAACGGCAAAAGGTCACCGCGGGTCACTTTCACTACACGCGTTTGTTCACCTTAGAGTTACCATGAGTTTAGTTTTGAAAAATATTTACAGTTTTTTCAATTTATTCTTTATGTGTCTCTTTATTTTCATTATGTTCTAATTGATTAGTTTCGTGTGAGTCTATTTCATAGCAAATACATGTATCCCCATTCTTTCTTTCTGTTTCACAATGTGAACTAGCCCTTTCCCAACCTGGTATGAATTGCCGACATCGCCAGATGAATAACTGATCCCAGATGATTTTATTATTTCTCAGACATGCAGGTTTCTTCACGATGTTCACCTTCACCGACGAGCACCTGGTGAATACAGCACTTAAAATTGCTCTTCATAATTTTAGTGGTGCCGGTACCGCGGGGTCTAACCCAGGTCACTCGCCCTCTATGAAACTAAAGCGAATACTTTGCCCTTTAGGCTACCGAGATAGTGATTTCGACAAATATTTGTGGTTATGAAAATTTTGTGACAGTTACCTTCGTCGACTTTAACGTCCATAGTATCAAATGTGAGAGACAGATTTCTTACAGAATCAGATTCTTCGTACGCAAACATTTGTACCATTTCGATAAAGAACTCGTTGTATGTTTATTACTTACATACCGTCTGATAGTAACTTATATAGTAATATAATTATTGTAGTATACTTTATAATAATATACTACAATAATTTATAATAATATAATAAGTAGACTTTGATATTAAAATAATTTTACGGAATTTGTCGGGTTTAATATTAACTTTTATCATTACCATTCACTTCCTCGACCCAACGGGATGTGTCAAAGTTAAAATTAAACGCGATAAATTCCATAAAATTAGTTTCATTTAAGTTACCTAATATTTTTATAATAACTTTAGTAAAAAGTTATCTGTTATTGGGACATAACTATCCTAAGTTTGTTTTAGTGACCCATCACATGCAAATCGTCCGCTAACCTCCTTCGGATGCGAAAACTTGAAGGACTGATTATTGAACTTAAATTAACGGAATTATAACAGGCATGGGCCCTGTAATAAATATGTAGGGTCAATATCAGTATTCAAGGACTATGTTCATGTTTAGTTTTGAAAAATATTTACAGTTTTTTCAATTTCTTTTTTATGTCTCTTTATTTTCATTTTGTTCTAATTGATTAGTTTAGTGAGTCTATTTCATAGCAAATACATGTATCCCCATTCTTTCTTTCTGTTTCACAATGTGAACTAGCCCTTTCCCAACCTGGTATGAATTGCCGACATCGCCAGATGAATAACTGATCCCAGATGATTTTATTATTTCTCAGACATGCAGGTTTCTTCACGATGTTCACCTTCACCGCCGAGCACCTGGTGAATACAGCACTTAAAATTGCTCTTCATAATTTTAGTGGTGCCGGTACCGCGGGGTCTAACCCAGGTCACTCGCCCTCTATGAAACTAAAGCGAATACTTTGCCCTTTAGGCTACCGAGATAGTGATTTCGACAAATATTTGTGGTTATGAAAATTTTGTGACAGTTACCTTCGTCGACTTTAACGTCCATAGTATCAAATGTGAGAGACAGATTTCTTACAGAATCAGATTCTTCGTACGCAAACATTTGTACCATTTCGATAAAGAACTCGTTGTATGTTTATTACTTACATACCGTCTGATAGTAACTTATATAGTAATATAATTATTGTAGTATACTTTATAATAATATACTACAATAATTTATAATAATATAATAAGTAGACTTTGATATTAAAATAATTTTACGGAATTTGTCGGGTTTAATATTAACTTTTATCATTACCATTCACTTCCTCGACCCAACGGGATGTGTCAAAGTTAAAATTAAACGCGATAAATTCCATAAAATTAGTTTCATTTAAGTTACCTAATATTTTTATAATAACTTTAGTAAAAAGTTATCTGTTATTGGGACATAACTATCCTAAGTTTGTTTTAGTGACCCATCACATGCAAATCGTCCGCTAACCTCCTTCGGATGCGAAAACTTGAAGGACTGATTATTGAACTTAAATTAACGGAATTATAACAGGCATGGGCCCTGTAATAAATATGTAGGGTCAATATCAGTATTCAAGGACTATGTTCATGTTCAGTTTGAAAAATTAAGAGTCCACCTAGCTACACTCGCTTAAGCTGGAAAACGGGGTACCCAATTCGCCAAAGATGGGTTCTGCAGGAACTCTAAACTCTATAGACGTAGAGTTACGCCAGCGATTGCTGATCGGTGGCCAATTGAAATCAACAATCCTAACAAATATGGTCATACCCGTTACATCCATATTTGTTGAGGTGGAAGAATTTATATCTGGGGCTTCTAGATGTTTCCTGAATGAATTGCCCCGATGAATTTTTTCAAGCGAAATTATAATGATGAAGAAATATAAAGTATATAATATATTGATGTCAAAGTAATTAACCATAATGTTGGGGATTTAAGTCACGATTTCCACCCCGCGGTAACGTCAACTGGTCCACTATTATAAGTAAGTAAACTAAAGTAGCAGCCTGTAAGTGCCCACAGCTGGGCAAAGGCCTCCTTCTCAAATACGAGTATCAGAGAGGGTTTAGGAGCCCGGAAGGGTCCGCCACGCTGCTCCAGTGCGGGTTGGCGGGCTTCACATATCCTCGAAATAATAATTTTATTATTTCTCAGACATGCAGCTTTCCTAACGATGTTTTCCTTCACCGCTGAGCACGTGGCAAATACAGCACTTAAAATTGCTATTAACAATTTTAGTGGTGCCGGCACCGGGGATCGAACCCAGATCACTCACGCTCTATGAAACTAAAGTGAACGCCCTGACCACTAGGCTACCACGGCATAAGCACCAAATCAGAATATAATAAATAATACCTATGATTAACAGGTAGAAGATTCCTAATCTACCTAGGAGTCGTCTGGTACCCACCACTCTTAACCGTACTCATAAAATAGCAGAGAAATGACTGTTGTGTTCTATTTTGAAAGGTATAGAGAGCTGGTATGGTTAAATGCAGCGAAGCAATCGATCTTAGACCACAGGGGTGAGAAGGTATATTTAACCGTCCTCGATCTAAGTCGTCTGCAGGTGTCCATGGGGTACAGAATAATAAAAGAAATGTTACAATATCAGAAGATGGATCATATGTATTTCAGACAATAATCAAAATACAATTAAGATTAAGTAATCCCGATAAGCTACTTGTATGATACTTGAGCCCCGTGGGCGTCAGACACTATGAAAATATTAAAAGATCTTTTAGAGATTAATAAACAGCATAGGTCATTTAACTCTTTAAAAAAAAAAAAAAAACGACGTGACGGGGAACGGCTCTTGTAGCGTACCCCCCCCCTCCCCCCCATGTGTTCTCCATTAGATTTGGACGATTAGTTTAGTCGGAGGGTTTTGTATCAGGCACATGGCGGTATGACAAAAGCGATTGAGACTTTTTTGCCGATCTAGCTTTACGGCTCAATGCCCTACGACGTATCAATTTCACCAGCCCGCGACAATCTCTGATCCGGGCGATGAAACGGACTGAGGTATCGCATGTCTTCCATATATCAGAATCGTAAGAAGGAAATGACTCGTCTTTAATCTGTCTATCTTAGGGTAGAATGGAAAATAAATGTTTACGGTATCGGCGTAAGAATCTACCCCACGTAGTGTCCGGGTGTCGTAAGAAGCGACTAGGAGAGCCATCGCACGCAAGGCCTACCCAATACATTCTCGAGAAAAATACCCGACTAATATTAAGCACACTAAGTGTCTTGCCGTGTGTAAATATTCTTCAGTAAATACTAGTCCATAACTAAGCAGACCGATGACGGGCAGCAGCGTATAAGGTGCGAGGTGTCTGATGCTGCCGATTGTCGATCCGCTTGCCTTGCGTGGTGATTATGCCAATTCCCACTTGAGGTAGGTAAGATAGATTATAGAAAACTTAGAGCAGTTAAAATGTTGAATTTATTTATACTGCTCGAACGCTGCTGTACCATGGCCTTGCAGAATACTGGCGAGAAGTGAGTGAGGTTATGGAAAATTGAGAGAATTGGACGAAGTCTACCGTCCAGCTGTGATCTATGAATATGCTGATAAAGGTGAAGAAATATTATGCTTCCAATTATACTCTACAAACTTTTATTTATAATCACTGTGCACATGCCATGTGTGCAAATAAAGAAACCGAGTCAGATTTTTAACTTTTTCATGCGTGACGTGACGTGAACCACGTGTCTCTAAAACTGCTACCGAGTTATCCCCTCTTCTCACATACGATGGAGATAGTTAGGTAAATAGAGCAATACACTTTAGCTTTATATTGTTTGCGAAAAAATTAGCGAAATGATGTGCTTCTGTGTTCCTGTTACGTAACTCAAATTTACCTTGAGCATTTATCGACTTCTGGCAGACAATAAAAAATTACATCGTGAATTTTATACGAATAAAACTATGGAAAAACCAAGCCAGAAATTCAAATAAAAAAAAAATCTTTTTAGATCTCCTTGGTTATCGTTAAACATGGTAAAACCCGTTGATAACATTAAACTTTTATAGTAAAAGAGGTTAACCACCAGAGTAATTACGGTAACTGAGTACCCCTAACTTTTAAGGCATTGTAAGCTAAATTGCTAAATCGAGATGGTAATTCTTTCATATATCGGAAGTCAGGACATTCTTCTGCCTTTAGTAGTGCCTGGTAAATTACTAAGTGGGTATTTAATAAGTGTCAATCTTATAATCAGACTAACCTCTTTTTTTAGCAATTACATAATATATTTTGGATGTAAGATTTTGAACATGCCATCTCTTTCTACAAATGCAGCAACTGTACGAAGTACACTCTGCTATCCGGTTACTCTGAATGATGGTGGAATGTTGATCCGAATTTACAGAACTCAAATCCCACACATTAGTGAGGGGAGAAGCGTCACCAGTACAAGGATACCGGTACTGAGCTCACCCACACATTTTTAATCGTGGTAGAGTCAAGCGGCGGCTTTTGCTGCTGCTCGAATGGGCCGGCTCGACCGGATTAGTACCACGGCTTCGCAGAATACCGGCAACGCACCTACAGCACCTCTGGTGCTGCAGATGTACTTGGGCGACGGTAATAACTTACCATCAGGTGAATCGCTTGCTCGTTTGCTACCTATTCTATAAAAAAAATACCACCCTCTCCCCCAGCGTGGTGAGTATGGGCAAATCCGTTCATGAAATGCTTGAACGGCTTTTGTTGGCGCTTTGTTGGAGAGACCAGTGAACTAAAGTACGCTGATGTGCTGTATGTTCTGGCTCATTTTCTCCGTGGGTAAAATAAGAGATGGCTAAGCGAAAAACATTAGCATCACACATCAGCGAAAATTTGGCAGAGGCGTGCTTATGCCTAGCTGTTGCTGCTTCGTGCCATGTGGAAATCATCAATCTGTATCTAACCCTTAAAGTAACGGGCGTGATTGCTTAATTACTATCTCACAGCCATGATTCGTCATTCAGTATCATCATCGCAAGAAGATAAATATGCTACTCCATTTTAAGAAGCAGATTATCCTACTACGTTTTCTTCGAGTCCGTACCCGAAAGAAACAAAATAGTCACCTCTATGAATTTAATGTATACATTAAAACAGAAGCACTAGAGCCGAGTGGCGGGCTCCAGAATCCTCTCAGAGAAGGAAGCCTTTACCCAGCAGTGGACACTGACAGGCTGCTAGTTTAATTTACTATTTTTAAATATCATCTTTAATGCATTATAATGTGTTCGTACAGACAGACAAGCGCCAATAGGCAAATGGGTTAGGGTGCGGAATACGAAACATGTCGTCGTATGTTCCTACCCGCCATTCGACTATGGTCGTGAACCACTCCAGATACAAGCTATAATGCTTAGTTGGAGGGTTAACAGGAATATTAGTAATGTTAGTTAAATAGCATTGCTAGTATTCTTTAAAAAAAATGGCCGAATAATTCAAATTTTTGTCTTCATGTATTGATTTTGTTGCAAGCATGAACATAACCCTAAAAAATTTAATAAACATGTTATCCGGGGCGGGCGTACTCTGGCGTCGGAACTAGGCTGGCTGTCATATCGCTAAGGAGAGCGGTTGCGTAACGAACCGGTCGCCGCCAAGGTCTCTGTCGGCGCACGCGTCGCCCGCGCCGATGCAACGCGCCGCGAACATAGTGCATAAACGGTAGCGGGTATAGCATGAGCGGTAGCGGGTGGTTTGACGAGTTATTCATTTATCGGTGTACTTTCAGATGTAAGAAAGAAAGAAACATTTATTGCACAAATACGCCACTCGATAACAAACAAATATTGCAACACACTTAATCATACAGTTATTTACATAAACAATGTTTAACGTTGCCTCCTCTAGACGCGTTGCGTGGCGCATGGGGCAAACAGACCACACTCAGCTATGTAATTTTTACTTATATAATAAAGAAGCTAAGTTTGATTGTTGGAACGCGCTAGTGTCAAGAACTACCAGTCCGTATGAAGGCCGCCAACCCGCACTGCATATTAGCTACCCTTCCCGGTTTTTGCCCTAGTAGTGGGTATTTACCAGCTGCTACTTCACTTCACCCGTCCGATTCGAAAAATTTATTTGTATCAAATAGCTCGATTATTGAAGAAGGTTATATCATGCTTTATAACATCACGTTACGTCATATGGATACAGAGCAGTAAACATAAACCATGGCCATATACTCATCAACTGTATTAAACGAGCATGAATAATCCAAACATAATGTGGGCGAAACCGCGAGGCACAGCTAATAGTTGAATATTATTGATAATTTGCAAAACATGCAGAAATTGTTTTAACTATGTATACACAACAACTATATCGGCCTACATTAGTCCACTGTTGAACATAGGCCTCTCCAAGAAAACGCCATTTAATTGCATTTTGTTAAAAACTCTGTTTTTATTCTATGTAAAGAATGTTGACATTCGCTTGTATAGATTATTTGATATATTCTACATATGTTTTGTACTTTTTATTTTTATTACAACATAAGTGTTAATATTATTTATATACAATAAATGTTTTTGTCTTTGTTTCTTTCTTTTGTCTAAATGTGAGCAAATGTCCGTTAGCAAATACTCGCTAACCGCTTCCGCGAGCTTAACGTGCTCGTGCCCTTACGGAAGCGTGTAGTGCGGTAATGAAGTTTATTTATACGGTTTATCGGTTTATAAGGTCTTGAGTTGTTACACCGTCTGTTTGTGTATGTGACGACCCACGCACATATGCACAGACACACACATAACATCCATTGTTGTGTGTTTTTTTTATATGATAGTGATGTTTGTATCGTAACGTGTCTTTACTGTTTACAACGATACCTGTTATCTCATTATGGTGTTCGTGCCGTTGCTGGTGCTGGCTTTGTTCATAGCTGGTCACCCAGCTTGCTTGGTCATGAGAAAATCTCCCACCCACTTTCTTCCCGTAGGTATCATAAATAAGTCGAGTAAGGGAACACCTTGAATATCAAAAAATGCCATGCTTTCCGAAAATATGGAGAAAGATAAAAATAAAACAGGTACCCCGCTTGCCAAGCCTGACGATTATTATTCGCCATTGCAAATGTCGAGAATAGCTATTAACATGGTGATGATGAAAAATTTACAAACGACTTCTAAGCCTGTGCTAAAATGTCGATGGTAATATAAAAGAAGAAGTTATTGATATACAGACAGACGCTAGTCTTACTTACTAGTTAGATTCGGAATACGTGAAATGAATTTCAAATAATAAATACATTGTTTGGAACTGAATATACCCGCTTTTAAGCAATAAGTGCTTGTTTCTTCAGGTGAAATGAATATGAGTCGTTAAGAAAAATGTAATGAGCCCAAACTCGATGTATTCAAGGGTTCTGTTACACACCTTCCAGTTCCATTATAAGACCAGCTGGATGGTACTAGGGCTCTATTAATGTAATGTCATCGGTTTTTGATAAGTGTTCAAAATTCCAATGTATATATAATTAATTGAAAGATTCCAATACATTGATTCATACCTACATACAGGTCAAGATATTAAGAAGAGTGAAAAAAGAAAACCACTTTTAATTGAAGTTATAAATAGACGAGTTCCGTATCCCCCATATGGCATCTTGGCATCCGACATCCTCCATCCCCGTGAACTCACGTCGGTATGACGCACCGGCGTCCGGGATTATCGCAGGTTATGCAGTAACTGTGACCATAAATGACCACAACGGCCCATTGTTCGCGATGTATGTACTAGATTGACATGCATTAGGGTTGCGACAGTTGGACTGAAAGTTGATGAGGAGCTGCGGTCTGTTTTAAAACCACAGCTTTTCTCTTATTCATATTAAAGTTCCGTTTAGTTAGTGGTAGCTCAGATAGTCAGGGCGCTCGCTTTTGTGCCACGTGCTCGGCGGTGAATGGAAAACATCGAGAGGAAACTTGCATAACTGAGAAATAACACTTAACGTCTGCAACACCAGAGGATGAAGATGTCGGGGGCCGAACGAAACGCCGTAGCGCAAGATGCGTCTACTTCTCGCCGGTATTCTGTGAAGCTTACATGAGTGGAGCCAGCCCTCGAGCTCGAGCAAAAACCACCGCTTGGCTCTACCACTTACAAAATGTACGTACATGACGTATATGCATACATACAAAACACTAATGACACGGACCAAAACCAATTGCGCCTTTTTTCAGACGTGTCTTAATTAAACGGCGCGAACCCTGCGCTCGGGACCGGAAACATTCACTTGAACGTCCGACGACTCACGCCCCGAGCTCGACGGACGGACGTATCAATGACCTACACTATAATGTTACCGATACGAACACAGCGCTTGCTGTATAGTGACGTCTGATGAACTTAGTTGTGACGCCTGCGACTTCAGCTGTGAACAGTTTGTGATCGCCAGAAAGACGAACGGACATAGTAAATGATGCCTGTTTGGTACACTGCTATGTGGTTGCGACGTAAAGGAAGCACCGAATTCCGATACTTCCGATACCGATGTTATGCTTATGCGATGGGATCGGAGCAAGGGTTCATGCACAGTCAGAAACGCGTGACTCAACACTGTACATCTTGTTAAACGGGGTAGAGCCAAGCGGCTGCTAATGCTGCTGTTCGAATGGACCGGCTCGAACGACGGCCTCACAGAATAACGGCGTGAAGTATAAGCATCTTGTGCTTCTGCGTTTCGTTCGATGAGTGAGGTAACCGGAGGCCTACTCATCCTTCCTCCGATCTCCGAAATACCCTTAAAGGCCGGCAACGCACCTGCAGCATCTCTGGTGTGAGAGATGTACGTGGGCGACGGTAATCGCTTACCATCAGGTGAACCGATTGCTCGTTTGTCGCCTTTCCCATAAAAAAGAAAAAAGAAAACCAGACACGAAAATCAATAATGTGGGTCACTCAATTATTGGTAGGGGATGGGATTTAAACCCGGGCCCCGAGACTCAGTAGACAGAGATTCAGGCCACCAACTGCGGCCAAGTGTGTAAGAGTGTGGTACAGGTTATAGACACAATGAATCCAGACCAGAAACAATAACTTTTTGTGTCACAAAAATATCAGGGAATATACCATTTTTCTCTCCACATTCCAACCTCACCTGCTCGCTATGATAAGAAATTATTCTCTGGTAAACGATTTATGGTGAAAATCCGTTTAAATTTGCCGTACATTAGACATTTTACAGACAAACAAGTGAAGCATCGCTTGTGCGCAAAAGTAAACAGACAGAAATCTGATATGTATAAAAACAGTAATTAATTTCCGCCATCGCTTTCAGATGAACAGCGCCTTTGTCTCACGATCTAGGCGCACAACAATCTAGGAAGCAACATGGCGGCCGTATAGGGCCATGTACCATATGTGGCACATGAACATATTTGCTGAATCCTTGCCCGTTTGAATGTGGAGAACCGCGCTGATTTACCATTTAGGATTCCATCTACACTTAAAACGATGTAAATCGAGGGATAAATAAAACTACTTATTTGTATGTAATTGCCGAGTATGACAGAGTTTAAGTCATTAAAAAATATTTACTCGAGTTCAGTTAAAGTTGTCCCTTGCTTTTGCCTATTTATGTTAAAACTAAAGTCAACCAGTGACTGCCATCGGGCACTATCAAATACCCCATAAGTTTATTACCCCTAAGTTTATTTCAAACGATAACTGACTGGCACGCGAACACTTTATAAAACCATCTGATACATGTGAGTATTTATTCTGTTCAATTATATATGTATGTATTAATGTATATATCTGTGTAGGTATGTATGTATTTGTTTTCGTATGAGTATGTGTTTAAATTATTATATGTCTTTTAGCTATTTATGTAATTTTAAATTCCACGCACCTATCACAACATTTCTCCACGCCCTGGGTTGACTGGCGGAGAACGCCGGAAGGCATTACGTCCGCCTTTTTTGATCCTTTTTTTTTTTATGAAAAAATCGACTTGCGTTTGACCTCAATCTTGCCTGATGGAAAGCGAAGATGAGGCCTAGGATGGTACACGCTTGCCTAGATGTGTGTTCGCTTTGGCCTTGTGGCCTTTGGTTCATCCTAATCGTGTACACAATGATGTATAAATAAATAATTAAAACTATCACCGGACTGCGCAGACAACTGCTGCAACTAACCATCACGGAGAGAAATGTAGCAGTACTGTGAGGCTGCCAAAAAGCTCGAGAATTATTCACGATCTGTCTCGCACCCTGTCGAATAATATATTGCAAGATATACGACAAATAAAGCAGTGTAAAAGTCTCCCTCTGCAGAACAAACGGCTGCTAGATTTTTTACCGCGTTTTGGAGCCGGGGGTTACAGAGCGCGAGTGACCTGGGTTCAATCCCCAGCACCACTAGAATTGTTAATAGCAGTTTTTAGTGTTGTATTTACTACGCGCTCGTTCTGTTCGTTCACCGGAACGAACAGATCGTGAGGAAGCCAGCGTGTCTCAGAAATAATATAAAATATTATTTCGAGGATATATAAAGCCCACCAACCCACTCTGGAGCAGCGAGTCGGGGTCTTCCCGGTTTCAAAGCCGTCTCAGATACTTGAGAAGGAGGCCTTTGCCCAGCAGTAGATACTAACAGGGTACTTTACTTTTTTACAGACTTCATATTTAGATGGCATCCAGATATTTATTTCGGGTCTGGTTGTTTGTGCGGTTAATCTTTAGAAACACACCCAAGACACGGGAGGGGAGCAACGTTCAATACAGTGAACGGATCCAGTTCACGTGCTCTATGGAACTAAAGTGAGCGCCCTGACCACTAGGCTACCACGGCTCTTTGGGGCTACCACGGCTCCTCTAAGCTACCACGGCTCTTCTAGGCTACCACGGCTCCTCTAAGCTACCACGGCTCTTCTAGGCTACCACGGCTCTTCTAAGCTACCACGGCTCCTCTAAGCTACCACGGCTCTTCTAGGCTATCACGGCTCTTCTAGGCTACCACGGCTCTTCTAGGCTACCACGGCTCCTCTAAGCTACCACGGCTCTTCTAGGCTACCACGGCTCTTGCTCTTCTAGGGTCCGTGCGGTAATCGAACCCGATACCGTGGCGTTAATGCCAATTAGCCACTGCGCTAATCGTGCATAGAAATTGTTGAAAAAAAAATACCGTGCGAGGATTTCACCTTCATTTCATCAGCGGTTAGGTTTAAATTATCCATCATAATACTTACAGTTATCTATCGCTGTATAGCATGAGGCCACCTGCAACCAAAACACATCAATTCATAATTTATTCATCGAACGAACATGAACATTATCATCCTTTTATCTCCGGCCGGTATCAGCGGCGTTACCTAATTGTAACACAAGCCACGTAGCTCTGAGGAAACGATACGCAATCAATAGGCATTTGAAGCTGTTGTGGCAGATTGCGAATGGCAAACTCATGGCGTAATGCGCAACTTTAGTTTAAAAACTTCCAATGAAAACTTTGGAAACTGAACTACGCCTTACACATAATGTAGTAATCGTATTGCAATGATGGAGGTGGGGGAGATATTTTTCTATTTCTTCAAAGGTCAGTCTCATCTAAGAGGCTCTAGCGACCGTCCGATGGCAGGAAATCAAGTCAATCAAGCGAACACCCAACCCACATCCAACGGATTGGTGACGGGGAGAAGTAACAGCCCTGTCCAGAGTGATGGGTAAAGGTAAACCTTCTTCGCATAGCATGCAAGCTTTAGTTAGCACTTACGTAGGGAAGTTTTTACCCAGCAGCAGCAGGATATAGAGGTATGGATAAATATTTTATAATCTTGTGCTTCTGCGTTTCGTTCGGCGAGTGAGGTACCCGGAGCCCCCCCCCCCCCTTCCCATCTTCTTTACCTTTGGTGTTGCAGATCAGGTGGACAGCTTGCTAGTTTGCCGGGTTTTCCATAAAAAAAAATAACTCTACCGAGGCAAAGGGGATACCTCGAATTGTTCCGCGATTGGGACTCCGACGTCATATCCTAAGCCCCGACGTCCGCAATACGAAACGGCGAGGCGGCACCGTATATGGCTCCCGGCAGCTTTGATGTCCTCGGCGGAAAAATGCTAACGAGGTATTATTTGCTCATTCACACGGAAATCCATAATCGGCGAGGAAACCAAACCACTACGGAGCGGCCCTTCCTCTAGTGAACAATGATCGGATTTCGCATGTTCTTTTTTTGCTCTGACTATTGTATACCGAGAAGCACGAGTAGCGAAATAATCTATACTTATGTATACAAATCTTTGTGCTGTGTGTGAATGATTTATTTTACTGAATTGGCGTGACAAACTAGCTAACATTCCACCTGGTGGTTACTGCTGCTGCAGCCCATAGAAACCTGCAATTCATTTCAATCGAAGAAGGTTACAGATGCGTTGTAATGCCTGACAGCCCGTAATCATACCGGCTCTCTATACCTTTCAAAATGGAACACAACAGTAATTTCTCTGCTATTTTATGGTTATGGGTAAGAGTGGTGGTATCAGACGACTTCTAGGCAGATTAGGAATCTTCTACCTATCAAACATAGGTGTTATTTATTGGTGTTTAGTGGCGGTAATGGGTAAGGATGGTACCTATCCAGAAGGCTTCATGGCTGAGGTGCCTGGTGTTAATTTGAGATCACACGGGAGAGGTCGCGGGCAACCGCTACCCTTATCTTGCTAGTAGGAAACGGGGAATATGAACAAGCGGCTCACCTGATGGTTAGTGATTACCGTCACCCACGTACATCAGCAACACCGGAGGTGCACTTTAATCACTGATACTTTAGAACTTGACCGGCTACGGGCCCGCTTTCAGAGAACCGCCAGCTATCAAGCCTCGCTCGTAATAGGACAGGCAGTAGCTTGACATCCGATCCGAAAGAAGAGAAACAATTAAGTGAATTTTGAAAAATGGCGACGTTCTCTATCCAATTCAAATCATCAACTTAACTAAGCATTGTACGGTCGAACGTAAAGACGCGATATGCAACAGTGTGTCGACCTCCACGACGCGACTCGAGGAGGCCGGCTGTGAACAAACAAAATCAAGGAGACAACGTTTCCGCTTCATTTGTGCTCCTAATTGCGTCTGCATGCATTTGCTTCGGCGGTAAAAAATATAAACTAACTCGACTCTGACGACCACTTGTTCATATTTTTTTTTTATATATAGGTAGGGATGTGTGTAGGGGGGAAAATATTGACTATTTATTAAAATGTCAACTTGATCTCTGAATAATGGAGTATTTTACCGACCTTATACGGACCGAGTTTTGGAGTCTCCTCCTATAGTTTTTCAATTCTTTGTTTAGCATCTGCCGAATACCTTTCGCCGTGACAAGGGTTACCTGATAGAGAATGCTAGTTGGCATGAGCTCCGCCCATTGTAACCTTGAAGCTCAAGGTCAACAAGTAAAGTAAAGTAAAGTAAAGTAGCAGCCTGTTAGTGCCCACTGCTGCGCAAAGGCCTCCTTCTCAAATATCTGAGAGGGTGTAGGAACCGGGAATGGCCGGTCACGCTGCTCCATTGCGGGTTGGCGGGCTTCACATGTCCTCGATGTAATATATTTATATATATTTTTGTTTATTATTTCTCAGCTTTGCAGGTTTCCTGACGATGTTTTCCTTCACCGCCGAGCACGTGGTAAATACAGCACTTAAAATTGCGATTAACAATTTGCGTGCCGGCACCAGGGATCGAACCCAGGTTACTTGCGCTCTATGATACTAAACTTAGCGCCCTGACCACTAGGCTACCATGGCTTTTGAAGGTCGACAATAAAGAATAAATAAATAAATAATGATGGAAAACCTATTCTGAGAGCCGACCCATTCGAGCAGCAACAAGAGCCACCGGTTGGCTCTATCACGGTGCACCTGGTGAACGAGGCTCTGGCGACCGGAAAACCCATCCCAATTTGCCGTACCACAAATTCCTCAGCTACAGCACTGCACTCGCCCTACCCGCTCGCCGAGCGTGTCGAGTATGGGTTTAACTTGTAACTCTTTCTTGGTTTGGGTTGACAGACGAATCAACATGATGGTAAGTGGTTACTGAAGCCCATGGACACCTGCTAACAAGTTCAATCGAAGGAGGATACGGTTGCGTTGTCACCCCTGAGCACTAAGATCGAATGTCTCACTGCTGACTGGTAGTGTACATTTCAAAGCGAAACTCAACCGTGGTTGCACTGCTGATTGTTGGCAGAAACGGGTGAGAGGGTGTAACCTTCCCCGAAAGAACCCTGAGCTGAGAAGAAACCTGCACCATTTCAATCGAAGAAGGTTACAGATGCGTTGTAATGCCTGACAGCCCGTAATCATACCGGCTCTCTATACCTTTCAAAATGGAACACAACAGTAATTTCTCTGCTATTTTATGGTTATGGGTAAGAGTGGTGGGTATCAGACGACTTCTAGGCAGATTAGGAATCTTCTACCTATCAAACATAGGTGTTATTTATTGGTGTTTAGTGGCGGTAATGGGTAAGGATGGTACCTATCCAGAAGGCTTCATGGCTGAGGTGCCTGGTGTTAATTTGAGATCACACGGGAGAGGTCGCGGGCAACCGCTAGCCTTATCTTGCTAGTCTACTTATATATACTTTTTGATGGGAAACAATTAAGTGAATTTTGAAAAATGGCGACGTTCTCTATCCAATTCAAATCATCAACTTAACTAAGCATTGTACGGTCGAACGTAAAGACGCGATATGCAACAGTGTGTCGACCTCCACGACGCGACTCGAGGAGGCCGGCTGTGAACAAACAAAATCAAGGAGACAACGTTTCCGCTTCATTTGTGCTCCTAATTGCGTCTGCATGCATTTGCTTCGGCGGTCAAAAATATAAACTAAATCGACTCTGACGACCACTTGTTCATATTTTTTTTTTATATATAGGTAGGGATGTGTGTAGGGGGGAAAATATTGACTATTTATTAAAATGTCAACTTGATCTCTGAATAATGGAGTATTTTACCGACCTTATACGGACCGAGTTTTGGAGTCTCCTCCTATAGTTTTTCAATTCTTTGTTTAGCATCTGCCGAATACCTTTCGCCGTGACAAGGGTTACCTGATAGAGAATGCTAGTTGGCATGAGCTCCGCCCATTGTAACCTTGAAGCTCAAGGTCAACAAGTAAAGTAAAGTAAAGTAGCAGCCTGTTAGTGCCCACTGCTGCGCAAAGGCCTCCTTCTCAAATATCTGAGAGGGTGTAGAAGCCGGGAATGGCCGGTCACGCTGCTCCATTGCGGGTTGGCGGGCTTCACATGTCCTCGAAGTAATATATTTATATATATTTTTGTTTATTATTTCTCAGATATGCAGGTTTCCTGACGATGTTTTCCTTCACCGCCGAGCACGTGGTAAATACAGCACTTAAAATTGCTATTAACAATTTGCGTGCCGGCACCAGGGATCGAACCCAGGTTACTTGCGCTCTATGATACTAAACTTAGCGCCCTGACCACTAGGCTACCATGGCTTTTGAAGGTCGACAATAAAGAATAAATAAATAAATAATGATGGAAAACCTATTCTGAGAGCCGACCCATTCGAGCAGCAGCAAGAGCCACCGCTTGGCTCTATCACGGTGCACCTGGTGAACGAGGCTCTGGCGACCGGAAAACCCATCCCAATTTGCCGTACCACAAATTCCTCAGCTACAGCACTGCACTCGCCCTACCCGCTCGCCGATCGTGTCGAGTATGGGTTTAACTTGTAACTCTTTCTTGGTTTGGGTTGACAGACGAATCAACATGATGGTAAGTGGTTACTGAAGCCCATGGACACCTGCTAACCAGTTCAATCGAAGGAGGATACGGTTGCGTTGTCACCCCTGAGCACTAAGATCGAATGTCTCACTGCTGACTGGTAGTGTACATTTCAAAGCGAAACTCAACCGTGGTTGCACTGCTGATTGTTGGCAGAAACGGGTGAGAGGGTGTAACCTTCCCCGAAAGAACCCTGAGCAGAGAAGAAACCTGCTACGTAGTTCCTTCTAAGATATGTACCGTCTTTAGCTGGTGCTTTCTTTTTTTGTTGATCAAGCATATGCTCACCAGTGGAGTCTATTTCATTAGGCTGATTTAGTAACAGCAGTATCCCTTCTTCTACGAGGAATAAAAAGTACTGGAAGATACTTCCAGCTTCGCTCTCTTCGAGGTCTTTCAGAGTCAACGCCCCGTCGGCAACTAGCTCTACGGTTCTAGTCAATAACACAACAATTTTAATTACTGTAATAATTTTTAATAACAAAACGAATATGGACTGGTTTTGTAGAAAATACGACGAGGTTCTCTTGTCTGGTTATGTTTACACAATTGCAGTTTGCCAGCGTTATAATGTTTATATTATTTATTTAAGCATAAGCGTCGTCGCATGATGATTCCTAATGAGAATAAATATGCGTATGTTATTTGTAAAATGTTTCATCAGGAGAAAGATATTTAATTGAAAGGTTCTCAAACTTTTATCTCGTTCAACTTAAAGCTCAAGACCTTAGACTTCTTCTTCATCGTATCATCTTTAGTGTAAAAGTAAAATAAAGAAGCAGCCTGTAAGTGCCCTCTGTTAATGTTAATTTAATGTTAAGGCCTCCCTCTCAAATATTTGTGAGGATCTTTTGTGTACCTCAAGAATATGTTTTTTATTGTATAGAGGGCAAACGAGCTAGCGGCTAACCGGATGGTAAGTGATTACCGCTGCCAACGTACATCTGCAATATCGGAAGAGCTGCAAAAGCATCGCCTGTCTTTATTGTCGAACAGTTCGGAGGAGTATGAGGATGGGGGAATGCGGAACGCAGAAGCAAAAGATGCCGCTACTTCACGCCGATATTCTTCAAGGTCGTGGTTGTACCCAGATCGAGCTGGCCCATTCGAGCTGCAGCAAAGGTGGCTTTTGCTGCTGCCAACGCGTTAAATAGACATAAAAAAATAATATGTATGTGCAGGAAGAAAAGTGTCGCAAGAATTTGTGCGAATATATATATCTTATATCTTATGATATCTTCAAGGCCAAAGTGAACAGACATCTAGGCAAGCGTGTACCATCCTAGGCCTCATCTTCGCTTTCCATCGGGCAAGATTGAGGTCAAACGCAGGCCTATTTTTTCATAAAAAAAAAAAAAAATATGCGTGAGTATTTAGCCGTAAACGTCACTCTCCACGGTAACAATATTGAACTCTTCGCAACCTTAGACGAGGAGACGAGGCTACCTGACACCGGTCTGGGTAATTTATGTCTGCCATTTGTTTTTTTTTTTTGGTTAAATCTTTCCGTAACATCGTGAAAATCACTCAAGGTACCGATGTTTAAAAAAAATTTAGGTCATATTTCTGTTATCACAAACACTTTCAATACCAGTAGATGGACCCCGTGGAATCGGTTACACGTTCGTGAGTAAATATGTATGTTTTTACAACAAAACTCCCGTAAGTGTAGAAAGCGAAAGATTTAAAAAAAATATTATACAAAAACTTTATAAAAAGAGTTATATTGGAAAGGAATACTTGGATGATAACATTCTTCTAGAAATTTGTTGATCGCTCCCAGGGTGTTTCTAAAAGTTGTCAAGTATCGATATTCTTGCACATGTCTAATACAGTAGTAGGTAAATTTCCCATGTAATAGGTGCCGGGTGTGACTGCGACTGGACTGAGTGATCAAAAAAGTGACAAAGACAACGAAGCAGTGACTACTCTATATCTTCTTTCTCTCTTTTGTCTATTCAAAGTCCACTGCTGAATGAAGGTCTCTCTTAGAAGTGGTACCAGCCTCCTTTTCTTGATTAGTTTCCCCGTACTCACCACCAGTTTGGGGAGGAAGGGGTAGGCCTCCGGTTACCTCACTCACTGTACGAAATGCAGAAGCACAAGGTGCTTCTACTTCACGCCCCTATTCTGCGAGGTCGTGGTACTGACACGGCCGAAGCCGCCGCTTGGCTCTACCACGGTAGATCATATCTTAGTAAACTAAGGAAGGAGAGGCCTGTAGATATCCCACGGCTGGGAAAAGGCCTCTCTCTCTCTCTCTCTCTACTGTATAGTCTGTATTATGCATAAATAGCGTAAAGATTCGCATGTGTAGTGACTTAATTCACAATGCTATTTTGTCCGTTTGCTTGTGATACCGTACGCTGTTATCACCACGGCAGACGGCACGCGAGGTCATTTCCACGACCTTCAAGAACTTTTCACTGCCTGTATCGATAACACCAAGAAAAGGTCCTGTTGCCTGACGGTGTTAATTGTTTTTTTTTTTTAGTATTTTTATTTCCTCATCAAATTAATTCAAGGAAAGTGATTCAAGTAAGGTCCTTTGCGTGAATCACGTGATATCAAATCGTTACTTTGCCCGTGTTATAAATACTTTTTAGGTTCTTATTCAAGCGCCAATAGCATAGTGGGTTAGGATCATCATTTCAGCCTATCCGAAGTCCACTGCTGAACATAGGCCTCCCCCAAAGATTTTTCTTCTACCTTTCTTCATGGGGGGGTTTGCCTTAGTTACCACGCCTGGCGAGCTGGTTGGCAACCGCAGTTTTTTTTTTTTGTTCTAGTGCAGGAAGATGCTGCTGCCCATCTCCTAATAGGTTAGGGTGCGGACTGCGAAAACATTACGTCGCAGGTTCGCGGCCCCCATTCGACTATTGTCGTTAAGCTGTATAGTTGCTTAGAAAACCGCGGAAATCCAGTAGATACAACCGATTTCAGTTAAATGTATACTAATATTATTCAGATCTATTATGTATGAATGTATATATTCACGACTCGTTCCCAACGGGGTAGGCAGAGACAATCTCCTTCCACTTGCTACGATCCTGACATACGTCTTTCGCTTCTCCCATTTTCATCAATCTTCGCATGCATGCTCGTTGGTTTAGAGTACTCTTTAACTGGCCTTTTTTCAGAACGTCTCCGATTCGATCGTGAAATGTTCGTCTAGGTCTTCCTATCCCGACTCTACCATTTACACTCGCCTCCTATATTTGTTTCCTCAACCTACTTTCATTCATCCTCTCCACATGTCCAAGATTACTATTACTATTATTATTTCCATTCAGATCTATTACTTATCTAAAAATATGATAACATTACATAGACTTAGAGAGGTCTATGTTCAGCAGTGGACTAAATAAGTAGCAGTAGATAAATGTATCATAGACTAACATAAGATAAAATATTACAACACTAACTCACTGTTTGTTCGTCTATATGTGTTAGCGCTCCGTGAATGGGGAGGCTGGGTTCCTTATCATTGTTAATAACGATAAGGAATCTTAAAACGCGAGCAACGACCTCCCTCAGGGGTCATGTTACAATATCGGTCGGGATATCCACGATTCTTGTCAAAGATATATATATTACGGCTGCAAGAAAATAAATTCTATTAAGCACAGCGCTTAAAAGTTGCAAATTTAACAATCTGGCATCGGGATACGAACTCGCTTATTGGGAAACCAAAGCGACTACCCTTACCACTGAGTTATCACAGCCAAATGTTATTCTGTGAAATTGATTAAATATAAATTCGATGCTTGATTCACTATAGTATTAATGTTTCATAACCTACATTGAACTGTTGAACTGTTTCCTCTATAACTAGAATTAACTAAACACCAACGAGTTAAATATAACGAAAGTGTATTTAGTATTAAATTCATAACTTTTAGAGCAAAGGCGAGACTTTGTAATTGGCGGCTCGGTTGCGTAGTGGCTAAGCGTTGAAGCGTCACGGGGTTCGATTCCAGCACGGGTACTAGTATTTGTATGGAGTACAAATAATAAGTACCGGACCTGGTTCTGGGTGTTTGTCTGGGTGCAATGTATCTATGTGAACTGCCTCCGAAACACTGGGGAAATTCCTACAGTGGAAGGTAACTTTTTTTTAATTAAAAAAAAAACAAAATTACTTTCCAAACCAATTTCGAACTCGGCGACAACTTCGAACCGAATACAGTCGAAAACAGACAACTCCGCAGGACGTGTTATAGTGTCGAGAGTGTAAGTGTATTTTTTTCCTTCTCTATCCGATGATAGACTCCTTCTCCTTCTCTACTTAGGAGTCGTCTGGGTAGATACACCACACTCTCATCCATTTCTATCGCCAATTAGCAATACAACCACTGTTGTGTTCCGCTTTGAAAGGTAAAGAGCACCTCATAAATCACGTTCAAAGATCATTTGAATTTTTTTTACTCTAAATAAGTAAAATAGCAGTCTGTATGTGCCCACGGCTGGGCAGAGGCCTCAATCTCAAATGTCTGAGAAGGTTTTGCAGCCAGTGCTGGTTGGAGGGTTTCACGTATTCTCGAAATAATTATTTTTTTTGATTTTTTCTCAGACCTGAACTAAAGTAAGCGCCCTGACCTCTAGGTTTCTACATCCACCGATTTACTGACTAAACTGTTATTCTACTGCTTTATTCTAGTCCACTGCTGAATATGGACCTCTACAAGAAAGCACCTGCAGACACCAGCATATTTCGCTTCTAAAAAAATTCTCCCGTACTCACCGCTCCGCTGACGTTACTAGTGGGTAAGAACTACTAATCTACACAGACTATAGGCTACCTCACATACATATTATAAGTAGAGGTAGAGCCAAGCGGTGGCTTTAGTTCCACGGCCTCGCAGAATACCGGCGTGAAGTAGAGGCATCTTGTGCTTCTGCGTTTCGTTCGGCGAGTGAGGTAACCGGAGGCCCACTTCCCCGTCCCCTACGCCACCTCCTCATTCTCTCCTAACCAGCTCTCTATCTATGTTCTGCATCCGCTTGCCCTTCCAGCAGCAGTGGCTTTAGCTGCTGCTCGAATAGGCTCGCTCGTTGGGAGGCATCTTGTGCTTCTGCGTTTCGTTCGGCGTGTGAGGTAACCGGAGGCCCGCTCCGCCGCCCATCTCCCAAATACCCTCAAAGGCCGGCAACGCGCCTTCAGCAACTCTGGCGTTGCTGATGTACGTGAGCGACGGTTATCAGGTTATCACTTACAATCGGGTGAGCCGATCGCTCGTTAAGGTAAGGTTACCAACCTTCCTTCCAAGAAAGAGATGGTACACTCCCCCCTTATATCGTACGTTACTTACGGCGAATATTGCATAACGAAACCTGTTTAATATAAAGTATGCATACCAACTAGTAACGAAAACAGGTCACAGACCGATATCCAGGAATACGTTTCCCGGAACGCTACTTTGTAATGCTCTAACCACATCCACGATGTGAACAATGCGATGTGAAGATATTTTAACAATTGCTTCTACCAGGTAAATCGGTGCGTGCGCCAGAGCTGTCACGTTAATTATTCAACATGGGCAACGTTCAGACCCAAATATGAATTCCTAGTATCTTGGGCTATTAATGGCTATGAATATAGATGATTTTACCAGGTGCAAGGACTCATATACTGCCTAGGAACCGTCTGGTAAATTACTACTCTCTTATGCCGGCTATTCGTGTCACCAATCAGCTGTGCTATTTACAGAGCCCGTATTCATTATTCCACAAAAATATTTCACGAAAATTTCATGTGAAGTTATTCCACGATAAAATCACACCGTGTTATTTTTCATATCCCAGACATGGTTTTATTTATCGCTGACCTTTATCTTGGATAAAAAAAACATTTTAAAAAATATGGTGGTAGTCTAATGCATCATTAACCTTCTTCGATTGAAGTTACATTTAGACCACCACCACTTAGATCAAGTTTAGAAATCAAAACAAATTCTTAAATTTTCCTGATGTCGAACACCGTTTCGTAATGAGGGTTCAACTGACGGAGAAAGAAATTTAAGAAAGAAACTCTGTGGAGTGTCCTCTTTTTTGTCACCTTTTTTTCCTATCACAGACTATTATTTTATTACAATAGAACTTTCAGAAACAGCTTGGGAATAGTCGATTCAAAGTTTACTTTTTTTTTCTTTCTTCACCGTGAGGAAACTTGCCTCTTTCCTCGTGGTATTTTAAAATTATAATAAGTTTTTTTTATAAATAAGCGCAGGCAGTTTGTTATTTATCTATAAAATATCTTAGGGCATATCTATTTACATCAGCCGGACTTAAGGCGTTGAACACTTGACAGACAAACGAACAAGCTTTCGCATTAGCGAGGGGTCGCTCAGCTGATAGATTGAGCACATACATATTGACAGACATGTCATATCTACATGTATCTACTAATGCCCAGTGACCGCCACACGCCCACGTTGGAGAAATCTTAAAATAACAAAAACTGTTGGCTGGATGTTTGACCTATTGGAATACTAAAATATGTTAATATATCAAGAATGTGCGAGCATGTTTTTTTTGTATGTCCGTGTGACTTGCTTGACTTGTGTCTTGAGTCTTGAGTTTGTATCTCAGTGTAATGTAAGGCGGTATGCTACCAAATAAGGCTCTGGTGACCAACTAATGGAGGACAAGGATAGACTGATGATGGGGAGGAGCATGGCGAGATTGCCGGTGTGCGCACACCCGCCCTTCTACCCGGTGTGGTGAGAGAAACCCATAAAGAAATTCTTACCGGCATGCGAGCGGTTCGGTTCTTGTAAAGGGCCGCGTTCGGTACTGGACCTCAACAGCTGATGGTGATAATAATGATCTGTGTCAACTTCTTAAGAGTCCATTATTGCCGGGCAGGTGCATCTACCAGGTTGTGAGGAGTGTAATCGTAATACCGGTGCCAGGTATCCTGATAGCTTACCAGGTCTGCTACCGTTCTCCATATTATACGTCCGGTATGTTAGGGATAAGTAAATTAGCCCAGTAATAAGGGCGCTCGCTTTTATATCACAATACGCTAGAGGCCTGGGTTCGATCCCAGTTGCCGGCACCACCAAAGTTTTTCATTACAGTTTTTTACAAATTTAACAGCCACTCTTGCAACAGCCTCTCTTGTCTTTATATTCCCGTAACCGATGACGCTTATACACCGATATGGTAGATAGTGTCTGATGCAGTGTCATTGATACTGGAAACAACTGAACACGTGGTTTTTAATGTGGTAGAGCCAAGCGGCGGCTTTAGCTGCTGCTCGAATTGGCCGGCTCGACCGGATTAATACCAAGACCTCCCAGAATACCGGCGTGAAGTAGAGGCATCTTGTGCTTCTGCGTTTCGTTCGATGAGTGAGGTAACCGGAGGCCGACTCCCTCTCCCCATTCCACTCCGTATCCTCCCTCTCATCTCCCAAATACCCTTAAAGGCCGGCAACGCACCTGTAGCTCCTCTGGTGTTGCAGATGTATGTGGGCGATGGTAATCACTTACCATCTGGTGAACCTATTGCTCGTTTGCCGCCTTTCCCACAAAAAAAAAAACGATTGTCATCGGCTGGAACTGCAGCCCGGAACTCTTAGCTTAACAATCAGATACGCTAACAACTAAGGAATATACGCTGCACGTCTGGCATTATTTTTTTGAAGTTATACTTCTTTTGGCGCGTTCGGAGAAAATGAGTGAATTTTTAAGACACCACGCTCACACACGACACCTAAAAGCGACACCGTGAAGTTGGTTGGTAATTGTTGGTTGATAACTATGTTCAAGGTGGTAATTCAAATATATATGAATCTACAAAACCTGTTTTATATCATTGGAAATAAAAAAATATATTCATACATAAATATACATGTGCATTAGTGTGTGATTTTAAATTAAATATGGTGGTAAATAATAATTTTTTTTTGAAGTCTTTCAAAGTTAATTAATTTTTTTTAATTAAACAGTTCTAAATTGCATTTAATGTCTTTTCAATCTACTGATCAAATATAACCAAGTCTAATGCCTTAAGCACACAGGACACACTGCTTGTCTAAAGTTTACATTATCTTTTTGTAACTTTAAAACTTCAAGATAAGCAACCCATTGTATTGATCTGTTTGATATTAATTAAATACAGGCCGGTCTTACTAACACGCTCTTAAGTAAAAGTCAACAGGAAGCCCGGGCAGTGATTGACAGACATTTTGTCCAACATCAGTGGATTGTCATTTTTGGCTAGTTATATTTAATGTTTCCTCGACACACATGGAACCCGCGCTACTCTATATGAGCTTCAGAGTCCGTGTTTCCGATTAAAAGTTGTTTAGTGATTGTGTTTTGTTTTTAGTAAGCGTAATTTATAGCCGTGCGGGGTGATAACGACTGTCCCTGGGCCTGTGGTGTGTCGTTGATGGCGTGGCTAGTTGCCCGCGGATCCCCTGGCCAGGTTACAGGGTCAGGAGGTCCTGCAGGGTGGTGTTGACGCTGCTGTGGCATCAACCTCGACCGCCCGAATGGTACGGTGGCCGTAAGGTAAAAGAAAAATCCAAGTCGAGGTTGACACACAACTGGGTTTAAGTATTCAGCCAATGTCCACTGCTGAGAAGAGATCTGGATGAAGCTAAGCCAATGCTTGCGAGAACGGACCACAGATTATCGCAGTTTGAGCGTGCATGCTACAGATTATAAGTAAGTAACGTATTGCGCGCATAGCTTTTTTTTTATTTTATGGAAAAGGAGGCAAACGAGCAAGCGCCTCACCTGGTGGTAAGTGATTACCGTGGCGCACGTACATCTGCAATACAAGAGCTGCAGGTGCGTTGCCGGCCTCTAAGGAGAGAATCAGGAGATGGCGTAGAGGACGGGGAACGGGGCCTCCGATTACCTCACTCGTCGAACGAAACGCAGAAGCATAAGATGCTATGGATCTATGCGTGATAGAGTCCAAAACGAAGATATCAGCAACAGATCTAGGCTCGCAGAACTGACAATTGTTTGGGGAAGAAAGGTTCTCGATTAGCAGCCTCGAACAGGCAAAAGCAGTATCCGGACCACTCCCCACAAGAGTGAAGTGACCACACTCAGGACCGTGCTTTGCGGCCATTTTCGCGGGAGGCCTATGTTCAGCAGTGGACTTGTGACAGGCTGAAATTAAAGATGATGATGATGAACTTCTGACCACAGGGGTCACAAATTTGGTTCCTAGTTAATCTCCCTTGAAGTATCCCGAAGCCTATTGCATGGTATAATATACAACTCTGCCAGAATTTCGTTCATATCCGGTCGGTCCTTTTTGCACGATGTAATGACGAACATATAAACATATTAATGTGTTTATTGTACAATTTAGTTGGACAAAACTCACTTCTGTGATCATAAGTAAACATGCATACATACATACAAAGAATTTACGTATCAGTATAGATCGTATGGATAATACCAAAAAAGACGGCATGCAAAGTTACATTGCAGCGGCATCAGATCAGGCACCTACACGCAACCTCGTGCGCAAAGCAAATCGCATTAGCACACAATCAGTCGTCAGCCCATAGACAGACAGACGGACGGACTCAGCGTCATTGAATTATGTGTTAATTACTCCCGTATTAAAACTGTTGCGCGGCATCGGGCCGAAGTTTTGGCGGTGTTGCTGCTCCTTTCTGTTCGATTGTTCTGTCATTAAGCTCTTTGTTATTGAAATTAGTAGTTACGGGGGTCCTTACGGTCGCACTGAACGTGTGTGGGTTCGATTCTGTAGCATTAACGTATGCACTATTAGGACATGGATTCGTTAAAGACATAGAGTAAGTGGCAGATTACAATTTGGCAAAAATTATCAAAGCCAAACGAGCTCATCGCAATTTTGGGAGATTTAACGTGACGGGGGCGATGTGCTGTGACGTTCTTCGTGAACGGGTTTGCTCCGGGAGATTACCACGAGATTTTCATGATGGAAGTACTTTATCCACTGGAAGTAGTTGCAGATTCTTGTACCACTACCACACACACAATTGAATTTAAAACAAAGCTTTCGAGAAACATCAGACTTCAGCCCCTATTTTCTCACTCATTCGGGTGGAATGTTTTGATCAAATTTAAATAGGACCACCCTCGATGTACAGCCTATTCAAGAAGAAGAAGCATCATCAACATTGCTTGAACATCAGCGAAGATACATGCATGCAAAACAAAATTTCGTTTTAAGTCAAAACATGATCGATTAAATTTTAATCATTTATTTCATCATTTCAGCCCACTGCAAATCCACAGCTGAACATAGGCCTCCCCCAAACATTTATTTACCACACGCAAATAAAATAACTTATCAACCCGCACTGGAACAGCGTGGAGGGCCCTTCCTGGCTCCAAAACCTACACATTTGAGAAGGAGACCTTTGCCCAGAGGTGGGCACTTACAGGAAGCTACTTTATTGTCGATTGAGTTGTCATCAGTCACTGCTATCGTATCATAACTTCTAGGATTCAATCATTTTCATTTATAGAACGGGGGGCAGTAATAAAGGCGGTGTCACATTTCTATGACACGAAACGCGTCACGCGTCATTCGGTTCGTAATGCGTTTGGTGAACACTGACCCCAGCGGGGTATAGGGCTGCTGCATATTATTATAGAACCTTAGTTCCCAAAGTGGTCCAGGTGGACCCCCAGGGGACTCCACGGGAGACCCGACGGGGGTCTACGATGGCGTGACAAAAAAATGGGGGTTCAGCGACTGTTACTTGTAAAAGAAAAGTAAAGTAAAGTGAATCGATGTTAGTGTTTGTCGGTGTCAGAAAAAGTTGTTAATTCGTGGTTGGAACTCGGCCGCAACGCAAATTTCCATAGTTAGATCTAATCTTTAGATTTTTTGTCGTGTTTTGGGAATATGGTAGAAATGAAGCTGCAGGGGGTCTACCGGAGCCAGCTAAATTTTGAAAGAGGTCTATGAGAAAAAAAACCCTGGGAACCTCTATTATAGATTATTTATTAACCATTAGTAAAGCCTAGAGGCAACGTCAACCCACATTGGCGTGGCGGATCTTTGAAGGTTCTAAAACCTCTGCGATGCTGAGGGGAGGTCTTTTACCAGCGGTGGGCTAATGACAGGCTACTGTTTAAGTTTTAGTTAACTCGTTGTAGCTAAACGATTGTAAGGATCTCTCACCATATGTACAAGTTGTGTTACGTTGTCGTCGTGAGAATAGGAAAGCTGAAATGAATTGAAACGAAATGAAATAAACGGCGTCAATTCTTTTTACATTTTTTTTGTGTTTTTTATTAATATATTGTGCTAACTTCACTTTTTTTATTAATATATTGCGCTACTTCGTACGCGTGAATTTAGTAATACGCGTGTTTTATATTTTATTATATTTAAAAATTAGTTTATCTTGATTCAACATTCGAACAAATTAATAATAGAAAAGAAAAATGTTTCGGTATAAAACCACCCCTATTCTTAACCTACTGGGGTCTTTTTTCAAAAAATGCCTGCCAACCAACATTTCACGCTTTTTTGAATATATTATCGAAAAATCCATAGCGCAAGGCCTTATCCGTCACGCCACAAAAATATTTCACAACAATTCCGTGCCATGACATTCCTCGATATAATAATGCCGTGTTACTTTTCACATTCGTGATATGGTTTCATTAATTGGTCATGGATAAACGAAAACATTAAAAAAAAATCAATATGATTTTGTTTTGGAATGACGTTATAGGGATATTTTGTGAAATCTTTTGTGGCCCCTTATCCTTATAAGGGTAGATTTCTTAATCTACCTGTCAAATTAGAATTCGCTTTTTTATGTAAAAATTGAGGCGTTAATATCATAAAGGTTTGGAAAGATTATGTACCTATATATACATTATGCTTAAAGTTCGAGCACTATATTTGGTGACAGTGGGCCTCCTTCGGTTTCCTCACTCACATAAAGAAACGCAGAAGCTCAAGACGCGTCTACTTCACGCTGATATTCTGCGAGGGTGCAGTACTACCCCGGTCAGGCCGGTCCATCCCACCAGCAGCAAAAGCCGCTTGGCTCTACCTGTTGTATTATATTTCTCTTTCCCCTCCCCCGCTATAGCCTCCTCTCCCATCGCTCTCACCTATCACCAAACATTCCTAAAGGCCGGCAACACACCTGCAGCTTCTCTGATGTTGCAGATGTACGTGAGCTTTGGTAATCACTTACCAGCATGTTAACCGCTGGACAGTTTACTCCCTTTCCCATAAAAGAAATATTTAAATAACCGATCACTGTTTTGTAATTTATATCAAATAATCATCTGAACGCTTCTAACACGTCACACAGTTTTAAATAATACTTAGTAATCATTCATATTCAGTAAAATTAACATTTTATTAAAAAAAATCTTAGCAGAAATAAAACGTTATCTCGATTTACGAAAGAAAAAAATCATCTTCGTATAATATTTATTAAGTCACGCTCATAAAGATTTTGCAATTTGTATAATACAGAAATGTTTTGCTGGTATAAACGTCCGTTAGGGGTCCGTTAAGAATTAACTTTACGGCAGTATACGATAGGAGTGAGCAGTGAAACATAAATATTAGTGTTCCAATTCGATGTATGAAGGATTGTGTGTCATATTTAGTTAATTGGCCGCGTGGTTTTATGGTTATCGGTGCTGACAGTTGTCTGGGGGTTCGTTTTTACTGTAACAAACAATTTATTGATTTTCGACGCTGAATGTATGTCGCTGTCGACGCTGCATCCCGTTGATGACGTCGATGTATGACGTCAGTTTATCCACAACAAATCTTTCGTCAAAAAAAAACAAATCGTTTCGGTATTTGAAAAATAATAATAATTGAAAATACTTTTTAAAAAAAGTGAGTGATCGACAACCCTAACCGCAAGCAATCGGCGTGACGGTCAAGTGTGCCCCGTACACGGCACGGTTCAGCGAGCGACTTAGTTACGGCAACAAAAGTAATCCGGTAATGTAATTTAATATCACAATTTCGTACGGTCGACGAACTTCGTTCATGATCGGTTGCTAGAAATCAATGATTTGCTTATTACGACTCCGGGTCATCATTTCACCCTGCCATTGTTGCCACGTCTGGCGCGCGGGTTGGCAACCGTATGTCCTTTGCGTGGAAGAGTTGCGTCACGTTTCGTATTCCGCAACCTGACCCACTAGGCTATTGGCGCTTAACGCTGGAAGATGCTCCTGCACATATCCTAATATTTATTTTTCCGCATGTCGAATTTTACGACTGGTAGATGTGACCCATAGCCTTCTACGACGCCCATGGTCATGGTGTTTTTACGAAAAAATAAGTTATCTGATAAAAACTGGACACACTAGGAATGTTGGAAGGGTTTCTTTGCATAAAATCACTGACAGTCAAATTACTTAGAACTTGAATGTGAACAGACTTAATTTATTTACTTTACCAGCCCGTCATAACATAACATATGGTGTCCAGTGACCAGGGTTCAATCCCTGGTGACGGCACAACTAACATTAATAATAGCAATTCTATGTGTTAAATTTACCACGTCAAGGAAAAGATCGAGAGGAAAGATGAATGTCTGAGAAATAATAAAAAAATATTTCATGGTCATGCGAGGGTCCGAAAACCCTATCAGAATTATAAACGAATTGTACCCACGACTACGTCTGCACCGATTTTTAAATTCGCTAACATATTTGGCTAAGAGAAGGAAAAAGTTAATACCCTTTAGTAAAGAAAATTAATAAAAGTCTGAAGATTATTTTGAAAATTCTTCGCCTAGATTTTACAGACCTAGACGGTATCGAATATCACATCCATTGAGCAAATTCATTACTATTTTAAAAATCCATACTATGTTCAAACTTAGTTCAAACAGTATCCCTGACAGAGTTTTATTATATGTATAGATTAATATTCTATTTTCAAATCTCAACCGCGCGTTTCGCCTCGTCTTATGTTTATAAACAATACACAAACAAAGACAGAGGTCACCGGCGTCGGGCGTTTGTGCAACGGACGTACAGACAACGCTTTCACAAGGCCCGTAGATATATATTAACAAGTAAATGACGCTGGGAGTCGTGGTGACCTGATTGAGTCCGAAACTCGTACAACGTACATTACATACCCTCTCTATTCGATAGAGCTATAGTAGGAAGGTCAAGGCGCTCGCTTCATACAAGTAGGCGAGTGATCCAGGTTTCACGTCCCGTCGCTGGCACCACCAAAAGCCTCACGGTTTCTCATAAAAACTTTTTAAGTTAAAAATCTTCGAAATTAATTAACGGATTATAATGAAATCTAACAGGTAATTACAATTATCTCCTTTGTAACGTGACATTCAGAAAATGATTTCTACTAGCTTTTTAGACCTACGTATCCTGCTTATGCATACAGAGTTTAATTAAAATCGGTTTATTAATTTCGTAGATTTTCGGCTTTTAAGTTTGTGCAGTAAACCGTGAGGAGTATAGCTCTTAATGGTAATTTTAAGTGCTGAACTTACCGCGTGCTCGGCGGTGAAGGAAAACTTTTTTTTTTGCAGCGAATGGGGCAAACGAGCAATGGTAATCTGATAGAAAATGAATACCCCCGCCCACGTACATCTGCAACACCAGAGGAGCTGCATATACTTTGCCGGCCTTTAAGGATATTTGGGAGGGTGGATGAAGAAGGGGGATGGGGAGAGGAAGAGGGCCTCCGGTTACCTCACTCACCGAACGAAACGCAGACACCTGGTTAATATTTTCGCATGGTTTAATATTGATATTATGTGTGGCGGGCCCTTCCCTGCTCCGAAATCCAGCAGTGGCCACTTACAAATTGTAATTTAACTTTTTTTTTACTTTATCTCTACTAACCCGATAATCTGTTATATATGTTTAGTATCACATATATATTGATATATTCATCACCGAGGGACAATGTTACAAAATGTTAACATTACCAAAGCATTGGAACATCTTTGACTTAACTTTTACTTCTGAGACAGTGATAATGCAATAGGTGGACGCTCTACTGACAGACGGACAAATATCATTTAGTACCTGTTAAGTCTCAGAACCTCATAAGCGACCTTTATATTTATTAACTAACAATGATGTTTATTTTGCAAGTAAAAGAGAAGTTGTTGAAAAAGAAGAGTTGTGTCTATGAATGTCCCGCTATTGGGAAAAGTTTTTTTTTTAATAATTTTTTTTTTTAAAAAGAATACTAGCAATGCTATTTAACTAACATTACTAATATTCCTGTTAACCCTCCAACTAAGCATTAGAGCTTGTATTTGGAGTGGTTCACGACAATAGTCGAATGGTGGGCTCGAACCTGCGACGTCATGTTTCGCAGTCCGCACCCTAACCCGTTAGGCTATTGGCGCATATAGATACAAGTAAAAGAGAAGTTGCCCTAGAGTTGTGTCTATGAATGTCCCGCTAGTGGCCCAATTTTTTTTTAATAGATTGGATTGACAAACGTTCTGACAGTCCACCTGACGGTAAGTGGCTACTGGAGTCTATTTACACCCGCTTACACCATCAATCAAAGGAGGTTAAAGATGCGTAATCCTTGAAGTACTAAGGAATGACTGACAGCGGAGAACTATACTGGCTCTTTGTACCTTTCAAATCGGAAGACCACAGTAGTTACACAGCTGTTTGGTGACAGTAATGGGTGAGAGTGTGGTACCCCCTCAGAGGAGTCCTAGACAGGGCTTCCGCGCTGGGGAGATGGATTGGCGAGTGCAGTGTCGAGGAGTCCATGCAATTTGGGTTCCGCATAGTTGGATAGATTTTCTGACATCTGTCTGTCGCCAGAACTTCGTTCGTTATTCAGCTGGGTGCACAGCATTAGGTTGATGCTTGGAGACAAAGTCGGTATATTTCATTTCACGCAATATAATGTAACATATTTCAAATAAACAATAACCTGTGTCCCACTTTCCCCCACACACATACAGCGAAAGACGTATGTCAGACCGTAGCAAGTGGAAGAAGATTGTCTCTACCTACCCCGTTGGGAACAAGGCGTGAATATATACATACATACCACTGATGTTAAGAACGTGATAGTATTAGACTGGCATACAAGAAGAAATATTAGTACATAAAATGTTGGCAAAAATAAGATCTTTTTCTCCCATTCAATCTGTAAAACTTTGCATTACTAACGTAATGTTAAATGAATACTTTCATTCAATTTCCCTTGAACGGTTCGAGTTCTCGAGTATTTACTTGAGATGTTCGCGACATCAAGTGCTATTGACTACTGAGCGATTTAAAAATAATTAACATTCGAAAGGTCTTAAGTACCATCGAGTGACGAGTTTCGTACATCGACCAACGCTTAATGAGAAAGTTACAAGATATATCTCGTAACTGTTTGATTGAGAACACTTTTCCAGTACTAAAGTGGAATTTTGAAATGAGCTGGAATTAGTGTTTAAATGTTAAAGTTGCGGACTGGAAATGCTCACAGCAGGGCGAAGGTCTCTTTCTCGAATATCTGATAGGGTTTAAGAGCCGGGAAGGGACCGCCGCGCCTTTTTTTTTTCGGGTGCCATATGACTCATCTTTATTATAAAACTATTGACTATACCATTCTATAATAACAACGAATACGTACCCGTACAACACCCCGAATATATCTGTAACAAAAGAATAATAAATTTAATATAACTATGAAAATCAACTAACAGATACATAAATAACCAATTATTGGTTAAAGAATAGCCGATAAAATAGAATATGGCACATTCGTAGAATATTAAGTATCGTATCATGACTAAATAGTTATTAATGGACGAGCGTTGTCTATGTTTCTTTTCATATCCTTTAAACATAAACACAGATTTTTTTTGATTTATAATAGCTTCTAGCCCGGCCCGTTACATTATGCATACGCATTACCAAATCAGCATCATTAAAGTGCGTGCGTTTCGGGTCCGATGCCATAGTAACCTTGAAATGCCTTCTAAACTATCGACCCCAACTTTCGGATTGCGCAACACCCCTGGACATGCAGGCCACGTACCGATACCGGTGTTGACAGTGACACGCTCCGAATCGGACGATGTCTCAAGGTATCGGAGCAGTGGCGAGTGGCGACCGCTGTACAGTGTGGATTGTGTCGGGGACAAGTAGTACGGTAGTCGCATAAAGTTCGGCGGAAAGCGATACGAAACGGCGGCCCGATAGTCGAACTGGTAGTGATCCTACCCTTCAAAGCTGAGAATGGCGGATTCTAATACCGCTACAGGCAAACAATCGTACGATGAACATAAACGTCTGTAGCCGAGTCGTGGAAATTTATATATTTATATATGACTAGGTATGTCCATGAAAAGAAATGGGGCCGGTTATAAAATTTATGTAATAAATTATGTTATAATGTTATGTTAATAAAATTTGTGTGGATTAGAAAATCTCGATTTTTATATCAATTAAAAAGCTAGAGACTCCGGGAGGTGCAGAGGGTTACACTCCGCTCTGCTGGGACCGCCGCTTTTATTTATCTATATAGGACACACATTTGAGATATAATGGACCATAAAATGAAATTGATTTTAAGAAGAACTATTTCGTAATTTCAAAAATATATTCAGTTTTTTTACGAAGATAGTAAGACTTTAGATGATGTAAGTTCTTGTTAAACGAATTTCTTATTCGTATCATAGATGTGCTGCTTTGATTTCTCTGGTCCTAAAGCAATTGCCAAAACTTTCTTCTATGGTAACATTTACGGCCGACTTCTGCATCACATCTATCGTTGGATTAACTCAGGCTATCATTTGATCCCAATCTCTATTTTCTTAAAGATAAAAATGTACAAATAGTATATGTAATCTATTTAATATGCTATAAAAATTATTCCAATCTGCTAAAGTAAGAAAAATATTTTATGAAATATTTAGATGAATAAATTAATACTCGATTATAGGGCAAGATTCTTCACCAAATATTCAAATGTGTCCGAGCTAGGGATCCGGGGCGGACAGATAGACCCTTTAAACAGCCAAACAATACCCTAAAATCTAAAAATATATCTCTTTGTACTCGTATAGAACAATTCAACACTTTTTTTTATGAGAATGGAGATAAAGTTCAAGCGGCTTACCTAATGGTAAGTGATAACCATCGCCCACGTACATCTGCTAACCAGAGGAGCTTTAGGTGCGTTGCCGGCCTTTAAGGATATTTGGCGGAAGAGAGGGAGGACGAGGAGTGGGGTTAGGGAAGGGGTGGTGATTGGGTCTCCGGTTACCTCGCTCACCGAACGATACTTAGAAGCACAAGATATGTATACTACACGCCGGTATTCTGCGAGGTCGTGGTGAGCTGACCCATTCCACTTACAACTACTTTCAACTCTTAAGCTCATTGCAGGAAGGCCAATGTACATGCGTAGCCCATATTCTTGGAGAAAAAGTTGGCATTGTCCCCTTTTCACCCATCAGTCTATCTGTTTATATGGATGATATCACCAATTTCAATAGAGCTTTCAAGACACTGGTGGCACAAATGAATACTTCAAGACAAAAAGTCCAATCTGCACTGGTATATCCACCAATTTTTGAGGAGCTCTGAGGAGACAGTGAATCTAAACAGATGGATTAGATGGTGCGGTTCAAGTTACAATGATCGTGGTCCCATTATGCAAGTAGAATAATTTCATAGGATTTAGTAAAGCAGTCACGACCTCCTAGATGACAACGCTTAACATTTCCGTGCTTGTCGTTGTTATGCATGATGTATAGGGCAGCTGAGCACTGCGAAACGCTTTTGTACGATATTTACATAAACATTCATATGCTATATGGTTGTATTTTGAATTATTATTCAGTGTGTATCTTTTTCCTAGCTATTATATAAGAAGTATTATACAAGAAGAAGTGTGGCGTCTGGTGGCACAAGAATCTCTTCTCGAAGGGGGTGTCTGGTACTGCGATCTTCAATCCGCTGGAAGTGCGTGGTGATTATGATAAATCCCTTTTATGGTTGAAGCCTATGTCCTGCAGTAGACTATTCACATACTGTTAAGGTTGCATACGTTGCAAGAGAATCACATCTAGAGATCTGAACACCAATATGTAAAACTATGGACCTAGATATAAGTATTGAATGAAATAGATAAATCAGACATAGTAAGAGATGAGAGATGACACAGTTACATCGCAGATGGATCAGTGTATGAGAAAGATCTGTGTCTCGTTAATAATGTTCCACTGGCTGTGTTGGACGTTAATGACCTCCTAATCATATTACGAGAACAGAGCTAAGTAATATTGAATATTGTGCATGATTGTTATTATTTTAATCTAATTTATATTTTGTTGCACTGGAAGCTTAACCTAAAAGTGTGAGTTCACCGGCTTAAGTTTTTAGTTGTTTTAGCACTCGATTGTCTTGGGTTTAATTACTGGTGCCAGCACTAAAAAAAATCCATTTGAAGTTCCTAGACAATAATAGAAAAGGACATTGAGAAAACCTGCATCAAAAAAAAATTCCCAGAAAGCTAGACCTTTAAAATCTTTGTCCTCCTAAATCCTCGTCTAATAAGAATTGTGTAGTAATGTGAGCTTTCCAAATTTCATTTTAATTTATTAATCTAATCGTATATTATTAATATATTTAAAAATTCTTACTTAATCTCCACATACTTTTGCCAAAATAAACATATTGCCAAAAGTATGATGACATTATACAAAATAATTGCAAGATCAAAAGGCAAATTAACTATGAAAAAGATCAGTCGGTCAAGTTAAAATTTTATATTTACTTGTCAATACTACAAGCATGTTAACATTTCAGTGGGGAAGGTCATGGTTTAAGATAACAACAATTTTTTTATCGAGTTTTCGTTAACTGTCGTAACTGGCAGCTTGATACCACAGTAGTCATCTCAAATTCTTAAACACAAGGCCTTTATAAATAGAACAGACTACTCTTGTATTTCTTCTATACGCGATAGAATCTGGAAGCAACGCCGATTGCCTTAGCAAGTTCCGAGTGAATAGACATTTTCTTGACTGGAGTTGAGACTTGAGAGAGAAGTTGAAACCATAGACATTCTATTGCTATAACACTTGAAGGGTTACGCTGAGGTAATCACCATTTATGACGTTTGATCCACTCGAAACGAGATGAAATCTTGATCAAACTTTGGCCTGTTCGGAATAAATACTATGTGACTAAAAGAAATCTCTGAAGCCACTTGGCCGCCGGCCGTTGGGTACGAAAGGTTATCGAATGGAAAATTGAAAACTATCTTGCACTCAGGTCTCAGGTTGCAGAAGGTCGATCACACAATGTTGGAAGGAAGTGGATGGATGCTGGGGACATTCCTTACCGGCCTGTAAACAGAACATAGGCCTGGTGTCGGCACTAACGAAATTGTTAATAGCAATTTCGAAATGCTGAATTAACCACGTACACGGCGGTGAAGGGTAAAAATCGTGAGAAATAATAAAAAAAAATATTTCGAGAATATGTGAAGCCCGCCAACCCGCACTGGAGCAGCGTGGCGGGCCCTTGCCGGCTCCAATACCCTCGCAGATGTTTGAGAAGGAGGACTTTACACTTACAGGCTGCTGCTTTACTTTACTTCTGCTCGCGAGTCTCTTCCGACGAAGCTGTCAAGGCCACCGGGCCAACAGCGTATATCAAATCTCGAGGGGGTTTTGTCTTATTAAGCACATATTGCTGATCCCGACATAACCTGTCACAGCCCTCAGTGACAGCAAGGCGGCGTGCACCTTTCCCCCACTTGATTAAAAGAATGCACGCTCGGCAGGCGGATTGGCGATTGCAGCACCTGACTTCTAGTAACTTAAACGCGTAAGTTCTGCAATGGCTCACAACAATGGAAGTTAAATTTGCAATGACAAATGCTGAGCCCCCACTCGAAACGACGCTCTAAAATCCGTTGATAATAGTTTCATTTCAAATGTGTAGGTTCGCGGAAATAGAATAAATCAGCATTTAAATAAATGACACGTGTAGAGTTGTGAGTATAGCCGATATTGTAACATTTATATATTATAACTTTGTCTGATATTTCATCATCATTTCAGCCTATCAGAAGTCCACTGCTGAACATAGGCCTCCCCCAAAGATTGCCACGAAGCTCGGTCCTGAGCCACCTGCATCCATCGACTTCCTGCAACACTGCGCAGCTCGTCACTCCATCTTGTGGGGGGTCGTCCTACACTGCGTTCGCCTGTACGCGGCTGCCACTCGAGAACCTTTTTTCCCCAACGGTTGTCAGTTCTGCGAGCTATGTGGCCGGCCCATTGCCACTTCTGATATTTAGTAACCAGAGATTATTATGAAATAAGAAAATTCATTAAAATGAAGGAACAGTGGTGCTCAATCACTTATTTATCACAACACTTCAAAGAGAAACGTCTGACTTGAAACTAAAATTCAAGCAATCCGTCCAGACGTAACTAAAAACATTACTTTTTTCTTTTTTATTAATATATAGATGAGCTGTATCTACTGCAGACACTACCGGCTCAATAGTGCTATAAGGCTGCGCTGAAAATCAGTGTTGCGGGAATCCCTAACATAAACTGAGCATTAGCATAGACCCATTTGTTGCGTCACACTGTAGCGCAGAAAAAAAAGTTTTTTTATTTTTCTACTTAGGTTGTTTTAGGTTTTATTTTAATGGTGAGGTGTAATGAATGGAGTTTCTTTCATTGTCTTTTAGTTTAAAATGAAGAGACAACAGAGCGTCCGCCGTTTAATGCGTCTTTTTTTTTTGTGCACGAAATGCGTGAAATGTTGGCGTACGTGAGGCTCTCTTCAAACGTATCGATTGTCGATCGCTAAATCATAGTCTCGTATACAGTCACGGTGTGCTGCCAATCGATATCTACGATAACAATTGAATCATCATGAAAACATTACTCATAGCGTTACGCAGCTGCGTCCTGTACTCGGAGAGTTTTGTTTTTTTTTTTAATTTGACCTGGTAGCTGTAATTAATAATTGGTGTCATGGTAATTACCATTTTCAGTGTCGTGCGGTGGCGGTGCGAATCAAATTATAATTAATCATTCATTACCACTTTAACTCGTTCGTTTTGTTATAGTCGAATATGGCAATGTATGTCTATCGAACGTAAGAATAACATCTTACGCTTGTAGCTCTTACGCCTCTTAGCATATCTCGGGATAGGCAGAGATGGTGGTGCTTTGTAATGAAAATGAGCGAGAATCATTCGTAGACATATGGAGCATCCAATTTCGCACACCGCGTGTCAAAATTGTACAGGTTATTAACCCATGCCTAATCTTCTGTAGTAAAAATATTTGAATACTAGCTTCTGCCCGCGACTACGTCTAAATGTTCCGCGTTTCCCCGGGGATATAAAGTAGTATATGTCCTTCAACAGAGGTAGTAAAGTATCAGCTTTTCAAATTTCATCAAAATCGTTAGAGCTGATTAACCGGGAAAACTTTTTTTTATGCTATGGGGGCAAACCAGCAGCTCCGCACGTTTTTTCTTTTTTTCTTGCTTGAGTGTCATCAGTTGTTGGCGGTTTAGATACGAATCGTTGTTTTTGGCCGGCGGTAAAAGCTCATAATGAACGAAGCCCTTCCAATTCTACCAAACACACAACATCATCTCATTGCGAGTTATATTAAAGCTTGACTGCCCTTTGATCATGATCTTCTTCGGACGTTCTTGACGTAGGTAATCCACTTTTAATCACCAGTGATCAATCATTTAAAAAACGGTTCAGTTTCATTAAGTTTGAATAGAGAATCGCAAATGTAGTATGTAGTACACTATTCATTAGGTTTCTTTCGGGGAGCTCGTGTGGCACCCAAACGTCGAGCTTTTTTTTTAAATCCAAACTTTCCCAAACATGTCAAAACTGTTTTGTGTTCAACCACTAGCTCTTCAGCTATGTCGTAACTAATATGCCGCTCTTACTCCACTATTCAAAAATGGCATCGACTTTGTCTGTAACCTGTTGATCAGGGCGACATCAGTATTCCCGGACTAAAAAAGCTTGAACCAATTTGCTTCTACTCTTACTGACACTCCGTTAAGTCCATAAACGTCACAAAACGTCACGATTTTGCGCACCTTGTGTCTCATTTTTTGCTTTTTTGTAATAAAACTACAAATGTACCGAATTTCTACATAAGATTCACTCATTTTGGCGGACAGAATTACAATAGAGAAATGGCGGGAAACCGCTTTTACTTTTTATTATGAAATGTCATCTATTTAATGGTGTCAAAACCAGCCAGATACAATCAGTACAACCAAAGAGATTTTACTGCAACTTTTTATTTATAAAATAAATTTAAAAACAAAAACTTTTTCCCTGACCCATTATTTGAAACGCAGAACTCTAAAAGTACCTTCAAATTCCATTACATTGATAATGAAGAGCCGATGACAGTTAAGATTAATATGTGATAAGGTGCGTCCTTCACATCATACTTTGGTTATATAATGCTTAAGATAAAGTTGTTTTAGTGTAATTTTATCATCGAATAATTTGTACTGTCACTGATGACGTAGTTTGAATGCAGCATGATAATGTCAATTAGAATTATAATCAATCGTTGTTTATAAACCATACACAAATCCCAACGAATATTTTTTTTTCATATTTACACTATACGAAATAATCGAGCCTTCTATTATTACGAATAAATACGTTAGGGTGTTTGCCTCACCTAAAGGCTTAAGTCAGAACTAATTATTTGAATAAGTTCAGCGATTTGTGGGAGGTCTTGAAGAAACGGATGACGTTGTCATCTTTCAGATATTAAACTTGTACAATGACGTAGGAGTCAGTTACTGTCACTGTCAATTTTAAAAACCTTTTTTATCTGTGGTTTCGGATTAGAAATTCCTACCCTAACCACCTTTCGATCTGCCTTCAAATCTGGAGACTCGAGTGGGATCTCCGGTGTTCGTGCCGATGAGCTTATCGAAACTTTAGGCAACGTCTGACGCGTTGTCCAAAAGAAGCTCTGATCTGAAGTGGGTTGAAAGGACCAAAAAGTCTAAACCTGTGACTGCACCTGGATTGGTACTGGCATTGGGTAAAACGGTCGTTAGAGCTTCATTTTCCGTACGTACTTATATCCCGAGTGCGTCAATGGTAAATTGAAGAGCACCTATGCGAAAAATCAAGCTCCACTTGCGACGGCCGGAGCCGGAATATGACCCCAAATGTATAAATAAATCGCATCAAACGGCCCGCGCCGACGTCTGGTGGGTCGGCCCACGTGCGACAGTGAAGGGGATTTGTAGTTTGCTTTGTTCCCTGTACTTTAATTTATTGTTTAGTCACTCAAAAAGATCTTCTACACTCGTATAGGTAGACCACGTTTGTCCAACTTAAGTCGCAGACCTCCCGCTTACACAAACTTTAGAGTTGGTAATTCAAAATTTCAAATATTTTCTCATTTTAGACCATTTTAAACCACTTGTATTAACTTACTGATAATTGGTTTAGAAATGATCTTAAAGATTTGTTAAATGGAACTTCCGAAATCAGCTTCTTACATACCCTCGCTGTTAAGGTTGAGTTCAATTAAAATATGAAATAGAAGAACAACTAACACCTTTTTGCACAGCGATCACTTTTTGAATAGACTTCAACAAAAGCAAGAAAGAGTAGAAAATTCATAAGAATTCTTCCCTTCCTTTCCTATTTAAAAATCCACTGCCTTCCTCCAGGGAAAAGCCATGAGAATCTCAATGGTTACTGTTCCAAAAATTAAGTACCCGATGACGGATGGCAGTGTACAAGACCCGAGGTGTCCTGTCCAACCGATCGCCAATACGCTTCCACAGCTTGGCGATAACGACTATTCCTCCTCATGGTGGAGTCCTAGGTCCCGCTGAGGGCTATTTATAGACTGTCAAGGTGAGGTAACTGATGATTCGCGTTATTTTAATATTTAGTCGTTACAAATTAGCATCGGAATGAGTTCCATATAATTTCAGTATAACGCGACGCTATTTTACTAAGATTTTTTAAGCTTTGTTGGAGTTATAAACTAAATCTTTTTTTTTAGAGCTTACTAACACTCCCTTAAGTGATATGTAAGTTCAACTTAACTGCACGTCATGTTTGTAGGTATCAGGTTTCTTATTGTTTCTGAACTATTCCAGATGTATTCAGTCCGACCCCTTGAAACATGATCTAAAATCAATAGGTGCCAAAATAGACCAAAAAAAAACATTAGGGGATAATGTATTCACGCCCTAATGTTTTTTTAACTCCTTTTCGTATTAGAAGATATAGTTCAAGTGTAGAGTATTATTTTAGAAATGAAGTTGGGTTATTTTTGAAAATATATTATTATTAATAAATTAGATTGCTTTCTAAGATTCGCATGGAAATAATCTGTAATTGATTATCGTATAGTCTGTAGAGCCTCGGTAATCATTTTACATCAGATGAGCCGCTAGGTCGTTCACCTCCTTTCCCATAAAAAAAAAACGATAAGGTTCGCGATGGTTGCGTTTATTTCACGTTGTCAACGAATCTTAATTGTCATACTCATCGCGCCACCTACCGGTAAGAGAGGAACAACGTCTGCCGGGACAGCTAGTTGAATTATAAATTAGAAATATTCTTATATCTGAAATTCTAATTAATTACCATGTAGGATATCAGCTCTAAACAGTTAATAAGAATAAAGTTATTTAAGCAACATGTTAATTGCGTAGGCGTACGGCGTGTTCAAGAACCCAGAAACCTATCTAGTGGTATGATTATCTTATAATATATGTTACAATAAGATAGAGCCGTGATAGCCTAATGGTCAGGGCGCTCAGTTTAGTTCCAAAGAGCGCGAGTGACCCGGGTTCGATACCCCGGTGCCGGCACCACTAAAACTGTTTATAGATATTTTAAGTGCTCTATTTACCACGTGCTCGGCGTTGAAGGAAAACATCGTGAGCAATCCTGCATGTCCGAGAAATAATAGAAATATTATTTCGAGGATATGTAAAGCCCGCCAACCCGCACTGGAGCAGCGTGGCGGGCCCTTCCCGCCTCCTAAACCCTCTCTGATACTCGTTTGAGTTTGAGAAGGAAATCTTTGCCCAGCAGTGCACTTACAGACTGTTAGTTTACAATGTAATGACATTACGTTACATTTCTATACCTAAAGAGCTGTTAGAGTTGGCATATATAGCGTTCATTACAAGAAAACAAACGTACTCTCTCAACTCTGTTGTACTAAGTCTGTCCCTCCGTCCGTCTGTCTGTCCTGGCTGTATCTTTTGAACCGTACGGATATGTATATAATATCGTAACAAATAATAATAAAAAAACGCAAAAATCCCCCATATAATGAACCGTTATTTTATTTGTTTCTGCTTCATCGAAAGAACAGTATCGTGCCTAAACAAACTTCCAACTTGGTGTAATTATAGTGCAAACTTTAAGAGTATTTTTTTGGCAAACACATAACACAGACATATTGTGTGGTTGTATGAAACCCACGGTGGATGTACGACTCGCGCTTGGCCGTTATTCTTATAATCTAATGCAGTTTAATATCGTCGTAAGAATATACCACCCTAAAGCGACTAAAGGAAAAAAGGAAAATAAACATTGAACAAGCTAAATTCTATGTCGAAGAATAAATGCCTTGATTTGATTTTAATTAAATAAAGAACTTTTTAGGCCTCTATTCTACTTACGCTCTCCTTTTCAACTCCGGCAACCTCAACACAATCGCAATTCGCTATACAAGCCCCGCGCCCGTGACCGCTCGGAGCTGCATTGGATTACCAGTCTCAATACAATTCGTCATCCAGCTATGATCAGCATTACTCATATTAACTCGTCTGAATTTAGACATAGATTAAACATTACACGAAACAGACCCGTCACGCCTTTTCTTAAAATCAACGTATATTATGATTTCTTATAAAACATGCAAAATGATAATAAATATTAAAGCTTACGAAACGATGCGATTGAAATTTTTTTTTTAAATCCATAAAAAATAGCGATTTACATTGTTAATTATAACGTTTTTTTTCGTACATAATTATAACAATATTGTTTTATAGTTTTGAATGTGGTAATGCCAAGCGCCACCGCAGTAGTACCACGGTCTCGCAGAATACCGGCCTGAAGTAGAGGGATCTTGTGCTTCTGCGTTTTGTTCGTTGAGTGAGGTAACCGGGGGCCCTCTCCCTCGCAATCCAAGCAGATGGCGGGCTATCTCGAAGGAAATACCAGACCAAAATTAAACGGACCGATGACGTGGAGCAGGGTCCGAGGTGCGAGGTATTTGGTACTTCGATCGCTTATCCGCTATCCGAGAGTGGCGGTTTTAGCAAACCCTCCTTATAAGAGAGGCCTATGTCCTGCAGTGGCATATTTACAGGATGTTAAGGCACACTAAAACACATTGACGCCTCTGAAACATTTCTCCGACTACTCTTTGAGATGAGCGTTACACACAACATATTTAGGGACGACTCAGACGGGACGAGGATTGCTTGGGTCGAATTGATTATGGCTAAATACACAAATTGGCCTTAATTATAACATACAATTGGGCACAATTTAGCGTGGCTGACTGTGATTTCACGCGGCGCAATGATGACTTCCTTGTAGTATTTACGTCTAGAATTATTTCATTTATATTTCATCGTCTTACTTCTTTTACATTACATATTCTAACTCTTTATTCAAAATAGGCACTGGTGAAGGTGGATTGCAATTACTAAAATTTATGTGAAGGCCTTTTGGCTTCCTCCCCCTCTGTATCGGGTATACGGTCGTGGGAGCATTGTTTTTTAAGAGAAAGAGGGTAAACGAGCATGCGGCTACCCTGATGGTAAGTGATTACCGTCGCCCACGTACCTCTGCAACACCAGACGAGCTGCAGGTGCGTTGCCGGCCTTTAAGGATAATTGACGAATGGGAATGACGATTTTTTTTTATTTATTGAACACGAAGTCACACAGTATAAAATACATAAAAATTATATTGATTAAGTAAAATACAACTTAATGCCAATAAGGGACTTCATTATTTATAATTAAAAGAACGTGATAATATATACAGTTACAGGTGATTATTACTAAGTAACAAACAAAGAAAGCGACATTATGCAATTTAGAAAATAATATATAAAAAAAAAACTTGGGATGTGGAGGGCCTGATGGAGAAAGGCGATGTGGGCCCTCCGGTTATATTACTCACCGAACGAAACGCAAAAGTACAAGGTGCTTCTAATTAACGCCGGTATTCTGCAAGACCGTGGTCCCTATCGAGCCCGCCCATTCAAGTAAAAGCCGCCTATTGACTCTACCACGTAAGCTTTCGTCTCGATGTAGTACTCAGTGAATTTTAGCCGAGCAGTATAGGCGTAAGAATCGTCACCCCCCTTCCTCCCCGTGAGTGTAAGAGACGACTAAGGGAAAAGCCTTCTTCTATCTTCCGAAGAAGCAAAAGTGGATCGCGGAAGCCGTTTGGCACGTCGCTCCTGCTCAACGGAGATCTGTTAACACTGCCCATACTCACGTGATTGTTGAAATAGATTTCTGTTGAGTTTCTCTAGTGATTGACAGTGGTCTCTCCTCTGTCAAGAACAACAAAGAAGGACTTATTAAGAAACGGTGATAAATTGTAAAGAATAATCAAGGTTGGAAAATGAAAGTTTAATTTTGTCAAATATTTGTAAAATAAACCATTTTTTTTTATCTTCTTTGACGGCCTACATAAGCCCACTAAACTTAGGTCTCTCTATGAAGGAGGCAATATAAGCTGGCATGTCAGGAACACGATACGAATAGCAGGCTAGTGGAAACTGTCCATGCGGTAGGAGCTAAGTTTTGCAGGACCCGCCGCACGAACAAGCCCCAAAAGCTCTCTGATCACACTCTTAAACTCATGAAAGCCAGGCGTGAGATAAAGCTGCAGTCTACAACGGATGCGTCAGCGTATCGGCTACTGAATAGACAGATCTCCAAATGTATGAGGTAAGACTTACGCAAATTCAATACAGCCTGTATTGAAAAAGCGATAGAGCGGAACCAAGGCTCCAAAGTCTTCGCCAGAGATCTGTCTATCGGAAAGAGCCAACTGACCAAGCTGAAGACCGAAAGCGGCGCAGTCATTTCCGCTGGAGCCGAGATTTTGAGTGAGATCGAGAGATTTTACGGACAGCTGTACACAACGTCGTTGAAACCACACACTGATGTGAGTAACGACCCAAGAGCCAAGCTTATCCGACATTACTCCGATAACATCCCGGACGTCAGTCTGAGCGAGATTAGGATGGCTCTCAAACAGCTTAAAACGGCAAGGCGCCGGGTGAGGACGGAATTACAGCTGAGCTTCTGAAAGCGGGTGGAAAACCGATACTTGTTGTCCTTCAGAAGCTGTATTACGCCGAAAGCGTGGAGTAGAAGCGTGGTTGTCCTGTTCTTCAAGAAAGGGGATAACTGCCTTTTGAAGAATTATAGACCGATATCGCTTCTAAGCCGCGTCTACGTGCTGTTTTCGAGAGTCATCTCAAATCGTCTAGTGAACAGACTGGACGACTTCCAGCCTCCCGAACAAGCCGGATTCCGAAAAGGCTATAGTACCATAGACCACATACATACTCTTCGCCAGATTGTACAGAAGGCCGAGGAGTACAAATTGCCATTATGTCTGGCGTATGTGGACTATGAGAAAGCCTTCGATTCAGTCGAAATTTGGGCGGTGCTACAGTCTCTCCAGCGGTGCCAGATAGACTCTCGGTATATCGAAGTGCTGAGGTGTTTGTACAATGAGGCTACGATGTCTATCCGAGTACAGAATCAGAGTAGGAAACCAATCCAACTGCAGAAAGGTGTAAGACAGGGTGATGTCATATCCCGAAACTCTTCACCGCTGCATTGGAAGATGTTTTCAAGCAGCTGAACTGGAAAGGATACGGTATCAACATCAATGGCGAATACATCACTCACCTTCGATTTGCCGACGACATAGTTCTTATGGCAGGATCGCTGGAGGAGCTTAGTACAATGCTCAATGACCTCAATAACGTCTCCCAACAGGTTGGTCTTAAGATGAACATGGACAAGACGAAGTTCATGTCAAACGTCCATGTCACACCAATACCGGTTGTTGTTGGGAACAATAGGCTCGAAGTTGTAGACGAGTACGTATACCTGGGACAAATTGTCCGATTAGGTAAGTCCAACTTCGACTCAGAGGTCAATCGACGAATCCAACTCGGCTGGGCTGCGTTCGGGAAACTACGTCATATCTTCTCGTCGAGTATACCGCAAAGCCGCAAGACGAAAGTATACAATCAGTGCGTGTTGCCAGTGATGACATACGGATCCGAGACTTGGTCCTTCACTGCAGCCCGTATGAGGAAGCTCAAAGTTGCTCAGCGCGCTATGGATAGGGCTATGCTCGGTGTTTCTCTGCGTGATAGAGTCTGCAACGATAATATCCGCAGCAGAACTAAGGTAACCACATAGCCGTAAAGATCAGCAAGCTGAAGTGGCAATGGGCCGGTCACATAGCTCGCAGAACTGACAACCGCTGGGGAAAAAAGGTTCTCGAGTGGCAGCCACGTACGGGCAAACGCAGTGTAGGACGACCCCCCACAAGATGGAGTGACGACCTGCGCAGTGTTGCGGGAAGTCGATGGATGCAGGTGGCTCAGGACCGTGCTTCGTGGCAATCTTTGGGGGAGGCCTATGTTCAGCAGTGGACTTCTAATAGGCTGAAATGATGATGATGTCAGGAATGGAAGATTTGTAGAAGATTGGCCGGTACCTTCGTGCTATAGATACCGTACACCATTACTATTCTGTGAGATTTGGGTTCGGCTGCATCTTTACTGATCATTAGGCTAGGTATGATATATAAAGGGACTATTTGCTTTAATTTTTTTTTTAATTACGTCGTTTCTTAATGAATCGTTCCTTGCGTTTTGTGCTTTAGGCAGTATAGTTTTTTTTTTCTCTTAAATGACTACGTTTACAGCCTAAAGCTCAAAATAACAAGGCAATAAAACGGAAGCCCTGCAGTGTCTTCCTATTAAATCAGCATAAGGATAATGAACAACATTCATAAAGCATGGGCATGCGACCGCATAAGTGATCAGCCGCCATCTTTATTAACCGTAGAGTCTTGTTGTCAGGGTAAATGTAGGCACGTTTTGAACTGCCCATGGGGATAATGATCGGTCCAATTTAGTGTGAAATTACTATCTACATAGAGCTATGTAGAGCCGTGGAAGCCTAATGGACAGAGTTCACTTTAGTATCGTAGAATGCGAGTGACCTTAGTTTGATCTCCAGTATCACCACTAAAATTGTTAATAACAATTTTAATTGCAAGCCAGATGGTAAGTGATAATCGACACCCACGTACATCTGCACAACACCAGAGGAGCTGCAGGTGCGTTGCCGGCCTTTAAGAATATTAGAGAGATATGACAGATGATGGGAGAGGGTTGGGGAAGGGTGGATTTGGGGAAGTGGGCCTCCGGTTACCCGACTCGCCGGATTAAACGTAGGAGCACAAGATATCTCTACTAAACGCCCGGTATTCTGCGAGGCGGTGGTACTAAGCTCAGCCGAGCCCATTCGGGCAACAGCAAAAGCCGCCGCTTGGCTCTACCACGTTTACGTATTTATAGCCTTCACTGCCATAATTCTGGGATATATTTTTCTATTTTTAGTTTTGTTATCATATTTCATTTTATTTTTATTTATTTACAGAATCCACAGCTTTTTAAAATAGTTTACAATACTTTAACCGTTTTTGAACTTAACTTTCTGCCAAAAAGGAAAACATTATTTATTATTACTATAACTAAGATAGTAGAAAGCTGTACACAAATCTATATAACGATATTCAACAAATTTCAATTCGATAGCTCTTCACGATAAAATCTTACAAATTTCATAAATGGCGGAATGCGGATCATAAATTAAACAAAGATGGCGTCGCGCCCACGACATTAAACATATTGGCAACACCGAGCTAATAATACTAGTAAATTAAATGATATATGACGCCGTAACATATAAGCTTAAGTTTTAAGAATTTTAATTAACGTACGATAAAAACAAGTAATCGGTTTTAGACTGTATACCGCGAAAACTACATTCTATGTAAAAAAAAAACTGATAAATTACTTCCTGAGTTGTTTAAGTTAAAAAAAATTCTTTAACAGAAATTTAAAAACAAATTTAAGTCTATAACTCCACGTAAGATAACAGAGGTTATGCTGTCTTTGTTATTAGAGTCCGATATGTTATGTTTTACGACGTGAACCACCACTCCACTTTTTCCGGGTGTCGTAAGAAGTGACTAAAAAAAGAAGGAAGGTAAAACCCTTGAAATTACATTCTGCCTACACCTGTGTATGACAGGCGTGAATGTTTATATCTTATTTATTCAGCACTTCTGTCCGATAAGATTGAAAGACGCGTACTCCGTAGATCAGACCAGAATTAATAACTGAAAGCTGAAGGTAGCCCGAGTTGACAATGACATCTGGACGTCTAACACCTCAGTCCCCCCGCGACCGCGGCTGCTGTAAAACAATCGAAACGTCGGGAATATAAAAACTTAATTAAACGCGACAAAATCTGTAAATAATAGTTTCATTTCAAAAAAAATAATGCATTAAAATTCTTTTTTGTATGTATGTATGTATATATTCACGCCTTGTTCCCAACGGGGTAGCCAGAGACAATCTTCTTCCACTTGCTACGGTCCTGACATACGTCTTTCGCTTCTCCCACTTTCATCAATCTTCGCATGCATACTCGTTGGTTTAGAGTATTCTTGACCTGGCCTCTTTTCAGAACATCTCCGATTTGATCGTAAAATGTTCGTCTAGGTCTTCCTCTCCCGACTCTACCATTTACACTCGCCTCATATATTTGTTTCGTCAACCTACTTTCATTCATCCTCTCCACATGTCCAAACCAGCTCAGCATCCCTTTCTCAATTCGTGTCACTACATCGTCTTTCACGCCACAACGCTCTCTGATCACATTATTTCGAAAAATTCTTCTTTTGACCTAATATATTGATATTTCGTTTATCGATTGTAATATTAACAATTCATGTCGTTTCGTAATGAGGTTCATTTAATGGAGAAGAAACAAAAGAAAGAGAGGAAACTCCATGGGTTTTTTGTTATTTTTTTTTCTACATACCAAATTATTCGAAATGGAAAGCAACAGATCGTCTCACCGCCAGCTAATGTTTCCGTCTGTCGCTGTCACTATGATGAAGGTCTTATTTGCGAGGGTTCTGGAGCCGGGAAGGGTCTTCACCTGTCCTCGTAATCATTTTTAATATTATTCCTCAGACATGCAGGTATCATCACGATGTTTTCCTTCACCGCCGAGCAAGTGGTAAATATATCACTCAACATTGCTTATAACGATTCCGATCTATCGAACCCCGGTCACTCGCGCTCTACGAAACTAAAGTTAACTCCCCGACCGGTAGGCTAATATATTGAAGACAATTACAAGAGAACATGAAAATTATTAAAAAAACCTATGCTGTATTTTTGCGTGACAATACGCCGACTACTTTCTTTAACTTTACTAAATTATCTAAAACGATACAATGTTGTCCCACTGTAGGACTTCTGTGTCGTGGCTGCGGTTTCAGACAAACATAAATAGCACATCCACAAACATCCAGACACCGAAAAAGAATCTATGTATATATTGCCATTGCTGAAGTCGAGTACTTTTTATATATACACACACATATATATATAGGAAAGGTGAGAGATATAGAGCCGTGGTTGCCTAGTGGTCAGGGCGTTCAGTTTAGTTTTAAAGCGTGTGGGTGACTTGGGTTCGATCCCCAGTAGCCGTCACCACTAAAATTGTTAATAGCGATTTTAAGTGCTATTTACTATGTGCTAGGCGGTGAAGGATAACATCGTGAGGAAACGTGGATATCTGAAATATAAGAAAATATTATTACGAGGATATGTGAATGCCGCCAACCCGGTGGGGCCTTTCCGGCTCTAAAACCCTCTCAAATACTCTAATTTGAAAAGGAGGCCTTTTCCCAGCAGTGAGCACTTACAGGCTGCTACTTTACTTTACATATATTACTTAATTACATCAGCAATTTGCTAATATGAAGTATATTCTGCTATATATTCCACCACAGCAGCCAGCTCATGTTAACATCTCACTTTAAACTCTTACGATAGTGTCCCAATGGATTTGTCCCGTAATCAATACTGCTCCTTTTACTTATGCTTCCACCTTTCCACGCGTTACAGGTGTGAAATTCCTCACGTATTACACTGAGGTCCAATACTTAACCGTTAACGAATAGTGTTTAGAAATAAACAGTTGAAACATCACTCTAGATAAGAGCTGCATATAGATAACAAACGTGATAAGTTGACATCCAATCCACAAGCCATCTACATACATACGTGCTAGAGTCGAGCAGCGGCTTTTGCTGCTGCTCGAATGGGTTCGCTGAACCGGGGTAGTATCACGACCTCGCAGAATACCGCCGTGAAGTAGAGGCATCTTGTGCTTCTGCGTTTCGTACGGTTATCAACCGGAGGCCCACTGACCTTCCCCATTCCACCATCCTCAACCTTCCTACCAACTCCCAAATATACGTAAAGGCCCATAACACACCTGCAGCTCCTCTGGTGTTGCAGATGCACGTGGGCGATGGTAATCACTTACCATCAGGTGAGCCAATTGCGAAACGAGCAAGCGGCATATTTTAAAAGTACAGACCTTAAAAAACCGTCCTGGTAAATTTAATATGGCGAAAAGAGCTTAATTCTCCATGATCAGTATAGAAATAAGAATATATAAGAGAAAACAATATACTGGAAGAAATAAAAGTAACATATTAATAGGTAAGTAAAAAATTGAAAATGTTTTCCACATAGATAACGTACCCACAATAACTGTTAAAGCGAGGTCATTGAACTTAAGTACCGTGGAAGACTGGAAGGATGGAGAGAATTGTAGGGGAAGTGAATAAATAAGTTAGGGACATATTGCCTTAAAGTGTTTGTGAAAGAATTAAGAGATTTATTACGTTTAATGTATAAGATTAAAATCAAAGTTTTTATTCATTTTTTTATATATATTTTTTCAATTACTGTATGATACTTAAGGCAATACAACTTTAAGACACACCTTGGCAGCGATAAACTCATTCCCAGGGGTTACAATCATCCATATATCCTTTTTTATTATAATAACCCTTTTTGTAAAGTCTTTGTTCAATTTTTTTTTAACTTATTGATAGGAACAAACGTATGGGGGCAATCCCATGAACGTCTCTATGGAGTCTACAGAACGTTAACTCCAATGACAAAGAAAAATCTTATAACGATACATATGGTTTTGAAGAAAAAGGTTATCCTTGGATCGAAAGAGAACATAAAAGAAGCAGTGAATTTATTATTGTATATTCTATATGTAATACACTTGAATAGAAGAATAGTCATCCCTTCCACTAGTGCGTGAACTATAACCCCTTGTATAAGAATGATGTTTCTGATACATTGAATATTGTATTTACGTAAACATTGGAAATAAAACTGTGAGCACATTCCGCGTTGATCGGACCAAAATTAATAATAAAAAAGTTGAAATTAACCCGAGTTAAATAAGATATCAGGACGTCTAAAACTCAGTCTATAAAATCAAAAGAGATAAAATCCGTAAACATCAGTTTAATTTTCAACCTAGGCTATTGTTCACTGGAAAAAGTTCGTACACTAACTCGGTTAAAGTTATAAAATCAAACCGCAAATATAATGGTAATAGGATAACTGTTTTATTTATTAGATGATACGATAAGTGAAACGAAAAGTACTCAATCAGGATATGAGCACTTGAAAGGTACTCAGCGATGTCATTCACCTTCACTGGCCGTATTGGGCATCATCGGGGTTAGCATTTTTTGCGTTCGCTGTTAACCCCGTGGCACAATGGGAGCAAACACCAACAAATAAATAATTCTATTTATTGTGCAGATATATTTCAATGTCTACTCCGTAAAGAAAACGTTTGTTTACATTAGGAAATCTGTTTATGTTTAAAAAAAAACACGCATATCTGATCGGTGTGTAATTATTAATTAAACAATAAATATTAATTAACAATTAATATTACTCAATATAGAAGTTTTTATTGCTGTGTATAACTAATGATCAGCAGGGCGCACGATTTAATTTCATAGTGACAAGGATTCGATGGCGGGTGCCAGCAAATTGTTAACACCAATTTTAAATGTTGAATTTACCAAGTGCTCGACGGTGAAGGAAAACATCGTGATGAAACCTGCATGGCTGAGAAATAATAAGATATATTATTTCGAAGACATGTGAACTCCTCAATAATTACGAGGAAGCTTTTATCCAGCAGTGGGCATTTATATGCCGTTACTTAACATTTAATTTACTGTAGAAATATGCACAAACTTTATTTATAAAATTATATTAAATAAATAAAGCTTGTGTATGTTTCTAAATTAATATATTATACACTTCCAATTTAAAATGCAAGACACTCAAAGCTAGCCGAACAGTTGCACGTGAACATTGCACTCAAATTCGTCCCTGAAATTATACTCTCTTCGCGCATCAAGAAGTTTTACGTCAATAATTACATAACTAATTAATTTTTCATAATCTTAACCATAATCATATATTTGCGAAATATAGGTATGTTTTTTTTATGGGAAAGACGGCAAACGAGCAAGCGGTTCACCTGAAGGTAAGTGATTACCGTCGCCCACTTCCGTCTGCAACAACATAGGTGCGTTGCCGGGCTTTAAGGGTATTTAGGAAATGGAAGGGAGGATGAGGAACGGACGAAACGCAGAAACATAAGATGCCTCTACTTCACGCCGGTAATGTTGAGAATTATACATTGCTTCGCTCTATTCAACAGAGTGTGCAATTATTTAAATGTTCGCTAAAAGATTGTCATATTATTTAATCATTAATATTAAACATGTCATGAAATTAATAGATTGATATGAAAATGTTTAACATGTCTCTTATAATACCTGCCCTTTTGCATTAGCGTGAACGTAGTGGGTGCCAACACACTAAACTTGATGAATAGGAATGCACACCACGATAGGCGAGTGGTTAGAGAATTAGCCTTCAAATCAGGTTTGATCCCCTACGCGAGGGACTCTCAATATCTCCCCAACTTTACGAGTAAAGACTGTGGCATCAATGGAATAGCGTAAACATAATAAACAAGCGACGAATGTGGGACAAGTGTAATGTGATTACATGTAGAATGATGGAATCTCGTAGCCCGAAGGTGTTTTAGTGATGAAGAAAGTGGAACTTATTTTAATGGGAAATTAATTTGATCGTTTACGAAATACCAATTAGATTTTTTTTCTTCGTCTGTTTACGGGATGTAAATTATTGTAAGAAATTTCGATAACTTTTCCTAGAACGTTTTAATACTGAAAAAGTTTTATTGCAGTATATTTTTCATTTTTAAACGATTTCAGATTTTCACAGACTCAGCATTGATTACTATTGTTAGCGGGAGAGGAGAGTACCAGAGCTTTTATTAACGTGACCATAATATGAAATTGATCCAGCCGTTATTCGTATATAAAAATTCGTTACGCAGTTTCTCTTACGAAGCCTAAAATTTCAGGTTACGTTATGGCTCTAGCCAAGCGGCGGTTTATGCTGCTACTCCAATGGGTCGGCTCGGGTTACTACCCGTACCGTGGTCCCGCTGAATACCGGCGTGAAGTAGAGAGTCATCTTGTGCTTCTGCGTTTCGTTCGGTTCCCACTCTCTTTCTCCCAACCTCTTAAAGGCTGGCAACCCACCTACAGCTCCTGTTGTTGCTTATGCACATGAGCGACGGTATTCACTTTCCATCAGTTGAGCCGCTTGCTCGTTTGCCCCTTTACCATAAAAAAAAAGTTGAACAGTGTGTTCCGCGTAAGAATTCAACAGCATAATTATGTTAAGTCAGCTAACATACAGAGCTAAGAACAAAACGGAAATATAAACGATCGATTTTGAATCTAGAACGCATAGCTTTGACAGGCTCGCCCACGGCCACGCGGTCAACAGATTCAAAACAAGGTAACTGTCACCTCATCTCACATCACTTAACCGCGCTCGGTTTCACAATCTAACAAGCTAACAGTCGTGCTTTCCAGCATCTCGTTATCCAATAGTGAGAGTGAATCATTAACAGATTGGTCAAGGTGGCCGGAAACCGGTCTCGGCACGTTCATAAAGAGTTGTAAAAAGATACAAATATAAATAACATCACATATATCTAATGTCATCGGTACGTAAAGATTTACCCAAAAAAACAAGCGAAGCTCTCGTTTACTGAGTTCTCTTAATCCGGCTAGAAATTTAGCCAGATTACAGACAGTAACAGATAGTGCGCTGGACCATATCAGCCCACCCACAAGTCTTCCCGTCGGCTTATGTTGTTTTATTTATCTTGCCGTCTGATAAAGAAGAAGAAGAATCCTGGAACTTATTAACATTTCAATAGAAATAATGTTACTAATGATATTGCATTCCTAGCACACAGCAATCACCAGCTAAAAGTTCTGCTCCAATAATCCGACAGTATGTTTATAGAGTAAGCCTTTAAAAATCGTTATTAGCATAAATCCTATAAAATAAGAACATATGCTATCCTATACTTTACGCAAGCAGTGTATATATGTGCATAAATGTAATCGGTTTCTAAACGCCGATACCACATGACAATTTACAACCTAAACAGTTTAATTAATTCCTTTTTAAACATATGTACGTTGCACAATAAACGTAAAACTAACCACGAACAAGCACCACCCCTCGAACAAATGCGTTTTATAAGCAATAATCGCACACCATCGCTCACGATAATCATACAATAATCTATGGCTTTTATTTTCGCAGCGGCAACACTGGTAGTAATAGACCATATTATTCAATTGACAGTGTGCCGCGGACACAGGGCTGTCACATAAATCTCAATGGCGACCGGAGAACCAACAAGGGTTCGCCCTATCTCATGGCTCCGATGCTATGTGGAATTGAGTTAAAAAAAAATATAGATTGAAGTTCGTGATTAGTTCATACGGCTTCCGTTTCAGCTGTAACACGAATCGTTATTTTTATTGAAGAACTAATTCATTTATTATTCATTGTCAGTCTGAAACCATTTTGGTAGTAAGGACACAAGTTGTTAAACGTGGTAGAGCCAAGCGGCGGCTTTAGCTGCTGCTCGAATGGGCCGGCTCGACCGGATTAATACCACGACCTCGCAGAATACCAGCGTTAAGTAGAGGCATCTTGTGCTTCTGCGTTTCGTTTGGTGAGTGAGGTAACCGGAGGCCCACTCCCCGTCCCCATTCCACTCCTTATCCTCCCTCCCATCTCCCAAATAGCCTTAAAGGCCGGCAACGCACTAGTAGCTCCTCTGGTGTTGCAGATGTATGTGGGTGACGGTAGTCACTTACCATCAGGTGAACCTATCGTTGCTCGTTTGCCGCCTTTCCCATAAAAAAAAACTAACTTATCTTTAATATTTATTACCTCCGCCATAACATTTGTATAGGAGACCATAACAATACAGAAGCTTTCTCAGCTGGCTACTTATCCTTGTATCAAATGTATCAAACTATCTGAGAAGCGTGCATTGCAATTAACTCCCAAGGGCCCAAATCTCCTAGACGGGTCCAAATCGGTTGAGAGTATAAATGCAAATGTTACTCTGTTACGTTTTCACTACTAAACTGCTAAACCGATTTCGATGATTTTTTTTGTAGAGATTCATGGAGCCCCGAGGAAGGACATAAGCTACTGTTTTCCTGGAAAACCTGCATTACCATTTGCACACGGATAAAGTCGCGGGTGGAAGTTAGTTATACTATAACTTCCATTAATTACAGCAATTAACATCTTAACGACTTTACAACTAATAGGCTTCATGAGGAAGTTTAAAGCTGCTCAACAGGCTATATAATGTTTCTATCTGCAATGATGATATCCGCAGCAGAACTAGGGTATTCAATAATCGTAAACATGACTAAGATGAAGTGGACAAGAAAGATTCTCGAGCAGAAACTCGTATAAACAAACGAAATGAAGGACGATCCCCACACGATGGAGCTAACTGTACGGCAGTGACTTAGGACCGTACTTTGTGGTGAATTATAGGAAATTTCGTTGCTAAACATGTTCTCATAACAGAACTGAAATGATCACAACTACACTTGTGGTAGGAGATAATCTACGACAGCCGAACGACGGAGCTGACTCTAGACCGCTTCCATCCCCTAAACCATTATGTTATTGCCATTTAAATAATCGTTAGTATTGGACGAAAAACCAGCGACTGGTATTTGCATTTTATTTACTACTAGATGAAGTACCTTGAGTTATCGGGATATGTACTCATAAAAACCACCGTAGCTTCAACAACCCCTCTAATTACCATCTTAATTTTTTATCATCTCGATCGTAGTCTTATAGATGAATCGGGCAACTGGAACATAGTGGAGCAGAAAGTCTCTGTGGTAGCTCAAGTAGAGAAACTATAAAATTATAAACTAATTACTAAACTGCAAAATTAGGTAAAACATAGCATGAAGCAATCCTATCACAACTAAATAAAAACATCAAGAACCGTCAATTTTTTTTCACCGTTAAATCCCCCTAAACATACATACGAAGAATGTTATGTATAAGTATAGGATACGGATTGCAAGGTTTTCTAAAGCAAACTATACTTTACGCATACCGATCGAAATTGAAACAGGTTTATGTGAACCAGAGGACGTCGACCGTGAATATAGTCAATTAGATCATAAACAAACAGATGGGATTTAATTATGATTACCTAACACATTTTATGGCTGCATAATCTTCACGGCAGTTCAGTAATACCCTACAAAGTGTAGATATGAGAAGGAAGCTTAGAACTCACAACCCAACCAGAGAAGTAACACCACTAATTATTGTAAAATTTTGCCTAATTACGTACGCACGTTATAAAATAACTTCGCGCCAAAATAGCTGTCATTCTTTTTGTAATGGCGCATGACAGGTGCGACGTTCGGATACGGCGGACGGCACGCGGCACCGCGGCCCGCCGACTATTTCCGAACGTCTTTTTTCAGACGGATTTAACCGCCACCCATTCAACCGATCCTGACACTTGCCCCGATCGAATTCCTTATATTTTTTTTGTTCGTACCGCATTTTAGTAGGAATGTTTTTAATAGTAGAGTAAAATAATAATATGTAAAACATACAAAATTAAACAGGATTTACGCAATATTGAATATAAAGTAGTTAACTGTTTTGGCGTTCCAACTTCCGATGGATTATAAGGAAATCTTAAGTGACTACATTTAATATTGAAGAAGCAAAAATTATAGCTCTCATTAACGCTAAGTCTTAAAAATTGAATATTCACATTAAGAGCGTCTTCATCATAGACCAGTGAACCAGATCTGTAAAGAATATCTCAGATATATCTAGTACGTTGGAGAGTGCATGGTAAGAAAGTAACGAGGTACCTGTTCCTTATTATTCTTGGAACCCACTCGAACAAAAGTCGCACTTTCTGATGGATATCATTTTTTTTAATCTAATTTAGACTTTGACCATGTCCGAATTAATTTAGCTTTTAAAACAGTGATAGAGTGTTGATGATTGGTAGTTTCGGAGTATTTCAAACGTTGTATACCAACTCACACGCTCTTTCCAATATTTGTAAAGATTAAAAAGATCAAACATTTACCACATCTTTTCAGTCATCACTGGCAACACTAAGATTTATTGGCGTCATTCGAATTCCCCAGTAGACGTCTCTTCAAGACTCATTAAGTTCAAATTACAACAAATAAATCCCTTATTTGGATTTATTTGTTGTAATTAACATCATTATCTTAAGTTATAAAAAAAAGCACTTTACCAATGAAAAGTGCGTACAATCTGTTTCCGTTTTCTTTAAACAACGAAACGATGAAGTTAACAAAACATTTAATCTGTGAATAACATTTTTGCAATTCCAAAAACCTGTTAGAAGAATTTAAAATTAATCGCTCGTTATTTTAATCAACAATGGAACATCTTCATTTCATTAACACGTTCACAGATTGCATTCTCTGATTCATAATGAAGATAGAATAGACCGACAGTTTCCAGTTACAGGTTATTTGGTAGTTCGTCTTTGTAACGGTGTTTCTATGGTCATGTGACAATATGCTTGACTATTAGCGGGCGCATAAGGTAGAGACAAGGTAAGGTTACAGAAATTTGGGCGATATTATATATATACATTACATACATGCATACATATCTTCAAGCCTTGTTCCCAAAAGGGGTAGGCAGAGACAATCTTCTTCCACTTGCTACGTTCCTGATATACGTCTTTCGCTTCTCCCATTTTCATCATTCTTCGCATGCATGCTCGTTGGTTTAGAGTACTCTTGAACTGGCCTTTTTTCAGAACGTCTCCGATTTCATCGTGAAATGTTCGCCTAGGTCTTCCTCTCCCGACTCTATCTAACCTTAGGTTGACGATATGAATGAACCTTCATTCATCCTCTCCACATGTCCAAACCAGCTCAGCGTGCCTTTCTCAATTCGCGTCACTACATCGTCTTTCACGCCACAACCCTCTCTGATCACATTATTTCGAACCCTGTCAGTTATCTTCACATCAATCATACTTCTTAACGCACTCATTTCTTCTGCATTTATCCTGTTTTCCTGCCTCTTCTGCCATACCCAGCTTTCGCTTCCATATGTTAGTGTTGGTGTTGGGATCAAACGAGCTTTGTGAGATTCCCCGTTCACCATATTACCTGCCATCGCTCTCCTTTCGATGTCACATTCGTACCTTCTCTAAACATTGTTCCCAAGTAAACAAACTCATTCACTTGCTCTAAACTATCTTCCCTAATCTTGATACATACTTCCGTCATCCTCTCTTCTCTTTCAAACACCTTTGTCTTATTAACGTTAACTTTCTTTCCCTTTCTTTCCAGTGCCCCATTCATTATTGTCACCATTGCCTGCACTTCCTCAGCCGATGACGCAAGTAAGACTTGATCGTCGGCTTTATATATATGATATATCGGTAATATATTTAGCGTAAAATGTGATAGCAAAACACCAATGCTTGACGAACAAGTGTTGTCTAGTTCTGAATTCGAGATCTAATTTATCTAAAGCCAGTACTTATTCTCAACTTAGTGAAAATGGTTTTTAGATCGGTTTGTTTTTATGATAGCCTGGTACCTATCTGTCATAGGGCTTGTGTGCATTTACTTTGTTCACTCTCATATACTTGAAGGATAACGCTTGCCGCTAACACTTCTTCTTTCTGCTATGGCATTTGTTCAACAGTGGGCTTAAATAGGTTGATGAAGAGATGTCAACGAGGTAAGAATTGACCAGGAGGACATGATTCAGAGTCGGTAACAACGACCCTTATCCTCCATCCTATTTGTGAAGTTGCTCGGACATCGTTTTAAGCCGCGTCCATGAGCGCCAGCGGCTGGCTAATTGCAGTTTACAAGCAACCAATTACAACGCGTGGGAGTTCATACCGACGTTGAAGAATTCGCGTGATTTGTTGCGTGGTGCTGATTACAATGTTATTTTTTCCAAACAAAAATGTTTAAACTAGATAACTGGCATAAATGGTTGAAGTAGCACCCTCTAAATGCCTCTAAGGAGCCGGCTAGGGCCCGCCACGCTGCTCCAGTGCGGGTTGGCGGGCTTCACGTATCCTCGAACAATAATATTTTTATTATTTCTCAGACATGCAGGTTTCCTCACGATGTTTTCCTTCACCGACGAGCACGTGGTAAATACAGGACTTAAAATCGCCATCAACAATTTTAGCGGTGCCGGCACCGGGGCTCGAAACCTGGTCGCCCGCTCTCTGTGAAACTAAAGCGAGCACCCTGACCTACCTCGGCTCTACGTACCGCATGGTTAAGTACCGATAATATCGATGGACGTTCAGATGGTGTATCGGAGACACGGGATATAGAACAACACGACCAGACTCGGAAACCAAATTAGTTGAGTGTGTCGCACAAATACCGACTTCGGCTGCGCTTCGAACCCAGAACCCAGGGCTCAGATGGTCATCTTCATTTTCAAGGGTGTTAGATTCTTTCACTGCTTAGGATTCGTCTGGGTAGCTACCACACATTAACCACTGCTATCGTCAGACAGCAGTACACCGACTGTTGTGTTCCGGTTTGAGAGGTAAAGAGAGCCGATCTGTCCTTCAGGAACCTTCTTCGATTGAAGTTATATGGGCTGCGGTATCCTCTGCTTACCATCATGTGGACAGTTAGCGCGTTTTTCACACACTAAGCCACGCGGTTATCCCACGTCATCCACGTCGGTTGATATAAATCTTGCGATTGAAAACATCTCATGCTTCCTGTGCGACTTTGAACTTGTGATGAAGCAGCATCTGTACACGCCTGTAAGACACTATCTCTCAGTGTTAAAAGACCAACATTTATGCTTGACAAATAATGCAACCAGATTTATTTACTTAGATAAGAAATGCAAAATATTTTAGCCAATTATTTGAACGGAACAACATTTAAACTTATTAAAAGGATAATCACAAACAAAATTGTCTATGTTACTCATTTGTATCGATATGAACTCCCAACACGTCATTTCGAATTTATTGTCTCTGGTTTCACTGAAATGTTTTTTTTTATTCTATAATCTATCGCTTATAATAATTAATTGTCATCGCGATCTAACGTACGCCAATAGACATAACAAACGTCGGTTATAATTCAACGTGTCGCGACCGGGCGTCCTTGGTTCGATTCCTAGTATGAACAATAGATTAATGCCAATCGCTGACATCTTGACTCGCTGTACAGTCTGTACTCTAAAGCTTTTGAGCTTTATCACATCGGCACAGAGCTTAAAATATTTCAAAAGGTCTTACATAAAGTAGCTATACTGTAAATTCATATATAATGTTTTGGTACATAAATGTATTGTTAAGACCTCGCACAACGATTACGAATAACAACGTTTGGTAGTTGTTTAAGTTAAAATTAATATTGGACCTTTAAAACCTATTTTGTATTGTGTTACGTTAACTGTAGAGTCGAGCGACGGCTTTTGCTGTTGCCCGAATGGACCGCCTCGACCGGGGGGCAGCACCGTGGCCTCGCAGACTACCGGCGTGATGTAGAGCCATCTTGTGCTACCCTGGCCGCTCACCACTCTCTCTCCCCTTCCTCTCCCTAAATATCCTTGCCGGGAACGCTCTAGCAACTCCTCTGGTGTTGCAGATGTACGTGAGCGTCGGTAAACGCATCACTTACCATCATGGCAGCCGATTGCTTGTTTGCCTTTGTTCCCACAAAAAAATATGAGAGAAACAAAGGAACTTCCCATCCCCGTTGATAGCCCATGGATACTTGCAACCAAGTTTAAATAAAAACCAATACAAAATACGTCACAGTCTGAAACTAAACTGGCTTCATACATTTCAAACCAGAATACACTGAGTTGTACTGCTGATGAACCTAAGGTAGCCTATGTGATACCTATCCAGACAGCTCCTAGGCAAGAAAAGGACACCTACCGCCTAGAACTGCAATACAGAACGTTTGCTACGGGAGCTGGCGTAAGTGTCTGGTGGCAGCGGTTGAAGATTATCTGCCATCCCATCATCCCGTGGATATCGTACAAGTGAACTAAGAGATAGTGTAAAAAACATCTGTACGGCCACGAAGCCTAGTTGATAGTGACCCTGCCTTCGAGGCTATAGGTTGCTGGTTCGAATCCTAGGAGCAAACCCCGAGCAAGTACCCGAGACGTGAACGTGTGAAGTCTGGCAACCCGCACTGGCCCTCGCCCTTCACGGCTCCAAATCTCTGACAAATATTTGAGAGGGGCATTTACGGGCTTTTCCTTGATTACTTTACTTTAGTTCAGGGGGTAACATACCTCGTGGGTAATATAAAAATATAAGCTCAGCCGATCGTATAACCGACACTGTGGTGATCAGGGGTCTTGATATATTTAAATCCATTTAACCCAGAGCTTTTCACCGGAGCTTATTTGGAACCACGTGGCGGGTGGTGTGCCTCATCACCGTCATAGTGTCCATGTCAACGGTACAAATCGTACATAAGTTTCGTAAAGACTCATTGTTACGAGCCCCTCCACACAGAGGATCGATCTCGTGTCTCCCGATTCGGAGGCAAATCCCCTGTAGTAGCAGCCGGTAAGTGCCCACGGCGTTGTAGACATTCCTCCGTTAAGTACGAAGCGGTTTGCCTCTTCTTTCTTTATGCGGACGGCTAAGGAGCGGAACTCTCTGCCGAGGTCAATTTTTCCGGAAACCTATAACCTGCATATCTTCAAGGCCAAAGTGAACAGACATCTAGGCAAGCATGTACCATCCTAGGCCTCATCCTCGCCTTCCATCGGGCAAGATTGAGGTCAAACGTAAGCCTATTTCTCATAAAAAAAAGGCAAGTTTCCTCACGATGTTTTCCTTCACCGCCAAGCACGTGGTAAATACAGCACCTAAAATTGCTGCTAACAATTTTAGTGGTGCCGGCACCGGGGATCGAACTCGAGTCACTTGCGCTCTATGATACTACAGTGAGCGCCCCGACCACAAGGGCACCACGGCCATAGGCTACCACGGCTCACCACCCTGCTATGGTGGACGTGTTTAAAACAAAACCTACCTAACCTTGCTTAATATTCTCGTTAATGAAAGTCAAAAGAGTTAGTTCGCTTGCTTTTTAAAAAGTAATACCAAAAGTAGTATCAGTTTTTAACGGCTTTTATTTAAAACATAAATTATACTAGCATTGACAGCATAGTATCCATGTTAGTGCATATTTATGAAAGAAACTTAATTTAACTTTATTTAACATAATTTGCATACCAACAGAATGGCTTCATTCTAGGAACAATCAATTATTAAATACTTGTGCGCGTAATGTTTTCTTCTCGGTACTGACATGTCATTCGACGCAAGCGAATATTAGCGACGGGCGTTCAATATCCCCATCACGTAATTCAAATTCGATGGACGGGTTTGAATAACTGACAGCCGGATGAACAATACGCGTTACATCTGATACACAACGCATTGTTACATCGATTTTATTGTAACAATATAGTTATGATAAGCTGTTCGGAATTTTCGTTTTGACTGTTCAATTCGATCCATCTTAATTTTTTGTGACGTTTTTATCATCGTAGCCTTGGAATAAATGAAACAACAACGCATGCCGTGCCATGCCGTGGTAGCCCAGTGGTCAGGGCGCCAATTTCGGTTTCATAGAGCGCGAGAAACCAGGGTTCAATCTACGGTGCCGGAACCACTAAAATTGTTAATAGCAATTTTAAGTGCTGTATTTACCACGTGCTTGGCGGTGAAGGTGAACTGTATGTCTGAGAAATAATAATAAATATTACTTTGAGAATATGTGAAGCCCACCAACGCGCACTGGGGCAGCGTGGCTTGTCATTCCCGTCTCCAAAACCGCGTTTGAGAATGAGGTATTTGCCCAGCAGTGGGCATTTACAGGCTGCTACTTTACTTTTACTTTTACAAAACTGTTATAAAGTAACATTTATCATCGGGCGTTGTACACGTAAAAAATAGGAAGATTCTTTTACATGTAATATATAATACAAATGTTTATTACTTACTTACTTTTCTGATCACGTTTATATCCCAAACAGTTCGGTTCGCGTGAGTTTCAATTATACTAAGAAGAAATTGAATACGATTGACCCATTTCTCTAGAACTCCGTGCCTTTATAATATATCCTGAAAAGGATTTTTTTAAACAACACCAATTACGTCTACATTAAAGGGGATACAGTCATATAAATAAAGCTGTTTGCACTGCCCTTTCTCAGAAACCACGGTGTCGAGTGAAGGAGTGGGGGGCTGAGGGGCGTGGGGGGAGGGGGTGTATCAAGACTTAGAATGTGTTAAATTCATCACGGCCGAGCTTAATTACGACGCCAGCATTCTTGGCACGCCCTCGATGCATGGCAAACTTGGCACCGTGCTGAACCCCGTTGTTCGAGGAAGCCGCCATGTTTATGGGGCTACTGGATACATTACTCTGTTAGTCTGTGGCGTCGGAATTGGATTTGTTGTCGCCTTGGCTATTCTTAACACGATTTGCAATGATAACAGGACCTCTAGGCGTTCATGTATTTGTTAGCTTTCACCCGGGTATACCGTTCGGGCGACATAGCCATAAAGATCAGCAAGCTGAAGTGACAATGGGCCGGCCATATAGCTCGCAGAACTGATAACCGTTGGGGAAAAAAGGTTCTCGAGTGCCAGCCGCGTACAGGCAAACGCAGCGTAGGACGACACCCCACAAGATGGAGTGACGACCTGCGCAGTGTTGCGGGAAGTCGATGGATGCAGGTGGCTCAGGACCGAGCTTCGTGGCAATCTTAGGGGGAGGCCTATGTTCAGCAGTGGACTTGTCATAGGCTGAAATGATGAATGATGTACTCTCCCGTAGTCTCCAGTACGAGAATTTATAACAATCACCACGCTTGGCAAGCAGGTTGATGGTCAGCAATGCCAGAAACCTCTGAGGATATTTGTAGCATTTCATCCGCCGGTTTCTTGCACGTTGCGTAATTTTGCCGGCTCTTACCACACGATCCACGAGAAGAACGGAAGTGGCAGATTCTCTTACGCCGCCACCACGCGGCAAAAACGTAAAAGTGACAATCTGTAAAACCCACTGCTGTGTAGATGCCTTCTCTCAAATATATGCGAGAGCTTTGGAGGCGAGAAGGGTGCTTCGCGGTGCAACATACTTCACACCTCCGTGTTATAACGTTTTCTATTACTACCTCTATCCTATATTCTTCATCATCCCGCACGTGATAAATGCAACATTTAAAAATGCTATTAACAATTTTAGTGATTCCGACATCAATCATTCGCTTACTATCGTCTTAAATCGAGCGCCCTGCTCACTAAACTACCACAGCTTCCGGCATAAAAATGTACTTAGTAAAAATCGTCATAACCCGATTACACGCGTACACGCATGCTCTATAAGTGCTCTACAAAACGTTTCTATATATGTATCATTATAAAACATTTCCACCTCACTAATCTATCGATAAGTGAAAAAAAACTGAACGAACCGCTTAGATTCAATCGCGAATCTCGCATCTGTCAGCCGTTCGTTAAACGCGTATAGTGATGTCGATGTGACATGTCGATGTTTTGTAATCGTATTGCAAAAAAATACTTTCGAAATTGCATTTCAAGGTCTCTCTAATCTTATTCGAATTATATTGTTATTGCCCGAGGGTATTTGCAAAGTTCACGTGATATTGTTGTTGTCAAATCTCTACAAACTTTGTACTTTGTCTTTGTCGCTTATAGTAAAATATTTCTAAGATGTCTATAAGAGTTTAATTAAAATTTAATATTAATCATATTTTTGGTTTTTTTTTATGGGAAAGACGGCAAACGAGCAAGCGGTTCATCTGATAGTAAGTGATAACCGTCGCTAACGTACATCTGCAACACCAGAGGTACTGCAGGTGCGTTGTCGGGTTTTAAGGGTATTTGGGTGATGGGAGGGAGGATAAGGAGGGGTTGGGGAGGGGGAGTGGGCCTCCGGTTACCACACTCATTGAATTAAACGCAGAGGCACAACATGCCTCTACTTCACGCCAGTATTCTGAGTGCCATTCGAGAAGCAGTAGATGATGTCGCTTGGCTCTACCGTGTATGATAAAATTGCTAATGAATATTTCTATGTCTGTGAAAAGACTGATCTCAAAATCGGAAATGAAGCGCAGAATGAGAAAGGAAGCGATGCTTCACATACCAAACAGTTAGTTTCCCAACATCCCAACATGATGAGTATTGTTGAAACTTTGGAACCAACTTGAGATTTTATTTGTGCTTTGTTGAAAAGACCGTCGTCCAGCTGTGGACTAAAACATTCCAATAGCGACGAATGATAAGACAGCCATCGACCATCGTACTCATGTACAAACGACGAACGCAATGTGTTGTTCGCGCGAACTTGCCGAATCAACATACTTAACTTTATCGAGTGTCCCAATTGCTGTTCGCGCTTTAAGTTCAGCCGATTAATGTGTTAAGTCGCGCCGCTACTTCATACCAACGTGCGATCAAACCAACGAATGCCTTGCGTCCTAAGTTAAGACTACTAAATGAAGCTCGCACAAACACGAAAACGCCGAGGTCGCCGCCTATGATGGGCGGTTATTCATTGCACGACTCAACGCGATTGTTTTTAAATTATATTAATTTAAAGAGGTCTACGTCTTCTTCCTTCCCTGCTCTTTACGATTAAAGAAATATACACCGGCAGCAACCGCGCGTCTCTGTTAAGAGCCATAGTCGAAATGTTGCCAGAGCATCGCGTGGTCAATTCGAGCTACGCACGAACGTACGAAGGTTCGCTCGATTGGGATGGCTACATGATATGAAACGGAAGTGAAATTTATAAAGGCAAGTGATCAAGCACACCGCATGCCGAAACCTAAGTACATGTTGAAAACGTGCCAAGGGCAACTACTTTCGCTGTCATCATATTTGCATTGCCGTTTAACGTTTTGAAACTAATCTCTCGAACAAACAGGTTTCAATACATCGAAAACAAACACTGTCGCGATTCATTTATCGATACTTTTTCTAGTCATCGGTTGGGGGGGGGGCAGGGGGGGGGCACTGGATACACCAACTATACGTGGTGTACCATGTGGTTATTAAAGAAATGTACCACATTTTTGTGGTTTGTCTCCTTATTATAGAGTATAGAGAGAGATAAACGAGTCGACTTAATTTCGGTCTCCGGGTTCGCAGACACTCTCAAACCGCTCCTCTACCGAAACTCTAACAACTTCTGTGTCATTCCCCACAGTTGACTCTTACACCACCCACGGGATGAAACGGGGCAGGCCATTTTAAATACAATGGATAATTATTTGTCTAGAGTTGTCTAGACTAACTGTCTACAAATAAATTATTTCCGTTGAAATTTCGAAGTAACGGAACCTTTGCCTACCCCGTAAGGGAATAAGGGCGTGAGTTGTGTTGTTTGTGATTATCGATACTTCTGAAACAAAATTAATTTTTCTGCACAACCCTATGCGTTAATGAATCCTTTCAATCGAAATAGGAGTAAAACTTACTTGCACAATTTCTCTCGTTTTCTTTAAGACCGTTCGTACCTCTTCTGGTTTATGTTGTTAATATGTTTACTCTCGAAGGCAGTATATAATATTAAACTTCAAAAGCCTACATCCTGCAGGACTTCAGCTGATAAAGATCCTAAATCTAAATGCATTGAGCGACGCAGTTGTACACCTGTCACGTCCCATCGCTCGGAGTGGTACAAAATTTTTTTTTTTATAAAACCTTGTTCGTGGAACATGGCAACGTGGAACACGAAAATGCTAAATAGAACTCCGTAAGCTCCGTCTGGCCGTGTGCTATAAGCTTAAGAATCGGCCACTACCTTTCTTCCCGTGGGCGGGGTGAAGCCTCGATAATTCGCAATGGCTTCCGACAGATGGCGGTAAACTGCGATCGGCAATCCGCTCGGCGTGCATCGCGATTATAAGAAATCTTCCCTTATGGAAGAGGACGCTGTGAGCTATTTACAGACTGGTAAGGTAAGGTAAGTCTTTCTACCCCAAGGGCGAGGGCACGACACAGGCGAGTTTAAGTCAGGTAACGTGAATGTCTAGTTAAAGGCGGAGTAGGCAGCTGGCTACAGATTTCCATTCCACCACACAAATCAGTTGCATTCAGAGATAGCTTCCGTTATGCAGCATCGACATAGCCGTAAAGATCAGCAAGCTGAACTGGCAATGGGCCGGCCACATAGCTCGCAGAACTGACAACCGTTGGGGAAAAAAGGTTCTCGAGTGGCAGCCACGTACAGGCAAACGCAGTGTAGGACGACCCCCCACAAGATGGAGTGACGACCTGCGCAGTGTTGCGGGAAGTCGATGGATGCAGGTGGCTCAGGACCGAGCTTCGTGGGAATCTTTGGGGGAGGCCTATGTTCAGCAGTGGACTTCTGATAGGCTGAAATGATGATGATGATGATGATGCAGCATCTAAGATATGCAATAATTTACCGCCGCCTATAAGATCTCACAACACTATACATTCCTTTAAACGAAGGCTTCGGTGATATCTGCTTGGATATAGTAAATATTAATTCGTCATTTATATGATATCATGTAAATATATTTTTAGATAGAATATATGTTTTATATATATATTAAATAGAAATATCACGCTTTAGTTATCATGCTTAGTTTTTGGGTTACGCTTTTAGTATGCTTTAAATTTGTCATCCGTGATGAACATAGGTTCCAGATGAAAACCAGCGTCAGGCTCTAAAACTTGACAATAAACTGATCTGGGGACCCATTGGTCCAGTCATGAGACACGCACCATGTATTATTTTTCTTTAATTGTGAAGTCTGACCTAGCTTTTGATTTATGTTGTACCTTATGCTTTTTTTTTATTATTTTTGATTTACATGTTCTGTGTTTTGTTGTCTCTTTATGCTGTACCAATAAATAATTTTCTTTCTTTCATTCTTTATTATTTATTTTATTTATTTATTTATGTACACTCAAAAAGGCATAAAAACATTAAAGCATAGTATCTGTACAAGGGCACTACTTATTCCATACATTGAAATTTCTTCCAGCAGACCCTAACAGGTAATTTTATTGAAATGGCAAACTTAGTGCGTACATTTCTAATACATATTAAGTATACAATAAAATAAATAAGATTACATATAATTAAATAATATACATAGATATATTTAAATAAATATATATATATATATATATATACATATATATATACATACATGCATACACATTCTTAAATGTACAATATATATTCGATTAACATAGTTTTGTTCCGGAACTATATCTTTCTTTCTTTCTAAAGTAAATCTCATAAAAGCGTCAGTGACTACATATTATTATTAATTGGCGACATATTGGTAACGTTCCCCGACTTACTTATTTCCAAGAAGCGTTCGCTCTCATCGTGGCTATTTTTAGTCACAACACAGCTGGGCCGCGTGGGCTGGTGGGTTGACTCACTGCGATCCCTTGGCCATCCAGCGTCTTCTCTTTTGATGACTGTATCATTCGTTTGAGATGTTTAATGAAACGTATTCACATTTATCCCGAACCGTGGTAGCCTAGTGGTCAGGGCCCTCGCTTTAGATCCAAAGAGCGCGAGGGACCCGGGTTCGATACCCCGAAGCCGGCACCACTTAAATTATTAGTATCACTTCTAAGTACTGAATTCATCTCATGCTCGACAGTGAAGAAAAAACATCGTGAGGAAACCTGTATGAACATGTGAAGTCCGCCAACCCGCACTGGAGCAGCGTGGTGGACCCAGAGAGGCCCCAAAATCCCCTCTCATTGAGAAGGGGCCTTTCTTTTGCAGAGAACATGTACAGAAGGCTAATTAACAATTTACATTTACATTTTTTTTTTTTTTTATAGAAGAAGGGGCTAACGAGCGTGCGGCTCACCTGACGGTAAGTGATCACCGACGCCCACGAACATCCACAACACCAGAGGAGCTACAGATGCGCTGCCGGCCTTTAAAAACAAACACATTTTTCGACATTTGTCAAAGTATTTATTTCCCGCCAAAAGTGACAGTTTTTTTTTTTGGCCATAACAATTTCAGTTTAAAAACAGGCAGATATTTAGTTAAATGTTATTACAAAGTTTTCCTTAAATAAACAATGACACGCGGTACAGCTGGCTGTCAATCCGGGTCAGGGTCAAGTGTGTCTCTAGAGACGTTTACTCACTCATTACGTGGGTTTCACTTGTTCGTTTATTGTTCGAGACCCATCGTAATATAATAAGTACTGTGAATTAGCATTTGAAGTCGTGTGCTTGCTTCTTCACACGGTGCATAATTCTGCCAGGCTTAAACATACCAGCAGAGTGTCAGCGGTGAAATCGTATTGCCTACTTTAGCATTATATATTAAGAATATATGTTTTTTTTTAAATGTGTCAAAATCTGTTTTATGAAACACTTATTAAAATATATCACCAAGTCGTTTTAATTGTGAAACAATTATTAAATGTACAAAAATAATAAACAAACATAGGATTGTTTTGAACATGTAAATAGTTATATATAACATACGGGGAATATCGTATTTAGAGCCTAACTTTGTCTGCTCTGGTGGACCTGATCCTTCTGCGCCTGGTAGCGGATAATCCATCCGAATGCTTTGCAGGTCGTCACTCCATCCTGTCGAGCCAAGCGGCGGCTTTAGCTGCTGCTCGAATGGGCCGGCTCGACCGGATTGATACCACGACCTCGCAGAATACGCGTGATGTAGAGACATCTTGTGCTTCTGCGTTACGTTCGGTGAGTGAGGTAACCGGAGGCCCACATCCCCTCCCTATTCCTCTCCACTTCCCTCCCATCTCCCAAATATCCTTAAAGACCGGCAACGCACTTGCAGCACCTCTGGTGTTGCAGATGTACGTGGGCTACGGTAAGCACTTACCATCAGGTGAACCGCTTGCTCGTTTGCAGACTTTTCCATAAAAAAAAAACACTGCCTGTTATTAATTCATTACAACATAAGCATTGGTCATCTACATGCTCGCAAATTGTATAAACATCTAAATTATCTCAACGGCGTCGGAGCTGGCGCCGACCGAGCATGTGCGCGTTAAGGTCGAGTTCGTACAGCAATGACCCGTTTCGCCATATAAAGAATTGGTTGCGAAAACGTACCTTAACATTCCCGTGAACAGATGTTCTCGGGGCAGGCGAAGGTCGCTGCCTACTCGACGGGCCCGATGGCTTAGATGCCCCATCACTATCAGTGTTAATAGTCATAATTAACTTATGAATAACGTCCTATGAAAAAGTTCGATGAAATTAGATTATCCCTTGTAAATAGAAGTGATCTATGTAGATTTATCTATTCTGATTAAACCACTAAAGTTTATAAAATATTTAACAGATGGAGAGAGCATGAGTGTGTCCTTCTTTTAGTACGTAACGCTTAAAATGGCGTCAAGTAATTATTTTAGGTCTTGCAGTTGGTAATGGTCCTCCAATCCGGGTTGGCAGAGTTCTCATGTTCTCGAAATATAAGCTGATGACATCTGAATTAACTGGAAAACGCTGTTAAAATCGGCTATAGAAGAAATCGTTATTATTGAAACGTATGAAGTATTCCAGAGTAATCCATTTTTTTTTTGTGTATTTCGTACTTAATGACTTCAGTTGCGATTCGAACCCGTGTGTGTGTTGCACAGGAGCCAGGTGAAGCGGTAAGGAACGACTGCTAAGCTATATATAACAGCGACTCAAGTAAGAAGAGGTCGGTGCTGTCGTGGTCAATGACCTCAGACTCCAACGAACCGATTGGTGATTGGGTGCAAAAATTTTCATGGCTGGAATGCAAACCACGTGAACCCAGCGATCAGCCGTTGCGTACGCGTTAGCCACTGATGTTTACACCAATTACTCAATCGTTTCTTTCTACATACATACATACATACATATATTCACGCCTTGTTCCCAACGGGGTAGGCAGAGACAATCCCCTTCCACTTGCTACGGTCCTGACATACGTCTTTCGCTTCTCCCACTTTCATCAATCTTCGCATGCATGCTCGTTGGTTTAGAGTACTCTTGACCTGGCCTTTTTCCAGAGCGTCCCCGATTCGATCGTGAAATGTTCGCCTAGGTCTTCCTCTCCTGACTCTACCATTTCTACATCACATAAGATTACGACGTTTCAAAGACACCCATTGCTTGAAAGAGAGAGACAGAGAGAGAGAAAGAGAAAGCAGATATCTGAACACATCGGGCACTTCAGCGTGCTGATCCAAAGGGCCTTGTCGGCCACCCTAGTTCCGCTGCGAATATCGTCCGAGAAACATCTAGCGTAGTATTTTCCATAGCCCGCTGAGCAACTTTGAGCTTCCTCATTTCCTGCTTTGGCCCTTCAGCGATAGACCAAGTCGCGGTTCCTTAAATCATCCCTGGCAACACCCACTGGTTGTGTACTTTATACAAACATTATAAGCCAATAGCCGCTCTCTGCTTATAACTTGTCGCTGCCAAGTTCACCAATTAGCGTTAAGTGCTAGCGATTGAAGTGCCGCCGATGTTTCAATCGACACCGCAAATTGTTGGAAAGTTGACGTTACACTGGATGTTCAATTGTTACACTGTGTTGGCATTAATATTTACGCACTCGCGCCTCGTCTGGCAATCACGACTCCGAGCAGCGAAACGCGCATGCGCAGTCAATATTTCACCTCTGCGCATGTCACCACGTGTGAGGAGTGTGGTCGCCATTTGTGACATGACACTTGTGACAAACGAGTAACTTTCCACCTGGTGGTAGGTCTGGGCTACTGTAGCCCTGGCATGGTTGCAAACTGCTCATCTGGTGCTAAGTGATCACCATCGCCCATGTAAAATATGTGTTAAAAAAATCTTTTTCCATACACTTAGTACATAAACCTTTAAAACAAATTGTTATATCTTCCCGACACCCAAGTGGGTATTTATCAGAACAATGATCAGCGATTCGTCACGGCCAGAAGATCTTTTTGTAGAACATTCAAAGTGCACAATTTAGTTCTTCTCTCGGCAGGCCGTAACGTGCTCCCGAATTGGCTCTAGTAAATGTAGATCGAGAGGACCAGAACATGTCTAGATCTCTGACCACCCCAGTGTTGTGCATACGGTCGCGAGGGGTTCGTTTTTATTATTTAAAGGTTGACTCAATTATATTGCACGGGTATTGAAATAAGGTGATATAAACTATCGTAAGCTTTGTATCTAAGTATTTGTGCTGGCATGGTTACGACGTGCTCATCTGGTGCTAAGTGATTACCCTGCTCCCGCGTACATCTGTAACACCAGAGAAGCTGCATGTGCTTTAAAGATATTTGAGGGATGGGAAGGATGATGGTTAGGACAGTTGGAGAAGAAGACTCCGGTTACCTCACTCGCCGAAAGAAAAGCAGAAGCACAAGATGCCTCTACTTCACGCCGGTATTCTGCCAGGCCGGAGATATCCGGTTAGAGCAGCAGTAAAAGCCGCTGCTTCGCTCCAGCCTGTAGTTATACTGGCTGTCTATATCCTTCGAACCGAAGAACAACAGTGATTGCACTGACGATTAGCCACATAAATAGGTAAGAGATTGCTCCTTACCCTAACGGCTCTAAGGCAGGAAAGAGGTTAGAACCTCTTTCTTAAACCTAGTATAGTAAAAGTAAGGTAATTAATGTATCCTTGCGATTGTTGTCACGTTAGTTAGATAAGCAGAGACCCACTGCCACTTCCCCTTTTCCACCTCCCTATACTCTCTGTGAGCGTTTCCTTGTTTGCCATCCTTTCACATAAAAAAGAAACAATCGAATAAATAGTTTTTCATTCAGTCTTCCATCACGGCATCAGTCACAAGTTCACATCTGAGCGTTGTTCTAACATACAAATATACAATTAAATAATTCCCGTAATATGCTCGAAGATATTTATTTACAAACAACGAGAAACTAATTGGAATGATCAATGTCAATGAGCGGAGGTCGTTCAAGACACGTAGGCTCAGTTGTTGATATACGGTGCGTTTAATTCTGTAATACAGCGTCCTCGGTCGCGGGAACAAATCGTTGCACGATTTATATTTTTTACTTTGTTTTGATTTTTTTACTTCGTTCCGGGACTCGAACTCGAATCCGATCCAATATGCATAGGGCTGGTGGCAATGAGCTTTTCTATTGTATCGTTGGCCTGGACACTAAGACGGTTACAGGCTCACCACCAGTCAAGTTGTGCTACATGAACTCATTAATTGATAGGATTAAAATTTCTAGATTTAAAATCTCTAATCACCCCAGAATTCGGTATATGGTCGTGGGAGTTTCGGCTTAAAACATTACGAGGTCAAATGAAAACTGTCTTATATATTCCAACGCCACCTATAGCCTGTTTGACTTGATCTTAACTGGTAGTACGTGTCCACTGAATTGTCTTCTTCTAAAGATTACTCCTACCACATAATCATAGATACAAAGCTTACGATAGTTTATATCACCTTATTTTAATACCCGTGCAATATAATTGAGACAACCTTAAAATACTAAAAACGAACCCCTCGCGACCGTATGCACAACACTGGGGTGGTCAGAGATCTAGACATGTTCTGGTCCTGTCGATCTACATTTACTAGAGCCTGTTTGGGACCACGTTACGGCCTGCCGAGAGAAGAACTAAATTGTGCACTTTGAATGTAGAACATTCCGGCAAAAAGATCTTCTGGCCGTGACCAATCGCTGATCAGTGTTCCGATGAATACCCAGGAGGAAACACTTGGGAGTCGGGACTTGATATAACAATTGTTTTTAAAGGTTTATGTACTATGCGTACGGAAAAAGTTATTAGAATTTGTAAAAAGATTTTATTAACACACATTTTATACGTGTTAGAGTCAAGCGGCGGCTTTTGCTGCTGCTCGAATGGACCGCGTCTACCATGGTAGCACGACCTCGCAGAATACCGGCGTGTGGTGGAGGCATCTTGTGCTTCTGCGTTCCTCATCCTCCCTCTCCTCTCCCAAATACCCTTAAAGGCCGACGACGCACCTGCAGCAGCTCTAGTGTTGCGGATATACGTGGGCGACGGTAATCACTTACCATCAGGTGAACAAACGTTTGCTCGTTTGCCGTCATTCCCATTAAAAAAAAACATTTATAATTAAGCTACCTTTATTTTTTATTGCTTATCGTCAATACGAAATATTTGTTAAATAATACAATACTATGTAACATAAGGCAGCTAATAGCTCAATAGTGGAGATCTTTTATTGTAACTATAATAAATGTTTAATCAATTGTTTGATTGGTCTCTAGTTACACGTACGTATAGACGAAAGACATTCCATTTTACTCTTGAACCATAGTCCACTATTTTGGTTTAACTGTCGCATTTAACTGTGACATAAAAATAAAGAAAACATTAACAGTTGAACACTACGAACGTAACATATTAGGTTAGAGCAGGTCGTGTACCATAGTACCATATAGTTGCGTTTAGACAAGCGCTGTATTCATTCTAATATTTGTGATATGTTACAATTTGTTACCTGCTGACGTCATTCTGTTGACCTCTGAGCGTAAGAAAAGTAAGGTAAAAGTTGTATTTTTAATTGTTTGAATTTATTATAAAGTTTGAAATGATTACTTATTTATAAAATTTATATTTATAGGAGTAGTACTCGTGATTGATTTACAAAGTCAAAATAAGTTTACACGAGTGGAACTCCCTGCCGAGGACAGTTTTTCCGGAAACCTATAACCTGGATATCTTCAAGGCCAAAGTGAACAGACATCTAGGCAAGCGTGTACCATCTTAGGCCTCATCTTCGCTTTCCATCGGGCAAGATTGAGGTCAAACGCAAGCCTATTTTTCATAAAAAAAAAAAACACAAGTCAGACTCGTGATTAATGCATAAGGGTTTAAGAAATTGAATTCTCGTAACGAGCTCAGAATTATGATTGTAGTGAAGAAGTTATAATAATAATAAATGTACAAGTGAGCCGTGGTAGCTTAGTGCTGACTTTAACTCCATAGTATGCGACGGTCTTGAGTACGAATCCCGGCACTTCTGAGATTTTTTTTTTGTATTTCAAGTGCAAAATTAACAACGTGCTCGGCCGGCCATATAGTATATTAACTCTTGACTGACAATATATTAGTATGTAGATATGTTTAATAGGATATGTGATGAACACAATGTCAATACAAGAAGCGAACACAAGCTCTTAAGTAACCAGTTGCTCGAATCAATGGAGACAGTTATTCATTACTGAGCCAAATACGTTTCTACAACAAAACGAAGTCTTCCTATCGGCTGGCTTAAAACATTTATTAAACGAAGATTATATAATGTGAGTTAAGTACATATACGTATGTATATGTATATATATAATATTATAATATTAAGGAACACACTGACTGTGTTGATACCAAGCAGTTTCTAATAACTTTATTCTAATCAACCATTCTTTTGTAGCCGTGGTAGCCTAGTAGTCAGGGCGCTCGCTTTAGATTCATAGACCTGGATTCGTACCCCGGCGCCGGCAATTTTAAGTGCAGCATTTACCACGTGCTCGGCGGCGAAGGAAATTCGTGAGGTAACCTGCGTGTCGGAGAAATAATAAAAATATTATTTCAATGATATGTGAAGCGACGCCAACCCTCACTGGAGCGGCGTGGCGGGCCCATCCCAGCTCCGATATTTGAGAAGAACGCCTTAGTCCCGCTGTGGGTATTTACAGGCTACTTAACTTTACTTTTTAAAATTGGAACCAACGCAAAATTTATTAAGTACGGTTAACATTGCACCAATTATAACTTACCAACTTTTAATCTTGCGACGTCAAGACTTTCGCGAGAAGTTGAACCATTATCACAAACACTCACACACACATATCTTACTACATCAATATCGTATCGGTTCACATCACATTTTAGTCGTTGATTAATTAACTCTGCTCCACTGTATTTAAGTTGAATTCACTTTGAAACCTGAAACAGAAACACATTTGTGAATTCGTTTGTACGGTTATAGTCGTGCGACGTAACATTGCATATGTGTCTTTGTATATTGTCATATTATAAAAAGACCGACGAAAGTTTTTTTTATTTTTCTCTGTAACGGTCATGGTCAAAGTAAGATAACTATAACTGAAAGATTAAGGAGCGACTTCCGGTCGGGACTTATTCAGCGTGGAAAAAATTTTCCCCTTTCTTTCCCGGTACAAAAAGTAGCCAATGATTTTTCTCCTTCGTTCACCTTCAAAATAGGTTAGTCGATTTAACCGTGACAACCTAGCGGCATAGACAGATGTAGTTACTTTTGAATTTGTTATATTAGATTTATGATATAAGTCCTCGATAGCCAAGCTGGGATCTGCCTCCGAGTGCAGAAGGCTCTAGTTCGAGTCCGCTGTGGGGAGTTTTTCGAAGCTTACTCGTAGGATTTATGCAGTTGCTTTGGTCAAGACCGGGGTGGTTGCATGATACATCAAGAAATTGCTAGAACTATGACCGACCATGTTCGGGTATACGGTCCTGAGGGCTTACATTTTTTTTATAATCATTAATTATGGAAAAAGTATAAAGGAATGTATATTTCCACATTTGAACAATAACTCACAGCTGTCGACGTTCAATTGAATCATATATGGCGTATGATCCGTCAAAAGTTCTGTGTTTCCTTATGATAAGGTGAAATAATCATCTTCATTATCTATACACATCATACCCATTCTGGTGAAGGCGAGCAGCGTTCAAGGTGGAACAGAAATGGTACCGCCAGGCGTGGTAAAGGTTCTAAATGGCATACTGCGTGGTTAAAGAGTGCGTACCGATACAGATGGTATAAGAATTTGTCCCACATTGTCACCTATTGTCACCTTTCCTCCCGTGGGTGTGGTCCATCATTCCCAGAGCCCTCTGCCGGAAGATTTGTGCATACTCGAAGATCGTACATCTACACCATACATAAAATATGGTATATACATACTTTTGCTGCTGCTCGAATGGGCCGACTCTACCGGGTTGGTACAACGGCCTCGCAGAATACCGGGGTGAAGTAGGGGCTTGTGCTTCTTCCCATCCCCATCCCCTCCCTCTCCCCCTCCTTATCCTCCCTCCCCTGATGCAGATGAAAAAATATTTATAGATCGTTTTTTTTTTATGGTAAAGGCGGAAAACGAGCAAACGGCACACCTGATGGTAAGTGATTACCGTCGCCCGCGTACATCTGCAACACCAGAGGGGCTGCCGGTCCGTTACCGGCCTATAAGGATGTTTGGAAGATAGGAGGAATTAGGGACTCCGGTTACCTCACTCACCGAACGATACGCAGAAGATTCTGTGCGATGCCGTGGCACTAGCCCGGGACTAGCCGGCCGATTCGAACTTGGATCTACCGCGTATGAATGATGCAATTATAGATAAATGTGCAATAAGTATTACCTTTCCTTGTTATAGTGTTACGTTAGATAAGCAATAGATCCGCTTATTATTAATATTTATTTAACTTTACTAGACTGTGTCTACTGGCTTTCCGTGGTTGCCTTTAAGTAAGGTAGCACATGCCTTTTTTTAAAAAAAAAAAACATTTTTATATAAAAAAGAATTTGTTATGTGTTAACCTTGTTGGTAATCTTTATTAAATAAATAAAAAAAATAAAAATAAATAAGTGAAACAGCACCACGCTGATGAAATAATAGAACTGCGTAATCGGTCTTTGTGGCTGGCAAGCGTTGGAACGCAAACTCAGGCCTAACGTTTGTTTCGTCAATTTTCAGAAGTGCGATAAGTTTCGAAAGTTTATCCAGCGACAGTCGCTGTGTTGCGACTTTTGAGAAACGCATGCAAATAACACGAAGGTCTATTTCATATGGAGATCTACTTTCGCTATTGAGATGAACATCTTTTACATATCCCGGCTGCGGGCAGGTGCTCTCGCGTCGACGTGAAGTCTTCTCGTTGATATCTATAATGTATCATCTCAATATATCATCGTCAGATATATAAGCCGTTGTTTACAATACACACTCGTATCCTATTATGGGTTAGACGAAGGCATTTATTTTAGTTATTTCTACCTACTCTTCACCAAAGCCTTATTTAGAACATCGTAACAGATGGTAAGACGTTTAATAAAAACTGATTAGTAATAGCCCTCCACACAGGGATATACGTAAGTAAGACATTATATCACCCGACCCCATCACGTACATGTCGTTGGGGATCAGGGTATCGAACCCAGGTCACTCGTATAATATGAATTGAAAAGCGCAACTAGGATATTCATTCTAGTACCATATATGTTTGTATGACTATGCTGTCTGGACAGCAAGAAATCGATTCCGTTAATATAATGATAATAATAAAAATAGTTGATTTCTTAAAACATATTGGAATGGAGCAATAATTCGTCAATGGCTCAACTAAACAATAGCCGAGTGGTTAGGAGATCTGCCTCTGAATCGGGAGACGCGAGTTCACGCGTATTGGTACGAGTTTCTATACTTATGTACGATCTGTGTCGTTGGCTCGAACACTACGACGGCGACAGGCTCATCACCTGTCACGTTGTCCCAAATAAACTGTAATGCGATAAGAAATCAGCGAAGTAACTAAGAATAACACAGATTCTAATTTTTTATGGTAACAATACATAGCCTTTCAAACTGTAAAATAAATTTTAAATTAAGCCTATACGTTCCGTAAATGACCCCACACGGACGTACAAACTAACACTATAGTATCAGTGTAGAGGATTAATGATAAATGAATACAGAGAGCAATTTTAACGAACTGCGCCCTCTATCTCCAAGCCGCGCATTTCAAAGGAGATAACCGGGAGCAACTAGGCCTTTGTGCAAACCGCCGCTGTATTTATAGCTTCGATCTGTCGATAACAGTCGCGGCCTGGCGTAAGAATAACTTCTTACGCCAAAGAAGCTTACGCTAACGCTTAAGCTAACGCTTCTCAGGCCCTTTATCTGTACCGCATTAGAATTAGTTTAGGTTACAGTTAGTATAGAATAAGAATAAGCTCTCGCGACCGTATAGCCAATACGGGGGTGGTCAGAGGTGGTGGCAGTCTTTTTAGTCCTTTCAACCCGTGCTTTTCGTCGGAGCTTTTTTGCGATCACGCGGCAGGCGGTGAGCTTACCGCTTTCTTAATTTCGAAGTCAACGTAATACAAATCGTACATAAGTATAAAAAAAAACTCATTGGTACAAGACCTGGATGTTTGCTCCCAGTGTAAGTATCTGCCGCCCCCCATTATTGCTGCGGATGTTGAAAGAGTCGACCTGCGAGATAACTATCACGAAAAATTGCCGTCTAAAATTAAGAAAACCGGTTGACAGAACAGCAGCGTCTAAGACGCGAGGTGTCAAAGTGCCAAAGGTGCCAATCCGCTTGCTGAGCGTTGTGATTTTGGCCAATCCAAGAGGTGCTGATCCGGCAGTAAACCATTATTAACTATTACAGGCTGGTAAAGTAAGTAACCCTAAACTTAGTCAACACTTAGTGGCAGATTTAAGTCGCCACCGGATGTCACTATCATCATCATCATCATCATCATTTCAGCCTATCAGAAGTCCACTGCTGAACATAGGCCTCCCCAAAGATTGCCACGAAGCACGGTCCTGAGCCACCTGCATCCATCGACTTCCCGCAACACTGCGCAGGTCGTCACTCCATCTTGTGGGGGGGTCGTCCCACACTGCGTTTGCTTGTACTTGGCTGCCACTCGTGAACCTTTTTTCCCCGATGGCAGTATACCATACTTAAATTACGCGGGATGGTGACTGGCACCGGTCTGTCAAGTGTTGTCTGTCAACCTTCTCATTGGAAGATGCCGCCTAATAAAAGGAAGAACTAAACTAACTATATAAAGCAGCTCGGTTTAAGAGTAAGTAACATCAATCCTGGATTATGAATCAAAACACAGGTCATCATCTCGGAGGACTACGATAGAGTATTCTCTGAGAGTTTGTTCTTACCGGGTTCGAGGCGACCTATGTTTTTCCAAACTGTATTTTTTTTTAATCTACCACCGTTTCGCAATTAATTTTTTTATTTTTATTTAGAATACTTTATTGCATACACCCCAATTTGAGGTTACAAAGGTCGGACCTAATGCCTATTGGCATTGTCTGCCAGTCAACCCATGGGTTGGTGAGATAGCCCTAGCAGGTGTATTCATTTATTAAATTAATTAAGAAATAAAATTATTTTAAAATAACTATAAACACATATAAACAGATATAATAAAATTAATGAATAAAAATATGATATAATATAGATAATAATATACTATTACATATGCAGATAGATAAATAAATATAAATAAGAAATACAATAATAACTAAATGTGTCCATTTAAATTTAAATAATTTTCATTAACTAATTTTTTAAAAGAGTTCCTGCTTGCCGATTTCTTAACTTCGTCGGGCAGGGAGTTCCAGAGCAGTATAGCCTGAACCTTAAAAGAGTTGCCGACAAAACCGGTGAAGTGTTGTGGAATACTAATCGTAAGATTAGACGAAGATCGCAGCTTTCTGTCGTGTCGTCCCAATGAGGTTTCTCTGACGGAGAAGACGCAGACGAAAGAAACTCCGTAAACACTAACACTTTTAAACGTGGTAGAGCCAAGCGGCTCATCATCTATGTATTTCTTTATATTATAATAAGCCTTTATAGAAACAATTTTGTGAGTTTAAAAGAAATTTTATGATAGGAATTAGATATTAAGAACTGCGTGCCTTCTACTACGTACAAAAATATTCTAAAATTAAATTCGCTACCAAATAACGTTATCCTAAATCTCTTCACGAGTGAACTCCCAAACTGAACACGTATAGGTATTTCTGTCTTGGTCCTTTCGGGCGTTGCGAAGGTGCGCGAAGGTGCGCGAAGGCGCTCGGCGGCGCTAAGCCCAAGGTTGCGCGTGGGATGCGCGGGCGCAGTTATATCGCAAATCTCGACTTAGAACCCGACCCGTCTAACAAGTCGCGACTTTGTAGAATCCAACGTATGCCATTATTTTGTTAGGACTGGCAACAAATCAAAAAGTTTCGTTTAGTCCCGAAAGGAACAGGCTTTTGAACGCTTTTTTATAAGCAACTAATGAAAATAGTATAAAGTAACATCGTCAACGCTTCAAGAGTTATCAAATCTATAGAGTTTTTAAGTTAATTGGGAATTTACTAAGTTATGTTATAAATTAATTTACCATGGGATACATTATAATGTACTAAAGTACGCGTAGATGGAACATACTTACACTCCAACTTTTATAGAGAATTCATGTTTTTCATCTGATGTAAAATTAGATATTCGGTTTTTTTTTAAATGGGAATAAGCTAGCGGCTCAACTGACACACACACCTGCAACACCAGAGCACCGGCACATGCGTCGCCGGCCTTTAACGATATTTAGAGAATGGGAGGAATGATGGAGAGGTCACCGAACGAAACGCAGAAACACAAGAAAACTTCTACAACACTCCGGTATTATGCGGGGTCGTGGTATTACCCTGTTTGCTGCCGCTCGGCTCTACCACGTAATAAAATTTGTGTGATTTTATTACAGTAAATACCACTAGATCAACAATGCTTATTTTTTTATCAAAATAGAATACTAGCGATGTTTTTTATTAAGTAACATTACTCATATTCCTGTTAACCCTTCAACTAACCATTACAGCATACATCTGGATTGGAATGGTCCACGACAATAGTCGAAAGGCGGGCTCGAACTTCACGTTTCGTAATTCCGCACCCTGACCCGTTTGACTATTGGCGCTTCGATTGGCGCATTGGTGATTGCTCATTGGTAACTGGAGACCTCAAGAACCGAATCAGAAGTTGATTCTGATGCCCTATCAGAGACACGGGGTAACGATGAATCGTGTTATAAAAATTTATATATTTTTTGTAAAGTAAAAAAAGTAAAGTAACAACCTGTAAGTGCCCACTGCTGGGCAAAGGCCTCCTACTCAAATACTAGTATCAGAGAGGGTTTAGGAGCCGGGAAGGGCCCGCCACGCTGCTCCAGTGCGGGTTGGCGAGCTTCACATATCCTCGAAATAATATTTTTATTATTTCTCAGACATGCAGGTTTCCTCACGATGTTTTCCTTCACCGTTGAGCACGTGGTAAATACAGCACTTAAAATTGTTTTAGTGGTGCCGGTACCGGGGATCGAACCCAGGTCACTCGCGCTCTATGACACTAAAGTGAGCGCCCTGACCACTAGGCTACCACGGCTCGATATTTTTTGTGTTGGTCAAATATTAACTTGGGCTTGGCTATCGTACTTTATGCCTGGCCTTATATTAGTTATACTAACTCAAGTGCAACATAAAACAATTGCGCGCACAAACTTAAATTAAGCAGAGATCTAATTCTAGCTCAAATTAATTAGCTATTAGATCACTGCCTACGTTACTCTATAACATAAAGTTTGCACGTTATTATTGTGTAGGATTTCATACCTTCCTTCTCTGTTTCGTCTAAATATGTATAATATATATGTATGAATACAAATAACAATTAATTTAAATATGTACTTGGAAAAGATCCGTGATTAAACTTTAAACAACACAACAAAGTTAAAATTTAAATGTATATACAAAATTCATTAAAAAAATATTAGTTATTTTCTTACTTTAGTTTAATATTGCTTCAGTTTTATGATCGTCCGTTAGGCTGTTAAAGAAGATGTCAGTTATATATATTAAATTAGTATTATGTAAAATCTGTTAATTCTCCTCGTTAGGGCCTCTTCATATGGGGGGCTGATAAAAAAATATAGACAACGCAAACGTCCAGCTTACTCCATACGACAAATCCTCCAGATATATAAAAAAAACCTTAACAATCTTTACATGATGGTAAGTGATTACCATCGCCCACGTACATCTGCAACACCAGAGGTATTTGGGGGAAGGCCTTTAAGGGTATTTGGGGGAAGAGTGGGCCTCCGGATACCTCATTTCACGTCGGTATTCTGCGACGCCGTGGTACCAACCCGGTCAAGCCGGCCCATTCGAGCAGCAGCAAAAGCCGCCGCTTGGCTCTACCAATCTCTCAGGTATTCATAAAGGAGTCTTTTTAGTTATATTGGCAGAAAACTAAGCTTCAATCATAATACGTTATTTAGAAATAGACACATGATGAACAGTCTAGAATAGTAAACGTCCTATGTACTAGGAAGGACAGAATGACCGACCACCCACGTTAGAAACAGTCTTCGGTAACTGCAACAGACAGACGAACCGAGCGCGAGGTCAGCGAAGGATGCCACCATGAATATTTACGACTCTCAATTGATTTCTACACATGGTGATAACCTATATAAATATCATATATCGCGATACATAATATACAGCATCAGCAGATTTCATATTTTATAATATAGATATCTGTCATCCGGATAGATAGATCGATGTGCGAGACCAATTAACTCTATGTCATAACGTGTCATGTTTCGCGATTTATTTCAACTTTAAAGTTATTTACAGACGTGCAATTTTGGCGACCACCAAACAAGTAAACATATTTCAAGATCACGAGACAGTAAATGCGAAATCCAATCCTGAATGCCGGCAGAATTAGAAGAAAAAGAATGTATTTCGTGGGCCAGTGAAGTCAGCAAACTTGCATTTGTGTCTTCTAGCTCCGAAACCGACACATAAATCAGAGGAGACCTGCTGCCTTACAATGTCTTCCGGCTCCAGTAGCCTCTCAAGGTTCAGAGGAGACTTGGACCCAGTACTAGTAATAATAAACAAAGAAAACAATGGCTCTATTCTCTCTGGCTAAGGAACTTAGGAATTGTAGTCAATTGTATGGAACTATATCTTTGATAAGAAATGTCATTTGTTCCAGCATATACAATACATTCTGAAAACAGTGGATGTGTTTTTATGCGAAGACATCTGCGACACTACAGAAGCTGCAGGTGCGCTGCCAGCCTTAAGGGATATTTGAGAGATGGAAGGGAGGATGGGAAGAGGGTTACATCACTCACCGAACGAAACGCAGAAGCACAAGTTGCCATCACATAGCGCGGCGGTATTCTACGAGGTCGTGGTACTACCTCCACCGACCGGGTCCATTCGAGCAGCAGCTAAAGCCGCTGCTGCTGGAACTGCAAACGGATGCAGAACATAGATAAGATACAAATGAACGCGAAACGTTGCAAAAGCTCGTTATCTTCAGCCAAATACCGCGATAAGGAGAAAGTACCAACAACCTTAAACTTCGTTAACGGCCCGATGTTTGTCGATCGCTTTTCGGACACTTTCGTTAGTTCACACGCCCAGTAACATAATCTAGGTCAAATAGTTTTCTACTTACTAATTAAACTACTTACTGTTGAATGTAAACGTTATTTGTCGTGGTCTTGTCGCGAACGAGTCGCGGTGCTAAATGATCTATCGCAATCCCTTTCTTAAAAGACGACTCCACCATTGGGTAGTGCCTGGTATACCTATGGGGTCACGACAGCTAGCGGTGATAACCATCTCGAACAATTGTGACCATCGAAGGTGTGGCGTATTTGATGCTGGCGTTGACCACCGGTTCACCTGCCAAATGGAGCGATTACGCTAATACTCCTAGAAGAGTGTCAATTGTTTGGCATTGAACTGTATATCCAGACTTCAATGTAATAAGTTAAGCTTTCGTGTGGTAGAATTGTAAGAGAATCTGTCGGCCAGCTATCTTCCCCTGGGGGTTTTTTTTATTGGATTGGCGTGACATACGAGCAAACTGTCCACCTGACAGGTGGCTATTAAAGCCACTCACCAATGAGGGTTAAGATGGACCTTTGTGCTTATTTTCGTACGCAGGAGAGCCAAGAGTTTCGTACGGTGGAGCCGAGGGGCACAAATATTAATATAATCAAAGGCCGGCAACAAACCAGCAGCCCTTTCATGTTGGAGACGTATGGTCAGATGAGCTCCATGCTTATTTTGCCCCCTTGTCCAGGAAACAAAAGGACTACCCACACGCCTCTAGGCAGAGACGGAGGCCCAGTTTAGTGTATTGTTTAAAAAATATCAGACATTTAAGTGAAGTCGAGCGATAGTTATGCAATTGATACCGCCTTCTTGAATTCATCAATTTAAAATCGTTGTAGTGTTTCAATGAGCAACCTTTGACTTCAGATATGACAAATTAGTTCATCTAATTAAAAGATGTATTTTGACCGTGCAAGTATCTCGGACACAGCATCCGGCCCTTCCTTCTAATTGCGTTCCAACTTAGGTATATTATGAGTTAATGAATGAAAACTCTTTATTTACGGTAACAAATACAAATTGCGTTAGTCATTACCGCGGGGGGAGGGAAGCGTCGGTATTACGATGAGCCGTTCTCCCCTATCCTACGTGACAGAAACGTGGTAGAGCCAAGTAGCGGCTTTTGCTGCTGCCCTAATGGGGCGGCTGGGTTGGTACCACTACCTCGCAGAATACCGGCGTAAAGTAGAGGCATCTTATGCTTCTGCGTTTAGTTCGGTGAGTGAGGTATCCCCCTCCCCATCCTCCTCCTCGTCCCTCCATCTCCCAAATATCCTTAAAGGCCGGCGACGCACCTGCGGCACCTCTGGTGTTGCAGATGTACATGGGCGACGGTAATCACTTACCATCAAGTTAACCGCTTGGTCGTTTGCCGCCTTACCCATTAAAAAAAAAAGGCGGTGTAGCCATAGATTATATCCCCAAGGGAACCGGGAAGCTTGCTAGTCGGTTAGCCCTCGTGGGTTTGTAGGCCGAGTAGGAAGGCGCGTCTGTGTTCCGTCTCGTCTTCGCCAGGACGAAGAGGAAGACGAGGTATTCTCCCCCGAGGAGGGCCGCTGAGGGCAGCCGGTTGTGTGCGGAAGCGTTCTCGTGTCCCTGCCGACGTGTGGCGTAACACCATGGAGTTTTGGTCGGTGCAAGCTCGACGTAACTCCAAGAGGGCGGGTATGCGTTAGGCATTTTCGCATGGATAAAAAAAAAGGTCCAATGACGCGAGAAGGAATGATTACAGTCGCTGGAAGCCAATCGTGCAATAGACAACATAGATGAGTTCATGTCATATCAGTAGACCCATTAAGCCGCGACGTACAACAATTGGATGTATTACTTTGTGTCTGTCTATATCAATTTGTCGCGTCATCGCATTGCGCGCTATTTAATGTCAGAGATTTTATATACAGCTCAATTAATCATGGCAGCATAATGTAATGTACAGGTCTGGTATGCGGGTACTAATGGAATATTGTAAATTGTTTGAACATCTTACAAATATATTCTATAATGGGTAATACTCTAATACTCTTTTGAATAATTGAAATGTTTTTTTTTTTATAAAGAAACCGTAAATACATTTATTTAACCCATGTATTTAAAAACAATTATAAAGCTCTATGATGCACTGTACCATTACCTTTCTGTCATAATTCAATAAAAACTTTTGAACTTGGAATTTGCCTTTATCGTTTTTTATTCTAATAAACATGTAATATTTGATACTTGGATTTTGTAAACCTAGCTTGCATTTTGCGTTCAATTAAGTTCTTTCTCTTTGTTCCCCAAATAAATCTTTTTCTTAATTTTAGTCTTTGGAGAGCTTTCTACTCTCACGACGCCCGCGTAACATTTCGGGGAGTGCTTGAAAGCTAAAAACGTATGGCAGTGTCAGCAAAATTTGAGCCACTACGATGGGGAATGTATAAACCTAAGTCTAAATTTAACTTATATAAGTAATTATTTAAACATTCATCATTCTCACTAATTTTTTTTTTGTTTTAAAAACATAACCCTTGAATTTTTTTAAAAAGATTAACAGACTATGAACCTCGCGTATCTAAAATAGTTAACCACAAAAAGACAGAACGGAAATAATTTTCCTCGCTGGACCGCCTAGTTAAAATACCATCTGGAAATAGAAAAATATCTCGAAATGCCGGAAGTACGGCAGCCTATGGCCGGCCGAAGGTGTTCGAGTGTTTCGCGACGTATTTATAAATAGCCATAGGTCGAATCGGAAGACCATGGCTTCCTCGTCGGGGAATAGATCAAAAGCGAGCATCTCGCGAGATTAATTCTCACCATAATTATACTCAATAACTTTCTTTAAACTGCGTATTTATATTCCGCTCTCGTAAACCTCCGGCGCCATCTTGTGATGACGGTCCCCTTTGAAGATTCATTGCATTCTCTAAGTATGAGTTAAGTATGCACAGTAACCATAAAACAGTGCTAAAAGTATATTTATTGCAATTGCAATAAATGTAATAATAAATAAAGCCATTAATTATTAGCTTTATTTATTAATCAATGGCTTTATTTATAACTAGTTAAATAATTTATTCATCGACATAAATTTCACATGTCAAACGTTTTAAATCGTTTTAAATCAACAGTTACGTAACGAGATTCTTCTGACGGAGAAGAAACAGGTGAAAGAAACTCCAGAGGTATCCACTTTTTTTGTAAATTTTTTTCTCAAAAAGTGTTTTAAATAAGTAATACAATATTAAAAAAAACTGCTTAAGAGCGATAAACTAATGAAAATAGCAAACACACTCTATGTCTATGGTCGATAGAGTCTACGCTTAGTGGTTACTTGGCCATTGAGACATCTGAAACCAGTATTTAGGCAGCAACACACAAATTAATGTGCGTGATGACATATGGAACTGAGACATGGTCCTTCACTGCAGGCCGGATGAGGAAGCTCAAAGTTGCTCAGCGCGCTATGGAAAGGGCTATGCTCGGAGTTTCTCTGCGCGATAGACTCTGCAACGATGATATCCGCAGCAGAACTAGGACAACCGACATAGTCACAAGGATCAACAAGCTGAAGTGGCAATGGGCCGGCCACATAGCTCGCAGAACCGACAACCGTTGGGGGAAAAAGGTGGGAGTGGCAGCCACGTACATGCAAACGCAGTGTGGGACGACCCCCCACAAGATGGAGTGACGACCTGCGCAATGTTGCGGGAAGGCGATGGATGCAGGTGGCTCAGGACCGAGCTTTATGTCAATCTTTGGGGGAGGCCTATATGGCCGGCCCATTGCCACTTCAGCTTGCCGATCTTCACGGCTACGTCGGTTACCTTAGTTCTGCTGCGGACATCATCGTTGCAGACTCTATCACGGAGAGAAATTGAAGCCGCGACGAGACGTAGTGTCTCACACTATTAACAATTTAACTAATGTCAGGATTCGAAACCAGGTCATTCGAGTATTATGAAATAAAAGCGTGCATTCCGATCCCTGAGCTGCCGCGGCCCTATGTTAGTTTGATTTTTAATATCCGTGCCGTGTCAATCATCATCATCATCATCATTTCAGCCTATTAGAAGTCCACTGCTGAACATAGGCCTCCCCCAAAGATTGCCACGAAGCTCGGTCCTGAGCCACCTGCATCCATCGACTTCCCGCAACACTGCGCAGGTCGTCACTCCGTCTTGTGGGGGGGTCGTCCTACACTGCGTTTGCCCGTACGCGGCTGCCACTCGAGAACCTTTTTTCCCCAGCGGTTGTCAGTTCTGCGAGCTATGTGGCCGGCCCATTGCCACTTCAGCTTGCTGATCTTTACGGCTATGTCGGTTGAAAATACGAAAAACAATTACAACTGCAATCGATTATAGCGCTAATGCAACGGAGATAAATGTCAAAGTCGTATCACTCGCGCCCTTATTTGAGTAACCCACTCACAAATTAGTATTCCATATTTAGCAACGTTCCACTTCCACGTAAAAAAAGAAACAGCAAACGCGTTCAGTTCTTATTCCAATAGCGTTAAGAGTCATAATATATGTATTTCTATTTTGGTAACGATATTGATATGCGATCAAATGGGACGGATGCGTTTTAATAGGGAATGTGTCGAGAATTCTTAATTGTTTTTTTTTGTTTGTTTGTTTGTTCGTTAGCTTGACTACTGATCGCCGAATATTGCTTGGGGTTAGTTGCACACAGTCTGGACAGTGATGCAGCAGCCTGTGAATGTACAGTGCTGGGCAAAGGCATACGCACAAATATAGTTTTTTGTGAGAGCTTGAAGCCGGGAAGGAAGGTTGACGGACTTCAAACGGACCTTGAAATATTTTTTGTTTTAATTATTTCTGAGGGGATCGAACCCCGGTCAGGCTAAGCGGCGACCTTTACTGGTGCTTAGGTAACCGGAGGCACACTCCCCCTTAACTCAAACGTCTTGTTGTGGGAGTCTCCTCGGGCTGCTGCTCCCCCGGTGCTGGGTTTTCGTAGAGATGTTATGTATTTCACGTCTTGTGACGGGGCTCGTCCTCTGGCTGAGCGGCATTTAAGGAGGTCATTTAATGAACCTGCCCTTGCCCCCGAGAGGGTATGTTAAGCATTTCCTCATGAATAAAAAATGTAAACTTCCTCACCTCACTTCGTGAATGTAAAAATAAAGTATTTTAGAGGATCTGCTTACGGATCAGTCAATCCAGGTCGACGTTCCATGTGACCATGATAATGATACCAAAAATTTTTGGAACTAACACACTATGACGGCGACAGGCTCACCACCCGTCGCGTTGTTCCAAATGAGCGTTGAAATTTAAAAATAAATAACTAGAACTCGAAACGCCCCATCACTGGGTGAACTGTCGTTAGAGCTAATGTTTTTTTTTAAATAATAGTGCGCACAGAAGCTTTAAAATGATTCATGCATCATAACACATTTTGGTTTGCTTCTGTCAACGTAAACCAAAGGAGATGTTTTTTTTATAAATTAGACGAAATTAAAAGGCGTTGACATTTAAGCTCCGGGGTCGTGTAATTAGTCATATGTTCGTGGCATCGGCCGGCGCCATTTTTAGCGCACTTCAATAGAGTACAGTGGAAACTTTAAGTTATAGTAAGCAACTTAAACTGAGCGCATACCCTTTTTTTGGACTTCACGCGTCCTCGTAATAATAGCTTTCTAATTTGAAATTAAACTATTATTTACGGATTTTATCGCGTTTGATTTTGTTTTTATATACCCGACGTTTTGATTGCTTTACAGCGGCCGTGGTCACGTGGGGACTGTGGTGTTAGACGTCCAGATGTCATAGTTAACTCGGGCTACCTTCAGCTTTTATTTATTAATTTTTAGTCTGTGCTACGCAAAATGAGCTCAGAGTATCTTGAGGTCGTGCAGTGGTATGCTTGGTTTTAGATTAAATATTGTTTATTACTGGATCCCAAGCCGGTGGTAGCATCCAGCCATCTCCTCTATTGCAATTCGGATGTTTTTTGATTTCAATAGCCTCGCGTATCATCCTTGGCAGGGATCGGTGTACCTTTGCAAGGATTTGTGGTCCGGAAGAGTGAGGAGTGAGGTGTGGTGTGGATGTAGGGAATATAAAAACATAATTAAACGCGATAAAATCCGTAAATAATAGTTTCATTTCAAATGTGTAGTGTTCGCGTAAATACAAGAGATCATTACCTTTCTAATTATAACATCTGAGCACGTGGTAAAATTCAGCAATTAAAATTGCTATTAAAAATTTCAACGGGAATCGAAGCCAGGTCACACGCGTACAATGAAATTAAAGCGAGCACGCTGAACACTAGGGGATCACGGCACAATCAACTACTACATCTCAAATAAGTTATGGTCCAATGATATCTCACCATGCACCCTAGTAATCTCAAAACGAAATCGGATTTGGAGCGATGCATAATTCATAGCCCTTTCAGTATTGTACTGAGTTCAATCGATAAACAGATGGAGCAGACCGGATTGGGTCAACTTTGACCCCAAACCAGCTTCTGAAAACCGGACGCTTAACCGTGTTGCCGATGATGACCAGGTCAATATCGGATCATAAACATTTTCGGAATCTGTGGGATGTTAGGCAAGACAATATGTTATCTATGTCGTCGTTGGATTATTTATATTTATTATCTATAACGAACCACAAATTTCATCAATAGATTGCCCTTGGCATGTGGGCGGATGTAAATAGAAGAGATATTTGAAATGAAACTATTTTTTAGGGACTTTATAGCGTTTAAAAATGTTTTTATATTCCAGACGTTTCGATTGCTTTACAGCAGCCGTGGTCGCGGGGGGGCTGAGGTGTTAGACGTCCAGATGTCATAGTTAACTCGGGTTACCTTCAGCTGTTATTTATTAATTTTGGTCCGATCTACGCAGAATGTGCTTACAGTAACAAATCTGACAATAGTTAGGGAGAAGATTGAGGAGTTGTACGCGGTAGAGCCAAGCCGGATTTTGGGGATTTTGCGAACCTCGACCGGGGTAGAACCGCGACCTCGCGGAATACCGGCGTGAAGCCGAGGTCGTGTGCTTCTGCGTCTCTCGTCCACATCCTCCCTTCCATCTTTCTAATATATAGCCTAGCCTTAACGGCCGGAAACGCATCTCCAACCCCTCAGGCGCTGCTGATGCACGTGGACAACGGTGATCACTTACCACCAGATCATCACTTTCTCATTACAAAATATATATAATTTGAGATTAGAAGAAAAACATAAATCCTCTATGAAAATTGGAGTGGACGCTTATGCGTACTTCAGTACATTATAATGTATCCAATGGTACGGGAACGTTTGAGACACACAAATAATAGAGCGTTACTTAAATACCCAATTAACTTTTCAAGTGTGGTAGAGCCAAGCGGCGGCTTTAGCTGCTGCTCGAATGGGCCGGCTCGACCGGATTGGTACCACGACCTCGCAGAATACCGGCGTGAAGTAGAGGCATCTTGTGCTTCTGCGTTTCGTTCGGTGAGTGAGGTAACCGGAGGCTTACTACCTCTCTCTCGTCATTCTCCCTCCCGTCTTCCACTCGCGGCTTCTCCGGTGTTGCAGTTGTGCATGTGCGACGGTAATCATTTACCATCGGGTGAGCCGGAAGATCATTTGCATGCGCATAAAAATTAAAAAAAAACAGACAACCTTTCATTAAACAGTGGTGTAGTTAAAGACACAAATAGAACCATAAAAACTATTAGTGCCGCCACTCGTATTTACAGTTAGAATTGGATAAAGATTTGTAATACGCAACACATGTTAACTGTTTTGTCATAATATAAACTCACTCCCGTTTATGAGCCCGTTTGTTAACGATGCACGTTATTTTGTTATAATTCTCGAAACGATTTGGGGGTTTTTTTTTTCTAGCAATCTTATTTATTGAGTTACATTACTAATATTCCTGTTAACCCACCAACAAAGCATTACCAGCTTGTATCTGGACCGGAGTGGTTCACGACAACAGTGGAATGGTGGACTCGAACTTGCGACGTCATGTTTCTGAGTCCGCACCGTAACCCATTCGGCTATTGGCTTTACGAAATTGTGACGCTTTTGAATGTTGCATTAAGAAACTATTCGCTTAGAAGTTAATGGTTTCTTTTCCAAACAGACAGTACGATTTAAAGATATTTTAAACAATGTGTATATTATAAATAATAATCTAGTGATTTAGGACAGATAGCTCAATATACCTTATTCATATAGAACAGTTACGGACGGTTAAGGCAAACCTTCGGTATGTGGATTATATTTAACAACTTCCTGTTAGTTGATTCCAGTTGAAGTAAAAAAGTATTGTAAGTAAAAGTATGCTGTTTAAAATTTTTTAAGGACATATTTTATGGATCTCCCCTTTTCACCATCTCGACAACCTAACCTCACATTTCGTACATCTATCTCAATACACCTCTTTTTAGGGTTCCGTACCCAAGGGGGAAACGGAGCTCTGTTAATGTCGCTCTGCTATCTATCCCGACATATGTAGCGGTATATTATTTAACATATACTGCATTTAAACCACGAACACTGAAAACACCGGTTCATAATGTAGTTTTTGTACTATGACCAAAATAAACCAGCGTTAAAAATAATGTTAAAAACCTAAAAAGGTTATTTTTCTATCGCGGGTGGATGCGATGTCTAGCTTACAGACGGATTTAAAAAAAGTTACCATACATAGATACGGAACCCCGTAATAGCGAAGCCCGAATCGCACTTTTGAACTTCATAACCTTATTTCTTATTCTGTCACCCAGTTCAACTTCTTAAGTCATGTCTACCACAATAGTTCCATTATCATGTTTTGGCTGCTTTGAGCATTTCCGGATACATATAACGAAACGGATTCTACTTTTTCTTCAAAGTCAAACAATGTGAATCTCCCGTAGAAAATTACCTTTGCCCTTAATAATTAAACGAATGGAAAGTTATTTAAAAAAAAAAAATACGACCGAGCAACAAGATCAACATCAATCGCGTCGCCTGGTCTTTATCACCTTTATCATAGCATATACATACAAGAGCATGTAACGTTATTTTAATGTGTTTTTTTAATAGACTGCTATCTGCTGATAACGGGAAGCGATATCACCTGTAGCGTTCACCGTGATTTGCCTATACTTCAAACCTTTTGTACGTGGTAGAGCCAAGCGGCGGCTTTTGCTGCTGCACGAATGGGCCGGCTCGACCGGGTTAGTACCGCGGCCTCGCAGAATACCGGCGTGAAGTAGAGGCATCTTGTGCTTCTGCGTTTCGTTCGGTGAGTGAGGTAACCGGAGGCTTACTACCTCTCTCTCGTCATTCTCCTCCCGTCTTCCACTCGCGGCTTCTCCGGTGTTGCAGTTGTGCATGTGCGACGGTAATCACTTACCATCAGGTGAACCGCTTGATCTTTTGCCGTGTATCTTCACGTACAAGGGAAGGGATGGGTCTGTTTAATCGTAATCACCATCAACGCAAATTAATCTGATCCCGTATGTATTTTTCAGAACCGTTCAAAGAAAGTAGCTAGTTAATTCTGACAAACATTAGAGGACCAGCCTTAACTCAGCCGCGCTTTCCGGACGCTGCAGAGCCGTGAGCGGGGGCTTTTGCTGCTGCTCGAATGGGCCGGCTCGACCGGATTGGTACCACGACCTCGCAGAATACCGGCGTGAAGTAGAGGCATCTTGTGCTTCTGCGTTTCGTTCGGTGAGTGAGGTAACCGGAGGCTTACTACCTCTCTCTCGTCATTCTCCTCCCGTCTTCCACTCGCGGCTTCTCCGGTGTTGCAGTTGTGCATGTGCGACGGTAATCATTTACCATCAGGTGAACCGCTTGATCTTTTGCCGTGTATCTTCACGTACAAGGGAAGGGATGGGTCTGTTTAATCGTAATCACCATCAACGCAAATTAATCTGATCCCGTATGTATTTTTCAGAACCGTTCAAAGAAAGTAGCTAGTTAATTCTGACAAACATTAGAGGACCAGCCTTAACTCAGCCGCGCTTTCCGGACGCTGCAGAGCCGTGAGCGGGGGCTTTTGCTGCTGCTCGAATGGGCCGGCTCGACCGGATTGGTACCACGACCTCGCAGAATACCGGCGTGAAGTAGAGGCATCTTGTGCTTCTGCGTTTCGTTCGGTGAGTGAGGTAACCGGAGGCTTACTACCTCTCTCTCGTCATTCTCCTCCCGTCTTCCACTCGCGGCTTCTCCGGTGTTGCAGTTGTGCATGTGCGACGGTAATCACTTACCATCAGGTGAACCGCTTGATCTTTTGCCGTGTATCTTCACGTACAAGGGAAGGGATGGGTCTGTTTAATCGTAATCACCATCAACGCAAATTAATCTGATCCCGTATGTATTTTTCAGAACCGTTCAAAGAAAGTAGCTAGTTAATTCTGACAAACATTAGAGGACCAGCCTTAACTCAGCCGCGCTTTCCGGACGCTGCAGAGCCGTGAGCGGGGGCTTTTGCTGCTGCTCGAATGGGCCGGCTCGACCGGATTGGTACCACGACCTCGCAGAATACCGGCGTGAAGTAGAGGCATCTTGTGCTTCTGCGTTTCGTTCGGTGAGTGAGGTAACCGGAGGCTTACTACCTCTCTCTCGTCATTCTCCTCCCGTCTTCCACTCGCGGCTTCTCCGGTGTTGCAGTTGTGCATGTGCGACGGTAATCACTTACCATCAGGTGAACCGCTTGATCTTTTGCCGTGTATCTTCACGTACAAGGGAAGGGATGGGTCTGTTTAATCGTAATCACCATCAACGCAAATTAATCTGATCCCGTATGTATTTTTCAGAACCGTTCAAAGAAAGTAGCTAGTTAATTCTGACAAACATTAGAGGACCAGCCTTAACTCAGCCGCGCTTTCCGGACGCTGCAGAGCCGTGAGCGGGGGCTTTTGCTGCTGCTCGAATGGGCCGGCTCGACCGGATTGGTACCACGACCTCGCAGAATACCGGCGTGAAGTAGAGGCATCTTGTGCTTCTGCGTTTCGTTCGGTGAGTGAGGTAACCGGAGGCTTACTACCTCTCTCTCGTCATTCTCCTCCCGTCTTCCACTCGCGGCTTCTCCGGTGTTGCAGTTGTGCATGTGCGACGGTAATCACTTACCATCAGGTGAACCGCTTGATCTTTTGCCGTGTATCTTCACGTACAAGGGAAGGGATGGGTCTGTTTAATCGTAATCACCATCAACGCAAATTAATCTGATCCCGTATGTATTTTTCAGAACCGTTCAAAGAAAGTAGCTAGTTAATTCTGACAAACATTAGAGGACCAGCCTTAACTCAGCCGCGCTTTCCGGACGCTGCAGAGCCGTGAGCGGGGGCTTTTGCTGCTGCTCGAATGGGCCGGCTCGACCGGATTGGTACCACGACCTCGCAGAATACCGGCGTGAAGTAGAGGCATCTTGTGCTTCTGCGTTTCGTTCGGTGAGTGAGGTAACCGGAGGCTTACTACCTCTCTCTCGTCATTCTCCTCCCGTCTTCCACTCGCGGCTTCTCCGGTGTTGCAGTTGTGCATGTGCGACGGTAATCATTTACCATCAGGTGAACCGCTTGATCTTTTGCCGTGTATCTTCACGTACAAGGGAAGGGATGGGTCTGTTTAATCGTAATCACCATCAACGCAAATTAATCTGATCCCGTATGTATTTTTCAGAACCGTTCAAAGAAAGTAGCTAGTTAATTCTGACAAACATTAGAGGACCAGCCTTAACTCAGCCGCGCTTTCCGGACGCTGCAGAGCCGTGAGCGGCGGCTTTTGCTGCTGCTCGAATGGGCCGGCTCGACCGGGTTAGTACCGCGGCCTCGCAGAATACCGGCGTGAAGTAGAGGCATCTTGTGCTTCTGCGTTTCGTTCGGTGAGTGAGGTAATCGGAGGCCCTTTACCCCTCCCCGTCCCTCTCCTCGTCCTTCCTTCCATCTCCCAAATACCCTTTAAAGGCCGGCAACGCACTTGCAGCACCTCTGGTGTTGCAGATGTACGTGGGCGACGGTAATCAATTACCATCAGGTGAACCGCTTGATCTTTTGCCGTGTATCTTCACGTACAAGGGAAGGGATGGGTCTGTTTAATCGTAATCACCATCAACGCAAATTAATCTGATCCCGTATGTATTTTTCAGAACCGTTCAAAGAAAGTAGCTAGTTAATTCTGACAAACATTAGAGGACCAGCCTTAACTCAGCCGCGCTTTCGGACGCTGCAGAGCCGTGAGCGGGGGGGCTTTTGCTGCTGGTGGAATGGGCCGGGCTCGACCCTACCGACCTTGAAGGATGTTACGGGGATGGGGGGCATCGTGTGCTTCTGACTGAGATAACCGGAGGCCCACTTCCCTCTCCTCCTAAAATATCCACGTACGTGGGCGACGGTTATCCTTTAACATCAGATGAACCGCTTGCTCGTTAGCCCCGTTTATGCATAAAAAAAATATAAAAGTATGAATTTTAAACTATGAATTCATTCTTTTTCTAAAACATAAGTCGGCATTGCCATAGACATGTATAATGAAAAGTAATTGCATTGTTTAACTCGTTAATTGTTTACTAATTAAAACAGTTAATAGTGATTAGTTTTTAATTTTAGAATTACGATGTGACGCTCTATTGGATAATTTGCACGTTGACAATTGTCTATTATCGTTAATGTAACAAGAAAAAGGTACGGGGGACTGGTAGTAAAAGTCATATTCAAAATTAATATAAAAAAAAAAAAAGATTAAACGCGATAAAATCCGTAAATAATAGTTTTATTTCACATGTTTAGTGTTATGCGTAAATACATAAAATCATTATAAATTTTTTTTAACGCACACTTTAATGGCAACACTATTCATATCAATACTTCATATCCCTTCCGCATCCATTAATTAAATAAATTCAACTTCTCTCGCTCTCAGTGTGCACGTGACACTGTAAGCTTCTAAATCCAAAAACTCGTAATCAAACGCCTTCGAATGCTTATTACGAGAGATTAAAAAAAAAAAAACAAATCTCGTATACAAACGTTTATGTGTGCGCACTTAGCGGGATTCAAACCTGCAACCCACAGCTTCGAAGGTCGCAACCCACAGAGTCACTACCAACTAGACTATTGAGATGCATTTTCAAAAACAAATAGCAGTATATTTTTTAAATGTAATGCCGTAGTTGTACCGGAAATATATGTAAATATACTTTAAAAACAACGTAAATATTTGTTTTAATCGAACGACGCGTTAACTTTTTAAACTGCTATATTCTGCTATCGATTCAATTTCAAATGAGAACAATAAAGAATATAGCAAACTATTTTGAAAAGCGACTATTTAGTAAAGAAACCAAAGTATTACATTACTTATAATTGTTAGGAGCGAAGACAAACGTAGTCGGACGTCTGCCTCTCACACATATCGCCTTATCGAAACTGTATTGCTTAATGATATTAGAAAAAGGTTCCTTGACGGGGGGCATGGGTGGGGTTCAACCCACAAACAAAACGTTGTTTAAAAAAAAAAAACGATACCTTCGGAGTTTCTTCGCGGTTTCTTCTGCGTCAGAGGAACCTAATTACAAAACGGTGGTAGATTTAGAGTGTAGTCTAGTGGGCGGGGCGCTCGCTTTGGTTTCATTGTACACGAGTGACCATGGGTTCAATCCTGCATGCAGGCATGATCTACTGCATTAACCACGTGCTCGGCGATTAAGGAAAACAATAAATATTAAACAAAATGGAGCAGTGTGGCAATGGATCCTTCCCGGCAGCGGTGTGACATTTTACAAGCTGGTGTTTTAAGCAGCAAAAAAGGTAATGGCTTGGGAAAGAAAAGGCTTTACGAGCATGCTTTTCGACTTTAGCTATTAGAAGTAACTTAAAAGGCCGTAATAAATAAAATGAGGTAAATCCCCAAATTAACATTATCGTCAACGTTATATTAAAATAAACAGCCTACTCTAAGAGCCTGCGTCTGATCTATCATACCGCAAGTCCTCTGCAGGACACAGGTCTACTCCCATGCGGAGGATTTGCCATAATCGACACGCTCGACTAGCGGATTGGAACATCTGGTATCCGCCAGATGTACCGTGATCGATGGGATGTGCTCAATCCGGTACTCGAACACAAACTTCTCTCCTTCAAAAGTAACATCACAATCCACTGCTTGCCATAGGTCTTTGTCTATGAAACGATCTGATATAATCACCAGGCGGCTGTGGGCACTCAGCACCAGATACCACGCTGACCACCTTTCTTAGAAGTTGCCGACTGTCGGCGGTTTGTTTCTTTCAATCTGACATTTCTAGAGACGATTGATGCGCAATCTGTTGGACCGGTTGACATCTCACGGACACCCACGGAATGATAGTGGAAGGCAGATTCTGTGACGCCATCGCACCACGCGTTCTCAACTCCCATTTTATTACGAAGAGTCGTCCTCGGAGTGTAAGGGGTGTATGGCATTTGTTAACCAATACCCAACCTGACCTGCAAAGGTTCGCGCGTCTGAACCCACGCTGGGGAGTAGCAACCCGAGTAAGAGAATACCGGGACAGCGCTCACCAACCGGTTCGTCCAGTGTGGTGAGTATGCGTGGGCAATCCCTCCAAGAAATGTTTCCTGGCTTTGCCACCGCGTTTCTGGAAAGGCGGTTCAGCAGTGGACCAACATGTGCTGATGATGAATGCCTTCCGTGGATACAAAATTTACAGAACTGTATTATATAATATTTCCTACGTAGGCTTCTGATAGTTACTAAACGATAGAGCTTAAAGAGCGTAAGGTAGAGCCTTAGCGATTGTAGCCGAGTCAGCTATTTCATCAGGACTTCAAACACCACAGTGTCCCCGTCACCACGGGTCCTGCAAAGCCCCCAAAGCATCGTGATTAATGAAAGCTAATTGTACGCGATGAAATCCGTAAACAATAGTTTAATTTTTAATTTATTATTTAACTACAGTTTTCTCTATAATCTCAAAATGTTTGAACGCTTGCATGTTTTAACGTTTTTACGATAGAGCAATAACAAAAAAAAAAACCTTGAACGAAACACTTTTTTTATTTCGAAGCGTCACAATTTTTACTATTTGGTTTTTTTTTATTTTTAGTAAGGATATCCGTCGTTATAAACATACTGCGCTGTTTTATAATTTTCGTCCCAGCTGTCTATTGCAGTTCAAAATATACAGCTCTTTAAACGTCTGGACAAACGGACAGACGGCGTAAGCTTAGTAATGTGCCTCTGTACGGAATCCAAAAAAAAAAAATTATCTTAAAAAAAATATTTAAATTTCACTGATTTCATTTTCACAACGATTACACATGTTTGTCAAAATTCACCACAAACCCGATAAAGGTGTAAATAGATTAAATTAATCTATTCTTTCTGATAAATGAAAAGAAATAGAATATACGTAAAGGACTTATCCGAGAAAGAGTTTGATCGGAGAAAAAATCGCGATTCTAATAGAATGGCTGCGTAGATCCAACAGGGTCGAAGCAGTTAAATAACAACAGTTCGGTTTAAAATTGTATAACATCCATGAATACCGAATAATGCCGTCAAGGTAAATATTACCTGGCGGAATAACCAAAAAAGGCAAAATTATGCGCGTTTTTCTCTACCATTAGTCGCGGTGAACCGTTAAATATTAAAACGCCACTGTTCGGTCAACTTCCGTTACATCCCAGGATTACATAAGACAATTGAAAAGAAACTGACATACTTAAATCAGAGCTCCGTTTGTAATTTTCCCGCCCAAAAGTTTCACTAACTAATGTATTATTCGATAAATCACGCGCGCGACTTAGCGGTGGTGGAGTTGCGCCACGACGTCCGCACCGCTCGAGAGTCGGGTGTTCACTGGCGAACGCGTCCTTCGGCGCTGTACTTTCACTGCAAATGATAAAACTATGGGCAATGGTAATGTTGTTTTCAGAGCCAAGCCGAGGTGCGGTCCGCTGATGACTAACTTTTTACAATTAAACCTTGCTTAGGCTCGACCTTGGTGTACTTATTCTTTGTTTCCGGTTCGAATTCAAGAAGCTGCAACGAATGGCCATTGCACGTTATTCATTAAAACTTAAGTCAGTTATCGTTGGCATGCGTTTTTTTTTACAGTATTTCCCACCTGGTGGTAAATAACCACTGAAGCCAATGGAGAGCTGCAACTTCAATCGAAGCAGGTTACAGATGCGTTGTCACTCCTGAGGACTAAGATGGCATGCATGTCAGCCCGTAATTATGCTGGCTCTGTATATCTTTCAAACTGGAGCACAGCGAAGGCCGCCCTGCTGATTGTCGAAAGAAAGAGGATGGCACCTACCAGGACTACTCCTAGACGAAGTCAGCCGTTCACTTAGTTACGTTTGTTTGTATTATATGCATATTTCATTAGCGTTTAAATTGCACTTTAGGGCGAAAGAAGATACATAAAAAAGCAAAAATTTTTCAAACTCTGTTTAGTAAACTTTTGTATCCGAGATGTACAAAATCAATTAAAGCATTTTAAGTCTTAAGCTTCACTATAGCCGATCGGTAAGAGAAACCGTCTCTGAATCAGGAGATACGAATTCGATCCTAGGGGATAGACATACGCTTCGAGGACACGTATCCATGAGGTGGGAGAGGCATGATTCTTTTTTAAATATTGTTGTATTAAAAATTATATACATATTTGCTGAACTAACCACGTGTTCTTAAAATTCCAATCGTATGACATGCATTACAAATGAAATGGACGTCTTCAAAGCACCGGAAGTTACCGGCCAAGCACTTCCACGAACCAATGAACCACGGAGACGTCGCGTGTGTATCTCGCAGAGGATTTTAAAAAAAAACCGAAACTCTTTAAGATAAATTGTGATCGCAGAACGAGAGATGTTGTTTTAAATCATATCGTATATTTATTTTAACACATTAGTAAGAACTGTCTACGTGTAACAACTGAACCGTCTGTCACCAGAGTAACACGCAGACTATATGTATATATATGTCTCTAAGTTCTATCAATAAGTTTGAAAATTTAATTAAACATAGACTTAAAAAAAGGGTTTTTTTTTATAAAAAGATAACCGTCGTCCACGTACCTCTGCAACACCAGAGGGGCTGCAGGTGCGTTGCCGGCCTTTGAAGATATTTGGGAGATGAGAGGGAGGTAGAGGATAGGGGATGGGGGGGGAGTAGGCTTCCGGTTACCTCACTCATCGAACGAAATGCAGAAGCGCAATAAGCCTCTACTTGACGCCGGTATTCCGCGAGGCCGTGGTACGACCCCGGTCGAGCCGGTCCATTCGAGCAGCAGCAAAAGCCTCTCTTTGGCTCTACCACGTTATTATGTTATTATAATAGAAAGGCATACATGGATGATTATAACTCCTGGATAATTTATTTCTGACAAAATCCCATAGACTGTTAGTATTTACATACTGGTGTTAGTAATATGTCATTAAAGTCCACCTTATTTTATTTTAATAATATGGGTTTGTTATTTAGGTAAGTATGGCGAGTCCCACCGATAAGAGAAAACATGCAAGATGTGCTGGCATGGGGGCGCTGGCATCGCTTTCTCTGTGTAATAAAAAAACGACGGAAGAAAAGGATACCTACGGAGTTTTTTTCGCCGGTTTCTTCTCCGTCAGAGGAACCTGATTACGAAACGGTTGTAGATTAATAAAAAATACTTTTGACAATTTATGTTCCTATTTCGATGAACTTTCCATGGTAGATTTTCAAACAAGGTAGAGGTCAGCGGCAGCTTTTTGCTGCTGGTGGAATGGGCCGGTCCGACCGTAAAATACCGGCGTGATGTAGAGGCATCCTGTGCTTCTGCGTTTCGTTTGGTGAGTGAGGTAACCGGAAGCCCACTCCCCCTCCCCATCCTCTCTCCCATTTACCAAATACCCATTAAAGGTCGGCAACGCACCAGCAGAACCTCTGGTGTTGCAGATGTACGTGGGCGACGGTGATCACTTACCAATAGGAGAGCCGCTGGCTCGTTTGCGTCTTCCGCATAAAAGAAGACCCAATTTCAGGTGAGGTAACTTGCGCGTGGCACCCCCGCACGCTTAAAAGACAGCCGGAAACTTGGGGTCATTGTGCGTTAGTGATGCGCATTGACGCTCAGGTACACACAAAGACTCGCCACAGCCTTTCCACGGCCGGTGTGGAAGACTGATATTAAAAAAAAAGAGCTCTCACGGCCCTGTGCCCAACGTTGGGGTGGTCAGAGGTGACCAGGTGGTGAGCCTTTCAGTTTTTGAAATTCATGAATTTCAAAAACTCACCGGTCCGAGCCTTCCACATAGGGGATCGAGCTCGAGTCTCCTGATTCGGAGGCGAGCCCTGACCACTCTGCTGTCGTGGCTCGAGGCTGTTACTCGACCCGTCCTGGGTACCAGCTGATTGCACCATTCAGTTGGCGGTGGGATCACCATATCCCTAGAATAAATTAATTTTATTATGACCGTCCCTATTCTCATAATAATATCAAATTATAGGTCATAAGTCTTCCACAATATCATCTTTTCGACTTTTATAGTCGAGTTTTACGACTGTGTCGTATTTGAAATGGCAATTACAATTAGTTAAAGAGGAACTGCATCCTGAGTCCACCATTAGCAGTGGTAGCCCAGAGATCAGGCCGCTCGCTTTAATTTCAGAGATCGTGTGTGACCCGGGTTCGATCCACGGTGCCCACACCTCTCAAATTATTAATGTCAATTTTAAGTGCCGAATCTACCACGTGCTCAGCGGTGGCGTACCGCAATGTCTGAGAGATAATAAAAAATATCATTTCGACGACGTGTGAATTCCGCCGACCCCCACTAGACCACCGTGGCGGACCATTCCCGGCTCCAAAACGCTCTCAGATATTTGAGCTAGAGCCCTTTGCCCAGCTGTGGTAAATTTACAGGCTACTACTTTACTTTACTTTACGAACCCAGGTTCCATACCTGGTGCCGGCGTCACTAAAGTTGTTAATCGAATTTTAACGCTGAATTTACAACGGACTCTAGTCTCTGAGAAATTATACAAATCATTATTTCGCGGAAGAGACCCTTGCTCAGCCGTGAGACGTTTACAGGATGCTTATTTACTTGTATAATTTACTTGTAATACCATTACATCTTTTATTTTATTTGATTATTGACTAGGGTGTTCGGTGGTCGAGCATACTGTCTATACGATATGTCCCAGCAGGGGATTAACATACACCAATATAGAAGAAGAAGAATAATGATGCTGTACGCAGCACTTACGGTGCGTGCCCTCACTCTGTACCGTTCTTATATCCTGGTAAGTGGATGGTGTTCTGCTACCTACTTCATTGCGTGAAATAACTTTTTGCTCAAATCATGACCTCGGCTGTGATTTGAACCCATGCCCCGTGACTCGGCAGTCAGCTAGGCTAACCTCTAAGCCATACTTATGTATGTAATCACCTACGCCTGTCACGACATTTATAAGGGTAGCCAGATATTAAGTATTTCCATAGGTAACTAATAACGTAACTTAGCGTATATAAACGGTCTTCTAAATGTCACTTTTCGGTTCTTCGGCGGACAGAACGCGACGGCTGGCGAAACTCGTCACCAGATTCTCGTTAGATTTGCTTTTCCATTCTTACGACATCCTCGCGAAGAAAGGTGATGGCAGATTCTTACACCGATACCACACAGCCCAACTTAAATTAGTTATTCGCATGCAGTTTCCACGAGTTTGAAAAAAAAATTTAATAAATAAAACTAAAAACATTTTGCGCAAATATTTACGACAATATAGAAATTTAAGTAAACGAGGACGTGCGCGGGCGCAGAATTTTTGTTAACATATTCAACGCACGCGCTCCGATCATTGTCGGCTATTTGACGAACGACAAAGGAATGTACGGTCGCATCGTCTTAATAAACAATGCGGAATTTTTATTGGATTGATGTGACAAGTGAGCTAACAGTCCACCTGACGGTAAGCGGGTACAGCAGCCCGTGGACACCTGGGAACAACTTCAGTCGAAGAAGCCTACAGAATAGTCCAGCCGGAGGACTAAGATGGAGTGCCTTACAGCCAGTGTGTTTACGGCCTTTACATATCCTCGAAATATGTTTTATTAATTCTCAGAAATGCTCGGTTTCCGCACGATGTTTTCCTTCACCGCCGAGCACGTGTTAAATACAGCTATTACCAATTTTAGTGATGCCGGCACTGGTGATCGAACCCTGATCACTGGCGCTCTTTGAAATAAAAAGCGACCACTAGGCCTTTACCGTAGACTAGATACGAATCTTTCGCAGTACCAACCCCCACTTCTGGGAAACAGAGCTGCGCGTAATGTTTAGACGGAACCCGCGCCTGTCGATTCATCGGAACGTATTCCTAACGCATTCAGAGGCGATAGCATCAAGTAAACAACTGGCGGTGATAATTTACATGTCAATGAGATCCGCGATGACGAACAGCATAAGGTAACATTATTATATAAGCACGCACGCATCTAATCTTTAGGGATAGACAGAGATAACTGAATGCAATTTGCCATGACGCAGTGTAAACAAGCGAGCTTCCGCTAAGCCAACAGCGCTGCCACGTTTGTTCGAGCTGAATAAGCGCCAGATTCCACTAATAAAAAATTAAATAACAGAATTGGAAGGTGTTTTTTTTAGCAAAACAAGCTTTCGTGACAAATCCAACATGCTTGAACATAACGGGACTATCGAGACGTTACTACGGCCAGCATCCGGGTCCATCTTCAGATCAGCTACATGATACCACACTATTGCATTGTCATCGATGTTACATAAGTATGCCAACAACCAAAATTTCAACTCAATCGGATGATCAGAAAAAGCGCTAGATTTACTCGTCGTTCAAGATCGTTTCTAAAATTCAACCCATTCCACCACCATCGATGGTAACCTACCCCGAGGTGTCGTACCTCCTTAAGAAGGGATCTAGGGAGGCCGCCAACCCCTCCTCTAGTCAATCCCCGGAAGTCTTTTGTTAACAAAGTAATCACTGCAGCGTACTTCAGCGCCTCCTGCTCCCGATTCTGTAAAGCCGCCGGAGCTGTAAAGGCCAGAGCAGCGTGTCTCTAATCCGGTGGGAGTTCTATTCGGTCCGTGATTTAAAGCCCATCCCGACATAACCGGTCGCTGCGTTCAGTGGCAGGTAGGTGTTTGCACCTTTCCCCCGCGTTTAAGAAAAAAAGAAGGTCATTCTAGACGTGTTCGAATGAGAGTGTTAGAGCAATGAGAAGCATTGACACCTTGGCTCTCCGAGCACAAATTTTAAAACGCGGCTCATAGTTTCGTAAATTATTATCATACTTTAATTGCGCTTACGTTAAATTAACATTAAAAATCAATCATCGATGTGTGTTTGATAAATGTCCGTCGTGTTGCAACGTCTCGCTTGTAAAAACATGCCCGAACAAGTTTCGTTTAAGATACGTAGCGTTGATTGGAATTAAGTGAAATATCAGAGTCTGAATTATCGGGGATTGCTTTGTACAGTCGCGGGCATGAGTGCGATTTCATAGCTTTCGAGTTTAACGTTACTTTTTTTTATTTTAAAAGGCTCCATCCCAAGAGTTTAGACGATTTTATCATTAAAGGGCTCTAGGGAGGAAAAAAGAGCCGTGGTAGCCTAGTGGTGAGGACGCTCACTTTAGTATTATAGAGCGAAAGTGACCTGGCCTCGATCCCCGGTGCCGGCGCCACTAAAATTGTTAATAGCAATTTTAAGTGCTGTACCTTGCCACGGGCTCGGCGGTGAAGGAAAACATCGTGAGAAAACCTCCATATCTGATAAATAAAAAAAATATTTCGAGGATATGTGAAGCCCGACAACCCGCAATGGAGCAGCGTGGCGGGCATTTGCCCGCTCCTAAACCCTCTCTGATACTCGTATCTGAGAAGGAGGCCGTTGCCCAGCAGTGGGCACTTACAGGCTGCTAATTTACTTTTTATCTACAATCACCGTAGGTTTTTTTAATAGTAACTTGCCCCCGTTACACGAGCGCGTGGCTTATCTGATGGTTTGTTATTAGGCCCACTTACATCAGGAGCGACGGCGAAGTTGTAGGTGTTTTACCGACCTCTGAGGATATTTGAGAATGAAAGAAAGAAAGTACTTTATTCATTGCCACAACTCAAGTAACACGTAAGTAAACTTAATTTAAAAAAAAATAATAATAATATTTTATTGGGTTGCAGCAACAAAACGGTGTCCGACTCAGCATAATGCTGTAGCAATGCTAAACCACAACTACAGCGCTGGTATTGTGTCGGAAACCTTTTTTTTTTTTCTTCGCGAACAGTCGTCAGGCTTTATGTACTACATGATGAATATATAAATAACAACAAAAGACGTGATAATAATAATAATAATAAATATTGAAATACCCCATACAATAATAATAATATAATTCCGCAACGAGAACTAACAAATTTTAACCAGGTGGGAGGAGGAGTAACAGAGCGAGGGGTGGGAGGAAACGCGGAAGCACAAGATGACTCTGCATCACGTCGGTATTCTGCGAGGCCGTGGTATTTACTACCCCCGGTGGAATCGGCCCGTACGAGCAGGAGCAAAAGCCGCCGCTTGGCTCTGCCACGTACAAACCACGATTACGTAAGTGCTTTCCATGAAAACTATACAATATAATATAAGCTGACCTTTTAAATTGACGTTTATTCTTTATATCGCCACAGATATAAATTGACGTTTATATCTGTGCCGACTCTTACTGGCGTAGGATCGTTAGGACTATGTTTAGCCCGTGGCTAAACTGAAACGTAAACAAGTTTCGAAAGACTCATTGGTTCGAACCCGCCGTCACATCTCCCTCTATCCCAGAGTATCGAAATCGGATCACCTGATCCGGCAGCGGATTATATAAGATTCAGAAACTGTCCCGTGTTCAATTTCTATGCACGTCAGTGTACTCGGTGTCGTTTCTATTTGTCGATTAAAATGTTCGGAATACGACAATTATTTACGAAGTTGCAATTTCAGGAATGAATATAATATTCTATATGTTGTTGTTATTGCTACCTAACAAAGTGTTGCGAAAGCTGCACGAGCACGTGGTAAATACATCACTTAACGATTTAAGTGTTGTCGGTAGCGGGGATCGAATCCGGGTCACTCGCGCTCTAAAGCGAGCGCTCTGACGACTGGGCTACCCCTTTGGCTGGGGTTTACTAGGGTACCACGGCTATCTGTGCCGTGCTTGGAGGTAGTCTTTGGGAAGAAGATATTCAGCAGTGAATAAATGACGATGATGATGATGATATATATACAACAACTTCTGAAAATACTAAACCCTCACATCCACGGCTGGGCAAAAGGCTCCTACATTTAAGATACGTCTTGGAGCCGGGAATGGTCCGCCACTGCTGGTCATAGACCGTCTACCAAGGCTGCCACATGTTTATGGAACATTTGCCTGGAACACTATTGTACGTTATAGAGCCAAGCGGCGGCTTTTGCTACTGTTCAAATGAGACGGCTCGACCGGGATATTACCACGACCTCGCAGAATGTGCTTCTGCGTTTCCTTCGGTGAGTGTGGTAACCAGAGGCCTGCTCTCTTTCTCCCCCCTTCTCTCTCTCTCCTCCCTCCCCTCTTTCTTATAAGGTTCTTACTCATGCTACAGATTTATAGGGTTTTTTTTCTTCCATTTAATTTATGGCAAGGATTTTTGTAAAATAGTGTTTCTTGCCGTCTTTCTAAATAGTCACAAACTTTTAAGTCCGATAACCTCATGATACAAAATCTGACAGAGATAAATATTTTACATCGATTCGTCGTCCAAAACCTAAACCTGAAGTAAACTTATCTGTGGCAATACTTGCAAGACGATTTTAAAAACAATGTTATACGTAAGTTCAAGGGGATCCCGGCAAGCGTTAACTGCTTTTACCAAATTGGGCAAATGTCATGAGCGAAAACAGTAAATGCCTCTTTACAATGTACGATTCCTTGCAAATAGTTTTTATTTTTATTTCAAAGGAATATTTATTATTACTTAATTACAAGTAAGTAAAGTAAAGAAGGTGCCAGTTAGCTGGTGTAAATAGCCCACGGCATCAAGGGTTGGCAGTTTTAAACGTAAAAACGCACCATGAACTGGACACGAAGCAACCTGACCGTGTGTTCCCCGGATCCCCTAGAATGAGGAAGTGCGCAAAGTATTCCTAAGTTTAAAAAAAATGTTAAACAAAGACTTTATAAAATGGGTTATTATAATATAAAGGAATACTTGGATGATAACAATCCCTGGGACTGAGTTGATCGCTTCCAAGCCGTTCCTAGAAAAAATATTGTAATATTACATTAATAAAACGTTTTGGGGGAGGCCTATGTTCAGCAGTGGACTTCTGATAGGCTGAAATGATGATGATGATGATGATGAAAACGTTTTGTATGTTTTGAAAAAATTACAAAAAAAGAGAATTTCTTTCGCCGGATTCTTCCGTCAAAGGTCGGAAGAATCCGGGAGAGGAACCTCATTACTCATTACATAAGTAATGAGGTACCTCTGACCCAAAATTTAAAAATGAAATGACGATTTCGACATGAAAAATTTAGGTTTCTTACGTTGAATAAATGATTTGATTCGATTTGAGGTGGGACACGACTTAAAGAGTGGCGAATAGTGGGTTGCGCAAGCCCGTTTGACAACGCTGAATCTTAGCAAATTAAAATCCATAATCTATGCCTACCCCCGAGAGGATGACATGCTTGGTGGCTGTATGATAAAAAGCTGGACCGTATACCCAGAATTCTTTCAATCCAATTTTCACCAAAGATATTTGGTACATCGTAGCAGGTTGCGAGTCTGTCGCCGTGTTAGTCCAAGCCAACGATAAAAATGATACATAGGTTTCGAAAATCTCATAAGCACGAGCCCGGGATCGAGCTCGCGTCTCCTGATCCTTCTGATCCCACTTGAGTATCGTGGCTGTGCTGTGTATATAATTTACGCTATTTAAAGAGTTTTTAAAGCAAACAAGAAATAGATGGTTTGTAACCAAAAATCATATACCACTTTACCTTTAAAATATCAGTTCCAGATAAATCTGAAATCCAGACTGATCTAAATTCGATCGTACATTTCCTTCAAGTTTATTACTTGTCAATAATCGGAGTCGTGTCGTGTACTGATAAGACGATTCCTTTTTGCGTTAAAGGGTGATTGTTCCTAAAGGTGTTAAAATAATATTAAGGCCAACGCTTCAGAAACATCGGTATCAGCGCAAATTGCAGCATTAATAAGAAATAATAGGGGCAAGTGGATGAAACGAATTGTATCAATTTAAATACGTTTTATATTTTCTCGTAAAGCGTTGCGAAGTTCAATGAGCTAAAAAAATATTGACATTGGCAAATCTGACTCATTTAAAAAAACGAACTATGTACTTCTTGACTGTTAACCTGTGAACTGCTGGACACAGGTCTCTCCAATTAAGTGCAGGTGGTGTTATGTGTAATTTGCTGTAATCGCCAAGCGTGGCAAGCAGTTTGACGATCTCAGTACAAGACGCACTGAAATCTTGGATAGATCGAATACAGAAACACCCTGGAATCGAATATAGAAGTAGATCAGATTGAAGAGGGACAAAAATTTAAATTAATTGAGCAGATTTATTACAACAATATAATACAATAAAGAATACTTTAAAAATAATTCCATGCCCGTCAATTCAAATTTCATTAAATGTCCAATAACATTTTATTGAAATGTGAATTATAACTCTTCGATTCAGATGTCAAGATCGTCCATCGTCGTCGGCAAGCCATGCAACTAGGCAATTATTTACTAGTTTACTATAGAGTATCTAGTACACGGCTTGTCCCGGCCTCAATTTAATAATTTCCGGATGGTTAGGATCACCGTTGCCTCTGACAACGTAAACTGTACGAATGGATTGGTCCTTGTCGTATCCATTACGGTTATTGTTGTAGTGTTCGCGGATGTCGTGATTTAATTCATTGTAATCAACGTAGTTGTACTTATTATGTGGCAATGGATCTATTGCTCGATGTTCGTGATACTCTGTATATTGGTCGTAGAGAGTACCCGGAAACACGAATCCTCTTGGATTTCTTTTCGTGTCTTCCACTTCTTCTACATTGTCGTTCTGATTTTCTGGGAATTTTAAACCTTTGTTAGCTCTTATATTATTATTTTGAATGAGATCATTATTTGTTTCAGGAAAAGACCATTTCGCGTTATTATAATTGGTGTTTTCAATAAACAGATCATCTTCGAAATCTTGTAAGTACTTTTCAGGTATGTTTTGAATGCGCTGTTCGATTCTAACTGTCCCATTAATAGCAAACTTCTCATTGTTTTTAAACTTTATATTATTTAAAAGGCCGTATTTATCATGTTTATATGGAAAATTGGTTCCGTAGTTTCCATAGTTACCAGTGGGATCTTGATCTTCATTTTGTTGGTGAAGTCGGTTAATGTTATTGAAAACTACATTATTTTGTAGAAATGGACTTCCTTGTTGATGGATTTCGTGGTCTTGTGAAAGTTGATGATAAAATTGGTCAATATTTTGTTGACCACGCTGAGGGGCATTGAAAAACCTAAAGAAACCCCCATTGTGGTTATTAAGGTAATAGACCAATTGCTCGGGGTCTGTTGGACAAAGCGGATAAGCGTAGCGACAAGAAGCGGCGTTGTTCTTCGATGACATTCCAAGAAAAGCTGCACGGCCGAAAACAAAGAGTGGATTAGAGGTTATTCCGCTATATGCTGACAGTAACCTGAAACGAAAAAGACACGTTTCATTATTTGTAACAGATATCAATGTTTTTTTGTATTTATGTTATCACAAAGGGTATCAATAATGTACTCACAGAATACTATGTTTTATGAGCATATTCTTGATCAACCTTAACATTACATCAGATTTGATAGACCACAAACCCTTGCAAAAGAACACAGATTCCTGCTAAGGATAATTCGCAAAACTTTTGGAACTTAACAATCATCTTAATTTTAATAGAGAAGATGGTCGATTGCTATCACCGGCTTGGAATTCTGTGAAAAATAAAATTATATACCAAGCCGGGCACACCACTCCACGTCCTCAAGATACTTTAAGCTTTTTTTTGCGTGGATCAGTCCAAAATTAATAAATAAAAAGTTTCCCTTTAGACGTCAAACACCCCACTCTCTCCGTGACCATGGGTGCTATAAAGCACCCGCAACGTTGGACAAAAAAAAAGTCAACTGAACTCGAAATTATCCGTAAACATCAGTTACATTACAATGTGCCATATTCAAGTAAATACCGGATTTCGTCAATAAGGCACACGATGTTCACCTGCATTCGTATATTTCATATTCTACGGAACCCGAGATGAACGAGTCCGACTCACGATTGGCTATACTTTCAATGGAGACTTAAGATTGTAGATTTTTTAAAGAAAGAAGCTGACTAAAAATACAATTGACATCACCTATATTTCTGTTAACCTCTTCAACTGAACAATAGTATATTTTCCTCAGAACACATCCTCTATTGAGTGAGCTTATTTCTGTCGAATCCATTGGTGTTATTAATTCTTTTCAATGTGTTATAATCAAGTAGCCTCGTGACATTAACTGAAGTACCGCTAGCTATAAGTTTTAATTGGGTTAGATATAATTTTTATTGGAGGTCCGTTACACCGGGTCATTTGAAGTTCCCTCACGTATGGGTTCAGTGTTCGCTGACCACGCACGTGATGAATGCACCGAGCAGGGCCCATCCTGCCACCATTAATATTGCATGGTGGGTTTAAACTGGAACGGACGATTCAAGCGCATTGAACATGTTTCAATTTGCAATTCTATTACATTGCAAAATAGGCATCAGAAATAATCGGTTATAATAAAATCTAAATAGAGACATTTGTAGAAATACTTGAGGCAGCCTGGTGAACAATTCCTAGCTCAACGAGTGGAGTCATCAGTATTCAGTCCAAAGATACTGTTAACTACTTCAACCAGGCTTAATGGCTTAAGCCAATACAGAATGGTATCAAATGGGATTCAAATACCATTATGTGGTTCTTGATTCCATAGCCATTAGCCCATCTAAACAATCTAAACAAGTACCTATCTGTTTATCATTGAAAGCGGGTTTTTCACCGTAGTAAAGCCAACCGGTAGCTTTTTCAGCTGCTGGAATGTTGTAAAGTAGAGGCATTTGTGCTTCTGCATTTCGTTGGGGGGGTTAGTTAACCGGAGGTCCTCTTACCCCTCACACCCCTCCTCCTCTATTCCTCGTCCTCTTCGTCTCTACCACCCCCCAAATATCCTTAAAGGACGGTAAGCACCTGCACATCTGTGACCCTCTCTTCGATGTTTGCAGATGTCCGTAGGCAACCGTAATCACTTACCATCGGGTGCGCCACGTGTTCGATTGCCCCATTACCATAAAAAAAAGTTAAAAATATCCCTGAAACATGAGATATATTGTGATAATTTTCGGCTCCTAAACCCTCTGATTTAGACTTTTGTACACTATGGGTTTTGGTGTACTTAAGGTTGGACTAGGTAATTTTCATATAGTTTGTTCTTTTAGTCAAGCAACTTACGTTAGCAAAGGCTGGAGGCCAGCAATGGACTGCAAGGCTTGCGATGCACCCAGAGCTCCGCCGCTCGCCGCCTCGCAGAGCAGACGGGCAACGCACTGTTTGTCATCGTACAGTGCTACGGATGTAAGAGCTTCGGTGACAGACGACAGGGCTTCCGAAGCTAATGAGGGTCTTCGGCGCATCGGTGGTCCTGGATAGTAAGGGAGAATGTAACAGCTTTATATAATGTTAGTTAGTTAGTCATCTGGATTTTAAGATCCTCGTTATTTATTTCTTCGTCTTCTTCGTCTACGTCAGCCTGTTAGTAATCCACTGCTGAACATCTCTCAGGCCTCTTTCAACCAGACCCGGAAATCAATAATTTAGAACACAGGTTAATGTTCAGCACAAGACTATATCACACATATAACATCGCTTGAACAAATTTTTCCTTGTGGACATTTTTCTTTTTTTGTTGGGAATTACCTAAAGTATAATCCTCGGGATGGTAAGGACAGGTCTCTTTTATGGCAAAGGCGGCAAACGAGCAAGCGGTTCACCTGATGGTAAGTGATTACCGTCGCCCACGTACATCAGTAACACCATAAGTGTTACAAGTGCGTCGCCGGCCTTAAAGGATATTTGCAAGATAGGAGGGAAGATGAGGAGGGGGGTGGGGGGAGGGAATGGACCTCCGGTCACCTCACTCACCGAATGAAAGGCAGAAGCACAAGATGCTTGTACTTCACGCCGGTATTCTGCGAGGCCGTGGTACCAACCCGGTCGAGCCGGCCGATTCTAGCAGCAACAAAAGTTGTCGCTTGGCTCTACAACAAGGAGAAAGTCAGGGCTTGTACCGATTAAAACACCACGGTGTTCCACCATCACCGCATATCGGCAGGGCTACGGGAACGCTTTCACACTCATAATATCCCTCTCCGTCCTGGCAAGACGCGCCGACCAACTCGACCTCTGAATAAAATTCTACCCAATCACAACGAAGTAGAATAAACCAATCAAAACGCACGAGGCCTCCTGCCACGTCCTAAAGGTGGTACTACTGTTAATTTAACTAAGACTATTTATAATGTAACTAAAATTTAACCCTGATATTGTATAAAATTAATACGATTAATAAAAATGTGTGTAATTACAATGTCAGTAGTGAATTTACAATATCACAGCTTCGACAATGACCCTGCGCCATATACTAGAGCAATGATCAATAAGTCGGGCGACAGTCTATTTCGTCTTAACTTACTATATATAGGTCCCGGGTAGCCAGGATTCAAATATGGCGAAGGGCCGACTTGAAGCACACTCGGAGAATATTGACCATGGTACTCTGGACCAAGGCCTTGTGGTCTTTGGAGTCTAGGTTTACGCCTTCTCCTCTTCTTCTGGTGACCTTCATGAACTCTATTATCTTCAATAAATGTGATTCTGTATCCTTGGTCATTATTGTCCTTGTTGGCATATTGAGGGTCAAGGCTATCATCTGAATTGAAATTAACTGTTGTCTTAAAAGGAGATTCTTCATCACGATTGAAATTAACGAAGCCGTCTTGTGTTTTTCCACTATTAACTTCGCCACTCTCTCCATCGAACCTAAAGGCTGTTCTGGGCTGAGCTTGCGATGAATCGAGGTTGAATATTTTACTGTAAATAAAATCAGTTGAATTTTCTATAATAAACCAACAAACAGTCAGAATATAAACACGATATTTCAGTGAAATCAGAATTGATCTTAAAATTTATGAAACTACTTTTGATATAGCGGTGATTCTTTGGAACAGCGAGAAGACAATGTTCAGCAGTTAACTGATAAAGATGATCTTGAAAGTGAACCAATAACACTTTTAGAACACCGCTCGCATGGTTGATGATGTACATCTGGCCGTTTTTGATCTCGGTGACAACTTCCGAATCCAATCGGCGAATGTCTCCTCGGCAGAGGAATCTGCCACCGGCAAGGAGAAGCCTTGGTCAGTAATCGTTTACTTTTGAAGATTACTGTACACTTGAAGCCATGCTATTTGATACTGCAATGCCAACTAACATGGATCCTTCTGACAAACTTTCGTTACCTGAATTTGTAGATTCATTTGCGATTCATACGAACGTACTTTTAGCAGAGTGATGCGATTTCAGAAGCGGTATGTGTGTGGCGTTTTTTCCTTCGAACCTATGTCATTTTAAGCTACTTGCATCGCTCTGGTTGTTATTTTAGTATTTTAGGTAGTTATATTTTATTGTAAAGATACAGAAAACATAAAAATAAAGGAGGTCAATTAGATGGTACAATTTGGCGGTCATATCGCTGAATAGCGATCTCATCCAGGCAATATATACTTACATCAACAGCTTGCTGGGATCGTATGTTATTGATGAATTGTGCGGACTATCCGCGAGCTCGCCGCAGACGGACGCACGAAACAACACAATGAAGAAAACCAGACTCATGTACATTTTTAAAGATCTGAAAATACCAACCATTATTTCGAGTTGATCAGAAAAAGTAAGAAAGAGTGCACGGCCCAGTGCTTATTGCAGTAAGAAAAAGAAACACATATGTTTATACAATAAAACAGATCGGCGGCTCGATATATATCCACTTACAGTTCACAATTTGAAAAGTAAAATGATAACATGGCTTCTTACATTAGAGTATGAGCAAACAGAGGACTTAATCCAGTCAGCAGATTTATCCTGTTCAATAACTAATACAAATAACTGTACAATAATTAAATTGATATTCATAAATAAAAACTTGTGAGTCATAAAGTAGTTGTTCGTTCATTACACACACACACACTCACAAACACAGACGATTTCAGTATATATATACACATATATATGATCAAAGCATTTAATTAGTTACATTTTAATTTTTTATTTTTCTTGTTTTTATAAGAAATTATTATTGTTAATGAACTTGGGAGAAGACACTGACCTCTCTAATACAGGTTCTTAACCTAACACAGATGTCACGGAATTCATACTTTTGTTCCTAATTCTTATGGCAATAAAGATTATTATTATTGTGTGGGGTTATTTAGATATGTACTCGACTGTTTGGGAGATATATATAAATATACATACATACATATATTTATTTATTACATATTTACGTATACATACATAAAATACAATAAAATAAATAAACTATCTTTATTATTATTATTATTATATTCTAAGACCATCACTTTTTATGGGAGAGGCAGCAAACGAGCAAGCGGCTCACCTAATGGTAAGTGATTACCGTCGCTCACGTACACCTGCAACACCAGTGGTGCTGCTGGTGCGTTGCCGGAAAGGGAGAGGGATAGAAATGGGCCTCCGGTTGCGCAGATGCACGAGATGCACCTACTTCACGCTGGTATTCTGCGAGGCCGTGGCTCTACCCCGGTGGAGCCGGCCTATACGAGCAGCAGGAAAAGCCGCCGCTTGATTCTACTACGTACCAACTAACAAATGTCTTAGAAAGGGTAATGCTTAATGTTTTTTGGTATTATGCAACGGTGATATCCCCATTAGAAATAGAGTAACATTCTTCAGGTTATTCACCTGAAGAATTAGTAAGCTAATTTGACCACGGGCCGGCAACACAGTGCGCAGAACTGATACCAGCAGACGCAGAGTCGGATGACCATAAGATTGAAGTGACAACATGCGCATTGTTACGTGAGGGCGAAGGCTGCAGGTGGTTCTGGGTCGAGCTTTGTTTAATTTATTGTTGAAGCAGCAAAAGCTCACCAGTGGACTTTATGGCAGTAACAATGATAACAATATACGAAGCCTTCAATTAGTAAGAATACTTTTGAATTGTTGCATGCAAGCATTGTTTATAAGAGCGGTCAGATCAAAACCGCTACAAAAAATCTAAAAACAGAATTATTAATTATAATATTTGCACCACGTAGTATGATAGTGTAACTATTTTCTACCTTATTCTAAAAAAAAAAATTTGATGTCCCCCGAAAATCTTTACAGTTGTTAAACAGAGGACATTTTTAAATGTTAGGTGTTAGTAAGTCTTGTTTACAATAATATGAATCGTAATATATTTTATATTTATTATGTCTCAAGACCAAAGTGTACACCCAGTGCGTGTTGCCAGTGATGAAATACGGATCCGAGACTTGGTCCTTCACTGCAGGCCGTATGAGGAAGCTCAAAGTTGCTCAGCGCGCTATGGAAAGGGCAATGCTCGGTGTTTCTCTGCGTGATAGAGTATGCAACGATGATATCCGCAGCAGAACTAAGGTAACCGACATAGCCGTAAAGATCGGCAAGCTGAAGTGGCAATGGGCCTGCCACATAGCTCGCAGAACTGACAACCGCTGGGGAAAAAAGGTTCTCGAGTGGCAGCCACGTACAGGCGAACGCAGTGTAGGACGACCCCCCACAAGATGGAGTGACGACCTGCGCAGTGTTGCGGGAAGTCGATGGATGAAGGTGGCTCAGGACCGAGCTTCGTGGCAATCTTTGGGGGAGGCCTATGTTCAGCAGTGGACTTCTGATAGGCTGAAATGATGATGATGATGATGCCTAAAGAAATGCCTGGTAATGTACAAAGACTTACGAAACGATGTCTAATTTAATAATGTAAACTGATAATTTCTTGCTATTACGCGAACTATTATTTACGGCCGGAACACCGACCCTGAAGGAAGTCTGCGGTCTGTGATCATAACGTTGATCGCTCCAACCATTACATCAGATCTGATAGACCACAGATCCTCGCAAAAGAACATCGAGTCCTGCCAAGGATGATTCGCGTGGCTATTGAAATCAAAAAACATCCTAATTTCAATAGAGAAGATGGCTGGGTGCTACCACCGGCTTGGGATCTAGTAATAAATAAAATTAAATCTAAAACCATGCATACCACTGCACGACCTCAACTGAATAAATAGAATCTGAAGGTAGCCCGAGTTGGACCGATCTGGACGTCTAACACCTCAGTGCCCCCCGTCACCACGACTGCTGTAAACCACACGAAACGTCGGGAATATAAAAACAAAATTAAACGCGATAAAATCCAAATAAATATAGTTGCATTCCAATTTTTAAACTGATAAATTAAACGATTATTAACTACACACCCCTTACACTTATACTTATTTTTATCCAATTAACCAACACCCAAAATATGTACAGTGAAACATTTAAATGTAAGAATCATTTAAGAAACAACTTACGTTATCAAACTATGGACAGTCTTAACACAAAAAGCACTAGCTTCCGAATGAGCGTTCAACAATATCTCCGACACGCGTTGGCGATGGAAAGCAGTGAGATCATACATCCACCACGCTGGAGCTCCTTGCATGGAGTTTTACGACCTCACAACGCCATAACAAGGACATCCTATTACGTTACAGTTGTCACGTATTAGGCAATTTAAACGAAAGTGAAGATCCGGACTCGGATCTCGGAAGGAGAAACATACCGACTAAAAACCCATCCATCACGTTGCTGTTGGCCCGGAGGCCTTTACAGCTTCGTCGGTGGAGACTTGCGAGAGCGGAGGCCCGCAAGTTAAAAAAAATGGGTCGTCGATGGCTGCCTCCCCTGAAACGAAGAATAACTTCCAATTTTAGGGAGGGGGAGGGGGGGGGCTGGGCGATCCGTGGGCTCCGACGAGGAGGTGAAACCTCTTCTGGGATCGCCTTATTATATGAATGATTAGACCGCCTCCGAATCCCAAGGATTAAAATGTCTTGACCTCTGCCCACCCCAATACTGGGTACGAGCCTACAAGAATCTGGTCCTCATTTGAGTTTCAAGATATAATAATTGCTATTAATAATCGGCAGGCACTAACGTATTATTTTAATAAAATTACGTAAAATTTTCTGGTTATAACATTCTGCATAAATATAACTTTTAATGCACTCTGCATAATAATAATTAATAGTGTCCATCTGTTACGTTTGAACTCTGAGAAAGGACATGGCCTACTTTTCAAACGGGATAATCGAAAAAAAATTCCACGGGGACGAAATCGCATGGGAAAGTTAGTATGTACATAAACCAAGCTTATAAATTACCTTTATTTCTTGATTTTAAACAATATAATAATAAAAAAATTTCATAGTGGTATTTAAACTGCATTCATAGAAAAGTTTGCCAAATCTTAACATGACAGGTTAATTTGCTATTTCATAAGTTAAGGCGCCATTTTGTAATTTTATAGGCGCCATTTTGTTATTTTAAAGGCGCCATTTTCTTTCAAATAACTATCTGGAACATAAGTCCCACAGAGATAACACTGTTATTAAGAACCGTAAAATATAAAACAATTAGAATCATCTTGATTATATTAGAACTCGGATTTTAGTACAAAGCAATTATGAACACGAGTATTCTTACATGAAGATAAGTTCAGTGAAGTGAACTTAAATAAATAGTTTCGTCTCCGTTTTATCATTACTGTTATTCATGTATATCATTATATGACAAACTCGGAGCTCAGTTAGCAATGCATCTGCTACCTGATGACCTGGTCCCTGAGTTCAAAGCCGAAGCTTTACAACAGAAAATATTGGCTTTCATCAACGCTGGATTTGAAGACCTGTGCCTAGCAGTTGGATATTTCTTCCTCTTCAGTCTGTATAGGTCCCCAGCTGAACACGGACCTTACGACGCAGGTGCCAACAAAACCAGCATGCCATGCATGGAATATTTATATGTATACCGCACCGCACTAGAGATGCTACTCCCCGTCTCTACTCTGTGGGATTTTGGTTAGGCTTATTCGGATAGATTTTCCGCCATCAGGTAGTCGGTCGCCAGAGCATCGTCCAATAGCTAGCACGGTTAATCGCTTGCAGGTAGGGTCATGATTTGGTATAAGCCTTAACAGCTACAGGCTGTTAAGGCTTCTTCTTGTTAATAGTTCAGTTCAGGGCCGTTACGAGGATTTGCCATTATCGCCACGCTCAGCAAGCGGATTGGTGATCGCAGCACCCAGTACCGGACCCCTCGCCCCTCACACGGGATCGCTGCTCGTCACCGCAAATTTTTGGTCTGGTGTTTTGCGAAACTGTTGGCGCGCCATCTGTCGGTAGAGATTTTCAAGGCTTTTTATTCAATCGCATCTCACGCCACCGACGGCCGGAAAGGTGGTGACAGATTCTTACGCCTATACCTCTGACTTACAGTTCCCTTTCTGATTGGTTTGACCCATGTGCAATTCATATTGAAACAGCCTCCGCGACACAGGAGACAATTCACGCCAAAAAAATTCGCTACAAAATTGATATAAAAATATTGTATAAACATGACTACTACGGCAAATCTTCCTCTTTGGACAGGGCAAGGTTCATTGGAGGATAGGTTACAGACTGCCAAGGAGTTTAGGGGGGTCTTGTCTAAGCAGGTTAGGTGGGAGGCCCCTTTTCTTCTTAGGATCCGTCGCGATAGGTACCACCCTCTTACCATAATCAGCAGTGCGACCACTGTTGTATTCAGGTTCGTAGGGTCTAGGCAGCCAGTATAGTTACAGACTAAAGAGGAATTTCTTCTCAGGCCTCGGAGTTCACAGCGCGTCTGTAACCTTCTGCGATTGAAGTTTGCAAATATTGATACAGGCTACTTGCCATCAGGTGAGCTGTGAAAAAGTCTGTAAAAGATATGGAATTTTCAAGAATAATCAAACCAGAGACAATGTAGGATTATAAAAGTATAATGCGTTGTGCATTATACTCTTATTACTTATTACTCAGCAAACCTTATGCTGTAACATTGAAGCGAAGGACCTTTCCTCAAACAAACATACACTCGACAATGTCGTTTACGATTTTGTAATTCAACATCACGAAGTGTTGGAGATATGTCATTGAAGTTGCGCAATGAATGTAATTGTTAACGTATGTGAGAGCATAGATAACCATAACTTTTAGTGTTTACTCTAAAATATTCAGACACAAAAAAAATGTTCACGGTCAAGTATGACTGCACTGGAGCATCGCGGCGGACTCCTCCTGTTTCTAAAACACTCTGATATAAATGAAGACAAGTACCCATTTAAATCAGATTGTTTAAACAGGTAATTGTCACCATTTTTCACCCTTTTTCACCGTGGTAGAGCCAAGCTGCGGCTTTAGCTGCTGCTCCATGATCCAGCCCATTGGTACCACGGCCTTGCATAATACCGGCGTGAAGTAGAGACATCTTGTGCTTGCACCACCCACTCCCCTCCCCACCCCGCCTCATCCTCCCTCCTATCTTCCGAATACCCTTAAAGGCCGGCAACGCACCAGCAGCACCTCTGGAGTTGCAGATGTACGTGGGCGACGGTTATCACTTACCATCAGGTGTACCGCTTGCTTGTTTGCCGCCTTTCCCTTAAAAAAAAACCATGAGACTTTAACAGACGGTTATTTACATGTAGAATAATTGTATATTGTTACGTGCTTGGGATTGCGAGATTGGAGTAAAAAGGCCGGTTTCTTAAAACTTCTATTTAGCAGAGTTTCTTTTTGATGTGCTGTCTCTCGCACGTGATCTTCCACTGGTCTTCCCGATAGTAACTAATCCGCTGTCGTTTCTTCCTTCTCTTAGTGATCTTCCTCTTCCTTTCGAACTCACCACTGAATTGTCCACAGCGCGCTCCAGTGCTCCTTATATAGTCTTACGATAGCATTTTCATTTTCGATTATTCCAGAATACTCCATATATTTCATCCAGTGTACAGCCCTAATTTACCCACCAAAGAGATTCGTTAACAGCGACTGGTAATTTATAGAACATAATTTCGTTTGACTTGGCATTCGAAGAAGTAAAAGTTGACGTAATCGGGCTTTCGTTACAATATTAATACGTGTAATACATCGAAAATTTGCAATTGGTTTTTATTAGTATTATTAATATTATAAAGGGACAAACACTTTAAATAATTCGAAAAGTACTTTGTCATATGTATGCACATAAAATAAATCATGTGTATATTTTGCCATTAAAGCAGTAAAAACAAATTGAACTTCAAATAAACGTCAAAACGTTTTGATCAATTAAATTAAAGCGTCTGATTGTCTGAAGAACTAATTGTATTTCGTTACTTTTTAATTTGGGGGAGGCCTATGCTCAGCAGTGGACTTCTGATAGGCTGAAATGATGATGATGATGATGACTTTTTAATTGTAACAGGTTGTACGATTTTTTTTTAAATACTTTATTGCATACACCCCAATTTGAGGTTACAAAGGGCGGACTTAATGCCTATTGGCATTCTCTCCCAGTCAACCCATGGGTTGGTGAGATAGCCGTAGCAGGTGTATTCATTTATTAAATTAATTAAGTAATAAAATGATTTTAAAATAACTATAAAGAAATATAAATAGATATAATAAAATTAATGAATAAAAATATGATATAATATAGATAATAATATACTATTACATATGCAGATAGATAAATAAATATAAATAAGAAATACTATAATAACTAAATGAGTCCATTTAAATTTAAATAATTTTCATTAACTAATTTTTAAAAGAGTTCCTGCTTGCCGATTTCTTAACTTCGTCGGGCAGGGAGTTCCAGAGCAGTATAGCCTGAACCTTAAAAGAGTTGCCGACAAAACCGGTGAAGTGTTGTGGAATACTAATCTTAAGATTAGACGAAGATCGCAGCTTTCTGTCGAGCGTCAAGAAAAGATAACAAAATTTTTCTTGAAGATACGCCGGGAATTTACATCATTAAGGATGGAATAGAGAGTAACTAGAATCCTAGAGTGACGTCTTTGTTGGATAGTAAGCCATTTAAGGCGAATACGGAATATATGATTCCTTCGGGTTGGCATCATACTCTTACCACATGTCTGCCACTAAACAAAAAACTGCTGTGTTCGGTTTGAAAGGTATATGAGGTCTTATATGATTCGATCTCAGTCCTCAGGTGTGACAACGAATCTGCTGCCTTATTCGATAGAACATGTTTCCCTTGCATAGACCACCTATGAACTGCAGCATCCATTTACCATCACGATGGACTCGTAGCTTGGTTTTCGATCACAAGCTGTACTAGTTAATGTAGATCCATATCTGAGACGTTTTTAGGTTAGAATTCAGACCGCGTTTACGCGACTGCAACTCACAAATGATTGGTTTTTGTTTACTGTTTTTTTTTTTTATAAAAGAAGGGGGCAAACGTGCGTGCGGCTCACCTGGTGGTAAGTGATCACCGACGCCCGCGAACGTCCACAACACCAGAGGAGCTTCAGATGCGTTGCAGGTCTTTGAGGAAGGAATAGGCTCTTTTCTTGTTCTCTGCGGCATTACGCCCCTTGTCTCGTGCACAGCAACTGGCCCTTCCTCCGACCTCATCGCATGCGCGTTACATCGGACACGTGAAGGTAAAGAGGGCTGAGTGCCTCTGTGTGCGAGCTCACACATACGCGTCATATCAATTCAAATAATTTATTTGACGTAAGAAAGATAAGAAACATTCACGTGTTGCGGGAAGTCGATGGATGCAGGTGGCTCAAGGCCGAACTTTGTGGCAATCTTTGACCGAGCCGTGATAGGCTGAAATGATGATGATGATGATGATGATGAAGAAACATACATTTTGGATGTCGTACGTCATTTTTATTTAAAATCTACCACCGTTTCGTAATGATGTTCCTCTGAGGGAGAAGAAACCGCCGTAAGATATTCTTAGGTATTCTCTTTTATTCGTATTTTTTTTCAAATCACAATACGTTTTAATAATCTAATTTTAATTTTTTTTTTCTAGAAACGGCACAGGAGCGGTCAACTCATTCCCATGGGCTATTATATTCATTAATGTATTCCTTTATGTTAAAGACGCATATTATTAATGTATACTTCAATCTGCTCTAATAATTTTATGTAAAATTCTACAAACAAAGTACACTCGGCGTCAAAAAATCGCACCTTTTGAAATTTTGACTTCAATACTCTTAACTTATTTATTGTACCCTACCAAAATTAATATCATTTGAAAGCACAATTAATACACTTTAAAAACGCCTATCGTTCTTTTCTGTAAAAACAATAATCACGAAACGTTAGGGTCTTTAAAAAAAAAAGTGCTGTAAAGCTCATTAGAGGACTCACTTCTTGTGCCACCTTGGACACGAATAAAAGGGGGGGGTAGTTTAGATGGCGCTAGACATATTTAGTACGGGATACGGTTTGCCTTTTATAAAGGTAATAAGAATGTTGATCTAATTTGTTCTAATATACCAGCTTTGATCAGTATACAGTTGTGGTTTTATCTAACAACCTTTCGAGTGTACACAAACGGTTTAATTATAATAACCCTTTTTATAAAGTGTTTTTTTAACTAACTTTTTAAACCAATTTATAGAAAGACTGCGGGCTTACTGGTATTTTGTTGTAGAAACGTAAACATTGCCACATGAACGTGTTACTAACTCTATGGAGTCTTGTAACTGGCAACACAAGCTTGTGTCTGTTCCTAGTATTTACATTATGAATAACACCATTCTTATTAAATGTATTTATGTTTTCATATATGTATTAAGAAGCCAAGGTAAGAATATTTACTTCTTTAAATTTATCCCTAAGAGATTTTCTAGAATTAAGATTACAGATTGCTCTTATGGCCCTCTTTTGTATAACGAATATTATTTCAATATCACTTACGGCACTATAATATCTCCAGCGCAGTTGACAACCACCCATAGCATTCAGATGTTGTCGCCGTGGTCGAAATCGGCCAGGTGGACATCGAGAACATAACCGTCAGGATTGTCATCGTTATAGAAAGTGTTTATAAACTTGGAGTAAACATTTGTATGAGGAATATAAATGTTTTGTTCCCGGGTCATATAAGCATATTGAATACTTTGAAACTACGGCTAGATACTAATTGGTACTGTTTTAAATGAAACCAACTAATGTCTTGATTTTAACGTATAATTTATAAATCATCTGTCTAAGGTAATGATTTTGTGTCGACCACTTAATAGTGGGTTTCAAACAACCAGTGGCGACATCTATTATCGAAAAAATAAACAATACATACATACTAATCGTGAACACATATGTTGTCCGATATATTATATTATATTATAGAATCTACAAGCGTCATGACCTCCCTATATCGCAAATTATGCGTGTTACAACCAAACAGATTATATTCTACAAAAATATCTGTTTATGGCAAATATAAATATTATTTTAATATGAAGCAGACTTCCATACAGCAGAACTTGCTCAATAAACATACAGTAATATGGACGGACACGCAATAATTGGCAGGCGAAGGTCATCGCCCAATAAGGGTCTGTTTGAAGGAGGTCACGTTTCGACATAGCACTTAAAAAACATCATCCCAAAATATAGTAAAACTACACCTCCATCTGCATCTACCGCAGAATAAATAACTTTATAATAATAAAAAAATCTTCGTTTGGATGTATTTACGTATGTTTGAAATCATAAAAGCGCTTCATATTCCCACTCATTCTCTGTGAATGCAGTTAGATTGTGGAATTCTCTCCCACCAAATATACGTGACTGCAAAACTATTTCTGTATTTAAGAAAAGAGTCAAAGACCACTATATGTCTTTGGCTTTATGAACTATTGGCACTATTCTATTATGTATATATTTATTTAATTTTGGGTATTTATCAATATATTTATATATTTATGTATAAGTAGGTGTAAGTAGATTTATTTAGAACGTTTCGCATATATATATGTTTTGTTTTTTTTTGTATTGTACGCGCGCAATCTACCACTGACTAGCTGTTCTCCTGTCGCAGGTCTGCTGGAAGAAACTTCTTAAGAAATAAGCAGTACCTTTGTACAGACCATTTCTTCCTATCATATTTCTTTTTATTCGGTTTTACTTGTATGTACATAAATTATTTAATAAATATAATAAATAAACGGATCTAACTGGAAAACTAATTGCTGGACTTGGATGGAACTTTTTTTTTTAATGTTCGTTGTGATTCCAGAATTGCTATAGACTACGTTCACCTTACATACTGAACAACAATCATACCAATGGAGCTTTTACGCTAAAGGACTGAACGGATATAAACGAAATTTGACTGATGTGTTTTTTTATGCGAAAAGCAAGGGTCAATGAGCTGCAGGTACGTTGTCGGCCTTTAAGGATATTTGGGAAATGGGAGGGAGGATGAGGAGAAGCAGTTGGCCTCCGGTTACCTCAATCACCGAACGCCGGTATGCCTCGAGGTGGTGGTACTGCCCGTACTATCAAAAGTCAAAGTCACAACTTGTTTTTATAAAATTGAGGTTTTTAATAATTACAATCAATAAAAAAATCTTTATATTTCTTTGTTAAAACATTCAAGAATAAACAAAACAATCATGATCATCAGTGAGTGAGTGATGTGAGTGATCTCTGCATGGCGCCCGTGATTTATAATAAACTTCCAAATGAATTAAATTCAAATTTATTTAAGAAAATATTACCGAATAAATTGACTCGATAATGTTATTATAATGTTACTGAATTTATATTGGATCAATGTTTCTGTTAATTACATTTATTATTTGACTTATTCCTGTTTTCCAATATTGATATTTTAAAATTAGAATGAACACATGAACAGACTAGTATCTACTAATTTGTTGACATGTTTAATATTAATTATTATATAATTTCAATTACAATCTCTTAGCGAACATACAAATATATGCACACTCGGTGGAATGGAGTAGGCTATAGCGAAGCAAAGTATAATTCCACAACTGTAACATACCCATATTTCGCAAATAAATTATTAAGGTTATGAGAAAGTTTTATTAATTTTTTCCACTATCGCAACTTTGCTGTGTTCGCAATGTCGCGGTTACAACATGAACAGACTAACAAAGCAAAGCATAACTTCTGTTCGGTTTTTGAATCCACATTCTAATTGAATAAATGCTCTCGCAACCCGGTAATAGCGAAAGCCTAAATAAAAATACACTGTTACATATGTAGGTATATACGTGTATATATGTAGGTGTGTATATTTAAATATATATATATGTAAACAAGTGTATGTATGTATGTGAGCATGTATGTATATGAAGGAACTTGTTGTACCTTGTATCAAGTCATACCCGGTTGTTATGTACTGCTCTTTTTTTTATTATAAGCTCATGATTTAATTTCAGGTGATTTAAGTTGTCTTTTTTTTCTTTTTTTTCATATATAGATGAGCTGCATCTATTGTAGACACTACCGGCTCAATAGTGGTATAAGGCGTCGCTGAAAATCAGTGTTGCGGGAATCGACCCGTAAACCCATTTGTCGCATCACACTGTAGTGCAGAAAAGAAAAATCTGAAATCTTGGATTTTTTTTTAGTTTTTATTCTTTCAATTGTTTTATTGATAACTTGTAATCAAATTGTGATGTTATGAATTCTTCCTTTTTTTTCTTAATATTTATACACAAGAACTAACGCGTCCTTCTGACTGGCTTCGAACACAGCGCCTCATGCGTACAAAACGTACATGCCACATATGCACAAAATATACCCTCATAGGCCAACAACGCACCTGCAGCTCCTCTGGCAATGCAGATGTACGATGGCGACTGTAATCACTTATCATCAGGTGACCCGCTTGCTCGTTTGCCGCCTTTCGCATAAAAATAAAATACACATATTAGATATGCAAAAGAAATATATACAATAGACATACATATTAAATAGGCATCAATTTATGAATACAATATAATATGTGTAAAGTAGCAGCCTGCAAGTGCCCACTGCTGGACAAAGGCCTCCTTCACCTACGCTACTCCAGTGCGGGTTGGCGGGCTTCACATATATTTTTTATTATTTTTCAGACGTGCAGGTTTCTTCGCGACGTTTTCCTTCACCGCCGAGCACGTGGTAAATACAGCACTTAAAATTGCTATTAACTAAAGCGGGCGCCCTGACCACTAGGCTATCACGACTAATATATAAGTGTACAGTGCACTAAATTCTGCTACAATATTCCATCTTAAAAACAATTTAACGCACACAATTAAATGACCTGAAGCAATCAGCTAGCTAATTCGGTTAATTGAGCGTATATACGAGATAATTAAACTAATAACAACAAACTAGTTCGTCAATCAGAAACCAATTAGTTCGCTTTACGTAGTACTGACTCGCCATAATGATATTTCACAACAATTCCGTGCGAAGTTATTCCACAATAATAAGAAAAAACCAGCGCCTGTTATCGTAGGTTCAAACGACAGAAAAACTTCTAACGTTTTATAAATTTAATTTAGGTTGGCAGCTAGAAATCAGCCGGTGATTCTTCGCACCCCCTGCCTCGCCGTTACCATGGCCGATTAGCTTCGTGGCAATCTTTGGGGGAGGCCTATGTTCAGCAGTGGACTTGTAATTGGCTGAAATGATGATGATAATAATTTAATTACGAGTAAATGGGGGGAAAAGGTTCCGGGATGACTGCCACGTACAGGCTTACTTTAATTTTTTAGTGAAAGGGGGGGTAAACGTGCTAACGGATCACCCGGTGGTAAGTGATAACCGTCGCCCATTACAGCTGCAACATCAGAGGAGCTGCAGGTGCGCTGCCGGTCTCTAGGGATATTTGGGGGATGGGAGCGTGGATTGGACGGCGGCATTGGGGAAGGGGGAGAGGGCTACTTCACTCACCGAGCAGAAGCACACGGTCTGCGAGGTCGTGGTACTGTCCCGGTCGATCCGGCCCATTCCGGCATCAGCTTGGCTCTACCACGTACGAATGTAATACATAAACATATGAAGAAATACAGAATTCTTTTTTATAAGTGCCGCTTTAAAAAATTTATAATCACCTTTTTAAAGTGTCGTTCAGAGTTAAAATTGAATGAAACAAGAAATAAATATGCTTTGACCTTTTTTTATGTTTATGGAAATGTTATGCATATATGCCAAAATGCTATATGTCAGAAGAACATATAAATATCTTTAGTCTCACGTTATTTGAATAAAATTAGCAACAAGGAAACCCGATAAATGCGTGCGTGCTGGTGGATCACGACTTCGAATGTTTTTGTTACGTCACAGATTGCAATTAAGAAATTTTGTGTGCAGTGCCGACACGGCATTCGACCTTAGGTCAATCGTGTATTAGGAAATGAAGACGTGCTCTCTAACCACTCAGTTATCATGTACGTTCTACGTGGTAGAGCCAAGCAGTGATATTTGCTGCTGCACGAATAGACCGACTCGAGAATACAGGCGTGAAGTACAAATACAAGAATACAGTTTACATCGCGACAGAATTCGAAGTTCCATCGATGCCACCTAGATGGTTGGCATTCCACCACAGTGCGTTTTAATCGAAGTTTTCTGCCACGCACTTCGATTTTGAGGAATCAGCTGTCGCCAGCAGTATTTCCGAACAGTTACGACTTAGGGACCTTCAAGAAAAGAGCTTATTCCTTCCTTAAAGGCCGGCAGCGCATCTGTAGCTCCTCTGGTGTTGTGGATGTTCGTGGGCGTCGGTGATCACTTACCATCAGGTGAGCCGCACGCTCGTTTGCCCCCTTCAACTATAAAAAAAAAAAAAAAAAGTAGACGCATCTTGTGCTTCTGGGTTTCGTTCGGTGAGTGAGGTTCTCATCCTCTCTCCCAACTCCCAAATATCCTCAAAGGCCGGCAACGCACCTGCAGCGCTATAGTGTTGCAGGTATAAGCAACGATCACTTGCCCTCAGGAGAGACGTTGCACATGTGCCCTCATATCATAAAAAAAATGTACGCCTGTATATTTTAAATAAAAAATAACACGTAAAGTAGCGGCCTGTTAATATCCCATTGCTGGGCAAAGGCTTCCTCTTAATATCTGACAGAGATTTGGTGGTTGCGATATTTATTTTTAGAGCAGAGACGGTAAATGAGCAAGCGATTCACCTGATGGTAAGTGATTACCGTCGCCCGTCGCATCGTGGTGGGTTGCCGGCTTTTAAGGGTATTTGGGAGATGATAAGGGGGATGGAGAGGGGGAGTGTACCTCCGATTACCTCACTCACCGAACGGAACGCAGAAGTAGAAGATGTCTCTACTTAACGCCGGTATTCTGCGAGGCCGTGGTACCAACCCGGTAGAGCTAAAGCTTGCTTGACTCTGCAGCGCCGGTTGTTTACGAAAGAAAAGCGTGCGCCCTGACCCCTGTTCCCCCGTCTATTGGGCCATAAATTCATATAGTTCCTTTTTTAACAAATTTAATGTTTGGCACCCTTACAATATCTCTCCACGCCCCGGGTTGACTGGCAGAGAATGCCAAGAGGCATGAAGTCCGCCCTTTGTAATACTTTTATTTAAATTTATTCAAATAAAGTTTAAATAAATAAATAAATGGGACTTTTATCATATCGTGATAAAACTTATAACAGACTCAAGGAATTTAAGTCCTAAAATTACAAAAACACGGAATTGGCTACATAGTGGGAAAAAAAAAAAAATTTTTGTGTCTCGATCTGTATTCATTTTTTTTTTCAAGATTCCTGCGAAAACTTTTAGGTCTATTTCTGTATTCTAATTAACTGCGACTATTTTAAAACGGTTGCAACTTTAAAAAAAAAACTTCGTAGTCACGTACGAGCTTCCATTGCATGGTTTAGTGCAGAGGTTCCAAGACTTTTTTTCTCATTGACCACTTTCAAAATTTAGCGGTTTCCGGTAGAGCCCCTGCAGCTACATTTCTACCATATTCCCAAAACTCGACAAAAAATGTGAGGACTAGATCTAACTATGGAAATTTGCGTTGCGGCCGAGTTCCAACCGCGAATTAACAACTATTTCTGACACCGGCGAACACTAGCATCGATTCACTTTACATTACTTTTCTTTTCGATATTAGAAGCAACAATCGCTGAGTTTCTTGAAATATTATCTGCCTACATTGATAGCTGAAGTCGAGCCAACAATCTAGTTCTTCAATATCGAAAGCAAATCAATTTTCGTGGACCCCACCAACGTAGGATCCCGACGAGCCGCCCGTGGAACCGTGGCAGTCTGGACCACTTTGGGAACTAAGGGTTCAGTGTAACCCCTGCTCAGAGGAGCAAAGAAGAAAGCGCGCGTTCAATCGTTGTGTACGCACCTTTATGTATTTATTAAAACTTTGTTTGTATACCTTTATAAAAGTATTACAAATGGCGGACTTAATGTCTTTTGGCATTCTCTGCCAATCAACCCGAGGCGTGGAGAGATATTGTTAAGATACAAAACATTAAAGCTGTAAATAAAACAAATATACACATATTTAAGACATAATATAAACTGATACCTAAAGATATTCTATGACCTATGTATATAATATTATGATACAGTTTTGTAAATCCACAACAATATAGAATAAGATCAACTACAGCTCAGCAGCGTAGAGATTGGAGATTGTAAATACAGAGTAATAAGCGTCTAGACGATTTGATAGTAGTATTGAGGATAATAATCGTATACGTCACGTTTTCAAATGTAGATAGGGTTGCCACCATTTTTACAGATAATTAAAGTATTTTTCGGAATAACGTATACTTGAAAAACTTTGAAATAGTAACTAGAAGACAAACATATTAGGTTCTTACCAAACTACAAGGTGAAGGGTTTCTTTGTTATTAGTTACGGTGTTGCAAAAAAAAAAAACATTGATATATCCACATGAAATATAGTACTATTGCGTACTATATATTTCTTAAACAGCGTACTTAAGCCAGACCTGAAACACAGTACAATATTGTATATTAAAGTAAGGTGGGCAACCCTAAGTGTAGATAACAGGTGGGTTGTTGACCTGAGTGGGAAAGAGTGTCGACATGATACGACGTGTAGAAGTTAAACACAAGGGTCAGCTATCAGCTAGATGGATTGGACGACTTCAGCAATCAAAACCATAACCATCAAGTTTCTTAATTACTATTTTTTACATTTTTTTACACTGACCGGCTGGTAAGTGTGTTTGGGAGATGGGAGGGAGGATGAGAAGGAGCGATGGGGAGTGGGGGGAGGGCCTGCGGTTCCTCACTCAACGAACGAAATTCAGAAGCACAAGATGCCTCAATTTCACGCCGGAATTCCTCGGGGTCGTGATACTAACCCGGTCGTGCTGCCAGAAGCCGCTGCTTGGCACTACCTCTTTAAATATATGTATTGATAAATATGGGATGTTTACTGTTACAAATATTTAATAGGTTAGCAACCCTAAAAATACGTTCAATTCCGGAAATTGGTGATTAAGTATTAACCACATAATATTACAAGCTCCTATACATTAACTTGCCATTAAATTATTTCAAAATAGGAATTAGTAACTTCTAAACATTTTAATTTATTTATTTATTTAATCTTTATTGCATTCCTTTATACAGAAGTACACAAAAGTCGGATTTAATGCCTATAGGCATTCTCTACCAGTCAACTTATGGTGTGGTGAAATGGTAGGCGCAACAGAGAACTTAGAAAACCATAAAACAGAATCTAACTCACTACAAATTTATTACATAAATAAAATGTAATGAAATGCATATAATCACTTACATACATAAACACCTCTATATATGCATACACATATACTAACACACATACATACATAAGTTTTGACAGTAGCAATCATAAAACAAACAGCATCATGTCACATTCGAGGTCACTTCGATAGCACGAAGGATTTGTGTGGGTTTTCGATGGCAAGTAACGACTTAAGTTATGCGATTATTATTGATTGAGAAATCTTCAAGATCTCCTTAATGGATGCATCGAAAGTCCATGACCTCCTCCGGGCTGTTATGTCTGATGGGGCCACCGAGGCCTCGCAAAATAGCGGCGTGAATTGGCGACATTTTGTGCATCTGCGTTTCGATCGACGAGTGAGGTAAACGGTGGTCCATTCTCCCTCCTCATCCTTAGTCCCATCATCCAAATGTCCTGAAAGGCCGACAACGTCCCTGCAGCACCTCTGGTGTTGCAGATCACTTACCATCAGGTGAACCGCTTGCTCGTTTGCCGCCTTTCCCATAAAAGAAAAAATACTGCAGCCCATGGACGCCGGCAAACGACTTCAATCGAAGGTTACAGATGCGTTGTCAACCCTGGGGAATAAGATGGAATGCCTCACAGCCCGTAATCATCCTGGAACCCTATACCTTTCAAATCGGAACACAACATTAGATGTACTGCTGTCTCGCGGGCGAAATGGGTGTGAACCAATCGCAGTGGAGTGAAGACAACTCCTAGGCAGAGTAGGAGTCTACCGCCTACTAAAAATAGGTTAAAATAAAAACGTCTGTGTGTTTGTGCTAAAGTACGCACGTAAGAAGTTATACTTCTTTAGCGTAACAAAACAATAATAACTAAAAAGTACTCTTTGTTTGTCAAAAAAGCTTAATTAAAAAAAAATCTTACAATGCTTTAAAATAAAGTATTTATCAAATAATAATTTATAATGTAAACAAATAAAAAGAATACATACGTCAGTTAAGCTCAAATCTATAAACCCACTTAACAAAAAGTCTTTAATATTAAAAACCAGTTTTATCATGAATATTCACAAGAAATTATCATTCACCACCATATATAATTTAAAATCACACACAAATACTCATGTATATTTATGAATGAATATATTATGAATATATTTATTTATCTATCTAAATAATACTTGAGTACTGATCAAAATAAAACTTGAGAGACAATTACCAACCAACTTCATGGTGTCGCTTTTACGTGTCGGTGTGCGCGCGCATCGTAAAAATTCACTCTCATCGTTATTCCCAAACGCCCCAAAAGAAGTATAACTTCAAAAAACGACAAACTCGTAATTAAATTATATTAATGGTCCTAGTATCCGTCTGTCACCGGGCCCGAAAACCAATAATTTGTTATTCGCGCAAATACTAGCTACAGCTGGAAGGAACCCATGACCCAAGGCATATCTATACACATCGATACATAGATTCCAACATTTATTCTACAATAAATTTCTTTACCACGTACAACTTAATAATATTTGAATTATGTTATTCATTAAAATCCGGAGTCCTGTTTACAGAATGAAAGCGTGAATACATGAAGATACAAAATTTAGTTGAAGATTTCAATATATTTATGACAGCTGGCGATAGAACATCGCGTCAGTATCACAGGCGAGGCCTTCTATGCCGCTCGTATGCACGCGACATGAGCGACTCGCTAACCAAATTATTCACTGAATTTAAATAAATAACGTGTACTATTCATTCATTAAGTGTATCCGTGATTAGCTAAATTAATTAAGTGAATAAAAACTGTGCACTTTGTGAACAATAAATAAAATTTGCACTGTAAAGTGATGAACTTAGTGTATAAAATCATAGATACGCAATCTATGACTTTTAGTGCATTACTCTGTGTTCAGGTAAAGTTTTGATTAATTGAGATTTATTTAGTTTTATCATATTTTGGTATATAGATTAATTATTTGATTTAAATGTGAAATTACAATTAAAAGCAGTTACATTCTACATCCCAGTTCTGTTCATTGACTTTCATCGGGTCCACCGAGCGGGTTTTTTGAGCCTTAATAGCTTTGGTCTTTTGGACCTGCAAGTATCGTGCTCTGCCAGTCTAATAATTCTATCATATTTTATTCGTTTTAAACATACTTTTTGGACATCATTGCCAGCAGCGGAGATCGTCGATAAAACAGGCATCGTATTTCACGGAGTTTTTGCCAAAAGCCACATGTACCTTACCTTTGCACCAGACATTCTTCCCTCATGTATATATACTCATGTATATTTATGAATGAATATATTATGAATATATTTATTTATCTATCTAAATAATACTTGAGTACTGATCAAAATAAAACTTGAGAGACAATTACCAACCAACTTCATGGTGTCGCTTTTACGTGTCGGTGTGCGCGCGCATCGTAAAAATTCACTCTCATCGTTATTCCCAAACGCGCCAAAAGAAGTATAACTTCAAAAAACGACAAACTCGTAATTAAATTATATTATAGGTCCTAGTATCCGTCTGTCACCGGGCCCGGAAACCAATAATTTGTTATTCGCGCAAATACTAGCTACAGCTGGAAGGAACCCATGACCCAAGGCATATCTATACACATCGATACATAGATTCCAACATTTATTCTACAATAAATTTCTTTACCACGTACAACTTAATAATATTTGAATCATGTTATTCATTAAAATCCGGAGTCCTGTTTACAGAATGAAAGCGTGAATACATGAAGATACAAAATTTAGTTGAAGATTTCAATATATTTATGACAGCTGGCGATAGAACATCGCGTCAGTATCACAGGCGAGGCCTTCTATGCCGCTCGTATGCACGCGACATGAGCGACTCGCTAACCAAATTATTCACTGAATTTAAATAAATAACGTGTACTATTCATTCATTAAGTGTATCCGTGATTAGCTAAATTAATTAAGTGAATAAAAACTGTGCACTTTGTCAACAATAAATAAAATTTGCACTGTAAAGTGATGAACTTAGTGTATAAAATCATAGATACGCAATCTATGACTTTTAGTGCATTACTCTGTGTTCAGGTAAAGTTTTGATTAATTGAGATTTATTTAGTTTTATCATATTTTGGTATATAGATTAATTATTTGATTTAAATGTGAAATTACAATTAAAAGCAGTTACATTCTACATCCCAGTTCTGTTCATTGACTTTCATCGGGTCCACCGAGCGGGTTTTTTGAGCCTTAATAGCTTTGGTCTTTTGGACCTGCAAGTATCGTGCTCTGCCAGTCTAATAATTCTATCATATTTTATTCGTTTTAAACATACTTTTTGGACATCATTGCCAGCAGCGGAGATCGTCGATAAAACAGGCATCGTATTTCACGGAGTTTTTGCCAAAAGCCACATGTACCTTACCTTTGCACCAGACATTCTTCCCTATGTGCCTGTGGGATTTCGGTTCGGCTTATTAGAAAAGATAATCCGCCAGGGGTTCGTCTGTGCCGTGTGCAGGTGTGGTTGATCCTTAAAGAAAATATTGTTATTTTATATTTCAAAAATTATACAAAAAAATTCAAAAAATATTTGTAACATGCTTTCGTTTATTCAAGACATAGTTACCAACAAACAAAACCATGTCAAGAATGTAAAAAATTACACGCGGTATGATCTCAAGGAAGAGCGATTATCACACGGAATTTCTGTGAAATATTTCTTTGGTACAGCAGATAGTGACGCCGTTTGAAGGTATACATCAGTTAGCTGAGGTGTGGGTGTCGATACGCGACTTTTTTCCAAATGGTTATTGTTCCATATACTACATCTGGCCGTTACTATTATTTTAAATCGTCAGCCTGGGAAGGAGGGAAAGGAGACAGAGCATCTGTCTTATATTAGCACTAAAGTTTAAAATGACTTGCGTGACTAGTTCAGATGACATCACATGATCTAGATATTATTTTTTTTGCCCACTCTACACCAGAGCTCATTTCGGACCTAGCAACGAGTCGTGAGGCAGTCGCTGCCTTGTGACCAGACCTCTGGACGAAAATCTTCACAGTTTCGAAAAACTCATTGGTTACGAACGGTAGCGGTATCCTGTCCGTTTGTTTGTTTTTTTTTAGCCAAAATATATCGCCGTGGTCTCCATGGTCCTGGAGGGTGTTATTATTGAAGTTCCTCTTGTTTGTACAGCTTTATTGATTCCAAAATTTATCCAATCAAAGACGAGATCATAAGTCGTAAACAAAAATTGCAACATTTTAATTTAACTGCAATAATTTCTCACATCAAGACAACTTGATTTCAATGCTGTTATACACACCGACCCACATCTATGTTATTTATATATATAGATAATCTTGAGACATTATATTGCATAACCCATTTCGACGTTTAAAACGTTACATGATGGTGCATTTCGCATGACACTCGCAAAATATTAAAAAACACTTTTGTATTTAAAGTAAAGTGGCAATCTGTAAGTGCCTCCTTCTCAAATATCTGAGAGGATTTTTGGAGCCGGGAAAGGTTGTGCACCAGTGCGTGTTGACGTGCTTCACATATTCTCGAATTAATATTTTTTTATTATTGCTCAGACGTGGAGGTTTCTCCACGATGTTTCTCTTTACCGCCACGCACGTGTTAAATACAGCACTTGAAATTAATATTAACAATTTTAGAGGTGCAGGCACCGGGTCCGAAACCGGGTCACTCGCGCTCTACGAAACTAAAGTGTGCGCCCGGACCACTAGCGAAGAGTGTAGTAAAGGTAAAGGAACTTGGCTGAGTGGTTCACCACTACCTCTGGGTTTTAACACTTACCTATTTCTGTCGCCCATCGGGAGTGTAAAATAATAATGGACTGTACTTGATGTATGATACATATATTGAAAATTATTACAAAACGTGTACAGATTAATATATAATAATATTGTTTCGCGGGTATCACGTAACACATTAAAGTTAAAGCGGGTGGTTCGGCCAGCTGATCAGCAGACCGGTCCATCCCGCACCCCGCACCCCGCGTACCGATCAGCGATTTAAACAATACCGCGTTGTCTATATATTCGCTTATAACTTCTAAACTTCTCGATGGATTTTAGTGCAGTTTTCACCATGCTATAGAATATTTCATAAGGAACATTTATATGTTCAAAACATTCACATTTAGTAAATATATATTATAGATATTTACGTGCGAAGCCGGCGCGGTTCGTTAGTGATAAATAAACGACAGACATAATGGATTCAGTTGATGAAAATGTTAATCAATTTCCTTACATTATTTATATTACATTAATTTGATTCGAAATCGAATTAATCAAACGTAAACATTGTCAAGAACCGGTTAGTCATTTTTTTATAATTTTTTTAAATTTACTACGTCAATTTTGCAAATGGCGGATGTCTTTGGAAAAATATGAGCGCGCCTTTTAATAAAAAGAGGCATTATTAGGTTGCGGTATTTAAAAGAATGATTAAGCTTATTAATAATATACATGTTGTAATTAAATTATGCACACAATATCGTAAATAAAAAGAACCGATCATCGAAAGATTTTATAATTTCTTTTTTATACGGTGTAGGGGACAAACGAGCAAGCAGTTCACATGATGGTTAAGTGATTACCGTCGCCCGCGTACATCTGCAACACCAGGTACCTGCAGGTGCGTTGCCGGCCTTAAAGTATATTTAGGAGTTTGGAGGGAGGATGAGGACGGGGGATCGGGAGGGGGAATTGACCTTCGGTTACCTCACTCACCGAAAGAAACGCAGAAGCACAAAATGCCTCTACTTCACGCCTGCATTCCGCGAGGCCGTGGTGCTACCCCGGTCCGGAGCCGGCCTTTTCGAGCAGGAGCCTTGGCTCAACCACGTAATAGATAAAAAATTATTGAAATTTCAGACCGTATAAAAAAAAATCGCCGGGAGTTAAGTTTGGGGGAACGAAAAATAAGTTTTTAAAAAGATATATTTATTAATTACAACTGGTATGTTTACTTAAGAAGCTAAGTCAAGACTGATTAGAAAATGTGTGAATAACTAATACAATGATAAGAACAATGGTTATAAAAATGAAGTTTCAGGGGTAAGCTTATGCGACGTCTGCATGGCGCCATAGTTTTACTAGTGTTGTCCCGACGTAACTCGGGGTTTGTGTTTTTTATTGTACGGTATGTTTATTTATTTATTTATTTATTAAACTTTATATACATGAGAATGTATATAGGCGGTCTTAATGCCAGAAGCATTCTCTACCAGTCAACCTTTGGACGATGCAGAGATGAAATGAAGTAGGTGTAGGTGATAGAATAGAGAGAACTAAAGAAAGGAAAAAAGATTATAATAAATGTAAATCTATATATAGATACAATATTTCAATACGCATACAATAATAACTACATATATAATAATAAATACATACACACGTACATACATACATTTGTATTTATTTAAATTTTAATTTTATTAATAACTTAAATATTAAATATATATAAAAATAGACTATTACTGAGATGATTCTGCCGTTTTGTTAAGGATGTATGTTAACACTACATCATATCACAGTAATTGTTATAGTACTTGATGATCCTGTGGATGTCAACATGTGAAGAATTTGTTTCTTCATAGACTTTTGTTATCCAATATAAATGGCAGGGGTACATCCGCCTCATATAATTTCGTTGTTAATAATTTAAGTTTGGTTAGTTTCTAAATAAGTTATAATTTGACTATTGTCTATTTAAGGAATGTAATGATAATCTGTCAAGGGTATTTCCGTTAACAAATGCAACAATATTAAATAATTTCATAACAGGGCTTCAAATTTACTATACAATATTTAATTCACTTTCGTGAATTAAATATAACAGCAACAGTTATTTATTTTAATTATGCAATTCTACATACCGGAAATACCCTATTTATTTTTTATTACTTACGGTCGATTGCCGCATAAAGTCTGTATAAAAGCGCATTAACCTGTAGCAAAGGCATCTTATTGGAAATCAGATCTCAACGCGTAAGGCGAAGCTCTGCCTGTTCGAAATAAATACTTAAAATAGTCTGAGTATTTTATTAGTTGTAACATCTCAGAAGTGGGATTACCGCAAAATATCAGGCCCCTACGCTGCCGGTCTGGGTTGGAAGAGACAAGAAACCTCCACTTCTTCAATATGTGAAGATGAAGAAAAATAATAATTTTTTTTTCTTCAAATTTTGACGCTGCACCATCTACGAAACTACGAAGGAACGCTAACATTGACGCTGAAGTTATTCCAAAATTCGACCCTGAAAACAACACCAGCAACGTGTCCACGTGGTTACACAAGATCGACCAGCTTGGAGACGTGTACGGATGGGACCGTCTTGAATATATGCTCATAAGAACTAAGACTGAAAGTGAAGCAATGACGTAATACTTCCATGATAAGGTTTCACTCCTCAAGAAATGTTATATCCAAGGAGAACACGCAATATCTTGCATAATTCGAGGACTTCCAAGTGAGCTTCAAGCATACGCGAAAAGCGTATCGTTGTGAAGTACAACTTTACTATATTTACCTGTCATCATTAGAGAACTATAAAAGAATAGGAGCATTTGTTTCATCCCGGAAGTCTACTTGGAGGCGAGGCGCTAACGAAAGAAAAACCCTAGCAGTAGCAGTGCATTCATCGGTGAAACGCTGTTATATCTACAGGAGACCAGGTTATGAAGCAAGAGACATTCTCTTGCTTCATAACAAGGATGCAGCAGCGATGTGACGCCTGCCAACGTATCGGCCATACTACGGCATCCTGCTAGTTCGCGGCGACACCGGCCTCGTCACCGCAACGGGCCCCTTCACAACAAGTAAGTAATGTTTTTAACATTAGTGGCAATATTGCGAGCATTTACAAAAGCCTGTATACTTTTAAAATGTGAATTTCATTGCTTAGATCGGTGCGGGTAGTGAAACAAATATCTTAACCCTACAAAGAGAAAAACAGTAAAATCTAAAAAAAAAAATAATCATGGAATCTTCAATGGCTATGAAAGGGTTCGGAGGTGCCCAAACAAATCCCCTGGGCAAATCTTTTATGAGTGTGGATATACATAACCAGTGACTTAGTGGGTATGTCGAATAACGCGAGTGTATACAACGTGAGATAGATTTGATGATTAATCAATCGGGTTTTAACCTAACTACCTCCGATTCTGCAATATTTATTAACACTAATTTAGCGGATTATTCCTAAAGGAATAATAAATTACAAATATTAAGGAATTCAGTCAAAAGAATATATTTAATGTTTTTTTAAAACTATACCTAGTAGTATAGTAGTATAAGTAGTATGTTCTATGTAGTATAGTATATTTGTGGAAATCAATTCAAACGATATTTTACCTTTTCACACAAATTCAATCCGCGTACATTGCGAAAATTTGTAATTATATAAATTATTCCTGGGGCAGTTGTCAGTATAGAAAGTAATTTAAAAATCATAAATATGAGTGATTCCCTGATTTTATTTGGCCAGCTCGTAAATTATTAATTTAGTTCAGTTTTAATTTAGTAGTAGTTGGTTTAGTTATTAGAACCAATGATAGTTTTATCAGAAAATTAGTTTGACTATTATGCTACTCCTTCTAATCCAGGAATCAGCAGGTTTGGGTTAAAATTGACGTAAGTGAATTAAATAACATGGACTCTAATAAACTTACGATACTTTTGAATAGATTCAGTTACTTTTGCTAAAGACACTAAAGACCTGGGCTGCACCGATTTAATTGAAATGAGCATTAAAACAACTACAGAAAAATCCGTTCTTTATAAGCCGTATAGGATGTGTCAAAGAGAATATGATAATGGATCAGAAAGTTCAAGAACTTATCTGAATGACGTCACGCTACCCACATTAACGGGGGAAGCGGGAATAAAATTATTAGAAAAGGTATTGATTCTATTACAAAAGGAAAATCTTAAATTAAAATGAATAAAACTGTGTTTTACTGAAAATGAGCGTTAATTACCTAGGGCTTGAAATCACGTTGGGTAAAGTACGAACAAGTTTGGTCAAAATTAATTCTATTTTGGAATATAAGCGACCACAAGACTTTAGACAGTTCATAGGCTTGCGTCTTATTTTAAGTTTATTCGAGAGTTTGCAGAGATAGCTGTACCATTGACTGGACTTTCAATAAGATGTAGCCCGGCAGTGGGGAATAGACCAAGCAAATGCATTTAACACTTAACAAAAAAAAAAAATTAATTGAAAGGCCCGTTTTAGGTATTTATAATAGTAAATCGTTCATCGAATTACACACTGATGCCAGTAAATGAGGTTTAGGTGGTATACTTAAGCAAGAACAGCTCAATAATTTAATAAACCCTATTGCGTATTTTAGAGGAATCACGACTAGGGAGGAACAGTTTTATCACAGTTAGGAACTGGAAACATTGGCTGCTGCTGATTCTTTAAAGCGTTTTCGCATTTACTTAATATGGATTCCAGTTAAAAGTCTTTACCGATTGCTCTGCGTTACGTACAACTCTCAAAAAAAAGATCTTATTGCTCACATAGCTCGTGGTGGTTAGCAATACAAGATTACGATTTACAGATAAAGTATCGACCAGGAGAAATGCTAAAATACGTAATGTTTTAAGTAATCCAATTAGTTAGCCTATTTACATGATTGAACAGTCTGATTAGCTAATTACTCTTTAGCTACAGGCAGATAATTTACAAAATATTATTCCACAGTTAAAGGTGAAACAAATAACCCAAACATTGTAAATAATTACACAATTAGACACTAACATTTTTAGGAAGACTTTACATAGTGAACGATTCGTGACGCCGAAATTAGCAAAATACGGTATGATATAAAAATACCATGACCAGATAGGACATCCGGGTTTAAAAAGATGCGAATATACTATTAAACTCAGTTTTGGTTCTCTGAAATGACTCATTTTATTTGAAAATATATTTAAATTCAACTCTTCAATTCAAGCCTAGGGTAAAAGGAATTATGACTTTACACGTGACGTATTGCACCCGATAGAAAAAAAGCTAATACCTATGCATACTCTAAATTTCGATCATTTGGGTTAATTTGTTAAAACTTTAAAGGAAATACTTATATACTAGTTATAGTAGATTTGTTTGCCAGAGCTGTAAAAAATAAATAAAACTGTAGTTCCATCGAAACAAACATTTAAACGATATTATATCGCAATTTGGAATCCTAGTTTGTATAAATGACATATAACGATCCATACTTTTAAACAGTTTGCATAAGAATTTAACTTCAAACCACTACTTATTTTCCTCCATTTAAATTCGTGTTTAGTCATGAAAGCATCCATTTATCAGCATTCTCTACAGGGGAACTTCAGGATCATGTATCACAACAGCAAGCGCTGACTAAATAAAGAGAAACTGTTAAATTGCACATTGATAATAATATGACATTTAATGAGAAAGAGATTTGATCACCGACATAAAAAAAATGCTTTAAGTATTAGATTGGGAATTTTGTGGTATGGAAAGGGGGTGTAACGAAAGACCCCAATGCAAAGGTCACCCAGAAACTAACTCTCTTTACGAGTCCATATAAGATTTGCAAAATACAGCCTCATATAGATCTATATCTTATTTACACTATTAAGGCATATCCTTAGGATAAAAGGTTTACAGTAGTTATTCATGGTAAAACATTTAGACCGTATAAATTAGTTGCTCCATATACAGAGTTCATTTACGAGATTGTAAAGTAAATAGAGATTTAATTGATTTCTTAGAAAGTTAAAATTTATTTTATGATATTTTATCTTAGATAGTATATACATATTTGTAGGTAGTATATATTATTTTGTTATAAATTGTAATAACTAATTCGGTCATAATTACCTAGTAGGTAATAACATGTATGTGTTACCCAAATGTATAAAAAAAAAACACAAAACACAGTAAAATTTATTTACAATAAACACTCAATATTAATTGATATCCACTACATTATCTATATTTGTGTTTCGTAGGAATTTCAATTGAATAATGAATCTCTATGTAGAATCTGGTGAAATTCAGTACATTGCCTTCCAAAGACGTCAGAAATAATATTCCTGCAACAAATACTTAACGTGAATAATCTTAATATTGAAATGGTGAATATAGCTCAGTTGTGACGAATTGAAATACATTAATAATTACGTGTAAAGTTTTGTGACAAAAACAACGGTTAAAAAAAAGTCTGTGACATAGGGATTATTAAAAAATTCTGTGTGATTGATAAAAGGATCGATTAAAAAATATGTGTGATAAAAGGATTGATAAAAATGTCTGTGTGACAACAACGTTATTAATGAAATGACTGTGTGGCAAATACATTATTAATAAAATGTCTGTGTGACAGGAACAATGATTGTGAAAATATCTGTGTGATAAAAGAATTGATAAAAATGTCTGTGTGACAACAACATTATTAATGAAATGACTGTGTGGCAAATACATTATTAATAAAATGTCTGTGTGACAGGAACAATGATTGTGAAAATATCTGTGTGATAAAAGAATTGATAAAAATGTCTGTGTGACAACAACATTATTAATAAAATGTCTGTGTGACAACAACATTATTAATAAAATGACTGTGTAGCAAAAAAAAAACATTATTAATAAAATGTCTGTGTGGCAGGAACAAAAAAATTATGAAAATATCTGTGTGATAAAAGAATTGATAAAAATGTCTGTGTGACAACAACATTATTAATAAAATGACTGTGTGGCAAATACATTATTAATAAAATGTCTGTGTGACAGGAACAATGATTGTGAAAATATCTGTGTGATAAAAGAATTGATAAAAATGTCTGTGTGACAACAACATTATTAATAAAATGACTGTGTAGCAAAAAAACATTATTAATAAAATGTCTGTGTGACAGGAACAAAAAATTGTGAAAATATCTGTTTGATAAAAGGATTGATAAAAATTCTTTGTGACAAAACATTAACAGTAAAATTTCTGTGAAATGAATGTTAATAGAATTCCAATATGACATAAAGATAATTAACAAAATATCTGCGAGACACAAAATCGGTCGACTCGCATCGTATTGCAGCAATACATATCCTATGATTATAACATACAAACAAAGGATTAATGGGCTTCGTGACAAAAATTGTTCATAATAGTTTGTGTAGCATAAAGATGTTAATAAAAATGTGAGAAGACTATGGGTAGTGTTCTTAAACTCTGTACGATCAAAAGTACCTAAAAGTAAACTGTATGGGATCCGAGCTCTGATAAGAAATTTACATTAGATGGTTGTTTAAGTGTGTGGCTAACAATTTTAAAAGAAATAAAATCTATAATTATTACAAAATGAAAAAAAGAATGTACTTACCATATACTTCATTACAATCTGCGTTAGTGTTCTACATTGAATCTCTCAAGTAAAATTAATCATTTTATTCCACAAACTGTTCGCCTTCCTTTTGCTTCTTTTACAGGACACCGGTGGCGGGAACAAACCGTTTTGAGCTCGAGCCTGACCGCCGTGGGACACGGCAAGCACAGGATGGCCGAGTGTTATCCAATATAAATGGCAGGGGTACATCCGCCTCATATAATTTCGTTGTTAATAATTTAAGTTTGGTTAGTTTCTAAATAAGTTATAATTTGACTATTGTCTATTTAAGGAATGTAATGATAATCTGTCAAGGGTATTTCCGTTAACAAATGCAACAATATTAAATAATTTCATAACAGGGCTTCAAATTTACTATACAATATTTAATTCACTTTCGTGAATTAAATATAACAGCAACAGTTATTTATTTTAATTATGCAATTCTACATACCGGAAATACCCTATTTATTTTTTATTACTTACGGTCGATTGCCGCATAAAGTCTGTATAAAAGCGCATTAACCTGTAGCAAAGGCATCTTATTGGAAATCAGATCTCAACGCGTAAGGCGAAGCTCTGCCTGTTCGAAATAAATACTTACAATAGTCTGAGTATTTTATTAATTGTAACACTTTAGAGACAGGGCGTTAGATTCACAGGCTGTATGTTATTCAGATCTCTTCACAAATCTATATCTTATTATCTAACCAACCTAAGACAATATTCAATGTTTTTAATCTACACAGTTCGTAGAATAACCTAAAATCTCTTAGTGATTTAGTTTCTTTAAAGCTTGATTGAAATCCTCTAGATCTGACTTGGGTTCGATCCCCGGTGCCGGCACCAATACGAATAGTCAATAGCAATTTTAAGTGCTGTATTTACCACGTGCTCGGCGGTGAAGGTAAACATCGTGAGGAAACCTGTATGTCTGAGAAATATGTGAAGCCCGCCAACCCGCAATGGAGCAGTGTGGCGGGCCCCTCCAGACTCCAAAACCCTCTCAGATATTTAAGAAGGCCTTTACCTAGCAGTAAGCACTTACAGTCTGCTAGTTGTTTTTTTTTAAATGTCACTTGCGTAATGTGTTATAGTTTGCTTGCCAGAAGCTGGTGGCTTTGAGCACGTGCAAGTAAGCCCATGTCCAACAGTGGAGCTTTCAAAGTGCTCTGCTGGACATGGGCTTTATTCAACAACGCGGCGAACGGATTGGCATAGCTCCTGAAAGAGTTTCCCCACAGCTGTCACGCTGACGAGCGGTCTGCCGGCGCACAGTGCCGACCTTCGCTCGCTCATCCGGTCCATTGGACACCGGAATCTACATTATCGGAAGGATTTTCCGCTATCATTCGGTCGCCATGTATCACGTAGGAGTTGTCCGTCCGTCGAACTTTTCCTCATCATATGAAAGGAAACTATTATTTACGGATTTTATCGCGTTTAATTTGTGTTTTTATACTCCCGACGTTCGATTGCTTTACAGCAGCCGTGGTCAAGAGGGGACTGTGGTGTTAGACGTCCAGATGTCATAGTCAACTCGGGCTACCTTCAGCTTTTATTTATTAAATTTTGGTCCGATCTACGCAGAATGTGCTCACAGTATCTTGAGCTGTTGTGTTGAGCTTGAGACAGTTCCACAAACTAAAAAAAATAAAATAGATTTCCTCCTGATGACACTAATCATTCTAGATTACCTTCCTGCTGCCACAGTTCCGACATTTACTTCTAGATAGAAATAAAATATTTTATAATCTAGTTTATTTCGGGCCGCGGTAGCTTGGCGGGGTTCGATTCCCCAATGCTAAATTGATAAAATGCTCGGTGATGAAGAGAAACATCGTGAGGTATAATAAACAATATAGATCGAGGACCTCTGAAGTCCGCCAACCCGCACTAGAGCAGCGCGACGGAACCTGACCGGCTCCAAAACCCCATCATTTGAATAGAACATTGAATGGAGGCTTTTCCCCAGCACTGGGACATTCACAGAAACCGATACGTGGTAGAGCCGAGCGGGGGCTTTTGTTGCTGCTCGAATGGACCGGCTCGACCGGGTTGATACCAAGGCCTCGCAGAATACCGGCGTGAAGTGGAGGCATCTTGTGCTTCTGCGTTTCGTTCGGTTAGTGAGGTAACCGGAGGCCCACTCCCTCCCCATACCCCTCCTCGTTCTCCCTCCCATCTCTCAAAAATCCTTAAAGACCGGCAACGCACCTGCAGCACCTCTGGTGTTGCAGTTGTTCGCGGGCGACGGTAATAACTTACCACCAGTTACCGTGAACCGTTAGCTCGTTTGCCGCCTTCCCCATAAAAAGAAAAGTACACAAGCCTTTTCTCCTGCTGCGCTTCATATATAACATTGCACAAAACAATGGCTAAATCGGTCAAGCGAAAACAACGCAGTGTTGCCATGAAGAATCGATTTTCTAGCGGAGAAATCAGTTAAAAACTACAGCGTAGTGCTGGCGACCTTCACATTCCATCTTATTTCAAACACGCTCTTTCCGTGCAATGTAACTTATGTCCTGTAAACTAGTGTCCTTCCCTCCATTTCATTATAAAAACAAAGTAAAGTCGCAACCTGTAAGTGCCCACTGCTGGGCAAAGGCCTCCTTCTCAAATATCTGAGAGGGTGTAGGAGTCGGTAATGGCCCGCCACGCTGCTCCATTGCGGGTTGGCGGGCTTCAGATATCCTCGTAATAAATAATTTTTAATTATTTCTCAGACACGCAGGTTTCCTCACGATGTTTTCCTACACCGCCGAGCACGTGGTAAATACAGCACTTAAAATTGCTGTTAACGATTCTAGTGGTTCCGGCACCGGGGATCGAACCCAGGTCACTCGCGCTGTTTGGAACTAAAGTGAGCGCCCTGACCACTAGGCTACCATCATTGCAACATAATCATTTAAATTTTACTTTGTAGGCGGGATATTACTCGACGGTACTTAATATTTTTTGGATGCTGTCTGACGGAAGGATCGATTCATGTCTTAAATACATCTTCATGCATTGGAGACGGGGAGCAGCATCTCTAGAGCGAAGGTATCGGTGGTGTGCTTACCAACCCACTTGTCTAGCGTAATGAGTACAAGCAAATCTTTCTTCTTTTGTTCAAAGGCCTGTGTCCAGGTGTGGGCTTATACGAGGTGTTTAACGAGAAGAATATGCTTATTTAACTACAGACTTGAGGGCCTGTCATGCCCGAACCGAGGCTCGGAGACGGTAAATTTAAATCTAACTTTTGTATTACGCTCACGTAAAAAGGAACGCGATCCTATATATACGCGGCCTTGTTTCATCTGATTCGTGATAAATCCTTGACATACAAAAACAAATGTTAAATTAACAATTATAAATGCGAACATGAGTGACGACCTGCGCAGTGTTGCGGGAAGTCGATGGATGCAGGTGGCTCAGGACCGAGCTTCGTTGCAATCTTTTGGGGAGGCCTATGTTCAGCAGTGGACTTCTGATAGGCTTAAATGATGTTGTTGATGAATGCGAACATATGCGTTCTTTCATAAATTACGATAGGGGTTAACATGGAAACTGCTGGCAAGATAAACTAATGAAACGATATCAATATTATAGAATAAGGTACGTTCAGACTCCACGTACGTAAGTGATCTAACGACCAAGCAAGCTCAGTGGTTAGCTTACGTGACTGTTGAGCCGGTGTCCAGGAATCGAACCCGCATGCGAAGTATTTGTGTAACGCATTTCTGTTCGGTTGAATTGAATACATTTATTTAAAACACACACAAAAAACCATAGCGTTGGAAAAAAAAGGTAAAGAGAAATAATAATAAAAAAAAAAACACTGGTTGCGTCCCCTCTATGACTCTCCGCCGTCGCCCTCGTACATCTGGAACACTAGAGGTGCTGCTGGTGCGTTGCCGGACTTTAAGAGTATTTGAAAGATAGGAGGGAGGATGAGGCGGGGCTGGGGAGGGGAGTGGGTCTCCGGTTACCTCACTCACCGAACGAAACGCAGAAGGACAAGATGCCTCTGCTTCTGCTTGGTGGCCGACACCAATTAAAATTGTTAATAGCAATTTTAAGTGCTGTTTTGAAGAAAAACGTCGTGAGCAAACATGCATGTCTAAGAAATAATACAAAATATTGTTAGGAGTATATGTAAAGCCTGCCAACCTGGACTGGAGCAGCGTAGCGGGCCTTTCCCGACTCCAAAACCCTCTCAGAAATCTGAGAAGGCCTTCGCCCAGCTGTGATCACTGGCAGGCTGCTACTTTCACTCTAGAGTCGACGTTGCGGTTCACAGGAGTTGCGCAGGAGTCGGTATAATTTTTAGATACGACAAGTTTCAATCTCTTGCAGAACCAGTACGTAAACTAGCCTCATAAGTGCGCTTGTCTACTCGTTCATTTTACTGTGCGGAATGTCATGCCGATAGCGCCCTTGGCGGTAAAAAGATATTGATCTATTGTGCACTATACGTGATTTACTATCCGTGCCCGCCCATTGGCTGGAAACCAGTGTTACGTCATCGCAGTGTAGCCATCTTAGGGGTTTACCCCGAAATTTAGGAGTGAAGAAATTACTAAAAAGTTTTTTTTGGGCTTCTATAATATTTAATATTATTCTGTATTATGCAATGTCTTTTAAAACTTTTGTTTAATAGGTATGCGCAAAATGGGATTTGATAAATTGATTTCGAACCCATGACTATTTGATGTAGCAAAACAAATTCAGGAGCAGAGAAAGAAAGGAAAAATTGAAGATTTTTTTATGTAATTTACATCAATTATAATTTATGTTGTTACGATTTATATTGCGTAACAAGACGTACGAATTTTTGAATGTAACTATTGGTAACACTGGAAAAGTCGGTCCCTAATATCAAAAAGAAAAACTCGAACAGTAAAATTACGGACGTTGAAATTAGCGCGCAATGAACAAGCGCACCAACACTGTGTTTTCAGTTGTATTCAGTATATAATATTCACTTTCGGCTGATCACTTTTCTCCGGGGGGAAAGAACGTGAAATTTTGGGAGCCCCGTCCTTACCTTACCTTAACCTTAAAAGCATGAAACAGTCCACTGCAGGACGTATACCTCTTCCATAACAAGGATTTCCCATAATCGTCACGCTCGGCAAGCTGATTGGCGATCCTAGTACCGGACACCTTGGGGGCTAGGCTCTTCCATTAATCGCCTTTTACTACTAACTTATACAAATTAATTTAAGAAAGGATTGCGCAATATATTGACTCGAAAATGTTATTCCAATGTTTATGATTTTTTGTTGGACCAATAGTTCTGTTAATTTTATTTATCATTTGACTTCTGTTTTCTTATATTGACATTTTAATATCAATCTATTAATTTCTTGACATGTTTAATATTAATGATTAAATAATGTGACAATCTTTAAGCGAACATATAAATATTTGCACACTCCGTTGAATAGAGTAGTAGAATGTAGCGAAGCAATGTATAATTATAACATACCTATATTCCGCAAATAAATTATTTTGATTATGATTATGAGTTTTTAGCTTCCGGTTTTAATTTTATATAATGTATTTGTATTTATATAATCACGTTGTCAGACAGCCAGTTGTAAAACTAAATACATCAGGAACATCTATAATTAAACTCAACACTCACGTGTCAAATATTCGTGTATTTCTCTTTACTCGGATACTTATTACAAAGATAATTGGAATCGCGTCTTTCCTTCACCGCTACCAAAGTAGTAATGCCCATCGATCTCCAACCTGTATCACTTACTGACTGGGACAATGTTGCCAACACTAAACACCCGGTAACTCAAAATACTGCCAACATTACGAATTTATTAGATTGAATTATATTACTCAATGTAATAATCAATTTATAAAGAATAATACGACTAAGTAATTCACATAAATATTTTAAATAATTCGTTAAATGATACATAATTTTATATTAGCTTACACAGTGGTCTTACCTACGGTTTATGTTCGCAAGACGTTACAACCGGTTTGATTTTATATTACAATCTCCATAGAGTCCTTTTACGCCTTTTGCGCCTAACTCTGGTCGAAGTTGTTTCGTTTTAAAACCTCTTTTTGCTGGAGGGCGCAGCTATATCATATCATTCAAATATATTTTACACATAACAGTTACGTCGCGGCCGTTAGTCGTTGCGGTGTTTATAATGTTTAAAAAGTAAATAAGTGTCTAATTTTATTCGTGTGTGTTTAAAGGATATTGATGCAAACTATATTCTTTTTATCGATGTCGTCCTTCAGGAATAAGGTTTTTATACCCTTTATATTAGCTTGAATTGTATGTATGAAATGAATTTAATGGAATCTTATCAATTAAATTTTCGATTTAAAAAAAATTACTTTTGACATGTGAAATGTATGTTTCTTAGGTTGAATAAATGTTATATTTTTGGTTCTATAAATATATAATAGATATCTATATATATCTTTATATAGAGAGTTCTATATTGATATAACCTCTCTTATATATCAAGTAACGAAAAATGCAATAAAGGAGCCCGCATTTAGATCCTATGAGCTGCACACGAATGCCTTGCTATTTACGGGTTTTAAATACTCGTAGCATAGCATAGCTTAGGCAAAATGTACACTGCTACTTTTAAGTGTTATTATATATTTTAGCTTGGTTAAGATCTTTTTTTTTTTTTGTTAAAAAAACGTTACCTTCCGCTGTAGGAATTCCTCCTGTGTCGCGGAGGCAGTTTACATACGTGAATTGCACACAGACAAACACCCAGACCGGGAACTATTATTTGTAGTCCAGACAAATTATAGTCCCGTGCGGGAATCGAACCCGCGTCCCAGAGCGCCGCAGCTAAACGGGGTTAGCCACTACGCCACCACATGAAACAAGAGATTACTACAATGCTGGGCTGATGTAGCGCGGCGAACCGGCCTTATGCGTCGGCCACGATGCCATTGGTGGCAAGCCCCACCACACCACACCACATCGTTGGTGTTATACGATTCTCGCTGCTCTTCTCTGCTAAGGTCGCGGAGGAAGAGGAATGTGAAGCGATGTATGGCTATGCGATGCGCCCCTCTTTCTGGACTCTGCGACACTGATGCAGGTGGGGCCCGCGAGGGGTGAGGTGACGGTACTACGATAGACCTGATCAGATTCAACGTTGAGGGTTAGAAGGGATTCTGCTTCCGAATCCTCCCAGGCTTCGAAGCCATGAAGCGCTCGAGCATGGTGCATATCTGAGCTACTGATCGAGGACGGAGCTACCATCTTCCCATATGTGGCGCTGGTAGCTAATAGCCTAGGTTTGAAAGACCATGTTCTTTTGGTCTACGTTATAGCCCCTTATGTACACCACTGTAGTTTTTTCAAGTGTGAGAAACTGAACCTGTTCTCAGCAATGTGCTGAACTGTCTTCATGAAGCTTCGGTGGCTGGACGGTTAGGGTATCTGCTTCCGAAACTGAAGACTGAAATTCGAATCCCCAATGTGAAAGGGTTCCTACCAAAGAACTTTTCGAAAGTTACGTGCGATTTGTGTGATAGGCTTGGACACTAAGACAACGTTATCCGAAATTACATTTCTAGACCTCTCACCTCCCCGTTATGGAGTAAACGGTTGTGATAGATTATTATTGTTATTACGTCCTAAGATTCGTTTCGATAAACATTACATTTTTACATATTAACATTCAATTTAGAAACCCAGAAATTCTACCCAGTATTTTTTTTTTTTTTTTTTTATAGAAGAAGGGGCAAACAGGCGTGCGGCTCACTTGATGGTAAGTGATCACCGACGCCCACGAACATCCACAACACCAGAGGAGCTACAGATGCGCTGCCGGCCTTTAAGGAAGGAATAAGCTCTTTTCTTGAAGGTCCCTAAGTCGTAACTATTCGGAAATACTGCTGGCGACAGGTGATTCCACAAAGTCGAAGTGCGTGGCAGAAAACTTCGATTAAAACGCACTGTGGTGGAATGCCAACCACCTAGATGGTATCGATGGAACTTCGAATTCAGTCGCGATGTACGATGGTGAAACTCAGCAGCTGGGATCAATCCGAACAGTTCCTCAGAACATTCCCCGTGGAAAATTTTGTAAAAATGCAAAGAGAAGCAACATCTCTTCGCAAGGCCAAAGGATCAAGCCGATCAGAGAGAGCTTGGTCGCCGACAATTCGAGCCGCTCGACGTTGGATGCGGTCAAATGGAAGGAGTTGGTACTGGGGTGCCCCTGCCCAGAGATGAGAACAGTATTCCATGTGGGGCCGAACTTGCGCCTTATAAAGTTGCAAACGGTGGACCGGCATGAAATACTGTCCCGCTCTACAGAGCACACCAAGCTTTTGGAGGCCAATTTGGCCTTTCCTCCAAGTGACCACGGAACTGAACGTCGCTCGATATGTCAACGCCAAGGATTCTGATACTGGCTGAGGCAATAAGGGAATGTTCTCAAAAGAGGAGAAACGACAAAGGATTCTTTTAGCGGTGAACGCGCAAACCTGTGTCTTTTGGGGTTGAATAGGACCAAATTACGTCGACCCCAATCCGAGACTTTGAATAACAAGGTCTCGACTTCAGACACAAGTTTGTTCCGGCACTCGTCGACGTGTTCCCGAGAAATATTCGCACGGCCAGTATATAGGGCATCACCCGTGCTGTCGTCTGCATAGCAATGAATGCTACTGATTTGTAGCATGTCGTTGATATGCAGAAGGAACAGAGTGGGAGATAGCACACAGCCTTGTGGAACACCAGCATTCACGGGTTTGGGGTCCGAGCATGCACCGTCGACAACAACCTTGATGCTCCGATCCGTGAGGAAGCTGGTGACCCAGTTGCACAATCTCTCAGGAACCCCGTAAGATGAAAGCTTTGAAAGAAGCGCTTTATGCCAAACCCTATCAAATGCTTTCGCTACGTCCAGACTAACCGCCAAAGCCTCCCCCTTAGACTCAACTGCTTCTGCCCATCGGTGAGTCAGGTAAACTAGAAGATCACCAGCTGATCGTCCGCGACGGAAACCGTACTGTCGGTCACTGATCAGCTGGTGTTCCTCCAGGTACCTCAGGAGCTGGGTGTTGATGAGTGACTCCATTATTTTAGATAACAAGGGGGTGATGGCAATAGGCCTGTAGTTGGACGGATCAGAGCGGTCGCCTTTTTCGGTATTGGATGCACAAATGCTGTCTTCCAAGATTCCGGGACGACGCCTGAAGAGTAGGAGTGTCGGAAAAGACGCGTGAGAACCGGTGCCAACTCAGGGCACACATCCTCAGCACAATTGGAGGGATTCCGTCCGGCCCACTCGACTTATGAATGTCCAGGAGCGGAGTGCCTTTCGCACTGAGCTCTGCAGAAACTGAATTTCCGGCATGGAGCACTTACACCACGGGATGGTAGGTGGAGAGTTTCCCCGGTCATCAAGAGTCGAGTTGGATGCAAAAGAGAGCCCAAGAGATCGGCTTTCTCTTTTGCAGTATGGGCCAGCGAATCATCCTCCTTGTGTAGAGATGGGAGAGATGGCTGACAGAAATTCCCTGGACAGCCTTGGCGAGAGACCAGAATGCGCGGGATCCCGATGGGAGGCGAACTAGTCTCTCGCCAATTCTGCCAATGTGCTTTAACTTTGCCGCAGCGATAACTCTTTTGAAGGACCTGGAGGCAGAGTTGTACTCGTTTTTAAGAGCACTGGTTTTGCATCCCGAGACGCCGATGCATCGGCCCAGGCCTGGTAGCACTTCCGCTTTCGACGTGACGCTATTTTGCAGGTGCGACCAAACCAAGGCTGGGATTTACCTCCGACAGGCACTGCAGAGAACGGAATAAAAGTTCCATTCCTGAAGTACCACATCGGTGACAGAATCTGCAACGACGTTGGGATCATCCAGCGAGAAGCAAACCTGCCCCCATGGGTAGGAAGCAAAGAAAGACCGCATTCCATCCCAATCTGCCGACCTATAGTGCCACACACGGCGGAACCCCGCAGATCGCGTTCGGGATCGGCGCGCGATAAACACTACACTCCGGATCAGACAGTGGTCCGACGAGCCAAGAGGGGCATCGACTGAGACCAAATATCCGTCCGGGTGTGAGGTCAGCAAAAGGTCCAACAGGGAAGGTGTATGACCTTCCACGTCTGGGATCCGCGTCGGCGAGGTTACCAGTTGTGTCAGGCCATATGCTAATGCAAAGTCGTGAACAGATCTCCCGCATGATCGGTTATGCGAGAACCGAGCCAATCTGTGTGGTGGGCATTAAAATCGCCGAGAATCACGATCTCTGCGGATGGGATCTGTTGTAGCACGGAATCTGTAGCCATTTGGATGTGGTCGATGAGTCGGTCAGTTACGGTATTACCGCTATGGGACCTGTAAAGGCACGCATAGACGCGCGGATGGTCGTCGCTGTCGATGCGCAGCCAAAGGTAGAAAGGTCCAAACCTTCAAGACTACCGAGGCGTCGAGAACAGATATCATCTCTGACGTATACGCAAACTCCGGCACGGGGCACAAAGGAGTGTTCCAGTTTGTACCCCGGGTAATGGAGATAAGAGGTATCAGCCGGAGACGATATCTGAGTCTCTGTAAGAAAAAGCAAGGCCGGCTTCGCCGTTTCAAGATGGTAATGAACGGCGCTAAGGTTCGAGTGGAGTCCCCTGATATTGCAGAAATCCACGGCGAGCGCGGTAGGGGATGCCATAGTTTCTTTGCTGCGTTTGCCTCGAGTAGGAAAGAAAGAGAGCGGAATATTGCCCCCAGAATACGCGGGGCAGACTGAGCATCCACGATTAGGTAGCGTAGGAAAGCCTGAACGTGGATGCTCAGTGAGGATTCTCCAGAACCGTAGGTACTGGTACCCTCCTGGGGTAGCTCAAAATTATATACCGCTACCATATTTGGGGAGGGGGGAGGGGGGAGAGGGCCTCCGGTTACCTCACTCACCGCACGAAACGCAGAAGCACAAGATGCCTCTACTTCACGCCGGTATTCTGCGAGGCCGTGGTACTTATCCGGACGAGCCGGCCCATTCCTGCGACAGCAAAAGCCGCCGCTTGGCTCTACCACGATTAAGTATAACATAAGCTTTATCAGAATGTGCTTGGGGTCCAGAAATAAACAAAATGTAAATCTAAAGTCAAGCATACCACTGCACGACCTCGAGATACTTTGAGCACATTCCGCGTAGATCGGACAAAAAATACTAACTTTGACATCTGGATGTCTAACACCTCAGTCCCACGGCTGCTGAAAAGCAATCGGAATGTCGGGATTTTAAAAACATAACTAAACGCGATAAAATTCGTAAATAATAGTTTCATTTCGAATGAGTTGTGTTCGCGTGAACACAAGAAACCATTATAAGCTTTATCTCTAGTATTAATTCGATTGAAGTTATGTCAAACAGGCTTCTAGCGCGTAACTAGCGCGATGACTATATAAGTAAATGCCTGATTACATAACATTCGCATATCTCCCGATTGAGTGAGCCGATTGCGATGCAACGAAAACTAAATGTAACTCCCAAGTAATACTTTTTAATCGTTAATAGAAATAAGTTTTACATTTTGGAGCGCCAATAGCCTAATGGGTTAGGGTTGCGGACTGCGAAACATGACGTCGCAGGTTCGAGCCCACCATTCGACTATTGTCGTGAACCACTCCAAATACAAGCTCTAATGCTTAGTTGGAGGTTTAACAGGAATATTAATAATGTTAGTTAAATAGCATTGCTAGTATTCTTTTTTAAAAAAAAAAGCTCCATTTAAATTGAGCTTGTAATATTTACGCGAAGCGTGGCCGAACAGACAAACAGATCGTAATACCAAAAACACTTTAGTATCGTGAAGGTAAGCAGCAGCCTGTGAGTGCCCACTGCACGTCAAAGGATTCCTTCTCAAATATCTGAGAGGTTTCCTGAGCCGGGAAGGGCCCGACACGCTGCTCCAGTGCGTTCGGCGGACCGTCGAGCACATGGTAAATTCATTGATTCTGACCCCGGGCAACGAACCCAGGCCTATTATGAAATTAAAGCGAGCGCTCTTACCGCCGCTCTATAAAGCGTGTAAGAAAAAAGATATTAACGTCTCTCAGTTCAAGTCAAGCTTGAAGATCTCACACCAAGCACCACGGACCACAGGCGACGTCATATACCACAGTACTAAAAATAAAGTAGGAGACTGTAAACGCCCACTGCTGACCTCCTCTCAAACATCTGCGAGGGTTTTGCCCGGGAAGAGTCCACGAGACTAGAATTTCATCTCGATTTTTTTTTCTTTTATATCTCAGACATGCAAATACCCTGCTGGTGTTTCATCAACGCCGTGTACCTTGTAAACTTCCTAATTGGAAATAGGGCCCTTGAAGGCGCAAATACCGGCGTGCCGGTGATTGGACGATTTTCCCATACAGAGGAAGTACCGTCGCGTAACCGGGATTTTGGGTACGCGGTATATTTGGATGGATTTTCCATCACGAATTGGTCTACGGAACCCTATTCGTATGTCAGAAGAGAACACCGCGTCCGGGCAACGTTGACCCTCGGAGGAAATATATGTTTTTTTTTTTGAAGTATACTAGCAATGCTATTTATTTAGTAACATTACTAATATTCCCGTTAACCATCCAACTAAGCATTACAGCTTGTATTTGGAGTGGTTCACGACGATTGTCGAATGCCGAGCTCGAACTTACGACGTCATGTTTCGTACGCCACGACGGCTCGGTGGCGTAGTGGCTGAGGCGTTTAGCTGCGGCGCTGTGGGTCGCGGGTTCGATTCCCGCACGGGACTAGTATTTGTATGGATTACAAATAATAGCACCCGGTCTGGGTGTTTGTCCGTGTGCAATTCATGTATGTAAACTGCCTCCGCGACACAGGAGAACTTCCTACAGCGGAAGGTGACGTTTTTTTAAAGAAAAGAAAAAAAAATAAAGTTCGCACCCTGACTCATTTGGCTACTGGCGCTTCAAGTACTCTGTACTAACGAGAGACAATTTTCTTTCCAGGTTATAATCGATAAGCAAAATCAAAAATGGTGTTACGCATAACGCAAATAACGCAAGTCGCGAGCGGGGTCCAAAAGGAAGACGGATTCGCGAACATCCTGGGACACATTGGAATATGGCAGATACTGGTCTGTACTACAATATCCTTGGTGAAGCTCTCTTCCGGCTGGGTCCAGATGGCGGTGCTGTTCCTTACGCCTAAGCTCAATTTCTGGTGCGTCGAGTTCACCAACTCCACGGGGATTGGGGACAATTCGACGTGTTACGACGACTGCTTGCGATACGAGTACGATCCGACGCCGTTCGAGAACACGATCGTCTCGGAGTGGGATCTGATCTGCAGCAGGGGATGGTTGGCGAGCTTCACCCAGATGGTGCTGCAGCTGGGCGTTCTGATAGGAAGCATTATTTTTGGATTCCTTTCTGATAGGTGAGTAGAGTGTAAGTGTACCATCTATTCCTCGAAATGCCAATCTCGTCAGCACGTGCTGGCAAACGAACGAAGCCCTGGAGACCGAATGATGTCGGAATATCCATCTGAATTTCAGTAATAGCTATGTTAAGCATTTCTCTGAGTGATGATGTCTGAAATATACTTTTTTTTATTATCTATGTACACACAAAAAGGCATAAAAACATTAAAACATAGTATTTGTACTTATTCCATACATTGAAATTTCAGCAAACCCTTACAAGAAAATTTTGTTAAAATGACTACCAAACAACGGCGTACATTTCTAATACATAATATGTATACAATTAAATAAATAAGATTACATGTAATTAAATAATTATCATACATTCGTAAATACACAATATATATTCAATTAATACGATGCTAAGTAGCCGTCTTTTGCACGTTTCTTAAATAAATGTATAGTTCCGGAATGTCTTATGGTAGGCGGTAGTGAGCTCCACAACCTAACTGCATGGAGTGCAAAGGAATAGGAATAAAAACTGGAACTATAAATAAGATAATTAAGGAGAGTCCTGACATGCGATCTGCATGGCACGTCCGGAGGGTGAACGAAGGAAAATGGGTTCCTGAGATATGACGAAGATGATGGGATAACACACATAAACATAAAGGAGATCTTTGGAAGAAAAAATATTAGCAATGCTATTTAAGTAACATTACTAATATTCCAGTTAACTCTCCAACTAAGCATTTCTCTTTGCATCTTTTACAACATTTTCCACGGGGAATGTTCTAAGGAACTGTTCTGATTGATCCCAGCTGCTGAGTTTCCCCATCGTACATCGCGACAGAATTCGAAGTTCCATCGATACCACCTAGATGGTTGGCATTCCACCACATTGCGTTTCAAACGAAGTTTTCTGCCACGCACTTCGACATTGTGGAATCGGCTGTCGCCAGCAGTATTTCCGAACAGTTACGACTTAGGGACCTTCAAGAGAAGAGCCTATTCCTTCCTTAAAGGCCGGCAGCGCATCTGTAGATCCTCTGGTGTTGTGGATGTTCGTGGGCGTCAGTGATCACTAACCATCAGGTGTGCCGCACGCTCGTTTGCCCCCTTCCGTGCCGCATGCCGTACCCTGACCCATTGGGCTATTGGCTATCGCTTCATCCACACAGCAGAAGCGGCATCCTCGTCAATAATATGGCAACGAGCAACAAATTACATCAGTTCGGGTGAGCATCAACAACCGAGTCTGGTAGTGAAAGGACCTGATTTTTTTTTTATGGAAAAGACGGCAAACGAGCAAGCGTGATAGTAAGTGATACACCATAGATGACGCCGGTGCGTAGCCGGTCTTTAAGGATATTTGGGAGATGGGAGGGAAGAGGAAGGGAATAGGAAGGGGATGCGGGCCTCCGTTTACCTCACTCAACGTACGAAACGCAGAAGCACAAGATACCTCTACTTCACGCCGGTATTCTGCGACGTCGCGGTACCAATCCGGTCGACCCGGCCCATTCGAGCAGTAGCTAAAGCCGCCGCTTGGTTCTACCACTCTTAAAAAACTTGTTACTATTCTGTAGCTGTCTCTCCGAGCGTGTGTGAACGATATCGTGATTTTAGCAACCAATTAGCAACTGATTTCGCTTATCACTTATTGACATCCGCTGACTTTTCACTGCCAGCATTATGCCAGCCAGCTTAATGTAACACAACAGAGCACACAAGGACGTAATGAAAATAAATTACAACATTGAAAACAGAAGTATTAATTATTATTTTTTTATACAAGAAGGGGCAAACGAGCGTGCGGCTCACCTGATGGTAAGTGATCACCGACGCCCACGAACATCCACAACACCAGAGGAGCTACAGATGCGCTGCCGGACAAAATACGGCCGCTGTAGATCAATTTAAAAAGAAACAGATTATATTTTTTTTGATCTAGACATGCCAGTTACTACGAGGACATTCCGTTAACTTTCCTGATCAGGTTCGGGCAGTCCGCGGCACCGTTCGCAAGTCTGTATAAAACTACGATTTTCTACAGACTTCTTTTTAAAGTTTTTATAGGTAAGGCGGCAAACGAGCGGTTCACCTGATGGTAAGTGATTACCGTCGCCCATATACGTCTGCTGCAGGTGCGTTGCCGGCAAAGGCCGGCATAAAGATTGATATGTGGGTGATGGGAGAAATAACGGGGAGGAACAGGACCTTCGGTTACCCCGCTCACTGAAGAAGCACAAGATGTCTCTTCTTCACGCCGGTATTCCGCGATGCCGTGGCACTACCCCGATCGAGCTGGCCCATTCGAGCAGCAGCAAAAGTCGCCATTTGTCCTTTCCACGTCTCCCTGCGGGCAGTTTTATTTTGTTATACATAGCATAATAATTTCATAGTACGCGAGATAACAAAAATTGTTCATGTGCGATTTTAAATGGTAAATTGAATTGAATTGAACGTGGCGAAATGTGAAGGAAACTTGCATGCACATCATCCGACACGCGCATGAACCCGCCACGGCTGTTAACGATCAGATTAGTAAATCATGCGTTTAACGTCGAACCTTGTTTAATGGTTCAAAGTAAACAAAACATTCAATGTTTTAATGATACGATGTATGTCAAGGTTACAATGAAACAAGTGGTGCATCACGCTGTAGATAAAATATAATTTTAAGTTTGAACTTATCGTAAACGGCTTAAACCGAATCTCTTATACGATTAGCTAAACGAATTATCCGATCGTGCTATTTTTTTTAAACTAGATACACTTAACCGTCATGAGAAAACGTCTGAAAGTAATCACGTCCGTCTCCGTCTGACAATCCGTCTGACATAATATGCATAACGAAGGATTTAATTGATGTTTTAATTAAACGTCTCGTACGAATATAGGATTTAATGCGCCTCTAAATAGAATGGTTAGAAAATATAATGAGGAATATAAGAAAGTGGACTTGGACATTCTCTCAACTAAAATTTCTGAGCTTAGGACTAAAGTGCGGGAGGCATTGCACAATCATTTATAGAAGAAAATCGTAGGTTACTTAATTGTTTCATTTGTCTTTATTTTTGTTACTAATCTTTCTTTGTTCGTATTGTTTCGCCAAATATTGTTATCAAGTTGTAGTTTCTTATAACTCACTATAGTGTTACTTTAGACAAGCAATAGATCTGAATAATATTAATATCCATTTAACTATACTAGACCGTGTCTACTGGCTTTCCGTGGTTGCTTTTAAGTAAGGTGGCACATGCCTTTTTTAAAACATTTTTACATAAAAAAAAATTATTGTGTTAACCTTGTTGGTAATAAAGTAAAGTAATAGCCTGTAAGTGTCCACTGCTGGGCAAAGGCCTCCTCAAAAACTAGTAATAAGAGAGGGTTTAAGAGCCGGGAAGGACCCGCCACGCTGCTCCAGTGCGGGTTGGCGGGCTTCACAATATCCTCGAAATAATAATTATCATTTCTCAGACATGCAGGTTTCCTCACGATGTTTTACTTCACCGCCGAGCACGTGGTAAATACAGTACTTAAAATTGTTATTAACAATTTTAGTGGTGCCGGCACCGCGGATCGAACCCAGGTCACTGACGCTCTATGACACTAAAGTGAGCGCCCTGGCCGCGAGGCTACCACGGCACCATGTTGGTAATCCTTAATAAATAAATAAATAAATGAAACCTCGCACACAATTGTAATTCGTCATGTGTCGGAGAGGATCAAATATTAATACATTCAGACCCGCAAACTCAAAAAATTGCGTGTTAAGGATTTTCTATCGAGGATGCCATGTGAGGCGACTAAGGGAAACGCCTTGAAAGTCTCAATGGCTACCGACAGACGGCACAAACAGTCACTGACTAATGTCAGCCCGATGACGGGCAGCAGCGTCAAAATTGCGCGGCGTCTGTTACTGTGGTATTTATTTAAACTTTATTTGCACATTACAGAACAAAAAGGCGGACTTAATGCCATGAGGCATTCTCTTCCAGTCCACCATTACATTGAACAGAGAAAACGTAAAAGTGCACAAAAATATTATGTTCATATATATACTGGTATATTATACTACAATACAATACTTATATATGACGGTACTTAGACATACATGTTCTCGAGTGGCAGCCACGTACAGGCAAACGCAGTGTAGGACGACCCCACACGATGGAGTGACGACCTGCGCAGTGTTGCGGGAAGTCGATGGATGCAGGTGGCTCAGGACCGTGCTTCGTGGCAATCTTTGGGGAGGCCTATGTTCAGCAGTGGACTTCTAATAGGCTGAAATGATGATGATGATGATGATGAGACATACATGTAATTATAGTTGTACTATCCGTTGGCCGAGCGTGGTGATCCTTTTGGGAGAGGCCTATGTCCCGACGTGGAATGTTTGCAGGCCAGTAAGGTAAGGTAGAGCATACATAACAGTTGTAAATTTTCGTAAAGCAAAGTAGCAACCTGTCAGTGCCCAAAGGGCATAAACCTCCTTCTGAAATATGTGATAGCGTTTTGGAGACGGGAAAGAACCGCCACGCTGCTCCTCCAGGTTTCCTCACGATGTTCTCCTTTACCCTCTCAGATACTCGTATTTGAGAAGGATGCAGCACTTACAGGCTGCTACTCTATGGTATACTCCCCCTTACAGGAGTGTGCTGTGTCGTTGTGATTCTTTTTAACCGTGGTAGAACCAAGCGGCGGCTTTAGCCGCTGCTCGAATGGGCCGGCTCGACCGGGTTGGTACCGCGGCCACGCAGAATACCGGCGTGAAGTAGAGGCATCTTGTGCTACTGCGTTACGTTCGGAGAGTGAGGTAACCGGAGGCCCACTTCCCCTCCCCCTCCTCATCCTCATCCTCCCTCCCATCCCCCAAATACCCTTAAAGGCCGGCAACGCATCTGCAGCACCTCTGGTGTAGCAGAAGTATGTGGGCGACGGTAATCACTTACCATCAGGTGAACCGCTTGCTCGTTTGCAGCCTTTGCCATAAAAAAAAAAGAGATAGAATCCAGCTGATGTTACTTTTCTTTTATTCCAGATATGGCCGAAAAAACACCTTCCTGTTCTCTATATCAGCACTCATTGTGTTTGGATTCGCCATCCCATTCTCACCAGACTACATCACATTCACAGTCCTCCGCTTCTTCTTGGGAATGGCGGCATCGGGTACCATGGTTGTCTCCTTCGTTCTTATCATGGAGACTGCCGGGCCTAACTTCAGAGAGATTTTGGGTTGCCTGTTCCAAATACCGTTTATCATAGGTCACATGACAGTCCCTCTGTTTGCCTATTACTTCAGAAGGTGGGACACGTACAGCATGGCGCTGGCCGTGCCGCCGCTGATATACCTAGGTTACTTTTTCCTGTTAACCGAATCGCCGAGGTGGCTGGTCAGTGTTGGAAGGGTAAAGGAAGCCACGAAAATCGTGAAGAGAGCATGCGAAATGTAAGTAACGAAACCCATATCACTACTATTAACTTTGAGAATCCAACAACTGATGAAGGAATTGGTTTTGAAGATTGGGTGGGAACCTTTTTATAGACCTTCGACAAGTGGTCTAACAGTTCACAGGATTGTAACTAAAGAACAACCCTATAAACTAACTAACATTCAGTTCATCAGCCAAACTAGATTCAACTTATTACCTTACGATTGTCACCAACTTTTTGTGGTAATTATTTTAGTTTTTTTTTTGCTCATTTCATAAATTTTTATTTAAATTTTATATGCGTCTATGCATGCCGTCAGCACCTATAATTATAGAAACACTAAGTTTTTTTTTATCTCATTTTACCGACAAAAGTCTTTTTTACGTTTGTATAAGTGTTAACAATGTTGGTGTACATAAGATAAATAAAGAACACTCGTAAACAACTTCAACAGAAGAAGGTCACAGAAGAGTAGTCACTAAAGACTAAGGTGCAATGGCTTTTATTATAGTTGGCCTCCCTTCAAACCAAAACACGACGACGATTGCGTTTGATTAGCTGCTGGTCTTCTTATGGGGCTTCCAGGCAGAAACCTTGTTGTATAAGCGAGGAAAACTTCAACATATTGAATGTATATTCATTCACGAGAGACCCATGAAGGTCCATTAAGCGAATATCGAAATTCACCCCCATGTTAGATCAGGGGCTGTGATTACCTTTTTTTTTATTGGAAAGTGGGCAAACATGCATGCGGCTCATCTGATGGTAAGCGATCACCGTCGCCTGCGTACATCTACACCACCAGATGGGCTGCAGATGCGGCATTTAAGGCGCCAATAGCCTAATGGGTCAGGGTGCGGACTGCGAAACATGACGTCGCAGGTTCGAGCCCACCATTCGACTGTTGTCGTGAACCACTCCAAATACAAGCTCTAATGCTTAGTTGGAGGGTTAACTGGAATATTAGTAATGTTAGTTAAATAGCATTGCTTTTTTTTAAAAAAAAAAGGATATTTGAGAGTTGGGGAGGGGAAGTGGGCCTCCGGTTACCTCACTCACCGCACTCCGAGGTCGTGGTACTACCCCGGTCGAGCCGGCCCATTCGAGCAGTACACCTTGGCTCTACCCCGTACGTACCTATTGCTAAACTCTGGCAAATGATAACAAAGGCATCCTACCCAAAGTTAAAATCTTAATCAAATTGTACCGAGCTGTTCTCACGTATGCAAAAACATAGTATTTAATGCACAATCACTTTCTTCTTACATCTTCGAAATAATTATGAAGTTGTCTTAAGTATAAATCATATACTATACATCACAATCATTTATTTATTTATAGAAACAATCTGCCAACTGCCAAAGTGGAAGAGAGCCTGACGAAGTTAGCTCAGAACATGCAGACCGGTCCCGCGGAACCCAAACTGAACTACAGCGCGCTGTTCCGTAAGTCGTTGCGCCTGAAGACCATGTGCTGCTGCATCATGTGGACGATCTGCGGGCTGACGTTCTTCGGATTCAATCAGTTCATCAGTCAAACCAGCCCGGATCCGTTCATCAGCGTCGCTGCGGCCGGGGCTATTCAGGTACGATGCAGCTGGACACGCAGCTGGACACTAACTTGTCTGTCTGTAGGTTTCTCGGTTCACGGCCGTTATGAGAAGCAGTAAATCTCTCCGCAAAGGTTTTATCTTCATTTTATTTGAAGTAGAGAAGTTAATTTATGCTAAAAGCTAACTTCTTGGTAGATATATAACCTTCCACGTCTACCTTGCCTCGACAATAGAATCTCAATAGCAACAATACGTTATAAGGAAAAAAACAGAGCCTGTACAGAGACCCATCGCAATAGTCTCACGGCTATTCACTCGATAATAACTGCTTAGTATAAATTACCTGCCTCCAGGTGAACTGCCACCATCAGGTGAACCGCTTGCTCGTTTGCCGTCTTTATCATAAAAAAAAATTAGGTTTAAAGATAAAGATGTTATGTTGTTCATTATACAACTGGAACGAAAAACTACATCAAGTACGTTACCTTGACCTCGAAGATAAATAATTTGAAATTCCTCTTTTATCATTTGGTACACACGTTTATGAATTGAATCTGTGTCTTATATTTCATGTGGTGATGAAGGAACATTTCTTATTCCGCCGAAGAGAACGCTCACGGAAATCGTTTAAAACCCTCGAGCCCGAAGCACTGCGGAATAACTGTTAAAGGATACTAAACCGAAAAGAAAGCCCGCCACCTTCACTCCTACACACTCTCAGATATTAGAGGAGGGCTTTGGCCAGCTGTGGGCACTTAAAGGCTGCTACTTTACTATACTTTACTCTACTCTCTGTTCCAGATCCCATCAAATCTTCTGTCAATATGGTTAATAAAATACTTTGGAAGGAAAATCACCACAGCCATGTTTTTCACTCTGGGAGGACTCTGCGTTGTTGTATTGGGAGTGGTCCCTAACAAGTTCTGGATCACACTGACCCTGGGTACATTGGGCGTCAGCTGCTCGTCGATAGTGGCCGCTACAATATACATCTTCACTTCTGAGCTATTCCCAACTGTTGTGAGGAACATGGCCATGGGTTCCAGCTCCATGTCCATGCGGATAGGCTCCATGGTCGCGCCATTCATATCCAACTTATCATTGACGTTGCCCTGGTTGCCGACGGCGATATTTGGGTTTGCGCCCATTGGCGCTGGCGTGGTCTGCTTGTTGCTGCCGGAGACCAAAGGCACCACTCTACCCGATCGCATAGGGGACGACTGACAAATAAACTTGAAACTGTTATTTTATACATTTAATACATTAAAACTAAAAATGATCAGATGTAAGATTTTCACTATTTAACCGGTAAAGTTTTTTTTTGGCTATAATGAACCACCACACCGTTCCCCTCTTCTAACATCTGTCCGGCTTATGGAATGATCTAGTTTTTTTTGGTCTAGTGCGTTCAGATTGCTTTCAACATGTACGTATCCAGTTGATCGATTGACTTCCGCGTATCGTTGGATCACTCGGCGCCTCTCTCGCCGAGAGCAAAAGGAGATCTGGCCGCTGTTCTCAAGTAATAATTTCCACTTAACCTAGAAGACGAGAAAGAGTAGTAGGTCTTGTGATGAAGTGACTATGGTCTAAGAAGCAGACACGGCCTAGTTCAGACGATAGGGATTAACTTAACCCTTTACGCATGGAATTTCTATTGTGGCAACACTAAATGGTGTAGTTTGTTAGAATTGGTGTTTAATTTGATAGGTTAAGTTTGTAACTTTATTGTATGGAGTAGATAATAAATAAATAAAGTACATCATGAAACACTAGAGGAGCTGCCGGTCCGTTGCCGACCTATAAGGGTATTGGGGGATGGGAGGGAGGATGAGGAGGGGGGATAGGCACGTACGTACACCTGCAACACCATAGGTGGGCGACAGTAATCACTTACCATCAGACGAACTGCTTGCTTGTTTTCCGCCTTTCCCAAAAGAAAAAGAGTTCAATGGGGGTATTTGCTACCAGATTATTTATAACAACATAAAGCACCGACAAACACAGTATATGTCTGGGTCTACCGCTCAAGAGACTGTGTGAAGAACTGGACAGTGTTGCGGCACTCTATGGCGGAGGCCTGTGTCTATGTTCAGCAGTGGACTTGCGACAGGGTTGTGCAGTGATGAAGATGACCGTGTCATATAATCGTAACTGACATGTACAAAAGCGCTTACACAGAACTGGCGTTGAGCCCCATGGGCGCAGTCGGGGCTTCTTTACACCGGCCGCGAAGGAAGGAGTCGTAACTGACGCACTTCCTCGCCAGGAACCGACCGCCTTCCACGGACTCCGCCCAAAATCTCCACGAGCGCCAGTGGCTGCAGAAGTCTAAATGAAATGTTTTTTTTTAAATTAAAACTGGAGGTAACTTAGACATTTCGTACGATTTGTGGTTCCAAGCACACGAGTTCTAGAAGTAAAAACGTAAAAAGTAAAGAAGCAGCCTGTAATGGCCCCATGCTGGATAAAAGCCTCTCCCTCTCAACTCCTTCACGTGTCCTCGAAATTATATTTTTTATTATTTCACAGACACGCAGGTTTCCTCACCATGTTTTCCTTGACCGCCGACCACACCTGGTAAATACATCACTTCAAATTGCTATCCACAATTTTAGTGGTGTCGACCACCGGAGCTCGAACCCAGGTCACGCGCGCTCTATGAAACTAAAGTGAGCGCACCACTACCTACTTCCACCACTTTCCACTACTGCGCTACCACGGCTCTCTCATTACATATTTTCCACACCAAGGACGCCATGTTTTCCGTTCTGATCATGTTTGTGTTTCATCGTAAGGAACCGAATCACTGTAGCGTGAGCAGAGGCAATCTGTTCACCATCCTAATTTGGCAGCGCGATGAGTAAGGGCGAAGTTTATGTGAGAATCAGAAGCTGCTAGGATCTGCTGATGCCCACTGCGAACAGAAGTTGAACGTAGCGGCATCAGGCATGACGTAAGCATGATCTCGTTGATTTTAAACGCCTTCCCTTTATACGATGGAAAATAATACCGCTGGTGGGGGTTCGAGGGGTCGTAAGGATCCCTTATTATATATATGCCAACCCTTTCTCGTAATGCCAACCTCACCTGCACGTGGCGCACCCAGCTAACAAACAAACAATGCTCGGATGAACTAATGTTGGCGGAATAACCACCACCACCAATTTCCCTAATCCTACAGTCCACCAAACCGCTTGCCCAGCGTGGTGAGCATGGGTGTAAGCAGTTGAAGAAATGTACGCCCGCTTTTGCTGGCGCTTTCACGGAGAGGGTTGTGTTCAACAGTGGACTAACATAAGCTGATGTATTTTTAATGTTTCCCTTCTCTCTCTTCTTTTTCGGGACTCTACCTAAGTAACAAGTAAGCCTATCGTCAAAATCCACCTTCAAGCGTCAACGGCACGGTCAGGGGCAAGCAGCCCGGCTGCTTCGCGTTCCCCTCGTTGGGCCAGAAGTCCGCGTGCCCGTGGCCAGCGGCACCCCGAACCCGCCGCCGTCCGTGTGGAGGATGTCGACGAACCGCGCGGCGCTGCGGTCGAAGGGCTTGCCCACCAACGCTGGGTAGAAACCCGGGTACGCCGGGTCCAGTCCTGTCAATCTGTAATATAGATAGATGATTTTATAGATGTATTAGAACAATAACGCCCGGGATACCGTGTGGTATCGGCGTGACAATCTGCCGCCATCTTTCTTCCCGTGGATGTCGTAAGAGTAGACAAAGGTTGAAGCCTTGAAAATCGCAATGCTACAGACAGATGGAAGGGTAACCATCTCGAAAACACCAGAACAAAACGAAGCAGACCGAAGACGGGCAGCAGCGTCTAATGTGCGAGGTGTCTGGTGCCAATCCGCGTAGCAATTATGGTCAACCCTCCTTATGGGAGAGGCCTGGTGTCCTGCAGTGGACTATTTTTAAGCTGTTAAGGTAAGGTGGTGCATGTGGCTTAGTGCACGGCCCGTCAATGCTCGACTCTATCGCTAAAACCATTTAGAAGTCCAAATAAAAATGAGGAGATGAGATAACGAAGATAAACTCCACTAGCTGTGAAGTCAGTGTCATTATTTCAACCGTGTCCATGTCGGAGAGCGTATATACATGTTGCTTACGCCACGAAAATATTCCACAAAGATTCCATGTGATTTAAGATGTAGTAATTCCTCGATATGGTAAGGGCTATGCTCGGAGTTTCTCTGCGCGATAGAGTCTACAATGATGATATCCGCAGCAGAACTAGGGTGACCGACATAGTTGCAAGGATCAGCAGGCTGAAGTGGCAATGGGCCGGCCACATAGCTCGCAGAACCGACAACAGTTGGGGAAAAAAGGTTCTCGAGCGGCAGCCACGTACAGGCAAACGCAGTGTAGGACAACCCCTCACAAGATGGAGTGACGACCTGCGCAATGTTGCGGGAAGTCGATGGATGCAGGTGGCTCAGGACCGAGCTTTGTAGCAATCTTTGAGGGAGGCCTATGTTCAGCAGTGGACTTGTAGTAGGCTGAAATGATGATGATGAATTCCTCGATAAACACATACAGTGTTAGTTTTCACATCCAATACCTGGTTACGTTAATTGGTGACCAAGTCTTGGATAAACACAACCGAACTGAATTTCTTTTTGTACCGCTGCAAATAGTTAATTTGGCTCACTTTTGACAAAGAAATCAATATGATACTAGCATTAGAGGCGTTAATTTATATATATTATACGAAGCAGAGCCAAGCGGCGGTTTTTGCTACCGCTCCTATGGACCGGCTCGTCCTGGGCAGTACCATCGCCTCATAGAATATCGGCGTGAAGTAGAGGCATCTTGTGCTTCTGCGTTTGTTCGGTGGGTACCGGAGGCCCTCTCCCGTCCCCCCTCCGATCATCCCACCCATCTCCAAAGACTAGATTTACGCGGGCGACGGTTATCAGTTCCCATTAGGTGAACCGCTCGCTCGCTTGTTCGCTTTACCATGAAAAAAAATACTTGAGGAACAAATAAATGGACGACATATACACATTTTTTGATAATTAAATTGACAAAAAACTATTTTAACCTAAGTGAAGATCTCTTCCAGATAAACGAAAGCGATAAATTAGTAGCCTCTTATGACACGAGGGTTTCCGGAAGGAGGGTGGAAGTTACGTCCCTGCCACATCCAACAATGATAATCTCGACAAATAATTATATTACCAACAAACCTCGGGACTTCGAACCCCTTTGATTTTAAATAACTGCAGGTGATTCCTCCAAGGTGAACTCCCAGAGAGTGTCCGATCACGTGCAGGCTTTCAAGATGCAGGCCGCCCTTGAGCAATTTCGCAACAGCCATTCCAGTGTCTATACCAACCTGAGAAGGTTATATAGCACAAATCTTAATACTTCATCAAAAATAGACGTTTGTATCAATGGTGGAGAATAAAAGTTAGGATTAATTTGAGAAATACTCCGCACATTTTTGTAATTATGGTTTCGACTGTCTCTTCTGTTAAAGGCATACAGATGATGAGGCTTCGATATTGAAAGGATTTAAAAGACAGGCCTCAATTTCATCAGCCTGTTAAAACGCTGAGCAAACAATTTTGTACGTGTAAGAGCCGAGCGGCTTTTGCTGCTGCTCGAATTGGTTGCCTCGACCGGAGTACTACCACCACCGCGCTGAATACCGGTGTGAAGTAAAGGCACCTTGTGCGCGAGTGAGGTAACCGGAGGTCTTTCCCCCAAACCCTTACCCGCATCCCACCTGCAGCTACAGCTACTGGTGTTGCAGATGTACGTGGGCGTCAGCAATCACTTACCATCAAGTGACCTGCTTGCTCGTTTACCAAAAAAAAGGTGATATTTGGAGAAAAAGTTGGTATCTTCCTCTAGATATCCCATTCTCTCTTACAGAACAGCGGTATCTCACTGATTACATAATCATAGATCATAAAGGAGGCGTCAATGAGACGAACATTATGGTCAGCCTCTCGGTGTCAAAGTATACATTATAGAGTTTCCAGAAATTACATGATTTAATTCCCTTATCTCTACCATCGGAAACAAGACATTTCACGCATTGTGTCCGTCCGTTAACCTGATTGTCTTCAAGAGTAGATTGAATAGTCTCTTACTGAGCTAGTTCATCAACCACACCGGGATTATACGACTGGCTGTACCATACGAAGGTATAGAAGGTAGCTCAGGTGAATGATCAGCTCAAGTTTAGAGTGTAGTTCTTATGTAGGTGACAGTTGTGGTGAAGGAGCGTCTGCGTTGCAGTTTGGAAATAGTCCAAGTATTTGTGATAGGCAAAGGAGTGTTCTTCTTCACTTAGAACATGTTTTGAGTGCGAAATAACTTTTCTAACATCTTTAAAAAGTGCAATTAAAGTCAGACACGAACCTCTGGTGGATAGAAAATAAGAAACTCTGAGTGATTCATTAAAACCTGCTGTAGGCTAAGTATCGCTTTAACATAGCTTCCGAAGGCCAGGTTGCTCCAGTCCAACAGCAGGAAGTTGTATCCTCCGTTCCGCTGGTACGCTCTCACCATTCTCAAAATGCTATCGTCCTCCGCCGTCTCCACGTAACTGGAACGTGACGACACAAAGAAGGTTACTTAGGTTCTTTCTCACTAACACTTCATCATTCATCAAAGTCCACTGATGAACACAGGCCTCCCCAAAGATTGCCACAAAGCTCGGTCCTGACCGACCTGCATCCATCTACTTCCCGCAACACTGCGCAGGTCGTCACTCCATCTTGTGGGGGGTCTTCCCACACTACTAACACCTCCCGCGTGTCCATTTCAAAGATCGTCTTTGAAAGAAAAAAAATCTTTGCACATTCTGTAAGTGGTAGAGCCAAGTGATAGCTTTTCCTGCTGCTCGAATGACCCGGCTCTACCGGAGCAATACCACGACCTCGCAGAATACCGGCGTGAAGTAGAGGCATCTTGTGCTTCTGCGTTTCGTTAAATGAATGATGTAAACGGTAGCCTACCCACCCACCCTTCCCCCAGCACCCTCGTCTTCCTCCCTCCCATCCCAAAAAAAAAGTATTTCGCCGCGCAACAAAGCAAGGCGTATTATTTTTGCATGTTTTTGGAAAAAGAGTGCAAGCGGCTAATCTGATTGTAAGTGATGACAAGTACGTTGCCGGCCTTTAATCGCTCACCGAAAGAAAAGCAGAAGTACAAGATGCCTCTTGTTCACGCCGGTATTCTGCGAGGTCGCGGTGCTGCGCCGGTCGAGCCGGCCCGTTCGAGCGGCACCAAAAGCCGACCCCTATTAAATAGTTAGCATAATAATCACCAGCGCCTACGTATAATAAATAGCAAACATGTCTTATTCAAACATCGCTAATCGATAAATTAATATTTTTATTTGAATGATTATGTATTAATTAAATACACAACTACCTACTTGTATAATAATAATAGTTTTCTCTATCCTCAAGGGTTTGCTGGAAGAGAACTCTGCTCAGTGTACAATAAAGAACAAAGAGATTATGTGGTCTATAATGTCCAATGCGAAAGAGTTGATCGATTCCAAGCTGTTTTGAAAACAGCTTTATTGTAATATTGTATTAATAAAAAAAAATTTTAAACAATACTGTCCCGAGATGCCGAGTTTCATTAGACTCTAATATATATCTGTATAACTACTTACATTACTCACCCGTGTATGTACAGAGCGGTCGGTTTGTCAACGTCGAAACCAGGATCGCTGAGCAACACCTTGATGTCCGTGAAGTGGTACAGCGTAGGTTTCAAAGAATCGTTGCTGGAAAGTATATATAAAAACAAGATAGAATTCTACAATAGCATATACTATTTGGTCGTAAAGCCATAGAGGTGTTGGTTTGAGGTCGAAAAACGAGCTAACAGTGTCTACTGCGGCCCATGGACCCCATCAAACAACTTCAATCGAAGAAGGATACAGGTGCGTTGTCTCTCTGCATCTTTTTTCAAACTTCCAAACCGGAGCACAACAGTAGCTGGACTACTCTTTGTCAGCAGAACTTGGGTAAGCTTATGGTACCTAACTAGACGACTCCCATAAAGAGGAGACATACCACCTGTACCAAATTTATATATATATATATATATATATATATATATATACAGTGAAAAGTCGATGTGAGACATTTAACAAAACATTGACAACATCTCATTACCGATTTAATTACATTACATTGAGTTACAAAATGGCCGGTCACTGGTGCAAAACGAATACACGTCATACTTAATAAGGCATAAGCTCAGCCGTAAAACCTTATATAATATTATCATCGAACCATAAAATTATACAATAATAACAGAGTACTTTTTGTTTTTCTATAATATACAATTCGGTGTCATGTTTTACCTGTTCATTCATCTAGCCTGAATACATTGCAATGTTTATCTACAGAAATACTTATATTAAAAATAAGTTACACCACACAGTAAAAAAATATACATGGACGGATAACCAGACAAGCCCGGACCAACAGTTTACAATCCTATAAATTACATTTTCTTTGTCAATCGTCATCATTACATCAGCTTTATCGCTGAGCTAAGGGATCGCTGTGTCAGTTCCTAGATTATTCTTACAACACACGATTTAGTGAAATTCACTTAAGAAATAGGCTTTGGGTATATTTCCGTGCTAAGAAAATCTCAATCATGTACTAAAATAACTTCTTTTCTCCGTGTATAAAACACCTTTTTTTGTTTTTGAAAGGCAATAAAAAAAATTCGGTCGCAGCGCCACCGTGCCGTGTAGCGGTACTAAATACCAAAGAGTTTTGCTGATGAAATGAACATGATTCCATCCGGCAGGATAAGTGACACATGTCAAAATCATTATAACATAGATAAATAAATTCGTAGTAAGATTTTTACTATTTTCTTTAATGTCGCATATTATGGTACAGTTATTATGGTAAGTAATAGTTTAATTTTAAATGTAACTATATTTACGGAATAACAAGAAATCATTTTTTAAATATCTAATTTTATTTTGTTATTTTTCCTCATTCTATGATGTACCTAGACCGTGAATGAACGTGTTTGTTTTTTTTTATATTTTAATGCGTACCAGTTTTTTCGTGTGAACAAAAAAAACGTCGTTGGTTTTCGAGTCTTTTCCCTTAGAAGCCTCGCCTATTACGACACCCTCGGGAAAATAGGGTTGAACGACACTATTAAATAAATATTATACCTATTTAATAATTTGATTATTTAGTGAACTTACCCGAAGAGAAGGATTCTGACATCTTTTGAATTAGCCATTCTTCCACGGGGCACTGAAAATCATAGTTAAGTTGCGTATTACAATTGTTAAGTTAGTTTGAACTTAAGTGGAACAAATTTAAAACAATACCTTCTTATATTAGATTGAACACACAAAAAATTTAGTATCGGCCCTTAAACGATGTTTATGCATTTAGGAAGCATCCTCCTCACTGCCATAGGCTGAGGACCTCGAATATTTTTTTGGTGATTTAACATGCGATCAGCCCAGTTCCCAGTGAAAGGTAAAGATTAGGGCCTTGGAACACAAAGACTTCCGACAATTATCCGGATACACACAGCGGTGTTTCTCTGAAGCTGTAGCAAGTCTTAGCGTGTACGTACAAAATGGTATTGAGCTCGGATGCGAAAAATCTCCGCGAGCAAACCAAGCGACGAGATTAAGGATCCACCAAGTACCATCGCACGGAGAGACGATAAGTGAACAGTAAAATGTGGCTACGTTAAGGCGTGCCAAATAGAAACCCCTAACCTCTGTCTATCCCTTATAGATTGACATGCGGATGCCTTAAGCTTATTTTGCTGGAACTACAAGCACGTGGTAAATCAGACCTAAAATTAATTCGCTCTCCCAGGTTACTCGCATACGACGACGTTTAAGTCGTCCTTTTTTTTATAGGAAAGGCGGCAAACGAGCAACCGCTTCACCTGATGGTAAGTGATTACCGTTGCCCACGTACATCTGCAACACCAGAGGTGCTGCAGGTGCGTTGACGGCCTTTAAGGAAGGATTAGGCTCTTTTCTTGAAGGTCCCTAAGTCTTAACTGTACGGAAATACTACTGGCGACAGCTGATTCCACAGAGTCGAAGTGCGTGGCAGAAAACTTCGATTAAAACGCACTGTGGTGGAATGCCAACCATGTAGGTGGTATCGATGGAACTTCGAATTCTGTCTACTGATAGACTACTGATGGGGAGGAGCGTCACTACCGAATGAAAGTTTATATACGATCCATTCGTGTCATAGATAATAGAGTATGCTTGTCAGAAATGGTACGTACCCTGCATGGCCGTTCTCAATATGTTCCTGAAGCTCGTAGGTGACAGTGGGAGCGCCGCACTTCTTTGCGCTCCACATGAAGATATTCCTGCGAAGAAGAAGATTACACCGATCATGGGTATCATCACATCGTGTGGCGGCTCGTCCGCTTCCCTCTATTATGGTTGGGGATGCCATCATGCGTCGTGCTTGTTGACAGGTGCTGGTTGTGGGGGCTGGTCCGCACGAGTAGGAAGTACATTTATGCTTTACTTTGATGAATCGCTGTATTCTTGTGGCACGCTTTCAGTTGGCTATGGGACCATAACTTTTATTTCAAGATGTACATTATATTTATTTTAACAAACTTATGAAAACGAGATTTTTTAAAGAATATTAGCAATGCTATTTATTAACATTACTTATATTCCTGTTAAGCCTCCAACTAAGCTTACAGCTTGTATCTGGAGTGGTTCACGACAACAGTCGAATGGCGGGCTCGAACTTACGACGTCATGTTTCATAGTCCGCACCCTAACCCATTCGGCTATTGGCGCTTAAGACAAGGATATCTACGAAGTTCCTTTCTGCTGTTTCTTCTCCGTCAGAGGAGCCTCTTTCAGTAACGTTGGCAGGTCGTAAAAGAAATAATAATAAGATTTGAGAAACGAAATTATCTTTCTTACGTCGAAGAATAAAAATTGATCATTCTCAATTTTCATTTAATTTCAATGAGCTAAAGTTTAACTTAAACATTATTGTTCTTGTGGGTTTAATTAAAAAACAATATGTAAGACCTTCAATGATTTAGCTTTACATATTGCTACATAGCCCCGATGGCCGAGTGAACAGGGGACCTGCCCCATCTGGAGGGCTCGTACCGGATAAGCTTTTCGAAACTCGTGTACCATTTTTAACCCTGCAATTAAAATCGTACATAAGCTTCTGAACTGGACGCTAAGACGGCGACGAACTCGCCACCTGTCCCGTCAGCCCACCCTATTATTTTTTATATAATCATGTTAACCCCCGTTCTACATCTAAGAGGACTGCTTAAAGTAAAAAAGTAAAGTAGCAGCAAGGAAGTGCCCACAGCTGGGCAAAGGCCTGCTCGAATATCTGAGACGATTTTGGAGCTGGGTAGGGCGCGACACGCAGGTTGGCGGGCTACACATATCTACGAAATATTATTTATTATCTCTCATACCTGTTTCCTCACGATGTTTTCCTTCACCGCCGAGCACGTGGTAAACACAGCACTTAAAATTGGTATTGTCAGTTTTATTTATTTATTTAATCATTTATGTACAAGTAAATTGGAAAAAAAAGAAATATGATGGTATGGGTCTGCACAAAGGTACTGCTTATTTCTTAAGAAATTTCTTCCAGCAGACCTTCTACAGGAGAATAGTTGAGGTTGAGGGAAGCCAACTCCCCCTCCCTATCATAACCTTAAAGGACGGCAACGCACCTGCAGCACCTCTAGCCTTGCAGATGTATTGTGGGCATCGGTAATCACTTGCCATCAGGTTACGCGCTTGCTCGTTTCCCGTAAAAAAAAAATCTATCTAAAACGGAAATACAATATTGCTCGCACTTAAACCACACTCCATGTCGACCAACATTGTAAATATATAATAACGTTGAAAACCTCGATCCGTAACGTTACCTTGACTCATAATTAAGGCGATTGTTGCAAGAAACAAGACGTAACACTTTTTAAAGTACCATAACTTAACGTAAACACGATTCACCAACAAAATAAAGTATATATAACAGTACAGTTTGCTGGTTCCGATTTGTCACGCGGTAAATCTTTGAAGGTGATATTAACAAGCGATGGTGTTCACTGCGAGAGAAGTAGGGTTCTTGTAAGGATATCACTAACATCCGAATACGTAATGGTTATTTACGGATTTTATCGCGTTGAATTTTTGTTTTTATATTCCTTGTTCACGAGGGGACCGACTATTCAGGCGTACATATGTAAAATGAAAAAAATGAAAATACACTTTATTGTACACCAATAGCAAAAATAGGAAAAAATAAATAAATAAAAAGAAACACAAAGGTACAATTGGCGGCCTTATCGCTTAGAAGCGATCTCTACCAGGCAACCATTTTGCAGAGGAAATAATGACCAGTGAGCAAGGGTCAAGGGTGTACGCAAGTTACACAGAAGTGAAAATATAATGTAATAAATATATATTGATATATACACAAACATATATATATATATATATAGACTAACATATACTGATATATCTAAATAAATACACAACATATACCCATACATATACAGGAACATAAAGAGTAAAAAATAAATAATATAATATAAGAGCCATACGACGCAAGGAAAAGTAAGTGTTAAAGGATATACAGATAACGAGAGATGAAGGAATAATTATTTAGGGAGGAAGGAAGTGCGCTTTGACCAGCCTTTTAAAAGTATCTAGGGATTGCGCACGCTTTATTTGAAGTGGTAGGGAGTTCCAAAGCCTAACAGCTTCAATGGAAAAGGATTTAGAATAGAAGGAAGTGTTATGGGATGGAATTTTTAAAGTAAGGTTATTGTCAGAGCGAAGAGATCGACAGTGAGTATGTATAGTCTACTCGGGCTATCTTCAGTTTTTATTGATAGATTTTTGGTCCGATCTACGCAGTATGTGCTCACAGTATCTTGAAGTCGTGGAGTAGTGAGCATGATTAGAAGTAGTAGTAGTGAATAGTAGTGAGATTTAATTTTATTCACTACTCCCCCAAGCCGGCGGTAGCACCCAGCCATCTTCTGTATAGAAATTCGGATGTTTTTTTGATTTCAATAGCCTCGCGGATCATCCTTGGCAGGAATCGATGTTCATTAGGGAGGATCTGTGATCTATCAAATCTGATGTAATTTGCTTTAGCTCGGTGGATATGGTCTTGTGGCACGCTTTCGGTTGCTTATGGGACCAGACCTTTTATTTTATGATGTACATTATAATTATTGAAAAAAAAATTCGCAATGTGGATATCAACGGAGTTTCTTTCGCCTGTTTCTTATCCGTCAGAGAAGCCTTATAACGAAACGAAAAAAAAACTGAAAAAGATTTGACAAACGAAATTATCTTTCATACGTCGCAGAATTAAGAATTTTCGTTCATACATTTAAGTCTCAACACAAGTCCACGGCTGAACATAGACGTGTGGCGCCGCTTGTGCAAATCTTCCTCCCAGCTTCTGGCCGCTGCACCAACAACACGACCATGTTCAGCCGTGATTATAACGAGCAAATTCAAAACGAAACAAAAACAAGACTTGAAAAGTGCAAAATAATTTTAAATATTTTTCTTGGCATTCTGCTCGATGACTTCCGCATTATGGCTAATAAAAACTGTACATACGTTGTCCTCGATCACTCTGAGTACGAACAGATACAAAAATAAAATAAAACAAAAAGAATAAAGTGCACAGTTCAGAGATTCATCTTTAAAAAATCTTTATTTACGTAAACACAGAGAATGTAACTATTATCTGGAGACTCCTTTTAAGCAGATAAATGCCTGCGCCAGGAGACGCCGCTCTTCCATATCTTAAATTAACGAGATATATTATCTATATTTACCAAAATATTAGTTATAAAGTAACGTGCGTGCAGAGTTAGTTTGCATGTGTATATGTGAGTGTGTGTGTCTCTCTTTGACCGTGACTTCTTAAAAGACAGTGACATTTTTGTCTCCTTTTCAAAATCATTAATAAGTGGTGCAAGTCATAAGCGTGATAGAGCCAAGCGGCAGCATTTGCTGCTGCTCGAATGGGCCAGCTCGACCGGATTGGTATCACGGCCTCGCAGAATACCGGGGTGAAGTAGAGGCATCTTGTGCTTCTGCGTTTCATTCGGTCAGTGACGTAACCGGAGGCCCACACCCCCTCCTCATTCCCCTCCTCTTCCCTCCCATCTCCCAAATATCCTCAAAGACCGGAAACGCACCTGCAGCATCTATGGTGTTGGAGATGTACGCGGGCGACGGTGAATCACTTACCATCGGGTGAACCGCTCGCTCGTTTGCCTTCTCTTCCATAAAAAAAAAAAAATAGGCAAGTCGCGGATACTAAGTAACAAGACCAATGACCCGTTTTATTAACAAAGATAATGTACACCTGATCAACTATAGACAAAGTGTAAAATTAGCAGCCTGTTACTGCTCACTGCTGAGCAAAGACCACCTTCTCAAATATCTGAGTGGGATTCGAAGCCGTGAATTGACTGCTATGCGGTGCGGGTCGGTGGACGGGGCGTTCACACGTCATCGACATAATATTTCTCATTATCTCACAGACGTGCAGGTTTCCTCACGATGTTTTCCTTCACCGCCGAGCACGTGGTAAATACAGCACATAAAATTTTAGTGGTGCCGGCACCGGTGTCGAACCCAGGTCGCTCGCTCTCTCTGATTTTATTGTAGTTTATATATGACAATGTAGCGTTAAAAAGAATGGAAAAACCGTCTCCTAAGTTTTCTTCTTTGCGATCCGGTGTAGATTTTGATGTTTGTAAGAGTTTCAAATTTAACAAAAAAAGTTTTGGATTATATCCGCCATCTTAGAATAACGCTATATTGTAAGACATTTAGGAAATTAAATTTTTTATAAGTAATGTATTCTCTTTTTGTCCATTTTTACCTTATCTTTACTCGATGACTCTTCAGGTATACATTGTAAGCCAGCATAAGCATCCTGGACTTTAAAACAACCCAGAAACCAGCAAAAACTAACCCTTTCTTGTCCAAAATGCGGCTATGCCAATGTAAAAATAAATGTATTTTTCTTTTTTTATTAATTAAAAAAACACATTAATTAATCCTTAAATTACACTTACAATAAATGTAATAATTTCTACAATAATATCAATAATATATTATAAAACGTTTATTTAAAAGTGTCATGAGACGTATAAAGCGGTTAAAACTAACATTATAAATCCTACGAATATTACAAATGTAGACGCGTGTCGATCAATCAGACCTTAGCGGTAGATGAATCCGAGAGCTCTCAAATGCAATACGATCCGAATTGATGACTTCAAACAACTGCAGGTTACGAAGCTAAAAAAAGAACTACAAGCTACATTGAATAATAAATCAATAAATAAAAAAGACTAACACACCGTCTTCTTATCTGACCGTATTGAAAAATCACTTTAATTAATTCAAATAAAGAACATTATGCGGCGGCCTCAACGAGTCTCAAAAGTAAATGCTGAACAAATAAGGTCAACGATAGATGCCGGAGCCTGAAGAGGGTCTCATCTAATTGCACGACAACTATCTTAGCTCCGACCAGATGCCGGAATACCCAGCTTAAAGTACCACGATAGCCTAACATTACAAATGGTTAGAGGTTCTGTCTCCCAGTCAGGAGATTAGAGTTCTGACCTCAATGTGGACGCCTCGTACTGATCAGTATTTTCTAAACTTAAGTCAGATATGAATCGTTGAATTGGACACTTAAGACGTCGGACAGGACAAGCTCACCACATGTCACGTTGCAGCGAATAAGCTCTAGTGGTAAGAAAGTTGAACGGAATAAAAGTGTCTAGACCTCTGACCAACTCAACGTGGTAGATCCAAGACCGATGCCCACAATACATCCGGCTTTAGAAGCTGCTTGAATGGGGTGCAGCTCCTGCAAAATACCGGCATCTTGAGCTTCTGCTTTTCGTTCGGTGAGTGAGGTAACCGGAGGCCCACACCCTCCTCATTCCTCCTCTTCCCTCCCATCTCCCGAATATCCTCAAAGACCGGAAACGCACCTGCAGCATCTATGGTGTTGGAGATGTACGCGGGCGACGGTGAATCACTTGCCATCGGGTGAACCGCTCGCTCGTTTGCCTTCTCTTCCATAAAAAAAAAAAAATAGGCAAGTCGCGGATACTAAGTAACAAGACCAATGACCCGTTTTATTAACAAAGATAATGTACACCTGATCAACTATAGACAAAGTGTAAAATTAGCAGCCTGTTACTGCTCACTGCTGAGCAAAGACCACCATCTCAAATATCCGAGTGGGATTCGAAGCCGTGAATTGACTGCTATGCGGTGCGGGTCGGTGGACGGGGCGTTCACACGTCATCGACATAATATTTCTCATTATCTCACAGACGTGCAGGTTTCCTCACGATGTTTTCCTTCACCGCCGAGCACGTGGTATATACAGCACATAAAATTTTAGTGGTGCCGGCACCGGTGTCGAACCCAGGTCGCGCGCTCTCTCTGATTTTATTGTAGTTTATATATGACAATGTAGTGTTAAAAAGAATGGAAAAACCGTTCCCAGAGTTTTCTTCTTTTGCGATCCGGTGTAGATTTTGATGTTTGTGTTTCAAATTTTTTGAATTATATCCGCCATCTTAGAATAACGCTATATTGTAAGACATTTAGGAAATTAACATTTTTATATTCTTTTTTTCTCCATTTTTACCATATTTTTACTCGATGACTCCTCACGATTGTAAGCCAGCATAAGCATCCTGGACTTTAAAACAACGCAGAAACCAGCAAAAACTAACCCTTTCCTGTCCAAAATGCGGCTATGCCAATGTAAAAATAAATGTATTTTTTCTTTTTTTATTAATTAAAAAAACACATTAATTAATCCTTAAATTACACTTACAATAAATGTAATAATTTCTACAATAATATCAATAATATATTATAAAACGTTTATTTAAAAGTGTCATGAGACGTATAAAGCGGTTAAAACTAACATTATAAATCCTACGAATATTACAAATGTAGACGCGTGTCGATCAATCAGACCTTAGCGGTAGATGAATCCGAGAGCTCTCAAATGCAATACGATCCGAATTGATGACTTCAAACAACTGCAGGTTACGAAGCTAAAAAAAGAACTACAAGCTACATTGAATAATAAATCAATAAATAAAAAAGACTAACACACCGTCTTCTTATCTGACCGTATTGAAAAATCACTTTAATTAATTCAAATAAAGAACATTATGCGGCGGCCTCAACGAGTCTCAAAAGTAAATGCTGAACAAATAAGGTCAACGATAGATGCCGGAGCCTGAAGAGGGTCTCATCTAATTGCACGACAACTATCTTAGCTCCGACCAGATGCCGGAATACCCAGCTTAAAGTACCACGATAGCCTAACATTACAAATGGTTAGAGGTTCTGTCTCCCAGTCAGGAGATTAGAGTTCTGACCTCAATGTGGACGCCTCGTACTGATCAGTATTTTCTAAACTTAAGTCAGATATGAATCGTTGAATTGGACACTTAAGACGTCGGACAGGACAAGCTCACCACATGTCACGTTGCAGCGAATAAGCTCTAGTGGTAAGAAAGTTGAACGGAATAAAAGTGTCTAGACCTCTGACCAACTCAACGTGGTAGATCCAAGACCGATGCCCACAATACATCCGGCTTTAGAAGCTGCTTGAATGGGGTGCAGCTCCTGCAAAATACCGGCATCTTGAGCTTCTGCTTTTCGTTCGGTGAGTGAGGTAACCGGAGGGCCACTCCCCCTGCCCATTCCACTCTTTGAATTTCCTCCCATCCCCCCAAAAACCCTTAAACAACAACGGCAACGCACCTGTAGCTCCTCTGGTGTTGCAGATGTATGTGGGCGACGGTAATCACTTACCATCCGGTTAACGCTTGCTTGTTTTCCGCCTTTACCATAAAAAAATCGTGTAGCAAAATAAAGTAAATTAGCGGCCTGTAAGTACCCACTGCTGGGCAAAGGCCTCCTTCTCAAATGTTAGAAAGGGTTTCGGTGCCCGAAAGGGCCCGCCACGCCGCTCCAGGCTTCACATATCCTCGAAGTAATACTTTTTATTATTTCTCAGACATGTCAGGTTTCCCCACGATGTTTTGCTCGGCGGTGAAGGAACTAAAGTGAGACCCTGACCACTAGACTGCCACGGCCCTACTACACTGAGTCCTTCGTTTAATCGTTGGTTATACGAAAAAAAAACAACATTTAAAAAATTTAAACACTTACCTAAACTGGCGTAAATGACTAATGCCATAAAAAAGTTTAAATTGAACTTCATAGTGAAACAAAACGTCACTTCAACCACTGAACCTAGAGAGCAATTTATGATAAGTACGACTTTGTGTCTTCACTAGATTGTCAAATACATAGATGGAACGACTGATTTTTATTTTGGCCCGATGCTAGTCGTCACGCATTCTGAAACGCGTCACGCCTATTACGTAACGTATACACGTACTCTGTAGTGTTAAGTATTTCCTATATACGTTGCAACGCACCCGGTGTCGCAGGACGACTGAGCCGGGGGTCGAGGGTTCTTTCCCCGCGAGGTCTCCAACGCATACGTACAACCGTGCGAGCTCGACCTTCACGTGAATCAGTCTTTTTGCAGCACGCAACGTAATATACATGAACGTAAAACACAATCAAGAAATAAATAAGTCTGTCTCATTTATAGTCCCGTGCTTATATAGTGATCAGGGCGCGTCGCTTTAGTTTCATAGAGCGCGTGTGACCTGGGTTCGCTCCCCGGTGCTGGCACCACTGAAATTGTTTATAGCAATTTTAAAGACAAACATCGTGAGGAAACCTCCATGCCCGAGAAACAATAGAAAAAATATAATTTCGAAGATATGTGAAGTCCGCCAACGCGCGTGCAGCAGCGTGGCGTACCCTTCCCTGCTCCAAAACCCTCTTAGATATTTAAAAAGGAGACATTTGCCCTGTAGTGGGCAATTGCAGGCCTGCTACATTACTTTAATTTACTGTCTGTCCGAATGTATATATCTGCTAAAGATATTAAGGAATGAGTTTTAAATTCATTAAGAAAAACCCGCGGGCGCAGCTTATACAATATATTGTGTTATTTTACTTTAACTTCCTGTAGCATTTTGCTTCATCATTATAAAGGCATTATGGCATATTCACACCTATCGTTTAAGTAGGGTCTCAAGACCGTGGTGGCTCAGAGGTCAAGGCATTCGCTTTAATTTTACAGTACACGTGGGCCTTGGGTTTGAACTCCTGTGTCAGTATCACTATAATAGTTAATTTTAAAATAGCGAATTTTCCACGTAATGTAAGTAATGTAATGAATAAAATGAAAATTCTTTATTAGACTCAAGAAATCAAATTTCTTTGGTAAGTTGTTTTTTTTTAAATCTAATCCGTTTCCTAATGAGGTTTCTCTGACGGAGAAGAATCTGGCGAAAGATACTCCGTAAGTGTCCAAGTTTTTTTTAAATACATACGTTTTAATAATCTATTAATACAATATTTTTTCTTATGGGTTATTATCATTGCTAGAGTTATCCGTAAGAAAAGCTTGTTTAAAGAAAAAAGCTGTATAGTACAATATTGTGCACTAACGAGCTTATTGGCTTCGCACTGTCAGATCTGTAATGTAACTTAATATATACATACATATAAATCTTCCTCATGATATGTGCTAAATCCAAATGATGGTGAAAACAAAATTATAAAAATATATAATGTCTTCAAATTTAACATTAAATCTTTTTAATTAAATTGAATGATTATACTGTAAGGTAAAGTAGCAGCCCGTAAGTACTCACAGCTGATCAAAAGCCTCCTTCTCAAATATTTGAGGGTTTTGTAGCCGGAAAGGGCCCGCCACGCTGCTCCAGTGCGCTTCATATATGCTCGAAATAATATTTTTTATTAATTCTCAGACATGCAGGTTTCCTCACGATGCTTTCCTTCACCGTGATAAATACAGCACTTCAACTTCAAATTGCTATTAACAATTTTAGTGATGCCGGCACCGAGCTTGGAACCCAGGTCGCTCGAGCTCTATGAAACTATAGTGAGCGCCCTGGCCACTAGGCTACCACAGCCCCTTGTATAATAAAGAGCCGTGATTATAAGCGGTGGAGCCAAGCAGCGGCTTTAACTGCTGCTCGAATGGGCCGGCTCGCTCGGGTTAATACCACGACCTAGCAGAATACCGGCGTGAAGTAGAGGCATCTTGTGCTTCTGCGTTTCGTTCGGTGAGTGAGGTAACCGGAGGCCCACTACCCCTGCCCATTCCACTCTTTATCCTCTCTACAATCTCCCAAATACCCTTAAACAACAACGGCAACGAACCTGTAGCTCCTAATCTAAGTAGCTCGTAATCACTTACCATCAGGTGAGTCATTAAAAAAAATAAGTATAATTTGACTCGTCATAAATGTCAGACTCCAAATAAAAGATTGTTTCTCGTTCATTTGAAACGTGAATATTAATTAATACATTACGACACAGCTGTTGTGTAGTGTGATGCAGGATGACTCGGCGAGTCTTGGGTTCTATTCCCGCAAGGTCTCGTCTCGTTGTTATGCAGTACGCGGCGCACGCGCACGTTCTCGTTACATATATTAACGAAGGATGGTTTGTCTGTGACAGTTGCTGTAAGTAACCGGAACCCGTAAAACCATTTCAAGAACGAGATCTATCCGAACCAACTTCAGGCTCCAATAAGGACTTGTTGTTGCCGGCTAAGTGTTAAGTTTTGGTGTTCTTAGAGGAACCTCCTACTTTAAGGTTCATGTGTAGATCTTCAGTACTGTCGATCTCCATTTTCCACATGCTACCGCTGCAACAGCTTCCTTCTAGTATTAGCAAAGCAAAGGAACACGAACACTACACATTAGTTTCCCCTCTGACTAAAAAAAAACAATATATACGCGATAAAATCCGTAAGTTATAGTTTAATTTGTAATAAGATCTTACATATCTTATTGTAAGAGAAAGGGCTTTAAAGAATACGCCTCTTAATCACCAGAACCACGTTTGGCAGCCAGCAAGGGGCACCACTGCAGGCGATGAGAGCCTCCAGATTTATAATCTTAGAGTAAGAATTAAAATGGCCGTCTCCGAGATAAAATTTTGTATAACCCAAGGACATTCACTGTGCAGACCTAGTTTAATTCCTGGTTATAAGGATTCCAGAAACGACTACAACACCAGAGGAGCTGCAGGCGCGTTGCCTACCTCTAAGGATATGTGTGATGGATTCGTACCTCCCATCACCTCTAAGGTGATGGGAGGTACGAATGGGAGGGGGAGTTTAGGGGAAGGGGAGAGGGCCTCCAGTTACCTCAGTAAGCGAACGAAATGCAGAAGCACATGGTGCCTCTACATCACGTCGGTATTCTGCTAGGTTTTGCTACCCTGGTAGAGCCAGCCCATTCGAACAGCAGCAAAAGCCGCCGCTTGGCTCTACCTCGCACACAGACGTATTCATGTGGGATCCTCAGTGGTCTAGACATTTTAGTCCTCTCACCCCACTATCTACGTGTGCCTAATTGGGACAACGTGACAGGCGGTGAGCCTGTCACCATCTTAGTGCTCTAGGCAACGATACAAATCGTACATTAAAGTTTGGAAAACGAACCCACCACATATGGGATCGTACTTGCGTCTCCTTGTCCGGAGACAGATCACCTGACCACTAGGCTATCGCTGGCCAATTTTGTTGGCGTGTTATGCAATGTTACCATATCATACGACACGCCACAAAAGCAATTACAACATAATTAATGTTTGAGCTGCATACAAATGTACGCAAGTTACCTAAGAATATTTATAATATTTATTTACAATGTTTATATCACAATATTCGCACAGAGATTTGAAAGAGCGAGATGATTCAAAATAATTCTAATTATAGATTTACCATTCCACATTTTACCGATTTCATTGAAAGCCCTTCTCCTGTACAGGCTACATGTCTCTGGAATTCTTATAGCAGTACCAAGCTGTACGAAAGGCGTGCTTCATGTTGTATGACGTTCTTAGTCCTTCATTCTATGGTATTCCTTTCCTCGAAGATATTTTTTTTATGGGCAAACGAGCAAGCGGTTCACGTGATGTTAAGTGATTACCGTCGCCCATGTACATATGCAACACCAACGGAGCTACATGTCCGTTGCCGGAAGGATATTTGGATGATGGGAGAAATAATGGGGACCTTATTCACACAGGATAAGGACTCCATCACCGAACGAAACGCAGAAGCACTAGATGCCTCTACTTCACGCCGGTACCAACCCGGGCCCATTCGAGAAGCTATTAGTACTTCCATCTTTACATCAGAAAATATAACATAACAATGTGATAAAACAACAGACTCGAGTTAACCTTCGTACTTGCCCTGTAACTGAGTCAAGGTCGGCATTTACACTATCGGAGCATTAGCAGACTTGTCTGTCCGTTCTACCGTCATGTAGAACTAGTAACAACACTTATACTATATATATAAATATATATATCATGATATCTAGTATTTACGCGAATACTACACATTTGAAATGAAACGATAACGAAATATTATTTACGCAATTTTTCTATTAAATTATATTCCTATTAACCCTCCAACTAAGCATTAGAGCTTGTATTTGGAGTGGTTCACGACAATAGTCGAATGGTGGGCTCGAACCTGCGGCGTCATGTTTCGCAGTCCGCACCCTAACCCATTAGGCTATTGGCGCTTAATAAGATTATTAGAACGAATCAAAAATTCAAAATTATAAAGCCGACGGTAGCAAGGGTTAAGCAATATACATTGGGTTAACTATGACATCGGGACGCCTACCGCTGAAGCTGTAAAGGCCACAGGGCCAACAGCATACCGTGGGGGGGGGGGGGGGTTTAGTCGGTCCGGGATCTTCAATGCTGATCCCGACATAACCAGTCACTGGAGACGGTGACGGGTGGATGCGAGCACCTTTCTCACCACGTTAAAAAAAAAAGACATCGGAAGTCTAACAACTCAGTGTCCCCCCGTGCTCAAGACCACAGATGAACCCGAGCGTCGGTTAAAAAAAATAGTTTCGTACTTCCTACTTACATAATAAACATTTGTCAGTTTCGATGTTTTCACATTTAATCACGCATAAATGGCTTAAGCGATTTTTATGAACTTTGTTATGACGTTACTTTGAATGCTTTGCGTGTCTGGCGGATTAAGGGGAGAAAAATTATCATGATAAATAATTTCATTCGACCAATGGTCAACAAATATATCTTTCTTTGTGTGACAATTCATACTTTATTCACTGGTTTTGTGGCTCGTTCATTTATTTGATCATTCTACCGTGAATTAATTTAAAGCTCGCCAAGTTACGGCCATGATATCGCTTACTTGCAACTCCCGTCGAAAAGCTCCATCGTCCGGTTTGGATGTGACGATGCTGATGTAGCATAATGAATATTGAATTTTTAGCTGGGTTAACTAAACGGTAACTTGACGTGGTAGAGCCAAGCGGCGGCTTAAGCCGCTGCGACGGGGATCGACGTGAAGTTGAGGCACTTCTGTGTTTCGTTCGGTGAGTGAGGTAAACGGAGGCCCGCTCCGTCTCCCCATCCCCTTTCCTAATCCTCGCACACCTGCAGCTCCTCTGGTGTTGCATCTGTATGTAGGCAATGGTAATTACTTTCCATCGGGTGAGCCGCTTGCTCATTTGCCCCCTTTCCACGGTGTGTTACAAAATTTAAACAAAACAGGGAGTACTTAAATCAACTTAATTGTCCACAAAATAAGATTTCAATTACTCATAACATAATAATTCATAACATATTAATATAATAATCACGTTGACGTTATATGATTCAGCGGCTATTATTTGTTATTTTGATTCATCGGAGCTTGTTATATCACCACACAATAGAAGTGAAAACTTATAACGATTATCTGTTAACATATTTATATAATAATAACAATGATGTCATATTTTCGTTTACTGCTCATAAAACACGAGTAGAGCCGAGTTTTCCCGATTCGCTCACCGAGTGTGACCGAACAGTGTCGTTCACCGTCCAGAAAGTGTACATGTTTATGATCCAGAAATGGCACGTGAAATGTGTGTGATAAGATGGAGACGACTGACGTGCTGGCGAGAACCGGTTAAGCTGAAACAACTGACTTAACCTAAAAAAAAAGCACCGCATAGGAGTTACAAATGTAGAAATGTTAACACTTTCCCACAGTCCATTGCATATTCCTCGCTGTCGGGCATGTGTAATGTTATTTAGATAAGGGAATTCATTATTGTCAACATTTCAAGGTCACGTGATTCACCCAAACATAAATCGCTTCTCCATATTCTGAAGTGCATTGAGAGATTTAAAAAAAAACATTACCATTATCAAGAGAACACTGTAATTGACACATCTGATGTTTTTTTTCTTTCAAACCATTGAATTTAGGTTAATATGAATAGGTCTATGAATACGCATGCGCGCATGTTACAACGACAACGCTCAGAAACTAAGACTCCAAGTTTCTCCTATTAGATTCAGATTAATCTAGAAGTAGAACAGAAGACTCTAATTCTACCAGTTTGTTTATAAGCATTTTAACTGATAATTAACATGAGAATATTAATTGAAATCGTTGCATTATTGAATCGTAAAAATATATGAAAAGAACACAGAGTACAAAGACAGTATTACACCCGTAACTTAATTTTTTTTAAATGCATCAAATCAAATACTTCATTCTTCGACATAGAACATAAATTTCAATTGTTCACATGTTTCTCCGACGGAGAAGAAACAGGAGAACGTAACTCCGCAGGTTCTTACGGGACCTGTATATGATATTCAGTACTTTTTATCGGCTGTCTCACTCACTCCATAGTAGAAACGAAAAGAAGAAAAACCACAAAGAATTAAGAATGGTTTCGATGCAACAAAACGTACCCGCGGTGAATTCGTACGAACAAACAGTCACGGCGACGTGATGAAGTTGCAAGTCAAAGTGACAACAGAACGATAAAGAAACAGAATTAACAACAAGCAATAGATTATAAAATATTTATTTTAAATTACATCGCACGGGAATGTTTACATTGTAACAGTGAATATAACGTATTCTTAATTAAGTAAAAGTAAATCATTTAACGGTTAATTAAAAATTACATTGCACGATGGTGATGTTCACTCAGGCGTTCGTTTCAATCCGTTCCCGATTCCCTTCACAAAATACGAACTGTTAAATGTTTAACTTATTGATACTACGAAACAGTTTAATATTCAAACGAAACATTATTGCACTAACATATCAACAAAACCATATTTATATCTCTTAACCGATATATTTACAAAGGCAAACAATAATTAAAAACAAAACTTAAAAACCAATGCAGAAACGAATAGACTCTCATTTACAGAGTTAAAAATATTTATACCATATGAACTATTTGAATTGCAACATACGGTGCGTATTATTAAAATGTTTAATTTAACTCTTACTCATCTCTCCCTTCAAAGTAGATGGCAAAAAGCTAGCTACGTAGCGTTCAGTCTCTGAATGAACATGTAAGAACATCTTGATGCCTCATCACATCAACCAAGGCACCAATTAGCAAGATAGACGAACAAAAAATCTAATATTTATGTTGCACGCTTTCTGTTTTTGATAAATATAATATCCATAGCCAAACGCGTAATTTTTAAAAATCTTAATAGAACTAAATAATAAAATTTGGCCAACAATTAATACTTATTTAGGCCCAATGGACTAAGAAACGCCCTTTCTATCATTCTCATTCAAATTCAGAACAGAACGAATGTATAAATCGATCGACCCAAAGCACTAGCAAACTACAATAAGATTTTTTTTTTTTATGGAAGAGACGGCAAACGAGCAAGCGGTTCACCTGATGGTAAGTGATTACCATCGCCCATATACATCTGCAACACCATAGATGCTGCAGGTGCGTTGCCGGTCTTTAAAAGATGTGATCGAAATGCAACACCTTAGTGTACAGATATTTATTGGCATTTTCTATATTTTATATAATATTAAATGTACTGAATTATTAAATTTACTTGCAACTCCGTCTACCATATTGTAAATCATGCGTCTTAAAATACGCCTTTGCAAACGAAGAAGTTTCAGATTTCAATAAATCTGAAAATTGTGAACTGTCATCCACCTAATACCCAATCAAAAACTTTGAAACAATCGACAAAGGACTATACAGCATCAATTTCTTCATTCCTTCACCCATCTATCTTCTTGCCCCAGCATGTTTACTTTAGGTCGACATCATCTCCCAGCAGATCCTCGCACTCCTTCTCCCATTTGTCATCCCCTGCCTTCTCCACTACCACTTCGTACTCGTTCAACTCTGCCTCCAGTTCCTTTTCCCATTGCTCTGAAAATTGACGAGTTTATGAATTAGCTTCATTACTTGCGAGATATATTTCATAAACAATTATTGACCTTTACCCGAGAGTTATTTTGTCTTCTTCTATTTCTTTAATACATTACTTGCAAAAACACTGAAAATCTTATCCTACTGAAATCCATTTCGATACCAATAGCATAGGACTTGGGTATATTTCCTTAAGCTATCTGAAATCGTCTGTCAGTCATTCGAACTTTATCATTACTTCGCATTTACGGCACAGACATTGTAACAAAGTTCAAAAATAAAAATGCGGACACTATTTTAGAATAATATAATTATTTCAATTCATAATAGCTAACTATAAATGCCATTATTAACTATATGTTGTATTCACTAAACATTTTCCAAGTACTGACAATAGATTGTGTGTTACATCTAAACAGTCGCTAATAACTCGAACGCAACAAGGCTACGAGGTTCCAATCCATCGCTAAAAAAAAATATTTAATCAACCGATACAGACATTCGTTTAACACTATATAACGAGATTGAAATATTGCTATTTATATCAGAGAGCGTTGTGTTGTTGGATCAATATAAATTGTCTCTTGGTTTGAATATTGATTCATCAACAAATCACACTACATCAAATCTAATGAACTTATAATTGGAATTCATAAAAGCCAATCTCTGAATCGTTATAGAAATTACTTTTCAAAAGAAAACATTCAAATGAATTCACGTGTCGAAATAGACAAACATAGTTCTTGGAACGTTCTCATACTATTAAAGACGTTCATTACATGTTCATTGCGTAACACCAGCCGGTTCTGTAACTGCAACACGAAGTTGCGTAAAACGGAGATGTGAAGAATAGAAACAAGGAGAAATCTAGGCCTATACGTATCACCAACCGGCTCCCAAACGCATCGGTCGCTCTCACATCATCTACCAACACTATTCAACTTGATTACAACGGAATATTCATCATCACGGCGGCTGTGTCAGAGATCTTTAATTGTAAATCAATATCAAAAGGAACAAGAGCATGCTTGTGCCAGCGTTGCCACGTCGCCAGTAACTGTTTGATACTTAATTGACCTGTCACACATAAGTGATGTGTCGCGGCTCGGTACTATAAAATGTATTCCCGCGCGTAACCGGTAACGTTCAGAATAGAGAAGCTCTATAGAATGATGAATCTGGTACTTATGAGCTATTATCTAACGTTTAGTACGAAAATTTCTACAGTAACTGTAACTGTCCGTCTGTGACAAATGATTGTCTTGCGGTTGTGAGTTAACAGTTGACCGCGAAACGCGAAATACATATTAGTTATCTTTCGATTATATTAATAGCTTCTGAAAAGGCTTTGCAAAGTCCATGAGAAACGTGCGTAAGATATTAGGAAACTATTGAAGTTTTTAAAATCTGACACAGTTTTTACCTTCAGGGGAGTTTCAACATTGCTACACGCCGCAAAACCCGTAACATAGAAACGACAACTTATATATAGAGAACGCCAATTACGCGACCAACTTTGAGAAATAAAAACGAATAGTGATACAAAATATGACGAAGGGTAGGAGTGAAATTTTCAAATGCAGCCACAGCCGTGTGATATCGGCGTGAGATTCTGCCGCCCCTCTCTACCCGTGGGTGTCGTAAGAGGCGACAATGGGAAGAGCTATGAAAATAGCAGCGGCTACCAATAGATGGCGGTTTAACCAACTCCAGAAGATACCAGACTCAAATGAAGCTGTCTGATGACGGGCAGTAGCGTCGATCGTCCTAAGCCCTGCAGTGGACTGTTTCTGGGCTGTTAAGGTAAGGTAAGGTAAATGTAGCAATGTGGAAACTCTAAAGAAAATATATCAACACTCTAACACTACAGAACAGAACTTTATTTAAATACATGATATTATCATACCTTATTTACTTATACATATATATAACATTCAATAGACATTAAGACGTACTATGGGGACTAGAAAATATTTTAGATGTATTTTACTCTCTACGAGACACTGCTGATAATGTTACCAAGACCCTTAATAAACTAGTCTTACATGTAGATAATAAAACATACGCTGGTAATGGTTAGATAATTGTACATATAACTTTTAATTGAGGGATGAGAAGCTATATTGTCATATAACATTAAGTTACTCATAAACGACACACGAGATAACAAGGATGAAGATATTAGTATATAGTGGATATAGATTATAAACGTTTCAACTCGATAAACAATAAATCGCGAACGGCTATAAATTCTATACATATAAAGTTGAAACTATAATATATATTTATAGAAAACACGTGGAGAATAACAGATAAACGATGAAGAATTGATAGAACAATGCAATATTTACCATTTGAAAGAATCAAGCTCCGGGTTATCTACAAACAAATAACGTTGTAGAAGAAAACATTGGAAAGGTCAAAGTTTCAATTTGTCATATTGCATCGCATTATCCTATCAAGTCTGAAACAGTTATTATATATAATCATTACATTCGGCTCGCGCAAGCGTCGGTTATTCATTACAGACGATCTCGTATGATCCGTTGAGACCGATTCTATTAAACATAGTTGGAGCGGCGACCGTTCGATCATACGTTACAAATGCGGCGTTGTTGTTCGCTGAGCCTGTTATGAGATGTTCATTAACAAATAACTCTGTAATCGGTTAACTTATATCGAATCGTCTCGGGTGTTACGTTGTGAATAAAGATGTGCCCCGGAAGTCCGTGCGTCTTGCTTAAGCTGCATTCCAGAAAAAAAAGAAGGGAAAAACATTTAGCTAATATCTAAGATCATTGTGTTACACGCAAACCAAGATATCTTAGAATTTATTAATGTTCGTGGTGATGACGAACAAAGCTAGTTTAATTGCATAGGATTGTCTGTCGGTTGAATTTGTTAAGAGTCGATTCACTTCATAGTTTTATTCCTCAAAGTTGGTTAAACCTAAATTTTGAGACTGGTCACTCGTACATATATCGTAATGATCAACGATAACAGAAATCATAGAAATTAGGTTACATGAGCATAGTCAAATCTTTTAATGACATGAAAAAATGAAGCAATTAAATATAAACGAAGGACCACAAATTAAAAAAACGAATAAATAAAACAAAGTTGGAGAGAGAGAGAGAGAGCCGAAGTTTGTCCAATTGCTGAGAAGACAAAATATCTCTATACCTATTTAGACTTATTTCTTGTATTTACGCGAACACTACACATTTTTATTTTTCCCGACCGTTCGAGTACTTTTCAGGTGAAAGGTACTTAGGTTAGGTACTTTAAAGGTACCGAAAACCACACGAAACGACGGGAATATAAAAACAAAATGAAACGCGATAAAATCTGTGAATATCAAAGTTATTTAGACGTTAACGCGACTGGAACGTTCCGTTGCAAGCTTACCGTCGTCGTTCTCTCGATCGACTTTCAACGACTTTATCCTTTTCTTTGCGTCGTCGATCGACTCCTGCGACGATTTCTCTTTGGATATGAGTCTCTCGCTGGCTGACATTTTATCTGAGTGATTTGGGAAATACAAAATGGTTGAAAATAAAAATAAACTAAAATAAACAAAATGACCGATGTGATTTTTGTTTTTTGGATGACAATGTTAAAGGATCGGTCGAGGAAGTGTAAAATGAAATAATAATATTTACACGTGTATACAAGTACAGGCTGTAAATTCGAGAAGGGTGTTGAGATCGGCTATACGATGTGTTGTAGCTACAGGAGAACGCGTCTGATTTTGGAAATGTTGTCGGATTGAACACGGCGTATGTGAATGGGACGAGTCGCGTATGCCAGTTAGTGGGATGCATTTTAACATGGCAGAGCCAAGAGGCGGCTTTTGCTGCTACCCCGAACCGGAGGCCCTCTTCCTCTTTCCTCGCCTCCCTCCCCTTCCTCCCACACTACCACCAAATATCCTAAAAGGCCGGTAACGCATCTGCAGCTCCTCTGGTGTTGCGGTTGACGGTAATCACTTACCACCAGGTGAGCCGCTTGCTCGTTTGCCGCCTTTCACAAATAAAGAAAACTAGCGCAATTGTGGATGATACAACTGTTTCCGTAGACGACTGAAATATATTCCAGCGTTCACAGATGAACATTTCGATTGTCTTTCGATCATTAAGTTGGATCTTACTGAGACCATCGCTATCACTCCTAAAACTTGCATGAGCAAAGCGAAAGAGACTTCCTGGACAATTCATATGAAATTAATTTTAACCGTAGTTTTTATTTGAAAAGAGAACTGTTCGCAACAGAGGGCGGGGTTGGCAGCGATAGACCATTTACTTCCGGAGATGCTTCCGCTTCCGGTTCTTTTTAATCAGCGTAAGTGAAAATGGCCTCAAAGATAGAATCCTTACATTTGCGAGAATACTTTAGCGTTACTTCTAAATATTAATGAATCGCTGCATACGTGTACAGATAATCTGAAAGACTTACTACAGAGACTTAAAAATTTCACTTCTGTCTTTCTCCTCTTGGAAGAAATGACGACAATGACGGAAATGAACTTTAAAGCCTCAGAGCGGTCTTTTAATAAAGTTTTCCTGTATCTATAACGTTTCGAATAGCAGATCTCGCTAAATTGATGTGCAATATATTTGGAAAATAAAACAAGTGGGTCATACAACACCAAAATAATAATAGTGTATGATGAAGGTGCCAAATTGGACTCTATTGTAAGGATACACGATTCAAAAATTTCTTGATAAACATGGTTGCATCAAAATATTAAAGACAATAATAATAATAAATGAATGAAGGGAACAGGAGAGAAAGCGGGAAGCAAGATCGTACCCTGGGAGTCGTCGGCGCTGGGCTGACGGCCGGCGGCCGCGTCAGCCTCGTTGGCCTGGCAGATCAGCGACAGGCGGTAGAAGTAGTTCCTCCAGAAGCTCTCCTCCGTGATGCTGCAAAACCACCCCACCGTTCGCTATCATCGAAACATCATCGCGCAGCCACTACGCATTGGGTTTTGGAGTCGGGAAGGGTACGCCACGCTCCTCCCCAGTGGGGGTTGGCCGGACATCGCATGCATCGAAATAATATTTATTTCTCAATCGTATAGGTTTCCTCACTATGTCTTCCTTCACTGCCACGCAAGTGGTAGATTAAGCATTTATAATTCGAATCAAGGTTACTAATGTACTATGAAATTAAAACGAGCGTCTTGACCACAGACACATATATATTCACCCCTTGTTCCCAATGGGGTAGGCAGAGACAATCTTCTTCCACTTGCTACGGTCCTTACATAAGTCTTTCGTTTCTTCCACTTTCATCAATCTACGCATGCATGCTCGTTGGTTTAGAGTACTCTTGACCAGACCTTGTTTCAGAACGTCTCCGATTTGATGGTGAAATGTTCGCCCTGGGTCTCACTCTCCCGACTCTACCATTTACAGAGCTACCACGGATTTTACTCTCTTCTCTCGATAGGCTCTTGAAGACGTAGAAGATAAATATGAATGTGAAGCGACACTTACATTTTGGGCACGAGATCGAAGCGCATCTTCTCGAGGTTGGGGTCCTCGGCCATGATGGCCACGGCCACCGGGTACATCTTGTCGTAGTCGAACTCGAACTCCACGCCGGCGGGCGGCGCGCGCACAAAGTTCCGCCGGTCCTGTAACACATCGGAACGCGTCAATCATGATTCTCTTTCTCTGCCACTCTAAAGGTTACAGTTGCTTTTTGCCGAAGTAATTCATCTCCGAAACCAGGGGTTGGATTCAAACAGATACTTGGTGTTGGAGTGTTTTCGTATCCGATGTAGCGCTTATGGGAGAAGATCGGTGATGGGTCAGACTCAGTGTCAGATTATTATCTGAATCAGATCGGTTTCGGCTGGGAATCGAACCCAGAAGCCACTTAACAGTCAAGTACGTCTTAGATGGTAGAGCCAAGCGGCGGCTTGTACTGCTGCCCGAATGGGCCGACTCGACCGGATTGGTGCCACGGCCTCGCAGAATACCGGCGTGAAGTAGAGGCATCTTGTGCTTCTGCGTTTCGTTCGGTGAGTGAGGTAACCGGAGACCTCCTTCCCTCATCCTCCCTGCCTACTCCCTAATACCCTTAAAGGTCGGCAACGCACCTGCAGCACCTTTGGTATTGCGGATGTACGTGGGCGACGGTAATCATTTACCATCAGGTGAACCGCTTGCTGGTTTGCTGCCTTTCTCATAAAAAATGAATACACTTACAGTAGAGAGTGAGAGACACTCCTCCTTTAGCGCCGCCTCGTTGTGAGCGCCGACCCAGGGGGCAGCGGCAGCGTTGCCGCCGCGGGACTCCTGGCCCTTGATGAACGCGTCCTGCTCGCGGTTAAACTCGCCCAGGATACTCTGCGGACAAATGTGACACTTATTAAACTTAAGTATGCCACATGTACATTTTCTATCTTCTCTCTCTCTCTCTATTTCTCGAAGGTCAGTCGATTACTCAAACTTTAATGGAGTGCCTCATGTCCCCGGACAGTAGACTTATGCATGTTTTGTTTTTTTATTAGTTGGAGTGACACACCAGCTAACATTCCGGCCGATGGCAATTTGCTCCTGCAGTCCCTTCGGACATATGCAAACAACTCCAATCGAATGAGGTTACAGATGCGTTGTCAGCCCTGAGGACTCGGACGGAACGCCACACAGCCCGTAATTGTACCGGGGTGGTAGCTAGTCTCGTGGTGGCAGGCACGCGGACTGCCACATTGACGAAACTCGTCAAAAGTTAGACCGGGTTCGTTGCAAAGCGAAATTCGCGGTCGCCTCACCGCATCAATGGAGTCCGTCGTGTTATACCGACGAAGAATTTACTCAGTCGCTCTCATTAACGTTTATGAAATTGCTGCCTCGATGAAAGTTTGGCAAGAAATTTACATTATTTAAAGTTTAGTTGACGAACAATAAATGTTGTAATCGTCTTTCAATCTCGTCCACACCCTGGCAACGGTGATGGTGCTCCTTGTCACTATACTGGGGAATTTATGTACTTGTATTTTTCGCTTTTCATTTAATGCGTTCACTAGAGGAACACCCTATCAAGGGTCACTCAAAAAGTTTGCATAGCTGTTAAAAGTAAAGTAGCACCAAGGTACCCATTGCTGGGCAAAAGCCTCCTTCTCAAATATCTGAGAGGGTTCTGGAGACGAAAAGGGCCCGCCACGAATATTTTTTTTTATTTCTGACATACAAGTTCCCTCGCGATGTTTCTCTTCACCGCCGAGCACGTGATAAATTCAGCACTCAAAATTGCTATAAACAATGTTTAGAGAACCCTGGCACTCTATGAAACTAAAGCGAGCGCCCTGACCACTAGGCTCCCACGACTAGTCTAGTACAACTATAACAAAAAGTCAAATTTAAATGTCACGTTCCTTAAGGGTAAGGTACCGTCACAGGGTTCGTTAGCGAAGCAAACTCCGCGCCGTCTCCGAAATTATCCGAACCGATCCGAGTCAGTCGGATAAACGCGAACAAGCATTAATCTTCATTTCGAGTAGGAATTTCCGCGTTAACCTACCTTTATTAGATTCCGCCTTGATGAAAATTCAACAAGAAATTTATATTATATCGGATGATATTAAGCTTGCTAATATAAATAATAAGAGCACATTTACGTTTATCACGAACCGCGTCAGGGTCTGCTCTACCTTCCTACTCGATTGTGGAACATAGATTGCCGCGCATTGCAAACGAACAGGTGACACAACTTGTGAACAGATGCCGCTTGTGGAGGCTGTGTTCTTGTGGGATGCTTTCAGTTCCCTTTTATTTTATGATGTACATTGTAATTATTTTAAAAAAAAACCTACGGAGATTCTTTCGCCTGTTTCTTCTCCGTCAGAGGAGTCTCATTACGAAACGATTTTATGCATTGTAAAAACAATAATAACGATTTGACATTTGACGAACGAAATTATCTTTCTTACGTCGAAGAAGAAAATTTATCATTAATTAATTCGTTAATTCATTCAGTATAGTCAAATTAAATATCAGAGTATTTGTGCATCGCATAAATTAAAGGTTCTCAAGGTATAGTTTCTTAGTTTACTTTATTAGTAACGGGATTTGTAACATCCGTTTCTAAAAACGCTAGGTAGAGCTGCACGTTGTGAACGCTGCCTGCGCGGGAAAACCCATCGGTAGGTGCCGAAGAATCCAATCCCGCAGGCGGGATATAGTGACGGGGAGCATCGTCACTGGACTGCGGGAGTGCCGGTTATGTTAGAAACTGAGAAAGCTGGGCACGAGTCGGGGCCAGCAGTTGATCGGTACATGGTTTGAAAATGATAACCACGGATAGTATTTTAACTTACGCATACAACAATAAATTACATATATTTATATATATACAGCTTGCATGGAGAATAGAAGAGATACTGTGTGAACACAATATAAAGAGATTATGCAAATCGCATACGAAAATCCATTTATAAAATTGGGTACATCCATTATAATTATAACGGACAGACAAACAGCGAGAGAAGACCTATCATTTAATTTTTCAATATTTTAATCGTACGAACGCGAGGCATTACACCATGCGGCCGCCACTAATCCGAAGCCCTGTTCCAGCATCACATCAAGGTCCGATTAATCCGGCCGATCGAGAACCCTTGTCAACAGTAGTGGGTGCTTTCACTTGGACGGAGCCAATTTATTCACATTGCTGATAGCGGAGTAAATAAAAAAGTAAAGTACCAGCTTGTAGGTACCCACTGCAGGGTAAAGGCTTCCTTCTCAAGCATCTGAAAGGGGAAGGAGCCGGGAACGCCTCAACACACTGCTCCAGTGCGTGTTGGCGGGTTTCACATATACTCCAAAAAATGTTTTTTTTTATTATTTCTCAGACATGCCGGTTTGCTCACGATGTTTTCTTCACCGCCGAGCACGTGGAAAATACAACACTTAAAATTGCTATTAATAATTTTATTGGTGCCGGCACCAGGGATCGAACCCAGGTCACTTGCGCTCTATGATACTAAATTGAGCGCCCTGACCACAAGGCTATCACGGCTCTAACTACTAAAGGTAACGATTTCATTCACTGATTCAAACACAAAACAAGATTTCAAATTCAAACAAAAAAGACACAAAATCACTGATTACATTGAAAGGTAAAATAAAAAAAAATATATATATAATTTTAATGATTCAAGTTTTTTTTAATAAAAAAAAGTTGAAGTGCCAATCGGCTGGTTCGTAGCTCGGGGAACTAACAACCGATGTTGGGAAGACATACGTGAAGGGATAAAAGAAATAATCCTTAACATTTCAAACTTTTGAACAGTAAGACTTCAATGATTGCGCGAGTGTTGAGAGCCAGCACCTGCGCTTACCGCCTGCCTCGAGCGCCTTGTGCTTGCCCGAGCAGGTGCGCGAGATGTTCCGGCCTTCCCATGTTCAATAGACATGTTCCACATAATTGCCCAGTTCACCGAGTAAAACGCCTTTGAAAAGTCAACAAAGCAAATAGAAGATGGCTTGTCGGATTCTCGAGCGAATGAATCATCTGACGAACAATGAACATTTGTTCGCGAGTGCCCCTTCCTTTGACGAACCCGGCACGTTCTAGTCCGATCTCTACGGATAAAAAGGATTTCTGACGCTTGTTAAGAATTTGTAACAATATTTAGCTAACTCGGGAAATAAGCTCAATAATGAGCTACCAATTTAGTTGATACAATTTTTTTGTTGAGTCCTTTTTGACCGATCCTGAGATAATGCCTAGGGACGCTGTGATCTCCTAATGCTCTTACAGTTGAAATGAATGAATGAAATGTACTTTATTGTTAACAAAAAAGAAACATAAAATACACATTGACGGTCTGGTCTTATCGCTTAGAAGCGATTTCTACCAGGCAACCACTTTGCAGAGGATATAATGACCAGTGAGTAAGGGTAAAGGCTGTACGCAAGTCACTAAGAAATTAAAATATAATATAATAAATATGCAGTTCCGATGGGGTTATACTTATCGGTAACTTTTGCATTCTCTAGACGCTTCATAGCGGTCTCTGGCATCCCGGCTCAAGAACGTATGACTCTAGTTCATCATTACAAAGGTCTGTGTATTGGGAATATATTACGACTGCAGGGCTTGTAAATAAGGTACTGTCAGTACAGTATTTCGACGTGGTACATCCAAGCTGCTGCTCGAACGGGGTAGTACCACGAATACCGGCGTGAAGTAGAGACATCTTGTGCTTTTGCGTTTCGTTCGGTGATTGAGGTAACCGGAGGACTACTTCTCTCCCCATCCCCTCTCCGCATTCTCCTCCCATTAACGAAGTATACAACGCACCTGTAGCTCTGATGTTGCAGATGTACGTGGGCGACGGTAATCACTTACCATCAGATAAGCTGCTTGCACGATTGATTTTTTATGAGATAGGCCCATATAAAAAAAATCACGTCTTATATCGTATTCACTTCCGTAACCATCTCGCCATTGCTGTCTTCAATGGCCCAGGTTTAGGAAAGTGTTTTCATAATGACGTGCATCATGAGGTAAAGATTTTTGGACTCATGTCTATGTCTTCAATTTATTAGCATATTTTTTTTTTAAGAATATTAGCCATACTATTTTTTAAGTAACATTACTAATATTCCTGTTAAGCCTCCAACTAAGCTTACAGCTTGTATCTGGAGTGGTTCACGACAACAGTCGAATGGCGGCCTCGAACTTACGACCTCATGTTTCGTAGTCCGCACCCTAGCCCATTCGGCTATTGGCGCTTATATTGTTTCGAAGATAGACATTCTGATCTTGCCAAGAGAATAAAAGTTTGCCATTTCATTACAATATTACACAATAATAATTATAAAATACGAACTTCTTTTTTGTGCCCCGCCGTGTGTCGCCTCTTGCCCTAAGAAGAAAAAGATTCTTACGAGCATCATCATTTCAGGCTATCACTAGTCCACCGTTGAACATAGGCCTCCCTCAAAGACAATCTTTGGGAGAGAATCAACATCTTACGCCGATAAGGCAAAAAATAAACATACACAGATTTTTTATCTCTTACGACACCTATGACGTATGGAGAAAGGAGATCCTTACGCGGTTACGCCGTGGTAAACCTGTACGCTAGGGATACCCAAAGTGGTCGATATCGAAAACTGATTTTGGGGTCTATGAATAGACCCCTATTAATTAACACAAGTTCTTAATTGAAACTTTCAAGATACTGTATAAGTCGTGTTACTTGTACCAACTAGATATAAGAATTTTTAGTAGGAAGTATCATTGTGTCATTATGTTATAAAAAAATTATGTAATTTTTATTAATAATTTTTAATTTCACTTGATATTTATTTAGTTAAATTTTGATGAGAAAATGATTTCAAATAGAGATGTAGAGGGCCTGAAGGTATCAGTTCATTTTGGAAAAATAGTTTTTTTTTTATATAGAAGATGGGGGAAAACGTGCATGCGGCTCACCTGATGATGAGTGAGTTTTGGAATCCCTGCTATACGTTAACTAATTAGTCTTCTCTTTCTGTTGTACTTCCTTGCAAGCGGGTTATTGGCTTCTCGGAGCTAATTATTCTGGACGCGAAACTGTCTAACCATTTTAAACATTTTCTATATTTAACCTCGTTAACCACGTTAACCTCGTTAACCTCGACATCTCGCTGAGCGTGACTTGTCAACGCAAATTTTCCCTTTTTTTTTTTTGTGAAAATTTTAAATTGAATTTCCTCCTTATTGGTTGGGAAAGATGATGCCTCTCCGTACAACTTAAACACGAACAACGATAGAAATCGCTCTTACTGCGTATAAATATTATATGAAATTGTATTTATTTATTTATTTATTAAGGATTATAGAAGGATATTTTTTTTATATATAAAATGTTTAAAAAAAAAGGCATGTGCCACCTTACTTAAAAGCAACCACGGAAAGCCAGTAGACACGGTCTAGTATAGTTAAATGGATATTAATATTATTCAGATCTATTGCTTATCTAAAGTAACACTATAGTGAGTTATAAGAAACTACAACTTGATAACAATTTTAGGCGAAACAATACGAACAAAGAAATATTAGTAACAAAAATAAAGACAAATGAAATAATTAAGTAACCTACGATTTTCTTCTATAAATGATTGTGCAATGCCTCCCGCACTTTAGTCCTAAGCTCAGAAATTTTAGTTGAGAGAATGTCCAAGTCCACTTTCTTATATTCCTCATTATATTTTCTAACCATTCTATTCAGAAGCGTATTAAATCCTGTATTCGTACGTGACGTTTTGGTACAGAAAGGGACAAAACGAGATAATCTTACTGACTGTTAAGTGGTGGTGCTGAAGATTGCAGTCTAGAGAGTAAACATGGACAATCAATAACATCATTGACAATCTTCCATAGGGTAAGATGATCTGTAAGCTGGCTACGGGAGGAGAGAGGTAGAAGTTTGAAATGCTTTAGACGGGTGTTGTAATTCGGTAATTTCTTTATAATATATTTTTCTGTATATAATGTATATTCTGTGTAACGAAGTCGTTTCCGTTCGTGGGTAGTTGAATGACTCTGATCTCCTGTACCTTTACAATTATGTTCATTTAATATTCGAACAATCGCAAAAGGTATGTCAAGTGTACAAAGGAAAATACTATTCATAATAGAAAATAATGTTTCACACTTTTTATGGCGCGATTGTTGAATGTTACAGCAAATTCTCTTAATTGCGTGTCCATAACTAGACATCGAAAGTAGTTAGTAGTACAACAGTAGAGGGTCTTCGTGACGAAGCGTCTGCGACGTACGAGGGTGTGTTGTTGAGTTCGCGGAAAGGAGGAGGGGAGGAGGGGGGTTAGCAGGCTCGTTAAGTTCTCGTATCATTAGTTTTCGAACGAAGGTCATGTTGTGAAACTAGTAAGAGATGCAATAACAGTCAAGGCATATATTTACTTTCGCTTGCAAAGTTTTGAAAATGTAAAAGCAAATATTCGAGCGACAAAAACAGTTGCGACATTTCGCAGTGCGCGTGTCGAGTGTGGCGTGTGGCGTGTCGCGCGCACAACACAAAGGACCCGCGCTCGGGTCCTGAATAATACAGAGAACGTCATCGGCCGGCACCCGTCTCCCGCTCGTACCTTGAGAACAAATGGCTCGTCTAACCCGGCAGGTGACGCCTTTGCGAAACCGTAATACAAAAGTGAAACTGTTTAAAATTGTTAACACCTTGAAATCATAGTAGACTTGAATCAACCATAGCAATTCTATCTTTTTATTAATATACATTGAGGTTTTTGTATGTTGGTTGGGTAGTATATATAAATATAGATATAAAATTCCATAAAATGACGTAAATAATATGCAATAAAAGATATAATTATTAAAATTTGTAAACTAAAATAAGTAGACACAAACAGAGAGAGAAGTGTAAATGGTAGAGGAAGACCTAGGCGAACATTTCACGATCGAATCGGAGACGTTCTGAAAAAAGGCCAGGTCAAGAGTACTCTAAACCTACGAGCATGCATGCGAAGATTGATGAAAGTGGAAGAAGCGAAAGACAGGTCTAGTATGTCAGGACCGTAGCAAGTGGAAGAAGGTTGTCTATGCATATACCGTTGGGAACAAGGCGTGAATATATACATACATACAGAGACAAAACCATAACGGGCTCAAAAAATCACATCGGTAAATACGTATCCTTATCCGGTTTGACGCAGACGCCTCGCCTAGACGGCAAAGGATCCTACTCCATTGCCCCATTTCCTGCCCGAGGATGTCACTTACTGCACAGTCAACCTTGTACTCGTAAAAAAAAGTAAAAGTAAAGTAGCAGCCTATAAGTGCCCACAGCTGGGCAAAGGCCTCCTTCTCAAATACGAGTATCAGAGAGGGTCTAGGAGGCGGGAAGGGCCCGCCACGCTGCTCCAGTACGGGTTGGCAGGCTTCACATATGCTGGAAATAATATTTTTATTATTTCTCAGACATGCAGGTTTCCTCACGATGTTTTCCTTCACCGCCGAGCACGTGGAAAATACAACATTTAAAATTACTATTAACAATTTTAGTTGTGCCGGCACCGGGGATCGAACCCAGGTCACTCGCGGTCTATGAAACTAAAGTGAGCGTCCTGACCACTGGGCTACCACGGCACGTAACCTTTATCCAAATCACTTAGTCACTGTGTAATACAGAAACTATTTTTATCCTAATCTCCATACCAGTGTGTGTGAACGGAGGAAGAAAGCCAAAGAGACAGATGTGTAATCTGTTAATAGGTCCTTTTAATATTAGTAAAGCCTCTAGATATTCCTACTACTGGTTATGAGGCCGAAAGCTAAAATATACAAAATTGATCTATTCTAAATCTAAATAAAGAAAACCAAAAAAAAAAAAGATCTAATGACGATTTTCAAGATTATGTTTTTAGTCAAAAACCAAACACGTATTTGTCGTAAGATTAAGAATGTCCTGTAACTTGTTCAAGTTGATCCAATGGACACTTGATCATAAAGAGCCGTGAATCAATACGGCGGACTTACCTATTAGGTGCCTAGTGGAGAGATTAAGCACATTTAGGTGGGCTGTACATGTCGCCAGCATCCATCAATCACAAGGACGGATGACCGGCTGAGCGCGAAAGTGGCGACGAAAATATCTTTGAACGTGATCTTGCACGTTGTCTCAAAACGCACTAAAGTGTTGTGTTGACAAATGAAAAAGCAAAACGACTATAAATTAAAGAAAGTAAGTCTCGGTTACAGTCTCTTACTAAATAAAATTTTCTTTTGTTTTTTTTGAAGAAAAATAGGCTTGCGTTTGACTTCAATCTTGCCCGATGGAAGGCGAAGATGAGGCCTAGGATGGTACACGCTTGCCTAGATGTCTGTTCACTTTGGCCTTAAAGATATCCAGATTATAGTTTTCCGGAAAAACTGACCTCGGCAGAGAGTTCCACTCCTTAGCCGTCCGCATAAAGAAAGAAGAGGCAAACCGCTTCGTGCGTAATGGAGGAATGTATACAACATAAGGGTGGAACTGCTCGCCGCGTCTAGTCGTTCGGTGATGGAAAGGGGAACTTGCATATCAGGTTATGCAAAACCTCCGCACATTCTCCAAAATGAATCCGATAAAAAACCGAAAGGTAGGCCACTCGGTTCTCTTATTATTTAATATTATTAAATAAAACGTTACCTTCCGATGTAGGAATTTCTCCTGTGTCGCGGAGGCGAAGTTTACATCCATGAATTGCACACGGACAAACACCCAGATCGGGAACTATTATTTGTAGTCCATACAAATACCAGTCCCGTGCGGGAATCGAACCCGCGACCCACAGCGCCGCAGCTAAACGCTTAGCCGCTACGCCACCGAGCCGTCTCCGAAAGTAAAACTACAGTAATGCTATAGTTCTACTTTTTAATTGATTAAGTCGCATTAAGCACAAAAGGTCTGATATAAAAATATAAAAAAGGTTAAAAACATAATGGATATTAAATGTTATTATAACTATAATAGGAACTCTTTTAAAAGGTTTAATTTAAATATATTATCTGTAGTATGTATTAACTGACATTCTAATTAATGCTAATGAATTTGATACCGATCCTACACTTACTACTGGATCCTTGGAACGACTTGGAAATTAATTGAATTCTAAAGTAAAAGCAAACGCTTTTATGAAACATTGAAGTAGGTATAATAGATATTGATCGATGCTTGAGCCCAAAAACGCCTAAATTTTACGTGGACATAAGGTCCATTGGAGCAGCAATAAATCATAATCTAAATAATAATTTATTTGCGGAATATAGGTATTTTACAGATGTGAATTATACATCGATTCGCTATATTCTACTGACTCCGACTTTCCGGAATGTTCCCGTTCCGATTAACCACCGTCTTGAGCTCTTAGGTCGAGATCTCTCTTCCAATCTAACACGCCACATCGAGTCCATAGCAAACACTGCTGCCAAAAAACTTGGTATCCTCTCCGGGCTGAGACGGTACTTCGCATCGGAGCAGCTCTTGAATCTATACAAAGCTCAAGTCCGCTCTTGCATGGAATACTGTTCTCATCTCTGGGATGGTTCTGTTAAATATCAGCTGGATGCTTTGGACTCGTTGGAGCGCCGAGCGAAGAGGATCATAGGCAGCGTCTCACTCGAGGAGGCAGATCTTCTAAGCTTCGAAAACCGTAACGAGTGGCCTGCATCTCGGTTTTCACCCTTATGTTGTAGACATTCTTTTTTTAATACATTTTAATAGATTTCATTTTAGACAGTTTAATAATTCTGAAGGATCCGAACAACTGAATGAAATGAACAATGTGACGGCATAGGATATCCATCACTCCATCCGAACCCGCGAGTGTCGTAAATGTGGTCACGGGGAATTTGCCAGAAATTCTCATGGCGAAATTGACAACCCATGATGTGCCAGAACGGGCGACGGACTGCAACGTCCAAGATGCGAGATATAATAGATATTGATCGATGCTTGAGCCCAAAAACGCCTAAATTTTACGTGGACATAAGGTCCATTGGAGCAGCAATAAATCATAATCTAAATAATAATTTATTTGCGGAATATAGGTATTTTACAGATGTGAATTATACATCGATTCGCTATATTCTACTGACTCCGACTTTCCGGAATGTTCCCGTTCCGATTAACCACCGTCTTGAGCTCTTAGGTCGAGATCTCTCTTCCAATCTAACACGCCACATCGAGTCCATAGCAAACACTGCTGCCAAAAAACTTGGTATCCTCTCCGGGCTGAGACGGTACTTCGCATCGGAGCAGCTCTTGAATCTATACAAAGCTCAAGTCCGCTCTTGCATGGAATACTGTTCTCATCTCTGGGATGGTTCTGCTAAATATCAGCTGGATGCTTTGGATTCGTTGGAGCGCCGAGCGAAGAGGATCATAGGCAGCGTCTCACTCGTGGAGGCAGATCTTCTAAGCTTCGAAAACCGTAGACGAGTGGCCTGCATCTCGGTTTTCACCCTTATGTTGTAGAAATTCTTTTTTTAATACATTTTAATAGATTTAATTTTAGACAGTTTAATAATTCTGAAGGATCCGAACAACTTAATGAAATGGAACAATGTGACGGCATAGGATATCCATCACTCCATCCGAACCCGCGAGTGTCGTAAATGTGGTCACGGGGAATTTGCCAGAAATTCTCATGGCGAAATTGACAACCCATGATGTGCCAGAACGGGCGACGGACTGCAACGTCCAAGATGCGAGATATAATAGATATTGATCGATGCTTGAGCCCAAAAACGCCTAAATTTTACGTGGACATAAGGTCCATTGGAGCAGCAATAAATCATAATCTAAATAATAATTTATTTGCGGAATATAGGTATTTTACAGATGTGAATTATACATCGATTCGCTATATTCTACTGACTCCGACTTTCCGGAATGTTCCCGTTCCGATTAACCACCGTCTTGAGCTCTTAGGTCGAGATCTCTCTTCCAATCTAACACGCCACATCGAGTCCATAGCAAACACTGCTGCCAAAAAACTTGGTATCCTCTCCGGGCTGAGACGGTACTTCGCATCGGAGCAGCTCTTGAATCTATACAAAGCTCAAGTCCGCTCTTGCATGGAATACTGTTCTCATCTCTGGGATGGTTCTGTTAAATATCAGCTGGATGCTTTGGACTCGTTGGAGCGCCGAGCGAAGAGGATCATAGGCAGCGTCTCACTCGAGGAGGCAGATCTTCTAAGCTTCGAAAACCGTAACGAGTGGCCTGCATCTCGGTTTTCACCCTTATGTTGTAGACATTCTTTTTTTAATACATTTTAATAGATTTAATTTTAGACAGTTTAATAATTCTGAAGGATCCGAACAACTTAATGAAATGGAACAATGTGACGGCATAGGATATCCATCACTCCATCCGAACCCGCGAGTGTCGTAAATGTGGTCACGGGGAATTTGCCAGAAATTCTCATGGCGAAATTGACAACCCATGATGTGCCAGAACGGGCGACGGACTGCAACGTCCAAGATGCGAGATATAATAGATATTGATCGATGCTTGAGCCCAAAAACGCCTAAATTTTACGTGGACATAAGGTCCATTGGAGCAGCAATAAATCATAATCTAAATAATAATTTATTTGCGGAATATAGGTATTTTACAATCCTAATGACGGTGATGACATACGGATCGCAGACTTGGTCCTTCACTGCAGCCCGTATGAGGAAGCTCAAAGTTGCTCAGCGCGCTATGGAAAGGGCTACGCTCGGTGTTTCTCTGCGCGATAGAGTCTACAACGATGATATCCGCAGCAGAACTAAGGTAACCGACATAGCCCTAAAGATCAGCAAGCTGAAGTAGCAACGGGCCGGTCACATAGCTCGCAGAACTGACTACCGTTGGGGAAGAAAGGTTCTCGAGTGGCAGCCGCGTACAGGCAAACGCAGTGTAGGACGACCCCCCACAAGATGGAGTGACGACCTGCGCAGTGTTGCGGGAAGTCGATAGATACAGGTGGCTCAGGACCGAGCTTCGTGGCAATCTTTGGGGGAGGCCTATGTTCAGCAGTAAACTTGTGATAGGCTGAAATGATGATGATGAATGACAGACACAATCCCCCACAGCACCTCACTATCTTTCTAACATGACAGTTATCATCTGTGCAGGATATCTCATATATCAGTACGACTTAGGGACCTTCAAGAAAAGACCCTATTCCTTCCTTAAAGGCCGGCTGCGCATCTGTAGCTCCTCTGGTGTTGCGGATGTTCGTGGGCGTCGGTGATCACTTACCATCAGGTGAGGCGCACGCTCGTTTGTCCTTCTTCTATAATAATCATAATAATAAAAAAAAAAATATTAGCACAAAGTTCAGAGGCGTACAGTATACGAGTTAAACCGGAAATGCGACGTAAGAAACCGTTCACTGAACGGTGAAAGACTTCTGTGTCCGTCTGTACGTCATTGCCGTTTCAATAGGGGCAAAGTTTTCAAAAAAAAAAACAAAGAAAAATAAGTAAGACTTCAGCCGTAGCTGTTGAATGAGAAAAGTTAGAAAATGTTACGCCAGTGGAAGTCAAATTAAAAGCAACATCGGGTATGTACCTCCGTCTGCCTCTATCACAGACATCACTCACTCATTACAACGTCACTTTATCTTAGTTTAGACAATTATTATTATCTCTATATATGTCACAGAACACTCAAATCTATTTCTTAAAGAGAAAAATAAGAAAGAAGTATTTGTAAAAACTTTTAAAATAACGCATGAAGATCGAAAATAGAAATTCCCTTTTTAATATTTATTGTAAAGGGAGAGAGAATAAAACTTACATCATTCGGAAGGTGCTGTGCCATAAATGGGCACAAAAAGAAATTCGTTTGTATGTTGCCGTGAAGGTAGGTAATATAAAGTCAACCATACACACATAATTCTTCCATACACAACGCCTTAAACCAATTAAATTAAAGCACAATATCTAAAAAAAACTAGTTGAACTTTTCAAAATTCAACTAGTTTTAGTAGTTGTAGTTGAAAACAAGCACAAATTGGTGAAATTACGACCACAGGCGTAAATGCCCACAGCTGGGCAGATCCTCCTCAAATATCAAAGTCCGCTTTGGAGCCGGGAAGGGTCCCGACTTGCTGCTCCAATGCGGGTTGGTGGACTCGAAATAATATTTCTCAGATATGCAATTTCCTCACGACGTTTTCCTTCACCGCCGAGTACATGTTAAATGCAGCACTTAAAATTGCTATTAACAGTTTTAGTTGTGCCGGCACCGGGGATCGAACCCAGGTCAATCACGCTCTATGAAAATATAGCGAGCGCCCTGGACTAGAGTACTAATAAATTATTATAATATTTTCATCTTACGTCCAATATCAGAAAATCGAACTCCGATGTTATTGTGATTTATTCGCATACGTAAACAGAAAACTAGACACAGCCAATTCAATTACGTAGGAGGAGGAGTAAGGCGCCTCCTCCTCCTACGCCCTCTTTCAGATCATAAAATGCAATATGGCGCTGTAATATTCAGAAATATATTATATTTTATAAAACAATACAAGGTTCAGAACCGCACAGCTGGAAGAACCGGACAAGTGCATAGTATTGACTGCACTGAGCGCTAATATGAAATGCCAGCACGCCTAATAGGTTAGACTAGGCTGACCCGATGGTGAAGCTCTGCTGCAGCCCAATCGCTACATGCAAACCACTTCAAGCGAAGAAGGTTACAGATGCGTTGTCCTCCCGAGGGCTGCCATGGAATCTCTCGTACAGCCCGTAATTATACTAGCTCTCTATGCCTTTCCAACTGGAACACGTGGTAGAGGCAAGCGGCGGCTTTTGCTACTGCTCGAATGGGCCTGCTCGACCGGGTTGGTACCACGGTCTCGCAGAATACCGGCTTGAAGCTGACGCATTTTGTGCTTCTAAATTCGTTTCGTTCGGTGAGCGAGGTTACCGTAGCCCCACTCCCCTCCCCATCCCCTTCCTCATCCTCCCTCCCATCTCCCAAATACCCTTAAAGGTCCCGCAACGTACCTGCAGCACTTCTGGTGTTGCAGACGTGTACGTGGGCGACGGTAATCACTTACCATCAGGTGAACCGCTTGCTCGTTTGCCGCCTTTCCTCTATTTCCGCCGCATGGCTCTAGCACTTGGAAAAAGCTGTTGTGCGATTATAAACTGACATAAAAAATTGGCAACCGGGTTGGGGAAGATAGGTTGTCGATTGGCAACATCGTACAGGCAAACGCAGTGAACCATGACCGGCACAGTGTCGCGGGAAGTCGACAGCTCAGTCGGCTCGGGACCGTGCATTACGGCAATCTTTAGGAGACGCTTTTGTTCAGCGGTGGACTTATGACAAGCTGAAATGATGATGAGCACGATGCAGCAGTGCGAAATTTGAGAAATAATAAGACGTATTTCAGGAAATAACGGTGTAGGAGAATATATTTAAGACCATACGAGAATGAAATCACATAACACAACATGGCCGAGAGCGTTCTAACGACAATATAACTAACGCGTGCCAACAATGAGTGCCAAACAACCGAAATGTTCACACAATTCATACAAGTTATTATCATAGAAATTTATTGTACGCAATAAGGGTAGCAACAAACGAGCACGTAATACCCATAGATATAGACCCTTTGGATCGTCACGACATTCTCAAAGCACCTCTTGCGAGACCCACGGGAACAAAGGAGGGTGACAGATACTTGCGTCACCACCACACGGCACTAACACCGACATTCCCTCGGGTGGTTTAGGTTTAATGGTAATCAATTTATTGATTATATACAGAGCAGTGTGGTATTGGCGTAAGAAACTACAACCACCTTGAGGTTGGCTAAGGAAAAAGCCTTGCTTTTGAAAGAGCTACCGCAGAATAACCATCTCGAAAAATACCGGGCTAAGATGAAGCAGACCGATGACGGGCAGCAGCGTGGTGTGGGGGAGACAAGGTAAGGTGTCCTGCTGTGGACTGTTTCTAGGTTGTTTAGGAAGGAGGGATCCAGCTCAATATAGCATCAATCGACAGGATCACCCCCACTTCCAAATGAGAGCAGATTTCGTATTATAACTCTTCTTCTGAAACACTTTATTAGTTCTTTAGAAAGGCTATAGGTACCTCAGTCATGAGAGACCAGACGCTAAGCCAACAACACCGACAAACGACTATCACATTAATATCATAAAACAACAAACGCGTAATTATTTTCATACTTAATATTAAAAAAAAAAAACTCATTAAAATCCCGCTTCGACAGAACAATTACACTGAAAGCGAGAAGCAATTAAACCTCTGAAACAACTTCAATGCTCCCGCGCTCGCTTCACGTAACTTATACGTTAATGATATTATACAATTTGTATAAAATTCGTCTTACGGTAAGGGTTACTTGTGATCGTGCTGCACGGACTGCGTCATCTGCAGTCATGACAGCTCTCGCGATTGGAGAACGAACAGAAAGAACAACAGGAACTAAATCACAGGATTTGGATGACGTGCAAGCTAACACGTCCATAATATTTTTTTTTTTTTTTTTTTGACGGAACGGCAGAGCACAGCGGCCCGAGGTCTCTCGTGGCACAATTTGTAGCCACCCGAGTATCTGCGGGTGAATTATAAAATAAAACGCGTTCAGTTATACGGCGACGGTGCGTTTGATGAATGCGTGAAGTGTGTAACGCGGCGTGGCTCGTTAGTGTGTTTTTTTATGGGAAAACGAGCAAGCGCCTCCACCCATGATGGTAAGTGATTACCAACACCCATGTACAGCTGCAACACCAGAGCAGCTGCAGGTGTGTTGCCGGCCTGATATATTACCCTGCGTGGGTGATAGTTGTGGTGAGTGAGGTGGTGCAATTCTTCCCTTCGGACTGGGTAATATACACCATTTCAGTGGAATTGTGCAAAGTATTTTTTTCCCAACTTCTCTAAAATGGATATCCATATACTCGCGTTGTCAGGGTTAAAAAAATGTATTAGATAATAATTTAAATAATGAGCCTATGTCCATCGCTATAAGAAACATCCCAAAAAAAAGATCAAAATCGGTCCAGCTGATTTTAAGACTAGCCTGCACTAATCTAATTACGTCATTATATATTAAATACTGAAGTACTTATCGAGAAATATAAGTAAAGATATAGATTAGAGACATTTTTAATAGTAGCATGAAAATATATATTCCTTTGAAAAAGATAAATTTAATTAAATATGCGATTTTATTTAAATATGTGAAGAAAATAATGTAAAGAAAATGTAAAACTATGTACCATTTAACGAATTATTTAAAATATTTATGTGAATTTAAGTCGTATTATTCTTTATAAATTGATTATTACGAGAAATACACGAATATTTGATACGTGAGTGTTGAGTTTAATTATCGATGTTCCCGATGTAGTGAGTTTTACAAAATAAAGGACGACACTGATGTTATTGCGTTCAATGAAATATTTTTACAGCGGTACGACTGAAAAAACTTACATTGTAAATAACGATGAAGGAAATGAAAAACTCTCGAGTGTCGTAGACATAAACTTCTACTGCGAAAATAAAAAACGGCTTTTCAAAACGACAACTGCGATGAATATTGCTACGTTTAAGTGCGAACTGCGCGCCGGGACCCAGGGCTCGCTGAAAAAGTAAGGCAAAGGAAGAAGAAAAAATTAAACCGAGACATTGGAAAACGATGAAAACAAAGGGCGAATGTACCATCTGTTTATCCAAATCCTCCAAAAACCAACGAGGCACTGCTGATCTTCGGATGCCGGAGAACCGATCCGATTCTGCCGAACCCGGGTTCAGCAGTGGACCAAAATAGATAGAATTTCCCAACGCAAAAATGCTAAAACTAGTAATGATTCGAGACGCTATAACGTAATAACGGCCAAGCGCGAACCGGACTCGTGCAACGAGGGTTCCGTAGAACCGTACATGTGTTAAGTATTTTCTTTAAAAAAAATTATGTGTCTTGTTTCATACAGATCCAGGATCCTTAGATCCTTATAGATAGATATCCTTCTTATTATTTAGATACTTCAAGAGTTTACACTAGAAGCACACTGAGTGTGACGCTTTTATGTAGCTATAGCCGTTTCAATGTCAAGCAACACAAAAAAAAATTTTTTTTTTATTTTGACTTTATAACAACACATTGTTACAACCAATAAAATACTCGGACTATTTTGAGTATTTATTTCGAACAGGCAGAGCTTCGCCTCACGCGTTGAGATCTGATTTTCAATAAGGTGCCTTTGCTGCAGGTTAATGAGCTTTTATACAGACTTTATGCGGCAACCGACCATAAGTAATAAAAAATAAATAGGGTATTTCCAGTATGTAAAATTGCATAATTAAAATAAATGACTGTTGCTTTCTAAATTTATAGTAAATATTGTATAGTAAATTTTAAGCCCTGTTATGAAATTATTTAATATTGTTGCATTTGTTAACGGAAATACCCTTGACAGATTATCATTGCATTCCTTAAATAGACAATATCCAAATTATAATTTATTTAGAAACTAAACAAAGTAAAGAAGAGATTATAATTGAATAAAACTAATCAGACGAATTATTAATAATGAAATTATATTAGGCGGATGTACCCCTGCCATTTACATTGGATAGTAACATATTGTGCGGAGCGCACGCCTGATAAGTGTTACGGTTCAAAAAATAACTTCTGATCAATCTAATGAATCATCGCAACGTATAAACTGGAAATAAAACTCAATGAACGGTGTGGATCGGATCCCCGGGGCGTCTCGAGGCGCCGTCTAACTTTATTTCAACACGGGCATATCGTTCGCGTTGCCGTTTTAATAAAATAAAAAAGAAAAGAAAAATGAGTGAGGGAAATTCTCTTTTACCTTAGCTTTTACGTAGCTTACCTACAGTGTTTATAACAACCGTCGAGACTTCGTACCGCGTAGGTAACTCGAGAACTGTCCGTTGGTATATTCAAGCCCAAGAGCTTTAGTACTAAAGTATAAAACTTTAGCATTATGTTTGAATTATCAACAACAGACGCGATAATGAAACTTTACTGTTATATGGCGCTCCCACAATATAGGACGCCCAAAGTTAGGCAACGTTTTATGCGATTTACGTCTATGAACACATCCACGGTCGAGAACCCCTAAAGTGATAACATGTTCTTTTTTTTTTTTTTGGAAACGAGGGGCAAACGAGCAAGCGGATAGAGATCGAAAGCGATCAGAAATTTCTTTTTCCTTATATCATACTACACCGACATTGCTGCTGTTGTACGTAGTGGCATTACGTATTGTTTCTAGCGTGAGAGGTGATTTTTGTAACGTCTTAAATCCTCCCACTAATCCACGAGTCCAGGGATCAATAAACTGTTGCAGGGCGTCGCCCGGACACCGCCGGATACTTCGGAACTCGCGGCTCGTTCGCGACCCGCAGTGGTCTGAACGTTGCGTAACGCCTTCGCCCCGAACTCCTTCCGGATCCATTCCAACTTTACTCTATTCACACGAATATCTTTTGTTAGGTGTTTGGTAGGCTATTGTGCTCCTAAGTATTGGATATGAAGAATTATCAACTACATATATGAAAAAATCAAAAAAACACAACGCAAACATAAAAGCTCACGCCTATAATCCCTCCAGGGTAGGCAAAAGTTCAAAAACTACGGCCAAAGCCAGATTTAATTACTTGGTGAATAGAGCAGAGGGAAGGTACTTGTTCAGGCGCGTCCATCTAGCTGGGAGAAGGAGTAAGCTCTCTCCCGGGGAGGAGCCGCTTGGGGCGACAAGCTGCCCATATGCGGCGAAGCTGGAACACCGTAGGACTTTAATAGGTGTCACATAGCCCATCCTCACTCCCCAACCCCCGCGAAGGCGTATTTGCGCTAGGCTTTCCCCACGACTTACGTAAATAGTATACAGCATAATTAATAACTAATAAGTAACCGATTTTTATGAAAACTACTATTGGAATACCTTGAACCCTCGGACAGGACATGACCTGCTCTTTATCCCGGGAAAGCTGCGTGAAAGCGGAACAAGTCGCCGAGCAGAGACCGATACGAAACCCACAGACAGACGTTAGTACTACGCGGAAGCCCACCCACCACCCTCCAATCTGGAACTGGAACAATGAGGCGGGAATCTCAACGAAACCATTAACTGACAGAAATGTGTTGAGGCTTAAGTGCTCGGCAGTGAGATATACTCTGTACTTTAACTATGGGCAATCTCTTTTATAAGCCTTACTTAACAAAACAAGCTCTTTCTTTTGTTATATAATTTATAATAGGCATTTTAGATGTCATTCCCCTGGCTACACCACCATTACATAAATGACCGATACAGAAAGAAAGAAAGACACATAGAGAAATATAAAAGCGAACCTAATCATCAAACCTAAGTCAAACCAAAGTCAGTGAAAGTTCTCGAAACGACGATACTACCCAAGGTAGAAAAACTTTTGTATTGTTTATGACGTCATGAATCAACTTGCTATGTAATTGAACTTTTTATGAATCTTCGTTCTTTCGTGATTCTTAGGGTTCCGTATCCAAAGTGCGAAACGGTTTATTAATATCATTCTGCTGTCTGTCTGTCTGTCTGTCTCTAGCTCGTAGATGGAAAGAGTTACAGATCTGAAATTTCGATATTTGGTAAAGTAGAATGATGACCCAAAAGCTAATATTGAATTAGAAATTATTTTTCAGTTGTTTTATTTTTAATCTGTTTGTTACAACACCCCACCCCACCGGGGACGATGCGGGGTGGCTAGGGATCCCAAACACCGCTACCACAGGGATGTTTGTTATAGCATTGGAGCGAGAAACGAACAGACAGTTCACCTCGGCGTAAGTGTCTTCCGCAGTCCTTCAGGATGTGAAGTAGTTTCACAGATGCGTTGTCACACCTGTGTTACGAGAACGAACTCCACACAGCCTTTAATTATACCAGCCCGCTATACCCTTCAAACCGGAAGAGGGTTTTATTTAACTAAACTGTAAAATAATCCCACCCACCCAGAGATCACATAGAAACAAATCAAATTTATACATTAACTATGTAGTGTACTTCAGATAGTACTGCTTTCGTCACAAAGTCCCCCGTCGGTAAATATCAAAGGGCAGCGAAGAGTGTTTGATAAGCAAATGAAGCAAATGACAGGTCCATTGAGAGTTTCAGATCGCGGCACCTGTCGGAGAGTTTCGAGCGGACGCGGTGCCTTTAACTTTGAAAGTAATTCGAAAGTAACGCAGAGAAGGAAAGACTTGTTGATAAGATCAAAGACGAAAAGCCGATGCGGAAGAGAGGTTATACGCCGTCAACCTCGTGTAGGTGCAGTGTAGGACATACAGTGCAGTGTTACTGGAGGTCGATGGATTCGGTTCGGGATGTTCAACGGTGGGCTTGTTGACAGACTATAATTATGATGATGATGATGAACATAATAAAACATAATGTCCTGCATCTAGCTATGAGAATTATCGCAGAGCCAAGTATATATGAATGAATTTATACAAAATTTAACGCGCGAAGGTTTCGTACATCTTGAAGAGGAGCCCTTAGGATACTGGCCGTCTAGTTCCTCGAGAGTCCTCATTTCATTAACATGACCCATGTTGTAATCGCGGGCCTCCTGCTCGCAGGTCTATTCTTCAGGAGCTTTAAGGGCCGCCAGGCCAACAGCGTCCGTAGGCATTTAGTCGTTAAAAGCCCGACACAACCGGTCACTATCCCTACAGTAAGACAGGTATACATTTTGAGCATTACCCCATGGGACAATAAAAAATAGCATAATGCACAAGTCCTAACCAGATCACCACCTAACCGATCAGCAGATGCTTCTTCCTGCTTTATCTCTGTTAAAGTATCAAGCACATGTTCTTAACATTAAGAAAATCTAATTCTAAGAATTTCGGTTTTTGTCTTAAAATTAAATCGGCAGCACATAGCTGGGCTAAGGCCTCCTTCTCAAATATCAGTGAGGGTTTTGGAGCCGGGAAGGGCCCGTCACGCTGCACCTCTGCAGGTTGCCTTCACCGCCGAGTACGTGATCACTGCAGGCTTCCTTCACCGCAATGTACGTGATAAATGCATCACTTACAATTCCTGTTATGTATCTGTTCGGGATGATCTCAACCGCTGAGTTTCACCAGCGTACATCGCGACACAATTCCATGTTCCACCAATACCATCGCCATGGTTGGCATTCCAGCACAGAGTGTTTCTCTCGAAGTTTTCTGCCGCGCGCTTCGACTTTGTGGTGTCAGCTGTCGCGCCAGCGGAATGTTCGAACAGCTCCCACGGCTTTTATTGTGATAAGCGAATAATGAGTTCCAAGCACGGCCTGACGTTACGGACCGGTATTGCAGAAAATCAGTCAATTCTTAAAGGTTATACGGATCACAAAAGCGCTTCCAATCTATTACACCGAATACACAATGGCGCCGGAGCTGTGAGGAAATTTAACCAAGTCACCTTTAGCAACGAACGACCCAAGCACTGTCACCCGTGCAGATAATTTAACAAAGCAACAGAATAAAAATACACTGGGCACACTCCTTTCAGCATTTTAGAGCTCCTTGCCATATCAAAAAATCTATAAAAGTATAGGATTTTGTAAGTGGTACAGCCAAGCGGTGATTTTTGCTGCTGCTCGAATGGCTGGACGCGATTGCAGATGTACGTGGGCGCCGGTAGTCATCAAACATCAGGTGGGCCGCTTGCATGTTTGCCTACTTTACCATAAAAGTTGTTAGTCTGAATCTGATCTTCGGCCAGCAACGTCTCTCACGTTAAATACGCTCTGGAAATGTGAGCGTCACATTTGCAGAAAGACTAACGCAAAGTAAGCCACTATCTACATAGTAACACGAGATAGATAGACGTACAGATTGAACTATAAATAATAAAATCGCTGTAAATGCATAAGAAAAATTGCCTCAATTCTGTAAATGTGGACAGACAGACGACGTCGCGAATGGATTGTCATAATGTTGCCAGTGTTAATTAATGAAAGCGAACAGTGTCCGCGCATCTCAAAGCAAACATCGTTCACGCAAACGGCGACGCTTCGGCGCCCGCCGGTCGCCGTCTGCTGCTTACGTAACCGAGCGTATTGATCGCGCGCCTCCCCCCGCCGCCCCCGCCTCGCCGCTTCCCCGCTCCGCACCGGCCGACCAATCGCGGCGCGTCGTTTAATTTTAATTCGATTGCCGCGCCAACGGCAACACCGTTTGATTTGTCAGCAATGTTGCCAGCTTGCGAGGCTCAGAGTCTATGATGCGTCCGGTTTTTCAATAGTGCCTCCGGTCTATAACGAATACTCACATTTTCTGATACAAAATGCAAATGTTTACGTATGTTATACAAGTACGATTCTATCGCTGCTTCGTACGTACGAAGTTCATAACTTAGTTCATATCATAACTTATATAAATTCTAATAATGATTTTTTGTACTTACGCGAACACCGCACATTTGAAGTTAAACCATTATATACGGGTTTTATCGCGTATAATAGCTGCTGTGAAGCACTCGAGACATCGGGAGAATAAAAACAAAAGGAAATGCGATGAAATCCGTATGTTATGTTTATGTAGTTAACAATAACCAAATACAATCATTTTTATGAGTATTTTTGTAGTCTCAAGTTAACCAAGTAAAAAAGATTTTCCTTAACAACCTTTTTTCCTCTATTCAACACAGCCTTAGTATTGTATCTTTTCAAAATGTACTTGTAATCGTTTTTTATTGGTTCAAACATATTAAACCTTTAGAACGATTTCAATGTCTGCTAACTTCAAAAACTTTCATTCAACTTACTTCACCTTCCAAACGCCACATTTCACTCGTTTAGGAATGAATTATCGGAATATCAATATTTAACGGACGACGCCTACACACTATAGACATACCAATTTTCAAGTTTCAAGGGTTAACAGTATCCGAAATTTCGGGATTAGTCAGTGCTATTTCGCTTTTAGATATTTTAAAGACCGGGATGTCGCCTCAAAATAACAAAAAGAAGATGCTGTGAGGTCTTCCATTACGATGAAGTATCAAGTGAAGTAATAAATTATACAGATTAACTTCACCAGCGTATTGTTGTCATTAAAGGGATATTTTTTAAGATTCAATAAGTTCGCATTTTTGCGGCCGGTAATTCTTTATAAAGCCTCGCAGACCTCGAGGTCAACTGCGCAATGATTATTTTGGTACGGACTTAATATTAATATTGCGCGCCTAAAATAGGTTTAACGTATTGTTTGCATGAAGATGTAACTTTTGTTACAATTAATACATTTCTCGTGCCACTGGAGTTATATTAGTTCCGCAAACTGTCGTTCACTAATTACTAAACGCAATAATTAAATAATGCGTGTTATGTTACAACTTATATACGTGTAGGAGTGTAAGGGACTATATACCGTATGGGGTGGAAGCAGGAATATACCCATCTCTTTCACCTAAGGGCCAACCTCACCTGCACGTGTTGGTGGCACTCAGCTAGCAAACCATTGAAGGCACCGATTGAAGGTACAACATCCATCCGAATCCAAAACCCATAGACTAGTTAAGAGGAGCAGCATCACTTCCGTTTGTTGCCCAGCGTTCTGAGTGACACCTGAGTACCCGTTGCAGCACATAGACACCTGCAAATAACCTCAATCGAAGAAGGTCACGGATTCGCTCTAAGGTGTAATGCCTTTCAAACCGGAATATAAGAGATTTTTTTTTATGGGAAAGACGGCAAACGAGCAAGCGGTTCACCTGATGGTGGCCGGTCTTTAAGGATATTTAGGAGATGGGGGAGAAGAGGAGGGGAATAGGGAGGGGGAGTGGGACTCCGGTTACTCGAGAACCCGAACGAAACGCAGAAGCACAAGATGCCTCTACTTCACGCCGGTAGTCTGCGAGGCCGTGGTAGCAACCCGGTCGAGCCGGCCCATTCGAGCAGCAGCAAAAGCCGCCGCTTGACTCTACCACTTTCAAAACTAGCTGTAGATGCACTGCTGCTTTTGCGAATGAAATGAGTAAGAGGGGTGATCTCTTACTCATTTCATCTTGCCACTACCCAGACAACGCTTAGGCAGTGAAGGTTACCAGCAGCTATCGGCGACCATGATTTGATATGGGTTGACTGACTCCAGATTTTATATACTTGTGGTTCCGGTTTCCTCGCAGTGCTTTCCTTCAGCCACTTGCCAAATTTGTATTCAAATTTCATTCCCCATTTTCCAATGGCACAAACGTGCGCTAGGTGAGTGAATGCGTATAACTATATTTAAGTTATTACATACTAATTGCTATGAAATTGATCAAGTAACGGCGAACTTTGAAGAAACGCTAAACGATCCAGGGCAACAAAGTTATTAACGAAGCCTTCGAAAGCCACTTCAACTTTGGAGGTGTTTGTTTATTATTTAGCATAAATTTCTTGTTACTTTACTTTACTTTGGATAAAGTTTCTGATCGCAGCATCCGGTTCCGATAATAAACCAGAAACACACACACACATCTTCTCTTTCTGTGCATTTAGAAAAAGGATTAAATCATACTTGGATTAAACATAATCTGTCTCAATTTTATATGCGACAACTATTTTGAACACTGAAATCGTATAACAAATTCGAATATGTAACTTAACCACTGGCAATCCATTGTACAAATATTATTTGTACATTGAACTATATGCATTTATATATATACATATAATAGAGTATATGTGTGTGTGTGTGTATGTATACCTGGGCCCTTCGTGACTCAGGGGGCTATAAAGCACTCGGAACGTCGAGAATATAAAATCTAATAACTAAAAGCGATAAAATCCGTAAATAACAGTTTTATTTCAACGATAGCTTAGCTGTCATACACATATATATATATTTAAATCTAAATCGCGTATACCCTTTACTATTGCCCTTATATCCTCTGCAACGTGTTTGCCTGGTAGAGATCTTTTCTAAGAAATAAGGCCACCAATCGTACCATGGTATATTTTTTAATTGGTGTACAATAAAGTATACTTCACTCTTTCATTCATTCATTTCATTTCATTCATTCTCTAAGATCGCAAAGTAGAGAACACCCGGCAGGGGATTACAATCCACTCGCAGCGGAGTGATCCTTCGCATGGATAAACTTTGAGTGCACTCTAGATCCTCCACGCGACCCCCCTCAAGAGGTTAAGATCGGTAAGCGGCGTACAAGATGTCGATGCGCTTGTACCATTATGTAACTTTGTTTTAAAGAATACTGATTTCATTACAATAGTTAGTGCCCGTGATTTTTCCAACGTAAACATTAGGGTAGGCAATACTGTTCTCTTAAATATGTACAGAATATATTTATACTTTGCTTAATACGACAGTCTGGCTCCGTGGCAACAAGGTATATGCCTGCAGAAATCTGGTTAATGGAAAAGCAGTTCATGTATAAAGTTAGCATGTATTAAGACTATCACTTCAACGGACCTATTGTTTAACGCATAACCGTTACAGAAAAAGTAAAATTAATACATAACCAATAAATTTTAACTTATTTTCAAAAACTTTAAATACCGTATAACAATTAATTGTTCTCAGCAAGCGTGCTCAACATAATCTCCTTCTATTTATTTGTGAAGTAATGCAGTGAGATTACGTAGGGGAAAACGTGTAAAATATTTTCCTTCAAATATATTGCGAGATATTAGTTGCCATTGAACAAGGCCGCACTTCCCCGCCTCCATGAAAGCTCTCCACGAAGGCAGGTGAGCGATTGAAACCCAGGGAAACTAATTAATTAGAAATATTCCTACGTAACAAGGTTTGGAAGTGATATCAGAAACTTTAACATATCTAAGACTAAAAAGAGACATCGCGCCCTAGTGATCTAACTATACTATACATGGGGTCGGTCTTAATGGTATATAAATAAGGCATTATAAAGGGTGATATAAACATGGCAAATTTAACTACAGTACGGCTAAATGAAACAATTGCATCCTGGAAAAAATTAAACAAGAAAATGTGTTAATAATGTCATCGATAAAGACTCTAATCGACTTTGTATTTGAGGCTACTGAAAGAATTTACTTTATCCCACACTTGGTTCAGGCCACAGGGGTCTAAGCCTAATCCCATCACCGAGTATTGAGCACAGCCTCTGTACGAATCGGCGCGGCTAAACTAACTTCATGATTAGTAGAAAGCTTCTAATGTGATCATCGAATACAGTGGGACAGACGAGTTGCGTGATGACGTCACAATACTAATCAACTCGTCCTTTGCATCACGTACCTACCCCATAACGCTGCACGATCCTTCCACGCGTTCGTCCAACGACGTCGCGTGCGACTAGACAGACGAAGCTGGATAATTCGTTAGCTGTGTAACTGTTGAGGGCGATAAAATATATAAGTTGGTCTATGACTTATCTTAATCTATGCTTTTCTTCTTTTTTTTATTAATTGCGCCGTGTCACTTCTTTGTAACTTGCGTACACCCTTAACCCTTGCACACTGGTCATTACTTCCTCTGCAAAATGGTTGCCTGGTAGAGATCGCTTCTAAGCGATAAGGCCGCCAATTGTACCTTTGTGTATTTTATGTTTCTTTTGATTTTATTTTTTTTTCCTATTTCTGCTATTGGTGTACAATAAAGTGTATTTCATTCATTCATTCTTGTCGAGGATCTATCGTAACCTCGTTGTATAACTAAAGTGAAAACGTAATTCCTAATACCAAGTTTACGACAGTTTATTTCTCTCGAAGTATTCCATCAGTAACTATTGGATTTAATCACAAAGGTTCTAAACTTACCAAGTCGTTCTACCTACATACATATATTTTTTAAATATCGTAAGATATATAAATCACCATTTATTTCAATCTTGCACCTGAGAAATTTATAGCGGTTCGCAAAATTATAATGAGAAGAGGCGATATTGAAAAAACAGAGCCACCTGATAATGCTAGGATTTTTTGATTTGCAACGAACATACAAACACTCTTCAGTTAGTGTGTTTGCAGACGAGGAAGAGATGATTTCGAATACAAGACAATTTTCTAACTATTATAACAATATTGTATATTTACGAATGTGTACGCATATATATATAAATATATCTATGTATATTATTTAATTATGTAATCTTATTTATTTATTTGTATACACAATATGTATTAGAAATGTACGCACTAAGTTTGCCATTTCAACAAAATTTCCTGTTATGGTCTGCTGGAAGAAATTTCATTGTATGGAATAAGTAGTGCCCTTGTACAAATACTATGTTTTAATGTTTTCATGCCTTTTAGTGTGTACATAAATAAATAAATAAAATAAATATCGACATAAACAGGTACGTATCTAGAGAATGACTTAGAAGAAATAACAGAAATGCCGAGATTTGTAATACTACACGATCCGAAAACCAATTTAGTTGTGTGATATGTAAATATTGTGATTTCTTGTATTTACGCGAACACTACACATTTTGATTATATTAAAATGTATCTATGTATATTATTTAATCGTATGTCATATATATTTAATTAAATACATTATATGTAATATTTATCTATTAGTAACGTACGCGCTAAGTTTGCCATTTCAATAAAATTTCCTATTAGGCTCTGTTGGAAGAAATTTCAATGTATGGAATAAGTAGTGCCCTTAGACAAATACTTGTTTTAATGTCTTTATGCCTTTTTGTGTTTATCGCGTTTATTTGAAAGCTGTAGGTAGCCCCGAGTTGACTATGCCATCTGGACGTCTATCACTTCAGTCGGCCCCGTGACCACGGCTGCTGTAGAACGAAAATTCGGGAATAAAAAACAAAAATTAAACGCGATGAAATCCATAAATAATAGTTTCATTTCAAATGTAAACATTGATTCGCATTCAGGACACATATATAAGATTCACTATCTTCTTTCAACTGATTTGACAATAATACTTCCCGGCAAATGTCCGCAGGCGATCTTTTTACCTCGTTACGTAACGCGGTGTAATTTTAAAGAAAAATCGAATGAGAAATTCCACAAATATGAATTTCATCCGATCTCCAGCTCAAGAAAATGATGACGCAACGGCGAACCGTGAAATTGTATTTGCCACTCACCTATACCTATGCACGGCCAGGAAATTCCATTGTACGCTTTGCATACATATGTTCTATTTGAACATAGGATTTTCTAATGATTCTTCTGCCCTGATCGTTATGTTTATTATGTTCATTAGGATTATTTTAAAGACAAGAAAGGAAGTCAATTCCGCATGCAACAATATAAAACCCACTGTCTAGTCTTGTCTTGTTGTAACAAAGCGGTGACAACACATTACCAAGCTACTACTCTGCAGTTGCTGATTTGATCACATTCTTCCGAAAATCGTTTACATTTGAACGATTACAAATAGATAAATCGATTGACTTCCAATCGGGAATAAATATCCGAGCACACGTACTACTATAACACACAACATATCACTTTAGAATATGACGAGGCTTCATTAAACACGTGTACAGGCAGCCTACGATGATGTATTACTTTAGAAATAGATAGTTTTAGGGAACTAATAGACGTTACCGGTAACTCATTCATTATTCAATAATTGAATTACAATTTTATCAAATTTTATTCAAATATAATATGAATAAAAATAATATTTCAAAGCTTGGCCAAAACAGTCGCAGAGAAACTCACACTACTCTAAATTGTTCACTTATATCTGACAGCACTGCGTTTGACAACTCGAGATAAGTTCGCATACATGTACAGTAATTTTATTAACCTCAGTGCCTTTGAAAACACAACAGACATCGGAGAACATCACTATTATCTAATTTTTTTTTTTATGGAAGAGACGGCAAACGATCAAGCGGTTCACCTGATGGTAAGTGATTGCCGTCGCTGACATACATCCGCAACACCATAGATGCTGCAGGAGCGTTGCCGGTCTTTAAGGATATTTGGGAGATGGGAGGGAATAGGGAGGGGGTGTGGGCTACCTCACTCACCAAACGAAACGCAGAAGCACAAGATGCCTCTACTTCACGCCGATATTCTGCGAGGCCGTGGTACCAATCCGGTCGAGCCGGCCCATTCGAGCAGCAACTAAAGCCGCCGCTTGGCTCTACCAGGCTTCATGTGACGGGCCCATTGCCACTTCAGCATGCCTGATTCTATCGGCTATGTCGGTTACCCTAGTTCTGTTGCGGATATCATCGTTGCAGACTCTATCGCGCAGAGAAACACCGAACATGGCCCTTTCCATAGCGCGCTGAGCAACTTTGAGCTTCCTCATACGGCCTGCAGTGAAGGACCAAGTCTCAGTTCTGTGTTTAGATGGTGTCACTATCGACTAATCAAAGAATCATTGATTATTTAGACAACCTATCACATACATTTTACGCATTTATTTATATACGTACAGAGTGGCATTTTTTTCGTAAACTTAATGCAGTTATATATTTTTTTTGGTTACTATTAGTGTAAACGTAATAATGTTTTTGTTAGTATCTGTCATCCCGTGACATTTTATTTAATTTTTCTTTACAATTATTCACGGTGTGTGCTTTGTCGCATTATTTTTCCCTAATGTTCTTGTGTGTTATTAAACAAATGTTCTATATTCTATTCCATACTAAACATCTGAAAGCGAACACCGAGCCTCTGTGCAGCCACGGCTAACTGTCATTACAATTTAACATCTTTATAATTAATTGTATTCATTTTCTCACCGCTAATAGGAAGGGGCACGGCGAGGGTACACGCCGCAATGTTATCCCACTGAATGAAAAAGCCATTAAGGCCGCAATCGTGATGAAATATGAATCCAATATCAGATTCCTGGCGCGCGGACGAATTCATTTTGCCCGAGAGATTTGGAACGGCTACGAAGACCTCATTTCATTTTCTAAAGGTACAAGTTTTAGTACTTAAATTTTTTGACATATTTTGTTCACTACTATATTCTATATATTCTACATTTCCATATAATCACTGCTATATATTCACAACATATTATCGAGTAGTCAAACATGATGGAGTCACGACCTACGCAGTGTTGCGGGAAGTCGATGTATGCAGGTGGCCTAGGACCAAGCTTTATAGCAATCTTTGGGGGAGGCCTATGTTCAGCGGTGGACTTGTGACAGACTGAAATGATGGAATGAAAACGAAACATGTAGAGCAAAAGATTATGTCTATTAAAATCCTGGTTTAGGAGAATTAGAGGTCTTCTCTCATTTTTGAGCCGAAAATCGACGCGCTGCACCAATCCAAATACTAAAAGTCACCAATAACTTATATTGAGACACTGATGAACACAAAGACATTGTCAAATTACGCGAAAAGACATTAGCGATGGAAACAAGAAAGAAAAGACGCTGGAAGACATTTTGTATTATAGAAGACACTGGGTGAATTAATGACAGGACAAAGTCGGGACCGACGCTGCTAAATTAAAATAATGAGCTGATTAACATATTTTTACGTTGAAATGAGAAACACTCGGAAATTGGTTCGTTTCGTAGTTTCTATTTTGCCAAAAGGACTTTACCTCAGCCTTAAAGTTAACAGCATACGAATACTTCACTGCAGTACATAGCCCTCTTCGACAAGGAGGATTTGCCACAATCCCAGCGCTCGGCAAGCGGACACCAGACACCTCGCACTTCAGAAGCAGCTGCTCGTCAACCAGACCATCAGTTATTCGGTAGCCATTGTGATTAGACATCCACAGGAAGAAAAGGTGGCAGTTTTACGCCGATAGCACACAGTAGAAAAAACGAAAGATTGTTAGAAACTTAATTTGTATTGTTTCTGCTTTAAATTAGTGCAACATTATACTATCACTAACGCATAAAATTATGCATATGGAAACACGGTTACGGTCTGCTTACATTAACATATGCAAGTAGGAAGTAGGCGACGTACTAACACTTGAACGAGGCTCTTCCTCCAAGTTTAGATATTACGTGGACGTATGCTAAAATATTTCATAAAAGGTTCAAACAAAAATCATTCAAGAATAAGCTAACGTTTAACCTTTAGCAGGCAATCAGGACTCTCGGGAACAAATGAATGCAACAAGTAAATTACGAGTGATAACTTTTCGAACTGCAGGTTAATCTCACAGAATCCGTCGGGAGCCCAACTGATGTAGTTTATATTTACCGCACACACACACGCACACACACACACACACACACATAAATCGTTTAAATCATAGTGCCAAATAAACACAAACCAAATTCCGCGATACTACAAATACCAAGGGATATACGAAAGCCTCAATCGGGTAAACATTTGAACTAAATATATTATGCGCTAAACTGCGAAGCTAAAACAAACATTCGTAAAACCACTAAACAGTCACTACCCGGCGATGAAACAAAAAATGTCGTTAACGAATTTGAAAAAAAAAAAACACGTCTATATCCAGAAACCCCAGGGTGTTCCACAGGGAGCTATTTTTAGTCCTAAACATTACTTTAAAGTTGCGAAAATTTTGGAAGATAAAACAAACTGATGTTATAAAATTATTTTGTTACACACAACGAAACAACACAAAACTTTACCGGCAATCCCTCTCGAGACAGGTAGGGGTGCGATTGCAGCCAACTTTCTCACTCACTCACAGGATTATATTCAATGTCAGTTAGCATTCATATAACAAATTAAGCAAATTATATAAATAATCAATAATTTTGTCGTGTGGTATTGGCGTAAGAATCTGCTCCCACTTTCTACTAGTGGTTGTCGTAACTGGCGACAAAGGGAAAAGGGAGAAAATGTCAATGGCTATCGACAGGTGGTGGGATAACCATCCCAATGAATACCAGACAGAAATTAAGCAGATCGAGCAGTGTCGAGGAGCAGTGTATAAGGCGCGAGGTGTCTGATGCTACCATCGTCAATCCGCTAGGCGAGCATGGCTGTTATAGCAAACCCTTCTTTAGTTACAGACTGATAAGGCCAAGTAAAAATAAATTTCACTCATTAGCGGCGGTTATTTCTAGAAAATGCCAGTCATTTAGAAACACCGCAATTGTTTTCCTGCTGGTACCGGCGCGTTGATTGTACAGTGTTTTTAAAAAAAAATCTATTATGCTAAGTAACATTACTAATATTCCTGTTAACCCACCAACTTAATTAACGGCATGGGTTTGTGGGGATACAGTGACGAAAAAGGTATCCGACTCAGAATAGGCTGTAGTTTTTTTTTTTAAAGAACACCATTAGCATTACATCAATCTTTGGGGGAGGCCTATGTTTAGCAGTGTACTTGTGATAGGCTGAAATGATGATGATGATGATTAGCATTACTAATACTCCAATTAACCACTCCAACTAAGCATTACAGCTTGTATCTGGAGTGGTTCACGACAATAGTAGAATGGCGGACTCGAACATACGACGTCATGTTTCGCAGTCCGCACCCTGACCCAACACGAAAATAGCAATATAATTAATATTTAAAAACGAATAAGTTTTAATTTCATAGTATAGTTAACGACAACATAGAATGGCAAATTTTAATTTGGACAAATTCCCCGGGGCACCGTCTCTCGGGTCAGGTAATTCTGGAGAAAAGGCTTATTCAGCATTGCTAAGTCCCCGTTTCAATTTCAAAGCCTCAATAAATTGACCGTACTCTGAATCCTTTATCAATAAGCGACCCAATTTAGAATATAACTATTAGACGACCCCATCGGCATGTCAAAGATAATTTTTTGGCGGAGATTTCGGGATTCCTGAAAACTACACATAGCCTCGCTATACACACACACACACACACACACACAAGTTACAAATTCAAATTCTTTGTCCTGCGACTTATATTTTATTCTCTCTGAAGAAGGTTCGCCATCAATACTAGACATTAGGCCCGACATGCCCGAGGGCATTAGGAGTTTCTCTAAGCTTTACATAACATTCGGTATTCATCCATTTCGCTCTGCTACTTGATGATCGAAATTTAAAAATGGAATAGTGTTATGCCTGTTTAAAAGTAATTTTATTTAAATTGATTTAATAGCATTTCTAGCCATTTTCTCTGTACAAGTAACTATGTATCTTATGAGTTACGTGTCTTTAATGATTTTAAATTTTTATTAAATATGCATTTAGAACAAAGTTTTAGCAAAACCACCGATTTCATCCCCTATTTTCCCACCCACCGGGGTGGAATATTTTCTTCGAATGTATATGGGGCCACCCTTGAGGTATAGCCTATTAAAGAAATACAAAAAAATATATAGACGAATTGACAACCTACTCCTTTCTTGCAGTCTTTTCCAGTATGTACCATGTGGTGTCGAATATTTAATTGTACGAAAGCTTTTAGAATGATCTATCGGTCCCTCGAATCATGCGTCATTGATGTGAAGCTCGTCAAGACGTGGCGTGTAACCGTTCACCGCAGGGTTGTGCGTTAAAAGAATTCGTACTACTCGACTTGAGGCCCATATTTAAACCTAATCCTGTTTTTAGGGTCCTCTTTGGTCTATCTTGATGTTAGCTATTAGAAAATGTCAAAACAGATTAAACGGAGACAAAAGATAAAACTCGTTTCGTAATAATGAGGATTGTACCTGAAATACGAGAGTCAAGTTTAAATAAATCATAAATGTAGCCTGGACATCGAACTATGTTTAAAAATATTTCCTACTCTGTTAACGCAAATAGGAGTATAGTCTGTAATGTTCAGAAATGTTTTCAGGCGGTAAAAAGCTCCAAGCGTCGAAAGGGCCAAAGTGATATATTATGCATACAGAGGGCAATCGAAACAGAAAAGAAATCTGAAATTATAATAAAGAAAAAACGGGCCTAAGATACTGCGAGACGCGTGCACATGCAAATGGCGCATAAATAAACATTGGAATCATCCGGTTTACCTACTTGAGCTTGGAAATGTATTTATAAGCAAGTATTGTATACGCATTCAGTTTATATGGAGACTTCTGTTCGTCTTTCTTGTAAGTATCATTCTACAAATCTTTTGAAATTAAACTATTATTTACGGGATTTTATGGCGTTTCGTTTTGTTTTTTATATTCCCGACTTTTCGATTGCTTTGTAAGGACCCGCGTTGAAGAACACATAGCTGACGTGAAACACCGACGCTCTAGGAAGTCTGCAGTCTGTGATCATATCCTTGATCGCTCCAACCATTACATCAGATTCGATTGACCACAAATCCTCAACGAAGCAAAGGAACACTGATTCCTTCCAAGGATGATTCGCGAGGCTATTGAGTATAAACATCTTAATTTCAATAGAGAATATGGCTGCCACCGGGATGGGATTCAGTAATAAACAAAATTAAATCTAAAACCAAGCATACCACTGCACGACCTCAAGATACTGTGAGCACATTCTGCGTAGATCGGACCAAATTTAATAAATAAAAGCCGAAGGTGGCCAGAGTTGACTATGACATCTGGACGTCTGACACCTCAGTCCCCCCGCGACCACGGCCGCTGTAAAGCAATCGAAACGTCGAGAATATAAAAACAAAATGAAACGCGATATAATCCGTAAAAAATAGTTTCATTTCAAATGTGTAGTTCTCGCGTATCTGCAAATCTAATCTTTTCATTAATTTTTTTCAGTATATAATTTTAGTATAGTCGTCGGTTTAGTATAGTATAGTATAGTATAGTATAGTATAGTATAGTTTAGCATAGTTTTAGTATATAAGCGCCGCGGCCGCAAGCTTAGAAACTGTGGCACAGAGACGACGAGCGCTTTTTATTTATTCACTTATTCTTAGTTGTGAAACATGTCTGAGAAATTCTACACCCTCTCCATACTCATTTGAGCAATCTATACAAGTCGAAGGGCAAAAATCGGCCTTTCATTTAACAACGATCAACTGCAACGTACGGCCATTTTGTATTATCGGCGCAGAGGTACTGGCTCTAGAATAAACAACTTATGCGAACGGCGTCGAGAGTAGTTAAAAAAAATCGATCATTAAGGTCAATCGGTCATCAGAGACGCAGTCGCTCTCTGAATATTTAATTCCATCTCGACGACCGGACGGACGATCCGACCGAGCTTGTCGCTTGTTATTTGTTTCACGTTTCACAATTGATGAGCAAGTGGAGCAAAACGGCTCCAAGTCATATCTAAGCGCGAGGTCGATGCCTGCGTTGAATTCGAAAGTTATTCGAAGTTGTACTGGATCGATGATGAAGTATTTCACTCCGTCTGCGCCAAATAACGTCTGTATGTCCTTTCACAACGAATTCAAATTAGGGGCAGTTGCAGAAGTCAACGCGAATGCGGAATAAATGCAGGCGGAATTATTTCCGCGGAAAAGAAAATCAAAATATTCGAAATAGGAATCAGGAAATTCCTATAGGGAACTTGTTTATAATTTTTAATTTTTTTTAGAAAAATTTACCTACCTCTGAAGAAATTCCTTAATCTCTCTAGGAATATTGTGTAGCGGAAACAGTTTACATGTAAAAGGGAAAATACATACTTAGGATAAAAGCAAAAAAACGTAAGGAACCCATCGATACTCTAATTTGTTGCGCATAAGAATACCGTTTAGGCTGTTGCGTTTATCTTAATAATATTTTTGGCGTATTGATAATCTCAAAAATAAATTAAAATCCTATTAAAAAAACTATACTAACAAACAAAATAAAGTAACATATCAAACTAAGTTAGGGTTGTCAACTTTTTAGTTATATAGTATACATAGACAGAGAAAGTATTCATGTAATTTTAATTTTTTATTGTTCTAAATACCTAAATATTTTTTGTACTTTTGACAGTTTCTGGTTATCTTAGAAAGTCTGATAGCTAATATTACAATCCCAATAAAATAAATATTAAAGCAAAAAAAAATATTTCTTTAATCGTACCACTTTACATTCATGACCGAGAAAACTCTTGCAGTGGAATCCGAGATTGAAAGAACAGGAGACAGCTAAGCTGCTCTAGGACACTTGACTTCGACGGGTCTGACGTCTCACGTATATTCTCTTTTATCTTAGTATAAGTTACGTATGATTTACGTTCCGCTACTTGTACCTCAATAAATACTAAAAACAAAATACATGTACATCACTAAAAATAATTTTTTTATTATTTCTCAGACATGCAGGTTTCCTCACGATGTTTCCCTTCACCGTTGAGCGCGTGGTAAATACAGCACTTAAAATTGTTAATAACAATTTTAGTGGTGCCGGCACCCGGGATCGAACCCAGGTCACTCGCGCTCTATGACACTAAAGTGAGCGCCCTGACCACTAGGCTACCACGGCTTTCGAGGATATGTGAAGCCCGCCAACCCGCACTGGAGCAGCGTGGCGGGCCCTTCCCGGCTCCTAAACCCTCTCTGATACTAGTATTTGAGATGGAGGCCTTCGCCCAGCAGTGGGCACTTACAGGCTGTTACTTTACTTTACTTTACTAAAAATAAAGTAGGGAAACGTTATAATAAAGTATGGTTGGCAACCCTATCCTAAGCCGGATTCCGATGATGATGTAAGTATAAACCAATTACATTTTAATACATAGGATAAGTATATACTTATCAAAAGTAATGGAATTTTCACATATTCAATCTGTGACAGGGGGAATGTTGGCGGCGAATATCGAGACTGAAAATAACTCTTTAAGTAATGGGGAGATGTAATAAAATTCGAGCTAAAAGGGTAGGCAAAGGTCAACAGCAAAGAGGGTGGGTGAAGGGGGAGAGGAGGGGGGGGGGAGTGAATTAGGCCAATGTGAAGCAGATGTAGGTCACACGGTATTTCAATTTAAATAAAACCAAAAATCCATCTTCCTGTGAGATCGGATTAGAAGAAATTTTAGAACTTTTCCACTCTCGGCTCACTAATGCCGGGCACAGCGCGTTACATGACTATACTAGCTGTCACTCGCGGCTTCGTGCGCGTGTACGTTGGTGGTAATATGCATATATTTATTATTCGAAAATCGAATCAAATTCATTTTAAGCGTATTTTTATTAAGACTCAAGTTCTGTAATCAAACCCTATTCTTCATCCCCAAGGTTTGTTCTAAAAAAGAATGAACAGATACTGGACTTTCCTCGCTTTAACCGACTCCCACTTCATCCATTAAGAGGAGGTTTTTTCATAAAATGTTTACTGAGCTGACGCTAACATCCTGTCAAGAACCTTCCTGCCGAATTTGAGGTTTTACAGGGGTTTATAGTTTCTGAGATTTCGTGAACAATCTGTGGTATTTCGCTTTATATATAATATATTGGTTTGATATTTGTAATAAAACTATTATTAACGGATTTTATCGCTTAATTAGATTCGTTTTATCACAAATCGCGACGTGTCGGATGCTCTACAGCAGCCGTGGTTACGAGGGACTGAGATGATTGACAGGGCGTCAATGTCATAGTCAAACCTGGCTACTTTCAGCTTCATAACTATTTTTTTTTTCAAGTTTTGGTCCGATCTACGCAGAATGAGCTCACGGTATCATAAGGTCGCCCAGTGGTATGCTAGGTATTGAATTTAACAAAATACCAGAAATAATTAGTTTGATATTATTGCGAAACTATGCTTTTACTAGCACTCACACCTGTCACTTTTGAGCGTAAGCAGAGTTTTCAAATTCAGCAGTAGCATATTGCACTCCTCGAACGTAGCTTAATGGGATTCATACGTCATACTTTATCTTCAATTAAAACAATATAAAACGACAAGCAACCTGTATAGTCTATTTTTTTTTATTTTTTTTGGGAAAGGCGGCAAACGGCCAAGCGGTTCACCTGATGGTAAGTGAATACCGTCGCCCACATACATCTGCAACACCAGAGGTTCAGCAGGTGCGATGCCGGTCTTTAAGGGTATCTGGGAGAAAGGAAGGAGAATGTGGAGCGGGTGGAGAGGGGGAGGAAGATTTGGATGGGGGACAGCGAAGGGAGGCAATCGGCCTCCGGGTACCTCACTTATCGAACGAAACGCAGAATCACAAGATGCGTCTACTTCACGGCGGTATTCAGCGAGGCCGTGGTATCAACCCGGGCGAGCCGGCCCATCCCCGCAGCAGCAAAAGCCGCCGCTTGGCTTTACCACGTTTAAAATATACAACCTGTATAAACTGTAAACTCCAGATTGATCGTATGTGTCATAATGTCCACAAAGAAAACGTTATAACCGATTACATATATGAATGACGAGTAACGTAGATCGCGTTGCAGTTATAAATGAAGTTAAGTAAAAAAAGAATCTTGTTAGATAGGTGATAGCGCCTTGCGTCTGTTGAACAGCGGAACTCGATCCGACATTGCATCACGATTGCGTTAACAACACGTATAACGTGAAACAAGGATCGTGATCCAAGGAAGGCAATAACACTTTTTACGACACAAAAACAATCTCAGCAGTCTGCGTCCTAATCATGCGACGCCACGTCGTGTTGTAAATGAAAACGTCGCCGGTGAGTAATTGAGACTACGTCATACAACAACAACAACGTCATACAACAACCACAACGTCGTGAAAGTGCATTAGGTATATGTAAAGGTATTATAAGTTAATAAGTTATTTACATCGCGACAGAATTCGAAGTTCCATCGATACCACCTAGATGGTTGACATTCCACCACACCACAGTGGTTCGTTTTAATCGAAGTTTTCTGCCACGCACTTCGACTTTGTGGAATCAGCGGTCGCCAGCAGTATTTCCGAACGGTTACGACTTAGAGACCTTCAAGAAAAGAGCTTATTCCTTCCTTAAAGGCCGGCAGCGCATCTGTAGCTCCTCTGGTGTTGTGGATGTTCGTCGGCGTCGGTAATCACTTGCCATCAGGTGAACCGCACGCACGTTTGCCCCCTTCTTCTATAAAAAAAAAAAGTATGTGGGTAATTTGACATCGTGTGATGTACTCGATGTAAGGAACCAATAAACCAGTCAGCTGCGCATTTCAACGTTTGATTGACGTCTGTCCCTAGTTGTTACAGTGGGCGGTAGGGATATCCACTGCCGATGGGCCAATGGGCCGGCTCGTCCGGATAAGTACCACGGCCTCGCAGAATACCGGCGTGAAGTAGAGGCATCTTGTGCTTCTGCGTTTCGTGCGGTGAGTGAGGTAACCGGAGGCCCTCTCCCCCTCCCCTCCCCAAATATGGTAGCGGTATATAATTTTGAGCTACCCCAGGAGGTACCAGTACCTACAGTTCTGGAGAATCCCTCACTGAGCATCCACGTTCAGGCTTTCCTACGCTACCTAATCGTGGATGCTCAGTCTGCTACCCCGGCTCATTCTGGGGGCAATATTCCGCTCTCTTTCTTTCCTACTCGAGGCAAACGCAGCAAGGAAACTATGGCATCCCTACCGCGCTCGCCGTGGATTTCTGCAATATCAGGGGACTCCACTCGAACCTTAGCGCCGTTCATTACCATCTTGAAACAGCGAAGCCAACCTTGCTTTTTCTTACAGAGACTCAGATATCGTCTCCGGCTGATACCTCTTATCTCCATTACCGGGGTACAAACTGGAACACTCCTTTGTGCCCCGTGCCGGAAGTTGCGTATACGTCAGAGATGATATCTGTTCTCGACGCCTCAGTAGTCTTGAAGGTTTGGACCTATCTACCCTTTGGCTGCGCATCGACAGCGACGACCATCCGCGCGTCTATGCGTGCCTTTACGAATCCCATAGCGGTAATACCGTAACTGACCGACTCATCGACCACATCAAATGGCTACAGATTCCGTGCTACAACAGATCCCATCCGCAGAGATCGTGATTCTCGGCGATTTTAATGCCCACCACACCGATTGGCTCGGTTCTCGCATAACCGATCATGCGGGAGATCTGTTCACGACTTTGCATTAGCATATGGCCTGACACAACTGGTAACCTCGCCGACGCGGATCCCAGACGTGGAAGGTTATACACTTCCCTGTTGGACCTTTTGCTGACCTCACACCCGGACGGATATTTGGTCTCCAGTCGATGCCCCTCTTGGCTCGTCGGACCACTGTCTGATCGGGTGTAGTGCCTATCGCGCGCCGATCCCGAACGCGATCTGCGGGCTTCCGCCGTGTGTGGCACTATGGGTCGGCAGATTGGGATGGAATGCGGTCTTTCTTTGCTTCCTACCCATGGGGCAGGTTTGCTTCTCGCTGGATGATCCCAACGTCGTTGCAGATTCTGTCACCGATGTGGTACTTCAGGAATGGAACTTTTATTCCGTTCTCTGCAGTGCCTGTCGGAGGTAAATCTCAGCCTTGGTTTGGTCGCACCTGCAAAATAGCGTCACGCCGAAAGCGGAAGTGCTACCAGGCCTGGGCCGATGCATCGGCGTCTCGGGATGCAAAACCAGTGCTCTTAAAACGAGTACAACTCTGCCTCCAGGTCCTTCAAAGAGTTATCGCTGCGGCAAAGTTAAAGCACATTGGCAGAATTGGCGAGAGATTAGTTCGCCTCCATCGGGATCCCGCGCATTCTGGTCTCTCGCCAAGGCTGTCAGAAATTTCTGTCAGCCATCTCTCCCATCTCTACACAAGGAGGATGATTCGCTGGCCCATACTGCAAAGAAAGCCGATCTCTTGGGCTCTCTTTTTGCATCAACTCGACTCTTGATGACCGGGAAACTCTCCTCCTACCATCCCGTGGTGTCAACTCCGGCGAGCTGGCCCATCCCAGCAGCAGCAAAAGCCGCCGCTTGGCTTTACCGTTTAAAATATACAACTGTAAACTCCAGATTGATCGTATGTGTCATAATGTCCACAAAGAAAACGTTATAACCGATTACATATATGAATGACGAGTAACGTAGATCGCGTTGCAGTTATAAATGAAGTTAAGTAAAAAAAGAATCTTGTTAGATAGGTGATAGCGCCTTGCGTCTGTTGAACAGCGGAACTCGATCCGACATTGCATCACGATTGCGTTAACAACACGTATAACGTGAAACAAGGATCGTGATCCAAGGAAGGCAATAACACTTTTTACGACACAAAAACAATCTCAGCAGTCTGCGTCCTAATCATGCGACGCCACGTCGTGTTGTAAATGAAAACGTCGCCGGTGAGTAATTGAGACTACGTCATACAACAACAACAACGTCATACAACAACCACAACGTCGTGAAAGTGCATTAGGTATATGTAAAGGTATTATAAGTTAATAAGTTATTTACATCGCGACAGAATTCGAAGTTCCATCGATACCACCTAGATGGTTGGCATTCCACCACACCACAGTGGTTCGTTTTAATCGAAGTTTTCTGCCACGCACTTCGACTTTGTGGAATCAGCTGTCGCCAGCAGTATTTCCGAACAGTTACGACTTAGGGACCTTCAAGAAAAGAGCTTATTCCTTCCTTAAAGGCCGGCAGCGCATCTGTAGCTCCTCTGGTGTTGTGGATGTTCGTCGGCGTCGGTAATCACTAGCCATCAGGTGAGCCGCACGCTCGTTTGCCCCCTTCTTCTATAAAAAAAAAAAGTATGTGGGTAATTTGACATCGTGTGATGTACTCGATGTAAGGAACCAATAAACCAGTCAGCTGCGCATTTCGACGTTTGATTGACGTCTGTCCCTAGTTGTTACAGTGGGCAGTAGGGATATTCCACAAGTCCACTGCTGAACATAGCCCTCCCCCAAGGATTGCCACGAAGCTCGGTCCTGAGCCACCTGCATCCATCAACACTGCGCAGGTCGTCACTCCATCTTGTGGGGGGTCGTCCTACACTGCGTTTGCCTGTACGCGGCTGCCACTCGAGAACCTTTTTTTCCCAACGGTTATCAGTTCTGCGAGCTATATGGCCGGCCCATTGCCACTTCAGCTTGCCGATCTTTACAAGTATCTTTACATCTTTGGAATACATGACCGAATATAATCACGATACAAGACGAAAGAACCCTATAATAAATAGGGTTGTCAAAACCAAAACAAATCTGAAATCAGAATCTGAAATTACGAATAGACCCTATTGCGTAACTCTGGCTGTGGAAGCGTTGGTATTAATGGCAAGAATTACTAGTGACGAAGCATTCCATGATGCATGAGGAATCTGCTACGTGGTAAAGCCATTTCTCTGCCGTCGATCAGCAGTGCAAGCGCTGTAGAGTTTCGGTAAGAAAAGAATACTTTGCGTGTTTAATTACAGGCTTTCAAACATTCCATCTTAATCTAACGGGGTGACAAGATGCACATGGGCTTCAATAGCCATTTACCATCGGGTGGACAGCTGGTTTGAGTCATCCAAAAAAAAAAAAATGTTAGAGCTCAGGGACGACTCAACTACACCCCGGTTCTTCGTCGAGAATGGATGCATTAGAACCAATTACAAAATTATTAAAATTATTTACATGAGAGCCGCTGTACTTCAAGGGCACACCACGCATTCTTTAATTTCATAGTACGCGAGTCACTTGGGTTCGAATCCAGCGCCAGAGCAAGTTGTACCTCCGGCAGGGAAGGTGAAGATCCTGAGGATGTCTGAGTGTATATAAATTAAATCGAACCAAGCCTTATTTTTAACTGGAGACATTCAGACTTTACTCTATTATATTTATGCTAAATTTCTTATCAGCGCAACAACAAAAGGAAAGTGTAATTTCATTAATGAATAGCAGAGCTCGCCAATGGGATAAAACGCAGAGTAGATTAGGTCAATGTGATGTGTGAATCGGTCCTGGAACCTGGTCGATTTCAATTATTTTAAAACGTACGAAACGAAATTCGGACAAGGTTTCACAATCAGAAATATATACCTATATGTACAAAATCCAATCGACGCGAATTTAAAAGCATATGTTATCAGGCGCGCTGAAAACATTTCTGTATTTTCATTCATTCATTAACATTTCACTAACTAATAATATTGATTTATCAAGATTTATGATAATTTAGCTGGTAAGTGATAACCTACGCCCACGTATATCAGAGCAGCTACAGGTGCGTTGCCGGTGCTTTAAGGAAGTTTGGGATAGGGGAGAGTGGACCTCCGGTTATCTCACTTACCGAATGAAAAGCAGAAGCACAAGATGCCGCTACTTCACACACCGGTATTCTGCGAGATCGTGGTACTACCCCGGTCGAGCCGGACCATTAGAGCAGCAACAATGGCCACCGGTTGGCTCCACCGCGTACAAAATGTATTCATTGTAAATTTTCACCTGTTGTAAGCAAGTTGTACGACAGCACCGTATAACGTTCGAGGCGATTGCCACAAAGATCGCCAACCTGCATGCCAAGTGAGGCGATGAAATAACACAATTGAATTTAAAAAAAAAAGGGAAACTTCCACTTCTGAGTTCAAGGTTTGGAGCATGGATGGGTCCGTAACGATGCTCCTATGCGGGTTTCTGGTTCACATGCCCCCTCACAAAATTTTTTTTAGTCAATACGATTTAAGATGGATGTTGGTACATAAGAGATTGATAAACCACAGCACCGTTTGATCGATCACAATGAAACTGATTATAAACGAGTGTTTTTTTTCATGGAGAAGGTTTTATGCTGTTCACTTTGTTTTAACTCGCTAGATGGCGTAGAAGCGCATCAAATTCTCTTCCATTCGACCGATCGACGTGAAAATTAGTAAGCATGAGTATTTGAGCAAGGAGAATATTTTCACGCTTTGCACTTTGTTGTAGCTTGCCACTAGGTGGCGCGAACCGGACAGTACATAGTAACGTTTGCCGGACCAGCTAGTTTATTAGAAAAGGTGAGGAACAAAAGGTACTGTGCCATATAGACGTGCACAAAAAAGAAAATCACATCGCCGTTAAAAGGCACGTAAAGTGAACATACAAACACACACGATTCTTCCATACAAAACGCTGTAACCAATTAAATTAAAAAGCATCCGATTATCTCAAAATTAGCGTTATAAGCGCATCTGCAGCACACAGGTGAAAGATCTGCGTCTGATACTGTACTATATCGACGCACTACGTAAGACGATTATCTCCTGTGTGTTCCTGTTCTCCCGTTAAGAGTTCAATCTCATCTCTAAACTCCATTACACGAAGCCGCTCGCAACTTCGCCTCGGCGTAGAACGCTGTTAACGACGTAAAGTTCAACAGAGTCGTATGAAAGTTAGGCGAATTGCTTTCTACAAAATGTTACAATGTAACGAAGCGTGTACGCTGCGGTGTGTTATCTTATAACAATGTTGAGATTGTAGTGTCATTAACAATGTAAGTAAACCATAAATGTTCAGTTATCGCTTTACGTGTCATAACTTTGTGGAATCAGCTGTCGCCAGCAGTATTTCCGAATAGTTACGACTTAGGGACCTTCAAGAAAAGAGCTTATTCCTTCCTTAAAGGTCGGCAGCGCATCTGTAGCTCCTCTGGTGTTGTGGATGTTCGTGGGCGTCGGTGATCACTTACCATCAGGTGAGCCGCACGCTCGTTTGCCCCCTTCTTCTATAAAAAAAAAAAAAACATAGCCCTCCCAAGGATTGCCACGAAGCTCGGTCCTGCATCCATCAACACTGCGCAGGTCGTCACTCCATCTTGTGGGGGGTCGTCCTACACTGCGTTTGCCTGTACGCGGCTGCCACTCGAGAACCTTTTTTCCCCAACGGTTATCAGTTCTGCGAGCTATATGGCCGGCCCATTGCCACTTCAGCTTGCCGATCTTTACAAGTATCTTTACATCTTTGGAATACATGACCGAATATAATCACGATACAAGACGTTATGTACATTTTGGAATAAGGCGTAGTACGTTGACACACACATAAGTCTATAGAAATACGGACGAAAGAACCCTATAATAAATAGGGTTGTTAAAACCAAAACAAATCTGAAATCAGAATCTGAAATTACGAATAGACCCTATTGCGTAACTCTGGCTGTGGAAGCGTTGGTATTAATGGCAAGAATTACTAGTGACGAAGCATTCCATGATGCATGAGGAATCTGCTACGTGGTAAAGCCATTTCTCTGCCGTCGATCAGCAGTGCAAGCGCTGTAGAGTTTCGGTAAGAAAAGAATACTTTGCGTGTTTAATTACAGGCTTTCAAACATTCCATCTTAATCCTAACGGGGTGACAAGATGCACATGGGCTTCAATAGCCATTTACCATCGGGTGGACAGCTGGTTTGAGTCATCCAAAAAAAAAAAAATGTTAGAGCTCAGGGACGACTCAACTACACCCCGGTTCTTCGTCGAGAATGGATGCATTAGAACCAATTACAAAATTATTAAAATTATTTACATGAGAGCCGCTGTACTTCAAGGGCACACCACGCATTCTTTAATTTCATAGTACGCGAGTCACTTGGGTTCGAATCCCGGCGCCAGAGCACGTTGTACCTCCGGCAGGGAAGGTGAAGATCGTGAGGATGTCTGAGTGTATATAAATTAAATCGAACCAAGCCTTATTTTTAACTGGAGACATTCAGAGTTTACTCTATTATATTTATGCTAAATTTCTTATCAGCGCAACAACAAAAGGAAAATGTAATTTCATTAGTAAATAGCAGAGCTCGCCAATGGGATAAAACGCAGAGTAGATTAGGTCAATGTGATGTGATATGTGAATCGGGGTCACTACCTGGTCGATTTCAATTATTTTAAAACGTACGAAACGAAATTCGGACAAGGTTTCACAATCAGCAACATATACCTATATGTACAAAATCCAATCGACGCGAATTTAAAAGCATATGTTATCAGGCGCGCTGAAAACATTTCTGTATTTTCATTCATTCATTAACATTTCACTAACTAATAATATTGATTTATCAAGATTTATGATAATTTAGCTGGTAAGTGATAACCTACGCCCACGTATATCAGAGCAGCTACAGGTGCGTTGCCGGTGCTTTAAGGAAGTTTGGGATAGGGGAGAGTGGACCTCCGGTTATCTCACTTACCGAATGAAAAGCAGAAGCACAAGATGCCGCTACTTCACACACCGGTATTCTGCGAGATCGTGGTACTACCCGGTCGAGCCGGACCATTAGAGCAGCAACAATGGCCACCGGTTGGCTCCACCGCGTACAAAATGTATTCATTGTAAATTTTCACCTGTTGTAAGCAAGTTGTACGACAGCACCGTATAACGTTCGAGGCGATTGCCACAAAGATCGCCAACCTGCATGCCAAGTGAGGCGATGAAATAACACAATTGAATTTAAAAAAAGAAACTTCCACTTTTGAGTTCAAGGTTTGGAGCATGGATGGGTCCGTAACGATGCTCCTATGCGGGTTTCTGGTTCACATGCCCCCTCACAAAATTTTTTTTAGTCAATACGATTTAAGATGGATGTTGGTACATAAGAGATTGATAAACCACAGCACCGTTTGATCGATCACAATGAAACTGATTATAAACGAGTGTTATTTTCATGGAGAAGGTTTTATGCTGTTCACTTTGTTTTAACTCGCTAGATGGCGTAGAAGCGCATCAAATTCTCTTCCATTCGACCGATCGACGTGAAAATTAGTAAGCATGAGTATTTGAGCAAGGAGAATATTTTCACGCTTTGCACTTTGTTGTAGCTTGCCACTAGGTGGCGCGAACCGGACAGTACATAGTAACGTTTGCCGGACCAGCTAGTTTATTAGAAAAGGTGAGGAACAAAAGGTACTGTGCCATAGATGTGCACAAAAAAGAAAATCACATCGCCGTTAAAAGGCACGTAAAGTGAACATACAAACACACACGATTCTTCCATACAAAACGCTGTAACCAATTAAATTAAAAAGCATCCGATTATCTCAAAGTTAGCGTTATAAGCGCATGCTTATTTAACTTATCGAGTCTGCAGCACACAGGTGAAAGATCTGCGTTTGATACTGTACTATATCGACGCACTACGTAAGACGATTATCTCCTGTGTGTTCCTGTTCTCCCGTTAAGAGTTCAATCTCATCTCTAAACTCCATTACACGAAGCCGCTCGCAACTTCGCCTCGGCGTAGAACGCTGTTAACGACGTAAAGTTCAACAGAGTCGTATGAAAGTTAGGCGAATTGCTTCTACAAAATGTTACAATGTAACGAAGCGTGTACGCTGCGGTGTGTTATCTTATAACAATGTTGAGATTGTAGTGTCATTAACAATGTAAGTAAACCATAAATGTTCAGTTATCGCTTTACGTGTCATAACTTTGTAACAATATTTAAATGCAATTGTTACGAGTCATATTAGGACCTGTAACATTAATATATGATTCCGACAGCCACGCAGAGTCTTCATCTAATCATCACAAAACTAAAATGCTCCTTTTTAAGCGAGGTGTAAGGGGTAATATATGAATCTCCATTAATGACCGTGGAAAATAACCATTTTCGTAATATATATTTATATAATATAATATATAAATAACCTATATAATAGCATAATATTTAAAATAGGATTGTGTTGCTGTTAATGAAATAGATATAATATATTCACGACAAAGCCGCCGTTCGATAGCGAAGGTAGCAATTTAAAATCAAACGCTATCTAGTATCTCGCTACGACGATCACGTAGCAACCACTACGAGCGCGTAGCACTGCTACGTTCGTAAGCTATCGCTACGTAAAATATTATTACGCTATTTACGACGATAGAACTGAGCATATTGCAATCTACGGAGATAAGTTGGGTGAGGAAAAGTTAATGTAACTGCTCTGACAGACAATTCGTTAACATCATCATTATCATCATCATTATCATCATCATTATCATCATCATTATCATCATCATTATCATCATCATTATCATCATCATTATCATCATCACAATCAACATCACACTCGTTATCGAGGGCTTGTAATTTTTATAAGGCGTAAGTATACCAATACTGTATACCTTTCAAACCGGAACACAGCAGTCGTTTAACTGTTGTTTGGTGTCAGTAAGAGGGTCGTAATCAGGGTCATGATCTAGACAGAGAAGGAGTATACCACCTAAAAAGTAGTAGACAGCCCATTGTTGGACATAGGCCTCTCCCAGTTGGCACAATCGCCACGCCAACGCGTCTTAGACGCTGTCGTCCGTCATGGGTGGTGCATTACTTGAGATGGTTAATCCGCCATCTGTCGGAAGCCGTGAGGTTTTCATGGCTTTTCCCTTAGTCGACTCATAAGACACCCGTGGGAAGAAAGGGGTAGGCAGATAGATTCGCCACTACCACACGGCCATGTACACACACACTACCAATATCGCGGTAAATATAGTAATATATTGTAAAGGATCAACACGCGGCCTGATGACCTCATTATCCATACGGACAGACGTATCGAACCGATAGTATTCGGGCAACGGGTTAGTCACAAAAACGTAACACGAACCGACATCCCCATTACACAACGTCCCATCCACTCCGACAGTTGGCCGGTCGCCAGGCGCCGGCGCCAATGCAGCGCCGTCTAGTCTACGTTAAAAATGTCAGTAAAAGTACCAGCAGCAGCATACTCAGTTGACAACCGCCGTGATGGTGTTGTCGTAGGTTTTCGTCGTAGTTCAAAATCGGTACGAGGAAAACATCACCGTCATTACTGAGAACTAGGCACTCTTCTCGCAATCAATACAATGCGCCGACACAACGACAGACACGAACCGAGACAATTAGGTCAATGCATCGGTGAAATGGGACGGAGAAGCTTTCATTTATATAAGTATTCAAAGCGATATCAAAATTAAACTCGTTACAGTTTGTAGACCGAATACTTTTCGAAAATACCGTGTTATTTATCTCATAAATGTCATCAAACGTCCCACATGTTTAGGTTGGAGGAAAAGCTAATACAAAGATTTTTAGTATTCCTATTGCATCTGTCTGTTTGCGCACGCCTCACGATATACCGGATGATTTCAATTCTCACTGACTTACTCACTGTAAGATATATAACAATTTTATGTTACTTATCTCACAGATTCACTTAAAAAAATATCTTATTACAATTTCACTATATTCATATATTACTAAGAATACAAATCAAATATCATGCTTATGTGAAATCCATTTCAAAGACAGTACAACGAGCGAAAGAAACCAGCCTCAATAGCCGAGTCATTGGGGGATCTGTGTCAGGAGCCGACATATTTATATATGTACATATTGTTTTAGTATATAATTAATGTATGAATTTTATATAAAAAGCGTATTAATGTGTTATCCTGTGCATTAAATCTTTATTTTGTTTTATCTATTCTGTAACCGCCTTCGATGTTCTATCACTCCCGAAGGTCGACTGGCAGAGAATGCTTTTAGCATTATGTCCACCTTTTCATCATATACTGTACTCTTATATGGTTCAAAAAATATTAAATAAATAAATAAGTGGATCCCTATAACGGATGGCAGCTAGTACCAAGTAGTTCCAAACTTAACCCCGGCAACAGCAGCTACTGGCTCAACCTTCTCCCATGTGCTCCACGGCTGGGAACAGATGGTGCATGTGGAGGCTGGTCTGCTCTAGTTCGCAGTGCACTTGTGCTTTCATTTAGCAAATCGCTATATTCTTGTGGCACGCGTTCAGTTGCCTATGGGACCACCTACGGGGTTTCTTTCGTCTGCTTCTTCTCCGTCGGAGGAGCAACATTACGAAACGGTGGTAGATTTATCTTTCTTACGCCGAAGACGAAATAATTTTCATTCATTCATTTCACATTGTTCCAAATAAATTCTGGTGAAAAATTTATAGAAATAATAAATGTAAAAGTACATATGTTTGTATGTTTGTTACACTCTCAAAGGACTGAATTTTTTTTATGGGAAAGGCGGCAAACGAGCAAGCGTTTGTTCACCTGGTGGTAAATGATTACCGTCGCTCACGTACATCCGCAACACCAGAGGTGCTGAAGGTGCGTCGCCGGCCTTTGGCCTCCGGTTACCTCACTCACCGAACGAAACGCAGAAGCACAATATACTTCTACTTCACGCCGGTATTCTGCGAGGCAGTGGTAACGAGCCGGTCGAGCCGGCCCATTCGAGCAGCAGCAAAAGCCGCCGCTTGGCTCTGTCACGTTCATCTGCATTGAACTCACCCATCGCGCAGCGACGAGGTTACATCATCACGCCGCAATGCCGGGAGGGGGTGGCTGGACGCTTGCCAAGCGCCGACGCCGGTGATACCGTGCAAGTTGTTAACGACATGAAAAATCGCTCCTGTTTCCCCCGCTCTAACATTCGCCGCCTGTGCGTAAATATCATTCCACTTCCGACTCTCATGTTCATCGTGAGGTGTGTGCATTAGGAATGTGTGTGGACCAAGTTCTTGGATAGAGGGTAACGTACGCGGGATAATCCTTTTCTATTATATGTTTAATATAAAAAATCGAATGTAGTTGCTACGTGTCGTAGCAATGTACATTATATTGTCATGTCACATCAAGGGTTAAGACAGATTTCATTATTAATCACATTAACTGGCATTTGCTTATCCCTGAGACTCTATATTGTATAACCATGCTAGTTAAGATTAGTCGTTGAAAATTAACATTCCATTCGAAAACAAAGAGACTTTCAATACCACAAAGATTGTTTATTAAGCTAGATTTAGAAAATGAATAATAGACATAACAAGAAGTCTCCAACTTATTACTGAAGATCGTATAAGTCTCAGGGAATGTCATCCAAACTTTGAAGACCAAAATCTTCGTAATGAATACACCCGAGTTACGAGAGAAGATGATTGTTCTTATAATTTTACAATTTACTTTTAATAATCTTTTATTCGAAAATGTTTTTAAATCAAAAGTATCATTCAGTTCGATTGATTCAGATCGAAGATCTTGAGAGTATGTATGAAGAGGAAAGGAGGTATGTACGTAGACGCCTTTTAAGTAAGTAATACACGTTTTGCTCCGAATAAAGAAAGATAAAAGAAATTGAATAGTGTAAGGATAGGAGCTCGATTTGTAGAATTCCAATCGCAATAGGTCAGAAGCGAATTAACCAAAATGGGAGACGACTAATGGATTTATGAAATCAAATATCAATTCAATTAGCCTTACTGTAGGGTCGCCATAAATATGGCAACACAACCGGAGCATTCGCAAATAAATATGAATATAGTTTAAAATACTAATACGCAGGCGTTTCTGGGAAGAGTAGAGGAACCACTTTAATCAGGTCCTCGACATCGGTTGAAATGAATAGGACTCTGTTACCACCAATCTTAGAAGACCAAACTCGATGGCATTGTTCTCGATTTACAATACGTGTGTTAAATTTCAAACAATTCGAACGTCTGAAAGTGGGCGTAAATTTAATTGAAAGATTCCATTACATTCATACATACATACATACACACATGCATACAAGTCAAGCTAATAAAAAACGTGTAATAATAAAAAGGCTATCATGAAGAACGTAAAGTCGAAGTCGTAAGAAACTTCAATCCGTGAAGCTTTAAACCTAGTAAAGCCTTGTGGTCAGGGCGCTCACTTTAGTTTCATAGAGCGCGAGTGACCTGGATTCGATCCCCGGCGCTGTGTTTACTCCGTGCTCAGCGGTGAAGGAGGACATCGTGAGGAAAACTGTATTTCTGACAAATAATAAAAATATTATTTCGTTGATATGTGAAGCCCGTCGCACCGAACTGGAGCAGCATGGCGGGCCCTTCCCGGCCTCTAAACCATCTCCGATACTCGTATTTGAGAAGGAGGCCTTTGCCCAGCATTGGACACTCACAGGCTGCTACTCTAAACTAGCCGTGCGGTAGTCGCATAAGATCTGCCACCCCCTTTCTTCCCGTGAGCGTCGTAAGAGATTGACTCTCTTTATGTATATATTATATCTATTATATCATGGCAATCTCCGGAGAAAGTCGGACGATGTGGCTCCCAAGCAGTGGCGTGTCATCTCCCGGAGAGGGTTGATTGCGTAAGTCGTGTTTAGCTTCGCTGAGTATTACCAATAGAAAATCCATAATCTCTGATAGGCGTGCTTATAGAAACATAATCAACGTGTACCAGAACATGACATAGCGGATGGTCACCACAAAACACGGTCACGCGGAGAAGCAACGCTCCCAAACGGGACATGTCCCGGGTTGTGCCGGGGCGAATGGTCGCCCTACTCTACGATGAAACGTTGTACATTCTGTCACCCAATTACTTCGCGTAGGAGGCCACCCACAATCGACTAATCGAATAAATGAAGCAGAGTATAGATACCTTGCGTTGGAGTGCACGGGGGTCTTCTCCCCACGCTTTATTAGAATCGAACCTAAGGTCTGATCTGCGCGAGGTCCTTTCACCATAATTGATATACTTTTAGCCATCGACAGGACAAGGACAAATCATTCTTCGGTTGCTCTTCCCTTTCAGGAAACGAGACACACCGATAGAATATCAAATTGAATTGAATGATAATAAGGTGAAGATGCTTAAGAAAAGCTCCGATTGTAACCTAAAAGCGTTAATCGAGTCTTCGACTGTCTGAGTTGGCTATTTTGAAGAAAGGATAGATTATTACCAGATTCAAAAGCACGTAGAAAAAAACCGGACTAAAAGGAATCCAAGAACCCAATTAAATGAAATGTTTCAATACGCTCGGCCGTAGAACGCATTAGCCGCAAACCAGAGGCTAATCTAACACATTAACGGCCCCTATTCACTACAGTACTTGGACCCCTTAATAAAAACCGACGGGCAAATATTTCCAGCATTTCACTGAAGTTGACATATGGATGATTAATAGTGTTAATGGAAAAATCTAGCAGTTGGCAAAGGAACTTTAGTTTTATGCCCAATTTCAGGCACGGTAAATGTAAAAAAGTGGTTAAGTCGCAGCCTGTAAGTGCCCACTGCCGGGCGAAGGCTTCTCAAATATCTGAGAGGGTGTAGGAGCCGGGAATGGCCCGCCACGCTGCTCCATTGCGGGTTGGCGGGCTTCACATGTCCTCGAAATAATATATATTTTTTTATTATTTCTCAGACACGCAGGTTTCCTCACGATGTTTTCCTTCACCGCCGAGCACGTGGTAAAGACATCACTTAAAATTGCTATTAACAATTTTAGTGGCGCTGGCAGCGGGGATCGAACACAGGTCTCTTACGCTCTATCATACTAAAGTGAGCCCCTCACCACTAGGCTACCACGGCTCACACGATAGTCTAATTTCTAAAAGATCATCAACACAGGAAACCTGCGTGTCTGTGAATTAATAAGAAATATTTGCGAAGCCCGCCGGTTTGAAAACCCCTCTCAGATATTTGAGAAGGAGGCCCAGCAGTGGGCACATACACGCTGCTACTTTACTTTACGTTTTTTTATTTTTATTTATATAGGATACCAGCGGCACATAAATTATTACATTATCATAATAATAGATTCGTACAGTAGAGGTTCCGATCTCGGTGACACACAGAATAATATAGTAAAAGTAAAATAAAACGAACAGCCATGCTGTTAATAATAAAAAAATTACCATAAATTAAATAAATTAATGACAATAATCCAAATTACAGTAGGAGAAGACAATTGTTAGTGGTAACTTTCAGTCTTAAAGAACATCATCCGAAAAAATTAATCACTTAAACGGGTCTCGACAACAATTTGCAATACAAAGAATCTATCTTCGCCATCTGTCTATCTAATCGTATATAAGCGAAACACTATCTAAAGCTTAAATAAAAATTAGGTATACTTAAACATAGTGTGTCTCCATTTAAGCAAACTAAAGTTCGTAGCGAACAACCTCGGTTCACAGCCTTGTAACATATAATTACCAATCTACAAAGGGAATTTCCGGCCTGTAATAAACTAACTTAGCTATTTTATATTCACGATTGTTTGAATAACTGCCATCAAAGATAAATTGGTTGCGCATAAATCGACCGACAAAAAAACGCAGAGTAATGACAGGCCTCTACTTGGCACACGGAGCTCAAACAACTCGCTGTAATTATCTGTCGTCGATGAACTAAAGTACAAAATTGCTGTATGATTTAAAAGTTGGCCGCGTATCGACAACTTGGTTCTTCGTCGATGATAGATGTAGTTGTCTATGGTTATTGCCATCGCTCACCACCGGATGGACTGTGTGCGTCTATAAATATTATATAGTTTAAGAAACAACAAACGCACACAAGACTTTTTAAAAAAGGATTATTATAATATATGTGTTGGCATCTATGTCGTTAAGGAAAATCACTTTTCAAGATGGCGCTACTGCGCATACAATCCATCATCGCACTATGAAAGTTTCTACGCGTCATGACATATATACAAGATTCAAATAACACTCTGGAGGTATATTAACTTGCGGGCCTCCTGCTCGCGAGTCTCTACCGATGTAGCTGTAAAGGCCACTGGGCCAACAGCAGATCTATCGTGGGGGGTTTTAGTCGGTCCGGCATCTTCAATGCTGATCTCGACATTAACAATAGGTGGCGGGAGGAGCACCTTTCCCCCACGTTAAACTAAAAAAAAAAAACTCTGGAGGTATAACTTGCGGGCCTTCTGCTATCAAGTCTCTACGGCTGAAGCTGTAAAAGGCCACTGGGCCAACAGGGTTTTATTCGGTAGATCTTAAAAGCTGATCCCGTTATACATGCGGGGGAGCACCTTCCCCCGCGATAAACTAAAAAAAAACCCTGGAGGAGGAGGTGACGTCCTTCCCCCCCGGACAACAAACACACACCCTTATTTATCCTTTCACGCCTTCAACTGTATGTATATATTCACGTCTTGTTCCCATCGGGTTAGGCAGAGACAATCTCCTTCCACTTGCTACGGTCCTGACATACGTCTTTCGCTTCTTCCACTTTCATAAATCTTCGCATCCACGCTCGTTGGTTTTTAGAGTAGTCTTGACCTGGCCGTTTTTCAGAACGTCTCCGATTTGATCGTGAAATGTTCGCCCTGTGTCTTCTGCTCCTGACTCTACCATTCAATTGCCGTATGAAAATTAATACAAGCTGCCCAAGCTGTTTCTAAAATTTGTATTGTAAAAAAATAATGATTGTCTTATTAAAAAAAAATGAGAGGGGGATACCTACGGACTTTCTTACGCCTGTTTCTTTTCAGTCAGAAGAACCTCGTTACGAAACCGTGGGAGATAAAAAAAACACTCTTGACCTGTGAAATTTTTTTCCTATGTTGTAGAATAAAGATTTTGATTTGATTTGCACAAATCTCTGAGCGCACCCTAGACGTAAGGCCCATCCTTTGTTCCCTACTATTTAAAGCAATAAAGTTACAGCGTATAAACTTGCCCCTTCCGAGCACAAGCCCTCTCAAAGCCTTCGAGTGGGCTTTGGAGCAGGAGTCGGTTTTTAACCACATGGCCTCGAAAATGTCTCTCTCCACCGTTGAGCATGAACAGTTTTAAATTTAATGTATTTAACTGATGTAATGAACATACAAAACCATCTGCACGTGTTCAATACAATGAACAAAACGTTTCAAAAAGACAAATTATAGTCATTCAAATTTAAGACCTGAAAATTAAAATCAAGGAACTTGCCAAATATCTTTGGCACGCTACACGTTTTATATGAAACTATTATTTACGGATTTTATCGCATTTAATTTTGTTTTTATACTCTCGACGTTTCGAGTGCTTTACAGCATCCGTAGTCACGGGCTCGAAACGGATTACTTCGCTAATGACATACAAACACCAAGGCAATATTTTGAGCATAGTGATATTCAGCACCGATCTTATCATGCAGCAGCTGGGGATCGACTAACTGTTAATGTCCTCAACAAAAAGCCACTAATATTTGCTAACACAAAATAGTATGTAATCCTTGTTGCATCCGAAAAAGAAGTCAATTATATAATTGGAATCATTAATAATCTATTCAACAAAATGTACTTCACGCTTTTACTCTGCGCCAGTTACAGTCATCATCAGCATCTTATTACGCTGCAGCGAATTTAAAAAAAATGTTTGAGACGGATCTATGCTTTATGGTCGATCAATTTTTTTTTTTTACTTAGTGCAAAAAGTATATAAACCTCTCACCATTGGCCGGGTGGTTATAAATCGAAGTGCGAATGAAGGAAATGTCGTTACGGAGAGTTCAGTTGGCACGCCAACGGGAGACGCCACGTCGTATGAAGTCGTTTTATGTAGAAATCGTAATAAATGTAACGATCTATATTCGCCGTTATGTCTTCTTTTACGAGTGTAAGCCATTTGAAATGAGAAAACAAACTATACTTTCAGTCTTTCATTATTACTATTAACAATAGTCTGACGCGGGTTTGTCATAAACAGCGCATTGACTGTAATGTTAGGAAGAGAAACCCTCTTCCTAACTCCAATGAGACCGTGGTAGTTGCGCTCGGAAAACGTCGTGAGGAAACATGGATGTTTGAGAAATGTTATTTCGCAGACGTGTGGAGTCCGCCAACCCGTAATGGAGCAGCGTGGGGCGGGCCCTTCTCGTCTGCAAAACAGACACATATTTGAGAAGAAGGCCTTCGTCCAGCAGTGGGCATTTACAGGCTGTAAAACGATTAGTAAGTTGCTTCGAAAGCGCATTAGTTTTTGGTTAAAAGAAAAACTATCAAAACTTATATAAGCATTGAATGGTTTTTTTCGAACCGAGTCACTAAAGCAATACAATGCGTGTACACGCCAAAGCGTGACGTCAGAATGTTTGCCGGGACGGGGGTGCGCTGGGCGCCATGCTTGTCGAGATGTCAAAAGGGCATTAGTGTCATCGCGTGGTTCGTACGTACGCCGGTCCCACGCGTCATCATCATCATCATCATTTCAGCCTATCAGAAGTCCACTGCTGAACATAGGCCTCCCCCAAAGATTGCCACGAAGCTCGGTCCTGAGCCACCTGCATCCATCGACTTCCCGCAACACTGCGCAGTTCGTCACTCCATCTTGTGGGGGGTCGTGCGCCTACACAGCGTTTGCCTGTACGTGACTGCCACTCGAGAACCTTTTTTCCCCAACGGTTGTCAGTTCTGCGAGCTATGTGGTACGCGTGATTCGTGTTAATTACTGACCCCTAAATCAGGAGGGATAGAATAAGTGGAACAGACCGAAGGTAAGATCTCGCCCTAACAATGCGGATAAAAAAAAGGGGATATAACTTCGCTTGTAAAAGTCGACGATATTCCTATCGATTTAGCGCTAAAGCGCCCTACATCAAGCGTAGTCTCTGACGAAGTCTGCGGCCGCCGTGCCGTGCCTACCGAGATAAATATCAATTTATTGTTCGTTCCGTTACCGCTTCGTGAATATGAGGATTTATGATTCTGCTAACCTGATCTGAGTTATAACGAAAAAATATTCGACAGGATCAAATCATCCGCCGTTTTGCAAGATAAATATGAGATAAATTTCGTGTATGATAAATCAATCACTAGAAATCAATGTTAGTCACAATTCAGTTCCCGCTCGGGACTGGTATATGTATGGACTACAAATAATAAGTTCCCGGTCTGAGTGTTTGTCCGTGTGCAATATCTAAACTGCCTCCGCGGCCACAGGAGAAATTCCTACAGTGGGAGGTACTATCTTCAATAATTGACATGACGTAATATTCGTAGTCATTATGTCATATTGCAAATGTATCTATGATGACTTTGATTCATACTGAAGACAATTACAAAAGTTTCTCTGATGTCACGACTAGAGTACATTGTAGAATTACCCAAGTGTATAAGATTATCGATAAAGTTCAAAACATCGTACTCATATCGTACCTGTAATAAAATAAAACGGATCACGATAAAGATATGCGATAACTGAAACTATGTACTCACATTCTCCTCGACCGTCTTCTTGATCTTAGCGCTGGCCTCGCTGACCTTGGCGCCGGCTTTGTTCACCGCCGAGTACAGGAAGTTGCCCAGCGACTTGGCGCCGGCGACCGCTTTAGTAGTCACTGCAGAGTTACAGAGAGTGTCACAGGTGGAACAATAAAGTTATGAAGGGACCCTACCACTGTTAATTCATGTTTATTAGAAAGGAAGAAAGAAAGAAACATATATTGCACAAATACGCCACTCAATAACAAACAAACATTGCAACACTTTTAATAAAACAATTATTTAAACAAACAGTTTTTAGCGTCGCCTCCTCTAGACGCGTTGCGCGGCGCATGGGGCAAACAGACCACACTCAGCTTGATGATGCTGTTGAGACGAGACTACAGCGCTGGTTTCCAGCGGGCCTGTGTATCGAGTGACGTACGGACGTTCGTATAATTACGGGGAAAGTCCGCGTTATTTTCAACATTACGGAACTTAACTTAAGAAAGATCAGTAACAATAATAAAATGAAAACAAACTAACTATAATGAAGGATAAATACAGCATTGAAAAATTGTGTCCATGAGTTATGGGAGTTGTACTCTGTTCAGGAACCATACCGCGATACATAATTACATAAATATGGCGTAATCGCAGATATGTAATAATTAAAATAAAATTATCCACATCGAGCATTGGCTTAAACTGCTCTCTAGAATATAAGTCAAAGCAACTTCGAATGCAAAATAGAATGTATAAAGGTCCTCAAGAAAGATTAATAGAGATACGTTTTCACCCCCGGGGGGATTTCTATTGCCCCATAATTGGATTTGTAGCAAAGTAATACTTTGCTACGACTTGCACTCTACTATTTATTTATTTATTCTCTATTGAACCTTTACGAATCAGTACAGGACCAAATGGACGGACTTGATTCACTACTTATCTTACGTTAACTGTCTACTACCTGACATGGTCCTCTCCCATGTGGAGGATCTGACTTAATCGCCACGCTCGGTATGCGGATTGATGTTCTTACTTACCTTATTCACTGCCTGCTACTCGACATCGGTCTACTTAATTTTGGTCTAATAATTTCCGCGATGGTCATCCCGCCATCTGTCTGTAGGTATTCTCTTAGTCGACTCTAAGGACACCCACGGGAAGAAAGGGGGTGACAAATTCTCCAGCCTGTGTGAATACACTCTAAAGTAATTCGACTTCATTGACGCGCGCGGATAACTCGCCGTAATCATTAGATAACCTCATTGGATTGAATGTAGGCATTATTTTTTAACACTGTATCAGAAGGTTCAACTACAACATGTTAAATTAGACTTTAATCATAAACAGGGAAAAAATCTCCAGGATTTTTTTTTTCTAAGCAGACGAATAAGAAAAAACTTATGAGGATCAAACGGCCTTTGGGAAATCACGTTGGTGAAAATTTATAGAAAGAGGTTTATATTTCTTATACCTAACACTAACGTTTCGTTCGTTGGTTATACTTCGTAAACTCAATTCTAGAACAGTTTTATTTTCTTTAACGTTTACACATAAAGCTCGTGGTCAAAATTCGACAATTCTTACCTGAACGCTACAAGGAGTGGAAATGGTTAAAGAGGAAGTTACCCCGTACAGCGTAGCGCCTTTTGTGTTGGAAGAATAAACCTTCAGTCAATTCTAGTTATACAAAACATAACACAGTTACAAACAAAAATAAAACAAATATATAAAAAAATTAAATACTAACGCTCTTGCATATCAGGCACTTCGATAGCGTCAACAGAGAACAACTTTTTATATTCACCACCTGGAACTGTGCAACATAAAAAAATAATAAATAGCGACTACAATAACACCAAATGACAATCGAACAGTGTCTTCCGACCCCAGGTTTTACAGCACTAAAACAGGATAATTAGGACTGATTACAAATAAAACTTACAATAAATCTCTAAGCGCACAATAAAACCAGACTAGAAACAAACAGCTTCATTACATAGCGTGCATATCATTAGGGAACAAATAGGGACTAAAGGTTGTGCCCTGTGGTACTACTGCGTGTACACTTGATTTTTGTTCAAGTACCGCGGGATAGTACATTTCTACGCAATGGCTGGTGTAGATATACCGACAAATGCGCTTTGTAATAGCATCGCTAATAGATAGTAGGCAAAGGGTCGATTTCTTAAACTGACTGAGCATTTGACTAAATTGTAATTTTATATCGACCGATCAAAAAGGATTTTTAGAAATAATTCGATTAGGGCTGCAAGGGTAAGAGCCGTAAAATAGTTCTATGTATATACACATATATTTTTTTAACTACGCTATTGAAAACAAAACATTAAAAAATTAAATGTAATCTAAAAACGAATATTATATCTTCTACTAATGAGCAATAACGTCTACAATCAACGTACCATTTCCGACTCCACCTGCCTGCTCCTCCGTAGGAGTGCCGCCTGTGGATGCTGGTCTGCTGTCTGCTCCACCGGTAGCGCTGCGTTCAAATAATCCTTATTATGACAAGCATACTAAAATGTATCACTTGTATAATATTATAACAGAGATACGTACAGAAACGACTCTGTGTGTGTATGTTGTGTGAAAGGAACAAAGCGGTGATAGTTCAGAGATAGATTAGAACCATATTGGTGTTATAAGGGATGTGAGGATTCCCCCTAGTATCTTTTTCTCCAAGTGTAAACTCAATTGCACGTGGTGTACACCCCGCTAGCTAACAAACAAGACTCAGAAGATCGAATGATGGCGGAAAATAAATAATGGGGTGCAGCATCACTAGTGCAAGTGCTTTCAGAAACTTGTTAAGCAGGTTAGTGAAATGAAAACCTTTCAACAATCGTATACATGTTTGAAGAACCGGCCAAGAGGGTATGATTATAAATTTTGTGCAGCATGAGTGAGAGTAGTCAATGCTGGAGAAATGCGACCGCATTTAGTGTGACGCTGAATGATATGGCTAGAGAATTTCTGGTTTGCAAGACGATGTTAACACCATGATTAGGAAAGAAAAGGTTCGGTGGTTTGGGCATGTAAAAAGAATGAACGTGGAAAGAGTGATAAACCAAATTTATGCTGCAGGAATAATAGAGTCGGCAAGGGACGCCCCAGACGGAAGTTTATCGACCGAATTGGCGACATATTGAATAAGAGCCAAATCAAGAGTACTCATAACCGACGAGCATGTATGGATGTAAAAGATCGAGCCATATGAAAGTCTATAGTATCACAAGCGAGAGAGTTTACGTTTAAGTTTTACAATAATTTTTTTTTGGCACCACTCAACGCAGCCAAAAGATCGACCGCAGCCGCCTTTTCGTCTAGCGTTGGAACGCGACGAGTGACGAGTTTCGTCGCCGGGTTTGCTCCAGATGATAATGAGATTTTCAAGGCTTTCCTTTTCACTCAGTCGCCGCCACGACATCCACGGATAGAAAAAGATAATTTCACATCTGTCTACACTGTAACCGTGGTAGCCTAGTTGTCAGGGCGCTCTCTTTAGTGTCATAGAGCGCGAGTGACCAGGGTTCTATCCTCGGTGCCAGCACCACTGAAATTTTTATTAACAATTTTAAGTGCTGTATTTACCACCAACGGTGCGGGAAAACATCGTGAGGAAACCTGCAAGTCTGAGAAATAATAAAAATATTATTTCACAAATATGTGAAGCCCACGAACCCGCACTGGCAGCGTGGCGGGCCCTTCCCGGCTCCTAAACCCTCTCTGATACTAGTATTTGAGAAGGAGGCCTTTGCCCAGCAGTGGACACTTACAGTCTGTTACTTTACTTTACTTCACTATTACACAGTATTTGTGATTCATATTTGATTTTCTGTTGTCTGGTTGTGCCCGTTGTTCTGAAACCACGTTCGAGACTGTCGACCGACATACAATGGTCGGCACGATATATATATTAATCATCGGTATTATCGCATTGCAGTGAGGAATTATATTCTATTTTATTTCTGAATCCGCGTCCCACGGGGCGTACGCTGCGAATCAATAAGCGCTACGGCTCCGGGATACCCAAATAATGTAGTTGTCGTGCGCAACGCAATGTACCGTGATTATATTCGCGTTTTAAGTACTTTAATATTTTATTATTTAGATATTCGTTGAGTGGTTTTGGTTCATCATCATCATCATTTCAGCCTATCACAGGTCCACTGCTGAACATAGGCCTCTCCCAAAGATTGCAACACTGCGCAGGTCGTCACTCCATCTTGTGTGGGGTCGCGTCCCACACTGCGTTTGCCTGTACGCGGCTGCCACTCGAGAACCTTTTTTCCCGGTTGTAAGTTCTGCTAGCTATGTGGCCGCCCATTGCCACTTCAGCTTGCTGATCCTTACGGCTATGTCGGTTACCTTAGTTCTGCTGCGGATATCATCGTTGCAGACTCTATCACGCAGAGAAACACCGAGCATAGCCCTTTCCATAGCGCGCTGAGCATCTTTGAGCTTCCTCATACGGTGGTTTTGGTTAAATGAGGATAAATCGAGAAGCAACTCTCATTTACAGGTGTTACAATATCTCAATATTACTCTTCTTCTTTCTTCTTCCATATCTGTAGTGTTTAATATTTAAGGCTTATAAGGTAGCAGTTTATTTGCCGCCACCCGCATTCTCATAACGTCGACGTCATTACTAAATACAGTCAGTCTTCCGATAGCCCATGTTTCATTGAATACATCACAATATTAGTCTGTAAATGACCGCAGCCTTTCCATGAGGACAAAGACACAGTGCCGATACCTTCGCAGCAGTCCTGCTGCTCCAAATCACCAGTCTAGGATATTACTGGAGCCTCCCATGTTTCTTAGCAGGGTGCACCACGTCCCGATGAGGTTGCCGTTTGCAGAAAGAGATGGTAAATTCCTCCTTACATCCATTACGTTATAAAATTTTTCAAACAATGGAGTGAATATTTTTTACGCCGCCAATAGACGACAACGTGCGTTAGTGGCCGGACGTAAATAACCCCAAAATCAATACACAACTTTATGAATAATAGAGTGCGTTCGCTTTGATTCAATGTGTTCATATATCGGTGGCGTAAAAAAAATCATGATGCTAAATTACACAATTGATCAAAGTTCCAAGGACCTATAGAATGTATCTATACGTAACTTTATATGGTTCTAGTTCCGGAAATTAGAAAGATGAATAAACGCTGTTGAGTCGGGGCGGGTCCTTGTTTTTATTTTACCTTAATGTACGTGTATATTACGTCACTATAATTTCGTTCATTTTTAGCCTCTCAAAGTATACGTAAGGAAAAATTTCCTTTAAATATTTAATCTGCAAATATCCGATGACTATTTTCGTCTATGAATATTGATTTCCACGAAAACTATAACTAAGTCTTATCCTTTGACTTCCCTCACGACCTTTGACAGTGAAAGCTTAACCACCAAACCTAAGCCGGCTTACGTAATAGTTGAATTTTCCTCAATCAAAATCCAGGGTATTTTACCCAAGCTACCACAGCCAAGAGAGAATAAAACAACTCTTTTCAACAAATCCCATGAGCTGCACCCTGCGTAACGGACGGAAAAGCTCTGGCGATCCAATAAAAAGAAGTCCATTCGAATATCCCGAACTAGTCACATCACCAGTGTGAAAGCAACACCACTGCGCTCACCAATCAGCTCCCCCAGCTTGGTGAGTGTGAGCAAACGTTATATGTATGGCACGCCCAGCTTTAGTTGACGCTTTTATGGAAAGGCAGTGGAGGAGACTGTAGTTCGATCCCCTATATCGAGGGGCTTTCAGCGACTAGGTTTTAGAAACTTATACACGATGTGCCCCTGTCTTCGACACTAGACGACAACTAGCTCATCACCTGTCATTGTCCCAAAATAATTTAGTTTTATCTTTATGGTTATTTCGCTGTCTGTACAGGACAAAGCGATCTTTGTGATATTTCTGTAATAGACTTTTCCGACACTCACAGGATGAGACGGGATGGCCGACTCTCTTACGTCACACGTTAACGAATGTCAACGATGACGTTTGATTACGTGAAAGGTTTTTTTTTTATTTTGCTTACAACTCACAAAGAAGCATAAATTTTTCTCGTTCTATACACATATATTTTTATTTATTTTGTTCCGTGTGCTTCTACGGCCAGCTACATCCGAAATGTGGATGACTGAAAAATTTACCACAACCAATGATAAAAATGTAAATAAAAAAGTTATTCAACTATAAAATGCACAACAATGACAAATAAAAATGAGGTTTGAGCAGAATTAATGAGTTCACAATATTTTTTAACAAGTAAATTCTTTCTCTTCTTTTTTTTTTTGGTTGGTTGATGTACAATGACCTTGATAAAATGATCAGTAACAATTACACATTGTTCTAAATGACAAAGTCAATTTACTTTTCTGCAAAAATGGTAAGTTTTTTTTAAACTGCAACAAAAATGTATTTTTCATTAATAAACCAAAGGATGTATATAAAATATACAACACAATGTTAATAGAAAATTTGAAAAAATGATGAATTAATAATGTTATACAAAACATACTCTTTTGTTTCTCTCAAAATAGACACGAGCAACGAAATTTTATATGCGTAAAGTAAAAGAAATAAAAGTGCAAAATTTTTGTATTACAGATCAGTGCTGGCAAAGCCAAATAAGATTAGAAAAGCAATGCCAATCCCCATAAGCTATGCTATGATGCCGACACAATTTGAACATTTAAAAGCAAATTATTGTTTTTAAAAATATTCTTTTTAAAATATATCTTTCTTACAAAGTTTCTTAAAAAATATTCTTACAAAGGATATTTGGTTTTTTGCAGAATATTTTTAAGTTTGTAGTGTGTCATTTCAATTTCTTTTCTATTTACATATACACATAGTATCAGTAAATTAGTGGTAGTTTTATAGACTTATATCCATTTGATATAGATATTATTTAAAATTGAAAATTTGACTCAGAAATAACACACATGTGAAGAGAAAATTTAAATAATTATGTAACAAAAATTGTGCAACTCATTGCCTCTGCCTAGCCCTCATACCTATTATACCTAGAGTTATCATCATCATCCTTCCCCTCCAGTTTTGCTTCAGCAGTCTCGGCAGGCTCTGGAGCAGAGGCTTCTACAGCATCGGAAGGTGCTGCTTCATTTTTCCTGAGACCTGGAATGGGTATTCCAGATCCGAGCCAACCAGTCATCTGTGACTTTACATTGGTGATCAGATCCAGCTTGCTGCCTCCTTTCGTAGGACTGTAAAAAATACAAAGAATTAATATTCATTACAATTTTTTTTTTAAATGTAAACCTGTCATGTTATGTCATGTCATAGTTATATTGTTGCATAATTGCAAATATTGATTTGTCTGCATCTTTTGATATGAAAAATGTTTTAAATTGTTTTAAAAAACATCTAATCATTAAGAGCTATATTTTCCTTCTAATTTTACAATGAGTAGAGTGAATTCTAATTAATGTTAATCAGAAGGGACACCATGTTTAATTTCTCCCTTTCAAATTTATGAATTTTGACCTCATTACACACTGGATCAATATATTATGCAACATTATAAAGAAAAGCAAAATCTTATTACATAGCTGATATAATTTATTTATGTACAAAATCAGAAATAAAAATTGGCTGCTAATGAACTGATAAAGAAACTATCCTTATACTTAAAGCATACTGCTATCAAATGACGACAGAGACCTAAAAAAGATTATTTATTTCTACTATTAGGAGTGCAATATATTAAAATTTAGCATTTAGTATAAATAAAAAAAAAGTAAGATAATTGTAAACAAAGAAATTGCATACCTTTGTTTTTCCCCTTCCGTTTGTTCTCCGGTAGCGTCCTTGGTTGGGGTGGGCACCTCTTCGTCTTGGGGCTCGCCCTTCGCCGCTCCCATCCAAGAAGAAACCTGATTTGTGAGTCCTGAAAACATTTTCACCTGCACTAGCTAATCAACTACACGATACACAAGCACAGTCTTACTACGCCGCGACAGCTCCAGACATGACACGCGCGAAAGGTCTACAAGACGGCTGTGGAAAGCGTGATCAGCTGAAACACTAAATGGAGCACCGCAATCGACCAGAGTACATCGACGAAGTCTTCATTGCGCATGAGAACTTGCGCAGCTTGCGTTATTTGCTAGTTGCAATTTGCAATAATTCAAAAACGTCAAAGCTGTACCATTCTCGACAAATCAATGCGATTGTCAAACGTCAAAAGTCAAAACTAAATTGACAAGTCGCTACATTTTTTTTTTTTACTTGTACTATTGATAATTCGTATGAAGTAGTCTGTAACTGAATACATAATCTAGAAGAACTCATTACTTCCCATTAGGCATGGAAATTATAGTTACTTTTGTTTCATTATAACGACTATGATAATTTATTGTAAGTATTTGTGATAAAAATCTTTTATTATATTATAAAAAAAATTAAGTGGGTTTGTAGATTGGAGGTTAACTGTTGCTATGTATTCTTTTTATTTGTTTTACAAAGAGTACTGGCACACGGTATAAAATTATAAATTATTTTTATTTTGTAACGCTAAAGAAGTATAACTTCTTACGTGCGTGCGTTTTTTTAATACTTTTGTTCATGTTCATTTCTTCTTGAGTTTTCTTTTATAACAATTTTTATTTTTTACACAGGATATAATTTGCACTTCTTAGCTTTTCTGGGATTTTTGTGTAGTAATAATTATTGAAAACATTATGATTATATGTTAGTGGCTGTATGTATATATTCACGCCTTGTTCCCAACGGGGTAGGCAGAGACAATCTTTTTCCACTTGCTACGGTCCGCTTCTCCTACTTTCATCAATCTTCGCGTGAATACTTACATACATACATAAGTTAATGCCGAACTAATAAGGAAAACTACAAACAATTACACTATGTATTTACACTATTTACCTACTTATTAACAAAAATATTTACAAATATTATTAATTAACGATACTACTAAAATTGTTATCGATACGGAGTTGCGGCACCTACAAATAGAATGCAATTAAAACAATTTCTATTATTCTCATTGTTATAATAACTTCACGTAAATCGAAGAGAATTATTCATAATAAGTCATTATTAATGTCAGATGTACTCTTTATAAATTTTTGGCACCAAAATAAAAAAAAAAAATTATTAAAACAAACAGCAGGCTTAACCTATTCCTACGTATATCTTTTCAATTGTCACACTTATGATACATTATTAATTGCTCTCCTTTTTTCATGTTTAGCAAAATTCACTCCTACAATGGCAATTCATGAATCGTGACCTATTCTGTTCAAGTCGCCCATTGTATGCATGCACTTAGTACGTTGCATGGCGTTGAATTATCATAAATAAATATATCTTTTACTGTTAGAAGGAAAATATTGTCAGTATTAAAACAAATTGGTTATTAGTGCCTATTTAAACTAAAAAAAAATTGGTGTAATATGTGTAAACCGCATCTAACGAAAATATAGCTAGAAAATCTTGTTATCGGTAATTTGTTCGACGGGTATATTAGGGCACGTTTTGTTAATTGTCAATTGGCATATAGTCTGTCTCTATAATGTCTGTGGACGCCATTTACAAATCGTTTTTATATTGAACGGGTTATTCGGTTATTTCTTTGTAATTGAAATATGAGAGCAAAGCTTAACATTAATCTTGACTTTGAGCCACAGAACTCTTAGCAGAATGAGAGCTCTTCATGTTAATCTATGCTCTACCTTAGCAGAGCTGTACATCCATGTTCGAACTGTTGCGAGATGGTTGCAACTCTATAGTCAAATAATAAATTGACATTTGACATTGACAATGCATAGAAAATTGTGACGTTTTCAACTTGGATATTTTTATGCATAGGGTTTTTGTTTTGTTTGTTTAAATGTAATTTAATAACTATCTCAAAGTTACTTACACCAAATGTAGTGAATAGCTACGCCAGTAGTATTAGGCTGTTTTAGCGACAGTGATTCAATAGATAAGATCATAATCACAATATGACGGAGACGCGTCGCTTGCAACTTCATCTCGGAAAATGTATTGAAGATTTAGATAAACTACACAATGTTCCCGACTTGAAATCAAAAAGAGCCAACATGTAAGTAGATTCGCATATCTAAGGCTTTAGAAATTTAATTTTATAGACGTAAAACTTAACAATAATTGCAGGTTATGCAAAACTGCTCAGAAACTGTTTGAGAAAGCCGAGGAGGAACGTAATAGAGGCGACGAGGAAAATTCGTACGTTTATTACATGAAATATCTTCGTGTTATAGCATTCATCAGCAAGGACAAGGAATATATAAAAGAAAAAACTTACTACAATAACATGCTTGGTGCCAAGAACCCAAATAAAGCTATTGATGCTGCTGAAAAACTGAAGAATAGTCTTATTGAAAGGTTTGGAACACTGTCAAATATAATTTTTACATTTAATAGATGTCTCTTGTGTGCAGACAATGATAAGATATATTTGAGTTGTTGGTCAGATAGCTTCAAATGAAACTCTCACATAAGTCAATTAGTATAAAAGAATGTTAATAAAGCAGAATGTGATTAAGATGCCAGTGATCATTTCTGAAATAAGCAATAAGAAGTTGAGGAATTTAATCAGTATATTTAGACATAAGAAAAAGAGCTTTTTACTTTATTGAGGAAAGTTAAAATATTGTCAATGACATATGTCTATCTTATGATTGACATGATTCTGTATGTGGTAGAGTCAAGCGGCTGTGTTTGCTGCTGTTTGAATGGGCCACCTACACCAGGTTTGTACCATGGCCTCATAGAATACCGGCATGAAGTAGAGACAACTTGAGCTTCAGCTTTTTGTTCAGGCAATGTGGTCAAAAGCCCTCTTTCCCTCCACCTTCCTCCTTTCTCCGTGCCCACTTCCTCCTCACTATTATCAAATATCTCTTAGGGCAGGCAAGACATATATCAGTGAAACATAGCAATGTTTTCAGAGGCTTGTAATCATTTATGGACCTAATTGCATTCCATTTTCCTTCATTATAAAGTCTTGTTTTTTTATTATTGCAAGTGTATCTTTTTCAAAATGCCTTTATATGTTTTTATTTCAAAGGATTCAAATATTACTAGATTATATTATAATATTTTAGAGACGGGTGTAACCTACTCTGTGAAATCTATTGCAGATAATTATTGATATGTTACAAAAATAGAACTTGTTATGAAGCGTGACAGGTTGTATAAACAAGAGAAAGTTAATTACTTATTATTGTACAATGGGATTTGTTTCATTGTCAGTTAGTAGTACGATATAGACTATATACTACTGGTGTTTTTTAGAATTGGATAATGACTTTTTTCTCTTTCCTACCTTGTTACTGTTATAGCCGGTATTGTACACTAATCATGCACTGTGATCCTGTATGTCAGTTCTGCTCGAATGTTACTGCCTCTTGACATAAAGGATCTTCTTGTTCTTTATGTAAAATAACAGAGTTTCAATAGAGATTTAAATTGAAACATTTGTTTTCAGACTCGAAGACTACTTCTACCATTACAATATATTTTAAGCACTACAAGTTACAGTTATTTATTTTTCTCAGATATTCCAAAGAGCAGAAAGCAAAACGGTTGCATGATATCAAGGAGAATGAGATGATTAAACAGAAGATAGATGAGAACAGAAAGAAAGCTGTTGAAGCTATTGCTGTCCATGAGCAACCACAACCTTTAGGACTTCCGGGTAATTAAGCTCTGGCAAACAATTGATGACCATCCGAACATTGTTGGTGTAAGGGTATCTGCCCAGTTTGTTGAGTATGGAAAAATTCCATGCATGGTATGCCAGCTATTATTTCTGGTTTCATTTAAAATGTAGATCATAGCTACAGTGGACTTTCAGAAGCTAATAAAGAAAAGAATAAACAAGGCTAATTAAGTACTTGTTGCCAGTGTGGGCATTCAACTTATTATTTAAATGTATGTTGGTTATTAGATAGTGAGTGATACTTTTTAGAGTCGCATATAGAGTGTAAGGGGGAATAACATATAATAATATCACCTCTTTACCCAATTGCCAAACTCACCTGCACATGGTGCACTCTGCTAGCCTACCAACGAGGCTCTGCTGACCGAGTGATGGCAGCATATCCCTCCGCATTTGTCTAACCAAAATCTGCAACGTCGCTACTGCAGCAGGTTCAGGCATCGGACGCAGCGCTCACCAACCAGCTTACCCTGCGTGGTGAGTAAAGGCGAACCTTCCAAAAAATACATACCCGCTTTTACTGGTATATTCTAGGAGAGGCCAATGTGCAGCCATGAACTATAATAGGCTGATATTGTAGTAGTTATTATTATTATTTCGGTCTATTGAATGGTCGTGGTGGTTCTACCATTTTTATAATAACACCATTTGATGCCTTGGACTGCTGTTAGAATGTATGGTATCCCAACCTTGACCCTTCTATATTCTGCAGCCTATATTGTGTACAAGAATGAAAGTGCATTGCTATCTCTATGGTACAGGTCTAGATGAAGTGACTATCAAATGCGAGCAGCTGTACTCCATTCTGAAGAGCGGAAAACTAAAAGTAATGATCCTCGACGCGCGTCCAGAGGACGACTTTTTAGAGTCGCATATAAATTATCCTGCATGTATCAGCATACCAGAGGGGTCCATAGCAGCTGGGTAAGAACTTATAAGCATATATACATACATATATATATATACAGAAAATAGGTCAGGCCCCTGATCTCTATTAGTATATCTCTGGTTCAATATAATTACGAAGGAGAAGTGAGACATTATTAACCAAATAGATCTTGGATCTTTTATATAAAGACTTATTATATCTTAAATGAATGGTCTCATATTCCACATAGACAAAATTATTCTGTATCCAATACAGAATACCATGGTACAATCTATATATTTGCCAAATGTTGTTCATATCTGTTAAGTCCTTTTAGCATGAATGGAAAATAAACATTCTTGTAATTTATTTCAATGAGAGTTATAAATAACTCTTGACAAGATGCAAAAATAGGTTCAGTTAGGTAGCAAAGTCATTATCAATGGGTTTCAAATATTTCTTAAACAATGACTTTATTAACAGGATTATTATAATATTAATGAATATTTGGTTAGTAATAACCCCTGGGAATGAGTTGATCTCTCCCATGGTGTTACTAGTAAAAATAATGTAATATTAGAGTATTATACTGAAACATTTTGTTTTGAAAAAAGTACAAAAAAAAGGGGTTACTTTAGCCTGTTTCATCTCCATCAAAGGAACCTCATTACGAAACGGTTGTAGATTTTAATAAAATGATGTTAGGTAATCGAAATTTGTTCCTTATGTTGAATAAATTTATTTTATTTTATTTTTTTTATTCTTTGTTTTATACCTGCCAACTACCTTTCACCATAACAAGGGTTGACTGGTAGAGAATGCCACTTGGCATTAAGTCCGCCCATTGTAACCTTAAGCTTAAGGCAATAAAGAATAAATAAATAAATAAATGAATCCTAATGAAAATATTATTGTGACACGTGAATGGTTAACATAAACACGCAATAAGTTACTGTTGGGCCATGGATCCTCTTTGAATTCAATTCGGAGCCGATTTGCAACACAACACAACTTTGATTGATTTAATATATGGGAAGGTGGAGGAGTGAGAGACCTGCTATGTTTTCTCGTTTACTTGCGGCACTATAAGATATCCCGCGCAGTTGGCAACTGCAGGTAATGTCATCGCTTTTATGTGTTATACAAAATTTAAAAATAAACACTTCGTTACAATCCTCAGGCAATCGGCAAATGTGCTGGAGCAGAAACTGCCATCATCCTCGAGGCCGGTGTGGTGCGAGCGTGCCGCCATGGAACTCATTGTGATGCTGGACTGGAACAGCACAGCTGTGATACCGGGCAAACCTCTGCATCTGCTCAAGACTATACTCCTCAAGGTACAAACTGTATACTAGTTTCTATTTTATTATTACTAGGTAAGTCACCATTTATGCCTAGAAGTCTATTAGTAGTTAGTACTGTTAGCTGGATAGTAGACTGGACCACAATATACACAAATTTGATTGGGGGTGTAGGGGTAACTGATCTGATGATAAGTGATTACCGTCGCCTACGTACATCTCCAACACAGGAGGCAGCAGGTGCGTCACGTACCTTTAAGGATATAAGGGAGTTGGTGGAAAGGATGAGGATGCGGAAGGGGAACCTTTACCTCAATAACCAAACGAAACGCAGGAGCACCAGATGCCTACGATCTACTTCACTCCGGTATTCTGCGAGGTCGCGGTACTACCACCGTCGAGCCGGCACATTCGAGCAGCAGCAAAAGCCACTGCTTGCTGGCTCTACCCCGTAAAACCTGGTTACTGCAGACAAGAAAATAGTACCCTGTTTCGCAGGCATATGTATATATGTATTGACACTTACCGCCAGAGCCACGCAATAGATCCGTTTCGTACATTTATAGTAAAAAAAAAGTAAAGTAACAGCCTGTTAGTGCTCACTGCTGGGCAAAGGCCTCCTTCTCAAATACTAATATCAGAGAGGATTTGGGAGCCGGGAAGGACCCGCCACGCTGCTCCGGTGCGGGCTGGCGAGCTTCACATATCCTCGAAATAATATTTTTATTATTTATAAGACATGCAGGTTTCCTCACGATATTTTCCTTCACCGTTGAGCACGTGGTAAAATACAGCACTTAAAATTGTTAATAACAATTTGAGTGGTGCCGGCACCGGGGATCGAACCCAGGTCACTCGCGCTCTATGACACTAAAGACCACTAGGCTGCCACGGCTCTCACGTTACATTTATAGACTTAATAATAATTAGATTTATTAACATACAAGATTTTGAAGTACAACATCAAAAAAAAAAAATCTTATATTTTGTATATCTCTTTGCAGTGGGACGTCAAAGTTCAGTACGCACGTCCACCGCTTGCGCTGTGGGGCGGTTACGAAGACTGGCTGCTGAAGTACCCGGCGTTCACCACCAACCCCCAGGCCGTCCCGCCCAGCCAGGACAGCGTTCTTGATGATATGTTAGGTGAGAGCTCGCACCGTCCAATGAAGTCTTTCTTATGTTCACATCAGTGACGCGACGGACCTTCGCTTCCGCAGCAGCTGCTGTCTATAGCTGACCAGTCAGTCTCCAGTGAATTGCCAAAAAAATTTGGACCGATCTACGTAATGAGCTCACCGTATCTTCAGGTCGTGCACAAATAAACTGGTCCGGTTCATTGCTATAAAATACTCTAGTCTCTAGAGTATGTTGGTCCAGCTTCCCATCTGAAGTAATGTGAGACGGAGAGGTATTAAATCTAGAGATAGTTGCGTCGATTGGATGTAGCTAAAGACAGCGACGAATACGGGATTAGTTTCAGTGATTTTGTGGTACATACAGACGAAATTAACGTGTTCCTCTTCCGTCAAGAGGACGAAGCAGAATACTGCGCACCACATGGTGGCCTTGGTGTAGGACGTGGTTCACCTGCGTTTCTGTCGCTCCGCTAACTGGCCCACCTCCACTCGCCCATGAAGAGACGAAGCGAACTTACCGATCCGCCCAGGGTATTCCACTCGATTTTAACAAAAGTTGAGATGCCATTTTGCAAAGTGTGTTCCCTTGATGTCTATATCTGACGTATTACCCAAATAAGCCTAGTGCTGTGATAGCCTAGAGGCCAGGGCCAGGGTTCGATCCCCGGTGCCGGCACCACTGAAATTGTTAATGGCAATTTTAAGTGCTGTATTTAGCACGTGCTCGGCGGTGCATGAAAGCGCCGTGAGGAAACCTGCATGTCTGAGAAATAATAAAAATATTATTTCGTGGATATGTGAAGCCCGCCAACCCGCACTGGAGCAGCGTGGCGGGTCCCTCCCGGCTCCTAAACCCTCTCTGATACTCGTATTAGAGAAGAAAGCCTTTGCTCAGCAGTGGGCACATATAGGCTGCTACTTTACCTTTACTTTACTCAAATAATAAAGTAGAATATACCACAGAGCCTGCCTGGCTTCCGGATCGTAGAGGTCAGGGCGCTCACTTTTGTTAATAGCAATTTTAAGTGCTGTATTTACCACTTGCTCGGCGGTGAAGGAAAACGTGGTGAGGAAACATGCACGTGTGAGTAATAATAAAAATACAATTTTGAGGACAAATCCACCACCCCGCACAGCACTCGGCACCAAAACTCACTTAGATATTTGAAAAGTAGGCCATTGTCCAGCTGTGTGCATTTACAGGTTGCTACATTACACCATCATTATGTCCAAATGCCAATCTCAGTCATTTAGACCTTACTTATGATTGGGAGCCCCATCGCGCTCTCCCAGCCGACTTGACCAGCTAGCTGAGTGTGGGCGAAGCATGCTCGCCCGCTGACTCCTCTCTTGGCGTCTGATGAATTATAATAATAATAACAACTACTGCTTAATAATAACTATTAGTTGTGATAAAGGGCTTACCCCTCTATCCTTGGCCAACGAGCAACGGCAGGACCCGCAGTACAGAGCGCCTCCGACCGGGAGACCGTATGGAAGGAGAAAGAGCTCCACAGGAGGTTCTACAAGGCTCTACATGAGCCATTCGTAGATACCGTCGCCTCCCTAAACTGGCTGCGTTTGGTGACCTCTTTGGGAAACCGAGGGTTTTGTCTGTGCGATACAGGATCAGGTTATTAAGACGAACAACTATCGGAGATACATCCTAAAGGATGGCACCGTCGACATCAGTCGAGCCTGTCGCCGTCCGGGAGTCGCTTCGGCATGTCATCTCCGGTTGTTCAGCGCTTTCTAACTCTGAGTATCTGCACAGACACAACCTAGTAGCCAGGATCTTACACCAGGAGCTCGCTCTGAAGTGCGGTCTCGTGGATCGAAGACTGCCTTACTATAAATACACGCCGGAAGCCGTGCTCGAAAATGACCGCGCTAGGCTCTATTGGGACTGGTCCATTATCACGGACAGGACGATTCATGCAAATAAGCCTGACATCGTGTTGATGGACCGGGCACAGTCGAGGATATTTTTGGTCGACATCACCATTCCACATGACGAGAACCTTGTGAAAGCCGAAACAGATAAGAAGACATAATATCTGGACCTGGCTCACGAGGTAACCGACATGTGGGGTGGTATGCCGACCGAAATTATTCCGATCGTCGTCTCTGCGAATGGGTTAATCCCAGTCAGCCTCTCGGAACATCTGAGGCGGCTGGGAATCCGTGACGGACCGCTCCGAGCTCAAATGCAGAAGGCGGTGCTACTCGATACCGCTCGCATTGTCCGCCGGTTTCTTTCCTTTCTCCCTAACCCTCGGCCGTCTGGTCTCCCCTGCCGGGGCTTCCATCTGGTTGGGTTTAATTATCTATTTAATTTTATTATATATATAATTTATTAAGTATTACTTATATATGTACTTATATATGTATTTATTTATACAACCCAACCAGATGAGTAAATATAGAAATACCCCAAAAAATATAACTACTGCCAACGCTCACAGGCTAAATGAATCTGCAACGTTTCAGGAGAGATCGACTATCCGAACTGGTCGGACCTGACCCCGCCGCCCCGCCGCCGCAGCCCGCCGCCGCCGCCGCCGCCGCCGCCGCCGCCGCCGCCGCCGCCGCCGCCGCCGCCGCCGCCGCCGCCGCCGCCGCCGCCGCCGCCGCCGCCGCCGCCGCCGCCGCCGCCGCCGCCGCCGCCGCCGCCGCCGCCGCCGCCGCCGCCGCCGCCGCCGCCGCCGCCGCCGCCGCCGCCGCCGCCGCCGCCGCCGCCGCCGCCGCCGCCGCCGCCGCCGCCGCCGCCGCCGCCGCCGCCGCCGCCGCCGCCGCCGCCGCCGCCGCCGCCGCCGCCGCCGCCGCCGCCGCCGCCGCCGCCGCCGCCGCCGCCGCCGCCGCCGCCGCCGCCGCCGCCGCCGCCGCCGCCGCCGCCGCCGCCGCCGCCGCCGCCGCCGCCGCCGCCGCCGCCGCCGCCGCCGCCGCCGCCGCCGCCGCCGCCGCCGCCGCCGCCTCGACCGGGCTAGTACCACGACCTCGCAGAATACCGGCCGTGAAGTAGACGCATAGTGAGGTAAACGAAGGACCGTTTCGCCTCAAAAGGCCGGCAGCGCACCTGCATCTCCTCTGCTGTTAGTGGGGTGTAGGTATAATCATTTGTCATAAGGTGAGCCGTTTTGCCAGTTTTGATTGGTGCTTTCTATGTCCAGCTGTGGACTAATACAGGCTGAAAAGAAAAGATTGAAATGTAATAATAAGTTATTGTGTAGTACAACCTGTGATGCCTAGAGAGCCTACGCTATCCAAACATGTTCCAGCTGGGGAGCTGGAAGCTTATAGGAGATTCGACGGTGAAAGCATATTGTTGTTGCAGATGGCGGCAGTGCAGCTGTACGAGGAGCGATCGCGCAACATGCAAATCATCTTGCAGGAGCAGGAGCGCCTCGCGGACACGTCGCTCACACTCGAGATGCAGCGCATCGAGGCTGAGCAGGTACCACCGTTGTATGACCGCGACGCTCCGCCGACCCCCGTCTGGACCGAGACGCCGCAGCTTCCGAAAACCGCGGGCGCTTGCCGACTGCGCACTAAAGTCGAAGTCGAAGTCTTACGAAGTCAAGTGTTCTTTTGTACTGGGTCTCCCACGGAAGGGTTATGTTTTACGAGTGTACGTATGTACGTATGTCTGTTTCGTTGGCGCGGCTCCATGGATCCCCACATCTGCGGTGTCGTTAGATTTGTGTTCGTTGTGCACGTGCCACGTCACCATACGCCATACGCGCGTGGAATAATATTTGAATATCGGCAGTCGGGGTTTTTTTTTTAATATGATTAGTGTATATAAAAACATAATTACAATGACACATCACATATACATTTGCAAATTATCTGTAGATAGTGGACTTGCTAGAGACAAGAGTTGAAAAAGCATCGTGTAAACATCGGTTTATTATTTACTATGCTTTATGAATTAATTTAAAAAGTAATGAACATGTGTTGCCACAGCCTCGTGGCAGAGGAATAACAATCTCTCATCGCCTTCTCTACCCGAGACTATCATAACCCGGTGACACGGCTTGCCATCTGTCACGGTCTATCTCCCGGAGAGGCGAACAGATGGTTACTGAAGCCAATTTTCTACGCTGAGTTGTGTCAATTGGTAATCTTGAATTCTCTGCATACCCCTATGCGTGACTGGCGTGATGCTAATATATGTATCGTGTGCATTTAGGATTGGGAGAAAGTGCGAGACCAGCGCGAGACGGAGCCGCGAGATGAGCAGCGTGCGATGCTGCAGCTGCGGGAGCAGGAGATCATCTCGCAGCTCATGCAGCTCGAGAACAAGCAGTTCGACATGGTGAGGAAGATTGTTTTATTATTATTCTTAGGCTTATGTCCTCATAGGCTCTTTAAGTCTGCTGACCAAAGCAGTCCTCTGCACCAGCGACTGCCCTCGGTCTTGAAAAGGTTTGTCCAGGCTCACCCCGCTGGGCAACCTTACCAGCGCTGTGCTGCTACCAGGGCACCAGTGATGCTGCTCCCCATCACCAGATTGTAGAAGAGATATTTCGCCATCATTCGATCAACGGAGACAAGTCGGTCTGCTGTCCGGTTGCATCACGTGCTGGTGAGCTTGGCATTTAAAGACAGAAACAGAGTCACTGAAAGTTAAAATAAAACGGAATAAATAAATAATTTAGTTCGTGATAGAGCTGAGCGTTAGTTTTAGCTGCTGCTCGAACGGGTCGGCTCGACCGGGTTTGTACCACTATCTTGCAGGATACCCGCGTGAAGTAGACGCATCTTATGCTTCTGCGTTTCCGTTCGGTGAGTGAGGTATCCGGAAACCCACTCTCCCTCCCCATCCTTCCTCATACTCCTGCCCATCTCCCAAATAACCTTAAAGGCCGGCAACGCACCTGTCGCACCTCTGGTGTTGTACGTGAGCGACGGTAATCACTTACCATCAGATGAACCGCTTGCTCGTTTGCCTGCTTTTCTATAGGCGACCGGTGCAGCCAAAGACAATGGTTTTGGTGCTGGCAGGGAGTCCCCTGAAGAATCGATAGCGGACCGAAGAAGAAACTTGGTCTTTGAAAGTGTTCAAAAATAGAAGTTTAACTTACCGGCCTTTTGCTCCAAATCTCGGAACCCCGTAACATTATTTGACGCTGGTCTTCTGCGAGAGCGCAACACTTACCCGGCCGAGCCGTCCTGTTCGTGTTGTAACCAGCTACTGGTGGCACTGTGTAATCATCTCTTTTCACCAGGAACAAGAAAACCAAAGCCTCCGGGAGCAGCTGGAGGAGTATCAGCGAAGGGAAAGAGAAGAAGCGGAGAAACTTGCAGAGACCATAGCGAAAGCCGCTGAACAATCGACCCCGGATGCTGACACACAAGGTCAGTTACTTCACGCCTATTGACCGACCGTTGTAGGTAGGGTTCCGGACAACGATTCATTGCTTAAATCTGATTATGATAACCACCTGGCCGATAACTTCGGTATAGGCGTATCAGATGACGCTTATGGTCAGCATCCAGTGGAATGTCTTCCCTTGCCTCAATTTAAGGAAAGCCGGAAGCGCAATACTAGAAGAAACATCTCTCACAGCGATACGGACGAATCTTATAGACAAGGCTGCTCGAGTCCAGCTTCCACCACCAATGCTTTAGGATACATTTTGTATATGTATGTATATATTCACGCCTTGTTCCCAACGGGGTAGCCAGATGCAATCTTCTTCCACTTACTACGGTCCTGACACACGTCTTTCGCTTCTCCCATTTTCATCAATCTTCGCATGCATGCTCGTTGGTTTAGCGTACTCTTGACCTGGCCTTTTTCCAGCACGTCTCCGATTTGATCGTGAAATGATTGAATGCTCTCTAAAGCTATTTTTTTTCCATAAATAGAAAAATTTCCACATCGGCCTCGTAGTAAATATGTCTAGTTTCTGTTAAATTCACAGACCTAATATGGCGGCTTTATAATTCTTGCTACATTTTACTACCTGGGCATAGACTATAGAACAGTTTTATAATACGGAAGAAGTGGCAGTTAAAGTGTTTAATATGTAAATCGTAGTTTGGTCTTCATGGCACAGGCTCCCCCAGCTTGAAGACCATAGATTATCATGTATGTTAAAATTTTCTACAATCATAGACATAAAGGATTGGTTTAGGTTATTATAATGATATATGTATAATGGTTAATAGAGCGCGAGTGACCTGGGTTCGATCCCCGGTTCCAGCACCACTAAAATTGTTCATAGCAATTTTAAGTGCGGTATTTATCACGTGCTCAGCGGTGAAGAGAAACATCGTGAGGAAACCTGCATATCTGAGAACTAATAACAAATATTATTTCAAGGATATGTGAAGCCCGCCAACTCGCACTGGAGCAGCGTGGCGAGCCCTTCCCAGCTCCTAAAACCCTCTCTGATACTCGTATTTGAGAAGGAGGCCTTTGCCCAGCAGTGGGCACTTACAGGCTGCTACTTTACTTTATGTATAATGGTTGGATATTAAATATTTTTTCTTCTTCTTCCACTTCTATGTATAGCGAGCTAGTATAATTACAAGCTTTCAGGTATTCCATCACAGTCCACGGGAGTGACCTTGTGCCATTGAAGTTCTTTGCCGGTGTCCACGGGTTGCAGTAGCAACTTTTACCCTTAGGTGGTGGGTCGGCTTGTTTGTCACTCCGGTGTTATAAAAACTTTACAAGGGAGTGTGATGGTTGTAATTGAACAAGTGGATAATATTGTTATCAAAGGTTCGACGAGAACTCTAATAATAAAAGAGTGGTAAGCGGGGAACTTACCACGTCTTCATCACTTCACTCGAAATGTCCCAATCACACGTGCAAATGGTGCACCAGGCCAGCAAACAAACGAGGCTCTGTCGAATCGAATGGTGACAGAATATCCGTCCAAGTCCAAATTTGCCGAAGCCAAATCCTAGCGAGGGGGAGTGGCATCGCTGGTGTGTCCCGGCACTGGGATCACCGGCCCGCCTCCCTAGCGTGGTGAGTACGACCGAACCCGTTGTTGTAATATATATCTATATATATATATATATATAGACTGGCGTAGCAATAGAGTTCGCAACTCGAACGTATCATTCGTCAGCCGCCGAGGCGCAGCGGCTGGTCGGCGAGCAGGCGGGCAGGGAGTTGGCGGCGCGGCGCGCTCGCATCGCGGACGTGCGCGCTCAGCGCCGCGACCTGGACCGACGGCGCGAGGTGCTGGAGCTGGAGCGCAAGCGCAAGCTTGCCGAGGCGCGCCTGCGCAGGAAGCCGCAGGTACGCATACACACGCACACAGCACGGAAACGCAAATATAGTCTCCGGGTGAACTCAATACCCTTTCGATAGTCAGATATGCCGTTTGAATTTTACAGTATATCTCAAGTTGTACCTCTGCCTCTATTCCGTGGTAGCCCAGTGGTCAGGGCGCTCGCTTTAGTTTCAAAGAGCGCGCGTCACTCGGCGACGATCCCCGGCGCCGGCGCCACTAAAATTGTTAATAGCAATTGTAAGTGCTGTTTCCACCACGTGCTCGGCGGTGAAGGAAAACGTCGTGAGGAAATCTGCCTGTCTGAGAAATAATAAAAAATATTATCTCGAGGATATGTGAAGCGCGGCAACCCGCGCTGGAGCAGCGTGGCGGGCACTTCCCGGATCCAAAACTCTCTCAATATATTTGAGAATGAGGCCTTTGCCCAGCTGTGGGCATTTACGGGCTGGTACTTCAATACCTCTCTGGAGGGATTTGTTTCATTGTAGCTTGCGTCCCACAGGACGACGACGGCGACACGTTCATGGAGCTCCCGGACGACAGCTCCGAAACCCAAGGACTTCACCGATCCCAGTCTTCGCCTAATATCGCAAAGGTTTGTATTTCTGTTCAGTTCATGGAATTAGTATAAATGAACGCATCTTTAATAATGCAGAGAAAATTCTTGTAAAATAAATGTTACAAATATATATGTATATATATTCTTCACCTGCTCGCGGTGGACCCAGCTAATTGAGGCTCTGATAATCGACTGGCGGCGGAAGTTGTTGCTGCAGACCGAACGTTGCCGTGGCAGCTTTTAACGGCTAGAAGTAGTTCACGACGAAGAGTCGGAGATGCAAGTGCGTTGGCACCTTTGAGAACTGTGAAGGAATGCCTTGTCGCCAGCAGGCTGGTCCATTTAGTATATTTCATTAAGTATATTATTTCGGTCTTTCTGGTCTCCTTCTCTTTTCTCAGGATTTTAAAGTCCACCTCAGACCAATCTTACCAAAAAGGGGCAGCAGAAAGCCATGTTCTATAGGTAAATCTTTCACTGAAACGCAATGGCCCATGCACTAGTGACCCAGCTCCTCTTAAATTGGGATACGGTGCGGGATTTGGTTTGGCTACTAGGAAAAAGCGCCAATGAAAGCCGAGGCACACATTTCTTGCAACCATACTCCTCACCGCCCAGGGGAAGCGTGTTGTTGAGCGCTGTGCTGTTCTCCTTCTATGAAGGCGTTCACAGACTGGTCTGTGGGAATTTGATTCTTCTTACCGATATTTATACGTTTTTGTATGTACTTGTGCCGTGTGGTATCAGCTTTAATATTATACCATCCCCTTTCTTCCCCTGACTTTCGTAAGAGATAACGATTTCGGAAAGTAACCAAACCAAGATGAGGCAAACCGATGGCGGGCAGCAGCGCTCCAGGTGTCCGGTGCTGCGTTTGCCAATCCGCTCGCCGAGCGTGGTGGTTATGTTAAATCCTCCTGCACAGGCCTATGTCCTGCAGGCTGTTAAGCTAAGGTGAAGTAAAATGTGCTGCATAAATGTTGTGTCTGTGCCTGGGCGATCTTATTAGATAGCGAGCTACATCGGTTGACTTTTGGAGGAAAGAGTCTATGGCCCACCTTACAGCATGGCTGTGCCGCTTAATAAATTCTTCCCCATCAGCTGTCGTCGGAGGAAGAGGAGACGACGGTGCCGGTGTTCGACCGCAGCACGAAGCCCCACAAGGTGGCGCCCTCCAGCGACATGCAGCAGCGAGACTTCCAGCCCGTGTGGGGAGACGTGGTGAGTCTTTAGACATTTCTGATTTGTCCTATTCCCTTGTGTGCTTTCAGGAGTTGTATGTGGTGATGTGATATCTTGTGGTGGAGAATTTCAAATATCCATAAAACGTTCCAAAGACAATAAAACCAATTTTACATTGCATTCCCAAATTTTCAGGAAAAAATAACCAGTAAAACCAATCGCGCAAAACTATAAAAAAATATTTAATACTAGATGTGGGCGACATCGTATTGGCGACAGCATAAGATGCTGCCCCCCCCTCTAATTTTTCAATCTAAATTTGTGAGATCACGTCATGAGACAGTGATGGGTCAGCATTTCTATACGCGGCACAGCCAAGCGGTGACCCGACAGTGTAGTGACACGATCCGTAGAATACCGACATGCAGTAGAGGCATCATCCACCTGTCCGGTTTTGCAGATGTACGCGGGCGACGGTAATCACTTACCATCAGCAGAGCCGCTTGCTAAAAAAACATTGAGCTCTTTTTTTAGTTTTCTCTCGCCTCGACTTCTTCGGACGCCAGGCTATTATAAACAGGTGCTACTATTGCAGACTCACCGCTTGCACAAACGATTTCGCATCATTAGAGCGCTTAACAAGATCGAAGAGCGAGACGAGGAGATCCGTTACCAATATCCTGACGATGATTGTGCCATGGCATCGAGTTGTGATTTGAATGCGAGAAAAATCCTACATGCATCTCGGTCGTACCGCCATTACCCCCAGTGTCCGGAGTCAGGACGGCACTCGGTACCCAGGCGCGCCACCGGGAGCCAGCTCTTCATATCTATGGCCTTCGTTCCATCTGTCACATGTCATCTCGAATAGAACGATTGACGAGTGAATTGAAAACAAAGTTTTAGAGAAACTACCGACTCTCACTCCTGTTTTAACCATGAATCATCATGATCGGTGAAGACATCGCGTATCGTAGATACATCCAAAAATAAAATTATACAATTGAACTGATAACTTCATCCTTATTTGAAGTCGGCTAAGTACTATGGCATAGCATAGAGAAACAACAGACACTTTCCGTGGGAGTCGTAAGAGGCGAACCTCGACAATATATCGTAAGATATATATCTCCGGGGGTAGCAAATTGGACGACCAACACGACGATTTGTCACCTATCTCCCGTATAGATCAAAGTGGATTGCTGAAACCCGTTTATCTACTCCCAATCTCGCCAAATGTAGATCCGTCGTCCCTCTGTGGGCGCGAATGGTTATTTATGATTGTATACATTTGTTGCGTTGCGTTGTTCGCGTCTGTCCGTTTGTACGCATTTACTTATACTAACATATATCGGTGACGGTAGGAGAGCTCTTATTGTATATGCGACGGTGGGAATCCTACACGATGCTAAGCCGCGCCGCCGTTCCGTGTGCTGCAAAGCGAGCGTGTCGGCAGAATCTTAGTTACGAACAGCTGGAAGTCATAAATAATGTTCACAATGGAAAAATATGTAATTCTCTTTATCTGAATTCAATTTCTGGAACTCAAAATTTACTACATCTTTGATCGAACTGTTATACGAGATTATTCAATTCGGTTTTTAAAAAAGGAATTAGTTTATTGGTTCAATAAAAGACAAGTTTCGAATTAGTTATATTGGCAAGGGTGTAACGTGTTTCGAGGATGGAATCGGACAGATTGCTCTCATGTTAGGTTCTAGTAAGTTTAAAATGTTGAGAAGGCAAGTTAGGAATGCTGGCTTTGCAAGGTAATCATTGGCAGCATTAACCCTTGCAGTTTAGGGATGTAACAACGATTTAATACAACGCTGAGTGCAGTTTTGAAGATATCCCATCTGGCACATATGTGACGCCTGTCGGAGGCTGCACAAATTCCCGGCATGTCCTACAGTCGTATGCGAATAGGGGGCAAACGAGAATGCGGTTCACCTGATGATGAGTGATTACCGTCGCCCGCGTACATCTGCAACAGCAGAGGAGCTGCGGGTGCGTTGCTAGGATTTTGGGGGAGAGGGGAGTGGGCCTTCGGTTATCTCACTCATCGAACGAAATGCAGAAGCACAAGATGCCTCTACTTTAAGCCGGTATTCTACAAGACCGTGGTACTACCCCGTTCGAGTAAGCCCATTCGAGCAGATTGACTCTACCACGTATGAATGTTTCTACCAAATCTCCCAAGTAACAACAAAAACATCAACATCGGACACCGTTCGGCACGTGCGCACCGAACATTCGGACAAACGCGGATTATTGAAAAATGGCTTCCGACGCACGCTTCTGCGCGGATTACAGCGTATTCGATCGCTTCGACACACGCGTTACGCGTAATCTCGTTTGTGACGGCACGCATGGGCGCACCGACCGTACGGATGAACCGGTTCTGCTGCGGCCGCCACCAGCCCCCGCACCTGAAGCGTCACCGGCACGGCTAATGTCCCCACGTCCCCCAGCTGTGGACTGATTGTAGGCTGTTAGAGAAGAGAGGGGTGTCAAAAGAGGACCCACACACAGTCTGCTGATATACGGTCACTCATGCTCGTGATCAAGGATCTGTCCCCTCAAGACTATATCCGATGCTGTCAACTGTGTAAGAGATATTATAATGCCGTGTAAGGTATTATAATGCAAACAGAAGCGTTGTCCAATTCGTCTGCACCTTCCCGTACCCGATACAATGCTTATGCGCCAAGGTCGGAGGTGGAGTCAGACACGACACGCAACCACAACGCACCCACACCCGGAGACCCAATAAATTGTGTTTAAAACAATACTCTCGGCTGGGATTCGAACCCAGGACCCATGGGCACAGCGGTCGGGTACTTTAAATATTTTGCCACGCTCTTGTCAAATTAAGGTGTAGGAGCGTTACCACTCATGCCCATTGTGCTGGGCTCCTCGCCGGGTTCATCGCCAGTAAGTTCTTTATAGGGTCTCTGCTCCACGCTGGCCCGGTAGCCTTTCGAGCTGAAAAGACTCGCGAGCAGGATATTTAGGAGGACCTTGGCCCGGCTGTGGGCATTTGCGGGCTGCTACTGTACTCTTACTGGAGATTCATTGCCGTGGTCGGAACCAACCAGAAGGACATGATGCCGAACTCTGATATTCATCATCATCATCATCATCATCATCATCATCATCATCATCATCATCATCATCATCATCATCATCATCATCATCATCATCATCATCATCATCATCATCATCATCATCATCATCATCATCATCATTACAGCCTACTACCGCCAGATTGCCGCCATAAAGCTCGGTCCTGAGCCACCCGCATCCATCGACTTCCCGCAACATTGCGCAAGTCGTCACTCCATCTTGTGGGAGGTTTGTCCCACACTGCGTTTGCCTGTACGCGGCTGCCACTCGAGAACCTTTCCTCCCCAACGGTTGTCGATTCTGCGAGGTATTTGGCCGGCATATTGACCGGTTTTAAAAAAGAAACCACAATATAACAAAAGCCGCGCATGCGTTCAACATAGTTACACATTCACCGGCGAAATTTTTTTTTTTTACTTTTACGTGGGGGAAAGGTTCTCGCACCTATGTTATGTCGGGATCAGCATTGAAGATGCCGGACCGACTAAAACGGTTGTTGGCCCGGTGGCCTTTACAGCTTCATCGGTAGAGAGTCGCGAGCAGGAGGCCCGCAAGTTAGCGATGACATTAAACCTGGCGTCTGTACTTAAGTACGTAATTTGCTGTACATGATCGAGCGATTAGCTGACCCGAGCCGTAGAAACGTCAGCGTATAAAAAAATACGCGCAAGTCGCCTCGCACGCTAACCTAACCCCGTTATTTAACATTTCACGGCAACACGATCTCGAATATGTAATGGGGGAAATTAACACTGCCCTTGTACGAGTTAGTTTCTTGTGCGTAACGTTGTTCGCGTCTGTCCGTTTGTACGCATTTACTTATACTAACATATATCGGTGACGGTAGGAGAGCTCTTATTGTATATGCGACGGTGGAATCCTACACGATGCCAAGCCGCGCCGCCGTTCCGTGTGCTGCAAAGCGAGCGTGTCGGCAGAATCTTAGTTACGAACAGCTGGAAGTCATAAATAATGTTCACAATGGAAAAATATGTAATTCTCTTTATCTGAATTCAATTTCTGGAACTCAAAATTTACTACATCTTTGATCGAACTGTTATACGAGATTATTCAATTCGGTTTTTAAAAAAGGAATTAGTTTATTGGTTCAATAAAAGACAAGTTTCGAATTAGTTATATTGGCAAGGGTGTAACGTGTTTCGAGGATGGAATCGGACAGATTGCTCTCATGTTGAGTTCTAGTAAGTTTAAAATGTTGAGAAGGCAAGTTAGGAATGCTGGCTTTGCAAGGTAATCATTGGCAGCATTAACCCTTGCAGTTTAGGGATGTAACAACGATTTAATACAACGCTGAGTGCAGTTTGAAGATATCCCATCTGGCACATATGTGACGCCTGTCGGAGGCTGCACAAATTCCAGCATGTCCTACAGTCGTATGCGAATAGGGGCAAACGAGAATGCAGTTCACCTGATGATGAGTGATTACCGTCGCCCGCGTACATCTGCAACACCATAGATGCTGCAGGTGCGTTGCTAGAGATTTTGGGGGAGGGTAGGCCTTCGGTTTATCTCACTCATCGAACGAAATGCAGAAGCACAAGATGCTTCTACTTTAAGCCGGTATTCTACGAGACCGTGGTACTACCCCGTTCGAGTAAGCCCATTCGAGCAGATTGACTCTACCACGTATGAATGTCTCTACCAAATCTCCCCAAGTAACAACAAAAACATCGACATCGGATACCGTTCGGCACGTGCGCACCGAACATTCGGACAAACGCGGATTATTGAAAAATGGCTTCCGACGCACGCTTCTGCGGCGTAATCTCGTTTGTGACGGCACACGCATGGGCGCACCGACCGTACGGATGAACCGGTTCTGCTGCGGCCGTCACCAGCCCCCGCACCTGAAGCGTCACCGGCACGGCTAATGTCCCCACGTCCCCCAGCTGTGGACTGATTGCAGGCTGTTAGAGAAGAGAGGGGTGTCAAAAGAGGACCCACACACAGTCTGCTGATATACGGTCACTCATGCTCATGATCAAGGATCTGTCCCCTCAAGACTATATCCGATGCTGTCAACTGTGTAAGAGATATTATAATGCCGTGTAAGGTATTATAATGCAAACAGAAGCGTTGTCCAATTCGTCTGCACCTTCCGTACCCGATACAATGCTTATGCGCCAAGGTCGGAGGTGGAGTCAGACACGACACGCAACCACAACGCACCCAGACCGGAGACCCAATAAATTGTGTTTAAAACAATACTCTCGGCTGGGATTCGAACCCAGGACCCATGGGCACAGCGGTCGGGTACTTTAAATATTTTGCCTCGCTGTCGTCAAATTAAGGTGTAGGGCGTTACCACTCATGCCCATTGTGCTGGGCTCCTCGCCGGGTTCATCGCCAGTAAGTTCTTTATAGGGTCTCTGCTCACCTTTAAGCAGTAGCATTTCGAGCGGAAAGACTCGCGAGCAGGATATTTAGGAGGACCTTGGCCCGGCTGTGGGCATTTGCGGGCTGCTACTGTACTCTTACTGGAGATTCGTTGCCGTGGTCGGAACCAACCAGAAGGACATGATGCCGAACTCTGATATTCATCATCATCATCATCATCATCATCATCATCATCATCATCATCATCATCATCATCATCATCATCATCATCATCATCATCATCATCATCATCATCATCATCATCATCATCATCATCATCATCATCATCATCATCATCATCATCATCATCATCATCATCATCATCATCATCATCATCATCATCATCATCATCATCATCATCATCATCATCATCATCATCATCATCATCATCATCATCATCATCATCATCATCATCATCATCATCATCATCATCATCATCATCATCATCATCATCATCATCATCATCATCATCATCATCATCATCATCATCATCATCATCATCATCATCATCATCATCATCATCATCATCATCATCATCATCATCATCATCATCATCATCATCATCATCATCATCATCATCATCATCATCATCATCATCATCATCATCATCATCATCATCATCATCATCATCATCATCATCATCATCATCATCATCATCATCATCATCATCATCATCATCATCATCATCATCATCATCATCATCATCATCATCATCATCATCATCATCATCATCATCATCATCATCATCATCATCATCATCATCATCATCATCATCATCATCATCATCATCATCATCATCATCATCATCATCATCATCATCATCATCATCATCATCATCATCATCATCATCATCATCATCATCATCATCATCATCATCATCATCATCATCATCATCATCATCATCATCATCATCATCATCATCATCATCATCATCATCATCATCATCATCATCATCATCATCATCATCATCATCATCATCATCATCATCATCATCATCATCATCATCATCATCATCATCATCATCATCATCATCATCATCATCATCATCATCATCATCATCATCATCATCATCATCATCATCATCATCATCATCATCATCATCATCATCATCATCATCATCATCATCATCATCATCATCATCATCATCATCATCATCATCATCATCATCATCATCATCATCATCATCATCATCATCATCATCATCATCATCATCATCATCATCATCATCATCATCATCATCATCATCATCATCATCATCATCATCATCATCATCATCATCATCATCATCATCATCATCATCATCATCATCATCATCATCATCATCATCATCATCATCATCATCATCATCATCATCATCATCATCATCATCATCATCATCATCATCATCATCATCATCATCATCATCATCATCATCATCATCATCATCATCATCATCATCATCATCATCATCATCATCATCATCATCATCATCATCATCATCATCATCATCATCATCATCATCATTACGGAGGTTCGTCCCACACTGCGTTTGCCTGTACGCGGCTCTCACTCGAGAACCCTTCCTCCCCAACGGTTGTCGGTTCTGCGAGCTATGTGGCCGGCATATTGACCGATGTTAAAAAGAAACCACAATATAACAAAAGCCGCGCATGCGTTCAACATAGTTACACATTCACCGGCGATAATTTTTTTTTTTTTACTTTAACGTGGGGGAAAGGTTCTCGCACCTATGTTATGTCGGGATCAGCATTAAAGATGCCGGACCGACTAAAACGGTTGTTGGCCCGGTGGCCTTTACAGCTTCATCGGTAGAGAGTCGCGAGCAGGAGGCCCGCAAGTTAGCGATGACATTAAACCTGGCGTCTGTACTTAAGTACGTAATTTGCTGTACATGATCGAGCGATTAGCTGACCCGAGCCGTAGAAACGTCAGCGTATAAAAAAATACGCGCAAGTCGCCTCGCACGCTAACCTAACCCCGTTATTTAACATTTCACGGCAACACGATCTCGAATATGTAATGGGGGAAATTAACACTGCCCTTGTACGAGTTAGTTTCTTGTGCGGGAATCGAACCCGAGTTCCACAGCGCCGCAGCTAAACGCTCAGCCACTGTGCCACCGAGCCGTCGTTATTCCAGCAGAACAAACAATACACGTATCTACATTTATATGTACTAAAACAGACTTGACTTAAATTGTTTACTAACAAAATTACGAGTAACTAAGCTCGAAACTATCATATTATTAGCGTAGTAAATTTAAAAAAAAGTAGCAGCCTGTAATTGCCCACTGGTGGGCTAAGGCCCAGCATAGTTCTCAAATATTTTTAGGTAAATAACAGTTTAATAATTATAGATAATTATATCGGAATATCACAGACTAGCCCGTCCCGCCTTCGTACGGATGGACATTTATTTTTTAAACATTTTGGGATAGACGTAGAGTAAATGTGTCTTTATGCAGAACATAAGTACGTTTTTTTTCAAATTGTTATTTATCCATACCTTTTTATTAATCATTATCCAAATAAATAATTTCGTATTCAAGACTGTTTCAATACCTGTAGATAACTTTTTGAATTATTCAAGCTTTAGCAGGGATCCTAATTTTTTTCATATAATATAGCCTATGTTACTCGGGAATAACGTAGCATTCTAGCGGAGAAAGAATTTTTGAAATCGGTCCAGTAGTTTTTGTGTTTATTCGTTACAAACATACAAGAATACAATTCTTTCCTCTTTATAATATTAGAAGCGTAGAGGAGGTGCTCGTTGACAGACTTGAATAAATGAATCCGTTGTTATGCATAAGGTGTCTGGATGGACCGTCACACTATGACAACGGTATCGAATGTCTTGTTCAGATTAGGGTCAAAACTATATTTTTTTTTTTATGGAAGAGACGGCAAACGAGCAAGCGGTTCACCTGGTGGTAAGCGATAACCGTCGCCCACATACATCTGCAACACCATAGATGCTGCAGGTGCGTTGCCGGTCTTTAAGGATATTTGGGAGATGGAAGGGAAGGGGAAGAGGAATAGGGAGGGGGTGTTGGCCTCCGGTTACCTCACTCACCGAACGAAACCACAAGGTGCCTCTACTTCACGCCGGTATTCTGCGAGGCCGTGGTACCGACCCGGTCGAGCCGGCCCATTCGAGCAGCAGCTAAAACCGCCGCTTGGCTCTACCACGCTTAAAAACTATTACCTACCCCAAGCGCACCGCTGTGCCGACAGAGCAATCAATCAAACCCCCGTCGCAGTTTATGTTTTTCGGCACCGCTCATGGCCTTGTGAAAGGGACGAAAATAAAATTGACCTTTGTAGCTTTTAGGTTAGTCAATAAAATACTAAACTGTGTGTACGATACTGGCTGGAGTGTGTTCTGTGCATGTTAACACAACATTTATGAGCGTGGTAGAGCCGAGCGGCGGCTTTTGCTGTTGCTCGAATGGGCCGGCACGACCGGGTTGGTATCACGGCCTCTCAGAATACCGGCGTGAAGTAGAGGCATCTTGTGCTTCTAGCGTTTCGTTCGGTGAGTGAGCTAACCGGAGGTCCACTGATCCTCCCCATCCTCCTCCTCCTCCTTATCCCGCCGCTCATTTCCCAAATATCCTTGAACGTCGGCAGCGCACCAGCAGCACCTCTGGTGTTGCAGATGTACGTGAGCGCCGGAAATTAATTGTTTACAAGCACGGTGAACCGCTTGCTCGTTTGCCGCCTTTTCCATAAAAAAAAAACCTGCCGAATCATACGATCACCTGATCAATCCCAACGGAATTACAACGTTCCACGCTGTATACAACAGAACGCCGTGTAGCATCGGCGTAGGACTCTGCCAAGCCTCCTTTCTTCGCGTGGTTAACGGCGACTGTGAGCAGAGGCCGCAGACAGATACCGCCAGACCGATATCGAGGAGACCGATGACGTGCAGCCGTGTCTTAAGGTGCCAGGTGTCCGGTAGTGCGTTCGCAAATCCACTTGCCGAGCGTGGTGATTATGGTAAACGCCTCTTATGGGAGAGGCCTGTGTCCCACAGTGGTCTGTGTCAGGCTGGGAAGGTATAATGTTCGTTAAGATGGTAGATTCACTCATCGCAAGCTGTTTTTGTGTAGAAAATCGCATCTAGTTTTTAGTATAATCTCGCAAGAAATTTTTGAGTATATACTCGAAAGGTTTTTTGTGTGTAGAAACTCGGATCTTTATTATTTATGACCACAAATCCTCGCAAAAGAACACCGATTCCTGCCGAGGATGATTCGCGAGCCATTGAGATCAAAAAACATCCTAATGTCAATAGCGAAGATGGCTGGGTGCTACCATCGGCTTGGGATCCAGTATTAAACAAAATTAAATCTAAAACCAAGCATACCACTGCACGACCTCAAGATAATCTGTGCTGATTCTGCGTAGATCGGACCAAAAATTAATATAAAATGCTGAAGGTAGCCCGGATTAACTATGACATCTGGACGTCCTCACCTCACGTAACACCTCAGTCCCCCCGCGACCACGGCCGCTGTAAAGCAATCGAAACGTCGGAAATATAAAACTATAATTAAACGCGATAAAATCCGTAAATAATAGTTTCTTTTCAAATGTGTAGTGTTCGCGTAAATACAAGAACCCATAATTATGATTAATAATAAAGAAGAATAAAAATAAAGATATCGGATTAATCTCCGGCAGCATATCCGGTTACGTCACCCGTTACGTTACACTTCCCGGAGAGACGAAAAGCGGGTTCCTGGAAACCCGTTTGGATGCTCTTTTTCGTGTCAAATGGGAATCTGTCTTAATTGCCAGTGCATGCAGTGGGCGTACAGAATCTTTGTTTTAGGGCGGGTTCGATTCGAAAATTATCCCCCTTCCGATCCACCATAAGCTTAAATTACATTAGAACGCTTGAACAATAGAGCAATTGTACACGGGAACGTTTTTTTTATTGAAAGGGCAAAGGCACAAGGCTGTGCAAACACGGACGCTATGCTAATTGAGAAATATACTACATAATTAAAACATATATAAATGTATAAGCATACATATATACACATACACATAGATATACAAATACGTACTATAATATAATACATACTATAATGCAGTGTTTTATGTAATTCTTTTATTAATGTTTCTAATACGATGCCGATGCCGTAATGCATACGTGTTGAGACGATCGACAGACGCACAGACCGTCTGACGATGAGATCCTTGAGATAATGACCTAGTTTGACCGCAATCTTCCCCGATGGAAAGCGAAGATGAGGCCTAGGGTGGTACACGCTTGCCTAGATGTCTGTTCAGTCTGGCATTGAAGATATCCAGGTTATAGGATTCAGGTTATAGGACCTAGTGGTCAAGGTAAGGTGCTTTGTGTGTCGGAGATTGACTCTTCGGTTCTCGTTCACTTTCCACTGTCGCCAGTATCTATAAGTAGATCGTCACTACAAATTATTCAATAAAATTCGAAAAATTTAGTAGAGTGCGAATGTTTGAGCAAAGAAAGGTAACGAGGTGATAATAATTTCGGCTGCTATCTATCAGTTAAACATCATTCATATTTACTACTAGTAATATATAATGCAATAACACGAAGCGTAGCTACATACTCCCACGCGCAGCCCCCACCCCACCCCATCCCACCTCTCCCCGCCGACCGGCACGTGAGCCGCAGTTCGGTTACAGCCGTCGTCGCTTCTGGACGTGGAAGGGGGAGGGAGTGACACCCGGGTTATCACAACAAATGCTGCCGACAGTGATCTCCACCGTTTTCATGCTCTATCTCATTGTGCTTCTCGTGCTGGTGTTCCCATTGTCTAAATACAAGGTGTCCAGTTTCGATGTGAAATAAACTTCCGTATATTTCTCATTTTAATCCCGGCTAATTTGTCATATTATCCTTTCCATACAAAATATGTGAAAGAAACAATTGATCGAGTAATTATATTCCAATAAACTTACTTCGGACGTATCTATCAATAAAAAAATATATATATATAAAGCAAGCAAACCTAATGAGACTAATTCAATTATAAAAACTCACCGTACTAATAAATAGAAGCCTTCGCGAGCAGCGTATCCTACGTAAACAAAAAGCTCGACGCTGAAAGGTAATAAAGAATTCGAAACAGTAAATACTGAGATTGACGGAAGTACTTTAAAAAAAAGCTACTCAAAGTAGGAAAAAGTCTTCACGGCGCATAAACATTGTAAGGAGAGAAGTTTCCGCCACAATCAAAATTCTACGTTACGAGCAAAGATGCATCCCCCTGGACGCGGCTAGCATGGTGCTGAAGGTGAAGGTCAGGCTCAAGTACTCGCAGAGCCACATCGTATGGCTGTTCAAACGTGTGAGTGAAACAAATCCCGTTACAAACATTCCCTACGCGCGTAAGGTAAACAAAAATACATCGAAGCAGAAACTAAGAACTTCTGTACGCGCGCAATGGTGCGAGCGCATGCCTTCACAGATTTTATTATAATAAATGACTGGGATTGATGTGTGGGATGACTGTACTTCACATGTACTCGAAAGCTTTTTTTTGTTTCTCAACCATGCCGGGTTTCCTAGCGATATTCTCCTTCACCGTGGCGGGTGAAACCTGCACTAAAAACGATTCGAACCCAGGTCACTCGCATGCTGTGAAATTAAAGCGCCTCGGCCTCTGTGCGACCACGGCTCCAGCGTTCCACCGATGGACATATTCTTCTCATATTTTTGTAAGCGTAATAAAATCTGGGCCGGTTCATCGCTTTAAGGGCGGAATTAATATTTTTCATAACATTCCATGAACAGTTTTGGACATAGGACTCTCCCATATGGAGGATTTACTGTAATCCCCTTTTGCCAACAACCACCAACTCTTGTCACAGACGACGCTGTCTGTCTGTCCGCTGTCACGGGTCTGGGTATTTTCGGTAAGGCATTATAAAGACAGAGGGGGCTGCCCTGGCCGGCAGCCTAGTGGTCAGGACGCTCGTTTTAGTTTCATAGAGCGCGATTGACCCGGATCCCCGGTGGCTGGCACCATACTAAAACTGTGAATATCAATTTTAAGTGCTGTATTTACCACACGCTCGGCGGTGAAGGATAACATCGCGAGGAAACCTGCGCGTCAGAGAAATATAAAAAAATATTAACACTGTTATATGAAGCCCGGCAACTCGCAGTGGAGCAGCGTGGCGGGCCCTCACGGGCTCCAAAAGCTTTGTTCATTAAAATGGGTTTACCATTTATCGATTCCAACGACACCCACGGGATGAGGCGGATCGTCATCTTCGTTTTATATTTTATGTTTTTTTTTTAACACGTTCTCCGCCAACGCGGTCAGTGCTGACTGTCAGTGAAGTTTCCCTTTGGGCCTATTAACATTTTAAATCTGTATAAAATTACTAAATTGTTTTTTTTTGCTTATATGCTTTTATCTTCTACTCAAATGTTACTTAGTAATAACAAAAGTCAATTTGAGCCACTATAACTATAACCAACTTGATATGGAGAAACTAGTGGGCCACGCGGGTCAATTAATATGCGATTTAGTTTGAGAGCACTGCCCAACGGCCTGTAAGAACGAAATGAAAACTCTCGTAAAATGCGGTCGTCACTGACTGACGCGGCTCGAACTGAAAGTCTATATGTCAACCATCACTGACCGACACGGCCCGGACAGGAAACTGCGATTTTTTTCTCGGCATAGAACGTGTTAAAGAATACTACGAATGATATTTATTAAGTAACATTAAGTGGTAACGGGTCGGCCACATAGCTCGCAGAACTGACAACCGCTGGGGAATAAAGTTTCTCGAGTGGCAGCCACGAACAAGCGAACGCAGTGTAGGACGACCCCCCACAATATGGAGTGACGACCTGCGCAATGTTGCGGGAAGTCGATGGATGCAGGTGGACCGTTCGACCGAGCTTCGTGGCAATCTTTGGGGGAGGCCTATGTTCAGCAGTGGACTTCTGATAGGCTGAAATGATGATGATGATGAAGTAACATTACTAATATTACTTTTAACCCACCAACTAAGCATTAAAGCTTGTATCTGGATGGGTTCACGACAATAGTCGAATGGCGGGCTCGAACTTACGACCTCGTGTTTCCCAGTCCGCACCCTGACCCATTCAGCTACTCCGCCTTTCACATCGTCAATGCTATTTTCATTTGTGTTTCCTGATCACGTTACTGTGATTATTTAGCCTATATCATCGCGCTGCTGAACTATGATCATCATTCGACTACTCTACGTCATTGGCTTCGTTAATATATTTATATTCTCGAGAAAGCAATGTATTCCGATATTCGTCAACTTAACATGCCATGATGCTATCTTAGAAATCTCCTAAACATTCTCAGGGCCGCGGTCTGACCGGGCTGAAGAACCTCGGCAACACTTGTTACATGAACTCCATCATCCAGTGCCTAAACAACACCGCAATACTCGTCACTTACTTCTGCAACGGACAGTATCTCGAACACGTGAACAGGTATTTGAAAAGAAAACTTTTTTTCCAGGAGTAACGGAGGCATCCGTAGCCTGCTTCGATTGAAGTTGTTTGCGATTGCCCCTTAGATTCAGTAGGCGCATACCATCAAGTGAACTGTTAGTTCGTTGATAACCCTAATCCATTAAATAAAGAATCTTCATTGGCCTCTAAATGGCCCACTGCTGTACATCTAATTTCGCCAAGCAGGGAAGATTTGCTAACACTGTCGCCCATGTTGAACTGCTTCTCGCCAAAAGTCTGTGCGATTTGGGATCGGCGTTTTCCGTCATGAGTCGGTCTGACAATCGGCAGGATGCGAAAAGTAAAGATCAAGTCGACATTGGGACAAAACTATTCCTTTGGTAGTACTAGTACATTATATATTGTGTACAGCAAAAGCATCTATGTCTTCATTATTAGCTTATTTAAGTCCACCGCTGAACTCTGGGCAAGCGGGCACGCTGCACCCCTATCCAAGTCTATGGCATTTAGGTTCGGTAAATTTGGACTGATTTATATGCCATCATTCGGTCATCACCCTCGTTTGTTAACTACCAGGGTGCAGGTGAGTTTGGCATTTCTAAAAGGATGGTATATATCCCTCGCACACCCCTAACATTGTATATTCATTTTTTTTTGTAAAAAAACCTGCTGCATTCATCTGATAAATACAGCAGTAGCCAGCTGCACGGTGTCGACATAGTCTTTAATTCTTGAAGTGTGGCAACATTGAAAATTATATTATCATGACACAAGGAAGGGTTAAGAGACTATGATCGGGTGAATGCAATTTGACTGGAGCCTAACGGGTTACCCACGGCATGCAGATCGCACAGCACGCGCGGCGCCATCGCCGAGGAGCTGGCGGCTGTGGTGCGCGCGCTGTGGTCCGGCCAGTACCGCTTCATCGCCACCAAGGACCTACGGGTGAGATCACTGCGCCATTAATTCTTCACAGAGGACATGTGTTCGGCTCCTTTTCTGCTTTGAAGTCATCTGGATAGGCGCCAACCAACCAAATCTTACCCATTTCTACTGGCAATCAGCAGGTGCAATCAGTGTTAAGTTCCGGTTTGAAAGGTGTACTGAGCCATTATAATTGCGGGATGTGAAGCATTTGATCTTTGTCCATGGGGGTCACGACGCATCTATATCCTTCTTCGATTGGAGGTGTCCATGGGTCGTAATATCCACTTAGCATCTGGTGCAGTGTTGTCACACAGAACTGGGTCGACTAGTTTATCACTCCAATCCAATAAATAAAAATATTTACTCGAATATTAAGTAAGAGACACAGTTTCTCCTTACCAAGAGTTAGCCTCCGATCGGAAGTCATTGAACTTTCATAATCATCATCAAAATATACACAGCACAGGTCAGGGTGTAATCACGACGCTCGTGCAGAGCCTAGAAGGTGCTCCACTTCACCGGAATGTGTGTTTTTAAAACCTGCTAGATTTCACATTGCATCTGAGTTTGATCAAGTTCGATTTTCCAGGATGCTTGGATTTAAATTACATCTAAATATCCAATCTTATGTCTCGTAACAATTGTCTAATCTATGTCAATTATTTCGCGACAATTGTACGTTTCACGAATCGGCGTTTCGTTGTGCAGAGCGAGGTGGGCAAACACCAGCGCGCGTTTCGCGGAGGCGAGCAACAGGACTCCCACGAGTTCCTCACCATCCTCATGGACTGGCTGCACCTGGACCTGCAGTTCTCCATCAAGCCGCCGCAAAAGGTCAGCGCTCACTTATTGCAGATTATTCACGAGCTTTAGATTGACTTTTATTGACATCAGACATTCGATGACTGATACTGCATGTTCTTGCTAGGTATTGAATTCTAATAGAAATTGGTACGAATGTATTAAAAACAAAAAGTTTTAGTAAAAAGTCTTAACGTGAGGTAGCAGTTTGTAAATGCCCCAAAACTGGGCAAAGGCCTTACTAAATGGAGAGAGTTTTAGAGTTCGACCAGTTTCCACCACGCTGCTCAGAACTAGATATATATATATATATTTTGAAAACATTAAAACAGTATTTGTACAAGGCCACTACTTATTCCATACTTGTTATTTCTTCCAGCAGACCCTAACAGGAAATTTTATTGAAATGGCTAACTTCGCGTAATTTCTTTAATTGAGAGGTTATTAAGAGAGAATTGGCAGTAGACCACCGTCGGCCATAAACTACAGACTTGTGGAAATATGGTATACATTAATGTATAAATATGTGGTAATAAAAAGTATTCTCTTTCATTAATCAAATAAATGAAAGGTCATTTATTAATAAAATGTTAATATTTTATCTGTAGGCCATGTGATTGCAAACTCCATCCTTGTATCGTGAAGTCTTGATCTTATATAGGACAGTAACATTTACACTAAATGATTTGTGTGGTGATCTAAACCGGATGTTACTTGTACCGGATGTACTCTATATGTAAATAAGTTGTCCGCCGATTAGGAGCGCGACAATATGTGTTAAGAACGCGGGTGCGCAGGAGTCGCTGCCCGCGGCGGAGCGCGCCTGGCACGAGTACACGCGCTGCAAGGAGAGCCTGGTGCTGCGGCTGTTCTACGGACAGATCCGCTCCACCGTGCGCTGCCTGCAGTGCGCCGAGCGCAGCGCCACCTACGACTCCTTCTCCCAACCTCTCGCTCGAACTGCCCGCCGCCGCCAGCCGCTGCACGCTGCAGGTACACGCGCACGCACGCACGCACGTGCACGCATTCAAACATGCGTATGGCACACATAGAGTCAAAGTAAAAACTTTTTTTATTCAATTTAGGCTTATTGGAAGCTCTGTTGAACTCCGGTTCGAAAAACAGGGTATGTCAGAGAAGAACCAGCAATAAACCTTTTTTTAATAAGAAAAGCGACAAACGAGCAATCGGTTCACCAGATGCTAAGTGATTAACGTCGCTCACGTACATCTGCAACACCGGAGATGCTGCAGGTGCGTTGCCGGCCTTTAAGGGTATTTCGAAGATAGGAGGAAGGGCGATAAGAGGGGATGGAGAGAGGAACTCCTCCTTCACCCCTTGCCTCTACCACGTTAAACTCTTACAATTTCATTTACAGTTTGTATAATAAAGTCAATACAATGTCAAATGTAAAGCGCTTGTGCTTCTGCGTTTCGTTTGGTGAGTGACGTAGCCGGAGGTAACATAGGGTGGAGGTAGACGGGACACTCAAGCTCCAGCAACTAATACGGAATTTTCCTACATCAGTCAGGAACCAAACTTCGTTTGTAAAACGTAACAATAATAAGTTTACATGCTTCAGAGAAATAACTTTGCCACAAAGCAGCAGCAGCAGAATGTCCCATCGGTGGAACAGAGCCTTCCATTTTTGTAAGAATCCCTTCGCAAATTAATATGACACCGATCATAAACTTAATTCCAGGACTGCCTGAAACTCTACCTCAACGGCGAAACGATACCGGGCTGGAACTGCCCCAAATGCAAGGAGAAGAGACGCCGTTAAGAAACTGGACATATCCCGGCTGCCGCCCGTGCTCGTGATCCACTTCAAGCGGTTCTACGTGGACCCCAAGGATTACACGAGCAACGCGTACAGGAAGAAGCAGACCTACATCGATTTCCCGCTGGAGAGCCTCGACATGAGCCAGTTCGCGCTGCACTGCCCCGGGAACCCCATGTACGACCTGTACGCGGTCTCCAACCACTACGGCTCCATGGAGGGCGGACACTACACTGCCTATTGCAAGAGTAGCGTTTATGGGAAGTGAGTATCTGTCCGTTCGTCTTTTTCAACACTTTGTTTACTCTTTCGTCACCTCCCCTCCGGCCCCTCTGCCTTCTCCCCATTACAAGTATGGTCGACAACGATTAGAAAAGCGTTGTCCATGATACATGGCGTGAGTTTTGTCATGGGGGGCGTCATGTGACGAGTCTTTAAAATGTATGAAGCAGGCGACGAGTGGCACTTCTGCCGTCATACTTATACTTCGGATATATATATATATATTTTGAAAACATTAAAACAGTATTTGTACAAGGCCACTACTTATTCCATACTTGTTATTTCTTCCAGCAGACCCTAACAGGAAATTTTATTGAAATGGCTAACTTCGCGTAATTTCTTTAATTGAGAGGTTATTAAGAGAGAATTGGCAGTAGACCACCGTCGGCCATAAACTACAGACTTGTGGAAATATGGTATACATTAATGTATAAATATGTGGTAATAAAAAGTATTCTCTTTCATTAATCAAATAAATGAAAGGTCATTTATTTGATTAATAAAATGTTAATATTTTATCTGTAGGCCATGTGATTGCAAACTCCATCCTTGTATCGTGAAGTCTTGATCTTATATAGGACAGTAACATTTACACTAAATGATTTGTGTGGTGATCTAAACCGGATGTTACTTGTACCGGATGTACTCTATATGTAAATAAGTTGTCCGCCGATTAGGAGCGCGACAATATGTGTTAAGAACGCGGGTGCGCAGGAGTCGCTGCCCGCGGCGGAGCGCGCCTGGCACGAGTACACGCGCTGCAAGGAGAGCCTGGTGCTGCGGCTGTTCTACGGACAGATCCGCTCCACCGTGCGCTGCCTGCAGTGCGCCGAGCGCAGCGCCACCTACGACTCCTTCTCCAACCTCTCGCTCGAACTGCCCGCCGCCGCCAGCCGCTGCACGCTGCAGGTACACGCGCACGCACGCACGCACGTGCACGCATTCAAACATGCGTATGGCACACATAGAGTCAAAGTAAAAACTTTTTTTATTCAATTTAGGCTTATTGGAAGCTCTGTTGAACTCCGGTTCGAAAAACAGGGTATGTCAGAGAAGAACCAGCAATAAACCTTTTTTTAATAAGAAAAGCGACAAACGAGCAATCGGTTCACCAGATGCTAAGTGATTAACGTCGCTCACGTACATCTGCAACACCGGAGATGCTGCAGGTGCGTTGCCGGCCTTTAAGGGTATTTCGAAGATAGGAGGAAGGGCGATAAGAGGGGATGGAGAGAGGAACTCCTCCTTCACCCCTTGCCTCTACCACGTTAAACTCTTACAATTTCATTTACAGTTTGTATAATAAAGTCAATACAATGTCAAATGTAAAGCGCTTGTGCTTCTGCGTTTCGTTTGGTGAGTGACGTAGCCGGAGGTAACATAGGGTGGAGGTAGACGGGACACTCAAGCTCCAGCAACTAATACGGAATTTTCCTACATCAGTCAGGAACCAAACTTCGTTTGTAAAACGTAACAATAATAAGTTTACATGCTTCAGAGAAATAACTTTGCCACAAAGCAGCAGCAGCAGAATGTCCCATCGGTGGAACAGAGCCTTCCATTTTTGTAAGAATCCCTTCGCAAATTAATATGACACCGATCATAAACTTAATTCCAGGACTGCCTGAAACTCTACCTCAACGGCGAAACGATACCGGGCTGGAACTGCCCCAAATGCAAGGAGAAGAGAGACGCCGTTAAGAAACTGGACATATCCCGGCTGCCGCCCGTGCTCGTGATCCACTTCAAGCGGTTCTACGTGGACCCCAAGGATTACACGAGCAACGCGTACAGGAAGAAGCAGACCTACATCGATTTCCCGCTGGAGAGCCTCGACATGAGCCAGTTCGCGCTGCACTGCCCCGGGAACCCCATGTACGACCTGTACGCGGTCTCCAACCACTACGGCTCCATGGAGGGCGGACACTACACTGCCTATTGCAAGAGTAGCGTTTATGGGAAGTGAGTATCTGTCCGTTCGTCTTTTTCAACACTTTGTTTACTCTTTCGTCACCTCCCTTCCGGCCCCTCTGCCTTCTCCCCATTACAAGTATGGTCGACAACGATTAGAAAAGCGTTGTCCATGATACATGGCGTGAGTTTTGTCATGGGGGGCGTCATGTGACGAGTCTTTAAAATGTATGAAGCAGGCGACGAGTGGCACTTCTGCCGTCATACTTATACTTCGGATATATATATATATATATGTATATATTCACGCCTTGTTCCCAACGGGGTGGGCAGAGACGATCTCCTTCCACTTGCTACGGTCCTGAGATACGTCTTTCGCTTCTTACACTTTCATTAATCTTTGCATGCATGCTCGTTGGTTTAGAGTACTCTTGACCTGGCCTTTTTTCAGAACGTCTCCGATTTGATCGTGAAATGTTCGCCTAGTTCTTCCTCTCCCAACTCTACCATTTACACTCGCCTCGTATATTTGTTTCGTCAACCTACACTTTCATTAATCTTTGCATGCATGCTCGTTGGTTTAGAGTACTCTTGACCTGGCCTTTTTTCAGAACGTCTCCGATTTGATCGTGAAATGTTCGCCTAGTTCTTCCTCTCCCAACTCTACCATTTACACTCGCCTCGTATATTTGTTTCGTCAACGTGCTTTCATTCATCCTCTCCACATGTCCAAACCAGCTCAGCATCCCTTTCTCAATTCGTGTCGCTACATCGTCTTTCACGTCACAACGCTCTCTGATCACATTATGAGTAGCTAGTACCCTTGTATAAATACAATTGTATACAAAGCGGTCGGCTTCGGTTTTGATGCAGGCCTTCAATCTCTCTGAGGCACGATTCTCACGATCAACGCACCATCTCCACGGGTTCAGCACCTGTTAGCTGTAAACATTCCTGGAGAGGCTCTAAGGTTATGTCCCCTGGTGCTGACCACGATTTGTAGTCCGGAACGTTGGTCTCGAGCCCGGTTCCAGCGGTTCGTGCCTTGTGACCTAATGACTCTGTGTCTCTGCTCACGCTGGAAAGTCCACGGTACATTACATAGTTATCGAAAAGTTTAATCCTGAGAGGGCTTCATTGCACGATCCAAGACAGTCTCCTGATGAACATTGGCTGTAGGAGAATGGATGAGCGTTTGAAATGAAATTATTATTTAAGGATTTTATCGAGTTTAATTTAATTAGTATTTTAAGTCTCTACGTTTTTGATGCTTTACAGCACCTGTGGACACGTCTGTCCTCAACCCAACCCATCCCCGCCTCCCCATCCACTCACCCCCTGTACCCTGAGGCCGCAGTGTCTCGAGCAAAATATGTCTGTCTCCTTCTCACATTTGCAAACTTCAACTTCTATACGCTAACGAGCATCCGATGACCGCCAGATGGTACAAGTACGACGACCACGTGGTGTCCGAGATCCCGGCCGGCGAGGTGAAGTCGAGCGCCGCCTACATACTGTTCTACACGTCCTGCAGCCGGTCGTGATGGTAGCGCGGGCCGGCGGCGGGCGGGGGGCGGGGGGGCACATGCGGGCGTCGGTGGACAGGCGTGCGAATACTCTAGAACGTATTTATAAGCCGTCGAAGGACTGGAGTGACGCGTGGCCAGCTCTGAACTGCACTGCGATGCGATGCGATGCGATGCTTAGCCAATGTTGAATTTGGCCGTGAATGATTGTTTAGTAACTTCCTCATGCCGATAAATGTTAGCTTAATACTAATGTACACTACATGATCGTATTCTTCAAATGCCAAGCTCGCCGGCACACGATGCGGCACTGCCAGTTAACTGGCAAGGCTCCGGCGACCGAACAATGGCGGTAAATTCGCCAAACCCAAATCCCCACAGACATGTGATGGGGAGCAGCGTTGCTGGTGCTCTGGTACCGTTACTGCGGCCCATTGACCAACCCGCTTGCCCGGCGCCCTCGGCATGGGCAAACCTTTCAAGAAATGAACGCCGGTCTTTACTGGCGTTTCCGCTTCCATGGAGAGGCCAGATTGTTGAGATTGCCCGGTCAGACAAGAGCAACATAACACTTACAATGAAGGGAAATCCGCGAGGAAGCCCCATGCTTCTCATGGAGTCCCGTGTCTTAAGAGTTCACTTAGAGATGGCGCTCGTCACATCGCCGATCATCCTGACCTGACTGACCGAAGACCGACAAATAGTCCAATGCAGGACCACCGGCCTCTCTCCCAGAAGAAGGATTCGCCATGATCTCTTCCGCTCGCACCTCGGACGCCGCGGCAGTCCCGTGTCTGGTTTTCTCACCAGCAGGTTATCTGGCCGTTGCAATTTTCAAGGCTTTTCCTCCCTCAGTCGTCTCGCACGACACCCGGCGGGAGGGAAGGGGGGAGCGGGCAGAGCCCTCGTCGGACATGGCATGTTACAAATAAAACTTTTTTTTGAATGTCCGCCGAGCGTCTGCCTTCATCACACCGCGACATAGAACTAACTCGATACAACGCAGCGCAATACGCAGCGTACCGCCGCGGGAAGGAGCCGGCCGCGCCCAGTGATGGGCCGTGCTGCGTCCCGGTGTCTGTCCGAGCCCAGAGGGGACGCGTCGCGACTCATTCGTAATATAGGAAATTCGTTGTGATTAATGTAAAACATTATTAATGAATTTTTGCTTAATTACATATATATATATATATACCATGTGTGTACCATGTAAATTGATAAATATTATGTTTGAATTATGATTTAACAGAAGGCATGGATTGAAAAGTTACATCAAATTGTTAAGACGGGCCGAGGCCATGAGACATTAATGTAAAATTTTATAAAGTTTTACTTATGGACGCTGCTCTTCTCGTATCGTCCAGCAGTGGGTTAGCCACGAACTCGTTTATTTTTGTGCTCCTCTTAATATCGCCGGACGGACGGACATAACGCGTGACCTGATTTTTCCCAATTAATGTGATAATCGCTTGAACTAAACATTTGATCTAACTTTGTAAAGGAAGACTAAAAAAAAAATAAAAATAAAAATACTCGTACCGAGGAGCGCGAGCCGCCGCGCTGTACAAATGTGCTTTGTGTATTACAATGAACCGTTGTAATTATTTATTGTCGTGTGTTTACATTTAATGAATGAATTATCTGTTGAATGACGAAAGACTGAATAGTAATGAATGGTATTCCCATTGTTTTTTTTTTTTAAATAATATTTTGAAACTGTTTACATACAGCTGGTAACGTTATCCGTTGTTAGAACTATAATAGACTTCCAGTTAGATTTGTTTAATTGTAAAGCTAGTTGTGTAATTAATTATAACCAAACGAATATCAGTGCCTAAACGAGTATTGGTTCAGAGCGCGACCTATCGAGACAGGTATATGTAGTCCTGTTCCTTTCTAAGCGGAAAGCAATCGTCGTGAATGTAGTTGAGAAAACAATTACTTACATCGAGAAAAAAAAAAATCATAGATTTTTCAGTTCACTTAAGCACATATTTATAATCTGTGTGAATGCAAGTGTTAGAAAGAAACAGAACGTACATTGGAGGGTCCACTATCTGAAGTTCCAATTCTTTTTATTTAGGAACGTGGCGTTCGACATCAGTTACCTTCACTCGTTGCTGTAATCTGCATTGAATAGTGAACTAATTTTATTTTCTAACAGACAGACCGTTCAGTTTATTTGTTGCTGTTGTACGAGACACGTGTACATAACTTATACTTTTAAAAAAAACGAATATTGTGAAAATATGTGTAAGGTAAATTTATTAAATTCTTTGTTAATATAAACTATTCTATGGTTTCATTTTCCTCCCCTTCCCTTTAATAAGGTCGAGGGGGGGTGATGGCTGCCACATTCTCCATGCTTGTGAACAGGCGCTGCTTGTGGTAGCTGGTCAGAGCTCTGGTTTGCAAATCCAGCATAAATATTTTTTACCCTTTTTTTTGGTGTTATGTTTGTCAAAATGTGCTTCAATTGCCTTTGAGACTATTTGTTGGTCTATATTTTAATTTGTATTATTTGTAATGTACATATCCAGTTTAAAAAAGAGGATACCCTCGGAGTTTCTTCTCCGTCAGAGGTGAATTACGAAATGGTGGTAATTTTGAAGAAAAAAGACAACTAACAAACCAAATATGAATTTCTTCTTTTCCTTTCATACGTTAGGTTACCTTTCTTTGTAAATAAAAGGCATTGTTGTACTGTAAATTATTTGGCCAAAACTGTGTTTTAAGGTTTAGAAAAGGAAGAGAAGTGGTTGTTTGGCAGGTCGTTGGAGACCGGTTTGCGCGTCCGTCGACGTCCCAACATCATATCTCGTCCAGCGAGTGATGTAAAAGACGATTAAACCACTAACAATTAAACATTCCAGGTGAAAGCAGATTGAATGATGTAAATAGTGTAACCAATGCCCGATGACGTCTTCGAATGACAAGTAAAAGGAAATAATGTTTTATATATTACCAGTTGATGTTAACAAAACTCTTTGTTAGGTAAGGAGATTCTGCCTACCCCATTGAGAAAAAGGCGTGAAATATACAATACAATCAGATTAATTAGAAAAAAAGATCACCCGTTTCATTTGGCGCGTTTCGAAGAGCCAACTAGCCCTTTGCCAGCTGTATGCGGGTGGCCGCGGCGGACTCTTCCGAGGCGGGGCTCTTCCAGCAGTATGAAATTCGTATTGGTATAACTTCTTGTAATGAATAGTTACTTTCCTACTCCACTAACTCGTTACAAAATTCAAAGACCGGTGATTACCAACAATGAATACCATAGTCTAATCATCAATTTAAAAAATCAATCAAATTTAACTTATGTGTTACAATGTTAGCACTTGTGTCCTATGCTTCATACTGTGGGGTTTCACACAAATATTCATTCCCGTCTTCAACCCATATGGTTGGTAAGCTTTCACTTAGTTTCTCCGTTCATTAACATATTCATATCGATCATAATGTCATCTTCCTCCTCTTCATCCTCCTCTATGTTACTAGTTAAATTGTCTTGATTGTTACCTGCAAACATTAACATTGCAGTGTTCATAACGAGTCCCAACTTGACATCAGAGTCACCTGTATACATTGGACCAGTAAGTACATTCAGATCACAAAGCTACAAACGAAAATTCATAATCTCAATCTACTTCTAGAGGAACAAGCTGCTTAAACATATTTACAATTTATAAATTACAATTAGTAATAATCAGGAGCTCATTCCAGTATGAATTATACCAGTATACAAGTATTCATCAGGTATTGCATTACTAGTATGATACAATGATTAATAACAAAATTGTGTCTACATTTATTTTAATCATTACATTACATAAGGCGGGGGATCATATAATCTACTTTGGGCAGTGTTGGAATAGTGGTTAGCATTGGACAACTTTCTGTCATGGTCAAACTTCAGTATCGAAATGTGATTATATCACATAACTAGTGCTGATGTTTGGCAATTTAAAAGTACAAAAATTGTGATCAACTAGAATGACAAATGAATGTTAGATATTTTTGCATATTAAATACATACCAAATATACAATCAGATATCATCAGATCTAGCTCCTGCTCATTACACATGATTTCCTCATCTGTTACTCCAACACCTGGAACATCTGCAAACTCTGTGCTCTTAGGCATACTTTGCATTAGAGTTATTGCCGATGTTGTTGGTTCATTAATAACTTCCTCTTTGGATTTCTTTATTTCAATTGTACTCTTTGTCTCCCCACTGAGTTGTGCTTTCAAACTCTCCAAGTGTAGTCTTTCTATCTGTTAGAGAGAGAATGAAACAATTGAACAAATCTAAGGATGTCCTGCAGGTCAATTTTAACAGAGACAAAAACTTGCAAGTACCATCGACACAAGATCTTTTATTGTGCCGAAGTGTGCAACACCTGTGTTTGTACATCAGATGCACCTGAACTATCCAAGTTCTTTATTATAATCTAATGAGACTAAACTTTAATATTATAAACATTTTATGCAATACTTGCATACTGTAGTCATACATCAATAATTAATAATTTTTATACTTCTGCAAAAATTTACTAAGTTCTGGGCAGTATTCAAGACGTTCGGTGTACAAAATGCAATTGCAATGTGTGATCAATATGAATATAGTATGTACAAATCAATTTTATTTAGTTCATTAAAATATTAATGTTTACAAGACAAAATAAAAACTATAGCAAATGTAACAGTAATAGGAATACAGTTTGAATATTGTAACAAAATGCCTGTGTCAATTCTTAATCATTCAATAATTTTCAACCTAAAAGCAACAAAAATTACAATATTGATCGTTTATTATTATATAGTACCGTGGGAGCCTAGTGGTCGGGGCGCTCACTGTAGTTTCATAGAGCGCGAGTGACCAGGGTACGATCTCTGGTGCAAACATACATGTTTGAGAACTAATAAAAAATATTATTTTCAAAGTCCGCCAACCCGTACTGGAGCAGCGTGGCGGGCCCTTCCCCACTCGCAAAACTCTCAGATATTTGATGGTAGTGCCACAGCCTGCTACTTTTACTTAACTATTACTATATGATACCTGAAGACAATTGCGTTGGTTTCTTATCTTCGTGAGAGCTTCCAATATCCAGTTATGTTCGGAAAGTAACTGGGATTCTTCTATGACACGGTTACCCAGCCTATGAAATAAAGCTCTTTGGGCCATAACTGTGTGAACATACTTTATTTGTCAAATATTATAAGAAAATATAAAAGTACTTCAAATAATAATATTCCACACGTGCTTTTCAAATCGGAATCTCGCTGAGAAACTACTTAAGCAAAACAATGGCGCAAAATCACTATGGATTAGTGTGAAGTGGATTGCCAGATGGAAGAAAATTTCCCATTTCTTAGTTCGAGAAATAAATAATGCCCAAACATTTGTTTGTTTAATTAATTAATTAATTAACCTATTAAAATCGAGATTTTAATATCAATAAAAATAGCTAGAAGCATGAAATCTATGTACTGTTCACACTACATAAATTATCTGTGCGAAGTTTTTGGAGGAGGTTGCAATAAAAAAAGTGTCCTGGATAAGAGGGCTACGCTCCAATTATTTAGAAATAATAAATATAATATAACGAAACAAACGACATCCTATTATCCCCTAATCCTTCCTCTGTGCTGTTACAATTTAAAATTCGCGATTTCAGTGTTACCAAAGACAATATACACACCAGTATTCTTAGATGATATCTGCAACAAGCCGTAATTTTTTTTTAATTATGATCAGTAGATAAGGGAAAACACCCACAAATATCCAAATTTGCAAAACATGCCTGTTAAATACATCCCACCAATTTTTACAATTTTTTATGTAAAAGTGCGTTTACAGGCCTAAATTGCATGCCCAAATTAGTAACGAATAGCTATAGGCATATATTTATTCCGTGTGGGAATCGAAGGTGCTATCCGAAGCGTGGAAGCCCATTCCTTAGTCACTGCACTGTTGTCATCTTTATCATTCTAAGCATTTATATTTACGCCTAGCATAATTCGGAAATCGATTACCTACTACAAAATAAATTTTATCCACGTATCTGACGATATACTGAAGAAAAGCCTAAAGAGGATCTGACCATAACCAAGGAACATAGATGTAATTGTGTGTTTAATTATGTACCTATACCAACTTTATTTTAATTGTTATTTTTAATTAAAAATGTCATACTTATTATAATTAACCTTTCCCATTAAGGACCACAGTACATTTTAGCGTAAACGTTCTGTTATTGTTGCTATATAGCCTTTAGTTTCGAACAAACAAATAATTTAATTTTACGGTTCATGGCTAAATGAATACGCACTCGTTAGACGCAGAAAACCTGCAATATGTTCTTTTAACAAATGTGTTTCAATTTGTAATTTAGCCTTCTCTATTCAAATTCTCTTTTTTTTTTACTCTTTTATAGAAACGCTACCTTCCGCGCTAGGAATTTCTCCCGTGTCGTGGAGGCAGTTTACATACATGAATTGCACATGGACAAACACCCAGACCAGGAACTATTATTTATAGTTCATACAAATACTAGTCTCGTGCGGGAATCGAACCCGCAACCCACAGCGCCGCGGCTAAACGCTTAGCCACTATGCCACCGAGCCGTCAATTGACATGTTTTCGTGACAAAAAAAACACGTTTATCACACTTAGGGTACCACAGTAGCTCTTGTCATTTTAGCGTATATAACAAAACATTGTATACACAAACTTGAACATGACGTCGCAGGTTCGAGCCCACCATTCGACTATTGTCGTGAACCACTCCAAATACAAGCTGTAATGCTTAGTTGGAGGGTTAACAGGAATATTAGTAACGTTAGTTAAATAGCATTGCTAGTATTCTAATTAAAAAAAAAATTCAACATTTTTGCTATTGGCAGCACGTTGCAAGTTTGAATAAAAATGCTACTTTTTCACGAATACCTGCACGTTATCAGCATATAATTTTACGGATAAGAAGACTAAAACGTAGGTAGTAATTATATTATTTTTGCAGAACACATTTTTTAGTATTGCAGAGAAGCGCAAAAAGTATATTTTTCGAATAACAAGGCTCCAGTCATAATGGCTTCGGAATATTCAGATTCAGACAGTGACAAAGATTATGATTTATGTTGTATTCAAAGACCGAAGTCCTGCCTCTTACCATTCGACCCTAACTCTTTGGAAAATATTATTTTGAATATAAGCGATAAGTTTAATTTTCGTGTGATTTGGAATGATCAAAGGGCGAAGGGTGCGTTACTGGTCACCACAGGATTAGCGGTTGCTGGCACTTTAATTGGCAAACATTATGGTGGAAAAGTTGGTGCGGCTATTGGAGGTGCAGTTGGCGGTGCGTGCGGTGTTGGTTTTATCGGTAAGTAGAAACAAACCTTTCATCTTCAAGGCTGAATTGCAAGGGGTGAACTGTATAATACGTTAAAATTCAAATAAATTCTCAGCGATGTGATGAGTTATTTGAATCCATCACCTATCGTATCCCGTATGTTTCCAATGTGTGTATTCCAAAATGATAGGTTAAGATAAGGAATATTCTCTGTGCAAAGCTTTTACTGATCGCATATGGAAAACTGATAGAATCCAGAGAAAACTGGACAGCGGATAATTATGTATCGGACAGAAATTATAACAAATTTAATGATGACAAATTTTATGATGACAAATTTAATGATGACAAATTTAATGATGACATATTTTCAAAATTCCGGTCGGATGTGAATACTTTGAATAAAGTAATTTATCCTGTCATTATTTTTAAGCAATAAAAAACTGCAGATAATTTTAATTCTAAATCTTCTAATTTACTCATTACTAAGTTAATACTAAAATATCTATCAATAGTCTTCTAGTAGCAGCCTTTAGGTTAATATTCCAATGCTTGGAAAAAGCCACCTCTCAATTTTTGTGAATGATTTGGAATAACGTTAAAAATTATATTTGTATATATGCACGCCTTGTTCCCAACGGGGTAGGCAGAGACGGTTCATTTATCAACGAGCACTTTTTAAATTTTTACAAAAAAATATAATAAATGTTTGCACAATTATTAATTACCTCTTTAATTATTAATTTTACTAACACTATTAATACTTTTACTTTTTATTAATAATTTTTCTTCTAGTTGTAACAATGAGAGACATATGGGAGGATATAAAATCTAAGCTGTCGGAGCTTTTTGACGTAGTTTACGACTACCTGGCTGGGCTGGGTATGGAAGATTACAAGAAAGCGGCTCTTTTTTTGGTTCAGAACGGCGATTGCAGCAAACAACTAGCGATGCTTATAATGCAAATATCTTCTGACGTGTTAGGAAAGAAGATATTATCCAGCTTAACACCGGCCTAATGTTTTCATGATTGTTTATTTCATTGGCGTCAAATTTAAAAATCGAATCAGACATAGTATTGACAGACTTATTGTTGTATTTGTTGCCATATTCTAACTGTGTGACATTTTAAATTATATTTTTAAATCGTTATTAATTATTTATCTGTGACTTATATTACGGAATGAACGAATGAATATTATCACGTCTGAAACTTTTGGGGACAAACAGACTTGACTATTGACCAATAAGGACTATAGATTTCTACATGTATGACGAAACTAAATTTGTATAAATTATTCGCAGTTAGTAGGAATTAATATGTAGTAATTATAGTTACAGTAGTAATAGTTATAGTTAGTAGTATCTATATATAATGTTCGTTGAAAATTGAGATGTATTTTAATAAATTGTATTAGATTAAGGAGTATTTAGATTATGTATGACATTGTTATTAAAAAAGATTTTATTTATAGGCAATATTTTCAAAAGCGGGGATTACGCAAAAATTTAACAAAATACCAAATTCCTGAAACTTAATTGTATAAGGTTAAAAATAAATTATACTGATTCATTACCGTTTTTAATATTTTAATATATATTTCGTAGTGAGTAGGCCGCATTTTTATTATGCCGGATGTCCTAAAAATCTATAAAAGACAATGTCCAAAAATAAATGTCCGAAAATAAGCGTCTTTCAAAGATTACATGTCAACCACGGCATCCAATATGTTCCATTAGACCTTCGGCTACCTCACTCACTGAGCGAAACCCACTACAGTGGTACTAACCCAGAGGAGCCGGCCAAAAGGAACAACGGCAAAATCCGCCGCTTGGGTCTCCCTCGTATAGAAATACTCTCTAAATATTGGCATTACCATGGGATAATTTTGTCGGTAAAAAAACACTCCACGAACTGAAAAATCGATTCATGTAGCAAAAATCAGTTCTTGGCACATTTTTCATCTTTAATACATCGAACATATCATAAGAGAGAGAGAGAGAGAAAGAGAATCTGTTGGTCTGTATAAAATTGCATAAAATGTTTTCCACGTCGAGATCAATATCGTCTGTTCGTCTCTGAATGGTGTTGTTGCTCAAAGGAATTCTTATTATAATATCATGTGCGCGCTTGTGGAATACATTGTCGAAGACATCCTCAATGGCTGGTAAAATAAGCTGGTCTCCAATTGTGTGGGGTTTCCCCGACTTGGCTATTAGTAAAGATGTATTATAGAACGCTCGTAAACCATCAACGACTTGTATAAGGTGGGTATAACTGAAAATATCTAATTTTAGGTGACAACTTTTCTAAATTCATTTAATACTTAGTAAAATATTATAGTCTTTTGATACTTAGCCTGTTACTTTTCATAAACTGAGGAAACATTGAAATCCTATAACGTTTATTGAACACGGTTTGTTGAAGATCTACTAATGATGTTAAACAGTTGTAAGAAGACTTTCAAGAAACCGTAATAACATTTAGAACGTGCCTCCGGCACCTTAATAGATACGTTATGAATGGACTTTACGCTGTAATTGACTTATGTTGGACCCATGGCAGCCTAGTGGTCAGGGCGCTCACTTTAGTTTCATAAAGCGTGAGTGGCCTGGGTTCGATTCCCGATGCCGGCACCGCTCAAATTGGTTAATAACAATTTTAAGTGCTGTACTTACCACGTGCTCAGCGGTGAAGGAAAACATCGTGAGACGTGCATGCCTAAAATTTTTTTTATTTCGAGGATATGTGAAGCTCGCCAACCCGCACTGGAGCATCGTGGCGGTTCATTCCCGGCTCCTAAACACTCTGATACTCATATTTAAGAAGGAGGCCTTTGCCCAGCAATGGGCGCCTACAGGCTGCTACTTTACTTTTTTTTACTTATATTAAAAATTAAACATTTTAATTATGAATGACTTTTAAATTGTTAATTTTACAACATTACTACCTGTACAAATAATACAATTTCGTACATAGCTCAACACATTTATTTTAACTTTATTTAAATACTTTCATAAAAGTATTACAAATGTCTTTTGGCAATCTCTGCCAGTCAACCCGAGGCGTGGAGAGATATTGTAAAGGTGTAAAACATTGAAGTTGTAAAAAAACTTTTTTAACTTTTCTTCTTTTGTTTTATTAAACAGAGCTTGTATTATAACTTAACTTGATTATACCTAAATTACCTTATCCTATACCTAACGTGTATTTACTAAATACATTTTACCTTCTTTTTTTATGTTTTAATTTTTACCGCCATAGCGTATAATATTTCTTTTGATTGGTCAAATTAATTGCAAACGTAACAGATTTGCAGTAAAAAAACCTTGTAATAAAAATAATATTTGTTTCAGGTTTTGTGTGATGAAAGTGAATTTTGTATAATTTCAAGGATACGGCGGTATAAATAAAGAAGGTCTACTGGCAGCCCCAGTGTCAAATGCAACTTGTCAAAAGTGTTTCACTTTGCCAAATATTTACTTTATTGTTAGTTTACTTGTTAAAATCGTTTCATAGTAATAATAGTTATTAATACCTTTGGTTATCTAATATCGGACGCCTATCTTTGTAATCGTTTCATTCTTCAATATAATAAAATCATGTCATTAGCAGTGGACGCATTTAATTCAGAAGGGATTCATTTAGATTCCAGTTGGACGGACCAAATAATTTTACTTCTTAGTAAGTACCAGAATATGCCAAAAATTATTAGAAACTTACCATTCTGTATATTATGTAAGCGTTGTATCCGGAAAGTACAATAAGTCAAAAATAAGGTTTCTCGTCATGATCTTTCTACTACAACTGTAATAATGTAGATTAGAGCTAATAATAGTCTTTACAGCTGCTTGCTGGAATAAGGGAAATTGGGTAAAACTCTTATTGATAATGGTTTGTACAGACATTCCAATAGTAAAATAAATTACAATTTAATATATCATGTTAAAAGTAAATGTTTATTTATGTATATGTAATTATACATATTAGGTAAGGTGTATTAATATTAAAAGTTAATATTGTTCTTTTCATTTTATGAATAAACATTAAAGTTTCTTTTAAGGAAGCACCTCCTAACAATTTTCCTCATCTTCCGCGGTTGATTGGTAGAGAATGTCACATGTAATTAAGTCTTGTAAGGCTTTTTTTTTGTATTTAAATGGGGAAATGCCTGACGCATACCCGCCTCGGGGGCAAGGACGGGTGATGTCGGGTTCGCAGCGACTAAAACCCCATGGTGTTTCACCTTCGTCGCATATCGGCAGGGTCACGGGATCGCTTTCGCACACATCCGCGACCCCACCAGCGCCGGCCGCTGTAGGTGGCCCCTTCTCGGGAGAGAACGTCCTCTCCCACACCGCCCTGGCTAGACGCGCCTACCTACTCGGCCTCCAAACCCACGAGGCCAACCCCCCCGAGTTCGCCACCCGGAGGCCATGGGGATCAGGAAGGCTGGCGCTCATAAGCACTAGCCTTCCCGGCACCCCCGGCGGATCTGGTCTATGGCTCCGCCGCAGACCACGTTTCGGCCGCGGAGGGTAGGGAGAACGGCAATCGTAATACCGACACTCCACTCCCCCCGCGACTACACCTCGACTGTGGGGGGCCAGGAGAGCGCTAAGCTAACACTCCCCCCACAGTGCACCAACACGCATCCGACGTGGGTTCACCGAGCCCACTCGGAGCGACCTCCTCGAGCCGCCGATCCCCGCAAAGACAGGCCGGCCATGTAGGTCTCTTGGTTCCCGTGGGAGACCAAGCCACAGTGAACCACGTTAATGTAACCCTTTGTAACCTAAAATTAGGTACGAATAAAGAATAAACAAACATTGATATTGTTCAGTTTCTAATGGAAAGTTTTGTGAACTTGTTGGTTGTAAGTTATAATTTAAAACCTATTTACATTTCAGCGGATGAGTTTAACATTCGTATATCATGGGACCGCAATTCTGCTATACTTACTGGAGCATTTGCTGTAGTTGGCACTGTGATTGGTGGATACTCTGGTGGTAAAGTTGGAGCTGCTATTGGTGCAGGTGTGGGAGGAGCTACAGGATTTGCGGTTTCCAGTAAGATATGATTTGAATTTTTATGTAAACTTAAAAAAAAACCGTTACCTTCCACTGTAGTAATTCGCGGAGGAAGTTTACATACATAAATTGCACATGGACAACACCCAGACCAGATACTTAATATTTGTAGTCCATACAAATACTTACGTAATCTTTGGGGGAGGGCTATGTTCAGCAGTGGACTTCTGATAGGCTGAAATGATGATGATGATACAAATACTAGTCCCTTGCGGCAATTGAATCCGGGACCCGCAGCGCCGCAGCTAAATGCTTAGCTACTACATCACCAATCCACAAATATTACTTTTTATAAATAAATAAATGAGAAACATGGATCGCTCAATTGGTAATTAAATTGTAGATTCGAGATTAGCATTCACCTGTTATCGTTAATTCTAAAGAACTCTAATTCTAAGAAAGACTAATACATGTGCCAATTAGCACTTTAATTAGTCCACCAATTTATAATCAATCCACATGTTGGTAGGTCCTTCAGCATTGTGAGTTCTTGTCAATTTGCATACGATATGTGTTATGATGTTAATACACTGCACCAAGACGTTGGCCGCTGTTTCATCAACCTCCTTACAAGCTCAGCACAGAGGTCTTTCTGTAACGCTGATAGTTAACAAGATGTTTATTAAATAATCCATGTCCAGTTATGGTGCTAGGTACTATCCGAGTTTGGGGCTTATTCTGGTGTAGTAGAATTTTGGTTATAAAATAGTTAACTGTCGTATTTATGTATTATTTTATATTACTTAAACAGTATATACATAAATAGTACTATTTATGTGTGTTTAGTTAATACATTTTAAAACAGAAACTGGAACTAAGTTGTTGGCCAACATATGGACACAATGGCCATCATCTGCCAACAACAGTTGATCGATCAGATCACTCGCCAATATGATGGCCAACACTACAATACATACTAAGGTGACCAATTGACCCCCTCTACATGTGTAGTGTTGGACAGAGTAAATGGCACAGATATTGTGTAACAACCAATAAAATATTCAGACTATTTTAAAGATTTATTACAAACAAGTCAATTGCCCTTCGTCTGTCAGTCAACTGGGTGCACCACATCCAGGTGAGGTTAACCTTTGGAGAAAAATCTGGTATATTCATCTGGTATATACACCCCTTTACACAGAGGTTAATCATAAAAATAATTTTTTTTTTCCTCATTGCCAATTATATTAGTTAAGTTATTATGTTAATTAAGTACACAACTACCTACTTGAATAATAATAATAGTTTTTTCTTTCCTCATGGGTTTGCTGGAAGAGAACTCTGCTTAGGGTTAAGCTCGCCTTTGTGCATTTATTTTGTATAATATTAAACTTGTAATTTTTTTCATAATGTGTACAATAAAGAATAAATAAATAAATAAATATTTTTATTTATATTTTTTTAATGATTAAATAACATTTTCGTTACAGCTATAGTCTCGCTCAGAGATGTGTGGGATTCAGTGAAAGAAAATTTAAAGGAGCTATTCTTCATCATTATCAACTTCGTTCGCAGACTTGACCCACAAGACTGTAGCAGGGCTTTTGACTTGCTGATGCTGTGTGCATCCAGTCGACGGGAGCTTGTGATCATGATCTTGGATTTCATTGCTCATAAGTTAGGACGAGAGGTCTTTTCTAGTATCACTGCGGCATAGTCCATTCACTTGTAACCAGATGTTAGGCTGCGGGAACCGTGGAGCCGAGGACCAAAAAGAGGATGATGTAACAAGTTTTGTTCATATAATTGTGACTGTTACACTGGACGATACTAAGAAGTTTGTTCAAACCAACCAGGGGCCAGTAGCCAACTCACAAATTTTTATATGCGTACAGATGTAATTGCAGTTTTGCTTTATTTCGTAATGCCATGTGGCCAGGGAGAAGTAAAATAACATTTTATTTAAAATTTAGTTGTTTCATAAACACAAACTGATACCACACATCTAAAATATATATACATGCTTTGGTGTGTTCAAGGCTACATAGTTAAGAGCATCTCCTCCTTGTATTTGCTTCACGGTCAGTTCCTGATCTTCTGTTTTGTTGGTTAGTCTTTATTTTAGTAATTTATGCATTGCTCAATAATTGTTATCGACTACTAAATTTGTTTTAAATTATTTTACTTTCGTAATTTTAATTAGTCATTTTATGAAACTTCCAAGCTTAATGGTGGTTAAAAATATTTTATGTTAAGACAAGTTGTGGATGAAAATTCATAAATCTGTGGCAGCCAAAGCCTTATTCAAAGATGTCATAGACATCAGATTGGACTATTCCTTTATGGAAGTTACTGGAACCCATTGTTTGGAAATAATCATGTTTTGTTATGGAATAGATATAGAGTATTTACTTTACAAACTAATTTTATAACTTTAGCTACAATTTCTGTTCAGATCTGCTAACTTTAATTAGATATTGTTTACTTTACTACTATATTTTTAAGATATTTTCTTTACTGTGGTATTTTATTTCAGTTTACTTTAATTCTCTCTGCAACTTCCATTCTATTTTCTTAAAATATCTTTTTAAATAGGCATCTTGGTTGATATACACATACACTCACAAACCACATGGGATGGGTAGAGACAAAATTCCTCCCGATTCTCAACCTACAGTTATTATTCATTAACTGTTAAAGCACTCATATTAAGATCTAAATTATTGCATAGATTTTAACATAGGTGATAGAAACAGTTAACCCTGCAATGCTCATCTATTTGTATCAATTACATTATTATTTTATTAAAATAAAATGAAATCTAAAACCTACATACCACCATTAGAGCTAAAGGTTCTGTGTATATGTATATGTATTCGATGAAGTTATTGCTGTTAGCCGTTTTGGCTTTTACAGCTTCATAGGTTTGCGCCTGCGGCCTTGAGGCCGCGGGCGTATGTTCTGTGTGCTCTATAAATATGATATCAGAACCCACGTGACCATGCGTGCTGGTAATTTTAGAAATTAAAAAGTTCAATAAGGTACACGATAAAATCAGTAAATATTAGTTACATTATATCGTGTACTTCTCGAATAAATGTAATTAATTTTTTGAAACAATTTAATATTTACTTTATTTCATGTACCTGTTGGAATTAAGAGAAATACTGCACTCACTCTCTGACCATGGGTATTAAGGAAGCAACTACTGGCAATGACCATATTTACCACCTTGCAGGTTACGTGTAGTATCTATAGAATGGTGACTGTCATATGAACTATTTAATTTAGCATAAACTACCGGCACATATGCCAATCCCGTGAGGGGTAACACGAGTTTTGTGTTTAAAATTTATTACTAAAATCTATGGCTACCAATCTTACAACGTCTTGATTTTAGTACTAAATAAACATATTCCATTATAAGGATTATAAATTCAAATTCAACTTTAAAATTGTGATAAAATTATTTGTAAAATAGTTTTTTTAAATAAAATTTTACTTGTGTATTTCTATAAAATAGAACAGTAATTTTTTTCGACCAATTTTAGTGCTAAGGAAATATTGTGGCTTGTGAAATAAAGTACTTTTACTATTATTTATAAGTATGTTTTGTACCAGAACCACTAAATAAGCTATTAATTAAAAAAAATATATTAAATTATGAGATATAAAATCGCTAGTACGGTGCAGTACGAATCCATCACGCCCATTACATGTATCGACTAAAGTCCCTAGCTATGTTGAATTTTACCGCCTTCAGTCTGTCGACATTTTGTTCTTAACCACCCACTGCTCACTTTTCCGTCTATAGGGATATCGATTGATATATTAATAACACGATATGTAGTTTGGGAGCGACGTCGGAAACAAGATAATAATATGTGAGTTGACAGAACGAAATAAAACACAACACTCATGTCACATGGTTTATTTACTGCATTGTATAGATTTTAAGAAACAATATGCAGTCTATCGCTCGCTATAAGGCAATACAAATGATTACGCTATTAGTTGCAGATGTCTAAATTATGGTTGCCAATAAATAATTTTAACCTCAAAAGTAACATTCTCTATGCCCCCTCTATGAAATGATAAGACTGGGACCTTCGCCATTTTAGACCAATATAGACATAAATAGTGCGTTATATTCGATTTATAGCTTATTATAGTCCACACTAGATTTTTTTAAATTAAAATTAGCGATCTTTTTAAAACAGGAATTTCAAAATATCATAAATACGATGAAATCCTTAAGTAATAGATAATTATAATAAAATTATATCATAATAATTGATGGGATTGAAAATGCAAATTAAGAGATATCTTCTACCCAAAATTTTATTATACAATAGTAAGATACTAATGCAACACTGCTAAACACGGACTGGAAATGTATTTAAGTACTAACACTTAATTAAAATGATTTGAAACACTACTTATTCTACATAAATAAAAAACAGATGAAGCATTGTTTCTTGCTCAAAAACCTTACCAAAAATTAAGCCAAATTATTAAACAAGTAGCCATTCAATAATTGAAAAAATAACCGTAAGTGTTTTATTCTCCCGCGCTTTTTTGCTATATTTATATATATTGAAATCCATGAAGCCGGTTAGTCTACAGAGCATGCCACAGAAATAGACATACATACACTCGGTAAAGTATTAACCCGAGGCAGTCTGCTAGAAATAACTAACAGACTCAATTAAAACATCTTTTCCGGGGTTTGAAGACACGGCCTGCCGCATAATAGGGTTGTTTCCAGGCATTGAAAGTGTTCGTACATTTATTGTCGCTTCCGCAGAAATTTTCCAAATTTGTTAGTCCCTAATGTTAATACACTGCGCGTCAAACTATGGTTTAATTGAATATGACTGAAGGTCGGCGAGTTTAATTTACTATGAGACAAGCATAGAAGAAAATGGGCCAAGTGTAGTTATCATGTATCTACTACTAGGCTAAATTAATGAAGTTTTGTTTTTTTCTTTATGGGAAAGGCGGCAAACGAGCAATAGGTTCAGCTGATGGTAAGTGATTACCATCGCTCACATACATCTGCAACACCAGAGGAGCTACAGGTGCGTTGCCGGCCTTTAAGGGTATTTGGAAGATGGGAGGAGAATATGGAGTGGAATAGGGAGTGGGCCTCCGGTTACCTCACTCACCGAACGAAACGGAGAAGCACAAGATGCCTCCACTTCACGCCGGTGAAGTGTTTTTTTTTTCCAAGGCGGCTGTGAAGTTAGTTACAAGTCGCAGTAGTTAGTCACGTTTGTCTGTTCAAGTACAGTCAAGTTCTTAGAAATTGTTACTTTGCTGAATAATTACAACAAACGCTAACGTTTTAAAAAGTGTTATTTTTTTTTGTTGGGTGTTACAAACCCAATGACTTAGGTCAAAGTCGACATACATTAGCTCGATTATAGCTAATAAAGACACTTTTAACATGGAAGTTAACATAGCAACTTTAACTAAAATCCTTGCCAGATCAATATCTGCTAGACGAGGCTATGATATATGCATGTTTCGAAACTAGTTAACTCACATCTAATTATTATCAAGTTGACTTGTAATTATGCTAAGCCACGCTCGCGTAGCACCTCACAGCCTCCGCGAATCTTACATCGGCTTATACCGATGAGCTTATCTAAACTGGCACGGCGACAGGCTCGCCACCTACCGCGTTGGTAAAAATAAGCTCTGATAAAGAGTGCGTTAAAAAAAACTAAAATAAATGTCTAGAGTTTTGCATTAAGCACACAACCATATACCCAATAATGGAGAGGTTATGTTAGCATACAAAAAAAAGGCAGTTGAATTTATGTTTTTTTTTTATTTTTTTTTATACGTAATACGCGTCGTGTGTAGAGCTGTGATCAGAGACTAAATAGAAATTAAAAAATACTATACATTCTAAAGTCCGTGTGCATCGCAAGTCAACTAACTACTTCTAATAGGAATGTCTAACACTGAGTGCGATAAAGTGGGTTTTATAGTGCTTGGACCAACACTGCTATGTAATACTATCAATGTATCCTTTGCTTTGCTTTAAGTACTGGATGTAAGCTTAATCCTATATAACAAAAGACACAAACAATTCCATAAACAATAAACACTTTACATTGGAACTCACTCGTTTCTTTTTTTTTTTTAATAATCAATCCTTATACAACATACGAGTTCTGTCATGGTTTAATTGAGATTTCTTTATTTTGGTCATTCATCAAATAAATTTAATGACAATAGGGACGGTTGGTTTTTGTTATTCGAGTAAACAATTCGTTTTTTTTTATAATCACTGGTACAATTGAGATAATCTATATACATATAAGTTTAACTAAAATAAGTCTCAAACCTGATGTTCAGATTTGAAATATTTGAATTTTAAATTCCTAAAATACAAATATTTCTTTGTACTCTTGCCTTACAATTAAGTCAGTGTTATTAAATTTTCAATTTTTAATCATTGCTATAACATATTATTATTATATTATATCATAAACACCAATTATTTGAATAATTAAAACTCTTAATTATGACCATAGACCCATAGACTAATTCTATATTCACCCACACTATTCCACTAAAATGAATAATGCAACATTGCATAAACAATTTTCCATCCAGCAGAAAAACAAAAAACAATAAATTTTAATAAATAACAAACATTTTAAAATCATAGATAAATTATTTGTTAAAATACCCTCGAAGATAAATTTTAATGTTCTTTTATATATGGCAACACCCTGTGAACCTACTGTCACCAGTATATTGTATCTAAATGGAGAATGTTATAAGTGAAAAACAAAATAAGAATATGCTGCGAAGTAGTTAATAAAGAAAGTTGTTAGAAAAACAATTAATTTGTATAGCAAAATATGCACGTGGAATGGGATTGTGCAGTGACTACTTTCTTACATATTTAAAGTATTTCTTTCGGTGAAAAAGCAGGTTTCAGAGAAAGTATTCTTCATTATAATGTCGGTGACGGATTCACGGTGGTTGCCAAAATGACAAATGAATCTGTCACGCTGACAGTTGACAGGTGCGTATGTCTCCGAGGGCAACAGGAACTCAGGAAAAAAGATGCCGGCATTCACTGGCGCTCTTCCATAGCGTTTTTGAGCTCTATAGCGAGTTTGTAGCCGAGCTCCGGCCGCCTGTCGCGACCTTCAACCATTGCCAGCACCTGCCAATTGCAAAAAACGTTTGTCCAAGACCATTTGAAGAATTTTGCCACCTTTGGCGCAAACTAGAGAACCGGATTAGCAACAGCTGTCTAAAGCGCAATCTCTTTGCCACAGCGTTAATCGAGCCGTCAACTTTTGAAAGATTACACTTGGAGTCAGCCAATGTAAAGGCGGTGAGGGTTACATTGGTCGCCTTAAACATGGGAAGAGGGGGGGGGGGGGTGCCTCCAGCCGAACCGAACTGAACACCATGGTACTAACCCGGTCGAGCAGAAGCGAAAGTTGTCCCGCTTGACCCTACCACATACGAAGGACGTTGAAGCCAAGCATGTTGACGTTGGTGTCTTTGGTCTTCTCGATGCCTGCTGAACTTGTACTACTTAAAAGGATAGTCTGGAAGCCGGAAACAAATTAGAAGGATTCGCAGCTATTTTTGGTAAGTAGACGGTGAGCTCCTTTTGTATCTAGGAGCCGTCTGGGTAGGTAACCCAACTTCTTACCAATTTCTGTCAAAGCTCAGTATAGAAAGCCGTTAGAATTACAGGCAAACGAACAAACGGCTCACCTCATTGTAAGTGATCACCGTCGCCCACGTACATCTGCAACACCAGAGGAGCTGCTGGTGCGTTGCCGGCCTATTTGGGAGATGGGAGGAAGGATGAGGAAGGGGAAGGGGAGAGGGAGGAGGCCTCCGGTTACCTCACTCACCGAACGAAACGCAGAAGCACAAGTCGCCTCTACTCCACGCCGGTCTACATTCAGCGAGGTGGCGGTCCTACCCCGGTCGGGCCGACCCATTCGGGCAGCAACTACTGAACTTGTTCGCAGGGTGTCCACGGACGGCACCGACCGCGCTGGCCAGCTGACGGAGCGTTAGCCTGTCGGTCATTGTAGAAACTAGCCACGCACTCGATCCGAGGTGACGATGACGCCGTGGTTGCTGACGATGGCGGCCTTGGTCCTCTCGATGTCGGCGAGCTCCACGCCGCGGCTCGCGTCGTCTATCAGCACGGAGCGGTAGCCGATGGCCAGCGCGTCCGCTATGGTGGCACCTGCAACCAGCGCGACCGCCTCGCGTCATGTTCCCTCCCTCGGGTCTTCCGTGCACGGCCAATATTTATTTATTCGATGAAGTTATTGCTGTCCGTCCTTCAGGCCGCAGGCGTTTATGCTTTAACTAGATGTGCAAGAGTACATCTACTGCTCACCTCTTTTAGGTAAGCTATCTATGGACCGTCCGTGGGAGGTTCGGACCTCGTCTTCGGACGGTCGTGGTGTTTCGATAGAGGTGGGCGGTAAGGACCGCCCCGAATCCCGGGTGTACGGTGTTTTGTTAGCACGATACGCTCTTATGCGTCGGCGGGGGATTGTGAGAGTGTCTCTACTCTAACTGTGTGTACAGTGTGTGCATTAGTAGTGTTAACCGAGACTGTTGTCCGGGTCGTCTAGTACGCACCGTTGCGTTTATAATCCAGGGGAGTATTTGTTGCCGTTCACCACCAGCGGGTTAGGTTTTTTTCTTTCTTTACGTTTAACATATTTTGTTTATATAAAAATGGTAGTAGCTTTTTCGCCATGAAGCGGCGTCAAGAATCTGCCACCACATCTCATAGAGACATTGCTGCTGCTGCTGCTGCTTGCACTACAGCGTGGCAAAAGTCGACTAAGGGAAATAATGCCAGACAGAGGAATCATTCAGATCTAAGACTGGCGGCAGCGTCTAAGGTTTGTAGCAGCACCGGGTGCAGGCCTGCGCCAACGTGGTGAGTCCGGGCAAACCTTGTGTGGCGCATAAGTGAAAAGGCCCATGTCCAGCAGTGGCCCGCTCCCAGCCCACCGAGCCCAGCCCGCGCAGAGCTACCGACCGACGCAGACGTCGTACGCGAGGCCGCAGATGTAGATGTCGGTGGCGCCGCGCGAGCACAGCTGCAGGCTGAGCTGCGTGTCCGTCAGCTTCTTGTTGTCCCAGAACACGGAGTAGGAGTCCACTTCCGAATTCGTGCCCTTGTACACCTTCGCCGCGCCCTCCATCACCTGGAACGACGGTGGGGGGGAGTGCTTGAGCGACCTTGCTTGAGCTTGTTGTCTACATCGTGCGGTTAAGAAGGATCAGTTTTTCAATCCATATCTAGCTATGATAGTACTCTTTCTATGGTATTGATGTTACGCCATATTGATTGTAAACCGATTGGCTATAATTCGAGGGTGGTCCCATTTAAATTTGAAGAAATTATTCCATCTCCAGGTGTGGGAGAATAGAGGTCGAAGGTTTTAAATTCACGTGTTTCAAACAAACTCAAGTGATGAATGCTAATACCAACGCTTGTGGGAACACCAATTATGTTGCAAACACTTTGTAATTTTCAACCGACTTAAAAAAAAGCAGGAGGTTATCAATGTAGGAGTATGTTAGGCGATGCCTTCGCCGGCTGTGAAGCGCAAGTTCTAATTTGAAGGAAATATTCCACTACGTAGGCTGATTAAATAGAGATACATGACCTGGGTTCGATCCCCGGTGCCGGCATCACTAAAATTTGTTAAGAGCAATTTTGAGTACTGTATTTACTACGTGCTTGGCGGAGGAAAACATCGTGAGCAAACCTGAGAAATAATAAAAAAATCTTATTTCGAGGACATATAAAGCCCGCCAACATGCACTGGCGCAGCATGGCGAGCCCTTCTCGGCTCCAAAAACCCTGTCAAACATTTGAGAACTCCTTCTCCTTGGCCCAGCAGTGGGCACTTACAGTCTGCTACTCTTTTCTTTAACATAATTTTACTAGGTGGTAAGGCTGGTTTTCTTTCTCTTACCTATTACTGCCGTCAAACTGCGGTGCAAGCACTTTTTGGTTTGAAAGGTATAGAGAGCCAGTACAATACACAGTTGCATAGGATGCTATCTCAAACATCCGGTGTGACGACACAAATGTAACCCCATTTAAGTTATATGCAGGTGACCCATGCATTACAGTGGTCACTTACCATCAGGTGGGGGCTGTAACCTTAGTTACGAACCATATAAAAAATAAAAAAAGTTTATTCATATATTTACACTTACCTCATTTACTGTACCTGTATATGATACACGTTGCCCAATACATAGCTGTTTTATTTCTCAATTATAAGCCCAATAACATTTGACATTTGCGTCAATCACCGACTATCAGACGGGCCAAGCTCGGGATCAGATGATCTTCTACCGAAATGATCTAAATCTAAGAGTCCATGATTCCTAAAAATATACGTGGTACGTACGTAAGTATATATAATTCCTATAATAGGCCGGCTCGACCGGATTGATACCACGGCCTCGCAGAATACCGGCGTGAAGTAGACGCATCTTGTGCTTCTGCGTTTATCCCACCCTATTCCTCTCCTCTTCCCTTCCATCTCCCAAATATCCTTAAAGACCGGCAACGCACCTGCAGCTTCTATGCTGTTGCAGATGTATGTGGGCGACGGTAAGCACTTACCATCAGGTGAACCGCTTGCTCGTTTGCCGTATTTTCCATAAAAAAAAAATACGCTCTCACAACCGTATGGGGGTGGTCATAGGTCAAGACATTTCAGACCTTCCAAATTCCCTTCTCACTATAGCTATTTGGGCCAGCGTGTCAGATGGTCAAGCCAATCGTCGTCTTATCGCTACGAGCCCTCCTCATAGGGAACTCTACTGTCCTCATTCGTAGACAGATCCCCTAACCACACGGCTATCGTGTCCGTTATGTTCACGGGCCGCAGTCCAGGAGACCTAAAAATCGACTTACCTTGAGGTCCTTGTGCAGCTCGGCGCCCCAGGTGTCCTGAACGCAGTGTCGCGGCCACAGGCGCTGCTTCATGGGCGGCGGCCCCGCGAACACCACCGTGTCGTACGCCTGCGCCTTGTCCGCTGACACCTGGACCGTAACACCATCATTAACAAGGCAACAGCTTAGCTTAGCGCATGCTCTTGGTGTTGATCACGTGGTCACTGATTGTGTTTAAAGGATAACACATCATTGAGGCAAAAAGCATCCAAATCTTGTTAGTTTAGGCTTGGTTGAACGACAAACATACAAACTTTCACACCTTTACACATTATAGAAGGAAGACCTCAGCGACCGCCTGTCCTTCTGTATGAGCGCGCTGATCTCAGGAACTACCAGTGCGATTTGAAAGATTCTTCTTGCGTTAGATAATTCGTTTATTGAGGAGGAATACAAGCGAAATATTATCACGCTACGTCGCGTAGGAGCGGAGCAGTAGCCGTAAACCTTGGTCATTTACTCATCATGTGTATGCGAACAGGCATTAATAATCTAAACTGAACGCGGGTGAAACGGCGAGGCACAGATAGTTTGTAATATTATTTAGTAGGTGAAACTTCAGGGATCGTCAGGAACATCTAAAACTAAATTACTTTTAAGTTGAATACGTTGAAACATACATAAAGACAGGAAACTGACCGGGCTGGAGACGTGCAGCTCCCGCATGTGCACGTTGTCGATGAAGGACACGTGGTCGGGCGGGTGCCAGTCCAGGGAGTAGAACACGGAGTCGAACGGCACGGTCTCCAGGAGACGGTTTATGGGTTCCACCACCTGTGAAAGTGGTGTTGGGTGCGTATGAATGAATGAAATGAAAATTCCGCATTTGACGTAAGAAGTTCATATTATATTTATTTAGGATAACCAACTAGGTTATCACATAAAGAAATTTTATTAAATTGTTTAGAAAAAAGCTTACTTTAATTAGACCTCGAAAAGCCAGTAGGTACAGTCGAGTACAGTTAGATGAATATTAATATTATTCAGATGTATTAATTATCTAAAATTACACTATAGTGAGTTATAAGAATCTACAACTTGACAATCATATTAAGCGACAAAACAAAGAAGAATTAATAATTTTGTTTGTCTTTTGTTATTTGTTTACAATCTAAAGTATCACGTTACAATTTAAGTAAAATTTTCAACGTGGTAGAGCCAAGCGGCGGCTTTTGCTGCTGCTCGAATGGGCCGGCTCGACCGGGTTGGTACCACGGCCTCGCAGAATACCAGCGTGAAGTACAGGCATGTTGTGCTTCTGCGTTTCGGACGGTAAGTGACATGACCGGAGGCCTACTCCCCCTCCCCGTCACCCTCCCTTCCACGTGTACGTGGACTACGATAATCATCTACCATCAGGTGAACCGCTTGCTCGTTTGCCACCTTTCTCATGAAAAAAAAATCTACCACCGTTTCGTAGCAAGGTTCCTCTGATGGAGAAGAAATAGACGAAATAAACTCCGTAGCGTATCTACTTCCAGGTATTCTCTTTTTTAACAGATTTTTAAGATAACAGATATCGCAAAATATAAAAGCATCCAGTACGAGATAATCGAAGCATATTCTAAGATAAAGTAAAATGTTAAAAAAATAAGAATTAAAAAATACTCATGCGGTGTTTGCAGAGCCGAGCTGGCCAGCGTAGAAATGAACTTATTTTTTTTTTGGGGAAAGTTGACCATCGAGTACAGCCGCTTGTATAAGCTTGTACCGCCTGCGTACATACCTCGGCTGCAGAGGTGCGTTGCCGGCCATTAAGGGTATTTGGGAGGGGGAGGGAGAATGAGGAGGGGGTTGGAGGAGGGGGAGTGGGCCTCCGGTTATGTCACAAAGGGAATCTGAGAGGGTTTTGGAGCCGGAAAAAAATAAATAATTAAAGTGTTGACAGCAACAACTAAATATTAACCTATTTAAATGGTGAATAAAGAATTTGAATTGCTGCTTAAGTTAGTTATTGTGCAGTAAAGTAGTAAAAGTAGCAGACTGTAAGTGCACACTGCTGGGCGAAGGCTTCCTTCTCAAATACGAGTATCAGAGAGGGTTTAGGAGCCGGGAAGGGCCCGCCACGCTGCTCCAGCGCGGGTTGGCGGGCTTCGTTATTTCGCAGACATGCCAGATTTCCTCGCGATGTTTTCCTTCACCGCCGAGCAAATACAGCGCTTAAAATTGTCATCAACGATTTTAGTGGTGCCGGCACCGCGGATACACCCAGGTCACTCGTCCACAGGTAGTGGCCACCCACCATTAGGTAGGCGCGTTTAGTCTTTTTTTTTAATTTATTAAATGCCGCGCACGTGGCAAGATACGGGCGGAGCTTGCCTAAACAATTACAAATAGCAAAACGTTTCACATTCAATTTGACATCCGGCCCCGAGTAACTCGGTTCAGTGAGCACATTGTTAAGCCACGGACGGGTGGGGCCGGTTTAGGATCGTGCCTACCTCGACTGCAGCGGTTCCGGCACACAGGCGCCAGGGACAAACGATTAATCCATGCGGTAGTGCGGTTAGAATATGTCACGCTCCGTATTTTGTTTTAATATAATAGGTCACGAACGTCTGTAGCACCAAAGGAGCTGCAGGTGCATAGCCGGCGTTTAGGGATATTTAGGAAATGAGAGGGTGGATGAGAAGGGGGGCATGGGGAGAGGGTGTGGGTCTCGGGTTACCTTATTCAGCGAACGAAAAGCAGAAGCACAAGATGCCTCTACTTAACGCCGGTGTTCTGCGAGCCCGTGGTACTGCCCCGGACGAGCCGGCCCATTCGAGCAGCAGCTAAAGCCGCTTCTTAACTCTACCACGTTTAAGCGTATGTATGTATGTATGTATGTATGTATGTATGTATGTATGTATGTATGTATGTATGTCAAGCGTATGAGTGTCGCAAGAGGCAGCTGATAGAATCCCGCAAGGCATACTCCGGGAGACAACAGAAAGAGGTAAGAAGTGAACTGCAGAGCTTGCTCTAGCGATTCGGATGAATTTTTATATTTAGATAGTGTTTTACTTCCAAGTAAACACACAATTAAAATCATTACTAAATCAAATTGATAACCGCCATATCGTAGAATATTAAGGAACCATTATGTTCAGAGCGAAACGCTCCGATTGTAGTAAAAGACGCCGAGCTAAGTTCGGTGGCCCTGGTGCTGCTACGTTAAATTCCACTGATATAGTGGTCTGGTATCGGTTTGAACAATGTCACATATGCTTGTCAACACCGATGACTAAGTCCTAAAGTTCGGATACCAGCCATTATGATATTCGGTTTTGGTTTGGAAAAGAGACACGCGAAGTTCTGATTTGTTTTCTTTACGTAACTGTGGTACATTGTGAAGGACGACGTTGGAGCGATAAAATCGCTCAGGTCGAGGAATAAATAATTTTCAGCCATCAAGAGAATCCATTGATCATGATCATTTATTTGCGGAATATAAGCTACAGTGTTACAGGTTGATTCATTTACAAATATAATCATAAGCGTGGTAGAGCCAAGCGGCGGCTTTAGCTGCTGCCCGAATGGGCCGGCTCGACCGGATTGATACCACGGCCTGGCAGAATACCGGCGTGAAGTAGAGGCATCTTGTGCTTCTACGTTTCCTTCGGTGAGTGAGGTAACCGGAGGCCCACACCCCCTCCCAATTTCCGTCCTCTTACCTCCCATCTCCCAAATATCCTTAAAGACCGGCAACGCACCTGCAGCATCTATGGTGTTGCAGATGTACGTGGGCGACGGTAATCACTTACCATCAGGTGAACCGCTTGCTCGATTGCCGTCTTTTGCATAAAAAAAAAAACAAATGTGGCTTTTATTTGAGCTTTAAGAGCCGCGATGAGTATCGCCGCCATGTCGCTTATCATGCGTATTAGAGCTTATCACAGATAAAAAAACCTGTCAAGGATTTCGGAGAGTCGCGACCCGTGCATGGTGTTTTAGCCAATTGCTGACACTATTAAAAAAAAAAAGAAAAAAGAAATTGTTGCAATTTTACCTAGCGTGACAGTAAATGCTATATTAAGACGTTATATATCTGGCTCAGGACCGAGCTTCGTGGCAATCTTTGGGGGAGGCCTATGTTCAGCAGTGGACTTGTGATGGGCTGAAATGATGATGATGATGATGATATCTGTGTAACGTTTCAAGTTTCAAATTGGACGTCTTTGTAAAATGGTGTATAGTTAATACCACGTGCTAATATTTTTAATATTATTATTCTTAATAAAAATATTAGTACATGGTAGAGCCAAGCGGCGGCTATAGCTGCCACTCGAATGGGCCGGCTCGACCCCGTTGGTACCACGACCTCGCATAATACCGACATGAAGTAGAGGTAACCGAAGGCCCACACTGCGTTAATACGTATAGATAGATCAATAGAAATATCTGTCTGTGTGTAGGAATTTTTAAAAATAGCCGTCAAAAAGACACAGCCGCGAAAAATCGAACTAACGATCTACCTGATGGTAAGTGGCTACTGCAGGCCATGGACACCTGCAAACAACTCCAACCGAAAAGGTTAAAGTTGTGTTGTCACCCCTGCGGGCTAAGATGAAACGCTTGAAAACCCGTAATATACTGGCTCCATCTATATACCTTACATCTTACAGATGCGTTGTCAGTTTGCGTTGTGACCCGTAAATATATTGACTCAGGTTTCAAAGCGGAACACAACATTGGTTACACAGCTGCTTGGCGACAAAAATGAGTTAGAGTGATGTGCCTACCCAGACGTCTTCTAGGCATTGAAGGGGTCTACCGCCTATTTCAACGTTGTAGAGCCATGCGGCGGCTTTTGCTGCTGCTCGAATGGGCCGGCTCGACCGGGTTGGTACCACGGCCTCGCAGAATACCGGCGTAAAGTACAGGCATGTTGTGCTTCTGCGTTTCGTTCGGTGAGTGAGGTAACCGGAGGCCTACTCCCTCTCCCCTTCCCCTTCCTCATCCTTCCTCCCATCTCCCAAATACCCCTAAAGGCCGGCAAGGCACCTGCAGAACCTCTGGTGTTACATGGGCGACGGTAATCACTTACCATCAGGTGACCCGCTTGCTCGTTTGCCGCCTTTCCCATAAAAAAAATAGAGCCAATCCTTTCATGGAAGCAATGCAAGCTTTCATCACATTTCCCTTAGTCGATCTTAACAGCACCAACTTGGTTCGAGGAGGCGTTGATAGCTGGGCTATCTCCTCCTGGCTGATCGTGACCACGGCGACAACTTCCGTGCAATATCGCCAGTTGTCAACTGCGCTGTAGATATTGCAGCGCTGCATGCGTATAGGGGGCACTCATTGCTTTCCAGTATTCTATGTAAGAAGGACGGAGGCAAGCCCGGATGCAATGTCCAAGGAACGACAACGACAGTTGGAGCAGCACAACCGAAAATCAATAAGTTGTTTGTTGAATAAATATCCACTCCGCTCGAGGTTCTAACCCACATACCTTGAAAAAGCGATGACTATCTATCATGTAATACTGTCTATCTAATGTATTTGTTTTTTTTTTATTAATTGCAGTTTATAAAACAACTCAAAGCAGTTTACGAAAAAGCTTGAAAAGTTTTGAAAGCTTTAATCAAACTGCAATAAAACTCACGAGAACCGCGGCTCGTTCAATTGATTACAAGGTGGCGGTGTTAACGTGGCTGTGGGGTGTCAGGAGGGGGGGGGGGGGTGAATAAGTTCCGGCCCCGGGACGCTCGCCGGCGGTGCCAGGCGCCGGTCGTTTCTGATAGCATAATTGCCGATGGGTGTTAACTTCGAGCCGATTTTATTTAAGCCGCGAGGTTAATTTGAGGTGACGAAAGGCACCGACAGTTCGTACCCCCATTGTCACTTTAATGGAATAGAATTCAGCGTTGTATGGGAATCGCGGTCGTTGTACGACGGCTGCTTTGTTAGCGTCCCACATTTTAGGGTTCCGTATCGATTCCTATGGTTTGTTCGAGGAACTTATTAATTGACCGAGTTGTGATATCGTCCCTACCATGGCAGATTTGCTTTTTTTTTAACCCTTATCCGTCCTAAATGTGTGTGACTTTAATAATTTATGACTACCTCCGGTTATCCTGCGAGGATGTGGTACTGGCCCGGTCGAGCCGGCCCATTCCAGCGGCAACCAAAGCTGTCGCTTGGCTTATTACTTAAGCGCTAGATCGTGTACACAATTTGACAGACCTTGAACAAATTCCTATATTAGGGGTTGAGTAGGAAGCGGAGAAAACAAACAAGTCGTCCGTTGTAGAACTGCGTATATTATTTACGAGCTGTGTTTCGAGTGCAATCGGTTAGGGGCGAGCGACATGCGCTTCGGCTAGGTCCTGTATTCCGACTGGCCGCGCGACCGTGCGCTCGGGCAACCCGATCGCGGCGCGCGGACCGGTTCTTGCATTACGATACACAGAAAATTACTCATAACAAAGTAAGATAGTTTTGTCCGGAAGTTACATGCTTATTTAAATAACTGAAACATTTTATTTTACCATTTAAATAATTTAAATAGAAGGTACGCTACAGTTTGTACGATACTATTCAGTTGTGTACAATGTATCAGTAAATTAAAGAACTGCCGGGGGCGGCGCAGCTGGTGAAGCGTTATTACAAAACAAGCAAATAAATCGCCTGTCATGAACTTCGGAGGCAAGGCAAGAAGTAAGACCATTATATTAATAGAACATCGCGAATAGGGTCTCGCATGTTCCCACTGATTGCGACGTACCGCGGATGTTAAATGTACTTTACCTAGCGATAGGCTATTAAGTGACGACACGTGATGTGATGACGTCTGCTTGCCGCTAGTGGAGTTGTATTCTCTGCGATGCTGCGCGGTGCATAAAGGAGAGTCGGGATTACGATGAACCGTTCTCCCTACCTTTCGCTGTCGAAAAATGGTGGGGCACCGGGTAGTTATTCCTGATTACCCGCAGCCTCCTGATGCCGTGCTCGGCGGGTCCGTTGCCCAAGTGGGTTTAAAGGCCGACTAGGTAGGCGCGTCTAGGCCTGGCCCGAGTTGATATACGGCGAAAGTGGAACACCGTGGGATCTGGTGCAAGCCCGATATGACCCGTCCTTGCCCTCGCGAGGGCCGGTATTCGATAGACACCATCGCCATGCCCACAGCAAGATTACCCCATAAAGTTACAACTGCAATAGATCATTAATGTTTTGGAACGAGTCCAACTAAAAGTTTCATGGCACTGCGAAATAACTTATAAAATTTATCGTTTGCTTAAATAGTTAAAAAAAAAGATGTCGTTTTTATATAACTATCCATTTGCCACAAGTATTACATTGGAGCAGATTAAGTTTAATCACCTTTGTGGTTACAGGATAGGTTAGTGGATCTTCTTCCGAATCAGGAGGAAGGTCTAATGGATTTTCGAAACCAATATAGGTACGATTAGTATCGTTTCGCTGAACATAAAGACACTGACAGGCACCATCCTGTTGGACGAAATAAGCTCTGGTAAAATTGGGTTGAAGGAACTAAAATGTCTCTGACCAACACCTGCATGAGGTATACGGTCGGGAGAGATTATCATTGTTATATTTATTATTAGTACAAATACATGTTTATAAATGCTTCGCGTGGCCAGGTGATTACCGTCGCCCACGTACACCGGCAACACCCAAAGTGACGCAGGTATTAACGGCATTTAATTAGGGTATTTGGGAAATCGGATTGAGGATGAGGAGGGGTAAGGGGAGGGGGACAGGGCCTCCTGTTACCTCACTCACGGAACGATGTGGGTTCAACTGTGTAAGTTAAATTATGCAGATATTCTCATGGGAGAGTGCTTCATCATCATCATAATTTCAGCCTATCACAAGTCCACTGCTGAACATAGGCTTTCCCCCAAAGATTGCCTCAGTGCCTGGGCCTGAGCCAACTGCTACCATCGACTACCCGCAACACTGCGCAGGTGGTCGCTTCATATCCTTTCAATATGGAGTACTTCCCGCACTGAATTAGTCTTACAACGAGTGGAGAATGCGTGCACGAGGTTCTATTATCGAATACACCGTGGTGCTCACGTGATTCCATTTTTAAACTAAGGCAAGTTTTTAAATATGAAAACTCTTGGATCGATTCGTCATAGTTTAGCCTTTTGTATGGAATCTAACAAACACATCCGTCTAAGTACTTGTACGAGAAGCTGAGTTTTTCCGCGACTGAAATCGTTCGCCTGTTATAAGAATAGCAAATGAAGAAATAAAGATGACAATATTTTTTTCCTTCGCATCCATTGAAATATTACAGAAAAACAATCGATATAACGTCGATAATGTGACGCATAAAAAACGAATGCCATTAAATAACAAATAAGAAACAATCTCAGCGTTCAACGAGTACATTAATGAACGAACTGAAATAGATATAGTGATTTGTTTATATAATCGAATATTAAAAAAAAAAAACAGAGGTTTGTCTACACGAACAGCCGTTATACCATAGTGGTCATGGCGCACCACTGAAATTGTTAATAGCAACCACGTGCTCGGCGGTGCATTTATTTGGTCTATGAACGAAAATATTATGTCGAGGATGTGTGAAGCCCGCCAGCACGCACTGGAGCAGCCCTTTCAGGCTTCAAAACCCTCTTAGACATTTAAGGACGCCTTAATCCAGCAGTGTGCACTTACATGCTGCTCTACTTTACTTACAACAAGAACAAATCCATGAAAACACTGATCTTCTATATAACTAATTAATAGACAGGTATGTATCCCGACTAGCGAGGTCCAAACTTGACATTATCGTTTCAAATTTTACATTATAGGGCAACTAAAATATCTGTAAGGACCCGCGTAAAAGAACATATTGTTATCGTGAAACATCGAGGCTCTAAGAAGTCTGCAGTCTGTTATCATATCGCCCCAACCATTACATCAGATTTGATAGACCACTAAGGAACACCGATTTCTGCCAAGGATGATTCGCGAGGCTTTTGAAATCAAAAAACAAACTAATTTCAATAGATCAGTTGGCTATGTGCTACCAAAGGCATGGGGTCAAGTAATAAACAAAATTAAATTTAAAACCAAGAATACCACTGCACGACCTCAAGATACTCTGAGCATATTCTGCGTATATCGGACCAAAATTAATAAACAAATGCTTAAGGTAGCCCCGATTAACTATGACATCTGGACGTCTAACACATCAGTCCCCCCGCGACCACGGCTGCTGTAAAGCAATCGAAACGTCGGGAATATAATAACATAATTAAACGAGATAAAATCCGTAAATAATAGTCTCATTTCAAATTATCGTTGTGATTGGCTGGTGCATTGGTGATCCCAGAAGCAGTCCTGATTAGTTACTATGCGCAGGTTCATGACTTCCGCTTTTATATTTTAGGTGAGCAATATTTCAATAGCTTTTTGCGCTCTATCATCACGCTAAAGTCGCGGTAAGGTAGAAAGTGGCGACGGAAACCGTGTGTTACGAGACGTACATCTGCAATACCAGAGGAGCGTTGCCGGCCTTCAAGGGTATTTAGGAGATAGGAGGGAGGATGAGAGGGATAGGGAGAGGTAGTGGGCCTCCGGTTACCGCGCTCACCGAACGAAACGCAGAAGCACAAGATGCTTATACTTCACGACGGTATTCTTCTGCGAGGTCGTGGTATCAACCCGGCCGAGCCGGCCCATTCGAGCAGCAGCTAAAGCCGCCGCATGGCTCTACCACGTTTAGGTAGAGAAGGTGTCTAACACCAGTATGCCAAGATCACGAACAATATTGGTTTTCGGGATTATGGAAGAGTAAATTCTCTCTCATAATTTACTACATGTTTCGATTTACGGTTGAAAGTGGTTATATGCTGACATTTATTTACATTAATACCAAAGCGATTTTTGTGTGTCGCAGTTAGAGTTTAGCGTAACCTAGTTAACACGTATCAGTTACAGTAAGATATAGGCGTATAAATGTTGGTGTCATCAACACATTATATGTTGGTCGGGCCGAGCATCATTATCTATATCGTATAGTAAAGGTCCGAGAATCGATCCCTGTGGATCCACGAGAGGGGATAGATACCTCATATGATCTGAAACCACCAACTATCACAGTTTGACTTAGGATTTAACAAATATGAATCTGATGGTCACAGTAGGTCACCGGATATGGCGACCTCGTGTAATTTACGTAACAAGATGACGTCTTTACATAATAAGTATAGATGGCGTAAAAACCGGAAATTCGTAATCTCTGTCTATTGAATTGAAACTAATTTTAGGAAATATTTCGCGTTTAATTTACAACTTGTTTATTTTTTAATTCTCGACGTTTCGGTTCACGGGGGATTGGCGTGTTAAACGTACCGATGTCATAGTTAAATATCGGGTATTCAAAAAGTTAAAATTAAACCGTCATATTAGTTTTATTTGGAAGACTAATAAATAAACAAATTACAGCGGCAAATGTACACAATACACAATGCCTACATGCCGTATGGGGACGGAAGTGCTATGGTGTCGCGTCATTGTAGATCACGTATGAGCAAGGTTAACTCATTGCGCAGCGAAGTTTAACAAAGCTTTAGCCAGCCTATTTCTTAGAGATATAAATAAATAAATAGGCTGGCACACCTGTTTACACAATAATGAGGCGGGCAGAGGTGACAACGTGTGACCTGTGACCCTGGCGATGGTAATACTAATTTCTAACGTGTTAGAGCCAAGCGGCGGCTTTTGCTGAAGCTCGAATGAGCCGGTTCGACCGGATTGATACCACGGCCTCCCAGGATACCGGCGTGAAGTAGAGGCATCTCGTGCCTCTGCGTTTCGTTCGGTGAGTTAGGTAACCGGAGGCCCACACCCCCTTCCCATACCCCTCCACATCCTCCCTCCCATCTCCCTAATACCCTTAAAGGCCGGCAATGCACCTGCAGCACCTCTGGTGTTGCAGATGTACGTGGACGACAGTAATAATTTACCGGTTGCTCGTTTCCGCCTTTCCCATTAAAAAAAATATACGTCCTTAATAAATATATATACTGTATGTATTTCCAAAAACTCATTGGTACGAGTCTTTCACATCGGGGATGGAACACGGGTCTCTCGATTCAGCCAGCGATCCGCTTACCACTCGGGTATCATGGTTTTACATTCAGAATAACAAGCACAACAGTATTTTCTTTTTTAATTATTTAACGCTAGTCTGTCTACTAGTCTGCGAATAGAGAATTGTATAAATATCCACCGATCTTCCACGTGTCCACGTGTTACCTTCTGTGCTTCTGTAGGTAAAGGGTGCAAGGGTCTGAGTATTTGAGCATACTCAGAGCACCGGAAGTTAGTTGTCGCCGTGGTCGAAACCGTACAGGACGAGACCTTCTTAAGATAAAGTAAGACCCTCTATCTCTCCCTGAATCCTCAATTAAGTATGATGATATCGGTGCGTTGGTCACGACCATTTACCCGTCAGCTTGAAGCGCACTACCAGGTAAACAAACAGTTATGATTTGACTACCATAAAGTATAATACGTGGTAGAGCCAAGCGGCGGCTTTTGTTGCTGCTCGAATGGGCCGGATCGACCGGATTGGTATCACGGCCTCGTAGAATACCCGCTTGAACAAGTTGTTGCAGATGTACGCGGGCGACGGTAATCTCTTACCATCTGGACCGCTAGCTCGTTTGCCGTCTTTCCCATAAAAAAAAGGGTACCTAGTGACAGACGGAGACTGTGGATTGCCATCTGACACGATTCTGCGTAGCAAATTCGCTTTCACCACCACTCACTACCTACTACATGGTAAATTCCTTCTCTGTCTAAGACCAAAGTGAACAGATACCTTCGAGGCAAACATGTGCCATCCTAGGCCTCATCTTCGCCTTCCATCAAGCGAGATTGAGGTCAAACGTAAGCCTATTTTATATATTAAAAAAAAGACTAGTCTAAGTAGGTATGTATGTATATATTCACGCCTTGTTCCCAACGGAGTAAGTAGAGACAATCTTCTCCCACTTTCATCAATCCTCGCATGCATACTCGTTGGTTTAGAGTACTCTTGACCTGGCCTTTTTTCAGAACGTCTCCGATTTCATCGTGAAATCTTCGTTGACCTAGTTCTTCCTCTTCCGACTCTACCATTTACACTCGCCTCATATATTTGTTTCGTCAACCTACTTTCATTCATCCTCTCCACATGTCCAAACCAGCTCAGCGTCCCTTTCTCAATTCGTGTCGCTATATCGTCTTTCACGTCACAACGCTCTCTGATCACATTATGAGTAGGTAGTACCCTTGTATTCATTGCCGACGACAAACAGCAGGACGACAACTATTGTGTTTCCGGTTTGAAAGGTATAGAGATACGGTATAGTTACGGGCTGTGTGTGGTTCCATGTTACTCCACAGTCACGACCACGATTGAGGACGTCGACCCACGGACAACCTGCCGTCGCAGGTAGACCACAGAATTTTTCACCTGCCATCGTTCATAATCTACGCCACCGCATATGTGGCGTAGATAATTTCAATGGTAGCTCTCACACTAGGACACTCTACTGCACACACACACACACTACTACTAACATGTGTGTAATAGAGATGTTTGATCGATTGATAGCGATGGGCGATTGTACATCGTTTGCAGCGCACCGGTTACCCCGTAATGGGTTAATTATTTCTTATACGAATCCGACGTCTACTGGCATTCATCATCAGCTCAAGGCCCTTCCATCCCTTGGGTGTTGGAGACGACTAAGGGACGAGATAATCGAAAGCGTTCGCCAATCCGCTTGCAGGGTTTTTTTTTTTATAAAAGTGAATACCGTCGCTCACGTACAAACACCAGAGGAGCTGCAGGTGCGTTGACGGCCTTTAAGGATATTTGCTGCACAAGATGGCTCTGCTTCACGCCGCTATACTGCGTGGTCGTGGCTCTACCCCGGACGAGCATGTTACATGTTAATCGTTACGCGCCAAACGCCCAAAAAAAAAAACAACTAATTCGGATATTCGCAGCCCAAAAAAAAAACAACTAATTCGGATATTCGCAGCCCAAAAAAAAAACAACTAATTCGGATATTCGCAGCCCAAAAAAAAAACAACTAATTCGGATATTCGCAGCCCAAAAAAAAAACAACTAATTCGGATATTCGCAGCCCAAAAAAAAAACAACTAATTCGGATATTCGCAGCCCAAAAAAAAAACAACTAATTCGGATATTCGCAGCCCAAAAAAAAAACAACTAATTCGGATATTCGCAGCCCAAAAAAAAAACAACTAATTCGGATATTCGCAGCCCAAAAAAAAAACAACTAATTCGGATATTCGCAGCCCAAAAAAAAAAACAACTAATTCGGATATTCGCAGCCCAAAAAAAAAACAACTAATTCGGATATTCGCAGCCCAAAAAAAAAACAACTAATTCGGATATTCGCAGCCCAAAAAAAAAACAACTAATTCGGATATTCGCAGCCCAAAAAAAAAACAACTAATTCGGATATTCGCAGCCCAAAAAAAAAACAACTAATTCGGATATTCGCAGCCCAAAAAAAAAACAACTAATTCGGATATTCGCAGCCCAAAAAAAAAACAACTAATTCGGATATTCGCAGCCCAAAAAAAAAACAACTAATTCGGATATTCGCAGCCCAAAAAAAAAAACAACTAATTCGGATATTCGCAGCCCAAAAAAAAAACAACTAATTCGGATATTCGCAGCCCAAAAAAAAAAACAACTAATTCGGATATTCGCAGCCCAAAAAAAAAACAACTAATTCGGATATTCGCAGCCCAAAAAAAAAACAACTAATTCGGATATTCGCAGCCCAAAAAAAAAACAACTAATTCGGATATTCGCAGCCCAAAAAAAAAACAACTAATTCGGATATTCGCAGCCCAAAAAAAAAACAACTAATTCGGATATTCGCAGCCCAAAAAAAAAAACAACTAATTCGGATATTCGCAGCCCAAAAAAAAAACAACTAATTCGGATATTCGCAGCCCAAAAAAAAAACAACTAATTCGGATATTCGCAGCCCAAAAAAATTCGCTTTCACCACCACTCACTACCTACTACATGGTAAATTCCTTCTCTGTCTAAGACCAAAGTGAACAGATACCTTCGAGGCAAACATGTGCCATCCTAGGCCTCATCTTCGCCTTCCATCAAGCGAGATTGAGGTCAAACGTAAGCCTATTTTATATATAAAAAAAGACTCGTCTAAGTAGGTATGTATGTATATATTCACGCCTTGTTCCCAACGGAGTAAGTAGAGACAATCTTCTCTCACTTTCATCAATCCTCGCATGCATACTCGTTGGTTTAGAGTACTCTTGACCTGGCCTTTTTTCAGAACGTCTCCGATTTCATCGTGAAATGTTCGTTGACCTAGGTCTTCCTCTCCCGACTCTACCATTTACACTCGCCTCATATATTTGTTTCGTCAACCTACTTTCATTCATCCTCTCCACATGTCCAAACCAGCTCAGCGTCCCTTTCTCAATTCGTGTCGCTATATCGTCTTTCACGTCACAACGCTCTCTGATCACATTATGAGTAGGTAGTACCCTTGTATTCATTGCCGACGACAAACAGCAGGACGACAACTATTGTGTTTCCGGTTTGAAAGGTATAGAGATACGGTATAGTTACGGGCTGTGTGTGGTTCCATGTTACTCCTCAGTCACGACCACGATTGAGGACGTCGACGGACAACCTGCCGTCGCAGGTAGACCTCAGAATTTTTCACCTGCCATCGTTCATAATCTACGCCACCGCATATGTGGCGTAGATAATTTCAATGGTAGCTCTCACACTAGGACACTCTACTGCACACACACACACACACTACTACCAACATGTGTGTAATAGAGATGTTTGATCGATTGATAGCGATGGGCGATTGTACATCGTTTGCAGCGCACCGGTTACCCCGTAATGGGTTAATTATTTCTTATACGAATCCGACGTCTACTGGCATTCATCATCAGCTCAAGGCCCTTCCATCCCTTGGGTGTTGGAGACGACTAAGGGACGAGATAATCGAAAGCGTTCGCCAATCCGCTCGCAGTGTTTTTTTTTTTTTATAAAAGTGAATACCGTCGCTCACGTACAAACACCAGAGGAGCTGCAGGTGCGTTGACGGCCTTTAAGGATATTTGCTGCACAAGATGGCTCTGCTTCACGCCGCTATACTGCGTGGTCGTGGCTCTACCCCGGACGAGCATGTTACATGTTAATCGTTTCGCGCCAAACGCCCAAAAAAAAAAACAACTAATTCGGATATTCGCAGCCCAAAAAGATAAAGAAAGGGGATATTTCGCAGAGTGACTGTTTGAGTTTATTGCTTAATTTTTTTCTTATTGTGTTTTTATTGCGCCAGAAATCAAAGATCAAACATGTTTTTAACCGGTTTTTTTTTGGGGTTTTCTGTCTAGAAATTAGTTTCTATATGTACTAGGCAATAACATTTTGTTATGTTAAACGAATAGTTTTCTGAATATTGTATACAATTTGCGGGTAATGCTGATGAAGCTGATGCGTCTTTTACTTTCTACGTTCACGTATCGTAATATACGGTTAGATCACGGCATATTGGATTGGATTATTACATAATAATATATATACGATAGGAAATATTGAACTCAAAAATTTATTAATTTATTGAACTGAAAAAAAAAGCACAATTTCGTTAGAAAAGCGTAGGTTGGTATGATGTTTCTCGTATATGTTGACGCGTCTCTTTTTCCCAGTCTGTACCGAGATATGATTACTATATTTATTATATATATATATTTATTTAACCAGCGCTGTAGTCTCGTCTCAACTTCAGCATTAAGCTGAGTCTGTACGCCCCGTGCGCCGCGCAACGCCTCTAGAGGAGGTCAATATTAAACATTGTTTGTATAAATAATAGTTTGATTAAATGTTTTGCAATGTTTGTTTGTTTGTTTTTGTGTGGCGTATTTGTGCAATAAATGATTATTTCTTTCTTTTTTTTCCTTTTTATACAATATTGAGATCTCAAAAATTACAATTGTGAAATTCATGTTTCTTTTGTAGGAGAATAAATTATTGTATAACATTACATTGTTTTCAGACATAAGTTAGTGCTAATATGTACTATGTTATGTACTGTAATAATATTTTTTATTAGATGACGTGGATATGTGGAGCCCGCCAACCCGCACTGGAGCAGCGTGGCGGTAGCTCCCCGGCTCCAAAAACCCTCGCCGATATTTGAGAAGGAGGCCTTTGCCCAGCTGCGGCCACTTACAGGCTGCTACTCTACCGCAGGGTACACGCTAGAGGTAAATGTGCCAACTCACCTCGCTGCCGTCCTGCTGCGCGTTACACTTGCTGATGTTGAGCGTGCCCGAGATGAAGTCGTTCTGGACGTCCACGATCAGAAACGCGCTCACCGGACGGACTATCTGCGGGAGTACAGGTCATGTTGAAATGGGCGTCCGATTGCGTGCAGTGTTGGGCTTTTTTTTTTTTAAATAAAAGAATACTAGTAATGCTATTTAATTAACATTACTAATATTCCTGTTAACCCACCAACTAAGCATTAGAGCTTGTATTTGGAGTGGTTCACGACAATAGTCGAATGGTGGGCTCGAACCTGTGACGTCATGTTTTGCAGTCCGCACCCTAACCCATTAGGCTATTGACTCTTTTGTACGTCTTCTTCAAAAATGTCACGACATCCGAGTAGCTAGGGGATCTGTCCCCGAATCGGGAGGCTCGAGTTCGATCCCCCGTGTGGTGGGCTCGTACTAAAGAGTTTTTCAAAACTTTGTATCGTTCCGGTGAAAAGTGGGTTTAAAACAATAAATATGTCTAGAACTCTGTCCACCCCAGTATTGGATACACGGTCGTGAGACCGTATTATTTGTTTCTTTAACAATCTATCAACAGACACCTGGACAACTGGACGCAGGTGTTTTTCATTGAGACATCATGGGGACGTAAATATATGGCCAGTCAAAAAGCAGACGATTGTAACACGATTACATAGATAATATATACAACATGGCAAATGTTCAGAGATCCTGGCGATATTAAAGAACTATATTCCAACATATCTGGTCATGACAGTAGTAAAAGGTGACTTACAGCAAACGTATTTTTTAGTTAGCTTCTTAACGCACGTTTGCTAAGCTAACCTAACTGAGAAAAAGTGGAACGTCACGAAATTAAGAACGTAAGTTGCAACGCTCCTCATTGGCTGGGCAGCGCGTATGTTAGCAATGTGAGTGCGCGAGATGGAGTACTAGATTAGACTAGACTATCCAAAGCGGTCCTTCTTTTTTGTCTTATATGCATAGGCGGCTTTACCTAAGGTGCAAGGTGTGGGTTGCGCTGGGGTGCAGTGATGTTAGGGGTTGCCGGCCTCGGCACTTTCAATGAAAGTACTCACTAGAGGGCGCTGGGGTAATGATTGTACACGGGCGCTACATGGGCTAGAGACACCTTTGCTTATATATTTACCAAAAAAGTTGTGTGTTTTCTCTCGTTCAGTTCGGAGCTCGACTCACATTCTGCAGGTTCAGATATCCGCTATAATAGCATATTATGTTAAAATTACAACCGGATTTCCTATTACGGTTCAACAGCCCTTTAAAGGTAGAAAAGACAAACAGACGGACAGAGGGACTTACGGATGGATATGCGTAGGCTTAGTGAAAGGGCTCGGTGCGGAATCCTAAAAACGTAACACATAAAACCACTTACCACTTTAATCCAATGGTTCCAGCAGAATTTGAACTCCTCCTTATCGATGAACCCATCGTCGTTCTTGTCGAACACCTGGAAGATGTGCCTCGCCCGCTCCTCGGGCAACGGGTAAATGTGACCCTTGTCATTGCGGAAGAGCGCTTTGCAGATCAGTCGGAACTCTTCGAAGTTCAACTTGCCGTCGCTGGATAAAAAATTACCGGTTCTTAGCCACATACAGGTCCAGTACCGTCACCGATAATAATGTATTAGATACTTTCTCCGTGTACGTTCAACGACAATGTAGTCATGGAGTTGTACATGTCCTCTAATGCTGTAACGAGCAACGGACTTCAGCTTCGCCAAGCGCCAACGTCATATGCACGTGGTGCACTCTGCTGATCAGCGAAAGAGGCTGTGGGGGCCGGTTGATGGCGGAAAATACGTCTGTATGATTTGATGATGAGTATGGTACATATGTCCAGCTGTGGACTCGCATAATTTGATAAAGAATGAATATTTTTTTACTTCCGATACTTCTCATTGGCGCTACATCACTACGAACCGTCATTTTAATTGATCGATTTGGTATTTACTCGCAAGGTTTTTTTGGTATTATACTAGAATAATCGCGAACCGAACGGGCGGTGTTCATTAGAGCGTAGTCACAAAAACCTGGTTATTTGTACCAGATATTGCTGGAATTTTCTGCCGCATTAAGTTGTCCGCAGAGGTGACCCCGCACCTGAAGCCTTCTTTGATTGAAGTTGGTGGCTGGTGCCCTGGGCAGGAGTTACCACTTACCATCAGATAGACTGTTGGCATAAATGGTGGTAGTCGAATGCTTACAATGCTCGAATGCTTACAATGATCGAATGCTCTAGGTAGGAACGCAGTTTTCCTATATCTTCTCCTGTACTTATGTTTTAACTGTTACAACATATTAAAACTGCACATCTATGTACTATGATTCATGGTACAGTCTAGCTCGTTTTATGATGGAGCCGGGTGGGTACTGGGACACCTCATAGTAACCAGCAGACATGGAGTTTGGGTTCCCTAATTTTTTTTTATAAATATATATATTGAGTGTCTCATGATGAAGCCGCAAGGTCGGTAAAGGAAGCTTTTACGAGTTTTATTTTATAGAAGAAGGCACGAGCGATAATAAGTGATTACCGTCGTACCTCGAACATCCACAGCATCAGTGGAGAATCTGATCTTAGAGAAAGGAGTAGGTTCTTTACTTGAAGTTATTAAGTTATAACGAATTGGATGAACAACTGTCGGCAGATGATCTTTGCGTGATAGAGCCAAGCGGCGGCTTTTACTACTACGGCTAGTACGGCGGCCATGCAGAACATCGCCGCGACGTGTAGCCATCTTGTGCCGTTGAGTGGGATAGCTGGAGAGGTCCATTTCCTACCTCACCCCTCTCCTCTCCTTATCCTCAAATATCCTTAAAAGCCTGCAACGCACCTGCTAATCACTTACAATCAGGTGAGTAGTTTACTTAGTTTAATAGATGCCTATTTCGCATAAAAAAAATCTGTATAAAGCACACTTTGATGGGGTTACCAACTGTCTAGCTGACGTTGGTGAAATCAATGTGAATGGTAAACTTTAATAGGTACAGAATGGTGAATGGATTTTCTTGGATTTACTGCAGCACTTGGTAGTGAAAGAATGCCACTGTTTAGTTGGATCAGTAAGAAAAATTTAATTATGTACAATCATAAATAAACAATTAATAAAAGGAGCTAATCTTTGCCTTTTTTTTCTCATACAACATGATCTACATTACAAAGTAGTATTTTTGTAATTATTTTAATTTCAATGAGAAGTTTCCACTCTAAGATTTTTGTTTGTTTTTATTCGAGGATCTTCTTTCTTGAAGTTGTTTAAAAACAAATTTTGCAGAGACCATGTTAAAAGATCTTAACACATACAATATTAATTAACACTTAATGGTTCAACCTTTATCTATCAGAACACACACATGGAAATGGGCAGGGTGTTCAATCAAAGGGAAGGAAAAATAAAGATTGGAAAGAAACAAGTAAATGAAAGGGAGTCAGTTGGAGAAGCCCTTTGCCAGTTAAGAGGCATAAAGACAGGTCTATTGAAGCAGAACAGTCAATAATATTATACGTAACTTTTCATTAAAACTTAAAAAAAAAACTTAAAACTGGCCAGTTCCCATCTATGTGAATGTTAATACATATTAGTATCAGAATAAAATCTATTACTACTCAGTAAAAAAAATTAAATTAGTTATGTTGGCACAAGTCCGGAGTTTTTAAATGTTTTTTCTGTTAAGAGTTCTGTAAGAATCTTTAACTTGTTTTAAAATGAAATCTTTTTGTACACAAACACTGTAAAACTTTTAGGAGCGTAAAATATCCGTCGAATAATTTAGATTCGAATTATTTTAATCTATTTAATATATATGTATATTTTAACTATTCGAAACAGTTTTGAGAGTAATTTGTGAAGGAACGTGGAGATGATGATGAGTGCAAGGGTTGTAAAACGTACCTATCTTTGTCAAATGTTTCATAGCAAGCGTCCATATCGAACAAGCAAACTTCGTCGACTAGCGGCAAGTCGTTAGCAACGTCCGACATCGTAGGTTTGATCGAAATGAGTGGTCCGCAGTCGCGGCACTCGTTTATAAGGCAAACCAACATCGTAACCGGCAAGTTGCAGCACAATGCGCATAAACAAACAACAGCGCTAGTAACACGTCATATTAGAGTGTCTTGCAGCACCATGAATCCAAAACTTTGATTACGCGGTTAAAGTGGTACAATTTTATTTCAGGTTTGCAGCTATTTTCACTGAACTTACAAAATAACACCATGTTAGGAGCTATCGAGTCATGAAATGTCATACTTCATGTCAAAACATGACTCGAATCAGACAGCTGATTTGACCAAACTTAATTTTGCCGCTTTTATTTAGAATGATACAAACTTTAATCATTAACAATTTAGATGCATTAATTGGAAGTCAGTAAAAACGTTAAAAGTAAGATCTATCAATCATATTTTTACTTACGAGTGAATTATAAAAAAAAATATGTATCTGAATTGTAGTTACAATTTACGCACTGTGCACTAACGATGTTAACAACTTTTTGTTTATTATATTGAGATCTATGATAATAATCTTTTTATTGTTGTATTGTTTTAATATCATATATATAATTGAGTAAAAATATGCTAAATTATTTGTAAAATAAATTACCTACCACTTTTTTTTATTTACTTTTACTACACTTTTTTAATTTTGCGTTGATTTAACGATCAACTGTCACTGTCACAGATAAAATAATAATAAATTTCCTACGCATTTGCGCGGTTTGGTCGGCGTCATATGACAAAAATATTATATTTGGTATTTTAATAAAGAAAATCTAATATCTAATTTTACAAGTTGTTTACAATAGTAATGATTATCATCCATTAGAAGTTAAATTTACAACGAATAATAGTACATTCATCAGCAACAGGCCGTTCGCGTTTATAAAATATGGTTATAGAAAAAGTGCATGGTTTGCAAGCTACAGGAGTAAGTCTCAATGACCGGTTCACGATGCTGGCTTCAGCGGCTCCTGATCGCTTTACACGCGCTCAAACTCCAGGAAGGCGCGCGAACATTGGGCCCTTATTTAATCAAAGTTTAAATTTAAACAACCGAAATATTATTGAACAAATAGCGAGGAAACTACAGCATCAAGCTAGAAGGGTATGAATATGATTTGTGTTTTCTTAGACCTACAGATGTGCGAACATATGTTACTAGTGTCTTACTTGTTGTTAGTAAAAACATATACAGCCTTTTAAAGGAAAGACAGATAGACGGACGGTCAGACCGCGTAGGCTTAGTATTGGAGCTCTTTACGAAAGTAAAAACTACACAAATAGTTACATTCCTTATCAGCTGGACATGGCCTTACCAACAGAAAGGGTTTGCACCCATCACCAGTTATTTGTTGTGGTTATTCTGCCATCTGTCAGAATCTATATTACTCTGCTGCCGTTTTATGGCAATACTTTTTTATTTTTACATCATTGTTATTTCATTTCATGTAGCAAACCATAAAACATAGACTGGGTATGGTTGGTCCAATGAGACGCTATGGCAGTGAGAGTAGCTTACCGGGACTGAGGCATTCTAACAGTTTTGGCAGTCTAAATCGGAGGCAAAACATAAAGAATAGAGTTACATGGAGACAGTCTAACAATAATCTTAGGTAAGAAATGTGAATTAATATGGATTTTTTTCTTCATTGTTTTTTAAAAATGGTATATCTCACTCTTGTCTATTTTGTTCTGTGTCACCGAGGCAGTTTACATACAGACACGGAACAATTATTTGTTGTCCATACGAATACTTGTCCCATGTGGCAATCCAACCCACTGACCCATTAAACACCATCCTGTAAATAGAAAATCTATCAATCTTGAATTGACACTCTGTGGGTTATATTTAGGTGTGTTGATTTAACCTTCTATAATATATTAAAATTGAATATTAAATGTGGTTACATACTTCATAAAAATCTTTTTATCAGAATTTCCCAAATGATCTTGTGTCTCATACTACAGTATTTAATTGGTGGCTTCTCATTTACTGAGAGGTATTAGGATCCAGAGGAATTTGCTTTTCCTCCAATGATGTGACATGTGATGTCTGACATATTTTTCTAATTATTTCACTGACACGCAGGTTTCTTTAGATAGGTTTGATTTCCTACGAGAACTCCTTCAAACTTAAAATTGCAATATACTATTATTTATTTTAGTGGTAATGGCATCGTATTACAAACTGTTGACTTGTGTTTCATGAGAATAGTTCTTATTTTTTATACCTTTCCCCAGCCGTTCAGCGTCATTCAGCAACTTGTCGCAAGGAACATGGCGAGGTGGTGGCTTTCGACGTCAAGGCGGAAGGGTGGGTCAAATTCGAGGCAGAATGCGGTACTCTTCATTTTTTACATATTATCTTCAAAAAAATTTGCTTATACTCATCACTCTACTATGTGGCAGACTTCTTCTCTGTATAGGAGTCGTCTGGGTACATACATACCGATTAGCCATTTTTGTCGCCAAATAACAGTGCAGCCACTGTTGAGTTTAGTTATGGAATACTGAATCAATATAATTACAGACTGACAGGCATACCGTTTTATTCATCAGAGGTGACAACGCATTCATAACCTCCTTCAATTGAAGTATTTGCAGGTGTACTAGGGCTTCAATAGCCACTTACCAACAGTTGGACTATTAGTTTGTATGCCATGCTTTGCCAGCAAATGGACAATTGCAGTACTTTACTCTTTTCACCTGTGTATTTATTTGTCTAGGAACTCGAACGCCCAGAGATGATCAAGGCTTTTCCCATGGTATGGTATCTTATAACACTCATGGGATAAAGTTGACACAGATTTAAATATAATACATACAAAAATGTGTGTTTAAAACACCATGGACGCAAAAGGTGACATAGAACCTAATGTTTTAGGGGCGGTCGCTTGCAGTTCGTGCGAGCTGCATACCGAGTGCCAAACCGAGCACAGAACCGCGCGCAAAACTTACAAAGCCGAATGCGTGGACGTGGGAGAGGTATTGTACATCTACATGATTACTTAAAAATTCACATTGATTGTAAATGCCAAACAATTGCAAGCTTGCTGATTACAATTATTAGTTTTCAGGTAATGGGGTTAAACCTACAAGCCTTCCCACTTTAGGTTCAGGACTATCATTAAAAAAACCTTTAATTAATGACTTCCAAGTTGTGTAATATTTCGCAGACTGGCAGTTACATGAAAATGATTACACCTTTAGATTTTATATACTAAGAAGGAGAGAGTGAAAGTTAAATTAGAATGTTCCACCCATCCTGTGATATCTCCAGATTTTGAAAGTTCGTATCGCTACGATGAGTCTCTGTCGGCTTAAACAGTTTAGGCAGCTCTAAAACAAAGCATCAGCCAAGAAAAGCGGGCATGCACTATTTGAAAGATCTGCCCATACTCACCATGCTGGGCAAATGAGCTTGGTGAACGTAGTGCCGGTACCCTCGCACTGGTGTTGCTGCTCCCCATCACTAGTCAAGGTTTTGGTCTCAACAAATTCGGAAGGATTTTCCGCCATCATTTGGTCGCCAGAGCCTCGTTTGTTAGCTAGCAAGATGCACCATGTGTGGTTGACATTTGGAAAAAGATAGTAAATTAATGGTATTGGGCTACGACTTACATATTCACTGCCAATTTTATCGTATTTTGATAACAGAATTTGTTTGCAGGTAACATGGTGAGAAACCAAGCCAACCAGAAACAGCTGCCCACCAAAGAGGAGCTCGACGACCAATTGGACCAGTACATGGCTAACACCAAGACCGCACTGGACAAGGAGTTGGAAACTTACATGAAGAACGCCATGGAGTTGAAATAGTGTCAGTGATGAGTGCAGTGACAGTGATTTGATGTGCATACTGCGAAAAGTTAAATTACCCCTATGGCCTATCCTTTGTTATGGTCTTTGACTCATTAAGGAGCTTAAGCCTTAACATGACTTAAACATCATGAGTGAACAAATAAGCTCAAGAACTAAAAGCTAGTGGGATGTTTAAAAAAGGTGAGAGTTCTAGTAGTTTAAGTAACCACTTTATTTTTGTTGCTCATCAGTTAAGAACAATATGTGTTGTTCTTCTAAAAAGAAGAGTTTTTTTTTGTGAGAAAATATTATTATTTAGTTTGTATATATCTTGTATTCTTCCCGATGACTATTACCAAAAAGTACAAAGATATTATATTTATATATATTACACATTTTGTTTACCATACATTAGTAAGATGTATTCTAACAGGATATAAAATGTATATATTAGCACACACATTACAGATATCCATTTGGTATAACTCTGATCTATATGCACTAAAATATTTTATGGACAGTATGCACATCAACATGAACACAAAACAAGTGAACTGCAATGAATTAAAAACCAACGTACAGTTTGCCCTTAAATATATTTAGCCAATTACATTTTTGTTATTATTTGTTTTCTTTCTAAATTTGATTACTATCATATTCATATAAGATGCCGATCATGTTTGTATGTGTGATTTCTTTTTAAATTAAAGAGTAGGCAGAGATTATTGATTTCCATTTGACAAGATCAGGGTACCCTCAACTAGTGTTTTGAAATGTTTACATAAGAAAAATAAGAAAAAGAGAATAGGAATATCAGTCATGCATAAGAAAAGCTTAAAAATTGCTTAAACAGCATACATTATCTAAAATTTAATACTACAAAATTAAGGTAGATGTTGAAGTTACATCTCTAAGCAGCATTTTCCTTCACAAGCCTGTTCTTAATTTGGATTAAACCCTACACTAAAGGCTTAAAGAAGTTCAAACCTGGTTATAGTTTTTGGTAGCATCATGGTCACCATGATAATTACTAACTATATATGTTGTAACGCCTAAGCGGACAGGTCCTCTGTGATGGTGAGAAGAAACTATGATGGGAGCTCTATGTCGCGCAGTATTGCGCCTATGACCAGTGGCGGCCTGACCTATGACATTATAATAAGCGAAGAAGCTGGCTGGTTGAAGTCAATTACTAGTTGTTTGAGATGGAGGTGTGCTGGAGTGTATTCTCACAAGAAGTCATGGCCAGGATACTAGTCGCAGAAAAGAAATGTCGTATATCTTCCAGAATCCAGGAGGCGCACATGTCTGTGAAACAAGAGTAGGGAATATGGCATAAATAGGTAGACAGTAGATATATACACTAGGCACAGCTCCGTATCTAATACCATGGTCTCCATGCCAACGACCACTGTTTGTCAAATTCTGATGACATTACCATGCTCACCATCCTCTTCCAGACGGACGTCGACGGCGCCTCGTATTGCTGGCTTAGTTGGCTGCTTCAGGTCTCTTATCTTCAGAAGTGCTTGTAGGATTCCTCACTAGCCTGATGCAGGGTATGCAGCATGCTTGTGCAAGTCTCTCCTTCATGTGTAACATCGATCCAATGTCAACGCACTTAGCAGCACCAGGCTAGGAATGATGTCCCAGGCAGCAAGGCGATTTCTTTTTCGAGGATGTCGCTCAGATTGCGCTTGTGACGTGACTGTAGTACTGCTGGGTTGTTGATGTTGGCAATGATCAAGCATGTAGGTGATCTCAGCGGTTAAGATTGCTGATGCTGGGTGGCGCTGCCGATGGTAGGCTGGGCGGTCTGTTGTGTTTTCCTATGGCCCAGGCATCTCTGTGTGATCCATGGTGGAGGTCTTGGTGTCTTCCTTCTAATCACCCCTAGTAATTAATATTTTAGACACTAAAGTATTTGTTTGTTGTGAGATTAAGACAGAATAATATTTTTAGATCCCAAAACTAGTCAAAAAAAAATACAATATTTGACAACAAACTTGTTTTATTTCTCATAATATAATCCTGGTATTGACTCATGACAATAGAATTTAAATTGTCAAAGACACAAGAAGATTAAAAATATTATAAATGATATTGCAGTCCTTAACCATTATACTATAAAAAAATTCTAGAAGCAGTATGAATGATGTCTCCAATAAACTCTTGCAATTTAGTTTCTTAACATTGTTTATTGAATGAATGAGAATAATTTTTCTTCTACGTAAGAAAGATTTTGTTTGTCAAATGTCAAATCTTTTTTTTTTTTTTTCAATGATTATAATGTACATTATAAAAAAGGTATGGGACCATAGGCTACTGAAAGCGTGCCACAGGAATACAGTGATCCACCGAACCAAAGCACATGTGCACTGCACACCCGTGCCCTGCCTCCTCGAGCAGATTAAAGTCAACGACTCCGTCACAAGTAGAGGCCTATAAACGAGAATGACATACTCAAGTCTACAACACACATCGATATGACAATTATAGTAAACACCATCACATTCCCAAAGAACACACATATTTTCTACCATTGAAGGTGCGATTTTATTGAGAATCTAAGTAATACAGAATTGGTAAATAATAGTGTAATTTTCATTATGCCTTTTGTAAGTAGTGAGACATTGATGTGATAAATTTTGATTACAGTTGAGATTTGTGTTTTAATTATATGAATGTTACAGCTCTGTATAAACAGTAAATAACATTCTTATCGCCATATTGTGAAGTCTTACTGTTCTAACATCTGGTTTTGGATTTATTGTTAACTGAATTCTTTGTTTTAGTTAGTGAAATGTGTTCTTGAGTTTTCTCAACTAAATTCCAAATGTAAATATTTAGTATTAAGTAATAAAGTTTTTTTGTTCACTATAAAACCTCTGTGAATTCTAACATTGTTTCATTTTGCACTCCTTAGCTTTCAGTGGCGTAGTGGCTGAGCGTTTAGCTGCGGCACTGCGGGGGTTTCGGGTTCGATTACCGCACGGGACTAGTATTTGTATGGACTACTGTGTGTTCCGGATCTGGGTGTTTGTTCACGCCTCCACGACACAGGACAAACACCCACAGTAGGAGGGAGAACGTATTAAGAAAAAAAAAAAAAGTTAAAGAGCATTAGTTTTTATAATGTCCTATGATACGACGATCGCGTATCATCAAACAGACGAGATCCGTGTACCTGGAGCAGTTTCTTCCTCGAGGTGACTGTTCCGGGTGTGTATGGTGAACCCGCCTTTTTCTTTATATTGGGAAAGGAGGCAAACGAGCAAGCGGTCAAAGGGGCTTTACCCCAATGCTGGTAGCTGGGAGCAAGCTGCAAGCAAGCTTTCGGTTGGCGGACTCAGGGAGGGGTCTGTTGCAAACGAGGGATTGTTTTGGAATGTAGGGAGGCGCTTCCGCATCCCGGCGCGCCTTTTCAGGAAGCAGGCAGTGACCTTTCCCGAGAACTGGATGTACGTCTTGACTCCTCATCGAGAACTCATGAAGGTATCTATGGGAGATGTAGCAAGGTAAGACGTGTCTGTATACTGGTACGATCCTTACCGTAACAACAAAGATTTTACGGTTTTTTTTTTATCTTTTTACATTTTTGTCGTGGAGAAGATTACATGACAAATGGATCTGAGCCACAACGAGTAATAACCAATATCACGTCATCCACTCAACGAGATTTTATTCATCACTTTTCTCTTAAAGTGCCAGAAGACGTTAGTCGGCGTCATATTGTGTCATCGGTAATAAATTTATAGACTTTCGTTTTACCATAAAGTAAGACAAAAGCCGTGTAAATGACGTTGCATAAATCCATCACTTAGTAACATGGCATGATTACCGCCGGTAACAGGCGGTTAAGGGAAAAAATCAAGAAAATGACAGTAATGTGATGTATGTATGTATATATTCACGCCTAATTCCCAACGGGGTAGGCAGAGACAATATTCTTCCACTTTCATCAATCTTCGCATGCATGCTCGTTGGTTTAGAGTACTCTTGACCAGACCTTGTTTCAGAACGTTGATCGTGAAATGTTCGCCTAGGTCTTCCTTTCCCGACTCTATCATTTACATTCGCTCTGATCACATTATTTCGAACCCTGTCAGTTATCTTCATATCAATCATACTTCTTACGGCTCTCATTTCTACTGCATTTATCCTGCTTTCATGCCTCTTCTGCCATACCCAGCTTTCGCTTCCATATGTTAGTGTTGGTACCAATACCCCTCTATGTACAGCCAAAGTGCTTTGTGAGATAGGCAAGGGTTAACGTGCAAGCGGCTCACCTGATGGTAAGTGATTAGCGTAGCCCACGTATATTTGGAACACCAGAGGAGCTGCAGCTGCGTTGACGGCCTTTAAAGATGTTCGGGGGATGGAAGGTATGATGTGGAGGGGGAGTGGGCCTCCGATTATCTCACTCATGGATCCAAACGCCTCTACTTCGCGCCAGTATTCTGCGAGGTCCAAGCAAGGTGGTTATGTCAAATATATAATATTATCCACGAGCAGTGGATAATAAACTTTGTTTTACAAAGTTTAAGCTTAAAACATAAATCTGTTCATTATTACTTCGGAATAGTTGAAATGAGTTGACAGTCAATGGATGGATTAAACTGTAACTGTTGAATTCATCCATGAGATAATATTACTACTATAGAATGAGGCGCGTACCCTCGTTCGTCCGGACGGACATGTTGTTCGAACAAACATAACGGGGAACCTATCACTTTCACTGTTAATCAAAATCTCCAACACGACTACCTATTTCAAATATCCATTTGAGTTATTTCGATCGCAATTCATTCAAGTCACGGCAAAAATATATACATGCTCGTTCTTACTTAACTTTCATACATTCATTTTAATCAGTGAATTAAAGAATATATTTCATTATACACCGAAACGGGAAAAAAACAGAAAACATTATAAATAGGACGTAAATTAGGAGGGACAAAGTGGAGGCCTTATCGCTGCATAGCGGTCTTTTCCAGGCAATCAAAGGTGTAGAGAAACAAAGCTCGTGGTAGAGCCAAGCGGCGGCTTTTGTTGCTACTCGAATTGAAATGGTACCACGGCCTCGCAAAATACCGACGTGAAGTAGATGCTTTCTTGCTTGCTTGCTCTTCGTGCTTTTGCGTTTCGTTCAGTGAGTGAGGTAATCGGAGGTCCAGTCCCCTCCCCATGCCACTACTTCACGCCGGTATTCTGTTAGGCCCAGTACTAACCCGGTCGTGCCGACCCATTCGAGCAGCAGCAAAAGCCGCCGCTTGGCTCTACCATGTGCAAAGCAATATATAAGATGTACTAGAAATACCATCGAATGAATTGTACTATATGCCCACCTAAGATTATCTATTATTTGTATTTGTGTCTGTTTGTGCGTCGCTAGTGAGACGACGATATTTACAGTAACAGAACTGGTCGAGATCGAGACATTCGATGGCGGATATCCACCGGGGAATCAAATTCGTATTTCATTGACATAACTATACTAATTTAAGCATCTACAAAATAAATATGTATAGATATATAAATATAGTGAACCCTTGTTATTGAAAGAAAGAAGAAGGAAGAAAGAAAGAAAGAAGCACATTTATTTGGCAATCACACATCAAGACAACAATAAAATAAAATAAAAAAAATTAATTTGTTGTGCTATGTCAAAAAGTTTTTCCGGAAACCTATAACCTGCATATCTTCAAGGCCAAAGTGAACAGACATCTAGGCAAGCGTGTACCATCCTAGGCCTCATCTTCGCTTTCCATCGGGCAAGATTGAGGTCAAACGCAAGCATATTTTTTCATAAAAAAAAAGGCTCCCGTTTCAGTGATATCACAGCACTGTTTTCAATCGGGTCCTTCAATGACTTCACGAACAACCGGACAAGAAGCATATTGCATAAGCAACGACATAACATAAAAATATATATATATATAAAATATAATAGTACAAACTTATAAAATTGTGTGTATAACTACTACTAATAAAACTTGAGAGAAAAATAAAAAAAACATTATTAGTGAAAAATAAAAATACACATTTGTTAAATGATTGTACAGTTGAGCAGAATACCCAACTCGAAAAAGAGAAACGTATACAAAAAATGCTAATAACAAACGAGCTAACAGACCCTCCGATGGGAAGTAGCTACTGCTGCTTACCTTCTTTTTTATTGGTAATCGGGTAAATGAGCAAGCAGCTCACCTGGTGGTTATAATACCGTCGCCCACGTACATCTATCTGCAACCGCTGTGGTGCTGCAGGTGCGTTGCCGGCCTTGAAGGGTATTTGGGAGTTGGAAGGGTAGATGTGATACTTCAGCCACCGAACGAAACGCAGAAGCGCAAGATCTACTTCACGCCGATATTCTTAGAGGTCGTGGTACTACATTACCCCGGTCGCGCCGACCCATTCGAGTTTTTTCTTTTTATAGAAGAAGGGGGCAAACGTGCGTGCGGCTCACGTGATGGCAAGTGATCAGCGACGTCCACGAACATCCGCAACACCAGAGGAGCTACAGATGCGCTGCCGGCCTTTAAGCAAGGACAAAGTAGACAAGAGTAGGAGCAAAGGACATATGCGTCGTCATCCGTGAAAATATTCACGTTTAACCAAGCGAAGACTCGGAAGAGGCGGCAGAGACCAGGGATCACATAATGTGGCTTACGCCAATAGCCTAATGGGTCAGGGTGCGGACTGCGAAACATGACGTCGCAGGTTCGAGCCCACCATTCGACCATTGTCGTGAACCACTCCAGATACAAGCTCTAATGCTTAGTTGGAGGGTTAACAGGAATATTAGTAATGTTAGTTAAATAGCATTGCTAGTGTTCTTTTAAAAAAAAACACACAAACAAACACATATTTACGTAAGTTTACGTACGTATGAAATTACATAAAATGGTATTTAGGTTTTATTTTTACAAATTGCACAATTATTTAGGCGTTTAATTTTGTTTTCATGTTCCCAACGTTCCGAGTGCTTTACAGCAGCCGTGGTCACGGGCGGATGTCCTGCGGTGTTAGACGTCCTGATGTCATGGTTAACTCGGGCTACCTTCAGCTTTTAATTATAAATTTTTGGTCATATCTACGCAGAATGTGCTTACTGTATCTCGAGGTTGTGCTTTAATTTAAATAAAATGAAATCTTCATTTCAAACGTGTGTTAGCTTAAATACAAGATCATTATCTTGTATTTAATCATTATATAAACATACTTTGACGAGTAACGTGTTGGAGGTAGATCGAGCACTTTTAAAAATTTGGACAGTAAAATTCTTTTCAGTCAGTCTGTCTGTCTTTAAAACTCGTAACAGGTAGTTTGTAATCGGCCAGGAGGTTAACGACTCTTATTATAAAAATGGAGGATCATAACATTTTAATAAAAAAAAAAGTTGAAACTTGACCAGGTTGTTATTGGAACTGTTCCTCGGTCCTTAGGGTCAACGTGCGGAGACCTGTAGCGGCCTTCGAGCGAGGTCGTTTATGGTCACAAAGTCGATTGATGCAGGTGGCTCAGGACCGAGCTTCGTTGCAATGACCTTTCAACTCACTTTTCACCAGAGCATATGTGGGACTCATCGGTATGCGCCCTCCACATAGGGAATCGAACTCGAGTCTCCTGATTCGGAGGCGGTTAACCATTCGGCTATCGTAACTTTTTATTCTACATTGGCAGCTATTTAACAATTCCTTCTATTGAGAAAGGTCAATGCTCTCTTCTTCTTTATTGGCCTATTAACAACGTAAGAATCAGCTGCGCCCTTTTTCCGTGGGTGACGTAAGAGCCGACAAAAGGAAAGGCTTTTCGACATCGCATGACAATCGCTGGGAGCGAATCCTTCCTAACTAACGGAGAGGCGAAAGGTAGGTTGCGGAGTTACAAGCTGAGTCGTGTTAATTAAACGTGTCTATGGTTCGATTCTCGATGCCGGCACAAATATTATAATCTACAATTTACTACTATATTTATCACGCGCTCGACGGTCTGAGCAATAACAATTGTATAAATATTTCAAGGACAACGAAGCAAAGTACAACAACCTCACAAAAGATGGGAGGAGGCTGTCGCTCAACGGAGGGGCACTTATAGGTTTCTTAAATTTTCAATTAAATATCAGTTAACTTTCGTTGTTAATAATACCATGATACCGTTAATGGTTCAAACGATCCCCACGTAGTTTCAAAACTGTAAAGTTTGTAATATTATATGGTACGTGGTCACCGTCCGCAGCCGCGGTGCTCTACGTGGTCGTACCTGTTTGCCGTTAAACGGTGATAATTTGATCAAAGATTAAACGCTTACGTCTAGACACGACAGACTAAACAATAGATAATTAGTAAAGAAAATTGTACAAACAGGTGTTTAATACACGCATCTCATATACTTAATAACCCAAAAATTTAAGCTACTATAGAAATTTTATAAAATATTAGATTACTGAGTTATATTTTTGTGTGAAAAGATAATTCGGGCTGTATGAGTGCTGAAGCTCAATACATAAACACATTACACATTCGATACATATGCATTATAAAATAGTTAAATTTATAGAAATAAATCATAAAAAAGTAGAGTTAGTCAGATCAATTAAATTTATAAGTGGAAAAGCGGCGGCTTTCACTGCTGCTGACCGGCACGACCGGGGCAGTACCAAGGCCTCGCAGAATACCGGCGTGAAGTAGACGCATTTTGTGCTTCTACGTTTCGTTCGGTGTGTGAGATAACCAGATGATGATGAATGATGATCAGTTGTGGCGAGTATGAAAGGTGTAAAGAAATCTGTCTCTTTTCTCCCTTCGTGAATAAAGCTCAAAATCTCATAGCTGTATTTAGTTCCGTCGCATTAACCAACTCAAAAAACGCTGATCGAAAACATGCTGATGGCGGGCGTTAAGGTGCGTTGCACATTCTGCTGTTTACTTGGCGAGATTAACATAGGTAATAATTATAATATGATGCCAACATAGCCGAGTGGTAGGGGGATTTGGCATCGGAAACAGGAGACTCGAGTCCTCGGTCCCCTATGTGGACGGCGTTGGACACGAAGACGGCGACAGGCTCTGGTGAAAAGTGGATTAATATGACTAAAATGTTTAATCCTCTGACCACTGAGACACGGTCGTGAGCTTTTATATTATTAATCAAAGTCAATTTCTCATGCCTTTCAGATTTTATATATGGCTCTAGTAATGGTAGGTAGTAACCACACAACCCACAGCTGCGTAAAGCCTCTCCTCAAGATTTGAGACGGTTTCGAACTTGGTATTCGGTTCCCAAGCCTATTATAATTTTCTGTACTGTAACATAATTAAACAATTTCTTTAGATGAAACGAGTATTTTTTTTTAAATTATGTCACAATGTAATTTAGACCACGCCCGGATTAAAAAAAAAATTTAGGCAGCAATCGTAATGTGGCTGTTGTGGGTGTGAATGCTTTAATCTATGCCACACACGGCACACGCTCCCGGGCGCCTTTCTTTCTTTCACCGGCAACGCCAGTGAGAACCTACGCGACGCGGCGACCGGTCGTCACGCCATGCGCGCCACCGCCGCCACACTCTGACAGTGCTTCAAGTGACAGTTCGACAGTGCCGCCATGACAGCGACACGCGCGGGTGTTGCCCTCCTGTTGATAGGAACGCTGACCACAACCGGCGCACAGAATGGGATTAGTGCGTTCATATCAGGTCAGTCCGCCCGCACTTTCTCCAGCCGTGATGGGTCGGATTTTGGGTCAACTTTACACAGTGGCCGTAACCGTCTCGAGAATTTGAGGCTGCGCGCCCGTTGAATTCGAAATGAGTTCGTTGCTAATTTCGGAGAGTAGTTCCGGCGGTAGTTCCGGCTACGTTTGGAATAACAATCACTAAGAAAACTGTATGATTATTGTCAATACACCAGATTTGCTAGGTTTTTACTGCAAGTCACATAAGTCCGATGTAAAGACACAATTTACACCTCAATTTGAGACTCTCCTATCGGTATAGTAAACTTCCCTGCAGAATATGCTAGAGTGTCATTGCATTATAATAACCATGACGTCATCGTGTTGAGAATTTATAAATTTCACTTAGCAATTAATTCCGTTACTGTGCTCTACATTACTTTGAATCTCTACCGTAGATCTCTACGGTCATAGAGTGAACATCACCGGTAGAGATGCCAATAACACTTTTCTATTAATAGATAATTTCATGGATAATATTAATAGAATACTCTTATAGTATATATAAGTAACAGAATTTTTAGAGTTCTGTACGGAGCTCTGTTAGTAAATAAGTCTGTCTGCTTTACCTTCAAAGTATCTTTTGAACCGTAATAAGTAATCGATTGAAATGGTTCACAGATTTGTAGAATATATAATAGAATATCATATCCCCAGTGTACATAGTATGTTATTTTCCTACGCTTTTTTTTAAATTATTTTTGCTCTATCGTAAAAATCGTATCGTAATACATTGAGAATTCTACAGCAAAATAAACCAAATAATAAAAACCGGTCAAGTGTGAGATGAGCTAGCGGTAAGGATTTCGAATTGAATGGAAATAAAAACTGTTTGTTTGTTAGATATCTACTACTACACAGATATTTGACGAGATATTAGACGGGCCATTCCTGGCTCCTACACCCTCTCAGGTATTTGAGAAGGTGGCCTTTGCCCAGCTGTGGGCACTTACAGACTGCTATTTTACTTTACTTTAGACAGATATTTTGTGCTGTTGTACGGAGTCCGATACGCACTTGCCCGCTTTTTTTTACTTCATTCACTCTTGCAATAATGTGAAGGAACCACTTACCAGCTGGGAAATACTTATAATTGATTCATTTCTATTTAAAAGCAAAAATATGAAATTTGGTGAAAGAATTAAATTTACGAAATATTAGACTAGGACATTAAAAAAATTACAATAATTCAGACGTCATGCATAGCGGCAGAGAAATTTTTATTTGGCATGTCACAGCATAGCCGGATGAGCTTCTCCAAACCCCCAACTCCTTAAATGTGTGTAATGATTATTTATTTACTGGTGGTAGACTGCTTCTCTACCCAGGCGTCGTCTGGGTGGTTTCCACGCTCTTACCCTTCGCCGCCAAACGGCAGTGCTAATACTGTTGTGTCCCGGTTCGGTTATGTACAGAGAGCCAGGATAATTACAGTGTACTGTGATGCATTCCATCTTAATCTTCATCTGTGATCACCCACGATCTATCTGTCCATCATCAGATGGACTGATAGATCGTTTTCACTCCATCCCTTTAAAAAAAAAACTCTTCACTTCTCCGGGAGTGGAGGTTGAGCAATGAGCCGCACCGCTGCGTTTGCCATGAGATTATCAAGGTCCGTTAGTCACCTCCCACGAGACCAGCGGGAAGGTAGAGTGCGGCAGACTAAAAATTTTAAATTCACATAGTTCACAATAAAATAGACGATGTAGTGACACGAATTGAGAAAGGGATGCTGAGCTGGTTTGACAATGTGGAGAGGATGAATGAAAGTAGGTTGACGAAACAAATATATGAGGCGAGTGTAAATGGTAGAGTCGGGAGAGGAAGACCTAGGCGAACATTTCGCGATCAAATACGGAAACGTTCTGAAAAATGGCCAGGTCAAGAGTACTCTAAACCAATAAGTATGCATGCGGAGATTGATGAAAGTGGGAGAAGTGAAAGACGTATGTCAGGACCGTAGCAAGTGGAAGAAGATTGTCTCTGCCAACCCCGTTGGGAACAAGGCGTAGTATAGATACATACATACACAATAAAAGCTAAGATACTTTCAAACAATTAGTAAGAAAGCGAAATGGTTCGTATTGATTGGTTTCGATTGTCTATAACTACGAAAGTGTTTTGCCACAAATTTGCTTAAGTTTCAAAACCTGATTGATAAACTTTCACCGTTTCTTACTCGTGGACGCTTTCTGCTAATGTATCGTACCGCACTAGTATTTTTTTTTTAAAGTTTTCCCGCTTATATCACTTGAATGACAGCGACACGTCGGTGGCCTTTTGAACTGTCATGTTGGTACTGTATGGTGTTTTAAGTTGTTAAATAATCATCATATACATCATTATATGCATCATTAAAAGCATGCGTATGTTAGTGATCGTATAGTTTATGAACGACGACCGATTGAGGTCATATACCCTGTAATATATTGATACTATTGACCCTATGTTTCAAAATATATATTTTAGATTAGTGCCGAACATAATCTGAAACGTATAAGTGGCGTTCTGGTCGAGTTATTAATAAATTAAATATCTCATACTCATCGCGCCACCTACCGGAAAGGGTAGAACAACGCCTGCCGGGTCACCTGTATATTATACAATCGTTAGTTAATGTTTCACTTCTGAACGACTCGATCGATTGAAGTCGTATTCACGCAAATATATTTCTTTTGTCGAGCCGATGGTTCATACCTATGCTACAATTCGATAGACGGCGTTGGAAACACTTTATTAACAAATTCTATATCTATGGCCCGGAACGACAAATATTTGAAAATGTATTTTGGTTTAGTGCTGAAAAAGTAAATCACAAAATCTGTACCACTTATCCGGTCGAGTTATTGATTATTTATTTCACGTACTAATCGCGCCACCTGCAGCACCAAGGAATCGTTAACAACAAGGAAAGGATAAAACAACGTCACCCAGCTAGTGCGTTATAAATGTCCTTCGCAACATAGCACATATAAAAAAGGAGATGTATAACATATTTAAGCGGATATCGTCTAATGGGATAGGGCGGGAACTGTGAAACATAAAGCGTCGCAGGTACGAGCCCGCCATTTGTCTGTTGTCGTGAACCGTTTCAGATGCGAGCTCTGAATGTTTAGTTGGAGCGTTTAACAAAAATGTTAGTAACGACGAAAGCATTCCCAGTAATCTTTAAAAAAAAAATGATCTCTCGTAAGCCGTGCGTGACCGCGAGTGATTCAGAAGAATCTCATTTCCTTGATTGTCTTAGATGCAGTCCAGCATTCCATCAGCAGTCCGTAGGTTTCTGAGATATCACGGATTATCAGTATGTAATGATACTGAGTGGGCTCCTTTCTTCGTCCAGGAGTCGTCTGGGTAGGTATCACCCATCCTCTTATTTGTTTCCATCGCTAATCAACAGTGCGGCGTGGTTTACCGCTTTGAGAGGAAATAAAATGAAGCAGTTTTTTTGTACGGAGTAGAGCCAAACGGCGATGTTTGTATACCGGCGTGAAGTAGAAGCATCTTGTGCTTCTAATCCCCATCCCCATCACCCTTCCTATCCTCCAAATATCCTTGGAGGCCGGCAATGCACCGGCAGTTTCTCTGCGGTTGCAGATCTACGTGAGCAACTGCAGACACTTACCGTCAGATGGGCCGTTTGCTCGTTTGCCCATAAAAGATGTGATACTGTTTTGAGAGCCGTGATATCCTAGTGGTTAGGGGCCCGCTTTAGTGTAGTTAATAGCAATTTTAGATCCTGTTCTTACCACGTGTTTAGCGGTGAAGGAATACATCGTGAGGAAATCTGCATGTCTTAATAAAAAAATATTATTTCGCGGATATGTGAATCACGTCAACCCGCAATCCCAGCTTCAAAACCCTTTCAAATATTTGAGAAGGAGCCCTTTGCCCAGCTGAGGGCACTTACAGGCTGCTACTCTACTATACTAAAGAGATGTTGAGCTGGTTTGGACATGTGCAGAGGATGAATGAAAGTAGGTTGACGAAACATATATATGAGGCGAGTGTAAATGGTAGAGTCGGGAGAGGAAGATCTAGGCGAACATTTCACGATCAAATCGGAGACGTTCTGAAAACAGGCCAGGTCAAGAGTACTCTTAACCAACGAGCATGCATGCGAAGATTGATAAAAGCTGGAGAATCGAAAGACGTATGTCAGGACCGTAGATTGTCTCCGCCTACCCTGTTGGGAACAAGGCGTGAATATATACATACCTACTCTGCTCTACCGTTTGTTTATTCAAATAAAGGAAATATAGTATACACTGAGCCAGTATGATTACAGACCGTGAGGCGTTCTGTTGTATAGAAATTATTCCACGTGTATAGAAAATGTCATCTAAGCTCTAATTGATAACATATATTGATAGATATATATATATATGATAGACGTTTTGTATGCGAGCGATCAGTGACCCTGATTAGCGCGTAGCACTACTTTTGAATCGAGTCAATGAGATTTTTCATTCTCTATTCTATGCTTAATAATAACTGTATAAACGCAGCCCGACTCGATTCCATGTCACAGTTTTGGATTAAGAGCCGCGGAGCCGAGGATCTGCTGCTGCGTTGCCACCATTTAAGTATATTTGAGGGATGGGTGGGAGCTGGAGGAGAGCAGGGCTCCGGTTGCATAACATCACCGAACGCAGAAGCTCAAGGTGCCTCTACTTCACGTCGGTATTCTGCGAGGCTGTGGTACTACCCTGGTCGCGCGGGCCTATTCGGAGCAAAGACTGCCGCTTGACTCTGCCATGTATAAAAACCAGTTATTCCACTCTAGACAGAGTGGAATAATTTTATACATGGTGCGAAAAAAAAACAGTAAAAAAAAAGTTATCTGATTGACAAATAAAAATTAATTGATTTATTCATTAGTCTGTACCAATAAGTAAGTATGCAATGGTCACGATTGCCGACTGTTCAGGGAATAGGTCTCCGGATCGGGGGACACGAGATCGATCCCCTGTCTGACAATGAGTTTTTCGAATTGCACACTGATTTAAAAAAAAAAAACCGTTCAATTTAGACTCAACTCGTTTACAATGTCATCGTTCGAATGTTCAATGATCAACGAGTATGGTCCCCTGCCATATAAACATTGGATTACCGCCGAGCGCAGTATATTTACAAAGGCTGTGCTAACTATAAATGTTAACAGTCAACAGGCATTTATGTATGTATATACATTTCTCTTATTTGAACATGCCGCTATCAGAACCGTGCGTCGGTCCGTGGAGAACGCGTCGGGTGCTATATGGGTCGCGGCTAACGGTGTGTGCTCCGTTAAACGAACGCGCATCACCCGGCGTGCGCTCTTAGACCATATCGCATTGAAAACTACTCATTCGCTACAAAGTTGAGAAGGCCCTAGTCATTGTTGTGAAACGTTATATATGTAACTTTTTTTTTGTGGAAGTGACGGCAAACGAGCAAGCGGTTCACCTGATGGTAAGTGATTACCGTCGCCCACATACATCTCCAACACCATAGATGCTGCAGGTGCGTTGCCGGTCTTTAAGGATATTTGGGAGATGGGAGGTAAGAGGACGGAAATTGGGAGGGGGTGTGGGCCTCCGGTTACCTCACTCACCGAAGGAAACGTAGAAGCACAAAATGCCTCTACTTCACGCCGGTATTCTGCGAGGCCGTCGTACTAATCCGTCGATCGAGCCGCCCCATTCGGGCAGCAGCTAAAGCCGCCGCTTGGCTCTACCACGCTTAAAAACTGTAATAATCTTTTGCAGATGATCTTTTCATTCGTTGTTAACTATTATTATATTGACTATTAATATACGCGTTACATCACCATCATTACAGTCAGTCACATGTCCACAGCTGAACATCGACCTCTCCCATATATTGCCATAAAGTAAGGTTGAAACATCGCTTAGGTTGTTACTCCATTTTTTACGCCTCTGTATGTTGCCATGTTTGTATGTTCCCATGTAGCTACTTATATCATATCAATATAGCTTTGTCTTAAAGCCCCACGTATTCTAAGCTATGTGAAGACATTATAACCCACTACTTAGCGAAGGATTAACTTGAATTTGAGCTTTTCCATAGTCAGGTTTTGGTTAGGTTATGGTATTGGGATATTCATAGTGTACACTGCCCAGGTCATCGATTCAAATCATATATAAGATTCGAAAACTCATTGGTACATGCGCTCTACATAGAGTATAGTCTCCAGATTCAGAGGCAGATCCAAATCGTAACTGTAGTCTAAAGAAATACTGAATTTCGACGTTTCGTAATGAAACCGTCAAAAATGACCTTTATGGCGCTTAACTAGTTATATTTAGGATGAGATAGAGTTATATGGAATAGAGTTACATCAACTTAAAGTACTACAGAGCTCCTGGTAAGATCTAAAAAATATCTAAATATAACCATTTTTTGTATTTCAAAGTTCGTTTCAAAATAATGTTTTACTTTCGAAGTCATTTACAAAATAATGCTTTGTACGTTGTTTCTAAAGAAATTATTTTAAAATTTTATTTCAATCCCTTGAAGGTAGTTTATAATGTTATAATTCTAAGCTGCATTTCAACTTTGATGAGTTCTTGTTAATTTTTAGTCTTTAAAAACGAGAAAAAACCTAATTTACATTTCAAAATAATCTCTACTGCCGATCTAGTTCTAGTCTATTAAATTTGATGAACTTACAGTGCGCAAACATATTCTAATTGCCCTACAATCAACCCGCTAGATCCGGTTCAAATTAACTTATTTTATAACTTAGTAAGATATAAAGTAAGATTTTTAAATACATTAGTAAAGTCGATTTAGCTTAAAAATTACAAGTGAAGTTTAAAAATTAATTATTAAAGTTACGCGTTGATGTCTTATATATTGTTTAAAAGACATCATCGCGTGCACGAATGTACGTAAAGAAACCTGCGCAGGTCAATGTCGTTTCAATGTACTTCGTAAATATTTTATTAATTACTTGAAGCGGTAAATATTCAGAGTCCAATGTTGAACAACAGTCCATGTATTTATTGCTTGTTCACGATTACATTTGATTGCGCTTTGAACACTTTCAAAGAGCGGTTCATTGATAACAGATTAAGTATTACCCAATCTCTATTACGGCTGCATCTTGCATGAAGGTACCCGATTAGCTGCCGACGAGCGAGGAGAGAAGGCGGGGCAGGAGGGGGGGGACGGCGGAGAAAGTCCTGCGTCCGGACATTGGTCTCGATAACAATTCACTTCGTACACTTTAGCTAATTTTCACGCGAGCGAAGTAATACACTGCCAACTTGCGTTTTGTGTTTCGTTATTTTAATTATTTCTATGTTTTCTAGGTAAAAGTCAGTAAAGTAGCAGCTGCATAATTGTCAGGTGCTGAGCGAAGGCCTCGTTTTTGAGAGAGATTAGGGGTTGGCCACACTGCTCCGGTTGGCAGAATTCTTTAGTTCTCGAAATGTTTTTTTTTTATTTATGTAACTAGTCTGGCCGTAAATAATGTTGCAATTTAAAAAGTTTTATTTTTGAAGTAATATTTAGAATGCGTTTATTATGAAAGAAACTTCGATCGATTTACCGTCAATTCACCTATGATTTTCCTCGGTGATTGTTAAATTACATTATGGAGTGGAGCTTTAAAGGAAACACAGTTATCGCTTTGAATAAAGTGGGCATGGAACTGTCCGTCATTTATAAAACTGTTTTATTTCTTTATTTAAATACATTTATATAGTATACAAAGGTTGTACTTAATGCCTCTTGGCATTATCTGCCAGTCAACCCGAGGGGTGGAGAGATATTGTAAAGGTGCATAACATTAAAGTTGTGCAAAACATAAATGTTTTGTTTGTCTAGTCCACTACCGAAGAGTACACCAATAATTCCTCTGTCGAAAACCACAAAAGATCTGAGCAAAGCAAAGGTGTTGGTATCAAACGGGCAGCATTCACGCTGGGGTCAGAGGGGCAGAGATTTTTGTCCTTTCAACCCACTTTTCACAAGAACAACGTGACTGGTGAAGAGCCTATTGCCGAAGTGCCGAGCCTGTGTGCACGAACAACTCTCTATGTGCATTAGAAAACGTAAACTGCTGGATTTACTTCAATAGGGGTTTCGTCCTGGTCACAGTACCACCTTTGTACGTGGTAGAGCCAAGGGGCGGCCTTTGCTGCAGCTCGAATGGGTAGGGTCGGTGAGTGCGGTAACCGGATGCTTTCTCCCGCCTTTCCCAACTCACCTCCCCATCATCCCTCCTATCCTACAAATTTCCTTTAAGGCTGACAACGCACCTGCAGCTCATCTGGCTTACTAGATGGATGTGGGCGACGTTAATCATAAGTGATTAACGGCTATTAGCGGCTCATCTGATGGCAAGACCTTCGGATGAGCCGCTGGCATGTTTGCCCGCGTTCCCTTAAAAAAAACCACCACTTCATTGATCCAGTTCACTGAAGATATAAAGAAAGGCATGGACACGTATATGATATCCTGCTCTCCTTCCTCACATGCTTAGTATTTTCAACCCCAGCCAGCTTCGTGGCCGTCAGCAAATACCTTAGAGGGTTTTGAAGCCGGGAAGAGTCCGCTACGCTGCTCCAGTGCGGGTTGGCGGGCTTCACATATCCTCGATTTTTTTTATTGTTTCTCAAACATGCAGGTTACCTCACGATGTTTTCGTTCACCGTCGAGCACGTGGCAAATACAGCATTTATCTGTATGGATCTAACCCTGGTCGCCCGCGCTCCGTGAAACTAAAGTGACCGCCCTGACCTTTAAGTGAGGCTACCAAGTCTCACACTCGTTTCGCGAGGTCAAATCGCATCGAGGTTTTTTTTATTCTTTAACAACAATCTATCATCATCCAATGATTAGTCATTTAGTTCAATTGTCCACTTTTCTATTACACTGCACTGTTAAGTAAATGTCGGTATAAACGTAGCAATTAAGAAGCAGTAAAGTTGGGAACACGTCTGACTTTACTGTCGTGTAGTATAGATAATTGTAAATAGGAGGCGTCTATTGTTTATTTGTATTTGTTCAGCTTAAGAGTTTCACTTCTTGGGGTCATGTGCACCAACATAGGACTTTGTGACTACTGCAGCCCATGGACACTTGCAAACAACTTCAACCTAATAAGGTTACAGATGCATTGTCCCCATCCTGAGGATCGCGATGGAATTCCGCGCAGTATAATTAGTGATACTTTCAAACCGGAACACAACAGTTAACGCTGTTGATTGGCGGTAAACTTACTAAGTTGCTAATTAATTTATATAACGAGGAAGGAGTGGGAGTTAAGGAGACGGAGAGATGGAGAAAGGGTGAGAGAGAGAGAGAGAGAGAGGAGATAGTGTAATCGAATACAGTCAACAACAATAATATGGATGGAAAGCTGATTCTGGTGGCTGGAAGCTGTGCTTGCTACTGCTTGGGAGTATTTGCCGAAATCGCCTGATGGGGGTCTGAGGTATCAGTTCATTTTGGGTTTCTTGCCCATAATAGTTTGGGAATCCCTGCCTTAGAGGAACATCATTACGTAACGGTTGTACTATTGTCATGACACGTAAAGGTTTCTACATAACTTTATCCGAAATATAAAGAGAAGAGATGATTATCGGAGAATGACAGTCTCCTAGCCTATTAGGATCATGACGACCACTTCTTGTCCCGTTACGTTCGTCTTCAGCTTGACGTAAGCGATGCAATGATTGCAGCAAAGGACTGTGTGACACGGGACGCAATACAAATCAATAGCTACTCTATGTCTACTACAAATAGCTACTCTGTGATTAGCTACTCTATGGCATAGACATAGAGTAGCTAATCACAAAGCCACTAAATGACTACATCGCGATGTCAAAGAATATAAATAATGTTACCATATGATCTGTGTTATCGGCGTAAGAACTATGCAGTCTGCGATCATATCCTAAATCGCCCCAACCATTACATCAGATTTGATAGACTACAAATCCTCGCAAAAGAACACCGACTCCGGCCAAGGATGTATCGCGAGGCTATTGAAATAAAAAAAAAACATCCTAATTTCAATAGAGAAGTATTGTAAGTGATAAATAAAATAATACCTAAATCCTAGAATTCCATTGCACGACTTCTACTGTAACCATATTCTGCGTAGATCGGAACAAAATTAATAATTATGTATGTATTGGGAATATAAAAACAATGTTATTTAGAAAATACATACATAAACAATAAAAATTAGTAAATACTAAGAAAAAAATTTACAATATTAAATACATATACATATAAAATATAATACATATAACAGAGCCGTGGTAGCCTAGTGGTAAGGCCGCGCACTTTAGTTTCACAGAGCGCGAGTGACCTGGGTTCGTGTCACCACCACTAAAATTGTTGATAGCTATTTTAAGTGCTATATTTACCTCGTGCTCGGCGGTGAAGGAAAACATCGTGAGGAAACCTGCTGTCGGAGAAATAATAAAAAATATTATTTCGAGGAAATGTGAAGCCCGCCAAACCGCACTAGAGCAGCGTGGCGGGCCCTTCCCTGCTCCAAAGCCCTCTGAGATGTTTGAGAAAGAGGCCTTTCCCCAACAGTGGGCACTTACGGGCTGCTACTTTTCTTTTTTTATGTCTGTATAACCTAAATATATGTATATATATATATAGATAAAATTATGTAGATAATATAATATACCTACTAACACATATGTGATGAGTATAATATACTGATGAATTCATATTTAGAAAATTAACCCGAATATTCTTTTTCATTTTGTACTTGCTGCTGGAGGGTTGCCTTAACTTTCCAAAACGTAGTATATAAAAAAAAATTAAATGTAGTATTATCTATACATTAACTCGGCTTCTCGTCTGACCGTTTATTTGTTTGTCATCCCGCTGATCGGGGATTAGATAAAAACGTGGTAATAAGAAAACGAATCAAAGCACAAATGCATTTATATCACATCTAGACCGTTCTCCACAGATTTACACGAATGCAATCTTTCTTTCGGGAGTCACTTTCACTGCTACCTCAACGTTTTCCTCAAAATTACGAAGCTTACGAAACGTGATAGCTCAGTGGTTGGCTAACTCGACTTGTAGTTGGCGTGTTTGCAGGGTTCGAAGCCAGTTGAAGGCATCAGGTTATTGAGTGGCAGGATTTCCTTTCTGCCACATTTCTTGTTTGTTTTTGTCGCCAATCAGCAGTACAAACACTGTTGTGTTCCGGTTTAAAGGGTATTTGTATTCTATTACGATTGAAGTTGTTTGCAGATATCCATGAGCTGCAGTAGTCACTTACCGTCAGGCGGATTGTCAGCTTTTTTTCGTGGTAGAGCCAAACGGAAACTTTTGCTGCTGCTCGAATGGGCCGGCTAAACCGGGGTAATACCACGCCCTCGCAGAATACCGGCGTGAAGTAGAAGCATCTTGAGCTTCTGCGTTTCTGCTCTTCATCCTCCCACCCATCCCTTAAATATCCTTAAAGGCCGGCAACGCAACTGCAGCTCCTCTGCTAATCACTCACCACCGGGTGAGCCGCTTGAACGTTGGCTTCTTTTCCCAAATCAAATAAAAAAAAAAACGATAAATAAAAATGTCATCCCATTTCACACCTCACAAGAGCGTCTGAACGGATTCTTCCTATATGAAAACCTCACAAATGCGTTGAGACTTAAGTGCCTTGCTGTGGGACATATCAATCAACAATTCCATTTCACAAGTTAAAACAAACATTTGTTCAACAATGCGCGTTGTTAAGTTATTAAATATAATATTAAAATTACATTGGAACGTTTAAGACGCAAAATGGCAGGTAATTCGCGTCAATTAATGTAACATGCGATGTTTTGTTTCAGCCGCCATTATAACAGATTGACCCGAGTCACGCGAGTCGAAAGTGATTTGTAATTTCTTAAATTGTTCCCACTCATTGGGATACAAAAGAGACATTGTTTACATAAATTTCATTATTAACATTATTATTCTTAAACTGTGCAATACATTTCTGACTAATATCAAGGTTTTTGAGCCGTGGTGGTCTAGTGGTCGAGGCGCTAGCTTTAATCTCATAGTACGTATGAATATATTCACGCCTTGTTCCCAACGGGATAGGCAGAGACAATCTTCATCCACTTGCTACGGTCCTGACATACGTCTTTCCCTTCTCCCACTTTCATCAATCTTCGCATGCGTACTCGTTGGTTTAGAGTACTCTTGACCTGACCTGTTTTTAGAACGTCTCCGATTTGATCGTGAAATGTTCGTCTAGGTCTTCCTATCCCGACTCTACCATTTACACTCGCCTCATATATTTGTTTCGTCAACCTACTTTCATTCGTCCTTTCCACATTTCCAAATCAGCTCAGCATCCCTTTCTAATCTCATAGTATGCTAATTATACAGTATGGGTTCTGTACCCGGTGTTTGCTGGCTTTGTTAATAGCAATTTCTAGTGCTGAGTTTACGTGCTCGGCGGTGAAGAAAAACATCACGAGGAAACCTGCATGTCTAAGAAAAAAAAACAAAAAATTGTTTCGTGGACATGTTCAAAGTTCCATCTCAACCCGCACTGAAGCGACGTGATGAACCCTTTCCGGCTCCAGTCTCTCTCAAAAAGATATTTGAGGCTCTAGGCCTTTGCCCATCGGTGGGCATTTATTTATTGGTACTTTAAAGGGTAGATTCTGAAACCATATAATCATTCGCACAAACGGTATGAAAGGAAGCGGTAAAGATCAACTGGTAATAGTTTCCGTATTACACGTACATTATACAGTAAGGACAAACAGAATAGCTAAAGTTATATAAATACTCAGGTCTGGCAGAGGTTACAATTTCACATGCAGCAGGCCTTTAATCCCACTATTCTCCCCACCCCTACACCAGACATCACACCCCTACAGCTCGGAACATTATATGTGTTAACTTTATATGTGTTAACTAACTACTTAAAAAATTGGAGTTGTTTTAATAATTAATAAGTAATAGAACCGAGCCGTGGTAGCCTAGTGGTCAGGGCGCTAACTTTAGTTAAATAGAGCGCGAGTGACCTGGGTTCGATCCCCGGTGTCGGCACCACTAAAATTGTTTATAGCAATTTTAAGTGCTGTATTTACTAGATATGTGAAGCTCGCCAACCCGCACTGGAGCAGCGTGGCGGGCCCTTCCCCTCTCTGATACTCGTATTTGAGAAGGAGGCCTTAGCCCAGCTGTGGGCACTTACAGGCTGCGACTTTACTTTTTTAATTTAAGTAAATAGTTGCAATGGTAATGGGCCGGCCACATAGCTCGCAGAACTGACAACCGTTGGGGAAGAAAGGTTCTCTAGTGGCAGCCACGTACAGGCGAACGCAGTGTGGGACGACCACCCACAAGATGGAGTGACGACCTGCGCAGTGTTGCGGGAAGTCGGGAGGGCTATGTTCAGCGGTGGACTTGTGATAGGCTGAAATGATGATGATGAAATAGTTGTAGCTCAGGAAATTGGATACACGATAGTCAGATAATTCTTCTTTTACTGTTCAAGCTACACTCCTCTGGAACGCCCTGCCCGATAAGATAAAAGCAGCTCCTAGCAAGAAACTGTTTAAGAGTCTACTTCGTAATTACCTAACAGAATAATAGATCATTGACAATATTCGGCTTATCTATTTTAGATTTATGTTATATATTGATTTATGTATCCTTTTATATACTTGTATACGTATTTGTGTATTTTATGTTATAAATATTTATTTAATTATATAGTTTATTTATATGTACTAATCAAGTTATTTTTATTGGAGTTTTTTATTTTTTTTTTTTTTATTCTTTGTTTTATACCTGCCAACTACCTTTCACCATAACAAGGGTTGACTGGTAGACAATGCCACTTGGCATTAAGTCCGCCCATTGTAACCTTAAGCTTAAGGCAATAAAGAATAAATAAATAAATAAATAAATAAATAAATAAATAATTAGACCAGTTCGATCCCCCATGTGAAGGGCTCGTACCGATGATGTCCGAAATAAGTCCTGGTGATAAGTGGGTGGAATGGATTAAAAATCACTAGACCTCCGACCACCACGGCTATAATTACTTATTATAAAATATATTTTTTTCGTTAACGTATTACTGGAAACTGTGCTGGGACTTAACTCGAAAGTGGAACTCTGGCCGCACTGATATAGGTAACAGACATTGGCATATGAATGAGCGTTGCCAGTTAGTAGACCGCTGGGCGGGGACGGTGCGCCGGGCGGGGGAGCGGGGCGGGGGAGCGGGGCGGGGGAGCGGGCGCACTTTCGTTTTCTTCAGGCGAAGCGGCGACCAACGATTTCACCGCACTACACGCGTTAGGTCATCGGGTAACGGTGCGCTAAGTTAGTTATCCGCTGGTGCATGCCATAAGAAACATTAACAAGCGTTTAATAAGGAAAGAAAGTTATGATTTCTTGCGTTCAAGCGAATACTAAACGTTAGAAATGTAACACCCGTGTGAAGCGCCCGAAACGTAGGGATTTTTTTTTATGGGAAAGGCGGCAAACGATCAAGCGGTTCACCTGATGGTAAGTGATTACCGTCGCCCACGTACACTCGCAACACCAGAGGTGATGCAGGTGCATTGCCGGCCTTTGAGGGTATTAGGGATGATATATATGGGAGGGAGGATGAGGAACGAAACGCAGAAGCACGAGATGCCTCTACTTCACGCCGATATTCTGCGAGGCCGTGGTACCAAGTCGAGGCGGCCCATTAGAGCAGCAGCAAAAGCCGCCGCTTGGCTCTGCCACGTTTATACTGGGATTCAAATAATCTAATTAAACCGTCAATAATAATTTCGTTTCAAAGAAAGTAACTTTCATTCGGTACTCGGAACAAACTCTGGTACTGAAGGTACAGGAGCTAATGAAATAGATGGTTCCGTAGAATTAACAAGTGAAATAGAAACTGAAGCATAAAAATATTCAATGTTTTTGGTCGATTTTTAATGGTCAAGGAGCTTCAACAGGTAAAAGTAATTAAGAACTATTTAAGTAAAATCACGACGAACTGTAAATTTAGGCAATTTTGATAACAACACTGTACTTTGTATGATGATGATGGTCATGGAAAACAATAGAAAAGGTTAGTTGAATAACGGAACACAAGTTTGAGAAGGTGGGTTGTTCCTATGTTTGCATCACATATTTCCTGGCGCAGATGATGTTTCTATTTGTTGCTATGGCCGAAGTCTTCCAGTTGATCACCAGTTAAAAGAAAAACGCTTTCGCTTCCGCTCCCAGTTCGATACCCGCGCTGTTTTCCTTTCATTTGCCTCCGACCATATCTGTGCCAGTGAGGTCGCAGCGGGCGCGACTATCGGCCTAACGGTTAGATCGTCTTCATGTAGCGAGGAATGTCGCCCTGCTGGTTTCGGCTTAGGATAGCTATTAGGTAATAGAGTCGAGAATTGCGTGCACCGACGACCCGGCCCGGTTATGTGTAAGGATATAGTGAAGCAATGTCAATTTTTCGAATTCATTGAACCTCAATGGGTTGTTCATTGATAACCATGGTCCTGGTACATAGCTTGCACTTTTGTTTTCAAAATTACTGTCTGGGTAATTTTATCCACAAATAAGTTTAAACTTTTATTTCAATTAATGATGTTATTATAACTATTATATTTGGTACCTAATTATGGACTTAGAGCTAACATAAAATTTCGTGACCTTGCGAATAAACCATGAAATTGATACAGGTGTGTAATTAGGGTTTTGTACTAAATAGAAGACTTCCATGTATGCCTGGGCTTTGTCCAATAGTAGACTGTTTATAGATTAACAATAGTAAAAAATATTTACATGGAAAAATCTTTGAACCTACAAAAGCTTTATGTTCCATAAAACCAATAAGAAATTTGGTGATGACGATGTGACTTCGATAATATATAATAATATACGTCATTTTAGTTTTCATTGCTGATCACGTTAGAGTTTTTGAAACGGAAATACAAATGGTCGCCAGTCTCTTGCATGTTTTCTTAAACGCGAATCATTGAGAGCGAACCACTGTTGAAACTTATGTTCCAAAACGTCAACGTGATGAATATTTATCGCGTTATGTCTTGCAACAATAGTAACTCTATTTCTGTGATACGTTAAACAGAATAAAATTCATTCAACTAGGTATGGCTTCTAGAAATTTAATTTACATATTTTCTTTATTCACCCCTTTCGCCCTTAATCAAAATTAAGGCATCCAAATATATGGAATAACAAGTATTTGAAACGACGAAAGTAACATTATTCACTTTCAAAATACTTCCAATGTAAAGGTTTTCAACCACGATGCTACAATAACAAAACCCTGAGCATATTCGAAAGTAAATGTAGCATTTCTAATTAACCCCGCCTCAATGTGTTGCTACTGGAAAATTTCGAAAAGCACGAGGCGCATTGTTTAGTCCATTCGGTTAATTTCCACCGCATAACTTCGCGTAATTTGTTTGCAAACGATGTCCCAAGTGTCGCGTTGAATATTTTACTGCAGGGTACTCCTTAGCATTCGCGTCAGCTTGGCAAGTGGCGCCGTACCACCGCATATAGTCAGCTTGGAGAAAAGTTTCTAAGAAAATGAAGAAAAAAAAGCATTATAAACTAGACGTCGTTGGAAGTCGCCGGGTGGCTTTCTCACGACTGTCGCTGCTGATAGCAAGTTCTTAGCTATAATTTTTAATTCGAGTAATTATGACAAGGGAGAAGAGACAGTAATGAAGAGTAATAAAATTTCAAGTATTATTCAGGCTACATACGAGAATCTCTACCATCACCTTTGTTCCCGTGGGTGTCGTAAGAGGCGACTTGTTTTGACAAATGGCAATCTCTGCCTAATCCAAACAACCAATATCTGTGAAAATTACAACTGATTGCTTTTCCGGTCTAGTAACGTCTGATCCTTCCTCCGATCTTCTATCTAGATCTAGATAAAAAGGTATAGTCGATTGATTGCATCTGAATTTGCAAGTACACTATAATATTGAAATGATCAAAATCGACCGGGCTATAACATATATATATATATATATATATTTTTATTTATTTATTAAGGATTACCAACAAGGTTAACACACTACAATTTGTTTTTATATAAAAACGTTTTTAAAAAAAAAGCCATGTGCCACCTTAAAGTAACAGCCTGTAAGTGTCCACTGCTGGGCAAAGGCCTCCTTCTCAAATACTAGTATCAGAGAGGGTTTAGGAGCCGGGAAGGGACCGCCACGCTGCTCCAGTGCGGGTTGGCGTGCTTCACATATCCTCGAAATAATATTTTTATTATTTCTCAGACTCAGCAGGTTTCCTCACGATGTTTCCTTCACCGTACAGCACTTAAAATTGTTAATAACAATTTTAACAAGTCACTAGCGCTCTATGACACTGAAGTGAGCGCCCTGGTCTTACTTAAAGGCAACCACGGAAAGCCAGTAGACGCAGTCTAGTATAGTTAAATGAATATTAATATTAACCAGATCTATTGCTTATCTAAAGTAACACTATAACAAAGAAAGGTAATAATAAAAATAATGAAATAATTAAGCAACCTACGATTTTCTTCTATAAATGATTGTGCAATGCCTCCCGCACTTTAGTCCTAAGCTCAGAAATTTTAGTTGAGAGAATGTCCACGTCCACTTTTTTATATTCCTCATTATATTTTCTAATCATTCTATTTAGAGGCGCATTAAATCCTATATTCGTACGAGACATATTGGTACAGAAAGGAACAAAACGAGATAATATTACTGACTTAACTGGTGCTGAAAATTACAGTCTTGAGAGTAAACATATATATATATATCATATTCTCAATCTTGTAATCGTTTCAATGTTTGAAATTTCAAAACTTACTCATCGCTTACGCACTACGGGACTAATTATACAGAAGCCCCGCCACCGATTAATGGAAAAAAATATCCCGTTTACAGATCTGTTCGATTCGCTGGATACGCAGGTGGAAACCAAGAGTTGTCCGGGAGTGTGCATGCACACGCTCACCGCGCTCATTTGCACCAACGTGCAGGAGGATGCGGAATGTCCCCAGGGTATGAAGTGCTGCATGGATGAACCTCTAGGTGAGTGTCGCTTTTTGTTTATAGTTAAAAAAATAAGTAACTAACACGATGTTGTCCAAAAAGTACATATGCAAATTACACCTACCTCGACAATAATATAAGAAAAGAACGCTGACCTAAAAGTAGTAAAGTATAAAAGTCAATTCAAAGTGCTGTATTTATCACGTGCTCGGCGGTGAAAGAATACATCGCGAGGAAACCTGAATGTCTAAGAAATAACAAAAAATATTATTTCGAGGATATGTGAAGCCCGCCAAACCGCACTGGAGCAGCGTGGCGAGCTCTTCTCGATTCCAAAACTCTCTTAGATATTTGAAAAGGAGGCCTTTGCGTAGCCTTGGGCTCTTACTTAATACCTTCAGAATGCTGTTACTGCTGTTACGCACTCGGCTCAGCAGGGAGGAGGCGCATCGCTTTTTTACTTCTGGGTGGAAACTAATTCTCATAGCAAGTGAAATTCTATCCAAGGTCATGGCGATCTCTTCTCATTAACAACAAAAACTGGTTTCCCACACTTTATATATGTGACCTTAACCGTAAGGGCAGACAAGTTGGCTTACAAGGGGGGTTTTGGTTTGGTATAAGGGGGGGGGGGGGAACCATGTAATAAATAACTAACAAACTCTGGCGAGAGACGGAATATTGTTAGTATATCTATAATATGCATATATTATAGATATATCAAACCCAAATTTTACGGACTTGTGTGATATTACTGAAGCGACAGTATCTCTCCTGCTCTCAACCAACCCATCAGACAACCTGGTGAGGATCGGCAAACCCGCCAAAAAAACACTGTGCCGACTTTTGGCGCTTTCTTAGAGCTTCATTGGGCTTCTTGAATTGAACGATGACGATGGTATGTAGCACAGAGATAATTCTCTATGGATATTTAAATTTTGATATCCGATAACTTACAGAGAACGAGACGGCAATCACCACGCGGCGACCGTTCACCACACGTTACACCACCACCGAGGCGGACGAGGACGAAATCACCACGCTCGCACCCGACAGACACAAAGACAGTGGTAATTATTAGGTACACCATATTAAATATTAGGTCCTAATTAACGTGAACATCTGAATATCGGTTAGTTGGAACTGTACAGAGAGTTCATTATTATCTTTACTTTACATATCGTCGTTGTCGATATGAAAATGGAAAAACAGTAGCAATTCTTCATTTTATAAATGAATCCTTCGGTTGATCAACATGCGCTATGTATACTTTATACTTGTGTATAAATAGCACAGAAATATTAAATTTTAGATTTACATAATTATACTTTTAATTATTAGATTGTAGTTATTGTATGTATAATTGTTATATCGATTTTATAGATACCTAGTTAGAGAAAGATTGGATTCAATCGTTACTATATTACATAGAACTATAGACAACTACGTACTCAGAAGATATTTTTGTTACAGATAAAATATATTGAGCATGTTTCTAGAGCCTTATTTGACGACGTTAAAGTTTTTATGGGCCATTTATTAATTTAACAGTTTATATACACACAAGTAAAGAAGAAAAAGAAATATGATATGAGGAAATGGTCTGTACAAAGGTACTGCATATTTCTTAAGATATGTCTTCTGACAGACCTGCGACAGGAGGTCTACCACTTAATGGTATATTTCGCGCGTACAATATAAAAAAACATACATATATGCAATGCGTTCTTTATAAATCTACATATATTTGTAATGTAAATGAATATTATCTGGTAAATGAAACAATTATCGAATTAAAAATATTTAGTTATATTAGGGTATATGTAAATTATGACCCTTAATAGCACCTAGGGTTTTTTTCTGATGACAACATTATCAAAGACAGCCATAAATCTGTCTTGACAAAGCCTAGTTCTTCCGCTTATGCAATGTTTAGTCGGATACCAAATCCTTCCTTCCATTTAGGAACGAACACTGGTGGAAAAATACTGCTTATAGTGAACCCGCTTTGCTCCAGGTAACATCGCGTGTCCGGACGTATGTGTGGTGGTGCAATTGGCACAGTATTGCCAGGCTTACCTGACGACGCCGAAGCTGTGCGTCAAGGGTCGCGTGTGTTGCGTAACCAAGGAGTTCTACGGAGACAATCCGTCGGAGGACTTGGTGATACCTAATGAGAAGCACCATCACACCAAGAAGCCTAGCACAGCGGTAAGTTGGAGAGCGTTTTTAACTTTTTAATTACGGAAATATAAGGTTGGTAACATTGACGTCCAAAGACAAGGTACCGTCGGATATCGATACGTTGGTTTTACATCGAAAATATATTATTTATATAATGTATTTATAATTAATATTGATCTCAAAAATTGGGCGTACACTTAGCTTTAATGTATGTCAAACGCTTGGCAATCCACTGGCATGAGACGTGTATTGTATAGCCATCTGTCAGATGCCAGGAGATTTTTCTCTCCCTTAGTCGATTCACATCCATAGATTGAGATCCAAGATGAAAAATAATTTAATAGAACCTAATATATTGATGCAAGTTCACATTGTTCACGTGGCGGTTTCAACGTCCGTTTCTAGTTGACTACCGTACCGCCGCCGCCGCCGAAGAAGAGAATCGACCGGGAGTGCCGCGGCGAGTGCATCAGCGGGCTGTTCGTGCTGCTGTGCGACCACGTGGACGAGCAGGGCACCTGCGCCGACGGCGGCACCTGCTGCATCACCGACACCAAGAGCACGGACCCCACGACCAGGAGACCGACCACCACACCGCGCCCCACCACGCCCGTGAGTGTCGTAACGTATTCATCTGAACTTAAACAATATTTGTGAAATAGTAATAAACAGGTATCAGCCCTTTTTATTGGTCCGAGCCAGAGGTGTGCACTGGGTTTCCATCCTAGGTATAAAAAAAGTAGTTAGTTTTTTTTTTTAAGCGACTAGGGTGGGCAATGACTTTCTGCCACGGCCGTGCTTCCACGCAATACGGGAGACTTATTTTTATGGGAAAGGCGGCAAACGATCAAGCGGTTCATCTGATGGTAAGTGATTACCGTCGCTCACGTACATCCGCAACACCAGAGCTGCTGCAGGTGCGTTGCCGGCCTACAGGGGTATTTGGGAAATTGAAGGGCGGATGAGGAAGGGCATGGGAAGGGGGAGTAGGCGTCTAGATACCTCTCTCACCTAACGAAACGCAGAAGCCTAAGATGCCTCTACTTCACATCGGTATTCTGCGAGGCCGTGGTACCAGTCCGGTCGAGCCGGCCCATTCGAACAGCAGCAAAAGCCGCCGCTTGGCTCCACCACGTTTAAAACGACCGTGTATAACGTTTATTTTTTTGACATTTTAGGCGCCGCTTCCACGTTGTCCCAGCTTCTGTCTACCAACAGTGATGGCTGCTTTCTGCAAGTACCCTTCCGAGATCATCTCCTACACCAACTGCAAGTTGGCGAACATGTTCTGTTGCGACAACACCAGGTATGGGGAAGTTCACTTCAATGTTACTCTCACAATAAAATAAATTGTGATTTAATTTCGAAGATGATGGTTGTGATGACTGGCTTTCTAAAGATCCAAAGGTCTAAATAGCATAGCAAACATGTTACTTCTAGGTTTTGTTTTATTGGATTGGGGTGAAAAACATGCTGAAAGCCCACCCGATGGTGACTGGTTACTACTCTAGCTCATGGAAACCTACGAACAACTTCAATCGAAGAAGGTTACAGATGCGATGTTACCCTGACTGGACCTGGACTAAGATGGAATGCCTCGCAGCCAGTAATTATACTGGCTCCCTATACCTTCCTTCCCTACCTTCGTTGAATTTATATATTATAAACCAGTGAAACCAAATCGCGATATAAATAGGTACAGCGACATCTGTGATTACAATGAAATACTAATCTACGAATCAACGTTATATACACACCAAGTAGAACAGGCGTGTCGGTGAACGCTGTCCCGATAATCTCGAACTGGAGATGCTGCTCCCATTAGTCTGTGGGATTTGGGATTCGGCATGTTCGTATCGTTTCACTGCCATCAATCGGTGGTCAGAGACGCGTCAGATGATAAGCAGGATGCGCCGCGTGTAGGTTAGGTTGACATATGGAGTAAATTGTTCACATGTAAAATTTCCAGAGCGTTGAAGACAGCGCGGCCGACGCCACCCCGCACGACCACCACTACGACGACGCCGGCGCCGGCCGACCCTCGCCCCGACTGCCCCGGCTCCTGCGTCGTACCCCTACTGTCGTTCACCTGCTTCCGTAAGTATATGTGTACCGCGCCAGATTCCAGGGTCATTTATAAGATATTCTTACGAGCTACGGGTTTACGGGATCGGAATAAAATGCCGGCATCTTGAACTTCTATTTTTTTGACCACTCACAAGGGTGAAGGGTGCAGAGTTCCTTCATGGGTCTTCCAGCCAGTTACCAATTGTCCATTTTTTCCTTTTCTATTCTTCCTTTTCGATGGTAGATTATGCAATCTTAAACTTGAGACACTGTTCGTTTTCTACAGACAATGCAGAAATAACGGACGTCTTCAAATGCAAGAAGGCAGGGACGCAATGCTGCGCACCCAAGTCGAAGATCCTCGAGGTGGTCGGCACGCCGGAGCGCAACGAGACGTACCCGCTCGCCACCACCACCCTCGCCGCCTTCACGCACTACACGCCCACCACCCACGACGTCGTGGCCCAGCACACCACTCCCATCGACCGCATCGCGTGTACGTGCCTTGTAGTAGTTCGTTAACGTTAATTATCATTAAAGTGAAGTCTTCACGGACGATTTTTTACCATGGTGACATTGGCTGGTGAACCACAATTGTTACCTATAGGAGGTCGAAAGAAAAAACTGAGAAACACTGTCGTATCCATGCAAGGTCTATGCGGTGATATTTGAGGACCGGATGCATTTAACAAGACTCAGCGAAGTTAAACTGACTTCCGCAAACCACTGTTCGGGAAATAGAACGTCACCGGTGGCGAGCATCGTCCCCGGGTTTGCTCCCGGAGATTGCCAGATTTTCAAGACTTTTGATGACCTAGGTTAGATTGACTTTATGCGCCGCTTACGATTCCCATGGAAAGGATGGAAGTGACAGTCATAATAAGTGGTGCATATATTTTGAGTAGGATTCGTATTGCATTCTGTGATCAACAGGTAGGGACGCCTGGCATTAAGCTCGAACTCGCCTAACGTTATCACCTAGTGGTGCCATTGTTGCGAGGGCTTAGTCGGTTTTAAGGAACAATCGCTCCCGAGAGTTTTTGAACCTTGTAAGGAAGAAGCCTATGTTTTTTTTAATGAGATCAAACGTGCAAGCGGCTCGTCTGATGGTAAGTGATTACCGTCACCCACGTTCAGCTGCAACACCACCAGAGATGCAGGTGCGCTGGCGGCCTTTTAGAGTATTTGGGTGATGGGAGAAATAATGGGGAGAGGGACAGGGCCATCGCTTACCTCACTCGCCGAACGAAACGCGGAAGCACAAGATGCCTCTACTTCTCGCCGGTATTCTGCGTGGTCGCGATGCTACACAAGTCGAGCACCGGCCCATTCGAGTAACAGCATAAGAAGCTGCTGAAGAAGAAGGGGTGGATAACATTAATGCTGCTTTTACTTCTAGATCCATATGAACCAAGCTACGGATCAACGTTGCGCGTGCCGGAGAAATACAACAAATACGTCTGCGGTGTGAAGGGTACGTACCAGGGGGCTTAAGGAATAATATTCTCCGATGTGTCAAATAAAGGCATTGTTTTACGACCACTAATTCTTTATGTTTACTTTGAATTTATATAATTTACTGAGTCTATGAGTATAGAGCAGAGAGTTTTAGTTTTAATTTTGGAACCATGAAAATAAGATTAAAGTGTTTTTGGGTATTTTGAATTTGGGGCATTTATTCCGGAATAAAAGTATCACGAGCTTCCCACTTCCTGTCTGTCCGAGATTAAAATAATCACAGTTCTCTAGTAAGCATTCAACAAAATTTATTATATCCTGAGAGGTTATTTTGGAATAAAGTCTATGGGTAAGTGTATTATTAAATATATAAAAAGTTCAATTAACATATAATTATAACCCATGATACTAACCTTTATTTTGTTTTATCTATTCTGTAACCGCCTTCGATGTTCTATCACTCCCGAAGGTTGACAGGCATAGAATGCTTTTAGCATAATGTCCGCCTTTTGATCATATACTGCTTCAATAAACTACTCGGGTTCAATAAAGAATAACTAAATACAATCGTTTATTTCGTTTGTTCAGTCGTTAGAGGTCTACATTTTAATCCTTTCAACTCACTTTCCACCAAAGATTGAGTTATAATAATTTATTTATTTACTTTATTTTACTTTCAGTAAGTAAAGTAAAGTAGCGGCCTGTGCCTGCCAAAGCTTCTCAAATATCTAATAGGGTTTTAGAGATGGAAGGGACCCGCCGCGCTGCTCCATTGCGGGTTGGCGGGCTTCTCGTGTCCTCGAAATAATTTATTTTGGTTATTTCTTAGACATGCAGGTTACCTCACGATGTTTTCCTTCACCGCTGAGCACGTGGCAAATACAGCACTTAAAATTGCTATTAACAATTTTAGTGGTGCCGGCACCGGGGATCGAACCCAGGTCACTTACGCTCTATGAAACTAAAGTGAGCGCCCTGAGCACTAGGCTACCACGGCTCTTCACTGCCGACTGCTTATTTAAAGTGATTTGATAATAGCAATTTTTAGTGATAAATGAGTTTATAGATAAATACCCAACAGTGCATTTACCAACTGCTCGATGGCGATGAACCGAACCCGGGTCACACGCGCACCGTACCACTTGGGTACCGCGATTTGGGTCCTTAGATGGTAGGGTCCGTGGTTACAAGTACAGACTGTGACCGCAGGTACGTCGTCGCGCGCCGGCCGCGTGATGGGCGGCGAGGACGGCGCGCCCGGCGAGTGGTGCTGGCAGGTGGCGCTGATCAACAACAACAACCAGTACGTGTGCGGCGCGGCGCTCGTCGGCACGCAGTGGGTGCTCACCGCCGCGCACTGCGTCACCAAGTACGCAACCCTTTACATTTATAGAATTGGATGCGTGGACAGACGGGCTAACAGCCCGTGGACAACGGCGAACGACTTCGATCGGAGAAGGTAACAGATGCCTGTGGGGATTCGGATGGAATGCCCCCACAGCATGTATGTATTATACGGGCTGTCTGTGCCTTTCGAATCGGGACACAACATTAGTTACACTGATGTTTAGCGCCAGAAGTGGGTGAGAGCGTGGTACCCACTACAGACGGCTTCTAGGAAGGCCTATCTTAGTCAGCAGCTGTCTTTTTTCTTTTTTTTATGGTAAAAACGGCAAACGAGCAAGCGGTTCACCTGATGGTAAGTGCTGCAGGTGCGTTGCCAGCCTTTAAGGGTATTTGGGCGATGGGGAGGGGGAGTGGCCGTCCGGTTACCTCACTCACCGAATGAAATGCAGAAGCACAAGATGCCTCTACTTCACGTCGGTATTCTGCGAGGCCGTGGTACCAATCCGGTCAAGCCGGGTCATTCGAGCAGCAGCAATACTAAAAGTGTCTTGTGTATGGGATTTGTGTTCGGCCAATTAGGATGAATTTTCCGCCATGATTCGGTCGAAGGACAGTGTGTACCACATGCACTTGTCTAATCTTGTCTATATACATTATATTGTATATGAATGTTTAATAGGCAATACTTCTTATAAGTTTTATAAATTATAAGCTATATTCTTTAATCTTTCTTGTCGTGTGATATGACGTAGGTATGAGGGTCGGCTATGAAACATAATTGCTCCGAATTCCAGTATCGTGCGCTCCGGTGACGATTACTTCGTGAGGGTTGGGGACAACGACCTGACACGGAAGTACGGCTCGCCCAGCGCTCAGACGCTGCTGGTCGCCACGACCTACATCCACCACAACCACAACAGCCAGACCCTCGACAACGACATCGCGCTGCTCAAACTCAAGACAAAGGCTGAGCTTAAAGAAGGTTAGTCATGTTGATCTTTGTCGAGAATGTAATTTTGTACCTCATATGAATGGTAGCTATGTAGTCTATGCAGAAGAATTTAAAAAACATAGAGTAATATGTGTAACAAAATTGGTAATTACCCTGTGGTTCCTGGTTTAAAGTAAATACTTTTGCATTGCTTATACAATAAAACAAATAAATGAAGAACATAGACATATTTATTATTTAATATCCACGGACCGATATATTTCTCACAATCTTATTGTTTTGATTATAGCAATTCTTTGAGGCTTCATAGTCGTTGCATCGAGAAGTTTAGTGATTTAACAATACTTTGAAATGAATCAAAGTTTTTTTGTGAAGAAGAAAAGTAAATAAGTAGCATCCCGTAAATGTGTCACAACTTGGCAAAGGTCTCTTCCCAATATTTCTTGGGTTTTGGAGCCGGAAATGGTCGACCACGCTGCTCCGGTGCGAGCGTAGTTGGCAAGTCCTCGTCTTTTCCTTACGATGTTTTCCTTTACCGTCAAACGCATTCGGTACTTAAAATTGTAATTAAGTGCCGGCACAGGGACTTCAAAACAGCTCACTCTTTTTCTGTGAAATTAAAACAAGCGCCCTGACCGTTAAGCTACCAATACCAACATTAAGAACACTACCTGAACTCACCAACACCATCACGACATGAACATGGCATGATTAATTAAATCTTGTTATTGTCAAACTTTTTATGGACAACCATTCAGAACCGTTACCGTATCGTTACATCGATTCCAGGAGTGTGCCTCGTGTGCTTGCCCGCTAGGGACGAGGAGCACCCAGCTGGCAAGCGCTGCACGGTCACCGGTTATGGATACATGGGAGAAAGTGAGTAATCTTCATATAAAGAATTAAATTTTAGCGAAATACTATTTTCAAAAGTCTATGCTTATTTATCACAAAAGTTTAGACTCTAATCGGAGTCAAAACAACCTTTCAACAAGTCAAAACTTTATTATCGTAATATGTCTCCCTTCGATCTCATTGTAGAAATATTATATCGGTTGACGATGATACCAAAAATAATTGTCTTTTCCTTTTAAAAAAAAAATACTTGAAAGAAGATCTTCATTCATTGCAATACACACTCTATTAATGTTATGTCGTAATTCGAAGGTCAATGGAGAAGGCCATAGAGACTATTTTTTTTTTTCATCGCTTTGTTTCATATGCTATAACATAACGAAAAGGTAGCACTCAACGACTGGCTCGCCCGCCGCCGACGCGGTAGTCTTTCTTTGCGCATAGACACGATCAACGTTAGTTTCGTCATATTTTTAGCCCCAACAGAGAGTTAATATAGCACGCGATAAACGTTGTGTCTTTATAACAGTCTGAGTTATAGCAAGCACTAAACGCTATATTGTCAACAATTAGTCTAACCATTATATTATAATATACTTACCTAGCACAATATTTCTCACTACTTACTCATGTGTATTGTATCTAATGACTGTATTGTGGTATCATCTATCTACTGAATGATTTAACTATTATAGGAAATAGTAAATTATTGTTATTAAGTTCCCCTTTGATTTAAAGTAAAACATAACAACGTTATTCTTAACAAACGCAGCTGGGCCCATTCCGTTACGGATCCGCGAGGCGGAGCTACCGATAGTGAACGACTCGGAGTGCGTGCGTAAAGTCAACGCAGTGACGGAGAAGGTCTTCATCCTGCCTTCTAGTTCCTTCTGCGCTGGGGGAGAAGAAGGCAACGACGCTTGTCAGGTCAGTTGTGTCACAATCAATACTTAATGTACTGTTTCCGGTTAACTGTATTTGAAAAATGACAAAACAAGAAATTTTATGTGAAATGTTTTTGTGGCATAGCGGTAATGGCCCGTGGTAGACATTTAAAAAAAAACATTTAATCTATGGCATCAACTACTTGGTACTTTATATTAGATTAGATAAAAGATGGTAGCCTCGGCTGTTCTTTTTGGCGGCCATATAAAATAACAATGAGTACTTTTGGTAATCTTTCCATTCCGTTTTTACTTGATAATTTTGATATTGGCAAAATTTTTCATTTTAAATGAAAAAAGAAATATCTATTAATAAAACTAGAGTGTATGCGGAATAGTTTTGTTGTCATAAACTTCGTTATTCCGGCTCATGGATCGGCACCGACCGTTACTTTCGTCCGAATCGAAATCAGAACTCTCAGTTAGAAGAGTTAAAAGTATTACTTCAAAAATTTATCAGCAAACATTCTTATCTACAGGGCGACGGCGGTGGCCCCCTCGTGTGTCAAGACGACGGTTTCTACGAGCTGGTGGGTCTGGTCTCGTGGGGCTTCGGTTGCGGCCGTCTCGACGTACCCGGTGTCTACGTTAAAGTGTCCGCCTTCATTGGTTGGATTAATCAGATCATATCTGTGAACAATCCCTAGCAGGATGATAGGTGAAGTTTTCAGTCAATCTTGGAAAATTATCGAATTGGAAACATTTAAAAAAAAATATGTTTTTTTTCTGTTTATTTAGGAAATTTAAAATAACAAGCCTCTGATAGGTTGGATTAATAAAGTTGTTTGAAAAACTGATGATCCAAAAACACTTCGATAAATTTCCAAGTCTGTTTATGCTAAATTAATAAGAGTAATTTCGTTTAAACCTCATAATTTCATTGATTACAATTTCAAACTTAAAAGACGCCGATCATTGAAAACTTGCTTAGTTATACAAAATGTAGCGTGGACATTTTGTACTCAAAACAACAATTAAATGATAAAAACGAAGATTAATATTGACAGTTTAATCATTGGAATATATTTCAAAGAATTCTTCGTTAGTAACATTTTATCACATATTTGCAAATAAATAAATACTTTGATCTGGGCGCGATTTCTAGTCTAGTTCTAGACTAGATAACAATATTTAAAACGGAAAATGGCGTTTCCTGCCGTATATCATATTTTAAGTTTAAGAAATGTAAATAAACTTTAAAAGTTCTACTTTTAGTGTAGATTAATTTATTTATTTTAGTTATCTTAGTAATTTATTTCGCTGCATTTATTATTATCTTCCCACCATTTTTGTTTTCCGTTATTTATTTTCCTAAGAACAGCCAATATCAATTGTCATATTCGTAAATTGAACTCTTTATTACTTAGTAGAATAATATTTTTCAAACTACAAGAAAAAGGTACGATCAAAACAAATAATTGGAGTTCGTTTGTCATAAACGGAGCTGAATGTGATCTATGGCCATATGGCGCATCTTATGTAACTTATCATTCAATGTATTGCAATAAAAAAGGTTTAATAGGCCTAATTTGAATTTCTATTAGAGCTTCATTTTCCGGTAAAAGTTTACCGGATTTCTATTAGAGCGGGATACACACAGGTATTTTTAGCAGAATATTGACATTTTTAATATTTTCATTGTTTACGCTCCGTTTACCGGTTTCTTGTAGAGAGAAATATTTGTATTTTCTACACTCACTGCATTTATTATAATTTTTCTTGTACTCAGTTTTAATAATAACATTTATATTCATATAATCTATGAGAACTAGAAATTGAGTTTTATAAAATGTGCTTTTCGTACTATTCGTTTTATTATCATGTTAACCAGTGACGTATCTAGTTTCCTACAAGCTTTTTTCTGGTGAGAACACCTAGGAATATTCAAAGAGTTTACAATGTGGGATCTGTTTTAGTATTAGTATGAAAGACCAAACAGTAAGTTTTATACACTTATGTATTTATTTTAGTAATTTATAATAATAGTTTTAAGGCTATGGTGTAATTAAATAAATGCATTAATTATCTGTCTGTCAAGCCATAAATTATACGTTCCATAAAATAGATTTGTAAATACACTTGGTGCTAGTTTAGCTGGCGTTTCTTTTATATCGCGCACTGCTCAGGTTACATAATTTAACAATATTCATTTGTTTAAGAACAATAAATCTGTAAAAACAAAATATAGGTTTTTTTTTTATTTAATAATTTCACAAAAGTTTATTAAAAAAAAGAGATAGATGGAAATGGTCTATAAAAAGGTACTTACTGCTTATTTTTTAAGAATTTTTTTCCAGCAGATTTGGAGACGTGGTAGGCTAGTGACCTGCGTTCGATCCCCGGTGCCGGCACCACTAAAATTGTTAATACCAATTTATAGTGCTGTATTTACCACGTGCTCGGCGGTGAAGGAAAACATCGAGAGGAAACCAGCATATCTGAGAAATAATACAAAAAAAATTTTTTTCGTGGATATGTGAACCCCGCAAATGGAGCAGCGTGGCGGGCCTTTCCCGGCTCCTACACCTTTCAGATATTTGTGAAGGCCTTTGCCCAGCAGTGGGCACTTACAGGCTGCTACTTTACTTAGAATATTTATTTAATGGTTAGATTCTCTTTTATAAAATAGCAGAAGTATTACAAGAACGACTTTTGATTAGGTCTTTCTGGCTGATGTCGACCACGGCAATAACTTATGAAACACAGAACAGTACTCGAAGGTGTAAAATTAACGTTACTGAACTACAGACACTCAATTATTGTTCCCAACAGAGCATACCCTCTCAGGAGCCATTATCGTTGGTTTTTGGATTTAATCTCGTTCCATGTCTCTGCCACTGTCAGAATCATTTGGACCCGATCTCCGATCTTAACGCAGAAGCGTTACATAGGGTCTGAGGAGGTAGACGATTCAGTGCCAGTTTTCTCGTACATTTTTGTACGTGGCAGAGCCAAGCGACGGCTTCTGCTCTGTTACCTCGCAGAACACCGGCGTAATGTAGAGCCCTCTTGTGCTTCTGCGTTTCGTTCCGTGAGTTATCCGGAGGCCCACTGCCCCTCCCCATCCCCCTCCTCATCCTACATCCCATCCCGCAAATACCCTTAAAGGCCGGCAACGCACCTTCAGAAAGCATGCGTGAGAAGAAAGGGGGCGGCAGACTTGCGCCGACAGCTCATGGCAAAATGTAATTGTTTTATTATTTTACGAACTAACAATTATTAAAAAAAAACACCAGGGAATTCCGTTGAAACCACTAAAACTACTGCATCCAGGATCTGTATCTCGTGCAATACCTGCTGTGTGTAAATTATTTCTAAAATAAAACTAATGCATATATAAATGGTATAGTTTATTTTAAATAGTCACTCCATTCATAAAAATCATTATAATTATATTTGCTTTAGGTAGACATGCATAGCTTCAGAAGCGGAACTAGATTGTTATGAAACGCTTGGTATGCACATTCTGATAAAATATGTTACATATTTATTTTTAATAACAACAGACAAAAAATTTTTAGCAAAGAAGTGTTTTGTTGTGAATTAATCTAGACTATTACTAATAATTAATCTAGACTTCAATTGTGATATTTATCTGGTTTCAAATTCAAGCTCGAGTAGCTCACCAGTTTCATTTCGGATGTCATATGAGTAAAATTATATTTATTAAACGACAATGTAAATCCTACAAAACAACATACATACATATAAAACTATATGAAAGCGTCTAAAACTAAAATCGGGTATAATACTTAGATTAAAATACACAAACAACATTCATTTGTATTTCTACAATCGCCCTGGCGTATAGAAACATTCACAACGAGTAAATCTAGTTTCCTATTATCTTCATTTGTTCAAGCCTAAGAGAGTTGCAATTTAGCCACGTCATAAATAAACAACTAAGGATTACGTTATCTGTTGACAGAAGACAAAGTCGTGATCCGATCACAAAGTCGAATCAGTTAAATGGAAGCGTTCAGCCGAAGAGAACTCAGGTCTCCAAAAGCCTCCTCCACTCACCGGGGTGAGGTGAAGAAAGTATTCAGCATTAATTGTGCTGCGTACTTCGATTTGCACCCTTGGCAGTGGAACTTAGCTTAGATATTTCACAGATTAAATATACTCTATAAATTTAAAGCCTAAATGTATATAAAACTAATTTCGCTAGTGTTAAGTTAAATGAAAGTTTAAAATAATGCAATACGAAAGCACAGTTTCATGGAACTTTTGCAGTTATATCAAATGTTTTATTGGTAGGTGGGTTGTATACCAAATTGCTCTAAATCTTCTCAAATCGATTATATCCTAAAATATACGAAACCACATAGCTATTCTAACCCTGGTACACGATAAAGGAAATGTTTAGCAAGATTGCAATGAAATCTTTGCACAGTCTCTTCTCCTTTATCGAGACAGTAAATATATACCATCGGGAGCAATATGCAATCGTCACATAAGTCTGGCTGCACGTCAGTTGTCCGCGTTGCGTTCTACGAGCGGTTTCTTGTGCGAAGTGGGTGCGGGTAGCTTGGAAGGTTTCTTGAACGACATGGAGCGGTTCACGTTCTCCTTGCCTTGTTGCTCTTGACGCCTCTGAAAATTAAAACATTTTCAGTCCGTAGTCTTCTATTGACTAATTTTGAATAACAACAGACAGACAGATAGTAACAGCAGAGTATAACCGAACAGTAGTTCCAATCCATGGTTTGAAAATGGAGGTTTTTTTTTATTGTAAAGCAGGCCAACAAGCAAGCTGCTCATCTGATGGTAAGTGATAATGCAACACCAAAGAAGCTGCAAGTGCGTTTCAGCCCTTTAAGGATATTTGGGCGAGAGGAGAATGAGCTTCTGGTTACCCCACTCAGCAAACTAAATACAGAAGCACAAGATGGGTCTACTTATGCCGGTATTCTGCGAAGTCGTGGTACTACACAGGTCAAGGCGGCCCATTCGACGACTGATGGATGTCCAGCATGCGGCAACTATTGCTACCTAGTTCGATGAACTTGACAACTACAATGTGGGAAATTACAACAAAAGGATGCAGTTCCCTAGCTTAACACGTTGTATATTTCTATACTGCTATTCATATATATTTCTATACTACATTAATGATGCATCTTTTCTCCAGAACAGACATGACATTTACGAAGAAAGACAGTTGTCACCTATTATATTTGTATGTCTTAACTAAAACCTGACGTCAGTTTCCAACTCACCCGTCGTATATAGATATCAGTCTCAGAAGTGCACTTGACGATGGCGGCGTGCTCCCCGGGCTGATGGGGCTCCGCGGGGGGCGAGGGCGCCGCGAACACCACCGCGGAGTCCTCCGAGCCCGAAGTCTCAGAGTCGCTCGCCGCATGGTTCTCGTCGGACTCCACCACTATACACTCCTATGGGATAACAAGCTTTATTATATAGCCATATTTTTATTTGCAGAATTTTTAGTATTTAACAGTGTCACTTACGTCTTCCTGTGCCTCCTGGCGCATCGCCCTGAAGCGAGCCAGGACCCGTTCGTGTGGAGAAGTCGCGATCAGCCGTCTCGGGTAACGGTACTCCGTCTTTAGTGGAGTTCGACCTGCGAAAAAGCCAATCTCTTACAAAAATCATAAAATAATCAAGATGATGCCTTCTCTATCTGTATTTGGCAAGCACTTAACATGTATATTATAAGAAAAAAATTTTTGACTTACCATTCATCCTTACCTGTTTAGACTTAGGTTAGGTTTAGTTTCTCCATACATTTGTCGGATTTGACAATTTTTGTTTTTGGACTTCTCAAGACAACTGACAAGTCTCCCTAGACAACATTTATGATAACTCCAAACATATACTAAGCAGTAAAACTGTCCGTGTAGGTCTCCCTCCTCTCTCACCAATTTCGGTCACTAATCAGCAGAGTAACTACACTTGTCTTCCGATTTGAAAGGTATAGAGAACCAGGATAATCACAGGCTGTGACACATTTCATACGTCACCTTCATAGGTTCAGTTGTTGCAAGGAATCCATAGGCTCTGCAGTAGCCACTTACCATCAGGTGGACAATTGGCTAGTTTGTCATCACAATCCAATTAAAAAAAATCCATTTCATTCTTACCAGTTGGCGAGTAAATCCTATACTCCTCCTTCAAGCATTTCCCTTCTAACTCGGCCTGTCTATTCATCTCCTCACGCAGACACGAATAGAACTGCTCCACGTCTTTCTGGGCCATCGTTAAGTTTTCACTCTGTGTGCTCCGGTGTGACTGGGTGGATGTTTGGAGCGTTATTGTGTTTGACGTGAGACTTGATAGCTGTTGTATAGTTGAAGTGCTGTTTACCTGTGATGGAATAGTTTATAATTCCATACAATGACTTTACAAAAAGGTTTATTATAATTTGAATACATGAAAGATAATACCTATATCTATAATAACCTCTGGGATTAGATGAAATACGTTTGACAAGTGAAAACTATGTTTGTTTTTTTTTATGATTGAAATCACAATGACCTCGCATCCAGCCTGTATGTCACTTCTGACCCCGTCTAGTGTGAGCTCAAGCGACATCATGAGTAAGAAAACTACTCTCCGATTGCGGTGTACTCACATTAACCGCCTGTACAATTTCATTCAGCGCCTGCTTGCAGTTGCGTGCGACACCGTTCATTCCATTGTTTAAGCTAACCTCCAACTCTGCTGTGACTTCTTCATTTGTTGATATCATGCTGTTTGTTTCAATCTGTAAATTGAAGCCACCCCTGAGTTTTTGAAATAGTTATATTAATAGTAGTATTCTATTCACCTCCTGTATTGCCAGGGAATTATTCCAATACTTGTACCAGTATTTAACCAGTACCGTGCCGTAATTTATCAACAAAATCAGTTCTTCCTTTAAATGTAAGTCTCATTTCTGTACCGAAATCTAAGTCCCCAGGCAGGAGATTATAACCTACAGAGACACGACGAAGCCGTCTAGACAGAGCAATTGTGCAGCTCGATAATAAATTTTCGCCATCTCTTTCTGTATTCACGATGAGTAAAAGAGAGCGACAAAAAATGTGTATGTTATTATCTCCGTCGCTAAGAGACGCAGCCCTATCAAGTTGCGACTCTAACTTCCAATTTTCTTGACGTCAATGTGACCATGGGAACCAATTTTTAAAAAAAATGTATATGTCCACGACACTGACGCAGTCCCATCATGTTGATACTCAAATTTATTATTTTCTAGGTTCTTTTCTTTCTTTCTTTTTTCTCTTTTGTGCGACAGTATGTAGCACAGCCGTCGTGTTGGTCTAAACTAAAACTCTGTCAGCCTCTCATTTATAAAGTAATGTACGGATACATATTAATGATTAAGCGATTAAATTTATTGAATTTATTATCACTATAACTTTCCTCTGACATTAGTAAATTAACACGTATTGTTTAGTTTTGACAACCCTAGGTTCCATACAACTGTTGCGACGCTGTCTATCGGTCAAATCTGAGTCAATCGAAATACGATTACGATACCGCAAAAAAATAGTAATATAAGATTGGTATGACGCCATATCGCAATTTAATTGCAGATGTACGGTGGCGACGGTAATCATTCACCATCAGAAGAGCCTCTAGCACGTTCGCCTCCTTTCCCATAAAAAAAAGTGAGAAAAATCGGTGATTGTAGTCTTTAACCACGCTGTCGTAATGTGAATTCAATAAATAATTCTATCTTATCTGCAATATACCTGGCAACACATACCTGGATCTTCTCTTTGGCTTGATTTAGATTGTCCACCATCTCGTTCTTAATTTGTCCAACCACATTCAGAACATTCACACTCAAAGAATCAACGTCCGTTGACACTGCATTAACACCTGGAGCGAAAAGTTAAAATCAATGACTGGTCGAATGAATTCATCATTTTCATCGTTTTCATAATTTCAGCCTATCACAAGCACACAAAAACCCACGAAGCTCGGTCCTAAGCCACCTGCATCCATCGACTTCCAACACTTTGCAACACTGCGCAGGTCGTCACTCCATCTTGTGGGGGGTCGTCCTACACTGCGTTTGCCTGTACGTGGCTACCACTCGAGAACCTCTTTTCCCCAGCGGTTGTCAGTTCTGCGAGCTATGTGGCCGGCCCATTGCCACTTCAGCCTGCTGATCCTTACGGCTATGTCGGTTACCTTAGTTCTGCTGCGGATATAGTCGTTGCAGACTCTATCACGCAGAGAAAGACGGAGCAAAGCCCTTTCCTTAGCATGCTAAGCAACTTTGACTTCCTCATACGGCCTGCAGAATTTGAATGAATTATCAATGGTAATTAGTCAACACAAGAACTTTTATAGTACCACGTGGTGGCGGTGCGAGAAAGTTTCGGTTTGATCCAGGGCTGGATATGAGCACAGATTCATTAGAACCCGCCACAATTTGAGGGGCGCCAAAATTTTGAAAGAGACTGAAACTTCAAAAGGCATTGTGCATGCTAATCTTCAAATCCACTGGATGGATTCTGATGGAGTTTTTTTTTAGATATGTTTCTTATGATGTTGCAAAGGACATTGGCCTTTTTTTTTAAAAAAATATCTTAATGCCTGGCAACGCCGGACCCAACAGCTAGTATAATTCAATATAAATTTAGATTCAAAAAGGCGCTATATCAGACGTATCTTGGCCTAAAGAGCGCAACTTGACTTTAATGCGCCTCCGCTATCAAAAAATACCACAGTGAAAACACACAGACCAATGAAAGGCATTGCTGTATTAACAGGTGCGAGGCATCTAGTACTGCGATCGACAAATCCTTTCGCTGGGAGCATTGGGCTATAGACAGGTAGGTGAGGAAAACTATAAGCTTATCTAAATCCAGTTCACTCCGTGACAGTAATTATTTCACGGATTCTCACCAAAAAAAAAAATTGCCGAAAAGAATACCGGCGTAAAGTAGAGGCGTTTCGTTCGGCGAGTGAGGTAACCGGAGGCCAACTTCCTCCTCCCCCTCCCCTCCCCCCAAAGGCCGACAACACACCTACAGCTCCACCGGTGTTGCGGATGTACGTAGCGCGACGGTAATCAACTTTTTCTAATAAAAAAAAAAGAACTAACCATGACCGCACTGCTGCGTGAAGTCGTCCACGTCGCGCAGGCATTCATTCACATCGTCTGCGTTGATCTTCAAATCGCCGTCCGCCGCTTCGTTGTCTTGTTCGTTCACTCTCAGCAGCGCTTCGAGCCACTCTAAGCTGTGAGAGATCCTTTCATCGGACTGCCTTCTCTGCTGTTCTATCTTTTCTATTCGCTTCTTGAGTTTCTCCTCTAGCGCCGCTCGTTCCCTGTTCGCGTGTCGGGCGATACGTTCCTCCAGAAGTCGTCTCTCTTCTTCCACCCATTGTGTTAAACGCATCTCCATATCAGCTCGCTCACACTCGACGTCTGCTAGTTGTTCCTTTAACTGCTTCTCTGTATGTGCTTTGTCTTCCATAATTAACTGCGGCGAATACAAGAGTAAAGCTAAGTATTTCATGTAGAAAGTACAGCGCGGTGCAGTTGTAAGCATGAGTAGCAATTAAGAGTTGTGGGTTCGAATCATGTTTAACAAGCCTGTCGTTTAAGGCGTCTGTCTCTTTTCACTTGAACATAATAGTCTGAGTATCCGTTCGCTTAGCCACGGGGATCCTGGGTTCGAATACCTACACATTGCAAATTTTTGTGACGCCTTATTTGGAACCGGCGAGGAAGACATCGTCGATCAAGAAACACACATAAGTTCAGCAGTTGACAGTTTTTGAGGTCAGTCAGAAGTATTTAAGGTGCGAGGTGTTTTGTATTTTGATTGCCAATCTCCCCAGTCAAACTATCTCACTGGGAGTATATGTTCAGCAGTGGACTATTTCGAGGCTGCTTAAGAAATACCTCAAGGCAGAAGTGTTGTGAGTTTTTGTTTGTCAAATTCCAACTGAATATAAACAATACTATAGTTTAGTATCAATGTTGCACAGACAAACGCTGTGTGGGATGCAGTCTCCATAAGATGCAGAGACTCACTGCACAGTCGATGTGTGTGTGTATGTGTGTGTGCACAGTTTCCAAGGAGCCTGCTGTGTGGCAATATTTGGGCGGGGCCGATGTTCAGCTGTGGACTAAGTCAGCCCGTAATGAAATTAGGATCAGAATTTTTTATTTTAGTAGGCAGTAAACTCACAGCAACGCGCGCATGTACCGCGGCGGCGGAGCGCTGCTGGTGCGTGCGGCGCGCGGCCCGCTGCCGGCGAGCGGCGGCCGCGCGGCTCTCCGCCGAGCCCCGCACGTGGGACGCGAAGCGAGCCTGCGTGCTCCGGAGCGACGCAATGTTGGCGGCGATGCTCGCGTGCTGGGGAATTTCACCACGCTTACATAAATACAGTGCAAAAGTTTTCGAAGAGGTCGCGCAAGCACAGACAGTCAGTCACATTAAAAAGTGTCTGTTAGTAGAATTTTAGTAAAACATTACGTAACAACAATGACGATGCCCCTCGCAACAACGAACCATGGAAGCTGTTCAAAGTTTTGAATTGATCACTTGCTCGGCAATGAAGAGGGAACATCGTGAGGAAACCTGCATCTCTGAGAAATAATAATAAATATTACTTCGAGGAAATGTGAAGTCCGGTCCGTCAACCTTCATTGAGACCGCACCAAAGCCCTGTCAGATATTTCAGGAGGCCTTTGGCCAGCAGTGGGAACTTTTAATATCCAAATAATTTTAAACTTACACTGTAAATTGTCTTCAACGAAACTTACAATATTTACTACACAATATAATTATCACATTGCTTACCCACTGCTCCAAATAAGCGGCGATAGCGGCCTGCAGGTCCAATGCCGCAACAGTCTGCAGCACGCTCGCGGCGCCGCTGCCACTTTGCTCCAGGGCCCCCCGCAGCTGTACGCTTTTAGTTTGCAACGTTGCGCGCAGTTGCGCCTGTTGCTCCAATGTGCTGCTGTTTAGGTACGCGGTTAACTTGCTTTCCTGTTCTGCAATCTGTGAGCATGACTCGATTTAGTATTTGGGTGAAAGATAAAGAGGCAGCCTGGTATCGAAGAGGGGAGGGTTCGCCACGCTGCTCCCACCCAGAGCGGGATAAGTAATAATATTTTGTTCTCGGCACTTAAAATTGCTGTTAACAGTTTTAGTGATGCCGGCAACGGAATTCAAACCCAGGTTACTCGTGAAAGGGAGTGCTCTGACGACTGGGCAAGCGCACGGCTCTTGAATATGCGAAGTGCAAAGAGCTTAACTTTTTTAGGGTCTCATATCATTAAACGGGTCTAACTAGCAAACGGGTCTTTTGATCGCGTCTCCCACATACATCTGCGACAATAGAGGACCTGAAGGTGCGTTGCTGGCCTTCAAAGACGTTATTTGGTAGATGAGAGGGAAGATGGGGAGAGGGGGTTGCGGGGAAGAAGAGTGGGCCTCCGATTACCTCACTCACCCCCAACTAAATACAAGATGGCAGTATACCGCGAGAACGTGGTACTACCGCGGTCGAGCCGGCCCATTCGAGCAGCAGCAAAAGTCGCCGCTTGGATATGAAAGCGGATAAGGGTAGCTTTTTTTTATTGGATTGGGGATAAAAAAGGAACTAATAGTCCACTACTGTGCACAGGTGGTTAATGCAGCACATCAACACCTGCAAACAACTTCAATCGAAGAAGGTTACACATGAGGACTATGCAAGAATGCCTCACAGCCCATAATCATACAGGCTCTATAATTTTCAAACCGGAACACAACAGTGGTTGCACCGCTGTTCAACTCTAGTCACCAGTTATGAAATTGAGAGAACAAAATTTACAGATGAAATATTTATTCACTTACCGACTTTACTGCCTCTGCACAATTCCGAATTAATTGCTCCAATTTATTTTTGTTGTCCGTGTATGTCTGCGAGTTATCTGATGTATGATTTTCTGTAAAATTAAATACTAATAAATACAATTTAATAAACAAAATTTGTTTTTTTTTAAATCATTAAAAAGGCAAAGTGACAAGTTTCAAAGCCCGAAATGTTCTCTTTTGCATTTTAGAGGTAGCAGTGCAGGCAATAGGAATTCAACCCATATAACTGACATACTATGAAAATTATAAAAAAAAACTAATGGATTATCCAGGCTAGCTATCGTCTGCATGGAAAACTTTCCCACAGCTATTGTGAGAAAAAGAGTAGCCTGTCTCTTTTCACACATTCTCTATGTCATATAGGGTTTAAGGTCGCCGTACAAACTTACATCAAAAGCAGTTCATTTGTTTTAGCATGAAAACGTATCAGCCAGACAGACAGTTACTTTTACATTTATGCTATTAGTATGCTGTGTGCAATTTTAAATATGTTGCCCTAAGTGGTAGATCTCAGAGGGACCTAGAGGCCCGTGCGAAGACGGGCTGAGCTGCTTGTTCGCAACACAGTAGAAATATGATGAGCCACGACAGCAAAGTAGTTACAGGATCTACCTCTGAATCAGGTGACCAGAGTTCCACTCGACCAATGAGTGTTTCGTTGACTTTAACACTAAGACGGCGGCAGGCTCACCACCTGTCACATTGTCCCAAATGAGCTTTAGTGAAGTTTATTATGATTATAATAAGTATGATTAGTTGTGGACATTACCAAGAGCGGCCTGCATTTCGGCCAGCGTACGAGTGAGCCCCGCTACGAAGTTGTCCACCCCGTTGGAGATGTGGTCGCGATGCTGCGACGACATCTCGCGATACGCGCCCGTTATCTCTAGATTGGTCGTCTCCACGGATCTGTTGTGTGCAATCAAGTCAAATAATGTATTTAAACCTGATGGCTTAATCAAATCAAATAGATATAATATTTTTAATGTAGCAAATAATTTATTCATTGACAAAAGAAATAATAATATCAATAGCCAATGTATTTTTTTTACAATCCACCACCGCTTCGTTATGAGGCGCCTGTGATGTAGAAGAAACAGGAGAAAGAAACTATATAGGTATCCTAATTTTACTTGTATACCTTTTTATACATATAGTTCTTATTTGGAAGCATCGATGGCAGAGTGGTTCGTACGTACGTAGAGTAACACGGTATTTTTTTTTATTTTCTGTTTTTGTAGTTCTAAAGTTTTCTAATCTTAGCATATCTGCCTTATTTCTAACCTTCAAAATAATTAATTTCCGCAAATAAACGTTTCTTTCTATTAACCACTACCAGTCAAAAATGATCCTTCCGTCTAAAGAAATGGGATTCAAATAAAAAATAAAAAAATAAATAAACGTGATTTACTTTCGCTTGTCCACGCTGTCGTGCAGACACTGCACGTGCGAGGTGGCCATGTCCGCGACGGCCAGGATCTGCTGCGCCTGCGCAGTGAGCACATTCTCTGTCTCCTGCTGCCTCTCCACCAGGTGCCTCTGCTCCTCGTAGTGCAGCTTGGTCGTTTGTAGCATCTGCAACATTCGCATACAATTTTTACGCCATAAAGGGTAACAACAAACGAGCAAACGGACATTTTCTTGTTGGTTTAGTTTGTTATTTATGTTATTGTAAGGTGCGAAGATATTGTTGGTTTAGTTTGTTATTTATGTTATTGTAAGGTGCGAAGATATTGTTGCGTTAAGTTTTTAATTTCACTAATGTTATTACTACTTTATCTTACTATCATGGATCCAAATACTTTTATATGCCTTCACTAGCGCAACCGCTCGTAAAAATTAGTATTGGAGTAAAGAGTAAATAGTAAAGTAGCAGCCTGTAAGTGCGCACAATTGGGCTAAGTCCTCCTTCTAAAATACGAGTAGCTGAGAGGATTTTGGAGCCGGCAAGAGCCTGCCACGCTCCACCAGTGCGGGTTGGAGGGCTGTACTGTGAGTGGAAAGTTAAAATACTTGTACTGTAAGTGCAAGAAGAATTGCAGGTCTTAACTTGATTAATTTTCCTCACGGAATTACCTCTTAACTTAACTAAGCGAAACAAAAAGTTAAGTATGAAATAATTATTTTTCAGTGCACAATGCGTAAAAGCACCTTGGGACATTTTGTTTTCTAACCAAGGTTTTACCCAATATATTCCTTTTCCATTCTGAAATATGAGCTTAGCAATAATTTACGGAAGCGAAACTCAAGTTTTTAATCCTGAGCGAAAGTATCTTACAGACAAACGGACAGAGAATGACAGAAGGAGAATAAAGCTGTGATCAGTTTAAAGTGACAAAGAGTTTAAAGATAATAAGGTGACAAATAATTCTGAAATTATGTAACTTCAGGTTTTTTTTTAAATTAGATTGGAGTAAAAACAAGCTAACAGTCCACTGTATGGTAAGGTGCAACTGCAGCCCATGGACACTTGCAAACAACTACAAACGAAGGATTGAACCCTTAAGGACTAAGATGGAACGCCTCTCAGCATGCAATTATACCGGCTCTCTATACCTTTCTAACCAAAATATATCAGTTATTGCACTGCTGTTTAGTGGTGGAAATGGGTAAGAGAGAGTACCTAGCTATACGACTCCTGGGCAGAGAAGGAATCTACTAGCAGTAACATACATATAACTTATCAGCCAAAAAACAGTCCACTCCGGGACATGGGTCTCTCCCATAAGCATTTTGCCATAATAACGACCCTCGGCAAGCGGATTGGCAATGCCAATACTACAGTTAATTTTAGTGTCGCATCGAGATGGTTATCCCGCCATCTATCAGTAGCCACTTACGACACCCAGGGTATGAAGAAGTGTCTGATTCTTACATCGATACCTATACAAGTATGTACATTACATATTATAAATATTTGATAATAACTTACATTACTAGTATTAGCGAGTTTAGTGTTTGTAGTATTCAGAGCGTTTCTTGTACTATTCAGTTCACTTTCCCTTTCCTGCAGCTTCTGTCCCAGGTCACTGAATACAGACTCCATACGATCTCTCTCTTCTACTAGGGCTCTTTTCCTCAGAAGAAGCTCTTGGATCTCTTTCCGTTGTTCTTCTTGCTTTAGGGTCAACTCGGCGAAGGTTTCGTTAGCGAGGTATACACCTACAAATTAAGAAAATATTTTATTAATATGATAGTGGATTTACGTATACCATTTGAATATATGAAAATCTTAACTATATTTAGTATAATGAAAACCTCATGAGGATATTAAAAGTAAAAAAAGTAAAGTAACAGCCTGTAAGTGCCCACTGCTGAACAAAGGCTTCCTTCTCAAATACTAGTATCAGAGAAGGTTTAAGAGCCGGGAAGGGCCTTGGGCCATGTTAGTGTCATGAGAATATCTTCGTCAAATTCTCTTGTACTTGGAATAAAAGACGAGGCTCGGTGGGGAGCGTTGCTCACGGGGGATGGAAGTCGAGAACGTGGGCGCGGGAGGAGTCCCGGATGCGTGCGAAAGGGTTCCCGCGGCCCTGCGGGCATGCAACGATGGCGGAACATCGTTGGTTTTTGGTCGGTGCAAGCCCGTCATAACCTGTCCTTGCAACCTCGCGGGCGGGTACACATATACCCCCATATAGGTATAGGTACATTCCTATATACGTACAGGAAAAAAGACACCTTTAAGTATATTTTGCGCGAATGAGTGGGATATTTTGTTGGACTTATTGTCTCCAGCAATTGAAGTACGTAAAATTTGGAGCTTAGATAGTTATTTATTCTGAGCTAACTAAGGAAATATGTGGCAGGAACCATTTGTTATGATAAAAAACGAATATGAACATAATAACTAAGTTAATATGAAAATCCTTAGTGCACAGTTTCACTTATCCGTACGGGGAACGTACAGGGGTACACAATGAATTAAACACGAGTTTAGACCTAAAGTGCAACACAGAAAGTTGTTTTTTGAACGAAAATAACCTCAGAGACTGAAGTCGCGCCAATTCGAAGGCATTAAAACAGATTAACAACAAACTTTTTTGTATTTTTTTTTATTAAAGTTGCTAAAAGTGGATCTTTAATTGAAGGATGCGCCCTGATTAACATTTAGTGATTATATAAGCGACGGCTTTTGCTGTTGCATGAATGGACTGGCTCGACCGGGTTAGTACCATGGCCTTGCAGGACACCAGCGGGATGTAGAGGCATCTCGTGCTTCTGCGTTTGGTTCGTTCGGGTGAGGTAACTGGAGGCCAACTCCCCTCTCTCCCTTTACCCTTCCCCTCTCCCCAACTAATCTTGAAGGCTACCAGGCTTAAAAAAATATACATCACAACATACCATTTTTGTCCCTTGCTGCTTGCAAGTCCCTCTTCAACCTGTCAATCTCTTCAGCATACTCCTTCAATATCGCCTTCTTCGTCATTTTCTGGTTAACTTCCGGCTTGTTCTGAATGTTCTTGGCTCTGTTGGCGTACTCCAGAGTACTCATGGTTTCTTCCAGGTCCTTGTGGCCGGGGGATATAGTTGCTATTATGGAGGTTTTCGTACGGCCACCGAGGGATTCTTGCAGGATGCGGGTTAGTTTTGACTCTCTGAGTAAATGAGATAAAATTTATGTTAATAAAAAACATTGTTGTAGATATATAATTTAACAGAGCAAGACTTACCTGTATGGTATATGGGGGTGCCTCTCCACCAATGCAGTGATTACCCTGCCCAGGGTCAAAAGAGATTGGTTGATGTTGACGCACTCCCTCGCCCTCTCCCTTTTGGCTGGGTTGTCGGAGCCGGCCTTACTTATATTCTCCGAGCCAGCCAGATCCACCAGATTCAGCTTACCAATCTTCACCAGTTCTTCACCTTCGGGACTGTTCTCCTTCATGTGAACCACGATCGTGAAGACTGTGTGCGAGCGACTAGAAAGAAATATGTTAGTTATTTATATAGAAAGGGATTAACCTACTCTGAACTATCTAACAGGTTTCTTAACTCAACTGTTTTCATATAGCTGATATAAGATATAGTTAACAACTACACAATTACATAATAAATAAGAATATGCTATTGCACCAAAAATAATGATAACCAAAATATTATATAAATGACAAGAAATAAGAAATAATTAGTAACTACCTCTGAGATCTTAGTTATAAAGCTATTAACTTACTTAAAAATCGGCCTAATACAAGGGCCTAATCACTACTTTGAATATGCTTCCTCAAAAGTACATTGCAGTAACCAACTTATTGTCTCAAAGTATAAAAAAATCTATTCATGAAGTTGTTTATGGTTGGAGGAAACATAAACAAGTATATACTACTGTCAATAAAAATAACTTACAAAGGTGGAGACTTAAGATTTTCACAGAGATGGTTGCTGCAATGTTCAAAATAAAAATGTGTGTGATTTCATTTCAATAACAAAAAATAAATATGCTCTTAACAGCTTTATTATGATGTAGCATATAACATTCCTTACAGGTTGGGCAGAGGCCCTAATGGACAATTGTATAATATGCACAGATGCATATTTGCAAAATATATTAGAACTGAAAAGGTATACATTAGCTCACCTACTGTCCGTCACACTCTTTTGGTCCCAATAATAAAGACATGCTGTCCTACTTCCATATGACATCTAATATAATTAGACATTATTACGTTATTTGTTTGTGCATTAGTGTGCCATTTGTTTAAGACCAATGTCGTGTAGGTAACCTACTTACCTTTTTACTTACACTATTTATCATAGGGAAACGCTATGGACATGTACAGAGTAGAACATGTGCAGGAGTGATTGGCAGTGGGAGAAGAAAGGTGGTATGTTATTCCCCCTAACATAGAAAATGTATCCTACAATCCTCGTAATTTCTCGAAATTAGCAATGAAAAAATAGCAACAAATTTTTAAAATTTAATTCTACATTTTGCATTCAAGGCCCGGGGGAGAGGTAGTACAAACCACCCTTGGATGTGTAGGATCTAACCTTGAATCAACAGGCTCTAGAGATATTCAATATCCACGAGAGGAGAAAGGTCATAATGAGTTCTCATGACGATATCGAATTCTCGGGTGGTTAGCGATCTAGACATTTATAGATTATAGTTGTTTCAACCTACTTTTTACTAAAGCTTATTTAAAACTATGTTAGAGAGAATACATAAGTTTCAAAAAGCTCATAGGTTTGAATGCTACATATCGGAGATTGAACTCGAGTCTTCTGATTCGGACACAGACCCCTGCCTATTGCTATTGCTATTATGGTGACTCACCTAGACTGCGCGTTCATCAAAGTAGACGCGACCCTCTTTCGCTCTTGTCCTTGCGACATGATTTTGTATACTTCGTTTTTGTTATATACCTGAAAAATATATTCACATAAATTATACTCATAAAACAGACACAAACAAGATTTAATGTTGAATAAATACAACTAACTGTAATCTCTTCCAAGCCATTAACAATGTTGGAGCCCTTCCGGGTGACATCTTCGTAGATCCGCAATTTGGAATTGTCTTCAGAGGAGGAGAGGAGGTCAAACAGCTCCTCGTTATACAGTTCCAGGTATGAAACACGGACGGTGTACTCCGTGTTAGAGATGCGCAGCTCATCAAACAATTGGCTCAGTGCTCGAGGGATGATACCAGCTAATGGGTCCTGAGAAAAGAAAATGCCATAATAACATCAATTACAACATACTCAAACATTCGTTTAATTCCCATGCAACTTAATTTAAAAACAACAACATAATATGTTCCAATAAGTGTATCTAAGGTTTGTTCTAGTTTACTGTTTACAACACTAATTTTCTGGTCATCAAAATATGTTAGTATAGTCCAACTATCTTCGTAAACATATTAAACTTCTCTGGCCTGAAAAAGTGATACACTTGTATTCATACTGTTTTACAACAAATTGAACAATGAAGACTCCTGGAGGCGTAACATAAAGATGTACTAACGTTTTGCCAAGTTGTCTCAACACTGGTGTTCTCACCGACCATGGTATGGGTCTTGCCTGTACCGGTCTGGCCATATGCGAAAACTGTGCAGTTGTACCCAGCCAGCACTTCCTCGATCAGTGGACTAACCACCTCCTGATACACTTCCACCTGGAACAACATGTAATTATTTAACTCTTAATGTGTGTGTCTTGGAACAATTTAATATTTTTTTTTGGAAAAAGTGAAAGAACAAAAAATATAGTGGAGATGTATTATAATAAATTACTGTCAATTGTCATTATGAAGTGTATCCATGCAAAGTGAAGAGCCTATTGCTACCTAAGCTACCATGGCTCTTTAAATATACCTAAAGAGCCATGGTAGCTTAGTGGGTGTTTACAGTGCATGTTTTGCTGAGTCCCGCTGCCAGCCCCACTAAAATTCTATTATACCAATTTTAACAAGTTAGCAAATTACATGCAGCGGACTGTGCTCATTGACTCGCGCTATACTACGCGCATATACGTAGTATTCAAAAAACCGCTACGTTAATTAACATTGCGCATCGAGCTGTGTTACAAGCAGTCTTACTTCGTTAAGCGCAGCCATTGCGGCGCACCGAGTGCATTATGTTCTAATTTTACCAGACGCTCGGCAGTGAGTCACAACCACCAAGGAACAAGTTACACCCAACTCTTGATACTTCAAATTTGTTGCAAGTCTCCAGCAGTTTATATTGCTTTGTGGTGTGTTATAATGGTACCAGCACTGGAGATTGAAGCCAGTTCACTAACATACAATAAAATTAAAGTAACCGCCATGACCACTAAAACTGTGTACAAATATTTGAAGATTGCAGTTTAAAAGTAAAGTATAATTTGAATTTACCGCATGGTAGATGGTGAAAGAAGACATTATATTAAAGAAACCAGCATGTCTGAAAAGTAAAAAAAACAATATTTCTAAAATATTTGAAGTCAACTGACTGGAGCATCGTGGCAGTACCTTCTGTGCTCAAAAACCCTCTCAAATATTAAGGGAAGACTTATTCCCAGGCGTGGGAAATTTCACGTTACCACATTACAGATTGAGCAAATGCTAAAACGAATATGCTTATTAGACATCCAGCAACCTATGCAGAACAACATACCTGCTTAGCATGTGGTCCGAAGGCTCGATCGAAGGTGAACCGTTTGGTGTGCGAAGTCTGCTGCGACTGGCGGACGACCACCTCCCGTCCATTCACAACGTCCACTACACCCAGGGATTTGATGTCACGCTCACGCTGGTTCAGGGGCCTGTAATGGATATAGATTACTTGCTAAACTTACTTGACTTATTTGTGGCACTGCATCAGCACACTAACAAATGTCAAAGCCATTACTCACTGTGGATTTTCAAATTTGATTCTAAATATTTTTTAGGTGTAAAGTTGAGTTTTAAAAATATATGCTTAATTCTGTTACAGTATACAGTAATTAGTTGTATTCTTATAATTACCATTTCGAGGTGTAGCTGGCATTTGGAGAAAGAGATTGTAGAAACACGTTTCATCAAAACTAAATACTGTTGAGCAATACAAAGTTAACTACCAAAAGTTAAAATTTGTACAGTGTATGCCATAGGATATAGGACTTCCGAATACCAGAAGTTGTCAACACTAAAGTCATTCTTTACTCTCATCTCACCACATGTATAATATGCGCACAGTCGTGGAGTTGCAGATACCAGCCCGTCATAACATAACATAATATACTCTCATCTCTTCAACATCCCATATCCAGAGTGATGAATACAGGACAATATATGACATTTGCGCACAACCCTGAACCCATTGTTCAACAGTCAGGTACTTGGTTATTAAGGTATTAAAGTATAAATATTTTAACTTTGCCTCTCCAAATTTTGCAGTACTTTAACTTTACATTCTACTTTTTGCAGATATCAGATGAATTATTAGTTGGTTTATTTAATACTCAAAACATAAAGAATTAAATAGAATATCAGAAACAATCATCTGAAGAGGCAAGGAAACTACATTATCTTAAGATGTGACCAAAAACTAATTGAAATAGTATATCAATAAAGATATAGTTACTACTTTTTCTTAAACAAAATAAAATGCTGTAATTATCGTGGGTAAAAAAACGGTACAAGTTGGACTTCGAGAAATGGATATTTTAATATAAAACATTCAACTGGATTTTAGGCCTTGATTACTAGTTTAATTAGAAAAAAAAATGTTTCGACATTAAAAACTTCTTATAAATTTCTTATAAAGTTTTCTTCCTCTCATGATTTTAGTTGATCTAAAACAGTATGTTATGAAATATGTACTTGCTAGTGTCCTTATCCGAATTAAACCACCACTTATATACATAACGACGAACACGTCTGGTCTGTGTTACAAAACTTGAATATTATGAGTTTATTTGTTAAAGAATTATGCCGTGATAACATTACCTTAGTCTGACGAACACTTGAATATTCTGATTCTTTTCTTTCCGGCTTCCTTTTTCCGACGTCATCTCGATACACTACACATAAAATAATTCACAAATCTTCTGTGCACCAAATTTACGTTATAAATGTAGTCAAAAATGAATACACAAGGCGTCAAAGTTTATTTCGATATCAACAGATATTCGTTAGCTTTAGACAGCATAAAACGTTACGACAAGACATTCAAACAAATTCAAATTTTACTTTACGTTACTTTTGATGTGGCCAAAGTGAAAAAAAAAATATTAAAAAAGTTTTTGCGCTGGCTACCAGGCTTACAAAGTTTTTTACTACTTCGTATTATTTCTTCTAATAAATTTAGTATATTAGAAGCTTATATACTACACTGGAAATTGCAATACAAACAGTCAATTGTTGACCGAACATATGTCACTGAATTATGTCCTTGTCCTTTAAAGGTGTGGGAATCATTGGCCAGGAACAAACGTGTCTTCAATATGAAGTATTGAGTGCCAGTAAAGTTTAAAAGATTCTTGGAACAGTGTCTTATATAACCTTTGTAATGAAAATTAATGTTTATTCTATTATACTTCTCTGCTAAGTTAATTTTGTTGTAATTTGTATCATTTTCAGTATTTATCTATAACTTTATAGTTATAAATGTTCTGATGATTTTAATTTTTAAATGTTTCTGATTTTGTTCTGAGTGTTTGTAGTAAATTTTCCTTTGCTTGTCCCTTATGGACGCGCAAGTCTCGATCGATTAAGCTCAAATTTACAAGTAATGTTAGACTTTACAATTACGGGTTATATTGGACACTGGAATGAAAATAAATAGATTTCAGTACTACTTACAAAAATAGCCATTGCTTAGTTTCACCTAGTAAAAATAAATAACTTCTAATATCATATGATTTTATTGAATTTTTTCGATACCCTACAGATTTATTTTTTTCGACGCTGTTCTCTTTTCACGTTTGCTACAAAACATATCCAATACTAAATGTCGATATAGATTATTGTATAATCGGACTGAAAACAGTAATTTGGGTGTGGCCTAGTCGTCAGGGCGAGATCGATTCCCGGTGTCAGCACTACTAAAATTGTTAATAGCAATTTTAAGTATTGTATTTACCACGTGCTCGGCGGTGAAGGGTAATATCGAGGGGAAACCGGCATGTCTGAGAAATAATAAAAAAAGATTATTTAACAGTAATTAGAAAATTCAGTTGAAGACTAGAAATACGACGTTATACATTTTGGTGCCATCGGTCCAAAAGATCCACGTAAAAGTTTACTATCGATTTACCGTCAATATACTTGAACAAGTTTTCAAAGCAAATCAATTCAAATCATTTATTCAACATAAGAAACATACATTTCTCATGTCCTACTTAATTTTATATAAATCTACCACAGTTTCGTAATAAAATTCCTCTAACGTAGAAGAAACAAGCGAAAGAAACTGCGTAGGTATTAACTTTTTTTGTAATTTTATTAAAACAGAACGTTTTAATGGTGTGTTTTAATTACATTTTTTTTTCGAGAATCGGCTTGGGAGCGATCAACTCTTTTCCTGGGTTTATTATCATCCTACATGAATCGTGTATATTATAATAATCCTTTTTATTAAGTCTTTGTTATGTTACGTTGTTGAAACGTATACATTGCCCCTTAAACAAGTTACTGACTCTATGGAGTCTAAGTAAATGGCATAATAACCTTGTGTCTGTTCCTGGCATTTATATTATGAATATCACCATTCTTTCATTTAAATATATTTATGCACATAGCTCTCAATATGATGTAATGTAATTAAAATGTAATGTATTATATTTTTAAATACGTAGTGAGAAGCCAAGATGAGAATAAATATTTCGATTAGAGTAAATAGAGATTTTCTAGAATTAAGATTATAGATAGCTCTTATGGTCCCTTTTTGTATAACAAATATTGTTTCAGTATCAGACGCATGTCCTCACAGCAAACAGTTTTTCAAGCTCGATCGTCCTGGTATCACTTTGACGCTGATAGATAGTTAAACACTGTTGCCATATAATACTCTGGTCCCAGGAAAAAAAAAATAAGATATCGTGATTGTAGTACTACGTATTAGATGGCGCTGTTAATGATTGATCTTGTAATGGTACGCATATATGCAACTAGATGTCAGAAAATGTTTGGTAAATAGAAATGAAAATAGTTCGTCGTTAGTATCTTCTATGATGAAAAAATGTAAAATTAAAAAAAAATTGTTTACAATATTTTTATAATAATAGCTACATATATATAAGTTTTACAAATTTACAAAAATGGTTTGTTTTCATATGAAGTCGTTCTCAATAACAAAACATTACATAATGACATTGTTACAATATAATGTTTTTTTTTATAATTAAATGAAAATACACATACACATAATACCTATCTATATTTTTTTTGGATTCTTATTTCCATCATCAGCGGCAGAAGTCTACCTACCCCTTTATTCCCGTGGTAAATACGCAACACCCTACTGCCCAGCCATGGGTCCTGGGTTCGTATCTCAACCGAAGCTAATATTATGCGCAACACACATATTGTTTCTTTTCTGACTTTTCTGGGCCTCTTCCGTGTCTTTGGGACTGCTATTTTTTCTATTGGATAGCGTGGCACACTACCAAGCGGCTCACCTGATGGTAAATAATTACCGACGCCCAGGTACATCTGTAACACATGAGAAGATGCAGGTGCGTTGCAGGCCTTTAAGGAAGGAATAGGCTCTTTTCTTGAAGGTCCCTGAGTGGTAACTGTTCGGAAATACCGCTGGCGACAGCTGATTCCACAAAGTCGAAGTGAGTGGGTGGTATTGATGGAACTTCAAATTCTGTCGCGATGTACGATGGTGAAACTCAGCGGCTGGGATCAATGGGTGGGATCAAAAATCAAAAATCATGGGTGGTGAATTTTGTAAAAAATGCAAAGAGAAGCAACATCTCTTCGCAAGGCGAAAGGATCAAGCCGATCAGAGAGAGCATGGTCGCCGACAATTCGAGCCGCTCGACATTAGATGCGGTCTAATCGAAGGAGTTGGTACTGGGGTGCCCCTGCCCAGAGATGAGAACATATATATATGTACTTCAGTAACTTAGATAGGTAGTAGAAACTTGCGTACTGTGTTTTATCAGTTGACCTGAGGTGTAATTAGTACAGATTAAATGTTTATTTTTTTTCTTTTTTTCTTGACGGTCCTCAACGTGAATGCGTTCTATGTATATAGCCACGTTTCTTTTAGCAATTACTCGCATCCTTTGCCCCGCGGAATCCAAGACCGTCACCGTCGGCGTTTTTTCTACTTCTGGGGAGGTAATTTTCCTCTGTTGCTATTGTTGTGTGACTGAACTTTTTAAAATTTAAATAGTTAAAATAGCAGTATAGTTTGTTCCATCTCGATTATTTAACAACGAAAAAAAAAACGAGGATTAGTCAATTTACGTGAATATATGTCATACTTTGTCTACAAAACTTAGAACATGAAACAAAAAAAAAATTTTTTTTTGTCATTCCTATTGGATTGTGCGTTTTGGACTAGCTAACTACGGACAAATGTGTCAAGTGAGTATCTAATTTTATTTTACTAACAAAAATAATGTAAAGTTCACAAGAAATTTTGTGGGCAAGTAATAAAACAAAATAAATGGAACCAATTATTTGAACATTGCAACATGCAACATTATATGAAAAATAGACCACATGAACGAGTAACGTCATTATACAGACAGTTTTTGCGCTTGCAAACACTCATTACACCGTTTCCTCTCGTACTTTCTTGAGGAAAATTAAAGAGTCGCCGCATTAATTTTATCCGTATGTCGCAGTGTTTTTGCGTCGGTTAGCAGCGTTATGGCGGCCCCCGTTCGCTTTTTGCTGGCGAGGAGAGTCGAGTTCCCAGACTCGGGACGATCGGCAAAAAGCCGCCGTGCCGCGACCGCGGGAATCTGGGTAAAAACACTAACTCCGCTCAATAGCTCGCAACGTCGATGAAATACTATGAGTTCCTTTTCGTTTTTTCACGACTTGAAACTTTTTCGCGCGCAATTTGCATCACTCCCGCCGGCCGCCATTTTGTAGTTTTTCCAGCGCGAGCAATTCAAAATGATGGCGCGTTCCGAAAATAATTTTAATATAAAAACTGTAAGAATTATTTTGTTAAAATATGGCTTAAGAGTTAAGCAAAGTTAAAGTTTTGCTTAAATGAGGTGTTTATTAACACGACTTTTCTTAAAATGAAATTGTCGGGAAAGTCGAGAAAACTCCTGACTTTCTGCGATAAATTTCACCTCTCCTGGTTGTGGGATGATTTCTGTGGCCCGTGTCCAATATTGCAGTGTTCTTCAGATAGAAATTGTCGAAAGTGGCACTTCGTTCATTCAGCCTGGGCTTTACAATCTGGGAAGTTCATTGCATCTAGAGAAAGAGGGAATATATGATCTTATTCTCTAAAGGTCACTCTCACCTGCACGCGATGCACTCTGCTGGCTACCGAACAAAGGTCTGGCGACCTACTGACGGCGGAACAACCATTCGGAGCCGCGTTCACCAACCTGCCTGCCCAGTGGTCAACGTGCTGAGTGGGCCAGGGTGGGTAAACCCTCCATGTTTGGCGCACCACCTTAAGTTGGGGCTCGCTTATGGCAAGGCTGCAAAAGAAGAAGATCACGTTAAATTAAGAATTGAGGAAAAATAAAATTGTAGAAATGAAATAGTTGGTTGGTTGACATAATGATTTCTTTTAACTACGCGAACCCTATATATTTGAAATGAAACTAGTTTTTTTTTATTAAATTAAATATATAAAATGCAATAAATAAAATTAAATCTAAGACTCAGTATACCACAACAAGACATTTTGTGCGCCCTCTGCGTATATCGGACGAAAATTAATAATTAAAAGCTGAAGTTAGCCCGAATCAACTACGATATCAGGACTTAACACCTCAGTCCCCTCGCGACTACAGACCACAGTGCTGCAGACCATTCAAACCGTCAGAAACATAAAAACTAAACTTGAACGCAAAAATCCAAAAATAATAGTTTCATTTCATATTGTTTCCTTGGTTAAATATCATATAATGTAATGTAATGACTTGCGTTAACACCTGTTATGAGTTTAAAGTAACGCGAATAACACAAACGTATATCATCACCATCATCATCATTTCAGCCAATTAGAAGTCCACTGCTGAACATAGGCCTCCCCCAAAGATTGCCACGAAGCTCGGTCAAAAACGTATATAAACACAATATTTATGACTGCTTATGTTAGAAAGGGATAAAAAAAGAATTGTCAACTTGCAAAGTCACACTTCAATTTTGATGGAACTCACTTTTTTTTTTTTAATAATGAAGCTAAAGCGGTTATTAAAATAGATAAGATATCGATTTTTCGAAAAAACAAAAATAAAAATTCCTGGCTTATGCAAACCTAACACCTAAGATAAACACGCCAATTAAACGGTATTTAGTAGCGTAAATAAAAAAGGAAATTTTGTAATCGCTTCAAAATTCATATTGGAAACTATTTTAATTTATATTATAAGCAATGATTATTGAGATGTAAGTGAAATTTATTAATTATTATATTCAAATGCAAATCTCACTTGCCTCGGTGAGCAGAAAATCAATCCGAATTTGTTGAATATTTCACGAGTGGTAACATTTTTTCCTTACTTATTTATACTAGGTACTGTTGTTAACAATTACTAGGATTACCACTATGGTGCTGACGACAACGCACTGCTGGCCGATTTCGATCATAACGACAATTTAATCGAATACTATCGGCAGTTGTCAACTGCGCAGGAGATATTATAGTGCTGTAAATGTACGCGCGAACAGTGTGCATTATGTGTATTCCCGATCTGGCATACATCGCGATGACTAATCCGTCACCTGTCGGACGCTGAGAGGTTTTCGAGGCTTTTCTCTTAATCCTCTCATCACACTTATAAAAAGAAAAATTGTTATAAAATATATTTTTTATACATGTACTAGGGAACCGTATCGGCGGAGAGATCTGTAATATATACTACATGTAAATGCGTTATACATATAAACCTTCTTCGTGGAATGTTCTAAATGACGGCGAATATCACATTGAAATCCACTTAGAATTTATAAGGGTATGCACAGACAAACGCGTAATGCGACTTTAATTTATACTGTTTAGAGAAGATAGTGTAAATATATAATTGATAATGCTTGTTGTAATGCAACAACTACAAGGTTAGTGTTATTTTTAAAAACATCAAAAAACAGGGTCTCTCGGAGTTTTGTCTGTTTCTTCTCCGGCAAAGAAACCTCTCTACGAAATAACTGTAGATTATAACAAAATACAATAATATGATTTGACAAAAAACCTTTCTTACGTCAAAGAATAAAGTGTTTTAGTTTAATTTCAAAGACTATAAAATCGATTAAATTTTTCTTATAGGATTTATCGTTATTATAAAACTAATCGAAACGAAACTAATAAGTTTTTACTGGTGTAACTTATAAATATAAATCTATGTTGATGTGGCTAAACCTGAAAAATAGACATGAAAAAAAAACTGATATCGATAAATTCAAGTATCCGACGTTTATTGCAGAATAGGCGACCTCGGATCCCCGCTCTGAATCATATACGCAATAACCACGATTTTTGTTATTCCTTGCTATTTGTTTTAGTAAGCTGTCGGTGCTTTATGATTTCTAACCAAGCTAGTAGCATCATTAGTTAATTGCAGTTTGAAATGAAGGTAAACATTAATAATATAAATATTATTTCGAGGGAAGTGACTTCCTTCCCTCCCCTATCTTCAAATATTCTTAAGGTGATCATCAGGTGAGCTGTTTGCTCGTTTGCCCCCTTTACCATAAACAAAATATCTGCCAACCAGCTCTCGATCAGCGTGGCTTATCTTTTGCGTCTCCAACCCCCTCTCAAAGTAGCAAAGTGTATAAAAAATTATATTTTAGTTTCAGAAATATCTATGCAGACTGGTGCTAATGAGAGCAAAGGAAAATATTCTAATTAGAATATTTTATAAACTTATTTAAAAAAAATATCGTAGTGTTGACTTGGTTCACTATCGTTACATGACGACCGTCTGGTTTTGGGTTCGAATCCCAGCTGGATTTTATACAACACAAACTATTGGTTTTTAGGCTTACGGGTCTATTGCAATATTGTGTCGGAGTAAACTAGACAATTACAATTTCAAATTGAAACCGATCGCTTTTACGATTACCACCAGAGTTACGCAATAGGGGACCCGTGTTTCTGACCCCTTCTTCCGATCTTATTATTAACATTACCGATTACATCGCGCGTGGGAAGGTGAAGACGAGTAAGAGTAAAGTCTTTGTGTTTCCACGTTCACTCGCGGCACTAAAATATCTCCTGAGCAGTTCAGAGTTGCCGATCAGAAGTTGTCGCCGTACTCAAAATCGGCCTGAAAGACATCACCGTCACATCATCATCATCATCATCATTTCAGCCTATCAGAAGTCCACTGCTGAACATAGGCCTCCCCCAAAGATTGCCACGAAGCTCGGTCCTGAGCCACCTGCATCCATCGACTTCCCGCAACACTGCGCAGGTCCTCATCATGGGGGGGTTTGCCTTAGTTGCCACGCCGCGGCGAGCGGGTTGGCAACCGCAGTTTTTTTTTTGTTCTTGTGCAGGAAAATGCTGCTGCCCATCTCCTAATATAATTTTTTTTTACCATTAGTCGCCTTTTACGACACCCATGGTCAGACAGGGTTGGCGCTATTCTTTACTTCCGACAGCCACCGTCACATGGTCACCCTAAATCCGTCAGTCGATGCAATTCGTGATCAACTTTTATATATTACAGTGTAAGGCGTGCAGGCTTGAATTTCGTCGAGGACTTGCAATGATTTTAGTAATACGGCAGATTAGTGATGAAAATGTGCCGATGTGTTTATAGGAATTCGTCGCAAGGCTTGCGCGGGCGGGGCTGTTCGTGAGAAAAATACCCATTCGAGAGTGTGTTACTGTGATCTGTGGGCCACAGAAATGGCGGATTCGTGGTCGGAGAAACGTCGCGGTTTCTTATGATAATAAACGATAAAAAATATATTATTGCGTTGTCCAGGTGATTCATCTGAGTCCACTGCTGAACTCTCTAGAAGAAAGCACGAGCAATCCGGCAAGCAGTTCTTGAAAGGTTTACCCAGCCCACATTCACCGTTCTGGACAAGTGGGTTACTTAGTGCCGGTACCCTGGCACTATAAATCGTCTTTACTTGCGGCAAATGCCATCGCCTCGCCGATGTTAGTCTCTTCCAATTATAAGACGCTATTAGAGGAACGTTAGGATGGTGTAGCTTAGGAAAGTTTAGCGGCTTAGATAAAATCCGTTATTTCTCGATTTATTTAAAAAAAACTTTCTTTTACTTCTTTGTTGTGGAGGTAGTTTACATACAATGGACACGGACGAACACCTAGACCAGGAACAATTATTTGTATATATTCATACAAATACATGTACCGCACTGCCGAGACGTCAACACTTTAATAGACGTCATAGTATATTGTCACAGATTAACAAGAATAACAAAACGTCATATCGCTAAGAAACGGTCCACTCAACAAAGAAAAAAAAGTATATACTCTTCAACTTTAAAACCCGTATCATCGCAGCGCCGCTCGCCCGTTTCGTGGCCACAGTTTTTCTGTAAATAATATCTGACAAACTGTTAAGGCAGTGTAGGTTTTTCTAACGATCTGGTGAAAGGCTGTCGTCACACTGGATCGCTGGAGATATGTCGATACGTTGATAAAGTAACGGCACCGGTAGTGTGGGAATCGCTTTGACGGCAGCTTTTTGTTGGTCCCGCGGAAAAACGGGTGCACTATATTTTCTACGAGCGCTGTGAGAAAATACGGAGCCTGATAAGATAAAAAATATTCAACGACAACATTCGTGTCTCTCGTCCTCTAACCTTACGCGTGTAGGTGATGACATTTAAGATCAGGTACGGGCAATGCACGGAATAGACCATTCAGTTTACCATATGTCAACCTCACCTGCACCCAGGTGTGTGGTGTACCCTGTTAGCAAACAAACAGCTCTGGTGACGTAATAAGTAGTATTGGTGATAGGTAATGGTAATAATAGTAGAATATCAATCCGAATTTGCCGAATTCAAATCCCACAGACAGGTTTACAAAATTTTCCACGGGGAATGTTCTGAGGAATTGTTCGGATTGATCACAGCCGCTGAGTTTCACCATCGTATATCGCGACAGAATTCGAAGTTCCATCGATACCACCTAGATCGTTGGCATTCCACGACAGTGCGTTTTAATCGAAATTTTCTGCCACGCACTACGATTTTGTGGAATCAGCTGTCGCCAGCAGTATTTCCGAACAGCTTACGACTTAGGGACCTTCAAGAAAAGAGCTTATTCCTTCCTTAAAGGCCGGCAGCGCATATGTAGCTCCTCTGGTGTTGTGGATGTTCGTGGGCGGCGGTGTTCACTTGCCATCAGGTGAGCCGCACGCTCGTTTGCCCCCTTCTTCTATAAAAAAAAGGTAATCAGGAGCAGTATCCTCGAGCCGCTTGCAAAACGTGATGAGTGTCAGCTTAACATAAGCTCTATATTCAGCGGTGGACTAAATTAGATAGATGTGGAGAAGTTTAATTTCGACTTTCGTATGAATTCTCCAGAGTTCGGCAAGCAACACGCGGGGAAAAGGAAGTGGAGATAGTTTGCATTTAGGAGAAAAAGTTATATATACGTAATTAAACATAGTTACTTATTGAATTAAAATAAAAAAAATATTCTTTATGGAACACAAAACCGGGAGGCTATTTTCAAGTGCCATGACATTTTCCGAAAAGGCTATATAGTGCCATAGATCACATACGCCGGATTGTCGTAAAGATCCGCAAGCTGAAGTGTCTATGGGTTTTTTTTTTATGGGAAAGACGGCAAACGAGCAAGCGGTTCACCTGATGGTAAGTGATTATCGTCGCCCACGTAAATCTGCTACAGGTGCGTTGCCGGCCTTTAAGGGTGTTTGGGATGTGGGAGGGAGGATGAGGAAGGCGACGCGAAGTGGGTCTCCGGTTACCTCACTCACCGAACGAAATGCAGAAGCACAAGATGCCTCTACTTCACGTCGGTATTCTGCGTGACCGTGGTACCAACCCGGTCGAGCCGGCCCATTCGTGCAGTAGCAAAAGCCGCCGCTTGGCTCTACCACGGCTGGCCACATAGCTTTGCAGAACTGACAACCGTCGGGGAAGAATGACTGCGGCGACAATTTCCGAATACAATCGGCAGTTAGCAACTGCGCTGGACATATTATAGTGCAGCACTTACATACGCAAACACAGCAGCACTCGCTCAACGTCACCTCCGCATCCGATGTGACGCTTATGCGGTAAGTTTTCGGGACAGAGAGGTTGCAAATGAAAAACCAATGGTTTGTGTTGGTGCCTAATCCGTTATGCCACAAAAACATATCACAAAAATTCATTTTCACATAAATTTTTCACATCCATGGCATGGTTTCGTTTTATTCCTTACGATGTTTTGATTACACATATAGGCATAGGGATAGGCATAGCGAATAAGCCCCCTGATTCTGGCTAGGATTGTAATTCGGGATTGAGTTCAGAGTTCGCTAAATACAACTTTATGAAAATGCAAATTTAAAACACTTTCACATGCCAGCAGATTGAAGTTATTTCTCAGTTAAGTGTTATATCTAAAGCAGATACGATTCGTGGAATCTTGAGATTTTATAAAGCGTGCCTAACATACTTAATTTCCTTGTACGACACTCTGCTATAGATCTCGCGGTCTTTATGCGGCGTCGAAGAAAGTGCCCGCGCGGCCTTTATCGCCATTCTGTGGGAAAATACTCAGCGAATGTTTCAAATATCCGATGCCTTATAAAATTGAATATTCCGATACTGAGGTGCGCTCGTGGGACAATCAACATGTCGGAGCCGCTCTGAACGCTCCCATGCGAATGCACGTCCACCGCATGGCTCAAGGGATAGCGGACGAGCCGTGGAGCCCCAGTTCGAAATCATATTTAGGCCGATATAAATCATCGTCTATAATGAGGAAAGCGGAGGCACACGCCCCTATCCATCCTATTTCCCAACATCTACATATCCTTAAAGGCAACGCACCTGCAGCTCCTCCTGAGTTGCAGATGTACGCGGGCGACGGTAATCACTTGCCCCCTTTCCCACAAAAAAAAAAAAAGACAGAGATGGCTGTCTACTATCAATGGACATTTAACATTATTTGACAGTTGAAAGAACGATATTTTCAAAATTGTGTACAGCAACGAAACGCGACTGGTTGTTTGACCACCGATCTTTAACTCAGCAAGCACTGATGTTGGTGCAATATGAAAAGTTGCCCAGCGTTTCAGTACGGACTACATCTGCAAAAGAAGGTTTTTGGCGCTTATTAAGTCAAATCATTACATTAATTTTGACATAAGAAAATGACAAACAAATGTCACATGTCAAATATTTTTTTTTTACAAACCAGCACCCCTTCGTAATACGGATATAGTAAGGAGTAAGGAGGACTCTCTTAGAGATAAATTTATAGTAATATATAACTAATCTCACCTTGGCCTCTGAATAAATATATCAAAATGCTTATAATCAAATCGAACTAAATCATTTATTCATCGACGTATCGGGGTATTGTTTTCAAGTTAAACGATTTCTATTTAACTTGACAACAAATCCCCCACCGTTACGTAATAAGGTTCCTCTGACTGAGAAGAAACAGACGAAAGAAACTACGTAGGCATTTATCATTTTTTATTCGTAACAAAACGATTTAATAGTACTACATTAAATATTTTCTTTTAGGAACAGCTTGAGAGCGATCGACTCATTCCCAGGAGTTATTATTATCCATGTATTCTTTTATATTATAATACCACTTTTTATAAAGTCTTTGTTTAATATTTTTTTAACTTATTGATAGCAAGGATGACTTTGCGCACTTACTGGGATCTTGTTGTACAAACGTATACTTCGGCCCGTGATACTCCATAGAGCCAGTAACTCGACTGTCTCTATGGTCTAGTAACAAGCTCGAGTCTGATCTTAGTATTTACATCGTATTAAATGTGAAGTTTTATTAACTGCTCGATTGCGATGAACTCTACCCCACGGGTTATTATCATCCGTGTATTCCTTTATAACCTTTTTCAAAAATTCTTTGTTTAATATTTTATTTAACCTGTTGTGGAAGGCTTTGTACTAATCACATAGCATCATGACTACTCCTTTAGCAAGGTACTCCTCTACGGGATTACTAAAGACAATCTTGTGTTAGGCTTATGGTAAAGGAGTGTTAAGAGGCCTTTGATTGAGGTTTTACCCGACTACGCGGAGGGTTATGATTTTAGCAGTCTATGTATGTATGTATGTATGTTGGTGTGTTACTCTGTTCCACTAAGCAATTTTTTTTATATTGGTTGGGTACAAACGAGCAAGCGGCTCACCTGTTGGTAAGTGATTACCGTCGCCCACGTACATCTACAAGACCAGCGGGGCCTCAGGTACTTTGCCAGCCAAAAAGGAAATTTGGAACATTCATCATTAATATTTTCATCATAAAGCTTAAAGCTACATCCGCGTTCGGCCCCACTGGCGGAGAATAACGGTCACATTCTCACGATAGGACAGTCACAAATACTGTCTGTAATAGGTACTACAAAATTTAGTACATTCAACCCACTTTTCACCAGAGCTTATTCGGAACAACGTGACCGTTGATGAGCCCAGTCGCCGTTGGTTTGAACACTGAGGTCCAAGCCGACAACGAAACAAATCGTTGCCCTCCACATGTATCGCCACTCAGTTACGTTGGTTCCTATCTATAGATATCAAATGCGATAAAGAATATATATAACTCCATGGTGCCGGCAGAATATCAGCGCTGCAGCATTATAGCTGCAGCAATATGCTGAGGCGGCTGCAGTTCAATACTAATATTAATATTATTTATTACTCTTCTGTTTTTGTATTTTGCACCAAATGCTATAGTATTGTAGCAACGAATAAAACAATTTTCTTCTCTCTTTCTTTCTTTCTAATATATAACTCTCGCCTGACCCCGGGTCACCCGGAGGTGTAGGCAGATATTACAGAATTCCATTTGGCACTATGCTGGCACATGTCAATTGCTTCTTTCACTTGCATACATCTACCTAAACACGCTCATGGATTGAACGTACTCTCTTTTTTTTCACTTGGTCAAATACAAAAGTTAATAAATATAACAACATAAAAGCCATGATAGCCTAGTGGTTAGGGTATCCGAATCAGGAGACTCGAGTTCGACCCCCGATGCGGTGGCCTTGTACCATTGAGATTTTCGAAAACCTTATGTTTTTTATGTGAAAGGCGGCAAACGAGCAACCGGTTCACCTGATGGTAAGCGATTACCGTCGCCCACGTCCATCTGCAACATCAGAGGAGCTGCAATTGCGCTGCCGAGCTTTAAGGGTACCTCATTCACCGAACGAAACGCAGAAGCACAAGATGCCTCTACTTCATGCCGGTACCTTTTAAGCCTTTAACTTGAGAACTAAGACGTCGTCGTTTTAGCGCCCAAGTCAACTAAGCCCACCATTAGTGCCGATGTCCCAAACAAAGGGACTAAATATGTCTAGACCCTGACCTTCCCTTTGCCCCCTCCACTTCCCCAAATATCCTTTAAGTCGGCAACGCACTAGCAGCTCCTCTGCTGTTGCAGATATATGTGGGCGTTGCATATGTTTTATGTTCGTCAAACAGTATCTCAAAATGTAGGAAATTATGCTTTAAAGTCTTCTATTATTCTTTATACGTGGTAGAGCTAAGCGGGGGCGTTTGCTGCCGCTCGATTCAGCCGCCACAGCCTCGCAGAATACCGGCATAAAGTAGAGGCATCTTATGCTTCTTCCCTGTCCCTACCCTCTCCATCCCTCCTTCCTCTCCCCCACCCCTAAACATCCTACGGACGATAACGCACTTGCAGCTCTTCTAGTGTTGTAGATGTACGACGGCGTCGGTAATCACATACTATCATGTGTGCCGCATGCTCGTTTTGGATAAAAAAAACCTTAAGGCAGTAATGTGCATATGTATATACATATTTTTTTTTTTTATGGAAAAGACGGCAAACGAGCAAGCGGTTCACCTGATGGTATGTGCTTACCGTCGCCCACATACATCTGCAACACCATAGATGCTGCAGGTGCGTTGCCGGTCTTTAAGGATATTTGGGAGATGGAAGGGAAGAGGAGAGGAATAGGGAGGGGATGTGGGCCTCCGGTTACCTCACTCACCGAACGAAACGCAGAAGCACAAGATGCCTCTACTTCACGCCGGTATTCTGCGAGGCCGTGGTATCAATCCGGTCGAGTCGGCCCGTTCGAGCACCAGCTAAAGCCGCCACTTGGCTACGCTTAAATATATACTGGTACGGGACAATTTTAATAAAGCGCATTTGAGAGTTATGAAACTGACATGGCGTTTGTCATCATCATCATCATCATTTCAGTGCTATCACAAGTACCACTACTGAACATAGGCATTAACAAAGATTGCCACGAAGCTAGGTCCTCAGCCATCCGCATCCGTACATATGGCGATGTGCTAGCAGGCAAATAAATCGCCGCTGACATAGCTGGCTGCTACCCAAATGGTGTGCCACAAGACGTAACTAAACACAAACTCCGAAACATCTCGTAGTCGTTACGTTGATAACATTGTAAAAAAATGTCCATATTCACTTTAACTTACCATGAATTATATTTTAAGAGCGATCTCTTAAACATGAGAAGCTTTTTCCACGCTATTTAAACATTAAGGATTCTTTTGGAATTGTTTTAAATTGATTAAAGCGGTCTAGGTATTTTCGTAACAAAAATTTCACAATAGGCATAAAAACTAAATCGCCATCGACCCGTTCGTGCCGAGATCAAATTAAAAATGATAATCAGTTGCAAAAGCTTAATTCGTCTGAGGGCACCGAAAGCAGCCAGTTTCGTGGAAACGATAAAAAACATATAAAATGGCCGACCTGCCAACGGTACCAGGTGATTTGCAAAAAACTACCCATGTTAAGAGCGAAATATAGGTTACATGTTTTAATCAGACTACACAAGCTTTTAGTTTATACCGGCTTTCGATTAAGTGATTTTTTTTCTTCTTTCAATAACGGACCTTACTTTTTACTAGTCGAGATCGTCATTCATTAAAATAATTTGAAATATTGTCTTTATAGACTCGACTTAACAATGAGTTAAGAAATAATACTCATCTTTGAACTATTTACGGGCTTACAAAGGTTGTAACCACGATGATGCACCTATTTATTAAAAAAAGTTAACGGATGCTCTATGGTTGCATTATTACAATTTAATTTCTTAGTACCGCGATCGATACGTAAGTATGACTTTTAAATTAAAAAAACGACCCGTCGGCCCTCAAGTCCGTACCCTTTCAATCCCTCTACATAAAAGCACTAACACTGGCATAAGCCACCCATACATTAACAGAAATTCGTAGGTCGGACCAGTCCTTTATATTCTTTTTTATGTACGAGACGAGGGCAAGGAAAGCGGTCGTGGGGCCACGGGCCACGTGGAGGGAGCGCGTGGGGTGCTGGGCGGGGCGATGCAGCTGCAGCGCGTAGGGCTCCGTAAGCGACCTAAGACGTCAGTCGCGACGCGCGCTTCAAACCGCTCACGTCACGGCTTCTTTTCCAAAATTATCGCAGAATCGCGCTTGAACTTTTAAAACGAACGTATGAAAAAAAAACTTTTTTTGTCAGTGAAAATATTTAATTGAGCCTATTATGTCAAATTGTTGACAATTGAAATTTTGTGAAGTTTTCAAATTGGCGGGTTGATGTGTGCGAGCGAGAGGGGCGATATGGAGAGCCCGGGCGAGGAAACGGGACGAAGCGCTCCCCCCGCGTCGCACACCCTCGCCACTACGCAACCCAATGGCTCCAATAAGATCATCGGACGCAATGTGAATGGGACCAGTAAGTCACCTCGTGCAGTTTAATTTTAACAAGTTTTTTACGAATTGCATGCCAAAAATAAAGTTGTACCTGTAATTAGTATATTTCAAATAGTTTTGTCGCAATGATAATAACACTACTAAGTAAAATTAGTAGATAGTAGTTAAATTAATAAAACCAAACGTGAGGCTATCGTATTATTATTATTTTTTGGTACTTTTACAGAGACAGGCCTTTTGGGGAATACAAAATAAATATAATAAAAAAGAAAAGAAACTGTTCATGGGTTTTAGCATCGTTTTAAAAAGAAGGCGCTTAACGCCTAGTTATTATATAAATACTTTTAAAACAGAGAACGAAGCAATATTAAAAATATATACCTTACAAAATATACATACCTAACCTAAAATAACATTTTTGAAATATAGATTGAACTTTCTTTGGAACTTTCCTAATTATTTAACGTTATTAATTATAATATTATTAACGTTTATTATTTAACGTTATTAATTATTTAACACATTCAGCAAATTTTATTTGTATGTAAGGTTTGTTTATGAAAGTCAGAACAAATTACATTTGTTAGTTATTTTGGAGTCTTCCCCAGTTTTATTTCAAAAGTCCGAGAAGTTTAAAAACGTGTTCTAGAAATTAAAGGTCAAGTTCAATAGATCATAATAAGGTTGTAATTTTCAGTACAGTTCTACTTTAGAATCATAATTCTGAACAGAATTGTGACACGTTAGATACTGTAAAACTATAGTTTACAGTAACTGAAGATTTGGACTCCGGTCTAGAATAAAATTTTTCATGCAAAAATATACACAAATATTAAACTTAAAAACATGAAATGCTCAGAAATAGCAAGACAGAGAAATTCAAACGGTGTTATACTATCATCATAATGTAACATAAATTACAGAAAAAAAGCTTCATAACCAATTCCACTCAAATAAAAAAAAAATTATGGCACGAATGAAAATTTTCTTAAATGCTGTTACGAATAATTTGATACCCTCTTGGCAATCGGTTACCAATCACCTGAGTGTTAAATGTTTGAAAATATGACCCTGGCCGTTTGAAAATATGACCATAGCTATATACAATCATCAATTAATCTAAAGACATTGTGAGTTCAAAGTTATAAGTTACAGTCTACAACGAAACTAAAGAGTTAATTTCATAGTTATAATTGCAAATTATCGTTACCCAGTATAAAATTACATTACTATGTTGCAGATATCTCGAATGAAGCCATAATTGTTTTTCTAAATTCTCCCGTAACGCGCCGTTTATGTATTTAAGTGGTGTCCATTAGCATGCCACTGGCACGCTTTGCGTAACGCCTCTGAAACTTCTTGGAAAACATACAAAAAACGTCGTACGTGTGAAAAGCGTTATTTATTCTAAATAATATTTAAACGGTTCAATTGATATCGCTTGATCATCGTCTGGGTGGATCAGCATCGAATACGTCATGAAATAATTTATGGCCGTTTTCTTTTTTTTTTTGTTAATGTTCGACTGTCACTCGACACAGTTGTATGTGTTGAGAACTGACATATTAATGTGACTGTTGATTGAATTGAATTTGACAGAGCTTTGTGTCAATCTTTAGAGGAGGCCTGTGTTCAGCAGCGGACTTGTGATAGGCTGCTGCATGATTAACATAACTGCCCGGTTAGTTAGACCTAGGTTAATATCCGCGTCGGAGACAATGTTTGTGTAATAAACAAACTGTATGTGTTTCATTTTGAATATTTTCATCGATTTTCGTTCGACGCGTCCTTTGATCTTGTCATAAGTGTTATGTTATATTTCAAACGTGGTAGAGCCAAGCAGCGGCTTTTGCTGCTGCTCGAATGGGCAGGCTCGACCGGGTTGGTACCACGGCCTCGCAGAATACGGGCGTGAAGTAGAGGCATCCCCACCTTATCCTCCATCCCATCTCCCAAATACCCTTAAAGGCCGGCAACGCACCTCCAGCTTCTCTGGTGTTGTAGATGTACGTGGGCGACGGTCAGTTACCATCAGGTGAACCGATTACTCGTTTTCCGCCTTTACAATAAAAAAAATTTATGCTGATGCATACTCGTTTAGAACTCGAGTAATTTTGTTATCGTATTTGTCATATGGCAAATATGCCGCTAGTTACTGTTAATTTATAAAGATATAGATATAGATATAGATATAAGAATATGTACAGAGTCCACGAATTTTTCAAATTTCTAAACAATACGTTGTATAATTAATAACAAAAAGACAGTGAAAATATCGTCGCCATTTCAAATCAATTCATTTATAGATCAACATAAGAATCATTAATATCACTTGTCAAACGTAATTTTTTTTTATCTAAAATCGTTTCGTAGTGTTGTTCCTCTGTCAAAAAAGAAACAAGCGAAAGAAATTCCCTAAGCCCTAGGAAGCCCTAAGAACCATAAATAATCTGTCTATATTAGATAATGAGCATACGCAAAAGCGATATAACAATCAATGTAAAGCGGCAGGCTATTGCGCCACACGAAGCGCCATCTTTCGCCGCATTTCCTGCAACAATCGTTCAGTTTTTGTCATACACCATTCCAAGTGACGTGACGCAAAAACTTATGTTAGCGATTCAAAGTAAATTCGCATCATACAACTGGATTCGAAGACGTTACCGAGAGGTAATTTGTGTTTTTCTGAATCACCGGCCCCGCCACTTTGTCTTCCAATGCCTTTTTTTTTTTTACCTCTGTACGTCTTAATGCCGGTACCACGAAGCTGCAATCTTGATCCTTGTTTAAATAACTTTGTTATAAATATTTAATTTCGCTTGGTTTTGTTGAGACATAATATTAGTGTTTGAATTATATTAAGATTATATCTCCTGTTACGAGTTTTTTTGTGAGGTTATTAAATATTATAAAGGTTGGAAGATATTTAATAATTATGCAGTTTATAATAGTTTGTTGCTTTATAAATCGTACTTGTTTATGTCATATTGTTATAAAATTATTTATTATAACTATATTACTCCCGATAGAACTCTAGATTAGAAATTAAATACTTTTAGGATTATTTTTAAAGCAAAAAAAATAATTTCTTTTTTTCAAATAGGATTAAACATAGGGCAAAGACCGTTTCTCATTTGGTGGAAGAAAGCACTATTTTTCCCCGGCTTCAACCGAAAGAGGTCAGGCTCGCTGCTGCAGTACGGATTGACGGATTTCACATATCGTATAAACCGAGCGCGTGATAAGTTTAGTTCTTAAAAGCCGCTGGGGTATACCACGCTTAAAAAACATCGTCGCATCGTGTTATATTTGCGTTTAAAATTTATTAAACCTATTTATTCGATTCCTTTACGTAAGTTATGATATCCCACAAGAAATTTTTCAAGTACGCAAATCATATTAATATATTCGTCACATAATAATAATAATAACATTTTTTTTTTTAATTTATCTATTAATTGTATTTTATGTATGTATACATATTTATATATCTCGCCCAACCAGACAGTGTATATCTAAATATAATATACGTAAATAATTACAATTTAACCTAACCCTTCTTATTATTTCACCTAACCCTCGGCCGTCTGTTCTCCCCTGCCGAGGGCTTCCGTCTGGTTAGGTTATTATTTATTTATTTATTTATTTATTTTATAGTATTTCATGTATTTATACATATTTATATATACCACGTAACCAGACGAGTACATAAGTAAATACCCTATATATAATAATAATAATTCAACAAAAACATACGCAACAAATATCAAAACGTTTAGATCCTTACATACATACACACAATCGATGCAATAAAAAGTTCACTCTACATAGATGAAGGAAAAACCGTGGTAACGTAGGAAAAACGGCGCTCACATGCAGCGCCGGCAAAAACTGCAGCCGAGGAAAGTTCCGTGTCATTTATAAAAGAACTCCATGTTGCTTGTTGCCACTGGCATAACAGAATGTGTTGCGTAAATAAAGCGCTTTATTTGCTTCTTCTTCTTTACCGGTTTGTATGGGTCCAAGCCGGCTGCTCGGCAAAGGACTTTACATGATGGTGCCAACAAATCTGGCATGCCGTGAATGGAATATTTGCCCTTGCTGTGCACGTTGGACATGCGATTCGAAAGATAGAAATAAAGAAATACATCTATTGGTGAAGGAAAACATCGTTAGGAAACCTGCATGTCTGCACCACAGGAGCAGCGTGGCGGGCCGTTCCCGGCTCCAAAACCATCACAGATATTTGAGTAGAAGGCCTTTGCCCGGCAGTGAACACTTACAGGCTGCTGATGGCATTAAAAAAGAAACGTATTTAAATTTTCATGGCAACATTAATAGAAAAAAAATGTTAGAAAGTAATAATAATTAAAAATAGCGTAGTAAGTGTGAATGTTGGTGAGACCCTCGCACCGGTAACCTGGGGGATTAGGGGACGGCATATTCGGACGGATTTAACGCAAGCATGGGTCAGCACCTGCATCACGTGCAGATGTAGTTGACCATTGAAGAAAATATTATTCTTCTCCATACCCCTATAATAATAATAATAAATTTATAGGACATAAAACATGTGATGTGACAAATTATATTTAACAAATCCATAGACCCCCGAACTAGTAAAAACTGTATTTCAGGAGCCAGCGGCTTCCCCCATATGATTAAGCTATATATTTATGTCTTCCCTAAATAAAATGATATGCTATTGGTGTGTTATGAGTCTAAGAATCTAACAACCCCTCACTTCGTGCTTTTCGAACGGGTGTCGTAAGGGGAAAAGTCTTCAAACATGCAACGGCTAACGACAGATGGCGCGATATCCGTCTCGAAAAATACCAGACTAAAATCAATTGGACCGATTACAAGCAACTACGTATGTGATCTGTCTGGTACTACGCTCTCCAATCAGCTTGCCTCGCGTGACGATTATGCTAAATCCTTCTTATGAGACTGGTCTTTGTCCTGCATTGTACTATTTACATGCCAGTGAGGTATGGCATCCTTTCCTGTTCAATGAAGAGTTTCGGGGATATGACATTACCCTGTCTTACAACTTTCTGCGGTTGGATTGGTTTCGTACTCTGATTCTGTACTCGGATAGACATCGTAGCCTCATTGTACAAACACCTCAGCACTTCGATATACCGAGAGTCTATCTGGCACCGCTGGAGAGACTGTAGCACCGCCCAAATTTCGACTGAATCGAAAGCTTTCTCATAGTCCACATAAGCCAGACATAATGGTAAATTTTACTCCTTGATCTTTTGTACAATCTGGTGAAAAGTATCTTTGTGGTCTATGGTACTATAGCCTTTTCGGAATCCGGCTTGTTCGGGAGGCTGGAAGTCGTCAAGTCTATTTACTAGACGATTTGAGATGACTCTCGAAAAAATCGATGCAAGTGGCTCAGGACCGAGCTTCGTGGCAATCTTTGGGGGAGGCCTATGTTCAGCAGGGGACTTGTGATAGGCTGAAATTATGATAATGATGAAGGTAAGGTAAACCTTTGACAGTGTGTATTGTGGCGATTTTAAAAATGTGACACACACTACTTCTTCGACAAACACTAGTTGGTGAATGCCTCTGTGTGACGAGAAAACAACCAATCTATCGCAGAAATAACTGCATCATTATTTACGTTTCGTAAAGCTCCCTTTACTCACAGAGTTGCCAGTAATTGCAATACGACATTACGTGTAAGAAAAAGATCATATCTTTTTATCCAAATGCCAATCTCGATCGCCAGAGATTCTGTGTCAGTTAATAGGGCGCACCGTGTGCACGCGAGATTGGTGTTTACAGATTTCTAGATCCTATTACCATTTGTATTTTATTGTTTTTTTTTTTTATGTAAAAGGCCGCAAACGAGCAGGCGGCTCTCCTGATGGCAAGCGATTACTATAGCCCACTTACATCTGCAACACTAGAGAAGCTGGATGTGCGTTGTCGGCCTTTAAGGATATTAGGAGAATGCGAGGGAGGTTAGCTAGGCGGAATAGGGAAAGGGGAAGAGGTCCTCCGGTTACCTCACTCACCGAACGAAACGCAGAAGCACAAAACGTGCCTCTACTTCGCTCTAATAGTCTCCAAGAACGTGGTACTCTCCCGGTCGAGCGGGCCATTCGAGCAGTAGCTAAAGTAGAGCCGAACGGTGGCGCTTTAAGTGTTAGAGCCAAGCTGCGGCTATTGCTGCAGTCTCGCAGAAAACTGACGTGAAGTAGAGGCATATTGTGCTAGTGCGTTTCGTTCGGTTAGTGAGGTAACAGGAGGCCCATTCGCCTCCCCCCTACCCCTCCTCATGCTCCCTCCAATCTCCCAAATACTCTTACAAGGCAGGCAACGCACCTGCAGCTCCTCTGGTGTTGCAGATGTACGTGAGCGACTGTAATCACTTAACATCGGGTGTACCGCTTGCTCGGTTGCCGCCACTCGCAAAAAAAAAATATGTTTGACAGTTGTAACTATAATACATTTTAATTGTTAGAATCGCCCTCTTAAGCGTTGTCTCTTACTTATTTCTGCCCCCAACTAGTGCTATAACTACTGTCATCCAGTTTGAAAGGTATGGACAGACGGCCAGTATGATCACACGCTGTGAGGTATCCCATCTTAATCCTCAGGGGTGTCAACGTCAATTCTTCGAATGAAGTAGTGTCCGTGTACTGCACTAGTCACTCAGTATACGTTGAGGACTGGATAGGGCTGTCAAATTAGCTAACCATTTGTCAACCCAATCCTATAAAAAAGACAAAAGTGAAATAAAAGAATGAGAACACATAATATTAGAAATATTAAGTGATAATATTTAAGAGGTTATTCCTTGAGAATCCCATGGAAGGATAATAGTAAGTATGTGTTGTTATAAAATATAATTTTTAATTTTTACTAGCAATATAAACACACTCAATATGCCAACGCAGCGGGTTCGAACTCCGCATAATGTTCCCATAAGCCGGACTAAAAAAACAAGAAAAGAGTATTATGTAAATAACTGAATAAAAATGCACGCTGCAAAAACGGTTCTTGCGAGGTTTTAGCTGTGTAATAATAAAGTATAACTATGTCGGCGAGCTCGCCTGAAAAACTCAACGAAATGAAACAAAATGGTGGGTGATTAAAAAAATTTGGCGCGCGAGACGCAATACGGGTAGTGGAGGTTCCGTATAATAAATTTTATTTTACACGTTTTTTATTAACTTAACCCGTATGTATGTATTGGTGGTAGAGCCGGCGGCTTTTGCTGCGGCTCTACGAGCTTGGTACCTCGGCCTCGCTGGATACCGACGCGAAGCAGAGGCATATTGTGTTTCTGCGTTTCGTTCGGTGAGTGAGGTATCCGGAGGACCACTCCCCCTTCCCGTCCCCTTCCTGATCCTCTCTCCTATCTCCCAAATACGTACGTCTACGCCTACTGCACATGCAGCAGATGTACGCGGGGGACAGTAATCACTTACCATCAGATGAATCGCTGGTTCGTTTGCCGTCTTGCCAATAGAAAAAAAACCCCATTGACACTTCAGCTTGCGGATCTTTACGACTATGTCGTTTAACCTAGTTCTACTGCGGACATCTTCATTGTAGATTAGATCACGCAGATAACCTTGTCAATCTTTCCACGTGATAGAGCCTATGGTGTTGCAGATGTATGTGGGCGACGGTAATCACTTAGCATCAGGAGAACCGCTTGCTCGTTTGCTGAAGTCTTTTCATTATCGTTATTAAACTTAAGAGTCAATAGCCTAATGGGTTAGGGTGCTAAACATGACGTCATATGTTCGAGCCCGCCATTCGGCTATGTCGTGAACCACACCACTCCAGATACCAGCTGTAATGGATAACATGATTTTTTTTTGATGGGCAAGGCGGTAAACGAGCAAGCGGTTCACCTGATGGTAAGTGATTACCGTCGCCCACGTAAATCCGCAACACCGGAGGTGCTGTAGGCGCGTTGCCGGCCTTTAAGGGTATTTGAGAGATGGAAGGGATGATGAGGAGGGGGATGGGAAGGGGGAGTGGGCACCCGGATACCTCGCTTACCGCACGAAACGCAGAAGCACAAGATGCCTCTACTTCACCTCGGTATTCTGCGAGGTCGTGGTACCCGGTCCAGCCGGCCCATTCGAGCAGCAGCAAAAGCCGCCGCTTGGCTCTACCACTTTATGCATGATAGAGTATTAGTAATGTTACTTAAATTGTCTTGCCATTATTTACAAAAAAAAAAACCTTACACTGTAAAACAACTCGACCGACATATTCCAAAATGGTTTTCTCGCGGGCCCGCGGATCTCTGTTACAGTACGGTGCGATACTTTTATTTTTAGCGTCGTTTTTACAGCGGCAGACGGCTCGGAGCCGGTCCTTGCGCTTACGAAAGCATTATTAAAGAGATTCAGCACGATAAACCCACTAGGGAACTATCATAGTGAAAATAAATTCGGTAGCATACGCGTGTAAAAAGTAACAGACCGTAAGTCCCCACAGCTGGGCAAAGGCCTCCCTCTCAAATACTAGTATCAGAGTGGGTTTAGGAGCCGGTATCCTAGAAATAATATTTTTATTATTTCTCAGACATGCAGGTTTCGTCACGATGTTTTCCTTCACCGTTGAGCACGTGGTAAATACAGCACTTAAAATTGTTATTAACAATTTTAGTGGTGCCGGCACCGGGGATCGAACCCAGGTCACTCACACTTGGCTTAGTTGATACTTCAATAACCGATCTTGCCAAATGTCTGGCCGGAGTGTTCGTGTGTCAGTGTGTATTTAAATTGTGAGTGCGCTGTTCGTGTTTCTTTATTGTTGTATAGATATATTAAGTTCTTGTTCTATGATTGGTATACTAAAACGGACTTAATAGACTTATAACAACAGATACAAAAATATTGATTATTTAAAAATGTTTATAGAGTATTTTAAGGGTGGCAACGTCTAACTGAAATGAATAGTAAATATTATTAAACTCAAGAGACCCTAATAAGGGAACAGTAATAAGTTCTCGAGTATTGAACGTGCAGATTGGCAGAAATGGGCAAGGATAGAGGCTAATTGTGACAGCCCTAAGTTTTGCAGAGATTGCTATAAATAAATATTTCATAAATCCTATTGAATGTATTAACAATACCAATTTGTGATTTTAAATATAATTTATACAATTTGAAAATTCGTTATTAGCTTCACTAAATTCTCACGTGAAATAAAAAGGCCATTTGAAATTGTTGAAAAAGTTTTGAAACCTGGAAGTGAGACAACGTTGCTCCAGTGCTTGTTGGCCGTCTCCATATGCCTTCGATGTTCTATTTCTTAGTTGCAAGTTCCAGACTTACATGCACTAGGAATCGAACTCAAGTTTCTCGTCTCGTACTACAAAACTATAGGCGAGCGCCCGGCTGAATACCGAAGCTTAATAACATAAAGCTTTTAACTAAGCGTGGGACTCCTTTTTAGTCTAGGCGCGGTCTGCGGCGAACTTCAGTGCAACCACTGATGTGTAGTGGTTTGAATGGTATGCAGAACCAGTATAACATGCGGGCTAGGAGGCATTCGTGGCGTGAAAGACGATGTTGTGACACGAATCGAGAAAGGGATGCTGAGCTGATTTGGACATGTGGAGAGGATGAATGAAAGTAGGTTGACGAAACAGATATAGGCGAGTGAAAATGGTAGAGTCGGGAGAGGAAGACCTAGGCGAACATTACACGGTCAAATCGGAGACGTTCGGAAAAAAGGTCGGATCTAGAATACTCTAAAACAACGAGCATGCATGCGAAGATTGATGAAAGTGGAAAAAGCGAAAGACGTATCTCAGGATCGTAGCGAGTGGAATAAGATTGTCTCTGCCTACCCCGTTGGGAACAGGGCTTGAATATATATATATTTTTTTAAAAAAGAATACTAGCAATGCTATTTAACTAACATTACTAATATTCCTGTTAACCCTCCAACTAAGCATTACAGCTTGTGTTTGGAGTGGTTCACGACAATAGTCGAATGGTGGGCTCGAACCTGCGACGTCATGTTTCGCAGTCCGCACTCTAACCCATTAGGCTATTGGCGCTTAAAATATACATATACTAGGAGGCATTCCATCTCAGTCCTCGGCTGTGACAACGCATCTGGTATCTTCTTGAATTGAAGCTGTTCGCTGGTGTGTACACGTGTTGCAGTAATCAATTAGGCACCACCACGTGGACTGGCAACTCGTTAGTGGCAATAATGTTTTTAAAAAAAAAAAAAAAAAAAGAACTTAGGGTGGAAACTAAAAAGATTCATTAATGAAGAGATTTAAAAATAAATCCCGCTATATGAATAACTGTCCTGTAAAATCTTAATTCTTTTTTCATTGATATGTCCAATAATTATTATCCTTTTACAATTATTAAGATGCAATTGTTGAGCGATCACAGATTTCAGATCGCAGAAGCGCTAGAGCTTGAGAAGCTAACGCATTGTCCGAACGTTGTTAATCGAACGAATTAAAAGGTCAAGGAATGCAAGTCATAAAGCCAAAACATTACGCCATCATAACATAGTAACAATTAAAAATACTAATTATCAACTCTGAACGTACGTTATTACAGTACGGAGTATTAACCATAGACATTTAGATGAATGCCTATACCACCGTCGATTTGCTTATTATGTGAACGTCTTTTTAATATTCGCGTAAACACTATAAAACTTCTTACAAGTGCTTTCCATAACTGGCCCTCGACGTCCCCAGAGGCAGCCGTACCGATGCGTTCATTGCGTGGTGTTTTTTTTTGTCATGTTACGAGTATACCGTATCCTTCTATGTTGTATGGAATTCAGTCTACGTGTAAGATGGTTAAATTAAACTTCTCAGTTATTCTGACTAATTAATTTCTTTATCTTAGGCATGTTTATCTGGTGCCTCGAGTCATCTGCGAATTCATCTATTTATGATGGACGTTCTTATGTTGTTTACCAAGTTCTATGTTAATTTATTTTTTATTTATTTATCATACTTCATCTACAGCGTTGTGTAGATAGGCGGACTTTACTTTAGTGTATGCAGAGATAAAATAAAGAAGATTCATATATATACGTGGTAGAGCCTAGCAGTGGCTTTTGCTGCTGCTCGAAAGGGGCCGGCTCAGCAAGTTTAATTATAGTTTTGTGTTCCGAGAGCTTTACAACAGCCGTGGTCACGGGGGGACTGTGATCTTAGACGTCCTGATGTCATAGTTAACTCGGACTATCTTCAGCTTTTAATGATTAATTTTAGTCCGATCTACACAGAATGTACATTTTATTTTGTATTGGATCCCAAGCTGGTGGTAGCATCAGCCGTCTACTGACATAGGGATGTTTTTTGATCTCATTTGCCTCGCGAATAATCTTTGGCAGGAATATATGTTATTTTGTGTGGATTTGTGGTCTCTCAATGTGAATATGGCGTAATGGTTGGGGCGATTAAGAAAATAATCACAAAATTGATGCATGACCTTAAATTAGGCAACAAAGGGCGATCTTTACTTAATGCCTACCATGTTAGGCAACATGGCAGGCATTACTTTTACTACAATCTCCTATTCCTATTAGAGGGAGATTGTAGTAAATGCAGCAACTATTTACATTTTACATTTTAGTTAAATATTTTGACAAGACCCTTACGCCACAATCGTGTTCGACGCTTTCAAATTAACGCACACTTCGTTACGCAGAGATGCGTTTGAAAACACAGCAAATCTCAGCCCGCGTCTTTTTATCGTTTTTTGTCGCTCCTTTCATTCGTACTCCATTCTTGAGTCAGCTTATTTAACAATGCGCCTGTGAATATGCAAATCGAATTTAATTGTCTTGTGCAGAGGTTTGTTTTTTATTACCGTCTGTGCTACTGTCCGAAAGGTACGCAACGTCTGACGCATCTGTCATTCTCTATATTACAACGGTCCGTTGCCGCGTAAAAGAATGAATCTTACCGGGCATAGACGACTTGGTTTTTATCGTACTTTTTTAATTTTCTGATGATGTTCTTTTTATAATTTACATATGCGCCGCTATAGAAATCTTTTGTAGTTGAGTATTATTTATGAAATTGCGATAACTAAGGTTCAGACATTAGATATTTGTTTTCGAACGGTCATTGAATTTTCATGAGCAACGCTTTTATAGCTTCGACACAATTATGCCTCTGTGGCTTTTTCGCCCTTACCATGTAATCTTTATTTTATATGATAAAAACTGTCGCCGACACCGCGAATATACCTTTATCGAATCGGTATTTTTTTACCGTTGTTAATTCCGCAGATAATGGCCGGAGTCAAATGACCGCGCTGCAATAAGAAATCGCGGGAATTTCAGCGATGCCCGCGCAGTCTTTTAAGCGCGTTTTTTGCTTGAGACGGGTTCGGACGTCGGCGGTTTTCGATGTTTTTTGCAAATCCTCGATGAAAACCGTAATGGCATTTTATCGTGCATAAGAGCGGAGGGAATCATTAATTATTTATAATAGGCGGCTAGCGCCGAATCACGTCGGCCATGTTGATTTTGTACGGATTGCATCTGCGATATTTATTTTATGTCACGACGCTTTCGCGCGCTGTCACTAATGCCACAGATCTTTTTTACATGCACGGTTTATTGAAGGTCCATTCTATAATAGTATGGCTTAGTTAGCACAGTAGAATTAGTGTTGATTGCATATTCAGAAATGTTTTCGTATTTGTTTAACTTTAAATTAAATTTACTTCTAATGGCAAAACAACAAAAATATTTTTAAAATCCTCTAGTTAATTCCGATGCCGTGTTTTTTTTTTTAAATTTTAGTACTAATTAAAAAAATATTGCTATAAAACCGAATAATTGTGTTGAATACCGAGTTGATACAAATATATTATTGGCAAGGAACAAATATAAAGATAAATGATAAGCATGTAAACTGAAAGTTGCTGTATCCATAAAAACCGTATAAATAAGCAGCTGGTACTGAGGAAGCTTGTCAGAGACGAAAACAATTTTATTAGTATATAAAAATCGATCGCTGGCCACAATAAGTAAAAAAAGGAATATTCATTATATTTATGTGACACCTTAAATGGTAAACTTCTTTTGTACACACTTGACACATCAAGTTGCCCTGTGGTACGAATATTAATTTGCATCGAATGAACATTCTGACATTTCGATGCCAGAAGATTATAAACTTTCCCGCTATAATAGCTAAGTATTGCTAAGGTTTGTAACCTACAGCTTCTGTGCCACACTATCAGAGGAGTAGAGAGAAAAATTAAGTTAAAAAATAATCACATTTGACATCTTTTTTTTTATTTGTCTTGGTCAAAGTAGAAGAATCAAGACCTAGAGCCTTGGCCCCTTAAAACCTATTTGAATTAAAGCAACTGATTTATTATTTAAGCAATTTTTCTTCAAATATAAAACCATTGTAAGCCCAGGGGCCGTATCCGTTATGCAAACACAAACGATTTTACAAAATATCCGAGTGACTAATATCACAATAAAATCAGACAGAGTTATTTTTCTAACATGGTCTTTCTTATCTCCAGGACATGCTTACCAATAAACAACACGGTATGATTTTATCGAGGATTTGTTGTGAAATATGTTTTTCTTTTTTTTTATGTAAAATTATTTATGGGGAAAACGTACAAACGACTCAATGAATGGTAAGTGATTACCGTCGTCCATGTACATCTGGAACACCGGAGGAGTAACAGGTGCGTTGCCGGCCTTTAGGGATATTTGGTGGATGGGAGGGAGGATCGGGAGGCGTAATAGGGGAGGGGGGAGGCCCCCGTTTACCTCACTCACCGAACGAAATGCAGAAGCACAAGATGGACTTGCACTTCTCGCTGGTATTCTGCGAGGTCGTGGTACTACCACGGTCGAGCCGGCTCATTCGAGCAGCAGCAAAAGCCGCCACTTTGCTTTACCGCGTACGAAATTATTAGCGTAAGGGATAAGATCCTATGAACAAATTTAATTTAAGTACCTGTTGATTTAGAATTAGGGTGTAACAATTGAGATTAAACAATAAATCTATAATTGCTTTTTTCCACTTCAGTTTTTATTAATTATTAACAAGTCAACTAACTTGCTGATTTCATTCGATAGTGTCAATTTTTTTTTATGGAAGAGACGGCAACTGAGCAAGTGGTTCACCTGATTGATTACCGTCGCCCACATACATCTGCAACGCCATAGATGCTGCAGGTGCGTTGCCGGTCTTTAAGGATATTTGGAAGATGGGAAGAAAGAGGAGGGGAATAGGGGTGAAGTAACCGGAGGCCCACACTCCCTGTGTGGGCCTCCGGTTACTTCACTCACCGAACGAAACGCAGAAGCACGAGATGCCTCTATTTCACGCCGGTATTCTGTGAGGCCGTGGTACCAATCCGGTCGAGCCGGCCCCTTCGAGCAGCAGCTAAAGCCGCCGCTTGGGTCTACCACGCTTAAAATAATTTCATAATAAACGTTTACGTGGTTTATATATAGATCAAAATTTGATTCTGGTTAGAATGATTATGAGTGACAGAGATATAAATAGCTAAAGTTAGAAATATAGGCTTAGGATTCATGTCTCATGTATGTGTATTGTCGAAAAAAAAGGGAAAAAGAAAGGAATTAAGGTATTACAAAGACAAAAAGATCACGAAGGTACATTTGCATGAGGCATTCATAAATTATTCAATGTTATTAATTTGTATAGACACTTAAATTTAATATGCAACAATTGCCATATCAGGGATGGTACTGCAAGCCTATAAGCGACTAATGTTAACAGATAAAAATGTGACACATTGCGCGCGCATGTGCAAAAAGGTCGGAATCCAACTACTTAAGTCATGAGGACGCCGCATTAAATTAAAAAAAAGTCTGAATTTACAATTACGCCTACAATGTATTTTTGAGGTAATTTTATTCTTTGAATTCACTTTTTACATTGGAAAAAAGTACGCCTTTCTTTACGTTTGTTAGTGGCTAATTACAACGGAAAATTTAATACAGTCGCTATTATTATTAGCAGATAATATTGGTACAAGACATTGGCTTGTTTTATCAAATCCCAAACGTTGGTAGCCATATTTTGTGATTTGCATATCATGTATTACCTTCCAATAATTTTGTAAGAATGGAGGTCTCTACCTGCAGGTGGGACCTTCACAACGTTCGTTTAGACGTTGTCTTGTCTCATAGGCTCTTATCCTCTGAACCACGCGGCAATCTAAAAAGTACGGTTCGTTTTTATGGAAAAACGGGGCAAACGTGCAAGCGGCTCACCTGATAGAAGTGATTATCGACGCCAGGACACATCTGCAATGACCGGGGTAGTACCGCGATCACGCAGAATACCGTCGTGAGGTAGAGGCATCTTGCGCTTCTGCGTTTCGTTCGGTGTTCTCCCATCTCCTAAATGTCCTTAAAGATCGGCAACGCACCTGCAGCTCCTCTGATGTTGCAGACGGACGTGGGCGATGGTAATCACTTACCATCGGGTGAACAGCGTGCTCGTTAGCGTGCCACCTATTCCTTAAAACAAGAAATGAACATAAATACCAACGATCATAATCAAGTCTCCCGCTTGTACTACCACGGCTAATGTTTACACAGTATCTACAGTTCGCAATCCATGTTAGAACAAGCAAGAAAATGGCGTTTTTGTTTCCTTATCTACTAGATTATTCTGTTAAAAAAAATTAACCCCTTCGAAGGCAACCCCGAATCGAAGCACAACTGGACAGGTCCGATCTAATCTCATCACACAGCTGCCGGCAGATGTTTTGATGGACTGTACACCCACAAAAAAGTTTGACAACGCGATTCTATAATTGCACTGGATTATGTAACTTAAAAGTAAAGGGATTACGTTGATATTACCATACATGGAAACGTTTATACTATTCAAATCTACGTTGTTAAACAATTTAGAATTAGGCTGTATAAAATAAACCATAATGTAAGGACTTAGAATATAAATTCATTTGTAATGTTGTTAGGGCGCGAAAGGTCGCTGAACCTTAGCTCGATTTGAGATTGATACTTTATTGAATGTTTACTTTTTGGACAGGTGTTGTCAGTTATTTAATGTTGGCGGACCACGTTAGATCTATTATTTATTAACTTGTCTCTGTCCGTTCGATGGAGTCCGTTGAATGCGAAAGGACTTTCGTTTTTCAACAGGATTACGACAACTGTGTACAGATTCAAAATTCTCTGATAATATTTAAAAGTGCCGCTTGAAGTAAGATTTTTTTTTTAATTATTCATTATTTATCTGTAAAGGTAAAAGTAAAGCAGTCTGTAAGTGGCCATTACTAGCAATCGCCTCCTTCTCAAATATCTACGAGGGTTTCGGAGCCGGGAATGACCCGTCACGCTGCTCCAATGCGGGTCGGCGGGCTTCACATATCCTCGAAATAATATTTTTTATTATTTCTCAGATATGCAGGTTACCTCGCGATGTTTTCCTTCACCGCCGAGCACGTGGTAAATACAGTACTTAAAATTTCTATAAACTATAAGGGACATAATGGGTGTATTTATATCAGTTAAAGCCAGGTGACATTATCTATCAGTTAAATTAAATACCACCTAAAAATGTATAGGAACTGTCTGGCCGTGCGCCGCCACCATTTTACCGATTTCTGCCACCAATTAGCAGTGCTGCCACGGTTGTGTTCTCATTTGAAGGGTGGGCATAGCAGTAGCAAGTTGTTATAGCGATATTAGACGGTGGTTTTCTTCGTGTTCTATGGTGACATATTCGCAAGAGAACCTAAGAATGAGAAGAGCCCTTCCTTCACTACACACAACTGGCGTTCCATTTTCAATGTATTTGTTAATGTTTGTTTTTTTTTATTACTTTCTTCGCTTCATGTTGTATGTCAAAGCGGCGAAGGAATCTTATCCATATCTTTCTTCTTGTAAGTGTCGTAAGGGGCGTTCCAGGGAAATAAAAGAGCCTTAAAATTAGCAGCTTAGTCCTGGGGAGAAAGTCGTAAAGTGGATTGCCTCAGCCCCTATAGTAACCTATGTCTAGCGCCATGAGATTTTTCGTCGATTTATTACTGGATGAGTTCAGAATTCCTTGGACTAATTTCACTACAAACAACAATGTGCCAGAATGAGCTCGGTGTCGAAGGCAGTTGGTAGTCACGTCACAGAAAAATAATCTTTTACGGACAAGTACAAAGAGGATGCTACAAAGAGGATCTACAAATTCCCGGGACTCATCCTAGAGGGGAAAATCCCTGGGAAGAGCGAGAAGGTGGACCGGCGATACTGAAGAATTAACCGTACGGACCTGTTATCAAATTGAACGAGCCGCGAAGGTGAAAAAGAAGTTTCTAACCGCCCGAGTTCATCCTGAAGATGGCACCCCTTGACGACGATGGTACTGGAAGGAGGAGTCATCCTCCACACTCAGCTTAAAGGGTGTTCTACCCTTAATCTGAGGCACCTCAGTAGCGGAGTCAGTATATATCTTATTCTTCTAACTGGTACCTTCGATCAGCTGTGTGCGCCTTCTGCTGTCCATGAAAGCGTCAACAAAAGTTGGAATGCTATGCGTGGAAGATTTACCCATACTCACCACGCTGCCCAGGTGAGTTGATGAGCGCGGTGTCGGTACCCTCGCACCATCTATGCCACTTTCCACCACTAATCTGCGGAATGTTGATAAGGCCAAGTTTAATTATTACTAAGAAAGAAATCTGAATTCATAATCGTTTTATTTTAAATCTTCCTAATTTGTTAGTGTTGGGAGAGGTCTATGGTCTATAGGTCTAGGTTTAGACGAGCAGATGACATATAGATGATTTTAATGTAATACTTAAATTGAACATAATCCCAAGAAAAATCGCAAAGATATAAATGCAACACGATATTTAATTTCATTTCATTACCTAGAAGTTATATCATTTCAATATAAATCGGACCACAAAGCGCTTACAAATATGATATTAAACAATTAATTAGATCTTTGTGGCAATGTTTTTACTTGGAACTATGAAATAAATAAGCTCGGAATCGACAGCTGGCGCTTGACCCGAATATGAGTGGAGCTATAAGACTAGATCTAGCTAGGAATATTTTAAGACAAACCGACAGATCGTCGACTTTAACAATTATTAAATATAAGGTCATATTTGAAAAATGCAGCCATTTTTAAAGACCTTAAAAGGAATCTCAAGTTAGTTTCGTTGCAACAAAGTTTAATTGAGGACGTATATTAATCACGACCTTCATGTAAATAGAGTATCGTCTATGGTTATATATATATTTAATATTTCAATGAGTTTTAGAATTTTTTTTTTATTTATTAATGTACACAAAAGGCAGAAAACATTAAAACATAGATCTTGTAAAAGGGCACTACTTGTTCCATATACTGAAATATCAGTACATAATAGGAATCATTTTTGAAATATTAACCAAATATTAATCAAATATTAACCAAATACTCGACGACATCTTGTCGTCGAGTATACCACAAAACCTTCAGAGCAAATTATTCAACCAGTGCCTGTTGCCAGTGATGACGTACGGAACCGAGATTTGGTCCTTCACTGCAGATCGTATGAGGAAGTTCAAAGTTGCTCAGCGGGTTAGGGAAAGGGCTAGGCTCAGTGTTTTCTGCGCGATAGAATCTGCAACGACCATGTCCGCAGCAGAACAAGGATAACCACAAGGATAAAATAACGGTCAGGACCAGCAAGCTGAAGTGGCTATGGTCCGGCCCCATATAGCACATATTGGGGAAGAAAGTTTCCCGAGAGACAACCTCGTACAGGAAAACGCATTGTAGGACGACAAAAGCCGGAGTATCGACTTGCACAGTGTTGTGGGAAGTCGACGCTTGCAGATGGCTCAGTACCGTGCTTTGTAATCTATGGGGGGTAGGGGGGGGGGGGTGGCAAATTTTAAGCAGTGGGTTTGTGACAGGCTGTAATGATGATGAGGATGATATTTAAATATTCACGTAAGTGTTCAACGAAATACATATTTATGTCACTCCGTGTGACAAAACAATGACCAGACAGTACCAGTACCAGTAGACAGAGGTATTATTCTCCGGAGCCGCTTTCTGAAGTTATGAACATCCACATTCCCACAGTGGAACAAGGATAAGCAGCATTATAATACGAATTAAGCTCAAGTGGTAATGAATCGGCGAAATAACCTTTGGGGAAGAAAGGTGTTTTAGTAACAACTTTGTGTGCCCTATCAAGCTCAGTGAAGTATGGCCACCTTATTGGTTATAAAACCATATTTTGTGGCTATACGGAGGGTGCGTACGGCCGGCCTGGCCTATATTCGGCTGTTGATATGTGATAAAATGCCATAAAGTTTTGACTGTATTTAGGTGTTTGAGCAGACGAATTCATTATATGAGGGTGGTCTATTTCTATTTCGTAGGGTCAAAAGACAGTTTAAAGTGTGTAAAGCGTGTTAGGATAATCTTAAGTACTCCCTGCCGAAACCAGGACATCATGTACAGTTAGTTACCTTGTTCAAAATCGTATGTTAATAAAATATTTAACAGGAACTTATCTCCCATTCTTCTAAGCCCGCGATTAATTTAGAAAGCGTGCTAATATCTGAAAAGTTTTTAAGACGCGAATAATAAAAGTTGGTAGAGCCAAGCGGCGGCTTTTGCTGCTGCTCGAGTGGGCCGGCTCGAACGGGTTGGTACCACGGCCTCGTAGAATACCGGCGTGAAGTAGAGGTATCTTGTGCTTTTGCGTTTCGTGCGGCGAGTAAGGTATTCGGAGGCCCACTCCCCTACCCTATCCCCCTCCTCATCCTCCTTCGCATCTCCCAAATACCCTTAAAGGCCGGCAGCGCTCCTGCATCACCTCTAGTGTTGTAGATGTACGCGGGCGACGGTAATCACTTACCATCAGGTAAACCGCTTGCTCGTTTGCCGCCTTTCCCATTAAAAAAAAAAGAAACTGTCAGTTTGTTGTAAGGGCATGTGTAGATCATAACTATTCGTATAAGTACATTCTTCCAAAATGTTAAAAAGTAACGTTAATAAATTAAGCCACACTAAATTACATGCCCTGGGGTGCAGATGTAATGAGTTCTAACCGAAAAGGTGGCTTCAATAAAAAGAAAATAATTAAGAAACCCGCGGGGAAAGGGTTAACTTTCAATTTCTCCGATTATTAATTAACCACTGGAACATATGTTTAGACTGCTTAGTCTGTTTGTCACGCTTTCTCTAACCAAGGAATAGGCATTAAACGTATTAGTCAACATTACATCAACCCTTTGCCACCTGTTGGCGCGCTTTAAAAAAAGTGCCGCCAGTTGCTTATTTTACCGCCCTTTTTTGACATTGACAGCCACAGAGATTTGTTTTATTTCTTTTTAATTGTGAGTCGGGGTCGAAGCGGATGAGGATGCCATTGCTTTTTGATGATTTAACTGATTTTAGTGGCCACTGAATCGGAAGTAACATATGTCTTCTTAGATTCCATCGACATAAATTTTATTTTTATTACCTCAAGTCATTTGAAGATGGGAATGGGACCTCCATTAGTTGTCTACCTAAACTACAACTTAATTTTGAAATTCTTCACCGTAAAATGTAAAATCATGACAGGAAAACCTAATTTATTTATTTTTCGTAACTATTGTATTTAAATAAGTTCAAAAATATCTAACCTTGAAAAAGACCTGCCAAGCAACGGCTTTCGCTGCCCCCCGAATAGGCCGGCTCGACCCGGTTGATACCACGGCCTCGCAGAATACCCACTCGAATTAGAGGCATCTTATGCTTTTGCGTTTCGATCGGTGCGTGAGGTTACCGGAGGCCCTCTCCCCCTCCGCAACTCCTCCCTATCATCTCTCGTATCACCCAAATATTTTAATAGACCGACAACGCACCTGCAGTTCCTCTGCTGTTGCAGATGTATTTCGGCGACGGTAATCACTTACCATCAGGTGAAACGCTCGCTCGTTTGTCGCACGTATGCTTACTTCATAGTAATTTTTTTATACAATGTATTGCGGTAGTGGCGTAAGAATTTGCCACCCCCTTCTCGCAGGTGTCGCAAGAAAATACTAAGAGAAAAGCCCTGGAAAATGTCATGGCAACCTCGGGAGTAAATCGTACGATGAGGCTCGCCACTGCCCCCTCGCTGGGATAGGCGTAAAGTCCATTTGCATACATAATGTCGAGCGGAATGCTCCAGTTTTCCTTCACTGCCGATCACGTGGCGAATGAGCAAGTATCGGAAGTATTCAGACCAATGATGAGAAGCAGCGCCTACGGGCATGATGCGTTTTGTTACCTATACCTTGTATCAATCAACCAAATGTTTTAAATTTATCTTATCATGTCTTCCATCTTTACGATACAGTTCCCTCGTAAGTTCCTCTTTTCCCCACGGACGAAACAATTTTTTCTTTAATCGTTATAAATACGGCTGTGTTTATAAGCAAAGAAGCTGGTAAGAAAAACGCGGGAATACACATTGCTTTTTAATCTATAGTTTGTTTTTTCGACCTCACCTGTAGGCGAGGGAGAGTCATCGGAGGGCTGTGAGAATGTTAGAAAAAACTTATAAAAAGTTTGTAATTACTCAGACGTGAGAATCGTTTTGATTGATGTGAAGTCTGAGATGATATCTAATGATTAGTCTGTTGAAATATATTTTGAAGTACTCTTTTAATAATATTTTATAAGCTTGTAGTTTGCTGGGAAGTTATACTTTACTAACCTACTCACTTTGACAGCCTATAAAATATCACTATTGGATATGGGCTTTTCCATGAAAGTACCAACAAAAACCAGAATATCATGCATGCAAAGATTTGCTCACATCACGTATGGCAAGCTATTGCCATATGCCATATATAGCACTTGTCTATGGTATTTGTGTTCGGTACGTTCAGATTGCTTTTGCGCCATTAGATTGCCACCAGAGCCTTGTTCGTTATTCAGCAAGGTGCACAACGTTCAAGAATAGTTGACATTTGGAGAGAAACATTGTATATTCATAAAAAGAATAGTCATCGAGAGCTATGGTGGTTTCGGGACGTGTTTGAAGTTTCATAGGTTTAATATATTTCGAATATTGTTTCGATTGAAATAGATAAGACTAAAAAGTAAAAGTAAAGTAGGAGCCTGTAAATACCCATTTTAGGGCAAATGCTTCAAATATAGTTTAACCTTCATCGCTCATCATTTCAGCTTGTCACAAGTCAATTACTAAAACAGGCCTCCCCCAAAGATTGCCACAAAACACGCTCCTGAGCCACATGCATCCATCGACCTCCTACAACACTGTGCAGTGTCGTCCCTCCATCATGTTGGGACCGTCTTACATTACGTTTGTCTGTATGAGGTTGCCAGAACGAGAATCTTTCTTCCTCGACGATTGTCTTGGTGCTAGCTTAACAGCCTGTAAATAATTCACTGCAGGTAAAGCACCTCTCCCATAAGGAGGATTTGCCATAAACGCCACGCTCGGCATAGACGCTGCAGCACGTCTTAGGTCTGTTCAATTTTGGTCTGGTATTTTTCGAGATGGTTATCCCGCCATCTGTAGGTAGCCGTGCTTTCTATTAGTCGCCCATTAAGACCCGCTCGGGAAGAAAGGAGGTGACGGATTCTTACGCCGACTCCACAAGGTCAGACATAAACTACACGCACTGGAAGAGCCGTGGTAGCCTAGTGGTTAGGGCGCTCACTTTAGTGTCATAGAGCGCGAGTGAGCTGGATTCGATCCCCGGTGCCGGCACCACTAAAATTGTTAATAACAATTTTAAGTGCTGTTTTTACCACGTGCTCAACGGTGAAGGAAAACATCGTAAGGAAACCTCCATGTCTGAGAAATAATAAAAATATTATTTCGAGGATATGTGAAGCTCGCCAACCCGCATTGGCGGGCCCTTCCCGGCTCCTAAACCCTCTCTGATACTAGTATTTGAGAAAGAGGCCTTTGCCCAGCAGTGGGCACATACAGGCTATTACTTTACTTACTTTTTACTGGTTGACCAGCAGCGTCTATGGTGTTATGTGACTATAGCCAACCAGGCGTGGCGTGCACAAGCAGCTGCCCACGACCAGCTGTGAACTGTTCGCAGGTTGCTGAAGAACCACGAGGTCACAATTTCATATATAATGAAAACTTCTATTGTGGTTACCGTATAGTACCGGGGTGATCGGCGAATCTATCAACTTGCCTGTGGGTGGGTGTAAGAGAAAAAGGCTTAAAAACTCATGGCTATTTCCGGTCTCTCGGCAATGACGGTCGTTATCCCTCACGTTCTTTCTCCTAGAGAGGTGGAATAGTGGATTCCGGACGTTCATTTGAATAAGCTGAATGATGATCGTGCTTAATTAAAATCCGTAATATCGGTCTACTCGGATAGGTGACGAACATGAAAGCATATTATATATAATATTCAATAATGTGCCAAGGTAACACGTAACATGCATTTACGTATGGGATAGAGGAGCCAAGCGGCGGCTTTTACAAAATCTTGTGCTTCTGCGTTTCGTTAGGTAAGTTAGGTAATCCGACACCCTCTCCCCCTACCTTCCCTTCCCTACACCCCTTCCCTTAATATACTCAAGGACCGGCAATGCTCCTGCAGCTCCTCTGGTAATCGCATACCATAAGGTGAGCCGATTGCGTTTTGCCCTCTATCCCATAGAAAAAAACAATATAAGTTAGGTTTTACGAAATGTAGAAGTAAAAATTTTTTTCCTCTCTCTTTAGTTCTGACTATTCTATCACCTACACCTACTTCATTTCATCTCTGCATCGTCCAAAGGTTGACTGGTAGAGAATGCTTCCAGCATTAAGTCCGCCTATATACATTCTCATTTATATGAAGTTTAATAAATAAATAAAATAAACATGATTAAAAAGTGTCGACATTACGCCATTTTTGTAATTAATGTCAAAAGGTGGGCTGTTACTTAGCTACAAATAGGGGTAGCAGTTTATCGGTGCTCAATTGCTTGCACTAAATAGGTTTTTTCCAATTACTGTAATTACATAAACATTGCGGCAGAGGTATTAGATATGGTAAGAGAGGTAATCTTTAAGTACAAAATGTTCTAAGGAATAAAACTTTCACATTTATGTTCAGTTTACCTTTCGCGACTGTAAATAATCCACTGCAGTACAGAATCCTCTCCCATAAGGAGCTTGGCTTAATCGACTCTCATCTTAGACGCTGCTGCACGCCGTCGGTCTGTTTAATTTTGATTTGGCGCTTTAAGCGCTGGTAATCGCGTCATGTGTAGGAAGCTATTGCAATTTTAAAGGGAAAAGGCTAGCTAGGTAGCTAGGGTAGTAATTACTAAATACATTATCCATATTAGCAGTTGTCAATCATTAGCTAAGTATTGTGGATGGAACAGAGAAATCTATAAGATTACTCCTAGACATGAAATTAATAATTATATTATGGCTTAGATTCGAACCTTCAAGTCAGAAGTGTACGTCGTGCACTAAGAAACGCGGTCTAATATACCTTCTGCTATATTAAAGACGTATTTAAAATGTAACAAAACCAGTACTCTGAATGGAGCATCGTAAAACAGATTTAAATCTGCATCTTAAGACAATCATAGTTTTCTATAAGAGCACTATCACCATTTGAATCAGATAACAGCCCTATACGTCCATTTATTATTCATTTCTAAGCAATAATTCTTTCACGATCCTGGCAACTGTCCACTTGCGCCCCCAATTTAATATTTTTTATTAGACCATAGAGTCTTTACTTTTTTCAAAACGCTCATGTTTAACATTCTCACGGAAGAGATTGAATGGACTATACGAAATGTTGGTAAAAAAACGCGGAAGGGTTGTCAGTATTGAAATTATTAGTTCGTATGTCCGTAAGGTGCTCGCTGTGGGAATAAATGACCCCTCGTTTTATTATTTTTAAACATCCGGGAGGATGGAACCGTAATGGGAGGATGCGGACGGATGAAGAGACAGTTGACCGCGACTCTTAGCTTATCCTATTCTTGTATACTTTAGCGCTTTTAATGAAGTATTTCTGATAAATAATTATGTTTAATTATGTTAAACCCGTACTGGGGCAGTGATGTGGGCCCTTCCCGGCTCCAAAAACCCTCTCAGATACACGTGTTTGAGAAGGAGGCCTTTGTCCAGCTGTGAGCACTTACAGGCTTTACTTTATTTATTTATTTATTTATTCTTTATTGCCTTAAGCTTAAGGTTACAATGGGCGGACTTAATGCCAAGTGGCATTCTCTACCAGTCAACCCTTGTTATGGTGAAAGGTAGTTGGCAGGTATAAAACAAAGAATAAAAAAAAAAAAAAAAAACTCCAATAAAAATAACTTGATTAGTACATAATTAAACTATATAAACTATATAATTAAATAAATATTTATAACATAAAATACACAAATACATATACAAGTATATAAAAGGATACATAAATAAATATATAACATAAATCTAAAATAGATAAGCCGAATATTGTCAATGATCTATTATTCTGTTAGGTAATTACGAAGTAGACTCTTAAACAGTTTCTTGCTAGGAGCTGCTTTTATCTTATCAGGCAGGGCGTTCCAGAGGAGTGTAGCTTGAACAGTAAAAGAAGAGTTATAGTATCCTGTATTATGTTGTGGAACTCGAATCTTAAATTGGTTTATGGAACGAGGCTCTCTGTCATGAGCAGAATAAAGATATTGGAAATTATTCTTAAGATAAGAAGGAGAATTAGGATCAGTTAATACAGAATACAATAAACACAGAATTCTAGAGCTACGCCTTTGTCGAATAGAAAGCCAATTAAGCTTGGAACGATAAAAGAGACGTGATCATATTTACGTAAACCAAAGATAAATCTAATGCAGTTGTTAAGAAGGCGCTCCAACTTATCGAGACGTGATTGGGATAGGTCCGGGTAACACACATCTGCATAGTCGATAATGGGTAAAATTAAGGATTGAGTGAGCAAAAGCTTAGTTTTAAAGGGTAAGAAATTTTTCAAACGATATAGACAACGTAAGGTGGCAATGACTTTCCGGCTGACTTCAGCAACCTGAGTCTCCCAACACAATGACTGGTCCAGATGAATGCCTAGATTTTTCACAGTTTTGGAGAAAGGAATTAATGTTCCATTGAAATAAACTGGAGCAAGGTTACCATAATCAATCCCGGCAAGCATCCTAGGACCACCCACTTTACTTTATATTTTAGTTAAATTTATTTCCTTTGACTCTGACTAGTCTCGTCACCTGACACTTTCGATCTCGCGGAGAGATGAGAAGTGGATTGCAGCAGCCCGTTCGATTACGCTATTGTGACAGGCGTGTTCTATTCATTATTATTTAGTCGTCGTAGTTCTGGGATCGGCTTAAGTTTAAAAGTTTGTATGTTACTTCTGTTTGTATTAGATTCACCGCTAATAAGATTAATGACAAATTGAAATGGATTCAGCATTGATGACGAGGAGCAGCGTCTTTGTTGCGAGGTGCCTTTTTTTATGGGAAAGGGGGTAAACGAGCAATCGGCTCTAATGATGGTAAGTGATTACCGTCGCCCACTTGCAACACCAAAGGAGCTGCAGGTGAGTTCCGTTTATGGATATTTGGGGGATAGGAGGTATGATAGGAAGGGGGAAGGGAGCCTCCGGTTACCTCACTCATCACAAGATGCCTCCACTTCACGCCGGTGTTCTGCTAGGTCGCAGTACAACCCGGCCCATTCAAGCAGCAGCTAGAGCCGTCGCATGGTTGGTTACGCTCTATAATGCGAAGACCGGGCTTTCCTGATTGTTAACAATCGCCCACGTAAACCTGCAACACCAAAGGCGCTGCAGGTTAAAGCGTCACCAGCTTTTAAGGATATTTGGCGTTATTGAGTCGAAATAGAACTGTTTAATTTTTAAGATAAAATTTTTCAAACAACGCAGTGAAGCGAGTTACGAGTCGAGTCATCACCGGTCTCGGTACGGAATTAGGGTTACCTGATCTTTTTCAACCCTTAAAGTTGTGATTTTATGGAACCCTTTCTTATTGCAACTATAATTGAGTACCTTTTGACTGTCCAGACAGTGTTCTTCTTGAAATACAGCAAATCAGCGAGTGTGTGGTATTTGGGTTTGTTGTATATGTATTGAAAATTGATATAATTAATATGTCTAATTATTAATCTATTATAATTATTAATATATCTAATAATTAAAGAATTCGGTTAGTAGTTTACTATGTCATCGCACTGATAAAACAAACAAAGGTAGAAATGACCCTCCACGCCACTAGCGTACCGTCGTGCCCAACCCTTCCGCCCGAGACTCCCCTGACTGACAGATGGGCGAGCACCGTACGCCGGCCAGGGTTGCCATCGTAATACAATTGTTTTATTTTTTTAATTTTGATTACAAATAGTTCTGCCTACATACAGACAAATGCTCTTAGATATTAGTTTTAGTAGGTTTTTTTTTTTTTCATGGAAAAGACGGCAAACGAGCAATAGGTTCACCTAATGGTAAGTGCTTACCCTCGCCCACATACATCTGCAAGACCATAAATGCTGCAGGTGCGTTGCCGGTCTTTAAGGATATGTGGGAGATGGGAGGAAGAGGGACGAATAGGGAGGGATGTGGGCCTCCGGTTACCTCACTCATCACAAGATGCCTCCACTTCACGCCGGTGTTCTGCTAGGTCGCAGTACAACCCGGCCCATTCAAGCAGCAGCTAGAGCCGTCGCATGGTTGGTTACGCTCTATAATGCGAAGACCGGGCTTTCCTGATTGTTAACAATCGCCCACGTAAACCTGCAACACCAAAGGCGCTGCAGGTTAAAGCGTCACCAGCTTTTAAGGATATTTGGGGTGATGGAATTTTCGTTATTGAGTCGAAATAGAACTGTTTAATTTTTAAGATAAAATTTTTCAAACAACGCAGTGAAGCGAGTTACGAGTCGAGTCATCACCGGTCTCGGTACGGAATTAGGGTTACCTGATCTTTCTCAACCCTTAAAGTTGTGATTTTATGGAACCCTTTCTTATTGCAACTATAATTGAGTACCTTTTGACTGTCCAGACAGTGTTCTTCTTGAAATACAGCAAATCAGCGAGTGTGTGGTATTTGGGTTTGATGTATATGTATTGAAAATTGATATGTCTAATTATTAATCTATTATAATTATTAATATATCTAATAATTAAAGAATTCGGTTAGTAGTTAACTATGTCATCGCACTGATAAAACAAACAAAGGTAGAAATGACCCTCCACGCTACTAGCGTACCGTCGTGCCCAACCCTTCCGCCCGAGACTCCCCTGACTGACAGATGGGCGAGCACCGTACACCGGCAAGGGTTGCCATCGTAATACAATTGTTTTATTTTTTTAATTTTGATTACAAATAGTTCTGCCTACATACAGACAAATGCTCTTAGATATTAGTTTTTAGTAGGTTTTTTTTTTTTCATGGAAAAGACGGCAAACGAGCAATAGGTTCACCTAATGGTAAGTGCTTACCCTCGCCCACATACATCTGCAAGACCATAAATGCTGCAGGTGCGTTGCCGGTCTTTAAGGATATGTGGGAGATGGGAGGGAAGAGGAGACGAATAGGGAGGGGATGTGGGCCTCCGGTTACCTCACTCACCGAACGAAACGCAGAAGCACCAGATGGCTCTACTTCACGCCGGTATTCTGCGAGGCCGTGGTATCAATCCGGTCGAGCTGGCCCATTCGAGCAGCAGCTAAAGCCGCCGCTAGGCTGTACCACGCTTAAGCTTAAGCTTAAGCTTAAGGTTATATTATATATACATATTTTATAAATAAAATTAAGCTATATTTTGATTTCAACCTTCACCATTATACTCCGACAGTGTGCACGTGGGCTTATGCCAAATTTTGAGGATTTGGAGTAACTGCCACTGTTGGCAGGCGGCCTGGTGATAGCTTTTAATGCCGCTGTGCCCTAGTTCTAGTTAATATCTTACGTCTGGCACATTTCGAGCGGGTAGTCAGCGAATACGAGATTTTTTTTTGATATTTCTTGGCGTCGAATCGTCTTTGTATCGTTGCCCTGTACACTTGTCGAATTATTACATAAGCTCTGAAGAGTAGTGGGTTTGAAACGATTAAAGTTTGTATGCACGTATGGCAGGGATGGTTGGGTAAATCCTAGGATAAAAACAAAATCTTGATTCTTCGACAGAGGAATATAAAATTAACCTGTCAAAATTTTTTTTTTTTATTCGAAGCAGACGACAGAACTCCGTATGTATTCTCTTTCTTGACTTGTTTTTTTTTAATACTACTACAATACAACTTTTAGAAACAGCTTATTAGCATTAATTCCCAGGGGTTGTAATCAAATCACCATGTATTCCTTTATATTATAATAATGCCTTTTTTTGCGCTAATTACATTACATTGATTGTTTCAATCTCAATCCAAATCCAAATATGGGATGTCGTTATACTCACGTATACAGTACGCTCATGAACTCATGAACAATTTACTAACTCCATGGAATAAAAATATAAATAAAAAAATAGAAGCACATTTTTTTTAACTTTATAGTGCAGAGGATAGAGCTTAGGATTAAAAGTTTTGACTTTTGACAACCCTATTAGCCGGCACATTATAGTAGGACTAGGGGTGGCCGGGACAGACACAAGTCATTTCTTCGGGTTTTTTTTTTCAACCCCGTTTTTACTAAAATCGTACGGTGAGGGCGAGGTGCTAACTGCGGAGCCCCGGGGCTCCGGCGGCACCAATTAGACGTTCGACTTACAAAGTAACATGTGTAAAAGCTCTAAGTGGCGCTTCGGGTCAAAATTGTTTTGTGGTTATTCAGTTTTTCGAGTTGAAGGAATTGAAATTTTGCTATTTTCATGTTTGCCTCCGTTTACATCCGTCTAAGTCCATGGCAGGACATGAAGGCGTCAACAAATCCTGTCTTTAAAGTTACAGCCTTTGAATGTCCCACGGCTAGGCAATGGTCTCCTAAGGGTTCAGGGTTTGGTGCCGGTCAGAGTACGCCAGGCTGCTCCATTGTGGGTTGGTGTACTTCACATGACCTCGAATTAATATTTTTATTAATTTTCGGACTTACATGTTTCCTCGCGATGCTTACCTACTGTGAAGTGATTTAATATTTCAGTTAATCTTTATAGTGACATAAGTCCTGATATTATAACAATATAGTTTTAATTGTTTCAAAGCAATTGTAACACGTAAAGGGATAACAAGTTTAGTGATAACGAAATTCGAATCGTGGACAGTCGTGGACCATGAGATCACTCACCACTCCGCATACGTTGTGTCTGTTCTTAAGGTTTGCGTATCTTACTGAAGAGCTTCTGGTACTGAGTTCAAATCCCGGTCGCCGTTTATGTTATTGTCTTGCAACATACAAAATATTGATTTTTTCACGTTACGCAAGGTAAGGAGGAGTGAATGCCTCCGTGTTTGCACGTTATAACTGTAAACCACTCCAATTGCTAAGCCGGAAAGCTTGTCTTCGGAATAGAAAGTGATTCACGACAAAAGTCGAATGGAGTATTAAGCTTTTTAATCAGCCTCTGTAAGTCCACTGCTGAACATAGGAACTTTCCATGACAGTCCCAACTAAATTTGATACGCCACGCATGGGAGATCTGTCCACACTCGACGCGCTGTGCGGCCGGGTTTGAGCAGAGCAGAGTACCTTCACACTAGAGATGCTGTTTTCTATCTCTAATCAGTGGGATTTGGGTGTATTTATTCCAGATTACCAATAAGATTAACACGTAACCAAGAAATGTTTCATAAATTAGCTTATAGTTATGCATGTGCCACCTTACTTAAAAGCACGGAAAGCCGCTAGATACAGTCGAGTACAGTTAAATTAATATTAATATTTATTCAGATCTATTATTTTACTTATCTAAAATTACACTACAGTGCAATAAGTATGCAACAACTTGACAATAATATTAGGTGACAAAATTAAAATGAAGAAAGTTATTAAAATAATAACAATTAAATAATTGAGTAAACTACGATTTGGTTCCGTAAATTATTGTGTAATGTCTTCCGTAGTTTAATTCTAGGCACAGAAATTTTAGTTGAAAGTATCTCCAAGTCGATTTTTTATTTTTAAGTTGTACTTCTTTTGGCCCGTGAAATTTTAAGATGCGCGCGCACCTCGACACCTAGAAGCGACACCATGAAGTTGTTTGGTAATTGTCACTCAAGTTTAGTATTTGTTTACATTATAAATTATTATTATTGGTTATTTTTGTTTTGTTACGCTAAAGAAGTATAACTTCTTACGTGCGTTCATAAGTGCATACACGTTTTTTTTATGTTTTTTAAGGGTTCGGTATATTTTTATTGACGAATGGATTTTCCGGTCTTCAAGGAGGTGTGGAGCGGGAGCTCCGCATGCAGGTGGAAAGTTGGTATATTCGTATATCCTACCTTAAACCCTGCTGCTCAGTTTTAACTATGTAATTACTTGAACGTTGAATCCGTGTGTACGTCCGTCGGTGGCCGTCCTAATTTCTTTATTATTTGATTAACCCTTCAAACGCCGGTCGGTAATTACAGTCCAGATGCAAAACTGATTAATTACTAGAAAAAGCGTTCGCAGCGGCACCTGCCCGACAAATCTCACTTTCGATTCAACGGAAAAAAAACTACAAAAACCCCACCGAAATGTTTTTTCTTTTTCTTTTTCTATCCAATCTCGAATGTTAATCGCGCAGTCATTGTTCTTAAATCACTTCTTTTGGGAAGACATATGGACGGAGGATATCTGTAATAGAGTTTTTGTTATTCAACATTATCGCTCGTAAAACAAAGACAATTTGTGTGTTATTTTGTTTTAATTTTTGAAGACAGATGATACGCGCAGCGGACGTGTTCCGTTGATTTTGAAGATGTCTTTTTGGGTTTAAAATTAAGCTTCATAGCAATAGTACAAATACCGACTTTTGATTATTGTTTTAAAATAAAATAAAGGGCCATGGTATATTCGGGTGGCAGCAGTATGCGCAGTGGTTCCAATTCTTTATCTTCTTCTATCAAGCGGCTCACCTTATGGTAATAGATTACCGCCCACGTACATCTGCAACACCAGAGGAGCTGCAGATGCGTTGCCGGCCTATAAAGATAATTGGGAGATGAGAGAAAGCATGAGGAGGCCCTCCTCCTCCATATCGTTCTCCGTTAGAGGAACGGTGGAAGATTTGCTGGAAACGAAATTATCTTTCCTACGTCGAAAAATGACAAAATTTTATAAATTCATTAACTTCATTGTTATGGCTAACACTTGGTGCTATTGCTGATAATTGCACAAAATCGGTGCCGATATCGGTGATCGAATTCTAAATACTCTAGTATTATAAAATTTTAGGTTATTAGATACTAATGACAGCACCTGGACAGCCCCGACCGTGCGAAGACTCATAGTCATGAGAGAGAGAGAGATGGCGAGGTCGAATCGAAGGCAATGATATTTCAATATTGGAGGGAAAGGGGGGAACTCTTATTATGCAAGTAAATGTACAAAGTCTACATTGGTATTTGACAGACATTGTTTTATTTAATCTTCGTTGCCTATAGAAGGACACTAAGGCGGACTTAATGCCTATAGGCATTCTCCACCAGTCAACTTATGGTGTGGTGGTATAGAATGGTAGGCGCAACAAAGTATTAAGACAAACTCATAAAAACTAAATTACCAATAAATACTCGGACACACACGTAACATAATAAAAACTAATGAACTTGCATACATAAAAACCTGCATATTTACACATACACACATACTAACAAACATGCATACTTTTGACAGTAGATATAATAAAATAAACAATTTCATGTTGCTTATTTTTATTTTTTTGTGGTGACAAAAGAGCTAACGCGGTAGAGCCAAGCGACGGCTTTTCCTGCTGCTCGAGTGGGCTCCATCAGGTGAACCGCTTGCTCGTTTGTCGCCTTTTCCATAAAAAAAACATAACAGTCCCCCGTACTGATGGTGAAGTGGTCACTGTAGCCCATAGACATCTGCAATCGAATAAGTTTACAGATCCTCTCTATAACCTTGCAAAACAAACAGCTGTAGCACTGCTGTTCCTAATCTTACTACACATATACACAGGAGTCTACCACACAGAACATAATATCCTCGTGACCTGGGCTAGAACCCCGGTGCCGGCACCACTAAAATTGTTAAAAGCAATTTCAAGTGCTGTATTTCCCACGTGCGCGGCGGTGAAGGAAAACATCGTGAGGACACTATCTATACTAACTATAAGACAGCCAACCCGCGCTGTAACAGCGTGGCCAACCCTATCAAACATTTGAGCAGGTGGCCTTTGCCCAACTGTGGGCACTTATAGGCTGCTACTTTCCGGGTGCCGTAACCCACTTTTCAGCTCTATGCGACATAGTTACGTAGCGTAGATAGATCGTACATAGCTCTATGAAACTAAAGTGACAGCCCTGACCACTAGGCTACCACGATTCTCAGGTCAATGTGGTTTTTCTAAACTTACGTACGATTGAGTGACTGGCTCTGAAGAGAGGGTTGAAACGACTAAAACTGGACATTATCCAGACCACGGACCATCTCTATTAAATGTAAGGTTGGGAGAGCTTATACTTAATATTTCTTCAAAATGACGAAACAGAAAAAACGAAACGAAATACACGTTTAAAAAAAATAATATTAAAGTATCAAAAGTTTTTGGTTTTAACTTTAAAATACAAAAAATAATAAAAAATTATATTCCCCTGAAAGGAGCATTGTTTTTTGTGTCTGGATGACAGCATGTCACTGTTATTCACCATGTCACTGCATTTGAATTTTCCTTTGATCATATAACTCAGATACTAACACTAAACTTAAACATTAACTAACAAAAAAAATCTAGAGGTTTCTGAAAGAGTGTGTCTGATATGTTAAATGAACGATTGCCGTTACCATCGCAAGTCAAGAAAAAAAAAAAAATTAAGCAACCGTTTCACTAATTTCACATTCATATTAGTTTGGCGCCAAATTGACAATAGCCCTAAGGTAATAAAAGAACAACAAGAAACTCTTTTTTTTTTTTTTTGTTAATCTGTTAAGACTCTCATACACAAGATTCGCACGGAAGTTACGTCGTCGAAAAAACGTTCTTCGAAGTCGTTAGCGCAACCTGTACAATACGCGCATTAATATTCATAAACTGCGACAATATTGCGCATATCAATCACAGGCAAGTGCCGAAAGGTTCTAATCACATGCGCGCGCACATCCCGCCATCTTTGTCTTCTCGAAGTTACCGTGATTAGCGACGTTTTCGGTAGGGTGACGAGAGTTTAGTAATTTTAAGAGACGAACACGTTTTAAAATACGGCCATTTGACGTGTAAGGTTTATCCGTTACAACTTGCATAACCGTTCTCTGATGTGAGGTAAGAGAACTCATTGACTTTTAAAACTCTTACGGTTTTTAAAAATGGTCTATTAACAATATTAATTGTGACTTATAAAACTCACGATAACGATCAAATGCTAAGTAATCAGATCAAAAAAGTACAATTTGTACCCTGTTATGCTCTAGTTATTTTAATCATCAACTTTGTATATATCAAAAGTGGTCTTTTGTCCTAAATCAATCAGAATGCTCGGTTACATCCATAATTTTCCTACAAAATTATTCAGGTCGTCGCTCCATCTCCATCTTCATCTAAATATACCTATTAGTTACTATTTAATACATAATAATAACAATATAAAATTACATTCTAAAACATGCATAGACTAGGAATAATCCTTGCAAAATCGGGAATGTCCTCAAGATTATTAACACTTAGTAAACCTACTGAGAACAGATCTTTTGTGTCGGATATCACAAAAGGGATAGTTTTTGTTTATAGATAAAATTATTGTATTATCAAGCTTAGGCTTTATTCAAATGATGTTACTAACAAAAGGAAGGGCTTCGCGCGCACAGTGTGTCGAGACCTAATTACTATCCTATTGCGTTGGTTATGAATTGACGGTAAATTTCGCACGGTACTGCACGTGTGTTTTACTTTTGCGGTAGGACACGTAATTACCGGGTACGATGACATTTATTTATGTAAATTACTATATATTTGTATAGACAGAGCATTTTTTAAGTAAATTAGCGTGATATTTGAAACTAATAGAGATTTTTTACGGTTATGTTCGGTGTTCGATGAGTATCGGCACGTAACAAATGTTTGAATTGTCTACAGATATACAGATAGACATTGTATCTGTGTATGTTATATACAAATCTATATATGCACCTACGATGCAGGAAGAATCGTAGATGTGACCCGGAGGGCCTTCTAAATCTTTTTTGTTTAACGTTGAGGAATCGATAGTGATCCACTAAATTGAAACACGAGCGCACTGCAGTGGAGGAGGGGGCAGCCAGGTTATGTCGGACAACCACCGACCAAAGAGATGACAGATTTACCTGTACTCTCCGCGCGGGCTGGAGGTTTTGCTGAGCGCAGTGCTGGTGCCAACGCACTAGAGATGCTGCTCTAGTCTACCTCTCACTGGTCTACGAAAGGATTCAGCATATGCGGACGCCTTTGCAGAGAATGTGATACATTCCCCGTCACTCCTTTAATACCTAATAGTAAGTGATTATCGACGCCCACTTACATCTATGCACCAGAGGAGCTGCAGGTCCTTTGCTAGCCAGTAAAGATATTCGGATAGGGACGACGACAGTGGGAGGATGTCCTGGGTTCGAAACCCAGTCGTAGCTAATATTTGTGCAAGCAACATGTAATTGTTGCCAGTCTGATTCTGTAGTGTTGGTGGTGGTCTGGGACTAGCTTTAGTTTCCTACTCCCAAATTTTTAATAGGAATTTCGAGGCGATGAATTTACCACGTGCTAGTCGGTGAAGGACGATCTTGACGAAACCTCATCTGTCCGAGAAATATTATTTCGAGGACATGCGAAGAGCATTGGAGCAGAGTGGCGGACCCTTACCGGCTCCAAAACTCTCCCAGATATTTGAGAAGGCTGGCCTTTCCCCGCTGTGGGCATTCACAGGCTACTATTTTGCTTTACTTTACAATTGTGTTGTGTAGTACCCCGTTTTTGTCACTGCATCAAACCCTTCCTCCTATTTTTTCGCATAAGGGAAGGTAAATATGAGCGAGTGCCAACGGTCTGTGAGCAAACACTATAATATCTCCTGCGCAGTTGTCAACTGCCGATAGGAAGTTGTCCAAATCGACAAGACGACGTTATGAACAATTACTGTACTAAGCTTAAGCTTCGTTTATTTTATACTACTACACTACAGCTTTATGGAATATAAAAACACTGGTTGTAATAATAAAAAGAACAATTTTTATTATTATAACGGCATCTTATTATAAATCGAGATAAAAAAAAAATTCGAAGAAACTTAAAAAAAAACGGTGGTATTATTATCTGTATTGAGATTACCGTGAGAGTCGAATAAAATTAAACATTGATTACTCCAGTGACGATGCAAAACGTTACGTGACCAATTTAACAGATAAAAAAAATTAAGAAATGATTAAAAAAAAAAACAATGCCGAGGCCATCTGGCCGCTTCAACCCTTCTCAGTCTATTCGCGCCAAATTTGCATACGTTTGTGGCGATTTTTTTAACGCTCAAAGATTATGCAAATACATTTTTTGGACACCGCACAGTGAGAAAAAGCTTTTTTATGGTTTGAGAAAGTCTTCGTGAATACTTTTTTTTTTATTTGATCAAGAAAAAGTTTTTTTTCTTACACATACAAGATGGGGATATGTTTGTAATAATAAATGATAATAGTCCCCATTTCACTAGATAGATGATGATGATGATATTAATTTATCCCTAATGGGAAGGCAAATGACTTTAGTCCATACAGCCAGGTCTGTTTTCTTTCACTGTTTGTTATTGACTCTTCACTTGATAGACGTTTTTTGACACATCGATACAAAGTATATACTAAGCAATTGTGGTGATTTTTCACACTTTTCCTTATGGTGTACGAGGCAAAGGAGCAAGCGGCTCACCTGATGGTAAGCGATTAATGTCGCCCATGTACATATGCAGGTGCGTTACCGACCTGTAAGGATATTTGGGAGTTGGAGGATGACGATGGGGGCTCCGGTTACCTCACTCCGAAAGAAGCCTCTACTAAGAAGTGATACTACCCGGGTCGAGCCGGCTCATTCGAGTAGGAGCAAAAGCCACTGCTCTAGCACGTTGAAAAAGGTTAAAGTATTAGTAGGTACAGGGTAGGTATATTTTATTCGGAACGGTGAAACGGTATTCCGTGTGGCTGTCGGAATCGTCGACTAGGTTGGCGTTGATGACTAAGCTATTAGCTCCAATGTTACGGGTTGCGGTTTCGATTCTCGTACATAATATATGAATAGCCTATCGACAATATTAGCATATACTCAGCGTAGCTTAAACAGGCTTTTGCAACCTACGTTTCGACTATCCTCGTTGCTGTGTTGGGTTGACTTTTCCCTTACTACAACCACTGTACGAGAAGTGGTAGCTAATTGTAACGTTTTTCGATAAACAATTATGTATAGGTATGGAACTGAAACATGGTCCTTCACTGCAGGTCGGATGAGGAAGCTCGATGTTGCTCAGTGCGCTACGGAAAGGGCTATGCTCGGAGTTTCTCTGCGCGATAGAGTCTGCAATGATGATATCCGCAACAGAACTAGGGTAACCGACATAGTCGCACGGATCAGCAAGCTGTAGTGGCAATGGGCCGGCAACATATCTGGCAGAACCGACAACCGTTGGGGAAAAAGGGTTCTCGAGTGGCAGCCACGTACAGGCAAACGCAGTGTGGGACGACCCCCCCACAAGATGGAGTGACGAACTGCGCAATGTTGGGAGAAGTCGATGGATGCAGGTGGCTCAGGACCGAGCGTTATAGCAATCTTTGGGGGAGGGCTATTTTCAGCAATGGACTTGTAGTAGGCTGAAATGATGATTTGGGTCACAGAGGTGGATGTTTATATATATGTATAACAATTACAACAATATAATTACAACATAAATAATAACTCAGTATCACTAAATCACGCCGCCGGGAATATAATGAAAAAGTTATTAAACGTAAATAATAGTTTTTTCAAATAAAACTTCCAAATCATCTATTGCACATAATAGTACATATTATTAAAACATTTACGTAAAAGCTACTATATAGTTTTTGTCTAATATTTTTTCTACCTGAGCTGAGGGGTGGAGTTTCGACCCACCCCACATTTTTTCTAAACAAAAAAAAACCAATAGTGCACACTGCAAGGGTGGCAACATTTTTTTTCATCATTGCAACCTCGATCGATAATTTTCCCGCGCTAAGATCGCATTGGCGCGCCTATTCCGACCCGTTCCGCGCGACAAAAGAACCGAACCCCTTTATGTAAACTTATTCATTTATTTTTTCGTCCGCTAACGGTCGGTTCTTTTCGGTAATAGCCGGGGATGTTATTAAAAGGGGTTGTTTTTTGTGCTGTGTTCTCCTCACGCGATTTAACTTACTAAATTATTTGACGCACGCACGCCGCGGTTGTTGCTCGAAGATCGGCAGTTGAATCGAGCAATAACGCGAATTATGAAGCATTTATTTGCAACTGTATTAAATAATATACGGACAATTTATAAAACGCCCGATCTTTATAATTTAGGCAGCTTTGAGGTCATAGATAACGTATTTATGTCCCCATAAGTCGTGTCTTCTTTGACATATTATATATACACTATTTTCAATCTATACAAATACATGGAATTGGTATGTGGATTTCAGGATTTCGATTGAAGTGTTTTATTCCTTGTGATGTCTGAAGTTTATATTTTAAGGCTCTAGGAGCTCTAAGGAGGTTTATGCTCCTTAATATTTCAAATGAAGTTTGACCTAGATGCAGATTGTAACACGCTATAGGATGCCTTTTTATCTCAATTCAAGAGCTCTCTTGAAACAAAATTTGACCCGCGTGGTTGAAATCACGGGCTGCCGGTAGACGTAATATAAATGCTACATTAAAGATTAATTAATTATGTATATATTCACAATAAAAAGTAAAGTAGCAGCCTGTGCCCCACTGCTGGGAAAAGGCCTCCTTCTCAAATATCTGAGAGGGTGGAGGAGCCGGGAAGGGCCCGCCACGCTGCTCCTGTGCGGGTTGACGGGAAATAATCATGTAACCGTTTTTTTACTATTTCAGGGTCATTCGCGCTCTTTGATTCTAAAGTGAGCGCCCTGACCACTGGGCTACCACGGCCTGCTATATATATAATCTTATATAAATAGCAGGCCGTGGTAGTTCCTCACGGGTTTCCTTCACCGCCGAGCACGTGGTAATTTCACCACATAAACTATTAGAGATAGTAGCCGGGTTCAAACCCACGAGTGCGTGTACTATGAAATTAAAGCGTGCGCCCTAATCGCTGGTCTACCCAGGTGCGGAAACGAACGTCTAATTTATCGCGTTTAATATTTTATTAACCTTCCGACGTTTCGGGTGCTTTACAGCGCCCATGGTCACTGGAGAAGTGATAACTTATTGAGCGTTATTAACAATCAAAGTTAAAACTTTTTTTTATTAAATTCAAACTTGTTTAAAGCTAGGAACGTCAAAGTCTATACCGGTTCGCAAAACTAAACCATCTCAAAGAGAAACCGGTAAGTGACTCTGGGGTCTTTTTTTAAGGCCATGCTACAATGTCATTTACTATTTTTATTACAAATATTCAATACAATTTTCTTTTTTTTCTTTTTATTTTGAAAAAACATTAACCTTCCACTATAGGGATTTCTCCTATGTTACGGAGGCAGTTTCCATACATAAATTGCACATGGACAAACACCCAGACCCGGAACAATTATTTGCAGTCCATACAAATACTAGTCCCGTGCGGGAATTGAACCCGCGACCCACAGCGCGGGGCTAAACGCTTAGCCACTACGCCACAGAGCCGACAATATCAAATGTATGTTAATGTTTTCTTTAAATCTCAATTTAAAGAATACATTCAACACACGCATGCATTTATCCGTGATTAAAAATCAAAATGCAGATGCTTTGTCACCGAGGTCTAAGATGTTGTGAGGTCTAAGGTGATGTGATGTGTTCCAATTCAGTCCTTAGGGGTGTCAACGTAACCTTCTTCGATGGTAGTTGCTTACAGATGTACATGGTCTGCGGTTGCCACTTACGATCAGGTGGACTGTTGGCCGGATTGTCGAAACGATCCAATTAAAAAAAAGTCTATTGTCTTCATTTTTTTTTTAATTTTCCAGTGGTGGTGACCTCTGCGCCGGCTAACGAAGCGGAACTGCAATTGTACAGGGTGATGCAGCGCGCTAGTCTTCTAGCGTACTACGACACTCTGCTGGAAATGGGTAAGCCTGCCTCAAGTTATCAGAAACAAACATATGCGCGTGTATCAACCACCGGAGACACTTCGCATAGAATCAACAATCATTAGTGACAGAAGATAAAAGGAAAAACAAATGGCGTTTCTTTTAGTTTGTAATTTAGTATAATTACTAAATACTTAATTACCAAGTTTATAAGTCGGTGCAGCAATTTTTATTTTTTATGGGAAAGGCGGCAAACGAGCAAGCGGTTCACCTGACGGTAAGTGATTACCGTCGCCCACGTACATCTGCAACACCAGAGGTGCTGCAGGTGCGTTGCCGGCCTTTAAGGGTATTTGGGAGATGGAAGGGAGGATGAGGAGGGGAATGGGGATGGGGAGGGGAGTGGGCCTCAGGTTACCTCACTCACCGAACGAAACGCAGAAGCACAAGATGCCTCTACTTCACGCCGGTATTCCGCGAGGCCGTCGTACCAATCCGGTCGAACCGGCCCATTCGAGCAGCGGGAAAAGCCGCCGCTTGGCTCTACCACGGGAAAAACAATATTAAAAAAGCATATTATTACAAAAGCCAAAATTCATGTTATTAATTCCATTCTAAAAGTATTGATGGTTCTGTTTTATGGACATAAGAACTTTTATATGGTTTGAAAAACCGTGGATTAGATCTGCAACAAATTAGATAAAACTTGATGTCCTTTCGCATAAAAGAATAATCATCCAAATCGATTCATGCCGGATTCATTCTTTTCAAGGTCATATGTACTTCATAATAAATAAGCTAGAAATTTTAGTATTTTTTCTACCGAGGCTAGTTTTATTACTTATTTTCTGTTTTTTTTTTTTTAAAGTAGGTGAAATACCCGGCGTAGTTCGAGTTCTACGAAAAAGAGATGGCAGTATATATCATGTAGAGTGGGGTTCCTTTTGTTTTAAGCTCAATATAATGTAAAAACATAAAGCACAGAATAAAATAAAGCAGATCCTTCAAATTTGCTGTACCTACATAATTAATTCTTACTATTAGTACTAGTATCATACAAAACTTACAAATCTTACTTAGGCTTAAACTTTAGACGTTTCTGTCAGTCATCAATTTTGACAATTTAGAACTTAGGAGAATACTTTTGGCGCGAGAAATGGTGAAAAGCGGTGGCAGTATCTTTCATAAAACTTTGTTATTTAAAAAAAAAAAGATTTATTGAAAATGCAACAATTTTGTAACCAACCGTAGTAGTTACAAACCGTGTCCCAAATTTTCTGTGGAATTCATTTAATAAAATCTATTAAGACCGTTCTATTCGAGAACGGAGGCCTCACCAATTATGGATTTGGTTAAAATTAGGCTTAAAAATGTTAAGAAAAAATATAATAATATATTTTTTTGAAGATATGGTAACAAGCTTTAAGCAATCGTATAGGCGATAACGACATTGATCTGGTGATACTTTTATTTTCGGCTGAAAGCGTTGCGGCCAATGCCACAATAAATGTATATCTTTACATTTGAAAAAAAATAAACAATGCTGCTCGACCGGGGTAATACCACGGCCTCGCAGAATACCGACGTGAAGTAGAAGCATGGAATAGAAGCAAGCCCCCCTTCATCACCCTTCCCATCCCCCAAATTAAAGGCCGGCAACGCACCTGCGGGTCCTCTGTAGTTGCGTTTGCAAGTTTGCCCCCCTTTCCCATAAATAAAAACTTGGCTTTAATTCAATCTTCATTAATATAGTGAAAATAAATACGCGAATAACGCATAGGAACTCTTAAAAAAATATTTTCTCATCATTCCCAAGAGGTAAAGCATGAAAAAGTTACATTAGCATACGCGAAAAAACCGCGCAGACGTCCCATGCAAATTTATTTTTTTCTAATTTCTTACTTTTTTTAACTGGCAATTATCCAGTCTGAGGAAGGGTTTGGCCGGCATTATCCCTTTTGTTTTTTTTACCTTCAGCCTCTTCGCAACGTGGTCACGTAAGATATTTACATATTTGGCTAAATTAAATAGCGAGTGTGAGCCGATGTTTTTTGCCGAATCACACGTTTTTGCGGAGAACAATGACGTCTGAATGAACTTGCTTCACTAGATAATTTTGAATATTAAATACGTGTCGAGGCATTAGTGTAATCTTCCTTTTTGACGAGAAACTTTTTTGCTCAATTTAAATGTAGCCTAATATAAAACGCCTTTTAATATTTTTGCGTCTACTTTTTTTTTTTCAAATCTTTTTCTTTATTTCTACAGTAAATAAATAAAATACTGTAATGAGCGCGATAAGTGACTTCTACTTTTTTCGACTTTTACGCGACTTAAACAATCTCATATTATAAATGTGGGAGTTTGTATTATTGTCAATTTAACAAAATTTCAAGCCAGAGTGGATTTAAAAGAATTTTGTCTTTTAATATCATTTATTTTCATCAAAACGTATTTTTTTTAATGTTTTCTTTTATTTGCAGGAGGCGACGATGTCCAGCAACTGTGCGACGCTGGCGAGGAGGAATTCCTAGAAATAATGGCGTTAGTCGGCATGGCATCTAAACCACTCCATGTTAGACGTCTCCAAAAGGCGCTACAAGAATGGGTCAACAACCCAGCCCTATTTCAGATTCCAATCGTCCCCAACTTATGTCCCACCGAAAACCCCTTTATCCAATGCAACCAAAGACTACTGAACATTCCGCCTTCCATTCCCAACGTACTGCCAAGAACCGTGGCGTCCCCTGAAAGCAGCAGACCAATGTACAGTCCGTCCCCCGGCGCTCCGGACAACAGCTGTGGATCGACTACATCAGCTCCTAACGTTAGCCCTGTACATAGTCAAGCCACGTTCACCAAGATCGTCTTACCCTCATCACCCGCCGCTACCGCCCCCGTCACAACCACCGCGAGGTCCTTTTCACCCCAAAGCGCGTGCCCTCCCGCTTCTTCTGGCTCTAGTCCAAGTTCCGTTACGTCGCCAGTCCAATTAACACCGGTTCTTTTAGACATTCATGTACAGAAACTAGCTGCTGCGGCAGAGAAGTTGAGCAAACATCTGCCACAGCTGGAACCAAAGCCGCAGAACACTAAAAAGAAGATGTGCAAAGATTTAGAGCTGGTCATGATGATGCCGGAGTCAGATCCGAGGAGAATGGAAGAGATAAGGAAGTACGCGGCGATATACGGCAGGTTCGATTGCAAGCGGAAACCGGAGAAGCCATTGACACTGCATGAGGTATGTGAAGTTTTTGGAACGCACGAAAAATATAGTAATTTATGTAATTTTTGTTTATCAGTGGCTTTATACAGTTTTTACGGTTATGCGCTCAAAATCCCAAACTTCTGGATCACTTTGTTATACGCCGTCAAGGTACCTTTTCATGAGAAAATTTTAAAGCTTAATTACGTACGTATTAATATTCATGTTGAATACTGTAGTTCATAACCACATAGTACTTAAAATTGAAAAAAAAGATTTCGATAATGAAGATTACTCATTAAAGTAACTTCCATAGTCGCCTCGAATACGGGTTGACAATCACAACACAGTAGGATATATCCTCTAACTAAAAGGTCGGCAAAGCACCTGCAGCTCCTCCGGTGTCGCAGATGTACGTGGGCGTCGGTGATCACTTACAATCAGGTGATCCATTTGCACGGCACTAGTCTGTGGGATTAGGGGTAGATATAGTCGGATGAATTTTACGCTCATCAGAGCCTTGTTCGTTAGTCCGCAGTGCATCTGACACATGTGAGATTGACTAAAGGGAAAAACGTTGGTATGTTCCTCTATTGCTCGATATATCCTTAGCTACCTCTGTGATAATGGTGTGAGATGTGGCAATGGTGTTTTCGTGTGCCTCGACCACGCCTCTGTCATTTTCATTCTTACAGCCAATTTGAATTATTATAATAATTATTTTTTCTTTTTTTTTGTATTTTTTAATTATAACCCAACCATACGCCCTCGACAGGGGAGACTAGACCGGCCGAGGGTTAGGGGGAAAGGGAAAGAAACCTTCGGACGATGCGAGCGGTATCAAGAAGCACCGCCTTCTGCATTTGAGCTCGGTGCGGTCCGTCACGGAGTACCAGCCGCCTCAGATGTTCCGAGTGGCTGATTGGGATTAGCCCTTTTGCAGAGACGACGATCGGAATAATTTCGGTCGGCATAATAATTATTATTATTAGTACCAATATAATAGATTGTCTAAAACTTAACAGGTAATGGTGAACGAGGCCGCCGCACAGATGTGCCGTTGTGTACCGGCGCTGCTCACGCGGAGGGACGAGCTGTTCCCTCTCGCCAGGCAGCTGGTGCGCAGGGCTGGACTCCATTACTCCAAGCACGGGTGAGTGTTCTCTTTTTTTTATGGGAAAACGAGCAAGCGGCTCACCGGATGGTAAGTGATCAACGACGTTCCACGAGTGTTTACAACACCAGAGGAACTGCAGAGGCGTTGCCGGTCTTTAAGGATAATTGGGGAGGTGGGTGGGGGGAGTGGTTTTCCTTGTTCGCCGAAATTATACGCATAAAATATATCATTACATAGTTTTTGACGGATAATATTTTACACTCGAACAAACCCTATTGTTATCGTATCAAATATATTTCAAAGAGTATTTTTATAGCGTCAAAATCATAATAACAAAATTACCGTAAAATATTTTTAGCGGCCTACTGTTAGGAAAACAAGTATGGCAAATTTCATATTTGTAGGATTTATAGTTTCTGTGGTTCCATGATCTCGATTTACTAATATTTCGTATCTCTGATTTATATATGAGAATCTAGTTTCACTGATATTTTAATCTTCGACGTTACATGAACACCACGAAAGCCGTGTGCATAATTGCTGAGTGATTTGGACAACCTCCAAAATAAAAGAACCGAGTTCGATCCTCTGTGTCAGCGGTCGACAACCCGCGGTCCGTGTGGGGTTCTGGTGCGGCCCGCGAGGGATTTACAAGATTCCTATCACAATACATGTTAAGATCGATAGTGTGTATTGTTTATAATAAATTTAAATGTTTATGTCACAGATCAATATCTATTCGTTTTTTCCAGCCTCCCTCCGTCAGCGACGATAGAAGATCGAGAGCGTGAGGAAGATGAGACGCCTAGTAAACGACCCCGGCAGGTCGCGCCAATCACACATATAGACCTAACCGAATAGCGGACCTTGTCTAGCTGAATGCCAAAGTAGAAAACCTAGACTAGACATACTTAACCCACTAAACAGTTAGACTTGTAATAATCTAATCACTAAAACTAACCCGGCAAACTTAAGTTTCGTAAATCGAAATTGAAATAATCCGAATTCAATATTTTCTGATATCTCACTACTACGTTTGATATCAGATAACAATAATCTAGTATTAATAGAAATCTATCTAGATAGACAAAAAATATTCTTACCAAAGACAGATGTACAAGAAACCATTCTTTTGTTGGAACCTGTTTTCTTTAAACCAAAGCTTAGTCTAGTTAGAATCTAATAAGGGAAATGTGGGATCAAATTAGCCTTAAAAATATTATACATTCTTTTTTTATACCTTGGTGCTAATATTGACATTAATATTCGTCTTGTTTAATATGCTTTATGCTTTTTTCTACACAAAGTTAATTTCACAATTTTAGTAAAAACGGCCAAGAAGTTTTAAAGCATTTTAAGCAAGATTTTTATTATTATAAAATAAAAAGTAGACTTATTAGCATAGATATTGCATAGATATTTATATGTTATAATAATAGTATTAAGAATACTCACTTACAGACAATATTATGTTAGTATTGAAAATATTAAAACTGTGGACACAATGTTGTCCCCTGTGGTACACCATTGAAATTTACTACTACTAATCACAATTAAAATTTCCCTCATACATGTTTCACGCACAATCAAATAAACACATGTTTTACATTTTTAATTTAAATGGGTTATGTCAAGGTAAGCATGATTAACTTTATCAAACGCTTTAACAAAATCTATTGTTCGCCTAATACGCATTTTAGTTTTATCACTTTCGTTTAGACTTACGGGCATGGCATAACGTAACTACGGTAAGTATATTCTGTTATACTAAAGCATGATTGTATATTTTCAGAATAAATAATTCGTTTAAAACATACTTATTAGAATTAAAAAGTAAAACAAAGCCTTAAATTTTATCTAGTGATTACATTTTTAATCTGATGTCATGGTGGTGATGGTGTAAGGTGATGATTAACTGAGAAAATAATTTTATATTTTTAATAAATAAAATGAAAAGGAAGTATAGGGGGAGAGAGAGGGGAATGGGGGAGGCATTAATTCAGACATTAATTGATTCATACTCAATTCACGGTATCCTTGATTCAGTAATTTAAAATAAAACCTTTTTAGGCTCTTTTGCAAGTTTGACATTAATGAATTATTTTCAAATTGATTTCTAGATTTTTTTTTATTTAATAAACGATTTTAAATTACAATGGGGTTAATGCCATTTATTACAATATTAAATGTCTTGAAGGCGAATTATATTTAAATCGAAAACAAATATCTTTACAGGAAGGCGAAGAAGGAAACGGAGTAAGAGCGAGTCCTGATGCCGCTAGGGGACCTCCAATCATAGGTACGTAAGATATTTTAAAATGTTAGAGCCTGCAATCCTTATTACTACAATTTTTTTTCATGAGAAAGGCGGCAAACAAGCAAGCGGTTCACCTGTGATGGTAAGTGATTACCGTCGCCCACGTACATTCGCAACACCAGAGGTGCTGCAGGTGCGTTGCCAGCCTTTAAGGGTATTAGGGAGATGGGAGGGAGGATGAGGAGGGGGATGGGAGGGGGATGGGAGGGGGATGAGAAGGGAGTTAGGTGCTCCGGTTACCTCAGTCACCGAACGAAACGCAGAAGCACAAGACGCCTCTACTTCACACCGGTGTTCTGGGTTGCCGTGGTATCAATCCGGTCGAGCCGGCCCATTCGAGCAGCTGCAAAAGCCGCCGCTTGGCTCTACCACGTCTCATAAAACACTTTTACAATCTTATGCATGTGCATTCAGTCAATTTATTTATTTTCATTTACTTTCTTTCTTATTTATTAGTCTATTGTAAACTCAAGTCTACCTTGCATGATATCTCTAGATGGACTCCAGTCTTTTGTTAAGGTAGGTAACAAGCGTTTGGCACAGAATATCCCTTAACTAATTAAACAACTTCCACTTGCTCGGTGGCGCTTTAATGAAATTTGTTTTAAGTGCTTATAACTCCATAATAATTATCAGTGTTATTTTCCAGCTGGTGGGGGATAAAGACTGAAAGCGACGACGCAGACTCTAGGTGTTCATATTCCAGCACAAGCACACCGCCACCTGTGAGTTTTATATTTCATTTTTAATGCTAACAATACTAATTAAAATCATTTATAATCATCAGAATCATTATCTCGAGATGGTACGACTTCTTTTTGTTAAGAAGTCGTCTCGGTACCATCCTCTTTCACATTTCTGCCGCTAATCAGCAGTGGGACCTCTGCTGATTACATCATAATCCTCACGGGTGACCAGACATCTTACATTTTTGTACATTACGGGATAGGATAGCTTTGGAGTTAGGATCACTAAAATATTAATGGCAACATCAACATCTTTCTCATTAGCATCACAAGTATAGAACACGCTTTCACGTTCCAGGACACGGAGGAGAGCCGGCCGCAGATCGTGGCCGCGCGGGGGGACAGCATCATCGCCGTCGCCAACCCCGCGCTGCAGCCGCACGCGGCCCACGCGCCGCACGCGATACACGCGCCCCACCCCACCAGGAACCACTCCAACTAACCCACCGCGGACGAAGAACAAACCACTTCAATTAGGACGACTCTATGAATTACAAACCAACTACAAACAACCACACACACATTGTAAAGTACAATGACAGACATTGGATTTCGGTCCTGATATAGCGTCAATTATAATTCTTCAGCTATTTAGGGAGCCTCTAATCATAGCGAAGATAGACGTGGATAAAACACTATATTGCAACTTCTTCTTCTATCTTTTCCTTTTGGCTTCTCCTAGAATAATTCTGTCAGTATCGTGTCAGTCACGGGAGTGACGTTTAATGAAAGAGTACATAATAAAAATTTTGAACGTAGAATTTTCTTTTTTTTTAAATTTGGAATTTAAAAAAAAAGAGACAAATACATTTATTACTCACAAATCGGGCAGCGCGTTGCATCAAACTTCCTGAATCCTTTACCATAGACATTATATTTTTATACTATTTCATAGTTTATTCATGCGATTTATGTTTAGACAACTCTTTTGGTGATAGACCTAGACAATGCCTGTAGAATACCTACATAATGATATAAAAGAAAATTGGAGTTAAATTATTTTTTTATGAATTTGTAACGCATCACCATTATTCGACAGAATTCATATTTATCTTGTTGCATTACGAATAATCTCAATTCAACGCGTAAAAAGTTGTTACTATGTAAATACTTCTTCAAACAATAAGACGTGGTAGCTTTTGTTCCATTTAATTCCAAACCACAAACCATTTAATTCGCTTTAAGTTCCACAATACTACAAGGGCGATGGAAAGCGACGGCTTTTGCTGCTGCTCGAATGGGTCGGCTCGACCGGGATACTACCGGCGTGAAGTATCGTGTCGTGAGGCGTCATGTGCTTCTGCGTTACGTTCGGCGTGTGAGGTCAGCAGAGACCCACCATCCCCAAACCGTCACCCAAATATCCTTTAAAGGCCGGCAACACACCTGTAGCTCCTCGGATGTTGCAGATGTACGCTGGCGACGGTAATCACTTACCATCCAACTAACGTAATATTTAAAGGTACTCATTTTTGCGTTGATGCAACCAGCTGTTGGCGCCTGCGCAGACGTGGGACTATGGTCCGCAGAGAACAGAAGTGCGCAAGGCGCGGTCGATATATGGCCGCGGACTGCACGCACACTGTTTACGATCTTTTGTCCGTCCGTCCGCCTCCAGTTTCCTGAGATGATTTTATGTGCTAGTGTCCACTTAAAGTTTAAGAAGGAGAAAAGTTTTGCGCGATCAGGACGGCCGGTGTCCGCAATTGTACGCGGTGCTTAAAAACACCCTAAAGGGTTTGTGCGATCTTTTTTGACGGACAAAAGAAGTACGCATGCCTGCGCAGGCGCTTTGTACAAAACCACAGATAGACACAGCGTCTATCAAGCGAAGTGGTTAAGTATTTACGTCTGCGGCACTGCGTGTCGTCGGAGGTTCGTTTCCCGCTTGTACAGACGGCAGTAGAGATGAGAAAGATAAATTGAAGAATAAAAAGGAACGCGTTCAATCTTGTTAAAACATTAATAAAATAGGAGCCGCTCCGCAACGCCTTAAACGATTATGTCGAAAATTAATTTAAACGATTATGGAACAAGCTAGAAAGATTTGAATAGTGATTTCGAGTTTTGACTTTGAGAAGTTTGCGGGTTCAACACCAGCACGAGACAAGTATTATGTATTGTCTACAAAATCATTTGTAGTCCTTACAAATACTAAGTAATAATAAGATTTGACCTTTGACAAGCGAAATTATCTTTACTAGGTCGTTCTTCGAAAGAATTTTCATTCAATCATTGTTCCGGGTCTGGGTGTTGGTCTGTGTGCAATTTATGTAAACTGCTTGAGAAATTCCTTCAGAGAGGAGGTCAAGTCTTATTAAAAAACAAACAATTAACGAAAAACAAAATGTATTTTCCATTGGATATTTTTTTATATTATTCTAAATCAAATGTTTTGTAACCATATCAGGTGTGTTAATTATAGTTTTCATTTTTATTATACATAAATACAGTACAAAGTTTGAACAAGCGATTTAATTTGTGCAAAACGCGTGCCAAATGGCGTGTAATATGTAAAAATATACTTTAAAGGCAATGGATACTACTATCTAAGACACGAAATTAGTCATTTCCATCAAAATGGAAATCCTTATTAAGAACAAGTCCACCAAATAATCGACGCAGTGAATGTAAATATTCTTAGTACCTTATTTAGCTTTAAGCTAAAGCCATACTATGCCTTTTAGTCATTATATTAGTGATAATTTTTCTTTGTGACACTGCGTCAAGGCGGCTTTTTGTTAAACAGTAATTCTCTGTATACGTCCAGGATAATTGGCATATGCACAGTAATTTCTTGTACTTTTTTATTTTATTTAACTTTAAATTTTTTTTTTGCTTTTTCGATGCTAAGTATAATTCTGCACCTTGTAAACATATTATTGCGTTCTTAATCTATATAATGACCCGGTATCCATAAGTTTTTAACATTTTTGTGGCATTGGCTCCAAGGCTTTCAGTGAAAAAGAAACCTTTTTTTACTACCACGTTTTTTATTAAATCGCTAGGATATCTTCTAGAAATTTTCCAAACGATTTTAAACTAACTTCCCGATGAGCTAGATACTTGAAACTTTAAACATAGCTCAGGACCGGATGACAATTAATAATAAAAAAGCGGCAAATTTTTTTTTTTTTAATTATCCGACGTTGTTTACTGTGTTTTGGTTTGTTAGAGTAATGGAACCAAACCTAAAATTGGCGGCGAAATTTAATTTTCCAATCTCTGTTGACATTGACATTAACTTTTACATCACTATCAATATAATACAGATATACCAAAACTTATATTCGAAGTAAGTAATAACAAAATTTATTAAAAGACATTATTATTCGTGATCGACTATTTGCAAGAATAAACAAGTTAACCTAGACAAAAGTTTATATAATGCCTTTGGTCATCTTGGTTTTGATACAAGATTGCGTCATGGATTGTTCGTGATAAGCGTTACATAATAAAAAAAAGTATTCAGACTTTAGAAATAAAAAGTCGCCTAGAGGCTGTACATCACAGTAGCTCTTCGAAGTGTATTTATTTATATTTTTAATTAGTTTAAAAAGAAGGTTACACGCAGTATTTTTAAACATCGAGGGGGTTTATTAAAAAAAAAACGTAATGCCAGCCATTGCTTGTGATTGTTGTATTTAACTTTTGTGTTTTCAAACTTTACGAATTAGGAAAAATGTTCAATTACCAGTTATTCTTTTTTTTTTTTTTTATTTATATTAAAACGGTTAAAACCAATTACAATAATTAAATTCAACACAGTCATTCTTCTCGCTCACAGGAGTTTGAGATTTCTTTTTATTTTATTTATGTTTAATTACAAATAAAGAGGTGACACAGTGCCACATGATTTCTAATACATCACTCACATTGTAAATAAACTTCAATTAATATTGAAGATTTCTAACAATATTACTGTCTGTTCATCCGCAAATAAATCGATATACAAGAATATAATCGAGAAACATTATATTATATTGTGATCTTAACTAGGATTCCCCAACCATCATTTTGAAATGTTGCTTCTTGCTCCCAAACCTAAACCCTCTCTGATACTCGTATTTGAGAAGAAGGCCGTTGCCCAGCTGTGGGCACTTATAGGCCGCTACTTTACTTTTAATTCACTTTAAAAAAAGACTCGATAAAGATAAGATAAGGCAAGGAATAAAAATTAACCGAATTTAATACATCGAAGATGGTGTTAAATATTAACTTTCACCATTTATTACATTACGGTAAAGGAAAATACAAAAGTTAGGCACAAGTGACGGGGTAACGGACGCATTGTAACCGACAATTGTATGTACATAGTCTTTGTAAACATTTAGGTTAAGAGATTCCAGCGATGCGAGCCATTTGTATTTACTTAACAACAAAATAAATAAAGTTGAACTGTTTACACTTAGCTCGATTGTTTAATTTCAAATTTTATAAACATAAGCTATAGAATAGAAAGAAAGATAGAAAGCTCGCAGAACTGACAACCGCTGGGGAAAAAAGGTTCTCGAGTGGCAGCCACGTACGGGCAAACGCAGTGTAGGACGACCCCCCCACAAGACGGAGTGACGACCTGCGCAGTGTTGCGGGAAGTCGATGGATGCAGGTGGCTCAGGACCGTGCCTCGTGGCAATCTTTGGGGGAAGCCTATGTTCAGCAGTGGACTTCTAATAGGCTGAAATGATGATGATGATGATGAAGCTAAAGAATGTTAGGGGGTAAAGCGCGATGTTTTTCTCAAATCCTAACTGTGTACACCGGGTACACCAATAGCTAACAAACGAGACTCTGGCGACCGAATGAAGACGGAATTCTTCTCCACGTGGTAGAGCCAAGCGGCGGCATTTGCTGCCGTTCGAATGGGCCGGCTCGACCGGGTTGCTACCACGGCCTCGCAGAATACCGACGTGAAGTAGAGGCATCTTGTGATTCTGTGTTTCGTTGGGTGAGTGAGGTAACCGGAGGCCCACACCCCCTCCCCGTCCCATTCCTCATCCTCTCTCCCTTCTCACAAATACGCTTAAAGGCCGGTAACGCACCTGCAGGAGATGTACGTGGTGTAATTCGCTTGCTTGTTTGCCGTCTTTCCCATAAAAAAAAATCCCATTGACACTTCGGCTTGCCGCTCTTTAAGGCCGGCAACGCACCTGCAGCACCACTGGTAATGCGGATGTACGTGAGCGACGGTTATCGCTTACCATCAGGTGAACCGCTCGTTCGTTTGCCGCCTTCCCATAAAAAGAAAAATCCCATTCGAGTTGACAAATCTAAATCCCACAGACCAGTGGTTCGTTTTTAATGCGAGGTTACCGGAACTGCGCTCTGCAACCCGCTTGTCCAGCGTGGCGACTACGAACAAACCGTCCAATTAATATCCGGTCCATTGCTGACACGTTCTAGGAGAGACCTGGATCCCGCTGTGGTCAATAGACAGATGAAGAATAAGATCACTGTAAGCAATTCGAGAACACAGGGTGCACTTTCTTTCGAATGGATCAGCCACATAATGTGACTGGATATATATTTATTCTTTATTGTGTACTTAAAAAAAGAAAGGAATACAATGGGGCGGACTTAATGCCTTTTGTCATTCTCTACCAGTCAACCCTGGGTGAGAAAGAAAACATGTTGGCGGGTTCAAAATAAATAATAAATATAAATTAAATATATAACCCTTATAATACACGTACATACTTATAACATACATAATGCACTATACATAAACATATAATACATACAAATTAAATAGGGAGAGGAAAATCTCAGATGGCATTTGCCTTCAGATAGTGGTGACGGAGCAGGGTTTCGAAAGAGTTTTTATTCGGAGCTTTCTTGATATCATCGGGGAGAGCGTTCCAGAGAAGAGTGGCTTGTACGGTGGAAGAAGAAGAAAAGAAACCAGTACTATGTTGTGGAACACTAACCTTCTGATATGGATATGTAGACTTTCATCTATTCCTGCTGCAGAACAGCACAGGATAACCGCCAGCGTGAGCAGAATCGCCGTTACCGCCGAATAACTGCCGCCCTGCTCCTCTAGAGCATATCGGGTCTAAGTGTCCCGTATCTATGACACTGTGGCCTATAAACAGCACTTTAAGTACATCTGTATCTATGGTTATTTAAAACATTTTACCCTTATACTTACAGCCCGTGAACATAGGACTCTCCCATAAGGATAATTTTCCACAATCGCCAGGCTCGGCAAGCTGATTGGCGAACGCAGTACCAGACACCTCGCCTCCTTAGACGTTGCTGCCCATCATCGGTCTGATTATTTTTGGTGTGGTATTTTTCATGACGATTATCCCGCCATCTGTCGGTAGTCATTGTCGATTTTTCCCTTGGTATCTTACGCCCATATCACACGGTACCTATGAGTCACTTACTCAGACTTAATAATAATTTAAAGTGATAAACATTAGTATGTAAATTAGGTTATATACAATTCATAGAAACAGTTTGAAGCTTGAGGTCAATAATTACGCACTTCTAGGATGGCTGGGGAAAGCTACTACTATTATTAATCAAACAACGGCTTTTCCATAGTTTCATAATTTTATTTTCCCGATGGATGGAAAATGCGTTACGCATACCCATTAAAACTCCAAGCAATCATAGTGGGTGGTCCAAGGATGCTTGCCGGGATTGATTATGGTAACCTTGCTCCAGTTTATTTTAATGGATCATTAATTCCTTTCTCAAAAACTGTAAAAAATCTAGGCATTCATATGGACCATAAATATATTTTTTTTTAATAACTCGACCACAGCGTTGCCTATCGGGTCCTTGCTATAAACCATCGCCTCGACAGTACAACTATATTGTTGGAATGTGTTAACCTCGATCGGTCAAAAAGTTACACAGTCACAAACATACAGAAGCGGAATTTTTATGTTTATGTAGATTATGTTATAATAATTCGGCTCTATGTATAAAGTAAAGAAACTTCAGCCTTGGCTGTATCTTTTAAAGTTCATAGATTATCACAGGTGAATAAAACTAGAGATTGTTTCCGGCTGAACAAAATATATGCGCAATGTTAATGTCACATTGATATATTTATTACTGCCAGTAACAGTGGAGTCTATAGGAAACAGATTACTTCCTCTCACACTGAAATGGACAAAGAAATTAATAACTCTGCGACGTAAATGGATCGTAAGTTGCCACTGTACGTGGTCTATATGGCGTTAGTGTGTCTGCTTTAGTTTGTCAAATGTTTGGCGAGCTAGCTTGTATCAACATTTATTTACTAAAATTAACACTACTGTTAAATTATAATATTTTATACGCGGTAAAGCCAAGCGGCTATAGCTGTTGCACGAATTGGCTGGCACGTCTAGGGAGAAGTAGAGGCATCTCGTCTTTCTGCGTTTCGTTCGGAGAGTGAGGTAAACGGAGACCCACTCCCCCTTCCTCAAACCTCCTCCTCATCATCACTCCCATTCCCCAAATAGCCTTAAAGGCCGGTAATGCATCTGCACTCCTCGGGTGTTGCAGACGTGGGCGATGGTAATCAATTACCATTAGGTGAGCATCTTGCTCGTTGCCCTGACGACCACGGCGTCATCTTGCGAATACTATCGGCAGTTCTTTCTAGCCATTGGGTCCTCTCTCGAGAGCCTAGTGGGCGTCGGGGAGACTGGAATGGGCCCCAGGACACACGGGATGTCTAGACGGATGGTTGCCCGTTAGGAGAGGTTCAGCGTTCTCACTAGCAGGCGATGTGGGGTTACTCCTTTCCTAGATTTTTTCTGTGGTCAGTTCCGTGGAGAGAGCCCTTCTCTCGGTAGGTCGACCCTCTATTCTCAGATGCGGAGCTCTTTATAGCAACAGTAATAAACTATCTGCCAGTGTCGAGTGACATTATAACAATTTTCGGAATAAATTCAATCGAGGTTGAAAATCCAAAGGCCTGTTAGGCATCGTCGATTATTCTTAATCCAATCACTGTACAGGTTCACAAGCGGCATTATACACTATCTATAGTATACATCAAAACCAGAAAAGTACGAAATTAGAATTAATAAAAGACACAACCAACACTTTTTGATTTCGCGCCAAAAGTCCCCTTATTCGACAGCTGTCAAGTATGCAGGAGATATTATAATGATCCTGCGTAGGTGACAGCTCACCTGCAACCGGTGCACACTGCCTGATGGAAGACAAGGTTCTGGTGACCAATTGAATTGGTGAAAAATCCATTCCAATGTGAAATCATCCTGAATCTTCCCAAGAATCTGTCACCTCCTTTCTTCCCGTGGGTGTCGTAAGAGGCGACTAAGGGAAAAGTCTTGCAAATAGCATTGGGTACCGACAGATGGCGTTATAACTATCACCGAAAATACCAGATCATAATTAAGCAGACCGATGACGGACAGCGGCGTCTATGGTGCGTGGTGTCTGGGATTGGGATCGCCGATCCGCTTTCCCAGCGTGGTGATTATGGCAATTCCTCCTTATCAAATGAATTGAATGAAAAATCTTTATTCTTCGACGTAAGGAAGATAATTTCGTTTATCGAATGTCAAATCCTATTATTAATATTTTTTACACTCTACCACCATTTCATATCGTATCGTACCTTCTAGGAGAGGCCTATGTCCTGCAGAGGACTATTTAGAGACTGTTAAGGTTAAGGTAAGGAGGGTACTGCAATGCGCTCAGGAAGCCTGATCAGTGTGGTGATGGTGGGCAATGCACGTTGTGCCGATTTTTGTTTGAGCTTTTAGAGAATGGCCTATGTCCTACAGTGGATTTACACAGGCTGATATAGAAAATAAGGATATGACGACTTTTGATTTGTAACCGAAAGTGCAATTGCAAAAAAAATGCAATTGGCCAAGGGCACGAGGCCATCGCCATATATGTGTTTAGAATAAAGATTGAAATGTCAGAATAACGCGCGAAATACTAGGAAGTAATTTCCTAACATGGCATGCAATAAATAATTATTGAATTGCACACTCGATTATGATATGACAGCTTAAATGTGCCGTGAGTGTATTGTATCGACAATCGATTACACTCAATTGACGATGATTGGTCATGATTGGTCATTATTGTTATATTAAATACGTAAGTATCTACTGTTCATAGAGTCTGACTACACGGTCAGTATAATATATTTTTAATTGTGCGCGTGGTGAATTCACGAGGTAAATGGCTGTAGGCAGAATGTGAACGCCCGTCTTCTGTGTCGCCATGGGTCTAAACGTCTGGTATTGTTACTTTTATGGGCATGGGGGCAAACCAGTGAGTGGCTCACCCGATGGAAAGTGCTTAAAAGGATTTTTCGGGACGTGGGAAGGAGGAGGGATGAGGGAGTGGGTCTCCTGTTACCGTACTCACCGAATAAAACACAGAAGCACAAGGTGCCTTTATCAGAATGTGCAATTAATTCTTATTCTGAAATATAGGAATAGTATTAGATTTATTGGTAAACATAGTTAATAGAAAAAAAACGTGTGTCTGTACGTATGTACGCTCGTAAGAAGTTATACTCTTTAGTATAACAAAAAAAAAATAACAAAAATTTTATTCCGTGTGCCGTGTGCTCTTTATTTGTGAAAAAAAAAGAATAAAAAAATATAATGTAAACAAATAAAAATAATACATATCGACATTTAACCTCAAATCTATAAGCCCACTTAAGAAGTTTATAATATAAAAAACCACTTTTATCAAGAATACTCACAATAAATAATCATTCACCACCATATATAATTTAAAATCACACCCAAACACACATGTATATTTATGAATTGTACGTGTTGTAGATTCATATATATTTCAATAACTAGCTTGAATATAGTTATCAGTTCACTCGAAAGTTTGCGAGACATTTATCAACCAACTTCATGGTGTCGTTTTTAGGTGTCGATGTGCGCGCGCATCGTAAAAATTCACTCTCATAATTTTCCCAAATGCGATATATAACTTCAAAAACATGTGTTTTTTTTTAAACATTAACCTAGTAAGATATAATTACATTATACTAGTTACGAATAATATCAGTACGCACGATGTATTCGGCTTAGTATCCAATACACTACAGGGTCGTATGGAAGTATTCATAAGAAATGCTTATCTAGGTGGAAAACCATACAAAATAAGTAGAAATTATTCTCAATGCGTTCGTCATGGCAAACCGTTTAATTCACAAACAATAATGATGTTGATGATTTGAATTTAATGGTTTACCATTTGACTTCTCTTAAGTTTACTTACTTTTGAGTTTATATTTTACGCATTGGGTTTTTTTTATGGGAAAGGCGGCAAACGAGCATGCGGTTCACCTGATTGTAAGTGATTACCGTCGCCCACGTACATCCGCAACACCAGAGGTGCTGCAGGTGCGTTGCCGACCTTTAAGAGTATTTGGGAGATGGGAGGGAGGATGAGGAGGGGGAGGGGGGGGTGTGGTTTTGCCGCCGCTCCAATGGGCCGCCTCGACCGGATTGCTACCACGGCCTCGCAGAATACCGTCGTGAAGTAGAGGCATCTTGTGCTTCTGTGTTTCGTTCGGTGAGGTATCCGGAGGCCCGATCCCCCCTCCCCATTCCTCCCCCTTTATGTGATGGGAAGGAAAATGTCCTTCCCATCACATAAATACCCTTAAAGGCCGGCAACTCACATGCAGCACAACTGGTGTTTTAGATGTACGTGGGCGACGGTAATCACTTACCAACAGGTAAACCGCTTGCTCCATTCCCCATAAATAAAAGTGTAGATTAAATATGTAAACATTTCAATATTCCGCTTTAATAACGGGACTCAACGTCTTAAACGTCTGTACCCGTTCCATCCGATCAATCAATTGGGGACGACAATTATGTCCTCCCAACGCAGTACGTCGCATGCGCTAGGCATCAAAGTAGGGTCAAGTTTTGAACCACAATTCTCACAACGTCAACTGGTTCCGAAAGTCCCGGCCGTGAGTCATCAGCAGTGAATGAACGTCGTGTACATTCACGGACACTTCAAACAACAAATAGAAATTGTTTGTCTTGAATCATTCGTCCGTTTATCTAGTCAACAAGGGGTCATGGCACGTTATGTGAGGATCGTGATAGAGATTAATCTGAATGATCGCAGAATTAGTTATTCACGTCGTTGTAATAACAAAAACTTTTCTATCATAGAGAATGTTGTGTCGCATTTCCATCTCCCAGGAAAGGCTTAAACTGCCTTATGGTATCCCGTTTGTCCACTACGGAAACCAGAAATCACGGCAAATAGATATAATCAATCTCTGTGTATATGTACAATATAAACTGCATGTTAGCTTATGTAATAAATATATATATATATAGTGTGTAATGAGTTTTATATAATCTAGAACTGTAATTACTTGTATGTCTAAGTACCGTCTTCTACAAGTATTGTATCGTAGTTCATTATTCGAGTATATATGTAAACATAATATTTAGTTATCCGTGCATACTTTAAAATTTTCTCTGCTCAACCTAACGGTAGACTGGTGGAGAATACCTCTTGGCATTAAGTCCGCCGTTTTGCTTTTTTATGTGCAAATATACAATGTAGTTTAAATAAATACACTCTGTATAAATATGGACCATGTGGATAAAGAAAGTACTGAACTGAGTATCTTTTTCTTTCAGTTAGGTTGAATGCTGAATGGAGTTCAACAGTTTGAAAAGGGACATTGTAGATGCCGATGTGACTCCGTAACCTCACCTTAACAGCCTCACATAAAGAGGATTTGCCACAATCGCCACGATCGCCGTACCAGATGTCTCGCACTTTAGACGCTGCTGCCCGTCAACGGTCTGCTGCATTTTTTGTGAACGTTATCACGCCATCTGTCGGAAGCCATTACGATGCTCGAGGCTTTTCTCTTATTCGCCTCTTGCGGCACTAAGGGGAAGAGAGGGGGGGGTGGTAGACTCTTTCGCCGATATCACACGTCACCGATACATATTTAACTTTAGTTTTAAATTACACTTATGCTTTTTTGTATTCTGTCTGTATATTTGTTCTATTAGCCTATATAAACTGTTGTATATTCCTTTACATAAGAAAGCCTTTGTTATTTTATATTATCTGTTATCATATTGTATGTCTTGTCTATAAAAACTGTCTACTAACTCCTCATTCTCCTTCCCATCCCTCACATATCCTTAAAGGCCGACAACGAGGAAGGAAAAGGCTCTTTTCTTTATGGTACCTAAGTCGTAACTGTTCGGAAATACCGCTGGCGACAGCCGATTCCGCAAAGTCGAAGTGCGTGGCAGAAAGTTGCCTATGCAAGTTTCCCAGTCTGTTTGTTTGTTGCGGTCCCATGTATCTAATACATCGCATAAGAGTTAAAGATATTGTAATATTTATTTCCTAACATTAAACAGTCTATGCAGTGAGTGCTATAACACCATGATACAAAACAAGATGGAGAGGTGTTATTCACGCTCACAAGGCCGTCTCGAGCTCTGACAATGAAAGTTAGTGACGAATTATAAAAGTATTTTAATTATGTGTCTTTATATTTGTATATTCATTTATTTTTTTATTTATTAAACTTCATACACATGAGAATGTATATAGGCGGACTTAATGCCAGAAGCAGAACCTTTGGACTATGCAGAGATGAAATGAAGTAGGTGTAGGTGATAGAATAGAGAGAAACTAAAGTGAAGAAAAAAATGTAAATGAAAGGTAAACCTATATATAGTTTTATATTACATTTGTATTGATTTCATTGTAGATTATATATGACAATACAGAGAAGAAAAAAATCTTATCCCGGAGTAGCTTTCTGCGAATGCCTAGTTTTGCGAACTGGTGTAGCTTAAATTTAACAAAAAACTTTTGACTTTAACTTTGACGACGTTATGTCATAATTTATTAAATTTAAAGAATAAAATGGCGGATACGATGGGGAGCGATTGTCTCTATAGGGGAAGTAAGTAGTATTAGTTTTCTTTAATTATGTCTCTTTATATTTGTATATTTATTTATTTTTTATTTATTAAACTTCATACACATGAGAATGTATATAGGCGGACTTAATGCCAGAAGCAGAACCTTTGGACGATGCAGAGATGAAATGAAGTAGGTGTAGGTGATAGAATAGAGAGAAACTAAAGTGAAGAAAAAAATGTAAATGAAAGGTAAACCTATATATAGTTTTATATTACATTTGTATTGATTTCATTGTAGATTATATATGACAATACAGAGAAGAAAAAAATCTTATCCCGGAGTAGCTTTCTGCGAATGCCTAGTTTTGCGAACTGGTGTAGCTTAAATTTAACAAAAAACTTTTGACTTTAACTTTGACGACGTTATGTCATAATTTATTAAATTTAAAGAATAAAATGGCGGATACGATGGGGAGCGATTGTCTCTATAGGGGAAGTAAGTAGTATTAGTTTTCTTTAATTATGTCTCTTTATATTTGTGACATATGTCCGTTTAGTAGAGAGCTGGAGCCTAATACGGTGTAATTTCTCATTGTCGGTACATATAAATAAAACCGTTTTTTATTAACTTCCGCTAAAGGAATATCTCCTGTGTCGCGGAGCAAGTTTCATACATAAATTGCACATGAACAAACACCCAGACCCGGGAATAATTATTTGTTATTAGTAACACACGTATATACACGTATGTTATTTGTCTAATACAAATAACATGACAATAATTATTAACTATTAAAGCTATACAACTCTTTGTCTCTTTGTCTGTCGTTCGGGAGTGTGACATTTACCTACTGCTGTCCAATTCTATTAAAAAAAGCAAGGACTCTTTTCAATATTGGAAGGAGGTCTTGAGAGTTGGAGCCGGCCCAGTTCCGATTTCACGCTAGTTCAAGTCCGGGTCGAAACTGTCGTCGAATGCGAATTCTAAATAGGCTAATATTTTTTTTTTATTTTGATTGTACTGACTATCGAACTAACAATGTAGTTGATAGTAAGTGGGAGACTGCAAGCATCTTCAAACGAAGGACATTCAACAGATGCTTTGTCACCCCAGAGGACAAAGATGGAATACCGCGCAGATCGTAATTATACCGCCTCTCACAACTCCCACTCTCTGACAACTCGTTGGCAGAGCTGGAGCCTCGACCTAATAAAAGTTAATCATCAAAATAGACCATTAATTAAAAAAAAACTTTATATCTGCTGCAGGACCCTCTTCTCTCCCGTGAGTTTACATTTACTATGCAGTTTACATTTACACCCAGACCCTTGATAGTTATTTATAGACCTTACAAATACTTGTTCGGCAGCAACATTGCCCAAAAGCCTATCCGCTGCGCCTCCGAGCCGTCAAATTTAAATAATATAATGAAACTCTAGGGACATTAAAGATTTCAGAAACTATAATCTTGAAGGTATAAGATTTGACATTCTACAAAAGAAATTATCTTTCTTACGTCGATGAACAAAGAATTTTCATTTCATTTAATTTTAATTTCGTTTAATATTTTCCGGTACCTAAATACCGGGAAATATTAAATTAATAAGGCCGTGGGGATAAACATAATATAAATTTATTGACCTATCAACGTAATGCAAAGTTTATCAATTACATACATTAACGAATATACAGATAATTAAGATATATTTATAAAGACAGTTAAGAAGCTTGTTAAAAAAAATTCTTTACACACTTCTAGTTACTCTGCGCACGAGAGTGCTCTGGCCACAGATATATTGTTAAAATTGACATTTAAAAAAAATTTATTGATTTCATTGTAGATTATATATGACAATACAGCGTTAAAAAGAAAAAATCTTATCGCAGAGTTGCTAGCTGTGAACGCCTAGTTTTGCGAACTGGTGTAGCTAAAATTAAAAAAAAGTTTTGTCTTTGACTTTGACGACGTTTTCGTTAGAATAAAATGGCGGATACGATAGCTAGCGATTGGCTCCATAAGGGAAGTAAGTTGACACCGCTCTTTCAGGTCATCGTTTTAAAGAAGCTGCATGACTAAGGAAACATAGCTTAAGGAGACTCGTGATGATGCATGGATATAACTCTTAGTCTGCAATTCCAAGTCCCCTGGCTACTGATATATATTGTTGAAATTGAATATTAATAATTTTTTTATTTATATTTGATTATTGTTAATTGGGCCTTGTGGTATGGGCGCAACAGTCTGCCAGTCTCCTATTTCTTCCCGTGGGTGTCGTAAGAGGAGATTTAGGGGACAAGTCGCGATGGATACCAGATGGCGTGAAAACCATCTCGAATAGATATTGTTACATGGTAAAAACTCTTCAGAGTTTCTTCGCTCCAAAAGGTGTTGTATTGCGAACCGATGCAGATTTTGTCGTTGGTTTAAACAGGTCTACGTTGAATAAACAAGTTCTGACTTTGAAATTGATGACAGCAACGCGGAAAGCATCATAGGCCTCCGTAGGAAAGCTCCAGTGAAAGTCAATACGCATTCCATGAAAGTATAAGCACAAAGTGTAAAGTGTAAAAAAATGAAGCGAATTAAAAAAAAAAATATAAACTATATTTTATGTTACCCACACAATGACGAGTGCCTTGGAACAACAAGGAAAATACACGATGAAGATAATAATGCTCTGATTTCTATCGTAGCGACCTCATCCGCCTAATACAGGAAGTTGGCCACTGAACAGGATACGTAATGTTGTTGTGAGGGTTAATGACGTAAACAACTGGTGTTACGAAATTTTTATTACAATCAGTATACATTGTAATAAAAATCTCTACACGTACAGATTTTTACACGTACACGTACGTTTGCCTCCACAAGATGGAGAGACGACCTGCGCAGTGTTGCGGGAAGTCGATGGATGCTGGTGGGTCAGGACCGAGCTTCGTGGCAATCTTTGGGGGAGGCCTATGTTCAGCAGTGGACTTGTAACGTGACTGAGTGGTTTACGTTCCCGATTGTTGAGCCAGGCGGTCCTGAATTCTAATCCCAGTCGGTGATAATGTATGTGAAACACAAATTATTGTTTTCCGTTTAGCATTTCGATCGTCGCTGCGCCTGACCCACTTCTGACCTTATCCCATTAGTGTTATGTAGAGCACGGGCGGGTAAAGCCGTACGAGTACTTCGATGTTTGCGTGTACAGTTACAGCACTATGTCCCGCCCTAATTTTACGATTAATTTGGTGTTTGTCGCCGTGAGAAAGACATCATCTGGTAACATTATTATTTAAATCTTTCTATACATTTTATTTTGTGAAGTGCATTATAATTGTTAAAAAAAAGTGTGTGTTCTTATGTACGCACGTAAGAAGTTCTACTTCTTCAGCGTAACAAAACAAAAATATCTAATAATAATAATTTCAAATGTAAACAAATAAAAAGAATACACACCGACAGTTAACCTCAAATCTATAAACCCACTTAAAAAAGTTTATAATATAAAAAACTACATTTATCACGAATACTCTCTATAGATTATCACTCGCCACCATATATAATTAAAATCACACACAAATATATAAGTACCTTGAATATAGTTATCAGTTCTCACGAAAACTCTAGAGACAATTACCAACCAACTTCATAGTGTCGCTTTTAGATAAAATACACTCTCATAATTTTTCCCAAACGTGCCAAAAGAAGTATAAATTAAATAATCAAAAAAAGAGGATACCTGCGGGAAGCTTTCGCCGGTTTCTTCTCCGTCAGAAGAGACTTCTTCTTGTAAAAAACAAGAATAAGATTTGACATTTGACAAACGAAATTACCTTTCTTAGGTCGAAGAATAAAGATATTTAATTAATTTCATTTCATTAATTCATTCAAAAAGACCCACTCGATCATTGAGTGGGTCTTTTTGAATGACACGTTGAGACGCGGAACACGTTCGTTGTGCACATGTAATAAAAAGTCGCGGACGTGTTACGTCACGAATACGGTGTTAGAACTGACGGATTGACGTGAAGCTTGCCCGTGATGTGTCTGCTGTCGAGTCATGTTTTCCTGGTATTTCCAAACACCGAAAGTGACAAAGAAAAGTCTGGAAATATCTCATAGTCGGGCACAGCTCATTTAAATTTTTTATTTATTTATTCTTTATTGTTAGCTTAAGGTTACAATGGGCGGACTTAATGCCAAGTGGCATTCTCTACCAGTCAACCCTTGTTATGGTGAAGGGTAGTTGGCAGGTACAAAACAAAGATAAAAAAATTAAATATAATAAAATAGTATAATAATAAGTTGATAAATACATATTATAAGAAAATAACAATTTTGTGATGCGGATATGGGAAGTTGTTAATTGTTTTTTGTCCCAGACCATGAACACCTGCAAACGACTTCGATCGGAGGAGGTTACAGATGCGTCGTCGCTCCTGAGGACTAAGCTGGAATGCCTCATAACCTGTAATTATACTTAGCTCTCTATACTTTTTAAACCGGAAGTCAACAGTGGTTGCACCGCTGATTACCGACGGAAATAGCTAAGCCTGTTCAGAATAGAAGTCTTCCACCTATTTGTGTGAGACATATTTATATGTATTTATTCCGTTAGTATGTAATTAAGTATAAATTTAGTATACCACTAATATAAGTTATATAAATTTGTATGTTTATTTAGGACATAGAATATCTTTAGGTCTTGGTTTAGTTAAATTATTTATGTATTTTAGTTTTTTTTTACAACTTTAATATTTTACACCTTTACAATATCTCTCTCGGGTTGACTGGCAGAGAATGCCAAGAGACATTAAGTGCGCCTTTCGTATAGGTACTATATATAGGTATACTACTTTTATATAGGTATTTAAATAAAATTTTAAATAAAAAATTAACAGTACTCTAAACCAACGAGCATGCATGCGAAGATTGATGAAAGTGGAAGAAGCGAAAGACCTATGTCAGGACCGTAGCAAGTGGAAGAAGATTGTCTCTGCCTACCCCGTTGGGAACAAGGCGTGAAAATATACATAAACATTTAATAAAAAAAAACTTTTAAAATATTGTCCACGTTTTCTTTTTCGAACTCAGTATTTAATACCCAAGGTCTTCGGCCTCATGATCCCGTAAAGGTTGAAGGCTACTTCAGTGATGGAGATCGTTCAATTTATTTTAAGTAAGCAAACCGCCTCCGCGACACCAGGATGAATTCCTACAGAGCAAGGTAATGTTTTTAAATGAGGAATAAAAAGATTAAAAACAAATTTAAAAAAGTCCGTCCCACGACCCACACAACTTTGGTACGACGACTTTGGTACACGAAGTGCCAAAATAACTTTTTCGCTGTCAATGTCAAATGACTCGCAGGTCGTCCGGAAACGTGCGCGTGATTCGACCAGCTAAGCGTATCAATCAGAGAACTGAAGTGAAATGTTAATTTAACAAGAATTCCAATGTTTTTTGCCCTTGGGTTTCTAAACACGGAGTGTTTATGATCTGGTGACCTGTAACGCGTGTCTTTGAACCCAGATGAGGCACCAGGGTCCCACGAAATGACAATATCCTTAAAATAGTCATGTAGGTGTCTAACCTAACTTTTATATAATGATTTCTTGTATTTACGCGAACACTAGACATTTATGATGTAACTATTATTTACGGATTTTATCGCGTTTAATTAGATTTTTATATCTCGACGTTTCGGATGCTTAACTGCAACCGTGGTCACGAGGAGACTGAGGTGTTTGGAGTCCTGACATTCTAGTATTTTCATGACATTTGTAGTTGATATTATTTAAAAAAATATTATGTCGCAGTTGTAACATGGAGAGAATTATATTAGACGTCCTCCTGACCGATTTCGCGCAGGGCGTCATCTACGAATATTATCGGCAGTTGTCAACTGCGCAGGACATATTATAGTGCCGTAAGCGTACCCGTAAACAGAGGCAATCACACGTCTTTACCTTTCCATATCCGATGTGACGCTTATGCGATGCGATCCCAGAGAGGGTCGGGTGCAGTGTAAAACACGGGACTCAGTACAATGCGACTAGTCCAGATAACCTTGAACCCAGGGCTCAGTAGTCAGGTAGGCTAAAGGAAGGCTGCGTTGGCCGGGAGATGCTGTAAAACCAAAGAATCAATGAAAATAATTTCATTCACAGCACACATACAGCCCGATGCGTCCTTGAGGCCGCAGGTGCAGACATATGAAGCTGTAAAAGCCAAAACGGCTAACAGCAATAAGTTAATCGAATACATATATGCAGCACGAAGGTAATCAACTTACCATCGGGTGAACAGCTTGCTCGTTTGCCGCCTTTTCCATAAAATAAAATTCAGTTAATTTGAAAAGGACAATCACTTTATTACGTAAATATTATTAATTACAGTAATTAAAGAGGTAAGGAGCAACACAATCAATCTTCTCGCTCGCAGAACTTCCGGCAATCTCACTATATTACCGTCCATTCATCCGCCTACAAATCTGATTCAAATTTTGCGTCCAGGATATTTATTTATTTATTTATTTAAACTTTATTTGCACATTAAATAACAAAAAGGCGGACTTAATGCCAAGAGGCATTCTCTACCAGTCTACCATTAGATTGAACAGTGAAAATGTAAAAGGGTGCACAATAATATTATGTTCATATATATATACTCGAATATTATATTAGACAATACTTAATAATTTTATACTTAGACATACATGTAATTATAGTTGTAAATTATATAAAACACATTACATTCATATTTATATAACTATATATATATATATAAATATACACAATGCATATGTAAACTTAGATGATTTCTAATATTATAAAAGAAAAAAATATATTCTTCAACTGCACTACTGTTGCATCGCTAGGTAATAATCCCAAAGTAAACGCTTGAAATTGCCTTTACTGGTGGCTGTGCGTATACTATTTGGCAGCTCGTTCCAGAGTCTGACAGCATGATGGGTAAAAGAATTGTGTAGTAGTATGTATGATTACTTAATTAGAATATGATACTGGAATCGGTTATATGAAATCCTAATTTGGGATTGAATGACGTGTGTATTAAAAAAGAACACATCGATATATTATTATTATTTTACTTAAATTTAAAATTCACGCTGACAAAGTTACGGGCAGAGTTTAAAGTCGGTAGAAATTAAAAACGTCAGATACAATCTATCAAACGATTACACCGCAACAGAAGTCCAATTACGAGATATCAGAATCAGTATTCGCATATTATGAAAATTACAATAATGTAGGCATTACAAAATAAATCAGATATGAAACAGATAAAAGCAACATGACCCAATTCTCTGAAATTTCACAACACTACTGCATACAGAAATACGAAATCGAAGTGCCCAGTGTGTCCGGAAATCTCGCGCGCCACGCCGCAAGCATGACTGTGACCGGAAGAACGCTGTGCAACGTCATCCAAAGCTTCCCCGTGCTCCTGATACTAGCCCAAAATGCCAATAAATGCCTGAAAACACCTTTCGTGTACAAACCGCCGAGTCCCACTCACGCGCCGGAGTACTACGCGGCTTATGACGTCCTGATACACAGCCTGTTCTTTCACGGCTGCCAGAACCACCACCACTACGATTATCAACCGTACGGTTATGGGAAAAAATGGTCGGACGACTACAGTAGCGCTGTGGCGAAGCCCTGCTACAGTGGTGATTATCCGACGTTGCCGACGCACGGTTATCCGACACATGTCTATCCGATCAGCGGATATACTCAGAACGGATACGACAACCACGGTTCGCCGAGTTACGTATACAAAACAGCGAACGTATTGAATACAAGTTATCCGGAAAACGTTAACGTGAAGAGCCGTGTTAATAACATTAAACAAAAACAGAAAGTAGTCATTCTGAAGTCAGGGCGCGGTCAGAAAAGATCGTCGAAGTTGCAAGGTAAGTATTTTTATATAGATTTGCTCTCTATGCATACACCTTGGTATTACGTTCCGCAGAAAGCATGAACGCAAACTGAGGCTTCAGGTCAGGGTGCTCAATTTAGTTTCAAGGAGCGCGAGTGACCTGGGTTCGGTCCCCGGTGCCGGCACGGTGAGGTAACCTGCACGTCTGAGAAGAAATAAAAAAATATTATTTCGAGGGTATGTGAAGCCCGCCGACCCTCACTGGAGCAGCTTAGCGGGCACTTCCCGCCTCCAAAAACCGTCTCTGATACTCGTATTTGTGGGTACATGCACCAACTAAACACACTTCCTCATCTGCCTAACTAAAGCCGGCATACCTTAAATAGAAAAAATCCCACCGCATATATTATTGGCGGGATGCTGGACGAGTCTGTGAGAGAAGAGTACGGCATATTTGAAAGAATTTTCGTCTGGACCGTCGGTTGACAAGCAGGTAGGCACACCGCGGGCTGGTGAGGTCCTTCCACATCCTTAACAGACAGCAAAGAGCCCACTGTGCAAAGAGCCCACTGTCCAAAGAGCCCACTGTGCAAAGAGCCCACTGTGCAAAGAGCCCACTGTGCAAAGAGCCCACTGCCGGACTGCTAGGCCTTTACCATAAGGAGGATTCGTCATAATCGCCAAGCTCGGCGAGCGGATTGGCGATCTCAGCACCAGAAGCTGCTGCTCGTTATCGGTCTGGTATTTGACGAGATGATTATCTCACCATCGGCGGCTAGCCATTGCGATGTTCAAGGCCCCTTTCCCTTAGTAGCCTCTTATGAGATAGGTAAAAAAAAAGAAACGATAATGAATAATTTTTTTTTTATTTTACGGGATAGGCGGCAAACGAGCAAGCGGTTCACCTGATGGTACGTGATCACCGTCGCCCGCGTACATCTGCAACAACAGAGGTGCTGCACGTGCGTTGCTGATCCATAAGGGTCCCTTCCCTGTGGACTTGTGTGGGCCTCCGGTTACCTCACTCACCGAACGAAACGCAGACGCACAAGATGCCTCTACTTCACGCTGTTATTCTGCGAGGCCGTGATACCAATCCGGTCGAGCCGGCCAATTCGAGTAGCAGCAAAAGCCGCTCGCTCGGCTCCACCACGTTAAAAGTAACAATATATAGTAACCTGTGGGTGTTAGGCGTAGCCTGTCCATAGGACAGTAAAGGGTTTCAACAGGGTCAAGGCCTGTTGCTCGTCTAATTCTCCACCACACGGCGGCTATGCGATGCTATGTGCAACTTAATTACTTATAGATTAATGATAAAGATATTTACGTATTAGCGAAACGTTTATATAGAAAACAAGCTCCTGCCCGCGACTTCGGTCGCGTTATTCCCAAGGTTTTCTTGTAATGAAAAGTAACCAGTGTCGTTCTCAAAGTCCCTGGCTAACTCGCTGTCAAATGTCATTACGGTCGGAACAGTGGTTTATTCGTAACGAGGTAACAAACAGACAGACTATATATATATATACATAGGTCAGGATACGTAAGTAAAACGCAAACAATTAATGTATGTAATATTGTTTTTAATTACAGTATCATACTTTACAATATAAAAATACCACAGTATTCTTTGAAATCTCAGGCTCAATTAACAAATGTTTTAATTACGAAATCTTAGTCAAGTCGATTCGATGACATAAGCGTAAACAGGATACAATGGACAAGTATTTAACCATAGACAATGTATGATTTCAGCTTCATAGCAAATTTAAAATTAAAAAAAAAAACTTAATAGGTTGCGAGTGTTTATTTAAAACTAATGTTTTATTAGCGCCCTGTCTCTCGCACAGCATCCCACCCTTCCTCAGATCGCATAAGCTCAGATATAGATGTGCGTGTACCTCTGGATTTACGCACAAACTGCTGCACAAAGAGCAAAAGTGAACAGAGCGGTGACAGCAGCCTTTGAGGTGCGAGGCGTCTGGTGCTGTAGCCGCCAATCCCCTTTCTGAGCGAGGCGATTCTGGCAGTTCCTCCTAAAGGCAGTTAAAGCTAAGTACAGTACGTTAGGGAATGTCAGGATCGAGCTTAATGATTATCTCTTAAATCTACCCTTCCCTCTAGTTGATAGGCGAGAGTATATACGAATTAACATTATAACGAACAGATCTACACAAGAAATTTAATTTGAATTGAAATGAAATGCTCTGTAAGAGTGAGTCATATCTGTATCCTTATACATTGACCTAAATTCAAAAGTTATGCGCGCACCAATGCATTCGACACGTGGTCGGAGGTCGTTCTAGAAAATGTTCGAGGAATTAAATTTAAACCTACCTTACCAGTATCCGCTACCGTATAGCACAAGGGTCGGAAGGCTAGCTTTTCAATTTCCTATGTAAGCAAGTGGCCTGTATTCGATACAGATACAGGGTACAAAACTGTCAATTGTTATTTTAAGAGCGGAATTTAACATGCGGTCGACGGTGAAGGAAAACATCGCGAGGAAATCTTGCGTGTCTGTGAAATAATTAAAAAATATGTCTTCTATGATATGGGAAATGTACCAGGATCGGAGCAGCTGGGTAGAGTCATCCCCTCTCCCAAGGTCTCTTAAACAATAAGAGGAGGTCAGCACTGTGCTTGAATCGCTTTGCTCAATGGTTAGCGTACCTGATCGCTGAGGCATGGTTCGTCAGTTCGAGTCCTAGCCGAAGACGGCATTTGTGCAAAACACAAATTATTGTCTTTTTTGTGTTGTGTTGTATTGCGTTCAGTGTCTCTGACACAGCATCTGACCCTTCCTCCGATCTTATATCATAAGTTATCGGATACGGGAGGGTTAAGATGAGCGAGTGTCTCCTATTTACGCGTAAACAGTTGATAAGTGGCGACAGTAATCATAGATTAAAATTAAGCTAAAATTAAGTTAGGTGGCAGAGAGAGCCGTGGTAGCCAAGTGGTCAGGGCGCTCACTTGAGTATCATAGAGAGCAAGTGACCCGGGTTCGATCCCCGGTGCCGGAACCACTAAAATTGTTAATAGCAATTTTAAGTGCTGCATTTACCACGTACTCGGCGGTGAAGGAAAACATCGTGAGGAAACCTGCATGTCTGAGAAATAATAAAAAAATATTATTTCGAGGATATGTGAAGCCCGCCAACCCGTGATGGAGCAGCGTGGCGGGCCATTCCCGGCTCCTAAACCCTCTCAGATATTTGAGAAGGAGGCCTTTGCCCAGCAGTGGGCACTTACAGGCTGCTACTTTACTTTCCTAAGTTAGGTGGTTAAACTCGCCCATGCGATGTAACGATGTGCATCTTCAGATAGATTACACTCTTTTGGAAATACATTCGTGATTGCATTGCATCTCAACAAGAATCCAACAAAATTAAAAAGCCAATATTTCTAGAATAACACTATCTAATAGAAATAATATAAATCAATCAACATTTCCATTAATAAAGATATATTACTATACAAGGAAAGAAAATTAAAGAAATCTTGTAACAGATACGAACAGGAACTAGTTTTTTTTTTTATCAGAGAATGCTTTAACTGATTAAGTTATAAATTATCGCGACAAACGTACCGTTAAGTTCCTTCTAAGTTACTCATTGTTATATGACTAATTGATTTATAATGTCATACGGATTACTAGAAAAGAAAATAACAATGAACGTTGTCTATGGTGAATCTATTTTATTCGGAAATGGGGGCAAAAAATTTATTTGTCAGTCTTAGTTATAAGATGCAAAGAAAAGTTAGTTAATTTAAGGAAATTTAGGTCTAATAGTTGTCCATTGGAGGATAGATGTATAAACAATTTACTTACGAACGTTTATTAGCAGTACTCTATGGTGATGGAGTTAAGCTCAGCCGTAAATAGTGCAGATTTAAACTTCACAGACAATGTAAAACTATTGTCATCGTTGTGGAACTGGAAAGTGCTTCGTAGTATAAAAATTATAAAAAGACAAATGTCATTAATGTCATTTGTCATTTTATAATATTTTTTTTTGATATTTATGTCTTGATCCCAATTAGATACTTCATAGATTACAGTAGAGTAAAGTCTGATATATAATAATAATAATAATGATTAATTTATTGGACATAGACAAGTGACAAATTATGTTCAATGAATCCATAGGCCCCCGAACTAGTAAAAACTGTGTTTCAGGATCCATAGCCATATGCTCGTGAAAATATCTCTGGCACCGACAGAAGAACAGCGCTGTAGTTTTGATAACATTACTGTGGCATTATGCTGAGTTGGATGCCGTTTCGTTGCAGCAACTTAATTAATACATTTTTTTTTTGTTATGTTTAATTAACTTTCATTATGTGTTACTTGAGTTGTGGCAATGAATAACGTACTTTTCATTCTTTCTTTCAAACGTCCATGCGGCTCATCTGACGGTGTAAGTGTTTACCGACGACCAGGTACATCTGCACGACCAGAGGAGCTACGGGTGGTTTGCCGGCCTATGAGGACTTTACCCTCACTCTCCCCCTTACCATTATTTCTCCCATCACCCAAATACTCTTAAAGGCCGCCAGCGCACCTGCCTCTCCGCTGGTGTTGCAGATGGACGTGGGTGACGGTAATAACTTACCATCAGACGAGCCGCTTGCTCGTTTGATCTCATCAAAAAAAACATATACTTCCTCCTTACAAGGTTCAAAAACTCTCGGAAGCGATTATTGCTTAAAACCGACTAAGCCCCAGCAACAATGGCACCATTAGGCAATAACGTTAGGCGAGTTCGAGTTACTTCTGCGTCACGCCGGCACTCTGATGCCCCTCGTCGCCGAACCTGTTGATAGAACGTGGTCATAGTTGATAGAAACTTTGACGCGTGGTATCGGCGTAAGAATCCGACCCTCCCTTCCTCTCCATCTGTTACCAGGATAAATGCAGTAGAAATGAGAGCGTTAAGAAGTATGATTGATGTGAAGATAACTCACAGGGTTCGAAATAATGTGATCAGAGAGCGTTGTCGCGTGAAAGACGATGTAGTGACACGAATTGAGACATGTGGAGAGGATGAATGAAAGTAGGTTGACGAAACAAATATATGAGGCGAGTGTAAATGGTAGAGCGGGAGAGGAAGACCTAGGCTAGACCTAACATTTTACGATCAAATCGGCGACGTTCTGAAAATAGGTCAGGTCAAGAGTACTCTAAACCAACGAGCATGCATGCGAAGATTGATGAAAGTGGAAGAAGCGAAAGACGTATGTCAGGACCGTAGCAAGTGGAAGAAGATTTTCTCTGCCTACCCCGTTGGGAACAAGGCGTGAATATATGCATATCGATGACTTGAGAAGACTTGTTTTAATTATTGAAAATTTTCAATGCTATCGCTCGTTGACACAACCTTACTGAGTAAGATACCTTGCGCAATCTGCATCGCGTAGCAAAATTGACGAAATATTGTGTAAACGAATTACAGAAGCAGATGTTTATACTTGCAATATCACGCACGCTATCTCGAAAGGGGATCGGCGGAGTTTTAGATATGAAACAATGTTTTTGTGCGCCGTGTTCACTATAGTCAGCCGATGACAATTCCGAAGCGGTAGGATTTCAATATGTTTTCGCTATCTCTTTAAAATAATTGTTCTTTAAAAAAAAACCTGATCTTCAATATTTGTCCAACGACTATAAATGATTACTAGATGTTAGCCAAATACAACTCTCTCGTACTACAACATCTCAAGAACAACAGAACGTAGAGACGTGATTTTTTTTTTAGTTTTACGTGGGGAAAAGGTGACTGGTTATGTCGGTATCAACATTTAAGATGCTGAACCGATTAAAGCCCATCCCTCCCCTCCCCCACGGTAGATACGCTGTTGGCCCCGTGGCCTTGACAGCTTCGGCCGTAGACTCGCGAGCAGAAGGCCCCCAAGTTAGGGAAACGTGACATATGATAGGTACCTCTCATAACCAGAAGGTGCAAACGTGGAGCGTTTAAAAATAAGCATTAAAGCGGCTTCTTGTTTTTGATCTTATCTATATTAATGTACGAAATTATTTCTTGATCTCTTGTATTTACCCGACTATAATTTATTACTTCTTTATTCCCGACTTTGTAAATTTTGTAAATTTATCACTTAAAATTGCCTTTTTTATCGACTTCGATTCCACCACGGGACAAGTATTTGTATGGAATACAAATAATAGGAATGAATTGTACAGTGAGAGGTAACGTTATTTTTGATAAAAATCAATTAGTTTACTCTCACCGGGAATGATACATAAGTCAACGCCCTGAACGCAAAGCTATCAAGGCTCTTCATTTTAACTAAGAAATAATGAAACAGAATTATATATAACTTAGTTAAATGTTATACAGCAAGAACCGTTAGAAGATCTGTCTTGTGATAACAAATTAAAATCGTACATCACAGGCGACAACTTAAGGTATTTACCGAGAGATGGCGCGCGGCAGTAGGTAATCCCACAAGTTACAACATTGTGAATTCCATATCACATAAATTAAATAATGATAAGTTTTCGGAAGTCCGGTTCTAGTAAGCGGACACAGTTTAATCATAAGTATGGAATTGATCTATACAGATTGCATTGACATCTGTATGTTTGTTCGTTAAGGCGTATTTTGCAACGTTTTTATACTAACCCCCGATCAGAAGGAAGGATTAGAACGTAATGAGTAATGACGAATATGTATTAAATGTCCTGTATGTCCAGAGGATAGTTTCTTCACTTCGGGATCCTTGGCGCGGACCCGACGTCTTTATTATTTCTTGTTTTATTTTAGAGTTTGCGCTATAATCGGAGTTAGTTGCGCTATAATAGAGAGGGTGAATAAATGCCGGACCAACCAAACCCCGGGGGTCCGGTTCTAGATACACTGTTGGCCCGGTGACCTTGACAACTTCGGCAGAAGAGACTCGCGTGCCGAATACCCGCAAGTAATATGGTATTATTGTTCCAAAGAAATACTGATGTAGAAAACTGCTGTACAGTTTAGACGGATGGACAGACGGATGGGCAGACGTCGTAGGCTTGTAGTAAAAACTACTGGTGAAAACGTTTCTCTTGATTAATAATAAGTTTTTTGGGTTAATCAGCATATACTTATTTTTTTTTATGGGAAATGCGCCAAACGAGCAAGCGGTTCACCTGATGGTAAGTGATACCATCGCCCACGTACTTCCGCAACACCAGAGGTATTGCAGGTGCGTTGCCAGCCTTTAAGGGTATTAGGGAGATAGGAGGGAGGGTGAGGAGGGGAATGGGAAGGCGTGTGGGCCTCCGGTTACCTCACTCACCGAACGAAACGCAGAAGCACAAGATGCCTCTACTTCACGCCGGTATTCTGCAAGGCCGTGCAATCAGCAAAAGCCGCCGCTTGGCTCTAGCACGTTTGAAATTTAAAGTATAAGAATATATTTTATGTAATGACATACATAAGTGAAATTAGTTTATGATGGAATGTTCCCTGAGGGGCGGCAGTGCCTAAGGTACAAGGTGTGATGCAACCAATCCGCTTGTCAAGCGAAACGCCCATCTAACCGGCGTGGTAAGTATAGACAAACCCTCCAAGAAATATGTGCCGGCTTGCTGGAACATTCTCAGAGAGGCCCATGTTCAGCTGTGGACTTAAATAGGCTGACGAAGAAGTAGAAGACGTAAGTGAGTATGTTCTGTCGCTAACACTATGGTCAGGTTGCGGTTGATGACAAGACTATTGTCACAGATTATTTTATACCTTAACTTAACATCCTGTGCAGGCCATAGGCTTCTTCCATAAGGAGAATATACCAACATCGTCTATTTGTATATATTGTAAGTATATATTTTGATATTTATATCTTTTTACTTGTTTTATTCTGTTAGCTGTATCGCCTCTATTACGCCCTTCTCTCTGCTTAGCCTAATGGTTAACTGGGAGAGAAAGCCTCTAGGCATCAAGTCCGCCATGTTTACCACTTTGTGCACGAAGCTTAAATAAATAAATAAAATAAATAAACAAGGCAAATAGGCAAGGGGATTTGCGTACGCAGTACCGGGCACCGAGACCTTTACACGCTGTTCCCCGCCGTGTCATCGGCCGGCTTATCCTGCCATCTGTCAGTTTGCGATCTTCGTGGCTTTTTCCTTAGACGCTTCTTACTACCCCCTGGAAAGAAAGGAGGTGGCAGATTCTACTTACTTACCACGTAACTATTGCTTACATGCGTTTTTTTATAAATAATACCAACGCTTCTCACTGCTGTATTTATCACGTGGTCAGCGATGAAGGAAAACATCGTGAGGAAACCTGCGTGTCTGAGAAATAATAAAAAATATTTCGTGGATTTATGAAGCCCGCCAACTCGTACTGGAGCATCGTGGCCGGTCCTTCCCGGCTCCAAAACCCTGCAGTGGGCACTACCAGGCTGCTACTTTAATTTACTTTTATCGTCCCTGCAAGCCCTGTTTTAGAATCTGTAACTTTCGATGCATTGTCAAAAAATACTTCCCTTCTGCCTACTCAATCTAAAGCCCTGGATCAGCTCGCGCGTGATGTAGCGATAACCTGCATAGTGTTGGGGGAAGCTGATGGATGCAGGTGGCTCAAGACCGTGCTAAGTGGAAATCTTTGGGCAAGGCATGATATAATCAGCAGTGGACTTGTGATAAGTTGTAATAATGATGCTGTTGAGATGATATTGGACAGCTCAAAGACAATAGCAATTAATAGACGTTTAAGGAATTGATCTACAATGTACTGTTGCAGAATTGAAATGTTATTATATACGGATTTTATTTGAGCGTTATGATTTCGATCTAGATCGAGTAAAAATTAATAATTAAAAGCTGAAGGTAGCCCGAGGTTAACTGTGATATATATTTGACATGGTGCGGGGTGTTCCTCAGTCGCCCCGTGACCACGGGTGCTGTGAAGCACTCGTAACGTCGGGAACGTAAAAGCGAAAAATCGAACGCGTTAAAATCCGTAAATGATAGTATAATTTCAAATGTGTAGTGTTCGCGTAAATACAAGTAATCATTATGTGATACCAAGATTGTTCACAATTCGTTGCGATGTCGATTCGAATTCAATTTGTAATACAAAAATGAACGAGCATCGTCGTATGCCGCCACTAGTGAGCGGAGTGACGTTTAAATTCACCTCGGACACAGCTTTATATTCATATGTTGGTCAAGATCGCCTACAACTTGACCGGCGAACGTGAACGCGCGCGTTTTTCGGCTAACGTAAACTGCGATCTCGGCCAGTCCCGCGTGTCGACTCGATAATCAGTCGCGTGCTGCAATTGGAGTGTCTAGCGCGTTCAACGCAATGGCAAAAGACGTGTTCGTTTTCTTGTGTGCCAGTCTGTGTTTACAGTTTGCGTATTGTCAATTCGGTGAGTAATGTTATTTGGGCGGTAAAAAATCATACTTAAGTTCATATACTTCACTTATTCATACTATCCGTGATCAGTAAAAAAAAATCAACTCCGTACACAAAACTTTGTGGCGGCAAAGTTGAGCTTATTTAATCTGTGAGAAATCGTTTTTTTTTTCAATTAATCTTTATTCGAAGTTTTATTGCTATTTGCATAGCCATATTATTTTTATTTATTGCATAAATACCTTTTTTTATTATTATAATTCAGTACAGATGATTGTATTATTTTTAACATTATTGTCTTCATTTACGCCAATGTTCAAAATTAGTAAAAATAAACAATATTTAAATTCTAAATCGGGCCAAAATTAATTTTTATTACATTCTAATAATTTTCCATCGTTTATTAACATAACTTGTGGCTTATGTTAATTTGAGCTATCTTTAAACAGGAAATTATCATAATAAAAATCAATGTAAAATTGCGGTTTACATTTGACATGAGATAAAAAATCTTCGTTTTTAATGAGTTTTTTTTTATTAGCAGAATTATGTAACAGAACTGGAAAATACGCCATTTTAGTTTTGTATTTGAACGAATTAATTTTTCTTTTAAAAATATAATGTCTAACTACAAATATGCTACCTAACTGTTGTCATTTATTTAGAACTTACTTAGAACGTTTTGGATTTTATCAATTCTTTAACGATACGAATTAAAACGAAAACGGTCGTATTTTTTATCAGCTTTCGCAATTCGCAAATAGGCTATTTAGCCTTTAGCTTCCTGATAACTGTTTCAATGTAGTGGGTCAATGTAAACTGATACGGGAAACTTACGATAATTCCTAAATTGCAACAAAGATATCGATCAAGCTAATTTATTAATAGTAGGCACTGCGCGTTCCATTAACGCTTTTGCAGTTTTTTTGTACGATCGGCTGTACGTTTCAATTGTGATCATAAAAAATAAAGACATAAATTGTAATGTTATTTAGGACCATTAAAAGACAAAATAAAACATTTATGGGAGTATATGTCGTATTTTAATCGGAACATTTAAATTTTCTTTAATTTTCGGGGAAGCTTAATCACCTTTAGCCTCAAATAAATAATCATTTCAATGCAATTGACGCAGTAACAAGTCATTTCGTCATATTTCTATAAAATTCCTGAGTCTTATTTATCTAACGAGGCTATCTAATTATTGGTGAGTGTTTTCCAGTATTTTTCAAATTATAACACAATAATTAGCAACAGCTTGTGATGTTGTGGCAAGGATTATGTCATCCTGTGACTGTAGGAAAAGACCAATATATTCAATAAGGCAGGGTACAGGTTGCTGCATCCTTTGTATCTAAGTACACTACAATCAATTTTAGTACCTTATTTGTTTTATTTTATTTTTATTCACTAAATTTAGTTACAAAATAAATATATTATTATTATTATACGTGTAGCGAAAATTCATAGTCTATGAATATCTCTATGGTGAAATGAAAAGGAGTTGTGTACAGTATGTCTCTATAATTTCATAGTTGCAAATCATAATTATATCATTTAACCTGACGCCGCGTGTCTATCTATAGGAATCTGCCGGCCCTTTTCTTTCCGCGGGCGTCATAAGAGGCGACTAAGAGAAAAGCCTTGTAAGTCGAAATGGCTACCGATAGTGTGGCATGACAATTAAACATACAAGACCAAAATTAGGCAGTCCGATAGCGGGTAGCAGCGTTAAAGGTGCGAGGTGTCCGAATATGCTATCGCTAATCCACTTGCCGTGCTTTGCGATTGTCGTAAATCCTCCATATGGGGGAGGCCTATGTCCTGCATTGCAACTATTGGCAGGCTGTTAAGGCAGGGTAACCTTTAGCCAAAGCCAGAGGTCTTTATAGTGTAAGGCCTATTGCATATTCGTTACATATGTTCATGAATTTCGACCACAAATAAATACCAGGCGACAACTTACAAATAGATACTATACTCATAGTAAGTTGTCGCCTTGTAATATTGACCTGACAATCGCGCGGGACATGTTATGAAGTCTTGAACAATTTTGGATTTATGATGGGCAAAACTAATTCTCCATATTGCAGTCAGTGTAACATCATAGAAGACGTACTTCACATTACCATGGAGTGCATACGGAATGAGACTCAGAGACGTACTGCCTTATCACGGGACTATAATGTCGGTATTTGTAACAGTATTCTGGCATTCCCTGAATCCGAGAGTGCTAGAATATTGTTTCAAATTGTTAAATTGGGGCTAAATGACAGGTAGATTAAGTTAATTTAATTATGTATCAATAAGATGTAAAATGTATGTATGAACAATGAGGGTGACATGTTCGGTACATACGAACAAACCCTCCATTAAATAAAGATAAAAAAAAATGTTATGAAGTCAAAAGTTTGAGAAAACACAGGGGCACCCACTTGTCTTTACATTTACTTATCCGATGCAACGCTTAGGCGATATAATAGGTTGGGGTCAGATGCGATGTCGGTCAGACACCGTGCGCGACACGATAAATATTGATTTCGGTTGCAATTCGAACCCAGCACCCATGGCTCGACAATCGGACGTAGCCACTGATTCACGTGGAAACACGCGCGATAACCATGCATAGTATAAAGCGCTTTTGTTATTAACTATAAAATTATAAATGTAATCGATTACAAAACCAACGCGTGTCTAATTATAATAAGTCACAGTTTTCTATTGGCTATAGTTTTGTTATGATATTAAAATGTTTTTGAGCAATTCCCTTCGATGGGTAATTCAAAAATATTTTCTACAAACGACAAGCTCGCCGGCACACGTTGCGACCTGCTGACTAACGGACTCTACTAGTTGCTGGTTACCGACACCGAACTCGGCGACCCGCCCGCCCATCGTGGTCGGTCAAACGTTCAATATTGGGAAAATCTGCTTTTGTCGGCGCTTTCACCTAAAGGTCCGTGCCTCAGCCAGGACTCGAACAGGGCGCAGACGAATCGTCTTGTGTGATACGGTTGTCTGGTACTTCCTTTCATCCGCCTCTCCATTATGACATTACCTTATCCTCCCAATCTTCTATCCCTGCGGTGGACTTACGCTACCCGTGACGTTCTTTATCTGTTCGTATGCTTTATTAACACTTTCTAGCCAAGCGCTCTTAATATTTATCTCAGTGGCTAAAGATGTATGTGGTCAGGCGTTATCGTGATCAAAAACCACACCCTTTCAGTTGATCAATTTCTTGATTGAGCTTTATCAGCTGTTTGCAGTAGAGATCCGAATCGACGGTTATGCCCTGCAGCAAAAGCTCATAATGAAAGATGCCCTTCCAATCACACCATACACAGAGCCTTAATTCAAGTTAATCCGGGTTTCGCTAGTCTGTGGACCTCGAATTCCATTCCACCATGATCTTATTCGCACGTTCTTGTAGTAGATAATCCACTTTTCATAACCACCGATCGATCTTTAAGCAATCAAATAGTCTCAAACTTCTCCCTTTGATCCAGTCGTTTTGGACGTCGAAAAAAAAAAAAGAAAAATGGCGGGAAACCGGTTTAGCTTTTTATTTCTTTGTTTTTAAAATGTTATTTACGTAATAGTAACAAAACCAGCCAGATACGAACAGTACAAGCCAATAGATTCAACTGCAACTTTTTACTTATACGAACGAATTTATGTAGATATTAGACTAGAGGAGAGGGGCCAATAGATTTTGTTACTACGAAAAGGATACAATTCACACTATCTGATACGTTTCGTGAGTTCATCTAATCGTTTTAAATTCGCGAGTAGTTCAAGTGCGACGGATCAACACAAAAACGTTGCGATTGTACTTGTGTCGTTCTCGTTTCGCAACGCAGCTTAATTTTAAACTATTCAAATCACCGGTAACGCGTTTTAGTTTTTAGTATAGATTCGTGTAAATAAATGGGTTTTATTGCTACTCAATAACTAGATAACGTATAGATGTTAAATGGTAAAATCGATTTTGAAACACACGTGTACAACAATACCAAGCTCCGTCAACCATATGCCCATTAATGGGGTGGTCAGAGGTCTAGAGATGTTAGTAATTATACGTATGTCTATTAGTATTTTGACACAGACCGATTATAAATAAACTCACTGTAGTTGAAGAGTTTAATAAATTACCTCTAAATATCCTTAACAGAGCCGAAGCAGTTTGGTGGTCAGGGCGCTCACTTTAGCGACCTGGGTTCGATCCCTAAAATTGTTAATATTAATTTTAAGTGCTGTATTTATCACGTGCTCGGCGGTGAAGGAAAGTATCGTGAGGAAACCTGCATGTCTCAGAAATAATAAAAAATATTATTTCGGGGATATGTGAAGCCCGCCAACCTTTCCGGCTCCAAAACCCTCTCAGATATTTGAGGAGGCCTTTGCCCAGCAGTGGGCACAGGCTGCTACTTTAAGGTAAGATAAGGTTTAGGACTTTAATGCTATTACGTCTAGATAACTATTACTTTTTACGTACTTAAGTTCAATTTGATTTTAATAAGTTGCAATGTTATAATTTTAATTCAACTTCTCGTTACTATCATAGGATTCTTTCCTCAACGCGAAGATCGTCGTTTCAATGCTTTCGGAGCAGTCCAAAACTTTCTCCAAAACCAACGGAAAACATTGCAAGCGATCCTTCATTTTGGACCTGACAGAGAAAATCAGAATAGACCGGGAATAATAAATGGACCTTATTACGACCAATACGGAAGACCGACCCGTCCAAATAACGTATACCCTTACAATGATTATCCAGAAAGGGATTACAACAATGGAAAAAATGTTGTATTTGAACCTAGTGTAACCAACGATCCATTTGAGGTCAGCATAAATCCAAACAGAGACACCGATACCAATCCTAATCAGGATTACGGTATAGAGAAACAAAATGATGAATATGCTATAAACGTCGTAGAGAATGCCGATACCAAACCAGATAATGAACAAAATTTAAGTGGTAATGTCAATGGTATCGAGAACACATCACCAGCTGATTTCAGTGATAAATACGATGATAGTGGTGTACCAAATAATGTATTTGAAAGTGGTATTAATGTACCAAATGTGCCAACATCTGGATTAGAAAATAGTAATAACGGGGTTCCAAATGATCCGTCGGCAGGATTCGGAGATAGAAATAATGGGATCCCAGATGTTACATCCACTGAAAACGAAAACAATAACAATGGAATCCCGAACGTCCCACCGCCTGGATTGGAAGACAGTAACAATGGAATCCCAAACGTCCCACCACCAGGATTCGAAGATAGAAACAATGGAATCCCAAGCAACCCACCCGTTCCAGACACATCGCTGACGACTCTCCCACCGCTAACACCGGTGCCGCCATCAGCATCGCGGAACAACTTCAACTTCGGAAGCCATGGATTGTTCTGTAATGTTTCTTTCATTTTATTATTGGGAATTTCTGGTAAATTTGTCACTAACACTTTTAATTTACGAGTGTGTTCGAAAATTAGTGTTGCGATGTGTTCGAAATTAACGGAAATGGGAAAGTAACATTTAACTGGCTTTAAACATTATTGACGATATTAAATATTTAGCGTTATTTAAAAACACTGTCTTTTTTATGGTAAAGGGGGCAAATGAGCAAGCGGCTCACCCGATGTGAAGTGACTACCGTCGCCCACGTACATCTGCAACACCACATGATATTTGGGTGATAGGAGAGATGATGATGATGGTTTGGGGAAGGAGATGTGGGCCTCAGCTACCTCACTCACCGAACGAAACGCAGAAGCGCAAGATGCCTCTCATTCACGCCGGTATGCTGCGAGGTCGTGGTACCAATTCGGTCGAGCAGCGAAATAAAGATCTTATTAAAACGATATTGAACGACTACGTAACTGGCACTGCGACTGTTTAAACTTAGACGTTTTATTCTATTAAGCTTTAATTTATTATAATATGAAGAAAAGAACTATGTCAACGGCACGCCCTTGTTACAAGATAATTTTTTGCTAGTATCTTATTACTATTTCTTCATCTTTTAGAAAAATCGATGAGCTTACAAAACGTGGAATAAAATAGTCATTATATTTAAATTCTCTTATTAATATAGACTTGAAATGTTGCAGGTATATTTAATGATAATTAAAAAACAAAACCCTATAACAAAAACTTTTAAGCTTAACTGATTTTGATTTCTTCTATTTACGCGAACACTACACATTTATAACGAAACTATTGTTTATGGATTCTATCGCGCTTAATTAGATCTTTATATCTCGACGTTTCGGATGCTTAACTGCAGCCGTGGTCACGTGGAGACTGAGGTGTTTGGAGTCCTGACATTCTTGTATTTTCATGACATTTGTAGTTGTTATTATTTAAAAAATGATTATGTCGCAGTTGTAACATGTAGAGAATTATATTAGACGTTCTCCTGGCCGATTTCTTTCCGCGCAAGGCGTCATCTACGAATATTATCGGCAGTTGTCAACTGCGCAGGACATATTATAGTGCCGTAAGCGTACCGCAAACAGAGGCACTCACACGTCGTTTCTGGTGCTTTGTAGCAGCCGTTTTGGGCACCGAGTCGTTTACTGTCCTGATGTCATGTTGTTGCATGTTTCCTATGCTGTCATGGTTAAACCCGGCTACCGTCAGATTTATAATTATAAGTTTTTGGTCCGACCTACGCAAAACTAGCTCAAGGTATCTTAAGGTCCTACAGTGGTATGCATGGTCTTGGATTGGCATGGCAATTTTATAAGTATCGGATCCCAAGCAGGTGGCAGCACCCAGCCATCTTCTCTATTGAAATTAAGATATTTTTTTTATTACAATAGCTTCGCGAATCATACCTGGTAGGATACGGTGTTCTTCTGCGAGGATATGTGGTCTGTCAAATCTAATGTAATGGCAGGGGCGATCCAGGATATGGTCACAGACTGCAAATTTCCTAGGGCGCCTATGTTTTACATCATCTATGTGTTCCTTGACGCGGATTTTAATTGATCTTTTTGTTTGCCCTATGTAAGAGAGACCACATTCACAATCAAGCTTGTACACTCCAGCATCTTGTAGAGATGATAGAAACTAACTAACCTTTCTCGGAAGCTTGTGATAAGTTTCGATCGAAGCTCGCTTTAAAATACATCCGATCTTGTCCATGACTCCTCCGATATGGTAATACGGACAACTTTTTTGTTACTCAGTACTGTATAAACTCTGACATCATATAGAGGCAAGAAAATCCTTTTACACGATGAACACGTGTATAATATATGTATATTTAAGAATATTTACACATAGTTAATAACAAAACACGAATTTTTATATTACGTAAGTCTTTCATGTCATTCTTCCATCTGAGCCATAGGTTAGAATAATTGATTACCTCTATATTTTACTAATGGCAATACCTATCACACTTTGGCCAATGTAATAATGAAACATAGATAAAAAAAAATTGATAACTCGAAATCAACTTCTTCTATAATCCGGTCGAATACTTTAAAAAATTCTGACTACTTTATGGATTTATCAACAGCGAATACTTCTTAATACTACCGGCATTTGTTAACTGAGCAAGTGATGTTATAGTGCCGTAATGTAAGTAGTTAGGTTAGGTTAGGTTAGTACAAACGTAGAGGCACACACTCGATTCTACCTATCCGTATCCGATGTAACGCCTATGCTATAAGATCAGAGGAAGGATCAGATGTTGAAGTATTTAACTGTAGAACACAAAACTCTTCTTTGCTTCTACAAATGTTTCTCATCTTGTTTTATTCAAAACTGGACCATCGCACCGCCTTTGCACAGTAAACATGTATTTTTCTTACGGCTCACTTTCTTCCCGTGGGTGTCATAAGAGGCAACTGAGGGAAAGGGCTTGAAAATCGCAATAGCTACCAATAGATATCTATATTTTTTTTTTTATGAAAAAATAGACTTGCGTTTGACCTAAATCTTCCCCGATGGAAAGCGAAGATGTGGCCTAGGATGGTACACGCTTGCCTAGATGTCTGTTCATTCTGGCCTTGAAGATATATGTATTTGATATATATAAGCCCGGAAAAAAATTTCGAAAGAATACCAAACCAAAAATAAGAAGACCGATGACGTGCAGCAGCGTCTGAGGTGTCAGCGTTCAATCCGCATGCCGAGAGTGGCGATTATGGGAGAGGCCTATGACCTATGGGCTCCAGTGGAATATCTACAGGCTGTTAAGGAAGTAAGTATTAAGTAAAAAAACTGCGGTTGCCAACCCGCTCGCCAGGCGTGGCAACTAAGCCAAACCCCCCCCCCCCCCATGATGAGTCTTTGGGGGAGGCCTATGTTCAGTAGTGGACTTCTGATAGGCTGAAATGATGATGATGATGATGTAGGAAGTAAGTTAGTAGGTTTGAAACAATGAAAGAGTTACTAAATCGGCCCTGCAGTTGTAGAGATTACCCCATTTACACAAACTTACAATGTTTCTTTATAATATTAGTGTTACAGAATTTGGTGCAGAATTTTCTCACCGCTAAGGTATCCCTTACAGGTGATATTCTGCGGGTCTTCCTGTACAATCAATTCTCTGCCTCTTCCTGCACTGGTCGCTTTCCGTTCTCTTCATGTTTACAATTGCTTGCAAATCAACACTGCATGGTATTCGTGACAAAGAATCAGCGTTAGAATGTGTCTTTCCTCGAATGTGTTCAACTTCAAAATCGTACGCTTACATCTATTCAATCCAGGTTGGCAACCTGTCTTTCCTGGTCCCGCAATCGCAAAAGCCAGTTCAAAAATTTGGGACTTTACAGATACTTTCTAGAATGTCGTAAGGTCTTCACAATCGCCAATCTCTTCGGGTCACGCAATAACTTGGCCACTTTTATCTAGATAGAGCTCCTCCTACTCCGGTGTTACTTGATTCTGTGTCCACTCTAAATTCTCCTTCAGTAACAGGCTACCCAATAATTGGACTTTCGCATAGGAGTCTCCTTAACTCTTTAAAAGCATTATCGCTATCTTTGTTCTATTTTGTTCCGTCAACTTGTGCAGGCGTTTTCACAATATCCGTGAACGCCGATACGCTTCGTTTCGGACGAATCTGTCTCAACGTCATTTCCAAAAATCACATGTCCCAAATATGTAACTCGCTGTATGAACAGGCGACATTTAATTTAATTTAATTTAATTATGCGCCCTACGGAAGTCGTCAAATTGTTAGAAGTTGAAAACTACCGACATGTCTGTACCCACACCCACAGCTGGTAATATTAATATGGATTGACACATTTATATCGATTAACATAAATACGAAATATTGTTTGCGGTTTTTAGACACACACTAACCGAATATATTACAGGAAAAAGGTGTGGTTAGTAACAAGTAAGATTGAGTCCGGTTATCTCTTTTGCTACAACTGACGTGTTTAACCAATTACGATTCTTGGATGTTTGTCTACGTATATACGTATAATGTCTTCTGTATATGTTAGAATATAACGAGTAGAAATGTTTACGGTTGAAACAATACTTGTGGAAGTGAAGGAGATAAATAAGACATATTTTAGTACGTTATTTAGGTTTTGGGGTCGTCGTGCGTTTGCATTACCTGTGAAACCTCAAACGTTTGAGGTAATGGCCGATATAATTTCTTTAGTAATCATAAATATCTATGATTTTTGGTCTCTGTACGGAGTCCTATTAATAAGCCCACGCCGTCTATCCCTCCGTCCGACCGTTTATATATCCTTAAATGGCTGAATCTTGTGAATCACGATAGGTCATCACCATCATCATCATTTCAGCCTATCAGAAGTCCACTGCTGAACATAGGCCTCCCCCAAAGATTGCCATGAAGCTCGGTCCTGACATCCTCCTGCATCCGTAGGTAGCCGGTTGAAATTCGGAAAGATGGAAATCCAGACAAATAAAAAAGAAAAAACAAAAATTAAGTGGTGTCCCACACAAGAAACGTGTTTTTCTGGCTATTCTTCTATCGTAAAACGTTAATGTTGAATTGAAACTATTATTTACGGATTTTATCGCGTTTCATTTTTGTTTTTATATTCTCGACGTTTCGATTGCTTTACAGCAGCCGTGGTCACGGTGGGATGGGGTGTAGTGTTCGCGTAAATATAGATAATATATAGAAACGTCAAACTTGACGTGCTCATAGTGTAAACTCCAAAAGTAAAAGTACATATAATAAAAACCAGACAAGTGTGAGTCGGGCACGCACTGAAGATCCCGAACGGAATGAAAAAAAAACACTAAGTTTTTGTTAAATAATAATAATACATAACATATCCGTATAAGCATGGAGCCCGTGTTGCGAGAACTCGATTAGGACTTGGGCGGTGAGTTTATATGGTAACTACCAGTGTCTTTGCCGAGTGGTAGTGGTAATACAAGCGTAAAAAAATGTACCAACTCCTGTGGTAAGCCATGGAAATCTTAGGGTCACCGTCGACCAACTGAGAGCGGTATAACCTCTAATGCTATAAAATGCGGCCGGATCAGAAGCAACAGCGTGTAAGGTGCGTGGAGTCTGGCACGACCTTCGCCAACGCGCCTGCCAAGCGTGGTGATTATGGCAAAACCATCCTTTGGAAAAGGCTTACATCCAACAGTTGTCGATTTAAATGAAATTTTCACCACCGTCCAACGTTTTGCATTTCTCAATTTGAAATTTCTCCAACTCAACACTTTCAGCTTTTTTTTTTATCTATCGGCCTTCTTTAATGATAGGACGCCAGTACTGTATCACGTTAATTAAAGAAACTGAAACCTATATTATAAATAAACATTTGTTATTGAATATGAACTGAATGATTACTTTAAGTATAGAGGTGACTAGAATTTCTCACGTTTTCAAGACACGTGCATCGTAAGTTTGTATTTTACCATTAAAACACCAGAGAAGAAAATCATAATAAAATATACATTATGAAGAATAATTCCTAACTTTGGTGAATATTTACACATATAATATATATGAGTATATAAAAAAAAACCAAAAAAGTAAAAGGTACAGGGATGTCATGTAACTCACAGCAATGATTATTGCAAAGCTTGTCGCTTTATTCGAACAACAGCCTAACTACCTAAAAATGTCCTACTAAGGGCAATGCGTACCTCGGGCTGATGTGGTGCAGGTCGTACTCTCTGCTAGCTAACAATCAAGGCTCCGGCGATCAAATGATGGCGGAATACCCATCCGAATTCATCGAAACAAGTGATGCTGCCCCCAGCATCACTAGTGCCTGGTATCACCAACCCCTTTCCCCAGCATGGAGGGTATGGACAAACATTCCTAGAAACATATACCGGATTTTGCAGGCGCTTTCTTGAAGTGGCCATATGGCGTACGTTCAGCATCGGACCAAAATAGACTTGATTAAAAAAATAGTTTACATATCACGTCATATAATCAGGCAACGTCAAGGCTCTCTACCTCGAAAGACCCCTGTTAAATATCTCTCTAGGTACTACGCAAAGCTAAGACCACCTTTATCCATCGACTTACCCCACGCTTCGGCTCGCTGCTCTCTTAATAACGTGGTAGAACCAAGCGGCGGCTTTTGTTGCAGCTCGAAATGGCAGGCTCGACCGGCCTCGCAGAATACCTGCGTGAAGTAGAGGCATCTTGTACTGCAGTCCTCATGGGTTACGACACATTTGTAACGTTCTTCGGTTGAAGTACTTTGCAGGTGTCCATGGGCTGCAGTAGCCACTTACCATCAGGTGGATTGTCAGCTCGTTTATCATTCAATCCAGTATAAAAATCACCAGAGCTTCGCCTGTCATCCAGCAAATTTGAATTTCGAGAATGAAGGTGGATGTTCCCTTAGCAGCACGTTATAATTAAAAACAGTTTGATACTAAAACGTTTTTTATCCAACCCTGATGTCGAATCTCAAGGTGAAACCGATTTTAAATCTTATAATATTGAATTAATTACTTGCGTTTTTGTACAAGTTCATGCAAAAATCAAGGAATAAAGAAGTATAATAGGTAATAAATTGTACGCGCCATTTTGCCAATAATTGGTTTAGGAAACACGCAAACCCAATTATATTGGCATATTCTCTTATACATAACATACGTTTCCTGTTCAAATAGGCTATATGAATAAACTACATTATAACAAAACAACTTGAACCATCCAAAACATTATTTTAGCAAAGCTAACTAAGGCATTCACCTAGATCGAAGTTCGTCACTGAGATTTAAAACATACGTGGACATTCGAATAGCACGGAAACGTTTTAATTTCCAAGCATCGAATTGCGCATTAAACGATTGATAAACAATGAATGAACGTTTTTAATGAGCGGTCGAGAGTCCCGCAAGGTCGACCACTAGGTCCGCCGTGTTAAGTGTACTTGAGATGTGAAACGAATGAGTAAACTTAGGCGTCTGTCAGACCGATGTGTAATTATTTGTTAGGTTGTGTAATAGGTAGCTGTTGCAATCTTTATTATGTAAACATTTGATGAGTTGATGAGAGGATATTCTGCTACTTAATTAAAAGTGATGTCGATATTTGCGTGTGTGCGAGCAAATAAGCAAAAAACTTTTTACAAAGGGGTTATTACTTTAATCAAATTTAAAAATTGAAATTTGATTAAATTTTGAAAGTTACGTAGGGTCTGTAAGCATCGAATTGGTAAGAGATAAGTAAAGATGGAAGTATGGCAATAAAAAGATAGAAGAAATAAGTAAAAATAGTGTGCAAGCGTGATAGAGCATTATTGTAATTGAGATAAAAGAGACAATAAGTAGTGTGATTAATGACGAAAATTAGTTTCATAGAACCTTATTAAGTATTATAATATAAAGGAACAATAACCTCTAGGAATGAGTTGATCCTAAGATCTTTTTAAAAGTTGTATTGTAGAATATCGTCATTAAAAAATAAAAGGGGATGCTACCGGAGTTCCTTTAACATAATGCTGGTATATTGAAAAAATGAATGACATTTGATAAGTGTAATGTATGTTTCTATGTCGAAGAACAAAGATTTTGATTTGTAAGATAAGTACAGTAAGCACGTATATTTTTGGGCACTGCCAACTAGACCAGTGATACCAGGAGCGTCTAAGTTATAAGATCCAGGTTCGGTACAGGAATCGTCAATCCACCTGTCAAGCGTAATGATTACTCCAAAATTAGATAGGGATCTATGGCCAGCTGGGAGCTGTTTGGAGTTTGGTTATCAATATGAGCCATGGTAAGATAGTGAAATAGTTAACAGCGGTTTTTAATGCTGAATTTACCATGTGCTCGGCGGTGAAGGAAAACATCGTGAGGAAATCTGCATGTCTGAGAAATATTATTTCAATGACATGTTTAGGCCGCCAACCCGCATTGGAGCAGCGTGACGGATCCTTCCTTGCTTCAAAAAAACCCTCTCAGATATATTTGGAAAGGAGGCCTTTGCCCGGTTTACTTTTTTTTAATTGACATGCGGGTAATGGTGACGATGTCCTGCAGGCCGATTTCAACCGCAACAACAACTTCAGATTAGTATCGACCGTAGATGAATATATTATAACCATATAACGCAAAGACGATGGGAAATACACACAGTTGTGTGTTGTGGATACATTTGTATTGTATTAAGTTTTATTTGTACTCCGTCAATGAAGTGCTCAGCCACTTAGTGGTTTCAACAATGGCAACACAGCAGCAATAGACAATTAATACTTTTCCGTACATTCATTGTCAAGACAATAATATAACTAACGAAGGTCCTTTTTTCCTTTTCTTATTTTTTAAACAATTTCATCATCAATTATGACAAGTCGTTAATATTGTAAAATAAATGTCAAATAACTAACTATACTCGTCCCGCGCCGGTTTTCTGCTATTTCGAACGTTTAATGGGAACGTGAAGAAATCTCTTTAATCTTAAAACTAGCTAGATAGAGGCCATGATTAAAGATGGAGAGGGCTGAAGTCCATCGACGCTGATACGTTGATGAACTTCAGATGGCCTCGTAATATTTTTTTGCATAATTCATCATAAGCGTCTCAAGTGTCGCAAGCTGTGCATAAATCACATCTATTGAGTTAGCGGTCTAAGCCTCGCTCGTTGAAGTGATCACGTGGTCAACGTGCAGCGGAGGCTTTCAACTCAGCCTCTTCTACAAGATATTCCTTTTAATTGAAATTGGTGAAAAACGATCGAACACCTCATCTCATGGGTAAGGGATACTGTAGCCCATGGACACCAGCAAACAACAGCAATCAAAGGTTACAGACTACAGCGTTGTCACATCAGAGGACCGCGTCGCAGACCGTAATATTACCAGCTCTCTTCGAAACACTACAGTTGTTGAATTCTTTAGCGGCAGAAATGTCTAATAAATAGGTCCTGCTCTTATACATAGCCTACCCAGGAGACTGGAAGTGTTTCGAAAAATTTAAACGTTCCCATTAAAATATTCCCTACGTATAGACAACATACACCAGTGATAAAACAAGATTTGTAATTAGGGGGCGCTCGCCCCCTAATTAGGCCAGCGCGGTGCTTTCCGAATCGCCAAGGTCCGAATATCCTATCCTCAATGATTCGAAGCGTAGGCCGAGGGCGCTCTCGTGCTGAGGCCCGTGTCCAGCGATGCAAATAAAACTTGCTAATGTTACAGTGCGGTGTGTAGGGGTGACATTTGTAATATACAAACGATGCTATAAAAAGGTTATCTTTGCGTTTCTTCATTTTTAACATTTCATATGCAATAGTGATTATAAGATGTTGCGCACAACGCTTTTGGATTTCTATTTGGCGATATAGAAATCATTGGGAATAAATCAGCCTATTGGCACCTACCTTACCTTGACAGCGTGTAAATAATCCACAGCAGGACATTGGCCTCTCTCACAAGGTGAAGGTTGCCATAAACACCACGCTCGACGACCGGATTGTCGTGCGCTGTATCAGACGTTGCTCAACTTTGGTCCGGTAACACGTGATGGTTCTGGTATATTCGGTACTATATACTAGTTATGAACCTTGTGACTGATTGGATAATGCAGAAGTCACGTGATCCGTCACGATCGAGGTAGAAACAATTGTTACGAACTACTGTTTCATATTATATACCGATACAATTTTTTTCTTTGCACACAACTAAAACCTTGCTAACAACAGAAATAAATAATTGGGCATCAAACATTTAAAACCTGTTTGTACACTTATGCACACTGTAACTTCAAAAGCTTCTTTCAACTTCAATCATTTCTATGGTGATGGTTTTGTTTGTTTATTCATTTAACCCGGTGATTAGGCTTCTTACAGAAAGTTTTAGGAGCTAAAGAGCCCACAGCGCTTTTATGGATCGCGGGGGTTCCCGTTACGTTTTCATTCACTGCGAAGCGTTGACCTTCGTATAGAACTCGGTTGCCATGCTTACTACATATTTCATCAATAGCACGCGCCCTTTCCTTTATTTTACATACAAGATGTAAACGAGCATGTGGCTCATCTCATGGTAAGTGATTACCGTCGCCCACGTACAACTGCAACGTCCCTTGAGGATATTTGGGGAGAGATTACCTAACTCATCGAACGAAACGCAGAGGGACAAGGTGCCTGTACTTTACACCAGTCTTCTGCGAGGCCATGATTGTACCCCAGTCGAGGCGGCCCATTCGAGCAGCACCTGCCGCTTGGCTCTATCTTGAGCTATCTTATGTAATAAAGGCTTTTTTTTTAAACTAGATAAAATTATTTTCCCTCATTCATATCGGGAGTTGCTCGAGGTCCTCTTCATATCTTTCCTTGTCTGTTACTGACATCGTCATGCCCGTTCTCGACCACGGTGACAACTTCTGAATACTATATTTAGCTAGTTATCTACCTTCCTATACTAACGCTTATACGATAAAGTCGGGGTGGCAGGGTCAAATGAAGTGTCATAGTCACGTAACACAACCAGACTCGAATACTAATCATTTGAGTGTATGACATATATCGGAACCCAGGACCCGTGGCTCAGCATTCAGGCACGCTAACCATTGAAACATGCTGTCGTCTTCATGTCTAGTGGATAGGTATGTGAGATCTTTTACCTCTCCTTTACCTGATCATTTTCACTTCGAGAAAGTCGCCAGAATATTAACGGGATGGATCATCATTTTACTCCTTCTCTTCCAAGAGAGCCGGCGCTCTCTAAGAGCCGTCGGGATAGACGTATTTCTATCGCTAATTAGCAGTGCAGGCACTGCTGTCTTCCTGATGGAAAGGTTTTTTTTCTATAGAAGAAGGGGGCAAACTAACGTGCGGCTCACCTGATGGTAAGTGATCACCGACGCCCACGAACATCCACAACACATGAGGAGCTACAGATGCGTTGCCGGCCTTTAAGGAAGGAATTGGCAATTTTCTTGGAGGTCCCTAAGTCATAGCTGTTCGGAAATACCGCGGCGACAGCTGATTCCACAAAGTTACAGTGCGTGGCAAAAAATAAAAGTAAAGATAGCCTCTCTAACTATACTCATAGGGTGGAAGGCATAACATCTTTAGTGCTCAGAAGTCACGACGCATCTGTTCCCTGCGACTTGACCTTCTTTCTACAATTGAAGTGGTTCGCAGGTGTCCATGGGGAGCAGTAGCCAATTACCATCAGCTCAGTAAGCTCCTTTATCATCTCAATCTATTTAATTAAAACAAGCCTATTTTTGAAGCCTATTGACATTCATAAGCATATTAACTAATAGTCCTTACTTCCCACGCTAATGCTGCCTCACCTGTTCCAGCTGAGACATGTCAGACTCTAGACGGTGGCGTAGGAAGCTGCATCACCGTGTTCCAATGCCAGCCATATCTTAAGTTGCTACAACAGACACAGAGCAACCCGGCTGCTGTCCAGGCCTTGAGGAAGGCTCACTGCGGTTTCGATGGCAACAATCCGAAGGTAAATGATCAATCATTTTTATTTATATGAACTCTAATAATAAGGTAGACAGAAAGAGAGACGTTTATTCACGGCTTAAGACACAACACCTGGTGTCGAAAAAAACATTACTAAAATAACTTATAAATTAAACTCATAGTATCTTGAACGAATAAAAATGTGTTACAGGTGTATAACTAAGTCTGTGATGCAACATAAGGCCGCGAAATGTACTGGACTCTTAAATAGTCGAGATTCGATAAACTAAACCCCCGACTGTGATAATCAATTATTACGAATTATACTATTAATACGAGCAGTGGTAGCCTAGTGGCCGGGGCGCTCATTTTAGTTTCATAGAGCGCTTGTGAGGAAACCTGCATGTCTGAGAAATAATAAAAACATTATTTCGAGGATATGTGAAGCCCGCCAACCCGCAATGGAGCAGCGTGGCGGGCCATTCCCGGCTCCTACGCCCTCTCAGATATTTGAGAAGGAGGCCTTTGCCCAGCTGTGAGCACTACTTTTATACGATTAATATTACATCATTACTATTAAATGAATACGCTGATTAAATGGAGACAAAATGTAATGCATGGTTTTATTTTTGATATTATATAGATGTAAAAAATTTTTTGAACGTGGTTGAGCCAAGCGGCGGCTTTTGCTGCTGCACGAATGCTTCTGCGTTTCGTTCGGTGAGTGAGGTATCCGGAGGCTCACTCCCTCTTCCTTCCTCATCCTCCCTTCCATCTCCAAAATACCATTGAAGGCCGGCAATGCACCTGCAGCACCACTGGCGTTGCAGATGTCACTGGGCGACGGTGAACACTTACCATCAGGTGAACTGCTTGCTCGTTTGCCGCCTTTCGCATAAAAAAAAATTTAGTGTTCGCAAGAAACATGTAGAAAAGTGCATCATCATATGTGTGTATGAAATGTTGGTACTGCAGAACAGTACCAACATTTCAATGAAGAAGAGAATAATAAATGGGGATGTCCAGGATGCAGGTGTAACTTTACTGGAGGAGACAACACCAATACACCGCTTCGACGGATTCCCTGAAAGGACAAAACCTTTACGTCGTCTATTTGTGTGAACGGAAACCGAAGAGATCGTCGCAGTTATAATATAGCGAGAATTATGGAGGAGATCCGAGAGATCCAGGAGATCCGTCTGGAAACGATCTCTCGGCACGATGATCAGATGACAGTGTATGCGCCGGTTACAAAAAAGATTTATAAACATCGAAACTGAGCTATGCGAGGGAAAAAAAACATTATGAGGGTAGTTCAAGAAAATGCAACTGATAAGTTGGAAGAGCGGACGAAAGTACTTACACATAAAAATTAACATTGGAAAGCCACTTTAATAAGGAAGAATTAGTATTATTTTCCAATATATATATATATATATATATTCACGCCTTGTTCCCAACGGGGTAGGCAGAGACAATCTTCTTCCACTTGCTACAGTCCTGACATACGTCTATCGCTTCTTCCAATTTCATCAATCTTTGCATGCATGCTCGTTGGTTTTGAGTACCATGCCAATGCAGTGAAGCGAAATTAAAATACAACGGTTAAAAATAAAGGACTCGAGAAAAAGTGGGTAGACGCAAAATCGTCTAGTTTGTCATGAAGTGATAAAAACACGGCATCAATGTAGTGTAAAGAAACCGAACTCGAGATTGAAGTATTTTAGTAATGAATCCAAGAAAGATTGTGTGGCCACGAAATCGGCAAGATTATCGGCAAGATTGATAAAAGCACATTTTCAATAAGTGAAAAAAAATATAAATTCGGATTTAATAAAGATAATAGCTCAGGGCACTCACTTTAGTTTCATAGAGCGCGAGTTGGTTTCGATCTCCGATGCCGGTACCCCTAAAATTGTTAATAGCAATTTTAAGTGCTGAATTTACCACGTGCTCGGCGGTGAAAGAAAACATCGTGAGAAAAGAAAAATTATAAAAAATGTTATTTCGAGGATATGCGAAGCCCCCCATCCCGCACGGAAACAGCGTGGCAGGCCCTTCCCGGATCGCCTTCAATATTTGAGAAGGAGGCCTTTGCCCAGCAATGGACACATATAGGCTGCTACTTTACTTTTTTTTATATCGTTCGAAACCACACCCAATATCAAAATTCAATATTAATTGCCCCAATTCACTGGTAAACATATTTTTCCATAAAAACTTTCAGGAATATCATGTATGAGATGTTAATGTGTTTTACGTTCCGTCCCTCGTGTATCTGCTAGGCTCGTGTTACCTCCTCTTCAAACTTCACTGTTAGGATATTTCCAGTGTTTTACCACAGCACAGTACAATATACAGACGAACAAAATAAATCCACAGTAAAGCTGTTGAAATGTTCCACTAGAACGTAAGAGACCATAGTACGAAATTAGATGAACTCTGGATGGGGAACTTGAACAAGAAACCACTTAAAGTTCCGATTTCTTAGCCATTACGGGAACTGACTCTAGCGAATCGATTCAAGACACTGAAGTAATCCCAACCGGATACAAAATTTTAAGATGCCATCGAGTGGATGGGCAGAAACCAGGAGACGCTCGTCTCGTGGCCACACCGCGCTATGAGCTGTGGCCAGTATCTACGACGAGTGACGTCAACACCGGTTGTGGTGTGTTTGAACTGGCTGGTGCTTTAGTTAATAGACTTTTAGAGAGAGAGAGAACTTTATTTGTGGTATATTTAAGAATTATATTTATATTTTTTATATGTGTCGTTTACATACCACCAGTTAGTTGTGATCACGAATATATATTATTATTCAGGTTAATTAAACAATCATCGTCATCGTTTCAGCCTATCACAAATCCACAGCTGAACATAGGCCTCCCCCAAAGATTGCCACAAAGCTCGGTCCTGCCACGGGCCACCTGCATCCATCGACTTCCCGCAACAATGTGCAGGTGGTCACACCATCTTGTGGGTCCCACACCGCGTTTACCTGCGGCTGCCACTCGAGAACCTTTTCCCCCAACGGTTGTCACTTCAGCTTGCTGATCCTAAAGGCTATGTCGGTTACTCTTAGTTCTGCCGAAACAACGAGCATAGACCTTTCCATAGCGCGCTGAGCATCTGAGCATCTGTCAGCTTCCTCATACGGCCTGCAGTGGAGGACCAAGTCTCGGTTCCGTATGTCATCACTGGCAACACAATAAAACAATACTGTAGTAAATACAGTCAGTGTAATACCAGATTTCAATTTGTATTCATGCTCTACTGTCCTATAATTATTATGAATAATTTGTGACATTCTCTGAATTTACTAAGAATAATAGAATAGGCAATTCAAAAGCCGCCAAGCGGCGTTTTTTGCTGCTGCCCGAATGGGCCGGCTCGACCGGGTTGATAGCACGGCCTCGCAGAATACCGTCGTGAAGTAGAGGCATCTTGTGCTTTTGCGTTTCGTTCGGTAACTGGGATAACCGGAGGCCCACTCCCCATCACCCTCCTCATCCTCGCTCCCATTTCTCGAATACCCTTAAAGGCCGGCGACGCACCTGCGGCTCCTCTGGTGTTGGAGATGTACGCGGGCGACGGTAATCACTCACCATCAGGTGAACCGCTTGCTCGTTTGCCGACTTTCCCATAAAAAAAAAATTTAGTATTAAGTACATTTGATAGTGAATAATCGGTGATAGTGAAGCTGGTTCGTCGGATAAGTTTTGAAATTACAACGAGTGAGGGAACAAGGAAAATCAGCAAAAGACTAAAAGAATCTCGAACATTTTAAATAACTACTGAACGGAAGAAAATTAATGTTAACCAATAAATAAGTCAGGCTTGTGGTGACCGATACAAAGACCGACATGAATACACGATATGGTCGGTACGTCACCGGTGGCTGGTGAATTTATGGTATTTGATCTCAACTCCTATACGCGACGCGACACTTATACTAATTAATGCAATGCAACTAACATTTTTTTTTTCATCTGTGGCCTTTTGTATCTGCGTCTAATCTATACTTACAATTGAGGAAATGATTAAAACCAATGTATTTTGTTCTACGCTGTCTTGAAAAATAAGGACGCACCAATCAAGGATCCATAAAGTAACAGTCTGTAAGTGCCCGCTGCTGGGCAAAGGTCTCTTTCTCAAATACTAGTATCAGAGAGGGTTTTGGACCCGGGAAGGGCCCGCCACGCTGCTCTGGTGCGGGTTTGCGGGCTTCACATATCCTCGAAATAATATTTTTATTATTGCTCAGACATGCAGGTTTCCTCACGATGTTTTCCTTCGCCGTTGAGCACGTGGTAAATACGGCACTAAAAATTGTTAATAACAGTTTTAGCGGCTCGACCGAGTTAGTACCACGACCTCGCAGAATACCGGCGTGAAGTAGAGGCATCTTGCGCTTCTGCGTTTCGTTCGGTGAGTGAGGTAGCTGAGGCCCACATCTCCTTCCCCAAACCATCATCATCATCTCTCCTATCACCCAAATATCATGTGGTGTTGCAGATGTACGTGGGCAACGGTAGTCACTTCACATCGGGTGAGCCGCTTGCTCATTTACCCCCTTTACCATAAAAAAGACAGTGTTTTTAAATAACGCTAAATATTTGATATCGTCAATAATGTTTAAAGCCAGTTAAATGTTACTTTCACATTTCCGTTAATTTCGTAACCGGAGGCACACTCCCCTCCTCACCAAAATCGTCCCTTACCCCTCCCATCCACCAAATATCCTTAAAGGCCGGCAACACGACTGCAGCTCCTCTGGTGTTGCAGACGTACGTGGGCAACGCTTACCATCGTCTGCCCGCTTAGCCAGAAATAAAACATCTCTATACATATCACTCCTGTCTCCCTATTCGTCGCTGCGTTCGAATCCATTATAATTAAATGTTCTTTCTGTTAAAGTAGAAACCATAATAATCGTGACCACGTCCAACAGAGAGCGATTATTAAACCTTTTTTGTGATTAAAATTTTTTTTTACGTAACCTCCGATTAAAAGAAAAATCTTTAGTAAAGTATAGTAGCAGCCTGTGAGTGGCCACAACTGGGCCCAGGCCTCCTTCTCAAATATCTGAGAGAGTTCTGTGTCTTAAGTAAAAAGAGAGTAAATAAGTATTTGTTTTAATCTTTCGGCGTGAGACGTTTTCTAGGTGATACCAATCTCTTACACTATTCTGCCAGCAATCTGCAGTGCAGCTAACCATTGTGTCCCCTTATGGGAGGTACAGAGAGCCAGCGGTGCGGGCCATGAGGCCTCCGTCTTAACCCTAACAGGGGACGGCGCATCTGTAACCGTCTTCGATAGAAGTTGTTTGCCGATGTCCATGGGGTGCAGTTGCTGGTCGACTGTTAGCTCGTTTTTCATCACAGACATGTCGCTTCTAGCGTAGCGATGCTGATGTCACGATTAATAATCAACAGGTCTGCTGTCCAAGACCCAGTATACCCAACAGGCCGCCTACAGAAGCACCAACAGACGCCCCCACTCGGGCTCCGTCCACGGAAGCACCACGGCCTTCAGCGAAGACTCTGACCGATGGTGATTTCGTGAGCGCCTTCCCGGAGCCTCCGGTGTGCGGCGTCAGTAACGCCTCGTTCACCAGGGTGGTCGGTGGCATTGATGCCAAGTTAGGTAAGTCAATACTGCTATTGTCTGATGATTATGTCCTCCTGGTAGATTTCGACCGCGCCGGCAACTTTCGAATACTGTTGGCAGTTGTCAACTGCGCAGGAGATCTTACAGTGCCTACGAATGTAACGCAGCAAACACAGAGGCACTCCTACGTCTTCACCTACCCGTGTTTGCTGTAAGACTAAGCGATAAGTTCGGATGAAGAGATGTAATCAGACAGAGAGCAGAGAGACAGAGGCATGTTACGCAACACAACACCAAACCAAATATGTTTTTTTTTTTTGCACAAATATTGACCTCGGCTGGGATTCGAACCCAGGACCCAGCAGTCAGGTACGATACTAGCTTGGTAGTACGCGATTGTTATACTTTACAGTGTGTCTAAACATTAATGGGTATTCCCCAATCCATATCATATACTGGTAGGTGTCATAAACGTGAACGAAAGAAAATGATCAAAAATTCGTCTTCTCCGACAGAGGGCGCGGTCATCGTCATTCCCGACACCAGGCCACTTACTATATGAGAAGAGTTACCATAAACCCTAAACCGTGCCGACATTTACCAAACACAACTATAACTTCGTTGTACATAATAGTCCAACAATTTACATTTAATTATTACTATATTGAGATCTGTTATTAATGTCATTTGTTCTTTTTATTAGTTTCTGTTATTTACATTTCGATATCAATTTGAGACTTCATAGATTACAGATTAGATATACAGATAGATTACGGTAAGGTAAAGCCTGACCACTGCTCGCGAAGCTATGCATGGTACTGATAGAATATCAGCGCTGTGCGCATGCGCATGTGGTAACACTACTGGAGCATTACGCTGAGCGGGATGCCCTTTTATTGTTGCAACACAATAAATCCTTATTGTTAATTAAGTTCCATTGTGGGTCTTAAGTTGTGGCAAGGGATAAAGTGCTTTATGGTTTTTTTTTTACTCTCTCTTTCCTTCTTTGTATATACTGACTAATAAATCAACTTTTCACTAATGAGATTAAAACGAAAGGTTAAAAAACTGTCTCGTTGTCCCTAAAGGTTCAGATGCAAAGTGAGTTGAAAGGATTTTACCTCTAACCACCATGACCAGGGTTTCTCACACTATTTTAGGTAAGAGAGCCCTTTTCTAAAATGATCTGATACCTCAGACCCCCATAGACAAGTTACTTTAAAAATTCTCTCTCTGTCTATTTTCTCTTTCTATCTATTCTATTCTATCTCTATTTTTTTTTTATTTAAATACATTACGTGTGGTTAAGTGAGTAAACTTATATCCTACTAAAATATTAGTCATTCTTATAACAAGTTGGTACACGTAACACGACTTATACAGTACCTTGAAAACTTCAAATAAGAACCTGTTGTTAATTAGCAGGGGTCGATTTTTAGACCTCGTCGACCCCTGGGGTGGACGGCTTCCCTGGGGTGAGCTTATATTTTTGACTTTTCGCTACTTGTATTATGCAATAATTCCTTAGGCGATTTCCCCTGGATGGCGCTGCTGGGGTACAAGGGGCGCCGCAGCCCCGCGACCCGCTGGCTGTGCGGGGGCTCGCTGATCAGCGCTCGCCACGTGCTCACCGCGGCGCACTGCATACACGGCCACGAGGACGACTTGTAAGATATTTTTTTTTTTCAAATAATACTATCAATGCTATTTATCAAGTACAGCTCGTGTCTGTTATCCTTAGTCTTAGTTGTGTCGAATGGCGGGCTCGAACTTACGACGTCATGTTTCGTAGTCTTCACGCTGACCCTAAACTTTTCTCCATGTCTCCAGCTCACCTGCGGACGTTCTCTAGATTTTTTTTGTTATCATTGGACTGTGGTGACAACAGGTTTTAACAGGCGTGTCTTGGTACCGCATCCATTCCTAACCAACAGCAGCGCAACCACTGTTGTGTTCCGCTTTAAAAGGCCTGTACAATTATAGGCTGTGAGGCTTTACATCTTAATCCACTGGGGGTGATAACACATCTGTGCTCTGTGCTGTGGTTCTACCACAAAGAAACAGATATTCCATTGTTGGTACGTCTCTCCCACTACCATAATCCCCACGTTTTTACGCACTGTATACGCCGCAGCTCGTGCGCTGCTGTGGGTTATCGGCGTAAGAAAACCTCCATAAGGATCGACTAGGGGTAAAGCTTTCAAAATGGCGTCCGACAGATGGCGGATCATTTAGAGTCAGTGCATTACCGACGAGGGTGTTAAAACTCACATCTTGTAACATACTATCCGATTGAATTGCAGAGTTACGTAATTTTTAAGGAACATTCGATGCACGCGCTCCGTTTACTTTGATATGCAATCATTTGATATATACCTTATCTCATTTGTCACCGCTCTTTATTACTTTGTCATTATAATGACAATGAATTATATTGTCATTGAATAGCGTCTAGTCGGCGAGCTGGTAGTCGTGGCGAGATGAGAGAGATGGCGATTCGAGGCGAGCGTCTGCATGTCTGAGAAATATTATTTCAAGGAAATATGATGGCCGCCAAGCCGCGTTGGAGCGGCGTAGCGGACCCTTTGCGGCTCCAGACCCCTCTCAGATATATGAGAAGAAGACCTTAACTACTTCTACCTGTTCAAACTCCAAGACCAAACCATTCATAGACAGCAGCGCTGGGGTTCAAGCTATTGCGAGTCTTCGACACCCTGCCCTTCCAAAACCTTCAAATATGCTTGATTGCATAAAATGAGACCGATCTTTTTAATGGTATAGGATCGACCAAAATATAACTTTCACCGTCATTTTCCGATCGATACAACCGCCCAGCGACAAGAAGATTTTACGTAAACCGTTTACGAGATGTCCCTGGTGCAGTGTCTCCAGACAGTCCGAATTAGATTCTAATGCACGAACGGAGGTGTATCCAGATGAATTATGGATTTGTCAGAGCAACGTTTATCAGCTCGTAGGATGCACTATAAACTAGAGAGTTTGGTTTTTGGGGGAAAAAAGATAGCTACATTCTCCTTTTCAGACAATTTTTTATCGTTATTTTTGGTCCTATCGATTTCGTAGCTCTCGATTGTAAACACGCGTGGAATCGTAAACAAAATTCCACAAGGCTAATAACTATAAGTCAAGCCGAGCAATTATAATATCATTATAAATGATGAAGTACGTGAAGATCGCGTAAACACTTAGCGAGTAAGCAATCATATTTACCATACTTATCATTAATCATTAATCATTATGAACACAAGTTAATGAATAATATGTAAGGATATAATTTAAAAACTATTAAAACTTGAGACAAGAATACCGGCGTGCAGTAGAGGCATCTTGTGCTTTTGCGTTTTGTTCGGCGAGCGAGGTAACCGGAGGAACACTCCTCCTCCCCATCCCTCAATCTCATCGTTCCTCCCATCCCCCAAATACACTTAAAGGTCGGCAACGCACCTGCAGCACCTCTGGTGTTGCAGGTGTACGTGAGCGTCGGTATACACTCACCAACAGGTGAACCGATTGTTGTTCACCGAACAAAACGCAGAAACACAAAATGCTTCAACTTCACGCCGGTATTCTGCGAGGTCGTGGTATCAACCCGGACGAGACGATGGTCTACTTGTTCCGTGGGTGACGAAATCTTCGAATAGCATGACCTCCGTCAGATGCCAGAATTACCGTCTCCAATAAAGAGCAAGTGTCAAGTATCAAGCTGGAAATGTCCAAACGTGGGTAAAGAAACCTCATTAAATATTGTTGGGTGGGTTTTGGAGTCGGGAAGAGACCGTTGCTCTCGTCACATGCTCGAAATACACTTAAGAATCTATTCCGCCATCGTCAAAAACGAGATAAATTCAGCCATTTAAATACGCCATTAACATTTAGTGGTGCCGGCACCGGGATCAGAGCTCGCGACACGCTCGTGCTTTATATTATTATAAATTAGGCTACCACGGCTATATTACAAAGTAGGTATTACTAATTATTTTACTCTCTGGCCGCTGTATAACGCGTGCATGAAGGTTAGTTTATGGTTCTAATGCTTCGCTTACGTCATTATGAATATGCTCAAGTTGAACGACACCCACACACATACACAGAGAGAGAGAGAGAGAGAGCTAGAGAAAGAGAGAGAGAACAGAAATCCTTTTATTTGTTGTTTTATTTGTTCGCGGGTTTATCTTACGCAATAGTTATGTAAAGTTTAAATTTCAAAAAAGCCCCTTTGAAATTTTTGAGGTCGTTAATTTTTCCCTTTTTTTTCTTTTTTTTTTGCCTCTGAAACTTAATTTCGGTTTTTTTTTCTCATTCGTAACCATTCCTGTAATGTGTCGAACTTAACTTATACATTTGAGCTCAGTCGGATGAACGATACGCGAACGCATAGATTCTTTAAACAAACAAATATGAATATCCGTATTTAAAAAAAATATTTTTAGTTTTTCTCTTACTGTACATAGATAAACAAAATTCTACAATATTATGGGGGTTCTTTTGTAGGGTCCTTTCGAACAAGTTTTGAAATTAATAGTCTAATACAAATGGCGGGAAAATCTCCAAATGTCAAAGAGAGCAAGAACTTCGCTACATACTGCGTGCGATCTACATAAGATTTTGAACATTCCTTCAGATCATCTGTCTTTTTAGAATTTTGAGGTCGTTTTTTAGACTTACTAAACTTAGTTAGAATTACTCTAATTTTTTTTTATTAATACAAAGTTAAAAAACAGTTTAACTACTTTTAAAACACATTTCTTTTTCACTAGTGATTTTTTATTGTTTCTTTCGTACCATTTTTGCGCAATGAATACCAATTAAAGATACTAACACTTCAGTTGTGTTTATCATCGTGTTTGAATATCGGAACTATTAAATATAATTATGCTAACCTATTTAAAACCATATTCCCATAGTTTAAAATATAAATTCAAGCGAGCGTTTCAGTCTCTATTATTAGAACTGACTACCGTTCGGTTTTTAGCACTATACTATTAACTAGGAAGTAAAAAAGGATTCATCGCAACAAAGCTAGCTATGACCGCTGTGAAATTACAATTTATTGTCTATTAATAACACATAAAGCGTTCATTTCGTTAATAATAGGATCCATTGCTTGTAAACGCGACTGCATAGGCAAAAAGCCAAGGCCTAGAGTGTAGTTTTTTTTTTATTATTGCATTAGGATAACAAAGGAGCTAACAGTCCTTGACACGTCACGTTATGGGCTAAGTTAACTAACTCATTATAAACACCTCACTTTTAAAGAGTGCTTTTCTTTATCTGCCAGTGAAAGCCCATGGCTGGACTAAGGCGTTTCCATGAAAGCGGCAACTAAAACTAACAAGCCATGCTTGGAACCCTTGCCCATACACCACGCTAGCAAGCGAGTTGATGAGCGCAGTATAGGTAATGCCCTCGCACCCCCATCACTAGTCTGTTGTTTAGTCGTAGATGGTTTGATATTACACCAGAGTATCGTCTGTTAGTCAGTAGAAGTGCATTGCGTGCAGGTGAAGTGAACATTTGGCACAGAGATCCTACTTCTAACTGTACTAGCTGTAGGCAATACTGTACATGGTGAAACGAAACGGCGTCTTCTGTTGTTGCTCGAATGGGACGGCTCGACCTTGGTGGTATTAGGACCTCGCAGAAAAAAAAAGTGGAGGCATCTCGAGCGAGGTAAGCGAAAGCTCACTGCCCCTCCTCCAAACCTTCGCCCTCCCATATCCCAAATATATATTTGGGATGTATACGCCAACGCACCTGCAGCTTCTCTAGTTTTGCAGATGTACGTGAGCGACGGTTTCCCATAAAAAAAACCCCAATTCACCAAGGTCGAATATGAGCAAGTTAAAAAAATTTAATGATAGGTCATGTTTACGCGGATTTAAATTGGGCAGTTAAAGTTCGAAACGGTACGGTTAACACGGATGTATATCACGCCAAATAGGTCACTTATTATCTTTGTTGTTCCCGCCATGATACACGTGGCTAATGTTCGAGGCATTGTACTTACTCAGAATACAGGGATTTTTTTTTTTCGTTTTACGTGGGGTCACCGAAGGCGGTGACTGGTTATGTCGGGACCAGCCAGCATTGAAGATAGGACTGAAAATAATTACCGACTAAAACCCCCCACGGTAGATACGCTGTTGTCCCGATGGCCTTTACTGCATCGGTGGTAGAGATTCGCGAGCAGAAAGCCCGCAAGTTAAGCCTGGGAATAAATTGAAATGTCATTAAGAAAATAGCCAATTGTTTAGTTCGACAACTTGTACCGGTTGTTACAAGGTGATGCTTATTGTACGATACATAAGAGTGCTTGAAGACCGATTATTTTTATTCGACGTCAAAGAATAAGAGTTTTTAATTCAATATCGATAATCTATTGTTTTAATGCATATTCGCCGATTAATCGTTTCGGAGATGTCACATGTAATTTGGTGAAGATCTGACAATGCACTTTGAAGAAACAACGTTACCTTCGTTATATTATCGATATCCTTGGATAGACCTCGAAGTAATCATTTATCACAACATGTCTATGTTTCTTTTTCATCAAAATGTGTCGGTCAGAAAGAGACGCAAGATGTCGGGGTCATGAACCGAGTGTCATTTATTTATAGTTCTCTGTTTTAATAATAATTTTGTATTGAAGTGAGTTTTATATGGAATGTTCTACGCTCGCAAGCCTTTCAGTCTGGGTCAAAATCGGCCTGGATTATTATGATAACGATGTTTTAAAATTCCAGATATCTGGTGCGCCTCGGTGAGCTGGACTTGGCGAAGGACGACGAAGGCGCCACACCAATCGACGTGCTCATCAAAACCAAGATCAAGCACGAAGAATACAGCCCCAAAGCCTTCACCAATGACATAGGCATCCTCGTACTGGATAGAGAAGTCACGTTCACAAGTAAGCAGACATTGTCTCTTCTTTTATTATTAACACGCGTCGAGTTAACAAACTTCTTATCTCAAAAACACAAGGTTTACATTTTAATGAAGCAGCTTTTCGTTTATGATAATTATGTACATGATATTTTGGTACCGGCGTAATCTGGATCTCCCTTCCTTCTCATGGGTTTTCTTGAGAGGCGACTAAGGGAAAAGCCTTGAAAACCGTAATGGCCACCGACAGATGGTGGGATCACCATCTCGGAAAAAAAAAACCAAAATTAAGCAGCGTCTATGGTACGAGGTTTTTGATACTGCGAACGTCAATCCCCTTGACGTGCGTGATAATTAAGGCAAATGCTTTTTTATGGGAGAGGCCTATGTCCTGCAGTGGACAATTTACAGGTCATAAGGGTGTGGAAGAGTCTGATGGGCTAACAGATTTTCTAAACACGACTTCTTGATAAAAAAGACTATAATTTTTTTTTGAAAATGCATTTCTATGTAGAGGATCTCTAATTTTTCGTTAATATGCCTAACTTTTTACAGACCTCATCCGACCAATCTGCATCCCAGTAGACATGGAGCTGAGAGCGAGGAGTTTCGTCGACTACAACCCCATCATTGCCGGATGGGGCGACACGGAATTTCGTAAGTACCGATTAAAAAAAAAACATTACACGTATTCGAAAATATGAATAAGAAGGAGTTAATGGAAAATGAGAGGCGATTACAAAGTCGCAAGTAGCGTAATTCTAACTATGTTTACGTTAAAACTTTAAAATTTCATTATTTATATATCGCCAGGTGGTCCAGCAGCAACTCTCCTGCAAGCCCTGCAACTGCCAGTGGTAACGAACGAATTCTGCGCGCGAGCGTATGTACAATACAAGGAGCAGAAAATCGACCAGCGAGTACTTTGCGCGGGATTTGAAAATGGCGGCAAAGACGCCTGTCAAGGTGACAGCGGCGGTCCGCTCATGCAGCCCATTGTGAGTTTTTTTTTTTATAGTTTTACGAATAGACGTTCGTGGGCAATGAGCAAAGTTGTTTATGTTTACCCGGGCTTGAAAACTGGTGGAACACGTCACTGACGATTACAACAAAACGGCATTAAGAAATAGAAGGAGTAAGTTCACAATTGAACCTGCAAAAGGCGGCATGTATTTTCTTGAAAGGTTTGCTCATACTTGCGATATCCGGAAGGAAACTGATAGCGCAAAGTATTAGCCAGCTGGAAGCAATAAAGTTCAAACCAAGTAGCTCCATATAAACTACAATATTGTCAGTTCTACGAACTTTACGAGCAAAACGCAGGAGAAGTATAGTGCTGCAAGTTTACGCTAAATACAACGACACTCCTGCAACACTCTCGTCTTCCCATGTGCGATAAAACGCTAAGTCAAAGTGGAATTCTAATATATATTCAGTTGACAACTTCCGGATACGGTAGTTGTCAACTGCGTAGGAGATATTATAGTGCCGAAACTGTACACTTAAACACAGAAGCACTCACACGTCGCCTTATGCTTTGTAACGCTCATGCAATATGGTTGGAGGAAAGTTCCGATGTAGTGTCGAGTCTCGAGTACACAATTCACAATTATGAACTTCGATTGGGATACGAAGCCAGGACCCACTGCTCAGTACCTCTTAGCCAAGCGGTCTTCGAAACCTCGGCTAGATTTTATACGGGTGTAGTCGATAATACAGATGTAAATGGCAATGATTTAATTTTTAATTTCAGTGGAACTCCAAAAGTTCACCACACATTTCTACCAGATCGGCGTAGTGTCGTATGGCAAGAGGTGTGCGGAGGCCGGATTCCCAGGTGTCTACACCAGGGTCACGAGTTTTGTTCCATGGTTGGAGGAGAAGGTGCTTGGAATAGTCTGATGTGCTTAATGATGGACGAACTTTGAGGTTGTGATAGCTTTTGAGTTATAAGGTTAGTTATTTAAAATGACAATATAAGGTAAAAGCCGTGTGGCATTTTAATGTAAGATATCGATGTTGCACATTGAAAACAAATAGGTCACATAACTAAATTTTGTAAATCATTCACTACATTTGTTGAAATATTCTTTTCTAGTGAAGTAGATAATGGAAGCTCGATGTAATAATAATAGTCTTCTTTTTTCTTACTTTTATGTGTATGTTTAGCTTGAGGTGTTCAATTCTGTCTTGGACAGAATTGATTTAAAAACTCTAATTTTTTGTACGAAAATAGCAAAAGATTGGTACAATTTCTTTAAATAATTTTCTATAGTACAAATAAATATTATCTATACATTGAACATTTTCAAATTAAATCTCTTCTCTGTAAAGGAAGTTTGAGTTAGGGTTTATTTTTTTAAACAATTTAGAATTAATTTCATTTACAGTTTCGCGATAACAAATAAGACGTACCTGCCTTTAATACCTAGTTTAAAAGTTACAACACTATCAACTGTACCATCAAATATGCTTAAGATATTTTGTATCCACGAATCGTTATTGTATTTATTATTATTTAAAGTTAATATTTTTTTAAATTATTTAATTATTTGTTGTTTTATTAATTATTTATAACGCAGCAGTTTTATTTTAATTATTTCATACCATAGACAATGTATTGTAAGTTCGTGCGACAATAGATTACGTAATAAATAAGTATCAGAATCTAAAAAAGATTTATTTAAAAAAAATTACTACCGTATTTAAGACAACAATAGACAAAAATATAAGATTGTACATACAACATTCTTTAAATAAAAAGATATGTTGAAGTGTTTGTTGTTTGAAAATATTTTTATACGTATTTATATTTTGCTTATAACCATTTACTTCATAAGTCGCTATTTAACATTTCCATAGATTTATTGGCTCAAACTTTTCTTTTATTAAATTTCGTTATTATAGTATAATTAGAGTTTCGCTCTTTAATATCGATGTCGCAAGTGTTCATGATTTAAAAATTCAATACAAGACCAGAGATCGACTTTTTTCGTTTTGGTTACATCAGTACCCAGTAACTTAATTTTCCTATATCAAGTTTGTTATTCATATCATAATATCATTTCCTACGTAAAACAAGACATTGAAAAGTTATAAATCGTTTTAAACGTCAGTCTTTGTTCAAAAAAAATTACATTCCTTGTTTTATCAGACTCGATCATAATGGAAACGAATGAAATTCCTTGACATAAAAAATTTAAATTTCGTTTGACAATTGTCATTTATTTAAAATACCCTTTCACAGTGTTTTTACAGTGTCCTATATTCTCAAATATTATAGTCAGAAAACTTACACACAAAATTACAAAATTAACATAGCTTTAAATGAGCTCTCAAAACTTACACTAGTATTATCAAGTTTTATTTTTTTTTATTAGTGTTATACTTACTCTTTTAAAAGTATTTTAATTGTCGATGAAGATGATTACAAGTTTTATTAAGGATTATTAATGTTCACCATCTGTCAATAAAGTATTTGCGAATAAACATTTTGTCGTTTAATTTTGCCTTAAAGTAGCAGGCTGCCTGTAAGTGCCAACTGGTGGGAAAAACCACCTTATTAAATATCTATTAGGGTTTTGGAGTGGGTAAGGGTCCGCCACGCTGCTCAAGTACGGGTTAGCGGGCTTCACATGTTCTCGAATTTTTTTTTTATTGTTTCTCAGACATAAGGATGTTTTCCTTCACCGAACAATACGTGGTAAATTAACCCTTAGATTACCAAAGACAACCCTAGATTTTTCCAACTTGTAGAAGTTTGAGGCAGTCAGCTGCTTTGCAACCTTATTTAAATCCTGTTGCAAAATTTTTTCATTACAAAACATAAAAAAAAATTACCCACAGCTGGACACGGTATGCTCTCAATTTTGAACGGGGATTCCAGCGCGTGCTTAATAGTAAACTTCGGACGATTGAATTAAGATATTATTTTTATCCATACAGTTTTCCTTCACCGCATATAGATTGTTCCTACTCCGACTAAATTCAGAGGTTATGACATAATTAAAATATATATATATACAAAACATGTTTAATGAAGCTGTTTTAGCAGGAACATGGGCATCAATAGGAACTAGAAGTAAGTAGTAATAGGAATTATTATCAGCAGAGGAGCGGCCGGTGGTATTCAAAAGTTGTCTTTGTGCTCGATATCGTCTAGGACATCATGGCCATCATCGACACAACAATATACTTATTCCATAATAATTTCTTGCAACGCAAGCACTCCACATTTGAAATGTATCTATTATTTACGGATTTTATCGTTTTAATTTTTGTTTTAATATTCCCGACATTTACAGCAGCATTCGTTAATAAAAATATATTTCGTATTATGCTCAAAACAAAAAAAATAATAATCATTTTATATGGCGCGGGCCCTTTTGTGCACCCTAGACAGGTCGTTCTAAATGAGCCTGGTATCATAGTACAGTGTACATGTTAATAATTCGAATAAGTTTATCTAACTTACCTTTTTCTATCAGAGATGTTCTAATAAAACAACGATTTATGCTTTGTTATTTTATTATACAATACAATAATTACCAGGACAACAACACGGTTTATAGTCAGTAACGGGCGAACGCCCAAAAGTTAAAGCTCTTCTAAACTCCTCGCACCGTCGACTCGATTGTTGCTATCGATATGATACCGATGTAAATATCGATAATAAGTCACAATAAAAGTGTAACGCAGTCAGCGAATCGAGTATAACAAAACAATCTTATTTCCACCGCACAGTACTTTCGGTTTGTTCACGGTACAGTCGCAATGCGTGCAATGTATACAATTTTACGAATTCATTTTCCGAAATTATATTAAAAAGCTATGGAAACCGTATACATGATAGTTCTAGACTTTTCCACAACACCATCAGGAGTCCTTTACACATATTAGCATATGATTATCTTATCATATTTCTATAATCATTGTAACTGTACACATGCTAAACGATTGCCATAGAAATCGATTACATAAATACCAGCAGGCAAAGTTATTACACTAATAATTAAAAAGCATACACTGAGGTAATGAAGCCACTAATTACACCGACATTATATAATATACTTGGTTCGTATGTATTAGAAAATTTCAAAGTAAACGTAAAGGTGACAAAGTCGGACTTATTATTACCTTGGACGGATTGATAGCTTCGAATTCGTGATTTTATTGCATTAAATTAGCTTGTATTAAATCCCGACATTTCGGGTGCTTTATAGCACACGTGGTCACCGGGGGACTGAGGTGTTTGAGGTCCTGATGTCATAGTTAACTCGCCTAGCGTCAGCTTTATAATTATAAATATTTGGTTCGATCTACGCAGACCGAGTTCACAGTGACTGGAGGTCGTGCTGTGGTATGCTTGGTTTTGGATTTAACCTTATTAATAACCGAATCCCAACCAGATGGTAGCACCACATTATCTTGTCTATTGAGCACAGAGACAGACAGAGATAACAATACCTCGCTTAACAGTTATGTACAAGAGCCAAAACAAGCCATAGCGCCGTCCAGGTAACAATTAGTCAGAGGTGACAAAGCTCACCTTATTTCTGTCTCCCTCAAACTTTGATCTGGAGAATTGGTTAAAAAAAAATATTTTTTCCCGCTTTTTTACCTAAGTTCGTTAAAGAGAAGTATTCGTAGTAAGAGGTCTAAAATTACTTTGTTTTTCATAATCAAACAAAATAATTTTACTTGAAAATATGTTATTCAAGTGACCATTTTGGCTGTAAAAAATTCTGTGACCAAAAAAAGTGACCTTTACTTATTTCATCTGGTTCATGGTTCCATAGACTAATTGATCCATAGTTTTCATAGACACATTGTACACCGAGTTATACGTTAAGATATATTTCTAAATGACGGTGCATACATAAAGTACGAATAATGTACAATTCAACTATTTTTCACGAGCACATAGTAAAAGATATAATTAAAGCAAATCGTCGGTGCGCACAAAGAATAGTATGTTTAATTTAATCGAATAAGCGTCCATTCATAAAGACGAGCAGCACATGCAAATAAATATTTGTAATTTAACTGGAAATCGAATCGGCAACTCTTTAACATCCGCAATCAATCTGTAGCGACGAGTATCAATCGGCATTAAAAAAATATATAATCCATCATTCCCATTCACAAACGTAAACCCATCGAACGCGTCACTTTTGAAGTTAATCAATCACGTGACAGCGCACGCTGAGCCGCGCTTCCCGATTGGCTAATTTGAAAAATTGCGCGCCAAAAATGACGAGTCACTTCTTGCTTCGTGCGCCAACTTCTGCTCAGCGCCATCTGTGTTACAACATGCGCACTACACGACATCACTATTTAACAACAGCTATCATACAAATGCTGACTCACAACAACATAGAATACTGTTACAGACTGCGATTATGCTTAACTCTAGGTATATACATACATTATAGTGTTGGATGTACGCACGCCCAAAACAGACAGACCAACAAAAAGATATGAAACACTTAGCTAGATATGAAAAAATATTAGTTTTTTGTGCGTTTTGTGCGTTCATGAAATACCAACGACCTTTTACAGAACATGTGGCTGAAAGTGTAAGTTCTTCAAAAAAAAACATAGCAAAATGTTTTAAATAGTTCCTTAATCTTTAGTGGACATAAAATATACATACGAAAATATTCCATGAATTATATCAGGGGTTCTGTAACTCAATAGTTGTTGATTTTATTAACGGTACGGTGTTTGTACATTAAACTGATATAAAAGTTACATGTTTATTATCCAATAACTATTTTAAATATCCTGTTATCGTATTACATATAGCAATAATAATATATTATTTCTTGAACTGTTACTGTACATCCATAACCATTAACGGTTTTTCGAAAGCGGACTATGGATTTTTGGCGCGTAATCGTGTTTTTTTTTTTTAAATTTCGTATTTTGAGTTTTGATATAAATATTGATAGTGTTATGCCGTAAGTACTTGTGAATATATACAAAATTCATATTTTCATTCTGGTATCGCCAGTCTAATCCATCAGGTATTCGGTAAAAATCGACCATCGACAAACTCGAACAGGTTTACAATCGAGATTGTATTTATGTCCGAAAATTGTAACTGGCAGACAATAAAACACTGTTGCCGTAAAGGGCCAGAGAAAAAAACATTCAAAAGAAGTGCACAATCAAAGCTTGCCCTGCCCTTGCACAAACGATTGCAACCGTAAATGTTACATTCGAGAGAAAGAAAGGAGAAGTGGAAGTCATGTGACTTTCATTAGACGTGTAACATATAGTGACGTCTATATCCAAATAAATATAGCGTGTTGATATTGCAGAAAACTTTCTCCATAGATTTGAACCCAGAGCCGATGGCACACTGATGCAGTACGTATTACTCCACGCTCCTCGCCGTAGCGTTAGTTACAAAGTCCACTAGTTAACTTATTCTGTATATTTTTATTAACAGAACATTAATTTCAAGGTCAAATATGTTTTGCTCAAGATATGTAATATGATGATAGGCCTCTACAGCACTACAAGCTAAAATATTGATATTAAAAAATCATTGTAAAATTGTATCAAAACGCGTGTTATCAACTAATATTGCGCTTGCAAAAAATGCCTAAAAAACCAATAATATGTTATAAAAATATATAGTATATCTCTCTCTAAAATAAATTACGACGCAGACTGGTGTTTCATCATTGAACCACGCATTTCAAGATAAATCAATACAAAAGGATTACAATTTAATGGCTGTACATTAATTTTAGAATGTACGTTAAAACATTATAGTGATGCATTTATCGACGAGCCGCCCGGCCATCATTGCCACCATCTCACTCGCTCGCACATACGTCTGACGGAAACATACTAGTGATGTTGGATAATGGGTTATCGATAAAAAATTAGAGCGAGTTACATATATTATTTTAGCATTATTTAAACCCCGGACATGAAATCGGTATTTTCTATTACGTTTATATTACAAATATAACGTTTTCCTAACTTGCGTAATTGTAAATTTCTCATGATTCATCATTATTGCAAAAAAATCGAGTAAACAGAATATTGCCTTACTGTGAATAAAGACATTAAAATTAAACAGATGACTGATATGATCTTATGTATATAAATATGCTACTAATGTATCCTTCGGGAATATTATGATTCAGGGAAGACTATTCAGTGCTAGAGTACAGTGTATCTGTGACCAGTAATAGGTACAAATATAAGTGTGCTTATCTCTATTGGTGTGCATATGTGAATGTATAGCTGCGTGTGAGTGGAATAATTGTGAAAGGAACACAAATGTCCAGCAACAAGGGATTCGGGTCTCATCATATTATGTGTGATGTTGTTAGAAAACAGTAAATTTTAGTCTATATTATCTATACATGAGTGGATGAATATTTAATGTTTTATTTACTCTTTTGTAAATTGCTTCACTAAAAAAAAAAGTAAAAATCGCCCTCGAATAAGACAATATTCTATTCAGATGATCGGATAACATTTAAAAAAAAAATCCTAAGTGCTAACTTAAATAACTAAACGAAACAACAAACTTTTAACGAATTAGTATTTGGTTTCGTACATGCAGCACGCCACAGACACAGAGATGTGTATGTCGAAGGACAATCGAAGAATCTTATGCCATGGTAATTGATGTTTCGATCACAAATCGATGTGACACAATTATTATCTAACTGATCGATCATTAACAATATAATTTACGGAAATGCAACCTAGCCATTGTCGATATATTGATATGTCTCAACACTATTGCAACCTAGCCATTGTCGATATATTGAAATGGTGCAACACTATTGCAACCTAGCCATTGTCGATATATTGATATGTCGCAACACTATTCCCGATCATCATGGCGGCAGCGAAATGAGACGGTTATGTAGCGGTCGATGTTCAACATGTTCGTCCCGCACTGCGTCCGTCCGGATGTACGTGGCTGCCGCTCGAGAACCTTTTTTTCCCAAACGGTTGTCCAGTTCTGCGAGCAATATGGCCGGCCAGTAGACACTTCAGCTTGCTGATTCTATTGGCCATGTCGGTTACCATAGTTCTGCTGCGGATATCGTCGTTGCAGACTATATCGCGCAGAAAAACACCGTGCATAGAACATAGAACATCTAAAATTGCTCATTGACATAAAAATCGTGATTTCCATATTTATTTGCAAATATTGAATATTTTACAGTTGCATTTTTGTTTATTGATTCCATTAAAACAATATGCATATTACTAACTCGGAAGTTTGGTCCAGCAGTTTATTGGCTGAAGAATATTTATTATCACTTATACGACCCCCCACAAGATGCGAGTGCCGACCTGCGCAGTGTCGCGGGAAGTCGATAGATGCAGGAGGTTCGGGACCGAGCTTTATGCCAATCTTTGGGGGAGGCCTATGTTCTGCAGTGGACATGTGATAGGCTGAAATGTTGATGAATGATGAAAGAATATTTTTATGATCGATATATCTGCATACCATAAAGTGATACCGCTATGGCTTACGACGCTATGAATTCTATGTTTGATCCTACGACAAATACAATCTGTGTCCTGTAAGATGAGCTGCCAATTAACCTATGTTTCGAGCCCAAAGCGCATGTTTTATTTTTTATTTTAATGGCAGTTTAGACAGCTCTTTGAAAGAGGATTATGCTACCCTTTTACTTGTTAGTCAACTAAATAAGTATTATAAATGTTACACATACTGCATGCAGTACTATGAATGAGTCTTGAGATACAGACTAAATCTCTAGTACAAAATGTATCGTTAAGCTTTTAAGCAGTTGTATGACATGGCAGCACTGAAGATGTCATAGACAACACAACTTAATCTTTCCATAGATAACATAAATCTGCCTATATAAGAACATTATCTGTACCCTGATTGTTACATTTTACACTGTAGTTACATTCACTATGCATTATTTAACTGGTAATAGACAATAACATCCAAGACAATGTATAAAAATAACGTCAACCAAACATTTCTAAATAAATATCAAACAGAATATACATAAAAGAAAAATAAATAATTTAAAATCATTTAGTAAAAAAAAAACTGTTGCATTTAAATAGAAAAAAAAAATCTGGTATAAAATATACACATTCTGGCATCAGATTGCCACAATCCATGGTGAAGACTAGGTCTTACAAAACCTATGAAAATTAAATAGAAATTAACCAAGTCCTACACAGAACAGACTACGAAACGTTCAAATATAAGATACAAACTTTATAAATAACAAATAAGAACGTTCACGCATCTTACATTTGAATCGCGCACGGACGAACGCATTCTGCGTTTTATCTTACCGATCGAGCTGGCGGATGTCCGTTACAAGATGGTGCATTTCTTCTTCCTGCCACTCTTGTGGTCCGGCTTGACGTTGATCCGCTCCGCCTCCTGGAAGCGGCGCACGAGGCGGACCAGCTCGTGGAACGCCTGGTCCACATTCATTCGGGCTTTCGCGCTGCATTCTATGTAGGGCACTTTCAGCTGTCGCGAGAGCGCGTGCACTTCGTCTAATGACACCTGGTAGAGTGTGATAAGTTACGATTAGGAAATCCGAAAATACAATAGAAACAAAGACATTAGAGACTATTGACAATTATTATCATCTCAAGCACAAGTTTCACAGCACATTTTATTCATTTTGTACGTGGTCGAGCAGTGGCTTTTGCCCCTTCTCGAATAGGCCGGCTCGTCCGGGATATTGTGCTTCTACGTTTCGTTCGGTTAGTGTGGTAACCGGGGGCCCGCTCCCCGTCGCCATCCCCCATCCTCATCCTTCCTTCCAACTCCCAAATATCCTTAAAGGCCGGCAACGCACCTGCAGCCCCTCACATGTTGGAGATGTTACATGGCTGACGGTCGAATCATCGCTTGCTCGTTTCCCCCCTTTCTCATAAAAAAGTAGCCGACTGATTTCGCCTTACAGCATCTTCACCCTAAAATGAACTTCAGGGTGAAGATGCCGTAAGGCGAAACCGGTCTGTTACTAATATAAATAAGTAAAATGTGTTGTGACTTGTACTAGAGAAGAGACAATAATAATTGTCAATATGATGAAGTAACACCAACTGACAACAATCGCATGTGTAAATTATGTATCAGAGATAAGTTGTTATTCGAAACATCGTCCATGTCTTAAACTGTGTAAAAAGTTAAAGTAGCTATTACTTTCACCATGGAATTACTTGCAGCAAAATTTTGAAGCTTCTCGTGAAAGTCCGGTCAAAATCGGTTCTGTCGTATCCATGACTAAGCCAGACAAACAGTCATCTCGAGTAAAATGTAGATTAATAAGAAAAGTTGTTTAAAAAGTCTTTAGTACAGTCGATTAACTAGTTTATTGTATTTCTAAGTCCCCATGATTCTCTAAAAGATCCTTAAGTTAAGCGGTAAGTTATAACAACACCAGCGAAGATGCCAGCTTTGTCCGCGTGTTCATAACTTACGTCCAAAGAGAACTCCTAATTGAAATATAAACTATATGATATCCTACTTCTTGTTCCACCACAATAAATACCAAATCTCACAATTTTATATAACATTAACTGTGCTCCGCGGTTCCACCCGCGTTACATTTAATTTCTACATGTGCCTGTCACACATGTGTATGAACAGCAACTTACAAACATGTATGAACATGTGTATTTTAATATAGCCTACAACGTTTCTCAATAAACGGGATATCCTAATGCAAAAAATATTTTTTTCAAATCAGAAAAAAAGTTTCATATAACGAAGCGTAATGTGATTTTATAAAATTTCTAAAGCAAAATGAACAAAAAAGGACCTATGTCCTTTGCAACAACATAATAAACATATATAAAAAAAAACCCACAAAATCTGTCCAGTATATTTGAAGATTAGAAGATTTCATGTGTTAAAAAAAAAGTAAGCATAGATTCGTGTAAGAGTATATCAATGTATGAACAACGACAATTTAAGTATTTTTTAAATTTTTTTGAAACAAAAAAGAAAGTCATGTGTGTATGTTGCCTATGAGGTGGATGATTATTCCATACAAAACGATTCATCCAATTAAATGAAAGTATATTAACTCAAGTTGAATTTCGAATACTTTACAAAAGCAATCGGTCGAATTTTGACCACACGTGACACTAGTTAGCATAGACCCCATACCACTCTCTGGTGCTCTAGGTCCGCCTTGTTCCCGACCATGAGCATGGGGAACTCGTCGCGGTCCTTGACGCGCAGGATCTGCTTGTGGAACTTGTACAGCTCGTCGAAACTGCCCTGGTCCGCGACGGAGAACACCAGCAGGAAGCCTTCGCCGGAGCGCATGTACTGTTCGCGCATAGCGCTGAACTCCTCCTGGCCGGCGGTGTCCAGAACTACGGACGGTTAGTTCTTATTTAACAGCATACTCACTTAATGGGAAAGGGGGAAGGTGGGCCTCCGTTTGTTGAACTTGGAGTGGAGTGAGATCACCAAACCACCAAACCACCCAACGAAACGCAGAAGCACTTGCATCTACTTTATGCCGGTATTCTGCGAGGCTGTGGCACCACCCCGGTCGAGTCGGCCCATTCGAACAGCAGCAAAAGCCGCGGCTTAGCTCTACCACGTATAAAACTTCATTTTAAACCACTTAATTATGTAACATAAACTTCCAAGGGACCATAGCCTGTAAAGTAGTAGTATGGGCAAATATTCCAAGGAATGTATGCCAGCTTAGCCGCTTTGTGCTCTGTTGGAGAGGCCTATGTTCAGCAGTGGACTAAGATAGGCTGATGTAGTTGTAGCAGAAGAAGGATATGCTCGCAAATGCTTGTAAGGCAAATACAAAGAAAAGTGCATAAATGGAAGCATACATATATGCATAAATTATATGATTGGTACTTCTCAACTAATATCATCTTTCCTCCTCAACAAGCAACAATGAGAATTACAATTCTTCATTAATATTAATCCAAAAATCATATTTTTCTATCGTTAATAAGAAATACTGAATCTGTCATATACTTACTATCCAACTTTGCTGGAATATCATCAATGACACACTGCTTTGTGTAGCTGTCTTCGATAGTGGGGTCATAGTCAGTCACAAAGTAGCTCTGAAATATAATGACCAAACTTTTAATGCATATAAAATGTTAATAAATGTTAGAGCCAAGTATTTGCTTGAATAGGTGGACGGAAAGGTCATTAGAAGTAGTACCACGGCCTCACAGAATACCGCCGTGCAGTAGAGCCATCTGGACTTCTGCTTTTCATTTGGTGGGTAAATGGAGGCCCCTTCCCCAACATTTCCCAAACATTGTGATTTATAAAACACATGAGAATTATCTTTGTCTGTTTTATGGGAAAGGGCACAATTACTAAAATTTATTTATATAAACATATATTAAAATTAACTATCCTACAGATAATACCTATATCATTAGAAAGCATTTACATACCGAGAGAAAAACTTGATTAGCTATTGTTGGCAAGATTTCAGTATAGGCAGATATAATTAAAATGTTGTATAGTTAAAAACTTGAGAATGAAGAATATGTCTAGCATATAGTTTGTGTACAGTTTACAAATACGTTTTTTAAATAACAAGCTGCCGCTGCCATAATAGATGAATCGCCAAAAAGATGAAATGGGCCTGTTATATGTTTAACATTTGTCTCTGGTACAAAAATCGGAATGTCTGGTAACAACACTCCACATAGACTTGCGGCACATCTGTTGTTACCTATAAAGTCATGAATAAAAAGTAGTAATTTGTACAAATATTTGGCACACATCTCAAATAGTATTATGTTTGATGATATTGTTTTATTATTATAGTAGTGTTGAGTTATTATAGTATTTAGAAGTAATTAGAATCTAATTATCACCCATGATGACTGACTAGATTCTAAAATGAAAAAAATTCTATGAGAAATAAAAGTCATTAAAAGTGCCAAAAACTAGGAATCCAGGCATAATAAGAATATAATAAAAAAATTGTACACTCATTAATTGGATGTCCATTTATTTAAATCTATAGCTAATAAAAAAATATTGGAGCTATGCATAATTTTATTTCAACCTGACAAAGTTCTTTTTTTTTTTTTCATTGTTATTTTTTATTTGTTTTAACTCGTAACTCCACACCTGATAACTTAATTTAAAATTTAAGGTCCAAATTAGCAGTGTTAAATAACTCATAAATTGTCGTTGTCTCAGAAAATACACATTTTATATTAAGTGTATATTGTAATTCAAAATATATTATGTAGGTACATATGACTATTGTGTTTTAAATTTTTAATTGAGTCAAGTTAAGGTTATGATATATACTTTATTCTGATTAGAAATATTTTCATTCATCTAAAACAATATTTCTCATGCCAATAGATTGAGTGGCAGAGAATGCCAAAAGGCAGTAAGTCTGCCCTTTGTTATCCTCATTATTATGCAATAAAGTATAAATAAATAAAAATGTATTCTGATCAGACTATTTTTTATAGAAGTTTAGAGCTGGGCATAATATGCCATGCTGCTCCAGTGCAGGATAACAAGCTTTACATATATTTTGGCGATACTGGTATTAGAAATTTAACAAGTCAGAGTATCACTAACACTATTGAATTATGATCAGAGGAATATTCGAACATTACACCTATCAATACAGCAAGGCCTGAAAATTAATACTTGACTAAAAGACTAAAACATTGTTGTGGGCAGGAATTTAATTAGGAGCAACAATAAATGAGATCGATCACCTGACTGCTGAGCCCTAACACAATAAAATCATTATGGAAACTATTAATTAATATATTTATGCATTTATTCAAGTAATACCTACTATATTATATTACAAACATTTATAAAGTTTTAATTGTGCAGTTATCCTTCCTGAAGATAAAGAAGAAAAGGGTAAACAAAAAGACTTTACCTTAACCTTATAACGTTACTCTTTGTTTTATTTTAGAAAATCTCTGGCATATTAATGGAAGTCTAAAGTACTGCTTACCAGTAGCTTGTCTTTGTCATATATGTTCCAAGATTAAAGATGACGCTTGTGGGTGTCGTCCTGAGAATCAAGACCTTGACATAGAACAATCTCAACACTACATGTAAACGTGATTTTATCCACAAAAAACTATATGAGTAAATTTTGTAATTGTTGGGAGAAACTATATTAATAAAAGCGTCACAATTAAAATATAAAATATCCCAACAATTAGATGTAGGCGTAGCTCGAGCCAAATAGGGAGATCATCACCTGAATGAATTGTATCGTAATGGCACTCTTTCCTACACCACCGCCACCGACTACCACAAGCTTGTAGGTCTGCGCCTGGTTCGGTCTATCCGGCCGCGACATTTTTAATTTTTAAAACGACACACAAGAAAGTAACAAAAATAGCACGATTTATCTATTTTACACCTTGATGACGGTGACGGCCACCGATGATTCAATTGAACGTTTCGTTTGACGCTACGTTTTGACAGGCATAATGTCAAGATGTGATGTCTGTTTTAACGATCTTTAATATTCCTTACATTGTTTAAATTAGTATATAAGTAGATTCAAAAAAGATATATTATGTACATACTATCTGTATATTAATTCAATACAACGATCTTTGTTATTTAAATTGTTAATCTACATCCTGTCCAATTTATAGAGAATCAATATTAATAATTTTTTTTATTCACTATTTTAGGCATAATATCGATTTCTTGACGTTCATTATTCGATGAAGGTAAAGAAGTATCTGCAGTGAAATTTTGAGGAGTTTCTGCCCGGTTGCCATATTCTGAAGTAGATTTATAATTTACGATTTCCATAACTAGTATCATTGCTGATAAATGGTTAGATGCTGACTTGGGGACTTACTTAATTTAATAGACATGGTATTTTCATAACGGAACGCATACGGAACGTAATGTTATTATTAGGAAGTTGTAAAAATATACATTTATAGATGGCTACTAACATATATTTCCTTTTTATGTGTTTGAAGATTATGCCAGTTATCAGTTAAAGTCTGTGCCACTGTGTAAAACCGGTGCGTATATGCACAAAAAAATATAATGAGTCTTGTAGAGATATAAGAACGCACAAATTGTTGTCCTTTTCATCGCACCCGAACCCTCCACTGTCGGATTGAAAGCGTTAAAGGAACTTGTACCTCATCCTTTAGGGTGGATATTATTCTTACTCTCAAGTGAAAAATCTAGAAGTCCACCGTATAATTATCCCAAGAAAACCCCTACCATTATGTAATGTACAAAAAAAACCCTTAGCAATAAGGAATACCACATAAACAAGTTCTCATGCACATCCGAAACGGAACGATCACACGCAAACAGATTAGATAATAGTTACCCACCTGAATAACCGCCAAACTGTATGTGGGAATATATGACATTTGCGAAAACTATTTCCACCTAAAGCAGGCTTTAAGTTACGTTTAGTTACCTTTATTACTTACCCTGCCGCTAAAGTCATGACTGTTCTACGATATATATGATATATCGAATCGATGTTCAGCAAAATCGTTACTATTCAGTAATTTTGAAATTGAGATTGAGAAGAATGGATCTGCAGAGATAAATGTAAATTTATTTTTAAATCTTTTTAAAATCCTGAATTTCGTTTTAATTATGGTTTTCAATTTTGTTTCTTCAAGATTTTTATGATCGGCTCAAAAAAATCCACTTTGAAGTAATCACATTTAGGCATTGCCACTATTTTATTCGCTCAAATTAGGACTTAAGTTTCTTTGGTTTATTTATTGGTATATTATGATCTAAACTATGTTCAAAAGGTTAAAGTATGTATAGCAGTGGATTAAAATAACATTTCGTTAGAGTAACATATATTAAATGTCAATGTAACTGTCATTGTTGTTGTCAAAGTCAAATTTTTCGGAATTGCTTGCCGTTACCCAGTACTATTACCATAATATCGTAATTTTGTTTTTGTTTGGTTTTGTTTGTCACGAATTGACTAAAGGAAGTGTTTTAGAATTAAGAAATGTTCTCCACCAGTTCCCAAAAAAAGTTCTGGACTTTCAGTGATGAAAGCGAGCTAGCACGTCATCGCGAAAAACACAATTTGAACTTCATTTCTAAACATGGGCATCACATTGATGAATATCAACGATATAACTTTTTCTTATCGCCTGAGGAAGAAAGGCTTCTTCTCCGGCAATATGAGCTTCATCTGAAGGAGTTTTGTAAAAGATTTTCACCTCCTATGCCGAAAGGTGTTGTTGGTACAGCTTTTCACTATTTCAAGCGATTCTATTTGTATAATTCATCTATGGACTATCATCCAAAAGAAATATTAGCAACATGCGTCTATTTAGCGTGTAAAGTCGAAGAATTTAACGTATCCATAGGGCAGTTTGTGGCAAACATTAAAGGTGATAGAGACAAAGCTTCAGATATAATATTAAACAATGAATTGCTACTAATGCAACAATTAAACTATCACCTAACAATTCATAATCCCTTTAGACCCATTGAAGGATTTCTAATAGACATAAAGACAAGATGTACCCTTGCAAATCCAGAACGTCTTCGTAGCGGTATTGATGAATTTCTTGAAAAGGTGTTTCTGACTGACGCGTGTCTTCTGTATGCTCCTTCACAAATAGCATTAGCGGCGGTGCTGCATGCGGCGAGCAAAGAACAAGAAAACTTGGACAGCTATGTGACAGATATGTTATTTCGTGATGCCGGCCCTGATAAGTTGGCAATATTAATTGAAGCAGTACGTAAGATTCGTTCCATGGTGAAAATGGTAGAGAGTCCAGCAAGAGAAAGAGTTAAATTGATTGAGAAGAAATTGGACAGATGTCGTAATCAAGAAAACAACCCAGACAGCGAGATTTATAAGAGACGAATGAGAGAAACTCTAGACGAAGATGACATTCCACATACAGGACCGAGTAGGATGTCTCTGGATACAAGCGGAGTGACGCAGGTGCTGTCACCATCCGCATCTTAGTAAATTAAGTAATAGAAATATATTTAGTTAATTTTGACTTATATTTACATTACATGACTATTACTAAAGTGGCTTTACTTTTTTATCCTTAAAATTGTTGATACTTTTGGGTTAAATTTGTGATAAAAAAATGTAATTCACAATTCAAATTGATTACATACTTTTTGAACCTGTAATTATCACTTTTCATGTTGGAATACTTTAAAATTTCAATTTTTACTTAAATCGAAGAAAATAAGAATCCCTAGACTCACTACAGTGATATGATGGTGAAAGTTAGATAAAAAGGTCAAAGTATCGCTGCCGGTGTTATGATGGTTTAAAAATTGGATTGAGAATTTTGCTGCTGTTCGAATGGGCAGGCTCGACTGGGGCAGTACCACGCCCTCACAGATTACCGGCGGGAAGTGGTTGCATCTTCAGAGGCCCCTTCCTCCTCTCCCACTCTTCCATCCTCAAATATCTTTAAAGGCTTGTGTGCTTGTATATATCGTGTATTCACATTATTAGGTTTCGGTTCTGGTTCGTATTCATTGTGGCAATGTCAGAGTTTCAAAAATCTCGCGAACAGGCTCGCAGCAGTCGACAGAAGACAAAAGATGGCGCTGACCACCGGCATCCACATCAGCGTCGGATGATGGAAGATGCAGACGCCATTTTTGTAGTATGCACACGTTAAATCTGAAATGTTCGTAGATTTAACACAAGGTTTCCGGACATTTTTGATTTTGAAAAGTTTTATTTTAATATGTTATTAAAGAAAAGAATTTAAAAAAAACATTGACTAAAAGATCTGCGGAGTTTCTTCCGCCCGTTTCTTTTCAGACGTACCTCATTACGAAACTTTATGTATGTATAAAGCCTAGTGCTTTTATTTTTTATTTTTTATCTCTTTTCTTTTTTATAAAACGTTACCTTCGGCTGTAGGAATTCCTCTTGTGTCGCGGAGGCAGTTTACATACATGAATTGCACAGGGAGAAACACCCAGACCGGGAAGTATTATTTGTAGTCCATACAGATACTACTCCCGTGCGGGAATCGAACCCGCGTCCCGAAGCGCCGCAGCCACTACACCACCGAGCCGTCCACAAAGTTGCATTCCTTCTCTGAGTTGTGACTTCACTGACCGAAGTAGTCAAATTGTTCCGCATCGCGTTTGCTTCGTTTATAATTCTTTTTTCGAGTTCCTCCGCGGATGACACGGGCGAGAGGTCGTCAACTCGGGTTCTCCTGTGACCCCAGACATAGAAACCAACCGGCGTTAGGTCCGGTCTCCTCGCAGGCCACGGAATAGGTCCTCCCCGCCCTGTCCAACGAGCACCGAAATGTGCAGGACGTCCGTCTCGCTGGTATATCATGTTTGGCCTTGTAGGCAAAGGCACGTCTTCGAGGAGGTCAAATATTTAATTTGTCAAAAAAATTTTTTTAGACAGAAGGTGCTCATCTTTATGTATGTATTATGCACGCGTACATTTTTTGATTTCATTTTAGCGTGGGTGATGTTTAACAACAGTGGACTCTTGAAGGTGGTCTCTTCTTGCTATTACGTCTAGAGTTCTAGAGCTGGTACACTTACAACAGATGAGCATATAGAACAAGTGACCCAGCAGATGCGAGAGCAGCGCGATGATCGAACAGGAGACGCCCACAGCCAGTGGCTTGTCGAGACGTTTCACTGAGCGCAGCACCGCCATGCCCTGCATTAGGATTGACGCTCCTAGAAGAAATAACTTGTCTTCAATAGATGGGTGTACGTGGTAGCCTAGTGGCCGGGGCTCTCACTTTAGTGTCATAGGGCGCGAGTGACCTGGGCTCGATCCCCGGCGCCGGCACCACTAAAATTGTTAATAGCAATTTGAAGGAAAACATCGTGAGGAAACCTGCATGTTGGAGAAATAATAAAAAACATTATTTCGAGGATATGTGAAGCCCGCCAACCCGCACTGGAGCAGCGTGGCGGGCACTTCCCGGCTCCAAAAACCCTCTCTGATAATCTTTGAATCGTTAGCCTGAACACTAAGATGGCGACAGGCTCACCACCTGTCACGTTGTACAAAATATGCTTATGAACAAAATATACACTGCTCCAGTGTTGGCGGGCTTACAGCGGTTTAACAGGAATATTATTAATGTTACTTAATAAATAGAATTGCCAGAATTCTGTTTTTAAGAAGAAAAAAAGTATTGTGTATTAGAGATTCGCATAGTTTAGTGTTTGTTGGAGATTGTGCTGGTGTTGGTGTGGTGAAGGTGCTTCATGTGGAAAGAGTAGTCCACTCACTTGTGGGAAGGGAGGGTGGTGGGTTTCATTTCTTCTAAATAGATATTTTTTACGTATTTTAAATTTTTAATAATTACAGCTTCCAACCCGTTTGGTGGTGGAAACATTATTGTCATAGGAATCTGTCGATCCCTGACGAATGAAGGAAGATTTTCTTTACTTTATTCTTTTGCTAAATCCTAACAAAACTAAGTACTCACTACCCTAAAACTATTTTTCATAATAGGCTACAAAACTATAGCACACTTCAAAAAATATATAGCCTAAAGTTACAAATCTTTGCAATGTTGGAGAAGTCTCTATCCCGGTTGTGGTATGTCTGCAGTGTTGGTAATATGATGATGGATTAAGAAGAAAAGCTTCGGCTAAAACTCACCGGAAGATGCCAGCACCAGAGCAAAGAACAGCAGGTAGAAGGAGAAGGTGGACTGACAGCTCTGCAGCGTGCAGCTGCCTCGAGTGGCGCGCGGCACACATGTGCAGTTCCCGAATAACCTGCACAGCAACAAGCTTCATTTTTAGCAGTCTATTTAAGCCAACTACTGAACTTACTAGTGGTAGAGCTAAACGGAGGCTTTTGTTGCTGCTCAAATGGGCCGGCTCGACAGGGTTGGCATCATGGCCTCGCAGAATACCGACGTTAAGTAGAGGCATCTTGTGCTTTGCGTTTAGTTCGGTGAGTGAGGTAATCGGAGGCCCACTCCCTCTCCTAATCCTCTCTTCCATCTCCCAAATACCCTTAAAGGCTGTCAACATACCTGCAGGACCGCAGGTGTTATCACTCGTTTGCCGCCATTCCAATAAAAAAAAACTTGGGCTTCTTAAAAAAGCACCAGCATATGCCGGCATGCGTTTCTTGCAACACTGGGCAAGTGGGTGTCTGACCGCAGTGCCGGTACCAGGGTACCAGCAATCACTGGTCAGTGGGATATTGGCTCGGCGATTTCGGAGAGATTTTCCATCATCGTTAGATCACCAGAGTCACGTTTGTTCGCTGTTAGGGTTGCCACTTGCTGGTTAGGATGGCATTTGAAAGAAAATATGATAATTTTCGCTTACTATATTATATCGCAAAAGTAAAGAAACTGTACATAAAAGTCCCTCAGCTGGATTATAAGCTGTGAGACAAAAGCCTCTCATTTTTGGAAGGGTTTCGGAACAGAACAAATCCGCCACGTTGCTTTAGTGCTGCTGATGTTGACTGGCAGGAGAGCGTCCGGCCCCTGAACTATTAAGGCTCGCTATGTCATAAACTTATACACAAACACAAAACAATCGCACCCACGCAGGCGTTTACAGACAGACAAAGTTCATTCTTTAAAAGTCTAGTCAAAATTTTTCTTATCTTTATGAAAGAAGAAGTCGTGGGTTATTTTACATATCTAAAATTGCAATACCGCAATAGCATAAGAATTCAACAGGCGCGTATACAGACGAGAAGAGGGGCGAGGGATAGGCGGGGGAAGAAGGGGGAGGGGAGATGGAACACTATTGATTTGGCAATCAATGACTCCTCCGGGTATGGATAAATGCTCTATGACGTGATACATCTTACACATATCCGTTCAGATCTTCGTATTGCTTGCAGCCGGCATCGCACGGTGAGAAGTAGGTCGTGGACGTATCCACCGCACACACGGGACTGAACCCGGAACTCCAACTACTGCACCTGGAACAGTAGCATATGGTGTTATTACATATGCGGACCATGTGGCTTGTTGGAGCAGCGGCGTCAGAGTATCCGCAATTCTATTTAATCTAGAGGGTGTCGAAAATGTTCATTGTATCCAACAGGCCAGCACAAACTAAGTTGGAGAAAACATGGAACTACTATCTTAGCTAGCAGACCTAAATTAACTGGACTCCTCTATGTGAAGGGCATCTACCAAAGCGCTTTTCAAAATTTATAAACGATTTGTATGGATAGGTTGGGCACGAGGACGGCGACAGCCTCACCACCTGTCAAATCTGGGACTATGATCCCATTTAAGCTCAGGACAAAAAAATCTGGGTTGAAAGGACTATAAATGTCCGTATACCTCCTGTCCTTTAACCTCTGACCCTCCTTGCATTTGATATATGGTTGTTTGTGCTTATACATGTATATATACAGAAAGTATGCGAGGTTAATAGCCGTGGTAGCCTAGTGGTCAGGGTGCTCACTTTAGTGTCATAGAGCGCGAGTGACCTGGGTTCGATCACCGGTGCCGGCACCACTAAAATTGTTAATAGCAATTTTAAGTGCTGTATTCACCACGTGCTCAGCGGTGAAGGAAAACACCATGAGGAAACCTGCTTGACTGAGAAATAATAAAAACATTATTTCGAGGATATGTGAAGCCCGCCAACCCGCACTGGAGCAGCGTGGCCGGCCCTTCCCGGCCCCGAAACCCTCTCTGATAATCGTATTTGAGAAGGAGGACCTTTGGCCAACATGGGCACTACATATTACTTTATGCAGAAGTTATTATTAAATATTACGGATCTGTCCGTGCGAAACGGGCTCGCATCGCTAGTATTACATAAAACAATAAATTATACTGTAGTCTTGATTATATTATTTAACTTTTTTTTATGAGAAAGACGGCAAACGAGCAATAGGTTCACCGGCTGGTAAGTGATTACCGTCGCCCACATACATCTGCAACACCAGAGGAGCTACAGGTGCGTTGTCTCCCTTTAAGGATATTTGAGAGGTGGGAGGGAGGATAAGGAATGGAATGGGGAGGGGGAGTGGGCCTCCGGTTACCACGTTAATAACTGTATAGTATCTCTCACCCGCACTGGGAACTGCAGCCGGGCTGCGTGTACTCGTGCGCCAGGCCGGCGGGGGGCGCCGTGTCGCAGCCCAGCGCCGCCAGCACCGCGAAGCACGCGCACACGAACACGGCCACCGCGCCGCCCACTTTCGAAGCGGTGTTCGCTTTCACGCCGTCGCTGCGGCGCATCGAGAAGCGAACCCTGAACACCTGGCGAAAACAATTAAACAAGTTGGTAGGTTAGGTAATGTCTTCTGTCACGGATCCCTCTATGAAGGCATCCGTTAGTCGTGCTGGCAGCTGGCCATGGTGTATTTCCCCTTACACCCACATTGTGTATATACACCTTACTGCTGTCATTGAATTTAAAACAAGCCTTAATACTCACAGCGACAAAAAATATGATGACCAAGGAGCGGAAGATGTCATTGATGCCTCTGCTGGTCCTGGGGTCAGGTCGCAGCGTCTCTACGTGGTATCGGGCTTGCGCGAACTCCTCGTCGTAGTTGATGAAGCCAAAGAGGGCTGTGTAGAGGAAAGAGAGGGCCAGGGTTTGGAGCAACAGCGCTTTGTTGCGCAGCACCCGGGACAGCGAAGAGGGCAGACCTGGGAAATGTTAGATTTGTATTTATTTCAATTAATATTTAGTTTATTATGCCGTGGTAGCCTAATGGTCAGGATTAGTTTCATAGACCGCGTGCTACCTGGGTTCGATTCCCGATGCCGGCATCACTGAGATTGTTAATAGCAATTTTAAGTGCTATATTTATCACGTGCTCGGCGGTGAAGGAAAACATCGTGAGGAAACCTGCATGTCTGAGAAATAATAAAAAATGTAAGTCGAGGATATGTGAAGCCCGCCAACCCGCACTGGAGCAGCGTGGCGGGCCATTCCCAGCTCCGAAACCGTCTCGAATATTCGAGAGGAGGCCTTTGCCCAGCAGTGAGCACTTACAGGCTGTTATTTTACTTATATTTCTGGATATAGCTCGACAGCCGGATAGTCTAGTTGTAAGTGTTCCTGTCTTCTAAGTTGCCGAACCTAAATCCCAGAGATTAGCGACTTTAGCTGGTGCTTTCTCGGCGTGGCCCATGTCAGAATGAAAGAGAAATCTTCAGTCAAGGATCTATGAAATTTCACAGTGAGTTTGCACACAATTGCACCACCAATATGGTAGCGTGCCGAAATAAGAATATGTTTGACATATTTACGACGATTATTTCACCATCTGTCAGAAATTTAACGTACTTTTAATTGTTACTTTAACGTGTCAAATAAATAAAAGTAAATAAGCTCTCGCAACCGCATATCCAATACTGGGGTGGTCAGAACTTATATGGAACGACGTGGTAGGTGGTGACTGTTCAGCCAGTCATCAAGTTAAGTGTCAAAGCCAACGATACAAATCGTACATACGTTTCGAGAAACTCATTGTACGGTACATGTCCTTCATATAAGGGATCAAACTCAAGTCTTCTGATTCGGACTTAGACCCCCCCCCCCCCAAGCCTCACGTCTATCGTGGTTTCGAGACATATGCTATGTAATATGCGAACCGGATCTAGAAACACTGAGACCCACCTGTGTCTCCATCGTCCTCTATCTTTTTGAACGTCGGCATTCTCCTGGGGAAGAGAGTGAAGAGAACGGAGAACATGAGTGTGAGCATGCAGAGGGAGATGTGCGCGTGCCACCAGTGCGGCTGCTGCGCCGGGCCACGCAGCCAGCCCTGCCCGTTCAGGCCCAGAGACAGCCGGATGGAGATTAGGATACCTGGAGGAATATAATACGTAGGTGTTATTTCCCGAGGTAGGGCTGCTTAGTGCGTCATCGCGCCCTTTTCTTTATACGTGGGGAAACACCTAACGTAAGGACAGAGTAGGTCGGGCTTGCACCAACCAAAACCTTCGCCGTGTACCTGTGATCCTGTGTCAGTCAACTAAGGGAAAAACCATATTAAATCTCATGGCGTAATATTTATACAAAGGTTGTGCGCAAAACTGTCGAGTTTAATGGTGTTGTGTCTATCCCATACGGGACACCTCTGACACTTCGTTTGAGACTCTCTTCTATAGCTTCTATAGCATAAGCGATACATCGGTTATTGAAAGGAAAAGACCAGTCGGTCCCCATGTGTTTGCGAGGACGCTTCGGCACTTCAACATCTCCTCAGCAGTTGTCAACTCCCGATGGTAGAAGAAAATTGTCGCCGTAGTCTAAATAGCCCAGGGTCCTCGTGGAGTTCGTCATCAAAGAAGAAAAGGGAAGAAATACATTTCTCTTTATTTATTGTATTTAACGTACCATAAAAGTATGGTCCGTTCTGCGGTTCGTGATCGTCCAGATACGTCAGGCCGTGAGCCCAGATACTGATCTTTGTCAAAGCACAGAGTATTGCCGTGATTACGAGGAAGGTCGTCCGCGGAGTGATGTATGTGTCTTCTACGGTGACGCTTTCGACGTACGCTGAGATTGTGCCGCCTCCGCAGAGTTCTGTATGATGAAATATATAAGTGCGAATGCCGGTCACCAATATAGGTAAGCAGAGACGAAGATCTTAACTTCGCCTGCCACGTCTCAGCGCAGCCAAACAATCCTCCTAACAAACCACTTTTCCCTCGCCCCTCCGGCTGACATAACGTTCTTTTTATGGTAAAGGCGGCAAACGAGCAAACGGCTCACTTGAAGGTAGGTTTGGGTGATGGGAGGGATGACAGCGAGGGGAGTTGGGGAGAGGTAAGTGGGCATCCGGTTATCTCGCTCACCGAACGAAACGCAGAAACACAAAATGCTTCTAAGTCACGTCTGCGAGGTCGTGACGTGGTCGTACCCCAGTCGAGTCGGCCCATTGGAGCAGTCGTTGAAGCCGCCGCTTGGCTCTACCGTGTCGCAAAAAGAACGTGACGCGCGGCGTGCCCAATCGCCTGGTTTATCCCGGAGAATTCCGTGAGATTTTCAAGACTATTCCTTCGACCACCGCTTACGACAGGCGCGGAAGGAAAAATGATGGTGGAATCTGACGGCGGTACCACACGGCATATATCGAACATATTGCCTTTATTCCCTTTTTTTTACAAAGGCTCGCATTGGAAGGCCTAAATACACCTAAGCACGGCCCAGCCGGATTATCTTCCCTATTGTATGCGCGATTACAGGCTTAAATTGCATAAAAACCCTGACCCGGAATCCGTAAAAGTAGCAGCCTGTAAGTGCCCATTGCCGGGTAAAGGCCTCTGCTCCAGTGCGGGATGGCGGGCTTCACATATCCTCGAAATAAGATTTTTTAATATATCTCAGACATGCAGGTTTCCTCACGATGTTTTCCTTCGCCGCCGAGCTCGTGGTATTTACAGCACTTAAAATTGCTATTAACAATTCCAGTGGTGTCGGCTACTGGGGTTCGAACCCAGTTCGCACGCGCTCTTCAAAACACCTTTGAAAAAAAACGCCTTTTAATAGTGAGCGCCCTGACCACTAGTCTACCACGGCTCTCTAGCTATTCGTAGATCGTGAAAATATTTGTTTCATAGCGTATTATCACTACCAGTGCTCACAAATGATTATTTAATTAATAGTCTTTGACTAATTAATTAGTCAAAGATAAAACATTGTTGTCAACGCCTCCTACTTACACCACTCAACGTATCCAACTCGACGGAGTTCGGGAAACGACGTCACATCTTTTCGTCAAGTATGCGTCGAAACTTCATGCCGAAAGTATACTTCTGTTTGTATTCGTATACAGTGCGTGCGGTGCGTGTTGCCAGTGATGCCATACGGAGCTGGTATTTCACAGCGGGCCGAAAGGCGATGATAAAAGATTAACAGCGTTCTACGCTCGGTGTTTCTCTGCAGCGAGTGTACTCATACAGATCACAACACAATGCAAGCAGCTCGAAAATTAAAACCTATATCGATTGGGTTTCAACACCACCTATGACTGAAGTGGACTTGTGTGGATAGGCGGTAATGATGATGATTAAATCCTTGTCTTCTATCTGTGCTCTATTAGGCAACTAATGATACCAGATAGAAAAAAAAGTGTGTGTACTTATGTACGCACGTTAGAAGTTATACTTCTTTAGCGTAACGAAACAAAAATAACCAATAATAATAATTTATAATGCAAACTAGTAAAAATAATACATATCGACAGTTAATCTCAAAACTATAAACCCACTTAAAAAAGGTTACAAAATAAAAAAAACACTTTTATCACGAATACTGTCTATAGATTATCACTCACCACCATATATAATTTAAAATCATAAACAAATACACATGTATATTTATGTATAAATATGGTACATCTCCACTGATATAAAACACGTGTTGTAGATTCATAAATATTTCAATAACTACCTTGAATATAGTTATCTGTTCTCACGGAAACTTGAGAGACAATTACCAACCTACTTCATGGTGTCGCTTTTAGGTGTCGGTGTGCGCGCGCATCGTAAAAATGCACTCTGCATCATTTTTCCCAAACGCGCGAAAAGAAGTATAACTTCAAAAATAGTTCTGTGAACAACTTTGTTTCAGTGTCTGCGATGAAAGTGAAACAACCAATACTCATAACATCACAGACAGCATGTACTCTATAAACTTTGAACCGGAACACAACCATGAATGCATTGCTGATTCGTGACTGAGATATGAGAGAGCTGGGTACCAAGCCAGACGATTCCTCACTCACCAACCGCCAAAGGATTAGACGAGTCGTACGGAAAGGCCAGCACGATCAGACCAGAGGCTGCGGTGATACCCAGCCAACCAGCCAGCGCCAGGTTCCTCCAGGATCGTCCCCACCAAGCTAACGCAGCCCCGAATAGAAATTCGCCGCAAGCCGTTCCCACTTTAACCCAATCTGTGAAATTTTTTAATTATTTTAACTTTTTCTGAAATATAAACCCTGCTTGCGATGTCATACTGTTCCTGACTGTCTGGTAAAACTGAGACGATATAATAGTAGAAAATCCATCCCCAATATACCGAAGCCGAAACCAACAGACTAAAGATAGTACAGATTTTTGTACGTGGTAGAGCCAAGCGGCGGTTTTTGCTGCACGAATGGGTCGACTCGACCAGGTTGGTACCAGGGCCTCGCAGAATACCATACCGGCGTGGTGTAGAGGCATCTTGTGTTTCTGCGTTTCGTTCGGTGAGTGAGGCAATCGGAGATCCACTCCCCATCCCCATCCCCTTGCTCGTCCTCCCATCTCCCAAATACACTGAAAGGCCGCCAACGCACCTGCAGCTCCTCTAGTGTTGCAGATGTACGTGGGCGATGGTAATCAGTATCAGGTGAACCGCTTGCTCGTTTGTCGCATAAATATTATTTTCCTATGTCCAACTATGGACAGGCTAATGGAAACGACTATAACCTATCATAGAGAGTTCATCTTCTGCTTCCACATCCTCTGTCCACTGCTCCATATAACCACAGTCCAGGGCGAGGATTTGCCATAATCGCTACGGTTGGCAGACTGAATGGCTGTCGCAAAATCGCGATTTATCTCATACCTTTTAATGAAGTCCGTGATTTTGCTGACCATAACGCTAGACCGTACCGGTGCGTCGGATGCGCCGATGAACCCTCGCTCGTCGCGGGTGTCCGTCCTCAAAACCATGCATCATTTGAAGCCACATATAGATGCTGCTACCCATCACCAGTTACAATAATTTAGTTATGACATATCTGAGATGTCACGAAGAGAAGAAGTCGATGGATGCAGGTGGCTCAGGAACGTGCTTTGTGGCAATCTTCGGGGGAGACCTATGTCCAGCAGTGGACTTATGTTAGGCTGGAATGATGATGATGATATCTGAGATGGATATTACGCCATCGCACAACGACTATATGAACAGACATATAACGATGTTTTAAGTAAAACTGTGATAATTATGTTTTATTTAAACCTTCATTAACTGAACGAAGGAAACCAGTGCCAGCGTTCCTCCTCAGTAGGAGATAGACGTTGCTCTCGAGTAGGATGATGATCAGCAGCGACCCCTGCAGGAACAGATCGAAACGTGGGATGGTCAGGATATACATGCGGAGGAAGTGCCATAGCTTCTTATATCCTGGAAGATACGAGTACAGAAATCAATACAAATTAAAACTGACAAAAAAAAAATTAACACTGTCTTCAACTACTACCACTACATCAGGCTATTTTATTCTACTACTGAATATAGGCTTCTCCAAGCAATCGCCAGCAGAAGCCGGCTTATATCTAGGAAGGTTTGTCGACAGTGATGGTGCTCCCCATCACAAGTCTGTGTGATTTGGGTTCGGCAAATTGGACATCCCACCATCATTCGGTCGCCTAGGCCCCGTTCGTTTTGCCCCATGGGCAGGAGAAGTTGGCAATTGGAGAGTCTTCTGCATTTGTGTTTAATATAGGACCTAATTTCTATTACGTGGTAGAGCCAAGCGACGGCTTTTGTTTCTGCTCGACTGGGCTGGCTCGACCGGGTTGGCACCACGGCCTCGCAGAATACTGGCGTAGAGTAGAGGCATCTTGTGCTTATGCGTTTCCTTCCATGAATGAGGACCGGTGACCCACTCCCTTTCGCCTTCCCATCTCCAAATATCCTTAAATGACAGCAACGCACCTGCAGCACCTCTGGTGTTGTAAATGTACATAATCATTTACCATCAGGTGAACCGCTGACTCCATTGACACTTTTACCATAAAAAATAAGGACCATTTTAAAACAAATCAGACGAGTCTATATTCTATGTCTGCCAGTAACCTTGAGGGGTTTCGACTCCACCGTGAAACAAGCTCGATGGTAACACCTTATTGCGTTATCTGCGACGACCAGGGGGCTCTACCACAGGGGGGTACCTGACCATTGTTCCATAGGACTTGGGTTTTAATTGCAGCCATAGCTAATACTCTTACGAAGACACAAATGATTAGTCCCGTGTCCCATGTCTGACTGCCTCACTCATCAATCAAATCGGTCTTTACCTTCCGCCGATCTTAACGTATACGGGAAGGCAAAGACTAATCTGTCTCTCTGTTTTAACACCTACACTTAGACACTGTAAAACTCCCAGTAAAGAATTCCCTTCCGAAAGGTTTCGGAAGTTGTGGTTGTGGCCATGAATTCCTAATCATCACAACATCGTATTATATCATCTGATCATCGCCAGCTTTTTATTTAACAGCCTGTTGGCAGCTGTGTTGAGTTGGCATAATTAGCAACTTTAACTGGTGGTAAACTGCTGTCCTAAGAGTTGTCCACCTTACCCATTTCTGTCGCCAATCATCACTGTTGTTTTCCGATTCGAAAGGTATAGAGAGCCTGGATGATCACGGGCTTTGTGTCATTCCATCTTAGTCCTTAGCCGTAACCTTCTTCGATTGAGGTTGTTTGCAGGTGTCCATGGACTGCAGTAGCCAATTACTCATCAGGTGAAGTGTTAGCTACCTCACTATAATTAAAAAAATCTCACTAGCTGTGCCATACGGTTTCCCCTGCATTCAATATGGATTCTAAATGCCTGTATCATACACATGATCAAACTGATACGCTCCTGAGGGTCGTGGCGTGACGTTAAATAGCAAAAGAATCTCTTGGCTTCTGATAGATACTGGTATAAGTATCTATCAGATCCTTTTGCTATTTTACTTAGTCGCCTTTTCAGGCACGGCATGAGATGGCGTCTCTTACGCCGCGACCGCCCATTATTACGAGTATAATCTTGTATAAAATTAAACCCTTTTTTGGATTACATTTCGGAAGCGATACTAAAACTTGATCCAATCAATCATATCCTTATAGTTAGTGGTTTGGACGTTAATCTTTACTCCAATAGATAAGATTAAGGAACCTTCATTGTAAACACCAGATTCGAAAAGATAACATATCATTTAATAATTACTACCTCTATTATTTAGGTAAATATTACTACTATTAATTTATCTATAAAGCTGGGTTAGTTGTGATAATTTTTCGCTCAAAACGTGTCGGAACATTTTTGATGGGTTTAACTTTTGTCTTATTATAGGGGAATCGGTGACAGAGAAAAAGTATTCCTTGTCACCATCCATGACCTTACTAACTTATCTGGGTAGTCTCATTTAAATCTGTTCAGTGTTTAAGGCGCGGCTTTCCTGGCATAAAAATTAGCTTACGTCCATTCCCAGGCTTCAAGACATCGGTCCGGCCCATTTATGCGTGATTGAATGACATATCAAAAAAAGTTTGACTTTTATAATATTAGTAGGCTTTCATAAGAACCCTCAAAACCTTCCCCTCTAAATCGATATATATAAATCATCGTCTAGTCTTTATAGCGTCTTCTGATTCTATTTCTTCGGCACTGTATTACTCTTTACTCCAACGATCACACTTGATCGAGCTGTTCAGGACCATTGTTGGACAAAGGCTTTTCCACGAGAGTGTCAAAATTAATGCTGTAGAAATGTCATCGAGAAGCGTGTTTGGTGTGACTTTGAATAACGTGGTGAGAATATGTGTAATAAGAGAAAAGTGTGAGTTTGCAAGACGATGTTGTGACCTGGATTAAGAAAGGAATGGTTCGGTGGTTAACACACGCGGAAAGTATGAATGAGGAATGAGTTGTGATGCAAATTTATGCTGCAAGAGTGAGTGGCAGAGTCGGCGAGGGACATATTGATGATAGCCTAAATTCAGAGTAGTCATAAACGTGGTGTGTGGATGTAAAAGAGGCGAGAGATGTGTATCGTGATCGATACCAAATGGAAGACTTCTCTGTCTACCCCTCCAGGTAACAGTTGTTTTTTAATTGGTTTGTGGTGAGCGACAGTCCACCTGGTTGCAATTGGCTACTGCAGTTCAAGGACACCTGGAAATAACAACAGTAGTTACACTGTTCACCGCAAGAGGGCGGTACCTACTTAGACGACTCCTAGGCAGCGAAGGAGCCTACCGCCAGGAAAACATCCCTACCACACATCTGCGAGATAATGAAACAGATAAAAAAGCCAACTCACCGGCAATAAATTTAAATGCAGACATATTCAATAAGTTTCTTCATTAAACACAAAATACTAAAATAATTTCACAACACGTAAATAATTAATTATTTACAGAACGCACACAAAGATAAAAGTGTCACTAAACACTGCGCCATTTATTGATTTAAATTTTTTAAAAAGAAAACCAAGTAATCAATCACTTAACGGAAATGAAATATTTTGTGTTATTTCGCATAAAAATAACAGCAGTATGCTAAAACGCTCTCCTATCGACGGATGTAAAGGATATTTAACGATATATTTCATTATCAGTGTTTATCTTGACAGCACGTGTTCAGGGTCCCGCCGGCTGAAAAACCGTTAATCAAACTCGATCAGCTATCCAAGAGAGTCGTAGCCTAATAAATGTTGTCTCAGAATGATTTTCGTTTTAGATGTTAAATAAAAAACAAAATATCAAGTTATGTTTAATGTTAATTTAAAGAGCAATTCTTGAAGATTATTTATGAAAAACGACCGTTTGCACATGCGCACCATTCATTTGTTCACACTCATTCAACCTGGAGCTAAAATTTTCAATTACTCGCTGGAGCATCGCTCTTGGAATAGAGTCGATTTCTTCAGTGATTCTTTGCTTCAAAACATTCAGGTTGGGTGGCAATGGATTGTAAACTTTGCTTTTTAGGTAGCCATAGGAAGAAATCAGCAGGCGTTAAATCAGGGCTCCTCGGTGGCCAATTGATGTCTCCTCGGCGCCTTATCACTCTTCCAGGGAATAAATCGTGATTGCCATACGATCCGGACTTGAAGAAATCAACTCTGTTTTTTGTTTTTTATTTAACATCTAAAAACGAAAAACATTCTGAGACACCTTTATAACAGTTGTTACATTTCTTCTCCAGGAAGAAACGTGAAACTACTGTTGTGTTCAGGTTTAAAAGGTATAGAGAGCCAGGATAATTACGGGCTGTGAGACATTTGTGGAGCAGCATCACTAGGGCGTAGGTGCCGGCATTGAGTTCACCGATCCACTTGCCCGGCATGGTGAGTATGGGCAAGGCATCCGGCAAACTTAATCGATCACTGCTGCAATGGGCCGGCTCTACCGGGGTAGTGCCAGGACCTCGCAGAATACCGGCGTGAAGTAGAGGCGCTAAGTGCTTCTGCATTTCGCTCGATAAGTGAGGTAGCCGAAGGTCTACTTCCCCTCCGCCAACTCCTCTTTCCATTTTCACTACCATCTCCCAAATATCCTTAAACGCCGGCAACGCACCTGCAGTTCCTCTGGTGTTGCAGATGTACCTGGGCGACGGTAATCACTTACCATCAAGTGACCCTCTTGCGCGTTTACCCCTCTTTACCTTATAAAAAAAAATGTTCTGGCTTCGGACAGCGCATGAGCCATGATAGTGGTTAGGGAATCTGTTTCTATACCAGGATACTAGAATTCGTACCCCTAAGTGGGCAGGATCGTATCGTTGAGCTTTATGAAACTTATATGTACGTTCGCTTGGACAGCACCAAATGTGGTGATGGTCTGGTGAAAAGTGGGCTGAATGAACTATACTTACGAACCACACCAGTGGTGGGTATACGATAGTGAGAACAATTTATTTTCTTTTATTATTGTCAAAAAATTTAGAAACTGTCAACATTTATATATACATCCCTCTCATTGTTTTATTTAAGATATTTGCAGCATTACAGCAAAAGTAATAAATTATTTATTACACTACACTTTTGCTCCTAGGCGTATAATCTAGTGACAATTGTATCTATAAATAAACAATGGTAAATTGGAAGTAAATACCGCACTTTTTTTTTGTAAAGTTTTAAAAATAAAATCAAAATATGAACCTCTATAAAATACTTATACAGAACCAATAGTCAATTGAGCGCTTCCGCTTAATAATTCGCACCGTATAGAAACAACTGCGGCTTAACGCTCGGTCCACGATAATGACTAGCTATCTACGATACTCTAATTTATTACACGTTTATTCATAACATGTTGCGCGCTCTTTTTTTTCTTTTCTCGGACTCGTAGCCCTATATGGCAGCAGTGCTTAATTATCTGCCAGTGTTTTTTTTTTATGGGAAAGACGGCAAACCAGCAAGCGGTTCACCTGATGGTAAGTGATTTATTTCGCCCACATGGATCTGCAACACCATAGATGCTCCAGGTGCGTTGCCGGTCTTTAAGGATATTTGAGACATGGGAGGGAACATGAGGGGAATAGGGCCACCGGTTACCTCACTCACTGAACGAAACGCAGAAGCACAAGATGCCTCTACTTCACGCCGGTATTCTGCGAGGCCGTGGTACCAATTCGGTCGAGCCGGCCCATTCGAGCAGGAGCTAAAGCCGCCGCTTGGCTCTACCACGTTAATCTGCCAGTGTAGAAGTGATATTAAAACTTTTTTTTCCTATGTGTAATTGAACAAGCTTGAAAACTTGTCAACTTTGACCGAAGATCTGTTGGACTTATGGTAACAAAATGAAAGACGACGATTTCCGGTCTCCCATTGTATTTCCCAATTACTGTACACATTCTCCAGCACTTGCTTCATAATACACTATCACTATTGTAAATCGAAACCCGGAACAGAAATAACAAACTTCTATTTAAAACACAACCGTCACTATTCGAATTTGCGTCAAAAGCTTTTCGCGCGTTTTTTTTTTTATTTGGACACGTAAAGCCTCCAATGTTCAAGTGTCTTTGTACTAAACTAGATCACAATAGGTCCAAAGTACATCAGAATATGGTTTCGTCGTAACTGTCAGACAGAGCTACTTTCGCATGTATAGTATTATATTATATGGATTCAAATTTGATTTATCAAATAGAATCATTGAAGCGTAATTATTGTAATTAATGTCCATGACATTACACTATAGCACCGTCTAAGGAGGAAGGGGAAAGAGGAATGGTGATATGGCGAATGCTTAGGTTAGGGTAAGTAAAGACAAAAAAAAGTAAATTTTACATAAAATTTAATTTAATAACTCATTATAAAAAAATAATAATTGAATATGTAAAAATCATATATCTGTTAGCTTGTATTTTCTGTTATTGAAAAATGATTTGCGAATAATTGCAAATGATTGAGTCTTTTTATAAATTTTTGACAAAGAACAAACAAGACCGAAAAATGGCGACATTAACTTGTTTCACTGTATCACTGGGCTGCCAATTCAGATATCATAATTAATCTTGAAAACAACTAACTCTTATATTTTATAAAGACACATTTATTTATAAAGGTTATAAAGACATCCAATAATCAGCGGAAGGTATTATGTGATATAATTCGGTACACATCTTTATCCCAAATTAAATTACAAATATATGGAAAAGACGAAATGCTTAAGCTATGTCCTTATATAATGTTTTAGAAATGAAATACTTCATCATCATCATCAACATTTCAGCCTATCACAAGTTCACTGCTGAACATAGGCCTCCCCCAAAGATCAGACACAAAGCTCGGTCCTGAGCCACCTGCATCCATCGACTTCCCGCAACACTGCGCCGGTCGTCACTCCACCTTGTGGGGGGTCGTCCCACACTGCTTTTGCCTGTACGTGGCTGCCACTCGAGAACCTTTTTTTCCCCAACGGTTGTCAGTTCTGCGAGCTATGTGGCCGGCCCATTGCCACTTCAGCCTGCTGATTCTTACGGCAATGTCGGTTACCTTAGTTCTGCTGCGGATATCATCGTTGCAGACTCTATCACGCAGAGAAACACCGAGCATAGCCCTTTCCATAGCGCGCTGAGCAACTTTGAGCTTCCTCATACGGCTTGCAGTGAAGGACCAAGTCTCAGTTCCGTATGTCATCACTGGCAACGAGCACTGGTTGTATACTTTGCTCTTGAGGCTTTGCGGTATACTCGATGAGAAGATATGACGTAGTTTCCCGAACGCAGCCCAGCCTAGTTGGATTCGTCGATTATCCTCTGGTTCGAAGTTGGACTTTCCTAATCGGACAATGTAATACTTAGTATAACCTAAATATTTGAATCTAATTACAACACGATTAACAATTTATATGTATTTATTAAGCACACGTATGATCTTTTAAAACTTACACACACAGACACACGCATACAAATTCATACGTACACATAGATGAGGTGGTCGGTTATCGAACAAGCATTTTCCTTAAAAGCATAAGTCTTAAAAGTTTCAAATAATTGTTAGATTGACCTTGATGACCCTTTCACTGCTCATATTACTCAGAATGTCTAATGGATTACTTGAGGTGTGGACAAGGGAGTGCCCGTTTTTTCGTCCTGATACGTACGGCACTATGATATCCTTTATGCGCTTAAAGCAAGGGCTTAGCTTCGTTACCGGTAGTGCTACAGTGAGCATTGGTTCACTTGACATGCTTGATTGTGTAACGATGTTTTCCTTCCCCACCGAGCACGTGCCAGGAATCGAACCCAAGCCAAACAAGAAAAAGGAAACTAAAACCGAGCGCTCTGCCGCATAAATGGCTCGCTAATTTAACATATCCACCTGCTTAGGTACGAGCATAGGTCCTGGCTGTCAAATCACAGCCCAAAACCTGTACTTTGGCATAACTCAAATTATTTTACTTCACTATCGCCATGCAGCTGCTTAACCGGATGCTCTCCCCCCCACCTCGTTCAACACCCTTCCCCACCATCCCTCCCTTCCACAAAGGCCGACTACGCATCTGAAGCTCCACCGGTGTTGCAGACGCACGCGACGGTAATCACTTACCAGGTGAACCGCTTGCACGTTTGCCCCTTCCACAAAAAAAAAAAAAAACGATTTTCGGGTCCGGTTGTGTTCGGTCGGGTCATGCGCAGAGACGACAGGTAATCTAAACCTAATTGTTACATTCTACACTAGAGTAATAAGTATTGTCCTGCGCATTTGACAACTTCCGCAGTTAGCCAGAAGATGTCGCCGGAGACGACAACCTGTAAGGATATCGACATTGCTCACGCACGCCAGATACTTTGGACCTACAGGTCCAAGGTAAGTTAATTTATTCGAAGCATTGTCCACTCTCATTTAACACGGAGTGTCATTTGTGGGTTGCGTCGTGTCCACGGAAGCTTCAGCTTTCGTTCTCTTTTCCGCCATCTTCATGAAGACAATGGTCGTGATGATGATGACGAAGGCGAAGAACACCATGCCGGCGCTAACGAGGCCGATCAAGTATGGGTACTTCTGGTTTTGCAGGTGACACCGCCCCCCCTCGTGCCAGACGCAGGTCCCGGCTGAAACAGAACATTCATTTTCTATGAAGTACCAGTTTGTGTTATGGTTATTACTAGCTTGTGCCCGCCGACTTTGTCCGCGGGGATAATTGGAACTACTCCTACCTTGTAAATCAAAATTGGCTATTTATTCTTTCCATTATTATTCGTTAAGTCCACTGCCGAACATAGCATATTACGTAATGTGCCAGCATCACGCTGTGCAAGCGGATCGGTGGGCCTAGTGCTGGTAATCTCGCACTAGGGAGGCTGCTCGCCATCACAAAACTGTAGGAGTTCAATTCGGCTGATACGAAAGGATTTTTCTCCATCATTCGGTCCACCAGAGCCTTGTTTGTCATCTAAACAAGGTGTATACCACGTCCAGGTGAGATAAAAGATAGTGCATTCAACCTTAAACCCCATTATTATCACACTATCACATAACCAGTTTCGATACTTTAGATCTGGCATTTTCCGAATAATATACCTGTGGCGACATCTATGTCACCGCATGAGAAGCTCAAGAATAGCAGACATTAATTCAGAAAATCATTTCCCAGGATGACGTTATTCACAAATACATCCAGCACATTAAATCCAGCATCGCGCATGAAAGTTTCTACGAGTCATAACATATATGTATATATATATATAGAAAGAAAGAAAGAAAGAAAGAAAGTACTTTATTCATTGCCACAACTCAAGTAACACATAAGTAAACTTAATGTAAAAAAAAATAATAACAATAAAATATATATATAAGATCTAAATAACACTCTGGAGGAGGAGACGTCTTCCCCAAGTAATGAACATGCTACCCTGTCACCCGCCGGGCTACCCATTTCCTTCACCTTCATCTATTGATCCTCATAAAATTTTTGACATTTCTCTTAGACGACAGTAAGAGATGAATGGACCGTATAACAAATAATGGTTTGGTCAGGGGTCTAGGGTTTATTTTAGTCGTTTCAACTCACTTTTCACAAGAGTTGATTTGTAACAACGTGACAGGAGGTGAGCCTGTCGCCTTCTTAGTGTACAGGCCAACGATACAGATCTAAGATAAGTTTCGTGAAACTTATTAGTGCGAATCCCCTACTACTCCTAATAAATAAAATAAAGTAGCAGCCTGTAAGTCCCCACAGCTGGGCAAAGGCCTCGTTCTCAAATACGAGTATCAGAGAGGGTTTAGGAACCGGGAAAACCTCGCCACGATGCTCCAGTGCGGGTTGGCGGGCTTCACATATCTATATAATTATCATACATGCAGGTTGCCTCTTGATGTTTTCCTTCAGCGCTGTGCACGTGGTAAATACAGCACCTAAAATTGCTATTAACAATTTTAGTGGTGCCGGCACCGAGGATCGACACCAGGTCACTCGTGCTCTATGAAACTAAAGTTAGAAACACTAGGCTACCACGGCTCTTGAAATGATTTTGTTTATTGGGCCTGATTTTATTTATAACCAAATTTCACGGATTTTGGTGGAACTTTTGATAGATATCATAGGACACATTCTATCTTAGTGATGAGTTTTCACGGATCCACGAGCAGCCACTAGTATGCTATAGAAACCAACTCACCGCTAATTCCAAGGAAGATCATATGACCACAAACGAAGGTAAACACTGAGATGGTAGCGCCAGTCATACCGAGGAGAACAGACTTGTCGCGCTCGTCGACGGCACGCAGCAGCACGGTGCCTTGAGCTTGGATAGCTAAAGCTGTATAAAGGAACCACTTTTGTATATTCTGCGTAAGAGAAATAAATTCGGATGCAAGTGGAATATCCCAACTTGTTTTCCGGTACACCGAGATGATGAATGGACGCGACTATTGAGACGGAATGAAGGCGAACTATCCTGCCAATTTTCTTCTAACATTTTGACGTGGAAATACCGTTTAAGTCAGGGATTCCTAAACTATTTTGGGCAAGAGATCCATTTTCCTGACTGATACCTCAGTTCATTTTGACCCATATACCCGATTTATTTTAAAAATCCTATCTCTAGTTTCTTTCCCATTGATACAAAATACCAATTTAAAAACTTTGTGGTTGGTGAGTGAGTGAAAAAGTGGGTAAACTTGACATCATGTTCTCATCAAAATTTAATAAAATAAATAAATATAAAATTCAGTAAATATCAAGCAATTATGTAATTAATAACTGTTGATACAAATTACGTAAAGAAATTTTAAAAGTACAACAATGATACTTCCTACTAAAATATTAGTAATTCTTATAACAACCTATACAGTATCTTGAAAGTTTCAAATAAGAACTTGCGTTAATTAATATCGTCGATTTTTTGACCACATCAACCCTCAAAATCAGTTTGACAAGAGACAAGCGGTGACTTTTGATGCTGCAGGAATGGGCCGGCTCGACCGAGGTAGCACCACGACCTCACAAAATACCGGCGTGAAGTATAGAGTCATTGCGCTTCTGCGTTTCGTTCGTTGAGTGAGGTGACCGGGGGCCCTCTCCCCCTCTCACTCATCCCCCTCCTCATCCTCTCTCCCATCCACCAAATATCCTTAAAGGCCGACAACGCACCTGCAGCACCTGTAGTGCTGCAGATGTACGTGGGCGACGGTGATCACTTACCATCAGATGTACCGCTTTCTAGTTTCCAGCCTTTTCCGTAAAAAAAACTTTACTTCACGCGGGCAAAGTTGACATATCAGCAATATATTACTGGATCTTACCGGAAACGGAGAGCAGCAGTGCGAAGAACATCTGGTGCAGCTGGAAAGCTCCGCTGCAAGTATTGCTGTTGCAAGACCCGCCAGTGGCGTGTCGGTTCAACGTGCCACACGTGCAATTCGTGAACACTCTGCGGATCACAAGAACCGCCTTTAGAAAGAAAGTAAGTAACACGTTCGCTCGCCGTCTAACTTAGACTATGGGATCTAAGCCAGTGGTCTACGTGAACAAAAAGAAAAATGAACCAACAAAAACAAACCTTGTAACTACACCTTTGATAAATGTTAATAACAATACAGAGAAATCTGTGCTGTAGCATAGCATCATAGAATTTTAATAAAATATCATATGTAGGGTACCTTTTGGTAAACCCTTATACCTCGCCTTATACCCTAATACCTCCAATAGTTGCACTCATAACAGGTAGTATCACTTAAAAATTACATTGCTATAAATAACTCGACACAAAAATATGATTTTATTTATGTGCTTGTTTATAATCTGTACCTGAATAAAAGAACAAAGTGATAATGTACAGTGTAATCCGTGAACACTGTGGATTACAAGATCAAAGTGATAATGTACAGTGTAATTCGTGAATGAAAATGGAATTAAAATAACAAAGTGATAATCTTTTACTCTGAAAGAAGTACTTTATTAATTGCCACAACTCAAGTTAAACTTAATTAACATAACAAAAAAAAAAGATTATAATATTTTATTGAGTTGCAGCAACAAAACGGCATCCGACTCAGCACAATGCTATAGTAATGCTAAATGAAATGAACAACAATATAAATGACATTAATAAGTAATATTTACATAAAACAATTAAAAGTAAGTTGTTGAGCTTAATTCCGCATCAACATAGAGTAATACACGTTCGTAAGTTGATCGTTGACACATCTAACCTCCAATGGACAACTGTTGTACCTGAATTTCTACATTGTCTAAGTTTCCTTCGTATCTTACAACCGAGGCTTACGAATTTCAACACAGGCCATATCACTATTAATCTAATTGCCATGTAAAAGAAGTGACCTATACATTATTTTAAAACTAGCCTTAGATTGGTACCCACGAAGAGGTGGTGTTCCAACACTTGATGGCTAAGAAACGAAAACTACCTCGAAAAGCGGCAGCGACAGTGTCCCGGAACGGCTATTCAGGCTGTGTTGTTATTTTATTCTGCTGTTACAACAGCTCGTTAATATAATTGTTAATCGATCAACTCGTAGAAACTTACTGCAAACCACCTAATTTCTCTATGCCCGAGCAGCCGGCGTGGCATGGCGACAAATATGTCGTCATTTGATCTACCAGGCAGACCGGTGAAAACTCTTGCCATTGCGGTGCGCATCTGAAACAAAACAATATCAATGATTTTTTTGAAGTGTCCAAAACGTCTGATTTTATATTATAGTGTTAGAGTGAGACGTTGTTTTAAAAGAAAGGTAACCGAAGGGCCACTTCCCCTCCATATCCCCTTTCTCATCCTCCCTCTCATTTCCCAAATACCTTTATAGGCCAACGCACCCACAGCACCTCTGTTGTTGCAGATGTACGTAGGCGACGGTAATCACTTACCATCAGGCGAACGGCTTGCTCGTTTGACGTCATTCCCATAAAAAAAAAGAATAGTCATTCTGACTATGACTGGAAGCTATGGTCATGGTTATAAGGATATAAATTTACTAGTGACACTGCGCACTAGTCTCTGAGATTAGGAGCCAGAGCCTCGTTGTGCAATCTGTACCACGCACCACGTGCGGGTGAGGTTGCCGTTTGGGGAAAACCAAGGTACATAACCCTTCACGCCATCCTATGAAATGTATGCCGGCTTTGCCTTTTCCAGAGGCTAATGATGAAGAACAATTTTAAATGTCAGCCTCTCCTGCGCGCAGTGGACTCCTGTTAGCTCACAGATGAGAGCTGGCACCGTCTGAAGGCGGGAACGCTGTGCAAATCCCACAGATTATTACTGACAGTAGCACCACTAGAGCGGGATGCTGATACAGTATCTGCGACTGTATGAGAGAGCCTGAGGATCGCGAACACGGTAGTCTCTTGAAAAGATCACAGCGTCGAGCAGTGAGATAAATAGAGTATTTCTTTTTATGGATGTTAGCAAGGTACGTTGGTGAGCTGAGTTCGAACACTGGTGCCGGCACCAATTGAAGTTGTTAATTACAATAATGAAAAAAAACAAACACGTCATATCTGAGAAATAATCACTTATGGTTCAGAAAAAAATATTTAGAGTAGCGTGGTGATCCCTTTCCGGTTCCAAAATACTAAAATATAGAGAACCCCTTTGTGGATTAGTGAAACTTAAACAGGTTGGTATTATACTTTTTGCTAACTTCCATGGTAGAAAAGTAAAAGTTACACGGGCATAGAGACAAAGCTCGTAGCTTAACCATTCGGCCTACGAAATGCTCCAAGCTATTTTCATATTAACTTTTTTTCAGAATAATCAGTCCAATATTCGACATGAAACAGAATTCTACACACAACACATACAATATAGAAAACTCACCCGCAGATCCGACTGCACTGCGGCTGTATGTAGGTCTTCTCTTGCAATCCAGCGACGTTGCCCGTCTCACAATGGATCGTCGCCGCCATCACAATATACAGGATTATCGAGTAGACACACATTTTCGCAGCGTGAATCATTACACTCGTTTTCATCACGTTTGGCATCACTGGTGGCGTGAATTTCAAGCCCATGTACTAAAACATTAATGAGCTAATTTGTAATAGATTACTAATTATTATAGATTACTAAGGCCGTATGAGGAAGCTCAAAGTTGCTCAGCGCGCTATGGAAAGGGCCATGCTCGGTGTTTCTCAGCGTGATAGAGTCTGCAACGATGATATACGCAGCAGAACTAAGGTAACCGACATAGCCGTAAGGATCAGCAGGCTGAAGTGGCAATGGGCCGGCCACATAGCTCGCAGAACTGACAACCGCTGGGGAAAAAAGGTTCTCGAGTGGCAGTGGCACGTACAGGCAAACGCAGTATGGGACGACCCCCCACAAGGTGGAGTGACGACCTGCGCAGTGTTGCGGGAAGTCGATGGATGCAGGTGGCTCAGGACCGAGCTTCGTGGCAATCTTTGGGGGAGGCCTATGTTCAGCAGTGGACTTCTGATAGGCTGAAATGATAATGATGATGATACTAATTATTTATTTATTTCATTCCACAGGTCAATCATGGGCGTAGTGTTAATGTGATAAATTTCAATAGTCTATGTTTACATATATATCAGCAATCGATGGTTTGCTATTAACCTTTATTCAGACTTTTCGTAATTTAGTTATATCTCATTGCATAAGCATTACATGGATTATGGCTAATATACACTGTGTAACATTAATTATTAACTTATTGCTTCATATAGGAATTTAGCCAGTTAAGCGTATTCTCTCCGAGAATGAAATCAGCCACATGGGTACAAATGACATCTGCATCATCATACACAACACACAAAATTTCTGTTCGTAGGAGTAAATATCTCCACTCTTCGACTCTAACACTATGTTTAAACCTTCAACTCTACTGCTCAGCCATTTACCTCATGGCATCATGAAGGCATAAGAGAATCTGCTTCATAGCTTTATCCCGAGTGTTCCGTGAATGCCAGAAACATGACATACAATCATATAAAATATGCCAAGTCTATTTATCTCCCGGTGACGGGCTGCGACGATTAAGACGCTAAGTGTTTATATTGCGATGACCAGCTCTAGTGATTACAAACTCTCTTAACATTGGAGGGGGCTAAGTCCAGCAGTGGACTATTTACAGAATGTATTATAGCTTCACGATTGTTAATATTCAGACATTTGCCCATATGTTAGCTGTGTATGAATCTACCACCCTTTACTTCCCGTTGGTGTCGTGAAAGGCGACTAAACGAAAATCTTTGAAAAAGTTTTGGCCATTTCCGGGGGTGGGGCTACAAGGTCCTATTTCCGTGATAGGGAATAATTGAGCAGGGAAAGCATATTTGGAGCCCTGCCAAATAGAAATCTGTAATCTCTGCTTATGAATACGGGTAATAGTCTCTTATAGTTTTTTTTTAATTTTGTCAACCACCCAATGGAGAATGTTGCCCTGTGATAAAAAAAGAAAATCAACATGAATTAACAACCCACCGCGACCGCCAAAATAACCGCATGGTTACGAAACACCTCCGCATAATTCATTGATGAATTTCTTTCCAGGTGCAAATAGTACTTCGCCTGAAAATATAACAATGTTCTCAGTTATAATTGCATGTGTGTGTATTTAGTACGATCAAATAGGGGACCGGCCGCTCGTTTCGAATGAAGTGAAAAGAAATGAAATGAAGTGAATTTTTTCTTGGACGTAAGTCTTGACGTATGACGTATGTAACAATTGAAAATCATATCGGGACTTGAGAAGGAATAGGAAACATAGATTTCACATGGTAAATTTTATGAGGTTCTTCTGACGGGGAAAAAACTGGCGAAACGTAAGCAATGATGGTTGTGCCTTAAATACAATTTTGTTATTTCTGTTTATTCCGTATTTTGTAATAGACGGCGAGCCCTTCCCGGTTCCAAAAATCTCTCAGCCCCCCAGCTGTGGGCACTTTACAACTTTTTATAAACCCTGAAGTGCTTTAAGATAAATTTTATATTACAAATAGGCAAAGTTTGTATTTTTTTTTTCTATTAAGAAAGGATATAAAGGAAATTTGGCAGAGATGCAAAATATAGGAAACTTATCGCAGGTGCCAGTGTCTTTATATTTATCTCGGAGATTCCCTAAAGAGACATAGTTACTAATATATCCAATGCTCTCAAACTTCTTGTTAATTAATATTAAAAACAATTCACCTTAAGGAAATCTGTCTGATTGTAAACGAATCCCCAAAGGGCAGCTGCTATTAGTCCCATCGCCACCATTTGCGACGTCGCCAAGGTGTTGGAGAAAACTCGACTCACACTCGAAGAAAAACCTTAAAAATTATTGAATTGTACATTGTAAGAGGGGAAGGTAAATGGGGGGAAAAATAACGAACATGTGCATTTCGCAAAATCCCAACACTTGCCCAGCAGTGGGTCATTTACAATCTACTAAGTTTATCTCCTAATATAATATACCAAATTGGCTTATTGGCTTAGGGAAAAAATCGCGACTTTCCACTGAAAAAGTAGCTCCTTCCTAAGGAATCAAGGTACATTAATAACAAAATTTCACCAAAAACGTTTTAGTAGTTACGCCGTGGAAACGTAACAGACAGAAATTCGTATTCATAATATTAGTATGTGATTACGCCGTACTTCTGACATTTGAGGATGAAATGAAGCTCCGACAACTATCATTGTCATCATTTCAGCCTGTCAGAAGTCCACTGCTGAACAAAGGCCTCCCCCGACAACTATGCAATAGAGGATTTATTACTCCTAATTACACAAAATATAATGGGCTATTTTGACTGTAGTGTGAGTTCGGCTGCAGTCCGGAGCGCAATGGGTCCCACCGCGTCGTTCGGGTCGCTTCCGCGCGTATTGTGTTGCCATACGTGTCAAACATGGATTATTAATTCTAATTACAACACAGGTAAACTTCATTACATCTTCACGTTTTCACTTCGGTAACTCAATTAACGAATTATTAATTATTTATATTAGACTAATAATCCCTTATCAGTCTAATAATTGTATAATATAATAAATTGATGATCCGTTTTCGACACATTATGAGCAAACCCCTGTAGGCGGTTTTTTTTTATGAGAAAGGCGGCAAACGGTAGGTTCCACTGATGGTAAGTGATTACCTTCGCCCATATACATCTGCAACACCAGCGGAGCTGCAGGTGCGTTACCGGCCGGCAAATACCCTCTGTATTTGGGAGATCGGAGAGAGGACAAGGAGTGGAATGGGGAGGGGCAGTGCGCCTCCAGTTACCTTAGTCATCGAACGAAATGCAGAAGCACAAGATGCCTCTACTTCACGCCTCTATTCTGCGAGATCGTGGTATTAATCCGGTCGAGCTGGCCCATTGGAGCAGCAGCTAAAGCTGCCGCTTTGCCCTACTACGTTAAAAAGTGTATGTCCAACCCACTGGTGGACTTGACACCGGTCATGACTATGACGAAGTCATACAATCGTGTCATGTTACCACATGATACCGGCCGATAAATAAATGAACGATTTTATTAACCTTACACTTATGCCTTAAACACAGCCTCGCCTATGTTTCATTTAATTTCATGATAATATATTATCGAGTGAATTCACAGTAAAATACGCAACAGATTTTTATCTAAAAACAATTTATATCATAAAAATAACGATTCCCATATGTAGCACAAATCAAATTATAACCATTGACAACAGAAGTACGTGACGAGACATGCAAACAAACGGACAATCGCGACAAGAAAATATATTATATAATTTCCTAGTGCAGTGATGTGGGTCACCGGCGCCACTTAAATTGTGAATTGAATAGTGCTAAATTGACCACGGCTTTACCATGAAGAAAAACGTATTGAGTAACCCGACCGCCGAGAACACCGTGGGTCGAGGTCACTCGCGTACTTTGATCATTAAAGCGAACGCTCTGACCTCTATCAAGACAAGGCTGATCCCTCAGCCGGCTCTTACGACCACCACAGAAGAAAATGCTAAATAAACATCGATCTATATAAAAAGTTCACACATACACACACATACATTCTAGTTGCTTGACAAACCCCAAAGCCGCAGCCGAAGCGTAATAGATTTTTATGGGCACAGCCTACCCCTTGACATCGAACTGACGACCTTAGGAACGAAAGGCGAAGTCTCACTTAGATCCTCCGTAGGATTCTTTGGTACTTCCTCTGCATCCGGTGCTACCCTGGGTATATAGATTATCATCTGGAGAGCGTTGAGCGTCAATCCCATCCATATGAGCAACGTTTGTAATGTCATGTTTGTCTCCAGAATGTTGGTCATTATGTTGTAGCCCATCGCGAGGACCAGCAGCCGGAAGGTAGAGAGCACTCCTGAAAAGATTTCAATAGATTCATAATCATCATCATTTATTTACTTAAAGTAGCAGTCTGTATTAGAAATACGAGTATCAGAGAGGGTTTAGGAGCCGGAAAGGGCCCGCCACGCTGCTCCAGTGCGGGTCGGCGGGCTTCACATATCCTCGAAATAATATTTTTATTATGCCTCAGACATGCAGGTTTCCTCACGATGTTTTCCTTCGCCGCTTAGGACATGGCACTTAAAATTGCTATTAACAACTTTAGGTGCTGTAGTATTTATTTAAACTTTATTTGCACATAAAACAGCAAAAAGGCGGACTTAATGCCAAGAGGCATTCTCTACCAGTCCACCATTAGGTTGAATTAACATCATTACAGACTGTCAGACGTCCACAGCTGGACACAGCTCTCCCACAAACATGCCACAAAGCATGGTGCTGAATCACCAGCATCCATCGACCTCCCGCAACGCTGCGCGGATGTGGTCTGTCCGTCTTATTATGGAATTAAAGATTAATTTAGATTTTTGTCTCTTTCTTAAATTAATATTAAAGATTATTCTCTGTTCTGTAGTGGCTACTACAGCCCATGGCCACCGGCAAACGTTACAGATGCGTCGTCACCCTGGGTAAAAAGTAGCAGCCTGTAAGTTCCCACTGCTGGGCAAAGGCCACCCACTCAAATTGTTTGTATCAGAGAGAGTACAGGAGCCGGAAAGGGCCCGCCACACTGCTCCAGTGCGCGTTGGCGAGCTTCACATATCCTCGAAATAATATTTTTCATTATTTCTCAGACATGCCGGTTTCCTCACGATATTTTCCTTCTGCGCTGAGCACGTAGTAAGTACAGCATTAAAATTGCTATTACCAATTTTATTAGTGCCGGCACCGATGATCGAACCCAGGTCACTCACGCTCTGTGAAACTAAAGTGAGCGCCCTGACCACTAGGCTACCACGGCTCATTCATCTCAGGACCCCTGGGCACTGGCCCGCTGGCTCTCTACGCCCTTTAAATCGGAACACAAGTGGCTGTGCTGCTGATTTGGGTAAAACTGCTGAGTTAGTTGAACTGCCGCAGAAATAATTAAGAATCGTATCTACCCCGATGGCGACAAGGAGGAGTATATTTTTTTTTTACAAGAAAGGCGGCATACGAGCAAGCGGTTCACCTGACTGTAAGTGATTATCGTCGCCCACGTACATCTGCAACGCCAGAGATGCTGCAGGTGCATCGCCAACGTTTAAGGGGATTTGGGAAAAAGGGGGGAGGTGGAATGAGTCACCGGTTACCTCACTCACTGAACGAAACGAAGAAGCACAAGATGCCTCTACTTTACGCCGGTAGTCTGTGAGGCCGTGGTACCAACCCGGTTCGAGCTCCATTCGAGCAGCAGCGAAAGCACCTCTGGTGTTGCAGATGTACGGGGGCGACAGTCATCATTTACCATCAGGTGAACCGCTTAGTCGTTTGCCGCCTTACCCATAGAATAAAAAAAAAACTTAATCATCTCAATAAGAAGTGATAACACTTACCATAATGCATACTCAATCTAGATGGTGCATGCTCGTCGATGTAAGCGATCCCATGGCACCAGAGCATGACTCTTGTTATTCCGAAGGCAATAAAAGTAAATACAATGATGGACAATCTTACTGCAGCAGCGGGCGCGCCATCCACTCCTCTGGATGTATTGTTGCCATTGCAGTATCCTGAAATAACAGTAATACCTTTCTGAGATTAGATAGATAGATCTTGAAATGGTCTATCCATTCCAAGAAACCAAGCACCAAGAAGCGGCGGACCATCACGTGGATTATTTGCTCGTACTTTCCAGCATGGCAGGTTGATCTCATAGAGCATAGACACAACGGAAGTCAGTGACAGGTCTGCAATCATGTGGAAAGTTCGTGGAATTTGGATTCGGAATTGTCATTTGAAAAGACATTTAGTATAATACAGAATAGTAACGTTGAAGTATAACCACGTAGGATAACTTCTCGCATCCTTTTAAGAGTTTCATATTTATTTTTATTTAATCGGTAAAAACAAAGAAATGTGATAGGAGGAAATGGTCTGTACCATTAACTAACTGTTCTCCTGTCACAGGGATAGGATAAGAGTTAGTTTAATGGCAGATTGCGCGCGTACAATACAAAAAAAAAGAAAACATACATATATGCAAAATGTTCTTTATAAATCTCCATACACTTACTTATATATACAGTAACATATGCATAAATATACATAAATATATACTTAAATAAATACATAAATATACAGATAAATATATACATAATAGAATAGTACTAATAGTTCATACTTCCAATGACATATCCACTATATCTTTGACTCTTTTCTTAAATACAGAAATAGTTTTCCAGTCACGTATATTTGGTGGGAGAGAATTGCACAAACATGATATATTTTGTTATTAATGTTAATAATGTTAATCACGTAAATGCAACAAAGAATCTTCCTGACGTAGGATATTAAATATTTAACTTATTTTATTCACATTTGTTCATTGTTTTTTTTTTTTATTTGTTAAACGCTCTCTGAAGTTTATCTTGTTTTTGTTTTGGCTCTATTTTTGTTTAATTCTCTTTTACGAGATGGGTATTCTGCTCAACGGTTACAATGATTTAAGAACTGTGTATCTTTTGTTTTTTACTAATAATGCTTTTTCTTTTTTTTTTGTCCCGTTGTTCGTGAAGTCAATGAAGGAGCCGACTGAAAAACAGTGCTGTGATATCACTGACTGAGACGGGAACCTTTTCGACATCGCACAACAAATTATTAATCTTTTTCATGTTTTTTGTTAATTTAATTTGTTTTTTATTTTGTGTTTTGTTGTGTGATTGCCAAATAAATGTGTTTCTTTCTTAGTTTCTTCTTTCTAGGATGATGTCCAGCTGTGAACTTTTCGCTATTGGTTTTGATGTAGATACGTCAATTTTCAATACGCACCGACACTTTCGGGCACTTCCACGTTAGGTAGGACCAGCCACAGCAGTGAACTGACTCCGGCCACTAAGCATGCTGCTATCAGAGCCGTCCGCCGTCGATTGCTGCCGAACCAACCGAGGAAAGGCGACAGCATCGCCTCCAGCAAGGCCAGGAGCATGATTAACAAATCTGCAACGGAATTCCTAATTTAATCTCAAGATTAGAATTTTAAGGACAAGACAAGAAAATTAATAATTAAAAGCTGAAGGTGGCCCGAGTTGACTATGACATCTGGACGTCTACCATCTCAGTCTCCCCCGTGACCACGGCTGCTGTAAAGCACTCGAAGCTTCGGGAATATAAAAACAAAATTAAAATTTTCATTTCAAATGTGACGATTTTTTCAACTTCGTTAGAGCCTTTCCTCCTTAGGAGCAGCCGTCCATCTCTGCTGCTAAACGGCAGTACAACCGCTGTTGTGTACCGGTTTGAAGAGTAATGATAGCCTGTATGACTACAGGCTGTGAGGCAGGTGAAAATTTACGTGTAATCGTCGTTTTATTGTAATTATCTGCAGGTGTCCCGGCGCTGCAGCTGCTGCAGCTGCTGCGTACCATCAAGTTACCTCGTCTGTCACTCTAATGAACGACGTTGCTTTTCATCATACACCTCGGGAATCACATGGCTGTATCACAGAGATTATTACTTTCTATCAAACAGAATGTGACCGTGTGATTTTTTAAAAGCCGGCTGCGTCAGCCTATTTTTTCATCTCAAGCGCTGAGAGCTCTGAAAGCGCCAATAAAAGCCGGCCTATAGTACTTGGAAGGTTCGACCTTGTGACACAGTCACCACGCTGAGCAAGCGAGTTGGTGAGCGCAATGCACCAGCATCGCCAATCTGTGGGATTTGTGTTGGGTTAATTCGCATAGATATTTCACCGTCATTCGGTTGCCAGAGCCTCGTGTTGGCTAGTTGGGTGCACCAAAAAAGCGTGTGAGATTTGCATTTGGTGAACGAGTTTGGAGATGCCCCATTACACCTCATATAAGGGCTTCCAGAGAAGAAGTCTTCTTCTTTTTTGTAGTAGTAATAAAATTAGAAGAATATGTACCAATATCAAGAACTGAGCCGTGGAAGCCCAGTGGTCAGAGCGCTCACATTAGTTTCATAGAGCGCGAGAAACGACTAAAATTGTTAATAGCAATTTCAAGTCCTGTATTTACTAAGCGCTCATCGGTGAAGGACAACGTCGTGAGGAAACCTGCATGTCTGAGAAATATTTTTATTATTTCTCAGACATGCAGGATATGTGAAGCCCGGAGCAGAGTGGCGGGCCCTACCCGGCTCTATAAACCCTCTCTGTTACTCGTATTTGAGAAGGAGACCTTTCATCAGCAGTGGGCACTCACAGGCCTGCCACTTTACTTTGCTTTATAAGGAACTAGAACGACTTATTAAAGAAATTCTGTCTTACCCGTGACATACGGTGGCAGTTCACCAGCCATCACGTTCTGTTCGAGCAGTCTGTAGGCGCAGACCTCGGCTATCGTCATAGTTGTGAGAGCTCCTACCAAGGAACCGCGACACTTCTCCGCGACGAACGTTGTGCACCAAAACCATTGCTTAAGCCGGGCTTTCACTGGAGATAAAGTAAAGTGAATTGCTACGTAAAGTAGAATTTCGTGAGACCTTTTTCAGTTGATTGATATTTTTTTTAATTACTGTTCCTTTGTACAGGCCATTTCATGCTATGATATTTTTTACTTGTGTAGTTATAAATGATTAAATAAATAAATAAATACTCTTTTTTTATGGCTGGGTCGAGTAAGTTTATCACATTCGATTCCAAACAAAAGCATGTCACTCAGCAAGCCGTTATACAAGGTACAGACCTTATCTTTCAACCTTGACGACCAGCCGATGACTTTTATTTTTATTGCATCGAGGTGACAAACGAATTAACAGCCCAATTGATTGCTCAAGTGACTGCTCCCGCCTGCATGGGGCACCTGCAAAACAACTTCAATCGAAGAAGGTTACAGATGCGCTGTCACCCCTCGGGACTCGGACGGTATGCCTCATCATCTGTAATTATACTGCCTATGCTCTATACCCTTCGAACCGGAACACAGTACCGGTTGCACGGCTGATAACGAGTAAGCGAGTAGGACTTACGCAGCCGATTCCCAGTGAGAGAAGGACTCCTACCGCCTAGAAAAACTGTCTGACTTTTTCAACTGCAGACACAGAGACACTCCATCGTATCCGATGTCCCGCAAGCCCATAAGGTCTGAGGAAGGATCTAATGGTAACAAACACCCTGCACATAACACAATACAAGAAGAACCGCAGACCAATTATTTGTGGATATGTATGCTACACAATGCATCGTTTCGTCAACTGGGATAACTTTGAACTCAGAACCCGTGTCCGCTGACCACTGATCCCATGGGAAATGAAACTTGAGGCGTAGGTACTCATATTTGCGTGTCTTGTCTCTCTAACTTTTTATTAATATGTCAGTGGACGGTACGGAACCGTCCAATGGAAACAAGCAATACAATCTCTTACGTGTCTGTCCATCAAGTCCACTGATACAGTCAATTATTGCTACTATCACAAGCCATGGCGACATAGAATTTTTTTTTTTTTAATTTATTCGTAAGAAAACCACACAGCTTCATTACGAATAGATTTTCGCATTCGTGTATTGTTGTCATGGTAACGATTATAACATCCTGACCGATTTCTATCACGACTACAGCCTCCGAATGCTATCGGCTGTTGTCGACTGCGTAGGTTGTGTTATAGTGCCGTATGTGTACGCGATAACACAGACGCACTCACTCATATTTACCTTCACGTAACCGACGTATCGATGCATGAACAGTACCCGTGGTGGCTTAGTAGTCATGGCGCTCACTCAGTAGTAGAGCGCGAGTGACCTGGGTTCGTATCCCGGTGCCGGCACCACTTAAAATTGTTAATAGCAATTTTAAGTGCTGTATTTACATCGACCGGAAACTGGCATGTATGAGAAATAATAAAAAATATTGTTCCGAGGATATGTGAAGAAGTGGGTTCGCCGACACTGGAGCAACGTGGCGGGCCCTTCCCGTCTACAAAAACCCTCTTAGATATTTAAAAAGGAGACCTTTGCCCACCTGTGGGCACTTACAGGCATAACCCTTCACGTTTTATTTGTGAAATTGGAATTAAGTGTTGATTTCTTATTTATTACATTATTCTTTTATTTATTACTGTATTATATTGCATACAGCTAAGATCTACGATTAGCGAGTGCCCATTGGAATTAAGTAGTTTAATTCCACCATCCCCATTCCACCATTGTACAACCAGAGGTACGGCAATGCGCCATCCATTTATGGTTGACGTCCCCCCACGTCTGCAGCCGCTTTGGCTTCTACTTTCATCATGTGGATATCTAAGCAGTGGAAACCGTAACAAAAATATTGAGATCTGCTGGGATTAGAACTCAGGACCCTTGGCTCAGTCATCAGGTACGCTAAACACAAAGTCACGCGGTCACAACAATAATTAAACAATTAAATTAATGAAAAGAATAATAATAGAAACCACGCTTTCTGATAGGTCTGTGTCCAGTAGTGGTTAAATGTTGCAAAAGATGAAATTAATTTTAAATACCTCTAGAATAATCTGGAATCCTTGAACGATGCATTGTGTCTTCTTCAACGAAGTGTCGGAGGTAAGAATGACGCTATAAGATTTTCCAGCTATCTCTTAAGTCTTCCCAAAGTTTCTCTCCTTCTGTAAAAATAATCAGCGTATGTCAATATAACATACAGAAAGTTTTCCGTCACACTGCATAAGGGTCTATGAGTTATATAACGGCCTATTTTATGTTGTTTTAAATTAGTAACGTACAGAGCACTCTACTCTCCTAAACTCAATAGAGTAATGACAATGAAAATTAATTTGTAACTGACCAACAAGTACATACAACTATTAGATAAGAATGCACGATTAAATGTGATAGTATTCACTTCCAGGTAAAATAGCATCGATAAACATGGAATATTTTTAAAGAAGTTACAATCGAATATGGTGGAGTGTGGAGAAGATACCGCCCTTTTCTCCGAATGCCATCCACAGCGGCACGTGGCCATCCGCAATTGACCGCAAACAAAACTCAGACACGGCACCAACTCATCTGCCAAACGTGCCAACGATTCACAACTAGAGAAAGAGAAAGATAGAGCACTCTTATTATCTTTCGTTCTTTGTCGATACGGAAAGATTTGCTCTCTGAATTACCACGCATGCCACATAGACCATCACTGGTCTACATTATATCGGTGGCCATTTTTTAGGGCATGGTTAAACCACGATAGAGGAACTGTCAACGGATCAGAAGATCTGTTAGTTAGAGAACCTACGTAAAATTATTACGATTAACCATTTATAATAAATAATAATGGCGCTGATATCATAACGCAAAACAACATAATTATATTATTTTTTTTCTATTAGAACACGGATTAAATTCGGATTTATTAAAAACTAACTCACAGCTGTTATCTTTGATTAGATTAAATCAAATCGCTCGGATCCGTTCAGGAAGAGTTCGTAACAATAACATGAATTGTAAATACTTCATTATCTTTGACCTATTTCGAGCAGAACGATATCTTACCAAGTCGCATCGTTATGTATTAGTGACTCGAGTACTGAACCGGCGAAACAGTCAAAGCACCCACTTGTCACGACTTTCCCGGAACTTAAGACGCGCTGTGATGCAATCTGGGTAAGGTCCATGTCTGCGGGAGGGATGGAAACGATCTGCAACACCAGAGAAGGTGCGTGTGGGTTGCCTGCCTTTGAGGATATCTGGGGAGGGCGAGGACCTCCGGTTACCACATATTTAGTTTTATTTTTTTGCTTCTGCGTTTCGTTCGGTGAGCGAGGTAACCGGAGGCCAACACCCCCTCCCCCATCAGTCTTCTCATCCTCCCTCCCATTCCCCAAATATCCATAAAAGCCGGCAACGCAACTGCAGCACCTCAGGTGTTGCAGATGTACGTGAGCGACTGTAATCACTTACCATCAGAGTCGCTTGTTCGTTATCCCATTTCCCAAAAAAAAAAACAAAAACAATTCGCTATGCATCCTGATGAAGCTTCGTAACGAAGGCGGCTATATATATAAATGTAAATATATATATATATATATATATATATATATATATAGTATATATATATATATATATATATATATATATATATATATATATATATAAACTAGACGAGGGGCACGGTGCAACCCAAGGGCCGCACGAAAGATGTTACGCTTGGTGTACCGTCGGTAAGGGAGGGATTTTCAATGGTTTTTCCTTAGTCGACTCTTATGAGAACCACGTGGTGAAACAGGCTGGCAAATTTTCACACCCCACTGCCAAACGGCAGCTACAGATTTATCATTTCACAATATAATATAAATAGTATTCTACAATGTTGTACTAAAAACAACATTTGTTCCCTAATCATATTATTATCAGTCATTATCATAATTTATTTGCTCACATTATTTACGCTGTCTGTCTGTGAGACAAACACACGAAGTACTCTGTGGTCAGGACATTGGGTTTCACTATGCTTTCATAGGATTTAGGACTACCTTAATTTTTTTTCGTGCGGAATTCCTACATGGATATCCTTTCATCGCGGGAGCAACGAAAGGGTTATGCCGGACTCATACCGACTAAAACCCCACGGTGTTCTTCTCGTCGTCGTTTGTCGAGATCACGGGAACGCTTGCGCACACTACCGCAGTCCCGACGACGTTTGTCCGTATGGGGCTTCTTCTTATGAGACGAAGCTCTCCACCCTTCCTTCATATAGGGACGCACGGGAACACCGCGCGCGCCACCTTGAGGCCTTACAAGCGACGGATTACCCCCGCATCCGTCGCCTTAACCTCAATTATGGGGGACGAATGAGGGCTCGATAGGCCCTCCTCCGGCGCCTGGCTGCGAATCGGAAGATTGAAGCTTTGCTCTCGTTCCTTCTCCAAAGCCTCCTTCTGCAACATCACTTGTTCGCAGAAGGTGATATCGGCACTCCCCGATCTCTCACTACTTGCCTTGACAAGCGCTGAGAGTGAAAGATCGGCCCCCACTGCGACCAGTTCGCGGCGCAGCTCCGCCCACGCAGGGGTGTCTACCCTGCAGCGTATGCTATGCTGTCTTCTCGTCACTGCCACAATGGTGGCACTCAGTTGTCGGCTCCCTTCCGGCTATGCGGCACAGATGTTTTCCGAAACACCCATGCCCCGTGAGCACCTGCACCAGCCGGAAGGTCAGAGATCCGTGCCGCCTGTTCATCCAGTTTCTAAGGACTGGATGAGGAGCCCCCTTGGGTGGGCCAGTCGCTCCTTCCACATTTCAAGCATAGACTTCCGAGCGTGGAGCCTCTTTATTTCACACTCCTTAGGCGAGATAGAACTAGAATATAGATAGGATTTAGGACTACCTACGCCAACCCAAGCGTAACTTCTTACGATGGGCGCTTGGGTCACAGCGTGCTCCTCTAGCTTATGACAGAAGTATTTCCTTGGCTTCTCTTCCGCCGAAGTTGCATTACGATATCGTCTTCTAAGACGGCACTATACTTTTAATTATTTAAATACATATTTACAATTTTAAGAAGGTGTTTATGTTGTAATAATAAATAGTGATTTGTTGATAATGTGTTATACATGTAAAGATGTTAACATTTTGTTTATGTCTTGTATGATATATAAATTTAACAATATTTTTATGTCGAATTAAAATCGTATAACTTTTAAAGACATTGTTAGAATTGATGTCAAATGGCTTGCTAACAACTATTAATTAAAAAATATATATATGTTAGTGACTAACTTACTAACAAGGGACGCTCAGGCGACCGATCGTACCGAATCATACGAATTCCCGGAAACAAATCCCACAGACCGGTGATGGGGAGCAGCATCAGTAGTGCAAAGGTACCGGCTGCTGCACTGCACTCCTAAACCCTCAAGTACTTCAAGCCGGCTTTCTTGCCTTTTCTTTGATAGGCCTATACTCACCAGTGGTCTTAAATGTACTGATGATTATGATGTAGACGTTTTAACCTAACTACCGTACTTGACTGCGGAGGTGAAGGTTCGAATCCTAACCAGAAACAATACATGTGCAATCCACAAATCAATTGTTGCGTCCCGTGTCTTTGCATGCAGAGTTGACAACTGCTGATATGATACCGAAGTTGCCACCGTGGTCGAAATCGGTCAGGGGGTATCCCGTTCTACAAAGCATAGATTATAAAGTATTAACAAAGCGTGCGAGAAATCGTAAGATGACGGTAAAAGGCTTACATTCATACTCTGTGGCAATTTTTGAGCCGGTTCTGTCCAGTGGTAGCCTGGTGGTCAGGACGCTCACTTTAGTTTCACAGAGCGCGAGTGACCTAGGTTCGATCCCCGGTGCCGGCACCACTAAAATTGTTAATCGTAATTTTAATTGCTGTATTTACCATGTGCTGAAGCGGTGAAGGAAAACATCGTGAGGAAACCCGCATGTCTGAGAAATAATAACAATATTATTTCGACGATATGTGAAGCCCGCCAACCCGCACTGGAGCAGCGTGGCGGGCTTTTCCCGGCTCCTAAACCCTCTCTGATACTCTTATTTGAGAAGGAGGCCTTTGCCCAGCAATGGGCACTTATAGGCTGCTACAATCTACAATCAATCTGTCCAGCCTAAACAGGAACTTAAAGAAGTGGAATTCCTCACATGCCTATACAAGTCCTTAATGTTTTAAACCAACGTGTGTAACGGCGTTAGAGACACTTTGGAAATTGCCTTGTCAATGCCATGGCATCCATGTGATGGCCGACAAATATATAGGTTCTTATTTTATATCGCAGACCTGAAATACTGTAGCGAACACGTCGCGTACCGTCTGTCAAATATCACGTCATCGAATGACATCTCAAGATAAAGAATATTTGATAAATTGCCAGTCGATGTCAATGAAACTTTTTGGGGCTCTAACCGTATGTAAACGGCTCTTTTGGAGTCAAGAATGGCCCGCCACGCTGCTCCAGTGCGGGTTGGCGGGCTTCACGTGTCCTCGAAATAATATTTTTATTATCTGTCAGACATGCCGATTTCTTCACGATGTTTTCCTTCGCCGCTGAGCACTTGGTAAATGCAGCACTTAAAATTGTCTATTAACAATTTTAGTGGTTTCGGAACCGGGGGATCGAAATCAGGTCACACGCGCTCTACGATACTAAAGTGAGCGCCCTGGCTACTGGGCTGCTGAAGTTATTTACCCGCATCTACGTCCATCGGTGAATGAATGCCAGAATATTTTTTATTGAAATTAAAAAGGCGACAACGCATCTTTAACTAGGGAATACAATTGCCGAAATTTTGGGAAAGCCGACATCTCGCGATATTAGAACTTTCGAGATTGTATTCTTTGATTGAAGTTGTTTTCAGGTGTCCATGGACTGCAGTAGCGGTTTACCATCAGGGGGGGTGTCACCTTTGTCACTCAGAGAACACGGATACAAAACCGTTTTATTTTAGTACCTACTTGTTGTATGATTTCATTTTTTTTTATTTATTTATTAATTCTTTATTGTGTCCCTAAATAAAGAAAGGAATACAATGGGCGGACTTAATGCCTTTTGGCATTCTCTACCAGTCAACCCTGGGTGAGAAAGAAAACATGTTGGCAGGTTCAAAATAAATAATAAATATAAATATTAAATATATAACCCTTACTTACATACTTATAACATACATAATACACTATACATAAACATATAATACATACATAAACAAATTAGTTATTATTTTCCATATAACATGCAATAAATCACCTAGAATTTAATATTTATGATACATGATGCATATGGATATTACGTAATTCTGATTTTTATAGAATTCTAATCCCATATTACTTCAAATGAATTGATAACCCGTATAGTACCTATCTTTGAAAGTGTAACAGCCTAATTTCACTCAGATAACAGACAACCAAAGCGATGCCACAATATATTACAGTCGTGCATTTCTGTTTGTATGTTACTGTAGTAAAATTTTAATAAAAAAATTACAAAGCAATCTATGTGGCAGGCCGAAATGTTACAATTACGGCATTTCGCTCTCTTGGCAGAAGCCTCTATTCGCCAGTGGAACAGTCCACTACTGAATAGAGAACCAGAGAGATTGGTGCAAATCCTCCCAACATCAGAGAAACATAATCCCAACGGTGGACAGTAATCGACGTGTGAAGGCGGCGTAAGTCTGTCACCGCCTTCTTTCCCATGGGAGTCGTAAGAGTCGGCTAAAGGACAAGCCTTGAAGAGCTTCTAACGTCCGACAGATTAACCATCTCATAGAGAGAGATTGGAGATTGAAACAGTGCTTGTTGACAGACTTCATACGTCCTCGAAAATGTTTTTTTTATTATTATTTCGCAGACATGCCAGTTTCTTCATGATGTAGCTGGAGATTCGGCACTTAAAATTGCTCTTAACAATTTTAGTGGTGTCGGTACTGGAGATCGATCCCAGGTCACTCGCGTATTTCGATATATAATTTAGTTCCATGTAATATGTAAATGTAATCCAACATTAAATAATAGTAATACTATATCTAATACTTATATTTAAATATTTTAAGAGGTAATTAGCTTTGGGAGCAGAATATAACACAGAGTCCGGCATTTGGTTTTTTTAACCTGACAACCCTAAACGGGAGCAATCCCTGGCGCGGCGAGGCTTGCTACCCGTCCTGTTCTAGGCCTCGGGGAAGCAAAAAGAACTAGAAAAAGCTATCGTACTACCACAATGCACACAGCAATCTATCATTTAATTTTAGTCTCTATTTCAAAAACGTTTGTCTTCCCGTATTCGGTTAAAAGAAAATAAAAATGACGTCTTTGGCTTATTTATACCTAACTTACCGATGAGTAATCACTGACAATTAAAACAGATTTAATAAAATCTTTAAACACTTTTTTGCAAACACATAAAATAGATTATTTTAATGTCATTGAAATCACGAATAAACATGTAATTGTTTTAAATAATTCGCGTGGACGTAATAAAAAAAACGTGTGCCTATGTACTGCGCACAACTTTCCCGCGCATCGCACATCGACTGACAGCGACGCCTGTCATGGAGATCTTTTTATACACAAAATACAATAATATGATAACGAAAAATTTAGATTAACGAAAAGGAGTGTCCATTTTCTTAGAATCTAATGATCTATCTTTTTGTTGGTAAATATTCAAAATAATTTAACATTTTTGATATGCTGCGGGGAAGGGTTTTACTTATGAGACCAAACCAGTCTTATAACAAAAAAAAAGGTATATTTGTGATTGATTAGTCTGCCATTTTTTTTTCCCGACATTTTCTTTAGTCGACTTTTTACGTTGTTTCATGATGTCACTTGGAGTATGTATTATCCCTAATTACAACTCCCGATCCCCCTTTATTATCCATAGAATTACCAACCACATCTTCTTTCGCCTCCCTTGCTGGTGGTGCGCTCTGGTGACCCGACTACTAGTGGAAAACTTATTCGAAGACGGCGTAGATAAATCTCGAAGATCCGATGTAATTAATTGGTATCCCAGGTGGTAGGATACCGGCTCTGGTCCAGCAACTCGCCTGTGCCAAAATCAACATTATCCTAGAAATGGCATGTGAACGTACTCACTCCCTCACTCCGCTGGATAGGCAGAATGGCAATCATAGGGTGCCTTCGGACTTGTGATTACGTAGTAACTATTAAATCGATCTTAATAATAAAAATGTTACTAATAAATATAATTTTCCCCTAAACATCACCTGCATGTGGCCCCGATTATCCTGCTAGATAACAAACGATAAGGCTCCAGCGACCCTACGATGCCGTAACATCCATCCAAGTTAGCCGAAACCCAAATCCCACAAACTAGTGATGGGGAGCAGTATAACTGTGCAAGGACATCGGCGCTGTGCTCATTAACCGGCTTGCCCAACGAGGCGGGAATGGGCAAACCTTTGAAGAATTCCGTTTTTTGCTGGCGCTTCCGTAGGACTATGTTCAGCAGTGGACTTCAACAGGCTGACTGAGAAGATTGTAATGCAGCTCTACATCGCTAGTCGTTGATTTGATTCGGCATCTTTGAAATTTCCGTCACCGGTCGATAGACACATTTGTCAATTCGTTGTTTGCACCACGTACAGGTGTTTGATAATAGTTAAGAAAACCACCCCTAACATCCTTGATTCTTACTTTCATACATGCATCTCAGAAGTCCACAGCTGAACATAGGCCTCCCCCACAAAAGATTGTCACAAAGCACGGTCCTGAGCCATCTGCCCGCAACTTCCCTCAACACCGTGCAGGTGGTATGATAGATGATGTCCAGCACATAGTTGGAGAATGTGTTAAACACCAAAGGGCGGGAGAAGAATTGGTTCAATGATTTAATATAAACAAATATGATCAAGGGGCCTTTTCAAGCATGTTAGCAGAACCAACATCAGATGCGGCAAAATTTATAGTGGAAAATATGATTTTGAAAGAAAGAAAGAAACTTTATTCATTACACCACAATTAGTTAACTAGTTATTAATAAAACAATTAAAAAAATAATAAACATTTAAAAAAAAACCAAGTTTTTAGATTTTTTTTTCTGCGTTACATTGTGATGCAACAAATGGATCTACGCTCAGTTTATGTTACGAATTCCCGCAACGCAGGGGCTCCCTTATCCTTAAAGACAAAAGCCTCCATATAAATAAAAGAATAATAAAAAAAACACTCGCACGGTGATGTTTTTTTAATACTCTTTCTTGGTCGTCTCTGCCATTTTGTGGTGGGGTTGTCCTACAATTCGTTTGCCTGTTCAAGGTTGCCACTCTAGAGCTTTTTTTCCTCGACAATTTTCATTTCAGCGACCAGTGTGGTCAACCCATTGCCTGTCAGCTTGCTGATCTGAGGACCGTCTATGTCAGTTACCTTAGTTCTGCTGTCTTCCTTGCAGATTCTATCACGCAGAGTATATGAAGAAATAAATTTCTATGTTATATTAAATTATCTATGGAAAAATAAGTTTGCATCAAATGATTCAGTCGTTTATCTGACACGTGTAAATACATTCATACAAAATGCATGAGTCACATGAATCAAATTTATAAGAGGCTGTGAAGCTCTCCAATTACAAATCTTACCTGTAGTTAAACAGTTAAAAGATAAGAAATTAAATTAATTTACCTAATTGCATTTTTCTCATAAGTGTGCGAGTGTTTATTTGTGAGTGCGAGCGTGAACGCGCGTATGGAAACCAAGAGCAATCGAATATCAGCAAAACCTGCATAATTAATATATATATACATTTGCGAACTGTTTTCGGAATGTTTGTCTGCTTGTTGGGAGTATCTTGCGATAACCACTGGACCGATGGATAACGCTGTGGCTACGACTTTAGGTACGGTGCTGAGGGTTCGATCCCCGCACGAGGAAATTATTCGTACAAATAATTGTTCGTAGCCTGGTTGTTTGCCCTGCACATAGCTACATTACATACATCGGCACGTAAACATAATCACTGTAAATATAAACAAAACGTCCTCGACCATATCTAACACTTGTAAAGATTAAATATTTGATAGCTCTAAGGAACGGAATTTGTATATCTTACGGTAATCTGTGATCACAAACCGGTAGCTTTTGAAGTAACAGGGTCACTGATTTGGTAAAGTTTTAAGAGTGTTTTGTTAAAATTTATTTTTGTCATTGCAGCGGATGTCAAACCAACTGTTGAGCAAGGCATGCGTTTATAGTTCATGAGCAACTATAATGCGTTTATAGTTCTTCTACTAATGAAATTAAGATAAACATAGACAAAGAGCAGCGGTAACCTACTGGTCAGGGCGCTCGCTTTACATTCATAGAGCACCAGCGCACTGGAAAAAGAGTGTGGAAATTATATCACTGTAGCTCGATATATCGGACGTTTAGAAGATACTTCTCTGCGTAAAAAAGACTATCTCGATCTCTAGGTCCCTGAAGACAAGGCAGGATTTTTAAATAGAAACAGTACAAAAGAACAGATCTTTAACATTCGAGTGATTACCCTAAATTTAACAACCTAGACCACATGCGGCTCTTTGGATGTGAAGTTTCATTCTTAGTTACATATGCAGTTAGTTATTTTTTATCAAAAAACTTTATTTATGCAAGTACTAATTATTGTTGGCAAGAATGCTGACGTGGTAGAGCCAAGCGGCGGCTTTTGTTGCTGCTCGAATGGGCCGGCTCGACCGGATTGGTACCGCGGCCTCGCAGAATACCGGCGTGAAGTAGAAGCATTATGTGATTCTGCGTTTCTAATTTTATCAAACACCATGCCACAAACTAAGTTTTTTATAGAAATGTATGTTAATAACCCACATATAAAATATACATATATATACCCATATTTAATAACATTAAAATATGTGTATTATTTTTTTTATTATACTTCATTTAAAATATTTAGAAACCATGACAACATTTTTTAGAGAAATGAATCCGATAAACGTTTAATTTTATAGCACAACTTGGAACAATACGGTAAGAAGTTTTTCTTCTTAATTAGAAGCTGCTGGAGCTGCCTCTGGTCTTGCCATGATAGTGCCTAACGAAAGCTGGCGAACGCATTGCCAGAATACCATCACAATGGAGATACTGCTTCCCAACACCCATAGACAAAGATTTGGGAACTAAGTTATTCAATTCGTTTATTAACTATTGTCGCATAATAACAAATAAAATAAAATTTTAAGTATTTTCTTTTTCTTACCTTTTCTCTCCTTTCTACGCCGTACTCCCATGAACAATGCAATGAAATATAACAATACAGCCGTTTTAATCGAAAATATTATAACATAACACTTACACACAGACGGAACACAATCACCATAGGCTATCTTCTAATCGTAATATTTAACTTGCCCGGTCGTCACACTGACCTGATAACGAATGGAAAGTAAAAATATTTTCGTAGTAAAATGGTAGGGCATGCCTTGGTGAAATTACAACTACGTTTTAGTTTTACCAGTACGTTTAAGTTTAACTACGATGAATAATCGTAAAGACGATGAGCGAGGGTCAGAAATAGTAAACGTTTACAACCGTAAACGTGGTATTTATTTTACTGTCTCTCGTCTTTACACAGATGTATGTACTTTTACATACTACATATACTTTTATTTGCATCGAAGTAGTTTTATTTGCTGCCGAGCAGTATGCTGTACGAGAATATGAATATATACTTATGTGTACCCACGCACGCGCTGTGGAACTGAACTTTTTTGGTGATTAAAAATATTTTTTAATTTGCATGCATGACAATTCATTACAATTTTTTAAACGTGGTAGAGCCAAGCGGCGGCTTATGCTGCTGCTCGAATGGGCCGGCTCGACGCTCGATTGGTACCACGACCTCGCAGAATACCGGCGTGAAGTAGAGGCATCTTGTGCTTCTGCGTTTCGTTCGGTGAGCGAGGTAACCGAAAGAACACACCCCCTTCCCATCCCGCTCCTCATCCTCCCACCCGTCTCCCAAATATCCTTAAATGCCGGCAACGCACCTGCAGCACCTCTGGTGTTGCAGATGTACGTGGGCGACGGCAATCACTTACCTTCAGGTGAACCGCTTGCTCGTTTGCCGCCTTTCCCATAAAAAAATAATAATAAAAGGATTGGAATTAAATAGGTAAATACGGTTGATACAGAGTAGAACTAGGCGGCGGCTTTTGCTGCCTCTCGAATGTGCCAGATACACGGCCTCGCAGAATACCATCGTGTAGTAGAGACATATTGTGATTCTGCGATTCTTTCGGCGAGGTTATATTCCCCCAAATATCCTTAAAGACCGGCAAAGCAGCTATAGCTCCTCTGATGTTGTTGCTGATGTAAGTGGGCGTCGGTAATCACTTGCCATCAGGAGAGCCGCTTGTAGCCTTTCCTATAAAAAAAAATCATAAGACTGTAAATAAAATAGTCCATTGCAGGACATAGGCCTTTCCAATTTTGGACTGATATTTTTCGAGATGGTTATCTCCACCTGTCATTAGCCATTGTGATTTTCAAGTATTATATGAAATGAAACAACAACTACACATTCAGACAACATTTAATAGATACAACAATAATATTACATCATAGTAAAACCTTATTATTAAAAATGGTAAATTAAAGTAATTAAAAATAATTATTTTTATTTTATTTGGGCATCGGCATAGGTCAAACCATTGGATCGACAAACAAAAAAAGGTTCTCAGACAGTGTGAGTGAGACAGAAGTGTAAGTAATAAATTAATTAAACAGTGAAATTGGTATTCTTCAAAGTAAATAAAAAAAACTCCACCCTGATGCCTTATATAGATATAGGTACTGGTGGCCAGTAACTAAATTCCCAAGTAAAATTGATTCTTCTTACCTATTCTAACACTCCATAACATATTACCTTAATATTATGCAATAAATATTTTTAAGTTCTTATTAATATTAAGTAAAAAGTAAAAAATATAAAAATAAGCACAGTTCAGTGTTGCATTTTCTAAAATTAGAAATAAAAATCCTTTTGATAAATTATTGCAGTCTTTGATCGTGTTCCAACATATTTTATTATTATTTCATAACAAACAGACTGGTTTTGTTAATAACGTACTTAAATTAAAATGTGTATCGTGTTTAGAAAACATTGAATATAAGTAAATTCTAAGAAAATGTTAACCATTTTTATTTGATATCTCTGTGATATTTACTTAAAATTTAGAAAAAGTCTTAAATTTATCATTTAATTCATCAATATGGGAGGGATCAGCAACATGTAATCATGGTCAAATGGTATTTGGTATAATGGTAAGGTATAATGGTATCAATGGATATTTTTAATGGTATGTCCAGACTATTTAAAGGTAGATATGGAGGAAATTCTAACAACCTGTGCTTCCATCAGAATCTAGTTTAGTTGTTGGCAACACTATGTAAGTCACTCTATGGTTGGCGAAAGAAGTTAACAAATTTATTAGATTATTTTGCCGCCCATTATACAATAACATTTATTAAGCACAACGGAATTTTCTTAGTCTGCCGAATTCGAATAAAGAAACATTAAAATTTTGGAGAAATAATTGTTGTGAACAATAATTACTACATACATATCCAGGAATATTAGTACATCTAATGTACATCTAATGTACATTTTAAGAATACATGCAACATTCATCAAGCATCTACCATAAACAAAGAAGTAATAATCAATAACCATATTTATAAATAGCTACATAATATGTTGAGTTATCTATAGAAATCGAAATATAGCTCTATTGCAATAAGAAACTATTATTATAAAAACGTAATAACCCAACTTTGAAAACACATTGATTTAGAACGTAGAATGAGAGGACTATTTAGGTGAAAGAGTGCCTAGTAACGACAGAATGTCAGTTTTTGTATTTATATTTGTCATGTTTCGATTGCTTGCTCCCGCCCTCTCCATGCGCCTCATCTCAGTCGGTCGTCCACTGTGAAATAAACAATATCATGAAAAATATGAAGCACCATAACATTAAAGTGCTAAATTTACTATGTGATCGGCACTGAAAACGTAAAGAAACCTGCATGAATGAGAAGAAAAAATATAACATTAATTTCGTAGACATGTTAAGTCCAACCTCAATAGATCACCATAGTTGACCCTCCCAGGTAAAACCTGAAACATGCTTAAAACCCAGAGGAGGCCTTTACCCTGGGGATGTTTACTTTATGTAACCTATACAAAAAACGAGTGGTACTGATATTCCAACTCTTCTAACAACAAAGAATTCAAGACAGATTCTTAATTAAAAAAATATTTGCCATAATTGCCACAGCCCGCAAGGCAGATTGACAATCACAGTACCAGACACTTAACACCCTTGATACTGCTGCCAATGTTGGTCTGTAATTGTGCGTGGTGATGGCGCAAACTACCACCCAATCACATTTAGGGAGTATTGATTAGGGAAAATCTTGAGATGCAAAAACCTGTCTGTGTTTCGAGTTTTGAGAAAACCTTGAACATGACAACCGAGTAGACATGGGACCTTCCTCCTAATCGGAAGACTTGAGTACGATCTTCTGTAGTGGAAGGCTTATATCCATAAGTTCATTGTAGCTTATGTGCAATTTGTATAGATAGTTTCCTGTTAAGTTGTTCAAAAGTTCAAATATGCTGTGGCGGGTTGAAACCATTAAAATGTCTAGATCTCTGACCACCCCAGTTGTGGGTTATATATTTTCAATTTGATCTCAGGGGAAAACTTGTTCCCTACCTAACAGGTACTCAACTCTCACCCATTTCTGCTGTCTAATAGCAGTGCAACTACTATTGTGTTCCGATTTGAAAATTATAGAGAGCCAGACTAATTATGGGCTTTGAGCTGTTACATCTTAGACCGCAGGGCTGACAATGCATCTGTGAGCTTTTTTGATTGAGGTTGTTTGCAGGTACCCAGGGGCTGCAGTAGCCACTAACGATCAGGTGGACTCCTAGAATGTATTTTAACCCATTCCAATAAAAAAAACACCTTTTAAGGCTTTTGTTAAGTCAGGACCATCTGTTTTTTATTATTTCCTAATAAATTATAAATCATTTTATTTGTAAGTTCCCACCCAAGAGCATGGGCTCCCACCTATATGTTAACTTTAACCTTTAATACTTTTAATGTTACACAAATATAAGGCTTACATCACCCATGAGTATAGTTTTCCTACCTTCAATGAAGCTCCGTCATCCTTCATCTGCTCATGCTCTAGGCGCAGCAGTATATCCGCTGTCTGCTGCATTCTCCTAGCCTTCTCCGGATCCTTTAGACCGCGGGCTGCTTCTTCCGCGCGTCTCTTTTCCGCAGCCTCTATTTGCTGCCTACGCCTGGTCTCCTGGTCAATTACTTACAATGTCAATGTTTTAAACGTTTGTCGCTGAATAATTAAAACTACCAGCTGTTATAGATACTGGCTGTTAGGTATGACTATAATTATCGGACAAAATTAAAGACGGGTTCCGTCAATACATTATTTAATTTTCCCGTGGGTGTTGTAAAAGACAAGTTAAGAAAATGTCATAAGACTCCCTAACCGTTCGTCTATCGTGGAAACAAAAAGATAAAACCCCTTCTTTTTTTTTGCATATATATTTCAGATTACTCTTTTCTCACTAAATCTATATATTACTCACTAATATTTATGTAGTTGAAGAGTTTAACATTAAAGTAAAAGATAAATATAACATAATGCGAACAATAAAAAAGAAATGTAGGGTTTTTCAAAAAAAAACTTACAGCATCTGGAGTAGTAACATCAGATGCTGACTGCCCACAGCACGACATGAATATCCCCATTTTGTAAGGAATGTTATTATGTTAGAAATTTTGTAATTATGCTAGAAATTCATACTACTTCGATCTACTCCGATACTCAACTAACATTGATTTATTTCACGTCTTGCGAACTAAATTTTGACACCAGTTTACGACGAGCCACAAAATGAAACTAAGTCATAGACAGGTCACAGATGCAGTATTGCCAGACGATTGTCTCAAGTTTCCCCAAATTGAATCCAAATTTCGGTATTTGGAATAATCTCATAACAATTTTAACATTTTTATTTATTATTTCTCCTAACTTTTTTGGATAAAAAAATTATAAAAATACTTAATGAAATGGTAATTGTCACGAGAATCAATTTTCACGTAGCAGTGATTATACTATTTTATATTTTTTTTTGAAATTAGAGCATTCGTCTAACTACGAAAATCTTATTGTTAAAAGTAATTCCTTAATCCTCTAAACCTTAATTTATCCTCTTATTGACTATGGTGATGTGTGCTATTTTGACCTGAATGCAGATCTCCTTAACAAATACGATCGTCTTCTCAATAACTGCATTCGATTCATTTTTAACCTTCGTAAGTATGATCATGTATCCACTTATCGTTCACAGTTAAATTGGTTACCTATTCCTCAGCGCCGAAGTCTGTGTGCTCTCACTACCCTTTATTCTATACTGATGTCTCCTACTGCTCCTTCCTACTTGTCTTCCTACTTTCGTTACCTTGCTCAAACCACGACAGAACGCTAAGTTCATCTAATAATCTCCTACTCCAGTGTCCCTCACATACCTCATGCTTTGTCCGTTTATTCTTTCCTGTTCATTCCGTACTTCTTTGGAAAGCGCTCCCACTCGAAATCAGAGCGTCTAACATTCGGTATATTTAATATTTAAGTTATTAATTTATTAAAACAAATGTAAATGTATGTATGTACGTGTGTATGTATTTATTATTATTTATTTATTTATTGTTGTATGCGTATTTAAATATTGTATATATATATAGGTTAACATTTATTTTAATTTTTTTTTCTCTTTAGTACTCTCTATTCTATCACCTACACCTACTTCATTTCATATCTGCATCTTCCAAAGGTTGACTGGTAGAGAATGCTTCTGGCATTAAATCCACCTATATACATTCTCATGTATATGAAGTTTAATAAATAAATAAATAAATAAATAATTCAGCAATTTAACCCAAAATACATACTTTTGGCAAGTTGCATCCATCCCATCATTTAGCGAAACCCTATTATTTCTTTACCTTGTTTTATTTTTTATTACATTTAAATACATCTCAAGTCATTAAATCGATTCGATCGTTTTGGTAGTAATACTTACTGTACCCGACCTAGCTGCTAAGCCATGGGTCAGAAATTCCAGCTCATCTTATATTTGTATAACACATATTATTAGTTTTCTGGTAGTTATTTGTGTTACATCTCTGACACTACTTCGCACCCCTTCTTTTGGAACATTTCGCAAAAACGTTACATTGGATACATAAGTATGACGAGTGAGTGCGTTTACGCTTGCACATATTCTTAAGGTACTATAACGTATCCTGCGCAGTTGGCAACTACTAATAGTATTCGAAAGTTGTAGCCGTGGTTTTAATCAGCCAGAACATCACCATCAACTTACCTCGTCGAAAATAGCTCCCCGCTTCCAAAAAATTAGTCTCCGCGATTTTCACATCGCATTACACAGGTGAGTATAGACGTGCGTCTCGCAACAGTTCGAACATGGCTAATATGGACTAATATTTACTAAGGGTTCTGTGGACATTACAAAAAAATAACAACGAATTGCGTTGTTTAAAATAAAACTTCTTATATGAGAATTAAAAATAGCTTGGACAATTTTCTCTGCAATGATTTTCCCCTCTTGCGAAAGCAAGGACCGGTCCGTATTTCTCTAAGGTCTAAAGAAATTTAAATTACTTATAGCCTAAATAGTACTATGAGCTCATCACAGTTACGGCAGCCTTGTTTAAACTGTAGCGAGACGCTTGACAGTATAGTCAGACCACAGTATATATCACACAATTACAGATTCAATATTGTAACTGTAGGTAAGAGGACAGAAAATTTCCAATAACTTATTACAAAAATCGAAATAAGGAACCATAATCTTAATATTGGGGTGTTAACTCAAAACTAAACAAAAAATACTATAAAAACATATCAAACCTAAAATACTAAACGGTACTAAATATTTACAACTATTACTGAGCAACAACAATCACATGCGTTCAAAAATAAAACGACAACAAAACTTTGCTTTTACAAATATAAAATGTACTATAAACATATTTTTTCTACCACAAGTGTTAAGCAATAAAAATATTAAAAAAAAACGATCGTAAACACTTAGAATTACATTAAACACTTAACATTTCTACATACGAACAAATCTAACAACAGTAAAATAAACTAACCATCCTCTTCCAAAGTATCGTATTTATGTTAGCCATTTGCACTTTTTATGATAATCAAATATATAGAAAACCTTTAAGAAGGAAGATAAAATAAACGTCGCAAGCAAACAAAATAGGGGTCGGCTGTTTGAGAAATGATCGATCAATAACTGAAAATATAGCCAACTAATAAAAATAGGTCACAAGTGTGGCAGTATTATAAAATGTTTAAATCGTATTAATTATTGTCAAATATTTTCCTTTTTTTGTTATTTACTCTTTATTCTTAATGAATGTTAAACCTTAATCGAATAATTATAAAATTATTAAAAAGATTTGGTTGTTGGTAGGAATCGATGTTTTTTTTTTTCAGTAAATGGCAACCTAATGATTACTGCCAACGTCCAGTCATTAAAATAATTAACGAAAAAATCTGTTATGCTGATTATAAGCCGAAATCATAATAACTATGATCTAATGAATTAGTACGAAAGTAATTGTACTAAAAATGTAAAATATATTAAAATAAATAAAGAAAGAAAAAAAAAATCGATGTTATTTCATGTTTAAGTGTTGCAAAAATTAATGCACCTATTCCAGAAGAAAAGAGCGCTGTAACTCTAACCTAATCGTTAATATTCTATTATACTTACTGTGCTTATATAAACTGTTTGTAAAAATTGCACGGTGTCCTTAAAACGATTAAGTTACCAAAAAGTGTTCCGTATTTGGTATCGATGAACGTAATCGAAGTATCGCCTGCAAGTACGATAAGATGTGTGCGAGGGAGAGGGAGTTGTAGGGCCATCTCTAACGCAAAGTACTTTTCGTCAGGGACTGTCGCAAGTTTATAATAAATTATTTATTACAGTTTTAAAAATGCTATCGCGCATAGCTTTGCGTTCAGGTATGTAATATCCTCAATAAATTCTAGAAATATACATGTTTCTTGCAACAAAATCGAATAACCTTGGTATTACGGTGGTTTATGTAATCACTGATTTGACAATTCCGTGTCTTTTTATTATTTAAAAATTAATTCTCATCTTGCTGCATAATGTATTGGTTTAATTATAGTCATAATCTGTTCTATTTTGAAGAATATTGAAAGCTACCTGCAGAATTTATTTTATAACCTAGAACATTTAACTCACGATCTTTAACGAAGTTCATGCTCATAAGTCAGCAATGAAATGAAATTGATCGATGAATTGTGGCCAATGAGAAAAAAAAACACCCAAATAGTCCTATACAAAATGTTGTGGTACTGATCCTATGGGTATTATCAGATAAAAGTAGCTGTGTGCAAGTCTATATTTTAACAAATTCTGATAGTGTTAAGTCCCAACTGTTGTATAACAAGTTGTATAAAAAACAACAAATAATTAGTATTTTCATTCTCACTAGCTGCTCAGTGATAACTTTACAAATCATTAAAATTTACTACTTACATATCTTGTTGCTAATCACGAAATCGAATTAAACTTTAATTTAATTTAATAATAATTATATGTACCAAAAATGGTAACTAACCTCAATGGAGTTACAATGATATCTAAAAATAACCAAATACTAATAGAAATGATAATGATTTCTTATTATTATTATCCTTTATATGTTACATGTTTCATTATCATGGTCTCCTATTTAAAGAAAAACAAGTGGAATACTGGTTTAAAAGAAATTTAAAAAGAGAAGAATCAAAGGCATGTTTTATTCAATTTTACATGATGAATAGATTATAATGTTAGATACAGTATGATGTAAGCATATTTAAATTATGTATTATATGAAATATTAAAACTTCTTTTTCATATATTTATTAAGTTAAGGATATTTCTTAGTCATGCATTGTAGAAAGTAAATACTTTTTTAAATATTTACCTAATATATTTCATTGGTACTTTACATGTAGTATATAAAAAAGACCTTTTTATTCATTTTATTTACTTAAATGAAAAGTAGTGTCCTGAATTTAGTTAATGCAAATAAATAAAATGATAAGGGGATGCACCAACTTTTCCTTCTGAAAGATGAAGAATCTATCTGGCAATGCCAACATTCACATCCTTTACAATAGTGAAGAGTGGAGGCATTGCTTTATCCAACCTGCTTGCACAGGGAAAAACTTCCATGAAGTGCTGATCATCTGCAAACTTGTGCGAATTCCATTTCCTTCTATTATTGCAACAGACTAAGTTACTTCTCAAAATATGGTATAAAAAGGATTTAAGGGGGAATACACCATCTTTTTCTCTGAAGTTCAACCTCACCTGTACATAGTGCTGGGTACATAGTGTGCTGAGTAATGTACATGACTAATGGAAATGTTATCTAAATATCCACAGATGTAGTGATGGAGAGCAGCATCTCTATTGTGAGCATACTGTTTATGCGCTTTGCTACCCCTAGTTTAGCTCTTCATTCTGAACTTCAGGGGGTAGCCCACAGGAGTTGTTGTTACTAGGCAAATCATGTGATTATGACATGCCAACTTATATTGGCACTATCATTTAACCCCTTGTAGTTTTAATTGTTTGAATATTTAATTATTTCATTTATATTGTTATCACAAAGTAAATTTATATTTATACGAGTAGTATGCGTGATAGGTTCTCAAAGTAAAAATAAGTTTAGACGAGTAGGACTCGTGATTGATTTACACAGTAAAAATAAGTTTACATGAGCAGCACTTGTGATTGATTTACATAGTCAAAATAAGTTTACACGAGTCAGACTCGTGATTAATGCATAAGAGGTTAAACACGTATATCCAGGAGAGGACTCATACTATATGACAAAGAAAAGAGGCATTTAGTATAAGTATATTAAAAGTAACTTTTTGAATTATAGCTGCGGCTCGGCAGTCCGCTACAACAGCACTGGTGGCACGCGGCTCTGCCTCCGACGCGACCGACGTAGCTGTTCGCGACGAGAAAAATTTCCCTCGCCCAGTGCGCGGTGAGCCTGGTAAAGTCAGGCTTGGCTTCATTCCAGAAGAATGGTATTTACAGCAGCAATATGCTATACTTTTATTGAACTAAATATTGTCATAATTTTACTGATGTTACTTGATGGCACAAGGGTGACAAGACATCAACAGCATAGACCTGTTGTAGGAGAATTGAGGACTATGATGGGATGCCTAATTATCAGTAATTATTGGGTCTCTGATTCTTGTTGCTCTTTATGTTACATTTAGCAGCATTGTCGTCTTAACGTGGAAAATTCTAGTGTATACTTAGAGCTGGAAAGTGACTTTCAAAAATTGTATCAGGTTTGCTCAAAGTCAGGATGTTCACCATTGGTCTGCCGGTGCTAGTATCATGGTTGCACATTCGGAGGTGAAAGGAAACTTCATGCGTAAAATATGATGCATGGACATTTCTAGCTAAAACAATATAAAACGTAATATGCACCTGTAATGACATATCAAGTTAAAATATTTTTTTTATACCAATTTTACAATTGTATATTTTACACATATATGTCTAACCATGGTTACAGGTTCCAATTCTTCCATTCAAAGACTGGAGTGACTGGTCCCTACACATTTGGCGTCGGTCTCGCGACATATCTCTTCAGCAAGGAAATTTATGTGATGGAGCATGAATACTACACTGGGCTTTCTATTTTCATTATGGTCTACTATGCTAGCACAAGGTTCGGTCCAAAGCTTGGTCAATGGCTTGACAAGGAAGTTGATGTAAGTAAACAAAATAAAACTATTAAAACTTTTAGCTTGTTTGGCTTTTAGTTGTGCCAAATAGTAAATCTTTAAACTGCCTACCCCTACAGATTAAACAATAGTTGTCATTAATATTAATTTGCATCTAAATCCATATTGTACCTCAATGGCTCTGGTATTTTGAATTACAGATCCTTTCTACTATTTTAATTGTAGAAAATTTTAAATTTTAAATTGTAGAAAAGGTTTTTCTATGGTGCATTTGCTTACTCAACAAAATCGGAATTTAAATTGACTCTGTCCATCTGAATAACTGGATTGAATTTAAAACTATTTAAATGGTGCTGGCACTGACTGTGGCTATTGAACCTAGGACCAATTTAGTGTTTGTCTTTTATAATAACTTGATTAATTCTACAGTAGCACAAATTCCGAAAGTTCCAGGCTCCACATATAAATAATTCTATCAGAGTTTTCTGCTTTAAAGAAATTGTTTAGTGGTATTTCTTTTTTCATATCAATTTTTCATTGAAGCATAATTATGCAGTGGCATATGCTAATCTAGATTTTAATTAAGCATACCTGCTATATGTTATTTCCAGTCTGTAGAAAAGGAATGGAATCAGGATCGTGTGCAAAACGTAAATGACTTGGACCAGGCTATCGAAAACGAGAAGACTGCCCAGTGGCGTGCTCTGGGCCAGGAACTTCTTATTGAGGCCAAGAAGGAGAATATACTGCTACAACTTGAGGCTGCTTACAGAGAGCGTATGATGAACGTTTACAATGAGGTTGGTATTATTCTCATATTTTTGGTAATGTTAAATCAAAAAATTAGTAGTAAGTTTTACTTTTATATTTTTATTCAAAATTCCTAATAAAAAAAAAGTGTGTACGTATGTACGCATGTAAGAAATTATACTTCTTTAGCGTAACTACAGAAATAATAATAACACATACTGACAGTTACATACAACTTAAATCTTTAAACCCACTTAAAAAAGTTTATTACATAAAAAACCACTTTCATCACGAATACACACAATAAATTATCATTTACCACCATTTATAAAATCACTCAAATACACACGTATATTTAGGTATGAATACATTTTTTTATCTCCACTGATGTAAAACACGTGTTTAAGATTCATAAATATTTGAATAAACCTTCAATATAGTTACTATGGAGACTACACTATTATGGAATTACCAAGATAATTTATGAGACATTTAGAAACCAACTTCATCCTGTTTTATATTTAAATTTTTAACATCATAGTAAAATCACAAAATCGTAAAAATTCACTCCCATAATTTTTCCCAAATGCGCCAAAAGAAGTATAACTTCAATAAAAAATGTCTGAAAATAACAACTCACTAATCTATCTTACAAATTATTTGATATTGGGATCTTCTTGTAATCTATATACATTAAAATTTTGCTCCTGTATGTGTGTTTTTGTATAAATTTTGAATAACTAGGCTTATTGAGGTCATATTACTACAATACATTACAATGGTTCATAACACTGCTAGGACCTGATGGGTGGTACTGTGGCCGAGTTATTAACGAATTTTATATTTAAAGACCAAAATTTCTCATATTCACAATGTTAGTTTAAGGCCAAATAAGAAGATTAGAAAACCTAGACCCGTTAGGTGGCACTTTGCTCATGGCACCATCTACCGGAAAGGGTAGAACTATATACTTATAAGACTATATCTCTGACAAAAAGGCAACCACCAAGGGTTTGTCTTTTGGACAGACTATTCTTTATATATTATAGTTAATAACTTTAATAACATTTAAAAATAATTAAACTTATTTATTTTCCAGGTCAAGCGTCGTCTCGACTACCAGCTGGAGAAATCCAATGCGGAACGTCGTATCGCTCAAAAGCACATGGTTGAATGGATAGTGTCCAACGTGACAAAGGCCATCACTCCAGACCAAGAGAAGCAGACATTGGATCGTTGCATTGCAGATCTCACTGCCCTAGCCGCAAGGAAGTGAATGTAGTGAACAGTAGTAATTTATGTAATGTAATATAATGCAATAAAATAATCATGTTACTGTCATTGTTTCATTTTTGTATACGTTTGCCACTGCTTGTGTGGGTCAGCGACGGTGATAGTTCAATGGCCTCGCGGAATACCGGCGTGAAGTAAAAGCTGTTTGTTATTCCGGAGGACCGCTTCTCACCTCCGGAATAACAAACAGCCCCCATTGCTCCTCCATCCCTAAATATCTCTATCATTAAGTATACCTCAAGACCAAAGTGTACAATCAATGTGTGTTGCCATGCCAGTGATGACATACAGAACTAAGACGTGGTCTTTCACTATGGTCATATTGGTCGTATACGAAAGCTTAAACTTGCTTAGCAGGCTATTGATAGGACTATGCTGTTGTTTCTCTGCATGATAGACTGCAACAACGATATCGGCACAAGAAATATGATAAACGACGTAGGCCAGAAGGATCAGCAATCTGAAGTGGCAATAGCCCGACCACAACAAAACGCAGTGAATGATGACCCCACAAGATAGAATGACAACCTGCACAATGTTGTTGGAAGTTGCAGATGGTTCTGGACCGTGCTTTGTGCAATCTTTGAGGCCAATGTTCTGCAGTGGACCTGTGACAGGTAATGGTGAATTAATTGATAGAAGTACTTTTATAACACACCACGAAACAAAATGATACAGAAAACATTAAAAAAGAAAGTCAATTAAAACGTACAATTTGTGCAGCGACCTCGCAGGGTTTCTTTATCAACGCATTGGCAACTTCAAACACAGGCAGCGAATGCCGACGGATACGTTCGATAAGGTCTTTGGCCTGGGTGTCGTTGGCCTAGTTAACTATTAACGCAAATCGAGTCAAAGTAACAAAAACTAAAAAATGTCCTGTAAACTGTGAATGACTTAGAAATATCCTGTATAATATGACGTTAAATCTAATACCGTAACGTGGCATCCAATCTGCATATCCGGAGCAGAGCAGTGGTGACAGGGATAATTCTGCTGTTGTTCTATTATTTTATTTTATCGTCGATTAATCTATAAATTATTGTTATATAATATTAATAAAATTGATTATAAATGAAGATGAATTTATATTTTTAAATAGTTTTGTTATTGAAAATAATGTTTACTAAACTTAAGAGTTTTACCGATATATTTTTGAACATCAAAGTTTTTCGATTACTATGTATTTCTAGTATCGTCTAGGAAGAGTTTATGCATCTAAAGCGACGCGTGCAACATTTAAATACATACGTACATACTCAATTTGCATAGATTTACAATATACTCAAGTATTACTAAATACTCTCTCTTATGGATAGATGCATAGAATGAGCTAATCTGTTAGATAGGATATTATTCCATGGATAAATTGCCTCTGCCAAAAAAAACACAATCTATAAAAAACGTCAAAATGACAGAGGAGTCGACGATCATATGATTGTCAAAGTTCGACCAAGTACACAGTACAAGCGGCGTCTATTTTATAGTGTTTCTGTTATCCGTTTATTATTCTAGTTTTATAACTATTGTAACAATGTCTGATAGCAGAGAAGCTGATAAAAAGGTAATGAGAATTATTATCGGAGCTAAGTGCGTGAACCGCGACTACTATCATATTTCAGTCAATATTGTGATATCTTCGTTTTATTTATCTTTTCGACCTTGACTAACCCCAGAGGTCACATAGATCTCTGTTATTAACTTCGCTGAGCGTTATTTAACTCATTTATATTACGCGATGTTTTTCTGTAAGATCTACAGTTTAAATACATAGTCATTAGTCTGAATAACATGTTTTAAAAATAAAACGAACTTAGAACTGTATGCATTAGGATACAAGATATATTTTCGCTTTTTCTCGACTTACCTGCTTATTATTTGGAGTAACTACCTGCAAAGTATAATTTATTTTTCTTATTCTGATGATCATTTAAATTTCCTAGACGATACTAGAATTACATTAACATGACTCAGCTTATTTAGTCTCCTATTATTACTTCTGTATTAGAATAATATAATTTATAATCTGTTACTTACATTTATTATTTTACCTTAGCAGCCATAAATAGCAGTGTAAATAGCTCATTCCAGGCCAGGGTCCTCTTCCACAAGATGGTTTTACCATAATCACTACACTGCATACATATTGGTAATTGCAGTATCAGCTACTTCTTAGATGCTGTTGCCCATCATTGTTTTTGGTTTGGTAATTTTCGAGATGGTTATCCCGCCAACTGTCGGTAGGCATTGCCATTTCCAATACTTTCCCTTAGTCGCCTCTTACGACACCTAAGGGAAGAAGAAGAGAAGTTTTTCTATATACAACAATAACATTAAATTTTTCTTCATATTATAAAAACTTTGTATCTATAGATATTCTTATAAATGTTTTTAATGTGAAATTTTATGCTTAATTTTATTTTCGTGGACACGTTTATCAAGTAGAATTTGCCACCCCTTTTCTTTGCATGGGTGTTGTAAGAGGGTACCAAGACCTTGAGTATCTCATGTCGAAAAGAGGTATGACCCTGGCAATGAGGCTTGTCATACAGTACATTTTTTATTTAAAAACATTAACCTTCCACTGTAGGAATTTTACCACTGTGTTACTGAGGCAGTTTACATACATAAATTCCACATGGACAAATACCCAGACCCAGAACAATTATTTGTAGTCCATACAAATACTAGTCCCGTGCGGGAATCGAACCCGCGACCCACAGCGCTGAAACTAAATGCTTAGCCACTACGCCACCGAGCCGTTGATCTCCAGGAGAGTTAAATTTTACCCTTTTGCTGTTGCACTAAGTTATATCAGGTTGAAATCCTAATTTTCACTTACACGGGTGACAAGTATGAGTGGATATTATGTTATATTATAATATTTAATGTGTCTGCAATTTCAACATGCTATTATGTGTGATGAAAACATTTAATATCATTTATTCTCGTATTAAAGTTTTTTTTATTCAATATTAGAATCAGCCATATTTTATATTTTTCCAACACTGCTAGAAAACACACAATTAATTTATATATTAATAAGTAATTATTGCAATCACAATAAAAAATCAATATTGATAAATAAGTGTGAAATTAATTATGACTTGCAGGCCTATGACAGCAGGCTGAGGCCAGCGGTAAGCTATAAGCTAAGCATGTAACATAAAAATTTTTGGTTAATTAACATGAGCATGATTTTGAAATTCTAAAAAAGATTTCTCGCAGAGGCTGTTTGATTACTTGTTCTTTTTTTCTAACTTTTCTGATTCTGATCATTTATTTATAAAAAGAATTTTATAATTACTTAGTCAATTCAAAAATAAAAAAATTGTACAATCAGACAGGCTTTAAATGAAATTATCTTTTATTTTTTATACATCAATGTTCTTTGTAGTAAATTTATGTTAATAGCATGGTACTATAATAACTACTTAATAGCAATTAGCATGAAAGTGTTTTACTGACTTTATTAATTTTTATTGATTGAAGCTTTTAATTTTATTTTCATATTATCTTTTTTTTTATTATAACACCCTCATAGTAATATTGAGGATGGAAAGCGTAAACACAATTGAGCGATCTATGATATGGAGGACGAGATAAGCCTAATATTCAATGCTGTTCGGAGTTTTCTCAGAAAGGAGGTCTGCCATTATTCTGACATGCCGGACATGGAATATTTGTCATCACTCACTCACACCGCTACGCAGGTGGATTGGTGAGCTCAGTGCTCCCCATGACTAGTCTGAGTTGAGCCCCGCACATTTAGAACGTCCGTTGGTCAGCAGAGCATCGTGGGTAGGTCATTACATTATGGTCAAATATACCATATTTCCCCTTATAAAATAGCAGCTTGTAAGTGCCCTCTGCTGGGCGAAGGCCTTATATTAAGTATTTGTAAGAGATTTGGAGACGGGAGGGTTCAGCCACGCTACTCCAGTGCGGTCTGGCAAACTTCACATGACTGTGAATTTTTTTTTATATTATTTCACAGAAATATGCCGGTTTCTTGACAATGTTTTCCTTCACCGTCGAGCACGAGGTAAATTCAGCACTTGAAATTGTTAATAACAATTTCAGCTACGTGACCACTTGATCTACAGGATAAAGAGGGTACCTAGGGAAGTTTCTTCCTCATCAGAGAAACCTCATTACGAAACGGCGGTAGATTGTTAAAAAAATACTAATTGTCAAACGAAATTAGAATTACATACGTCAAATAAGAAGTTTTTATTTCATTTCATTTCATGTACCTCTTATAAATAAATGATCTTAACAAAGCATCTATTGTTGGATTACTGTGTTGGCAACATACACTGGGATCGGTTATATTCAATTTCATATAACAATGTCGTATTGAACATTACTATATCATATTGCAATGTCATCTTAAGGAAGAATTAACCAACTTCCTTATACGTGTATAATCAATCTCGTTTACTGTGGTTTAAATGTGAATATATAAACTAAATCTGAATGTGTTAAACATGTAAACCTTCCGCGTGAAATTTTATAAATGATGGTGAAAATCGCATTGAGATTTTATAAGATTTATACTTTTTAAAAAGAAACATTGCATGGTATATTGTATCTTATTAAACTCAACACTTACGTATCAAATATTCGTGTATTTCTCTTTACTCAGATACTTATTACAAAGATAATTCGAATTGCGTCTTTCCTTTACCGCTACCAAAGTAATAATGCCCATCGGTCTTCAACCTGTGTCCACTTACTGACTAGGACAATGTTGCCAACACTAAACACCCGGTAACTCAAACTGCCAACATTACGAATTTATTAGATTGAATTATATTAATCGACGTAATAATCAATTTATAAAGATTATTACGCCTAAGTATTCACATAAATATTTTAAATAATTCGTGAAATGATAGATCATTTTATATTTGCTTACGATTGTATGGTGAGATAATATATCAGCCCGTCACTAAGGCATCCATCGACTTCCCCCCGTCACCAAAGTTTATCACTCCATCTTGTAGGACAAGACGTCTGTACTGGGCGCCAATTGCTAGTTTAGTTTGCCGATCGTTAAGGCTATGCAGTTTACCCTAGTTCTACTGCGTATTGTAAAAGAAAAAAAAGAAGTATTGTTTGCATGCGTGCTAATATTAAGCGTGTTTAATTTAAATGTGTCACGCGGTGCGATGAAAAGAAATCTTTATTCTAAGACCTATAAAACTTAAACTTCGTTAGCAAAACGTCCTCTTTTACAATCCGCTACAGGTTCTTAAGTACGTTGCTCTGTCGGAGAAAAAACTGACGAATCAAAGTCCGCATGTATCTTTTACAAAGAAAGAAAGAAACTATGTTTATCCGATGCTACCACACAATAAAGATATAACAGACGATACAATATGTTGGATTATAGCAACGAAAAGACATTCGGCTCAGCATTATGCTGCAGCAGTGCTGCTACAGCGCTGATGTTCTGCCGCTGCCCTTGTTCAATGTTAAATCTCCGGAACAGTTAAACACACAGAAAATAACAAACATAACTAAATAAAGAAAACAAATATTGATGTTATGGGAATACAATTTATAATTAATGACATTACCTAATAATTTTGAAAAACAATTATCTGCTGAATATACACCACAGAATAACACCTTAGAATAATTTAAGTAAATAAAACTAAACACGAAAATTCATTGAAATAATTAATAAAATTGGATTTAAATCTTAACACACAACACTGTTATATCTACCCTTACTTTTAGTTGTCTTTAAGGCCTAAAAGAAATGATTTATACTTTATTTTAAAATGAGCCAAAGATCTTTTTATGTCATTTTATTTTCACTTGCATGGAAGGTTCTAGTATATGCGGTGCGAAGCGTTCGGTACACCGAAGATCAAAGAACGGTCCACAACTCTTAAAAATAATCTTCTAAACCAGCTGAAAGTGGTGAAAAGTTGCATATTATAATGTATTGCTATTACATGTAGGTACTTTCAATAATACCTCTTAAAAATATTAAAACACACATCTTAAACATTTTGAAATAGGAGTACGTCTTTAGAGTACCGAATCGTGCCATATTTCAAACCCTACCCCATCTGTCAGCGGTTATTTATCTATATATAAAAAAAAACAAGAAAAGTGAAAATGTTTTTTCATCATAATCACATCAAGTTTGAAGTAGTACCACGGCCTCGCGGAATACCGGCGTGAAGTAGACGCATCTTGTGCTCCTGCGTTTCGTTCGGTGAGTGAGGTAACCGGAGGCCCTCACCCCTTTCCCTAATCCCACTCCGCATCGTCCCTCTCCATATCCCAAATATCCATACAGGTCAGCAACGCACCTGTGTTTTTATTTTTGCTAAGAAATGGACGGACACAAAAGTAATTAAAACCTAAAAAAAAGATAAAAGTATAGTACATAGTATACATTGTCACCTCGACATAATGGTTACATATCGTACAGTTCGCCTCAATATTTTCTTAGCTCGAGAGGATTATAATACAATTTTCATGGTATATTTATTATCTTATTTATTTTAATGTAATGATTAAGGAACATTAATGAAGTTCATCAAATAATAATTAAGTCACGTCATAACATAAATTAAAGGAAATCACTACATGAGGTCGGGATCTCTTAGTCGACTTTAATATGAGGAGATTTAATAATCGAATCGATTTCCATATAGAGGTCCACACTTTAGGTCGTTCACTGATATGTTATCGGAGGGGTCTCGTTAGCTTTAGATATGAAGTGCAAGTATGCGATATCTGACGTAAAAGCGACATTTTTAAACTGGCAGATTTTATTACGTTAGCGTGCCTAACTTTTCCTTAACCTTCAAAACCCTCTCGAAAATTAGAGAAGACCTTTGCCCGATAGTGACACCCTTCTCGGCTGCTACTTTTATGCGATTTATATACTTCTATGTCTATACGAATATTTAAAAACGTAACTGTATTTTGTTGTGAAAGCTAATACATTAAGCGAAGGACTTAGGCATGACTTTTTTTATTTTCATTTTGTATACTTTTTTATTCTTTTTTGAACCTGGCAACCGGGCCAGTTACAATTTATTGCTATTTAGATATAACAGTATGATTTTTAAATGACTGACTGATCGGTGGATGTTTTCTGAGTCAAAAATTTATTGTTCTTCATCAATCACGATCAGACGTCGGACTCGGTATTTATTCGGTCGTTCTTCTCGGTAGCAACGAGCAGTAGTAGCTGTCAGACTTGAACGGCTGATAATGCAGTTGTGTCATATTAAATATATTTATTGAGAGAGAGAGAGAGAGTGATAGATTAATAGGGGGGAAGAGGAGATCGATGGGTGTGTATCGTGCCAGCGAAAAGGTTTTGGCTTCGCGTTATGCTGCAAGACAGGACAGGTAAAAATGTTATAATTAATATAAAAAATATTATGATTAAAAAAAAAGTATAAATCATATACTTACATTATGAAATGATGCGGCGTAAATCCGTTGTAAAAATTAAATGTGTTAGCGACGTCAGAAACCCCGTCTCGTAGGTGTCATTTACTTATTTTTCACTAGTAGTACAGTAATAGAAAAAGGCATATTAAGATAGTTTTAGCATTTGGAAAGGATTGCAATTTAGATACAAGACCCGTGGGGATGCAAAAGTCGGAAGAGGCTGAACTCGGGTGTAATTACCATACTTAATTGAATTGCGGACGTTATCAGCCAAGGTCAAGTGAACAGTACCCAGCGACTAAAATGCTTACAAGAGATAAGTGAAGTAGACGGAATGAAAGATCCGTTGTCATGGCAACGACAAAATACTTAGTATCTACTACCTTTATGGAAAAGAGGCGTGATAATATTATTCCACGAAAAATGTAATTAAAATTCATCATTAATAATTCGTAACTCGTTTTCCATGTTTCCCATAAAAGTTTATAGATGACCGCTGATAAAAAAAAAACATTTCGAACAAAGTTTATCATGTGCCGTCAAGTACATTCATTGCTAAAAAAAATTTTTTTTTTAATTATTATATCATTAACGGTTGTTTTTAGTCTGTCAGCTATAATTGCAATGTCACGTTACCAAATGGAATCAAATAATTAATTCTTCGACATATGAGACAAAATGAGACAAATAATTTCACTTCTCTAACGTCATATTTTAAAACTACGACCGTTTCATAACCTCACTATAACTGGGAACAAGCAGGTGAAAGAATCTCCGTAGGTATCCTTGTAGGATTACAAGAATGAATGTAATTGAAATTACATAATGAAAATTCTATTAACATAGATTACAAGTTTCGTGATGTATAGTCATGACAGAAGCTAATCTGTTCGTGCACTTTAGTCACAGTGATGATAATGTATGTATACCATTCGTATAAGTAATTGTGTCGATCATAGTATTGTTTAGTCGTCGCGTAACGCGGCTGGGGAGCATCCCATCGTGACAGTTCGCTTTCCCGCCATAGTTTGACATATCAGTAGTGTCATAGTGTGTGGTTTTTATTTGTTTTAGTTGTTTTTTTTTTTCGCCAAAATGGATATGATCCAAAAGGTACATTGTATAAATATTTCTTTTTAATATATTAATTGCTAGTCTGTCTTTGATTTATCTTATTGCCCCGACCCTGTACAGTAACCGTTAAGGATTTCAATCGTACATGTAAGGCATCTTAGCTCTTAATAGTTCTAATTGTTACGTACAATTGTTGAAATACTTCGTGTTAAATTTGTTTTTGGGTTTTTGTTTGTATGACTGTGTTCACCTTAAAATATAACATTTTTCATGTCAGAACAATGGAATTTCAATTGTTACACTATTACAAGATTTATTTAAAATAAATTGCGATCTTCAAGACATGCCATCTTTAGTAGGCGCCTTCATGGAAAGGCCTAATATAAATTACCTTATATAATATAAAAGACCTTACTAGATGAGAGTGCAAGTTTTGCTATTGCAATTTTTGTATTGGTCGCATCGCTTTAGAAACTTTACAGTCTTAACACTAAAAAGTGTTCGTTTTGATTGTTCATCAAATTATAATACAAGGAAGAGTGAGACAGGCTGAGACATGTCTGGCGTAAAAAATTAAACATTTTGCGTCAATTGAGCGATTTGTAATAATTAATTTTAATAATAATAAAATATAAAAAAATTGTCTATTAAAACAAATGTAGTTAAAGAAACAGTAAGAATTGTTATCCCTCCGGTCCATGGTTCTAAATAGGATCAACTTGGATTTACGTGAATAATGATTCTGTTGAGTGAGTTAACAACGGGACAGGATATATTATAATACCGTTAGTGTACGCATGAATAGGGCTGCCAGGTTAAAAAAAAAACAAAAGCTGGACAAGTCCGGATAAAGTCTGACAACGGGCAACCCTACGCATGGACAGTCATGTCTCTCTCGTTATTACTCTCGCCTCTCGTTATTACACGTGCGATAAGACTAGAGAAAGGGACAGATGCAGTACCAAAGATACGGCACAACCACACTGCAATTTTTATAAGAAAGGCGGCAAACGAGCAATCTCTTCACTTGATGTTCAGTGACTACCGTCGCCCACGTAGTTCTGCAACACCAGAGATGCTGCAGGTGCATCACCGGCCATTTTGGGTATTTGGGAGATTGGAGAGACGATACGGATGGAGGATGAGGAGGGGGAGTGGATCTCCGATTACCTCATTCATCGAACGAAACGCAGAAGCACAAGATGCCTCGACTTCACGCCGGTATTCTGCGAGGCCGTAGTACTAACCAGGTCGAGCCGGCCCATTTGAGCAGCAGCAAAAGGCTTCGCTTGGCTCTACCACATATAAAAGCAGTTTCATCAGAAGCAAAACAATAAAAGGCCGTCATTGACATTACTCGTGTTGGCTTTAATGACTTGTCTTGTGTTTATCCGTTAATTTTTTAATGGTCTACAAATACAGTAATTTGTTTATCTATTGAAGTTTCCATTATATTAAATCACGTCTTCATTTACACCGTCGTGTAATACACGTTCCTTATTTAGCGTTCTTTAATCTATACATAATGTGTGATAACATACGGAAACCGAAAGCTGGTGATCACACATGGCGCGTGGACTCTTCCTCAAACTTTAGTTTGATTTCTCATAATATCTAACTCAACTAGCTAAGCGTGTCGCTTCTTTGAGTTGACGACTTCTATTTAACTGAGGTTGGCGTTACCTTTTTCATTCATTTCAGCCTACTACAAGTCCTACTGCTGAACATAGGCCACCCCCAAAGATTGCCATAAAGCTCGGTCCTGAGCCAGGGGGAGCTGAGGGGGATGCAATATCTTTTCGAATTTATTATAATCGCCACTCTCGCAAAAAAAAACCAAATCGCACGCATCTTAGATGCTGCTGCTCGTTACCGGTCGTCTTATTTTTGGTCGGATATTTTCTGGTGTTAAGCGATCAGTGAATTCCTTGGTTCAAGTTCAGTAGGGTCACCCAAGTTGAATACGGTAGAATACTGTGACGCAGGTGAATTGTTTCAATTCCTTTGTAGTACGTATTATGACAAATATAACTAAAGACGGTTGTGACAAAAGAGTAATGGCTTAGATGGCTTAGGACCGTTTTTAGAGCTGCGTACTCTTATCGATAATCATTACTACAGTGGGTTTAAGACCCAATAATAACGAGGGGACTTCACTTGATGTGAACCAAGAAACAAGCGTCCACGTGCCATCTTCCAGTAATTATATCTCGAAGACTGAAGGTAAAACTCTGGAAATAGTGTGTGTTGCTAGTGATGTTTATGGATGTCTTTCATTGCATACTATGTAAGGCAGTTTGAAGTGGTTCCCGGCAAGGGACTTCTTGAGTGGTGTCCCAATTGTAGCATCATTCTTTTCTCCACTTGATGGAGTGGTGACATATTGACTGTTCTTTGTTGGAAATCTGTATACGGGACCATATACGGGAAACCTGTATGGTCTCGCGATTGTCTATAATGATGAATGATCATGTGCGGTTATACAATTATTCGGGACAACGTGACAGGTATCTAGTCATTCGCCCTATTAATGTCCAGGCCAACAATACAAATCGTACATAAGATCCGTTAAACTTATTTTTACGAGCCCTACAAATCGAACCCCTTGACTCTTGATTCGGAGACACATCGCCTTACCACTCGCCTATCGTGTACACAGTAATAGTTGCCAACACAGTCGCCAATAGTTGTTTCTCAAAAGGTTTCGCAACTTGTACTAGCGATAGTACGTATTGTTAATTAATTGGACAGCTTATCGCATTATTCAGCTATATGACGGCTAGGTCGGCGCAGTGGATAAGTGATTGCCTGCGACGCTGCGAGTTCCGGGTTCGATTTTCGGATGGAACTAGCATTCGTTTATACATACAACACAATACAATAACTCTTCCGGGTCCAGGTGCGGGTGAAATCCACGTTTATATACGCGTGAAACATTAAAAATCAAGATTAAATAGCTAAACGGTTGTTATGTCGATACTTTGGCCTTGCGAAGAGATGTTGCTTCTCTTTGCATATTTTACGAAATTTTCCACGGGGAATGTTCTGAGGAACTGTTCGGATTGATCCCAGCTGCTGAGTTTCACCATCGTACATCGCGACAGAATTCGAAGTTCCATCGATACCGCCTAGATGGTTGGCATTACACCACAGTGCGTTTTAATCGAAGTTTTCTGCCACGCACTTCAACTTTGTGGAATCAGCTGTCGCCAGCAGTGTTTCCGAACAGTTACGACTTAGGGACCTTCAAGAAAAGAGCTTATTCCTTACTTAAAAGCCGGCAGCGCATCTGTGGCTCCTCTGGTGTTGTGGATGTTCGTGGGCGTCGGTGATTACTTACCATCAGGTGAGCCGCACGCTCGTTTGCCCCCTTCTTCTATATAAAAAAAAAAGAAGTCTTACGCTCCGGTGTAAATAGCGGCCGAGATAACACACATACGCCAACGCGTTATCATATAGGCATTTAGTTAACGTCCGTACATGCATCCATATTGTACTTCTATATTGTGTTATAATTACAACCGTAGGAGAGCCGTCGAAGTGTAATAAAAAAAAAAAACGCGTGTAAAATGACAGCGGAGACGGACTTCATTCGATCTTGGGTGTGTATAATTTTCGACTTATTATGTAGTTGAACAGTTTGTTGTTGGTTGTTGTCGCGAACTAACGACAATGCGTCTTTCGATTCGCATGACTGTCGTGCGAGAATTGTGGTTCGTGTTCCGGTCTGAAGAATAGAGAACCGTAGCATAATTAAAGGCTGTTATTGCTGTACAAGCCCGCCAACCCGCAATGGAGCAGCGCGGCGGGTCATTCCCGGCCTTTTAGGCCTTTACCCAGCTGTGGGCACTTACAGGCTGTTACTTGTATTGGATTCCATCGTAGACCTCGGGTATCTATGTCGAATAAACTTGTTTGCAGGCGTCCACTGGTTGCAACAGCCACTTACTGGCGGACTATTAGCTCGCTTGTCACTCCTATCAAATAAAAAAAGACTGCAAAAAAGCTATGAGATATATTAAAATTAATGACATATCTATTAGAATACTAACTATATTTCTTGTCATAGACAATTTTTTTTTCCAATTTTTGTGTTCTTATAATTAGACTTTCGCTTCTGATCTATTTTTACATATTAATAAAATAAAACATTAAATTAGTAATTTACATGCATACTGTTCTGTATGTCTGTTCTGCAAAGACGTGCAAAAGAAAAGACTAGGACGATTATTGCAGGGTAGATTAGAAAAGCATACAAATATTTTTAATATTATTAATATTATTAAATAAATAAAATAATAATAAATAAAATTAATAATAAATTAATACTTCCTAGCGAGATCGGATGAGTCATTCTATTCGGACGTCATTAGTTGTGATAAAGGGCTTACCCCTCTATCCTTGGCCAACGAGCAACGCGGCAGGACCCGGCAGTACAGAGCGCCACCGACCGGGAGACCGTATGGAAGGAGAAAGAGCTCCACGGGAGGTTCTACAGGGCTCTACATGAGCCTTTCGTAGATACCGTCGCCTCCCTAAACTGGCTGCGTTTTGGTGACCTCTTTGGGGAAACCGAGGGTTTTGTCTGTGCGATACAAGATCAGGTTATTAAGACGAACAACTATCGGAGATACATCCTAAAGGATGGCACCGTCGACATCTGTCGAGCCTGTCGCCGTCCCGGGGAGTCGCTTCGGCATGTCATCTCCGGTTGTTCAGCGCTTTCTAACTCTGAGTATCTGCACAGGCACAACCTAGTAGCCAGGATCTTACACCAGGAGCTCGCTCTGAAGTGCGGTCTCGTGGATCGGAGACTGCCTTACTATAAATACACGCCGGAAGCCGTGCTCGAAAATGACCGCGCTAGGCTCTATTGGGACCGGTCCATTATCACGGACAGGACGATTCATGCAAATAAGCCTGACATCGTGTTGATGGACCGAGCACAGTCGAGGATATTTTTGGTCGACATCACCATTCCATATGACGAGAACCTTGTGAAAGCCGAAACAGACAAGAAGACAAAATATCTGGACCTGGCTCACGAGGTAACCGACATGTGGGGTGGTATGCCGACCGAAATTATTCCGATCGTCGTCTCTGCGAATGGGTTAATTCCAGTCAGCCTCTCGGAACATCTGAGGCGGCTGGGACTCCGTGACGGACCGCTCAGAGCTCAAATGCAGAAGGCAGTGCTACTCGATACCGCTCGCATTGTCCGCCGGTTTCTTTCCTTTCTCCTTAACCCTCGGCCGTCTGGTCTCCCCTGCCGGGGGCTTCCATCTGGTTGGGTTTTAATTATCTATTTAATTTTATTATATATATAATTTATAAAATATTACTTATATATGTATTTATTTATACAACCCAACCAGATGAGTAAATATAGAAATACCCCAAAATATAATTAATATTATTAAATATTTATAAATTTTGTTTGGCAATCACACAAAAAAAAAAAGATTCGTTAGCTGTGCAATGTCAAAAAGGATCCGGTGTCAGTGATAATCTGTGGGTGTACCATAGCACTGTTTTTCAGTCAAGACCATTACAAAGCACAGCGATATTATTATAATAAGGTAGTTCCGTTTTTTTTTTTTAATACAAATCAGGGTAACGAGGACTGCAAGGGGGAATATTCTCCGAATACCAATCTAACTTGCACGTGGCCCGGCAGCCAACGAACGCGAGTCCAGCGACCGAATGAGGGCGGAATACTGACCTCATCCCGCAGCCTGGTGACGGGGAGCAGCGTCCCTACCGCGAGTGTACCGGCACTGCGCTCACCCAGCCGTCGCTCGGTCGCTGCGCTTGCCCTGCGTGACTAGTGCGGGCAAACCATTCGAGAAATGGTAAATAGGCAGCGCAATAGGGTCTTTGCTGACTGAAGATCAGCGTTGCCGTTAACCCCGCGACACTGTGCTGAGTCAGCAGCGTTTCATTTGACTCGGCACAGGTTATAAATTATAAAGTCGACCGAGGCTTCTCTTAAATTATTTATTTTTTGCTTTTACTTATTTATTGTTTTTACTGTTTAATTAGTACTTCTAATAGTAATTAGTATATCTCGTAACTTATGTGTTTTGTAAACGAATAAATCATATCATATCACAAATATGTGCCGACTTTAGTCAGTGGGCTAGAATAGGCTGATGTTGTAATAGTATAAAATACACCACCTGTCTACCATATTACATTTTTAATGTTTTTTTTTTTAATATTGCTTATACTCATGACTCGGGGTAGTTGGTGTAGGTTTAGTGGTTAGCGAACCTGACAGCTGAACAAATGATTGGTTTTCGGTTCGCTTCGGGTGTTGTGTGCGTCCCGCGTCTCTGACACTGCATCAAGACAAGTGAGTGCGTCTCTGTGTTAGCGCGTACACTTACGGCACTACAATATCTCCGGTATATTGTAGTGTATAGATAGTATTCGGAAGTCGGCCAGGTGGACATAATCATCGTCGGATGTTCAAACGGGAAATCCATATACCTCTAAATTAGTGCATTGAATAGAAAATAGTAGTTTCCTTTGTTATTATTACATCCATAAAGATTTGAATTAAGAATTCCATTAACGATTTGCAACGGAGCCAATAATGAATAAGTTCCGGCACCGCCATGCCACTGAGGTAGACCGGTTCATTTACGTTTATAAAACCGTCGTAAAACTGTTTTAACTGCGAACGAAACCTTTATATCATCATATTAATCATTTCAGCCTTTACATAATAATTGTTGGTGTCAGCCTAAACAACTTTATGTGTTGTTTTCACTACGTGCTCGTCGGTGAAGGAAGACCCGTATTTTAGCACATTGGCGGACCTTTTCTTTCTCTCTCTCTCTCTCTCTCTCTTTCGAGTCAAATAAATGGGGGAGACCCAGATGTGGAGCACTTTCATTTACATATTTTTTTTAAAAAAAATAATTTTCTTTTTACATAAAATTGCTTCGTATGCAGGAAAGAGTTATTTTCGTTTTCCACCGACTTCAAAAAAGGAGGAGGTTACCAATGTGTGCGTTTTTGTATGCATGTTACGTGATATCTTCTCTGATTATGAACCGACCTGATTATTTGGAGAAAATGTTGCACCCATTAGGTTGGGTAAATAGGGGTTCATATCGGTTGCATCTCTAAAACTTTGTTTTAAATTCACTTGTAAGTCACAATTTTGTCTAGTATTTGGCTGCAATTTTATATGATTTTCCATGCAATAAGCATGACGCGATGCCAAAACTCAAAAATCTTTTTTGTCCTTCTTTGCGTCTGTCCGGTATCTGTCTTGGAAACGACTGAATCCATTTGGACGGGACTTTGAAAGATGTTATGTACATGTTATGTATTTATGATACATTAGAATCGAATCGAGATTATTGTAACGGACGACAGTTCACATAATTAACAATTATACCAACATTACAGAAGGAAAGGAAGTATATTTGGCTACTTAACCCTAGCTTTATTTGAAGTTTTGGCGCGAAATTAAAAAAAAAATCCGTACAGATTCAATACAAAACAATTTTATGCCGTCACAAGTAACTGCTACTAATTTGGAGATAAAACTGTATCTAATTCTACATCAGTCTAGTTTAGTTTTCTGTTGGGCAAAGGCCTGTCCAAGATAGTGCCAGCGACAGCAGGCATAGATTTCTCATAGGGCAAGTGGGATGGTGGGCGCAGTGTCGGTACCCTTGAACTTGTGATGCTGCTGCCTGTCCAGTCTCAGAGATTTGAAGTTGGAAAATTCGAATAGATTCTCCCATAGGTCGAACGTCAGAGTCTAGTTTGTTTGTTTGTTTGCTAGCGGGATGCATCAAGTGCACATGTTTGGCATGTGGAGATAAAACTTATTCTATATATTCACGTAATGAATCATCGCTTGCCCCAAGCGCTATTAAACCAACTTGAACATGACGATACATGCAGATGAAGGGAGCGCCAAATTATAATTTTAATGTATGCGAAGGCACGGGCTCTTTGCCTTAACAAAAGGAATTTGCATGTGTTGTAATTATTTTTGGAGACGTTGGGGTAGGTTCCAAATTTAAATCTTATCATCTGAAATCAAAGACAAGATAAGCTGTTATAAAACCTCAATTTTTTTCAAGCAGTCTGTACTATAACTGTAACTATAATATTATAAAGATAAAATATTATAACGTAATATTATTATATAATAAATATTATAAAGAAAGAATGTGATTTTGTATAAAAGCTTATCTCAGCTACAAAAATACGGCCGGATTTAAAAAAAATATTTAATTTCTTAAAAGCTTCATTAGGTATTACAGATAGAGATACAGACTCACATAGGTAAGGTTGCCAAATTTAAAAAAAAAATGAATTTTATGGAAAGGCAAAGATCTTTGTTACTAATACGTATATAATAGATGCATATAATGGTTCCTGGTTCCAAATGCGATTGATTAAGATTATCCGATGCGATTAAGTTTATGTGAATAATCTGCTTTCTCCTTTATGGATTTTTATTCAAATTAAAATTTTTCATAGAAATTCCAAATTATGTCATTATTATTTTGAGGTTATTAACATATATACTCGTCCTATTGGGAGGTATATATAAATATGTATACATACATAAAATACTATAAAATAAATAAATGCATAATAACCCAACCAGCCGGTAACCAAACGAGGATTAGGAGGAAAGGGAAAGAAACCGGCGGACGATGCGAACGGTATCAAGAAGCACCGCCTTCTGCATTTGGGCTCGGAGCGGTCCGTCACGGAGTCCCACCCGCTTCAGATCTTCCGAGAAGCTCACTGGGATTAATTAAACCATTTGCTTTTAATATATTATTATTAAAATACTTAAAGTAAAATGAGCTTTCATTATTATTAACATTATCGTGAGTAGCATTAATTATAGCCCTGCTGCTGGACACAGGGCTCTGTGTCAAGTTGGGAGCTGCCCATCACGGGTCGGATATCAGTAAGGCATATTAAAGTTGACGGGCAGCAGAGTCTAAGGCGCTGGGGATCCAGTGCTGCGATCACAAATCCGGTTGCCGAGCGTGGATGGCTATGACAAACCCTCATTATAGCAGAGGGTAGTAAGTTATATCAGAAATGGTTAGTACGCCATCTATCGGTGGCGAGCAAATCATCTTTTTTTAATCAAACGAGCGTTTCGACAAAAAAGCTAAAATTATCGTAGATCGGACCAATATAGTTGAAGGCTGATTGAAGGAAGCTCTGTAACACTGCTTAACGCTGTAGGGCGAAAAGTGTAGGAAAATAAGTTTAAATATTACCCACCGTCTCGTGCGATGGTCTGTCTGTCTGTCTGTACGCATGTAATGTGTGTGAACACGATTACAAATAGCTGAAGCGATTAATCAATTAAATTATCTTTGCAAAAGTGTCCACTTGTCCTTGGTGTTATCTCTGTAGAAATTCATTAATGAACTCTATGTTCTGCTCTATGTATGTGTATGATTTTTGTGTTTTTTTTTTATTGCAAATTTACTATTTATTTAGTAATAGTGGCACTAAAGAAAAATAATAACGCCATAACATCAAAATACAAAAAAATATATTCAATTTAGGCTCACTGGAAGCTCTCGTGAAGTTCAAAATGTAGAAGTCGGAAAAGAGAACCCCGGATTAAAACCGCTCTGCATTGTAGGAGTTTCCGAATTCTTTTGTATAGTGAACTTAGTTTAGCATTCAACTCCCGGATGGACAGAGATCCAGATGTTACTTTCACTCATTTCGACTCACTTTTGTATAGTGAACTTAGTTTAGCATTCAACTCCCGGATGGACAGAGATCCAGATGTTACTTTCACTCATTTCGACTCACTTTTGTATAGTGAACTTAGTTTAGCATTCAACTCCCGGATGGACAGAATCCAGATGTTACTTTCCTCATTTCGACTCACTTTTGTATAGTGAACTTAGTTTAGCATTCAACTCCCGGATGGACAGAGATCCAGATGTTACTTTCACTCATTTCGACTCACTTTTGTATAGTGAACTTAGTTTAGCATTCAACTCCCGGATGGACAGAGATCCAGATGTTACTTTCACTCATTTCGACTCACTTTTGTATAGTGAACTTAGTTTGTATTCAACTCCCGGATGGACAGAGAGATCCAGATGTTACTTTCACTCATTTCGACTCACTTTTGTATAGTGAACTTAGTTTAGCATTCAACTCCCGGGTGGACAGAGATCAGATGTTACTTTCACTCATTTCGACTCACTTTTGTATAGTGAACTTAGTTTAGCATTCAACTCCCGGATGGACAGAGATCCAGATGTTACTTTCACTCATTTCGACTCACTTTTGTATAGTGAACTTAGTTTAGCATTCAACTCCCGGATGGACAGAGATCCAGATGTTACTTTCACTCATTTCGACTCACTTTTGTATAGTGAACTTAGTTTAGCATTCAACTCCCGGATGGACAGAGATCCAGATGTTACTTTCACTCATTTCGACTCACTTTTGTATAGTGAACTTAGTTTAGCATTCAACTCCCGGGTGGACAGAGATCCAGATGTTACTTTCACTCATTTCGACTCACTTTTGTATAGTGAACTTAGTTTACATTCAACTCCTGGATGGACAGAGATCCAGATGTTACTTTCACTCATTTCGACTCACTTTTGTATAGTGAACTTAGTTTAGCATTCAACTCCCGGGTGGACAGAGATCCAGATGTTAATTTCACTCATTTCGACTCACTTTTCGCCAGAATTTATTTGGAACGCTGTGACATTTAGTCCGTATGAGGGGATGAGAGTCTCGATGTTCGAGCCACCGATACAAATAAAGTAAGAAAGAAAGAATGAGTGATTTATTTGGTGCACATGTTTCGAATATTACGAATACAAAATACATAGATTAAAAGATGAAAAAAATAAGAATAATATGTAATAATATAAGTATCCCGGCTATGCTCACCGAAAAGCTGACTGGATCATTGATGTACATTTTTTTTTTTCAACTTTTATTTACAAAATCCACAGCTTTCTACAATAGTTTATAATACTTTAAACTATTTTTGTACGTAACTTTCAGCCAAAAAGGGATTTGTATTTCACTTTTAGTACATACATATTTGACCGACTCGAGGTGTATCGAAACACATCAGTTATAATAGCTTTTTATGTATTACATTGAGAACTTTTGTGTGCATGTGTTTGCGTGTTTGGGTGTGTATGTATGAGTGTGTATAGTAAGATACCTAATCTTTAATCATTTTTATAATTTCTCGTTTAAAAGTAGAAAGTTTTATTTAAATAATTACGTAACGCATCTATGTTGTTTGAAATAAGTAAAATTGTACTGTTGTGATGGATGATTCTTCTAAGAAGTGATAGAGTACCAGAATAATTAGATATTAAGAAATTATTGAATGTATATAAATTTATATGTTTAGGACATAGAACATCTTTAGGTTTTAGTTTAGTTAAGTTATTCACGTATTTTTTTTTTTTTTTAAAACGTAATGTTTTGCACCTTTACAATATCTCTCCACGACTCGGGTTGACTGGCAGATACTAAAAAGTCCTTTGTAATACATTTTTTAAAGGTATTTCAATAAAGTTTAAATAAATAAAAAAAAATAACTTGTTCCTGTTATAAAGACTGTTGGGGTAATTTAGTAGGATTACTAACAAAAACTTAATTTTTAAATACTTGATAACTTCAAAGAAAATGTATATTTTGTGGAATGAAGAAAATTGTTACCTTAAAAGCTTTTAAAGGAATCCCACTCACTCAGATCCGGAGCCATCAACGCACACCATCAGGCTCGCGCGACTTCAAGGAGGCAACCAAGCGGGATGCCCTCGCCAGGGTCGAGGTGGAGCTGGAGCGGCTGCTGGCCACCGCGTCGGAGATCAGGCGGCCGCAGATGCTTAAGGAGTTCCAAGGCTTCAAGAATCTGTTCAGCAGGTTCCTGGCGGAACGTGAGTTTGTCAAATTGGCTTTGACACAACTTTATTCAGTATTTGAAGGAATTAACATCAACTCCGTCTCATTGTTTTAAGGCCTTGTAATGGGGAGTGGTGGAAGAGGGAGTATACTAAATGCCAACCTCAGCTGCACGTGGTGTGCACCACCTGATAGCCAACAAACGGGGCTCGAGCGACCGACTGCTGGTGGATAGTCCATCCGAATATACGAGTACTAAATCCAAATCCCACAGACTAATGATGGGGAGCAGCATCTGTAGTGCCTCGTTTTGAGTATGGACAAACCTTTCACGCCTCCAATAGCTCACAGCTGGGCATATGCCTCCTTCTCAAATAGCCGAGGGGGTTTTGGAGCCGGTAAAGATTGGCGGATCTTGTGCTGGTGGGCGGAATTAACATATCCTCGACTTAGAATGCTCTAATATATCTGTGTGCAGCCGATGAAGATATTTTCCTTCACCGCCGAGAACGTGGTAAATTCAGTTCTTGAAATTGCTATTTACAATTTTAATCGTGCCGGCACCGGGGATCGAATCCAGGTCACACGTGCTCTATGAAACTAAATCGAGCACGCTAACCACTAAGTTACCACGGTTTTATGAGATTTAAGATTTAATACTAGTATAGGTCGGATTAGCATCTGGGACGACACGTCTTATACGCTTCTATAAATAGATTCTCTATGACAGAGGGACCCTCCGTGAGCTGGGAGAAGATCCAGAAGCTCCCCGAGGGTGCGGTGATCGACTACGCTAGTCTGGAAACTCCCACAACGGACAACATCCATCACATGTTAGACAAACTGGTGGTGGTGAAGCTGAACGGTGGTCTCGGCACGTCCATGGGCTGCAAGGGCCCCAAGTCCGTGATCCAAGTGAGGAACGAGCTCACGTTTTTGGATCTCACTGTACAACAAATTGAGGTAAGGTTTCTAATAGTTTTCTTTTTGATGTATTGCAATTGCGGCAGAAGTTGAGCACAGCATAATTTTCCATAAATATTCATCCCCGTAAAATATTGTAGTTTAGATTTCATTATATTCACAAGCGGATGTCCGCTGTAATTGTCGACTGCAGGACACAGGCTTCTCCCTTGGCAGGCTTGCCATAATCCCCAAGCTCGGCTGGCGGATTGGCGCTGCTGCCTACAGGGTTTGCTTAATTTTGCTCTGGTATTATTCGAGATGGTTATCCCGCCATCTGTCGGTAGCGATTGCAATTTTGAAGGCCTGTTCCCTTAGTCGTCTCTGACGACATCCGCGAGAAGGGGGTTGTCGGATTCTTAAGCATTATTTCACCATTAACCCCCCTATTCCAGCATCTGAACAAAACGTACAAATGCAACGTGCCCCTGGTGCTGATGAACTCGTTCAACACCGACGACGACACGCAGAAGGTGATCCGCAAGTACAAGGGCCTGAAGCTCGACATCCACACCTTCAACCAGTCCTGCCACCCGAGGATCAACAGGGAGTCCCTCCTGCCCGTCGCTAAGGAAGGCAACGTGCACTCCGATATCGAAGCGTCAGTACCCCGTGTCTATTATAATGTTACTTAACCTGGCACGGAGTGGAGACAGGAATCTTTTAAATACCAAACCAATCAGAAAAAAATCTCGTTTCTTACTGATCGGCGTGCCTGAATTTCGAGCCACGGGTCCGGGTAAAACGTATTGTTGGGTTTGCTCTGGTAATGCTATGTTCCGTACCGCGTCGCCTCTGACCGCTGCATCTGATTTGATCTTTAACTGCCTGTGTAAGGGCACAGGCAGTTAAAGACGAATGAGCGTAGTGTAGTAATACGTACACATACGGCACTATAATATCTCCTGCGCAGTTGGTTTACCACCGACAGCGTTCGCACGTTGGTCGCCGTGAACGTCTCGTATCATTATGAGTTTGGTACGATACGATATTCAGATTTCCACCTAAGTACACTCGTTGCTACTTGCGACGAATGAATCGGTCGGCTCGACCGTTGTATTGACCTACAAGCCGGCCAATGTTCAATCTCAAAGTCACAGCAGCAAACAAACGTCCTTTTAAACCGTCCAATTTAAATATATCATGCAGATGTTGCGATGCACACGAAAGCAAATATAGTATAAAACCGGTCAAGAGCGAGTCGGGCATTGTTCTTTTAGGCGCCAGTACATAAGACCAATTAGCGTTTTTTTTAAAACAGACGTTTCCGTGCCAGACATTGCAACACACACTTAAAGTATTTTTTTGTTACAACTTACAAACTACGTTATGAATCGAGTTTACAGTATTTTTTCGTAAATGCAAATATATATATATACAATTAGTACACAATATACAGAAACTAACAAGTTTAGTTTTTGACTTAAATACCGTAGCATAAACCGTCTAAAACTGACGACTGACCCCCCCACACACACCCATCTCACTCATCCTTTATTTTAGAAGACGAAAAAAAAAAAATATTGTACTCACATACATTTAATATAGTAGCAGACTAAATCGTTAACGTTACTACTTTTACACTTACTTTTCCTTGCGTCGTATGGCTCTTATATTATTTATTCTTTACTCTTTATGTTCCTGTATATGTATGGGTATATATTGTGCATTTATTTAGACATATCAGTAAGTGTTAGAGTATATATATATATATGTTTGTGTATATACAATATATATTTATTATATTATATTTTCACTTCTTAGTAACTTGCGTACACCCTTAACCCTTGCTCACTGGTCATTATTTCCTCTGCAAAATGGTTGCCTGGTGGAGATCGCTTCTAAGCGATAAGGCCGCCAATTGAACCTTTGTGTATTTTACGTTTCTTTTTATTTTTTTTCTTCCTATTTTTGCTAATTGGTGTACAATAAAATGTATTTCATTTATTCATTCATCCGTTACGTGAGCAAAAACGCACACCAATTAATCACTCACACATACAACGTATTACGATAAAAGAATACTTATTTAAATATATATGTGTATCTATATAGTATATATATATAGCTCGACGACATATAATCGATTAAAGGATGCTGCTGTATTTTCGTATATCGAATTTTCACGCGTAGGCACTACATTTAACATTTGTTTTTAAAATTTTTTCGTCACAGTGAAAAACTTTTACAATTCGACGTCACGCCACTTAATAACCTGCATACAATAGACGACTTGAAGAAAACAGGTCAATGTAGTGTTGAATGTTGGCACACATGAAAGAAAAGGGATAGAATTACGTAATGGGACGTAAGTGTGACCGAATAAGATATATGTGACTTATGTGGGAATAGGTTTGGTCTGCTAACATATACGATTAATATTTAATGTCGTGTGTTTGTTCTCTGCTTATTGAGTTTAAGACAATGTCAAGTATGTTATGTAGAAAAATTTTTTCGGCTTCTATTTCATGAACTGTACGGGACAGCCTCCTGAAAATTATTTAATTGAACTCCTAATTAAGCATTCCTTTTCGGGTCAACATTCTACATCAAACATCCAAACTGCAGGTCTGTAACTGCATTCCGTCCACGTAACTCTGTGACATACGGACGTACAAACAGACTGGAAGACTGCAGTGACCTTGAAACAGCTCCGTTTTGTCATTTCGCTACGGAACAATTAAAAATAGTACATGCGTACCTTTAAATGGTGGGAGGTCGAGTCGATATTCGTGTTAAATTTAAATTATCAAGCTTCGTTATCCATAATTACCATAATTATTAACAAACACGCATGGTTTTTTTCTTTTTGGTTCGCTGATATAAAGTAAACTGAAGTAACCCAATGTCCCACAGGAGGGTAATGATATTTGTGGGGATTTCGAAGCCGGGAATGGCCCGCCGCGCCGCTGCTGTGCGGGGTTGGCAGACTTCATGTTTTCGAAATATGCACGTTTCCTCGCGATCTTTTTCTTTCATCACCGAGAACTCGGTGAATTAAACACTTGAAATTGCTATAATGAATATTAGATGCGCTTTCGGGAATCGAACTCAGGTCACTCGCCCTGTGCTACAGAAATCATCTTATTAAATAATGAAAAACTAGTAATGTGTTGGATATTACTAGTAAACAGTTCAGAATATTCGTACCTAAAAGTTAAGGTGGGTAAAAATACTTATCAGCCCATTTTACTTTAGCTATCATGTTAGGTATTATTTAAAAGGGTTTGTTATGTGAATCAAAGAAGAGAATGAAATTAAATATATTTCTAACTAATATACTATATACATAAAAATATTCTAAATCTCGCATTTAACCGGTCTTCGCGTTATAGAGCGTGGTACAGCCATGGGGCCGCTCTAGCTGCTGCTCGACCGGAGTAAAGTAAAGGCATATTGTTTTTCTGCCGTGTAGCCGGAGGCCCCTCCCCTCCCCCTTACCTCTACCTCTCCCCAAATATCCTAACGGGGCTTCAACGCACCTGCAGCTCCTCTGGAGTTGCAGGTGTAAATGGGCGATTGTGGTCGCTTGCTCGTTTGCCCGCGTTCTCATAAGAAAAATCATCGCTTCTGTATCACACAGATGGTACCCACCGGGCCACGGCGACTTCTACGAGTCCTTCTCCAACTCCGGACTGCTCCAGAAGTTCATCAAGGAAGGCAGGACTTACTGCTTCATCAGCAACATCGACAACCTCGGCGCGACCGTTGACCTAAACATCCTGAGCCTGCTCATGAACCCAGACGCGAAGGAGTCCGCATCGGAGTTTGTGATGGAAGTCACCGATAAGACCCGAGCGGACGTCAAGGGCGGAACCCTAATCCAGTACGAGGACAAGCTGCGGTTGCTCGAAATCGCCCAGGTGCCGAAAGAGCACGTCGACGACTTCAAATCCGTCAGCCAGTTCAAGTTCTTCAACACAAATAACCTGTGGGCGAAGCTGGACGCGATCCAGCGGGTGGTGGAACGTGGCTCGTTCAACATGGAGATCATTGTCAACAACAAGCACCTGGGCGACGGACTCAACGTGATACAGCTGGAGACGGCTGTCGGTGCAGCCATGAAGTGCTTCGAAGGCGGCATCGGAGTCAACGTACCCCGCAGCCGTTTCCTGCCCGTGAAGAAGACCTCCGACCTGCTCCTAGTCATGTCGAACCTGTACAGCCTCTCCCACGGCTCCCTGGTGATGTCTCCGCAGAGGATGTTCCCCTCCACTCCGCTGGTGAAGCTAGGCGACAACCACTTCGCGAAGGTCAAGGAGTTCCTCAACCGGTTCGCGACCATACCCGATCTGATCGAGTTGGACCATTTGACGGTTTCCGGTGATGTCACTTTCGGTAGAGGGGTATCTCTTAAGGTTGGTAAATATTTTTTATAACTTTTTTTTGCTATTATTAACCTACCTAGGCCCCTTACCAACCATACGAGCCGACAATCAGCAGTGTAACCACTGTCGTGTTCCAGTTAAGGCATTACACCTCAGCCCTCGCAAGTTCAGTCTTCTAGCTCGATTGAAGCTCTCTGCAGGTGTCCACGGGCTGCAGTATCCATTTAAGTAGGCGCAATGTTAGCTCGTTTCTCAACGCAATGTTATAAATAAACAGACGCGACATCCGACCAACTGGAGTTGAGAATAGATCATGAAGGTTGGACATATAAAATAATAGACACGACATTCAGACTCAAACTATAGTTTAGAACGTATCAGGGACGCTGGATGTTGATAATTATGATAAAATAATTAAAGGGATTAGATCGACGCTTCGATAGTTGCGTACCGCTAAAACGTTCTTATGAATTATTATATTGTACTCTATTGAGTTGCGTGCGTGCGTGCGTGCGTGCGTGTGTGCGTGCGTGCGTGCGTGCGTGCTTCAAGCGATACTTAGATTAAAAATAAAAATGTACCTTCAAATCACACGCCATTTCTAGGTCATACACTAAATATTAAATTATATAAGTACAGTACTTCAAGTGAGAGAATATTTATTTAATTTGTATTAAAAAATAAATCAAGATTTTCTTGCCGTTTCTTCTTTGTGTAGGTCTTATTTAGCGAACCGGTGCAAGTTTTGACGTTCATAAAAGTTTTGAACGAGCCTAAATCGAATAAAAAACTTAGACTCTGTCTTCACACACTCCATCCCACTCGTGTTCTCTTTCTCTTAAATTTAAAATAACTTTTTAATACTTTTCAGGGTACCGTAATAATCATAGCGAACCACGGTGACCGTATTGACATTCCTTCTGGAGCGGTTCTGGAGAACAAGATCGTGTCAGGCAACCTCCGCATCTTGGACCACTGAGCTGCTCCGTACTCTGCAGTGCATTGAACATAGTACATATAACATAATAGGAAATATTCGAAAATAAACTTTAGTGTGTGCGTATTAGAGTGTGTAATTGCATGACGTAGGAATTTAGTAAATCGTTTTATACTTTTTCCATAGTGTAGCGGATAGATAATAATAATAGATAATTGTATGTATTTTATGAAGAAAGGCATGGATATGTCCACCTGCATTATATTTCAAGACATTAATTTTGTAATTTCTGTTGAGTATCTTACAGGTGGGCTTATATATCGCCAAATATAATTTTGTATGATGCAATTTTATGAATAATCTAGCAGGACAGAGCCTCTCTAAAGTCAGAAGGGATTTACCCAAATCGCCACGCTTGGCACAATTGGCACGCTTGGCACTGCACGCTGGCGATTGGCAGCACGCGCGAGCAATATCGGACATTCTTAGGTTCGGCATATTTATAACGGTTATCTCCCAAAAGTTAATTTTTCAGGCTTTTCTGATGACTTAAAAGACCGATATAGGACTCCTGAATTCCATTACCGGTAATTTATAAACAGGCGTTTAGTACGCGGTAGAGCCAAGCGACGGCTCTAGCTAGCTACCGCTCGAACGGGCCGGCTCGACCAGGGCAGTACCTCGACCTCCCTGAACACCATTTTATACTCTTTTCCATAAAAAAAACAAGTCTTATATGTCTGTTACATTTACATCACATTATGTAAGTTTCTGAAGAATAATAAAAAAGCTATATCATATATTATTCAGAGACGTGATAGCTCAGGTGTTGCACGTTCGTCTTAATTTTAAAAGCACTCAATCAAAGCCGGCGTCGTAGGTACATAAGTAAGTACTGATTTACCGGGTGCTTAGTACAAAGAAAACATCCCAAGGACATTAGCGTGTCAGCGAAATAATGAAAACCAATTACGCCTATAGATCGAAGTTCGGCCAATTGTCTCTATGAAGTGAAGACTTAAATGTGTTTTTTTTTTAGATAACGAGATGCGTTAATTCATTCGGTGAAAGCGTTTTGTATGGAATAGTCATGGGTGTTTCTCTTTTTGCCGTCTATGGCACATCACCTTCCGAAGCAACTCATATCAAAGTTTAATTTCTAGTTATTTTATAATAAAGAAGTTACTAAAATATTCGATGTTCACGTATAACGTGTTATGTACTGATTCCGCCAATCCGCGCCGGTGTAAATTGGCGGACTCCTTCAAGTCTCCAAAAATAAACGGAGGTCCTCGTGTTTCCAGCTGTGGGTAACATTAATAGGTTGTTTAATTAATTTAACATTGCATGATAATTTAAAATGAAACCTACGCGTTTGTTCATTTCAAAAAGATTGTACCTTTCCTTGTTTCTTTATATTGTATTTGTATAATAGATATTAACTGTTATTTTGTTTGTATCACAAAGTTTGTTTAAAAAAAAAACACTGGCAAAAATTATACATAATTGTAACACAAATTGTATATTATTTTGTTACTGAAGATTTATTGATTGTTTTATAGTTAAATGTAATATTCTACGCGAAATTGAATACGGTCGGAGTTGTTTTCAAATAATTAACAAAGCAATTTTGTAAATATTTTTATACGAATTTATATATTTTTTTTCTTTTACAATATTTATTACAGTATAATTACGAACAATTGCAACATAAACGTACTGTGTATATGCTAAATGGTGCGCAAATTTTATATACATTTTGTGTAAAATAATATAATTGTTGAGTAATCATATTCAGTGTTTTATTTAAAAAATCTTTTAATGTCTAATCTTTTATATAATCTACATTTGTTTCGTCGATGTCGTGGCGTGTAAGAGAGAAGGCTTGCTGAACTCTGCTGCACCGCCGTACGCACGGTGCCGCTAGAGACGGCTAGCAAAGTGATCAAAATTTAACTTGCGGACCTCCTGCTCGCGAGTCTCTACCGATGTAGCCGTAAAGGCCACTGGGCCAACAGCAGATCTACCGCAGGGGGGTTTCAGTCGGTCCGGCATCTTCAATGCTGATCCCGACGTAACCGATCACCGGAGACGGTGACGATGGTAGTTTCGAGCACCTTTCCCCCGCGTTAAAGTAAAAAAAAAAAAAATAAAGATCAAAATTTTCATCCGCACAACTCGGGAATAACTACTTTAATACCAATGGTTTTCATTAATGACGTTGTGGTTTCGGCGTAAGAATCCGCCATCCCCTTTACTTGACATGGGTGTCGTAAGAGATGTTTATATATATATATATTGATATATATAGACATCCCTTCGGGCATCTGATGTGTAAAACAAATACACCTAAGAGTGTGGGCGTGTAGAAGATGTATATCATATGTTAAATGAATGTCTGCGGTCCGAAGATGAAAGATGTAATTTTTTCGTACGTTTTCCAAATTTTAAACAAGATAATCTTGGTGTTTTCAACAGTATTCTTGCTTTTCCAATTGTCTAAGTATTTTAAGAGAAGATTGTTGTAAGTAACACGATTGGGGTGGCGTGGTCACTGTGTGACAAAACCTTATTTAATTAATAAAAAAAAAAATAGACATCCTGGCTTCTTGGGCTTCAGCCTTCAGGCGTGCCGTGCGTGGCGATGATGGCATACTCTCCTTATGCGACAGGCCCATGTGCTGCAGTACTCTATTTACTGGCTGTTAAGGAAAAAGCTAAGACTAAAGCCAATCTTGTTGTTTTGTAGTAAAGTTTAAAATGGCTTGTTGTTTAGATGTAATTGCCTACTATGTGTGCTCCAGTTACTCTGATCCTGACTGTGTGTAAAAAAGTTAAGTAGCAGCCTGTGGATGCCCACGGCTGGGCAAAAAACTTCTCTCAAATATTAGAGAGAGCTACGGAGCCGGGTAAGGTCCGCCACGCCGCTCTAGTGCGGGATCGTGGATTCTATTTCTCAGACATACCGTTTTCCTCGCGGTATTTTTCTTCACCGTCGAGCACGTGATTAATTCAGCACTTTAAATTGCTTAACAATTTTAGTTGCGCCGGCATTGGGGATCGCACCCAGGACACTCTCGCTCTATAAAACCGGCGCTCGGGCCCTAACCACTGGGCTACCACGGCTAAATATACCTAGTTTTTCTGCAAGTGTCAACCTCTCCCGTACGCTGCTGACCGGCTGACTAACAGACGAGGCTCTAGCCATTGACTGATCGCTGAATATCCATCAGAATATGCCGAACTCAAGTCCTCAGTCCCACTTAGAGATATGGCGCAGAATCTCTGGTGCGCTCATCAACGCGCTTACACAGCGTGGGTGAGTTGAGACAAATCTTCTTGGGTGCTTTCATGGAAAGCCTATGTCGAGCTGAGGATTTACGCAGGCTGTTGGAGGAGAGTTGGACGGCTCGGTGGCGTAGTGGGTAAGCATTTAGCTGCGGCGCCGTGGGTCGCGGGTTTGATTCCCGCACGGGACTAGTATTTGTATTGTCAAATAATTGTTCCGGGTCTGGGTGTTTGTTCATGTGCAATTCATGTATGTAAACTGCCTCCGCGACACGGGATATACTCCTACAGTGGAAGGTTAACGTTTTATTATTAAAATAGAATGTTTAATAAGCTGTTATTGGAATTACGTCAAATGTCACATTGAAATAACGAACTCTAGTGTCATTGTCAGTGTCAAAATGTAAATAATTCTCAAAATATGAAATGTGCCACTAAATAAAAAAAATGAAATGAAACAGTTGCCATTATTGTTATAAACTTTTATTTAGAATATACATCTGCATGATAATAGCTATATAATAAAATACAATGTCATTGCAATAAATAATTAGTGCTCGTTTAATTTACAAGTGTTGCCAGTGTCTCTACATTAACCTAGTGTTTTTTTTATTCGTTTTTTTTAAGGCTTCTGGCAAAGTAGAAGTCTCTCGGCTTCATTCTGAAACAAAGATGTACGTATGTTAGTATTACAAAAATTATCTTTTTTTTTATTGGGGTGAAAAACGAGACCATGGACATCTGCAAACAACTTCAATTGAAGGTGGTTACAGATGCGTTGTCGCCCCTGAGAAAGAAATTTCAGGCGAAGCGCATAGATGGTTAACTTACATACGTGTACTAGCGTTTGAGCAGCTCCAGCAGCACCCTGAATGCCAAGAGTACAGCTAACCCACAAAATACTAGGTTTTCTTTTGACCTCTCAAACCGGAACACAACAGTAACTGCTGTTTGGCAGCACAAATGGGTAAAAGTGTGGTACCTGTCCGTACGACTCCCAGGCGAGAGAAGGAGTCCGACAAATTCACCAATGTTTCTGAATAACTGTGAGTATATATTTAAAAAATCGGTGCCTTTCGCTTACTAAAGCACCAAAGGTCAGTCAGCATAATGTCACAAACATCTATATTTTACTAAAATACAAGTACAATTAGAATAACAACACATTGTTTTCATCATGTTTCAATTGTTATATTAAATTTACGTACCTGAATCATTTTGTAAATGTTGGATATCGCTTCGTCGCTCCTGCACGGCACGGGCCCCATCATGGACCGCTTGCCTCCCCAGCTCGACGTAAACGTAAGCTGGGCCTCCGTGATCACACAGATGCAGGCGATCAGGACAAGGATGAAGTAGATTTGGTACATTGCGCTGTTTGAATTGATTTCGCTGTTTCTAGTTGTGTGCACTCGGAGGCTGCGGAGCGTCTGATGCCCCCAGGACTAAGAATATGGGTATTTATACGTGTCGAGATCGGACAAACGAAGGAAGCCCTTCGGTGTTTTAATTTGCGAATTCGCGGACCAATATGACGTTGATGTTCGGATAGCTCTATGTTGTGGGAACAAATTAAAAAGTAATTTGCGTAGGCTGATAACAAAAAGCCACGATTGCCGAGTGGTTAGGCGATCTGCTTCCGAATCGGGAGACTCGAGTTCGATTCCCTAAGTGTCGAGCTCCCCAATTTTGAAGTACATGACCCTCATGTTTCAATACGACAGTAAATAAGATAAGTGATTTCATAAATGTTTAAATTAAAACATGTTTTTTATCACTTTTTTTTAATATTATTTTCCAGCCAGTTCTGTGGTCTATGTTTAAAGTTACAAGCGAGTCAACGGGACATTAGTTTAAAATCTCGTAAACGTAAACAAAATCTCTGCCAAATTTCGTTCATATCCGTTCAGTCCTCCATAGAGGCGCACGAAGTGTATCACTGAAATGAAAAGATATGTATCATTTCGACCCAGTGATATATCAATCAATAACTCTTTTATATCAGTATAAAATAGAAATAAGGCCTATAATAGTACAGGCATAGGCCTGTACTATAATAAAAAAAAACATGAGAAGCTCACTGGAGACACTCGTATATAGATTTTTTTGACGACTGGAAGAGAAAAGAGAGAAAGAAAGAGAGAGAGAAAAAAGAAAGAGAAGTACATTTACAATCTAAAGTTCTGAATCGTATTGTAGAATATATACAATTATACTTTGAAATCAAATGAGCTATTTATATATTAACTCTTTACATATCTCATGCAATGTCGACAATCGTAAACTTACCCACTTGAATGTTCGATGTTCAATTGATAAGGATAAAACATAGCTAATAGCACTATTGAGAACATACGGAACATTTTAAAAAAGTTGCATCGAAATCCGTCAAGTTTTCAAGTTAAATCAGTTCAAACACATATATATTAATGAACATTGGGGTGTCAGGAGCCTTACTAATGAGGCATTGATGGGGGAAAACTAATCTGAATATGTCGAACCCCGACGGGCCCTCCGACCCGCCAGTCCGTCCATGGTGTCCGTGGTGAGTAACTATGGCAACATCCACATTAAGTTTACTAACAAATTTTAAACAAAGCAAAATTTCTTGTGCCTCACCTTGTTCATTTCTTTTTTCATTATTTGTCCGGATTTCCGGCATGATAACAAATGTATATATTATTAAAAAAATAAATTTACTAGTTTTTGTTGAATTGGATTTTGTTTTGTTTTCAATATAACAGACTTATACCAAAATTCGGCAAGCTGGTTGTTCGCGTCGCCACGCTGCCCGACTGCTAAAATAGGTCGTGGGTTCGAATGTTAAAGTTGCGTTAGAGTCAATACATGTGCAAGAACCTTACATTGCAATGTGGTCGCCGATGCATAAGCATCTTCCACCCTCTTTACGGCCTCCCACGAGAACTCTTTAGGAACTTCATTCATCTGTGACATGTATGAATAAAATTCTACCAAAAAACGAATTTACAAAAAAAATTACAATTATTATGTAACATAATTAACTTAATTGAACAATTCTTTCTTTAGATTTGAGTGTTTTAAATTTGCGGTGCAAATTGTCAAAAGGTAATTCGCACTGTAGGAATATCACGGAGGCAGTTTACATACATAAATTGCACGTGTAGAAACACACAGATCCGAAATAATTAGGTATTTGTAGTTCATAGAAATAATCGACCCCTGCGGAAATCGAACCCCCAACACCCCGATCAATAGCATAGCCACGGCGCCACCAAGCCAATCGTACACAAACAAAAACAACGCCTGGGATTTTCCATCGCAAGCGAATTTTAATTATGTTCCGCCGCACCGGCTTCATTTGATTTAGGCAGCCATACAAATAAATATTTAATTATTAACTGCCATCTGTATAAAAGAATGAATTTCCAAATGACACATCATTCGAAGGGCGCACATTGGCGGCAAACATGGTCGAGTTAAAGAGATATCTGAAGCGTGTGGCCATTTGCATTTTGATCGCATTGGGCGACGTAATCTCTGCTGCGCACGGACAGCTTGTCTTTACGTCGTTTTGGGCGCCGAAGTCGGAGGGCGAGCAGGAAATCCCTTTAACACAAACCACAGAGGAATAAAATGAATGTTTGCTTACATTCTTCTGTTATTAATAGTAAGTTAATTTAGTTTCTTTTATTACTAATTCAATGTATAACACACACACACATTATGATGGAAAATCCTTACGAATTTCACAATACAGTAGCACCCTGTGGTACAGTAGTACTTCTAATATTGTGTACCAGTCGTGCACATCGGTGAAGCCGGGTTATTTTGGACTACCACCGTCTTATACCTACCCACCACGATATACCTACCCACGATAATCAGCGCTGACACGGGGCCACTGTTCCCCCTCCAGTTTCGCCAGGGGGCAGTACGCGTTGCCCCTATTTTTACATGGGGAAATACCTATTGCATCGAGGTACCCGCATGCCTCCGCACACAGTGGCACCCCCAGGACCGGACCTGGACGTCCCCTCCTCGGGAAAAGACTACTCCTCTCCCTCTCCAGCACAAGCAAGGTACCCCAGAACACGGGCGTGCCTTCCTACTCGACCTCCAATACCACGTGAGCAACGGGCCATCCGTGTCTCCCATCCAGAGTCCATGGAAATCATGCAAGTAAGCATTCGGAAGTACCAGCCCTTCTGGCCTGTATTCTGGTGAATTGATATTGATAAATAGCTTACGGCTAATTCGTTCGCTCAGATAATCTTTTAGCGAATAAAAAGTTGCCTAAATTTTTCCCCAGTCTTCAAGGTACCATACAAAATTTCATCACGATCGTTTTAGCCGATTCTTTGTAATACAATGACAAACATTCACATTTATAATTTAAGCTGGTTAGTATGATTACCTATTTCGTAATTTATATTTAAGACTCCTATAGATGCCTCCGTATGAGGAGACTCGAATTCGATCCCTCATGTGGAGCGCTCGTAACAATATGATGGAGACTTATGTACAATTTGGATTGACGGCTTGGAGACTAAGACGTCGATAGGCTCACCACTTGTCACATTGTCCCAAATAAGCTCTGATGAAAAGTAGGTTGAAGGGACTAAAAGGTTCTAGACCTCTACCCATCTCAGGATTTGGTATACGATAGGGAGCTTAAACTTCTAAACATGCGGAATTCAAATTTCACAATACAGTTTTGCCCGGTATTACCAAAATTAAGTTCTGGAATGTGTCACCATGCTGCCGGTCATAATTGAAACGACATTATTAGTTCAACTCTTTGTTCATATTAGATCATTGACACAGTGAGTACAGCTCAGAAAATCTTTTATAGATATGATAAGCGTACTCATAAACATACAATATGTTTATGAACGCTTATCACCGATTGTGGAAGGCATTAACAATGGATTTATATTCGGCATGAAGCGAGGTTAAAACCTTCTACCATAGGTCACTTAAATCTTTAATCAATCAATAAATTTGCAAATTAGAAGAAAAAAATCGATGAGCTGTTAATTCATTGACGCAAGTGTACGTGCAAACACAGAGGCACTCACTAGTGTTTAGGTTAAAAATATTTTTAATTTCTCATAACAACGTTACAAGTTCACTGAAGAGATACAAGAGACTTAAATAGATTTTAAACTATTTATCTCTAGTGCCTTGGACACTGACATTACATATTGTTGCTTTGAAAATTGCTCAATTTGTGTAGAAAATATCAAAAAAATCAAAAAATTTATTTCTGCAGCAAAAACAATATCTGACAACAAAGTATAGACAGATTAAAACATGTTTACATTAAAATAATATATATGTGTTGTATATATTACATAAACGTATAATAAATAAATAAATAATATATTTATATCTAAGGGATGTATGTGTTCAGGGCCTTAAATTCACGATTACATTGATTTGCTGGTGGTAGGAATCATGTCTGCTTTACTATGATACCCACATTAGATAATAATCTGTATCGTGGTTACCTATGCGATTAACGAGAAGTTTTAGAGCCCCGCCATGGTTGAAACGATATTACGAGGAATTACAATAGCAGTAAGGAACTTTAAATTAAAAATATATTTATGGAATCTGTACAATACATAAAACAGATAGAATAAATCAAACTATACATATAATAAATAACTAAATATAATATAATAAATCTTATCTAATCAAAATATAATAAATCTTAAGTTTGCTCTTAATATCGCATTCTTTTATATAATTTTGGTAGTCTCTGGTTACCTCACTCACCGAACGAAACGCAGAAGCACAAACTGGCTCTTCTTCATGCCGGTAATCTGCGTGATCGTGGTACTACCCCGGTGGAGCCAAAGCCGCCGCTTGGCTAAACGATGTACCCCTAATAATTATGACAGTTTGTTCGATGTGAAATTTCCTAGTTAGTTTTTCATCTATCCATAGACCAAGATATTTTTCCGGAATTGAACGCTGAATTACCTATACTATAGTTTATGGTAACAGGTGCGAAATCTGGAATGTGTTTATTTTTAGCACAAAAAAATCATATTCGATGCTTTAGAAGTATTAATATAAGTATAAGTATTAAAAGTGGGTTAAATTTGAGCTATTCATTAAGAGCGTCTAGAGCTTAATGTCCCATAGTTATAATGTTATAAAAGTATTTATCAAAGTAGAAAAGACATGTGTCGTCTGCGTATAATGACGTTTAGCTTCCATTAGTGCATAGACATTGAGTTTCCATTTAGTCCTATTGCATTAATATTATTAAAGTAAATCCAAAAAAAAAAATGCCGACTAGGGATCCTCCTCCACATGCGTGACATTTTACCTTCCCGTATCCCGTAACGCATCTGCGAAATGGTCTGAGGAAGATTTAGATGCAGTGTTCGAAACACGGGACACAACATAATTAATTATCTCCGAGTACTTGAACTTTCATTAATATATATTAAAAAAAGTTCAGTTATGTTACGAATTGAATGAACGAAAACCACATCTCCAAATCAGAATACAACCTCAAGTTGACCGAATCGTTTAATGTGTACGAAATGTCGAAACAATTTAGTTTAGGTCCGAAACAGAACAGCAACAATAGGTGATGGTAGACCTGCAGACCCGTACACAGACAATGTGTTTTTGCACAAATATTGGTTTCGATTTCCAGTCGCAGCCAGCAATATTTCGCAGGATCGCAGCAGTTAGGTATTTAGGCAAAACATGAAACTGAAAAGGCTTAATAAAAACACGTATTTAGGTGGGTATAATTTTATTAAAATCCCTTTTTACATTATTTCTCTTCAGTCCTTTACAACCAAGGTACGACAACAAAGTAAATTTAATAAAATAATTTACGATTGTTACTTTTTTCTACTTCTGTAGAAATCTGTTGCATTGGCAACTATGTTTGTAATAGATTATAAACAGATCCATAGAAACACTTTCTGTATCTTCTATGTCAGTTTTTCTAAACGGAATTAAATTCTAATTGCCGTTGAATTTAAGAGGTGTTGATATTTTAATAATGTTGTAATAATAATAATGTTTAATGTTGCATAGACGATATTGAATGTTTTGTTTTATTCGCTCTTACACCAACATTTCATGAAATCCATCATTCAGCGTAAATTGTCGTTACATGAACGACGAAATTTATGGAATAATTGACTTTATAATGAAATGTGAATTTTGATTTCAGATTTTCCGCAACACCAAACAGGAAGCACTGACAAGTGATGTTTGTTGCCAGTTATATTAATTATTACTCGGTAGTTTATTACTATACTTTAAACCAGAATTGTTATAATACCTACTGATTTTTTATACTACTTTTTCATCACAGCCCAAGAATATCTAAACAGGACATATCTAAATTAATTGCAGACAATATAAAAATGTTTCACATTGGGAGTGGCTAAAAGTATCAAGGCAAAGTATAATGTGAAGACAGACAAGTTTTGCTCATAACAAATTACCCTTGTATGTTGCTACAATCGTATAAAGAGATCCCAATGGCTGAGTGTGGATTTTTTTATTACAAATAAGAAATCCAAATAACTTCTTTTTCACTCTAAAATATTTTATTTTAACTTTGATAATTGTAAAAACTAAAAACAATCGATATAAAAACATGTATTTCACAGTTTTTTTAATTAATTTATACCTGAATATACCGATGATGAACAGCCATATAAATAACTTAAAATCAGAAACTTGTTTTTGTAAATCTAATCTCCGTTTCTACCGTTATTGAAACATTTATATATTAAACAACCTAACATTGAAATAAGGGGACGGAAATAGAAAACTGAGCAAGAAACATCAACACAAACATGTAATATTACTGGCATCACCGTATTTTATATTAAATATCGTGGCAAATGTTACCCTCGATCACTTCATTTACTCATTATGGCAACACATATCCCGTACACGTCACATTTGCGTCAACAAAGTGGTGTCATGCAGCTGTCACCGTTACTTAAATTTTAAAATTTTCCGATAACAACCAAATACAGCGACTGTGATATACTTTAAAACATCAATATACACTTAGATATACCAGGAGCACGATTCTGCAGCTTGAGTCTTTCGAGATCTCTCCTCGATTCTTCACCAACAGACATTTTTATTTGTATAACACGTGAAGGTTTATAACTGAATAAAATTCGATCCTGAATGCTTGTGGAACTTTTCTTAAACTGTGCTTGAATGTTTCGTCTATTCGGCACTTTACCTTATTTATAATTAAAAAAACAGAAAATGATTTGCATACCGATGGTTTATTGATTGTCCGTCACATTGAGGTGTTTGTACCAAATTTTGTAATTCATAAGTTAATGCCAACACATATATAGTATAGTATCTACACATCTCTATAAAACATTCCCATCTTATGCTCAAAATCATGCTCCAAGAATTTTAGGAAACATTAATTTTATTTACAGTGTGATAATATGCACAGTAAGTTGTAGTGTGACATGGAGACGATCTTTAACAAGATCTTAAGATAACCTTAAATTATATAATATACGTAACTGTACAGTGAGCGACACAGGTGTAGAAAGTTGTAGGCCTGATTATTTACATATTTCGTTAGTACCTACGTTTCTCATTTAAACATTGTTTTAAGAATTGACGCCAAACGAAAACATGTGTCGAGTTAAACTGTGTGGCTTAATATAAATCAAAGCAAGTCAAATTAAATCCAAACATCTTGTGACTTCCGACCTCTCGTTTAGTCTTTGATATCGATGTAAACTAATCTATGTATAGCAAGTGTCTTACTAATTTTATTTTTGATATGTCCTATACCAGCTCAGCTTAAAATCTCTATTTATATGAGTAGTTTTAGTTTCCAGTCTGATGCAGAAGATTTTACTTAATTAGGAAAAGATTTTCAAGTTGGGTGATTGCTGGCGTAAACTTTCAAAACAGTGTTTCCATGAGAAATAACCAAAAATCTACTTATGTTCTAGATTAAAGATTAAAATGTTTTTCATAAATTCCTTTTGTCTCATAGACGGTAACTTTAAGTGTACATACGGATTATCTAGGCCATTTTAAGGCAGTACACGAGTGATTCCTCCTTGTGGAATCTGCAGAGGAAGTAATGGCTTTTAATGCCATCTCATCTATGTGTACTACGCTTTACATTAACCGTGAACTTTACCACAATACTATCTGCTAGTGAGTTGGATATCGAACTCTAAACCCTAAGAGATAAAGTATAGTTTAAATTTACCGTTTCCACATATTACACTATTACAAGTTATTGGTTATATTTCCTACACTCACAATCATAATTTCGGACACATCGACCACATATATTAAAATTCGGGTATATCCTAAAATTAATTGTATCCATAATGAATTATCGCATATATTCGAATTTCAAGCGCCTATGTGACCCGTAAAACTACAACGCTACGAACCACGCCCAGGGACTGGCCGCGGGGTAGGTAGGTCCATTGGTAAAGTGATCGAAAATCTCGTATTCGAAATTATAATTTTTGTACATACACTTAACTGAATCAATTAATCTATATTAAAAATGTTGAGTGCTTCACCGATCTAACCACTAACTCGTACATCGTTTCTTAGTATTATCTCTAATTAATGGGGTAATTTGCAAAAAGTGTAAACATTTTCGACAATAGTGACACAGCAGAATGTTTGGTTCGACATACGCAAGGTAACCAAGTAAATTATCTAGTATTGACAGTATGACCACGAACTCTATAAATATTACTTATTATTTCTTCTACAGCTTAACGTTATATGGTTTCGAATGGTTTCAATCGGAGGCATCGATTACTTTGATAGATAGACATTTGCGTCGTTTTTCAAAACACACGTTCAGCGCTCGCCATTATTGCTGCATCTTTTTTTAAATTTTAACATGAATTATCTCTTCAGTCACCATTTTTCTTTCTCACAGAATCATTCATAATTGCTTTATTTACACAACATTATCAAACTTGTTGTAACTTTGTGCTCGTAAAATTATGTCTGTTATGTTTCTTTAAGTCTCAATATTCCATAAGATCCTAAGAAGCAGCGGCAGAATATCTCGGAACTGGTATCGGTGCCGGCTATAACTCGACGATCCGAGATCAGTGGTTCATAAGCGCAACATGCGGAGTGTGAGAGGACTGGGGAGCAAGGAGTTTCGAGTTGAAAAGTTGCGATTGTAAACGGTCAGTATAGAAATGTGTAAGATCAATGGCGACGGTGGGCTGAGTGTGGAGGTGCAGACGTAGCGCGGGACCCTCAGAGCTGGGTAGGGGTGGGTGCGGGCGCGGGGATGGGGGCGGGCGGTCACCGGCGCGGCGTGCGCGTGCGCAGGCAGGCGCAGTAGGCGAGCGCGAAGAGCGCGTACGGCGCCAGCACGGCCGCCGCGAGCCGCGCCTTCTGCGGCGCGCCCGACGCTTCGCGCGAGAATCACTTCTCCTCCTCCTCCTCGCGGAACAGGTAAGTGGACCTGTCGAGCCGCGTGAATTATATCATTCCTAGTATCGGTGTGTCCTCGGAGAGGCCAATGGGAATGTTCGTACGGCATCTGTATGGTCAGCGTGCAGTGACGGTGAAAGACAATCCTTCATCATATCTCATCATAAAAGTAGATCAAGAGTAAAATGAGAAAGTTAACAAATTCGCTTGCCTAACGTGGAAATGATAAAAATAAAAAAAAATCAACAATGTCATTACAGGCAGTCTTTAAATATATATAACAAAAGAGGTCTTGAGCGGATCCTTGGGGTACTCCCAATTTTCTCTCACTCCAAATTGCACTGTTTGCATCATCTTAATATAACTTTAAATATTAAATATATTAGCAATCCTTTAATTTAAAATGGTAAATATATGAATTTATTATTTGAGGCTAATTTGAGTGTTTCACTTGTGATATTATGCTAGTGCAATAGAACCTTTTAGGTACCTCTTCTAAATTCTTACCTGGTAACATTAACTAGACGATGACACTCCTTTTTTCGTCCTTACAGAACTATACTGCGGATTTTAACAATGTAATCATAGCAGCTATTGCAATTATGACAATGTAACATTCGACATTACAACCAAATTGGCGATTTCTAATTTTTTTTGAAATTTGTATGTAAAATGAAAAAAAAAAGACAAACATATTTAAATTAAGAATGTTCGTTCTTTATTTCTTTAATCACCTATAAGCAGTCCGCTGCTGGACTTAGACTTGTCGTATTTTCGTGAGCACGCTCCACGCCATGACCACGCTCGCCAGCGATACGAGCTCTAGAAGCGTCAAATGCTCCCTTAGATGTCACCGGTTCGCCTATTGGTCGGTCTGGCATTCGTGATGCTCTTTACACTAGCCTAGCTATCGATTGGATAGGCTATAACACTTCGGAATAATTCCCATCCCGTACCCACAGGTGGAGACGTGTCGGCAGATTTTTTATCCTCGTCGCCAAACACCAGCACACCCCGTGCATACGTTCCTTGTTCACTTTTGTTGCTGCACAATACTTCGGCGTAATTAAAAAGTTCTGCAGCGTACCAGAAGAACTAGTATGGGTGTAGAACGAACGTATTAAAAACATAGGATATTCCGGGCGAATGACGTTTTACAATTTGACTGGTCGGACAGATAGTATATAGAAATGTTTGTTATAAATAAAATTACGTATTTAAAAAAAAACTTTAGACTTATGACCGACTCACCAATAGGCCAGGTTGAAGAGTGCGAACACAAGTGGGAAGGTGATCCTGGAGATGACGTCTATCCTCTTGGATCGCGTGGGGAACTTGGACATCCAGAGGCGGCAGCAGTTCTTCTGTTTGCCGATGTGGACCGCGCACGGGAGCTTGGTGTCGGGGCCGCGCATCAGCGGTTTCTGTCGGTTGCAGACCAGTCAGGGAGAACAGACAGTGTAATTTCGCTTAAAATGTTATTTACTCGCTGATTATGTTGTTACTTATGAGGCATTTGGCATTTTATCGGCAGATTTAATATAGAATTTATCTTCTAAAACAATTGAACTCAACGTTTATGTGTGTCGCTTAATTCACATTATTATTTTTACATATTTTTTAACTTTTAATTTGACATGAAACGATCATTTACGGATTTTATAGCGTTTAATAAGATTTTTTTTAATCCCGACGATTCGGGTGCTTTATAGCAACCGTTGATACGGTGGTAAAACTGACGGTGGGCGGGTTGACTATAACATCGGGACGTCAAATACCTCATTTTCCTCTTACCCACCATTACCGTAACGTCGAGATTTAAAAAGTCTTATTAAAATCGAGGAAATCCGTAAATAATCCTTTCATTTCAAATAGTGTAGTAGTGTGTGCAAGTAGTGTTCGATTCTTATTATTATCTTCGTGTTTATTTCAATGGTCAAAGTTTATTTTTGGTGGGTAGCGTTGCTGGCAAATGTCACAATGCCAGTATCTATTATATTTTTATTTCAAATGTTCAGTGACGACGTTATAATTGGTAAAATTCAAAGACTGGTTTTATCTAATGATACCTACGCCTTTGTGCTTTTATTGAACAAACAAGAGAAGATTTCCGAAACAAGCATCACTATACCTGAACTAATTTAAAGTTAATTTATCTCTACCGGCTATTAGATATTGCGAAGTCTTTGAAAATGTATACAATAAAAAGTAACGGCCTATGAACATTTAATTTTTAGCCACAGACGCTTAATTATACTAGCGCTGGATGATCCGAATTTTTGTAGCTTCATTTATTCCACTAAAATTAGGCTAGTAGTATTTAAAATCAAAATAAATCAATTAAATTTAACAATCTCAACATACAAGTTTCTAATACAATTTAGTGTTCTTAGAAATAATAAAAAAAAAATGACAACCGTAATGTTCGAACTAAGCTAAATCCAGTGAAATAGTTTTACTGCCTTGTAACCTTGTTCCTACATCAGCAAACGAGTTAGGAGGAAACAAACTGCCGGAGCAGACCCAGCGCGAGCTCACCATGGCGAATGTGGCGTTGCTGTCCGTGTCCATCAAGTCGGACGCCGCGTCGTTGTTGGCCGACTCCATCTCCCGTCTCGTTTTCTTCAAGTTCTCCCTGTGCATGTCGGAGCGCGACGCATAGTTGACGAGCGCGAACTCCAGTAACGCCCCGAAGACAAAGGTCAAACAGACCCCCGTCCAAACGTCGATGGCTTTCGTGTACGAGACGGGAGGCAAGGAGGCGTTGATGCCGGACGACTGGGTTGCCATCGTGAGGAGGGTCGTTACTCCTAAAATTTGTTATTGTCTTCATTTTAAATATGACACACGGCACAAAATAGAAGTAGAACGGAAGGTGTAAAACAGAGATGATGAACGGAATAAGTACGAGATTTCTATGCGCCCAAATGTTATTTATAATTTGAAAATGTAAATAATTTCTTTTAAGGATTATTTGTTACGTGATTTGAAGAAACGCAAATGATGACTCATCTGATTGTTGCCAAAAATCATTATCAAATTAATTATTTTTACTAAAATTGTACTGTCATCAGATTTAAAAAAAAACTAATGCGGAATTTACAGAACCAAATTCAATACTAGAACTTACCCAAGGACACTCTGGCCGGCACAGCGCCCTGGTCGAGCCAGAAAGAAACCCAGGACACGATGACAAGCATGCAGCACGGGATGTAGATCTGGATCAAGTAGTAACTGAACTCTCGTTTGAACAGCAGGTCTACCTTCAGGCAACTGTATTCACCTGGATAAGAGACGTCTTAGTTTAAGCAACTGTTAGTATCTTACGTCTAAAATAATATTGGTTGAGGGGACAAAATAACTATCAAATAATATTTTTACACAGTCCTAAGGCAGAGTCTGCATATTTTCAAACTGAAAAAAAAAACAATCAAGATCTATACGTGGTAATTTCTGAATATCAGATCAACGTTCACAACAAGATTGTATATTAAGTGTTTAATTACTTTTGATGTATTTATTGGAAGCTGTTTATAATCTTTCTTCTTCTCTTTGTACGACTATATTCGTTACAAGGTAATGTAGATTGATTATTTGAGAAGCTTAAAAAATATTGAATTACCAGTATTTGTTTTGCTGTTACAATAGTCAGTCAGGAACTTCTCTAGTGTGAAACGTGGCAGATGAAGGTTCTTCACAACCTGTACTGGGTCTCCCTCCTTCCATAGGAACACCAGATCGTCAGTCGTCCAGCCGTCTAGAAAGCGATTTGGATTTGGTATATAGTTCAGATCACTGTTTCTAAAACTGCGAATTGCTATTTTCAGAGTCGGACCTATTTTATCTTAATGGCCTCACTAGACCCAATTTTTCGAATTCAAATTAATAGTACACCACAGAGGAGTAATGGAAGGAGCATCATTAGTGCTATGATACTTGTATGTATCTATGGTACTAGGGTGCCGATACAGCTGTGCTCACCGCCGCTAACTCTACCAGAGCTTTTTAAAACTTATGTACGTGTTCTATAGTTGGCTTGCACATGAAGACGGCAACAGACCACCTCTGGCCACCTCGGCATTGAGCATACGGTCTTGAGAGCTTTACTCGGTATCAACAGAAGCTTCCGGAGTTGGGGTTGCGGATCGGCGTGTTATATGTATTTGAAATTAGCACGACCCGGCAACTGATAAATATAATCTATTACCCGTTTCTTTCCCGAGGGTGTCCTAAGTGGTCCACAAAGAACTAATTTTACGTGATTTATCGCGATTAATTAAAAGTTTTTTTACTTCCCGCCGTTTCGGGTACTTTACATCAGAACCACCCAGTTAGTCCAGAACAAATTAGCGTAACACATAAATTACTGGTTTAATCCCAAAGAAACATCTCTGAAGCCAAGTTATATGCAACGTTAGTCTACGAAAAAAAAATTACGCTAATGTCTATTATTTAGCTGACCGAAAGGTTTCCCGCCAAACCGACATTTTCTTAATTTTTTTATTTTATCTGGGAAGGCAATGACAATAAAGTTCTTCTCGGACTGTTAGCGCGAAATCTGATGTGATGACACGAAAAGTGATGGTTGTGTCTGAAATATAATTTTGTTATTTCTGTATGTTTTGAGTTTTGATGTATAATATTGACGAAAGTAGCTGAACCATTCCATTGAATGCTGGAAATTGTCAATTTCCGCTTTGATGCCATCGGTCCCACAGGTCTTCGGTAAAAGTATATCGTTGTTCCGACGATGTACTTGAACAAGTATTCAAGTAAAAGTCAATAATAAATGTTTTCAAATCGGTCTTTACATCTGGTTAACATTCGTTGTATTTGGGCAGCGTTAATTTATAGTGTTGCCATTACACAATTCATAATACATTCAAGCCATAGTAACATGGCTCATTAACGTAAACAGAGATATTTTATAAACGTGTACAAATACCACGGGGGTAATTTGTTTCATTGTATCTAAAATTAACAAACCGCATTACTGAAATACACGAACGTGTAATCGACAAGACGTTGTTGGACTAAAGATTTTTTTTTTTTAAAAATCCAAGGCAATCGTTTGCTTACTCTAACTATTTGAATTTAGAAATGAACACGCCATTGTGTACGTATACCGTTTTAATTTAACGAACATAAACAAAGTAGTGCAAGTTTTTTATCTGTCGATTAATTTACTTTTATGTAAATCGTGGACCTTTCTTGTATATATAATACTCTTGTACCGCGCTCAGAAAGATCTGTATTATATACGTATAAACTAAATGTATGTGTTATACATATAAACCTTTCTCATGAAATGTTCTAAATTATGGAGAAAATAGTATTGAAATCCAGATAGAACTTTCTAAAGTCAAGTAAGTTATAAATCGCAGATTTATATTATGTTTCATTCTATTTTAAAGTGAAGATATATTATTAAGTTCTTCTATAATTCTTTAATTTCTTTCGATACGTGATGTTTTGAACCACAGACCAATATATTTTTTTGTTTGTTTAAATTACTTAAAAAAAAAGAAACTATTGCTGAATGTAAAATTGTGTCTGTCCTTTGTCCCATGGATTTAATAGTAGATACCTAAAGGAATTATTTGTGTGGAGTATTATTAGATTTATATTTCGTAATAGGCATGACCGATTATTTAGATACTTACAGCTGGCCATTCTTAAGGAGCATGTTTGTTTGTCCAGTGGGTACAGCTTGAGGTTCATGGGGCAGGAGAGGGTGAGGGAGATTCGGATACTGTACAGTACGTTCCCGTTGGGGAAGATGCGTATGTACACGTTCGGCATGATGATGTTGTGGAAGTGGCCCTCCTTCTCGTTGGAGAAGAAGAGATCCGGCATCCATACTCTGTTCGCCTCCGTCAGGGTTAGGTACTTGAGACGACCTGTCAGTAGAAAAAACATTAGTTTAGAATAGGTTAGTTTAGTGTGCGTGAATAAACCATTTATATCTCCTAGCTCAGCTCCTAGCTTCGCGAAGTAGTAGTCTGCTAACCCACACTAGAGCAGAGTGACTTGTCTCACCTGGAGACATGGAAACGCCTCTCAATGACAACTGTTTTTATTTTAAGTCCAATTACTTTTACTGGAAGTCGATAGATATAACACCGTGCTCTGTGACAATCTATGGGGTCCCTGCGTTATAATCAAATTAGCCAGACTCAAATCCCACAGAATAGTGGGATCTATCTTGCGAGCGAATTGGCACTGCGCGATAACGTTATGAATATGAACACTGCATTAAATGTCATGTGGGCAGGTTTTTGAGTAGGGACGTAATGTGCCTTAGTTTATTGTAAATGAGGATTATTGTGTGAATAGACACAATTCTTTTCGATGATCACTGTCATTGAATTTCAGTAAAACTGATGCGTTATGCTTACCTCCCAAATTATTGAATTTGAGCCTTTCGTCTAACCATTGTTCCCTGAACGTCAACTGTACAGAGTATTCCTGAAAACATGAAAGCGGTATGTAGAGTAATGCTACAAATGTATTTTGGGACGTTTACCAAATTTTGATTCGTAACGAATTGTTATAAAACTTTTTCACGCTTCTATACAAAATTTGTTAACGTCCCATCACTACCAACTAATTCCTTGTTTCTACTTCAATCGATATTAAATAATTCATTTTAAAAAGTTTACTTACAAAGCTTTACTCTAGTGAAAACTCTAAAAAGCCATTGCAATGAATTGCCAATATTTTTTTTTTAATATCGCTTTCTTGTACAATTTGCCTTCGGTGGCCAGAATAACAGATTAGTTACGTTTATTGTAAACGTTGTAGTTGATATTAACAAGGAATTATTTAAATTAACCTTGTTTTAATTATAAATTAGAATAATGATTTGACTAAAGATCATTGAAAGTATTCTACAGGGTTCTAAACAAATTATTTCAAAGCTTAATTCTAACATCTATAACAATGGTGTCGAAGGTTCAGTGATTCTATTTAGAATTGTATTCGACATCAAGGCAAATGTATTAACGATCCCTCGACATCAAAAGAGCAAGTCAAATGAATTATTGTAACATAGAGAAAACAAGCAAAGTCACTCGATACCTCGATTCAATGAAAGCCTCTTCGCCAATTAGCTTTTGGAGCGAGTCACAACAGAATTTGCGTTAATTAGCCAATACAAACGTGTTAATAGATCTTCTGTCTTTGTCTATCATTTTGAAACTATTTTCGTTGTTTATTTATGAATGACCACAAACAACTCGAAAGCTAGTGATATCTAACTTGTCAACATTATAGTCATATATTATGACAACACTGGGATTGACTTAGCTTTTATTACATCATAACAGCATTGAAGGTTCTAAATTTAAAATTTGGCATTTTTTTTATTTCAAACAAAATATGTGAATACTGATAACATAAACAATATCAGAACGATGTGATACACATAATTTACGATTACACGTTAAAAGTACGTAATTGGTTTATTTAAGTAAATAGTTCCTCTTCAGTTGAGTAAATAGGAATTGGATAATGTACTACAAGAGAAACAATTATTTATAAAATTATAGAGATATCAGTTTGTTAAAGCATGTAGCCTAAATAGTGACATTATTATCGACGTTTTCGTTGTTTACGTTTTAAAAGAAGATACATATTTTCAAATATATGGACATACATTATTTTTAATGTTATTAAATGAATAATTAGCTCAATGTAGGATATATTCCGGATAAGATTAGATTGCTTAAATTTTTCAAAGTCTTATTATAAATGAAAGAATAAAAATTATAAGCTTTTATTGAATGATAGTAATTATTGGGATGACAGAGCATCAGACAAGAAGACAGTGATCGAAATAGACAGGTTCATTACTAAATTGATTGCAGATAAACATGGAGCAGTGCCAGCAGCTAGAAGTGTTTAATTCGAGATATGAAATGTTGGAAAAGTGCGAATCATTACAAACAATTAAACATCAACAACCAAGTTTAAGAGGATTTTCAGACATTACTAAATTTTGTGTTTCATTCAAACAAAGTTATCCTATACAAAACGCTAAGCGTAAAAGCGTGCTTAAAATTTGGGTTGTCTTTACAAAGAGTTTCGGTGTCACCCTTCAGCATTGGACTTATGATAGGCAGCGACGATGATGATGATAATTAAGTTTGAAGTCCAAAAGATAATCTTGATTCGAGATATCGATAAAAATCATCGACAAAGCAAACCATGCTTACGTTGTGCATTCTCGTCAACTAGTGTACGAAGCGTAGCTCCACACTCAACTCACCGTATCACATTCGTCGATGGAATGCTTGTGTACCTTCATGCAGACTCACTCTCGTTACAACTAGGGCTACAATACTAGCGTCAGGGCGTGGATCACATATTGCGGTCGGGTGGTCAGCCACCACAGAGGAGCACCAAGCCGTGTGCGGACGCGACGGTGGGTCCCGATATATTTATACACAACACAAATTCACATGAACAAGACAATATCGACAATGTTCATACAGTCAATGTACACGACCAAAATAGTTTTTATAATCCAGGAAAATAAATCTCCACGTGAAATTAATGCATGACAGAAAAGGAAGCATGATCGAGAAAGTAAAATACGGAAAATAAAAGAAGATGAGATGACGTGGATGGGCGCGGGCCGCGTGTGCCTCGTGCCGCCTACACTATAAAGCTTGTTATTTACAACTGTATCAGTTAGAGCGGTACACATCTTAATATTGACCGTACGTGTGCGTATAGATCCAATACATTAAAAATGTTGTCCGACATTTAGTTAGGTGCTGCCGATATCGAAGCCGTCTTTGGTGATAATTTTGTGCCATCTACATATACCAATAACCCATCAGGTGTTTCTAACAGATTCGATCGCCTTGAGGTGCTGATTAAAAGAAAATATTTTTAAGCAATTTAAAAAAAAAATCAAAAAGAAACAGAAAATAAATGTTCCAAATTTAAAGTTAAACATGTTACATCATAAGAAGAATTTAAAGTATGTATAGATTAAGAATGTTTTAATATTTTTGAACAGTAAAAAGGGCGCCACGGCACCGACCCGCTAAAAACCAGTATTTAATTATTTGGTAAATTTAGCATCAAAAGTAGATGTGAAATGGACAAAAAGAGTTAGTAGTGAAAAAAAAAAACAAAACAAAACGAAGAAAAACTTAAAGAATAAAGTAAAACAACGTTAATCAAATCAAAATCACAGACACATTTACGATAGCTTGAGATTGTTAGCAGTGCAAGTATTGCCAGATATCCAATTGATCAGAATGTCCATCTTTATTATAAACAAAGTTTCGACTGTAACAACTCGTGGACGATACAAAAACTTTCGTTTATAATAAAAATGTCATCGGGTACATCTGTCAGTTAATCGGTTATGTGTAGCCACTCACCATTTTGTAATCATCTATTTTGCTGATGGATCGTAGAAACATGTTGACGCGCACTAACGTTGGCGCATCGCCTTAGAAAGAAACAATTTTCAAATTACAGGACCGCTTTTACGTCAAAACATTACCTATCTGAAACCCAATCTAGCATTAATCTAAATTCCATTACCAATCATGAATACGGTACGCATATAGATGGATTAATGTCAGATGTCATTACTTCAGATGAAATGGTGCCGAGCAATTGAGATTGATATAATGTCTAGTTTTATAAACCAAAGCTATAGTTACGAGAATCATTCCCATTTTACTATCAAAAGCCCCTTTAGATCGTAAAAAGCAGGCAGTCTAAAAGTAAGAATGAAAATTAAAAAGTTGTATTCGAGCGTAAGAAGTAATAAAAACTATCGAACAGTATCGACTGAGGTGAAAAAAAAAAGCTAACGGAAAATATTAAAAGTTTTGACCCGCCATCCTTGATTACGGGTGTCAAACAATACAATACCTTCAAAAAGCGCGAGACTAAAAACGATTTTGGTCGTCAACACCAAAGGGAAGAAAGTCAAAAGAAATGAAAATGAAAATATAAAAGGAACATTACATATAGTCGGGTAAATCTCTCCGTCGTAAACAAAGGAGGGAATTGCCCATTCATTTGACTTGTTAGGAATGCCGCGACCGCTTTGTAAAGGAGAAGAAAAAAACGTCATACTGTAACTTAGTCTAGATGCATGGCCCGGTCTGTACTTGTTGACTTACCATAGTGACATCATCGATTTTCGATATACTCCTGACAAATATATTGACGCTCACTACCGCTGGCCCATCTAAGTACCAAGCAAAATATATGGTTCATATAACATTACAGATTACAACTAAGCCCTAATGGAGTAAACATATGGAGTACACTATGGTACGCGCGGTGTTGACTCTGAAAATAATGATTGGTATACGATCGACTCACCTTAAACCTGAAATTCTTATTTTTAGGCCTTCCCGTCCGTCGCGCGGACGTTGGCTCACAATGAACGTACACATTAAATAAAACGAAACTTAAAAAATTGACGGCATACGAGATACTGATGGTAGGGTAAAAGAAAATCACTTCGGAATTGAAAAATAAAGCAAAATACAACTTGACTTGTTTAAGGAATTTGTGTTAGTGTAGATACCTTAAAGGTCAATTACTATATTAAAGAATATTCAAAACCGGCATCTGTTTATCATAAAGGAAAATAAAGACTGCAGCAAAATTGAAAGCTCTAAAATGATCTATGTATTATGATCTAGAACTGGACAAGATGGTTAACGCATTTTAATCTTAAAAAGATATTATAATTTTTCGTTTGTACAAGTAGTACACAAAGAGTGAATTCTCATCTTAACAAAAAAAAATGTTACCCTCCTTTAAGTATTTACCATATCTAATTCCATCTCCAAAAAAAAAAAAATTGTAATAAAACATGACTTATTTCTGTAATATTCACTGGTCGATTGTTGCATAAGTTTGAGAGTAACTGTCAGATTAAATTTAATATAAGCAAAACATTTAGTAATGCTAGTTAGCTATTTACATGTCTCATACTGCCATAATGATATTGATTAGGGACCCCAAACATTAAAAACAATAAATGGTTCAAGTTTAGAAGCTCACTTTTTTGTTATTTAAAGGGCACGCTTCTGTCTTCTTTTTCTTGTTACTATATTCATCTCGGGCGTATCACACAACAGAACTGCATATTATAATGTTACTCATCTTTCAATACGTTTATTATAATGTACTGATGTCTATTTTTAAATGGCAGACAACACGTCCTTACGTCACACTAATGCATCGGGTAAATCATGTCTTGTAGCACTTGCGGTACACGGTAATAGACGAGAGACTCGTTTGCTTTATGTTACGCCTGTATTTAAATACGTGTGCGCTAAAAGTTAACATAGAGGCCTCCTGCTCGCGAGTCTTACCGATGTAGCTGTAAAGGCCACTGGGCCAACAGCAGATCTACCGTGGGGGTTTTAGTCGGTCCGGGAGTTTACATAGACGTAGGAATGATATAAAGATACTATACGGTTATAGTTGTGTTAGCATCTTTTAAAGGGAAGTGCCTTCCCTACTCTTCTGTGCGACGTTCATATAAGCCAATTTTCCAAAACATTTCGTGCAGTCCACATCGGTTGTCTGTTCCACTGCTTTCATTTCATCAGTTTAATGCTTTTGGAATAAAATGGATTCGGGACAGACTAAAGGCAACGAAGGTGACTTGAGCCGGCAGTTAACGGGGGACTCCTTCCTGCTGATTACAGCGGTCAAAATCTTTGATGAGCTTTTGGTAATATGTCATCCGATACTAACACTTGATTTGATTTCGTAAATGTACTGACAACAGGTACCCTGTCAAAGTGTTACAATGGTTAAGCTCATAATTACTGCACTTTCCACTCGCTTCATTTTTATAGATAGATATAGCCTAACGATGGATCGCTTCGTTCATTCTGGTATATACTGTGTCAAAGTAGTCGTCAACGCCGATACGGATCGAGTTTAATACTTATTTGAGGAATTATCGTGACACCGTTCCGCGCGAACCTGCTTGAGTCTCGTCGTGGCTATTCGGTAGGCACGTTCAAGCTTCCTTTTCCCACGAAGATATGCGCATAGAGTATCATTTCCAAATCCAACCTAATTCATAATTTATAACTCATCAATCGTCGATTCCGAAGCCATGCCATGAGGCTTAAATGTCCACTGGCTTCCATTCTCTCGTGCAGCAGTTACCACAATTCAAATGACAGCAACTAGCTTCTTAAAATTCATTTTACCAACGATAGAATATTGCATTGGAAGGAATATTGTGCACAAATTCCATTTCAAGTTTTTCTAAATGTTCTTTTGTAAAATAAGACTAAATTTGTAATGGTAAAAATCATTTTGCGACCTTATTAGCTTAATAGTAAAATATGCAGTGTAGAACTGAGTCGTAAACTTTCTGCCAGTGTTTCCAAAAATAACTATTTTGCGCCACGTTATGCGTTCTGTGATGCACCTTATGCTTAGCCAAAAAGGTAAGCGGTTTAAAAAGGTATCAAAATACCTATGCATGATGCTAATGTTTGGTTTCCCAATGAATTGATATTATATTTTACTTACAAAAAAAGCCTGTAAAAGAAATACAAAATGTTTTGCATAAAATAACCGTTTTCATGGTAACATTTCACATAAGTAAAAATGAATTCATTACTTTTAGTCCGTGAATTTATTTTTCTTCTATTAAACATATTCAAATGGTGAAGGGTTCAAAACTTCAGTGCTTCTCAAACTGTTTTCATGATACTCCCAAAATTTTGTTATATCCATATAAGACTATAGTAATTTTGTTGTAGTTATTACTCCTTTTTGTTAACAAATAAAATATAATTAAAAGTATTAGCTATTTCTTTATAGCTCATTCTCCGTTATAGCAGATGTTTTCATTATTTAAAATGGTTAAAGTTGCATTTTGGTCGAGTCTCTTCACATTTCAGATAATTGTTTACTTTTGTCTCGTGTCTTACAATTAGAGACAACAAATAAGGATTTATTTTATTATAATTTCTTCACTGATGTATTTAGAATATGCAATTCTTATAAAATTACATTGTACATTTACCTAATGAACCGTCTGCTGTTCAGTGAGAAAAAATACATTTCAGCGAATATAGTAAAGAGGCTTAATGTCTCTTAGTTAAATTCAAATAGTAACTTCCATAAATACATGAGTGGAATGACTTTGGCGACATACGTCGTCAATTTTGTATTTCACATACATACTTGATATCGGGTAAATTAGGAATTACCGGAATTTCATTAGTTATATATATATATCATAAGGAAGTTTTGAAATTTTGTCTTCATTATTTTGAATGAAAAGATATTATAAACATAATGCATAATACATAGCGATTAACATAACAAGATTCTTATAACTGTGAAGTTTTGTGACTTATGAGTACCAATACTAACACAAATTTGACGAACGAACATTTTAAGAGAGTTTATCGACACTCTTGGTGGTCGAATATTTTCCTCAAATTAAAATGAGACTACACTCGAGGCCTATTCAATATCAAAAATCAAAATCGTTTCACAATCGGCGAAGCTGTCGCATAAAATACAAAAAAAAAAATTCAGACGAATTGATAACCTCTTCATTTTTCGAAGTCGGTTGAAAAATAAAACATGGCGCCGAAGTCCATTGGAAATATTTCATGATTTTTTAATACAACAGACAGTTTTAATTTGAGAACACTGTTTATTGTTTAAATTGACACCATACTTGTGAAATTAACAGTTGATTAAAAATATGTTCTTAAAAAGGAATTTTCAATGACTAGGACGCTTTTTTCTTTTTCAATTGATTTTTTTATATATAGCCCTTAATTTACAAGTCAAAAGTTCCACAGCTATTATTTATTAAAAATTAATCACAATCACCAAAAAAAAAGTAGCCTAGAAGTCTTTCCTTTTTTTTTTTTAAAGTGGTTAACTGCTTTTACATTCATAAATCATGCATGTTTTACGAAGTTCATAAAAGCATAGTTGATTTTTGCGCTATCCTATACCAATCAAAAGAGATTAAATCGTTTAAATGGCGTGCCACCACCCACGATCGGCGTATTGATTTTTTAATAGCACAGCGACAACTTTTTGCTGACTAATTGTCGAATGCACTATTGTGTTCAGCCACAGACATTTAATTAGATGCCATTAGTATTCAATTATATGCACTGATAACTCAAATGACAATCAGTTTTCTTTACATGAAAATTGTAGCCTTTTCTCATTTTATTTTTAGAGAGTTGCAATGATAAATAATAGAAAAATAAATACCTTTGTTTGATAAACACTTTAAAATGACAATTAATTTTAAACTTATACTTCACAAAAACGGAACCTAGAAATTTACTATTTTTGTGCAAAAAAAAGTTATATTAGAAGAATTCGGTTGGAATAAAATATCAAATGGTATCACATTCGCACTTTAGCGGGAAAGTTTGTTTATTTTTTTTTAATCCACCAGGCCGTAACATGTGTTCTCGCGAGCAACATATTCTGTTTAACTTTCAAGGCGTAACTACAAATTCATCAAATCTTTGCTAACTCAAAAACAGTTGAAACGCGTTTATAAAGTTATAGGTTAAGTAACCACGCGATCAAAAGGGAATTACGACTTGAAAGTTCGAGAACGCACAAAATGATGTTAAGGCAAATTAAAACACAATGGGAGACATATAACTTCCTACGGTTTCGCTACATGTCATTTAATATTAACTATAGTGACAATTTCAGGGTTTTCTTTAACTACAGAGTCACACTGAACTATAATGCCAATCATGATTTTCGGTGTACTTCAATGTTTTGTAAAATAATATTAAAATTTTGTTTCGTTAGACAACTGCCAGACATCCTGTCACTACTGTTAATAATTCCAGCACATGGTAAAGGAGTTTTCGCGCCATCACAAGACAAAAGCTAAGTTTTTCACAACGTCCTTTACCAGTGAAACTACAGATTAATGAACGTTTATTGAACGAATGGGTTTTCTTAAAACAAAATGACCGATAAAAAAGTTAACTTGTGTCGATGGTCGCTTCTCCTCAAGCTATACGAATACGAACGTCGTACGTCTACCTATCTTCGTATGTCTCCTTGGTATGTACTAACCATTTTTATGTCGCTTATTGTGGTAATACTTCTGACGAACAGGTTTATATTTACTACAGCTGGACCATCTGTAGAAATATGTCACAATACCCTTACGAATACAATCAAAATATATTTCAATATACGTTTCGGGACGAAAATGAACATAAATTGTTGAAGATATGTTTTTAATCTATCTGGGATAGATTGGCGGGAAACAAAACAAAAAAAAACAAAAAACTCCATGTCTGTAGTTACTTCGGTTTGATTTTATGAATACTGAAAAACTTTATTGTTACAATTACAAATAAAAATAATTTCTTCACATGAATAATATAAATTTAAAGAACAGTTGAGGCTCACACGCATGAAAAAAATATTATCTAAAGACATACATACAAGTAAGTGATTACCGTCACCCACGTACATCTGCAACACCACAGTGCTGCAGGTGCGTTACCGGCCTTTAAAGGTGTTTGGGAAATGGGAGGGAGGATTAGGAAGGGGATGGGAAGGGGGTGGGGCCTCCAATTACCTCACTCACCAAACGAAACGCAGAAGCACAAGATACCTCTCCTTCACGCCGGTATTCTGCGAGGCCGTGGTACCGATCCGGTCGAGCCGGCCAATTCGAGCAGCAACAAAAGCCGCCGCTTGGCTCTACCACGTTATTCCAAGATAAAGCCATACCGTTCTATTTTTGGTACTACATGGTTTCGTTCATTGGTAAAAATGTTTCGGAATAATAAGACCGTGTTAAAAATAAAACAGTATAATTTTATCAGGGGCGTGATTTTCTTTTTTTTTGTGCCATAGTTGACGAGGCCTCAGTGCTTGATTGGATTGGAACAACCTGACCAGTTAGTGACCCTGTCGCCGTCTTAGTTACCTAAAAACTTACAGAGCCTAGCCACAGAGCTACAGAATCTGGAATCTGTGGTACTAACATAGAGGCACTTGAAGTTCGAAGATAGATCCTTTAACCAAAAGGCCATCGTGGCCTTTACGTTTAGCGTGGCCATTTTAAGTTATAATTTTACTAAATGTTAACCTAACGCTTACTCGAGAAAACAGAATGGTTAATTGAATCATTGATTTCATCTATGTACCCCAGTAGCCAAATTTAAACTAACGCATTGACTATGTTTACATTTATACTTACATACGTACATACATACATTACGTACATACATACATTACGTACATTTATATTGGTTTCTTCCTTTTCTAACAGTCATATTATTTTCGCTTTGGTGTGTAGCGATTTCTGTGTATCCTTGAGCCGGACAGTTCAAATAGAATCCTATATATAGCGCTATATTGTACGAGCTGTACAATAAGGTCGTGTTTTGCTTGCAACGAACATTACTTCGCGAATGATATTCTTAATATTAGTCTGATTATGTGCGTGTTCCACATGGCACAGATAAGATAAGGAGATTAATTATCGATGTAAAATATTTAATTCCAATATAGGCCACAAACAACTCCTGGCCTCGGGATTATTTCCATTCTCCCATTCCATGAAAGCCAGTCACAAGTCCACCGCTGAACATAGGTCGCCCGCACAGATTGCCACAAAGCATAGTCCTGAAACAACTACATCCATTCATATGTACCGCACCTCTTTCGCATCTCTTTGCAGGACGTAACTCCATGTTGTTGTCGTCACTACACTGCGCTTGGATCAAATATCCTGTCCGCCTGATATGATGTCCAATCGTGAATTTTTAAGAAGCAACTGTAGTAGACGAATATGAAATTGATTCCTTCGTAATCAAGAGTGAAGGGTTCCGACACTGCGCTCAGCAACCCACTCGCCCAGCGTCTGAATTCAATTTATTAAACCTTCCGAGAAATATCTACATACCGGGTTTGGCGGCGCTGTTTCGGAGTGGCCTATGTTCAGTGGACTACAGTATGTTAAAGCTATAATCATTTTATCAATATATAATCTATCCAGAATTCCAGATTTTATTCCTATTCCTTCGCAGTCCATGCGGTTAGGTTGTGGAGCTCACTACCGACTACCATAAGAGATTCCGGAACTATACTTTTATTTAATAAACGTGTAAAAGTCCACTACTCAGCATCGTGTTAATCGAATATCTTTAAGCGTGGTAGAGCCAACTTTAGCTGCTGCTCGAATGGGCCCGCTCGACCGGATTGATACCACGGCCTCGCAGAATACCGGCGTGAAGTAGAGGCATCTTGTGTTTCTGCGTTTCGTTCGGGGAGTGAGGTAACCGGAGGCCCATATCCCGTCCCTATTCCTCTCCTCTTCCCTCCCATCTCCCAAATATCCTGAAGACCGGCAACGCACCTGCAGCATCTGTGGTGTTGCAGATGTAAGTGGGCGACGGTAATCACTTACCATCAGGTGTACCGCTTGCTCGTTTGCCGTCTTTTCCATAAAAAAAAATGAACGTATATGTATGCGTATATATATTGATTTATATGTAATCATATTTATTTAATTGTATACATAATATGAATTAATTATATATTAGTAATATACGCACTCAGTTTGTCATTTCAATGTATGTAATGCCCTTGTAAAAATACTATGTTTTAATGTTCTATGCCTTTTTGTGTGCACATAAAAAAAAACATGTGGCGAGATATTTCCCACGCATCAAATATTCTCACATTCGATCGTGTGTAAATGCACCTTAACAGAAAAATGCACACTTAACCAAATTGCTCTTTAAGATCGGAGAGGCGAGGCAATTTTTTACTTAAGCTTAATAATACACACTAGACAGGATGATACGTCAGAACGCTATACGGAGTTAAAATAAACGTCGACTGTGATTGATGACTGCTTGGGGTTCTTTTTTTAAACACAAAATTATAATATTTTTCTAACACATAATCAGTAATTTTACCCAATAGTACAATCATGAGAGTTACAGCTTGCGACTGAATATGTTACACTGCTCACACAGAGACACACACGACATAGCTCAAGCCTCTCCGGACAAGATCCACAGCGTTGGAGTTAGGCGCTTATTGCTGATCTCGAAAAACCCTGAAACTACCTTCAGTGCATGTAAGTGACAAGCTCCTTTTGCCGGCGCGAATTAAAAAAAAACAAATCAAGAGGTACGCAGACAGTCTCTAACAATACTACTCGACTCGTCTCTCGTCTGCTGAGCCATGGGTCCTGGGTTTGAATCCTAGCCGAAACCAATATTTGTGCATACGTGCTTCGTCGCGGTCGGGCTCCGGTTACCTCACTCTACGAACGAAACGCAGAAGCACAAGATGCACTTGTCGAGCAGCCGCTGGGTCTACCACGTACATAACCATCTCCTGCACAGTTGACAATCGCCGATAATATTCGGAAGTTGTCGCGGGGGTCGTAATTGGCCGGGAACACATCATCATCAACATTTTAACACTGTCAACAAACAGAGTAGTAAGTCTTTGGCACTTGAAGCACCCTCTCCTAGAGAACAGTCCCACCGCAATTCTTCTCACACTGCCCGAAATACGCAGATGTTAAGCAGTGCTTCATACGTAGATGAGCCAAGCGGCGCCTTGCGCTGCGGCACGAATCGGCCGGCTCTACCGGGATAGTACGACCTCGCTGAATACCAGCGTGAAATAGAGGTATCTTTGTGCTTCTGCGTTTCATTCCGTGAGTGAGATAGCCGGAGGCCCACTTGACCTCCCCCATCTCCCTCATCCTCCCGAATACCCTTAAAGGCAGGCAACACACCTGCAGCACCTCTGGTGTTACAGATGTACGTGGGCGACGGTAATCACTTGCCGTCAGGTGAGTCTACTTCAGTAGTGGCATCTTGTGCATCTGCGTTTCGTTCCGTGAGTGAGGTAGCCGGAGGCCCTCTTGACCTCCCCCCCCCAACATCTTTTACCCTTCCCTCTTCCCCCTCCCCGAATATGCTGCAAGTGCAATTAGTCATTCTACGATACCTGTGACCATCATTTAAACGTTGCACATATATTTTACGCATCAAAGATTCGTTAGCTAAACCATCGCTTCTGTACTCCGTTCGTCGGAATCAACAATCTAATTATTGATACTCCTAACATTAATTAGACGACGCAATCAGATTGAATAGGACACTAATTATCTTTACAAATCAAAAGAAGCTGTGTGAAACGTAAAGGTGAATGGTGGGCTCAGTTCGTTATTACATGAACGCATGCTTCATCGATCCCTGGTACGTTTCGAACAATAATGCGAGCAGAAATCTATATTTGTGTAACACGAAAATTACCTTTTTTTTTTAATAGAACATGGGGCAAACGACCATGCATACCCTCATACATCTGAAACGCCAAAGAAGCTACACGAGCGTTGTCGACCTCTAAGAATATTTTGGGAAGAACGAAAGGGAGAGGGAGGGGCAAGTGGGTCTCCGGTTACCTCACTCGCAACCGAGCGCAACGCTGAACCACAAGATGCCTCTACTTCACGCCGTTATTCCGCGAGGCCGTGATGCTATCCCGGCCGAGTGGGCCCATTCGAGCAGCAGCAACAGCCGCTTGGCTCTATCACAGAATGAATATTTAATTGCTTCTTGTTCTTATATACAAAGTCAATTAACTTTCACTTTGGTCTTAGATATTCATTCTAAAATTTAACTCATTCCAAAATTAAGTCATATCATTCACATTTACACCTTCACGCCTAAGATATACGACATCTCTTAGACTTACCAACTGACTGAACACCAGTACCAAATAGACATTGTTCTATTGGCATTTTAATTGATTGAATTTTAATTGATTCGGTGTTTTGTAACTCATGTCGCCTGGACACCGCATATGCCATGTTTGCCTCAACTGTTAGTGTATATTAACATTCTTTAAATTAGTTAATGAATTTAATATTGATCATTAAAATATAAAACAAATTAAAAGTACTAAATTAAGTCGTATAGCATGACAAACGGTAACAAATAATAATCTTAATTCAGTCAAATAAACCATAATAATTCAGTAGTAATAAGATTGAGTACCTTTATATAATACTAATACTAACCATTTATTACAAAAAAAAAACACAATTTTTTTTATTAATTATTGACTTTTGGCCGTATGGAAAACACTGCGCTTGTTACAAACTTACAAAACAAAGCATTTTGACAAATGTATTTACAAACAACAACGACTGTGATAACGCTGTAGCATATTGTGATTTTAAAAGCGTTACGTTATATACAAAATGTATGCAATGCTTTTTAACACTTAACACATTTTTAATCTGTCGTCAGTTTGGATGTGGCGCCATTTAAGAACAATTTTGCCGCCAAAATTGTAAATATTTCTGTTATGTATTTCAGGGGTGAAATTCTATGTGAATAATTTATTTTAATGGCTGAATTTATTTTAAATGTATTAACGTTGCTTATGTGTGTCAATTACTTTAATTTCAATTAAATTTAGTGCTACATATATACGTACGTACATAAGTAGGCACGTACTTATGTACGTACGTCGGCAAGTACAGTACTTGGTACTGTACAGTATTGTACGTTTCCTGAATAACGCGTTCCAAATCCAAAAAGTTGTCTGTGATCCATCCACGTGCTGTATTTATTAGTTACAGCATTGTTACTAATTCTTTTTCTGATCTTTTGTGTTAGGATTTTATTAAAATTAATGAAATAGTGCTGAGATGTAAATAAGCTTCAAATTACTTACCAGTGCCGTTGATGCCGGACGGTCTGATACGGGCGTCGTAACGGCCCGGACCTAGGATCTGGTCCAGGATCTGTTTCTCCTTCTCTCTGAAGTTTATTTTTGCGTTCATGCATCTGTAGAAGAGATATTTATAAGATAATTCCATTAAGCACATAACTGTTAAATATTGTATGTTGACAGATCAAAGAAAATTAAATTCAGACAACGATGATCAATACTCTCCATGATTGAAGATTGCGTTTTGTTTTGACAGCTTTTTGATTTTCATAGTACTTATAAGGGATTTGATAATTATTTTTTTATAACAAAGGGGGCAAACCTACGTAACCTGTACGTACGGTAGGGGGACCGGGACTTCGGTTACCTCATTTGTTAAGCAAAACGCAAGCATCGGTGTTCTGGGAGACTGTGGGTTCTACTCCAGCCGAGCAGTCCCATTCGTGCAGCAGCTATAGCCGCCGTTTGGCTCTACCATGTACTATAATAGTGACCCTGGAATTTGAGTTTGTTCGCCATTTATTGGTCGTATAACCCTCGTCCGATATACGGTCACGGTCTCGCTGAATAACGGCGAGAAGTAGAGGCATCTTGTCCATCTGCGTTTCGTTCGGTGAGTGACCCCCTTCCCCAACAACCCTACCACATCATCCCTCCCATCACCCAAATATCCTGAAAGGCCGGCAACGGGCCTCGCAGCTCCTCTGATGTTGCAGATGTACGTGGGCGACGGTAATCACTTACCATCAGGTGAGCCTCTGGCTCGTTCTTATCCCGTGCGAGGATATCGGCTCTGCGCCCACCAACCCACCTGTCCAACGTGGTGAATATAGTAAGTCTTCCATGCATAGCAAGCCAGCTTTCGTGACACTTTCACGGTAAGGCCTATGTCTTCTTCCTAATTTATAAACAGTGACAAGAAAGTCAAAGTTAAAGTCATATTATTCATTGTATCTTATGTGGTAAAAAAGATGTTCACAGATGTTATACATATAGATAGCTACATAGACTAATACCGTTCAGGCTACATTTCTCTGGAACTCCTTGCCCAAAGACAGTAGAAAAGCCCCATATAAAATTTAGGTCAAACGATTGGTACGCAAACACTTTTTAAAACCATCTGATACTTGTTAGTTATTATTCTGATTTATTATATGTGTATGCATTAATGTGTTCGTGTAGATATGTATGCTTATACATTTAAATATGTTTTAATTATATAGTATATTTCTCGATTAGTCTTTTTGCTGTTTATATTATTTTAAATTTGATGCACTTATCACAACATTTCTTCACGCTCTGGGTTGACTGTTACAGAATGTCAAAAGGCATTAACCCTTAGTAGCCTGATTTACGCGAGTCTTCTTTTTAAATATTACTGTATTTGCTTGAGGGCCTAGATGAAGGGAAAAATAGCTAAATAAATCACAATATTTATTTTACATATTTATTTAAAAAAAACAGGTATCAATTTTGATACTTCAGGCATTATGGCCATAAAGAAATCTTAAATGACCTATGCATGAAATAATGCGAAACATCGATTGTTTTATTATCGCATAACGATACTTTGCATTTTTACAGAACCAGGAGGTAAGTTTCCTACAATAACTAAATTTACATTTATTCCTAGACTCCATAAATATTTTTCATGACCAATACAATCGGAACGCACGTCAGTTGGGGTAGTACTTGTGCACCTGTCCGGGGTTTTTAGAGGGTACTGTATTGTCTTGTTGACTGTTGGTACTGGGTCTGCCCTTTTATTTTTGAGTGACTTTGATATCTACATAAAGTATCGGCAAGCTCAGTTCTAAAATCTGCTAACTTCATAATATTCTTCTGAAGTTTTCCTTTCCTTGTGTTTACCTTTTGTACAGTACCCAAGCATTGATGACAGTCATGTCTAACAAGTGGTAGAAGAGCCTCGTTGTCCACTTTCTCGACTTTATGCGGATGCGATATCGACCAATGAAGCTATCCATCAAATCAACGCCGCCCATGTGTGCATTATATTCTTTACAACCCGAGGACATGATATTTGAATATTGGCCTTTAGTTTTTTCGTAGCGGGTTATAGTATCCGCTGGTTCAGCGCCAACATACGTGGATAGTAATAATACCTGTTTGTTGTCTTTCCAACTTGTGGCCGACAATTCTAGGCCTTCGTGAGAGGCCACATTTTCGTGATATGTTCCTCTGGGTACGTTGGATTTCATAATCTCCCGTTTATCCGGCAACTTGCACGACTTTCCAAGCCTGTTTCTCTGTACTGTTCCAAGACAATAAATACCTTCGTTGGTCAAGTAATGTACCAGAGGAATATTCGTATAAAATTGTCAAAATAAATTATATGATTGACATGCCTTGGTACTGGTCGTAGCAATCGAATAACTGTATTCGACACAGCTCCGAGGTCTGGTTCGCCAGGTAAACGGTCCATGTCCTTAGCTCCCGAGTAAATCTCAAAACTGTAGGCATAACCAGACAGAGAGCATAACACGTATAATTTGAATCCCCACTTATGGGGCTTGTTGGGTAAATATTGTTTCATAAAATGTTTCATTTTTGTGGAACACATCTGCTCGTCTAGTGATAGACGATGCTCAAATGGTAAAGTAATAAATTTCTTGTTCAAATAGTCTATCACTGGTCTTACTTTATGCAGTCGGTCGTGCTGGGGGTGATCAATGGGCAAATGTTTAGAGTCGTCATTCATGTGAAAAATTTCTCTAATTTTATCAAATCTGTTGCGATTCATTGTTTGTACTATGGGTTCAAACTTTGTAATGTTTGACCAGTATGACCGGACACTAGGATAATGATATACACTAGTAAAAATAAGAATTCCAATAAATTTACGTAATTCTAAGACAGTTACAGGTTCTGTAAAGTTGGGATTCTTTTGGAAGGCATATTTATTTGACTCGTCCACTAGAAATCTCAAAATGTCTTCACCGAAAAATAAGAAAAAACTGAAATGGAGTGTCTAAGTTCATAATTTCTTGTGAATACTCAGTATTTCCAGCAAACTGGAAAGCATTTTGGACTAAATCCATATTTTTACTCTCCACACTAAGTTTCTAGAGTTGAAAGGTGCAGTTTGCAGGTTGTTCTGGCTGCTGGTTGTAGGAGTTGGGTTTCGTTCAACAGTCTCTAAATTATGTTGCATGTCGGTATCTACGTTTGCTGCAGGCGGATCTGCATCAAGTTTGGGTCAGTGGGAAAATTACCTACATCCTCTTCATCATCTAGCTCCATCAGACGATCTCTTTGGCTCGAATAATAGTCTATGTCATCTTCATTGTCGGTGGAATCGTCTTCCGAAATTTCACCATTTTCTAACCGCTTCAATATGTTCTCAATCTCTTCTGGCCGCATTTTGGATAAATTTCTATAATAAATAAAAACAAAAGTAATCCCCACACCAAGCTATGCAGAAAAATATGAAACGAAAGTTCAAAAGTTTTATAGCTAAAGAGTTAGTAGGTAGGTTTTATGTAGGGCGGAATGCCTGAAGTATCAATATTGATACCAAAAAAGCACTAATTTCTTCAAGTAAAACATGCATTTGCTAAAAATAATTATATCATAGCGAAAATAATGTATTCACTTACCTCAAAAGTATTTATATTCTTCAGAAAAGAAAATATATCAAATTTATATTCAACAAAACTTTTAGTAAAATGTGTTTACTTGTTCACTTTGCCGCGCAAGTAATATGTCACAGATAAAATAAAACAATAATGACATTTGTTTTTTTTAATTTCGTTGGATAGAATACTATACAACAGTAAAATACATACAGCCAACATATAAAAAACTAATAGTAATGTGAATATTCGGTTTAAAATATTAGTATCAAAATTGAAACTCTAGGTTATTAAGGGTTAAGTCCGTCTATTGTAATCCTTTTGGTGTACACAGTAAGTATAAATAAATAAATAATCAATCGTACATATTTAAACAACCACGACACGTCGCATTTTATAAGCCGCTGTCCGTCGTCGGTCTGATTAATTTTGTTCTGGTGTTTTCGAGATGGCTATCCCGTCATCAGACCGTAGCCATTGTGATGTTCCCCTAGTCGCCTCTTACGACAGCCACGGGAAGAATATAAAAGAAGAATAGCAGATTCGTATCGCTCAGGAATAGTTTTTTATTTAAAAACTTTATTTCTTACACACCTAAATATGAGGTGACAAAGCCTATTGGCATTCTCTGCCAGTCAACCCATGGGTTGGTGAGATAGCTGTAGCCTATCTTCTAAATAGTCATCTTACTTTGAAACTTAACAAAGACAGGGTTTGTGTAATCGTAATCCATTTATATGTAAATAATATAAATAAAAACAAAAGTAATCCCCACACCAAGCTATGCAGAAAAATATGAAACGAAAGTTCAAAAGTTTTATAGCTAAAGAGTTAGTAGGTAGGTTTTATGTAGGGCGGAATGCCTGAAGTATCAATATTGATACCAAAAAAGCACTAATTTCTTCAAGTAAAACATGCATTTGCTAAAAATAATTATATCATAGCGAAAATAATGTATTCACTTACCTCAAAAGTATTTATATTCTTCAGAAAAGAAAATATATCAAATTTATATTCAACAAAACTTTTAGTAAAATGTGTTTACTTGTTCACTTTGCCGCGCAAGTAATATGTCACAGATAAAATAAAACAATAATGACATTTGTTTTTTTTAATTTCGTTGGATAGAATACTATACAACAGTAAAATACATACAGCCAACATATAAAAAACTAATAGTAATGTGAATATTCGGTTTAAAATATTAGTATCAAAATTGAAACTCTAGGTTATTAAGGGTTAAGTCCGTCTATTGTAATCCTTTTGGTGTACACAGTAAGTATAAATAAATAAATAAATAATCAATCGTACATATTTAAACAACCACGACACGTCGCATTTTATAAGCCGCTGTCCGTCGTCGGTCTGATTAATTTTGTTCTGGTGTTTTTCGAGATGGCTATCCCGTCATCAGACCGTAGCCATTGTGATGTTCCCCTAGTCGCCTCTTACGACAGCCACGGGAAGAATATAAAAAGAAGAATAGCAGATTCGTATCGCTCAGGAATAGTTTTTTTTTATTTAAAAAACTTTATTTCTTACACACCTAAATATGAGGTGACAAAGGTTGGACTTAATGCCTATTGGCATTCTCTGCCAGTCAACCCATGGGTTGGTGAGATAGCTGTAGCCTATCTTCTAAATAGTCATCTTACTTTGAAACTTAACAAAGACAGGGTTTGTGTAATCGTAATCCATTTATATGTAAATAATATAAATAAAAAAAAAATACTATTTTTAGTAGTTTATTATTTATGTAAAACGCGCAATGTTTTCAGTTTTTAAGCGGCGGCTATGCGTTAGCGTTAGGCGAAGGAATTAGGTTCGATTAACAAGTTTGATTTATGACCCACAATTAGATGTCCCGTGTCTAGGTGCTTCTCCATGTCCAATTATTATCTGCATAACGCCCTCACAACTCAGGGGCTCTCAAACTCAATTTTTTTATGGGCTGTAATCGCATAAAAAAATTATAAAAATATTCAAACTAATTCTACAATTGTGGGGTGGACAGAGGTGATGACGTGTTATGCGGTGAGACTGTCGTCGTTCTTATTCTGAGGCAGCCCCTAACCACTAACGTGGCTATAATATTTGAAAAAAAAACACTTAAATATTAAAAAAAATTATTTACATAGAGTTTAAATAGGACTAAAACAGTTAAACAAACAAACATAACAATAAGAGACAGTATAAAAATAGGTAACAAAATAAAGATTAAAAATCGTTCTAAAATAATCAACTATGTCTTGTATTTTAGAGTGCCCAAGTTTTCATCAGAAACACTTAAGAACAACATCTGGTGTTATCTAAAATTATCCTTTTGCATTTCCACACAGAATCTATCGTGAACCACGTTCTATTTTCTTACCGCGCCGGCAACATTCGCATGTCTTTCGCTGCTTTTCAAGATTTTCAAGACGCAAAAAGTTTTAGCGTGACGTCTGTGCCTACAAAATCAAATGTCACGCAGAAGTAGACGCGGGAAATCACTAATATAAACAAAAATGATAACATGACGTCGTAAGTTCGAGCCCGCCATTCGACTATCGTCGTGAACCACTCCAGATACAAGCTGTGAGCTTAGTAGGAGAGTTAACAGGAATGTTAGTAATGCTACTTAATAAATAGCATTGCTAGTATTCTTTAAAAAAAAAAACAATAAGTGTGATAAATAGTTAAATTGTATAGTATGAGTAATGACATTCGTAAAACATTAATAATACGTTATAATGGAATAAATTGCTGCTGTTGTGTTGTAGGAAATCAAAATGGAGGACGGCTTACTCACGCATACATTTCGAACAACGACAGCTAGATGTCAAACGTCGTACCAAATGACAAAATTCGAAGTACAATCGGCAAAAAAAGGTTTCTGGTTTCTTTTGTTACAATCTTAAAACATTTAGCACTGATACGTGTATGTTATAACAGCGCCGATTGTTTTAAGGTAAGAAAGTTTAGTAAGTTTTGCAACATCGCAAAAGGGGTAAATATATAAAATATTAAACATATCGTTATCGAAGATATCTCACAAAGCTCGTTTGGCTGTGCATAGAGGGGTATTGGTACCAACACTAACATATGGAAGCGAAAGATGTCTATGGCAGAAGAGGCATAAAGCAGGATAAATGCAGTAGAAATGAGAGCGTTAAGAAGTATGATTGATGTGAAGATAACTGACAGGGTTCGAAATAATGTGATCAGAAGCGTTGTGGCGTCAAAGACGATGTAGTGAGACGAATTGAGAAAGGGATGCTGAGCTGGTTTGGGCATATATGAGGCGAGTGTAAATGGTAGAGTCGGGAGAGGAAGACCTAGGCGAACATTTCACGATCTAATCGGAGACGTTCTGAAGAAAGGCCAGGTCGAGAGTACTCTGGCTCCTGAAACACAGTTTTTACTAGTTCGGGGGCCTATGGATTCATTGAACATAATTTGTTACTTTTTTATGTCCAATAAATTTATTAAATTATACCCTAATTACTATATTTATTAATTATTATACCCTAAACCAACGAGCATACATGCGAAGATTCATGAAAGTGGAAGAAGCGAAAGACTTATGTCAGGACCGTAGCAAGTGGAAGAAGATTGTCTCTGCCTACCCTGTTAGGAACGAGGCGTGAATATATACATACATTAAACATATTCCGTATGTATCACGCTCCTATCGGGAACCATAATATTATTGCTTCGTCCCCATTCCGCGTTGATTGAAAATAATAATAGGTCGTCGGGAATTCAGTCTTCAACGCTCTTTTACCGAGGATGTTGTAAAAGCCGGCTAAATGGCAATCCGCAGTCAAATCCGGCGACGAGGCCCACCACAATTCACGTCCTACTTGGGACGTCCTAATTGTGGTTCGATTGATATCCAGAACATCTGCCTATCCTATCGGTCACAAGCGAGCGAGCGGGTAAATGTTTGTATATACGTTAGCTAGAACACAAAACTATAATTGAAAATAACTCAAGTCGAGTTTATGAAAATTGTTTAATATTTTAAATTACTGTTTTAGGCATCGCCGTGGAACTACAAGCTGTGAGATTACGACCCTTAAAATAAAAAAAGACCCTCAAAAAGTGACGCGTTAGTTATTCCTAAAATGTTTTAAGTACGAATCTACATTATAGTCCTTTAATAAAATTCAAAAAAATAGCCGTACATCTATAACAATAATGCGAAACGAGTAGGTAATATTAATTTATTATAAATTACTAAAATTATTTCAACTTCTATTTAAAAAAAGAAACTAAGATAACTTATACAAATTCATCTAAGATCAAAGAACTATTTTTCAATAATGGCAACATCAGCTTTAACTGAATGACACAAGCAAATACGATGTCAAATTAATAAGTTATTTTTGAGCGGGCGAATTAAAGAAAGTGTTTGAAAAATTATATAGTACAAATGATCTGTCGAGAATTATTTGACGCTAAAAATTCTACATACCAGAAGAAAACATTCCACTGCATGAGCTTGGCATTTGTTTCCGTGCCAAATGTCGCTGTCTGTCGCCTGCCGTAAATGTTTCACATACCTGCTTCTGATTATGATGAGATGAAACACAAGCCGAAATATACCCGACGTCCAGGGCACAGAGTCGATAATCGCATGTAAGGCTGTTGATGATGACTTGCGTGGATGACTGTACGCTGTTCGATTATTTATGACAAATAAAACGACGTCGGTTGTTACTTTTTACTTTGTTAGGCTAATAAACGCTTTTTGTTGTGGAATAAAGCCTGCAGGGCATTGAAATAATGATTAACAAGGATACTTATTGTATGCGTGGCTTTCATTTGGTTCGAATTAACTTAATCGACTTTGGTAAATTGCGTGTGTACGTTACTTATTGATCTGGAGCTTCATATTATTATCGATTTCATTAGATTATTCTCGTAAGTAATGAAACTGCGAAAATAAATCCGATTAAGGACAGTCGTGAAGATATTCACCGTTTCAACTATTACACTACTACTATGAAAATAAAGTGAAAAAATAAGTGTGTTACTCAGACCTGAATAAAGGTTTTCATTGCAAGCCAGAGCGCCTACTTAACAACTGCATCAGATTCATCTTTGGTCTGCGAAAGTATGACCACATCTCTCACTATCGTTCTCGCCTTAAATGGCTCACTATCCAGCAGAGGCGTGACTCTAGAATTCTTTTTGCTCTCTTTTCCATCTTCTGTGATCCTACTACCCCTTCTTATCTTAAGAATAAATTTCAGTATCTCTCTTCTACCCATGATAGGGTCCTTCGTTCCTCTGCTAATCATATGATAAGTATCCCGCAACATTTTACCCATTATGTTGGTGGTTCCTTCACCGTTCAGGCTACACTTCTCTGGAACTCCCTGCCCGAAGACATTAGAAAAGCCCCGTATAAAATTGCGTTCAAACGATTGGTACGCGAACACTTTTTAAAACCATCTGATACTTGTTAGTATTTATTCTGATTTATTATATATGTATGTATTAATGTGTTTGTATGTATGTATATATCTGTGTTGGTATTTCTGTATATGTTATAGTATGTATTTGTATACCTATGTGTATGTGTAGATATACATTTATATATGTTTCAGTTATGTAGTATATTTCTCAATTAGCCTTTTCATATTTATATTATTTTAAATTAGATGCACCTATCACCACATTTCTTCACGCCCTGGGTTGACTGTTAGAGAATGCCAAAAGGCATTAAATCCGCCTTTTGTAATCCTTTTGGTGTAGACAATAAAGTTAAATACATAAATAAATTAATTAATAAATAAAATAACTAGCGACTGCCTGCGGCTTCGAATGCGTATGGAATGCATATGGAACGTTATGGAATACAACAGGGTATTCCATAACGGCATCTATATCTCTGATAAATTTTAATTGGTCTGGCGGTTGGTTCTCAAACCGAAATGCATACCATTTAATGTTAAATAGAGGCATCGCGACAGAATTCCAAGTTCCATCAATACCACCTAGATGGTTGGCATTCCACCACAGTGCGTTTTACTCGAAGTTTTCTGCCACACACTTCGACTTTGTGGAATCAGCTGTCGCCAGCGGTATTTCAGAACAGTTACGACTTAGGGACCTTCAAGAAAAGAGCCTAGTCCTTCCTTAAAGGCCGCCAGCGCATCTTTAGCTCCTCTGGTGTTGTGCATGTTCGTGAGCGTCGGTGATCACTTGCCATCAGGTGAGCCATATGCTCGTTTGCCCCCTTCCTCTGTAAAAAAAAACAATTCTAAACACTCATCCCCTTTGGGGACACTTTGTCCTTTAACTTCGTCTCATTTCTCATAGGAGCCGCATACTCGTTTGCCCCCTTTGCTAATAAAAAATATTTAAAATTGTATAAGGATTTGTGTGACCTGGGTTCGGTCCCCGGTGCCGACACCACTGATATTGTTAATAGCAATTTTAAGAGCTGAATTTACCACTTGCTCGGCGATGAAGGAAAACATCGTGAGGAAACCTGCATGTCGGAGAAATAAAAAAAAAATCGAGGATGTGTGAAGTCCGCCAACCTGCAGTGGAGCAGCGCGGTGGAGCCTTCCCGTCTCCAATCTCTCTCAAGAAAAAATTTGTTTGATAGCAGGCCTTTGACCAGCTGTGGACATTCACAGCCTGGTACTTTACTTTTGTTTTTAAGATGATGCCCTCCTGGCTGGTCTCATCATCGGTGATAATTTCCGAATACTATCGGCAGTTGTCAACTGCGCGGGTTGCTGTAAGTGCTACAAGTGTAAAGGCAGTGGGACTTAAGGTATCAATCATGTCTAAGTACCTTTATCCGTAACCGCCCGATGAAACTTTTAGATTGGAGAAAGGGTCAGATGAATGAATGGAATACACTTTATTGTACACCAATTAGCAAAAATAGGAAAAGAAACATAAAATACACAAAGGTACGATTGGCGGCCTTATCGCTCAGAAGCGATCTCTACCAGGCAACCACTTGTATCCGAGACAGGGTATGCAACACAACACAACCAGACCCGCGATCTATTTGAATGTTGATTAGATATAGACTCCGAATGGGATTCGAATACAGAGCCAGCTCGACAGTCAGGTGCATTAACCGCTATGCGATATTTAAGCAACTAAGCCGTCTGGAGTTAGGATACTTAGCAGCCGAAGGTTTTTTTTGTTTTACAAGTTATTAGTGGACGTGAAGCTTGCAATATTTTTATTTTTTGAAGTATGAGCGTGTTTTCTATTTCAGAACTTCGTTAAGAACGTTCGTGATATTGTATACATTTATTTTTATTTCGCATTCCATTACATTTCTCACTGCAACTTGTTATTGCCAGTGTCAAATAGAATGTCGTAAATTCCCGCGGTGATGTCGCCAAAATGAGGTTATAATTGGTGAAAAAGACATTAAACGCGATGTCGCCAAAATAAAGTTATAATTTGTGAAAAAGACCGATGTATGAAACATGGAAGAACTTTAATGGCTGAGAGAAATTTTTTTCCTCCTCTACCGTGTGATATCCGTCAGTCTGTCACATTGATGTCACTAATGGTATTTTGTGATTTCTGAAAGACTCTGTGATATTTTAGCGTATGTATGTATATGTATATATTCACGCCTTGTTCCCAACGGGGTAGGCAGAGACAATCTTCTTCTACTTGCTACGGTCCTGACATCCGTCTTTCGCTTCTCCCACTTTCATCAATCTTACTCAACAGTACTCTTGATCTGGCCTTTTTTCAGAACGTCTCGGATTTGATCGTGAAATGTTCGCCTAGGTCTTCCTCTCCCGACTCTACCATTTACACTCGCCTCATATATTTGTTTCGTCAATCTACTTTCATTCATCCTCTCCACATGTCCAAATCAGCTCAGCATCCATTTCTTAATTCGTGTCACTACATCGACTTTCACGCCACAACGCTCTCTGATCATATTATTTCGAACCCTGTCAGCTATCTTCACATCAATCATACTTCTTAACGCTACCATTTCTACTGCATTTATCCTGCTTTCATGCCTCTTCTGCCATACCCAGCTATAGCGATACCCAGCTATACTAAGGAGTACTACTAAGGAGTAGCCACCAGGCTGTGGCCAGTTTTCCAATTTTCCTTTCACCGCCGAGCACATGGTAAATACAGCATTTAAAATTGTTATCAAGACCCTTGTCTTCCGTAGCGGGCGCTGAACGCGAGAGCATGCGGACCGCCACGACCAGGTGCTGCACGAACCCTCACGAGCAGCACTTTGCATTCAACGTCCCACCCTCCATCAGCACCCTCCGTTAGTGGACAACATATATAATAAATATGCGAAGATTGCGGGGGTACTTTCGGCATAAAAGGGGAAGAAACTTAAAAGGGTTTGCTTAACGGGTTAGGAGGATGCCGTTGCCGTCACAGAGTAAAACCAGGCAGACCGAGTTCGGTACACGCGAAGTTAGTTATACGACATGAGGCTATTCTCTTATCGAACGATAAATACTGCAGTTCCACCAGCTCCTGACCGAAATGCAGAGCTGGATGTCACCGTGAAACTCCCAATTGTAGTAGATTCCGACGATGATGGAATTGCCGCCCATAAAACCGAGCAGATGAAGAGCATACGGTAGACGACGATTCTGGAAACTGCGTAGAACAGCTTTCGAAAATCGACCACGACTCCTCCGCATACCCTTAAATAAGCGTAATAAGCTATCGAGGGTGCTTTGAACCTTACTACTGGTGACCTTTTTGAAAACCAACCGGGACCTTTGCGTAATGGACTCAGTTCTCTTTGCCGTTGCATTGGCAGTATACCGTATTGTTGGTGTCAAACTTCCTACGACTGGTCGTGCTACTGGCTACTATCCTGTATACTATATATATCAATAGGCCTGTCACATAGCTCGCAGAACTGCAGCAGCGGAGGAAAGGTTCTCGATTGGCAACCTTGTGAGGGTCTACAGGCAAACGCGGTGTAGGATGATGTGTGGAAGGGTAGAGAGACGACCTACACTTAGTTACTGTACATTACAGTACGTAGTACGATACGATACGATACGATAAGATTTATTAATTTACACAACACAAAGGTTACAAGAAATACAATTATACAGAAAAAAAAACAATAGATATGTAAAAACAAAAAGAAATAATTTAAGAGAAAGACTTTATAATTTATAACCCGTGTCGCGTCAAATGAAACGGTAATACACTACTATACAGGTCACTCCTGGTTTTCGCGAAGCCTGTGTTCAGCAGTGGACTTCCGACAGGCTATAAGTAATGATGATGATGATGTGCACAATTATTGTCAAGGCTGCTCCAACTATTACCACCAATTGTTATAACAACCAACAATTAACGAATAACAAATCTATCCGTTAAAAATTTGAATTCCGTTGATTTGCTCTTCTGCCTAAACCAGGAAGAATCCAAAGTGTTAGTTTATGTTTAGTAATGTACATAATGTATCGACGGATTCGTTTTAACGTTTGGGCAAACGTTATTTAACATGCTCTCTTTCAAGGCGGCATTATGGCATCAACGTTTTATTTGTATACATGATCTGCGCAAGTATTCCCGCGGTTATATTTTGAAATCAAATAGTTTTGAACGAAGCACGGTCGGCGATACTTTTAAATTAAACGTCTCATTCAGAATTAGGTCCCAAGCACAGTTTCAAGTCCGCTTTCAAACCAATTATTTACAATTTCAGCTTCGAAATTTAAATTGCCTCTTGTACAAAAATAAATAAAAATTACTTAACAAAAAGGTCAAAAGTGGCTCACCGTTAGCAGCTGTGAGAACTTTGGTTTGTGTTTGTTCATACTTTGTAAGAAAAACTGCTAAAGAAAAGTTTTTTAAGCTGACCAGCGCTTTTTAAAATAATTTTGCTATAAAGCAACTAAAGTGAACAACTAAAAATAAACGACTTACTAACATGAAATACTAATATTTTTTGTCATGTCATGTATTTTTTGTGATGATGATAAGTGATAGATAGCCACGATAGCCGAGTGGTTAGAGGATCAGTCTCCGAATTTGGAGACTCGAGTTCAATCCTACATGTGGAGGGCTCATACCAATGAGTTTACTAAAATGGCGACAGACTTACAATCAGTCATGTTTTCTAAAACAAACTGAGGTGAATAGTGGGCCGAAAGTACTAGTATTACAGGCGTGAGTGTTTATTTTATGTGACATTGAAGAGATACGACAACGCCAACCTGCATGTCAAACGATGGCGATGGTTAATCTTCCTTACTATGGAGATATCTACGTCTACTAGAGGTAACTACTCCCAAGTTAGTTACGTAACTTTATAAGCAAAAGATGACACTTACTGTACAAGTTCTGTTAAGTAGAAAACGAGGAGAAAGGCGAAGGCGCATGATGGCCGGCGAATGTCCATCCTCCGTCTGAAACAACAGATTGTAGATTTAAGATAAATAATTTTTTTTCTCACGTTTTACATTGGCTTAATTGTTAGTTAGATACTATAGATGGAAACTTAGATGTTGTATAAGCTCTCCATACTCTACAATGAATGGTAAACATTTGGCCGGCTATACGAATTTAAATTAAATATACTGGCACTGCACTATACCTTATAAATAATATGACTCTAACTTTTGATATACAACTTTTTTAAAATAAAATATTACCTTTACTCAAATGCTCACGTTATATTTCGAATATTAAAATTATTTTGAATAAATATTATAGATTATTATTAAACGGTACTATAACCACGAGTCTCTTTAACTTCTTTAAATTTAATTATTAAATTAGTTTGCACCACATTGAAAGTCATTAGATCCCAATAGTAAAAAAAGACTTTATGGATGAAGGCCTTGTGGCCAATGCCATAAGCGTGCAATCAAGAGTACATAGCAATGTATATTATATTATATTTGTTAAAATGGCAGATTTGTTATTAATTGAAACCATCGGTTTTGGATTTATGTTTAAATATTAATAAAACAGACGGATTACAATATTGATATTTCGTAATAGTCGCACAGAATTACAATATGAAACTAATGAAAAAAAATCAAAGTGATTCATTAAGTTGAAAACATATCGTTACTCGTCCAGACAAACTGTTGTCCGAAGAAAATTTGTTTTAATTAACTTTTGTTTAATAATAGTCTAAAGAAACATAACTATCAGAATTTTTCATTGGAAGGTCCTCTAGCAATTAGTGTACCTTTTACCATGTAAATGCCATATAAAGTTGGTGGAAATAATTTAAGCAGAGTGGATCGTGATTTTTTTTTATCTGGAGATAATACAGCTTCGAGTTCGAAGTGTTCAATAGTAATTTGAATTGAATTTGATAGTGAAGAGAATCCATGAAAGAAACTAGTAGATCGCACGCTGCGTTGGAAGATCATTGACGCAGGGTAAAGTAATGAAAATCTGGATCTGAATAATTTTCCTTACTTAAGCTACAGAAATGTATTGATACTTTTAGATTTATTTAGAAAAAAAAAGTTGCGGAGGAAATGCTTTTTTTTTAAAAGGACACATTTTGATTTGGCATTCGGAATTTAACAAATTAAGTTTTATGCTCATTTATTTTTGTCATTTCAATTAATCCAATCATTATTAGATTATTGAAGCATTAAGCGAATTGTTCAAATGATCAATAATTCAAAATGGCAGCCATTTGGGCGGCAAGTGTCATCGGATATTGAGCCATACGTTCTTTATTTTTAATGCAAACCGGTAAAAGGTCAACGTAGGTGTCCTATTTACGGTAAATCGGTTGTGTTAACTTGTTTTTAATTAGGGCCAATTTACAACAGACGGAGCTACGAGTAAAGCTCGATATCGCCCTTGTACATCCGTGTGTCAAAACTGTCTAACATTGTAATGTTATCTCTATCTATTTCTCCCTCAGTTCCTCAGAGCCTCAGTTCGAGTAATAGAGATGTAAGTTTGAAAACACTGTGTCTGTCAGTCTGTGACCGACTGGTTGTACATAATATTGTGGTATTTCGTGCAGGATAAAAGTGAAATTAATAAATCGTTCGACTACAAGTTCGTCAGAACAGCACGATAGAAGTGAAAACTTGATTGCTTGATGATTTTCTAAATCCAAATGAATATTATATAAAAATTATTTTTAAGGTCTAAAGTCAATTTAATTATTTATTATTTCGATTCACCTTCACCGACCAGAGTGTGACGGTTCAGTTTCATTCACTACCCAGATCAGTCGACTGGAGCCGAGTTTGCCCAATTCAGCGTCACCGACCCGAGCGTTACGGCTCACTGTTTCGTGCTCACTGCCCAATAAAAGTGTGCATGGTACGCCTAAAACAGTCATCACTTCAAAACTGACGCTCCTACGCACGCACTTGTAGTTCTCACATCGTCCTGTATACTTTAATCTTTATTAATCCGAGATTTCTACTGTTCTGATGAGGTCCCTCAGGACGATCATTTCCGAATATAATCGGCAGTTTGATCTACTGCATAGTAATTAATACTATTCACTACTGCGTCCTGTTACTGCTATTGTGGCGCAAGTATACGCGCATACACGCCTCCGTCCCGCCTTCGTCTCCTCCGAAAACCGTAACCGATGTAACGCTTTTATGCGATATACAACGCGCAGGGGAATACGTAATGATTTATTTACGTTACCGAGGAAACAGTCAGAACAATGAGATGTATAACATGTATATTCAAACTATCATTTGACCAATCGCTAGTTGTATATAAAAGTCTCTAAAATACCATATTCGATTCTATAGAAAAAGAACTTTGATTAAAATTGGAAACTATCTAAGCAATTGATTGTATATTTTGAAATTGATCTTTTGATTGCTACCGAACAAAAGTTACTAAGTCACGTGCTCAATACCGATGCAGCAAGCGAACAAGTTTATTATTGATATAGCAGCAGATGAAAGATTCATATTGAATTGAACTCGTGGAAAGGTCAGTCTGTGCCCTTTGCCGTATTCAAGAACATACATGTATTATATGTACGGGAACGCAATCATATTTGCACTAGTGACGTCGATAGTTATCTTTACAGTTTGTTACCGACAAAATGGAGGATTTGATTGTGCTGATATAAACAGTCCCGTCCTAATGGCTAGTGGCTACTGCAGAATACGGACACCTGCAAACAAATTCAATCGAAGAAGTTTACAGACGCATTGTCGTCCCGGATGACTGAGATGAATGCCATGCCACAACCCGTTATTAGCTCACTATACCATTGAATCGGGAACACAACAGTAGTTGCACTGATTTTACACGACCGAAACTATAAGCATACATTACAGTCAAACCATACCGCGTTGCTAAATTGATGAACGACACCTAGCGACAAATTATTCAACTAAACTTTAAGTCGAAGAGATCAAACAATGAGTATGTGGCAAGTCCCGGGCTGTCACTAATTTAAAATAATTAAAAATAAATTGTACATTTTCCTTTGTAACTAATAAAGATTGTATTTATTAAATTCATCAAAGCTACGCCACGTAGCACGCGCTGCTTTACCTTACGCTACATTGCCTAGCTCTACGCAACCTATTCTAGTTGCCCGGCTTTTCGTAGCCCTGCGCTACGATGTTTTGCGGTTACACGCCACGTAGCACTATGCTTCGTTATCCTGCTTGCACGTAGCACAAATAAACAATTTTGTTTTTTCTTCTGCTTTTCCTAAGAATCCTATCTTGTTCTGTGGCAGCGGCGTAAGATTCTGCCACTATATATATTTCCGTTCTGTTTCTGGTAACTGGCGTTTAAAGGACAAACCATGAAAATGTCTGGAAATTATTGTGAGCTAACCCGTCTATGAGACTCGCTACCAGTTACGTTCCATCTCTCGGAAAGGTGATAAAACGGTGGTTACGGAAGCATCTTTGGCTACGCTGTGTCGTGTCAAATGGTAGATTTATCTTAAAATTTACAACGGGGAATGTTCTGAGGAACTATTCGGATTGATCCCAGCTGCTGAGTTTCACCATCGTACATCGCGACAGAATTCGAAGTTCCAACAATACCACCTAGATGGTTGGCATTCCACCACGGTGCGTTTTAATCGAAGTTTTCTGCCACGCACTTCGACTTTGCGGAATCGGCTGTCGCAAGCGGTATTTCCGAACAGTTACGACTTAGGGACCTTCAAGAAAAGAGCCTATACCTTCCTTAAAGGCCGGCAACGCATCTGTAGCTCCTCTGGTGTTGTGGATGTTCGTGGGCGTCGGTGATCACTTACCATCAGGTGAGCCGCACGCTCGTTTCTTCAAAAAAAAAAAATTTAAATCACTACCTACCCCAACGGGTATCAGGCGTGTGTACTTATTTACACATGTATATTTATAATTACTTCCTGAAATCTATTGTGTGATAATAGAGACACCAGATGTACTCACACACCCACGCATACACACACTCACACTCATGCACTAAGAGAATGCAACCGTTTTTTTTTTAAACTTAATAGTATATAAAAATACACTTTGTATACAACACCAATTTTTGTTTTTATGTCACTAAAATGGATTGAGCTTTCTACTTAAGCCAAGCTTACAGGGCTTTGCCCTTTTTTAGGAAGTAGAGAACTGAGAACTGAGAGTAGAGAACAAGACTTTGTGAAAACCTTATATTAAGTATCCTCTCATATATCTATTATATTAAATTTTTTTTTGTTGTTTAACTACAAGCTATATTTGTAACAATACATTCGATTAATGTAAACAATCTCATTGTACCCTTGTTCGGTTATTTACTATTAACCTTTTGCGCGTAGGAAACGTATCATTAAGTAATTATCCATAACAATGGGGTAAATATGAAACTGCCGAAAGCTTCCGAACAATTGCCTCACGGCCGGGGGTACGTTGTGATGGATTGCGAGTCATTTCCTCACGTGTTTGTACACGACAGGAAATTGTGTAAAACACACGTCATCCCGCACCAAAGGGATCCCTGGATCTACGCCACATAACGGTGTTATAATAGGTATATACTTACTTAAACATAAACATACATGACATACAAAGTAAATATTTGTTAGTAAAATATATAAATAAAAGCTGAAGGTAGACCGAGTTAACTATGACATCTGGACGTCTAACATCTCGGTCCAACGTCGAAATGTCGCGAATGTAAAAACTTAATACAACGCGATAAAATCAGTAAATACTAGTTTGTATTCACGGATTTCTTTGTCTATGGACTGCAGTAGCCATAAATTCAATAAAAAAAAACCTAAATCCTCTCCTTGATTTCATCCGGTGGGTGTCGGGATCACATGTCTTTCGACAGGTGGCCCATCAGAAAGGTGACGGGCAACGTCTAAAGTCCCCGTTTTTTTTATGAGAAAGGCGGCAAACGAGCAAGCGGTTCACTTGATGGTAAGTGATTACTGTCTCCCACGTACATCTGCAACACCAGCGATGCTGCAGGTGCGTTTCCGGTTTTTAATGATATTTGTGAGATGGGAGGGAGGACGAGGAAGGGGATGGGGAGGGGGAGTGGGCCTCCGGTTACCTCAATCACCGAACGAAACGCAAAAACACATGATGCCCCTACTGCACGCCGGTATTCTCCGAGCCCGTGATATCAACCCGGTTGAGCCGGCCCATGCGAGCAGCAGCAAAAGTCGCCGCTTGGCTCTATCGCGTACTAAATACCATATAGGTCCCAAGTATGCGAATTATGTGAATAATTTAGGAGAGGGTTATATGGCGCAGGCTATTCATTTGACGAAATAATAATGTTCTTCTGGTAGATTTCCACCGCGGCGACAACTTCCGATTACTATCGGCGATTGTCAACTGCGCAGGTGCTGTTACAGTGCCGCAGAGGCACTCGCTCGTCTCTACCTCCCCACATCCGAACCAAATATTGGCATGATCTGGGATTCGAACCCAGAACCCGCGCGTCTGCGGTCAGGCACGCCGATCGCTAAGCCGCGCGGGCGTCAAATAAACGAAATCGTGGTAAAAAAAAAGCGAAGCAAACAGACATCTAACAGCCTCCAAGCGTTTGAAGTGACTTAAATGAAAGTCTAGATTTGATAATTGCCCTCCTGGCCAACTCCAACCGAGGCGGCGACGACTTCCGAATACTAACCTAACTCCTCAAGATATGATGCAGCAAGTGTACGGCGCAGAGGCAAAGGCACTCACTCCTGTATCCCGCAGCCGATTTAACGTCAAGGTGCTATGATCGGAATAATGGTCAGAGACAGGAGATGCAACACATTTAGCTCCGAAATTATTGGCTCCGCTTAGGAAGGATTCGAACCCAGGAACCATGGCTCTACAGTCGGGTACGCTTACCACTAGACTGCGACTATCTAGGTATGTCGCGGAACCGTATGAGACGGTAGAACACTTTTCTCTGTTATAAATATAAAATGTCCCTTCCGCGATATAAAATAGAAGTTTGTTTCGTCCTGCAATTCAAAGAGATACGAAAGTCGGTCACAAAGCGCTTTACAATGGCTTCTGTGGCGAAGCTTTCTGTTGGGAGGCTTGACGGTCCCGCAAAGTGATAAATACGGACTTTTGACAAACAGCGAAATGCCAGTTCTTTGAACGACAAATGTGAGTAATTGTGACAAAAGTGTGATGTTTTTGAAATGGCGTCTTTAAGCGTGAAATTTTAAAGAAAAAATGCGGCAACTGTTCTTCACAATGATAGATGACCTCCCGATTTCTAAACGGCGAACTTATCAGCGTTATTAATACCTTATTAAACAAATATCTGAATTATTAGAGAGCAATGTTTCTTCAAGGGGGGGGGGGGGGGGGGGAAATACCATCTCTTTCACCAAATATCAACATTGCACGTGTTGCCACCTAGGGTTACCATGTGAACACCCAGTGAATTAGGAAGATCCTGCTGGCCAAAAAACGAGGCTCTGACGATTGAATGATGATGATCCACACGAACCCAAACTTCACAGAGCAGTCATGAACAGCGCCGTCATGAGTACAAGGGTACCGGCACTGCGATCAACAATCTGTTTGCCCAGATCGGTGAGGGAAACCTTTCAAGATATATATACCGGTTTTTGTTGAGGCTTTTTAGACATCTCGTCTATGTTCAGCAGTGAACTAAGATAGTAATAGTAGTAATGGTAGTTACCATTACTGATCCACTTTTTTTTATATAGGTATATCCATATAAACAAGGTCTCAAGATGTGAAGATAACTGACAGGGTTCGAAATAATGTGATCAGTGAGCGTTGTGGCGTGAAAGACGAAGTGTAGTAACACGAATTGAGAAAGGGATGCTGTGCTGGCTGGAAAGTAGGTTGACGAAACAAATATATGAGGCGAGTGTAAACGGTAGAGTCGGGAGAGGACGACCTAGGCGAACAATTCACGATCAAATACGGAGACGTTCTGAAAAAAGGCCAGGTCAAGAGTACTCTTAACCAACGAGCATGGATGCGAAGATTGATGAAAGTGGAAGAAGCGAAAGACGTAGACCGTAGCATGTGGAAAAAGATTGTCTCTGCCTACCCCGTTGGGAACAAGGTGTGAATATATACATATATACATACAAGCTCTCAGTGTCTCCTACAGGAGTAGGCAGAGATTACGAATTTCCCTTTGGCTCTGCGTAAGCAAACGGAACCAACATTTTGCCTTCTACGTGAAGGCCTTGTAGCGGGATATACTCCCAGAGTTTACCTGAGATTTGGTCTATCCCTTATAGTTGCCTACTACGACACCCAGGGTAAGAAAGAGGGGTAGTCTTATTTTTTTTTTAATTTGCCGTATTTTAGTCTCTTACATATAATTCGTAAAGTCAGTCAACGTATAACTGCTTAGAGTAGGTAAGTCAAAAGTAAATATAGAGTATAATGTATTGTTGTTTATTATTTAGGTTTTAGAAAATGTAAACTACAATCACCTAACATTTACATAAGCGCGTGGATCACGCGAAAATTGAATCAGAGCGCCATGTTGGGGGAAATGGCGGATGTAAACAAATTAGTGCTGTCGACTAGGGTTACCATGTGAACACCCAGTAAGTCGGGAAGTATTTCGGAGAAAAATGTTACATGTTCTGTTTTATTACAACTGCCCTCAAATCATGCTAGCCTAGTGATCAGGGCGCTCGCTTTAGTTTCATAGATCGCGTGTGAAATATAAATTGTTGATAGCAATTGTAGGTGCTGATTTACCACGTGCTCGGCGGTGAAGGAAAACATCAAGAGGAGACCTGAATGTCTGAGAAATAAAAAAAAAAAATTATTTCTCAGACATGTGAAGTCCGCCAACCCGCCAGTGCAGCATGCCTATAAAACCCTCTCAGATATTTGAGGACACCTTTGCCCAGCCGTGGGCATTTATAGGCTGCTACTTTACATACTTTACTACCCTTAAGAGATTTAGCTGTTTAGGTGTTAGGTAAAATTATCATAGTTATACAGATTTGGCTTAGTTAGCGTGTCTGACTGCTAAGCCATAGGCTCTAGGTGAATTCCGGCCGAAGAATATTTGTGCAACACTCGAATTGTTTTCGTCCCTTCCTTCAGTCTTATATTCTTCTCTATTAAGCTATATTCCTCGAAAAGCCATTCTTGACCATGAACAATAATAGTCTAAATAATCGAATCGAATGACCTACAATATCCTGTGGAAAAGGCACCCTACACATGGTATGGTTACTTTGGCGTTAAAAAATTGGATGGAAATGCCGTGTCAATTCACTTTGATATTTTAATAGGAATGAAAATAGTTTTCAATTACAACCAACACATGAAGGTTTGTTTTGGATTTGAGATGGTTTTGGAGTTTAGTTGAGCACCGCATAAGGATTAATCCAGGTGTCGCAGTTGTACGAGGGGGACAGTAATCACTTCCATCATGGGAGCCGCTTGTTCGTTTGCCACCTTTCTCATTAAAAAAAAAGTGCAGAAAGTATCTCCACAGGAATGAGGCATCACAGTTCCACTGCTGAACCTAAGTTTTCCCAAAGGTGGAAATTATCAAATTATCATCGTTTCGGTCCGTTTTTTTTTTATGGGTAAGGCGACAAACAAGCAATCGTTTCACCTGATGGTAAGTGATTACCGTCGCTCATGTACATCTGCAACACCAGAGGTGCTGCAGGTGCGTTGCCGGCCTTTAAGGGTATTTGGGAGATGGGAGGGAAGATGAGGAGGGGGGTGGGGAGGGGAAGTAGGCCTCCGGTTACCTCACTCACCGAACGAAAGGCAGAAGCACAAGATGCCTCTACTTCGCACCGGTATTCTGCGAGGTCGTGGTATTAACCAGGTCGAACCGGTCCATTCGAGCAGCAGCTAAAGCCGCCGCTTGCCTCTACCACGTTAGGAACACAACACGTTAGTACATCATAGTCCACCGTTGGACATTAGTCTTTACGTAATCATCATAGTTGTCATAGTTGGCAAATGGGTCGGCTGTCGGACATAGATATTTTTGGGCTCAATGGGATGTTTGGTGAACATCTTATGTTTTGTTTTTTAAATTATCTTGTTACAAGTTACAAGAGATGAATTTATGAATATCATTTTTAAGAACTCGTAGATTATTTAAAATGAATTATTTCGTTTTGCGTCATCATTGACAGCGTTATATCAATTAATATTTTTTTTTAATTAATAATTATAAATAAATTTAAAATGTCACTTGTCAAAATTCTTTTCCTTTTTAATAATGAGGTTCCACTGATGGAGAAGAAACAGGCGAAAGAAACTCTTTAGGTATCCTCTTTTTATAAAATAATTCGGCTTTGTATTTTTACAACTTTTAGACTTGCTCAACGGCTCGAGAGTGAACAATTCATTCCCAGGTATTACAATCATCCATGTTTATGAACGCGATATAAATTTTAAATGTAATATTTTAACCAGGAGCAGCTTTCGCGTGCTCCTGGTTTCGACGGTTTCGTTTAGTATGCATAGTGTCAAACTGTCAATTGATTTTGAATTTTAAATTATGTCATAACATTTTCAACTTCGCTGTGAATTATTTATTCTTACACCGTATTTTATGAAGTTTGTAAAAATGCATGCACTTTTATATAAATAAAAAAAAAAGAACTTGTCGTCCATTTTATAATATTTGCTGGGTCTGTGATGATGTCGATCATTTAACTCTCGGAACAAATAAAAAGATATATTTATAACGGAGAGGGGTGAATAACGTGCTAACTGGAACCCATGGAAACCTGCGAACTTCTTCAATTGAATAAGTTCACAGGCGTTGTCACCAGCTAAGATGGAGTGCTTGGCTTGCGACCTTTCAAACCGAAACAAAACAGTTGTTACCCTGGCGGCAGGAATGGGTAAGACGCTGGTACCTGATGGTACCCAGACGGCTCGAAGGCAAAGAAGGAGTCTGCAGTTATTTTTTTTCATTAACCTGTATGGTACAAGTCCTCTACCTTTACAGAGAAACACCAATAAACGCTGACAGGCGGGTTGGTGATTGCAGTGCCTGGGAACACGCAATAGAGACGCTCGTCCCCATCAGTAGCCTGTGTGGGATTTGTATTCGACATGGTCGGATGGATTTCCCACCATTAGTGAATGGAACCTCTGCTGTTAATCACCAGTGTACACCGGATGCGGATGTATTTAGAGAAAAAGTTAGTATATACCTATTAATACCCACACTAGTAAACCGTTTGATATTGTTATTCTAACAGTTTTGTAATAGGCTAGCTACTCTGAGAGTTTCACTGCGGAGCCAAAAAAAAAAAACCTGTCACTCATGGCTACTCGTAGGCGTCTCACGAAAAACTTTTTATTATTACGTATCAGCCATGAACTCCTCGCGTTGTGTTCCCTTCGAACACTTGGTAAATTCAGGCACTTAAAATATTGTCAAGATATGAACCTTGGTCACTCGCGTACTATGAAGTCAAAGCGAATGAAGATGAAGTCCTGACCCCGGTGCATCACATAAATTAAAGTGCCAAGGACACACTCTAAACACTTATATTCTGTTCTAATAACAATAAACTAAATACCAAAGACACATATCTAAATTTAAAACAAAATATGTGTAGATACGTTGATGCTGCTCCCCATCACTAGCCTGTGGGATTTGGGTTCAGTCGATTCGTATAGATTGTCCACCATCACACCACCACGTGTAGGTGCTAGTATGATTGGTATCTGGAGTAAAATGTAGGGCATTCCTCCTTACAACCGTCTGTTTAAACCTTATCTATCTGTTTATAAGTAATAAGTTACGTCACGAAATGACTTTCGGCTGGCCATTGCTCCATCTCCCTTCCCTTTACCAGCCGGGAAGGGTAAGATGTCACGCTCCGGTGCATATCGGCGGACTTTATCCGTCCTTGAAATGCTTATATTTCCCAGGCATACATACGGTCAACAATTGTAGTTAGTTTAAACTCCTAACGTTTCCATTCATTGGCCCTAGTCCAACTCCTAGTTAATTAGCAGAACGGCTCAAGTAACAGGTGACTTCTATTTTAAAAACATAACTAATTAACACATCGCTACTCGTCGAGAATGTTTTTTTTTCCTCGCAGTATTAATTCAGAGAATGTCCTAACCGATTGTGGCGTTAGGATTTAAAAAAAAAGTTTTATTTTTTACGCGCCGATCATCTGACATTTATTCGTTGCCATATATACAATTATACGGGTCAGTCCGTAAAGTATATTTCAGACTCACTTATTATTCCAGCTCAACACATCGCATATGTATAATATGGATATTAACCCTTTCGAGGCCTATTTCGCTTGCGCGAACCAGCAACTCGAAACGATTTCGGCCAAATTAGGTAAACATTTTCCAGGTACTTTAAAAACATTTATAAACAAACAGGCGTATACAAATAATAAAATTTCACCAGTTTATTCATTTATATGTCGAAAACAACAAACTTCGATTAATATTACAACACTCTGTTATATAAATTGTTTTGGTGTGATATTTAGTGAAACAAAAGCCATGATGCATCCTAGGTTTATCAGGACACGTATCACAGTAATACGAAATGTCGTGCCCTACCTCCAGGTAGGGCAGACCTTAAAACGTGGTAGAGCCAAGAGGCGGATTTTGCTGCTGCTCGAATGGGCCGGCTCGACCGGACTGGTACCACGGCCTCGCACATGAAGTAGAGGCATCTTGTGCTTCTGCGTTTCGTTCAGTGAGTGAGGTAACCGGAGGCCTACACCCCTTCCCAAGCCCCTCCTCATCCTCCCTCCCATCTCCCTAATATCCTTAAAGGCCGGCAACGTACCTGCAGCACTTCTGGTGTTCCGGATGTACGTGGGCGACGTTAATCACATACCATCAGGTGAACCGCTTGCTCGTTTGCCGCCTTTCCCATATATAAAAAAGGCGTGTTACGGTCAGAGCAAACCTTGCAGTCTATTTTTGGCCCTTTTAGTATTACGTGGTAATTTCTCATCTTGGTAGAGCCAAGCGGCGGCTTTAGCTGGTGCTCGAATGGTACCACGGCCTTCGTTTGATGAGTGAGGTAATCGAAAGCCTACTCCCCCTCCCTATTCCCCTCCTCTTCCCTCCCTTCTCCCAAATATCCTTAACGACCGGCAACGCACCTGCAGCATCTATGGCGTTGCAGATGTATGTGGGCGACGGTAATCACTTACCATCAGGTGAACCGCTTGCTCGTTTGCCGTTCCTTCTATAAAATGAAAAAAAAAACGTAAAGCTTGCCGTTTAGTCGGATTTCGTCGATTGTTCGACAAGTGTTTTCAGAAATCGCAAATTACTCAGTGGCTTTTCCCCCTCTTTTATATATTTTTTTCTTCTAAATAAATGTTACCTCTCTCTGTAGGAATGTCTTCTATAAAGAAATTCGCAGTTTACATACATAAAGGCCAGTGATATTTAATATATATATTTTAAAATATATATATTAATTATAATTTAATATATACATATTAATATAGTTATATATAATATTCATAAATTGGACATAGACTAACACGCCAGACACGGAACATGTATTTGTAGTCCATACAAATAATTGTCCCGTGCGGTATCAAACCCGCGACGCGCAGTGCCGCAGGCGGACGCTCGGCCACTACGACACTGTCGAATATCTTATTTACCAAGTAAATAGTGCATTTTGATGAACAGGGTGGCTCTGATAATCAGGGCTGGTTTGTATTCACGTTGGCGCATTTCAGCAAATCCTGAATGGCAAACCTATTTTGGTACAGTGTACCTCTGATTTAGCAGGATTGAAAATTGTTATTTTAGGATCTCAAGCATATATTTCATGACTGAATGTTTTTTTTATGTTAAATGTGATATATTTTTTTTTGTTTTCTTTATTTCCGTGTTAATTATACCGCTGGGCCTGTATTTGTGGAGCGTGTACAGAATAAATATGACTATCTTTTTTTCTTCCATAAATGGCAAAATAACACTGTTTCTCTGTTATTTTTTCACGCCTAAACCGCTAAACTGTTTGTGATGAAATTGTTGTATAGAAATACCTTGAACCCTGGAGATGGACAAAGGCTTCTTTTTATCATGACAAAACCGGCGGTATTATTATCAACGCGGACGAAAGTCGCAGGCGAAAGCTAGTGACAAAATAAAACGATATTTCAAAACAACTTACCTATGGATGATTTACGAAAATTGCGCGGAATGCGAGCGAGTAATTTTAAAGTTACGATCACTGCCCCGCTATGTGACATATAAATAAACGAAATGCTTAGAAATCTTGCCAAATGTACTTCACGATTTCACTGATGAATTTATTTATTACTTAAATAATTCACTAAAGAACTTCATAAAGTTGACGTAAATTGTATAATTTACACGGGCGCCATCTGTTTCCACTGAAGTCTTGATGGCGACTGATGCCACAGAGTACTGTGCGCTGCGCTACGGATCGTTGCAGCTGCGCGGCAGAGTGCGTTGTTACCTTTGACCGATGAAAAACTTTTTTTTTTATCGTTGTCACAGAACGGTTATCGCGCGCTTTTGGGTCGGACTTTCATGGTTCCGTATCTTTATGCGTGTCGTTAGTCCTAATATGACTCTTAACAATAGAATTTCGATTGTTTCAAATTTAAGTTTCGAGAAGGGATACTGAAGAACTTTTCACGGGGTGGTTTGATCAATCTATAATTTGATTTCCATTACTTTTTATATCTAAGTGTTATTTAGCTTTAATGTACAAGCACTCAAGCCGATCATCCGTACGGATAGACAGAGACTATGGATTTATACTTGTTACGACTAGCTAAACGAGCTTTCTCACTTTATGCTTCACCGGTAGAAAAAACGTGACGCGTGATTAATCTCGTCAGCGGGTTTGTTCTTGGAAATTACTACGAGATTTTCAAAACGTTTCCTTAGACACTTCTTATTACACCTCTTGCAGGTGGGAGAGAAAGGAGTCGATCCTTACTCTCCTACCACTCAGCTTTTATTGAATAACTAGTTGTGCCCCACGGTTTTATACCGCTTCTATGTGTTGTAGCAAATTAATAACCAATCAACGGTATATCTAAGAATTTTAAAATAATCTAATTCTGATGATGGAGCTGGAAGGTGATGATACTAGATCACATCGAGTTTGGGCTCATTAAATTTGCCTTAACAAATCCTATTCACCTTCACTTGATGAGGAGGACTCAAAGAAAGTCTTCTTTTTTTTATATTATTAGAGTACTTAAACAATTATTTTAACTGTGGAAGTACCAAATAAATGTATCCTTTGTATAGCCACCTCGCATCGAAGACTCTTTATTATATAGGCTCTTACGCCTGGTTGCAACTGGAGGTAGGAAGCAATCCATCCTGACAAACATACTTAAACTGTGGAAGAGGCGTAAAAAGCCATGGAGAGGTATTAAATAGCCATGAGTTTTTTTTCCGGTACACATAAGGTAATAATATAATGTAATAAATTTGAACATTCGCACACATCGGCCAGTCTCAAACAAGGATTCACTGAGTCTTGGTAATATGTTACCTAGCTGGAAGAAAAAAAAATTTGTGCTTAGTAACATTTTTCTAACAGTTTTAAAATGACGATTTCCGCAATTTAACGCCTGATTCTATTAAGCAGACAGTATAACCTATATTCAGACTGATAATGAAGAAAATAAACTTTTACTTGTTCGATTTAGATCGGTAAATTGCAGGAAATATGGATGCCCGGATGCGTCTATAAGGTGGATGATGGATGGTGACAAGTTTGTTCGTATTGGCCTATATTCACCGCCGACGCATCCATTATATTTTAGAACAAATGTTTCTTCATTACACAAATAATGCTAAGTACCCTTTGTTTCAAATTCAAGACAAGATGAAATATATAAAGTGTGGTCTCGCGACCGTGTAACCAAAACTGGTGAGCTCGGAAGATTTTATTTAAGTCGTTCCAACCCACTTTTCAACTAGAGATCATTTGAGACAACGTGACAGGTGGTGAGCCTGTACCACGTAGGGGTGCTTCGGGATTCATTATACGGAGGCAGATTTCCAAACCTACTAAACCAGATAATACGTTCGCAAATATTGAAGAAACCGTTCAAGATCAGCCGAATATTTAAATTAAATTAGACCCCCTAGGAAGTTTTTTTTGAAACCAAACTCGTGAGGCTTACTCTATTAATTCAATTTTGAATGAAAACTATAAATTTATTGAAAAGTGCTATTTCGCCATCTACACAAACACAATACATAGCCATGCATTCGTAACTGAAGATAAACGAATTGACTTCACAATCTCCTTGCTTTAGGAATTATTAAAGCTTCAACTGTTACTACCACACTATTGAAAGCTTTACAAATTTTATCAACGTTTCAGTGCTCTCGAATAGATGTGGACTTCGTGCTTAACGTCACAAATTAATGTACGAATATGTATACAGAAGCTCGAGTTAGAGGTGGTAGGCTCTATGTTTCGATTCCCGGTGTTGGCAACACTGGATTTGAAAATTACAACTTCAATTGCTATCACTTGCAGCTCGACAGTACAGGAAAACGTCGTAATGAAACCTGTATTTCTGAGAAATAGTAAAACATATGTTTCCTAGTGTGTTCGCATTGGTGCTGTGTAATGGACTGGTACCTTCCTCACTTCAAAAACTGGAGGAGACTATTGCTCAGAATTATGGGATTTATTTTGTATTTTCATTTTTACCCCGACATTGGTCTATTTTAGAACAAATGCCTCTCCATGAAAGCGTCAGTAAAGCCGACATGTCTCATTGAAGGTTTACCCATACCCACCATGCTGGGCGGGTTGGCGAGCGCAGTTCCGGCACCCTCGCACCGCTGATGCTGCTCCCTAACACGTGGGCACGGTGGACCGCGTGCAGGTGAGATTGAAATTTGAAGAAAAAGTATATTTTGAAGATGTCAGAACGTAAATATAAATAACAGGATACGTACTTTATCGTCGATGATCGCGTTTGCCTTAGGGATAGACATAGACTCGCGTCAGTACTCATAACGGAATATAAAAGAATTCCACATAAAATCAAAAAATAATGATAACATGAATATGTATTTATTTGAAATAAGTTGGCAGAAACATAAGCGACCGTTGCTTCCGCGCATGCCTCGAAATGCGATTGGAGGATGTTTAAATTATTAGTAACGAGGGCGGTGGCCTCGCAACCTATAAATAATTTTACAAACAAGTACACATATGTAAGAGGCACACAAACATCTACACTTTAATAGTAAGTTAAGACAGCAGGCAAAGAATATCAAATATATAATTAAATCTATCTTCAAAATCGTGGCCGCATGTCAAAAAACTTACTCTTTTTTTTTAATTACATTTTTATTGTAAATTGTCATTATATTATATTTTACCCAGTAAAAAATATCGTAACTACATTAAAAGCGTTGTGATTGGCTTAAAAATATCAATTCATAATTTAATGAAAAAAAAAGAAATGAATAGTAGCCAAACGCTTTTACGAAAAATGTTATTATAACATGCATGTATTTTTAAGACTTAACGCTTCTTAGCTTCTCAACTTTTAATGATGTATGCAGACTTCTAAACAGCTTGACATTTTAACAAATACACCTCAAGGCTGTACAAATGTATACCAAAGGTCATCCGACACTTCTCGATATACAAGGGATGAATTCACTGCAGTTGTAAATATCTAACGCAATGAGTTTCTCATAGCTTGATTTGTCATTGCGATACCCAGGAGTGGTCTGGATATCAATGATTTAGTTAAGTTACAGACCAAGCCTATCACGATCTTCGTAATGTAAACATTTGTACAGCACATGGGGAGCATGTTACTATGCTAAGGTGTCCTCAAGGCACACCATTGAGCCCCATACTTCGATCTCATTTATCACCAGCCATCTCAGGTCGCGCACTCTATAAACAAAACTAACACTCACCTTCAACAAAATCCCATCTCCAGGAAAGTCTGGAGCTTGTGCACGTTACGAAATATTACCTATAATTAATTGAGCTAATGAATACTTGAGGTGATTTAAAAATAATTAAAAAAAACGTTTAGTTTAGGTGAAGCGGTCGACTGCAGGCGCTGTACTGGCCCGGGAGGGGTGCGGAGGGGAGCGGCGGGGCGCGTGGGGGGGCGGGGGACGCTCTATTGATCGAGAGATCGCGCAGCCTCTGGAGCCCGAGCCGGGAGCATTCCCTGGAACCTAGAGAGAACCTTTCGCAAGCTTGGATACATCGCCCTTTCACAATTTCTGTTCATCCAAAAAATAATTTCATGTCTAACTTAACATAGAGAAAACAAGTAAGGTCACGGAACATTTACCAAGAAAGGTTACATAGATAACACCTGTAACCGTCCAAACATAAAAATATACAAGTAGGTTGTATTGTGACTAAAACAAATAGGAAAATTTTAATAAAAAAATTCACACAATTCCGCATGCAAGAAAAAGAACTTTGATTTTTGAACGGATTTCCGCAAAGTAAAAGTAGTACGCCTGATTCTATTTACTATATTAAATATACAATATGAAAATGTAATCACAGGCCTTACGAAGAAATCCATCTCATCATCTATTAAGACTTACCGCATTTTCATAATTTCATCACATCCGATAGATGTCGGTGAAACAAAGGTCTCATGCATGCCAATACCATTACAAACATACCAAATCTGCAACAACCAAAAGATGGTATACCCGCGGGAGAGGTACGGCTTATTCTCCAAATTTGAGGAAGACCGTGACAGGAGCCAAGCGGCGGCTTCTGCAGCTGTTCCAATGGGCCAGCTCGACCGTGGTAGTAACGCGGTCTCGCAGAATACCGGCGTGAAGTCGACGCATCTTGTGCTTCTGCTTTTCATTCGGTGAGTGAGGTAACCGGAGGCCTACTCCCCTTTCCCCCACCCGTTTTCAATCCCCTCCCCTATGTCTAAATATCCTTTAAGGCCGGCAACGTACCTGCAGTTCCTCTGGTGTTACTATCAGACGAGCCACTTGCTCGATTGACCAGTTACCAATCCGATTTGAAACGTTGCGTCAGATAAGGTTACAGGCTATGTAACATCTCGCTACGACCCATAGGAGCGGAGCAGTAACCATAAATCTTGCTCATTCTACTCATCATGTGAATTTAGCTGGCATTTATAATCCAAATTTAACACGGGTGAAAGCGTGGGGAATTGCTAGTACTATTATATAAAGACGTTACTGCGTTCTGTTGTGGAGGCTACCTTCAAATCCACTGGACCGATTGTGATCGGTTTTTTTAGATAAGTTACTTATGATTTGCGTAGGACATTGGCCCAATTTTACTTTTATAGTCATTATGTTAATATGTTAATTTTATCGCCAGGGCATCGACGGGTACAACGTCTAGTATATATATAAAATTATATATATATATAAAACAATCTGTTGTGTTTTAGCTTGAGCCGATACTCAAGCTAAAACAACAGATTGTTTAATAACCAAGCGAAGAACACAACAAAAGTTAATTCACTAAAACGCAATGTATACGCTCGAGGCGAATCTACCGCACTCCCATACAATGAACTCAAGATTTCCTCCTCGTTAGCAGACCGAAGGACCTAACTACCTGTATTAATTTACGGGTTTTTATTTTTATTTTTACTCTGCGCTAGGTAACACTGATGGTTAAATATAGAACTAAAAGTGTATGCACTTTTACGAGGTACTAGTTGTGGTATTGAAGTGATACAACGGTGTTTTAATGGTACTCTCATGGAGTTTCAGGCGCTGATACCGCTGCTCGTATGGGCCGGCTCGATCGGGGTAGTACCATGGCCTCGCAGGATACCGTCGTGAAGTAAAGGCATGCTTCTGCGTTTCGTTACCGGAGGCCCACTTCCTCTCCCCATTCCCCCTTTTTATCCTCTCTATCATCTCCCAAATATCCTTGAAGGCTGGAAACGCACCTGCTGCTCCACTGGTGTTGTCGTGAACGGCGGTAATCATTTACCATCAGGTGAGCCGCTTGCTCGTTTGCCTCCTTTAAAAAAAAAAAAACGGGAAACACTATTCTTGGCCTCTACTAACTTAAGCTAACAAATAGAGGTTGGTGTTCAACTCCAATCCCTTCCACCCTTATTGACGGTAACCCAAACCGTGGTGTCTTAGGTAAAAGGAGGTCCTCTAGAGATGGGTTGCTGCAAGCCTCTCTCTAGTTGTCGAGAGTGTTTCTTTCGTTGACGGGGTTCAGAGAATAACACAGCAGCAGACAGAGTCGACGGTGCTGGGAGTCGAGATAGCATCAGCAGCATCGTTTCTCTTTTATTATTTCTACTCGCGAATCTCTTGCTCGCGTGAGTGCCTCTTCCATCGAATACAGTTCCCGACACTGCCTTCAGTGACAGATATATGCGAGACGGGAAATGAAGCTGCAATGAAATCCATTAGATTGTAACAACGGATGTCAGAAGTGGGATTAGAGAGATAATTACAGTTTATGGTCGAAAAGTAGCAGCTTCAAACCGTGGTCCCATTGCATCGTCTCATTTCAATCTTACAACCGATAGCACATAAACTAGTTAAGAGTACTCTTGACTTGACCTTTTTCCAGAACGTCTCCGATTTGATCGTGAAATGTTCACCTAGGTCTTCCTCTTCGGACTCTACCATTTACACTCGCCTCATATATTTGTTATAATCTTTAATAAATAAATAAATGTTATTAAGACGTGTCCTTGTACCACGAAGAAGTTTACAGACTCTCGTACACCGTACGGCATTTGATATAAGGTCTCGCTATGATACGTTGTGCCCAACGAGGACCTCATTAGTCGCTAGAACCTCCTATTGTCTATTAAAGCCCATATAGGCTTACAAACGTAGCAATGCCTCTGGGACTGGAGGCGAAATCTATTTATCGTCCCACTTACCGTTCGTATCGCAGTAATTGGAGTCCTATGGAGCAATTAATGCTGCATGCATTGGTTACAAGTGATTTATGAAAAAGGTTTTCTTCTTGAAATAGTCTTGTTTTGAGAATAATCGCTGCTATCTGATCTCTTTTGACCTTCTGACTAACACACTCATAAGTACCTAATAATAATCTGTGAAAGCTTTAATGTGACAGATTATAAATATTTCAATACAAAGTAAAAGCTTTCTCTTCTTTTCTAAATTTTGAAACAAAGAACGTCCGTGCCGGGAGCCGTGGTAGCCTAGTAGTCAGGGCTCACGCTAGAGTTTCATAGAGCCCCAGTGACCGCGGTTCGATCCCCGGTGCCGGCACCACTAACATTGTTAATAGCAATTTTAAGTGCTACATTTACCACGTGCTCGGCGATGAAGGAAAACATCGTGAGGAAACCTGCATGTCTGAGAAATAATAATAATATTATTTCGACGATATTATTTCGTGGCGGATCCTTCCCAGCTGCAATCCCCTCTCGTTAATTGGAGAAGGGAGCCTTTGCACTAACAGGCTGCTACTTTACTTTTTTTAAACAGTCCGCATCAAGGGTCTGATGCTGCGATAGCATAACCGCTTGCCGAGCGTGCTGACAATGGCAAATCCTCCTTATGGGAGCGTCATAAGGACTGCAGTGGACTATTCACAGGCTGTCCTTTGCATTCACAAGTTGCCCGACTTCAAGTGTCTTCATCATCTCTCCCATCTTCCAAATATGCTTAAAGGCCGGCAACGCACCTGCAGCACCTCTGGTGTTGCAGACGTTCGTGGTCGTCGTAGATCACTTACCATCAGGTGAACCGCATGCTCGTCTGCCACCTTCTTCTATAATAAAAAGTAAAAGACTGACATACTGAAAAAAAGATGGCGTATATAGGAAAATTGAAGTCTACCAAAATTTTTTTTTCTATCATTTCATATTTTTGTTACACATTGATGCAGTATAAGATTCACGTCGATAATAACACACGGTAACAAACGCGTTCGCGTTATGAATGCAAGTTTATATCTTTAGGACGGTTTTCCGGCTGAAACTTGTGTCTTAGTAAACCTTAATTTTATCCATAATGGAAAAAAGTTTCCAACTAGGGTGACAGAGGTTTCGCTATACAATTCTAGGACAATTTTTTTTTTTACTTTTTACTCTATGCGAATTTAGTTTTGCCCTTATTATGGCTCCCTTAAAGAGAAACCAAAAACTGAACCAATATTCTCCAACTCGGAAAGGAATAAATTACCATTTTTTTTTTTAGTTAAGCTTCATGCACAATGTGGTACACATGGCAGACTTGATGCCCAGAGGCATTTTCTCCAAATCAACCATTAAGCTAAGCAGAAATAAACACATAATAGAGGCGATACAGCTAACAGAATAAAACAAGTATAAAGATATAAATATCGAAAATATTTACTTACACAGATAGGTAAATACATACATACATACATATATACATACATACAATATCTACAAATATATCATATACACATAGAATCGAGAATTTTTATAAATGCTCTGCTAATGTGAATATTTCTAGACGACCCGTGCGGCATCGACAAAAATTACTAGACCAAAATGAAAGACTGGCGACAGCTTCTAATGTGCGAGGTGATTATGATAAATTCTTCTATATACAAGCTGTTAAGGTAAGTTAAGGAAGACTTTTTAAATTGGCATTACGAGAGATGGAAGGTACGAATGTGACATTGAAAGGAGAGCGATGGCAGGTAATATGATGAATGGGGCATTGCATACATTTATGAACAGCCAGACGATATCTCACAAAGCTCGTATGGCTGTGCATAGAGGGGTATTGGTACCAACACTAACATATGGAAGCGAAAGCTGGCTATGGCAGAAGAGGCATAAAGCAGGATAAATGCAGTAGAAAGCGTTAAGAAGTATGATTGATGTGAAGATAACTGACAGGGTTCGAAATAACGTAATCAGAGAGCGTTGGGGCGTCAAAGACGATGTAGTGACACGAATTGAGAAAGGGATGCTGAGCTGGTTTGGACATGTGAAGAGGGTGAATGAAAGTAGGTTGACCAATATATGAGGCGAGTGTACATGGTCGGGAGAGGAAGACCTAGGCTAACATTTCACGATCAAGATCGGAGACGTTCTGAAAAAAGGCCAGGTCAAGACCCAATGAGCATGCATGCGAAGAATGATGAAAGTGGAAGAAGCGAAAGACGTATGACAGGACCGTATCAAGTGGAAGAAGGTTGTCTCTGTCTACCCCGTTGGAATCAAGGCGTGATTATATACATACATATTTAGAATTCATGTTACCTAGTAGCAGAGTTTTAAAACTAATATTTCTTCACAGGATATCGTTCAAACATTAGTGACAAAATCGGTTAAACTATTATCGCTAGCTACAACTTAAACCATTTAAAAGAACGTTTCGATATTGCGTGACTTGTGCGTAAAAATAAGGCGTATTGTTAAAACAAGAGATAGTAACAAAACTAATATTTAATTACGTTAAGTTGTATACAAAACGTTCCGATTTATTCCTTTTTTTCTTTTATCGCAGTGACGAACGCTTTGAAGGTTTTCATTTAGGGTTACTTACAAAAAAAAAACAATTGTCTATCGGAATCACTTCTCCGTCTAGACTCGTATTAAATACTAAAATCTATGGAATAGGAATGAATACTAAAAGCTTCTTGATGCCATAACTACTTACGGACTTTTAAAAACCTACAGGGCTGTTACCGTTGGCCTTCTTATTTTTCTTCTTCATCAGCTTGTAAATAGTACACGGCTGGACGTAAGGGGGAACCGATTACTGTATTGAATGTGTTGGACCTTAGACACTGCAATCCGTCTTTGGTATGTGTATTTTAGACCTGGCATTATTTTAGATGGTTAATCCGATTATTTGTAATAGATACCAACAAACATTTCCTGACTTATAATCCTAGAACAAATCATGAAAAAAGTTATGAACAACGTAAGATTATTACATAACGTAGGCTTCTTAGTATGTGTGCGTGGGTGTGCGCGTGTGTGTTGGTGTGTATGAGGCTGTTTGTGTGTTGTTAAACCACAAATTAATATTTGTAAACAAGTTCTCAGTACCCTCATATACAAATTTATTAAGCCATGTTGGCTTAAGTAACGCAGTGGAGTAAACCAGCTGTAGAGAAGGTAACACGGGTGATTCGGAGGCTGTCCGCGGGTAGCCCAAGAGTATAAAATAGAGGAGACGGCTTTTCAGATACCGTCTTCACGATTTCAGGAGCGTGTGGCATTTGTTAGGCAATTCCTATTTCTCATGTGATTACTTTAGTTTTATTTTGTCAGAAGCCAGCAAGTCCATTTGCGAACAAAACTTCGAGACGGCTTCCTGTCTAAACCATAAATATAAACAACAGAGAAAAGACAGAATACCAGTAACAATATATATCTCCATATATCATTCTTAACATATAACAAGTAAATAAAAGGTACGTGCCGGTAAATGGCGGCAAACGTGCAATCGGTTCACCTGATGGTAAGTGATTACCGTCGCCCATATACATCTACAACACCAGAGGTGCTGCAGGTGCGTTGCCTTTAAAGGTATTTGGGAGATGGGAGGGAGGATGGGGACGGGTTACGGGAGGATGAGGTATTCTGCGAGGCCGTGGTATTAACTGAACCGTGCCGGCCCATTCGAGCAGCAGCAAAAGCCGCCGCTTGGCTCTACCACGTTTAAAATATAACAAGTTACTTTGCAAGCAAGTGCGGCTACTATACATCAATTTACCTTCACTGATCTTTATTTATTAAGCTAAGGAACTGTCAGAATGCGAGTCCCTCTCACACTTGACCGGTTTTTTTAAATATTTCATTATGCTTTCTTCAAGTTTTTTGAAGTCTTAAAGTTTGGTCACACGATAGTCGCGTGGTGGCAGTGGAAACGAGGCCGCTGGGTCTGTGACAAGTTTGACAAGCAGCGGAGATTGTTCTGAGGTCCAAACAAGTATTAAGAGCGTAATAAATTAATAGTTAAAAAAAATCATTATTATTATTATCTGAACTCCAATGTAATAATGTAATGTAATATACCTTATATAGTAATGTCTTGAAATTATATCATATTGTAAAATTTGTATTCCAATAAGTGGTAGATCCATATAGGACATAAACAAAATGTTAACATCTATACAAGTATCACATATGATTAACAAATAAATATATAAATTATTTTTAAAGATGGTGAGTGATTACCATCGCTTACGTACATATGCAACGCCAGAGGAGCTGCAGGCGCGTTGCCGCTCTTCAAGGATATTTGGTGGATGGGAGGGATGACAGGAATGGGGGTTGGGCGGAGAGCGGACTGGGCCTCTGGATACCACACTTACGGAACGAAATGCAGAAGCACATGATGCCCCTAGTTCACGCCGGTATTCTGGAAGCCGTAGCTTGGCTCAGCCACAATAAAAAATGTTTATATAATTAATATTGTTTTTATTATTTAAATATCGATTACCATTTTTATACAATATGAAATTTGTGGTTCATTCTTTCACCGTATTAAATGAAGAAAATTATTTCATAATCGCTAACCGCTCATGCTTGATGCAGCACGCGGAAACCAAACCACATCGCGTCCTACTTGCCAGACCACGCGGCAACATGGCGACGGACAATCTGCTGTTCTCGACTAATGCGTGTTTGTGTGTGTACTTCATTCAATTGTCACACACATTGTGACTCGAGTGAGTTGTAATTGTTTTCATTTATTCCTAGTAACTTTTTAGTATAACATTTAATTTTTTTTTCTTGGCTCGACTTCGTGGCACAGTCGTTGTAGTAGCTACTTGCTGAGTTTTGGGTGCTGTTATATACAGTATACAAGTTAAAGTCAACGTTAATACAACACATTTTCGCTTACCTAATCAGGATACATGCGATTGTCCTCGTCTTTCTGTTACTGCATCAGATCCTTCCGTCGATCTTGTCACATGAGGTTCACGACGCGATGGTGAATTGTGTTTGTATTAATAAAAACAGCACTGTTATAATAAATCATGCACAGATGAAAATTTCTAGTTCGTCTGCATCAATAAAAATAAGTAGCAGCCTGTAAGTGCCCACTGCTGGACAAAGGCTTCCTTCTAAAATACGAGTATCGGAGAGGGTTTCGGAACCGGAATGGCCCGCCACGCTGCTCTAGTGCGTGTTGGCGAGCTTCACATATCCTCACGATGTTTCCTTCACCCCCAAGCACATGGTAAATACAGCAGTTATAATTGCTATTAACAGTTTTAGTGTTGCCGGCACCGGGGATCGAACCCAGGTCACTCGCGCTCTATGAAACTAAATTGAGCGCCCTGACCACTAGACTACCAAGGCTCAATAAACAAAATTAATTGATTGTTTACTAGCCTTTAGCAAAAGAGCGACCTCAAGTGACAAGATAGTTCGTTTTAAGATGTAAGATCACTATTCCATTCTTCCTTATCATTAAGATAATCATTAAGGTTATAAGTAAGCTTTTGTGCACAAACTGTATTTGATGTAATTTTAGAATTGTGTTGGTGTAAGATTCAGTATATATTCTGGAATTTTGTTTTTTATGTCAGCGTGTGCATCGACCTAGACAAAAAATTTTTACCTTGTATACAGTTTTTATTTTGTAGTTCTGAATACAAAATCATGTCGATCACTATTTTTGATTGTGAAATTTACTATTATTGAAAACATCGTGAGGTCCTGCATGTCTGAGACATAATAAAAAATATTATTTCGAGGAAGCCCGTCAACCCGCGCTGGACCCTTCCCGGCTTCAAAACCCTCTCAGATATTTGAAAAAAAGGCCTTTTCCCAGCAATGAGCGCTTACTAGTTGTTACTTTACTTTATAGCTTAGTTCTTATTACCCCTTACTGTAACCATTCGAGTCCATAAGCTGCAGTAGTCAGTAAACATCAGAATCATCATCAAAAATAAAGTAGCAACTGACTAAATAAGTCGATACGTTCGGGAAATGACCACACTCTCCAAGGAGACCAACGTAAAATAGCATCGCACTTCCGTCCGACTTCCGTCGCTGACGTCGTTGGACAAGGATGGACCTCGGGAACGACTATAGTGACGTTCCTTCCTAGTCCACAGGGGTGACAACGCGCATTCATCTTCATTCTAAATCCATAGACTGTAGAGATTACTGTGTACCCGTTTTTAACCCTAATTTACATCACAAGTGTACAAATCTGTACACACAAATTGACCAATTATCAATGCCTATTGGTGATAACAACAACTTACGTATGTTACATGTAATCTAGCTAATATATTTACAACAATAGAAGCAGAAAAAAATATAATTCGATAGAATCTTTCATATCAATTCATGTATTCATATCAATTCCAGCCGACGTTATTCGCTGCGGTTAGATCGAAAATATAGAAACGCGCCTACAGAAAAATGTATGAAGACGTCGGGAACGGCATATTGCTCGCACCGCGGCGCAGGCACGCGCGAATATCGTCGCCCTTGTGAATTTCAAGTAAGCAATATTTTGTCTCGCAAGCACGTCTATGGTTTTTTTGTAATGGGTTTTTTTTTATGGGAAAGGCGGCAAACGACCAAGCGGTTCACCTGATGGTAAGCGATTACCGACGCCCACGTACATCCGCAACACCAGAGGTGCTGCAGGTACGTTGCCGGCCTTTAAGGGTATTTAGGAGATGGGGGGGAGGATGAGGAGGGCATATGGAAGGGGAGTGAGCCTCCGGTTACCTAACTCACCGAACGAAACGCGGAAGTACAAGATGCCTCTACTTCACGCCGGTATTCTGCGAGGGCGTGGTACCAATCCGGTCGAGCCGGCCCATTCGAGCAGCAGCTAAAGCCGCCGCTTGGCTCTACCACGTTAAAGTTTCTTTTATACGAATGTTTACTAGTTTGTGCCCTTTTTGTTAAAAATAAACTCAGTACACGTGAGAGAAGTAAAATTTCTACTCGCTTTAAAATAACTAATTAATAAAAAAAAATTATCAATATATAATTTTTTTTAAAAAAAATTACGTTACGTTACCACAAACCTAATTCAGGGTTGCCACATTCGGTCCGTTACCCACGTGGTATTGAAGGCCCGTGTAAGAAAGAACCTCCATGGTCCATCGCATCTCGCCTGGAGGCAGAGGAACGGAAAGCCGCCAAGCGCCGACGCTGTAACGGTCGCCGACATGTGTGCATGTGTTTCCATGGCCGTCCAGGTATGAGGCGAGGAGTTTCTGCGGATGCAAGCCTGACGTGACTCATCCTCCCCGGCAAGGGTGGGTATGCGTTATGTATTTCCCCAAGAACAAAAAAGCACTCTATTGAACATTTTTTTTTTAAGTTTGACTCGTCTTTCCTTATAAAAAACATATCCATTATTGTTTATACTTGTGATTGTTGTCACTTGATGGAACTTCATCATATTGACATAGTATGAATATATATATATATATATATATTCAATATACATATATATATGTATATCATAGTACAAGAGATAATAACAGTAGCAACACATAACCATTACTTTAAAACGGATAAACATCACTAAGATCTCCGCGTATTTATCCTTTCTTTAATAAAATAAATATTTAACAAACCAACACGCGAACCACTCGGAATTATGTGGATAAATCTATAAAGAGCGTAGAAAAGTGGATGCTTTAATATACCACCTGGTAGATATTGAACAATGACGCCCAAAGGAGATGAATACAGATAAAGGGGCTCGAGAATAACAGGATGCCGTGCATGTATCCGGTGAGGAAATGGCCTCTTTATGCAGAAAATATGAATAATGTGGAAAAACTTTTCATTTTTTTTTTATTTATGGGAAAGGCGACATACGAGCAAGCGATTCACCTGAAGGTAAGTAATTACCGTCGCCCACGTACACCTGTAACACCGGAGGTGCTGCAAGTGCATTGCCGGCCTTTAAGGGTATTTGGGAGTTTAAAGGGAGGATGAGGAGGATTATGTGGAGGGGGAGTGGGGCTCCGGTTACCTCACTCACCGAACGAAACGCAGAAGCACAAGGTGCTTCTACTTCACGCCGGTATTCTGCGAGGCAGTGGTACCAACCCGGTCGAGCCGTCCCATTCGAGCAGCAGCTGAAATCGCTGCGACATCACTTACTTCATGTGTTCACACCCCTTTGTATGTTAATATACATCTCCATGCAAAATGGTTTGCCTGGAAGAGATCGCTGTCTCTCTGATCAGTCTGAGCAAGTACACTGCTGGATGAAAGCGCCAACAAAAGTAGACGCAGTTTGTGGCCGATTTGCCCACTTTTTTTTTCCAGGTTGGCGTGCGCTGCACCGGTGTCCTCGCACGGGTGGTGCTCCTCGCCATCGAGGTATTTAGGTTTGGGACAGTCGGATCGATGTTCCGACATCTGCCGTCGTCAGAGCCTTGTCCGGTATCCAGCAGGGTGCACCACGTGTAGACTGGGGGAGCACGTAGGAGAGTTTGTTTAGTTTAATGGCTGACAATGAAACAGAAAAAACCCTGTTATTTGTTGAGACAATGCAAGACACACTTCAATCTATTATATTATTCTGAACGAATCGAAACATGTTTGAGTTAAGAAAAGAATTTAAAACTTTTACACGGGAAACCTCTTTTTATGCAAATATTACTTTGACAACAGACAAACTAATATCTGTGAGTACTTGTTTTGGACAATCTCATCTCTTATGTTATGAAATAATTCAGTATCTGTTTATTATTTGTTTTCCAAAGCTAGAGGCCACCAAGGTGTTCTACTCGGTACCCGATAACGACATAGCCAAAGGAGGGTTATGTGTTTAGCTGTTGTAATGATAATCTAAGCTAGTCATCTAGTAGCCGTTTGACGATTTGTCCATGCACGCTTGGCCATATGATCATTAATGCAGTACGCCCATAAAAGATGTAATAAAAATTCGAAATACATCATATTGAAGAAAAAAAACACGATCGGTTTTGTTTTTTTTGTATAAGTAAAGTAGCAGCCTGTAAGTGCCCACAGCTGGACAAAGGCCTCCTTCTCAAATACGAGTATTAGACAGGGTTTAGGAGGCGGGAAGGGCCCGCCACGCTGCTCCAGTGCGGGTTGGCGGGCTTCACATATCCTCGGAATAATATTTTTATTATTCCTCAGACATGCAGGTTTCCTCACGATGTTTTCCTTCACCGCTGAGCACGTGGTAAATACAGCACTTAAAATTGCTATAAAAAATTTTAGTCACGCCGGCACTGGGGATCGAACCCCGGTCACTTGCCCTCTATGAAACTAAAGTGAGTGCCCTGACTAGGCTACCATGGCTCTCTTATTTTTATTTTTTTTTATGTTTATGTATAATTAGTAATAGTTTACGTTTTTTTTTTTAATTTATGTTCAACACCCATGGGGGAAAAAGTAAAGTGGTAGTTTCTTAGGAACATTTAAAAAAATGTTTCATTGTAATCCATGAAATTGATTTTAAGCTAAATCCGTTCAAACACATATACAAAAATTGTATACATAGCACAGATTTTCCACTGGTTTAATTCGTTATTCTTATCCTGAGTACTGTAAGTCCGACTCTAGCACGATACTATAGTATCAATTGAAAATGAAACAATTTTCGTTAGATATTCTAGTCTACTTTTAATACATTACGTAAATTATCGAAGTACATTAAAACATTTACACATACATTATATAAAGTGTGAGTAATCAGGTAAGACGTTGCTCATAACTTGAGTTATATTTCCCCCCACTACTGTGAAGCATTTTGCAACAAAGTTGTAAGAACTCTACATTTAGCAACGCAACGTTTTGGGTTTTTCGCCACAAACATATGTTGCTTTACTCCGTCTCTACATTTTTTTTTCTTTCCGGCTCAGAAGTGCAATGCCCTTTGATGACTTGAATTTTAAAACCTCTGAATGGCCAGTGTTATCGCTTAAATTAAATTTATGTTTTAATATAATTTTTTAGGATAAGATAACCAAACAGGAATTTTGAACATTCATTTTATTATGTTTGAAGCTGAAAAAGTAATGTTATTGTATCTTTTTATTCATAACTGTCAATGGAATGGGAATAATAAGTATTTACTTAAATAGACCTATTTGTAGGTACCTATGATGGACATCGCAAAGCTATCTAAAGGGTAAACTCTTACCTAATATCCACTTCGTGGCCGCGGCGGTGTTTCTGTCACACCATCTCATCTCATGGTGTCGGAATAGTCGACTAAGGGAAAAGACCTTGAAAAGTCTCATAGTTAGCGATAGATGGCGAAATATTTAGCTGTGCGTGGTAGAGTCAAGCGTCGGCTTTAACCATCATAACGAACTGTGGTACATAAAAGGCTAATTATAATATAAGCGAATACATGGATTATTATAACCTCTGGTAATGATATGATCGCTCCCAAGCTATTTCTAAAACTTCTATTTATAACATTATAAAAAATACAAAAAGAGAAAAAAAGTTTCTTTCGCCTGATTCTTCTCCGTCAAAGGAGACTCGTAACGAAACGGTCATTTGTCCTATTTCGTAATAAACATTTTGATTTGTATTTATGCGAATAAACAACGTAAACGTTTATCTTAATTTGTTTTTTTTTTAATCGTGTAGCGAGATGGGCCGGTACTGCGCTTACCAACCCGTCTGCCCAGCCGTAGGGAGTATGAGCAAACTGTCCAAGAAGTGTATGTCGGTTTGCTGGCGCCATTTTGAAGAAACATACGTGCTGGGGTGAACTTAAATAAAGATGGATTTTCCTTTGCAATAAAAGGCACTGAACTGTGCGCACTAGCGGAACTGTGTTCAAATTATAGAAGCAGGCAATTATGAAACTTTATGAGTTTTTGCGTTTCAAATTTGCCCACATGGCGTCTCGACGATGTGTATAGTAAAGTAAGTAAACTAGTAGTAAAGTAAAGTAAAGTAGCAGCCTGTAAGTGCCCCAGCCTCCAAAATACGAGTATCAGAGAGGGTTTAGGAGCCGGGAAGGGCCCGCCACGCTGCTCCAGTGCGGGTTGGCGGGCTTCACATGTCCTCGGAATAATATTTTTATTATTTCTCAGACATGCAGGTTTCCTCGCGATGTTTTCCCTCACCGCTGAGCACGTGGTAAATATAGCACTTAAAATTGCTATTAACAATTTTAATGGTGCCGGCACCGGGGTTGAATCGACGTCACTCGCGCTCTATGAAGCTAAAGTGAGCGCCCTGGCCACTAGGCTAGCACGGCTTGATATACTAGCTAGTAGTAAGCTCGGCACAAAATATATCAAGGATATGCAACGGAATTTAAATATTATAATCCAAGTGGAGTTTGTGTAGGTAACGGCCATATTATATTTATAAAATGCATTATATATCACTTTTTCCCTTGGGTCAGTGTCCGAGACAGAGATAAAGATTTTGGACTTTTTTGTATAAAATTGGCAATTAAGGCAAAAACTAGCAATTTGAAATCATAAACCCAGTCACGATACCTATATGATAACCATAAAGAATATCTACTTTTTATGAAAAAGTCTTACTCTAAATGAGCCGCGATAGCAGAGCGGTGTGGATACACGCTTTAGTTTCATAGTACGCGAGCGAACTGGGTTCGATCCCCGGTGCCGGCATAACTAAAGTTGTTAACAGCAATTATAACGGCTGAATTTACCACGTGCTTGTCGGTGAAGGAAACACCTGTACGTCTGTGAAATAATAAAAATTAAATAAGTTTTCGAGGATGTCCGCCAACCCGCACCTTGCCCAGCCCCAAACCTCTCTCAAGTATTTGAGATGAAGGATTTACCCAGCAGTGGGTATTGACAGCCACTTTACTTAGGTAATCATTACCCGTGCAATGATTTATCTTATTTTTAACTTACGCTAACAATTATTGTTAGTTCTCCGCATTTGTTGAATTACAATGAAATTAAATTTTATGGAAATTTTATTATGCGCATTAAAAATAGCAAACAGAAAGATCTATATTTTCTGTTATTTTATATATATATACGGACAGGAGCCTACTTAAATATGTGTATGTGCATTTTGATTCGTGAACATTTGCTCCAAAAGATTTACTGAAGGATATAATGTACGTTTTATATCTTTTAAACATTGCACACTCGTTGCAGGGCGCATTTACAGACATAAATCGCACATGCACAAATATTTTTTCCGTGTGGGAAACATACTGCGCGCGTCTATTTGTCTGCATACTGTTAGTTGTGTGCTCAATGTTGAGGGAAAATTTAATAGGTCATCATGAAATCCGTGAAATAGAAAGGTCATCCCAACACGCTACATCATTTCACATAATTAAGGAGCTGAGAGCCTTCCGAGGGGTGAATATAAATCTGTACTTAGATGTACATTTTATTAATTGTATTAGCCTAACGTAATGTAATACGGCTTACTAATAAATAATCTACGAATATAACTACAAATTTAATTGTGTACATAAATAGTAGTATATTACCGAGGATTCGTTCTAAAGCCCACACTGATAAACAAGTTGGCATTTAAGGTTGCCGTTCGTAATGAGGCGACTTTCTTCTAACCCTTGCATCAGACAATGATCAGCGACAGATCCGCGTTACCGATGCTCCCCACTGGCACCGGAAAGTAAAAGCACGAAACAAAACGTCAAACGTCTCACTGCGCGCCACGAAAGTGAGCGCGCGCCACGCTCCTTCAAAATTTCCCTCCAAAAAGTCAGTTGACGTTTCGATTTTTTTTTCTCGCTGCGGCGTTTCGGTTATCCGTCCGAAAACCGCTCTCGGGCTATGTTTTTTTTTCTTCAATAACTTTTTATTTTTTTAAATCGTGCGTTGAACTTTGTTAGTGCAGTGCGCCATCATCGGTCGTTTCATAAGTGTTACCATGTTATTGTACTCGCAGTGAAAGTGTTGTGACGCAAGCGTTACATTAGAACTGAGCTATTATGGCTGATATCGTCCGTTTCGGGAAGTGCCTTACCGTTTTCGGTGAGTTTTATTCGTGTTTCTTTATTCTTATTTCAATATATTATATCCGAATCTAAATAAATGAAAGATTATCCGTCGTACGGTGACAGTGCTTTGCAATAAAATTTTGAATCGTTAATCTAAGGCATGTAAACCGGCTAAATTGTCGAAGCTTCGTGGCATAGCGCTTTGATTACTTCACTGATGAGTAATGGGTTCATTCCCAGCGAAGACAATATTTACGTCACACAAATTATTTATTTATCGGATATTGTTATGTTGTGTTCCGTCTCTCACACTGTTCCCGACCCATCGACCGATTCTATGGATTTAGAGGTAAGTTAGAAGCAGTGTCTCTACATATGTGCTTACGTGCTCGCGGTACTGTAATGTACCCTGCGCAGTTGACAACTTACAATATTAGTAGCATGTTACATAAGAGGCGAGGCATTTTCTTAGGCTGCCCCTTGACGATGATTTATTAGGTTTAATAAAAATGACGACCACATAGCTGGTTAGCAAAGAGATGAAATGAAAAGAAAATCCTTCATTCTTCAACGTAACAAAGATTGTTTCATTTGTCAAATAACAATTAGAATTGTTTTCAATAATTGTAAACTATTCAATGTCGTAAAATAGAAGGTATGGTCCCATAGGTAAATGAATACATGCCACAAGAACTTTGTGATCCACACAATTAAAGCACATATGCACTGCAGACTCGAGCAGACCAGCCTCCACGAGCAGCACCTGTTCACAAGTATGACGCATGTGGCAGCCATCACCCTCCTCTACCATATTAAAGGGAAGTGATTGACTTTCAATAGTTGTACGAAATACAAATTATTGGTTTTCGGGTCCGGTTGCATTATTCGTTCCAAGTCCCTGACACTGAATCGGACCCTTTCTTAGATCTTATCGCACGAGCGTTACATCGAATATGGAAAGTTAAAGACGCTCGAGTACCTCTGTGTTCGCCCGTACATCTTCGGCACTATAATAACTCCAGCTCAATTGTCAATTGTTTGACAATCGACTAGAGGGTCAGCATCATACTTAAAATACTATTTTCGAAACACGTAGACGTAACAAATTAAAAGTAAATATGTGTCAATTAGTCATTATAGAGACAACACAGATTTTTTTTTAAAACATGCACCTGTATACAAATGCCTAAAACACGGACTGACAGGCGGACAGTGGAATAGTTGCCCGTACATATCTATTAAATGTGTCTGTAGCTTTAGTGTTGTAGACAAAGTGCGGTATAACGACCTCTAATGATGCTTCGCAATTACAACAAAACCCGTGTTGTTATATAATACGCATATTTTATAATCTTGTATTGCCGTTGCTTAATCCGTTTATGAATCTTTGTAAACTGATGTTATTTTTACGCGAGTATAACTCGTACGTACAAAATTTTGTCTTCTTCGTTCCATTTATAAATAAATACGGTTCGAGCGTATGAAGGTTTTTCAAATTTAGCAATATTGAGTTCTCAAACTCAATATTGCTCATAATAATAGGCTGTTTCGAACGTCGCTTACTGCAGGTACCCAGGTCATTAACCCTGCAAAGGTATTATAAAACAATTGGCCGACATTTTCGAATACCTTTTGGTGTGTTTTTATCGTTATAAAATTCTATAGGTGTGTCAAAGTTTTCATGTGGCTCAGTACTCGGCATACATATAGTGCTGAGTAGATCCTGTCTTGGGTCGCTGCATCTTGATTTTATCGCATAAGCATTGCATCGCATATCCGTTTACGTGTTATTAAAAATAAATTAAATTATATGTCATATTAGGACTGAGGGATGAGGAAGATGATAACACGTGAGTGGTGTCAGTGTCCTATATATGCGTGTACCATAGTGAACTACAATCCGTATATCCTGGGCAATTAAATACTTCCGATAGTTCGGAGATCAGAAGTCCGGACATCTCCATTAAAAGTCACTTTGTATGGCAACAGTTGTTAACTATTTGCCAGCGCCAAAGTTTATAAATAATGTTTAATTTCCAGATTATGTGACGGAATTGCAATTCCGATAGTTTGAAAGCTTGTGGGATATCGATACTATTATTGTACACAATAGTTCACTTTTACCTGAACCTGAAGATTTGATGAACTGTTAAAACCAAAATGAAAATCACAATCTTCGGTTTTGAATTGAATAATCATAATCTATGTTCTTACTCAAAGCTTAATTTATGGCTTAATACATTACCTGAATTATTATTTTTTTAATTCTTATCTAAGAATCACTGAAATTTAAATAACACAGAAATAATAGAAATAAGTGGAGTGGCTGCACAGGCTGCTCTCTTTAGTTTCACAGAGCGCAAGTGAGCTGAGTTCGATCCCCGGTGCTAGAACCACTAAATTTGTTAATAGCAATTTTTAGTGCTGTATTTACCACGTTCTCGACGGAGAAGGAAAACATCGCGAAACCGGCATGTCTGAGAAATAATAAAAAAATATTATTTCGAGGATATATGAAGCCCGCCCACCCGCACTGGAGCAACGTGGCGGGCCCTTCCCGGCTGCTAAAACCCTCTCAGATATTTGAGAAAGAGGCCTGTGCCCAGTGAGCACTTACAAGCTGCTTCATTATTATTTTATAACAAAAACAAACATTGCGCTAAATTTCTGTTGAATTTTGTTTTCTATTGGTATCATAATTTACTCATAGTAAAAATCATTACAGAAAATTACTCTTATAAACATATACTCAAAAGTCTGAACATTCAGTGTAAGGGGTAAAGATATCTAGCGACCAACTGATGGCGAAAAGTTCACGCGACAGTGCCAAACCAACATCGCACAGAATAGTGACAGAGGACGACATCGCAGATAGGTGTGCGTGACGCAGTGCGTGGATAGCGACAGTGATTCTCGTCCACAAATGAAACAACAAAACTGTATTGGTTGACGGCTTTTCTTTGCCGCCAAACGACGCGACCTAGTAAAACTGAATATTTTTTTGTTGTTATCATAAATAAGTTTACAAACTACATTATATTCAGGCAGACTTCTGCCGAGACCTACATTTTAACCGTGTTTAAGAGCGTGACGTCTACGTGGGTACAATGCATTCTTGATGAGAATCGACGTGTCCGATGGATTCATACACATAATTAGTAGTTTGTATGTAATATTTAAATGTAGTGGAAGAAGCTTGCAAATTACTTTTAAAATGTTACTTCAAAAACATTACGTCATGTACATTAATGAATGATATAAAAGGTTTAATGTGTTATTAGGGATTTCAGTTTTAAAAAAAGAATTACCATATAAATAATACAAAACAATAAAAACAGAGTTTAAACTATTTTCAAATTAAGATTTTATCGCTGCGCGTCACCAGCGCCGACTTTGGATAATTTCTTTCCTAAACAAAGCGGAGGCGAGAGAAAGCGACAGCTACTTTTCATCGAATGCATTTGATTAGGCAAACGACGTTGCAAAAAATTAAATCGCCGCTTAGAGAGCGTTGCTATTTCCTTTTATTTCCTTTTAAGTTTAACGACTTTCGAAGCGTCTTTAGGTTATGATCTACCCATTGTTACTATTCGAAGATTTAAATAACGCGTAAATATTTTTGTTTATCTTGTTGTCAATTTTATAACGACTATTATAATTTATTTTTTAATCCAGCCATAGATTAGATATCATATTTCAGATCGAGTATATTTGCGATGATTAATCCGCCTTCTATCGGAGGTCATGAGCTCATGAGATTCTTTCGAGTCTGCCAATTTGAACCATACAGCATTATCTAAGTGTATATAGCTGTCTGTGGTTTTTCGAATGACGCTTTAAGTACTTATAATCTGAAATCTGACATTACTGAAAATCTTTTAATGAAAATCTTACCATGAAAAAGTTTCCTATCTCGCTGTAGATCTGCTCGTTTGATAGGCAGTGAGAATTATGGAAGTTTATGAATTCCTTATAAATACGCTGTCTTAGCTCTTTTACATACGTAATAATGCCCGCATGTTCATTTGCGTTATCTACGTGTGATTATTTATGCCATATATTTATGCAACGCACTGCATTCCTATGCGCTAAATATGCAGCCATATGTGTCATACTTTTTTTGGGGATTTTTTTTTTCTTTAGTCATAGTTTAGGTGCGAGAGTCGTTCAATGAACTCTGTGATCTTGATTCATGTTTTATAATGATGTGTGTAATTTAACTAATTAATTAGATAATGACATTATCTGAGGATTTGAAAATGGAGCTTCGTGGGAAACGATTCTCCGGCGATGAGCTACGATGTGTACGATGCACCAATAAATGCACATTTTTCCGACAACGAGGAATGTGACTTTTTAAAGCGTATTGAAAAGTAAATTTCGGGATGTCATAAATGCATTGATATTATGGTGGATTACATTGTAAAATAAATATTGTTTTAATTAGATTTTCGTTATTTTTTTCACGCTGATGGATGGATTTTTTATCTTTTTAATTCTTTATATAATAATTAAATTAGATTGGAATAAATTACACAAAAGATAACTGTGGCGTTTCATTCACCTGTCTCTGAACGGCGGTTGATTTAAAAAAAACCGAACGGGATTAAATTTCTTATTATTATATATTCAATCCTTTTTTTATTGCACTATTGAAGCGTAAGTGTCGGCTTAGGACCTAGAACCCACAATTTAGTACACAGGAAGGCATCACTCGACCATCATGACGACTTGATCATTTATCATAAACAGTAATCTCTTTATTATTTTTTATAAAAATCAATAGACATATCACACAGTTACTTTTTAAACCTCACCCAGAAATGAGGAAATTGTAATCTGTGGAAACCGGAACAGATAACCAGTGTCATGTATCCAGTTAGTGTAACATTAAACGGGTTGCTTAAGCAAACCAAAACCCAGATATGCAACGATTGCATCGGAGAAACCGCAAGGTAACCAGATCTTGGATTTTTGAATATAATCCTATTCGACTGGACGCAATGCAAAATTAATGGATTGACAAACAAATTACGATAAGTGAAATTAAAACAAAGCTAAAGAAGCAACCGATTTCAAACCCTATTTTCTCAGCGGTAGAAGTGGAATATTTTCTTCAAATTTAAGTGGGATCAAACTGTAGGTATACCCTTCTCGATACAATCACAATCGAGGAATATATTACGTAACATACATACAGACAAATTGATGTCCTCCTCCTTTTGATGTTGGTTTATAAATGAGATACCTACGGAGTTTCCTTAATCTGTTTTATCGTGTTGTATCTTTCCTCTGTCAGAGTAATCTCATTACGAAGCGGTGGTAGTTTTAAAAAATATCGATTGTCAAGTGAAATTTATGGTTCGACATAAACTAAAAATAAATTATTTGATTTGAATAATTCATGATACATTTTAGAAGCATCCACGCCCTATTACGAAACCCTTCGGGAAGGAAGAAAGGGGGTGTGTTCTAAAGCCGCTGCCACAGCGCCATAACATTGATTGATAATTAAGAATCGAGAAAGATTTATAGAAAAAGTGTAACTAAAATCCAAAAAAAGAAACTAACGGCCTTTGCGTGTCTTTCACATGCACCGAGGGTTCTGTACAAACACACAATATCTGTGTTATGTATATACTCGTACCTACGAAATTGTAGTTTCTTTCATTCAATTCGGGATCACGAGTGCCAGCCCGCCCCCACACTTGAAAGCTCTTTATCATTTGTTATTTTGCTTTAGAGTTTGCAACTATAGTCGGAGCCAAGTTTACGGTAGTATTTATTTGTTTACGATAGAACATAAAAAAACGTTGAATAAACGGTTACGTATTGTCTTTTTTATTAGTTGTTAGAATAATTTAAGAATATATTATATTATTATAATATAATATATATATATATACTAGGCACAGGCTACAGGCAAACGCAGTGTAGGACGACCCCCCACAAGATGGAGTGACGACCTGCGCAGTGTCGCGGGAAGTCGATGGATGCAGGTGGCTCAGGACCGAGCTTCGTGGCAATCTTTGTGGGAGGCCTATGTTCAGCAGTGGACTTCTGATAGGCTGAAATGATGATGATGATATAATTAATTAAAGAATTAATATCACATATTTTGCAAAAAATTTCAACCGGCTACCTAGTACAGTTCAAAATATACTTTGATCTTTGAAGGTAGGACAGACTGATGATGGACGGATAGACGGCGTGTAAGCTTAGTAATAGGGCACCGTTAGGAAACCTAAAATCGCATCTAAACGCATCATGCAGTAAATGAATAAGGCAACAAGTATCAAGCTTACTTTTTTGCTTACTATTAAAAAATTGAGTCGCGTATGTTAATAAACGTTCAGCGATTAGGTTAACGTGTAATCATTTTAACTATAGACTATACACGCGCGTATTACTAGTAGAAAGTTAATTAAGCGAGTCGGTAATCCTTAATGGTAACCTTACACTTCTGATTAATGCATCAGCTTTATGGGAGAGCCTAGTGGAGACTTTTACTGCTACTCGAATGGGCCGACTCGACCGGGGTACTACCACGGATCTCGCAGAATACCGGCGTGAAGTAATGGCATCTTGTTCTTCTGCATTTCGTTCGGTGAGTGAGATAACCGGAAGCTCTTTCCCTCCCTGTCATGCCTATCCTCCCCAAAATATCTAAAAAGGACGCCGCTAATTAAAATATTTAGACACGCTAAGTATCCCCAGAGATAGTTACTGCATATATTTAAGTATGAGTAGGTGTTTCTAAATTTATATAGAACGTATTGCGTATATGTATGTTTTCTTTTTTTATATTGTACGCGCGCAATCTACCATCAACTAACTGTTCTCCTGTCGCAGGTCCGCTGGAAGAGAATTCTTAAGAAATAAGCAGTACCTTTGTACGGGCCATTTGCTCCTATCATATTTCTTTTTTTCTAATTTACTCGTGTGTACATAAATGATTAAATAAATAAATAAACATATTGTAAAGATAACGATATTGTAAAATACCAGACCAATGACGGGCAGCAGCGCATTAAGGTACGAGGTGTCCGGTACTGCGATCCGAGGTGTCTGATACAAATCTATGTAAGTGTCCCAACTGGTGTACATAATGCAGTGCGTTATCCGTATGTACGGACAGTCAACGGATAATAAAGAATACAAGATTTAAACGAACCTCATTATCCTTTTAACGTATAAATAATATTTAACTGTAAAATATCCATTGAACTGATTATGAGCAACGTGTGCGTCGGACCAAGATTTAACAAGTTTTTTAACTGCAATTTACGAGTATGTCAGATATATTTACGAGTGGCCGTACAACGACATTCCTTCGCCGACCTCTTCAAGTGTACAATTTTAAAGAAGCTTTTTTCATTTGATTATTATTATATTAATATTAGCAGCAGCTTAATTTAGAAATGGTTTTGCAGCCGGGATGAGTTCGATGCGCTGCTCCAACGCATGTTGGCGAATTGCACATACCCACGAGACATTTTTTTAATGGTCTCAGACATGGAATTATTAATAATATTATTTACTATAGACATATAAGGTAGGACTCCTTATCAGGCCTAGTAGCCATCTAGGTGGGTTCTCATACTTATTTTTGCCGAGAATCAGCTGTACAACTACTGCCGTATTCAGATTTGAAGTGTATCAGAGAGCAATCATAATTACAGGCATAACATCTAGAGGACTAAGTCCTCCGGACTGACCACGGATCTAAAATATTCTTCGACAGAAGTTGTTTGCCGGTGTCCAAGGACTCTGGAAGTCACTTGCCATCAGGTGGACTATTAGCCCGTTTGACACCCACATATTATAAAAATATGTATGTAAGTATGATATATTCACGCCTTGCTCCCAGCGGGGTAGGCAGAGATAATCTTCTTCCACTTGCTACGGTCCTGACATACGTCTTTCGCTTCTTCCACTTTCATCAATCTTCGCATGCATGCTCGTTGGTTTAAAGCACTCTTTATCCTGGTCTTTTTTCAGAACGTCTCCGATTTCTTTAAAAATATGTAGTTTACATTTCTACGTTTTTCTTCGCTGTTAAGCATACGGCAAAATAGTGCATAAAATTTCTAACAACAACTTTATAGGTGCGGTAGTAGAATTGGAACCCAGATCACTCGCTCTGACCCAGAGGCGGGCAGACCGCGACTCCAAAAGCTTATTACTAAAATACAGCTCATTGATGAGGTCCTCCTCTTCCATCTCGACAAATTATATGAATATATTAGAGAAGAAATGCCATTTGAGGCACATTTAGTTAGGCCGCTTTCTAAATGCCAGTTAAAAATAAACCAACCTTTACAGATTGGAACATAGTATGTTCAAAATTGCATCAATGTTCCCGAGTAACAGAGTTTGTTAGCGAGCTCGTTTTATGCAGACTTTTCTCATACACAAGCACACCGGCCCACAGGAGTCGCATTTGACATTTGAAAATTATACGGAACTGGAAGTGGATAAGTGAATAAGTGAATATTGATTGTGCACGTGGGGGCTGATGCTGCCATCTTTAGTTTCGTTTGAATAGTCGCCATGGCTGTGTTTCTTCATTGGCTTTATCAACCATTTTCAACAAGCCATTGATAACAAGCGAACACACTCGAAATACATCTATATCTATACTCGATTATGATCGATCAAGATTTGAATCGATTCGATTATCATTCAAGACACAGACGCGCTGTGTGCCCTTAAGATTAAGGCGAAATGTCTCGTCACTAGCGAATGGGTATCTCATAGAAACATTTACATAATTAAAAATATTTAAAAAAATATATAAAAGTAGTTTATTGCCGAATAACAAAAAGAAAATAAGGCAAAGGGAAGTGACATTTGATATGGGGTTACAATTCCATGTGTAGTTGTTTTTTTTTAATTGACACTGTTATTCTATGAGATTGTGGTACCTCTCCGATGAGCCGATAGTTTCGTGCAGTAGCTAGCTAGTATAATACAGCTGCAGCGTAGCTCTACTACTACATAAAGGATCTAGTTAAAGGAGAATTAACTATTATGAGCGCGTGCTCAAGCGTTTGACAGAGGAGACGACGACAGTACAAGACGAATCACCCCTTAGATTGTGCAGCCCGTCATCGGTCAATGTGTTCAGTCTTGTAGTCTTTTGTGACGATGGTTAATCTGCCATATCTGCGACGCGAGGGGGTGAAAGGAAATACATACCATCTCTTTCTTCAAACGGAAGGCGCTTCACGCCAATAACCGAGTGGAAGCGCCAATATCCGAATGCGTAAGTTCGACCACGCCATTCGACTATTGTCGTGAACCACTCCAGATACAAGCTGTAATGCATAGTTGGAGGGTTAACAAGGAATATTAGTAATATTACTTAAGAAATACCATTGCCAGAATTATTTTTTAAAAAATGTCGGCATCGTGCTAGGTAACAAACAAGGCTGTGACGACCAAATGACCACAGACTGACAATGGGGAGCAGCATCACAAGCTCGAGGATACCGGCGCTGCGCTCACCAACCCGCTCGGCCAGCATGAGCAAACCTTTCAAGAATTTTGTACAGGTTTTTACCGGCCCTTTCTTGAAGAGGCCAATGTTCAATAGTAGACTAAAGTAAACTTATGTAGGGAGATGTGTGACGCTAATCGATATTCAAGTCCTTTATCTGAGTGGACTCTTACGGAAGAAAGGGAATGCAGACACGGTGAGTGCGATAACACTAAATATTATTGACCATCCCAGGTATATTCGTGCATCAATTAGCTATCTTCAATGTAGTTCACTCGTGTCATATACTCATATATGAGTAGTTCTTACACGAAGCGCTGTAAAATCTTAAGGAAATTACTTGGAAAATCCGCAACCACTCTAATTTCAAAATCGGCTATGTGTTTATCTTATCATCAAACTTTCCAGTCACAATCATTAATTATTTATAAGATTACAAGTATTTTTATTACTTTAATGACTCAGTTCGTCTTCAACACTTTAACTTAACTGCCCTACTTTCCACGGCCCTCTCCTAGTTGCATACTTATAGCGAATACGTATACGTATACCAAGTAACACTAAAGTAGTGAACCACTACTTTAGTGTTACCTGGCGTCGGAGCGGCCGGGAGAAAGCTGGGACAAGGGTCACTCGATCGTTCCGGGCAAGTGGATGGCACTGGGTGCGATGCGTGACCGCTTTTATATTGTATTGTTAGAACTGACGGCAAGACATGGTTACTTTTTATTTTACTTATTATTACGATGATAGTAAATGAAGGTTATGAATAACGTTAGGTACGCTAAAATGTCTTACTATTGATTTTCATTCTATTATTATTGTTTAAGATGTGTTTCTAGGTTATTTTAGACATTCCATATCTATTTAGGACGGATTTAACTTATAATACGTTTTTATGATATTGGTAGATTGAATAGGTGTTCTTATTTAATGTACCTCCACCTGTTTATTCTAATGATACCAGTCCAACAGGACTGGTATCTTCGTCTTTGACTTTAGTCTTGCTAAGAAAGATACACTTTCAGAAACTTTAAAATTGGTTTTAACTCTCGGTCGCATGGGTTCGCTTCGGTGTCTTTATCGACACGGATCAATAAAGAAAACACAGTGTCTGCTAAATGTACTAATTACATCATTGACTGACTTCGTGCAATATAATTATAAATCACAATTGGTTTTACATTTATGCCTTCAAAAATCTAAATAAATTTTAACCTAAATAACTCCCCTGCTGCATTTTAATATCTGGTAAAGTATGGAGAGACCTCACACGCTGACAGATACAGATAAATAATTATAGAAACGTCAGTGTTCCCCCCAAAATGCATATTTTACATTATGCATACTCCTCGCATAAAAACAACATTTGTGTTATTAAACAACTTCCAGTAACTGCCAACGTTGTAACAATCGAATAACTTCGACTGTTTGTTTTTAAATGGACGAAATGGTTCCGCCATTTAATAAAGTTTAAATACGGCTGTTGTTGCTGCAATATTGTAAATACCGTCTGAATTTTTTATGGCCTTTCGCTTCAAATTACCGTCGCCCCGTTCCCGAATGTAACGGATTGAATTTTATCGTTTTGCATTATGATCAATAAAATCGGATTTCAAAATTTGAGGTAATTTTTTTTTAATAGGTATTATATGGCCTTTGGTATTTATAATATCGATCACTGTAGAGTAGGACGAGGTAGTAAATTTTGTTAAGCCGCCAGCTGTTAATGAAGAATGAGCAAGTATAAAATAATATTTGATATTTGTTTTTGTACCCGGTGTTACTCAGTTAAAAAAAGTTTGGAAAAATAATAAAAAACAACGATTGCTTTCGCAACATCAAAATAAAAATGCCTTCTACATAAGAAGATAGATTAAGATTAATAGATTAAGACTGTTCTTAATCTATACTTATAGAAGATAAAGAAAATAATTTTCTATAACTAACCCTAGGCAACACACCTTGAAGCCATGGGAATCAGAAAGACCAGCCCTCCCGGTTCTCCGCGGCGGATCTGGTCTATGGCTTCATCACCTAACGTATTTTGGCCGAGCCTGTCCGCCCCTCTAAATCAGACGATAACGATGAAGTCCCTCTACGTTCGCTGAGGATTATTAAGCCATGGCTACCCGTTCAGATAGGAGAATCTAGAACGATGTATCAGTCTATTTGTCCAAAGTGAATTAAAAAAATGTATGTAGGCAACAGCAACATAGCAGAAGAGCTTAGCAGAGCTTGCAATAATAGCGTTTGAAAATATGAAACGGTTTGAACAGTTATGATTACACTGATTTTTGTCACCGTGATAATTATTAGTTGCTATTTATTTAAAATGTGCTAATTTTTTCCCTATTTTGAGATATTGATATAAATAATTAATGATAATATAATTCTAACATCATAAAAAATCTAGCAGAAATTACGCACATTGGTAGAAGGGGTGAATGTATTAATGTACACATCGATTTATGAGTTTATGACACAGGTAAATGCATAAGTAAATGTGTCACTGTCTGAGTATTACATAATATTCGACTCGGTAATACAAACAGACAGTGTCGTAATCTACGATGGTTAATGTGACTCGTGTCCGGGTTATACAGGGGAAGGCCACTACGTCGCTTATTCATCTTGTTGTAACCTAGTTTTTTATATATCAAAACTAAAGAAATAATGCGTCGCTTTTTTTTAATGCTCGAATACCTATAGGAAAAGAAACTTCATAATACTTTTATTAGTGATGGCTAGAAATATGCGTCATGCTTCCGAAGAGGCGTTGCTAGTGGGGGGGGCAGAGCAGCTCGGGTCCGATAATTCTGCATTTTCATTCATCATTTAATTTTTATTACTTGACTTTATCTTATAATATGATCAAATTTCATTTGCCTGTTTCTGCTCCGTCCAGTAATGAGGATGAGAAGGACTGTTAAAATATGAGAATTGACAAGCGATATTTGTTTTTTTTTTTATGAGAAAGTGGGTGGTGACTCAACTGATGAAAAGTGACTACCGACGCCCAAGTGTTTAAAACGATGAAATAAAGAATTTTCATTCATTTAGTAAGTGACTGTCTTTCCGTAGATTAGTCACAGGGTCCTCATTGTTAAGAACCTACATCCTTTCTATCTCAATACAAATTCGTCACACTCGAAGTGGCAGATTTGAAACGAAATGACCAGGATGTTGAAGAAGAAGTGAAGTTTAGTAGTATCCAGAGTCGCAGAGGATGGGGAGAATGTCCCAACATCTCTATTGAGGAAGGAAGAGACAACGACACCTCTCAACACTTTCAATCCTCCCCTCATGGTTCACCAACTTGCATTCATAGTGGCCCCCACGGCTAACAGGCCACGTCAGGCCAGCCATGGTTCCTTTTGGTTCCCTGACCCATCGGAGGCATATCAGAATTCATTAACCTTTTATATAATTCTGACAGTTAAAAGCGCGCGAAACTAACATGCACCACATAGTGTATTTTCTCGCATCAAATTTCAAATTTTTAAAAACATTTAGAAAAATATAAATAATAATGACTCATCTCGTATAGATCCATTCAATGATATAATATAAATGTAACCATATTGTGAGAGACAATTTTCCACGTCCTTGAATTTCAATCCGGTTATTACAGGTTCGCAAACTTTCTATGATTTCGTCAATTCGAAATTTTTTTCACGTTTCACGCTAGAACACGTCCGAGCGACTCTGATACTGACCTTCTTACCTTGTTATGGATTCGATTATATAAACGATAATTTCTTTTATTTCTTAGAGTACAGTGTACTTATTCAGTGAATAGTCATAATGAGGCTTGAATTCCACTTGAAACTTAAACTTTACTGCCAAAACGATGGCATTGTAATCATTTTATTGTCTCTTAACGTGTCATACCAACACAGTTTCTATTATTACAATACGTCACGAGTAATAAGTTCTGAATGTTATTGTAACATGGCATTGAAAAACAAACCAGAGATACCGATTCTACCGAGAAGGTCTTCTGCTATGAACCGGTGTAAATATTGATCTTCATAAATCCAAGCCTAACAATTGAACAGAAAAGTTTTCAATTTAACTAAAAGTAAGAAGGTTAAATTTACAAGAAGCGACATTCCAATTAACCCGAATAGGCTTTACTATGGCCATGCCAGCCACCACGCACAGAAGCTCCATCTAGCGAATGAGCTCTCCACTCACGACACTGTTATTTAAACACGCTCTCTATTTACTTCTATTCCAACGTTTGTGACTTTTTCTACTAACGGGAATATGCTATCTCTTTCTCCAAATGTCAACCTCAACTGCACTTAATGCTAGCAAACAAATGAGGCTCTGATGACCAAACGTTGGCTTAATATCCATCCGACTTAAACGAACTCCAATACAACACACTTAATATGGGGGGGGCTGCTTCTCTAGTGCAAGGGTACCGGCACTGCCCTCACCAATCCGCTCTCCCAGCTCGGTAAGTATGGGAAAATACTTTAAAACATGTATGCCGGCATTTACTGACGCTATCTGACGTACGAGAAGAAAAACACTGGTAGAACTACTACTAGAAACTAATAGAAGCACTATACCACAACAGGTGGTAGGACTCCTTTTCAGACTGGGTGCCATCCGGGTAGGTACCTATTTCTGCCGTTAATCAACAGTGCAACCAGTGACATTGCATCAACCAGTGACAGTCCTCAGGAGTGACGACACATCTGTAAACTGCTTCCATTGAAGTGGCTTCATAACAAAAAAAAACAGTCGATGGAAACTCCACAAGTATAGTTCAAAAAAAAAAATTGTTGATGGATTCCCAGTGGTTATTACAGTGACAAGTATTCCTTAATATATGATTAGCTTTTGAAACATTTGTTTGCGATAATACGTATACTGGGTGTATTTGTAATTATAGAGAAATAATGGCACAGCGCACATTTAACAAGTTCAACGAAAACGTCGTTGTCCCTGCAACTATGTTAATGTGATACCCGTACGTTTGAAAAAGTTTTTGCGTCAAAATCTTCCGTTGAGATAATGACGTGCGCGTGCCGGCGAGCGGCGCATAAATTGCGCGACGTGATGTCATTGCTTTCACTCTTAGCTGTCTGTTGTAAGGCTGCCCGTGCACTACTAACACGGAACAATAAATAGCCCACAAGATTCGTCAACTACAACATAGGTTCTTTTTTTTTTCGAATTGCGCCAAACGAGCAAGCGGCTCACCTGATGGCAAGTGATTACCGTCGCCCACGTACATCTGCAACACCAGAGGTGCTGCGGGTGCGTTGCCGGCCTTTAAGGGTGTTTGGAAGATGAGAGGGAGGATGTGTAGGGGGATGAGGAGAGGAGCGGGCCTCCGGTGACCTCAATCACCGAACGAAACGCAGAAGCGTCTACTTCTCACCGGTATTCTGCGAGGCCGTGGTACCAACCCGGTCGAGCCGGCCTATTCGAGCAGCAGCAAAAGCCGCCGTTTGACTCTACCACGTTAAATATTTCCCTGTTAATAATTAGTTAAGTTAATAGGTTCCCTGTTGAGCTACTTAAGTACTCGGCATTGAGCATCACTCATTCAATTCGTTTCTTCCGCCTTTCGTATATCTAGCAAGAGGAATGGAGCAATTACAGTTAAAGGCGGCTTCTTATGCTTCTGCGTTACGTTCGGTGAGTGAGATAACCGGAGGCTCACTCCTTCTCCCCATCTTCCTCCTCATCCTCCATCCCATCTCCCAAATACCCGACGACGGTAATCACTTACCATCAGGTGAGTCTACTTCGGTAGGGGCATCTTGTGCTTCTGCTTTTCATTCGGTGAGTGAGGTAACCGGATGAGAAGACCTGTATTAAATATTACCCAGTTTATATGCATTTTCCGCTGGCAGATGAATCGACAAGAGGTTTTCATTCAAAGGTTTCTTCAACCATCCTAAGAGCAAATTTAATAATGATTCTTTTCTTTTAAGCATGGTAAATGATATAAATATTAAGTAAACATTTTGTAGCACAAATCTATTAACTCTTCCTACTATGTACAATACCAGGGCGGCTGAAAAGTTTTAAGCCTAAGTACGTTTCAGTATTTGACTCACGCTGCACATAGCAAAAAAAAAACATCATTAAGCTTTTAGTAATTGAACCGTAAACATCACCGTGTCCGAGTCATCAGCGCATATGGGTAATAGGCGAGAGTGCTTATATAAAATACAATAAAACAAAAAAAAAACAGATTTACCTGCAATTTTACAGAAGACGTAATTTAGAATCAGAAAGTTATAGATTGTCAGAGTTGTTCTAATTAATTTTAAATTTTAACCTGTTATACCCGGCGTTATCCGAGACATAAATATAATAAAAAGATTGAGATTATATACTTCGCAATTTCATGTTTAAAAAAAAACCGATCATGATCGGTCCTGCACAACGGAATACAGTCACGTCCTTATACAGGGTGTCCCAGAACTCAACGTCAAGCCGAAACGGGGTGACAGGATTGATCGTAACCATCATGAGAAAAATCAGAAAAAAAATGCAGTTTGAAAATTATGGGCATTTTAAGAAAAACCTAGAAATTTTGTCAAACTGTAACCATTTTTCGGTTATTGTGATTAATTTTTATTATTTTTGTTCATTTACACTTTGAAACCATAACCCTAAATAACATATCTGAATTACAGTCAAAAATAATGACACAATTGCCCCGAGTTTCCTAGAATTAAGACTAATTTGTTAAACTATGAATTTAAAATTTTCAAAATTTGTCGACTTTGAAAGACCCTCCTTTAAAAAAAATGTACTAGAGTGCCTTGGCAAGTGGCATTAAAAGTTGGCGCATTTAATGAGGAATCTAAAATGGTACAACACTTGTTAGTTTCATACTAAAAAAAACGAGTAAAAAAATAAAAACCTTTTTGCTAACCCATTTTACTCAGTTAAAATGTTTTTGATTGATAGATTTTTTTTCTGATTTTTCTCATGATGGTTACAATCAATCCTGTCACCCCGTTTCGGCTTGACGTTGAGTTCTGGGACACCCTGTATATTACAATATAGATAAAGATATAGATAGCGTATTAGATTAGTAGCGTAGTAGATTAGCCTGCACAACGAAATACAGTCACGTCTTTTTGTTTTAGTATAGATGTAGCGGATAACCGTAAGTCAAAATCAGCGCTGCGACACTTCGTGGCTTATGCCGAGACGGTCCTTTCCGCCGCTTCATCACAACACACACAAATTCACTTATTTTTTATAGCACAATTTATTAATTCTTAATTTCCTGTTTTTTTTTTCTTGATTCATTATTTTATAATTATTATGTATCACCATATCTTGTACTGTGTGTAAGTGTAGGAATGTCTTTATGTCTAATAAATGTCAGGCAAACGCAGTGTAGGACGACCCCCCACAAGATGGAGTGACAACCTGCGCAGTGTTGCGGGTAGTCGATGGATGCAGGTGGATCAGGACCGAGCTTCGCGGCAATCTTTGGGGGAGGCCTATGTTCAGCAGTGGACTTCTGATAGGCTGAAATGATGATGTCTTTCATATGTCTTTATGTCTTAAGTGTACGAGCGGCCTAAGTTTTGAGTCCACGTGAGTACGGATTAACATTGAACGTTAGAAACCAGGCGTTGGTACCGCGGCCATGCCACACTGTTACGAAATCCGCCAACCTCACTTGTTGCACCACACTGTGCTGACGTCACCTTTCAACCCGTAGATGTTTTATGGATTACTTGCGGGCGATACCGACCTGCAATTAATTTGCTGAACGGATATTGGTAGTATTTTACGCCACGTGTTCCGGCACGGTCTGGTTCGGCGCATTAACCCACTTCAAGCGCCATAGATTTTTCTCTCCGATTTGTCGGTAATGGAGTGGTAGAACAAGTAAGTGCTGTATTTACCACGCGCTCAACGGTGAAGGAAAGCATGGTGAAGAAACCTGCATGTCTGAGAAATAATAAAAATATTACTTCGATAATACGTAAAGCCCGCCAAACCGCACTGGAGCAGCGTGGCGGGCCCTTCCCGGCTCCTAAACCATCTCTAAAACTAGCATTTGAGAAGGAGGCCTTTGCCCAGCAGTGGGCACTTACAGGCTGTTACTTTACTTTTTTACTTTTTGTCGGTTGGGTATTTTAGATGCCACGTGTTTGCGAGATCCATCGGGTTAAAGGAGGAATATACTATCCTTTTCTCTAAATGCTCTTCTCTCGGTGATCGATTCTGACCATTTCAAGGTTTTGCCATTGGTCGCGTATTACTACTACCAAGGTAAAAGAAACGGTGGCAGATTCTTACCCCGCTGGCGGACCTTTCAATTGAAATAGAATGTATCCCCTTATACAACACACGTGTGACCTATCCCAACCTCTATAGGTTAGCGTACCGGACTAGTAGACTTACGGCACTATAATATCTCCTGCAGAGTTGACAACTGTAGCCGTGATCGAAAACGGCGACGAAGGCATCAGTGGAACCTTAACATTGTTTATATTTTCACTCTTATATTAATAAACATTTTTATCAAGCGTGGGAGATTGGTAGACAAAAGCCCGCCGCGTCCGTGTTCTCACCGATCGGGATGTTTGCATGACACGGCCTTGGGAAAATCATCTTCGCTTCTTTTGTTTTGAAAAGAAAATATAAATAAAAAAAGTCTTTAAAAAATATTTATTTTTCGCTCCAATAAGTATTTGTTCGGAGTTTCAAACCTTATAACTCCCTTTAAGTTCTGTTCCTTGGTATAACAGCTTGGTAGTAGGACTCCTTCTGTGCTTAGGAGCTGTCTGGGTATCTAATCACACTTACCTATTTCTGGAATACAACTACTATTGTTTTCCGGTTTGAAAGGTACTGTTAGTTACCGACCGGAGAGCACCACGACCTCGCATAATACCGGCAGCCAAAACCCTCTCCTCCAACCCCCCTCCCCATCATCACCCAAATATCCTGAAAGTACGGGCAACGGACCTTCAGCTGCGTTGGTGTTGCCGATGTACGTGGGCGACGGTAATCACTGACCATCCTGTGTGCCTCTTGCCCATTTGCCGCCATAAAAAAAAAGTAAAAGTAGAGCAATGATAAATGGTTGCCACAGATAATAAAGATAGTGATAATAGTGAAAGTAATGATGAGCTGCATCTGAAAGAAAAAGGCGCGTGTTAAAAACTGTTTGGTCATATGACATAACCTCTCGCTTGCATTCACAGTGCATTACATACATCCGTATCCGTCAGTTAACGCGCGTGGTCCGTTACCTCGAGAGAAACAATTTCATAATCCGACGACCTACTTGAAAGCGGACGGGAAAATACGAACCGGCCATATTTGGATTGTAGGACGCGACGAGTCCTACAATGACCCTAAATTTATGCAACGTTTACTGTAACATGTACATAAGTTTAGCATTTCAATTGATATTTGTTTGTTAATGATATCTGGCCTTATGTAGGTAAACTTCTGCCACAATTGGGGACGCCACTTGCGCGTCGCTCTCTCAATAGTCGTAGAGTAGCTTAGAGTTAGCGCAAAGTCTTCCTATCAATGGGTTTAAAAAATTTGTTAAACGAAGACTTTATAAAAAGGGTTATTATAATATAAAGGAATACATGGATGACAATAACCCTTTGGAATGAGTAGATCGCTCCCAAGCCGTTTCTAGATTATTAAATCTTCTAGTATTAGAAGATTAAAAAGATTGTATATTTGAAAAAAGTGGATACCTACGGAGTTTCTTTCGCCGGTTTCTTCTCCGTCAGAGGAACCTCTTTACGAAACAGTGGTAGATTTTAAATAAACATGACATTCGAGAAGTGAAACGTATGTTTCTTACGTTGAATAAATTATTTGATTTGATTAGAAGTTTACCACCGATTTAAACGACGTGTAATGTAAAGTAGTCGTTCAACTCATGTTTTGCTTTGTGAGTATTCAACCATAAAAGTATTGTTTTTGTTGTTGTGAAGTGTTATTATTGTTATGAAGTTCTCAATCACTTTACAAAACATATCAATGAATATATTCTTACATTTCTACTAACTTATCTTTTAAAGGAAAAGGGACTTGGTTGTCTATAACAAACGCCTTTAGTAATTAGCGCGGGATTTATTTAAAAAAAACATTGGTCGCCATTACGCAACGAAGCGCGCGAAGCGAGCACTTTCACATGAGTCAACGCTTAAATCATTCGTCTATTCTACAGAAATTAGTCGGGCTTGGATCGACCTTATTGCGACATATTTTTTTTTTGCTCCTTTTGGTGTTCCGTACTACAAAACCGGAATCGTCATGGTATCACGTTATTTTGTTCATTTTTGTTTGTTTCACCGATTTCAATGTCCAAAACATGAGTACACCACTTTTTATCATGCTGTTTGACTCTTGAATAAAAAAAAGGGCTAGGATAAAATTTTAAAATGAAATTCGGGCTATATCAGGGAATTAAACTATAAGATACATATCCATAGAAAATTATTCATCAAAACCTACAGTCTTACGGAAGCTCCTGTTGACGTATCCAAACCTCCGGATTAAATAATTCTCTAATAAAAAAGACCTCTTAAATTAAAAAAAAAAGTGGTTACTGTTCATACAAGCACCCTTACTATACAGATCTAACCTATATTTAACTTATGAGTATAATAAGTCATCTTTATAAAATGACATTGTAATGGAGGCAGCGCCAACCTCTTTCTTCTCGTCGGTTTCGTAAGAATCAACTGAAAGGGTTATGTTTTGCATGGCGCCTGACAGATGGCGGCTTAACTATCTGAAAAAATGCCAGACGCAAAACTAAACAAATAGAATACCGACAGCAGAGCACGAGGCGAGTAAGAAGACTTATAAAAATCCATACAAATGGGAATCCGTAATCTCTGTAACTGAGATAATTTGATTAATTGCTCAATGTGCAGAAAATCATTTCAAGTCTATACCTACCTACTCTACCTATCAAAAGTTCAAAGATTAATTACCAGGATCATGCATTGACGAGCTCAACAGCCCAGTTCGCGTATCGCGTTGCATCTCGACGGGTCAACCCATATATCCGTTACGTGACAGAAGAATCCGAACGGGATTCACTGATCATTGTCATAATGTTACGTGCGTTTCGTAACCCGCATATGTGCGCGGAATTAAAATCGCTGATTGCCTGGTGGTTCGCCGGTAACGAACCGCTTTAACGACTCGAGACGCATCGCCGAATTAAAGTAACGGACCTTAAAAGATTCCTTTTTTAATTAATTGACCAGTTTTTCTCACTCCATACTCGAATAAGATCGTGTAACTGTTAATCCAATCGAGTGTGCTTATTCTCGCGCTTGTCATCCCTTACCAGGACGGCAGTCTCGTAATGTGTGACAAGTACGATGATACGCAAAAAGTTAATTATATAAATGTCCTGACCGAGCTCGGCTTGTTATATTAAGTTTTTTTTTTTCGATGTAATCAAATTCGACACAACATACCGTTGTATGGGTTCTTTCTGACGGCCCGGTGTACTGTGGTGAGTCATAGAGAGTAAACGCTTAGTTGTCTATTATGAGATTTAGTTCCATACATCACCGTCGGGGCAGCCTCATCACGAAACTGTGAAGGATTGTAAACAAATGTCTTTGGAGAAGCGAAATTTATATTCATTAAGTCGTCGAATAAATAATCTCATTTCCTTAGTCCATGCATTTATTGTTCTCGTCAGCCATCATTCGCACTTGCGTCCTGTTTCGCCATGACTGCCCGTAATATAATCATCATCATCATTACAGCGTATCAGAAGTCCATGGCTGAACAGGGTATTCAGGGTAGGAAATATGTTACTGGAGCAGACCTGCGATATGCGTAATAGTGTAATGAAAGGTCTATGAGATTTGTACCAGACACTTCATACCATAGACGCTCCTACCCTTCAACGGTCTACTTGATTTTCGTCCGGTATTTTTCAAGATGGTTATCCCGCCATTTGTAGCTCCGGGGAGGCGGATTCTTACGTCGATACAATACGGATTCTGATGATGGTGACGTCCAGCAAGGTCCAAATTGAAAGACTACGTCAATCAACCGATAATCTAACCCTCTTTTGGGAGAGGTTATGTCCTGCAGTGGACTATTTCTTGTCTGTTAAGGTAAGGTCGTCACATTACTCTGTCTATTTCACTTTCGACAGATTGGTATTTGCACTAATTGGTTGTTTAACAAACATTCGGATTTTTCCTTCTCTATTCTTTTATTTTACGTCAACCTTGAATGGATGTGGTGTGGTTTATTTTTTGTTACCACTTTATTACGTTATAGTAAGGTAAAGAATTACACTTCAGTGTATCTGATTATGCTTGTAGTTAGCCAAAGGATATTTTCTACTGTAACCTATAATCTCAGAGTGAACGTTGACAGTTCGAATTATATCTCTGCTTACCCTGAGAAAGAATACAACCGTTAGTACTGTGTGAAGCATGGAATTAACTGATTGAGCAACAGAACTTAACCAGGGCAATATGAAAAGAAAAGGTTTGCTTTCGAAGAAAATTGTTTGAACCACTTAAGTCCCTATAAAAATAAAAAAACCATAGAAGTTAAGTAAAAGCGTAACCATTTCGAAATCGAAAAGAAACTTGACGACGATGTCACGCACTGAAATGTCTGTTTAAAAAAAACAACAAAGGTTTCCGAGTACACACGCGAACGCTTGCTCTCTCTCTAATTTGGTAAGGTAAAAGTTAGGTTTCTCCTTAAGGCGGAATTTAAAATAGATTATCCAAAACGGGGCAGTAACTGACGATATGCTAAAATGGAAAGCAAAAATAATTACTTGATATTCGCCGGATAATATAAAAGAGCATGCGAATCTTATCTAATTTACTTTCTTGTCCTTTCTTGTTACGAATTCCCTTTAAACTACGACTGATTTAAAGTTTTAAATTAATTACGTTTATAGATCATTATGTTACTATATATTGCCAGCTGCCACTTTTTTCTTCAGAGCTTCCGCTAGATTTCTGAGTTGCGACTTAAATAAAAAAAACCAGTCAAATTCAAGTCAGACTCGTGCACCGAGGGTTCCGTACAACGACATATTAAGACTTCGCTTTTTATTATTTATTGTATTACTTTAGTACTACAATAAACACACCGAGTTTGACACTTTCACGTATTCTGTGTTTACGATAGAGCAATATAAAAACGTTACAAAAAACAAGTTTCCTTAAATTTTTATTTTTTTTAATTAGTTAGGATATCCGTAATTACATATATTTTGTGAAATTTTCAACCGGCTACCTATTACGGTTCCAAAATTACAGACCTTTAAACATAGGACAGTCTTACTGGCGGACGAACGGAGAGACGGCGACGGTTTCCTAATAGGGCTCCGTACGGAACCCTAAAAATAATTCTACATCTACGTCTTCATTAGCCAAATGCGTCAGCCAAAACTGGCATAAATATCTTTGAAAGTTTGCCCATACTCACCAAGCTGGGCGAGCAGCAGCCGGTACCATCGCACTGGTGATGCTGCTCCCCATCAGCCTGTGGGATTCTATGATGATGATACGGTCATCCAGAGACTCGTTTGTTTGCTAGCAGTCAGGTGAAGTTAGCTTTTGGAGAAAGAGATAATATTACCATAAAATAAAAGTGGATCTGAAACCCGTGAGCCCCTGCAAACAACCTAATGGAAGATCCAGATGCGTTGGCAACCCTACGGACTAAGATGGTATGCCTCACAGCTTACAATGATACTGGCTCCGTGGACCCTTCCAACCAGAACTCAACAGTGGTTGCTCTGCTGATAGGCGGCAGAATTGTATAAGAGGGTGCTACCCACCCAGACGACTCCTGGGTAGAGAAGGAGCCAACCAAGTAAACGCTACCACACAGCTGTTTATTGTCCTTCAATATTATTAGACTAAAATATACAAAAACCTTTATTTTATAAGTGGGCGTCTGTAATCACTTACCATCAGGTGAACCGCTGGCTCGTTTGCCGCCATTCCTATAAAAAAAAAAAATATTGTTTTTCGAAACGAATATGAATTATTATTTTCACATACGTGAATAAAAAAAAATAAAAAACAAAAAGCACAGACTAAAATTAAAAGTATGGCTTTTGAAATACTTAACGCTTCTGTTACATAAACTATGTGCATAATATTTTTTTCGTTCTCGATGATTATTATTTACAAAATGATTTAAACCTTTGTGGACATGTGGGTGTATAACCCACACCAATGTCAAATGTTAATAATAATATATAATACAAAATATCTGGACCTGGCTCACGAGGTAACCGACATGTGGGGTGGTATGCCGACCGAAATTATTCCGATCGTCGTCTCTGCGAATGGGTTAATTCCAGTCAGCCTCTCGGAACCTCTGAGGCGGCTGGGACTCCGTGACGGACCGCTCCGAGCTCAAATGCAGAAGGCAGAGCTACTCGATACCGCTCGCATTGTTCGCCGGTTTCTTTCCCTTTCTCCCTAACCCTCGGCCGTCTGGTCTCCCCTGCCGGGGGCTTCCATGTGGTTGGGTTTTAATTATCTATTTAATTTTATTATATATATAATTTATAAAATATTACTTATATATGTACTTATATATGTATTTATTTATACAACCCAACCAGATGAGTAAATATAGAAATACCCCAAAAAAAAATATATAATAATAATACGTAATAACGTATAAATTAATTTAAGTGCACTCTGTTTTATTTTCATTTTGTAATCCACAGTGTATAACAGTTTTTAGTCCCAAAAATATTCATAAATTACTTTCAAAAGCAAAACGTGCCAGTGTGAAATTATCTGACCCACATCTTGTTAAAAAGCTGGAGCTCGTAAAACCTGATCGTGGCGCGATATCTCTCCTGTGCTATCGCTAAGATCTCATGGAGCTCTCATAAAAAAAAATTAACATCATTCATTTATAATTCTTTATTTGGCAAAGACTTCGTGTTCACATCTTTAGAGTTATTATGTATAAAGAAGTAAAGACCTCCCAATGTTTTCTATTACCAGCGAACACTTTGTAAATAAGCTACAGAAAAAAAATAAAAAAAAAATACTAACGTACTTAGAAATTTATAGCGAGCAAAGTGGCTATTTGTCTGCTATACCCCGGCACAATAATGGACTTTTGGACATTCTGTACAGTCAAAAAATATTTGAGAGGAAGCCTTTACCCGGCAGTAGGCATTTACAGACTGGTATTATTGTTACATTTACACAGACTGCTTGTACCGAAAATAATATGCGCGATAACTAAGAATTCATGTTTAAAAATTGTATTTTTTCTTTCAGGTGTAACGAGTATATTTCTGCCATTGCTAATAAGATGCCAGCAACATCAAGTCCACCATCCGGGTAGGTACGCATCGATGTTTCTCTTGACGCATTCAATGATTCTTTAAGAGATTTGATCACTTTAATAAGACAATATTCTTCTTTTCAGTCTCCTTCATACAGAGAATGGGTGATAGACCCAACATTAACATACTTCCAAGAAATCCTCACTGGCATCAGAACTCAGCACTGAGAAAGAGATCATCAGACTCCATGCAGATACCATATTATGGTCCTTCGCAATACAACCAACAGCTAGCATATTATAACCAAAAACAGCTATATGGTTCAAGACCAATACAAAATGAACAGAACTATCCTAACTACGACACGAGACCATCCGTAGATTTAATCAATTCAGAGACCAGAGATTCGGTTCCAAACGATGGAAGATTACTTTCTGATTCTGCTTTTACCAAGATTTCAGAAACACTTGGAGCTATTAACACTGTAGGGCATTACCTGATTGACATCGTTAACGAAAACGAAAGGAACGAATCGGATCCAAACCGCCAACAACTACCTCAAGCTCTGTACACTATAAGCAAGAACGTTCTCGGAAGGAATGTGACCGATAAAATCGCTCCTATAGTCAAAATAGCATTGCCTAGAGTACTTCCTGATGCCCCAATAACAAAAATAGCAACAGGAGATTTGACCAATGACAATGATCCAAAATATTGCACGACGCCTGAAGGCGAGGACGGTGTTTGCGAAGACCTAAGGAACTGTCCGCAACTGCTGCTAAACTTGATAACTCTCCGGGAATCTCTTTGCTTCAAAGATCTCTTTGTGCCCGGGGTATGCTGTCCACGAGACGCAGTTATCCCTTCAACTCCAGCTGTGGAAAAACCAATCGTGACCACGACTCTCAAACCTACATATCTTGTGCCAGTTACAACGCAAAGGCCTGCTCCTAAGCCTACGACTACCAAAAAGCCGTCCGCTATTCTCGTGCTCACGACTAAAAGACCAAAACCTCAACCGCAACCCAGCACTGTGAGGCCAACCACAACATCTGCACCGACCGTCACTACTCCACGTCCTGTATCAACAACGTCTTTCTATACTGAACTGCCACCTACGTTTGGTAACTACTCGAACATTGTAGATGTCAACGGTACGTGTATGATTTGACCTTTTTCTTTTTTTTTTAATCCATATCTCAATTAACAGCTTCGGGTAATGTGTCGTAAAGTAAAAGTAATGAGTTCAGATTATAACATAATAGAGTTTATCGAGAACTTTAGTAAATGGGCACGTTAGTTCATAAGCTTCCGAGCGTTTCGTCCGAGCGTTGTGTTGTTTTTGTTTATTGTGTATTCTAGACAATTCTAGTACTTTCACACTATTATAAAATTGTAAAAAAAAAAAACCCGTGTCTATACATTGAAGATGTTAAAAAAAACCTTTTACAATAAGATACCACGCCTCAGTCCGAACTCAAAATATTATTAATGTAATTTTTACCTTTTTGCTCGTTAATCTGTTAGTAAATTTTTTTTCAACAAAAAACTACCGGACCGACTTCCTAGCGGTTTTCACTGTTTGAATATGACTCAACGTAAAAACTATGATACTTCTTATCCCGGGGAAATTGCGGGAACGACCAGAACGGAATTTTTACGCCAAAAATACTGCAGCAATTAGATAAAGGCTTACCGACCTTCGGAAGCGTGTGACTCAAATTAAAAACAACAATACTTTTAATCCCGAATAATTCTGGAATTGATCAGAACGGGATTGGTACTATTAATACTGGCCGGAATAGGCTACACAAAAACCACAGAGCGATACAAATGTTACATTCGCTGCTTGGAAGCCTATGAATAATTAACGTACTTATTATGAAATAACGTTATCAAAAAAACTATTCTATACTCGTAGATTATGCGGATAGAAATCGCGGGTAAAAACTAGTACTTAAAATGTGTAGCAGTTTTTAACGTTCGAATTTTAAAACCCACGGTACAATCGCATTATAACTTTTTTCATATAAATCCCGTTCTGAATTATCATTCCGGTCAGAAAATATTATCGAATCTTTTAATTTCAGTCATGAGCTTTCTAACACTGTAAACCTTTACACGATAGGTTCCGTAGTTTTGTCATAAAAATCTGTTACTCAACAATCACGATATTTTCACGGAACAATAATTATTGTAGTTTTTAAATTAAGTCATAAGCTTTCGAATAGTAATAACTGCAATTCAGAACTTTTCGTGTGATGCCTGAACAAACAGAGAACTTTTTCTCTACCTGTCTTAATATAGTATGTAGAAGACAAAGTTTTGGCTATCTTCAGATTGTGGACAAAGAGAAGACGAAGGTGGTCGAATTGTGGGAGGCACGGAGGCCAAGTCGGGCGCATGGCCGTGGATGGCGGCCATTTATCTCCACGGAAGCAAGCGTCGCGAGTTCTGGTGCGGAGGAACACTGGTGGACAGGAGGCATGTGCTGACTGCCGCACATTGCACACGAGACTCCAAGCAGAGACCGTACGTAACTGCAGTCATACGTCACGTGAGATTCGCGAGGATCTCTCCGTACTCGATGGAGTACTGATGTACGAAGAAGAAGGAGAATATAATGATATTCTCCTTCTTCTTCTTTTCCGATTACTTTGCTGCATGTTCATTAGGCCCATTTAAGTCCACTCGAGAACCTAGGCCTCCTCAAAAAGCGCTACCAAAAGCCTTTCAAGGTTCACCCACACTCAACAAGCAGGGTTTACCCACACTCACAACGAGTTCATGAGCGCAGAGCCGGTGCACTAGTGACAGACTCGTTTATCAGCTAGCATGGTGCTCCACTTCCCTCTTCATATCCCTCTGACATCTATAGAAGACAAATGGATATTTGTTTCATCTCTATGTCACATTTCTCGTAAATTAGGAGACGAGTGTTGTCGTTTGAACACACGGCAGTTGTTTTTCTGTTTTATGTATTGGTCGCTTTGTAGGTTTCCAGCACGTCAGTTCAGCGTTCGACTCGGAGACGTGGACCTGGGGCGAGATGATGAGCCTTCACGGCCGGTCACGTTGCGTGTGACGGCTGTACGGGCCCACGAGCAGTTCTCCAGGGTCGGCTTCTACAACGATATGGCTGTACTAGTTCTAGCTGGTGAGTTTTTGTCCATTTCATTGTATGTAATGCCAATAAAAGATGTCACGGAGGTTTTGCCCATACTCTCCAAGCTCGGTCGGGGGGTTGGCGAACGCAGTGCCGGTTACCCTAGCTCTAGTGATGCTGCTCCCCATCACTAGTCTGTGAAATTTGGGTTCAGCATATTCGGATAGATCCCCCATCTTTTGGAAAGCCTTGTAAAATTGATAGCAGGGTGCACCACGTGCAAGTGAGGTTGGCAGTTGGGAGAAAGTGATGATATATTAAGAAGACCCCTTACCTACTTACCAGCTGTCTTACGTTTACTTCAAATCTTATTAGATTCTTTATCATCAGCCTATTCAAGTACATGATCAAAGGCCTCATGATAGAAAGCACTAGACAAATGTCAGCATGCATTTCTTGAAGGGTTTGCGAGATTTTTTTTTAATTGACGACTTATGGAACAAAAGTTGTTATTAAAATGATCTCAATTCATGTCTAAAAGAGCGGAGTTATTTTTCAAATAATCCTGTACAATTCAGGTGCAGTACTGTGCCATAGAATCGAATGCATAAAACATATTTATAATCTGTGCTCAATTACGTACGTCACGTTTCATTTTTGTACACATATCATACAATTTTTTACATCGCTAGCAGAATTCGGACTCGCAAAAGCTTTGAAGAATTATTAGCTTTTCAGACTATCAAATCGCAAACATTATGTTATTTTTTTTTGGACGTGACGAATGACGAGTCTTGTTGCCGGACTCGCTCCTAAGGATTGTAAAGAGGTTTTCAAGGACGTCGCCACGATAAAAAAAAAATTTTCTGCATTTTGGTGAAAAACTTGATTGCAGTCCACCTGATGGTAAGGGGCTACTAAAGCCCATGGACACCTGCAAACAATTTCAACCGAAGGATGTCACAGATGCGTTGTCAAGCCCGGAGGGCTGAGACGGAATGTCCGTAATAATGATAGCTCTCAATACAACAGTAGTTGACCTGCTGTTTTGTGATAGAAATGGGTTAGAGTGTGATATCTACCCAGACGACTCCCCTTTTCCTAGACTTTTATACTCCTAAGCAGAGTCCGAGAGTCTACCGCCAGTCTCTATATGACAGAAGGGGTACCTGCTTAATTTCTTTCGCCGGTTTATCGTCATAGCTAGCTCATTACGAAATGGTGGAATTAGTAAAACTTATATTTCCTTATATTGCAGAAAACGTACAGAAATCAAAATACGTGATACCGATCTGCCTGCCCCACGGCGAGCTGTCGCGGCAGCAGTTCGACGGCGCCATGGCGACGGTGGTGGGGTGGGGCACCACGCGCTACGGCGGCGGTGAGCTCGCGCCAGCTGGAGGCGCGCCTGCCCGTGTGGCGCAACGAGGACTGCGACCGCGCCTACTTCCAGCCCATCACCGACACGTTCCTGTGCGCCGGGTACGCCAGAGGCGGGGTGGACGCTTGTCAGGTGAGGAGACAAAACTTACGCCTGTAGCACCTATAGAGATTGGCATTGGCGATACTCTTATCGGAAGGACAGGTTGTTGCTATTTTACAATTGGAGCACCCACTTTTGACAAGTCTAGTTCTTTGTGGTCGCCACTCTTCTGATACTGCACTTAATATGTAAAGATGTTAAACAAATTTACGACAGTTGATTTCTGCAACTCTCCATATTGAGTGTACAATGGCTGACAGAAGTGGTACAATACTTTAACTCCGACAATCACAAATAAAAGATTGACCTCCGACGGTGGAAAAGCCTGATCACTTAGGGTACTTGTGGAGTTTGGGTAAGGAAAAAAGGTGAAGAACGTACGTGGAAGAGCCAAGTGACGACCGACTCGACCGGAGTAGTACCACGGCCCCGCAGAATAACAGCGTAAAGTAGAGACATCTTTTGCTTCTGCGTTTCGTTCGGTGAGTGAGGTAACCGGTGGCCTTTTCCTCCTTCCAATCCCTCTTCCATCATCCCATCATTCTCTAAATATGTTTAAACGCCGGCCACGCACCTGGATCTCCTCTGATGTTGCAGATGTACGTGGCCGTAGGTAATCACTTACCAATAAAAAACCTCGCTAACTCAATAATCGCAACGAAGTGTAAGATAAAGTTCCTGATCCCGATCTACCGAAAAATTTGAATATTATAGGGAAATGTGCATTAATCACTATCACCTAGATGCAGCTGTTAGCTGTGCCACGTTAATTGGTCGGCACTGCCGGGGAAGTACCATGTACTGACAGAATACCAGTGTACAGAGTCAGTATCATAACGCCACGACACCATTTAGAGTGTGGTGGATTGGCGCAACCGGTGATCCAATTACTGACAACAAAGTATTTCAACTTAGTCATCAAAGGTGACAAGTGACCTAAATCTTGATTTTACGTTTAGGACATTTGAATGTCGTTAGGGTCAACACATTTTTAGAATTCCCTACAGAGCCCTATTATTAAGCCTACGCTGTATGTCGGTCCGTCTGTCTGTCCTACCTTTAGCGGTTGAAATTTTCACAGCACATGTGTTAGGGCGGATAGCCTAAAAAATAATAAAACTTATAAGAAACCCGTTTTTCTACATTTGATTGATTATAGTGCAAATTATAAAATAAAACCATAAATGATATAAACCTGCCAAGAGTGAGTCGGGCGTGTATTGTAACACGTTCTAAATTATTTAGAAGGTCATTGATCTCCAGTTACCCGGAGAGTCGGCCAGGAGATCATCATCATCATTATAATATTAATGTTCCCTTTTGCTCATTTCAGGGCGACTCAGGTGGACCGCTGATGCTGCTAGCAAACGGTCGCTGGACACAAATAGGAGTTGTTTCGTTCGGAAACAAATGCGGCGAGCCCGGATACCCGGGAGTTTATACAAGAGTCACACGTTATTTGTCATGGCTGCAACAAAATTTAACTTGAAGCATACTTGTAGTTCGCCGTTATTGAGGGCGCTACTGTGTCATTTAGTCTGAGACAGATTAAAAATATATGCATGTATGTGGAGGGTTTCTTCGAAATCTGGTACGGCAGCCATAATTTAGTTTTATTGTTCACAATATTTTACAAACACCGAATGAAGTTATTTCATATTTTGTTTCATTACGAGCTTCTCAGCCCATATTACATATTATATAGAACACAGAAACAAATAATTGTTTAAATGATACACAGGTTCAGAAATATACATATCTAATTTATTTCAAGTCCACATTCGGTGGAAGGTTTCACATAACATATAACACATAACATAAATTACATTTTCATAATTGTTATTATTTTTTTTAATAAAAAGGCGTGTATATATTGAAAACTATGTACATGGGCCTTTTACTTTTTTTTTTCATAGAATCTTACATTGAAATTCGTTTTCAGAAAAAAAAATTTGATAACAGGCTTAAACAATTTATAAACAATTAAAAATCATCAACCGCACGGGTGCAGCAGTACACCCATTACATTTCAAGTCTCTATCTTATTCCGTAGTCGAGCTGAAAATAGTGGAAAAAAACTGCTAAACGATTTCTCGTACATAATATAAAGATTTTTTTATAACTCTGATTACCGATGTACCAAATAGTGTATTTGTAGTATTTACCACATAACTCAAGTTTATTTTATTAAAGTTTTGTTTAAATTAAAATAAAAAATATGATTACATATTGGAAGTATTATAAATTACTAACCGGTACTCAATTAGTTAAAAAAAAAATTTTAATCGCCTAAACAGTTACCTACATTTGTTAGCATATTTCGATAATAAAATATTAAAATGTTTATCGATCGCTCGAAAAGAAATACATTCACCGACTGCTACACAAGCTTTTATTTATATTAATTGTAATTTTTTAATCTATTTTCGTCTAATATTGTAAATATATTAATAAGCAATTTCAATATTTGTTTCATTTAGATGAGTAAATCGCTCAGTATCATAATCATTTCAGCCTATCACAAATCCACTGCGATTTATAGGCCTCAACTATAATAATGGATACTAGAAAGCCGCCAAGTACATTCCTGAGCCACCTTCATCCGTCAACTTTCAAGAAAACTGCACAGGTTGTCCAACACTGCGTTTGCTACTACTTGGTTGCCTCTCTAGAACTAATTTTTCCCAGAGATTATCGAATTATCGGTCAATTCAGTTCAGTGTGAAACCGGTCAATTGCCGTGCTAATTCATTGTGTTAATCCTTTGAGTTATGATGGTAACTTTGGATCTAATGCTGGTGTCCTCGTTTCGGAATTTATGTTATAAACAATCGTCGACCTTAGTCGTCTTCACAGGTCCTACGCGCTCGCTGACATGGTCTGCAGTGAAGAAGATCACTAGAATTGATTTAATTATAGTACCACTAGCGTTGGATGCGCGTGAATTCCTACTACTGTACTCGCAATTACGGTCGGTAAGATGATTTTTCACGCGGATACTTCATGGGATGGGTCATGCGGATCACTGTGCCTTTGAAGTAGATCTGGCGGTCTCGTACAGTGTAGGTTACCGTATCGTTTCGGGTTTTATTGTAATTGGCGATCATGGAAATGCGCATGCTGGGCTTCGAGAAGGTTTCTTGTACTAGTATTACGTCGATATTGTGTTTGCATAAGGTATTAACTATTTCATCTTTTGCGTCTTTTGTTTTTTTTTTTATAGAAGAAGGGGCAAACGAGCGTGCGGCTCACCTAATGGTAAGTGATCACCGACGCCCACGAACATCCACAACACCAGAGGAGCTACAGATGCGCTGCCGGCCTTTATTACCGGCGTCTTAAGGCCTTCTGCGCAGCACGTGACAGTCAGAGAGCACTGCTCTTACTGCTGAATTTTCAATAGGAAAGATTAACAATATTAGTGATAGACGCTTTTCGGCGCCATGGAACGACCAGGTCGCGTGAATTACGTGGTGACGTCCATCGTCTTCGATAGTGTAAATATCACTGAAACTTACATCGATATTGGGCTGGCGTGCGGAAGTCGTCCGTGTTACTAATGTACACGGATTCCTTGTTGGGTTATCTGGGCTTACCTAGTCGTCGAGATATGTCGTTCCAGTGGCCTTTATCCAAAAGCATAATTGGGAGTGGCGGATTGGGCGCGCGGGTCTCCGAATTCGACAACCTTTCAAAAAAATCATACCGGATTTTATTGGCGCTTTCTTGAAGATGTTTTAGAGAGAATTTAAATAAGCTTATGATAATTTATTTATATTTTACCAAATTATAGTGTAATATTTCAACATCTGCTATTAAAGACAAAACCTTTTTTTTTATTTAATTTAGGCATTTAGCTTAAAGTCTTATGAACGTCAAAATCAACACCGGTTCGCAAAATAAAACCTTCTCAGAGGCGAACGTGCAAGAAACTCAGGAGTCTTTTTTAACGCAATATTACAATGAAATTTATAATTTACATTAAAATTACTACAATGTAATGTATGTATGTTAATATTTATAACACTTTAGTATTTTTTAAATGTCTATTTTAACAATATATGGTTACTGACCAGGGTACTTTCAAATGAAGAGTTACTATTAAAAATGGATGTGATTTTTGATGCGGAAATGAATAAGAAATGAAGTTTCTCTGCCCGTGTGTAAAACGGACACAAAAAGCTAACGTTAGCTAGTTTGAGAAAAGCAGGTTTTTGGAAATTCCGTAAAGTTTAAATGCATTGGCAATAAAAGTCGATAATTCATTAGAGTATATTTTATTATGTTATAATATGAACAGTGACAGTCACTAAAAAAAACAGTACATTTAATGTATAATCTATGGACATACGCAGTACCAAATCCTGGTACATGACAGTACCGTAGTGTGTCAGTATGACAGTGTCACTCTAAGTGGTGTAATTTTTTTTACATGTTGTATTAGTTATAAATAAATAACATTACACGTTTAACTGTAGTGTTTAAAAGTGAATATTTTTACATTGATATATAGTATTGTTCCTAAGTGTATATAATAACGTTTTACGTCCTTATGTTAACTCAATAAGCTTGTAAAATAGTCATAATGAAGTACTCAACTTCTCCGACCCCAAACTATCCCAGGAGTACTTCTCCACTACCAGCACCAGCAAACTACCAACCAACTACCGCCAGTGCTGCCGTTAAGCGTTATAAATATTTGCGGAGACTATACAAATTCAATCAGATGGACTTTGAGTTCGCAGCCTGGCAAATGGTTTATTTATTTATTTCGCCACAAAAAGTGTTTAGAAACTTTAACTACAGAAAACGTAAGTTCCAAAGACCATTAAAATTTTAACATAGGATTAGAATTACAACAAACTGTTTTGATAGATAAGAAGCCTTAGTCTAAAGTAGAGCCACAACTACAACACAACTTGATATAAACCTGGGTCGAAAGTGATATTTTGCTAAATAACATTATTTTACAACAACCTTTTGGTCATGATTTCCTTCATGTATAATCTATGAGTACAGAATAGTATTACTAATATAATTGTTGTGTGGATTTAGTATGGATTCCATTCTGGCCATAATTTATGGTATGAATCCTATTCCGGCGGGTCCTGGTATTGACCAGGATTAAAAGTATCAGTTTTATTTTCGTACTGCAAATCTTTTTCCAATTGGTCAAGTATTTTATACATAAATATCTTATATTGATCAATTCTGCAAATTATTCAGGATAAAACAACTACAAGCAGTGGAAACTACATCTAAATTGGTCCAGTAATTTTTGTCCGATGTCTAAATAAACTGAAAAACTGTCAACCGACACCATTTAAAAAATATTTATTACCAAAAAGGTTTTTTTAAATATCTTCAACATGCAGACAGCTTTTTTATAATAGCCAAAAAAATTATACAGAATAATTTTATTTAACATGTAGAGATAACAGTTGATTGTTGATTGATGCTGTTGATTCTATTATTTCAAATTATCAAACTTAATATATTTATCTGTAAGGTAATCAAAGAACAAACTTTTGTTTCAGATACCAAGTCACAGTTTGCAAGGGATGATCCTGCATTTCTGGTATTACTCTGTGTATGGCTATTTTGTAAGTAGTACTTTTTAGTAATTACAAATTATGTATTAAAACTATGTCCATGTTGAAACAATTCAAATTCTCTTGTTACCGCAAGAATGTTTAAATGATTTACAATTGGCAGAATTCTATCAAAAGAATCATGAGTTCTGAGACATCATAATCTCACATGGGATTATTTGCATGAACTACAAATAATTAATCTAGGTCTGGGTGTTTGTCCATGTGGAATGTATGTAATATGTAAACTACCTCCTCGACACATGACGGTAACATCTTAAAAAAATAAAAGAACATTTAAGATACGTAAACCTTTCTCTTTCAGTATCCTCAGTATGCTTTGCATTAGCAATTGGTCTGACCTGGAGTCAGCTAGCGCTGTTTGTGCTGTTCGTGGTCTTTGTAGACTTTATTGGTGCTGGAATACTTGTGTCCACTATATTCTGGTAAGTGGACTTAGTAGTAGAGAAGTGGAATAGGCTAAGAATCAGACACTAAACATCTTAGATGCTGCTGGATTGAGTTATTCTTTTAAATAAAATATTTAAAAATTAAATTTTTAGATTAGTGGTAGAAATCGATAAGAGTGTGCTTCCTACTTAGACGGTTTCTAGGCAGAGAAGAAGCCTATCTCCTAGTAAATAATTGGATATGTTACATTTTAAATGGTTATTCAGTCATTTATCGGAGACCATAAGTTTTAAGTGGTACTTTCTTACTCTTCACAGCCGACTCGGTGGACGGAGTCCTCTTTAGTACTCTCTAATAATCTCGAGTAAGTATTTATATTAATCTTTGGGGGAGGCCTATGTTCAGCAGTGGACTTCTGATAGGCTGAAATGATGATGATGATGATGAAGTATTTAGGATCACGTGATGGTGACGGCGCTCATTATAATTTCTTAGTACAATTTCTCAATTTCATTTATTACAGGTACCTGATAAACAAGTATCTCCGACGCGATCCTGCTGCAGCTGATGTGGAGTGGGGCTACACGTTCGACGTCCATATCAACGCGTTCTTCCCGCCGCTGTCTCTACTGCATTGTTTCCAGATCATTCTATTTAACAGTAAGCTTACCACTCCAGAAGCCCTGGGTAGAGAGAGCGTGAAACTCGTTCTAATACCGTGGACCTGAGTGTCAAAGCCAGTGTAACGGGGATTATATCATCTCTATCTCCTAAATAAACGAGCAAGTTTTTTTTTTAACGAAGGTTAACTAGCAAGTGGTGGAGCTGCAGGTGCGTTGCCGGCCTTTAAGGACATTTGGGAGATCGGAGACAGAATGAGGAGGAGGGGAACGGGGAAGTGGCCCTCGGGTTACCATACTCATCGAACGCAGAAGCACAAGACGGCTCTACTTGAGGCCGATATTCAGCAAAGTCGTGGTACTATCGCGGTCGAGCCGGCCCATTCGAGCACCAACTAAAGCCGCCGCTTGGCTTTAACCGGACCGTGCCATCGATCCTGTCTAGAGTCTTTTCCATTACACAACTGTAGCGATTCACATATTTATTAGATAATCTATTTAGTACATTTATTATGACATCTATTTACTATTACCAAAAACTCACAAACAGCTGTCTTACGTCACTCGGCCGTTGACCTGCGAAAGGACCAGTCTTGGTCTAGCTGTCCGACGCGGCGCACGTACCGCTGCTTTGTCGTACTTGCTACGGTGCTAACAATAATTTTCATAAACTCCGTATTATTTTAAGACTGTATTTGTTTGACTTTGACGCTTTTTTCTACCGCCTTCTATATTTATGATTGTGTGCGACTGTTGTAGTGTGACAATATAACTGTTGAAAACTGTTGCGAGTGGTTTATTTCGCCAAGGGATGGCATACGCGTGTATATATACATACATCACCTACCACACACACATACAACATGTTCACGCTCACAGTTCCCACCGCCGGCACGGTTTGGCAGTATTAACTGAAGGATCTCGTCATTTTCAGATCTTCTCATGGAGGGTGGGTTCATTTCGTGTTTTGTTGCGAACACGTTTTGGCTGGCGTCGATCGTCTATTATCTGTACATAACATTTTTAGGTTATACCAGTGAGTATCAATTTCATAATGTTACTTTCAGATCAGCTGGCCATCGAGACGGTTCATTGATTTATTTGATGGTGCGGAGGGCACGCATGCGAGGGGAAGTGATTGGTTCGTTAGCGTCCACGCTAATGTCAAATTTGAGATGTAGTGACGACCTGCGCAGTGTTACGGGAAGTCGATGGATGCAGGTGGCTCGGGACCGAGCTTTGTGGCGGTCTTTTTAGGAGGCCTCTGTTCAGCAGTGGACTTGTGATAGGCTGAAATGATGATGATGACTCTTTATTGGCCTGTAAATAGTCCACTGCTGCACGTAGGCTGCTTCTTATAGGATTTGCCATCGCAGTACCAGACATCCGCAGTACAGACGCCGCTACCGAACAACGTTCTGGTAGATGTTTCTGCGAGATGGTTATTCCGCCATTGGAGGCCGTGAGATTTTCTTTAGGCTCCGCCGACCGCGGCGACAAACGATCTTGCAGTCTAGCACCGGATGCCTAGCGGCTACTGCGACCCAGGTACATCTGGTGCGTTGTCACCCCCGAAGACTAAGATGAAATGCCTCCCGGCCTGGAATTATACTAGCTTCGTATACCTTTCGAACCTGAACGCCCCAACGGCTTTTAGCAGTTTTGGAGCTGGGAATACTTGTTGGCGGATTTCTCAAGTTTAATATTTCTTTGATGATTCTTGTACATGCGGATTTCCTTACGATGTATTTGTTCACCGAAGAACACATGGTGAATGAAGTTAAAAATGTTAGTGACCCAGAGTCAAACCCTGTCTTACCTACTATGTACTTAATGTCATAGTGTTTTTTCTTTCAGATCTGCCCATGCTGCAGAATGCGCGCGCGTTCCTCCTACCTCTCCCCATACTCGTTCTCGCCTACTTCGGAACGTTAATAGCCAACTGGAACCTCAGTCTAATGCTGATGGATTTCTATCATTATAGATTACTTTAACCCTATACGTGTTCGTGTAAATTGATTTCAAACGGTGGCAATCAGCGTGGTGAAGTTCTACCGTCACGCATACAGATTATAAATTTCCCAAGTGGTAGACGGACTGAAGACAATGAAATTATTGTTTTCTTTTTCTTTAAGTGTCATTATAACAAGACTGCATATAAATAACCTTTTTTTTTAAATATTGATACATGGCACTGTACTGTATTTGTATTTAACTACCCACTAATGGATAGATACAAGGATGAATATACTATCTGTTTCTCCGAATGCCAGGCACCAGCATCCTGCTAGTCAACAATGAGGGACATTATATGTAAGCCTACTACTGGTTATAAGCCTTTCCAATAAAATAGATACTTTGTACGTGGTAGAGCCAAGCGGCGGCTCGTGCTGCTCCTCAAATGATCCATCCCGACCGGGGCAGTATTACTGTCTCGCAGAATACCGACGTGAAGTAGAGGCATCTTGTGCTTCTGCGTCTCGTTCTGTTAGTGAGGTAACCGGAGGCCTACTGCCGCTCCCCCTCCGCCCTCCTCAACCTCTCCCCATCACCAAATATCTTAAAATGTTGGCAAGGCAACTGCAACTCCTCGGGTGTTGCAGATGCACGTGGGCGACGGTTATCACTTACCACCAGGTGAGCCGCTTGCTTGTTTGTCCCATAAAAAAAAAAGACGGCGAGGTTTGCAGGTTCTATTGGTGTTCCATTACCAATCAGCTAATGTATGATTTCTTTTATCGAATATATATTTATTGTAATAATTTTAAAGTTAAAAAAAACTTAACATCAAAATCACTTGTCAAAGTATTTTCTTTTTAAATCCTTGAAATAACGATATTGAAGAATGATATTGTCTAATATGATTCGGTTATTGGCGAAATCACTGGAGTAACATTGGAGTCATTTGTTAATAAAAAAAATACATTATAACTGTTTGTACTAAATATACCTCATCCAAACAAATGAAACGAAAAGATGGATCCATCATGAGACCGAATGCACAATATACAATACCGTATCATGTATTGTAATGTCCGCTGAATTACAAACTACATTTACAAAGATTGAAATCGACTGTCCAAGATTTCATTACGAACTTTTCTACAATCAAATATAACCTTGTCAAAGTATGATTTGTTTGTGACAAAATGTCAGAGACTAGTGGTCAATTCAATTCATTTGAAAATAAGATTTCTAATTTTCGAGAGCCTAATATTTATCCTCTAAGTAATGAAATTTCTTTTTAAAAAGTGTGACATCGTGATTATTGTACCAGCGCCGAATAAACTATGTTAAAGTTAAGCAATAATATTGTAACTATTTCAAACTAAAAATGGCCGTGTTATTATGTATTCAATTAATTTTAATAAATAAAATGTTATTTGGAAATTGACTTTTTCGTATCATTTTTATTGCACACATAAAACACTTTTCCATGATGTAATAATTTAATTAAATAAGATTACAGAACTTCCTAAAAAGGCTTAAATACATTATCTAATCATCGTCGAGGACAATGACTTCATCAGAAGATATGGGTTTAGGTCCCTTGCTCTCGCTAAACGGCAAGGTCTTCTTGGCTTCTGGTTTCTTGCTTGGAATAATAAGCGGCTTTGGCACCGATGTCTTCGTAATCGTCAGCGATGAAGGTAACCTGCCTATTGATGCGTTTATCTCCTGGGAAACTTTCTTGGGCGCTGGCAAGAGCTTCTGGCGTTCAGCGAGCTTCTCCTGCAAGGTCTTACCAGGACTCACTTGCTGATGTGGCATCGGAGGTTTTGTATGAATGGCAGCGTTCACTGTTGAAGCGCTAGACATGTGCGCCTGCGCCGGTTGTGAACTGTGGCCGCTGGTGTGAGACGATGTATGTGGCACGCCGAAGGTGGACATATTTGCCGTCATTGATGGGGGTAAAGTGGGCAGCACTGTCCCCATGCTCGGAGCCAAGGGCGTTGACACAGATTTCTGTAGACTAGTTATCACGGGAGTCTGAACGGATTTTGTCGACGACGGCAGTGACGACGTGGTAAATGACTTGGACGTTTTCATTGCAGCAGTGCTGACCGGTACAGGTCTGCTGCTGCTTGAGGGTTTCGGACCACGCTTTTGCTTTTTCGGGGGCGGTATATTGAAAGGGGGGAAACTTTGTCCCAGGAACTGCCGGTAGAATTCGGCCTGGAAAGAGCTCTGAAGGCTACTCTGTAGAGACGATTGCAGGGAGTTTTGTAATGAAGTATAACCGGCTAGAGCGCTAATATTGCTCAAGTACGATAGTGCCGCAGCTGTTTGTTGGGAGAGTAACTGATCATTTAACATAGGAACGTAGTTCTGGAATGCCGCTGCCATATCGTGCGGCGAGATCTTAGGTAAACCGGAAGCGGATGAGCTCGGTTGTTTGTCAGGCTTCGTTTGGCTCGTTGATGCAGAAGTGGTTTTTATAACTTCAGCAGCTTTGGCAGTTTGCTTCTTCTGCTGTAGCTGGCTCTTATCTAAGCTCGCCATTGTGGCTTGTTGTTTTAGTGTCTGAATTAAGGATTGACAGTATTTCATGCTAAGATCGACTAAATTGGCATTCTCTGCGATAGGTGTGGAGATGACTAATTTGTATGCGTCTATTAAGAGATTTGTAAACTGTTTGGAATTTGGTTGCTTCTGTGCTCTCTGATACGCTCTGTATATATCAAGCATTAGGCTTTTAAGCGTTTGCCGCTCGACGTCGTTACTTTTTAAATCGGCTTGTTGACTGAACTTAAGTAACTGCCCCTTCAGCGACTGAACGCACAGTGAAAATGCCTGTTGCGCAAGTTCCTCCCTATCCGAGTCGCGCAAATACTTCTTATCTGGTTCAGGTATCCTCTGAAGATGCAGACTCAAATCAAGCAACGTTTTGTGATCATCTATCTCCTTTAATATTTCCATTGTAAGCATGACTGACCGATTCATATGGAACGCAAAGCTACCTGCCCTATCCACTTCCGCGGATGGTATCTTCCAAATGTTATTAAAGAAATTTGAGTGTTTCCTTTCACTAAAGAGTCCTCCAAGCTTTTGACCACATCTCAATGTAAAATTTGATAACATGAGATCTCTACATCTTTCTATATCCTTCCCCTTTTTGTAGTAAAAGTGATAATGTGCGAGCCTATAAATGGCTTTATAATGCGGAGGAAAGCGACTTGCGCAATCTTCTAGTGCATCTAAACATGCCGAAACAATCTTCATGATTTCGTCATCTGTTAATGTTTTCGTATCGTTTGATGATTTACTAGTACTGTCGCTATCTCTACTCGAATCGCTACTACTATCTGATGACGATTCGCTAGAGCTCGAGTCTGATGATGAACTGGATGACGAACTACTGGAACTGTCTTCTTTCTTATTACTGACCGCGTCTCTATTTTCAGAAATAGACTTTTCTATTTGATTTACTGTTTCCTTTTCTTCAGCCTTTTCTTGATCGTCAGTATTCTTTGTTGCTTTTTCGGGAATTGGTAATTTTTCTTCGTCTATTTCTTTCGCAGTGACTTTGTCTGTCGCTACAATAGGCGTAGCATCTGTAGTTATAGGGACTTTGTCGCTGGTAGCATTGGGTAAATCCTTAGGTGCCACTCTTTCAGTATCGTAAGATGCCGATCTTCTCACTTTAGCAGCTGCAGCTTCAAGTTTAAATTTTTTAGCTTCATGCGTGTCTTCTTCGCCCGCGTCACTGGCGGATCGTTTAAGGATATTAGCAGCTTGAACTGGTCCCTCTTTTGCATCAATATCACTGTCTTTTTTTATTTTTTTCGTAAAAGGGCCCTTTTGCCACTGATCAATGCACGTTAAAAATATTTTACCAACTGAAGCTGGGATAGGTTTATTTTCATGTTGCTCGATATACTTTAGAATTGAAGCATGTATTCGATAATGAAGTTCTAATACTTCTATACATAAATGTGTAGGTGTATTATAATTTATCTTTAAAGGATATGTTGCATCGGTTTCATGCAAACTTTTAACACCTTGCATGTAAAAATTTAAATAAACTGATGGTGGTTTGTTTCTTTTTTCTGCCACTTTGCCCAACATGTAATAAAGTAACCAAGAATTGTCATTTGTTTTGTCTGTATCATCGCTGCTATTGAGGTCATTCAAAACTGTATTAAAACATTCATACGTAAGATCCAACATGTCCTCCTTTTGCGTTTCCAAAGATTCAAAGTCCTCCATACTTAATGACTCGCTAGCTTGTTTTAATAATCTAGAACAAAAGGAATGGACCGTGTAGACAAAATGTCCATATTCTAACCATAATTCGCAATGCGTTGGGTCCAAATCTAAAGATCGTTTGAAACAACGAATCGTTGATTTTGCATGATTCAGAAATTCCCTTTCATTGTTCAGGTTTTTACAAGAATTTAAAACTCTTTCCAAATTCACAGCTTTCGCGAGGGACATCTGCGCCCATGACTCTAACCTGTCATTATTAAGGATCACATCCAACATATTGAATTTTACCGCCATTTTCCCTTCTTCTTTTTTGAAATAATAATCCCCTAACAAAAAGTATATGTCTTTCATTTTATAAGGCAAAAGTGGGGGGACAGATGGCAATTTATTTTCAACACCCTTGATATATTTTTCCATTTCAGGGAGGTATTTAGATGGATCACATTCCGTTGGTAAAAGTGCGAGAATGCGATGAAACAACTGTTCTACGTCAATCGTAATGCCGGATACTTTGCCCTCCAAAGCCGGCAGTATATGAGGTCTGAATATTTCATATAACTGCTGAGCTCTTTTCCAATCCAAAGAATGCGAAGTGACATTATGATCGATAAGATATTTAAATTTATTCTTCCTACCAGGATGACCAAACAGACAGTATACACATTGTTCCATGTATTGACATACTTGTTCCAAGGATTTGGATAAAGACGGGGATCGTAGACGTGGCACAACTGTATCCAAAATAAAATACAAAAGTTTTCCATCTGAATTACAGCACCAACCCCTGTTTCCTAATTGTTCATGAGCAATGAATAATATCATCAGTGGGTTGGGAACTTCATCACAAGCAACTCTATCATTGTCTGAGATAGTTCTTCCTCTTCCTTGATCTTCCTCTCTTTGCAATATATAGTGCATTATAAGCCAAGGCGCAACAGTACCGAAAGGCATTTCAGTTGCATTTGTCTCTACCTGGTGACCAATAATCCTAATAAGATTTTCTAGAACTTGACTTAGATCCTTTTGGGAGATAGCCTCCAGGCAAGTCAACCCTTCTATGCTCAGTATATGTTCCATACAAGAAAGTACTTTTACAACAGCTAAAGTCCATTTCTCATAATCTTTAGATCCAGATGTAAATCTAAAATAATGTTTCAAAGCTTCATGCAAACATGTCAACGACCATTTAAAACAGGAGTCAACTTTATCCAAAGCCCAGCAAGTATCTAATATAATGGATAATTGGACAGCAAAATCTAAAGACATTTCCTCCTCTTGTGTGCGTGCCATATCTTTACAATGTTCAAATGAATCTATCACAATGGTCAATACTTCTTCATAATTGCCCTTTTCATAAAGTTCCATAACAGTTGCGAGCTTTTTGTTCCTCTCCAAAAAATTAATATACTCTGAAATTTCAGCTTCATTTATGAGAGGTTTGAATGTAAAATTAGTAACATTCAAACTGTATTTATCATGGTGTTCACCCATTGCTTCAAATTCACACAAAAGTTGGTATAGGCAGTCAAGAGCAAACTCCTCACATTTATTAAGTATATGAATGTGAAGTTTTATCCAAAGTTGTCTTAGTGTGTATTCTAAACAATGTGTGCTAGTGAAAATATGAGGTTTTAAAGTCAGCATCACTCCAATTGTTTCAATTGTTCCTAACTCATGGGCTGTCTTCTCATCTGCACTAAGATTAAGTTTTGCATTTACTGATATTTCTTCTGCTAGAATATTAGTTGCTGTGTAATGTAGTAGTTCTGGATGACTATCATCAGAGCATGATGGTATATCAATGTGAGTATTGTAACATTTATTTGCCTCAACATAAGTACTCCGCAAACATTCTGGCCAATTTATATTCCACTTTTTAGCCAGAACGTTCAGATAATCTTTCAAAATATCTATGATGTCTCTTTTAGTTTCTTTATATTTATTGATAAATTCCTTGACATCCTTCTGCTCACTCTCAGTTCCAAAATATTGATCTTCAATTTTAATTTCCGATTTGTCTTTTTCTTCAAATAACTTATCTAAGTCTGCTGTATCTGGTGATGTTTCTTTTTCTTTGTTTTCTTTTTTCTGTATCATTTCAGGAGCTAATGCTATGGGCACCATTCTTCTCAATGTGTCATAAATATTATCATCATAGCGATCTTGTTTGTTGGTAGGTTTCTTGCGACCAGAACGCCGTTTATTACACCATTCCCATTGTTGTAAAAAGCTAAGTGCACTACCTCGTCGACGGACTGGTGCTTTCTTTTGTGCTTTTGGCTCTACTGTACTTTCAGCTGCAGATTCAGTTGCAACAATTTCTACATCACTTTCAACTTTTTCTGTATCTGTAACTTGTTTATCAGAGAGTTCATTATTTTCGTTTTCAGATACAATCTCTGTGTTTTTCTCACTGTCTGTGATATTCTCGTCTGCTTTACTTTCTGATGTTTCAATCTCTTTGAGTTCGGTTTCACAGACTTCCATTTTTTCTTCAATTTCAGCTTTTTCAAAAACTAATTCTAAAAGCATGCATGACTAAAGTAGTTTTCTGTCATGTACTTATGCATATGTACAAGCGAATCACCAACAGCATTCCAAGTCAATTTAGTAATAGGTTTTCTTAACTTTAAATTAGGTAACACATATTTAAATTGCTCAGCTTTCTGTTGTCCTATAAATATTTCATGGATTTCATCAGCTTCTTTCAGGAACTTCAAACCTTTTTCCTCATCAAATGGTTCATCATCCTCTTCTACCCATTTATACATAGGGTCAATGTACTCCATGTAATCTCTAATGTATCGAAACTCTTTGTAAATGTGTTTGCGATAAACCAGGCCTCTCATATAACCTGCATCAAGCTGAAGAGCATCATATATGGTAGTAATACATTCCTCTTTGTAATCTAATCCTAGCAGTAGTGTTACTATTTTGTCAATACAAGGCCAATGTTTAGGGTTACAGTCGACACCACGTTGGAAAGCATAGAGAGCAGTTTCATAACGCTTAGCACGGATACAGACTAGTCCCATGCGATGCCAAAGAGTAACATCTGTATCATCTAATTCTGAAGCTGCAATATATGATTCTATTGCAGCATCTACATCATCGGCTGCACTCAGCATTGAAGCAAGATTTTTGTAACATAAATATTTTAAATTGAAAAGGGGCCCAGATATTTTCTCACCTGGAGCGGGCTTTTTTACATTGTATAACAATTCCGTGTCGAGCAAATCTTTTAAAAGCTGTGTGGCATCTGGCAAGTTACCTTTTCTTTGTAAATCAAGAGCTTTAGCATATTGTTGTAGGGCAATCTGTTCAAGAGCTTCTTTCGTCACCTCCTCTTCTGACCCACTTTCTTCTTCCGACTCATCGTTCAAAGCGGATATTTTGATCATTGTTTTTTGTTAACTTCCGTGATTATTATATTTTCAACATAGTAAGTAATAAAATATCGTATATAAACAAATCACCGGACCGGATATTTTATGTTGACATTTACATTTGTTGTTATTTTTTTTAACTGTCTTACGGAGGTTTGTTCCGAGTTATACAGCCAAACCAACTCTATTTTTACCTATAGTATTCAGGTGCTAATTTTTTTAACGAAATTGTAGAAATTTCAACAGGGTTCTGCTATATTTTATATATAGCGCAAATAATATAGCATGACATCTGCTATATTATAAGCTAAGCAACGGCATCTCTTGGTCATCTAAGGAACAAAACGTGACGCTGGACAAAATTTCGAGAATCGTTTTACTATTACACATGGTGTTATTAATGACATACAATTTTTCTAGATCAATTAATACCGAAATCAATATGGTTTTATAGGGGTTGTTCTTGTTCTACACAACCGCTGCTTGTGTAGAGCTGGTTAAGCATATATTTGAGGCCACGGAGAGTGCACTGGGTGCCTTGGGTGTCTTTAGCAAGTCTTTCGATTGTGCGCACCATGAAACACTATGGCATTAGAAGTTTTTGACCCCACTACATAAGAAGTACAGCACTTCAACTTATTAGCTCGTATTTATGTAATCGAATTTAAAAGTTGTAATCGTCGGTGTGATTTCTTCTTAGTTGAAGATTATCGGCCCGTTTCTTTTGCTTATTTACATTAATGACTCACTTTAATGAAAAGGGGATAAACATGATTAAGTATTATTTCCTGATGACTTTATTAATTTATTTAAATCAAACTTGTTACACAAAATGAGGTGAATAAAGCAATCTCAAAAATAGTTCATTGGTTCCAAATACTTACAATTTGCTTTTAAAAGGCAATAAAAGTAAATGTATAAAATTCTCCACACCTAATATAAAACAATGGGGTGTAAATGGTGTAAATGTGGATACCCGTGATTTTCGTATAAATACAATATAACTTACTAATATTGAAACAGCATAGTTTACAATAGCAAAATATAATAATATGGTAGTTTGCTATGGGTACATGTAGCTGAAGTAGAAGTAAGCAAATGAGTAAGTACTCTGTCTCTCGTTAGAAAAGAGAATAATTAGACTTTTGTATTGTTAGCCTGTGATAATAGTATATTTTGTAAACTCTATAAATGTACTCTATAGTATAATCACAGAGTATATCATAATATAATGTTCTGTGCATGCATGTGCATGTCAAAAATATCAAGTCAAAGTCATAGTCACAGAGTTTATTGATATAAGGTTATGTGATATGATCAACGTCTAAATAATAACATAAGAAATAATTCTGAAATGATATCTCACAACTCAATTTTAAAAAGGGCATGGCCAATGTTATTACAATGCGCTGAAGCTCATCGAAAACCTCGTTGGGTTCCAGTAGCGAAAAGCAAAATATATCGTATCCCAAAGCGACCTGTTATTAGCGAAGAAGAACGTTTAGAACTTTTGAGAATTAATAACAATTATAAAACTCAAATGCGTGCTGTAAGACGCTTTTACCATGAAGAAATGATAAAGGAAAAATCCACTCTTGAAAGCGCTAGTTCGGAAATGTCACAACGATTGGAAGCAGATGAGTGGGAGCGCTGTGTGCAACTCAACGAGAAATGGAACGCTGATGTGGCTGCGAAGCGAGAAGAGAGAAGGAAAATTGAATTAGAAGAAATGGAGGAGTACGCGCTTGCTCGAATTGAAGCCAAGGAGAAAGAGCTGAAAGAAAGAATTACGAAGGCAACGGAAAAAATTAAACAGCAAAAGGTATTTATTTATTTTTTAATAATTATAACTTTAAAAACTTTGTGAAACTACATATGACTAGTTCGTTGATATTGACGCATTTTGTCGAATTAGGGTATCTGTATTCAATATGTGCATTTAGGGTTAGGGACTTTGCATTGGGTGAAAAACGAGCTGACATTCCATCTGGTGGTAAGTAGCTATTGCAACCCATAGACACCTGCAAACAACTTGAATCTAAGGTTACAGATTCATTATCACTCTTGCAGACTAAGATGAAATTCCTCACTGCCTGTAATTATATTGGCTCTCTATACCATTCACATGGGAACAAAACAGTTATTACACTACAGCTTTGTGGCAGAAACAGGATATGCGGCTGGTATCTACTCAGAGACTTCTAGGCAAAGCAGCCTGCTACCTAGGATACTGCAGTAGTAGACTATCTCTGTATTAATATTAATATTCCAGCACATTCATTTTCACATCAAATATAATTGAAAATAATTATTGCCTTTATTTTACCTTCTAAATGACTTTAAAATGAAACTATTATTTAAAGATATTATAGCGTTTAATAACTTTGTTATTATTTTGTGCTTAATACCACCAGAAAAAAGAGGACAAGTAGTCATTGGTGGGACAGAAGTGTATGACATTCTGATGTCCTGTTCATACTTTATATATTTCATACACATTAAATTTCATTAATCTATCTCTGTCTACTGGTGGCTCTACCGCATGATTTGTGTTCCAAAGGACATATGTAACAATCTGGCATTCTTCTTCCACCTAGTACTGTTGTAAGAGGTGACACAGGTAAAAGCCATGTATATTTCATGGGAATCTCCAAGAGTGAACCCCTGGAGAATGTGCCATGGGTCAGTGGGTTTGGAAGCCTGTTAGGCTATACTGAGTTATTCAATGAAAATCCGTTAACTGTGATGTTGATGTTGATGTGTGAATGCTACATCACATACAGATTTTTTAAATTGAAGAAAAGGTGACAAGCAAGCTAACAGTCCATCTGATGTTAAGTAGTAGTCATACAACCCATAGACTCCGGCAAACACGACATTCACAGAAGGTTACGGATGAGTTGTGGCCCCTGAGGACTAAGACAAAATACCTCATAGCTTGTTATTATACTGGCTCATTTACCTTTCAAACTAGAAGACAACCGTGATTGCACTGATTGGCAACAGAATTAACTAAGAGTGTTCTACCTGGGTAGAGTGTATGGGTATACAACTCCTAAGTAGAGAAGGAGTTTACAGAATAGTAAATACTATATTGTTAATTTAAATATTACAGGAACTGAGCACTGCATTCATCACACCTGAGAAACTAGATGAGGCGATAGACCACGCTTTGGCTAATATTACCGATTACAATTTTGCAATTGACCTGGAAGGTGAGCAGTACCACGGTAGGGAGACCCCAATACCAAGTAAAGAACAGAAACAGAAGGCTGTAAGGAACAATTGAGTTTGAGACCATTCGTCTTTGAAAGTGTATGAATAGTTAGTTATTTAAGTATTAATTAGTAATAAAAATTATGAAATCATATCTTTTTTTATTTACGTCTATTCTTCAAAAACAAAATCTTACATCACTATACCCATACTGCGGTGGTCGGAGGTCTTTGTATTACATTGATTTAGTAATTTCAACTTACTTTAAGGTAATATCAGAGTTTATTTGGGACAATGTAACAGATTGTAGGCCTATCACCATCTTAGTACCAAGATTGTTATATGAACCAATGAGTTGTTTGAAACTCCTTACAGGGGATGGTACTTGAGTCTCCTGATATGGAAGCAGATAACCCTGAACCACTCTGCTATTGTGATGCATCTGTGCTTACTACTCTAAATTGAAGAAATAACTGCACTGCAAATATAAAGAAAATAAACCAATGAATAAATATTTTCATTTAGAGTTTTATTTTGTACACTAGACGGCCATGTCAGTGAATAAGGTCTGCCAGTCAGGCACAATGTTCAGTTTGTGCTGCAGTGGTCCCAGCGCAATCAGATTAGCTGATCGAGAGTTGTGGTCCACGGCTACGGAAACGGCCTCCTGGTGGAATGCAGCCTTTGTGCCAGGGCATACCTGAACGCATGAAACATTGTTACATTATTTGTAAATATCTCAATACATGCTGTCAATAATACACACAACAAATACAAATCAATTGAATATATGCAATATAGTTAATAAGATCAAGCTTTAATTATGTCGAATTCCAGATCTAAAAAATAATATAACAATTTTTGTATGTAGATAAATTGTTCGAAGTACGTTTCTTTTTGATGTTAGAATAATGGCAGTAAGAGAAAGGTGCAAAATATTGTATGCGAGCCCGCAGGCAATCACCTCGAACAGCGTGTCTCCGAGCGAGAGGGTGACTCGTCCCGAGCGCCGCACCTGCAGCTTGCCGATGCGTCCTTCCTCTAGTCCCGATAGACGACACTTGCTGTCCGCCTGCTCAACCGCCTATCAATCAAAATCAAACATTTCATTCATCATATCAGCCTAATAAAGTCCATTGATGAACAAAGGCCTCTCTAAGAAAACGCCAGTAAAAGCAGGCATGCATTTCTAAAATGGTTTGCACATACTGCTGCACAAGCGATTTGGTGAGCCCAGTGCGCTGGTACGGGAGGCCTACTCCCCATAGTGATGGGAACAATCCCACTTAAATTCATATTCTAACAATAGACTAGAGAGTCTAGAATTTGATTTTGTTATGTTGCAGCACAAAATGTACTTCTAAACGTAGAAAAAACATAATGTTCATAGTTTACACTGTAAATGGTGGAGTCGGGAGAGGAAGACCTAGGCGAACATTTCACGATCAAATCGGAGACGTTCTGAAAAAAGGTCAGGTCAAGAGTACCCTAAACCAACGAGTATGCATGCGAAGATTGATGAAAGTGGGAGAAGCGAAAGACGGTATGTCAGGACCGTAGCAAGTGGAAGAACATTGTCTCTGCCTACCCCGTTGGGAACAAGGCGTGAATATATACATATTACACTGTCTGTGTCAACACAGAATGGTGTAATTAATTTTGATTTCCAATGTTCGGATTTCTTGGAATTTCTATTGATTCCATGCTTCAGTGGAGAGTGCATATTGTTGTTTAACAAGCTTTGAAACTAAGTTCTGCAATTTTCGGTATTAGAAAAGAAGATTGTGTGATGAGTGAATTGACTCATGTCTAAATTAGTCTAGTTTGCTTACTCTCACTGTGTAAATCTGCAGCCGGATTGGAAACAATATTCATATTTGTGACGTTGTGTTAGGTATTCGGCGTTATGAAGTCTATAACCCAATTTAAATATTGCTGGTACCGTTTGTTTTTGGCGCCAAGGCCTCGCGACATTTTCAAGGTGACTGATATTTTGTCACATCCGTCGTTGTTCTATGAAAACATGTAAATACGGAAAAATATAATATTAAAACGGACTGTATCCTGTAGACCCCAGATTTATTACTGTGGTAGAGCCAAGCGGCGGCTTTTGCTGCTGCTCGAATGGGCTGGCTCGACCGGATTGGTACCACGGCCTCACAGAATACCGGCGTGAAGTAGAGGCGTCTTGTGCTTCTACGTTTCGTTCGGTGAGTGATGTAACCGGAGGCCCACTCCCCCTCCCCATCCCCCCTCCCATCTCCCAAATATCCTTAAAGGCCGGCAACGCATTTGCAGCACTTATAGTGTTTTTTTTTTATTTATTTATTTAAACAAAGTGTTGCGATGCGTTGTACGTGGGCGACGGTAATCACTTAACAACAGGTGAACCACTGTTTGCCGCATGGCGGTTGCATGGCTCTCTCTCCGACTACACGGCTCACTCACCGGCTACACGGCACACTCGTCGACTACACGGCTCACTTGTCGGCTACTCGACACTCTCACCGGCTACACGGTACACTCACCGGCTGGTCCGCGGCGGGCTCAACGGCGCCCGGCTTGCGGCGCGGTGCGTCCTCGTCCCTGCCTCGCCCCCCTCCGCCTCCCTCCCCGCCCCCGCTCCCGCCCCGTCCCGGCAGCGAGTCTGGCAGCTGCGCGGTCATGTCATTTACAGTCGTCTCTCGACAATTTGAAACTCAAGGTACTAGAGAAAATGTTAAAATCAACGAGAGTTCAAAATAATGGGGGACAGAGTAGATTGTCGCGAATGTTTTGAAAAATCTTTTCTCAAAACTCTACTCTCTACTACAACTTCAATAATCAGCATTTTTTCATTTCAATTTAACAAATTTAAAAAACACTGAAAACAATACGTGGTATAATCTGGGGATTTAAACATACGACAAGTCCGTTTAATGTTCAAAACAATTACAGCGAGGGACTTCCATTTATAGAGAGCCCGTGCCTTTAAATTATGTATTATAATATATATTACCAAGATGTCGGTGCTACAACTTCCAATTATTAATGGAACCAAAACACATTGATGTTATTTTTTTTTTAATTTATCAAGTATAGAAAAAACGGGCAAAAACTTAAAATTATCGGGAGTTATATAAACGACACTTGTTATTATTATTACCCAGTATTCGTCTATAAAATGGGGTGGATGGAACGGTACTAATATACATGATGCCAGTATTTCTTTGTTCGCGAATCTGTGACTTGAAGCAATGGCAGCGGACGCTGGAGCAGACTGTCGATAAGGTCTTTGAACTTTGATAATTGGTATATACCAATTATCAAAAATCATATGATATAGAAATGTTGTTTAATGCATAAGTAGTAGTGTAACCGGTATTTATCAAATACTTTTTAACTATGAATGGAGTGTCTGCGAAGGATTTCACCCGTTGGGGGTAATTATTCTTCCCGGAATAGGAAAATAGCTCGGGCCCCCGGTACAGAACTGGTTGTATACAGTACATTACGAAGCACCGGCTTGTCATTGAGTGTAAAAATGTACTTGTGTCGCCTGCAACTCATCCCACGGAAGGCGTCACCGACTCCCGGCCCGCTCTGAAGAGAGGAAGTAGAGATGATAGACGTGTCCACCAGTATATCTTCACACGGGTGGGATGCAAAAAGAGCAATGCACCCACAGCAGAAGAAAGGAAAAATTAAAAAGGCCGGCAGCGCATCTGTAGCTCCTCTGGTGTTGTGGATGTTCGTGGGCGTCGGTGATCACTTACCATCAGGTGAGCCGCATGCTCGTCTGTCCCCTTCTTCTATAAAAAAAAAGAGGAGAGCGGTACCTCCCGCAGGCGCGCGCGATTGCGTAGTGCCGCGTGTGTCGTCCTTGTGAATCGGACACAGGTTACACACAGTTTATTTGAAATAATATACAGACGGCCGCCTTCGGCATGTCCAACGTGAATGTTACATACGTTACATGCACACAGCTATATAATTAATCGAAAACCTAAATATTACCTGCAACAATATCAGCGTAGGCTTGTCGCTCCGCAGCAGATTCAGCACGTTGGTGTCTTCGAAATCACTTGGAAGGGGTTTCTCTTCCACTACAGGCACTAAGGATAAATGAGCTTATTGCGAAGAACCATTTCGTTGAGATTACATGCGTTATAGACAATGACATTAAAATTAATTGATTAGATTAACAATTACAATTGAAACTGACTTCATAAAATAAAAAGGTATATCAGAAAACTTTCTCAGAATAAGGTTTTCTTATTCGAAAACGTTCATAGAGCAACAACTAATTAAACAATCATAAGTTTAGTTAAAAGGTATAGACTTGAAATTTTACAAAACAGTGAAATATTTTTCTTTAATTTTGTAAATTCTGATAATGAAGAGACAGTAAACCTTGTACCGACATAGTGCAAATTACTAATGATTTTACTATGTAGTATTTGTGTACGGTTGATCTGTGGTGATCATTTATGTGCATGTGAACCTTTTGCTCCATTATTTTATCAACATCAACATCATTACAGCCCCAAAAGACTGACAGCAAAAAGATCGAAAAATCCATTGATTTCCTGCAACACGGTTCGGGCTATAACACTGTCAAGTGCCGCCTACACAGCGTTTGCCTCTATGACGTTGCCGCTCAAGAACCATTTTCCCCCAACAGTTATCAATCCTGCAGGCTATGGGACCGGCCCGCTGCCACTTCAGCTTGCTGATCCTTAAGGCCGTGTCGCTCACCCTAGTTCTGCTGCTACTCCTGTTCTGTTCTCTTCCGCGTTTCGTTCGATGAGTGAGGTAACCGGAGCTCGCTCCCTAAATACGCTTAAAGGCCGGCACCCCCTGCAGCTCTTCCAGTGTTGCAGATGTACGTGGGCGTCGGTAATCACTCACCAACAGGTGAACCGCTGGCTAAACACGAGTTCGAAAAAGAGTAATAAAGCTATTTCAAGTGTTCCACGACGACAGATAATTACAACTATCTCCTTTGTAACTTGAAGTTTCAAAAATGTATTCTACTAACTTATGAGAACTATGTATTTTGCTTATGCATACAGTTTAATTAACATAGGAAAACTTGGGCTCCGGAAAGCCGGGAGACGTGAACGTTCTTAACGGAGATCAAAACTTACTCGGACAGTCTGCATCGTCCGCGGGCTCCTTTTTAACAACCACTTCTTGTTTGATCCTCACCTTCGACTTAGACTGACTGTGCAACCAACCTGAGACAAGTAAAGTAGCGGTCAGTAAATTCCCACAGCTGGGCAAAAGTCGACTGTCATATATTTGTGAGATATTTAGTTTGCAACAATAAAGTATAAGTAAATGTCCTACCGTTGGGTTAAGGTGTCAATATTTGATACAGGGTTTTGGAGCCGGGAAAGGTCCGCCGGGCTGTTCAATTTTGGGTTGGTTGTATATTACATAACCTCGAAATATATTTCTTAGCCATGCAGGTCAGTTTTGTCGGTCCCAAAACATGATTTCCTTGATCGCCAAACACATGGGAAATTAAACAAGATTGCAATCAACAATTTAAGTGGTGCCGGCGCCAGGATTCGTAACCAGGTCGCTCGCGTACTATGAAAATAAAGTGACCTCTGAACTGGCTCTGGTAAAAAAACGTATAATTTACAAATATTTAATTTATTATTATCCGGCTCTATAGTTCCTAAAAGTTTAAACTAACCAAAACAAGCACGAATTGGTCTGATTAATTTTGAAATATGTACCTCCATCATCCATAGGCAGTTTAACTGGAGCATCAGTTTCAAACACGCGCTTGAAGTCCTCGCATTCCTCTTCTCCATCTCCGCAGCCACCGACGGCAGATTTGATCTTCTCTTCTTCTAATTCCTTATCAATCTGGAAAGTAACGCATATGCTTTCTCCATGCCTCCTGCGATTTAGAGGCCTTAGAGCAGGATGTACAGGTTCGTACCAGCAGCTTCCCTCAGTTTTCCAATCATTACAAAGAAACATTGTTTCATATTTTACAATGATATGGAAAATAGCCGTGAACTGCGGTCTGCGGCCAATTCCTGCCCGCGAACATTCCCTATGTTTCGGTCCAGATATATATTGTAAAACTGTTGTAGAAAATGAAACAAAACGGACGAAGTGCGAGTCGAACTCGAACAACGATGTTTCCGTACAACCACAAAATATATCCGAGTTATTTATTTAAATTTAAAAAAGTAGTATTTCTTTCATTCACACAACCCCCCCACAAGATGGAGTGACGACCTGCGCAGTGTTGCGGGAAGTCGATGGATGCGGGTGGCTCAGGACCGAGCTTCGTGGCAATCTTTGGGGAGGCCTATGTTCAGCAGTGGACTTGTGATAGGCTGAAATGATGATGATGATGGTACACTTACGGCACTATGATATCTCCTGCTCAGTTGACAACTGCCTGATACTGTTCGGGAGTTGATGTCGTGGCCATAACCGGTGATGTCTTCATTATCACTATTAATTATTATAATCTAAATACAAATAAACTTATATGTTCGTACCTTGATAACATCCTTAACTCTAATGGTGGGCTTTTGAAGAGCATGTGCTGTTTCTGTTTCACGTCCGTAAGATATGCCGCGACTATAATGTTTCTCTGCACTGCCCAATCCTAAGAAGGAAAAATTAAAAATAACTCCCAGGCTTCTAATACTGCCATTGCTTCCTTGCTAGCTTCTTCATTATATTTTATCCATTTATTTCAGCCCATTTAAGCCACTTTTGATAATAAGACCCTGAATAAGAATTGTCTACGTGGTAGAGTCAAGCTGCGGCATTTGCAGCTGCTTGAATGGGCCGACTCGGCTCTGTTTAATACTGGCATGGAGTAGCATCATCTTGCTTCTGCATTTCGTTCGGTGAGTGACTTAGCCGGAGGCCCTCTTCCCCTACCCCTTCCCTCCTCGTTATCCCTCTTATCCCTAAAGGCGCCGCACCTGCAACTCGTGTGTGTCGTATAAGGTGACAAAGGGGCTTTGAATATCGCAATGGCTAGCGACCGATTGCAAAATAGCGGGTTTTCGAGTCGAGGATGTGTTGTATTGCATCTTGTGTCTGACCCTTTATTTTATGCATTTGTATCACAAATCAGCTATGGTGAGCATTCACCTGCAGTTTAGGAGACAAGATCATGGAAATTTTCAGATTTCTTAAGACACAGTGTCAATGCGTTAATCGCAGTAACTTTTCCCACCCAAGAATGTACCCCATGCATGAAGTATGTAAATTCATTAAAAGAATGGTGCTTACACATTACCTTCCGAGAAAACTCCACTTGATTTGATTATGTTTGGACCATTTTTAAAATTTCTGTTCCTATCATTTTTTCTGTCTTTTCGTCCCTTGTCTTCTTTCTTCTGATCACGGCTATTAGCTGAGGATGGTCTGACAACAAACAACATCTTAGGTCTACTTATGCATTACATTTGATACACACACATACACCATGTAATATGGAAGAATAAGGTTTTATCCAAGAATAAATCTTATAACATTCTAAAAGAGATAATTTTAATTAAAAAAATAAGTCCTACCAACGTTATACCCAAACCCGGGATGTTGAGACAACATTTAATTTCTTTTAATCTAATTTTCACCATAGCTTATGTGGGACAACTTTTTGACAGATGGTCAACCTGTCTTGGCATCCAGACCAACAATTTATTGTACATTTACATGGCATTACCTTGTGATTTATATGATAAAAAGAGATAATTTACAAAGTATGATAGGAGAATGTTAGTAATCCTTTATTAAGAGTTATGGAAATAGCCTGAGTAGATAATTAACCATGGATCAGAAAAATTCCAATACACTTATATTTATTAAAAAAAAATATTGTATACCTAAATATACTTGGAACTGCAACTTGACAATAAATATTGTACAGTTTGGCTGAACTGTATTACCAAAAGAGGTTTATTTATTTCTGAGAATAAAAAAATTCAAATAAATTCTTAATTAATAAATTTGCTTCTCAAATGTCTCTATTTTTTATGTAACACCATTTTGTAATGAAGTTCCTCTGATGGAGAAGAAACAGGTAAAAGAAACTCTGGAAGTATCGTCTATTTTGCTAAGTTTTCTTTCAATTTTTTTTAATGATATACTATATTATATTATTAGAATGGGTTTGGATGGGGGGGACCTAAACATGGGACTTGGGTTTACCCAGCAGTGAGCATTTACTGTTACTTTACACAACTTTCAATATCACCTTGGGAGTGATTGACTCAATCCCTGGTATTGTTATCATCCATGCATTCCCTTATAATATAATAACACTTCTTATCCTTTGTGTACATTTTTAAAACATTTTGATAGGAAGACTTACTGGGATTTTGTTATAAAAAACTTTATATTTCTAACGGGTAGATTTTGATGGTCGTCAGAGCTAACAAGCCTAAACTGGATCCCTCTTAGTGACATAAGTCCTGATATGATAGAATTTCAATGATTCAAAGTTATGACACGTGAAGGGATAAAAAGTTCTGTCATTATATAATAAAGGATAAATCTTCTTCCCCTACGAAGACAGCAAGGTAACCAGTAAACGCTATTGGTAAGTACAATTGTCAAAACTACTGAAAGGTTTTGACAGAAATCTGAACAAATTATATCTTTGAAAATTCACTAGTATTACAACTATTAGGAATACGTATACATACCCTTTATTTTTATTTCTCGCGACGTTTAAATTGGGAACAAAAACTTTTTTATTCGGCTTCACACCGCCAAGTGAAAGATCACGCGGTGCTTTAAAAGAAGCTAATCTCTGTAATGGATCAGATCCCACGCCATTAGATTTGTCTTCCGAATTAGACATGATGTTGATGATATATTTTATAAGATTTTCATCTATATTATCATAATGTTGCACAAATCAATCAGCCAGCTGCTTTCGGAAAATCAAAACATTGGCTCTTGTCTGTGATCAAAACACAATTCAAAATGTCAAAAGTGACATCACACTTCTTTCATCAGTGACAAAAGAAATGTCAGGTCAATGACAATTTTTATTTATTGTGGCATTTGCTACTAGGCGTGCAGTCGAAAATTAGGTGCATATTCTGTGTTGTAAGCTCCTGCATTTTAGCTGGCAATAATTTAATTTCTGTGGTTGCAAGCAAATAACTAGTACAATAGCCAAACAGTTAGGGGATGTGGCTCAAAATAAGTAGACTAAATTTCAATCGATGGTTACTAATAGCTACTAGTAATGTACTTGTACTTACTAATAGCGTTTACTTACCTTTCCGATTTCGTAAGGATAAAACATTTATCTTTTTTACCCTTTCACATGTCATAACTTTGAATCAATAAATAGCTATGTGGCTCGTACCATTGAGCTTTGAAACTTGTACGATTTTCCTTGTTGGTCTGGTAGAGCTTTATTTTATTTTTTTCTGTCTGTCACATTGTCCCCTATAAGCTCTGTTGAAAGAACTAAAATATACCATGTCCCTCCCAGAATGAGTATATAGTTGTGAGAGCTTATTTAATTTTTTTTTAGAGAGTCATAAATTTTATTCTAGGATGAAGAATATTCTACATAGGTAGATAAAGCTTTTAGTTTTATGTTCATTTTTCTATTGTTGAGTTTCGAGTAATGAGTGATACTGACTCTGCGAGTATATTAAGTGTTATTCTAAACTGGTTAAACTGGACATACGTGACCAACAAACTTTTTGCACTCTTTCTTAATTTTTAGCCGCTCTTGATAGAATTCTGCTAATGAGTATCGACAAACTTGTTATTACTCAACGTACTACGTGATTGACTTTATGGCCTTGAGTAATTTGTATGAGATTAATAACGTTTGGAATGGAGTCGGAACAATTAGATATCTTATTTTACAAAATACATTACCAAATCTATGGCTTTGTTAAGTACATTGAACGTCTACCACCCTGGTTTTTTCTTACTATTCCAACTTATTATGACGTCAAAACATAAAATCTTCTTTTAAAAGCACGTAATGATTTGAACTTTTATGAAGCATGATCCCATTGATTGCGATTAAAAGTCAATTGGAGAGAAGTTTCCAAAAACCAATGACGATGGAATTCTAAACAATTCTATTTTTGAGCTACAGAACTTTCGGCAGCTTAAGAGCTCTGCATACCAATCCAAAGACTATTGTAAATTTGTTCTCTACGTCTCCGTAAACATGGCAGCCAAGTACGAACTGTCACAAGACCCTGGTCAAATAACTGGTACTTGGCAACACTGCCTACATCAAAAAACGACATTTCAATTTAAAATAGGTATAAATCCATTGACAAGTGAAGTTTACAGCTAACGCTAACGGCTGCAGTAAACTTTGTTTAATTGTTGTTGAGTTTTGAGAGTGATTATAATCATTGTTTTTATATTTGCCTAATAATTTCTGATATGGCTGAATCTCTTTTCGATATATTTGGAGACCATATCACCAGACAGGCGATTAAAAATGTATCGCGCCAACCCTTGTCTAACATTGGTATGATTTTTAATTATTATTTCCGTTTTTCATATTTATCATAACAAAATTACATTCTTAATATCTATAATTTCGCTAGAAAATATGGGAAAAACGGTGTCGTCCGGTCCAATCAAACCGAATGAACCAATCAAAAAGATCGGCGAGACAAAAAAATCATTTCTCTCGAATACCGGTAAAGCACTCCAAAATACCCCAGCGCGACAAGTTTTTACGCCAAGGGCCGTAAATGTTGGCGCACTTATCTATACCGATGCTGAGGATGATTACGGAATTAACAGAGGAAGCACATACGAGGAATTAGAATTCACCAAGCCTTCATATAAAAATGGTATGGACTATTTTTTTACTAAACTCTATAAATATATTTTTCTGTATATCAGTTCATTGAGACCTTTTTCTGGGGAATGGCTTGAGATGTTTATCTAAAATTCATATGCATAAGTCTTCTTTAGTACTGTGTACAAGTCAACAGCTAGAAGCCTTTTCTTGAAGGCTCCGACAAAAGCTGACATGTCATCAATTAATGGAAGACTTGTCTAAACTCACTCTGCTCGGTAGGCAAGTTGTTTTTTTTATAGAGAATGGGGGCAAATGAACTAGTGATGCACTTGATAGTATGACACCCATGTACATCTGCAATAGAAGCAGAGCAGTAGGTGCATAGCTAGCCTTGAGGGATATTTGTGGTGGGAGGTGTGGCCTTTGGTTACCTCATTCATAGAACAAAATGCAGAAGCACAAGATACCTCTACTTCACACTGATATTCTAAAAGGCCATGGTATTACTCCAATTCAGCCAACATATTCCGTCAACAGTAGAACTAGTCTAGAAAGTCGATCAAGTTTTATCTACAATGGTCTATATTTTATTTTTGTGTGTAGTTTATAGTATTGTAAGAGCATGAAACCCTGTCATCCATACTAATTTGCTTTATTATCTTTTAACTAGAAAAGATTTTTATCCCTTACATTCTGCACAACCTTCAAAATTGGAAGTTTTGAAATTAAACTCGTATTTACGGATTTTTAAGGCAGTAAATCGATAAATTTTTAATGTTTAGTATTCCAATTAATTTTATTTATTAATCAGAAAAATTTAATGTTGTTCCAGATAACTACCAGAGGGACTTATTTGATTACCTACCCCTGCCGGAGCCAGAGGTGGCAAGACATGAATCACCACCCAATACTCCAACTCCAGAAATAAGACGACATTCTTTTGATCTAGACTGCTCATATCAGGATGAATTCTTCACTGGTAATTTGCTAGTAGCTTATCTTAAATCGAAAATTCAAAAATGAAGGTAGACTAAAAAATTTACAGTAGTCATTAATGCCTGTCTATGAAGATATATAATTATTTAACATCACTTTTCAAAAACATTTTTTATACTCACTAGTTTTCTTTTCTTGGGCATGTGATATCTGTAAAATAAAATTAACGTGTGTCTAGATTTATAGTTCAGCCCTAACCTCTATGTTTTATAAATTTAGTCTTTTGTGAAAAAAAATTGTTTTATTTTATTTCAGTTTGATATTAGTACTTTTAACAACTTCCATTATTTGAAATGAAACTAATAACTTTATATATTTTCGAATGCATAGTGTTTGCATTAATACAAGAAAACTTTCATTATTTTATGTAACTGATTAGTGTAATTCTTTGCAGATGACTTTTCATGTGGAAACATCCCCGATGATGATGATCTTGATTTACCGGCACTTTACTAAAGTCATAAAGGCATTCCTCATGGAGCAATTACTGTAGAAGCTATGGTCCTAGTTATGTTTTAAAGGACTTGTCACATTGATCCATAGCACTGGAATTATCCCATACATTCCGCCTATTAGTGTTGTAAACTATGTTGTAGTGAGAAGTTAGTACTAAATTATCAATTGATTTCTGCTATCCTGTAATATTTTTTATAAATGAGAAATACAATTTCCTTTGTTTATAACCACACTAATGAATTGACTAATATAAAGTTATAAAGAATAAGAAAGATGTTAGAAAAAGCTACTTCACATAATTTTGCAACATTAATTTTGTGACACATTTCAGAATTGTGCAAAGTAACCTTTTCCAACATTTTTAAAATTATGAATTTCCGCAAAGTTGCAATCTGTGTGAAACCTTATTCTATGACCCATTATAAAGAATAACCCTTCTTGTGTCATTACTTCTAGTTTGACTCATAATAGTATTCCAAATATAATAGTAGTTTTAAAGTAATGACATGTGAAGGGATAACCAAGTATTTTTAAAACAAATACTCAAATCTATAGCTATTAAATTAATATTTATTTTAAAAATATGAACAGTAACTAAATTCAATAAAATAAATATGAAGGCAACCATCAATAGGACCGTACCTAACATTGGGACTATTATTTAAAACAAAGTACTTGTTTTTCTGATTTATTATAATGATAATACATCATGATATTAAACTCATTCATTTATTATTCTAACTTGTTTATTTACAAATATCCTTTACAGTCTAATCCAGACAAATCTTACAATTAAGTATTACAAAGGCATAAACCTACTTCTCTGACAATTGTTATGTAGGGGGTACTACTAGCCTAACTTGCCTCGAACCAAACCTATAAATTTCCAAATCTTATTTACAATCTCCTCAGACAAATTATATGCATTTACACATTAGAAAAATTGGAGCGTAATTTTTTTTAAATTCTTTTAGATGCAGATTGACGGTATTTCAAAATATCCCCTAATCATAATCTTTTCTTCGAAATTTTCGCAATACATTTTTTTCTTGCTTCTGTTCCAGAAATATAACATTACTTTTTTTGGTTAGAATACCATGCAAAATCAGAAAATGCCATACGTTTGTGAACTAAGTAGATCATTTGTTAAATTTTTTAATAAAATTCGTTGTTGCACATGTCTTGTTCACACCATATGGCCAGCTTATAAACTCGGCGTCAAAAAAATCGCACCTTTTGAAATTTTGAATTCAAGCGAATAATACTCTTAACTTATTTATTGTTCCCTACTAAAATTAATATCATTTGAAAGCACAATTAATTTAATTTAAAACACTTTAAAAACGTTCTTTTCTGTAAAAACAATAATCACGAAACGTTAGGGTCTTTAAAAAAAAAGTGCTGAAAAGCTCATTAGAGGACTCACTACTTGTGCCACCTTGGACACGAATAAAAGGGGGGGTAAAAATTAATTATGGGTCATTAGCTATCCAGACATCACAGAAGTCACACCTGAACAGCTCTAGTAAGAAAAAAACCCTGAAAAATGGATACCACGGCAGAAGAAGCAGCTCAAGTGGTAGCACTACTGCAATCAGGACTACGCCAAGTTGATATTGCTCGACAACTCAACATAAGCCGTTTCCGGGTGAAACGAGTGTCCCAGCGGTTCCAGGAGACTGGAGGCTACATCAGGAAGCATGGATCCGGAAGACGACGTTGCACTTCCGACAGAGACGACCGCTATATTGTGTCGACGTCTTTGCGTAACCGATTCTCCAACGCTGTTGAGCTGCAACAGCAGCTCCGAACAGCTCGGAGGACGTCGGTGAGCGTCTCCAAAATAAGAAGAATTCTGCGAGAGAAGAAAATCCAGGCCCGTAGGGCTGCTACTGGCCCCAAATTGACAGCAGAGCATAGGCGAGTCAGACTTCAGTTTGCCCGAGACCACGTGGATTGGACATTCGACCAATGGAAGTCTGTCCTCTTCTCCGACGAGACTAGGGTATGCCTTTTCTGCAATGATAGGCGTAGAAGAGTGTACAGGAGGCAGGGGGAACGATACTCACAGGCCTGCTTTGAAGTGACGCCGAGTGTATATTGAATATATTAGAACTTTAAATTTTGGTTATCTATTAAATAATTAAGGTGGTGTGAAAATATCATTGTCATTGTATTTTGCAGAAGAGTCTTTCAAATGGTTAAATTACAATACATAGACTGAGAAGCTAATGTATAGAATGCACACTAAATTATTGATATTATTTCATTTCTTTGTGTAAATATAATTATTCCAGTTTGCTTTACTGTCATTCCAACTGTAGGTCCCTTAGTAAAATATTGGTTTGCAAGTAACAATATTGCATTGTATTATATGCATTCTATCCCAAAGTATATAACATACATTATGTTAAGTATTTCTTGCCAAGAAACTGTACTTTTTTCTCAAATGCCGGTAACGTTATTGGGGTGTCCTCTTTGTAGAATGGATTTAACATAAGTTTTATATATGCTTCATAAACATCTGTGAAAAAGTTTTTGATTCCATCCTCATTGCGTGCATCATGAACCATAACAAACCGCATCTGAAAAAAAAATTATATCATTAATAATTTGATCAAATGGACTCACATTGCCAATTTCTTGTTTGAACACTCGATTGCCTAAGTGAAAAGTGATATTACAAACAACTGAACTTTTTGTCTTCTCAGTTAGTCTATAACAATGATGAGAAAATAAATTATAACCTTACCTGGCTTGCTGTGACAAAGGCAGACACAAACCACTGGTTGAACTTGTCCACTGACTTCAAGTATGTATTGGTCACCTTCCACATATGCTCATCAACCAGATCAAGTGCTGCATGAGCTATGAATTGATTGAGATGCCTATTATCTTCTTTCTATAATAAGCATTGTAATGTTTATTGTGATTATATTGAGGATGTTTTTTTTTAAGGAAAATATTTCATATTGTGTAATATAATTGTATGTGGTAGACTAAATCTGCTACACAAATGGGGTAGTACCTAATCTCTGAATACTGGGGTGAAGTAGAGGCACCTTGTTTCTTCACTGTGGACTATATATGTATTCGATGAAGTTATTGCTGTTGGCCGTTTTGGCTTTTACAGCTTCATAGGTTTGCACCTGCGTCCTTGAGGCCACAGGCGTTTGTGCTTTAAGTAGATGTACAGGAGTACATTACTACACTGCTACTATTCACTGTGGACTCCCCTCCCCTCCCCCTTTTACCCTCCCAAAATATCCTTAAAAGCTGGTTGCAGATATGTGTGGGTATCAATAATCACTTACCACGTTGAGCCACTTGCTCAATAGCCCCCTTTCTCCCCCGAGTCCACCCTAGGACGTGTTAGGACTTTTCAAAAGGCGACATTAAAATCTGGCAAATCTAACATAGAACCGTACACGGCTTGCTAACAGGTTGGTGAGTGCTATGCTGGTACCCTCGCGTTAGTAATGCTGCTCTCTACCTCTAGCATATGGAAATCGATAAAAGTAGTTTACCTTTACTTCTTTAGTAACTGGAATAAAGTCAATTTCGAAAATTGGATTGTCCGAATGACCTACAATAACAAAATAATATGTGCCCGCCATCGCAAGGTTTATCAAATAATAATTCAATTTACTTTAAAGAAAATATAAAAAAACATTAATTATTTCAGTAAAATACGTAATCTATGAATTATTTCTTGTGCTCCAACAAAGTCACAGATTAATAGTATTCTCTAATTCTGTATATATTTGTACTTAATCTATGAATATTAAATATACTATTTCATCAAAAACTACAATATTATTTCTTCATATATTAAAACAATAAATATTCTGTTGTTACAACAATTGAGAAACACTGGAAACAATTATGGACTGATTTTATAAATAAAACCTAGATTTTGAAAAAAATAGGTTTAGAATAAACAAAAATATGCGACTACTGACAACGACATTGCGAATGGCACAGATCTAGTGATGGAACTACTTAACCTTCATATTCTGTATTAACATGGTAGTGAAGCCGAATTTATATGCATAGCAAATTACTACAAATAGTAGATTAAAATTAGGACAAATAAGTATGGTTGTAGTGACAAGGGCCTCCTTAAGCTTTTGAAGAGCTAAATCAAAACTGATTTGAAGATATCATTTAAATAATTTACGGATTTAAAAATATTTTTGTGAGGACCGGTAGTAACTTAATTGTCTACTTTCGGTGAATATATATCAATAAAAATATGAAACATGTATTTAAATTTAACTTGTATTTCTATATTCGATGCGTATACAACTATTTCTGAATACAACGTTCCAAATTACAGATTTTTAATGCATTTGATCGGTCAATGCTCGTATGGTATTTGACCAACTTCACTTCACTCGTTTATTGCGATAAGTGTTGTCTTGTGTGTCTCCGTGGTGATTGCATGTTAACAGTTCTAAATTGAATCAGGTGTTAAACTTAGTGATTTAAAATGGAGTAAATATTGCTTATGTCGCTATAAGTTGCCGAATATTACCAGTCAGGCCAGCAACAAACATTTAACGCTATCAAAAATCTGGATAAGTCACGATGTCATCCAGGAAGAGCAGGGTGCATGGAGATGCTGTGGATATAATTTGTTTTACTGATCACTATTATGATTCATTTTAATTTGCGACATCCATTTTTGATATATTTAATTGTGAAAAGGAAAAGTACATATAAAATAAAGCTTACGGTTACTATATATATTTTTATATATTAATATAAACTAAAAGAAAATATATTTCCCTTAAAATAATCGGTCAAAATCGGTTTGTAAATTTGTAATCGAATCACATCACTCAACAAAACATTTAATACACTTAATTCGCATTTGCCAGTCACCGCCTTCGGTGTCTTTAGCAATGCTATTTATTAACATTACTAATATTCCTTTTAACGCTCCAACTAAGCATTACAGCTTGTATCTGGAGTGGTTCACGACTATAGTCGAATGGCGGGCTCGAACTTACGACGTCATGTTGCGCAGTACGCACTCTAACCCATTTGGCTATCTTCGCTAATATGTCCTTATAGTTTCTTGTTTTTATTTCCATGGCATAGCATAGAATAATAATACGCATGAGCATAAACTAAAAAAAAATAGAAGAAAGAAAGAGGGTGGTATTGTTAATACCTGTACGTACAATATTTAACTTTCGACTGCGACAAAAAAAAACAATATTTTCCCGCTGTAAAACAATTTTGAGTTCTTATGGATGTCTGATTTTACAGCCTTAAACAATGTGTAAGTAAAAGGAATATATTTCATGTGTATTATTTTTAAGTGCCAATCTTATTATTGTAGACAATTTCTCATTCGGTTTTTCTAGTAGTACCAATCGATAAGTTAATGTTGTGGCGAGTTGGCAGCTGGAAGAAATATGGTCCCAATGAATGTAATTTGACTTTACGAGTACACTGCGATCAACTGTTTATCACAACAGAGACAAAAGTTATGGAATCTTTAAATCTAAAAGAAAAAATTAAAGGTATTTACAAAGAAGACGTTTTGGTATTATTCATAAGCCGAACAGCTCAAGAAGTAAGTCTGATTTTAATATATTTTCGTCCTTCATTATTGTATTAGAACGTCCATCTTTATATATTAAAAAAAGCTGGGTAAAGTCCGCAAAAAAATTGAGAAATGAAAATTCTTTATTCTTCGACGTAAAAAAGATAATTGCGTTTGTTAAATGTCAAATCTTATTATACTTATATTTTCATTTATCCTTCTTTTTTCCTCTGACGGGTTAGATACGGGGAAAACAAACTCCGTACGCATCCAATTTTTATTCTTTCTTAATCGTAATACATATAACGTCATAAAAAAAGGTATATAATAGCAACATAGCAACTGAAAGCATCATCATCACTTCAGCCTATCAGAAGTCCACTGCTGAACATAGGCCTCCCCCAAAGATTGCCACGAAGCTCGGTCCTGAGCCACCTGCATCCATCGACTTCCCGCAACACTGCGCAGGTCGTCACTCCATCTTGTGGGGGGTCGTCCTACACTGCGTTTGCCTGTAAGTGGCTGCCACTCGAGAACCTTTTTCCCCAACGGTTGTCAGTTCTGCGAGCTATGTTGCCGGCCCATTGCCACTTCAGCTTGCTGATCCTTACGGCTATGTCGGCTACCTTAGCTTAACTGAAAGCATGCTACAAGAATATTATTTATATCATAAATATAAGACACAAATGCACTGCAAACTCGAACAGAACTAGTCTCCATAAAATCGTGTGCTTTGAGGCCAAGCTTTTTGGCGCAAGTTTCGTTTCTATACTCGTATTATTATTTATTTTTTTGATTTTGACTGTAGTTTCATCTTTTACTTGTTGAAATGTTATATGCAACAGAAGCTTTGACTTGACGGTGAGACGGCATTTTCGCTTCCGAGTTAAAGGAGGAGGAAGCTAAATATGTGTAAATGGGTTTGTAATAATTAACGCAAGTTAAACTTACAAACGCTTATGCAAGTATTAAGTACCTGTTATTTTATTTTAAGAGTAAACGCAGTCATAACTTACTACTTACTTCGCGTTAGGTCCGATAGCCTTTATTTTTTCACGTTAAATGTATTAAATTACTCTTTGTTTATTTAATTTAATTTTTTTTGATTATGTCTTTCTTTTAGATACGTAAAATAAAGTTTCAAATAAAATCAAATGTCAATTTCTGTTACGAAGTACTAAATAAACATTTTCCTGTGGTAAGTCACAACTCTAGGCAATCTAAAGATGCTGTAACACCTCAATATCAAAATGTCGAAGGCGTAATTACTTATGCTTGTAGAAAAGGTAAAGTTACTTATATTTTTTTCCTTTGGAGTTAAAACTTCCTTATCTTATTAAACTTATATTTAGGCAAATTAAATCGTGCCAAGTTTGGCTTGATTTCTAACAATTACTATTTATTATACTATTGCATTGCTATGTTGATAACCGCGTGGCTGCAGTGCTGAACTCAATGTTTACTAAACAATCTTAATAAGCAATAGTACCCTAAAAGTAACTAAAGAATAGTAACGTCATTTTGAATGTTTTTACAGACGTTATCTGTTCTACTACTGATTTGCCGGCCTCTTTTAAGAATTTCGTAAGATTGTGCCTTATGGATCCAACATTTCCCAAAATTGTTCAAGAAACTCAAAATATCCTCAACAATGAAACTACTAAACAAGTTTAATTTATGTTATTGTTATTTGTAGTAGTATCTTACATTGTTGGCTAGAATAAAAATAAAGCTTAATTGTCGATTAAATATTACGCATTAATTTGTGTGATTTTGTAAAGTAATAACTATAAACTTATCTGGTACTTTTGGTTTCTTTCATAAAAAAAGTACAGTGGACATGAAATAGCTACGAACTATAATACGTACATTCGCTTAAGCTGCCCTGATGAAATAGTATGGTATGTTAGTGCTAGTTGTAGATCAACGTTTTTTTATATACTAAGAGTAATTTGCGATCATTTATTCCACTTGATTATAAGAGGTTGTCGTGATCTATAGAGACCTGTATCTTTGTAAATGAATAAAATGCAGAACTAATTTCTAATAATTATCTTCACAACCAATATAAAAAAAAATTACCATAGGAATTACGCACAGAATAAGAACTTACATAATATAAATACGCTATTATTCTGTGAGAGAGTAGTCCTTCCTCTTTCAAGTCTATCCATACGTGCTACCCCTACAATACAGTTGGATCGTGTTTATACCACACGTAACTGCCTTCACAAGTGTATTAGAATGATATACTCCAAAAAGCAACAAAAAAACCAGCCCTTCATTAACTCAAAATCTAATAATATATAGACGAGTTGGATTAATCAAACCTTTGATTTGACCTTTGATCGAAGTTGGACTTAGCAAGTCGAACAGTTTGTCGCAGGTTTTTGACAACAACCGCTATTGGTACTATTAGTACTTAATACTATTCCTAACATTATAATCATCAATCCATAATCAACAAAGGTCAACATGATATATTTTAACAAAATTGATTTTAACCATAACTCCACAATCACTATTTAATCTTACTCTCTAACATACTAGCATTATTATTATTACTGAATAGGGGTGATATTTCATAAACCTTAACAACTGAAATTGTTAAATTGTGTCATAAGTTGTGTCATTGTAAACAATTAGAATAATTCAAACCATAGAGTTATCAGATGGCAACCCTGCTTAACGAGCTCTATAGTTTGAGTTTGAATTTGTTGTGGTCAACGTTCAATAATCGACGTCAACTGGTTGTTTGAATTCCTGTGGTGTAACGAATTCTACGTTTGAGTTAATATAAATAAACATACATTTTCGCTAAGATAATTAATTTATTGTATGGGATATTGTGAAACATTAAAATACCATGATTCCTTCAAGATATGTCCCTGGGCAGTCGTCTGCCGCGCGAAAATCTAGGTAATTTTTTGTATCTTGAAACTTATTACTTTCTACTATTTATTTACAAAGTTTAGATTATCAGGTTCTCGCTTAGTCAAACTGAATTTTCATATTTTACCCCAAGCTCGTCTTGATGTGGTGAAACAATTGAAATTCTATTGTTAAGACACAACAATTACAAAATAACTAAAGGCAATTATTAAAAGTAGAAAATGTGTGAACAAGTGAATCAATGAATTAATCCATCCATCTGTAAGGTCCATAAAAAGTACTTGGTATAGTTTAGTTTTGATATTTTTTTAATGTCGGTTGCTAAGGATTTGTTACGGACTTTTCTGTTTTCCCCATATAGAGTAAACCAAAAAAGAAACAAAAAAAACAGCTAAAGCTTTTCAAAAATACGGTGTGACCATAATAAGACGAGACTTAAGGTATCTTCTTACTTAGTTGAGAAAGAGAAACATGAGAAATTATTATGAAAGAACTAAAAATTTAATTTAGATTTATTACAGAAAATAAACAAATTTTATTAAAAACAAATTACTTGAATGTTAATTTTTGTACTTCCTAATCTTCGGGAGTTGTGCTATGATGAAATCCCACAGGTCAGTTGTACAATTTTATTTCTGTTAATATTACAATATGCAAAACAATATGTTTTTAGTGCTAATTACAATGAAATATTCTATTTATATGGCAAAAATTATCTTGCTGGATGTACTTAGCTAAGCATGTTGGTTACATTTATATGTATACATTTGTTTTGCAGATTTGGTTGTCTGTTATTGCTTGGTGCCATTTTTGAGTATGATGTTGAGGGTACACAATACAATCTAATAATCATACTGCCACATACTGATATTATGGATATTATGGATTAACTGTCATTTAGGTGTAGCATTGCCAGATACTATTTACATCAAGAAATACTAAGAACGGCTGTGATGTTCATCGATAAACTACTAAATGGATTTTATTCAGGATTTTACTAATGATCAGTGTTTCAAGAGGAATGTGTAAATATATATAATTTACAGACATATTTTGAGTAGTAGCATTTGTGAATATGATCATTGCATGCATTGTGTAAATAGGTACCGATAGTTGAAAATAATATGTCGCAATACTGTAGCTATTGATTTTTTTTTAAAAAGTATGTAATTGTATTGTTATCTACAGAGGTAATCACAAAAATATAAATCCCTATCACATTAAATACGTTCTTTCTTTTGCCTCCCTTTCATATAAAACGGCTGCCCCTTTCAAGCAAAGGCTTGACATGATTTTTAACACAGCAACAATTGGAGAGACTTTAGATATTTTGTCAAACTGAAAAAAAGCATGATTCCAAAGGAATAGCGAGAAACTAATTCCACGCAGGGGAAGGTTTAGTGCTAGTTTCAGCTTTTTTTATGGGAAATGGGCAAACGGGCATGCAGTTCAATGCACCTGCATCTTCTCTGGTGTTGCAGACGTACGTGGGCGACTGGTGTCACTTATCATCAGGTGTTCTGCTTTCTCATTTGACATCTATACCAAATTAAAAAAATAATTTTAAAATATAACACAGGTAAATTTGTCACACGGAATTTTTGTGAAATGGTTAGTAGCGTAGGGGATAAGGCTCCTGATAATTCAGCACTTCAAGTTACTATTTATGATATTGCACCAGAAACTAGAAATATAAGGCTAGTTCCTAAGCATAGAGGCTGCATTACGCTCTCATAGCGAGAGATTAGGAAGATTGATTTTAATTTAGTCATAAGTTTCATAGGAATACCTCCTACTGGTGTAATACTCATCTATATTTACAGATTAGAAGCAAGACCTTCAATGCTGCCTAAACCGCGTCTACCCGGCTCCACAGATCGTCTCTCCACGGAAGCTCGAAGACCGAGCTCTACAGTCCACCGCTCTAGCAGCGCAGAGCCTCCTCGGGCTACTTTTGGCCGCCTGAGTAGAGAGGCTTCTGCCACCAAAGCACCCATGAAAAGGGTAAGTAACTATTATTTAACACAGAAATTAAACACAGCGAAACAGAAACAAAGATAAACAAATGGTGAGTGGGAACAATACTGTATAGATATGTCAAATTATATTGAGGCTGAACAACGCACCTGCAGCTCCTCTGATCTTGTAGATGTACGTAGGAAAGTCAGTAATCACTTAACATCACGTGAGATGCGTGCTCATTTGCCCTTTAAAAGAAAATATCACCAATTTATTATAAAGCAAAAACTCACTTAGTAATTCTAGTGTTTTTATCTAAAAAAAGAGGCAGTTTTAAATGTTCCATGGCGTTACTGCCTCCTCTCAATTCTTTGAGAGTTTTATGTTTAAGAGCATCGAAGGGACCGCTGCGCTGGCACAACTCTTAATACTTTTTCTTTAATATTTGTACAGGCTTCATTCCCTGTTAAATATTTAAATGAAACCGACTTGATTCTGTCAAAAATATATTATAAAAATTACAAACTTTACTGCCGGTGGCTAGTACTGTGATCTATATGACAATCCATCGCAGGGCCGGCTACCGCTCATCTGAGCCGGCCCCTCCCCCTCGCCTCACCTCGCCGCTGGTCTGTTCATTCGTTAAAAACGTTACCATTCCCTTTTCATCTATAAATATTATAGATAAAAAAGAAATGAAGCAACACATGAATAGTTGTAACCCCAAGGTATTATGTAGTATCTATATTTAATGGGAAATTAAACATGTGCAGGTTGAATGACCATGCTTCTTTAGATTTACAATGTACACTTATGATTTACAAAGTAGTATAATGCTACTATGTTTTTGTTTTGTGAATGCATAACAATGGCAAATAGGTATCATGGTCATGGTATTCTTAGACAGATAAGATGCTTCTTGATTGTTTTTCAAGTATATTAAAACACACTGATGTTCTGTAAGGATTTATGTTTCATGACCATATCATTTCTATTGATCCAACACATTATGAAATATTGTACATTCTAAATGCCGCATTCAGCTCGAAGGACCAAAATATTTAAATAACCACTAAAATGAAGATACACTTTCAATCTGCAGATGTCCAGGTCCCAACAGAGCGAAACGAGATACAGCCAAGCGACGACAACTCCATTACGTTCCAATATCTACTCCCGGCCGACGACCACGCCCGAGGTAACAATCACTTTAAACATGTTAAACGTTAATTGTTACCAGACGGGTGACGAGCATCCACGTCTATGGTGCGAGGCGCTCGCTACAGTAACCGTCATTCTGCCGGTCAGCGTGGCTATAAGGTCGAATTTTCCCAAACTTTAAAAAGCGAATGTTCTGATGGGAATTAGTGAGAGACTTATGATCAACTCACTCGAATACTCCTTCACGTCACCGATACGAGAAACATACATATATATGCCTATTTAGACCATTTGAATCAAGTGATAGATTGGCACTCTATTAGTAGCAATAAGGCATCCCATTATAGTAATCAGGCGCCCCACTTAGGGGCAACGTTTATTATTCTCCATCTTTAGTGAGTTTGGTTGAAGGTGTAATACTATATGTGCCTGTTTTATCATAGCTACTTTTCAATAATATGTTATTCAACTGGGTTCACAAGGTCACAACCCAGGTCCCAATGTACTGAACATGTTGAACGGATCGATCTAGCATATGTTGAATATTTAAGAGGTTTTTAAAACTTTAGAGTAGCTTTAAGCTTTGAACCCATGAGACAGTTTTTTTTAAACTTTGCTCTAAATATGATAATTGACTGCAGGAATAACAAAACTGAAAGAAGCGGACTATTGTCAACACTACAGGAGGCTTGTAGTTTGTAATCATATTCTAGATCGCCCCCCAACAATGGTTGACATCAGATTTGATAGACCACAAATCCTGTCAAGGATGATGTGCAAGGCTATTAAAAAAAAAAATCCTAGTTTCAACAAAGGATATGGCTGGGTGGGGTGCAACTGTCGGCTTGAGATTGTGTTTAATCATATCCAAAGCTAGACATACCACTGTACGACTTTATTAGAGTGTGAGAGTGTGAGTGCCTTCTGCGTTGTAAGTTATAATCATGGGTGACGGGAGCCTGAGTTAGCTATGATATCAGGATGTCCAGCACCTTAGTTGGGGAGGCTGTAAAGCACTCAAAATGTCAGGATGGAAAATAGTTATCAGTTTAATTTTCATATTTAATTAATATTTTTCAGCGAACACCCTCGGAGGACCGCTCGAATCGCAGCTGGCAGACGTCGCTGGATCGTGCCTTGGGATTTGTTACCATCAAAGATCAGAGGTAAATAGTCGGGACAGTCCACACTGTCACTTTATCGTCTGTGGTGAAGGAGAACGCGTGCAAGTGCAACTTTGTGTAAGATTTGGAATTGATTGTGCATTACTAATGAAAAGTAAACTAACCAATCAGAGTGCAACTGCCGGGCGCAGTCCGTTTCTTGTATATTAGAGAGGATTTTTGGAGTTCAGCAAAGTTGCGCTTTTACGGATTTTATGATTTCCCTTGTAATCGAATTATGTTTTTATTTCGCACACTCACATATAACGTTTTTTATCAAAGACGTTTTCATTAATTACCGGAGACTAGGTGAATTAATATATACAGTTACAATCAACTGTTATTCTGGTGTTCGCCTCGGCGATCGCACCCAGTTCACTCACCCGATATGAAATTGAGAGGTTGTGGTTTGCTTCTAATTACAACGGCTCAATGGTATTGTGTGTGTATTGTTAAGGAAGGGGCAAAAGAGCAAGCGGCTCGCTTTATGGCCTTAAAGAATATTCGGGGAAGGAGGGGGATGGGGCATTGTAACGCGACCGCCAATCCGCCTGGGTCGCGTGGCGAGCGGACGGGAGCATGGGCCGCTGTTGATGCTGAGCGCGGAGTACCGAGTGTGGAGTGCTGAGTGCAGTGTGCCGATCGCTGCAGGCCCATCTCGAGCGGGCCGTGGCAGCGCGCGGCAGCGGCGCGCGTGGGCTCGGCGCTGGCGGCGCGCGGCGGGCCCGCCAACATGGCGCTGGTGCGGCCGCTCACCATCACGCGCTTCGTCGACATCGCCGGCGCGCTGCTCGCCGCCATCACCCAGGACGCCAAGCTCAACAACGACAACTACGTCACCAAGGTAGGACCGACGATCGGTTAGGTAGCCACTGTGTGCCAGGAAATACTTTGCCTTCGGTGAATAATTCGGAGAATAGTTCGGCGAATCTGACTAGGTCAGAATTCGTCCGAACCCATAATCCGGCCACCAATTTCTCATATAAAGTGAAGAAGCATCATTAATCAAAGCTTTTCCTTTGACTAGTGATTAAACTAAAAAAAAATATCAACGTATTCATAACCGAGGAGATTTCATTTAGAAAAAGGAATGGAGGCCTATCTACATTCCATTTTTTTATGTGGAATATTTCCAGAAAAAAATATATATATAACAATGATATTTTAAACAACTATGAGAATCATTTTTGCATGTAATGCTATTGTTGAGGATAGCGCATCTATATCATTTGCATTTGCAATAGTTTGCTTATATTGTTAACAATCTACTATTACTATGCATTTATGGCCATGGCGTATAAATGCGTCAAAAATTATCCAAATTCCAAAATGTCAAATGGATGAGATGATCTGGATGCAATCCAAAGCTCGGTGCTAAACACAGGTACCACAATATCTGCTAGGGAAGACAGCGGAGAGCATCGTGTCTACAATCCCATTGAGGAGGAGCATAGTGTATTGCTATAGCGGTATCCCCTGGGATATTAATAAGCATGCCGAGTGTGCTTCCGCCTGTTCCAGTTGCCGCACCTGTCCAAACGTCTGCTCTACCCGGGCCCGGTGTCCAAGTCCTGGCTGCGCACCGTCAACACCTTGCACGCGTTCCCACACGCGTTGGCGCTCATCGCTTACCTCGTGGACCTGGTCGAGCATGTTGTAAGTGGAACGAAAATTATAAGTTTCCTCTTAAGAGATTGTAAATTAAAAGCTTAACAATATTTACTACATAAATATACTATTGCATTGTGATGGCGAAAAAACTCAGTGGATTTCAAACATGAAATTAAATCACTCATTGACTTTTTTGTTACGGCGACTCGTCCGCGCGCTGGATTGAAACAACACACTGTGCACTCAAAAATTATTTATTTATTCTCCATCACAGAAAACAATACATAAACATTCGAAAGATGAAACCATATCGTGTACTACGATATGACTAGTGCCATCTAGTTTGACGATATAAACTATATTTTGCTATATTATCTTACATAATTATTTACAGTTTAAACAGTTATGTTTATACAGAATAAGACAGTTAGTTCACATACGATGATAGACAAGGTAAAAGCTTAATTTGGATTTTAATTTTAACGATTGCTTCGCTGTTGCTAGGAAACTCCGGTGTTGGACGAGTGGCTCTATGTGGAGAAAGACGACTTGGCGTGTCTTCGACGCGATTACCAATACAAATGTTGGATCAGGTAATTTCATTTAATAATGATATTAAATAATATGGTTACATGCTACGGGTGGGCATCTATTGTGTGTTCCTGCTAGTACCTCATGTTTTGTATATAGTGTATTATTTAATAATACCGCCACATGCTATGGCTACTATTTTCGTTTTATATACCAGTACAGTTATGTGACAAGTTTACATTTAGTGTTACATTCACTAGAATGTAACACTAACTGTCACAGTACTAACTGTCACATGCTATGTTTACTATTTTGTCATATGCACACAGCCTATGCAAAAAATCCTATAGCAAGTTATAAGATTTTTTGATAGCCAGCGCCCATTAATTTTTCATGCGAAAGGGTAAACAAGTCAAGCCACTTACCTGCTTCTAAGTGACATAAATCGAACATAAGTTTCGAAAAACTCATCGGTACGAACCCTCGCGTCGGGATCGAACTCGAGTCTCTTGATTCAGTGGCAGCCGCTATCTATCTATCTATCGTGACTGATATTAAGATATTTATTTTCTGAAGATATTGTAATATTTAAAATATTTCAATTTCATATGTTTCTAATCGACAAGTTTCGTTAAACCTCTGTAGCTTTCCGACTTTCCGCCACCTAATTTTCTCAATGCCTTCTGCTGCCTCCCTTATAGCTCCAGTCTGTTGTTTATTTCGCAGATTTCAGGACCCCGGCCATCAGTTTGAAGATCTCAAAGAGGAGTACTTGCATAACTTGACGCTGCTGCTCGGTAACGACGAGGAAAAAATAACAGAGTTGCAACAAGTTATAAAGAGTGAGTGCGACATTGATGTATGTTAAGTTACATCACACGAGGCTCTCGTACTTCGCTTTGGAATTCTAAGTTATTGTTCTCTACCTTGTACATTTGGTTTTAGGTTTAAGAGCATGTCAGCTTGTCATCAACTACGGTAAAAAAGTTTTAAAAAATGTATTTCAGAATACGAGACCTGTCTCGAAGACGAGGTGGAATTAGCTGCCAGGGCTGCCGAAGCGCATTGTGTCGAGCGGCGTGACGCTTTGCTGAGCGCGCTGCGGGCCCAGCGCGCGGCTCGCCTGGCCGACCGCTCACGGGCCGCCCAGCAGCGCGCCGCCAAAGACAACTTGGCCGATGCCCTGCGCCTGCTCGACTCGGAGATAGAGCGAGCCAAGTGAGTGCAGTACTCTCGCTGCGTTGCACCACGCGGCGCCCCTGGCCGACCATCAATCATCAATTACTTATTTGAACAAATGCCGGTTTAGTTCGATGCGTTACCCTGTGTTTCTTCGTAGAGATAAGATTGTACCGCTTCGGTTGCAGCGCGGAGAGCCAGCGGCTGCGCGAGGAGCTGTCGCGGCAGGCGCTGTCGGTGAGCGAGCGCACGCGGCTGCTGGACGAGGTGGACTACGCGCTGCGCGTGCACGACTCCAAGCGCGCGCTCGCCGACCAGATCGCCAAGGTGCGGCCTCCCCTCTGGGAACTGCCCACGCCCTCTCCTCCATATAGATAGCGGTTAGACCCACTGTCTAACCGCTATCAGTGATCAAATATTTCTGCAGACGCCGATGGGCAAGTCCTGCAATGAAAATGAACCCTTTCTTTATAATATGACAATGAAACTCCTAAATCCTATAAAGATCAGTGCAGTGCTCACTGCCATTTTGCCCAACTCACTGATTAGGTCCGGACTCAAGGGGTATCATGGTACAGTAAAGAGTGGTTTGGTGATTGGAAACCTTCATGTTTAGAACTTCTTTCTGGAAAAGTTTTGGCAAGATCAGAACAAGCTTTCCTTAACTTTACATTTCAGCAGCTTCGTTTTTAACAACACTCGTACAATCATATTACTGTGCTGATTCTATTTCTGCATATTCACGTTAAAAGTGAAGTAATCTTTGACTATGTCGTTGCTAATATACCTTCTGTAAAACCATGAAGTATGCCCTCATTGCCCTCTTCAATCTGTTACCTAAGTACTCGCTGCATTAATTATTGTTTGGTTGTGATGTTCAGTACGCCTGGAACACAAACTAAAGAAATGTATTGTGGTCGGTAGATGGTGCTCAGCAAGGAGACGGAGCTGGCGCTGTGGCAGAAGAAGACCTTGGACAGTTGTGTGGAGTACAAGCAGGGCCTCATACAGCTCACTGCACAGTTCCCCGATCTCTCTGCATATGCCATCGATGAGAAGTGAGTAAAATTGACGAATGAATGAAAGAAATTAAATTTCTTTATTTGACGTAAGGAATTCAAATTTCGTTTGTCATTTTTTTTCTACAATCTACCACCGTTTCATAATGAGGTTCGGATCCTCTATCCGAGAAGAAACTGGCGAAAGAATCTTCGTAGGTCCTGTTTTTTTAACGGATTTTAGGACGAGTTTAGGTCTTAGGTATGTGTTACCGTAAATCTAGAGATGATTCGATTGTATAATTAAATCCTTCACAATTAAATCTCCTTTACAAAACTTAACATTTGAGACAAAACTCGAAGCTTTTAACTGCCGTGGTACCTGAGATCTCGTTGCTAACGATCAGATCATCACCAGACCTTCAATACTGAGCTTAAAAAAGCTTTGCTGTAAAATCCCATTCACAAACTTAAACATAGCCAATACCTGAAGGATGTAACTTTCATAGTGCCCGAGATCCAGTGTCGTCGACACATCTCCCTCGTGTATATTATAAATAAAACAATATTTAAAGAAACGTATATTTATAATTATTCAAATGTAAAGCGTAAAAAATATATTTCCTGCCGTGTAAAGTAGTTTGAATTCAATGATTTCCACAGTTTTCCAAAGATGGCGCTGTATCATTCGTAAGTATTAGTTAGTTACGTCGCATAACTTGATCGTCGATCATTCATGTGTATCTAATATATGGTATAATAATAAGCAATAATTAAATGTCTTACGTTTGTTAGGGAACTGATGGGCGCCGATTGTGCTAAGGCGGCTGAAGAGAGCGTCGCTGCGCTGCGCGAGCGAGCGGCTGCGCTGGTGCGGGAGCGCGCCCAGCGCACCGCCAGCCGCGCGGCGAGGCGGCGGCACTGCGCCCGCCAGCAGGTACCTCGTGAAATATTTTTTGTGGCATAGTGAATAAGACCCCATGTGTGCCTTATGATAGTGCCTCTATATATCCTTAAAACCAAAACACAACAGAGGATGCAGTGCTGATTGGCTACAAACCTACACGATTTATAAGCAGTCTTTTTTTTATGGGATAGGGGGCAAATGAGCCGTTTGATTACCGACACATACTTACATCTGTAACATATGAGGAGCTATAGGTGCTTTGTCGGCCCTTAAAGATATATATCTTTATATACGGCCCCCTCACCGTACGAAACGCTGAAGCACAGGATGCCTCTACTTCACGCCGGTATTCTGAGAGGTTGTGGTACTACACCGTTCGAGTTGGCTAATTCGAGCAGCAGCAGCGGGAGCAGCAAAAGCCGCCGCATAGCTCTGTCACATATAAAAGTAAAGTTACTTATAGACTAATAATAATTGATTTACATAACAGGAGGCAACCCAGTCGAAAATAGCGGAGATGAAATCATTAGTGCAGCGCGAGCAACAGGCTCTGGACGACGAGGTGGGCAAAGAGAGTGTGGAGGCTGCGGCCAGCAGCGAGGAGCAGCTGGAGCTCGGGCGCCGTCTGCAGCGCCTGCGGGCCGAGCAGGAGCGACACGCCCAGGTGCAGGCCGAGATGGACTTCTTGAAGGAGCAGGATCAGACGTTAGTATCTTTTTCGTCGCCGTTGACCCATTTTTGACCACTGCCGAACTACACACAGTTCGTGGCAGGTTTGCCCGCACCCATCATTCTGGGCGAGCTGCGATGCTGCTCCCCTTCGATTTGGGTTCTGCAAATCCTTCCCATAGCGAAAAAGGTTGGCTAGCATGGTATCACCCACGTGCAGAGCACCATTTGCACGCATCTAATACACCAGGACTAACAACTTCGCGACTCAGTAGCTGGCGCATTCACCCGAGTTCAGAAGAAAAACTTAGCTCCCTTGTGCTAAGTTTTTCTTCTTCTCTATCAGGCGATCTATGAAAGTGCGAACAAGAGCCAGTACACAATGCACGGAAGATTTGCTCGTACTCACCATGCTGGACCGGAGTGTTTGTTAGATCAGTACCGGCACACTGTGGTACCAATTTTCTTGATGAACTCAATTGACCTAACGCAATTATTCACGATCTGTTTTTGGATATTTGATAAAATATTCTGAAAGTATATTTATATAGGAAAATCAAGTCTATGCAGGTGACAACTCCTGGTGGGTTATCGAAAGATGTTGCAGAACATCATCATCAACAACGGACTGATTTTCCTGACCTTGTAGTAGTTGTTTACACTAGCGCGTTGGTACCGCTCCAGGTGGCGCGACCGTTTGTCCGCGCTGCGGGCCTACATCGCTGCGCAGCGCGAGGAAGCCGCGCGTGCCCTGGAAGCTGCGCGCGAGAAACGGATCCGCGTCCTGATGGAGAATATCCGGCAGTGGGAAGAGAAGGTGGCTCTATGAGAGGGCTGGCATTCTTCCATATCCATGTTGTTGTTTTCAAGGTTTTCCCTTAGTCGCCTCTTACCTCGCCTAAAGAAAGAAAGAAAGGAGAGGCAGAATCTGACCTCGCAATCATACGACTAAATCCACTGGGAAATTAACAATAGTTCAATTTTGCAAGTCCTTGGGAGGGAGAGATCTAATATGGAATAATTTATGTTTTAGACTTTATGATATTACTTTTTAGATTTAGACACTTGAAGAAAATATTTCAATACCCAATGAACACATTACTTTTTTTTCATTACATTTCATAAATTAAAATGTTATGTCATTTTTATTAGAATTATAAACTTATAGTAAACATTATATTGTATTTAAGTAACTTCTATATTATTTACTACAAACTACTAATATTAATATAAGTATGTTATATAATAACTGTTGGGTAAGTTTCCTAATAAAAATTAAACAAACACTCTGTGATTTCATTTTAATATTATTCATGTAACATTTCCATTGATAATTAACTGCACTTCATTTTCAACGGATTCACAATGCTTCTTAAAGTCACTTTGTACCCACGTGTTGGCGTGGGACGGCCTCTTTTTGCTCGGTTCATTCTTTTTGGGAGGCGGGATGGCCGGTTTGAACGTCATTTGCGAGCCGTCGTAGTCTTCGTATACTTTAATAGGCGATCTGAAAGTGAAAAAAAAAAAATATTTAGAAACAAAAAAATATAGATAATCTCTGTCTCTATTACTCTATTCCTGGTATTTTGCTCTGGAAGGAGATCAAATTATCAATTAAATAATATTGCACTTGTTTACTGTCCAATCGGAATAACTAACAGATTTTTTTTTATTGGAGCATTGGGTGGAAAAACGAGCTTACAGTCCACCTGATTAGTAAGTCGGTAGGCGGCTGCTGCAGCCAGGTCGCGCCCGCGCACACACGCTCGAGTACATTGCATCGCATTGTCCCGCAGCACGTTATTATACTGGCTCCATATACCTTTCGTACTGGAAACACAACAGTAAATGCTGTTTGGAAGCAGAGATTGGTAAGAGTGTGGACCTACTTGGACGACTCCTGGGCAGAGACGGTGTCTACTGCCTGTTATAAACGTACTTTATTGATATGCTTTTGAAATAAATTTGCTTCGCCAGATGGCGCTTACACACTTTCCATATACCTCGGTATCATTCGGTATATATATTATATATTAACTTTAAGCTTAAGGCCAACAATATATATAAACAAATAAATATTATTCTCTTAATCTAAAAATCCTAATATATTTACTTAATTATTTCTAGTATTTACGCGAACACTATATATTTGAAGTGAAACTATTACAGATTTTATCGCTTTTAATTTACTTTTTATATTCCCGACGTTTTGAGTGCCCCACAGCAGCCGTGCTCACGGGGGACTTAGGAGTTAGACGGCCTGATGTCATACCCAACTTATAATTAATAACTGAAGGTAGAAAAATAGTATAATTTTAAATATATTTACTTCTTAAAACATTCCTTTTACGTAATAGTATATGCTGTGAGTAGTATGAGATGTATTTGTTATTCAAACTTTATGATATATTAACCAAGAAAAGATAGTGGAATAAGTAATTACGAGAATAAAAGTGTTGATTCTAATAGATATGAAACACACACGCTATATAAACACGAAGACAGCTAGCTGCATCTGTCGCGAATTGTTTAGTATACAACTACTCTCATTGTCATATTTAGAACGCAAAAATAAGGCAGCAAATTAGCATAAAATAAGCAATAAATGTGTTCATTGAGGGATTGGTTGAAATTAATTAGTAAAATAAATGTTGTTAAAGAGCTAAACAAATAGAAGCTAAAAAAAAATGCCTCACTAATCTTATAGGACTGGTCGCTCTAAAAATTCAAATCATTCACTCCGAAGCATTATCATGCATTAAAAGAAAACTATCTTCATAAGGTAACAGGCATTGCGTTCTGTTCTAAAGTGTCCGTTGCGTACGCTATGTAAGAGACATGCGTAGACAGGGTTTTCCACGATGTGTATCTATGTCCGCGCATCCTGCACATAAGCCTCCCCAACACATTACTGACTCCACCGTAAGACTCTTTCAACGACGCAACACTGATATATGGTTCTTCTCCGAATAGTCTCCATACTTTGATCCTTACAAAGCTAAGGAAACAGCGGCCAGGCGGAGCGCGACAGCAGAGCACTCGCGGTTCTGCTCACTGCGGGCCGGTGTCGGTGTTGGTGCTGGTGTCGGTGGTGTCTCATGCTCACTTGTGGGGCAGCGGCCAGGCGGAGCGCGCCAGCAGGGCGCGCACGGCGCTGCGCACTGCGGGCTGGTGGTGCCGGCGCAGCGCGCACAGCTCGTACAGCACGGCGGCGCGCGCGCAGCAGTGCTCGGGCGACGGCAGCGCGGGGTCGTAGCGCCCCGCCGCGCTCGCGTCTTCCGCCTCCAGCAGCGCCTCTACGGCGACGTTAGCCTGTCAGGAAACGCACCGCATGGAGTCTCCATTTGCAAAATATTTTTTTTTTATATTTTAGTCTATAAATAAAATAGACATCTATACTAACACAGACTTAATCTACACATATATGCTATCCTAGTTTGTGTGCACCGATAGTAAGTTATACAGTAATTGTACAAATATGCAACTAACTTGCAGTAACCTTAATAATGAGTGCACTAATATGGCCAAGTTGGAGTAAGTTATGCACTACCAACATAGGCCATACATATCTATATGGCCAACTTGCATTCCACGCACCTGCAGCAGGTTGTGCAGCAGTTGCAGGCAGGCGAGCGCGGCGTGCGGCGGCAGCTGCGCGGCGAGCGTGGCCAGCCGCTTGGCGAACGCTTGCAGCACATTGGCGGACACGCGCCGCGACCGCGACCAGATCTGCGTCACCGCCTCTATCACTATCTTCGCGTCCTCCGATGTCGCACCTGTTGGCAAATCATGACCGGTTGGCATTGGAAATAATGAGATGGCATATTCCGTTTGCATCATGAGGACGACATAATGGTTATGTAGGAGGTGCACGCCGAGCGCGTCGCCCGCCGCCACGAGCACGACCGGCACATTTACGTACCTGCGTGCACGTGCAGCGCGCTGCTGTACATGTAGGTGTGGAAGTGCGCGGGGTCCACGCTGAGCGCGTCGCCCGCCGCCGCGAGCACGGCCAGCGCGGTGCGCGCGCACTGCAGTCGCATGCGCGCGCTCATCTGCTGGTCCCGGCTGAGCCGCGCTAGCAGCTCCACCAGCTCCGAGTAATACTCAACGTTGATCACATGCGTGAACCTGCAGTCAATGGACTTCGACTGTAGACGAAAATGTGAAGAAACTTGTTGCAGCAACACCTCAAGGGTTACCGTTTTTAGAAAACATTGTTGATGTGGTTTTTTAATTGTTTATTTACTACTAAGCTGGCACATATATAAACATTTACTGGTGTATTCATCGACAAGATATTTACGGCTCACCTGATGGTAAGTGATTATCGATGCCCACAAACATCTGCAACACCAGAGGAGCTGCAGGTGCGATGCCGGCTCTTAAGGGTACCGGGGGAGGTGGGTTCGTGAGGAGGGGAGTGGTCCGCCGGTTACCACACTCACCGAACGAAACGAGGCCGTGGTTCTTACCCGGTCGAGCCGGCCCATTCGAGCAGCAGCAAAAACCGCCGCCTTGGCTCACCATATATTTCATATATTTTTGTGTGTGAGTGTATTAACACAGTCACGCATTTAGTACTATTTTCTTTGTAACCGATTTTAAGCATTTTCTTTCTATAGTTGTATCTTACATAGTGTTAGTATTATAAGGTGAAAATTATGGAAGAGCTAGACCATGCATACTAAGCTACAGGTACTTCTTTACTTCATAGAAGGTTGTATTATATATGTAATAACACATAATAAAGCTAATGAAACGATTTTATGGATTTTATCGCGTTTAAATTTTGTCTTTATATTCCTATTTCAAGGAAAATTAAGATTAAAAATAAAGATTATTAACAATTAAAAGCTGACGGGAGCCCGAGTTAACTATGACATCAGCACGTCCAACACCTAGGTCCCTCTGTAACCACCTTTGCTGTGAAGGACTCGAAACGTCGGGAACTTAAAAACAACAATTAAAAGCCATAAAATCTGTATATAATAGTTTCATTACAAATATGCAGTGCTCTAGTAAATACACGTGTACGTTTTCGTAATCATAACAGTAAACCTAATTTAAATTTCAATGACCAAATAATTTCTGTAATGTTTATAACTCACTGTATGCATTCACAGTTTTGTATTTATTACGACTATAAGTAAGTTATAGTATGAAACTTCTGTATTTAGCTGTACGTTTCCTTAACAGAACAAAACAAAGCACTGACTTGGCCAGGCCGGTGAGAACGGCCTCGAGCAACTGGGAGCGCGGCGCGGTCTTCAGGATGCGGAAGTAGATGTGGAACACCGTCTTGGTCACCTCGGTCAGCAGCTTCCTGCGCGCCTCCTCGTCCTCCCGCGCCTCCGTCTCCAGCAGCTCGCGCTCCACTTCCTTCAGCTTCTTCGAACGCTACCAAATACCAAAGTCAAAAGGAGGTTACAGATGTGTTGTCACCCCTGCTCAAAGCTAAGTTCAAATGGAGAGGGCTATGCTCGGTGTTTCCCTGCATGATAGAGTCTGCAACGATGATATTCGCAGCAGAACTAAGGTAACTGACAAAGCCGTAAGGATCAGCAAGCTGAAGTGGCAATGGGCCGGCCATATAGCTCGCAGAACTGACAACCGTTGGGGGAAAAAGGTTCTCAAGTGGCAGCCAAGTACAGGCAAACGCAGTGTAGGACGACCCCCCAGAAGATGGAGTGACCTGCTCAGTGTTGGGAGAAGTCGATGGATGCAGGTGGCTCAGGACAGAGCTTCGTGGCAATCTTTGGGGGAGGCCTCTGTTCATCAGTGGACTTGCGATTGGCTGAAATGATGTCACCCCTGAGCACTGAGATGGAATGTCTTGCAACCCGTAACTATGCAGCCTCTCTTAACCTTACTCTATACTCCGGAACAGAACAGTTGTTACACTGCTGTTTGGTGGAAGAAATGGATGTGAGGGTGGTACCTTCCCAGACGAAATCTGGGCAGAGTAGGAGCAACTAGAAAAATCTACACCAGTTCGCTCTTGATATTAAACTAACCTTCTTTTCCTTCTTGGACAAGTTGACGATGCGCTTCTTGTGCTTCTCTTCTTGCCGCTTCTTGTGCTTGAGGTCCGCCTCGGCGTCAAGGTCCACGTCGCGTATCTTGAGGGTCAGCAGGCAGTCCAGGGCCGACGGGTGCAGCCGTTCACCTCGCTTCTTTACTAATTGGTTTATTAGCCTCACAATCTGGAACAATGATTGATTTATTAACTTGGTATTATAGCAGTTGTTTCATACGCGGTAGAGCCGAGCGGCGGCTTGCGCTGCTGCTCGAATGGGCCGGCGCGACCGGGGTAGTGCCACGACCTCGCAGAATACCGGCGTGAAGTAGAGGCATCTTTTGATTCTGCAATACGTTCGGTGAGTTTTTTTTTAATGGGCAAGGCGGCAAACGAGCTAGCGGTTCACCTGATGGTAAGTGACTACCGTCGCCCACGTACATCTGCAACACCAGAGCAGCAGAAGGCGTTGCCGGCTTTTAAGGATATTTGGGTGATGGGAGGGGGCATGGTGGAGAGGGTGTTGGCCTCCCCATCGCCCTCCTCATCCTCCCTCCCATTTCCCAAATATCCTTAAAGGCCGGCAACGCACCTGCAGCACTACCATCACTTACCATCAGGTGACCCGCTTGCTCGTTTGCCCCCTTTCCCAAATGAAAAGAAAAGAGTACCAGGTTTGCATAGCCAAATGAATGATGAGTATAGTCTTTCTCATAAGCACTTTCGCCAACGCATTGCAGCTTAGCTTTACCACATGGAAATGTATACAATAATGTCTTCCGCTAAGAGTTTTCTTCCCTTTAAAACATTGTATAAAGGTCGTGCGCGCCCAGTCGCGAGTTTCTCTATTCGAATACGGCGGGCATCGATGTTTGGATGCACGTCACATGGGTTAAAAATAATCGTTTCACTGATTATATAAAATAATAAATATTGACCTTCTCAAATATTGACACGTTACTATTATACGTACTTTACTGTAAACTATCTAATAAACATGGTTCTAATTCTAATCAATGGTAAAAATTCATTAAAAAAAATATCTATTCGTCTAGGAGATAGACTATCCTTAAAATTGATTTAAAAATGGAGTGATGACTCTGGACCGTGTTTTGTCGCAATGTTGAAAGGCGACTTGTCGGTCTGTAATGATTAGAAATATATCAAGTGACCTTCAGGGTGATGTCGCCCCTGTTGTCCTCGGTGAAGACCTGGGAGCAGCAGGCGGCCACCAGCTCGCGGGCCTCGGGCGCGCGGCAGTCGAGGTAAGGCAGCACGCTCTGCGCGATGTTGGGCGCGAAGTTGAAGTGCGGCCGCGCGCCCAGCATCGAGCACATGCAGCGCAGCGACACCAGCGCCAGGCTCTTCGTCGACTCCTCCATTTGTCTGTTAGGAGACAGTAAAGTAAATAAGCTTGTAAACGTTCCACGGCTAGGGAAAAGCCTTCTATCAATATTGGAGAGAGTTTTGGAGCCGACATGACTTCGCCTCGCTGCTCCAGTGTGGGTTGGTGGACTTCACATCTCCTTGACATCCAAAATTTATTCGCTAATATTTTGTGATATTACATTAAAAAGGAAATTAACTCTCGTTAAAGTTAGGAGTGGTTTAAATCAGTGAGTGCGGCAGGAAGCGTGTAAAAGTTATTATATACAGTAAATCGTGCTTATAACCAGAGAGATCCCAGAAAGCTAAATAAAGCAAAAGAATTTAAATGCCAAAAATCTGAAAATCATCACTATTAATCTATATGTAATCTACAGAGCACATCGTTAACATACAAATATAGTAGAAGTGTCTCTGTGTGATTTCTGAATGACTGTTAATTTTCTAAGATCAAACAGCAGCTTTTGTTTTTACATGACAAATTCAAGTGTTTCTATGAAAATAAACATTATGACTTAAACGTATAGTAACACTGTATCCTAACAAGCTGTACATTATTTCACTATAATGCATATTAAAGAAATTAGTCTTTTTAGCGATTTCTAAAATAAACACGGACAACGTTGTGGGTGCAGCTTGTATACTTATGAAAATGATTATTGGTATATTAATAATGTTATCGGTATAGTTTCAATTTAAGCTACAATTACTTGGTCCTTCGAGCCTGATTTTGAAGGAGATTTTTGATTACACTAACTCATTTTGTGACATGAGTGCGCTAATCGAATGCTTAGCGTCTCTAAATAATGTACGATATGTGTTGTCTTAATTTTATTTACTAAACTATTGGAACACGAATCATAATTGTTACTAATTAATATTTTATTAATACTATATTTTTAAGTTAGATTTTCATACCTATTATCTCCTTTCTTGCGTCTCAAAACTGATGCGGCTTTTTCTAGTCGCTGCAGGTATCGCTTGTAGAATTCCAACAGTTCTTTCTCATACTTGTACAGCGTCAAGGTGTCTTTTTTAACTATAAGCGAGAGTAACGATGCATTAATGTAATACATTAAAAAAAATGTATACTTCGAAACTAGGAACTATAATGAATAAATCATTCAAGTAGTAATATGTGAAAAGTGCACAAACCATTGACCTTGAGGGTATTAGCCTTCTTCGATTCTAGCCAGTTTGGCGCTTAGCAGCGCTTAACGCATTGATGTGCGTCCATGGAACTAATGATCTACTGTGATTGTGTCTGAACTTCGGATAGTAATACAGAACTGATGACATGATAGAGATATAACAGTTTAACACGATATTTCACTGTAATTACACAGAGGCGCAAGAAAACAAGACTGCCATTTGCATTGAACTAAAAATTTAGTTCCAGAGTAGCACGTGGAGGCGTTTCATGTTCGCACATAATGGTTTCTTGTATTTAGTCCAATATTTATCCAAGAACAAGCATACCAGTGCACTAGCTCAAGATACTGTGTGCTTATTCTGCGTAGATTGGACTAAAAATTAATAATTATATAGCTGATGGTAGCCAGGGTTAACTATGACAAAAAGACGTCAAATACCTTAGTCCCGCGCAACCAAGGGTGCTATAATGCAACCAAAAGGTGGAGATTATTAAGTGAAGTTAAATGCTGTAAAATACGTAAATAATTTTGCACATCAAAGTCATTCTCTCTAACCTAATATAATTATATTTTAAATTTTTTCCTGACACTAATACGACTATTAAATGGTTGTTTTGATGTACAGTGCAGTGAACGTGAACTCTTGTCCAGTTGATGGAATAATGATTCCGAAAGTCCTAAATTTTTAATATTAAGAGTCAAGGAGAGGGTTATAGAGCAACTACTCTATAACTTGGGGGAAGCTTATGCCGCACAGTGGACTATAAACACAATCATTCCTTTATGAATATCAATTAGCATGACATGCACAGTCCATAAACCCACTTCGTCACCTTGTAAAGTGAATACTTACGTTTCACTTCGGAATAGTCCTGGTGACGTATAGGGTAATCGGGCAGAACGTCCTGGAACACTTCCGCAGCGGACACAGCGGCCAGTTTCCTCACCGACATCAAATTGGGGGTGCCGTCCTTGAGGTGCTCCTCCATCAGGTACAAAATCGGGAATAGGTTCTTTAACTGGAAAGTTCAATTTCATGAAGAATTACAGGTCCCTTATGACTATAGTTATGAGGATCCTAATAATTATTAGCTGAGTAATTATAGTTTTATTGTCCACCGTTTCCAAGTTGAGGTTGATGATGATGATGACACATACAAGATTTGGATATGATGCTGAGCTTACATGATGAAGAGATTTACCAGATACCTATAGCGTTTTGCATGGAATATTTAAATAGGGCTTGAATTGAATTTTCGCACTGATTGAATTTAAAAAGACATGAAAGAATTTAACATACCTTTTTTTCAGGGTTTTCAAGCAATGATGAGCACAGTGCTCCGATTCTTAACTTCTCATGTCTCAACTTGTCTCTTCTTGCTGCTAACAGTTCAACAGTTGTTACAACATCTTCGGATGCCTCACCCTCTTCCCCGGTGACCTCCATTACATCCATTCCAGAATCAGAGTCAGCAGCTAGAGATTCTTCATCGTTTCTTTCTGATGATGGAGGTTCTTTCACCTGTTCCTCTTCTGAATCTGTATCTAATAGCAAAATAAGAAATAGTAAATAATAATGTTTAAAAATAATCTCAAAAAATTACTTTACAATAAATTGAATGTATAATGACACAAAATTTTAGTCTATGCTATACTGTTAATAAATGTGATCTAACAATATACAATATATATACGCACTCTCACCTGTCAACCTTAGTGGTAGGTAGATACAATTAATTACCATTTAGCACAAAACAGGGTAGCCCAATAGGCTTCTGCAAGGCCTCCAGGTACCTCACTAACTGAACAAAACACGCAAGCAGTCAGGCAGGCCCATCAGAGCAGAACAGGCAACACTTGGCTCTACCACTTACAAAGTATCAATATAAGTTTATATTTGTGTTAAAAATAAAATATTTATAGTAACTGTGACACAGTTCTAGTTCAATTTACAATTTCATGTAATATTATACCTTCATACTCTTCAGCTCTTTCTAGAATACCATCTTTAGTTTTGATGGGTAGCAAAGCGCGAAGTCTTTTTACAGGCCTCTCTGCCATCTCTGTCTCATACTTCTCTTCCACATCACTGTTATCAGTTTCAGTGTCAGCTCCGCTATCACTGCTTAGAGCCATATCTGCAGGAGTTTGCTCCATATTTGTCCTCTTGCGCTTTTTAGGTTTTCTGTCAATTATTGAATTTTTTTCTTAATCAATTCTTACTAGATTGAGATCTATATCTTATAGAATTAATATTTGCAAAGAATTTCATTATATTTTTTTATACACTAATAAACTTATTTTAGAGAATGTAAATGTAGATAAGGAGGATAGTAAGAGAATGGTAATGAAATAAAAATCAATCCAAAAGTTAGGTCCAAGACCAAAGGTTAGGTCTTGTCAAAATAGAGGAAAGTTTTCAAAATATAACTGCCTGAAAATGATTTAAAAATAAATCAATAAACGACGGTCTTCTAGTTAATACTTTCCTGGTGTCTTACTTGTTTTCCTTCAATTCTTCTGGCACATTGGACAGCAGGTGCGGTTGTTTCGCAATCCGTCCCATTATGTACTTCTGCTCCTCTTCGTCCAACATATCAGCCCACTCGTCTGCAGATGCCGTTTCACTATCGCTGCTATAATTTGGCTGTTGAGTCTGTGTCGGCTGCTTCTGTTTTTGAACTATATTTCTATGTCTTTGAAGACGTAATTTACCTTGTTTTTTCATTTTATTTGTAGTTTGATTGTTTCTTTTTACTTTGCTAACTTTAACCTTGCCTTTTTTCTGTCAAAAATAATAGTTATGGAATGTAAACACATTTTAAAATATATAATAAGTCTTAAATAATAAATTGCTATACGTACTGCCATTTTTGTTTTATTTATTTAACAGTAACACGATTCAACTTATATTTGTCCAAAATCACGAAAAGAAAATAAATAACATAAAAAGTATACCAAATACTACAAACAACGTGGGTTCCAAAAGATCAGACGCCAGTGACAGTGACAATGTCGAATTGACGTATGACAATAATCATGACCACCACAGTGACAGGCATTAGACAGCGTTGCCAAGAAACTCGACTCTTTTTCTTTTCTCTGGCATGGAGACGGAAGGCAACAGTGTAACAGTGTGATATTACAATTTTAGATATAAATACAATCGAGCTTGAAAACTTGTTCAAGTATATAGACAGTAAAACGATAGTTAATCTTTACTGAAAACCTATTGTTGGACTGATAGCATCTAAACGAAAATAGACGATTTCCGGCCTTCAATTGAATTTTCTAATTACTGTACACTTTTACAAGCACTTGCGCCATAATGCATTATCAAAACATTCGTAGTACATCAAAAATCTAAATATAACGAAATAACATTATTTAAGACCCAACCTTACTCTGCGAGCCAAAAGTCAGGGTCGTAATTAGAAATTTACACCACGTTTTCAGAAAACCATTTAGGTGATTAAGTCGCAATACTTAAAAATACAATTCTACGTACATTAGGGAGGATGTGCGTATAGCAAAATGAACAACTTATTATTTTTATTACTTGGACATACTATTTTAAAGGACAAATAAAAAGCATAGAATTGCTCCGCATTTCTTTTACAAAATTGCTAAAAAAGATTAGTTTAACATTCTTAACACGCATTTATATTGATAACCCTTACTTCCAATATCATTGCGATTTTTCTAAATTAGAAAGAATTTAAAGATGAAGATTTGTATAGTAGATAAGTACTTTTACTGATAAGAAAAAGTACATTAGTGATAGGTAAGTGCTTGTTTCGCGTAAACTTGAAAAACTGCTTCGCTAATAGAACTTTCCGCATAATAAATGTAATCTCTGGAATATACAGAAGTAACACTTAGAGAAATGTATTAGCACCATGAATGCGCCAATTGCCATACACTTAATTAAAATCGTCAAAGCAATCACAATTTTCGTGTTAAGTTTAAACTGGTCTGTAATGTGAAAAAGTAACTTTGTACTTGTAAATACTGACAATCAAGCTACGAAGCACCCAAGGAAAATCAAGCCATTTTGTAGGTAAAATAACCCAAACTACATAAACATTAAAGTAAAATGATAAGTATAGCAGCAGGTCCCTACTTATCTTCAATAAATTAATTATTAATATTCATAATTATATATCTACCAAGAAACATTGAGAACAACTAAAACAATTAAAATAACGAAGTAATTGATAATTAAATGATTAAATTGTTTGAATGAAACCATCTACCGATACCGAACGCACATTGGTTGAACTCAAACTTTCTAAACGTCAGTTACTTTACAAAGACCTCGAAACTTTCTTGTGTACTTCTAAATTCTAGTTTTACTAGTTTGTTATAAATTGAAAGCCCATGTAAGTGAGCATAATTAAAGTCTATATCAACTCAGCATATTCTGCTTGGAGTGAAACTTTGAATTTGGGTAATTGTTTAGTTGTTGAATAGTATCGACGAAACTATGGTACCTCAACAACAACGCAGAAGACGACGTCGGGCGGCTTTAGTGCGTACTGCTGAGCGCCGTGTTGTAGTAGCTCGTGGGCCTGGTGGTTTTGGATTTACTATTGCTGGTCAAAGACCTTGTATAGTATCTGCTGTGGCCGCTGGAGGACCGGCTGAAAGATCAGGCCTCCGTGCCGGTGACGCGCTACTTGCGGTAGACGGAACAAGCGTAGCTCGAGCTCCCCATGCTTCGGTTGCTAGAATGGTCGCTGCTGCGCCTAGTGCTATATCATTGAGTGTGGCGTTAAGAGAGTCTCCACCAACTGATACAGAGGATACCGAGCCTGAAGAAAGAGCCAGAACCAGAAGGAGGTACCCCCCACCGCGTAGAAGGCCTCAGCATTCAATGATGCATCATCCAGGCAAGTTAACATCAATATAGTCACTAGAAATTCTATTTCAAAAACTGCATAATTTATTGACATAAAAAGTGCTACATTCAGAGTAATGCTTAAAAGTGCAATAACCATTCACACACCTCAGAGGTATGTGCTTTTAAGTTTTTTTATTGTTAATGGGTATTTCATTCCTTTTGCCAATAATATTGTTGAATATACATTTAATAATTAATGTGTAGAGATTTAACTTTGTAGATGTTTTTTTATTTGTTTATGGTGGCAGGATGTTTTAATTAAATATTTTTGTTGCTTAAAGATTTTATTAAAATTGCAAGATTAGAACTGTAATTCAATGTATATTTACTGCTTATTGATTTTATGTTCTAATTATTACCAAGTATCCAATGGAATGTGTTTATTATTTTGATTGCTTATAAGTAAACTTTGCGATTTAGCCTAAAAAAAGTGAGTTGAGTGAAATGAGAGGTTTATTTTTTCATTGAATAGGAAAATTGCAGGAAAATGGTGGTTGAAGTGAGTTGTTTCTCGAAAACTTTGTTTTAAATTTACTTCTTACATTTCATATATTATATCTTATCTCCTCATCCGAGAAAATTGATAGATGCAGTTAACAATTTCTTGCAGGTTCCTAAGAGCCTGAGGATGCTTATTATTAGGTATGTGCAAAAGAAAGCATAATATCTGCACTATGTTTTTGTGTTTGCACCATTTGTTGATGTTCCAAATTATGTATTGTATGTTATAAATACACCATAGATAACTTGTGGCATAGAAATACAATTAAAAATTAAATTTTTCTATATTTTTTGTTAAATTTATTTAACAACAAAGATTCTGCTTACATTGTATGTATAAAAAACTCTATTTATATGATCACTGTCGGTTAAGTTATCTATAAAGTGGCTTAATTTATTTTGGTTCACTTTGTTTTATTTATCTCAAGTCTAACATCTGTACAAACTGTTTTCTAATTGTAACCAATACTTTTGAACTCTATTCTATTTACCTTTTTTGTATTTTTATTTATATACTTTCTCACCCAGGCTTATGCCAAGCCAACTTACCAATTTTTGCATATTGAATCTAGGTAATGGTTGTTGTGAAAGTTTTTTAACTTGATCAAGGTGGAAGTTACTATGTTTTGGAAGCATCGGATATGTTTGAGATGTAAAGGATTGACGATTCCAGTATCAGACACCAGGCGCCTTTAATGCTGCCCACCATCATTGGTTTTCAGTCTGGTATGTTTATGAGACAGTTAATATGAATCTCATATGCCATATGATTGTTAAGGCTATTCATGTAGTAGACTCTTCTGAGCCACATGGAAAGAAAAGCAGTAGTAGATTTTATGCTGCCACCACACAGCAACATTTAGGAGAATGAGTACCTTTAGTAAGTATCAAGGGGCTAAAGGACGAATATACTAGCTTTTTCGCCAAATATATGCTCACCAGAATATTCTGAATTCCAATGAAAAAAGTGGACAATTAATTGCAACATTCTGAACCTCTGGGAAAATTTAGCGATAAATTTATGGAACAGAGAATTTTGCAGACAGTGTCGCTTTCATCATCATGACATCTTGTAAATCTTAAAATGTATGTTTCTCGCTTCTGATTCTGGCCTCTAAAAGATGTTATTACTTATTCCAGGTTGTCATGCTGCTCCAAGTACATCAGGGGTTAATGAAATTCTCCAAAATCTAAGCAGAGCGCAGTTAACACCGAGTCACGCCGCGCGCCTAGAATGTCGTGCTGTTGTGGGCTATTTAGGAACAATAGAGACTCCACAAGCCACTTCCATCGCTGCGCCAAATAACGTCCGCAACGCTGTCAAGAAACTGAGACAGGAGCGTCGCCCAGCTACACCAGTGTTGCTGTCTGTACTCCCCAATGCATTACTTCTGCGCCGCCCCACAGGTCAAGTTCTTGCCCAGTATCCTCGAGAGCGCATAGTCTACGCGGGATGTGGTTCAGAAGCCGATAGACGGTTCTTCGGTCTAGTGACGGCTGCCGAAGCTTCTGATATAGAAGTTGAGGCATCACATAGTTGTCACGTCTTCGCTGTCGATTCTAGAATGGCAGAGCACGAAGCTCATATTATGAGAGCGAGAGACTTCCAAATCGCTTGCACCAGAGACCCGGTCGCTGAACGGTGCTTAGAGTTTCCACCATCTGCAGAATACGTAGTCGGTGTTATAAGAGGAATGTATTCTTTACCGCCCGATGACTGTGTTAGTCCAAATTTGCAACAGATATCGAAGTTGGCTGTGAAGGGAGACAGTCCCGCTTTGGGCAACTTTTCCAGAAGCAGTAGACCCGTGTTCAGGGCACAGCGCGATAGAAGGCCTTGCAGGCACGAAGAGCCGAGGATCGACGTGCCGGAGTTCGTCGCGAACTCACCGCAGCCCAGCAACCATAGTGAGATAACAACAACTTCCAGTAACAGTGATTCCGGTATCGGATTCCACAACGACTGCCGCAACATCGCTGACAGAATACTCGTAGTGGAATTCGCTGGTCAACAACCACCGCCGACTGTGTTCAGACCAGAAATGCCGCGTCGGCCGATGGGCTTAGTCGGGTGCAGCAGTTTCGACACCGATGGCTCTTTCCTGTCCAATACCACACCTGTAGTTGATGGTTTCGGTGGTCAGGGACGTCCATTGAATCTGGACGACGTCATTCTCAACGCTAACGAATTGCCCGTCCACGTGAGCCAGCGTACCGACGAAGACAATTACAACTATAATAATCTTTACGGGAATCTCCCGTCTACTTCTCGAAGCTTCCATGGCGTTGTCTATGACCAGGTGTACACAGAGAACGAAGGGCACTACGAGCTGGTGCCACAGACGCAGATGGATGATATCGATCGTGTAGCCGAGACGTTTAATTCTGTGGAAATATACGAAGAGGGATCGAGACATCCACGGGATTATCACTCGAATGAATCGGTGGAGAATGAGACAGTGTTTTCAGGCACCAGCAAGGCCAGCGCCGACACAGTTTCTATGTATTCCTCCCGGAGCCACGAAGAGGCGCGTCCACAACGTCGGAAGCACCTTCAGGCTTCTTTGGACGATATGCTGGTATTAGGGTTGCATGAGCGACCACAGCAAGATAAAGACGAGGGGAAGTTCGTACATCCAGCGAGCATTAAATGCAAGGTCTGTATGTTTAGTACCATTATTTGTCATACAATAGTTGTTAAAGTATGTACAATACCATTAAAAAAAATTACAGAATTTTTTGAATTGCACGGATGGTACGCCAGCTTTGGTCGACGTTTTCGTGGAAAGGCCTATCCAGCTAGTCCAGCCGTGGACTTATTAAGATGATATATATTACTTTAACTAATTTTTGACGTCTTGAAACCATAGAAATTCTATTGCATACATGCGATGGAATCAGTAAGACAAGATCAACACAGTGAGATGAAGACTTGCCCGCAGAGGCTTCCGTATCACTAACTTTCAATTTTCATTAAACATTTTATCCGTTCCCCATTACCATTTTTAGCAAAATTTATTAAAGTACCGCATTTTACTTAAATGTACGTTACTAAAACGGTATTCACTATTTACCCTCTATTTAATGTCAATGAAACATCGTTGTTGTGTGAGTCTCTGGAGACAACAGTGAATAGCATGTTGTTCATTTTCCAGTTTCGCAAATCGATGAAGCCCCTCAACATCCTGTCCAAAACGAAGCACATGCTGACGGGGCGGGAGCGGGAGCGCGAGCCGAACGGGCGACGTTCGCTCAGCGCCAGCGCGGGCGACGTGTCGGCGGACAAGTCGCGCGACAAGTGCGGCGCGCCGCTCGGCGCGCTGCCCGCCGCCGCCAGCGAGCCCGACTTGCGCGATACTCAGGTCAGTCTTACCATTTAACGAAATGTGAAACGACCTTGAAGCAAATAGTTGAGGTATATATTACCGTACTTCAGTATACTTTAGTATTATTTATCTGTGGGCATTCAAAGCGACTTAGTTGTTTTGACAAGCGTAACAAGCAAAATGGTATTCGTGTAGACTATAACATTGAGTAAAGTCACGCCAAACGTATCATGTCTCATATTGTATTGTGCGCCAGTGTTTAATTCCAGTGTTGCCACTTTATAAATTGTATCCCAAAATCTGGAAAAAAATAACGTTATTGCTGTCGATGGATAATTATAATACTAAAATCTATTACAACATTATCTTAAAAATACGGAACGTAACTTTCATAAATGGTTTGTGGCTATCGAAAACCATTTTTGGGAAGTTAGCTCAGATGAGAAATGTGTGCTTAGATTTAAACTGTTAAACGTAATTCGGTTTATGTCGTAGAATAGTAAGCAACAGGATCATTTTTAAAATACAACAGGAAACCTTATGCATTATGCATAAGGTAATTAAAATAAATTATAAGTATTTTCTCTGGGTTTTAAGAGAGAACGCACCATCTCTTTCACAACAACAAACCCCCAGAGAGTGCACCCAACCGTTCGAAATTACCAAACCCAAATCCCTCAGCTTAGTGACGGGGAGCAGCATCAATAGTGCATGGGTACCGGTACTGCGCTTATCAATTCGCTTGACCAGCTCGGTGAGTATGGGCAACTCTTCCACGGATGGTACGCCAGCTTTGATCGACGTTTTCGTGGAAAGGCCTATCCAGCTAGTCCAGCCGTGGACTTATTAAGATGATATATATTACTTTAACTAATTTTTGACGTTTTGAAACCATAGAAATTCTATTGCATACATGCGATGGAATCAGTAAGACAAGATCAACACAGTGAGATGAAGACTTGCCCGCAGAGGCTTCCGTATCACTAACTCTCAATTTTCATTAAACATTTTATCCGTTCCCCATTACCATTTTTAGCAAAATTTATTAAAGTACCGCATTTTACTTAAATGTACGTTACTAAAACGGTATTCACTATTTACCCTCTATTAAATGTCAATGAAACATCGTTGTTGTGTGAGTCTCTGGAGACAACAGTGAATAGCATGTTGTTCATTTTCCAGTTTCGCAAATCGATGAAGCCCCTCAACATCCTGTCCAAAACGAAGCACATGCTGACGGGGCGGGAGCGGGAGCGCGAGCCGAACGGGCGACGTTCGCTCAGCGCCAGCGCGGGCGACGTGTCGGCGGACAAGTCGCGCGACAAGTGCGGCGCGCCGCTCGGCCCGCTGCCCGCCGCCGCCAGCGAGCCCGACTTGCGCGATGCTCAGGTCAGTCTTACCATTTAACGAAATGTGAAACGACCTTGAAGCAAATAGTTGAGGTATATATTACCGTACTTCAGTATACTTTAGTATTATTTATCTGTGGGCATTCAAAGCGACTTAGTTGTTTTGTCAAGCGTAACAAGCAAAATGGTATTCGTGTAGACTATAACATTGAGTAAAGTCACGCCAAACGTATCATGTCTCATACTGTATTGTGCGCCAGTGTTCAATTCCAGTGTTGCCACTTTATAAATTGTATCCCAAAATCTGGAAAAAAATAACGTTATTGCTGTCGATGGATAATTATAATACGAAAATCTATTACAACATTATCTTAAAAATACGGAACGTAACTTTCATAAATGGTTTGTGGCTATCGAAAACCATTTTTGGGAAGTTAGCTCAGATGAGAAATGTGTGCTTAGATTTAAACTGTTAAACGTAATTCGGTTTATGTCGTAGAATAGTAAGCAACAGGATCATTTTTAAAATACAACAGGAAACCTTATGCATTATGCATAAGGTAATTAAAATAAATTATAAGTATTTTCTCTGGGTTTTAAGAGAGAACGCACCATCTCTTTCACAACAACAAACCCCCAGAGAGTGCACCCAACCGTTCGAAATTACCAAACCCAAATCCCTCAGCTTAGTGACGGGGAGCAGCATCAATAGTGCAAGGGTACCGGCACTGCGCTCACCAATTCGCTTGACCAGCTCGGTGAGTATGGGCAAAATTATCAAGAAATATATCCAGAGGCCTATATGTTCAGCTGACCACTGCTGATAATATAGGCTGATGTAGATAAGTATTTCGCCTGTTCCTTATGCAAGGAGATCCGGTATTTAAATATTGCTGCTTGCATACGCACAGGCGCTCTTATGACAACTAGTGTCGGCGGGAAACAGGGAGATGCAATACAATTTGCATCACACAGTTATTTTTTTTGTACTTTGTTCAATTGACTTTTATTCGTACATCGCATGAATCAGTCATTTAAATCGTGGTAGAACAAAGCCGCGACTTTTGTTGCTGCTCGAATGGGCCGGCTTGACCGGGTTGGTACCGCGGTCTCGCAGAATACCGGCGTGAGGGCATCTAGTGCTTCTGCGTTTCGTACAGTGAGTGAGGTAAACGGAGGCCCACTCCCTCCTTGTCCCATCTCTCCCTCCTTGCCTCATCCCTCCCTCTTTGCCCCATCCTTCCCTCTTCGGCTGATACCTCTCTCCTACCCCCAAGTATCCTCCCAACGCACCCACAGCACCTCTGGTGTTGCAAATGTGCGTGGGCGACGGTAATCACTTACCATCAGGTGAACCGCTTGCTCGTTTGCCGCCTTTCCCATAAAAAAAAAGTCTTGGTAGATTTTTTTATGAACGCTCGTTTACTTCGACTTTATGAAAGAAACCTTAAAAAAAGATCTGAAATTAAGAGAGACTAAATAATTAGCAATAAATGTGTCTCCGGTTCAATTGTTTATCAAACGATTCTATTTATTTTTCTCAATAGGAAGATTTGCCATAATGGCGACCCTGCTCAGGTAGGTTGCATCCCGTCACGGGTCAGTCCGTATAGATACGCAGAGATTACGGATTTCCATTAAGCACGACTCAGTATAGCCATGGGCCTCCACAGCCTCGCTCGCTCGCCTTCTCCGGAAGATAGAATTTTGAAATTTTTTTGTTATGATTCCGTTCTTAGAAATGTTCACTTAGAGTGCAACGACTCTGAATATTGACACGCTAGATAAATGGCTATTATCAGATAAGGCAGCTGCACCCACAGGGACACGGGCTCAAACATAGAATCATTTAATTGGAGTTACTTGTATAACGCATACATGTAACGTGTTACCTACATTGAGGGTCTATTTTTTTATGGGATAATCGGCAAACGAGCAAGCGGTTCACCTGATTGTAAGTGATTACCGTCGCCCACGTACATCTGCAACACCAGAGGTGCTGCAGGTGCGTTGCCGGCTTGTAAGAGTATTTAGGAAATGGGAGGAAGGTGGAGGAGGGGGATGGGGAGGAGGAGCGGGCCTCCTGTTACCTGACTCATCGAACAAAACGCACAGGTACAAGATGCCTCTACTTCACGCTGGTATTCTGCGAGGCCGTGGTACCGACCCGGTCGAGCCGGTCCATTCGAGCAGCAGCTAAAGCCGCCGCTTGGCTCTACCACGTTTATATTTGCTATCTTAAACCTGGTGCCCTTTCTCTTGGCTGATTTTAACCAGGGCAACATCGAACGACGTACGTAGGTGATCATCAACCGAGCAAAATTAACTACGTGGTAGACTCCTTCTTTGTCCAGGAGTAGTCTGGGTAGTTACCATACTCTTACCCATTTCTGTCACCAATCAGCAATCACTGTCGTGTTCCGGTATGAAAGGTATAGAGAGCCGGTATAGTTACGGGCTGCGAGGCATGATGTCTCAGTCTTCAGTGTAAAGTAGTAAAGTAAAGTAGCAGCCTATAAGTGCCCACTGCTGGGCAAAGGCCTCCTTCTCAAATACGAGTATCAGAGAGGGTTTAGGAGCCGGGAAGGGCCCGCCACGCTGCCCCAGTGCGGGTTGGCGGGCTTCACATATCCTCGAAATAATATTGTTATTATTTCCAGGATCCAATCCAATAAAAAAAAAAGGACATACATTAGTGCCGTAGGTTTACGTGTAAACTTATGATCCGTGAATCAGACGCAGTGACAGAGTCACGAGGTTACCAGTCAAAATACAACCACACCCGAACACCGATGATTTCTGTGTCATGTCATAAATATTCTGCGGGGCTAGACGGTTAATCAAGACTGACGACTCAGTGCAATCCTGACTATAGTCTATATATATATGTATATGCGATCGAAAAGTCTCCCATCACGATCAAAGGTTCAAGGTACTGAACAATCGTCTAATTGGAAAGTACCTTACTTTCTAGTAACATCTTACAGTTTAATTAATTGTCTAGCTGTTGCGTTATCATAATCACGGTTCAATAGCAGAGTATGATCTTGTTTGGGAGTCGTCGTACAAAGCAAGCCGCCATTGGACCACATATAGTCCCCTTCCTCGCCCCTCTAATAGGTAGAAACGTTATTCACACAATAAGTTCCTCAAAGCAAATGTATATATAGTATTTATTCTCCATCACTCTTAATTTTGTTGTTAACGCCAACATAATCTACACGTACCACCCATACTGGTGCAAACGATACTGGAGATCGCTTAATGGCGGAATAATCTTGCCGAATTTGGGATTGTCAAATTCATGTCTACCTCAAAGTGTCTACCCAACGTGATGAGCATGGGCATAACCTCGATGCTACTCATGTTGGCGATAAATTCTTAAAGAGATCTATGATCTACGTGTGTGGAAGTGGAAACCCAGTACCAACGCTGCGTCTGTCTGTTTTCGTAATCTATGGGGAACGCCTATTTCTAGCAATAGACTTCGGATCGTAATAACATGTATATTTTGTAGTGGGATAAGATCAATCCTCGTGTTGTAATACACGTCTGGAGGAAGCGCCCCCCAGTCGGTCAGATGTCCCGCGCGCTTAATTTGCTACCTAATTGACCAATGTCAGCGGTAGTGTGGCCGGAGTGTGTCGGTCGGTTTATGGAATTGAAGGAGTAAATTTACTATGTTGTGGGTCCTTACCTACTTAGATATAGTTCTGGGCAGGTTCCTCTTGACCGTTCCCTCAGTCACCTCAATGTGATGACGTTCCATACCTATTGTAAAACGAAATAAGAGTTCAGGATTCATGATATTAGTAGAAGGTAGATGTTTATTTTCAAACGTTAGAAAAGTGTGCCTATGTGTGTTGCGTATAACACGCGAGGAGTTAAGGCTATGCGACGGATCTAGTTATCTTCATACTTGTAACTAAGCCATTGCTCCCTAATAGATAAAAAATTGTTGAATGTATTTGAAATAAACATTAGAAGGCCAATGCTACGTGGAATCACTACAGTCTATTCAATTTAATTGGTACGGAGCTCGGCACCCGATCAGTGCCGGGCTGCGGCCTATACCTATACCGCGCGCGTCCATGTGTTCCGCGACAGACCGCGGATATGTTTCCGCGAGTTACGAATAGTGCGTTAAAATCTATTTTATACCGATAGTGAAACTTCTCATTTGGTACCAATGTTTATTTATTTATTTATTTAAACTTTATTTGAATACCTTTAAATAAAAGTATTACAAAGGGCGGACTTAATGCCTCTTGGCATTTTTTGCCACTAGACCCGGGGCGTGGAGAGATATTGTAAGGGTGCCAAACATTAAATTTAAAAAAAAAAACAACTAAAATACATGAATAACTTACACTTACAACATACTGACGGAATAAATACATATAAACAAATATGAATACATATATATATATAAATATATATATATATATATACATACATACAGCATACAAAATATTATTAAGATGTTATGTCGTTGCATCGAGTAAATTGTAATTTAGGTTAAGTTGAGATTCCGGTGTCTATCTGGTCTGTAATATCATTTTCTTCAGTAACTACTCTTGTTACATCGATTTGAAATTGGGTATATTTGATTTGGTATTTATTTTTAGTAAAAATATTTTAGTGCTCGTCCTGTCTTTTGTGAAGTAGTGGCTACATTGCTGCTGTGGTGGCATGAGACCTTGGCTCTTTACCAGAATAGGTGTCTTACCACCTAGAAATGTTAAGTCATGAAAATAGACTAAATATAATTTATCTCGACCTCTCCCTATGGACAAAATTTAACATTGAGCGGGTGAAGCCCCGGGTGGACGTTATCATATTTCCTCTGCCGGGCAAAGGTAAAGAATACTGAATAGATACGGCTCCGTATTGGTGAGGATTTGCAGTAAAAGCAGTCGGTTTGGCGGATTTAGTCATCGAGATAGGAAACCTAGATTTCACAGTGGGCCCTCACAGGCTGCTTCTTTACTTTCCTTATAAGAACCATAAATTTCACTTATCAATTGTAATTTTGTTTTAAATCTGCCACCGTTTCGTAATGAGGTTCCTGTGACGGAGAAGTAACAGTTGTCGGTAATTTAGCTCTTCTTTGGCATGATTTTCTACTATTCTGCGTTATTTTTCCATCATTTAATCCTAGACGACGTTCATGTGGCATAAGTCATAACGCCAGGTCTCTCTTCACTAATAAAGAGGGTCACGCGCGGCCTTGCCCCTGTCACGCTGGTTGACGGTCATTCCGCAATTGATAAATGTGAGCAGATTGATGGCGGATGGAGATCGAACAAAACGAAGCGACGCGTGTCGATTGTGGGTTTGCGAGTTATAAGTAACTTAAAGTTGGTTAAAGCTGAGTTTCCCCCGGGCCCCATTCATATTATGTAATCCGGATATTAGGCCTTTCTTGAACGAGCGACTTTAGTGTGAATTTAACGAGAGTTGAATAATGGTCGTGTGGTTATAGGTTATCACATTACATTAACGGTTTTTTTTTTTTCAAATACATAGTTTTAATAAATGATGCCTCTACTTCACGCCGGTATTCTGCGAGGTCGTGGTATTAATCCAGCCGAGCCGGTCCGTTCGAGCAGCAGCTTACTCCGTTTGGCTTCTTTGACTATGCTGATGCATGTCATTCTAAAATAAATGTTTAATTTATTATCATAGAGAGATAAAGATGGAATTGAGGTTGCTGTGAAAGGAACGTGCCAGAACGGCGTGAAGTAAATGCAACTCGTGTTTCTGCGTTTTGTTCGGTGAGTGAGGTATCCGGAGGCCCCTCCCCTCTCTCCCTACCACCATTCCCGTCATACCTCCCATTCCCTGAATATCCTTAAAGACCGGCAACGCACCTGCAGCACCTCTGGTGTTGCAGATATACGTGAGCGACGGTAATCACTTACCATCAGGTGATCCGCTTGCTCGTTTGCCCCTTTTATCAATAAAAAAAAACATTGACGCTGTAAAATATATTATGTTCTCCGTGTGTGACGTTCTTTAGAGGCGACTAAAGGTAAAGCCGTTCTCCGGAGGATTGTATCAGCTATGATGAAATATATATATTTTTTTTTATGTCTCTCTAAGCGAAAGTGCTCTTATGATGCTCTGGTTATCAATGGAAAGTTTCGTCGACGTGCTTTGGAAAATACGAAATATTATTTTGTTTGGACTAGTATTTTTTTAATATTTATACCACTGAAAAAATGATTAAATCTCTATGGAATTTCTTAACGCAGGTACATGTAATGGAAAGTTAAGACGTCCGTCGCTGTGTTACCGCGGCTAACTACTGCTAATTAATCCCGTTAATTACCACGACACGAGCAAACACGAGCAGATACGAGTAAACACGAGCAGACACGAGTAAACACGAATCCTGCTTCGATGTTAGCTAACCGGTTAGAGGCGGTTGTAGAGAAAACAGAACTGCGGTATCGCAATCATTAGTTTAGTCAATGCATTTGTTTACTGTTAAATGCAAATTTGTTAAGTCTAATAATAATCTTCTGCGCTTCCTTTCGGTGAGTGAGGTAACCGGAGGCCCATTCCCCCTCCCCATTCCACTCCTTATCCTCCCTCCCAACTCCCAAATATCCTTAAAGGCCGGCAACGCACCTGAAGCTCCAGTGGTGTTGCAGATGTGTGTGGGCGACGGTAATCACTTACCATCAGATGAACCTATTGCTCGTTTGCCGCCATTCCCATAAAAACAAAAAAACAAATGTTCTCACATGTGAGACCCTTAGCCGTAGCTTAATTGTGGAGACACAGCGTGGTTAGGTTGCATACAACCAGTTAATGAATTCGTAGGAAGTAGATCTGTGTTAGTCGTTTTCAAACAAACAAACGATTTATTGAGACAGCGAAAGATAAAAAATTTGGAACGCATAATCTTTACACAATAAAAACATTATATCAAACACAGTTTTGCATTTTACAGAGTATGATATCCCTGTAGCCTTCACACTCGGCGAGCCTGTGTCGGGAGGACCTGGATATGATTGATATTTTTAAAATGCACCTTCAAGTCTATTGCAATTTCTAATTTACTTTTGACTTTTTAGTTACAATTTTTGTACGTCGCGTTTACTACAGTTTAGTCATCTATATATATATAGGGATTTTGGAGCCGGGAAGGGCTTGCCACGCTGCTCCTTTTCGGGTTGGCGGGCTTCACATATCCTCGAAATAATATTTTTATTATTCCTCAGACATGCAGGTTTCCTCGCGATATTTTCCTTCACCGCCGAGCACGTGATAAATACAGCACTTAAAATTGCTATTAGCAAGTTTTAGTACGGCCGGCCACCCAAATCACTCCCGCCTAGACTTTAGTATAGTATGAATAAATAAAATTTTTAAATCCTCTAATTCAATTAGTATTGAAATTTGTAATAGATGTAAAATGTAGAGGTATGGTTGACGTCACCAGCGACCGTGGAACTAAGTCGATAGATAAATAAGTAGATAGATCGATAGGGTGGATTGCAATCGAATATGTCGAACCCAAATACTGCGGTATAGCGATTGGCAGCGACGCCAGTGCGTGGCTGTCGGCGCTGGACAAAATTTGTCCGTCATGCGAGGTGACTACGGACGAAACAAATACATTTGACAAAGGGCATTTTTATTATTAAATCTTAATTAATCGGGTCTTAAGTAATTAATAGGCCAGGTCGGCATCTTTTGAGTCGGAGGAGTTCAAAATAACAATTTACAAAATTTAAAGAGCCACAAAATTTTTTCTTGCCAACAATAAATAGTACTTGCGTAAATAGAGTTTTTTGATATAAAAAAAACCGCCGCAGCTTCACATCCAAAGAGCGGCATGTGCTCGCGAGCCGCAGGTGGCCGACCCTTGGGATAGACTGATGACTTTTTTAAATTGTCCCATACATCAATTTCCTACGTCGTGAGAGGCGTTTTATAGATGTAAATCGACAGAGAGATATAAACAGAAGAAAAATAAACACATCCGCAAAAATACAATTATTTCTGTGCAGAAGAAACATTCGTTACGTGCTGGTGACAGCCGCACCGCCACAGCCACACGCGCAGTCCTACTCCCCGCGCCAAACGCGCCGACAATTAAAGCCGCGTTATGACCATCGTGGATTGGTCTAATTATCGTTTGAGGTTGCCGACGTTCTCGGGCGTCTCTCGGTTCAATACAACAGATAAGCCAATAACGCGAACGGAAATAGTATCGTATTGTCGTCTTTTCCTGCGATTATGTGGCTTAGCATAATCCGAGCGGCTTATTTTAGCTATTGAGATTGCGGCACACTGGGCTCTCCGCGATAATATTATGAAGTGTCTCTTAGTATGTATGTAGGATGTCTCTGTGAGTTTGTAATAACACCGGGCAGATTATACCATTCATAACATTTTTCACTAAGCCTAAATTGAACATGGAAGTTGTGTGTGTGTGTGGGAATGTATTTGATTTTAAATAAATCTAAGCATCAGCCAGAGGTCTCGTGTGTCGTAGTCAATGCGTTCATCTTATCCCTGAGATTTTTCAACTCGAGACGCACAAGTTAATTAAAACAAAGTTTTCGAGAAACTATACTTCAATCAATTTATTAAAATTCATGCTTTATTTTTCTACCCCTAAGGGGTAAAATTGAATTTTTCTTCAAATGTTTACGTGGCCGCCCTCGAGGTATAGCCAATTCAATAAAAAAAAAAAGAATCATCAAAATCGGTTCACGATCGGCGGAGGTATCGCTAAATATACGTACACAAGAATACAGACGAATTGATTTTTTTGAAGTCAATTGGAAATTGCTTTCAGTCTCTGTGTGATCACTAGGGTCTATAAGGGCAGTGGTCACCGGATGGTAACGGGCACAGTGGACTTTCACATTAGGCTTGAGTGGTCACGTCTTATGAAGTCGACCTCCGTCTTCCTCTCCCATGAGCTTTCAGTTCAACTGTTTAATCTAGACGATTGTGTCACGAGAGACGATATGAAAACTTCTGCATTCCATGCGGTTTTAGTTTATAGACTAAATATTGGCAAAATCCGCCGCTCTCCCTTACCCCGCCGAAATGTGATCGGCAATGGAGCCGTAGACCAGATCCACCGGGAGGGCTGGTGCTTCCGAGTACCCACGTGGGATTGGATGTCAAGTTGAGAGTTGGGATGTTCCGGCGCGCCTAACCCAAAGGGAGAGGGCGAGCAATTGTCCTTTCCCGAGATGGGGCTGCTTAAGACGGCCGGATAGGAGCGAGAGCGTTCCTGTGGTCCTACAAACATGCGGCTTAGGCGGAATACCGTAGGGTTTTGGTCGGTGCAAGCCCGATACAACCTGTCCTTGTTCACGCCAAGGGTTTACAACAAGAGTAACTGGACGTAACTCCGTCATATATTACACGTTCACACGACAAGGGTCATATCTCCTGGTGTGCCACGTGTGTTAACGTTTATCAGTATCACAAACTCCTCCAAGGGCTGCGCTAAATATAGCGCGTGACTATTTATAACAGACTGAGGTCGCCCGTCCGACTGTTTGTTTGCGTGTTAGCTTTGATAACGATCTGTTAAACGGCATGTCACAATTTAAGTCATATCACAAAAAAAGAAAAAACTGTTAAGTTATTACATACACACACGTCACATTGATCATCTGTCGTAATGATATAAATAGACTATCTATGTACATAATAATATGAGGTCGTCTATATGACTTTACGTTTGCATGTTCACTTTAAAATGACAATCTTTGTGGATAAAATTACTTAATTTTATCATCACCAGAAAAGTTAGACACGTGATCAATATTTCGAAGTGGACACAGCCCTCTAATCCTCAACTCAAAATATATAACTGATAATAAATGATAATACAATAGCTTGATCGCTATTTCCTCTGGAAGTACTTAGCCTATTTTTAACAAGTTAGCACATCTGTACTGCATCTATGTTCTATGAACAGTGCACAGATTAATTTTTATGTGTCTATTTTCATTGATACAAAAATCACACAAATGTATAGAAAAATTATGAAATGAATTTTACACTCAACATTTACCCGTAACATGTATTGGAATTTATATATAATAAACAAGAATTCTTTAACGGCAAATACTTTTAATAAACAATAATTTCACAAGATAAAACACAAAGCAGGATGGCAAACACTAGCGCGTGCGCTATCTAGACTGGTCACAATTATTTTTTATACTACCCTTAAGCAAAGGTTACTGGCATACAGGTTCAGTATACATGCTTTGTACATATAAAGCAATAAATTAATTATGTGATTTTTAAAACAAGTATCTTTTCATGGTTCATTCATATCGCACACTCACAAAACGATGGTGGCGCTATTTCTTTCTTTTCATCTAATTAATAAAGTATTCTTTATCATACCGACCGTAGACAAAAGTTGTGATAATAGTCCCCAGACGTGCCAATTGAAAACATGTTCATTGGTGATATGGGAGTTTAGCTATGTGTATAGCACATTGTAGAGAGTCGCCATCAGGTATCCAGGGGGGGCAGGTGATGCGAATCAAATTGATGTTCATTGATATGACGTTCGTGGTCAGAAGTCCTTTACTATTCCTGAGTTACCAATGACCCAGTTGCTAAACCCTGATCTAAATGCTGATACTAAAATCTCCAACAATAAATAAACGTACAGTTCCTAATTAATCTTTGATCTTTGTAATTTAGCCGATAGTAAAATAACTAATGACCTGTGTAGGTTTGCCACCCCTTTGTTAGGAACTAGGATAAGAAGGTGGAAAACCCCCTTTTTATCAATTAATTTCTCTAACACAAATTTCGCTCCCAGATGCTTCTTAAAACCGAACGAAACGCAGAAGCACAAGATGCATCTACTTCGTTCCGGTATCCTGCGAGGTCGAGGCACTACCCCGGTCGAACCGGCCCATTCGCGCAGCAGCAAAAGCCGCCGCTTGGCTCTGTCACGTACAAAAGCTCTAAGTATGTCGAGGTCGTGTAAGTTTATTTTAATTTTAATAGCCTCACGGATCTTCTTGAGCAAGCATCGGGTATACTTTTGCGGGGATTTGTCGTCTATCAAATCTGATGTAAAGGTTGTGCGATCTGGACTATGATCACAGACTGCATACTTTTTAGAGCGTCTATGTTTCAGTTTTATTCATTCGTATTTTTATTGCAATGTGTATTCGCGAAAATATCAGAAATCATTGATCATTAAAAATATTTATGTAATGACTAGTGTGTACATTTTGCAATTACATTTTGCTGCGCTACAACGTTGAAAAACTTTCATTGGTACTGGTTTCAACTGGGTATTTCAGTGCGGGCCGGACTGAAAATCAGTGATGGCGGGGTTTAGTTTTCGAATCTCGAATATTACCGACTCCAGTTCATTTCACGGTCTTATGCTGCAGCACAGACTTAGTTTTACTTTTGTATGACATTGTCTGACATACTTTGTCATGGGTTTATTTTTGTTGTGTAATCTTTCGTAAATAAATGTGTTTCTTTCTTTCTTTCTGTCAATCAGTAGATCCTTAAATTCAGTACGTGTCGTGTCCTGGGAAAACAGGATAAGTTGACAACCCTAATTTATTGAAATAAGCGGTCCGTTTCAAACGTTGTTTACTCCGGGACATGGTGTGCGTAGATCCGCTACATCATAACAATGTCAAGGACTATACACACACAAACGTCGTGTCCCTTTCATCAGAGCTGTTTTTGTTTACGGCTCGCGTTACGTAGAGATTTACCGAGTTAAATTATTTGCATATTTGCGGTTCTGATCCGAGTGTTTATCTTCGGGATACGATTTCAAGTTTTTTAAGGGGTTAAGTTTAGGAGGGGTGTAAAGAATGAGTAAGGAAATATTAACAACGCTAATTTTTGTTGCAAAAAGATATGGCAGAGTCAGCAAAGGACGCTCTAGTCGAACGAACATCGGTCTAATTGGCTATACACTGAATAAAGATTAAATTACGTAAAAAAAGTCAAAAGAGGTGTGTCTGAATCGTGCTTAATTGAACTCCGTAACCTTTGCCTACCCTTCTTGGTCATAGGCAGGACTGCTTATACGTATACTAAGGGCCACCCGAGGCTTCACCCTTTGCGACCACGCTTATAAATTTCGTCGCAAGAGAACTCTTAATTGTGATAAAAGCTATCCCATATTCGATTCCATGACGTAATCTACATTCTAGATCTCTGCCTTATTTCGTTTATACTCGTTCACATTCGTTTGGTTCAAACAGTTAACGATAAGAAGAATTAAAAAAAAGATTATATATTAATGTAGATACGTCGACTATTTGATAATTTATTTCATCGAGTAAATTTGAGTTTAGGTGGCCAATATCCAACAGTTTATTACTGGACACGAGATATATTATCTCCCTTATTTTGAATTGCAACCACATTGATGATGAAAGGGACTTATGCATCGTTGAAGATTCTACCCTGAGGTACTGGTCAGTGTCAGGCCTGCCACGTTCGAGATGATCCTCTGTCCAAATCTAGTTACCTCCTTCGTTAGTCTCGAGATTATCCTGGCATTTCGACGACTCCTACGATACTACAATATGATTCTCTCTTTTCACGGAATATCACTTATAAACTAATTACGGTCTGGAAATCAGTCATGAAATAAAAATAAGAATGAAAGTTGCCGAGTTACTAAATAATATACGTGTTATCAAGTGGCAAAGTATACAACCAGAGCGTGTTGCCACTGCTGACATATGTAACGGAGACATGGTCCTTCACTGCAGGCCGGAAGAGGAAGCTCAAAGTTGCTCAGCGCGCTATGGAAAGGGCTATGCTCGGTGTTCCTCTGCATGATAGAGTCTGCAATGATGATATCCGCAGCAGTACTAGGGTAACCGATATAGTCGCAAGGATCAGCAAGCTGAAGTGCCAATGGGCCCGCCACATAGCTCGCAGAATTCACAATCGTTGGGGAAAAAAGGTTCTCGAGTGGCAGTCACGTACAGGGAAACGCAGTGTGGGACGACCCCCCACAAGACGAAGTGACGACCTGCACAGTGTTGCGGGAAGTTGATGGATGCAGGTGGCTCAGGACCGAGCTTTAGCTGATAAATGGCAATCATTGGGGGAGGCCTATGTCCAGCGGTGGACTTGTAGTAGGCTGATATGATACGTGTTATGTAAATTTAAAAATAAAACTATATTGAACACAAAGGCGACTTCGATAACTAGGATTCCTTATTGAACGCCGTGAGTTTTTAAATGGTATGTTATGATAAGTTATAAATTTACTTTTAAAAAGTATTAAACAAAAAAGTAAAAAAATATTTAATTCTGGACTGTGAGGCATTCCATCTTAGTGCATAGTGGTGACAACGCATCTGTGCCAATCTTTGAAAGAAGTTGTTTACTGGTATCCATGGTCTGCAGTAGCCATGTGACATTAGGTGGACTGGTAGCTCGTTTATTTGAAGTAACTAACTGGTCTCCTCCTTTGCCTAAGGGTCGTCTGGGTGGGTACTACACTCTTATCCATTTTGTTGCCAAGTAGCAGGTCATTTACCCAGTATAATTACGGGCTGTGTGGCATTCCATCTTAGTCCTTAAGGGTGTCAAGACATCTGTTATCATTTTTGATAGAAGTTGTTTTGCAGGTGTCCATGGGCTACCGAACCCGATCGAGCCGGCCCATTCGAGCAGCAGCAAAAGCCTCTGCTTTACTCCTCGTAATCAGTCTATTGAAGTCCAATGTTTAACAGAGGCCTCCAAGAAGCCCTAGTAAAATAGAATATACCGGTACATGAATATACCGGTATCGAAAAAACATGGCCTGTACCGGTACTCTCTAGTAGTAGTAGTGATGCTGCTTCCCCATCTAAAGCTTGTGAGATTTGGGTTCCGCAAATTCGGATAGATCTTCCAGCATCAGTTCGGTCTACGGTAAAGAGACAGAGCATAGGTCGCTAGCGGAATGCACCAAGACGCAAATCGGTAGCTTCGTTTCTTTAGGTCTTTGGTAGTCTGGAAGAATGCTATGCAGCGATAAGGCAGCCTCATTCTACCTTTTATCGACTTGCTATTTAAATGTTTTCTGTATCCTTTTGTTTTGTTATGTATAATAAATGTTCTCATTCATTCATTCTTTCGTTCATACATCCCCAGTCCCTAGTGTGAGGGAACATCACTAATGGCAATGCTATCGGGTTATATATGAGGCTATACACATATAGTACATACTCGCACATCGGAATACGATGCGTGATTGAATGCGCGTGTGATATGTTTCATTTCGTCGCGACCAATAGATCGGGCGTCGCGAGACGGACCGAGGCCGCGCACCGACCCAAATACGGCAAGTGCCTCGTAAATAGACGCGCCGTATGCGACGCGCCTCACCTCAACATTGACACACAATCGTGTCTGTTTGCTTGTTGTAGGCTTTTCGTTGGTGTTGAAAGTAAAGTATCCAGTACTTACCTACCTAACCCTGCGGAGTACGAGCCTTTTAGAAATGGCAACGTAGTTTACCAATTGACAGAAAGAGTGGGCAGTAATTTGGTTATAGGAATGTATATGTATGAATGTATATATTGATGATTATAATTACATAAAAACATAATTTTATAAAAAAGATAATAACACCTTTTATACACCCTTCAGACACTATATGTTAGTTATAACTTATAACGTATAATTTTGAAATTGTTAATTTTTTTTTTAATAAAAAATTTACCAACAATTTTTTGCTGTCAAAAGCCAAACGGGGTTTCGCGTCTTACTTATCTTCCGGAGGGGCGATAGACTTGATAGTGTAAGCTTTATTTAATAAATACGTTACAGTAAATCGGCAATTATTTTGGCTCACTGGTAACCGAACTAGACTTATCACTCATTGAACAACCCAGCCGAGTTACGAAGCGCGAGTTATTCCTCGAACTCCCACTGATAAAGGTTTCTTCGTAATTGGCTTCATTAATTCGGGGCGCGATCCGTTTTCGGGCGTGCAATCGAATAGGTCATGTGCCATTTGGTTATCGCGTACTGCTATCGGTTTCAAAGGACCTGTTATTTTTGTTGTTGGTTTACTGAGTTTAGTAATTTCTGCATGTATTCGGGCTGTAGTACAAAATACAAAGTTCAATCTACGCGTTTTCGCTAAAATTTATTTTAAGGTATCAGGAGGTTACGTCAATATCGGATGTTAAGGTTCGGGTTCCTAACTCTTAACTGTTTGGATATACTTTGATTTCTGTCTGTACATCAACATCGTTCTTCTCAATATCTCTCGCTATCGATTTTGATTTGGCACAGTTGTGCATGTCGCTTGTTCGAATCTAAGGATAAAGGAGTAAAAGTTCAGATACATTGTTATTAAATTGATAAGGGGGACGAAGCAGAACTCGATGTGAAAATGTTTCTTTTTGTAAAATTTTTACTAATATTCGAAAATAGTTCAATTTGATAATGTGCCAAAAATGCGAAAATAAAATCTGTCCCCGCGACATCTCTTTCGTTTTATCCCGGAAATAATTCGGTGTTACGGGGTCGTTGTAAAAATGTCAAATACGTTGTAAAAAGCGAATACAACGAGGAGCTTTGAACAGAAAAACACAAACCAAAAGCACAATAACCCGTATAATAGGTAATTGGCACGCGATGAACAGGAAAATAATAAAAATAATAAAGGTTAATAGTGTAGTATTTATTATTTGAGATATACTTATTTTGTAACACAGTTTAATTTGGCAACACCGTTTGAATTGTGCTTGGTTTGCTGCACTAGTGATAAGTGCAGTCAATAACCATACAATTAGGACATATCAATAAAGCAAAATTCGTGTCAGATTGCAGGCGTATTTAAAAAATAAAGAAAATTAACCTAAATACATAGTACGTTCCCGCTTGCGAATCATTTATTCATATAAGTTTTTGTCCTGATAAAGTCCTTATATTTTTATGAAAAAAAAATACAAGGAAAAGAGAGTAAACGTTTGACCCGGGTTGACATGACTGACTATGGATTTACAAATTGACTATGTTTCTAAATCTATGCTTCGATGTAAATCTAAATCCGTAAAGTAACGCCTGATTGGAATGGGTTTACTGTATTTCCGTAAGTCAATGTCACTCAAGAAATAAGCGATTGATTCATAAGGTATTTGAATTAAAACGAAACTATTATTTACGGATTTTATCGCGTTTAATTTTGTTTTTAAATATTCCCGACGTTTCAAGTGCTTTAAGAAGACTGGATACTACCACCAGCTTGAAATCCAGTACTAAACAATATTAAATTTAAAACCGAGCATACCACTGCACGACCTCAAGATACTGTCACCACATTCTGAGTAGATCGGACAAAAAGACAAAATTAATAAATAAGAACTGAAGGTAGCCCGAGTTGACTATGACATCTGGACGTATGAACACTACTGTCCCCCCGTGAACACGGCTGCTGTAAACCACTCGAAACAAGAAATATCTCGAAAATTTATTTACATTGTTATTATTTTATTTTACTTTGATAGTTGTCATAAATTTTAATTTTGACGCCTGATCAACAATGTAATAATGTAATGTAATATACCTTATACGTCTTCAAATTATATCATATTGTAAAATTTGTATGCCAATAAGTGGTAGATCATATAGGACATAAACAAAATGTTAACATCTATACAAGTATCACATATGATCAACATATAAATATAAATAAATAAATAAATGTATTTGTTCTTCATCATAAGCCTCTGGAAAAGGCAAAGCCGGTATACATTACATTTCATTTCGGTAGGATGGCGCAAGGGGGTATATCTTAAATTCCTGTATATAACCCTTCAAGAAATATCTTTAATTCCTGTTCATATTTAGGACGTTAAGAGCGTTCTCACGGCTCTCTATGCAAACATTCAAGTCCAAAATCCTCTTGAAACTTTATGTATTCCTTATATATTCTCTACTTTCTTGTTAGACCTATTTAGTTTCCTGCTTTTGTGTGTGACGTTTCATTAAAATCGGATCATTAATTTCGAAGATTTTGCACATGAACGTCTGTATATAGAGTATAGAGAGCCGTGAGGCGTATACTCTCTCAAAAATTGTTTTTTTTTTTATTATGAAACCACCCTACAATCCACAATAACTCTGAATACTGGTGCGCGATGGTGGCAGTGAGCTTGTTTCTCACGATTTGTAACGATTTATGATCATTTTTACGCTCGCCGTGTAATAAAGTTTCGTAATCGCATAACAACTCTTCGATAAACATATTTATGGGTGCAGACGTCCCGCTCGTGATGCGCGGGATATTTTTAATCTGTTTATCGATATTGGTAAGAAGTAGAGTAAATATAATTTCCCTCTACAAGGTTCTTTGTGTTGTTTCGTTTGTACATTGTATCGAGTGACTTGTCAGTGACCAGCTAAACTTCAAAATAATCACTACTGATACTTATAAATCACTTTCAGATATTTTACAAAACACTATCTGCTATCTCAATAAGTATTTAATGTTTCTACTTCTTTTTCTATATCTTCAAATGGCTAGCGTGGTGGCTTTGCGTGAGTAAGTGGCGACGAAAAACGAGAAAAAAAAATGAATGTCTCATGGCTCTCTACCGGAAAGACGAAATCTGGGTTCCTTAAGTACGTTTTAGTTCTAGACGTGTCAAATAGAATCCCCTACCTCTAAATTGACTACGGGCGATAGTGTTTATATAATTATATATTTATATGAATGCGATCGTGCACTCGCGACGTGTGGTGGCGGTGAAGAAAAATCTACCAGCCTATCTCCTTCGTCAAGTATCATAGCTGTTCAGTACCAGATCCGTTCATCTGCCAAGCAGTAGTCTGCAAACAAAGGTACAAGGAAGTGACATTATTGTGGGTATATGCAATTTAGTAACAGATGTCTGTAGATGCAGAGCAGTGTCACTCGGAACTTCGAAACTTCTAGTTCTGGGTGTTCCAGAAATTGTTATGAACAGATGTGGTGTTGAATATTAAGTCAATATCCATTGAGATATTGCTACTTTACACGTGTTCTGCCTCGCTGCCTGGCTGCAGCGCTAATGGGCCGGCTCCGGGGAAGGACCACACCTTCACAATTTCAGCATATTGGTGCTGTGGTTCCTAAGGTGAGCGATTGAATCCGAGACCCATCTATTGGTAACCCATTGCATCTTAATCCTCAGGGATGATAAGGCTTCTACATTTTGCTTTTTAGCCAAGCATAAATGCTGGTGTGGGCTACAGCGACCACTTACCACCAGGCATACTGCCCTGCTCCTCTCCTATTACCCTCCTATTCTAATGCATAAACTTATATTTATGTGTCTTTATATTTGTAGGTCATTGTAGGTTAGGATTACCACAAAGCATTTACATGGATTTTATAAAACTTTTTTTTTAATGTTTCGCATGATTCCAGAAGTGCTATAGGCTATGTTTAACCATACTTAATATTACAAATGTGATTGTTTGTATGTTTGTCATTCAATAAAGTTTTAAACACTGAAGAAATGTGAACGAAATATGTCAAAGATATAGACATGTAATAGGACGTAGGAAATTTAGTTTTTTACTAACAAAACACTTTATTGATAAAGTGTTTTGTTAGTAAAAAACTCAACAAATATAAAAAAAACAAAATAATTTCTCTGTTCATCGCAGGCATAAAAGAAAAGAAAATACTTCCACGTAGACAAACATTGGACGTGTTTTCGATACTAAAAAAGTAAAGCGCGTCTCTATGGATAGTTGTCAAATAACCATAACTCAATGAAGTGGTTAATGTTTAGATAGTGAAAGATGAAACTAGGCTAATCACTACGGCGCGCTGTCCCTGCCCGGGTGTGATCCAGTTGGCTTTATCTACGGGCTGTTTAAATGTAACTTAAGTAGTAAAATTGTTCTACGTAATGAAGTGATGAAATAGAACAGCTGCTAAAGTCTGTTATAAAATTGAAGGCAACTGCGTTTAAAGTTAATTAAATATTGGTCAGCGGTTGTACACGTGGTGGAGCCAAGCGGCGGATTTTGCTGCTACTCGAATGGGCCGTCTCGACGGACTTAGTAACAGACGCAGTCTGATGTTTCTGCGTTTCTTTTGGTGAACGGGGCAACCGAAAACCCATCCCCACTGCCTCTCCCCCTCTACCCCATCCACAAATATCTTAATAAGGCCGGCAACGCACCTGCAGCTCCTCTAGCGTTGCAGATGTACGTGGGCGACGGTAATAACTTACCATCAGGTGAGCCGCTTGCACGTTTGTCTCTTTTCTCATAATAAAAAAAAAACGGTGGATTTATACGGTAACGGGGAGCAGTATCTAAATACAGGGATCGCCAAATCGCCTGCCAAGATCGCCGGCTATCACAAATCCTTCCAATTTAGGTGGCACGGGGGACATGAGCACTGTGGCACGGGGGACATGAGCACTGTGGCACGGGGGACATGAGCACTGTGGCACGGGGGACATGAGCACTGTGGCACGGGGGACATGAGCACTGTGGCACGGGGGACATGAGCACTGTGGCACGGGGGACATGAGCACTGTGGCACGGGGGACATGAGCACTGTGGCACGGGGGACATGAGCACTGTGGCACGGGGACATGAGCACTGTGGCACGGGGACATGAGCACTGTGGCACGGGGACATGAGCACTGTGGCACAGCGGACATGAGCTCTGTGGCACAGGGGACATGAGCACTGTGGCACGGGGACATGAGCACTGTGGCACGGGGACATGAGCACTGTGGCACAGGGGACATGAGCACTGTGGCACGGGGACATGAGCACTGTGGCACGGGGGACATGAGCACTGTGGCACGGGGGACATGAGCACTGTGGCACGGGGGACATGAGCACTGTGGCACGGGGGACATGAGCACTGTGGCATTTTCAGGTACATATATAGTGATGATGCTGTCGCTACTTTGTTGATCGTTGCCAGTAGCGTTGGTTTTGTGGACGGTGAGACAACCATGATTGATTGTTTGACTACATTGTCTTTTGGCCCTTAACGTGCATCGGTTCATCTTCATCCACAATTATCTTATATAATTTATACTTGCGATTGTTGTCACTTGGTGAAGGTGAAGTACCATATTGACAATTATTTTTATGATGCCGTAAGGCGAAACCTGGCTTATATAAATAAGTAAAATTAGTTTTGTAACTAGTACAAGAGATAATAATGGTCAATTGTTTTATAGATCACTTTTCCAAGCTTTATGTATATATTCACGCCTTTTTCCCAACGGGGTAGGCAGAGACAATCTTCTTCCACTTGCTACGGTCCTGACATATGTCTTTCGTTTCTTCCAATTTCGTCAATCTTCGCATGCATGCTCGTTGGTTTAGAGTACTCTTGACCTGGGCTTTTTTCAAGATTATTATTGTTATATTAATTTATAATGAAATAGATAGGTATAATGAAGTTCCTCGTCCCAAGATGGAGCTGCTCTAAATCTATTGCAGTGATACATTAGAAAGCTGCTTATTTACATTAAAATGAAATAAACCTATAACTGTTTGCTGTATATGCCCGAAATTAATCACGGTCCTTAAATACGTGATATTGTGGTTACAGCAATTAACGAGTCACCTTTAGGTCCCATATGCACTGGTAAGTGTTCCCGTGCTCACTATGGGATGCCTTCAACGGGCTTCATCAGTATCGCACGCGCCTTCGACGCTGACACACGCCGTCGCATAAATAACCTTATTGTGTACTTACAGAGTCCATTGTTAGGAAAATCAGTCTTAAGTCAATGACATAAGTGTTATGCTAAATATTCGGTTAGCACCGCACTCGCTTCACTGAAAAGTTCGTAGTGTTATTCGTTATTCGATATTCGAATTTCGTCACTTTGTGGCGTGCACTAGTAAATATTCCAGTGTTGTTACCGCTCGATTGGATTTTGATGTATGTAACCTTCAAGACATAGGGTACACTTTACTTCGTGTTCCTATTTGTCTCAAATGAAGCGGTCAATTTGGCGATTTTTGTTTATTTATTATTTGGATACGTGGACGGGCGAGTGCATTGCGGGCTGGGAATTGCGTCGATCGATATCGGTGTGCAGTGACACGGCGATGTAATCGGTGTGCAGTGATAGCGTATGCGGAGAGTGCCGACGATGGCGAACAGGGTGATGGGTTACGTGATATGCGGTTACAATTCCGTCGATAATCTGCTGGTGAGTTTTTATGGTTAATTTATTAATTTTAAGAACGTTGTTAATATTGTCTAAATTGAGTGAATATGTCAAGGTAAAGATATGAACGAGACAGTGTCATCCTAATCTTTCAACGAGTATTTATGTAGATCCCTGTGGGCTACTTCTACAAATTTTAACTCTTATAGTTCAGTCAGTACAGTTCCTAAAATACGCTAGATGGTGAGTAGCCCGGGTTCGATTCCCAGTACCAATCATATTTGTTAATTTCAATTTGTTATCTAAAAGACATGTCCAATTTCGTTATTTCACAAACAATATCGGTCTAATTTTGACGACAAACGATACTCCCCTTACCTTAACAGCATGTAATAAGCCCTCAGAAAGACATAGGGCTCTACCTTAAGGAGGATTTTCCATAATCGCCACGCTCGACGAGCGGATTGGAGATCGACGTACCTGAAGCCTCGCGACTAACACGTTGCCGCCGGTCGTCGCTCTACTTATTTTTAAGTCTGCTATTTTTCGTAATGGTTATCGCCCCATCTGTCGGTAGTCATAACTATTTTTTTAAGGGAAAGGCGATGGTAAGTGATTACGTACATGTGCAACACCAGAGGAGCTGCAGGTGCGTTGCCGGCCTTTAAGAGTATTTGGGAGATGGGATGGAGGATAAGGAGGGTGATGGGGAAGGGGAGTGGACCTCCGGTTACCTCGCTCACCGAAAAAAACCCTAAACCACAAGATGCCTCTACTTCACGCCGGTATTCTGCATGTTCGTGATATTTACCTGGTCGAGCCGGCCCATTCGAGCAGCAGCTAAAGCCGCCGCTTGACTCTAACACGTTAAAGGCTTTTCTCTTAGTCGTCCGTTACGACACCCACGGGAAGCAAGGCGATGGTAGATTCTTACGCCGGTATCACACGTCACCAAGCGATACCAGTAAGATTGAAACTCGCCTTGCGTAGGTTCATGGCGCCTGAAAGGTATTTAGTTATATATATATTTTTTTTGTAATTGATGAACGTGGTGTAACATGTATTAAACATCATTCAACGTCCATCAACAATGAAATGCATAGAGCCTTGGTAGTTCAGTAGCATGGTGCTGGTTCGGGATGTTATAGCACGAGAGCTACCCGGGTTTCAATACCCGTGCTAGCATCACTAAAATGATAATTCTTTTTCTCAGACATGCGGGTTTCCGCGCGATAACGTCCTTCACGCCGTTTACGTAGTAATCGAATAATTCAAACTGACATCGTTGTGGGAACATCGAGAATTGAACCCAGTTCACTAATGTATCACGAGTTTTAAGGCTGCGTCCAGACCCTGCGCCGTTGAGGCTGTTTTGTTGGATGTTAGATCTATCATCTGCCCAAAGCTCCAAATTTTCAAGAACAACCTACAAAGGTTCCGAAACGTGGATTTAACATAATGAGCTGACACAGTACGGATGGAAGTATCTGTCTTATGTTTTATTGGTTTGTTATTAAACGTTGTCTCACTCTAGGATATATCCAGTATCATAGACTCCCCAAACAATACGTATATAACTATAGGCGATGCGAGAATCGAATACGCGACGCGTAATGTTGGAGCCGTACGCTTGGCCGCTGCGCCTAGCGTCCGGCATTCCTTCCAATTGTTATACAAACAATTATTGTTCGACGGGCACGACAATCGTCAAAGGAAACAGGGATCGCATTGTCACGTAGAAAGTGTCTCATCGGTGACATCTGTCGGCAATTGTTCGAGAGTTTGGCTTGTATTGATTTATTACGATGTCAATTAGCAAATATGTGTCGTAACTGTTTTGTGTTTAAAATCAAATTAGCTAATTGATTTTGAATCACCGTCTAACAGATTGCAATTATAGTTACTAATTATAGCTCACACACACACACAGAGTTGCTAATAAATCACTTACAGATGCATATGATCACGCTCGGTTCCTTTAGGTTTAAGCAGAACTGAAGCAACTATCCCGCTCTTTATTCACATTTATCTTTCACTTTTATTCACCTACAGTATATGGGACATGAGCTCTTCATCTCTTATGAGGTCCTTTTGCTTAAGAAATAATGAAAGCTATTTATTCATTGCCACAACACAATAAATTTAACAAACATTAAAAAAAAAATTGAACATACTTGATTGAAGCAACGCCGCTGCAGTCCTGTTATTCTGTGGGTGCCAAATAGTAATTAACATCTAAATGATAAAACTTATCTAAATTATCATATATTTAGTTAACAATTGCGAAAATGAAACAACCGTATAGAACCAAAGGAAAAATATAATTAAATCAATACGAGAGGTTATTGATATAATTTTACAATATTAACTCAGTAAAAACATACTCTTGTTGTAACAAATACATAGCATAGGGACTGATTTCTACTAAATCTGAACACTAACGACTAGGCTGTATGTATTATACACGTTTGCCCTTTGATTAACTTTTTACAATACAGAAGAGTAATTCTGTGAAGCAGACTGTGACAACGACACGCGACGAGACAAGCCACAAGTCAGTGACAATGACAAACAGGCTTGAATAAAATCTCACATTGGTCTTGATGATGTCCTAGTCCTAGATGTTAGCGCAGTAACTTGCTACGAGTATATATTCTCTCACGGTGACTTCGGACGGCAACACTGTAGTGGACAAGTTAATCCAGGTTTTTTTTTATGAGAAAGGCGGCAAACGAGCAAGCGGTTCACCTGATGGTAAGTGATTACCGTCGCCCACGTATATCTGCAACACTAGAGGTGCTGCAGGTGCGATGCCGGCTTCTAAGGGTATTTGGGAGATTGAGGAAGGCGATGGGGAACGGGAGTGGACCTCCGGATAACTCACTCACCAAACGAAACGCAAGAAGCATAAGATGCCTCTACTTCACGCCGGTATTCTGCGAGGTAGTGGTACCAAGCCGGCCCCATTCGAGCAGCAGCAAAAGCCGCCGCTTGGCTCTACTCCCTTTCTGTACTATCGTACGAATGCAGCAGCAAAATGATGGAACACCGCCGTGCGATGTCCGATGGTGGATAGGGAAATCAAATTGTGTAATTCCCGCGCACACTCTCCAAAATGTATTGGGTGATACACCGAGAGGTAAGACGCCCAGCGATTGTGCTCTGGACTAGGTCCGGTACAAACCTAGACCTTGGTCACCGATGACCCCTCTCCACCGAGTGTAAAGCTGCTACTAGCTTTATAGCGCCTGCCAAATATGAGATTGAGATTTTTTACTTTTATCCTCCCGTCGTTGTGAAATTTCCTTTTACGATGTAAACTTCATGAAACATTGATGAGTTCGATTATTAGCCCTTAACGTTTAAAAACAATATAATTTCTATAGTCATGAGTTAAGGTGCAAGCTTATCGACAAATTAACCGACGCTTAAACAGCCGCTCGACGTCATGTTAGTTTTCGTTCTGTAAAGGATTTTAGGCATTAACGGTCCGTTAATCTGATAGTGAGGCTGAGTCTTAATTGATATTTTCTAAATTTATTTCTGTTCAAAACAGTCTATTAAACAATTTGGTGATTTTTCAGGGACGGGGAAGGGGTTGAGTGACAAGAAGACATGTCGATTTTGGGCTCGTTTGATTGGTATTGAAAGAGCACTAGTTGGTTATGAAACTCTAGATTAATTATTATCTATTATATTCGAGGCGTGAAAGTATCGGAAAGACGCGTACACTTGGGGCCGAGTCGTTTAATGAATGCGTTTGAATCATGTATGAAACACGGCAATGATCTACTGAATGTGTGTCAAATGCAGCTTATGGACAATGCCTAGTTAGAAGCAGTGAGAGTCGACGGTCGGAGCTGGGAAGGTCGTTCCAGTGCATTTTTTGCCTAATTAACAGACCCTAGTAATGCGTTTCAATTATTTTAATCATCTGCGTCGACTGCACTGAAATGAGCAAGTTATAATTCCTTAAGTAATTCGCGTGTTGCTCGTGATTCGTAGCCTCCACAGGTATGTGTTTGAACGGATTTAATTATGTGTATGAACCTCAAGCACAAGCTCACTCACACACACATGATCCGAATACATATTCCTAGTATTCCTAGCATATATTGTAAAGGAAAAAATATGTTATTGTTGTAAACCTGTTTGGCTGTTTATTTTTTTATTATATTGAACGTTACAAGTAGCTACCCACCCTATTTGACCTCATAATGTATTCTTGGTTATTTGAATTTGCGTAGTACAAAGAGGAAGATTTCGATACACATGACACGGGCTATCCTAGTTTGTGGGAGGAAGATTTATAATGCCGGTAGCCCTGCACCAGTGATGCTGTACTCCTTCACTGTTCTGCGGTATTTGCCCTGAATATATTCGAATCTATTCGCTTTACCGCCATCCGTCGGTCGTCGGAGCCTCGTTTCGTTATTCAGCAGGCGCACCGCGTGCAGGTTACGTTGGCATTTAGAGAAAAAGTAATATTCCCCCATACGCACAAAAGTATTAAATGTTTCGCATTTATATTTACTCTGCGTAACGTATCAAAAAAAAAAAAAAAAAAGGAACAATAACCAAACACGCGCTCCGATGCCATTGTCATTAGATCACTGACGTACGATGTTGCAGAGTAATGAATATCCAGTGCTGTCATCATTTTATTTGGCATTTAATTTTGATTAACGGGGTTAACCACCCCCTTTCTTTCCGCGGGTATCGTGAGAGGCTACTAAGGGAAAAGCCTTGAAAATCGTAATGTCCACTGACATATGGTGCGATTACCATCTCTTAAAATAAAAGACCAAAATTAAGCAGGTCGATGACGGGCAGGAGCGTCTAAGTTGCGACGTATCTAAATCTCCAATCCGCATGCCGCGCGTGGTGACTGGCAGATCCTCCTTATGGGACTAATTATGGCGTGTGGTAGCGGCGTATGAGTCGCGCTCTTCAGCAGGGGTAGGGGAGCTTTGTTGTTCAATCACGTCTTAAGGACTAAACGGGTGAACGAAATTAAAATAGTAAGTAATCTTAAGCGTGGTAGACCCAAGCGGCGGCTTTAGCTGCTGCTCGAATGGGCCGGCTCGACCGGATTGGTACCACAGCCTCGCAGAATACCGGCGTGAATTAGAGGCATATTGTGCTTCTGCGTTTCGTTCGGTGAGTGAGGTAACCGGAGGCCCACACCCCCTCCCTATTCCCCTCCTCTTCCTTCCCATCTCCCAAATATCCTTAAAGACCGGCAACGCACCTGCAGCATCTATGGTGTTGCAGATGTACGTGGGCGTCGGTAATCACTTACCATCAGGTGAACCGCTTGCTCGTTTGCCGTCTTTTCAATAAAAAAAAAAAGTAAATTGCGATCACGCGGGCGAAGGGCCAAGGTATTTTACATTTAATGATATTCCTTCAGCCCTAAAAGCGTGCAGGTCTTTTTGAAGAGCCCCGTACACATTCCGTGAGTCTGCATATGTGATTAGGAAAAGCATCTGTGGATTTAATTATTTATTAGCGTCCTTCGCATCAAGTTTCGTCCGTTCAGATGTGTCCGGTGTGTGCTACATTTGACCTACTTCAATGATGTATTGTTGTCACAGGAGCGTGCTCCTTCGACAATTGCTGCCAAGGACTCTCGGCCTCGCCGTTTATATTGGCCATTAAAGAAGAAGCTGTGGTTCTTTTTTTTAAGGATACGATCGTAAAAAAAAAATCTTGTTTTATTTAAAATGAACCTATTGTTTACGGATTTTATGGCGTTTAATTCATATTTTATAGTTTTATTTCAAATGTGTAGTGTTCGCGTAAATACACTAAATCAATCGTGTTTTACTTTTTTATCATGATTTTAAGCACGAAGTGAACCTGCTTTTCTTTAATAAATTTTGTTTCCCATTCACAAAAGATATTTACATCGCAGTAGGATTTCTTATTTCAGACGAAGTTTCTCGATGCTCCGGTCAGTTTTCAATTTCCGTTGATCACCTTGAAAAATTCTTCGGCCAATCTCAGAAATGTACACAACAGATCGTGATGTATATATTAATCTATGTGTTTATAATCCACCAAATACTGTATGTCTGTTTCGTATACAAATATCGAATAGTACTAGGAATACATAAGATGTAACGCGAGATTACATTCTATCAGCACGCAAGCGGCTTGTAGTGTTGGTAACTTGCTTCCGTGCGAGTGAGCAAAATAGAGTTTTAATTGATTTTAATCAACGAACACTATTTAAAACTTAATTATAAAACGTGGAATCCTAAGTTAGCTTTTAATTATTATTACTTATCGTTTGAAATGAAACTATTATTAACGGACTTTAATAGTTTATGTAGAATGTTCTCACAGTATCTGTTGCGTTCTTACATTCTGTGTAGATCGGACCATAATTAATAACTGAACGCTGAAGGTAGCCAGAGTTAACTATGACATCATGATGTCTGACTCCTCAGCCCCCCCGTGACCACGGCTGCTGTAAGACACTCGAAACTTCGGGAACATATTTTTTAATTGCCGTCGTCTCTAGTACTTTGCAGCACCCATGCTCTAGCGGGATTTGACATCTTGATGCCATAGACAATCCGGGTCGGTACCGACGAAAGTCACAGCGATATACGCAGAAGTAGCTCGCAGTGTCACGAGATCGATCAGTAAGCTTGGCTATGTATTTATAAAGACTTACGCTTATCATAATAGGGGTAGGCAGAGATGATTGTTTTCTCTATAGAACGACTCGCTACCCAGGGGTAGTACAAATGGTCACACCAACGTCATAAGTTCTCGTCTAATTATTTTTTTCTCAGACACAAGTTTCTTCTTGATATTTTCCAACGCACGCAGGAGTTGCAAGCGCGTGCTAAATCAGCACTTTTATCGCTATTAATATGATATTAACGCCGGACGTGCATTAAAATTTAAGCCAATCTCCGGGGGCCCGAGCGTCGCGTCCACCACAACTCTGAACAGCACGTAATACATTTTGATTTATTAATATGAGGGTATTTCAAAATAGCTCAAATGTTCACTTCAAAATAGCATCACTTTCATGTAATATTGCTCTTATGCTCTTGGTATTAATGAGTTTGTTTATTAAAATAAAGTTCTCTATAGATCGCGTAGATTTTTTTGTAGATTTGGCTATTGGTGCTAAACTTCTCAGATGTTTAAAATCAGTTCTACAGATGACAGTATGGTGTGTAACTAAAGTGTAATATTAAAATCGAACCGATCCATTGCGCGGTGTCATTTGAATTGTTTTCTTTTTTTGTAACATATTCGTACGTATATTTCAGTGTGTAATTACACTGTCTTCTTTCATCTTTCCACTTAACGACGACCAATTAAGGTTCTATTAAAAGTTTTATTGACTACTTGTATCCGCGCGGCTTTGGTTCTTTTATCCGACTGCCTCAGAAGGAGGGTAATGTTATTCGAGTTGTATGTATGTATGAATGTCTATTACTTTGGCACGCTCCGTAGCCCAAACGGCTTGATGGATTTCAACGTATGAGGTGTCGCCGAGATTCGCCTTCGTTGTCTGAGTGACGTAGGATATAATATCTGCGAATAATGATGATGATGAAAACAAAATAAAAAAACAAATGCGAAACAAAAAAATAGAGGTTATTTTATATAATATTTTAATTGCCATTTGTTTCCATAGAAACCGGTAACTGCGATAAAAATATCCTTTTTTTTTTTTTTTTAAATAATTGAATACCCTGAAGATGGATAAGCGACACCGGTCGGTTACTTATAAAAAAAAAGTGTTGTGAAACTAGTACAGGAAATAATAATAATTCTCAATAGTATCCTTTCTTATTCCACGACACGAATTAACAATTTTTTTAAATTCTTTCAGTCCCCTAGGCGAACGTACGTACACATTAAAGGTAATGAATAATCAATAGTTTTGCATTCGTTACTTTCTCTCGTTTGTATTGCGCCGCTGTAGCTGATGCGAGAAGTTGAGGACAATGTTGTACGTATGTGCGGACGGTACATCCTGTACGGGCTATATTTCACTGGAACCGGGGCACTGTGTACGGGTGCATACTGTACTACACGGTTGTGTGTGTTCCAACTTCGCCGCATGCATGTTCGCGGCAGGATCCGGTCCGAGCAATGCACGCCTTATGGAGAGGCACCTCGTAATCTAACGGGAGAGAGGGAAAAGGCACGAGACCTGATCGTTTTTGAATATGGTAAGATCTATAAGCCGTGGTCCTAAGCCTAGTGGCGCTCGATTTAGTTTCAAAGAGCGCGAGATACCAGGGTCCGATCCCCGGTGCCGGCAACAATAAAATTGTTAATAGCAATTTGATGTGCTGGGCTGTGAAGGAGAACATCGTGAGGAAATCTGTATTTCGGAGAAATGAAAAAAAAACCGAGGGTGTGTAATGTACGCCAACCTGCAGTGGAGTAGCCTCTCTCTTAACGTGGTAGAGCCGAGCGGCGGCTCGAAGGCCAGTTCGTGCAAAAAACGTGACAGTGTTTAAGCAGCTATGAACTGAACTTTTTACACTGTGCGAGGTCGTGGTACTAACCCGATCGAACCGGCACATTAGAGCAGCATCTGCGGCTTTAGCTGCTGCTCTATTCCAGGGAACGTGGAGAGATTGAGATTGAGATACTGAGAGTTGGGGTAATATTTTATTATCTGCAGTAATGAAACGGAATCATCTGGCTTCTTTTATGCGTGACTGCTTCCATTAGTTCCAAACGGAATGGATCCGAGCAGCTGTTGATAATTTATAATGCGCTTGGATTAACGGTTTCGTATAAATCGCCACTTTAACTATTTCCTACAGACGGAGACGCGAGCGGCTCCCAAATGGGGTTCGAGGCAAGCCGGGCCATCCGATGACTCCGTATGTGTAAAAGTATATATGTAATATTTCATATACATATTATGACAAATAACTAATAGTAGCAAATACATACCACCCACCCATAGACACGCACACACACTCACCTACATACCCAAACACAGAAACCAGAGATTGCAAGTTGAGCACAATGTTTCTGTAAAATTTTGAGATATTTGTGTAATCCATATTTGGCCTTATTTAATGTTAGAAGTGATGTATTAATTATTTTGTAAATCGCTGTTGGATTGCCTTATAAAATAAATAAATAATGAGAAAAAAAACGCGAGATTGTTACTCAATAGCCAAAGAGTTTAGAGTTCAAGAGGGCGTGACGAAAAACTCATTTCGATTTACGGAAGCGAAATTGTATTTATTTTTTCTGATTTAAGTAGCTTGGGCATTAACGATGCTGTGGATGGAATCAGCATCCTGTGAAGGCCTCCGCAAGCCATAGATATTCTCTAAGCCGGGATTGTTGAATTTAGTACTAGAAGCTTTTATTCTCTTACAACGATGGCAGTTTTAAGGCATTAGGGTGGATTGTATTAAATGTTATAATGGTGCTTTATTCATATTTTGCATATAAACTAGTGTTTTGGGAGTTTATTTCAAATGATGTCATAATGTAATAATTGTGAAAACCACTATACTGCACTTGCCGAACCATGTGCTAACGCTGGTAATTGTTTTTAAAGATTAAAGTTATCAAAGATTATACTGCGAATAAAACAGAAATTATAAAGAAAATATAATTTGTCATTGAAAATGAGTCGCATTGCAGAGATAGAAATCTCGGATCGATACAACCGATCGATTCGCTGTCGAGTGCTCGTAAATGCTCTGTAACCCCGCGTAGGAAGGAATGTATGAATGGGTTTAAATTTAGTGAATGCGTTATAGCGTGTTATTGGGTTCGTGCTATCGCTGTCGACGCCGTGTAAACATCTCGGAGGTCGAGACCGAAGGGAAACGGAGCGTAATCTGTGGCTCGTAACAATGGCGGCCCAATTTCGGCTTTCCCGCCGTTTGTTGTCTTCGAATTGTGTACTGTTTAGTTTATGTTGCGTAGGATTAACTATGGCTGTGTATTATTGAATCCGAGAACGGCGGAGCGTTACGGTTTTGCTTTGTTAAGTCAATAGTAAATGTTTTCAAATAGCGTGTGTGTGTGGTCGTGTTGTTGTCACAGAACAAAGATGTTGTTTGTTGAAAACAAAGGTGTTGTTGACGGGACAATGCGACCCATTGCTTGAAAGGGGTAGGGTCCACGCTCACAGTACCATTGTGATTGTGACGTTGTAGTATATTGCTGAGTGTGTTTCGTGTGGTGCCAGATGCGCGTTTCTAGCCCTTGTTTTCAAAGGTTTTATCTTGTCTAGATGATGGATTCAGTCTATATTGTTTTGTGTGTGCTTCATTGTTTCTGACACAGCATGGACTGCGATCAATTTCGTTCTCTTTGCTATGCGTTTCGTACTTAGCTTACAACTAAAACTCCATTATAGTTTTGCACGATGTTTGTTGGAAGTTTATTATTTACAGATAAAAGCTATAGAAGTTCTGTTTAGTGATTTCGATTTGTGTGACTGTGATTGTTTCATATAAATATTAATAGTTAACATAATTAGCTTTAAGGAAGAATTAACATCTGTTCTGGTGTTATGTTGATTAACATTTTTTTTATTGCTGTCGGAACTAGCGAAAGCTACCGTGTAGACAACTTTCAAGAGGAAACGAGCGGTTGCTTCGATTTTACAAACGAAATAATCTTTACTGTATTATTTATTACTTGCCAGTAGTTTTGATATTAGTACGGATTAAGAGACGGTTATCGCCGACGTGTTAGGAAGTGCCTGCGTGATGCGTTCAGAATTCTGATTCGATCCCGCGCACGACTGTTTACGACGCTATTCCGTCCGGCCAACAATCGGTGGACACACGTGACATAACTATCATTGCCTCATATTTAAAACATCTCACAACGTTTTCTTTAACCGCCGACCATGTGGTAAATTCAGTTTTTTTTTTATGGAAGTGACGGCAAACGAGCAAGCGGTTCACCTGATGGTAAGTGATTACCGTCGCCCACATACATCTGCAACACCATAGATGCTGCAGGTGCGTTGCCGGTCTTTAAGGATATTTGGGAGATGGGAGGGAAGAGGAGGGGAATAGGGAGGGGGTGTGGGCCTCCGGATACCTTACTCACCGAACGAAACGCAGAAGCACAAGATGCCTCTACTTCACGCCGGTATTCTGCGGGCTGTGGTACCAATCCGGTCGAGCCGGCCCATTCGAGCAGCAGCTAAAGCCGGCACTTGGCCCTACCACGCTTATAAACTCGTATATTTGACGATTTGTAGTAGAGCCAAGCAGCGGCTTTAGCTGGTGCTTGAATGGGCCGGCTCAACCGCGGTCGTACCACGACCTAGCTGAATACCTGCGTGGGGTAAAGGCGTCTTGTGCTTCGGCGTTTTGTTCGGTGAGTGAGATAACCGGAGGCCCACTCTCTTTCCCCATCCCCGTTTCTCATCGTCCCTCCTATCTCCTAAAAAGCTAGCAGCGCACCTGCTCTTCTGGTGTTGCCGATGTACATGAGCGACAGTAATCACTTACAATTAGACGAGCCGCTTGCTCTCTTTCCGATTTAAAAAAAAACTTAAAAATGCATTTAACAACTTAAGTGATAGCCCAGTATGAAAGAATGATCGTCTTGACGTCTAAGCTACCGTGAAGTTCGCCAACTAGCGGAGTAGCGTAGCGATGCCTTCGTGGCTCCGAAAACGTAATAAATATTGAAAGAAGGCCTTTGCCCTGAAGTCAGACATGGTAATACAAACCATATTGATATTGCTCGACGGCTCGGTGGCGTAGTGGCTAAGCGTTTAGCTGCGGCGCTATGGGCCGCGGTTTCGATTCCCGCACGGGACTAGTATTTGTATGGACTACAAATAATAGTTTCCGGTCTGGGTGTTTTTCCGTGTGCAATTCATGTATGTAAACTGCCTCCGTGACACAGGAGAAATTCCTACAGCGGATGGTAACGTTTTTATTAAAAAAAAAAGAAAAAACAAAAAAAAGAGAAAGTATTAAAGTATTGCCCCACTTTATCTATTTGTAAGTGTCCTCGTTAAAAGCAATTTATTTTCATGTTTAAAAGTCCTTCTATGTCTAGGAGTCGTCTGGATAGGTGGCCCACTCTACACCCATGCCTGCCGCGAATCAACAGCGCATACTGTTGTGATCCGGTTTGAAAGGCGTGAGACCCAATATAATTACATGCTTCGAGGCATTCCATCTTCGTAATCAGGGCCAACAATGCATCTATAACCTTCATTGACTGCAGTTGTTTGCAGGTGTCCATGGGGTGTAGTAGACCTTTAACATTGGATGGACTGTTACTCTGTTTATCATCTCCAATAAATAATAAATTGTGTCCATATCGGGTCTATGTATTTAAGAAGAAGGAGATGCGATAGTGATTCTGCTAACAGCGTATCCCTAATCCGTGGGTTATTGTCACTGCCTTCGGTGACAGTTAGGTGATAAATATCTTTTCCCCGCGTTAAAAAAGAAAGAGTGGTTCGCGTAGTTGTGATTGAGAAACCATCGTGTATTTGTTCGAGGAAGATCCCACGCTGTTCGCGGTGTACTATAACGAACGGGCTGCGTCATGTTTCTTGCTTATTTTAGATTCGTACGTAAAACTCGAGCGAAAAATAGAAATTTTAGAACATGTTTTGTTTGTTTGTCTCCCGGAGTTGACGAGGTATTTACTTATGTAACACTAGCGTCTGCCTCTGGCTGTACCCGCGAGCCGTTACATAAGAAGTATGTAAGATTCTGGTTTTTTAACTCTTTTACAGCTACGCAATATGCAATATAGTATATTTATTTGCTAGTAAATTGTATATTCAAATGCGATGGTATATTCCCGATTACATTTATTTATTACCAGATTTCTTCGCGTGGTCTTCAATTTAATGCTTCAATCTTCACACATACACTGCAGCTAAACTATATATTTTTGTATATATAAACATACATTTCTATAACGACTCGCTTGCAATTTACCTTCTGTGCAGTCTAAAGCGGCGTATCGTAAATCGGCTTGTTACTTACAATTGGACCTCTGTAACGAAAACCGTTGCGTTATCATTATTAGACATGTTGATCTAATTCAACGAACATTAAACATGTGTCTATTACATAGCCTCCAAAGACACGAAACGCACAGACTAAATATAGATTATCTCTCGTCGCCCAGTATGTGTTATCTTCGTTAATATTTTTTATACGATGTATAAAACACTTGTCGTGTCTGCCAACGCCGCTGTTTTTTCGTTGTCCTTATTTAATATATTTGAAAGTGGCGGCTACGTATCTTCACGTTTTCTGTAGGTGCTATATCAATCTGTTCTTTAGGAACTGAGGTTTAGGTTTTGTCGCAATTAACTTTGAACCTACATCCAAAACTCTTCAATACGATATAAAACTCTACGATACTGACCGTGATTCATTTACACCGGCAAGTGATTGGGTCTCCGCTCCTTGTCACTCACCCGTATATAGCAATGTTATGCTACTATTTGAAGGTGTTCTGTTTCCCTAGTCAAACTGTCCCATACGTGTATAACTGCAGTATGGATTAAACACATAATAAAGAAACAGATGCTATGAAGCAGAGTAACCGACTCATCGTTACCGAATCGGGCCCCCAGTTAATTATTTCTACGAGTGGTTTAAAATCTTTTTTACGTTTAGTTGCCGCTTGAAACATTTGTAGTTCTGGTATTTTAAACTTTTAAACTGCCGTTCTATTTTCGTCTGCGTGCCACTGAGACGTGTAAGGAATGTTCGTTTGTTTACGTTACGTAGGTGTCGAAAAAAGGTACTGACTATTTAGGCGCATGATAATCTTTGTTTGATCTTCCAACTCATCTATCTAATATATTATATACTAACTCCCTAACGAACGCTGACTTGCTAATAGAACTGACTGCTTGATTGAAGATGGATTATTTGAATATTTTTTTTGTTTCTATGTATTTTCTATCTTTCCGTTTTTTATAATAGATATTTTTTATAATTCTATTCTTCCGTCATGTGTTTTTTTATTTATATAAAAAACTTTATTGCTTACACACCTTGTAATCGGACGGACTTAATGCCTATTGGCATTCTCTGCCAGTCAACCCATGGGTTGGTGAGGTAGCCGTAGCAGGTGTATTTGTTTAACTTAAAAACTTGATAAATAAAATTATTGTGGATCGTAACATTGTAAATTTGGAGGAATAATAAGTGGTACACAGAGGGTGTTGGTGCTAAATTCATGAAACAATATTTTCCGTACCATCCGCGAAAGATGAGCACGGAGGGTTGTCGGTATAATCGTAAATTGAATATACCATGTTAACGTCACTTAGATGTACGAGTACACTAAGAGTAGCGACTTCGTTTTAACGTAGGAACACCCCTAGGAGCGTCCGGGTTATGTCGGCCTTCAACTGACTACTATATGTACTGAACAATTTTATGGTGATTCAAACAATCTATAACATTTGAAATGAAAGCATTATTTAGGGATCATATCACATGAAGGACTCAGGTATTTGGCGTTCTGATGTCATAATTAACCCGGCTGTCGACAGCTGTCTAATTATTAATTTTCTAACAATGTATAAATGAAAAAACGTACTACAGGCATTGAGTGTTAATCAGAGCCTCTGGATCGTGCGACAAATCGCGGAGGCTCGTGCCGGGGCCCGGCTATTGTCTGACATTGAATGGGTCTGTTGACTTCGTCCCGTGGACTTCCGAACACGTTTCTGTCTGTCATGCTATTGTTATACGTTCATTCGTATTAGATAACGAATTTTTCGACGATTTAAACATCTAACATCGTCTGCAATTTCGCTGTCTGTGGTTGTCTGAACTAGAATTTGCTAGCATCTTACTTATATAATACGAGCTGTTGTACAGAGTTAAAATAAAAAAAAAATGAGCCTATGTCCTTCCCAACAGAAATACAGTAACGTCTTCATATATTAGTATAGATATGTACGTACTCACAATTGTTACCCATAGGTGTGGGCAGAAATTAAGGATTTCCTTTTGGCACACTGTAGTCCCGGATATTCACAAACCACTTTTCTGTGACGTGTCCTGTTGCCGGGTTTAGTCCCTGATGTGGCCATGAGATTTTTAAGGCTTTTTAGACACCCGCTGGAAGAAAGGGGGTAGGTCCACTCCCACATGGTACTAGATATAAAAATTGGAGTCTTATAATGTTCTTCCTTCACTGCAGGCCGTATGAGGAAGTTTGACCGTCAAAGTTACTCAGCGCGCTTTGGAAAGGGCTATGCTCGGTGTTTCTCTGCGTGATAGAGTCTGCAACGATGATATCCGCAGCAGAACTAAGGTAACCGACATAGCCGTAAGGATCAGCAAGCAGAAGTGGCAATGGGCCGGCCACATAGCTCGCAGAACTGACAACCGTTGGTGGAAAAAAGGTTCTCGAGCGGCAGCCACGCAGTGTAGGAAGACTCCCCGCTAGATGGAGTGACGACCTGCGCACTGTTGCTGGAAGTTGTTGGATGCAGGTGGCATAGGACGGAGCTTCGTGACAATCTTTGGGGGAGGCCTATGTTCAGCAGTGGACTTGTGATGAATGTTGGCTGAAATGATGAATGTTCTTCCTCATAAGTCCTGAAACCATATTCCAAGCAACTAAATTCCGACTTAGTAAATGTCACAGGGCCATAAACACAGAGTTGTTTATTTTATACATAGAAATTATAACATTAAGTTGACTGCAGGTGTCGTGGTCGAGGAAGATAACATGTTCAAACGTTTACTCTCCGTCACTCTCGGGGGAGGCTGTAACGCCGTCTCCGTTGCACGCAGCAGTGCGGGGCTTTGCCCTCGACACGTGCGTTACAGTTCTGTAGTTAGTGAGGTAGCACAATTTTATTCGTGTGTTGGTTTTCTCGGGAAAGTCCTTGTTATAATTCTAGTAAATGTTATTTCTGTGTTTTCGGAAGCCTCAACATGTCGCAAACCTAAGTATGTTAGTTGTTAATGTATCTTAGGCTGTCCTCAAAAAAAAAGGAGGGAGACAATTGCCTAGCGCGACGAGGTATAACGAAATGCAAAATATTCGATGTTCGATTCCTATTACTTTTACTATAATATCTTACTTTTCGATATTGATATAAAGAATTTTTACGCTGTACAGAAGTAACTGACGATATTTATTCAAAAAAATCCTTAAAGAAATAGTATTAATATTTTTTACGGTGTTTTCTAAATAATAATAATGTTGTTTTGTTATAAAATTTATGAGGCGTAAAAAAATAGGAAAGGGTGGCATTTATTTATTATAATTAAATTCAAAACTCACAGCAAATATTTTAAAGAAATCACAACATAATTTACAAAAGTGAATTTTCATATTTGACTTCTTAAGATCTAAAAAATTGAGAGGTAATCAATGAAATGGGTTAATTTTATTTTAACAATTATTTCGACATGTCCTGCTTCTAAGGAAGCATGGTGACCCTAGTTGTGTGCCTAGCGGTGTAACACCAAATAAAATGCGTATTACCATGAACTGAAAAATCCTTACAACGGTACATTAATTTGTTTAACTAGACCGCATCGTGTATTTGGCACTGCTTATTTCTTTGGCTTTTAACTTAAATATTTATATTAAATAAGTTAAATAAAAGTTTCACCATCATCACTTGCCCACAAGTACTGCATACACCAGGGGTCGGCAGCCTGAGGCTTGAGGTTACAGAAACTTTTAATTACTGTTATAAATTCGTTTTTTTTAATGTAATTAACGTGGTAGGGCCAATCAGCGGCTTTTGCTGCTGCTCGAAAGGGCCGGCGCTACCGGGCACCCGCGTTTCGTTCGGTGAGTGTGTTATCCGGAGGCCCACTCCCCGTCTTCATCCTCCCTTCCATTTCCCAAATACCCTTAAAGGCAACGCAACTGCTGTACATCTGGTGTTGCAGATGTATGTGAGTGACGGTAATCACTTACCATCTGGTTAGCCGCTTGCTCGTTTGCCGCCTTTCCTATAAAAAAAAAATACCTTTTTTACAATAGCATATCTATATATACTGCATGTCTTCGCCATTACTCCTGTGACAATCTGGGCTAATGTCCACCACCCACTTGTTCCCAATTCGGACTTCCTCGCCGATCGCAATTTTATGACGTCGTAACGTTCGGGACATCTCCCGTTGTCCCGGATTTAGTGCCGTTGAACCTGTGCTTAATGTTGCACGAGCGAAAATTAGAATTGATTCGATTATGCCCCATTTGTTTGTGAGTGCATTTAGGTCACCGTTTTATATTTATGAAGTCGGAATACGCGTCTGCTCTGACTTGCTTTGCTTCTGCTCTCTCTCTCTCTGTCTCTGATCATCTGAACGCATATAAACGTTTGACAATTGATCACTAGAAGCAGTGAATCATTTTTTTATTTATTTATACTTTTTCTTCTGCTGTCATTGTTTTTTTTTTTTAATTAAGTTATGTGATATTAATTAGTTGCAAGTTCGCAGTGCGTTGTTTACCCAGAAGGTTAATAAGCATTTTACCTATTACCCACTATAATTGCGCTTCCTTAATCTTTATTGCTACCTGTCCTTGACTGTACTGATATCACTGAGCAGCAACTTAACAAACTTGAGCGACTCCAAAATCTATGTACGGTTGATTTGGACTACGTTAATATGACCATCTCTTAAAGTATCGCATTAAGCTCAAGTGACTCCCGATATTCTGTTCCTGATGATCACGGAAACGTCGCCAAAAGTCTGTTTTTCTTAGTTTCGTACATTTTTTAATTTCTTGTATTTTTACATTTGTTGTATTTAATTTATTCTTTTGTGTTTGTTTATGGTGCACGCTACTCATCAATCTTTTTTCATGCTAAATTTCGTAGGTTGCCTGGAAGACATTGCTGCGTAGCAAAACGGGACGCTTTTTATTGTCCTTATTGTGTTATTTTCTCTGGTATTCAATAACGTGTATTGTATTTTAAATGTAAAGTATCTATCTATTAACCTTCTTTCCTTTTATACTAAACACTAAAAAAGTGTACTTGGATATACGATGTTCACGTATTAATATGATTCCAGGGTCCGGAGTTCGGGGTTCATTGAACCTCGTTTAATTACGTATCTGGGGTAGGAGGAAAACGATGCGTTATTCAATTGTGAACAACTGGCTTGAAATAACAGCGCTCCATTTTCACTTTCATCATTCCCAATATGGGTTTCGAGTGTTTGCTTCCACTTGTATTGTTGCAAGAGCCAATTCTCATATATTGTTAGAATTTCGCGTGTCTTTCTAGTAATATATGCATGCAATACATGCACTGTCATGTGTCATGTCTGTATAAACGCTCGTCGGGTAGGGTTACTCTTAATTTGGCCATTCTTCACTATATCGCCAATTTGGTGTAAGTACAACGAGCAAGCGGCTAACCTGATGGTAAGTGATCGCCGACGCCTAGGTAGATCTCCGACACCGGAGGAGCTGCAGATGTATGTCTCCGGTTACTTCTATCACCAACTCACTCGACAGACGAAACGCTGAAGCATAAGATGGCCTCTCTCTCTCTCTCTCTCTGTCTCTGATCATCTGAACGCATATAAACGTTTGACAATTGATCACTAGAAGCAGTGAATCATTTTTTTATTTATTTATACTTTTTCTTCTGCTGTCATTGTTTTTTTTTTTTAATTAAGTTATGTGATATTAATTAGTTGCAAGTTCGCAGTGCGTTGTTTACCCAGAAGGTTAATAAGCATTTTACCTATTACCCACTATAATTGCGCTTCCTTAATCTTTATTGCTACCTGTCCTTGACTGTACTGATATCACTGAGCAGCAACTTAACAAACTTGAGCGACTCCAAAATCTATGTACGGTTGATTTGGACTACGTTAATATGACCATCTCTTAAAGTATCGCATTAAGCTCAAGTGACTCCCGATATTCTGTTCCTGATGATCACGGAAACGTCGCCAAAAGTCTGTTTTTCTTAGTTTCGTACATTTTTTAATTTCTTGTATTTTTACATTTGTTGTATTTAATTTATTCTTTTGTGTTTGTTTATGGTGCACGCTACTCATCAATCTTTTTTCATGCTAAATTTCGTAGGTTGCCTGGAAGACATTGCTGCGTAGCAAAACGGGACGCTTTTTATTGTCCTTATTGTGTTATTTTCTCTGGTATTCAATAACGTGTATTGTATTTTAAATGTAAAGTATCTATCTATTAACCTTCTTTCCTTTTATACTAAACACTAAAAAAGTGTACTTGGATATACGATGTTTACGTATTAATATGATTCCAGGGTCCGGAGTTCGGGGTTCATTGAACCTCGTTTAATTACGTATCTGGGGTAGGAGGAAAACGATGCGTTATTCAATTGTGAACAACTGGCTTGAAATAACAGCGCTCCATTTTCACTTTCATCATTCCCAATATGGGTTTCGAGTGTTTGCTTCCACTTGTATTGTTGCAAGAGCCAATTCTCATATATTGTTAGAATTTCGCGTGTCTTTCTAGTAATATATGCATACAATACATGCACTGTCACGTGTCATGTCTGTATAAACGCTCGTCGGGTAGGGTTACTCTTAATTTGGCCATTATTCACTATATCGCCAATTTGGTGTAAGTACAAGCGAGCAAGCGGCTAACCTGATGGTAAGTGATCGCCGACGCCTACGTAGATCTCCGACACCGGAGGAGCTGCAGATGTATGTGTCTCCGGTTACTTCTATCACCAACTCACTCGACAGACGAAACGCTGAAGCATACGATGGCCTCTCTCTCTCTCTCTCTCTCTTTCTCTCACACCAGTCGAGCCGGCCCATTCGAGCAGCAGCAAATGTCGCCGCGTGACTCTACCACGTATATACGTCTGTCAAGGGTAGTGTGTACCTTGACGACTCACCCACTGACTTGTGAAATATAAATGTGCTTCGTCACTTATTCCTCTCTTTCTTCTTCTCGCAACAACGTCTCTTTTTCTGACGAAACCACTCTTTTCTTCTCACTAGCCGAAGTCAATGTTAGATCTGGTTGTGTTGTGCTCGTTCGTCCACTGTCGCTTACACTGCCTCTGACCCTACCACCGATCTTATCGAACTAGAACCGGAACCGTGCGTTCCCACGGCGTCGCAGCCAGTCGCTCAGCCACTGCGCTGTCGAGTCTTGGTTCGCGTTTAGTGTTACGCGTTTAGATGTTGATTCACCATTTGTGTTGTTTTAGCGGTTACCCCCGCGTTTTATCACGATCGTTTCAAATTAGTTTATGAACAACAAACAATTCTCTATTACTCATTTCTATCAACGAACTATTCTACTGCTACGTCTATCTGTTTTTGGCTCGTTATCTGTTCTCTGAATAAGGCTACGTAGGACTGTGCCCTAGTTGCGGAATCAAATAAGCATGTTATGTAATAGGCGAAATGCATTGAAGTTGTGGGTCCAGGAATGGGTGTCTAATACAAATAAGTATGTTATGTAATAGGCGAAATGCATTGAAGTTGTGGGTCCAGGAATGAGTGTCTATACGTCTGTTGTCAGCTCTGCGTGTTTACGTCATGTCTGTAAAATATTTAAGCGCACAGACTAATTAATCACTTTATAAACTTCTACTTCATCGCCGATGTTTGATGTATAACGGTTTTGATTCCCGCACGGAACAAGTATTTGACGGAGCTTCGAATCATTGTTTCTGTTCTGGGTGTTTGGCCATGTGCGTCCCGATAGCCTAGTTGGTGATTGAATAATAAAATTTATGTTAGTTTATATATACATGATTATTTATTTGTGTCGGTGTATGTATGTCTACCTTATCACAATCCTGTTACCAAGACGCAGTGAGGGTAGAAACTGACATCACTGGCATAGGAAGAGCACCGAGCCTCTGAGTCAAATCCGTATATAACTCGTGAATTACTGTTGATTGTTTAACTGGCGCGTTATTGGTACCGCTGTTTTACCTCTTGTACACGTTATGACAAAAATATTTACAGAACCGTGTCGGTTGTGTATAAATCTTAGATACAAACCAATAGAGGGATACGTTCGTAAAGCAAACACCACGTGAGAATGTTAAATGACTAATATACCATTCTTAACAGTGTCTTAAACTAAAAATGGTTAAAGACCTTATTAATATTTGGGTAAGATAACAAATATTCTGAGAGAGGTGTAATGAAAAAATCAATTTATTTAATCGATTTTAAGTTTTTATTTGCTCTGTCGGACGGATCTACTTGTCGTGTACTACTTATAAAACATAATTAAACGCGATAAAATCCGTAAATAATAATTTCATTTCAAATGTGTAGTGTTCGCGTAAATACTAGAAATCATTACTGCTCACCAAGTTAGGTGTGCACTGCCAATGCCTCCGGGTTCAATTGGCAGGTAAATTTGGATATTTATTCCACCGTCATTCGATCGCCGGAGCCACGTTTGTTGGCTAGCTTGGACGCACCACGTGCAGATGGGGTTGCCATCTGGAGTAAGAGACGGTATGGAATGTATTCTTATATACAACACAGACCGCAAAATTTTGCATAAGGAAATTACCCAAGGTTTCGAGAGCTCAATGAGTTCTAAAGCTTAGTGCTACACCATTTATAGACATTTATAGTAATTAATTCCGAATAGCGCCCGCGATTACACGGAATTACTTGTACGCCTCGTCGTCTAGAAATACATCAGTGCGTGACGCTGGGACAGGATGTGAGTAAGGATTGTTTAATTAATGGAATGTTTAGTGAATAGTTGATGTTGAGCGCCGCTCCGATGGCACCGCCTCTGTTTAGTCTGGCCGGCTGGCTGAGTCAGTCGAGTGGGCTCGAATGTGACGTCAGTATTTATGGAATTCTTCGGTATAATTTCTTAATGTGCAAATACTTGATTTAATATATAAAATAAACGCTCACGACCGTGTACCCTAATACTTTGACAGACATTTCAAACTAGCAAGCGGTTCACCTGATGGTGAGTGATTACCGTCGCCAACGTACATGTGCAACACCAGACATTTGGGGATGTGGAGGGAGGAAGGGTCCAGAGGAAATTTTGTTAATCGGATGTCGGTCGGAAGTACCGAAATAGAATGTTTTTTTTTTGTTCACGTCTTAATCTCACGTAGATCAATTGCACGGACCAGTTCCAGTTTATAAATTCCTTTTTGTTTTTTAAATCCATTTTATTTAATTTTCACAAGCAAATGAAACAGCATAAATATAATTTCTTGGTAGAGAGGCGAAACCCTTGTTTGGTTAAATACTTACGTATCTACAGTGTGTAAAGTAAAGTAGCTACATGACTAATGTCCACGAAGGTGAGAAATTCGCGGAATGTGATGTTGGGGCGGGGGTCGTTATTTTTTAGGGTTCCGTACGGTGGTACTGAACCAACGCCGCCGGTCCCTCTGTCCAGTTTAAAGGGTTTCTACCTTTGGAGTTGTAATAGGTAGCTGGTTGTAATTTTCGCAGAGTTATTATGGTGTACAACGTTACAAATAGTAAAGACAAAAATGAAGTCGTAAAATTAGGGCGTCCCCTTATAAGAGACATGTTATTTTTCAACGTGTTTTCGTTTTCTCTCTATCATAAAAACGCTAATACATACAAGCGTCAAACTAGATGTGATTATAGCGTAAACTCTGAAGTAAAACAACAAACAATGGAGACCTCTGAAATACTCTTGGTCGGATTTTTTTACATCTGCAACTAATTAAGACAATTATTATACATAAAGTGTATTTATCAAAATTGAAAACAATCTCATCACTATTGACCAGTTGACCAGTCGTTGGGCAGACAATTGGAGAAATGGACAAAATCGAGTTTCGCGCTGTCGTTAAGTTCCTTAGTGAGCAGGGAAGATCTCCCAAGGGGTAATCGCACGACTTACTTACAAGCGGTACATCTTATAAAGACGTCTGCGGGTGCGACGTCGTCGAGGCGACCACTGCTTAAAACCTTGAAAAAAAAAATTTAAAGCTAGTAAGGGAAAATGCCCGTTTAATTCTGAAACAGCTTGGAGTAATGGTTGGATTAAAAGATACAAACATCTTCTGACGTTGGGCGTTTGCTTTTTATATAAAACTAGCTGACCCAGGCAGACGTTGTTCAGCCATTTCCGGTAGGTGGCGCCAAATGACAATTAAATTTATTAATAACTCGTCCTAAGCGCCACCCTCGTAGGTGGTCGTGGTTTTTGGTCTACCATATTGTGAATATGAGTTATTATAGTTCATAAATGTAAAATTAATAACTCTGTGTGTTAATAACTCGACCACAGCGACACCAATCGGGTCGTAGCATGAACCATCGCATCTCGACGGTGCAAATATATTGTAGGAATACGACCTCAATCGGTTCAGCCAGCAAGTGATGTTCAGCCAACGAACGGCATTTAATTTTTATTGATATAGATTAATAAGACATCCTGTCCTATGTTTATAACCGCTATGTTTCAGTGGTGACAGCTCAGAATATAATGGCTTCATAGACCACCAGTCTATATATTTGAAATGAATATGTTTCCGACGTTTCGAATGCACAGCATCGACGTCCTGGTATCATAGTTAACTCAGCCCGAGTTGAGCTTTTAATTATTAATTTTGATCCGATCTACACAGAAGCTCACAGTATCTTGTTGATTGATGATTGACAGTATGATTGGTTTTAGATTTAATTTTATTTATTACTGGATCTAGCCGTGGTAGCCGCGTGATCAGGGCGCTCACTTTAGTTTGAAATATCGCGACTGACTAACCCATTAGATCCCCAGTGCCGGCACCACCATAATTGTTAATAGCAATTTTAAGTGCTGTATTTACCACGTGCTCGGCGGTGACGGCAAACATCGTGAGGAAACTATGTCTGTGTAATAGTAAAAAAATATTATTTCGAGGACATGTCAAGCCCGCCAACCCGCACTGGAGCAGCGTGGCGGGCCGTTCTCGGCTCCAAAAACCCTCTCAGATATTCGTATTTGAGAAGGAGGCCTTTGCCCAGCAGTGGGCACTTACAGGCTGCTACTTTACTTAACGTTACTGGATGTCAAGCTCTCAAGCCGGTGGTAGCAAACATCATCTTCTCTATTGAAATCGAGATGCCTTTGGATTTCAATAGCCTCGCGAATTATCTTTGGCAGGGGGATCGGTGTACTTTTACGAGGATTTGTGGTCTTATTTATTTATTTATTCTTTATTGGCCTTGAGTTTAAGATTACAATGGGCGGATTTGATGCCAAGTGGCATTCTCTATCAGTCAACCCTTGTCATGGTGAAAGGTAGTTGGCAGGTGCAAGACAAAGAATTGAAATACTATCAATAGGGCTACATTCTGCAGTGGATTGTTTATAGGTTAAGGCAGTGATATTTCCGACCAGTTGCGATATAGGGTCCTTAAAGAAAAGGGCCTCCTGTGGTCCATTATACGTTGTCTTATTTATGTAATCATAATATAAACATGGTAATATGTTACAACATGCAATAAATCATGTACAATAATCATATATGAATATATAATCATATACAATTATCAATTATCTACAAGTAGTACATACGTTTAGGATCATAAACATATGATAATCTGCAGCTCCTCCGGTGCTGCGGCTGTTCGTGAGTGTGGATGATCTCTTATCATCATATATATATAAAAAAAAAAGAAAAACATGTGCTACTTCTTAAATATCAAATATCCGATGCAATAACGTGTAATATAGTGTTCAGCCGATATCGGCAAGCAACGCGATTCGTTAGGCAAGCCCATGCAATGTGGGCTGTTGTGCCACAGCGGCGGTGCGGTGCCGGGCCGCGGCTGGCGAGCCGGGGCGTGTGAAGTGGGAAAAGCTTGGGAAAGCCCGAGGCGCTCCTCGCTGTCTCGCTCCATCGCTCGGTATGTGTGCTCGTCGCTCTAACAAGGCAGCACGGCTCGGTGAGCCCCGAAGATAGCAACAAGCACTTGAAAACTTTTCGTTCGAACGACGCAACTTTATTGCATTGTAGAGTTGTCTTTTAATTGCCTTTATCGCAATTTTCCATTAATATATAATCATAAGTTTACTTGACGTATGAAATTCATACTTTTTAATGTTTGATTACTAATGTTAGACATTCCCGAACAGTTACGACTTAGGGACCTTCAAGAAAAGAGCCTATTCCTTCCTTAAAGGCCGGCAGCGCATCTGTAGCTCCTCTGTTGTTGTGGATGTTCGTGGGCGTCGGTGATCACTTACTATCAGGTGAGCCGCACGCTCGTTTGCCCCCTTCTTCTATAAAAAAAAAACCATCTGTTATTAACGAGTTTTCTCTGACGGAGAAGAAATAAGCAAAACAAACAAAAGAAAATATGTAGGGTTCGCAGACCCGAACCCATGACAGATAGCGATCGAGCGCAGTACAAAACAAAAGGGAAGGAATCCCGGAAGTGTGGCAGTACAACTCTGCTTATTTATTTATAAGCCCTTTTTTGAACGTTAAAATTTTATTAATAACAAGTTTGTATATAAATAATGTAAGTAATGTTAAGTTTCGCAAATAAAAGCGCTGCTCGGAGACGAGATCGCCAGCGGCGACCGTCAAGCCCGCAGTCTAAGGCATCCGGTCAAATGATTCGCTTTTTGCTTGGGTTCGCTCCGGTAAGGCTGACTGCACACTGCAGCCGGCATCAAATCAAAACAAGTATATTTACAAGTGCAAAAAAATAATTCGGTGCAAATTAATTGCATGATACATAATTTAAACTTGTTGGCGCTTGTACAGTTATGTAGGTACAATTAAGGAGTAAGAAGTTAATCCGACATGATGTACCGATTCAAAGCTTTCAAGCGGATAGAACATTTATTTTATTTACGTTTAAATTATTTTAAATAATTTCTAACGTGGTAGTGCCAAAATGCGGCTTAAGCTGCTGCTTGACCGGCGTGAAGTAGAGGCATCTTGTGCTTCTCCGTTTCGTTCGGTGAGTGAGGTAACCGGATGCCCACTCCATATTCCACTCCTTATCCTTCCTCCCATTACCCAAATACCCGCAAAGGCCGGCAACGCACCTGCAGCACCTCTGGTGTTGCGGAAGTAGTAAGTAATCGCATGCTCGTTTGCCGCCTTTCCCATAAAAAAAATATAAAAATAATAAAAAAGCCTCTGAACTTAAGACCGTTTAGACGCTTATGAGAATGCTGTATCAAGTATTAAAGTGAAGCAGTCACACACACACACACACGCACGCACGCACGCTCACACACACTCATACGCCGGACTTTTGGACGATACGCGGAAAGCCCAACTGCAACGTTGTACCTTCACGGAAGTGTAACATTTGCCGCCGCGCGCTCGACCGGTAACGCCTCGTTACCACGATACGCCGAGAAAAGTAATCGACGGGGCAAAGACGATCGCTAGATCATGCTTGGTGTAATATTCTTAGGTCACATATAGCAATGTCTGCAGGCTGACAACTTCTACGATGCGACAGGCTCACCCCACCTGTCACGTTTCCGCGAATAAGCTTTTGGTACCTTTTCTCCGCCGGTACCTCTAGGCTATCCGCTCGGCTACAAACAATTTCACCAACTTCGTTCCCTCGTTAAGTTATACCGTATCATATCAACTTATATAAGCATTCGAGTGACCATTTATATTCACGATAAATATTCAAAATTAAACGCGATAAAATCCGTAAATAATAGTTTATGTTCAAATGTCATTATGTCACCACGGGTTATTTTAAAACATGATTTGATTTGTCCAAAACATTTATTGTTTAGTTACTTTTGTTAATGCTTATGGTTACGAATAAACGTATCCATATCTCGGATTGGATACGTTTATTGGCAACTATTGGTCAAAGTGAATTTAAAATGGAGGTTTTAGAGAAACTACAGACTTCCACCCCGTATTTACCCAACCTAAGGAGCTGAATATTTTTTACAAAAGTTTAAATGGACTTTGGAAGTGTATTCAATAAAAAAGAATCACCAAAATCGCTTCCCTATCGGCGATGATGTCGCGTAACAAGCATATGAAGTGGAATTGTCTCGTTTTTTGATGTTGGCTGAAAATAACACGGTATTGTTGTGAAATATTTTAATGGCGTAATTAAATTATTGATTGAATAATTGAATCCAATTCTGAACAAACAATTCTATGAAAAACTCTTTGCGGTAACGAAAATTATGAGTAAATTAGATTGTTGACGTGGGTTTTATGCTAAATATAAGGCAAGGAACAATGTTATATTAATAATTTCTGTCTAGGCAACATTTTAATCCTAACGAATAAGATATTCGTTGGGATTGCAAGAATATAATTTTTAATAAAGGTTTGTTTTGCACTTTTATAAAAAGTATAGCAGCATGTAAATATCCCACTTTTGGGCAGAGGCCTCTTTTTAGGTTGATTGTTTCTCAGACAAGCAGATCTCCTCACTAAGTTTTCGTTCACGGTCAATCATGGAAAATTACATGCTACATACAGTTTTATTGGTGCTGGTCCAATATTAAAGCGCGCATAAAGAGGTCGGGCCTCTGGAGTACCACGGCTCTTTATATACTTAAGTCGTACAGAATCCGACGGAAACAACCACGTCTCTCAAATTACTCTACAGACGCTACTGCCAAGCAATGTTTGCGGTGGATGCGGGCAGGAAGTGTCTTAAGCGTTCCATACCAACAAACATTATCTTGCTGTAACTACCATTTAAACTCGAATATTCCTCACCCCTGTTGCCTGTGCATTATTTTAAAATTACAAAAGTATGCGTGTTAGTTAATAATAATTATGATCTTTAATAATTTTTTGTGTTGTCCATTTTATCAGTGCATCTTTTAGAAGTGATTGGTTTACTTTAAGATGCCAGTTCTAAAGTCATTTTGAATTTTTCCTTTTTAAAGATCATATCTTCTTTAAAATTTCTCTTATTATTATTTTTATACTAGGGCTTTTCCCAGTATGTGTAACCGAGAAATAAGTTTTATAACTTGTATATTCAGTTCGGTTTTGAGATTATCTTCTACAAGCAAGCACACACACGTTTCTTCTTCATTGTTGCACATCGAAATAATTACCCTTCTTGTCTCACAAGTCCTGACATGTCTCTTAAAAAAATAAATTCCATACTTTCAAAGTTATGAGACGTGAAGGGTTCAAGTAATATCCGTGCTAATTAATATACGAAAATTTTCCGGAGGTAGTGTTATTCATACGCTTTAACTGATGCATATGTAATGATTTATACTAAAGTCCCATATATCTAGTGTCAATTTCAGTCAAAGCTTTAAAGATTTGACGCTATCCTTGTTTAGCTTATTCTTCCTGTTTCTAATTTTCTTTTTCTTTTTGTTTCAGGTACGTTGACGAATGCTAATTACTATGAAGGGAATACAATGAAGGGATTTAAATCGGCACATTGCGACCGCATTAAGGTTTTTTTTCTTAATAAATTATACAGAGCAGTTACAAATTAAAATTACAATGAAGTACGTATTTAAATTTTATCGTACTCATACCGTTTATCGGTTAACCTCATGTAAAATGTGAAGCGAGTTGTTTTCGTGTTCGATTCGTGTCGAATCACACACACACAAACCATTGGTAGCGGTGTTTAATGGTGCCCATTAGGCCGGGGACTATTAAACTGTGCGGTAGTCTAATTGGACGCTGCAGGAAGCCGCGGAGGAGCGGCCGCGGACCTGTTGCGTCCCGCCAATTAATTGTATCTGTTGTCGTTCCAACATGTTGCCTCTAATTGAACTACATAGCTTTGTATTAAATTGCGTTGCTCATTAAATGTAGTGCACATCGTCTGAAGCGGATGAATTTTAGTCGTATCTAATCGTATTTATTGCTTTTTAGTCGAATTTTAAATTTACATTAGATGACGTATTTTTTGTAAAAACGTCACGATCAGCGTGTCACATAGAAATTAAAAAAAATGGTAGAGCCAAGCGGCTGCTGTTGCTGCTGCTCGATAGGGTAGAGTAGTACCACGTCCTCGCAGAATACCGTCGTGAAGAGAGGCGCACTTTCCCCTTCTCCTGCCTTATAGGCCGGCATCGCACTTGCAGCTACTCCGGTGTGGCAGATGTACGTGGGCAATGGTATTCACTCACCATCAGATGAGCCGCTAGCTCATTTGCTCCATTTCCCATTCAAAAATAATACTTCAATTGAATTCAATTGAAGTCCTTCTAAATAGTTTTAGATTTATGAAGGTGCCACTCTTACACCTGGGTGATAGGTTGGTAATTTGATGTAGTTGCTTTCCTGTTATATATATTTACCCATTTATATATATATATATATATAGGTATAAACACAATGTACAATGTAGTTAAATTGTATATTTCCATTAGCAATTAAAACAAAACGAATTCTAAGCACTTGTTTACGCAAACAGAGCGGCGTTCAAAGTTCGTCTTAGATAAATTTACCTTTACGTATGTGATATAGGAATCTTTATCCTTAAATGTAAGTGAACAAACAGCAGCAGTAGTGGAAATAATGGTACGATATTATAACATATTTAATACAACCAAATATTTAGAGGAAATTTCAAATTTTATGAACTATAAGATTTATCAGAAGTTATACCGAAAAAAAACTGTTTCATCCTGCTCCGTCGTCACTATCTGTAGGCAAATGCCATCTGAGATTTTCCTCTTCATATTTAATTTGTTTATGTGTGTATTATATGTTTATGTATAGTATATTATATTTATTATTTATTTAACCTGCCAACATGTTTACTTTCTCACCCAGGGTTGACTGGTAGAGAATGCCAAAAGGCATTAAGTCCGCCTATTGTATTCCTGTTTTTTTAGGGGCACAATAAAGAATAAATAAATAAATAAAAATAAATATACCCATGAATGCGTTTTTGGAAATTAAACATTAACACACAAGAAAAAATCACTAGCGTCGTAAAAAACCGACCAAGTGCGAGTCGAGTGTTATGCATTTACCAAAAAATAAACCATATTGTTTTTTCTTCTTTCTGTTCTAGATTCGAGCCCAACTCACGCTTGGCCGGTTTTTATTATTTGTTGGTTTAATTTAGTTTTCACTATATTCACAACAAGTTTGACGATTGTATTTATTACTGGTTTAGTGTATATATTGTACTGGGCTAGGTTAGGTTCATAATAATATATTTTGTGAATATTTCAAGCGGGTACCTAAAAAATACAGGTCTTTATATACATATAGGTAGGTAGGACGGACGTATCGGCTTACAGACTGAGTATGTAATTAGACTCCTGATGGAACTCTCATTCAAAGTACTCATTCAAAGTACTCATTCAAAGTACTCATTGACAATCTGTGAATAGTTTATATTAATCATACCTTCTCTGTGCTGTTACAAAACGCTCTCCTTTATCCATGCGTTCATTATTTGCGTGGATAAATTTACTTCGTTCGGTTTGCGTTATTAAACTCCACGTTGAGGGATTCCCTTTATCCGATCCTTGTTTATTTACCGTGGCTCTTTACTCACGCGTTTAATTTTATAACGTGACTGGGCTCTTGCAACTTCACTCGCTGGCGCACTTGATATCGTATAGTACTTACTGCTTAAACTGAGACAGCTGGTACGAAATCTACAGAGCTAGATCTATTTAATGTAATCGGAAGTCAGTTTTGCTCAATATTGTTAATACAGGTAATAAAGTTTCATAAAAAAGGCCCTCACGAACGTTTCAACACTTGGGTGGTTAGAGGTTTAGTTCAATTGTCTTAACCCACTTTTCAAGTTTTTCACTTTTCATCTTTGGAAGATCGTGTTAGTTGGTCGATGGAGCCGGTATTCGACGTTGTGTACTCAACGTTGGAAGTAAAGTAGCAACCTGTGAATGTACCAACGCTGGGCAAAGGGATCCACTCAAAATTTGTACGGTATTTGAAGTCGGGAAGGGTCTGCCAATCTGCGTCAATGCGATTTGGCGGTCCCTCAAATATTCTCCGATCGTTTTTTCATTATAAAAAATATGTAGTTTTGCCTCTCAATGTTTTTATTCAGCGTCATACACGGGATAAATTCACCAGAACTCTGAATTCTAATCCTGGTCAGTCGTGTACTAAAACAATATAAAGCAAGCTTCAGAACAGTAGGATGAATCGAGTAGTGAAACTATCATTAAACAACCTATTATAATTTGGACAAAATGAATAAGTTGTAAATAACAACAAACATTCGGCCGCAATCTCTTAAGAGGTCGGCAGTGATGTCGAACTGACAACCGACAGATTTATTATTCATCGATAATTGGTGCGCCCTCTTTTGGTACAAACTTGTAGGTTAGTTAACGTTATTATGGTGCTTGTTTCATAAAAACAATTTCGTTATAACTCCTCGCGAGGCCAGTACATCATGGTTTAGAACTAACACCAATAAACGTACTGTGCGTTATCCGCGCATCGCACGTTATTTAATTTATCGTGGTTAATCATCGTCGTTGTTCAAACAATATAATATCTTATCCTATTGTGTTTCGATCTGTTATTCAATGAGCAGTTGTATTGAACGGTGAGTCAGTTTGTTCATACGAATTGTATGCGTCTTGCTCGCCTGTGTGGTTACAATACTAGGGGAGGCGCTTGTAGGGTTACCATGTTCAAAATTAAAATATTTTTTTTATTGGATATTTGGATATTATCTTAAAACTACTATTTCATTAATTTTCTTATTATTATAATGGTACATTATTCCAGTTGGACATAGGTCTTCTTTATTATATGTTTTTTAAGATTTAGCGTACACGGGTCAAGCGATAAAGAGTCACTAGACAGGATAGTTCAAGTCTTGTCAAGCGTATGTATAACGCTCCTCTGTATAGGAGAGGCTTATGTTCAGCTGTAGACTTAAATAGGCCGATGAAGAAGGTGTTGCTACATTACATTCCGGATTTTATAATTTGGCACTGGGATGGTCATATAAATATCATAGCTGAGGAATGGAATATTGTATTTTCAACTATCGTAACGCGTAAAAGATCTTGTCCTTAGTGTATAAAATAGATGGAAACCCCACAAGGCTTCAAAAATAGTGAGGTGACTAGGGATCGGAGCGCAGTGTAGTTGCATATAGCGGCGCACGCGCACGATGTTGTGCACGAGCGGCGCCATGGACCGCGCCTACATGTCCCTGCGCGCGAGGAAGCCGCCGACAACCACGGTGTGTTCTATTTCCTTGCTTTTCTCCATGTTTTCTGTGTGATAGATGTGTGCTCTGGATGTGTAGGTATAAGTAGGTATGTGTTCTTCCCAAAAAGTGATGTTACCACCCTCAAATTTGCGGTATGTATTGTTTTAATTAATTCGTAGCTGATGAGATCTGAGGCGGTTCTTGATCATATTACATTTTTAACCTCCTACACGGTAAGTCAAACCCTGTCATAAGAATACAAAAAAAAAATCATTGATAACGAGTTTTTAACAAAGATACAGTCGATGGGTTGAAAATAATAGACTAAGTTAAAAAAGTATCCCGTAACGTCAAGGAACCCTCGGAGCGAATTGTAGGCGTTACACATAACGACGGTTTTCGAGGCCAAATTGGTGGCAATTAAAATATATTCACGTTTTCACTTTATACTATACCAGTGTACTTCAGAATTAATTTAAGAGGTAACCTTATGAAGTATTTCGATAGAATGAAGACTAACTTATTGCCAGTGTTGTTATTTATAATAAAATTTATTGTTATATTAATCTAAATTGTGTTTTAACATCAGTTATTTTTGAGGTTAAGTTCGTTGTACTGTTCCTACACACCACGTACGTGTAACAATCGATTAATCTGTGTGGTTTCAAATAGTTCACAGGATATTAACGCGTCTATGTAATCGATATCATTGTCTTGTTTAATTAACACGCAGATTTGAAATAGACAGACGCGTTTGCATCATAAAGAAATATCGTTAGTATTTTTTTTTTTTTTATGAAAAAATAGGCCTGCGTTTGACCTCAATCTTGCCCGATGGAAAGCGAAGATGAGGCCTAGGATGGTACACGCTTGCCTAGATGTCTGTTCACTTTGGCCTTGAAGATATCATCATCATCATCATCACTTCAGCGTATCAGAAGTCCACTGCTGAACATAGGCCTCCCCCAAAGATTGCCACTTAGCTCGGACCTGAGCCACCTGCATCCATCCCGCAACACTAGTATATACTTAGTATATACTCGTTCAATCCATTCCCGGAAGTTATTAAAAGTTTCGCCGCACGCTTTCGCGTCGACGTTTGATCGAAATGGATCCACCTCTGTCTTATCACATTAGTGACGTGCTGCGAATATCGATTTTTATTAGCTTTCCTGTTTCGTTCGTGTCCTCTGTAATAGCGTACGGAAATAGATTTCTATTTGCGGATACAATGTTTGTATTGCAGAGATTTGGTTGGAAATGAAGTTTAGTATCGTGAGTTGTATTTCCTATATTTGCAATCTTCCACGTATAATACAATACATACTATTCTGTACACGATTTGAGATTGTTTAACATAGTATGTAAATCTAAATCACTAAAAAGGACCATCAGAAAACTGGGATTTTTATACAGAAATTATAATTATTTTATTTAGCCTGAATCGTCCCACTGCAGGGCGATGGCTTCCCTTCCCTTCATTCTACTAGTCATTAACATGTATTAAATATTTTCACAGATACTTAACATTCAAAGAAATAAAAGTCGTGTCTTAAGCCAGGGAAATTCCCAGATTAGTTCGGACGTCAGTTATTTTAGGTCTCGAGATCGAAGTGCACGCATTAGGTCAGTACGCTGAGCTGAGTCGAGTGGTCAACATTAGCGCGTTACGAAGCAGCTTCCATTATTTATCTATTTATTTATTTAAACTTTATTTGCATATAAAAGAGCAAAAAGGTAGACTTAATGCCAAGAGGCATTCTCTACCAGTCCACCGTTAGATTGACTGGTACAACAGAGAAAATGGAACAGTGTGCAGATATGTTTAACTAAATATTATGTTTATATATGTACTCAAATACTATACTACGATAAGACACTTATATATGAAGGTACTTAGACATGTATGTAATTACAGTTGTTCATTATATAAAACACATTACACACTATACGTACATTAGCTAATAGTAAACATTTCAGGGTCCAGCGCGTGGGCCCAGGCGACGCGACATAGTACTCGTATTTGACAGATGTCGTCGTCAATGGCTACTCAATGGCTCCCTGTTCTGTGAGACGCTGCTTCTCAAACTGTGTGTGCGACTTGAGAATTACGATTTACGTGCTTGTAAAATTAGTTTTTCTGGTTTATCATGCCTAGTTTTCTGAATAAACAAGTATTCATTTGTTGTCATATGGTTGTACACGGTTATCTGATAAAGAAGATATTCAGGAAGGACTCCATTGATATTGAAAACAAACGCCTCTTTTTTTATTTTTCTTGTTACTTCATGATTCGAATATGATGTAGAGGATATGGTCCTAGACATTTTTAATTGATCTACCACTCAAAATAAAGGTCCGATAGTTTGGTGGAGTTAAGAAAATTGTTTCTAGGTAATAAATTCCAAAAAAAATTGCGATTATCGACCGGAGGCCCAGATCCCCTCCCTATTCCTCTCCTCTTCCCTCCCATCTCCCAAATATCTTTAAAGACCGGCAACGCACCTGTAGCATCTATGGTGTTGCAGATGTATGTGTGCGATGGGAATAACTTACCATCAGGTGAACCGCTTGCTCGTTTGCCGTCTTTTCCAATAAAAAAAAACGCTTGGGAAGCGTGGGGGTTTCGTCTGTCTTCTATTAGAATAGCGCTATTTCTATCAGTGTACCCTTCAAGGCTGATCAACAATAAGGTATATTGGCAGTTCTTTTCACAATCACTTTGAGAACCGATGTCCTAAACTGTCGTTAATTCCTAATGAAATTTCAGTTGAACGGAAATCGGACGCCATTACACGTTCCCTTGATTTACGACTTCCAGCAGTATTTGGTCATTACTTTGGCCCCGCGGCCCCCGGCGGCGGGCGTCGTATCTCGTCCAATATTCCAATAGAGGACGGATTTGGCTTGCCTCATCCCTCGTCACTTTGTTGTTTCTTGCTTCATTTGCCATTGACTACATCGAATTTAAGGTGTATGCAGCCCGTGGACACCTGCAGACAACTGCAATCCAATAGGGTCGCAGATACGTTCTCACCCCCGAGGGCTGAGATTTTTTTTTTTTTTTAAAGAATACTAGCAATGCTATTTAACTAACATTACTAATATTCCTATTAACCCTCTAAGTAAGCATTAGAGCTTGTATTTGGAGTGGTTCACGACAATAGTCGAATGGTGGTCTCGAACCTGCGACGTCATGTTTCGCAGTCCGCACCCTAACCCATTAGGCTATTGGCGCTAGATGGACAGAGACACCTCACAGTCCGTAATTCAAACCGGAACACATAAGTCTCTAATACTCACTGTCGATGTCTACGCTCTGATCTGACCTCCTTTTCCATTGAAGCTGTTCGGCTTTGGAACTCCCTACCACTTCATATGAAGCGTGCGCAATCCCTAAATACTTTTAAAAGGCTGGTCAAAGCGCACTTCCTTCCTCCCTAAATAGTTATTCCTTCATCTCTCATTATCTGTTTATCTCTCCTTTAACACTTACTTTTCCTTGCGTCGTTTATTCTTTACTCTTTATGTTCCTATATATGTATGGGTATATATTGTGTATTTATTTAGATATATCAGTATATATGTGTTTGTGTATATGTCATTGTATATTTATTATATTATATTTTAACTTCTCAGTAACTTGCGTACACCCTTAACCCTCACTGGTCATTATTTCCTCTGCAAAGTGGTTGCCTGGTGGAGATCGCTTCTAAGCGATAAGGCCGCAAATTGTACCTTTGTGTATTTTACGTTTCTTTTTATTAATTTTTTTCCTATTTTTGCTAATTAGTGTACAATAAGTGTATTTCATTCATTCATTCATATAAGTAGATGCATTGCTGTTTCGACAGCAGCAGCGGGAATCAGGGTGGTACCTGCCCCGACGACTGCTAGACAGAGAAGCAGCCAACCACCTGTCTCTGTCTCTAATATAGCACGTCTCTGCGATCTAAATACCCGGCTCCTAACTCTTGAGATACTTTCTGTTACCAATACTTGCGTAATAGAAAATATTGAATCATAGATTTAAAACTTTTAAAACTCAAGCGGCATTTTCGTCTTTACGTCCATTATCGACAATCTGTGTCAGTAATTTTCCGGATAAGTTAGAAGTGTCCCTATCAGCACCTACCGACGGCACTTTGAATGTCGGGTACATTTTTAAAGATTGGCAGAAAGATATTGAGATGTTCGCAGTCGATCAGGAAGACATCATCTGATTTCATAATCTCTGATCTCTCACAAACGTCACACCTGAGTGATCTCCGTGCCGCTGTGATACTTCGCTCGCCTCACGACACACGCTTATTTTTAAATTTCTTATCATTTAATCTATCAATCTTGTTTTCGCATCAATTTTAGTAAAACGCTGTACTGTCTTTCCTAGCGTACGGTTCACATTTGGAGATTCTGAAAAAAAAAATGTGATATAATTGTTGACATAAATTGCTAGAGTTGGGTTTTTGTTTTGTGAAGAAAAATGGGTACAATAAACAGAGTATGTATAAGCAGATCGCAATGCTCGGTGCCAATTATTTTGCCGCAAAGGATAAGGAAGTAATAACAGTCTCGGTTTGAAGTTCGGAAATATTAGACTTTTGAGTCCCACATCCGTATTAACTGTTTTTTTTATGGTAAGGCGGCAACGAACCAAGCGGTTCATCTGATGGTAAGTGATTACCGTCACCCACGTACATCTGCTACACCGGTGTGTTGCCGACCTTTAAGGGTATCAGGGAGATGGGAGGGAGGATCAGGAGGGGATGGGAAGGGGGTGTGGGTCTCCGGTTACCTCACTCAACGAACGAAAAGCAGAAGCAAAAGATGCCTCTACTTCACAACGGTATTCTGCGAGGCCGTGGTATCAATCCGATCGAGCCGACCCACTCGAGCAGCATAAAAAGCCGCCCCTTGGCTCTACCACTAACAATGCTTGCCTAAATAGAGAAGCAGCGCTGCAAAGAAAGGTTTTTTCACAATTCGTTCGTATACATTTTTGTATCACTGTGCCTTGGCGCTTACTGTGAGACAAAGACGTGGCGTTTTTCAATAAGGTTATAGCTGCGCTGACTCTTCCGTCAGTCGTGAAGCGTGCACTGGCTTCATGTCTCATTATTGCTAGTACAGAATAACTGGCTGACTGGATACCCGCCTCGTTGTCAGTGCAGTCCGTGTCTGTCATGACTTCTACGCGCCGATACCTCGTTCGCTATCTTGTTGACAAGTAATTTTTCGTTGGCATCGATTGCCTTGTACGATACCGGTGCCCTGTTCTCTGTGTGCATAAGCAACAGACATTGAATATAGATGTGTGCGGTTGTAAGTGATATGAATGTTAATTTACAAATTTCGAAAAGTCCGATCAAAATTGGATTAATATCATAAAATGCACATCTTTTTGTTAATCAGACTGTAAATAGTCCACGGCTGGCCAAAGAGCTCTCCAATTAGAGGATTTGCTATAAACGTTTGGCAGAAGGATTGGCATTCGGCAACGCCACGCAGCCTACACGTTGCTGATCCACATTGTCCCTGTATTTGCGATCTGCCATTTTTTGAGATGTTTAAATCGCCACATAACGAACCCCATAAGTTATTCAAAGCTTTTCCCTCGTCGTTGTCGTTGTATCACTGCTTTAAATCATGTAAACCTTTGTCTCATAGTGATAACTGAAATGCTTATGAAATTGCATAAACTCGAGTCCATGTGAACAATGTTGCGGGCTCGTCTGTTTCAAATAATTTTGTCTCAAATCACATCTGTTGCCCCGGTGAAATAGAACGCATTCGTTCGGTTATCGTGCCTCTGCGCGGCGGTACGGGTCGGGGTCAGGTGGCGAAGCACCTGCCGCGGCCCGCCGTCACGGCAGGTGACCACCCTCGCGCTGGCTGCTCGTGAACGTTTCTGTGATGCTAAATTATTGTTCGACAACCGCGTGGCTCAGTGGTTAACGTACGAGACTGCTGAGCCGTGAGTCCCAATCCCAGTCGAATTTATATTTGTGTAAAAACACAAATTATAGATTTTCGCGTCTGGTTGTGTTCGTCCCGTGTCACTGCACCTGACTCGTCCTCCGATCTCATAGCAAAAGGGTAGGTTGAGACGGCGAGCGTGTTCGCGCGTACACTTTCGGCACTACAATATCTCCTGCGCAGTTGAGAACCGCCGATAGTATTCGGATGTTGTCGCCGTGTAAGAAGCCGGCCAGGCGATTTTTTTTTTGATTTTCTAATGTTTAAAAGCGTATGTATGTATGTATGAAAGGAATTAACTTCAAAGCAATTTGATGGACAAAGTCTTGTGTGTCTGTTTTAAAAATATTCTTCATGATTCCATGATGCTATTGTCCTAATCTTAATAATCAAATCGGGCTTACCACTTGTTCAAACTCGCATAGAAGATTTTTTGCTCACTATTTCATTACTCTCTTTGGATTTTATTCACTCTTGTAAGGAGAATGTTTACAGCGGCTTCTTGTCACTCCGCCGACGTTTTAAAAGGTTCACCATTATTTTTATATAGCTATTGATAACGTAAATGGGACCCTTTGAGGTATTTATTGTGCGGGTAAAAGGAGGGTTTTTTTAAAAAAAAACTTTATCAATGATTTTCTTGGAGCCGCATTGCATAGAATTACCGTTCAACGTATAGACAGACACAGTTCTATGTTTATTGAACAATATGTAAGCCATCTGGTTGATTTAATGAAACGTCATCGACTGTTTACTTAATAATTGAGTGTAGGCAGTGGGTCTCCGCGCTCATGTACTTCACCGTATGATCACACGAGTAAATATATCGTACAAAAATATATATTAATTATTTACTCATGTGGTATGACCGTGGATGTGTTTGTTCCGTCCAGTAGACACTAGCATAATCTCGTTAACTATAGCATACTAAAGACTGTGGCGTAGTGGCTAAGCGTATATCAGCAGCGGTGTGGGTCGCTGGTTCGATTCCCGCACGGGCCTAGTATTTGTATGTACCACAAGTAAGTGCCGGGTCTGGGTGTTTGTCCATGTGCAAGTTATGTATGTAAACTGCCTCCGCGACACAGGAGAAATTCCTACAGCGGAAAGTAACGTTTTTTTTTTTTTTTCAAAAGAAGAAGAAGAATATGTTTTAGTTGGCCGTGTAGTGTCGTCGTTAGATTCTGCGACTCCCTTTCTTCCCGTGGATGTCGTCCTGATGCAGATGGTTGGCGGGATAATCATCTCGATAATTACCAGATCGATGACGGGCTGCAGCGTCTGTGGTGCGAGATACCTATGTCCTGTGTTCTGTGAAGGAAGAAACTTGTGATAAAACTCAATATAATAATGTAGCTGTTTGAATTCTACGAATATTGAGGGACCTCGTTGTATTCGCAATCGGCGAGTACAACCGCAGTGTTAATTTAATTTATAAAAATAATCAAAACCTTTACAGGCAGCTCCGGTATCGTTACAAAACTTTTTTAAGCGTGGTAGAGCCAAGCGGCGGCTTTAGCTGCTGCTCGAATGGGCCGGCTCGACCGGATTGGTACCACGGCCTCGCAGAATACCGGCGTGAAGTAGAGGCATCCTGTGCTTCTGCGTATCGTTCGGTGAGTGAGGTAACCAGAGGCCCACACCCCCACCCTATTCCCTCCTCTTCCTTCCCTCCCATGTCCCAAATATCCTTAAAGACCGGCGACGCACCTGCAGCATCTATGGTGTTGCAGAAGTATGTGGGCGACGGTAATCACTTACCATCAGGTGAACCGCTTGCTCGTTTGCCGTCCCTACCATAAAAAAAAAAAGTATAAGACGTAAAATTTTGCATTGAACATGTATTTTACATTGTATCTTGTTTTGCATAATCTTTCGCGAATTTTAAATTTGGAATATGTCATATCATTATCTGTTTATAGCCGCTGTTGACGTTACCTATGCATTTCGTTTCAGCTCTGCAACAAAGTTACATTAGACTTTCGGCTAACAGCCTCTCTACATCGTATTCAATGTTTTTTTTTTTATGTGATACCGTGATTAGTTTCTCACAGTAATTCAAACTGTGAATTCCGTGGGAGGTTATAAAAATAGTTTACGATGAACGTTCTTTTCAAATCGCGTATCATTTTGTTTTTATATTAGCGACGCTTCGAGTGCTTTACAGCAGCCGTGGTCACGGGGGGGATGAGGTGTCTGACGTCCTGGTGATATAATCAACCCTGGCTGCCTTCAGCTTATATTTATTTATATTGGTCCGCATTTACTTTTACAAATACCACTTAATGGTACCTGTCCGTTTAGCCACGGCCCCGTGTTCGAATCCCGGTCACGGTCAATATTTATATAACACACAAGTTGTTGGTTTTCGGGTCCGCTTGTATTGGGTCCGTGTCAATGTACCGCACCGCACTGACCCTTTCTCTGACCTTATCGCATTAACGTAACATCGGACATGGGAACAAAGACAGACAAGTGTAAGTATGTACGGACCCATTACGATTTTTATGGTTCGATGTGTGTCATGTTTAATTTTAATGTAGGAACAAAATATTAAATTGTATTATGTACATATATATTGTCTTGATTAATTTAAAAAATTTATTTAATATCTCTGAAATTATTCACAGCATCTGAGAAGAGTAACTTTATCGAAAGCACATTTAGATATATATTAAGAGTTTACAACACTCAGTTATCAGTAAGCTATCAGTGTTTTGTACCTGCCAACTACCTTTCACCATAACGAGGGTTGACTGATAGAGAATGCCACTCGGCATTAAGTCCGCCCATCGTAACCTTAAGCTTAAGGCTTACAATAAAATATACATAAATAAATAAATAAACACCTTGACTTGACATGAGCAGTGAGTGTCTCCGGGAGTGCGAGGACATTTCGTCATGAACAGTATACCCGTGCACTGTTGACAACCGCCGATAGTGTTCGCAAGTTGTCATCGTGCTCGCAGTGGTTAGTTGTGTGTAACGTTTTTTTTTTTTAAAGATGTCACGATTGAACTATTAATAGTTAGGTGCTAGTGAAGGCAAAGACTTATACACTCTGCCATTTAAATAAGCTCTTACGATTTAACTTTTAAAGATTTTATTTGTGGTAGAGCCAAGCGACGGCTTTTGATGCTGCTGGAATGGGCCGGCTCGTTCGGTGTTGTAACACGGCCTCGTGCTTCTGCGTTTCGTTCGGTGAGTGAAGTATCCGGAGGCCCACCCCGCTCTCCCCCATCCCCGTCATCTCTCCCATCCCCCCAAATATCTTTATAGGCTGGCAACGAACCTGCAGCTCCTCTGATGTTGCAGATGTATGTGGACGACGGTAATCACTTACCATCAGGTGAACCGCTAGCTCGTTTGCCCAGGATTCTCATGAAAAAAAAACGTGCGTATGATTTACAATACATCGTAGACTCACTCAAATTTGTTCACTCGTGTGCTGAACAAATATATGCTTTGGTGGGGATTTGATCCTAACCACAACGGGCGCAGCCGGGTACGCTGTTCATTGAACCACGTCCCGCGAGCATATTCAATTATCACCTATAAAATCGATAACAAATACTTATCTGTCAAGTTGTACGTGCAAATGGCGAACACGTAACCCGTCACTGGACACACAGATAGAGACGTGCATGTAAATAATGTAAATAATACCAACTTTTAGACCGTTTGCCACTGGATTTAGTATATTTACTGTTTTTTTTTTCTTTTAAACAAAAACGTTACCTTTTTGTCTTTTTTTTTCTTTTTATAAAAAAACTTTACCTTCCGCTGTAGGAATTTCTCCTGTGTCGCGGAGGCAAACTGCCTGATAGTTCCCGGTCTGGGTGTTTGTCCATGTGCAATTCATGTATGTTAACTGCTTCCGCGACACAGGAGAAATTCCTACAACGGAAGGTAACATTTTTTTTAAATATAAAAAATCAAAAATTAATTAAATGTAGTGACTATGCAGCAACATTAATATGCCGCGTTCGTCAGACAAATGACGCACGCGTACGTACGTTGCTCCAAAACGGAGTATGCATGCTCGCATGAATTGACGTTCGTAACAATTGTTAGTCTGTATGTATGTGAGGTCGAGCAGAGCGCCCCGGTGCAATGCTAATAGATTATTCACTTTTTCTTTTTAATCTGCACTGTGTTGCTAGTCTTCACTTTCCCGGATCTTACGGTGTCAAACTTCGAGGGAAGGATCAGATGCATAGGTGTAAAGTATCACTACATTTGACCTTACCCATAGACTCATTCCAACCACCATTTTATAAAATCTGACATTACTTCGCGGTAATCCATAACCAACGTTAGCGTTTCGCGTGGTAGAGCCAAGCGGCTTTAGCTGCTGCTCGAATGGGCCGGCTCGACCGGATTTGTACCACGGCCTCGCAGAATACCGGCGTGAAGTAGAGGCATCTTGTGCTTCTGTGTCCCTATTCCCCTCCTCTTCCCTTCCATCTCCCAAATATCCTTAAAGACCGGCGACGCACCTGCAGCATCTATGGTGTTGCAGGTGTATGTGGGCGACGGTAATCACTTACCATCAGGTGAACCGTTTGCTCGTTGCCGTCGTTTACATTAAAAAAAAAACCCTATATTTACATAGAACCAACACAAATTTTAAAAGTGTGGGTATGTAGGTTTCGACCGGGATTATTTAAACTGAGTGTTCCCGACCCGGCGGTCAGGTATCCGCTACACTGATCACATCGCCACATTACAATCCAATAGTTGACTTACACGAAAAACAAGTCGTTGTAAATATTACTAAATATTGGAATTATGACTTTCTCCTATCTACACTAATATTATAGTACCTACCTTAGTGTTAACGCAAACAAGGGCACGCGTATTCCTTCCTTCTCTACCATGAGATTATGCTTTACGCATATGCGAGATGATCAGATAAAAGCACCGATGCCACATTAATCTTGAGTCATTTCCAAGACTATATAGTCAGAGAGTTGGAAGTGACATGACACTAAAAAAACATGTTTCTAGCCGGTGCATCTCTGAGAAAGTCTTCTTTATTCGGACCGGTGTCGATTATGACTTTCATAGAAACGTTTAAAATACCGCAGACTTCGACTCGAAAACCAATAATTTGTGTGCTTGGATTCGAACTTTTGGCCCACTACTCGTCGATCACAGGCAATACCTTCATTACTATGCGTGTCGACTTTTAGCCGTCGTTTTCTGATGAAGTTCTTACCGTCGCGCTAGAGGCATCCCTCGGGCACGCTTGCATCACCCGATTTTTTTTCATTCACAAATTGTTTGCGCAACTTTACGTTATGTAGTAATGAGCAGTTCCCCGGTGACCACGGCTGCTGTGTAGCCCACGAAACGTCGGGAAAATAGAAACAAACCCAAACGCGATATAATGCGTAAATAATAGACAATAATAATGATAAGATTCGACAAACGAAATTATCTTTCTTACGTCGAAGAATAAAGAATATTCATTCAATCATTCATTCATTCATTCAAATGGGTAAGATGACGATTCCTAAGTAGATAAGCAGTCTGCCATTTAGTATAAAATAAAGTGGTTATGTGAATATGTTTGTAGTATTTGTGTGTTTGATCTGAACCAGCAGTTCAGATAGCATAATGTTTTTTTAGGAAGTCGGTATTTCCGACCAAATCACATGACTAGGGCATTGTTGTGTGTCTAAGATTACGTACGCTCCGCTGACGTCCATCGTCGCGTTGTATGATCTAGAATAATATTAAACCGGTGTCGGTCTGTTTGTGAGATAATTTTTCAGGCTTGTGTGCACTATAGAGGAGTATGAGCGCTTATAGTCGCAGTGGTGTATATAAAAGAAGATAAGTATTGTATAAGCGCTCATACCGGGCGCCCAAAGGGGTAGATAGGGACTACGGATTTACATCTGGCACGATTCAGCGTAGCCAGACGGGCTACCACAATTTTTTCCCTTTCCTTAGGTTAGCTGAATCATAGTTAACCCATTACTATTTTGTTCTTATACTTTTATGTTCCGATCTACGCAGAATGAACTCACGGTGCGTTGAGCTCGTGCAGTGGTATGCTTGGTCTCGGGTTTAGTTTTATCGGCTCCCAAGCCGGTGGGTCGACTAAGCTGTTCGAGATTCAGGTCTAGACGCTATCACGCAACAGCAGAGTTTTTATAACCGTTGGCACTGATTGCCATTTAAATTAGCACGCCAACCAGTTACTTGCAGTTGGTCTCCGATACACGAGTGAGATCAGATCTCTGTGTGAATTACAATTATATTGACAAAATAAATATTTGAAGGAGGCTGATTTAGTCGTATATATTACGATCTCTGCACACAATGTATATATCTTGAATAAATTATTTGATTTATTATGTAACGTTATTATTTGATTATAATATGCGTTGTTGTACTGTTTTATAATACAGTATCTGTCCCACCATACAAGTAGACTGGTGGAGCCGTGGCGGATGGTCCACTCAAATCGGTGAAATCCAAAAACCGTGCACTGGGCGCCGGAAGTATTTATCCTGTCCGAGTCAACGAACTATTATATGTGGTAGAGCCAAGCGAAGCCTTTGCTGCTGCTCGAATGGGGCCGGCTTCGCCGGGTTGGTACCACGGCCTCGCAGAATACCGGCGTGAAGTATAGGCGATCTTGTGCTTCTGCGATTCGTTCGAAGAGTGAAGTAACTGCTGGCCCACTCCCTCTCCTCGTCCTGTCTCCCATCTGCCAAATACTCTAAAGGGGCGGCAACGCAACTGCAGCACCTCTGGTATTACAGATGTACATGGGCGACGGTAATCACTTATCATCAGGAAGCATGCTCGTTTGCCGCCTTACCAATTAAAAATAAAAAAAGATGTAAAGTATCATATGGAGGCTGTTGCAACGTATCCCGAGCACGGAAAATTTGAGTTGCAAAGGTATTGGCGGCGACGTCGTATTGGAACAGAGGAATCTGATAATCTGAGCTATAACTATCCAATAGATAATGAACAATGGCGCATGTCAATAAGCTCGGCCTACCGAAACAATCCCGCAATGGAAGCGTCGTCTGAATCAGTCAATGAACAGAGGCCGTATAAGGTGCGGGGAGCTTTGACGTCAGTAGAGACCACAATAGCTCATTAACGGAATAAAACCGGTCGACGGGCACCCGGCTCGCACGTAAGCCAAGCCGTGTAGTGAAGTAGAAACAATCTAAGCACACCCCCCCGTCTCCGATCGAGGTAGGCAGAGGTAGGCCTTGCCAGCTTCTTGACTCGCCCATGAGGTGGATTTCATATATACATAATCATATCATTCCAAAATCGCCACCCTCGACTAGAGCATTGGTTATCGCAGTACACTTTAGACTCTGCTGCTCGTCATCGATCCGATATTTTTGGTTATCCTGCCATATGTCGGCGGCCATTGCGGTTTTCAAGGCTCTTACGACACCCATTAGGAGAAAGGGGGTGGCAGATTCTTACATTGACACCACACTGGCTGTGACTGACGGCTGAGGCGAACCTGGTTCCCGAGTTCGCTCCCAGAGATCGCCATGTGATTTTAGCGAGAAGGGTTTGTGGTTTCGTTCATGAGGTTATCGGACCATTGACGTATACCTGCCTGTACACACAGTATCTATCGTTCCTTACAGTACACTGTCAAGTTTATCAGTTGTTAAACTGAAGATCCGACGAACGGCTTACCGATATCTTATTTTACGGGCAGACAAGCAGAGATACGCCCTTTGTAGTCAAGTGGGGGGCTTATGATGTTTTTATTCTTAGTGCGTCACTTTAGTTTCTTTAGCGGTCTTACAAATAACGGTTATGAGAATTCAAGGCATAACTTTTAGTGTCGCGTATTTATTTCACGCGGCATATTTCAAGCTTGGCCAGTCTTGCTACCTGTAGTTATTTAATCTTCGAATATCTTCAAAAATTTTGTGAGTGAGATAACGTCGTTAGATAAATAAAACTTTTAATATATGCGTATAATATGTGTATACGTATCCTGATCTCATTTTACGTGAGGCAAAGCTCCTCTACCTCTACCTCTAGTGCTCCTAGCACCTCTATAATATCTTTGATAGTATATGCATTGAAGATGCCTCTGACCGAAATGCTCCTCGGTAGATACACCGACGTCCCGGTGGCCTTTACAGCTTCGTTAATCTCATTTACTGGTACACATAAACTGCATCCAATTACTCCGGACCATGCAAACGAAATCGCAATGCAAAATCCCGCAGCGACATCTAGTATAAACATACAAAAACAACAAAACAAGATGTGTCCTTGTGTCTAAAATTACTCTCAAACAGCGATTAAAGCATTACTTTCAAACAGATATCAATGTTTACATACATATTTCATATTCTAATTTGTCATCATCGAAATTATTGTATAAGAATACAATATGCTACAGAAACAAGCTTCGCCATAGAAATCCAGAAAATTCCTAATTAGCGCTAAGTTGAAATTACTACTTATAAAAGAGAACGATTTAATATGGGAAGTGAACTGAAAAACTACCGGATCTGTTCTGAATATCATGTAAACACTTACACCGGTCACCCACAGGGCTAGGGAGAATTTAAAGTTTTCCATTTGACCTGATTCAGCGTAGCTAAACTGACGTCGGGTGACCAACGAGTGAGATTTTCAAAGCTTTTCTTTCACCTGCCACCTGCTATCCCCCAACTCCCTCGGAAAGATGTCAGGCAGGTGGTGACACTGCTAATTTTTGCTTTTAGAAGAAGGACTCTGTTTTTTTAATATACACGTACATATAAAAACAGTTTCATCGTACAATGTTGACAACTGTCCGCAGAGCCGGCGGCGGGGGTCCGCGTCTCGCGAATCATGCGCCGGCGTTGCGTTTGCCGCGGCAAACAGCCGGTTAGCTGGCTACGTGCTAACTGGGCCCCGTCGTGTCGTGACCGCTCGTCACGAGCGTCCGGTTGGCGGGCTCGTACTAATTCGACGTAACTCGGGGGAAAACAACCCGTCTGAATTTTCCTAACCGGAACCTTTCCCACCGCCGCGTTGTTTACCCGTTCGAGGGGAGACGGCGGGGACTGCGTTCGTGAACTTTAAGCGTTGACGGTGATTTAACAGCTCGGTTTCAGTTTTCAGTTTAACATTCAACAGCAGTTTTGTAAGATTTTATTTGGTTTGATGATATTGTTTATTTACCCGTGTTACACTCTATATTTAGGTTTTTGTTAAAAAAAAAACTGTTCTTAAAGATTATATTATATTAGAAGAAGATTCTTTGCGTGTTCTGAATACAAGAAGGAACCTCGTTTAAATGTTATATAAAAAATATTACATGTCAATTAATTTAAAATTAAAACACTCCTGCATCCTTATGAGCTTTTCAAATTTACAATGCAATTCCAAGAAATCGCATACATATTTATGTACGTGGTACAGCCAAGCAGTGGCTTTTGCTGCTGCTCGAATGTGCCGGCTCGACCGGGGTAGTACCACGACCTCGCAGAATACCGGCGTGAAGTGGAGGCATCTTGCACTTTTGCGTTTCGATCGGTGTGTGAGGTAACCGGAGGTCCACTTATGGGATTTTGATTCGGATGATTTTCCAGCTGTCGGTTGGCAGAGCCTTGCCTAGAAGCAAGCAGGTTGCACCACATTTAGAGTTAGGCATTTTGTATATTCTTCCACCCCTGTCAAAACTGCTACGGATTAAATATCAATTAAATACAATTTAACCCTGGTTTTAGTACCGCTCACCGCGCATGCGATTTAAACTCGGGTCTATGGCAGATGGTGACGGATGAGTGAGCGTCTGTCTGTATTTGCTTATACTCTTTAGTCTTTGTAACTTATCTCGGTGACAACTAGAATGACAACGACGAGGACCCATTATTTTATTTTATCATTATCGAATTAAGTGGTATTTTCATATGCCCTGTTTTTAATGACAGTTTTTAAAGTTAAGTTAGCTAGATCGAACAGTTGTATGGTGACCTACTTCTGTTTCTTCTAAAAGGTAAGCAAATAATACTGCTCAATTTGCATATGCAGGGGTATCATTCGCTCACCTACCGAGCAGTTACGCCTTATCAGCAGATTGTACTGCTCAGTTAGCATTCTCACGTAGCTAGGCATGTGACCATAGTAGTGTAGTATCGATATTCCAATTGATTTGATGATCGATATCGACTCTAGTAAAAATAATATTACAACGATTCATATCAATTGGAATGGATTTATATATTTCACTTGATCCAGATCTAATTTGGGACAAGGTGGCAGGTGGTGCGCCTGCCCCGCCTTGCTCAGTGTCCAGGTCGACGATACGGATCGTACATAATTTGTACCTGCCTTCACATAGGGTATCGAAGTAGAGTCTCCTAATTCGGAGGTACTATGTCAGGTACTTGGTGTTATTGTGGCTCGAAAATTGATGTGGCTGTTTCGACGATGTTACAACCAACATTAGCGTATAGACGTAAGTCAAGAAAGTTTTATTTATATGAATAACAAAACACTTCGATCGTAGTTATGTAAGTTACTAATCACTTCCTTGTCTCATTATGACATGAAAGGAGATCATCTAGCAGTCCATTTGTTAATCAGCAACACTGCAGATAATATAATTATTTGAACGCTAATTTAAAACGCTGCCTTGATTGTCCAAAAACATCGACATCAATCCATCTATAGATCCAAGCCACTGGTACACGGTACGTGCCTACCAAATGTATTTAACTCGCGAAATTGCTTCAGTTCATCCGAGGCGTACGCCCGTATAGCACGCGCGCGCTGCGTTTGATAATATCGTATTATTTTGGATGCGGTACTTGCAAACGGTAGCAAAGCTGTGGTAGGAACGGTAGGAAACATTGAAAATATAACAATGTAATAACTTATAGTGTTTGGAAAATTCTAGAGCGACACGTAACTAATTTATGAAGACATTTTTTATGCAAAAATTGGACTAATGTTGTGTTAGTGTAAAGGAAGGTAATTTTTTTTAAATGGTGTTTTCAATTTTAAATGTATTTTTTTTGTTCGACTTTGAATTTTTTTTCCCGGTGTGAAAGTTTAAAGAAGACCTGTGTTTTTGTTTTTTTTACAATGTGTAATATGAAGGGCCCAGTTTGAGCAGGATTTTTGACGAGTTTTTTTGATTTACGATTCAAAGTATTGTTTGTTGTGAAGTGAGCGAGATGGCACGTCTGGCGACAAGCGCTGTGCACTTGTGCCAGCGTCTCCAGGAGCTCTACCCTCAAAAGTTGCAACTGGCCAACAAACAGGTTGTTTACCTTTTTTATTCGTTTTGGTACGTCCTCAGGAGAACGTTTGTTTTTTGTTTGTTCGGTTTGTTATGCATTGTTATTATGAGACTGTTTGTAATTTGTAATATGCATATATGAAATGAGAATGATAATGAGTTCTAATTAACAATGTTTGTCTAATAATTAATTATTCAGCTATGGTTCAGTAAGGAATAAAACGGTGCAGATTGATTATACAGTTGGACTTCTTTGTACTTAGATGTTATGTAAAGCCCTTTGTATAGCACAATAATATATTCTCGATAGATATAAATATTTAAGTGATAAATATATTAGTTCTGTTAGCTTTATCAAGCTACACCAAACGAGCTACTCCTCTACAGAGAAAGAACGGTGAGAATCTCTGTGGTATTATTTTCTCGTTTAATATACGCTGTAGTTGTGGCAACACTGCTATGGATCCATAGCAGTGTTGCCACAACTACAGCGGCCCCCGACTCGGCGTAATGATGGCATTGGCCGTTCTGTTGCTGCAACCCAATAAATCAATATTATTAATTAACTTTCATTGTGTGTTATATAAGGTCTTGTGATCTGACAATGAATAAAATGCTTTTAATTCTTTCTCCTTTATGCAAAATAATTTGCAAACCCGTGATAAATTATCTGTCTCTCTTGTTCATTTATGCCGCATAGCAGCAGTGCATTCACTATTGTGTTCAGGTGTGAAGGATATGGAGGGCCAGAAGTCGGAGAGCTTTCTATGTTTGCAGGTGTCCACTGGCTGGAATCACCTCTTACAATCCGGTGTACTGTTAGCTCCTTTGTCACTCAAATATCATAAAAAAAATAAAGATTGTATGGTCTTTGTTTTTTTTTTTTTAATATGCATTGCCTACCCGAGATGAACTCATATACTCGTACACAGCTGCCTATCCCTTGAAAATACACTAAGACAATTATTTTTAATGCGAGGTTCGCTGACTGACCTTTGATATACAAAATATGGAATCCCGTGAAGATATTTGTTATAATCCTTTTGACTACATATCTCTTTATGGTTTCTCTGGAATTTCATTGCTTATTGTAATGATACTGGATATTTAAGCTTTTAAAGCAGCTCTACATATATGCTTCTGCTCCATGTGGATATCCCCCAAGCCGTTTTTCTTCGTTTCCAATTCTCAACAGCGCAGGAGATATTATAGTGCCGTAAGTGTACGCGTAAACAGAGGCATTCACTGGTTACCACCTTCCTATATTCGGATAGGGTATGAGCGTTACATCGGTGTTGCGTTTCTGCGATAAGATCTTAGGCAAAGAACACACGCAGTGAACGCAAGCAGATCCACATATCAACAATCGGCGTATTGCAGATGATTCGAGCCCACTAGGCCACCCGTGCCCAGCGGATGTCGGTCGGTGCTGTGTGATCTCGTTGCATGAATCTGCCGCAACCTTTCGTCCCGTGGGTATCATAAGAGGCGACTATGGGAAAAGGCTAGGAAATCGCATAGGAGAAAAATGGCGGATTATTAAACGGATCGATGCGGGCAACAGGGTCTAAGCCAAGGTCTTGCCGAACGAGGCTCCTCATGGGAGAGGCCTGTCCCTCAATGCACTTACAGACTGGTAAGGTAAGGCCAGTCGTTCTTCAATGAGTGAAACCGTATTTAATTATCATTTCAATGTAACCTTCTAGTTATAGGTTCGTGATATGAAATGCAGCTGGAACCAAACTCGTGATACATTCAATTCTATTTCGGCTCCAGATGGGTGATAATAAATTATAATTTCCTTGGCAGCCAGTCTTACGGGTTCCGTTGAGCGTTCAAGCGAGAACACCCACTCGTTCTAATCCTGAGCATTCGAAAAAGCCTCAGTGCCCGCGACGATCCGTACCGCTCTCCTCTCTACGTCCTGATTGACGCTGCGTATAAGACAGTATAACTTCTTTAATAATCGATCACAGTACTTGTTTCAGCATCGGTGTCGTGTGACGCTATCGCGTCGTCTATAAAACAATGACAGGGCGCGCGTGCCGCGTCTCAGTCGGACCCATTCATATCCTACGATCTTCCGCGGCCTTTTGTTTATTTGCACCGCGTTGACAAGTTTTCGTTTAGTTAATTATACACTGTGCCCGCTACGTACGATTATATAATTAATTTTAGTTTGAAACCCTTTTTAAGACGTCTAACTCCTGTATATTTCGTTAGCTTCAGAATTTCGACCAGGCGGGTTTTGTTATTTATTCAAAATGTGCAAATTGTTAAACGGCAGACAGATGCCACTTTTCTATTTATTTTACGGAGGAATGTATTTGTATGGACTTGTTCGAAAATATTTAATTTCTTCTCTCTCGTCTCATCTTCATATTAATATTATACTATAAATTCTATGAAACAAAATAGCAATGTGCGTTAGTCTTATAACGTCTAAACTGGTACATGATTTTTAATTCGGTTTTCACCATCAATTAGAACCTTTCATGAAGTAGGATGATATATATATATATATATATTCAGATCAGTCTGTGTGAGGTCGACGCGGTTCGCTAGTAACAATGTAAAATATAATTTATTACTAAGCTCTCATATCAGAATCATAATCTTTGATTTTTTTAAACATACAATTCATGTTACCGGTTGACAGGTTATCAGCTCTTCGAGGTTTAAGACATAAATGAAACGGACGAGTTTAATTTTAATTTTTTTTAGTACTTTATTATTGTACATATATTACAAAATTAACGCGACAAAATCCGTAAATAATACTTGTATTTGCGCATTTCTTGAAATCATTATTTTTATCTTGTTTAACCTGCTATTTTTTAACTAACTGACTTGGACCATGATTAACATTTTGTATGGGAGTGTGGGTTCCATTAGTTTACAACATAAACCATTAATCAATTTAACTTTTTCGTAGCAAGGAACTAATTACCTGTTGTGAAGTACTGAGTTAGGGAAAGGCCTTTAAAATAAGCAATGCCTACATACCGACAGTGGGCTGCCCTGTAGCGGGCTGTGGCGCGAGATACTGCGTTCGTCAATCGATAGTATAGGAGTTTCATTTTCAACCGCCAACAAAAATGGCGGGGGCTGTCAATTGTTCTGTTTTCTCTGTGTATGTACGCTACGCGGTGACATGTTCGTCGATTGTGTACCGATTTTGATGATTCTTTTATTTTATTGAATAGGGCATAGATCCACCAGGATGGTGATATTCTATTAGTCGGTAATTTGTCTAAAACTTTGTTTTAAATACACAAATATGTACTTAGGATAAGAACTGTGGTTTAGTTCTATTGAAATGTTTAATTGTGCTGTAGAAGTTTTGCGGTACGTCATGAGTTAAACAATTACGTCTGCTGATCTGCGTGAGAAATTAGCGTGATGGTCCGACAGTATGGTATTCTAGAATTTCTCTAATCCACGGTCATCAGTATGCCATTTCTGTTTGCATGTCAATACGTACGTACACGTCAGTCATTCTTTTGGTTTTTCTATTTACAATTTTCACTGCACGCTTAGTTGCAAGGTATTTTCGCTTTGTACCGTTTTCTTTGTGTGTTTTGTTTTAAACCCTTTCTTTGCCGTGGGTGTCGTAAAAGGCGACTAAGGGAAAAGGCTAGAACATCTCGGAGAAGCGAAAAATGGGTTTGCAGTATAATCACAATAACAATAACTTTTATCAGCGGTTTTTTTTTAAATCTTCATCGTTAGAAGAAAACCTCTGTAAAATTTTACTCTGCAATTCTAAACAAGTATTAACCATTCTTAACATGCGACGTTTAGTGAGTTGGTGAGCCAGTAATGCTGCTTCACTGGATTGTGGAATTGGGGTTCGGTGATGTATTTCCCAACACGCTCTTTTTAACTTGACCTGTACATGTCTAACAATTAAATGTTCTCCCACTTCCGAATGACACGTCCGAATTGAAATTTGTAATTTTGCACACGCATTAAAAAATTATACGTAGAGTACAATAATATGGTACCATCGGGCTGGTCGGACGATAGTGCTAGACGGTGAGTAACGAAACCCTTGTATTGTAAACCCATCGAGTTTGGGCTCATTCGATTTGTCACAACGAGTCCTATTAATGTCACCTGATGACGGGGAACAGTAAAGCTCTACATGCTTCGGTTAGTTTAGTTGTTAAACTATATTTTCATCACTCGGTTATCAGACGAACACAGACTCGCCATTTGTCACATAGCCGGACGCACAGTTTGAATTTAACACTAAGTTCCCTTGCTTCATACCGTTGTCTTATACATTGTCAGGGTTTATTATCGCATCACGTTGTATATACAAATTTGTGTATAACCGTAAATGACGTTCCTACCTTTAGTTGAGGTTTATTGCTACCGCTTCAAAGGCTGTTTCGTTGAATGCTTCAAAATAAAGCATTGGCTTTGAGCACCGTATAGCGTACGCATATAGCGTTTCGTTGGTATGTGCATTGTAATAGGTATTTTGTGAATATCTATTGTGTCTTTACTTTTTCTTTCTTCGAAAAGCAAAACAACATAACGCAAGAGCAGAGGTGAGTGGTAGTTTCGCACCACAGATGCCTCTTCCCATCTCACTAGTCTGTGGGATTTGAATTCGGTCACGTTCGATTAGCCGCGGTGATCAGGGCGCTCGCTTTAGTTTCATAGAGCTCGAGTGGAGTGGGTTGGTTCCCTGTAGGCCGGCACCACTAAAATTGTTAATAGCAATCTGCCACGTGTGCCTCGGCGGTGAAGGAAACATCGTGAGTAAACCTGGATGCCTGAGACGTATAGACGATTACGTGCCGGAAACATCTGGAGTCCGTCAACCCTCACTAGAGCGGCGCAACGGTTCCTTCCGGCTCTAAAACCCTCTCAGATATAAGGATATCTTCGTCCAGGTGTGGGCATTTTGCTATATAAGACCAGACCCTAGGATACCTTGTCCGTGACATCGATTTTACGTTTACAAATTCCTAAATATACATTGCACTTAATAGAATTCTCCTTATCTTGATCCCGTGCAAGAGAAATGTAGGCATTACGCTCGTTTAGTCTGGCCGGCTGTTGGCTTTACTAACGAGGCTAAATTGAAGCCGCGACGGACGGACGGACGGACGGAGTGAGCGAGCGTGCGACTAATCCCCAGAGCAAATGAAAGCAGAGACATTACCGAGACCGGACACTATTTACAGCCTCTGTTTTACGGTTTGTTTTTGGTTTGGCTCGGTATGTTGTTTTACGTTACATTAAAGTCTAGATCTTTATTTATCTTGTCATAACTTTCACTGTATTATTGTTAACGGTGTACATTTGTTCAATGAACACGCAATAAGATTTATTTATTTAGCCGACTGGGGTTGGACTAGAGACTTGCGAATTGATTTCGGAAATTTCAAGACGATTATTTAACTTTAGCAATTAATATTTCATCACTAAATGGGCATGTGTTAGTAACTGTTATACCGCGTATTCGTGAACTATATATGCGTTATATGGTTAATTTTTAAATAATCTAGATTTATCTTAGAACCGACAACTTTTGGGGGAAGAAAGATTTTCTAGTGGCAACATCGTACAAGCAAACGCAGTGTAGGACAACCCCCCACAAGGATGGAGTGACGACTTGCACAGCGTTGCTAGAAGCCGATGGATGCAGGTGGGTCAGAACCGTGCTTTGTGGAAAACTTTAGAGAAGGCTGTAACAATGAAAGACGTAGGGTAGTGTTAGAATGGTCAAAAATCACTAAAATTGTTAAATGTTGCAATTTTGCGAAGTTCGCCAACACGCACTGGAGCAGCGTGGCGGAATGTACCTGGTATATATATATATATAGCATATACCAATTTCAAATTAGAGGGGGACTGCGCTCCGCAGAAAAAATTCCACGACCATTTTGCTTAATTAAAAAGTTTTGTTGTTAACTACGGGTTTGTTGTGGGCGATTCCTGCAACCTGCATGTCTGAGAAATTATTAAAATATATTATTTCTTGGATATCTGAAACCCGCCAACCCAGGAGCGGCGTGGCGGGCCCTTCCCGGGTCCAAAAATCCTCTCAGGTATTTAAGAAGCAGGTCCAGCTGTGTGCACTTACAGGCTGCTACTTTACTTTTTTTTAAACACAACAATCTTGCGGTTTGAATACGTCTTGTACAGTCAACATCAAAAGTAGATGATGATTGAACAAGGCTACAAATGCGTTTCATTAATGCAACTTGCGGTATTTTATTTTTCTTACAAATGTTACACTATAAAGAATATTCCTGAAACGAAGAAGGAAAAATAATTTTCCTCTCAACATACATATATACGAGATACATTAAAAATATGTATATGTGTGATGAGAATAGCGACGTGCATAATGTGAATACTAGGAACAGACGTAAGCCTGCAATAATAACTGTTACTGGACCCCCATAGAATCGGTAACTCGTTCATGGGGCAATGTGTAACGTTTCTACAACAAATACCCAGTAAGTATCTTCCTATCAATATGCATAAAACATTCTTAAAACAAAGACCTTGTTAGTTATCATTATTAAAATAATACATGGGTGATAATAACCCCTGGGAATGAATTGATTTCGCCTGTTTCTTCACCGTCGGAGTTATTATGCCATTTCGTTTATATCCGAGACATGAATGAATGAATGAATAATCTTTATTTGACGTAAGAGATTCGTTTGTCACCTGTCATTCTAAATAAAGTATTCCCAAAGTTAAATTTTACTATTGAAACACTTAACAAGGTTGGATGTGGATTTTCTTTACGTAGAGTAAACTAATCTCCTTCATTTGTTAGGAAGCAACTTCAACACACAGACAGATAGATAAAGGTTGAATGGTAGATAATGCTTCTGGTATTAAGTCCGCCTATATACATTCTCATGTATATGAAGTTTAATAAATAAATAAATAAATAAATAGATGCCGTAAGGTGCTAAAAATAATCTAACAGGTAATGAGTATGCTCTAATGCAGCTTAGATACAGGCTAAACTGATCCTGCCTTATCGTCTCGAAATGCGCGCAACGGATGTTTTTGAGGTTTTTCCCTCACCGCAATATTTCTTGAAGCACACTCAACGGCTCAATAAACGAATCGTTTCAATTGGCTTATTTATGTACGATGAACGTTTTCGTTTCCAATCTAGTCACGGAGTTCGCGCTGCAGAGTTTGTGAACGGAGTCCCCATCCCGATGGGTAACGGTTGCAGTGTCAATCAAACGTGGTAGAGCCAAGCGGCGGCTTTTGTTGCTACTTGAATAGACCGCGTCGACCGGCCCAGTACCACGGTGTTGTGCTTCAGCGTTTCGTTCGGCGAGTGAGATAACCGGAGGCCCGCTCCCGGTCCTCGTTCCTCTCTCCTTATCCTCCCTCCCAGCTCCCAAATACAAAAATCACTCACCATCAGGTGAACCGCTTGCTCGTTTGCCGCCTTTCCCATAAAAAAAAAAATAGTATTGAATCCCGTTCGCTCCCGCGTGAACTCACCACTAGGTCTTATCTAAATGAAATTGTCAATTGATTAGCGATCGTGTCTGTATGTGTGCTGGACTGAAATAAGGGTAGACAGAAGGTGTTGGTGTGCAACTGATTCTTAATGTTGTCTACATGAAGGTTAGGTACTTCCCAGGTTTTATTATTTTGCTTTACTATGGAACATTTATACTATGGCAGCCGCATACAGGCAAACGCAGTGTAGGACGACCCTCCACAAGATGGAGTGACGACCTGCGCAGTGTTGCGGGAAGTCGATGGATGCAGGTGGCTCAGGACCGTGCTTCGTGGCAATCTTTGGAGGAGGCCTATGTTCAGCAGTGGACTTGTGATAGGCTGAAATGATGATGATGATGATGATGGAATATTTTGCCACTGTCTACCCATAATTATAAAGGAAAATGTTAACATCTATTGTAACTTAATGTTTACACTTCCTGCGTTTCTTATGGTACCATATGTTGTTTATTGAAACATCAAAGAGGAAATGGCGAGCCTAATGATATAAATAAATTATTTAATAAACTATTGTTACAACTAATAAAATACTCCGACTATTTTAAGTATTTATTTCGAACAGGCAGAGCTTCGCCTTACGCGTTGAGATCTGATTTCCAATATCATAATCCTTTGCTACAGGTTAATGCGCTTTTATACAGACTATATGCGGCAATCGACCATAAGTAATAAAAAATAAATAGGGTATTTCCGGTATGTAGAAATGCTTTCATATTTAATTCACGAAAGTGAATTAAATATTGTATAGTAAATTTTAGGCCCTGTTATGAAATTATTTAATATTGTTGCATTTTGTTAACGGAAATACCCTTGACAGATTATCATTGCATTCCTTAAATAGACAATAGTCAAATTATAACTTGTTTAGAAACTAAACAAAGTAAAGAAGTGATTATAATTGAGTAAAACTAATCAGACAAATTATTAACAACGAAATTATATTAGGCGGATGTACCCCTGCCATTTACATTGGATAACACTATAGGCATATTTAGTACGTCGTAGATCCAAGCGACATCTTTTACTGTTGCGTTGCTTGTACCACGCTCTTGGAGACTACCGGCGTGAAGAAGAAGCATCTTGAGCGGAGGGCTTATATATGTTCCGTATGTATTTAGTTGGTAAGCCTAATGAAATACTAAAAAATGCAATTTTTTACTACTATTTCGAAATATGCCTGGTTAGATAATGGAGATTAAAAACCGCGAAAAATATAAATTAGATTGAAATAAGCGTTTGTTGAGTATTTTTTATTATTAATTATTATTATTACACCAGTACCAATTATGACAAATGTCCGTCGTTGTGTGTCTCATGTTATTCGAATAGTGTAAACATGTGATCGAGGGCGGGCTATCGTTTGTTTGCGCCTGCGCGTAAATAAGTACTCTAATTTATTAATTCTCCAAACTATGTCAAAGCTTAGTCGGCGTGGGTTTGGTTTCGTTTTTGGGTTGCTTTTCTTTAGATAACTACCGCTATGTCGAGGATACCGTACAATTGGGGCCGCACTATGATTACTGAAGGTATTATAGTGCCGTAAGTGTACGCACAAACACATAGGCACTCCCTCCTCCTTACCTTCCCTCATCCGAAGTGACACTTATGCGATGATAATATAGAAAGGGCCAAATACAGTCGGAGATCAGAGAACACAACCAGAAATTGATCTAAACTTATTTAAATAGGTAAAGATTGGTCCCTATGGTGATGCTGTAGGAACAAAGACGTAAGATGGTGTGTTAGCGTCTTCCTGTCTCGGTGTCCGTACGTATTGTTGAGCGTAACCACCTTCAAAGATATTCATGTAATGTATATGCACAATATCATCATCATCATTTCAGCCCATCACAAGTCCACTGCTGAACATAGGCCTCCCCCAAAGATTGAACAATATAATGTATATCAATGAAAATTAAATGCTGTACGCTGTTAAGCGCATCACTTGAGAATATACTTCGTATATTATCGAATGAAAACTTCGAGAAGAGAAACTGAAAACTGAAACTTCGTTCTACTCACAACTCGGACGATGGATTTGCGAAATACTATTTTTTTGTTTTGTTCATTGTTCTCAAGTTTTCATGAAAGGAAATTGAGACAATTATAAAGAATAGTCCCCGGATACGAACAAACTGCGACAATCATATATTTTTGTATGCACGCATCTTATGCTTCTGCGTTTCGTTCGGTGAGTGAGGTATCCGGAGGCCCACTACCCCTCCCCATCCTCCTCCTCGTTCTCTCTTCCATCTCCCAAATACCCTTAGAGGTCGGCAACGCACCTGCAGCACGTGTAGATGCAGATGTACGTGGGCGACGGTAATCACTTACCATCAGGTGAACCGCTTGCTCGTTTGCCGCCATTACTAAAAAAAAACAATTAGTAACACGTGTTGCGTGTACCGCGTTAGATTTGAACTCGTGTACCCAGGCACACGAGGACTGATCTAACGCAGTCTGTGGTCACGAGTTTTTTTTTATCGGCTGTCCGGTCTCGCCACATCGCGGCCCATCTCTACTAAATCCTACTCACATCACCGATAAGGCGGTTCATAAAAGTAGACTTAAGTTGTATCTGATCTTGTATCCGAATTAGTAATATTGTCTGTTGTACCTGAAAGCACATGAATTGGATCTTAAGGTACAACTTCACCTATCATTATTATTATTATATGTTTTACGTACATGAAACGGAACGGCGTGTTTTTGAAGATTGTGCTTTATCTGTGCGCTGTAACTGTTCGGTTAGAAAATATCCAATTTCATTTGTACACTGTGCACAATTGGCCATTTATCAACAGAAATTGGTTTCGAACCATAATAACACGGACAAAGGAGCCGCTTTGCGAGCTCCGTTAAGGCACGGCGCGAAGCAACGGTCCGAGGTTGCGTGCCTGGGCGGGGCATCGGCTACGCGCACCGTTACCTGCCGACTCTACTGTCGACAGACACGCTTTTTCGATGGATGCTGGTGTCTCACGACCGTGCTTTGTGGCAATCTATGGGTGACGCCCATGTTCAGCTGTGGATTGACTGAAATGATTGTGTGATTAGATGTCACGTGTAACGTTAGAAAAAGATCTTGTCTCAGTGCGTGCCAGAAAAGTCAACCAATACATGAACAAAAGTCTGAGGCATCGTTTAATTAATGCAACCCTAACTTAGATAACCATATATCAAGACATCTACCTGTTATATTTAAATGGAGACATGTCGGTAGAAGTTTAAGAATTTATACTTTCAATAGCTACAAAATATTTAAGGCCTGCCACACACGTCTCGATATCTTCTCGTCTCGAGAAGGTAGCCTTTGCCCAGCAGTTACAGTCTGCTTCTTTACTTTATGCTCCTAAAACTAACAATATTTTCTTTTTATATAAAAGAAGGGGCCAAACGAGCATGCGGCTCACCTGATGGTACACTAACTAGCTTAGTTTCACTTACGTATATATACATTTATATACTCCTCCTAACTTACCAGTAGTCCACGTCTCTCACTCTTCATTTTGTGGCGAAACCGACCGCGTGTCCTCGCTTGAGACGCTACGCGTACCACCCACCCCAGGGGTCACCAAGACAAGCCACCACCAAACACTTGAACGCGACGTGCGCAGTCCGGGCGAAAGGTGCCAACACAAATATTCTTCATAATGATTCCTGACTTCAAGTGCTCTTTATTTTATTTTTGACTATGCGCAAATATGTACAATCATCATCATTTCAGCCTATCAGAAGTCCCCTGCTGAACATAGGCCTCCCCCAAAGATTGCCACGAAGCTCGGTCCTGAGCCCCCTGCATCCATCGACTTCCCGCAGCAAGTAATGTACAATGTTAAGGTATTTTAACAATATTGCTGAATGTGTTGCTTATGTTCATACGCAATGCCTGCCCGGTGTCCAGTTTCTCTTCTGACTGTACATAAATAGACATGATGTCAGAATTTTTTCCCGTCTCCGATTAAACCTATGTTTAATTGCGATGCGGCCCTATTGTTCGTTAAAAAGCTGTGTGAGAACGTCACGGCGAATAACGCCGGTCTGTCTGTCCGTTCAGTCATCGCTAGTGCGTCGGGGCCCCTGGGCGGCTTTATAGCTTCAATTAGCAAACCATTCGTGGCGTGCACGGAAGTGTCGGTTATACGAATATGTGCTTTAGTACAACGCGATAGTATCAAGCTTTCGTTTAAGTTTACGTTTGCAACAGTGAAGTTATCTTTGTGGGCAGTGAAAGTTTTATAAGAATCATCTTTGCTGGCGAGTTCTAGTGACAGTTGATTAATGGATCTTATCTCGTAAGTTATACGAGTTAAAATTACGTGACATTTACTGGTGAAGTTTTTGTCTTGCGTCTACTAGAAAATGGAGTTGCTCGACCTGTTGTTTTAAGGTTTTAGGTATGTGGTCTCTCTCGATATTCTTTAACTGAAGCGATTGAGATTTGATGCCAATCTCATCTGCACGATAGAATCATGACAGACAATTCAGAATTTGCCAAACTCAAATTTCCCCAGACTACTGTTAGGAAACAGCGTCGCCGTGGCGAGGGGAAAAGAGAAAAGAAGACAGAAGAAATACTAAGCTTTAGTGCTTCCTGCAATGATCTGTAATGATTAATGGTCGTGATGATGATATACGAGTAAAACACAACCTCCTGTTAAATCAAAAAGACATTGCACTAATATAGCATAACCTTTCCGTTGTCATATACCTGCCGAGGACAGTTCATATGCATGAGAGTATGATAGAACAGACTACAGATAAGTAGTAATTTTTTTTTCTTAAACAGATTACTAGCAATGCTATTTATTAAATAACATTACTAATATTCCTGTTAAGCCGCCAACTAAGCCTACAGCCTGTATCTGGAGTGGTTCACGACAATATTCGAATGGCGGGCTCGAACTTACGATGTCATGTTTCGTAGTCCGCACCCTAACGCATTTGGCTATTGGCGCTTTGAATAGAAACACGCTCCTCTCAAATTGGAAGGATCTGGCGCAACCGCCACTCTGACTAGCAACTTGGAGATTGTATTACTAAGCCGCTTTGCACCATAGTCTCTGTTCACAGAATATATACATATAGCACTTAACGTACTCTACTGTCCGTTAACGTCTTGTATTCAGGCTCTATCGTATTTGTTAGAGATTGTTAATTGTTTTACGCAGTAGAGTAAAGCGGTGGCTTTTGCTGCAGCTCGAATGGGCCGGCTCGACCGGGGTAGAGCCACAGCCTCGCAGAATACCGCCGTGAAGTAGAGGCATCTTGTGCATCTGCGTTTCGTTCGGTTAGTGAGGTAACCGGCGGCCCATAAACCCCTTCCCTTGTACCTTTCCTCCTCCCACATTCCCAAATAATTTTGAAAGCCGGCAACGAACCTGCAGTTCCTCTGGTGTTGGGTAATCCTTTACCATCAGGTGAGCCGCTTGATAGTAAGATGCCTCCTAATACCCCTTTACGTTAATACATTTTTTGAGAAGCGCTTAATTCATGTTAGATTACGTTTCAGAGCATGTTATATCGAGTAGTTTTATTTTTATTAAAAAGTTTGTATTATTACATGTACAACGATAAGGTGTTCATTTTGAGAGTGAAAGCCCTTGAATGCACATTGTAATGCTTGTCTTACAATAGCAATTACGTGTCAATTACAAGTAGTACTCGAGATTAATGTACGGACGTCAAAGAAGAATGGTAGGTTTGTATTTTAAGAATGTGTATATGTCCGATTGTTGTCATAGGCCACAGATGGTCATAGGCCATCCCGCAAGTCCCAGCGTTCAGATTTAACATTTAATAGATCTCGAGTCTTAGATACGACAACGTTAACTGCAACAGCACTGGCATTCGTATTCCCTTTCTCGCATCTACTTGAAGCGACACTAGTGCGATAAGAAACGACAACAAATGCAGTTTGAGAAAAGCGCGTCAACAATCTAGTGTTTTTTTTTTATGGGAATGGCAGCAAACGAGCAATAGGTTCACCTGATGGTAAGTGATTACCGTCGCCCACACACATCTGCAACACCAGTGGAGCTACAAGTGCGTTGCCGGCCTTTAAGGGTATTTGGGAGATGGGAGGGAGGATAAGGAGTGGAACGGGGAGGTGGAGTGGGACTCCGGTTACCTCACTCACCAAATGAAGCACAGAAGGTCGTGGTATTAATCCGGTCGAGCAGGCCCATTCGAGCAGCAGCTAAAGCCGCGCTTGGCTCTACCACGTTTAAAATTGTTAGTGTTGCTTAAATGTTAGGTTCATTTGAATGGCATTCGAACACATGGCCTACAACTCGAACGTACGATACGGTGTTCAATGAAAGTAAATATTACTGAATCGAAGCGTCGGATCAATTGAGGTTTACGACTTCAGCAAACATGAAACGTTCCTCTTCTGAACTCCTCTTTTATCACTCGCCTTATTGCAATTGTATCGAGTCGCCGGTTAACTCTTTGATGCATCATTAACAAACTACTGGAAGCAAAATATGAAACATTGACTATGAAGTAACATACATAACACACACACATACACAACAACACACAACACACAACACACATTCTCAAACCCGCGCGCACGTATATACTATACCCACCAACTTTGGGATAGTTTTAAGTATTAAATTAAGTAATTGCAGTCTCTTCTCCTTCCAATTGTTGATTATGCAAATGTCAGCTATCTAGATCTAACCGAAAAGCAACTTAATAAGCTTGAGCGACTCCATAATTTTGTATAAGATTCATATTTGGTCTACGCAAGTATGATCATGTTTCACATTTTCGTACTAAGCTCTAGTGGCTACCTATTCGCCTTCGTCGGAAAGCTCATATTCTTTTTCTTCTATATAATGTGTTGTATAACCCTTCTTGCCCTTCATATCTTAAGCAACGTTTTGAATTCCTTCATGGTTCTCATTCACGGTTTTTGAGGTCATCGGAGAATTTGAAATTATGAATGCCAGTTCATAGCACTAAATTTTTGGACAGATCATTCTCTGTACAAGCTGTCCGTCTATGGAATGCCCTACCGCTATAGGTAAGACGCGCCCAATCCTCAACCGTTTTTAAAAATCTTATCAAGGCTTACTATCTATCTTTGTAACTTCGGTTATTTAGACAGTTCTATTATATATATATATGTATTGATTTCGACTATTTATGTATATGTATAATAATTATATTTAAAATGTGTATATTATTTTTTATGTACTTTTTTCTTTGTATATCAATTCCTTTTATGCTACTTCCAAATTCATTTATTACAATCCTGTCGCTGAAGGGATCGCTTTTAGCGATAAGGCCGCCCATTGTACCTCCTCTCATGTTTAATTACGTTTTTGAATTATTATTCTTTTTTCCTGTTTTTGGTGTGCAATAAAGCTATTCTATTCTATTCTATTCTAAAAACCTCTTTTCCTCTATTTGTTATTGTTGTTGTATTGTATAAACAAAAACAATTTCTTTAAAATTGTTTATATTTGTTGGAACAGTCGCGTTTCTATTATGTAGGAGCGGAATCTCCTGATACAGGTTTTTATTAACTTACCAGGAGGTTGCTACCTTTTTTTTTTTAAGTACTTGGTTCATGGTAACGAAATTAAGTACATGGCGAAAATTCCAGCCTTCCCTTTGAAGAAAGAAAGGAAAGATACTTTATTCGTTGCCACAACACAAGACCTTGTAACTTGTAACACGCAATGAGACTTAATTGACAATATTGATTTATTGGGTTGCAGCGACAACATCGCATCCGACTCGGCGTAATCCCATAACAGTGTTGCCACAACTACAGCGTCGTTATTCGGTACCATGGATACATTTCCGAGCAGTCTTCGGATTTTACCTTACTGTAATTATATGAAGTATGTTAAATACGCTTCGGACAATAATAGATATGGTGCTACAATATCTAGATTGCTTCGACTTTCAGTGGCATAGCATGACCTGTTAGACAAAGGAATGGAACAATCAAAACAATAATCATTCACAAAATTTTAGTTGTTATCGTAACGTAAATAATGTTGGTTTAAATTGATCGCGCATTAATAAAAGCAATAGAAAAAAAGTAGTAGAAGTATAAGCCTGTAAATGCCGGCACTACTAAAAGTGTTGAAGTTACCACGTGCTGTGCCACGCGGGGAAGGAAAACAGCTTAAGGAAACCTGCATCTCTGAGAAGTAATAAAAAATGTTATTGGAGCACCGTGGCGGACCCTTTCCGGCTTCGAATCCCTCTCAGATATTTGTGTAGGCATTTACTGTACCGTATCAAACATTTGGTCCCTATTCTTTTATTCGATTAAGGAAAGTGTCCCGTGTACCTCAAAAGAATACCCGGCATCCCTTGCTGTACCAAGTCATGAAATTCTACTGCGTGAAACATGTCACATGCAAATGCAAGGTGTCAAGTCCTCGTTGGAATTTCCGATGTAAACAGCACAAATGAAATCTCGGTTCGCTATCTTTCTTATCTTATTTGAAGTCTGATTCTATTTCCGTTGCGGTGTATTTTTGTACGTTTATTTATATCTTGTGTTTGTCGAGATCTGTCCGATCTGTGGTCGCTGGTCTCAATTCCAACGACTTCTTGTGTATTATGATTTGCGTAGAGTCGGGGCGAAGACGTGTCGTTTATTAGATATCGTATTAGACGAATACTGTTCGAGAATCTCCAGAATATCAGCGTAAAGCAGTCTGCGTGATGCTGCTGCGTATGAGTGAACAGGTGACTCTTCTTCTTCTTCCTCCTTGTCTTTGCCATTTCTCGTAGTAGTCCCGCATCTCACATACACATATCTTCTTTTGTAAGTCCTAACATCTTCCAAGCGTCATCATCAGCCGAGCGGTTATAGGTCTTCCCTCCCCCGCCCCTCCCTCTCTCTCTATCTTCTTAGAGGCCTACTTCGTACTTCTTCAAGACTAGGCCATCCCATACTGGATTTTAATTTATGTTATGGGTGCTACGGTGAAGCTCCGGTACCGGTCGTTGCGTACCCTGTCTTTTGGTAAAAAATAGTTGGAATACCATGCACGGAAGATTTGCCTGTACTCAACACGCAGGGCGGGTGAGTTGGTGAGTGGAGTGCCCCCTGCACCGGTGTGAATACCCACGCACCATTAATGCTGCTCCCCGTCACTAGTTTGTGGTATTTGGGTTCCGTATGTTCGGATGGATTTTTCGAGATTCGTTCATTTTATATAGCAGGCTGCAACGCGTGCAGGAGAAGTTGATTGAGACTTGGAGAAAAAGGTAGTGTTGACAACCTTACTGAATGAATAAGGTTTATTCATTCACTTGGAAAAAAACACGTTAGAAAAAAAACAAATAGCTAATAATCTCGCAAACTCTGAAAGCATTTTGATAAAAGGAAAGCCATGATTAAAACCTTTGTTTTATTTTACAATTTAAGACTGAGTCGATAAGATTTACTGCAGCCTAATCTTTTTGTTATTTAATGGATTGCACCTTGTGGTTATCTTTAATCTGCGATTTATCTGTCCTTGCGTTAAGAAGGTTGAGCGAGTGTCGATGGTGCAGAGCCTATTTTATATATTTTTATTTATTTAGGTCGACCAGTAATCAATACACTAAATCATATATACACAGGCAAAAAATACATCAAAAATAATTCAGTGCGATAAAGTATACAACAGTTCATACAATCAGAAATATATTTTTTTTATTATTTTGTAAAAAGCTGAGGTCAATTTTTAAAAATTCTTTATAGCTGGTCGAGTCGGAAGATAATATACCCTCTGTTATATACCGTTCTTTGCACACATCTTCTTGGTTGCAGTGGCGTTAGATAGTATTGTTCCGGCAAATTAAGACCTCGTTTACACAATCCGTGATTTCATCCATTTCCGTAAATACGTAATGCACTGGACGGTCTTCTCCACCAGAATTAGTCGCCGGCGCGGGATTGTAGTGCTGTAAACAGTACAAAGTACTCGGTGTTTCTCTGCGTGATAGAGTCTGCAACGATGATAGAGTCCGCAGCAGAACTTAAGTAACCGACATAGCTCGCAGAACTGACAACTGTTGGAGAAAAAAAGGTTCTCGAGTGGAAGCCACGTACAGGCGAAGGCAGTGTGGGCCGACCTGCGCAGTGATGCAGAAAGTCGATGGATGCAGGTGGCGCAGGACCGAGCTTTATGGCAATCTTTGGGGAGGCCTATGTTTAGCAGTGGACTTATGATAGGCTGAAATGATGAGGCAGTACAAACACAGAAGCACTGACTCGCATTCACCCTCCCGAACCCGACGTGATGCATGTGCCATAGAGACTCAAGAGACTACAACCAGACTCGAAAGGCCAATGCGCGGAGCTTTGAACTCAAGACGTAGACATTAGGTACGCCGACCATTAAGCCTCGCGGGCGTATTGAAAAGAGAGGAGGCGGTCTTAAAAATCAATCTTCTCCGTATTCATAATTACAGTTATACAAGAAATAGACTAGGGCAGCGGCACCCAAACTTTCGTGGACACGAAACCGATAACAATTTCTAGTTTCCTCAAATGTCGAAACTGTCCTATGATGTTATTGAGTATTTCTTTCCATAAAATGATTTAACAGTCTGGAGACTTAGCTATGCTGGTGTAAGATGGAAAGTATTAACTTTTTCTCCAATTGTCAACCTCACTTGCACGCTGGGCGTCCGGCTGATGAACCAACGAGGCTCTGACGACCGACCAACCAACGGATACACAATGAACCCAAATACCACATACCGGTGATGGGGAGCAGCGTCACGCGTGCGAGTGTACAACCCACTTATATTACATGCATGGAAAGGAAAGTCGTACTTGTATGTCCAACAGTGGAGTTTTATTGGTTGTGAAAATAAGTAAGTTATACCTTTTCATTGTTCTTTAACAAGGGTACAAGTTTTGCGGGACCCGCGCCATCGGAATATGACTACTCAATCCTGCTCACGAGTTCTGCACTATTCTACATATATATTATAACTTTACAACGCGGCAAGGGTTGTCTAAAGTTGTCAACACTTATATTTATTATCACTTTACAACCCATTTAGCTACTCTCAGTATTGTCAAATACAAATCTGTCATACAGCATTGTTTTTACACTTCACTACATTACACTAGTGACACCATGACGCGCTACTAAGACATCTTGAGAAGGTAAAAACGAGTTTTCGGTAAAATATCAAAATATTATAAAAATATTTAAATCACTAATCACCAATCGAGCAAAATGAATTAAGAATAAACTCGTGTACTGTGCGATAGGGATGTATGTATATCGATCTTTTGGTCCATACACAATCGAATATTGAATCGCGGGGCGTCCACGCCTGTGCGGCGTGTTTACACAACACGACACACATCGAGATAAGTCTCGTTAACTCGATAACACCAATACAGTGTTTACGCAGTCTCGGTACGAACCGCGCGCGGCACGGACGCGTTTTGCGTCGCTCCTAAAACGAAGTTAATAAAAAAAAAATGACGATTGATTGTAGTCGATAGGGAGGTAATGCTATATGGGACCTGTTTTACGCTATTATTATGTCTGAGTTTATTTTTTTAATTTTTTAACATTATGTTTAGGTTAGAAACGCTTCTATAATGAGAGAAGATCGTTAAATATTTTCAATAAGTAATCTCTATTTCACCTCATTGTACGAAATGATTATGTTTTGATTACAGTTTTCAAGATAGAGTTTACTCCGTGTTATACTGAGTATTAAATACGGAGAGACTCCAAAGATGTGAAGTGTGTTACTTTATGTAATAGGGAATCTACCTCTGCGCTCATTATCAACATTTCATTCGTTAATAAAATAAACGTCAAATGCTAACTAATGCTAACATCTGCTTATTTTAGTCCACTGCTGAAAAAACGTCCGAAAGGATCAGCAAAAGCCGACATAATTTCTCGAAAGGTTTGCCCATACTCACCAGGCTGGGCAAGCGGGATGTTGAGCGTAGTACCGGTACCCGGGCACCAGCACTATACCTTACTGAAGTTCAAGCCATCGTAAACGCGAGTAACTCGGCAACAATCGAATTCGGAACGTAGGCGGTGTTACGTTTTTGAAGATCGTCAGGGTGTTGGATGTTTTATAGAACGCCTCTGGGTTTCTGGTGGACGCGTGCTCAGGCAGGAACCGCATCCGTGATCAGATGATCAGCTACTGCACCAACGTACGGCCAGCGGTGTAAATGTCTTATACGGGATGAGTTTTCTTGTGAATAGTCTTACACTGCCGCCGCACTCCGCATTTCTCTGCAATTAACTTTCAGTTTATTACATTTTTATCGTTACGTGTCGGTGTAACATCGGTCGGTCAAATGATTGTCTCGTCTGACGGAGTGTAACGATGTGATAAAATTATAAATAACGTTTACTGCCGGTGTGCCTTGAACCTCCGTGTCATCACATCACAGACAGGTCGTAATTGAACACTTTCTTGCATAATAGTCGGATTTGAAAATCTTCGATGTCATATTCTACATCGATATTCTCTAGGTGTTGATATACGGCCGCGAACTTCGTTCACTTTTGCCCAGAAGCGACATTCAAAATGAACGGAGTAAAATATTTACCATATCGCTAATTCTTCCTTTGTTTTGTTTTCTTGCCTTGAAAATATCTTGGCAATCTTAACAACCCCAACGATGAAGCTCGCCACCTGACTCTCTCTCTCTCTCTCTCTTTCGGAGAGGAGAAAAGTGGCTCGCCGTTTGGCTACCTTAGAGCGTGACAAATGTAATCTGGCTGCCAGATATAAATAAAAAAAAAATTATAAAAAAGTGTCAAGATATTTTTTATAACAGCATTGATTACTCAGTACATTATTATCGCTGATTCGGTTCCTATTTAACATTCCTCTTTTACGGCTACAAAACAATAAATATAATATCCTTATCAACAGACATCGTTATAAAATTGTACAAATTATTGCTTATGGTGCGTTAAGTGTTAACGCGTGTTGAATAGTTCCGAGATGCCCGCCCTCCTGGTCGAGAAGTTCCTGACGAGAATGTCCCGGATCGTAAGTAACATTTGAAAGTGAACAGCGTGTAAACGCACCACTGTCGGGTGCATTCCTTGATAGATATCGGCGTGTCGGGAAAGGCGACCAAGCCTTGAAAATTCCAATGTTTACCGACAGATAGCGGGATAACCCTCTCGAAAAATATCGGACTAAAGTAAAGCAGACCGATGACGGCCAGCAGCGTCCAAGGTGCGAGGTGTCTGGTACAACGATCGCCAATCCCCTTGCCGAGGGTGGCGATTGTGGAGGAGTGGAGGATGCCTGTGTCCCGCAGCGGACTGTTTCCAAGATGTTAAGGTAAGATGAGGTCGGGCTTGTCCTCCATGAGCAAAAATAATTCTAACCCGAGTCACTCGAGTGACATGTCACAGGTGGTGAGCCCGTCGCCGTCTTAGTGTACAGGCCAATGACACACATCGTATATAAATCGAAAAACTCATTGGTCAAGAGCCCCATACATAGGGGATTGAAACTCGAGTCTCCCGATTCGGAGGCTAATCCCCTAAACCAGTCGTTAGATAGTAGCATAGTTGCTATCGTGGTTAATCTAATGGGAGAATTGTAATTGATGTATGTATGTATGTATAAATTCACGTCTTTTTCCCAACGGGGTAGGCAGAGACAATCTTCTTCCACTTGCTACGGTCCTGACATACTTCTTTCGCTTCTTCCACTTTCATCAATCTTCGCATGCATACTCGTTGGTTTAGAATACTCTTGACCTGGCCTTTTTTCAGAACGTCTCCGATTTGATCGTGAAATGTTCGCTTAGGTCTTCCTCTCCCGACTCTACAATTTACACTCTCAAATATTTAATGTAATTGATACCGTGATATAAACGTGAAAGCATTGGATATTCATGAATAACTATGATGAATAACCATTGGAGCGGAGATAGAGTGGAGATAACATACCAGGTTCAAAGAGGACGACATTATTTTGATGAATTGCAGTCTTGTGGCTACGTAAGACTCTGTATTGAACCGCGCCGGTTTTGCACGAACAGGTCCTTAATATATAATGTGAGTGTGTTATATATATATAAATATATATATATATATATATAAACCTTCCTCGTAAAATGATCTAAACAGACGGTGAAAACCTCATGGAAATACATTGAAAAATTTTGAAATTATAGACGAATAAAGATATAATAAATAGAATAAAGATCAGCAAGCTGAAGTGCCAATGGGCCGGCCCCGTAGCTCGCAGAACTGAAAAAAGGTTCTCGAGTGGCAGCCACGTACAGGCAAACGCAGTGTAGGACGACCCCCCACAAGATGGAGTGACGACCTGCGCAGTGTTGCGGGAAGTCGATGGATGCAGGAGGCTCAGGACCGAGCTTCGTGGCAATCTTTGGGGGAGGCCTATGTTCAGCAGTGGACTTCTGATAGGCTGAAATGATGATGATGATGATGATGATGATGAGACGAATTCACAGACGAACTCGGATCGCGACTTTGTTTCACTAGCAACATGTGTAATCTCCGCTAGATTATGTAAATATTTATATCGGCCATAACGGATCATTAACCTGCGTCACGTGGCACCAACTTTAGATTGAATGTGGAGAACGTTCGATGGCAACGTTGGTAATGTGGGTCATATCACTATATTAACAATTGTTGGAATTACTCGTACGTGTAATTGATAGTGTGTTTTTGCGCAAACAAGTCTCCCGAACATCATCCAATGGTTATGATGAATTAGTCACTAATCTAATTAATACAGGAATTATAAATAACGATATGATTAATGTAACCTGTTTTGTTTATAGACTAAATACAACTGTTTATTGTACTAGGGTCCGACTTTAGCCATAATAACATACCGCTAATATCTAATCATTTAACTATACAAAAACAAACGTTAAACTTCTAATTTGTAAAGATATCATAAAAGCTTAAACTATTATCAAATTAGGTACATTAATATATTATTCTTACATAGTGGACGGAGTACACGGAGGAGGAGCGGAGTCTGTATTTTGGACCCTCGCTTCGTATCCCATCCGGAGATAATATTAAGACATCTAGATAAACGGCCTTTCTTACCCTCGACCTTTTAAGTAGTAAAGAGATCAAGAGAACGCCTCTGATAAATGTTGTTCAAACGTGAAACATCACAACACTTGGCTTAGGTCAAGTACACAGCCATTAAATTTTATCGTCATTAAATATAGTTACAGTAAATAAATGGCTAGTGCGAGACAGACGGACAAATAACCTGTCATCGCGTGCCAGAGATAAAGTGCATGGTGGCGCGTATCAGCTGTTAGGTGAGTCACTCGGTAACTACGTCTCTTGGTCGCGGGAGGCGGACCCTGTAGGTGTTTTTATGTATATTAATTTGCTAAATTATCTGAAATTGTTGTTTCAAAAAAAAATTCATATCATTTACCTCATCAGTCTAGACCTATTTTAGACCCATGCTGAACATGGCCTCTCCAAGAAAGCGTCAACGAAAGCAACATATATATGCACATATCTAGGTAGGAAACATACCAGGTCCGGTGCGTTACCCGTGCACTGGTCTGAAAGGTTTAGGTTCGGCATATTTGGATCTATGTTCTGGCATCGTTCGGTCGCCAAAGCCTCGTTTTCCTAGCCCGGTGCGACTCCTTTAGGTAAGGTTGGCATTTGGAGAAAGAGATGCTACCTAACCTAAACCTAACACCCAGTACGATAGAGCATATTTATATCTATTACGTCTTTATTGATTTACGATGCATTTTATGTACTTCATTTAAAGCGATAGATTAAGTTTTTCTTACGAACTAGACTAATACAAGTCTTTACCTTAACTCGATGTGAACGTAAATATTATCATATTACGTCAAACTGTGCGCCATATATAGGCGAGTATATAAAAATTTGCATCACAAAAGCAATACCGTAGCAAATGGTATGGCGCATTGACGCTTTTCCGCCGACGGACTCTAAGATCTATAAATGGTTGCATGCGAGGCGCACAATTGATAGGGTCCTTTGTGGCGAGGGAGCTGCCATTCAATACTGCTTCTAATTGGACGGTGGCCAGGATGATTTGTCACCGATTAGGGCAAACGGAATGTACTTAGTTTACTGTGACGCGTGTGGTCCAAGTCGAGAGAGTTTGAACGGTTACGTAATAGGCCAGTCCCAACGGCAGACGACGCCATGGACCTTGCGATGGGTCACAACGTACCGGCCGCTATCTTCAGTTTGTACATTTTCGATCTGGCAACTATCGGGACGAGTAACTCGCCACCTGTAGGACGCCATGAGATCATCAAGACTTTTCCCCAAGCAAAGTAAAGCCGCTTTCTAACGCCACCAGCACGCACACTTTCGAATCTAATTTTGTTTCTATAAGAATGGTTTAATCTTGTAGATTTCTGTTCGTGCGAAGCCGACGCGATTCGCTAGTATGATTGACGATCGCAGCTGGAGCACTGAATACTTAAGCATTCATTCCAAATCAAGTAAAATTTTAATCGCAGATACCTGTACAGTATAAGCACAGGTTTAGAAAAAAAACTCAACAACAAAAAAAAAACAAAAAAAACTTACATCAAAGATTACAATACATTAATTACAACCAAATCTTTTGCCCCGTATGTACAAAAAAAATACATTATTAGCCTAATTTTGTGGGGTTATTTAGATATATACTCGTCTGCTTGGATGATATTTATTTATATACATAAAATACAATAAAATAAATAAATAAATTATAATCCAACCAGACGGAAGCCCTCGGCAGGGGAGACGAGACGGCCGAGGGTTAGGGGGAAAGGAAAAGAAACCGGCGGACGATGCAAACGGTATCAAGAAGCACCGCCTTCTGCATTTGAGCTCGGAGCGGTCCGTCACGGAGTCCCAGCCGCCGAAGATCTTCCGAGAGGCGGACTGGGATTAACCCATTCGCAGAGACGACTATCCGAATAATTTCGGCCGGCACACCGCCCCACATGTCGGTCTCCTCGTGGCACTGGTCCACATATTTCGTTTTCTTATCTGTTATTTAGTTAGCCTTATTTAGATATATCATTATTATTATTGTATCTTGTACTTTTTCACATGTGTTGCGAATATTACGGCCTACGGATTGCTGTGGAGGCTGCGTTGGACCCTGTTGTCCCTGCATTACTGTCTAGATGTACACGTGATGAAGCAAAAGCTGTTAAGTATCGCGGTCGAAGCGTCTGTTTGTACGTGGTAGAGCCAAGCGGCGGCTTTTACTACCGACTCGACCGGGGTAGTGTCACGGCCTCGCAGAATACCGGCGTGAAGTTGAGACATTTTGTGCTTCTGCGTTTCGTTCGGTGATTGAAGTAACCAGAGGTCCTCTTGAAAACGTACCACAAAAAAAAATCCTTGTTTTGGTTGCTTTCAAAGTCCATTTTGAATTGGTGTTTTCATTATTTGTTGTTCAAATGCAGTATATGATTCCTAATATAACGAATTTCCGGGGGCAACTATTACGTTATTTTTAAGGTAATAAAAGGAATAAAAAGATACAATGAACTCAAGACATTCTCACCCCACATGCTAGGGTTTTGGCTACTTTTCTCGTAAGGAGTCCCTTCTCCCTAGAAACTGTTTAATTTAATTTTTAATGCAATTTTCGGCTATGGGTCAACATTCTACACAAATATCCAAATTTTAGGTCTGTTACTCATTCCGTCTACGAGCTGGAGATCAGACAGACCGATAGACAGACAGACAACTGTCTGACAGCCAGCAGACTGACATTAATAAGGCTTTGTTTTGCCCTTTGGGTACGGAACCCTAAAAATTAAATAAGCTTTTATATACGGATTTTATCGCGTTTAAATATGTTTTTATATTCCCAACGGTTCGATTGCTTTACAGCAGCCGAGGTCACGGGAATGTGTAGTGTTCGCTTAAATACAAGAATAAATCATTAAATAAACTTATTCAGAATCTTTCCAAATTTCTAATACGTGTGTTTATTTCTTTCCGAAGGGGTTCACGCTGGCCTGAATCTATTTCACCTGTTTACCAAAAAGAGTCTATAATTTCCTCGTTTATTCTTCTTCATCAGCCTATTCAAGTCTACTGTTGGACATTGATATTTACAAGAATGCGCCCGCAGAAGCCGGCGTCCTCCCACACTCGCCACGCTGAGCAAGCGGCGAGCGTAGAGGCGGCGCAGAGGCACCCTCGCAATACCAATCTGTTGGATTTGAGTTCGACGAATTCCGACATGAGTCGGTCGTGACGGTAAAGAGGTCGTCATTATATCTGCTACTATGTAATTGCAACGACTAAATACAGTCACGGGCGTAGTCGACGCCGACGTCACGTCGCCGGTGCCTTGCGCCGCGGTCCGACGGAAGCGGGACCGTTTGCCCGCTCGCTATTGTTATTGTAATTCAGCTTCGCGTGCGCCGGCCGACGAGCCATCGCTCCAGCAGTCCCACGACGAACTCCGCGGTGTGACGGTGCGCGCTGAGCGGGTGGGAGTACCCGCCGATACGCCGCGTTACGTTGCTTCGCGAATCGTCGATGCACTCCGGTGTAACATCGCCGTTACACGCGGACGTTTCGGTGTTAATTGGAAACGTTTCAAGCAAAACTTTGATCATATAATAGTTTCATTGCTTATGTGTGAAATGTTACATTGTTGCGACTTCTTCAGAACTGTACTCCAGATGTTTTTACGTAGATTTGTCGATCGATGTCAGTTCATAAATCTCCTGTTTTAGTGCGAGTGCAAATATTGGTTTGGAAACTGGTGCAAACTAATTTACATTTTACAAAATTTCACGGTGTTCAGCAGTGTGTATCTAGATTAAAGTTATTTGACAGTTCAATTGGGCTCGATCTAGTTTCAGTCTTCAGTGTAGTATATCAGCTGTAGACAGGAATTCAGTGGTCATTGGGAAGATGGTTGTATGGTACGTGACGGACCAGTGTCAAGTTGAGGTAATAATATTTATTTGTATACTGGATTGCTATGATATTTTTAAGATTTCGGTTACTACTTACGACACCCACGAGGATAAAGGTGGTTGATTCTACAACGCTAACACACGGTGGAAATAATTCAATGTAAGTCAATTTTCATACCTCGTGAAACCGCGTAATTGGAGTAGATTATACGTGAATTTGTATAATACTCAACAGGAAAATTGTTGTGGGTTTAAACGATCAATTGTCCTCAAGAATATTTGATGCGTTCATTGTAAATTTTATTCATAATATATATTTATAAATTAGTGTGGGCTAATGTTACGTCTGATCTTCACCATGAGCTTTATCACCATATGTATTTGGCCTTATTCAGAATTACATTCATAGAATAATGTAGTCACATAATACTTTTCTAATTTATTACAATAAATATTTAGTCATCACAATTCTAATAGGGGTTATCAAAGTGCCGCTTTTATAATAATAGAAGAGGAATAATTGTTAAATTCCCGTGTCGCGTCGGCGCAAAAATCTTCCCGTGGATGTCGCAAGTGGTGACTAAGGAAAAGCCTTGAACGCCGCAATGGCCACCGGCAGAAGGCGGGGTCACACTAATCAAGCGCGGATCGTGGTTGGTTTGAATTCTATGAAAAAATCACCAGCGACATAAACACCCCAATGTTTTATACTAGTTTTTTTTTATTTATGGCAAAGGCGGCAAACGTGCAAGCGGTTCACCTGATGGTAAGTGAATACCGTCGCCCACATTCATATGCAACGCCAGAGCAGCTGCAGGTGCGTTGCGGGCCTTTAACAATAATTGGTAAATTGTGGATTGGCGGTGGGGGGAAGGGGGCCTCCCGTTACCTCACTCGCCGTATGAAACGTAGAAGCATAAGATGCTTCTACTTCACATCTGTAGTCTGCGACCCCGGTCGTGTCGACCCATTTGAGCAGCAACAAGAGCCGCCGCTGGGCTCTACCACGTTAAATACCGGTAGCTTAGTAGTTTCATTTTTTAGTACTCGAACTCGAATGATCTGGGTATGAATCCCGGTGCCGGCACCACTTAAACTATTAATTGTAATTTCGAATGCTCAATTTACCACGTGCTCGACGATCAAAGAACACATCGTGAGAAAAACTGTATGTCTAAGAAATAATTAAATTATTTCAAGAACATGCGAAGTCCGCCAAGCTGCACTGGAGCGGGGATCCCTTTTCGACTCCAAAAAAACCCCTAAACTAATGAGATGCATTACTACCAAGTGAACATATTTAATAGTTTTTATTTCTTCGTTAGATAATAGAACAAAAGTAGTTGTTACGTGTACCCCTAATCAGTAACTTTCACAAAAAAGTTAGATTATAGTGTAGACTTTCTTTCTCATCAGCATTTCTAAGCGTAGTATGTAATTGCCAGATGTCGCTTTCCGACGTTAAATCATTAGCATTAGTATAAAGAATGATATCGGCGAGTGCGTTGTTCAATCCGAATGACAAATCGTCTAAAATCACACTCCGCGAGTCACAATTTATTGACACTGCCGATCGCCATTCTCGTGTTTATTTATTCCGCGGCAAGATTCGCCCCGCACCAATCGAGCCCGTGCAAATACTCCCAGGAATTCTGGAATATCTGGAATCTTCGCGCCATGTGCTCGATCAATGTTTATTTGAGTATTCATCTGGTAAAAATATCTAACAACCTTGTACGCTCATACTTTGTTGTCGTTTATTAAGACCGCGTTACGGATAGGTCAGCACAGCTGGCTCTGCGTGCAATTCATCCTCTTGTCTTGTTTGTAATATGACTTTTCCCAATGTCCCTGAAACCGTCCTTAACCTAACCCAATCGCTCATTTTAAATATAGAGTCTTCTACGTTTCAGCTCGACGTTCGTTTCTAAAGTAACTTAAAAATCCTCCATATCTGTATCGATAGTCTGTAGTTAAGATTTAGCAAATTGGTTGCTATTTATAATAAATGGAATTGATAAAGTTCTGAATAGGTTAGAGACGCCAGCCGTATCAAAAAAAAAAAAATTATTTCTTGTCTCACGCAAATTTGAATCAGTTATATTTAAAGTGAATCCTTGATATTTCTAGGCCAGACATTAGATAAATAGATCTATCTAGTTTTTCAGTTTTTTTTTCCGACCTCGTTAACTCTGATTTCGTTATTCGCGGCACGATTCCTCAGCGGTGCTGACATTTATTATCGTCATAATTTGAACAGTACATAAACATGTCGCTCCTTCAATATCTCGCAAACATTATTTTCTTATTTTTTGTAAGCTTTTTCTAAATCTCATTTAACTTGAAATGAGTCTTGAGTTATTTCTGCTTCGCTACGCACTAATCAGCCATGAGATGTATTTAGTGTAACTGTAACACGTTTCAAAACTCGGTTAAGTTTTTGTGCGAATTCCTTTTTTGTTTTTTGTTTTTTTGGTAAAGGGGACAGACGAATAAAGGGCTGACCTGATTATAAGTGATTACCGTCAACCACGTACATCTACAATATCCAAGGAGCTGAAGTTGCGTTGCGGGCCTTCAAGGATATTAGGGTGATTAGAGGGATGGGGAGATGGCGTCCGATCTAGCTCACTCACCGAACGAAACGCAGATGCTAGAGATCCCTCTCTTTCATGTCGGTGTTCTGCGAGATCGTGGTTTACCCCGGTGGAGCAAAAAGCAAAAGGCAAAACCCGCCGCCCGGCTCTACCACGTATGATATATGGTGCAGCTGAGGTAAAAGGCAACGATATAATGGGATAACTTGAATTATATTAAACGTCGGCTTCGCTCTGCATCATTGAAAATTCTTCCGCGCAAAGCTATCTCATGATGGTGTACTTCGACAATACTTTTTTTCCGCCGCCAATGTCGTCTCTCGATCGTTTCCTGAGACTAGCCGATCGCTGGAACCCATTACCGTTACGTCGTTCACTTCTCCCGCGATATCGCGGCGACGGAATCTCCGAACAATGCGGTTGTGCCGTTTGCCACGTCGACGTACTTTGGCCCCAGATCGCTATGGGATTCGGGAAAACAATAAATCAAGCCGCTTCACGGCCGCCGATGCGTATCTTTGTTGAGTTGTGAAAATTTAGGAAATACCGTGACATCGGCGGAGGTGATCGTGAGAATATTGAGCCCTATGGGTTACTTTTTGGTGGTAAACTAATTTAACGTGGCTGATTATTGTTCAACGATTGATGCTGAAAGATCTATTCGAATATGCTGCACTCTTTATTTATTTATTCTTCATTGTACACCACTATTAAGAAAATACACAAATACAGTAGACGAAAACAAATAGTGCAGTAGGCGTGACTTCCGCTCTGAAAGCAATTACTCCCAGACGACCTTTGGGTATAATTTAAGATGAAATTGGATACAAATGATTATGGAAGCTATAAATTAAAAAAAAAACTCGTGATGAGGAGCAGCGTTTATTGCACGATGGGCATACTTAGGTTGCGCTCAGCAACCTCGACTGCCTTGTTCATGCTTTCATGGAATGATCTATGTTTAAGAATAAACTTATAGAAGCTAAATGTGATAAAGAAAATTGTTGCAATATTATAGATAGTCCTTTACATAACTGATATTAGGAACTACAAGTACAATAATATAAATCACAGTAGACTTAACGCAGTCACTTCCTCTCCTAATCTGCAGCTGCCAAAAGGTCAAATTGACTTGCTAATCATAAAACTGATCTTTTGTACTTATCGTAAATATTAGGACACGTATTAAGAAACAATTTTCACAAGCTTTTAAGCTAAAATTAAATAATTATTCAAAAATTCCGTCCACGCACATGATTGCATAAGATTCGTCCTGTGAGCTGGCTGTACTGTGAGACTCCTGATGATATACCATCAAATCGTCATTTGTAATCAGTGTCATTGTCCGATCTGCAGAGCGAGCAGTCGTCACCGTTTCGCCGCTGGACCACGGGCAGCGGCGGTGGCAGCTCGTACCGCCATCACGACCATCGCGACGTGTTCAATAAGGTGAGACCATTTGCACCTGGGACCTGTATCCCATTTGGAAATTGAAAGAAGTACTGTCAGATTGTTTTAAGTCACACAGAGCGGTGTCTGTACAGACTGTACAACTATGGGATGTGTGGCACTCCAGCTTAGGTCCTCCTGTGATGGAGACAACGCATTGGTGACCTTCTTCGAATGAAGTTGTTTGCTTGTTGTTTGTTGGGTATCCAGGTTCGACAGTAGCCACTTACCATTAGGTAAGACGGTTAGCTAGAACCAATCTAAAAGAAACTAAAACATATAGAGACATAATATAAAGGAATACTTGGATGTTAACAACCCCTGGGAATGGGTAAATCGCTCCCAAGCCGTTTCTAGAAAAAATATTGTCATATTATATTATTAAAACGTTACGTTTAGAAAATAATACAAAAAAAAGAGGATACCTACGGAGTTTCTTCCGCCGGTTTCTCCTCCGTCAGAGGAACCTCATTACGAAATGGTCGTAGATTTGAAAAAAACGTTGTATAAATGATTTGATTTGATAGCCTTTTCCACTTTTGGAGTCAAAGGAATTAGTAAAAAAAATTAAAAAAAAAAGTTTGGTCAAAATTCAAAGGAACAAGGAATTCTATATATTTGTATAGATGTTGTTTATGTTCAATGACTGTATGTCGCGGTGACGTTCTGTGCAGCAAATGAGCGACGGGACGGGCGCTGCTAGTGTCGCGAGCGGCGGAGTGGCGCGGTGGTCGCTGGGGCTGGAGCAGCTGCTGGCGGACCCCGCCGGCGCTGCTGCCTTCGCCCACTTCCTCGCTAAGGAGTTCGCGGCTGAAAATATAAGGTGAGTCGGTGCTTGAGATCATTTGTAAGTGGGCGGCGATCGGTTAGCGATGTTCGATATTGTATTCAATTGAGAGAGATTTCAGGCGTAAGATGTATACGTGCATGAACAAGAATATATCTTTTTTTCTTTATTAATCTGCCAACAGTTCCTTTATGGAGACGGCGCAGCCTAGTGCCTGACCGGCGAGCCAAGGGTCAATTCCCCGCCGAAGTCAATATTTGTGCAAGAACATAGATTGTTGGTTTTCGGGTCTGGTCTCGAGTACGATCCCCTGTCTAGAAGGGTAGTAGCAATGAGTTAATTAGTTTTTATATGTGGTTCGCCTAAAGAAGTTGTCATTTCAAAAAGTTTATAATAATAATGATTTTTATTCACACAAGACACTAAGTGCACTGTAGTTTTAGTCGCAGCGTTTTTCACATGCAAATTAAATTGTCATGATGCATTGACACGTCACAATAGAATAATAGGGCATAAATAAGTAATTCCCTTTGAATTGGAGCTTGACGTGCCGCGGGTGGTCGTGTGGCAGGTTCTGGTGGTCGTGCGAGCAGTACGCGCGCGGTGATGTGGCGGCGCGGCAGGCGCTGGCGTCGGACATCTGGGCGCGGCACCTGGCGGACGGCGCGCCGGAGCCCGTCAACGTGGACGCGTGCGCGCGCCGAGCTGCGGCCGCGCGCCGCTCCCAGCGCCCGCCGCCCCTCGACCTCTTCCTGCAGGTCAGAACCGACCACACTATATTTGTGTTATGTATTTACCAAAATGACTGCTTTCATTCAATTGAATCACACTTAGTCGGGTTTTAATTTTGTTGTTTTCCTTTACTGTTCGCACTGTAATCACACTAACCAGTGACCATGTGACTCCTAGGCAACCTAGGTCCCAGGCAAAGGAACCACCACTACTACCGACTGGGATTTCTGTATGCCCCAATTGTGGATTTCCGCACGAGTAACTAACCATACGGTGGTAGTTATATAACACTCAGCAAATCTAAAAATTATCCACCGCAAAAGAAAGATTCGTCGTTCGAGATTCATGTCTATTAGGTACTTCTTAGGAGATAAAATCGAAATGATGCAAAAATGTACTTTAAATATTTAAAAAGTAAATATTGTTACGTCATGAAAATAAAGAACTAATACCGAAACTGTATTGTTGAAGTTTTTATCTGTATATTGTTTATTTGACGTGGTAGCTCGACCGGGGTAGGACCACGGCCTCGCAGAATACCGGCGTGAGGTAGAGGCATCCTGTGCTTCTGCGTTTCGTTCGGTGAGTGAGGTAACCGGAGACCCCTCTCTGTGCCCGCAACGCACCTGCAACTCCTCTGGTGTTGCAGATGTACGTGGGCTACTTACATCATGTGAGTAGCCCACCATAAAAATTATATGCCCGAGCTTCGCGCTGATACTTCTGGACCGATTTAGTTAAAGTGATACAAGATCTGGTTAAGTGCATAAAATTTTAATTATCACGGAATACCAGCAACGATGGACTGTGGTCTGGCTTCTAAATACTCGTGTTGGTAAACGCGTCACGCCGTGGTTTTTACGTCATTGTTCACGACTTATATGTATTTAAAGTTAATGTTTATTTCGTCGATAATAGATGTCGCCACTGGTTGTTAGAAACCCACTATTAACGTGGTCGACACAAAATCATTAATTTAAACAAATGATTTTATAAACTATACGCTTACATCAAGATTTCATTTTAAATAGTACCAATTAGTATCTACCCCTCGGTAAAAACATTCAGTCACGGACTACACGGTAATATTGCATCAATATTTCGTTTTTGAATGTCAATCGAATCGAGCTGTACAAATATTTAGTTTTATATTTAAAGTATAGTTGCCGTGGTCACGGCTGCTGTAAAGCAATCGAAACGTCGGGAATGTTAAAAACGTAATTAAACGCCATAAAATCCGTAAAAAATAATAGTTTAATTTCAAATGTGTAATGTTCGCGTATAGAAGAAATCATTATCATTCATTTGTTTAATTAAACCGTTGGACGCTTTCTGTTCGGCCTCTACAACAAAAATCAAGTCGGTATGAGTACCAGTGAAATAATCTGAGATATGTTGTCTTAATATATATAAGTTTTCTCAGAATAGGATGTAGATAAATAGTAGTATCCCGGTAATAATTTTACTATTAATATCCAAGCTAATACACAAGTGGAACGACGGGCAACAGCTCTAATGTCTCCTACTGCATCCCACAGGCGCAGAAACAGATCTTCAACGTGATGAAATTCGACAGCTATCCGCGCTTCCTGCGCTCAGGTGTTCACGCAGAATGCGCCCGGGCCGATCTCCGTGGCCTGCCGCCGCCGTACGCGCCGCCCAGCGCCGCGCCAACAGGGGAGGACGCCACGCCCACAAAGGTATTGCGTTAAACATTCATTCGTTCCACCGATCATTCATTCATTCATCAAATCAATCGTGCATTATTTAATAACATGCTCATCAGCGATCTGAAAATATGATTCAGTTATTTAAAAAGCCAAGCTTTTCTGTATTTTTTTTTTACTGGATAGGTAGCAAACCAGCAAGCGGTTCACCTGATGGTAAGTGATTACCGTCGCCCTCGTACATCTGCAACACCAGAGGTGCGGCACGTGCGTTGCCGGCCTTTAAGGATATTTGGGAGATGAGATGGAGGATAAGAAGGGGGATGGGGAGGAGGAGTGGGCCTCCGGTTACCTCACTCACCGAACGAAACGCAGAAGCACAAGATGTCTCTACTTCTTCTACAATCCGGTGGAGCTGGCCCATTCGAGCAGCAGCAAAACCGCCGCTTGGCTTAAAAAGACGCGTTCTGTTCGGAAGCCCCGTTAAGTGAGAGACTTTTGCCCTCCCAGCAGCAGCGTGTAAACTTCTTGTCATTGATCGATTTTTATTTAATTAATCTGTGAAAACAGCTCAAAAAGTCAGCATCGAACGCATCGGAGAGGAGAAGGAGCGGCGGCGCTTCCCTGCTGCCGTGGAAGCTGCGCGGCGCGTCACGGGACCGCGCCGCCTCGCAGGCGGACCGGACCGAGCGCTCCGGGAACTCTGACCGCCGCGAGAGGACCGAGCCGCCCACGCTTGCCGATGTGAGTACACTAGTGGTTTTTTTTTTAGACTAATTAGTAAATTGAGATCCAAGATGGTATAATCACGAAGTGGAACCTGTCAAACTTCGTACTGGCAGACGAGTCGGGCCCTGGCGGCTCGCCGATAGCGGAAATTCATTTACACGTACTGAATTCGTTCGGACTCGAGACTGGTGATCGAGTAACTACAGCATCACTAGTCTATTTGAAATAATACATTCCAGCTTTGGTGTTCGCTTCCTCGGTTTAAAATTCATCATGAAGACACATTAGTGTAGTAGAACCAAACAACCGAATGGGCCGGCTCGACCGGATTGTAGAACAAGTGGAGACATCTTGTGCTTCTGCGTTTCGTTCGGTGAGTGAGGTAACCGGAGGCCCACTCCCCCTCCCCATCCCCCTCCTCATCCTCCCTCCCGTCTCCCTTATACCCTTAAAGGCCGACTATGCACCTGCAGCACCTCTGGTATTGCAGATGTACGTGGGCGACGGTAATCACTGCACCTGCAGCACCTCTGGTGTTGCAGATGTACGTGGGCGACGGTAATCACTTATCATCAGGTGATATGATAAAAAAAACTTGTTTAAAACATTGGAGTGTTATGTTTATGTCGCTGGTGATGCGTTCATAGAAATCTAACCAGACCACGGTCCGCGCTTGATTAGTGTGACCCCGCCATCTGTCGGTGGCCATTGCGGTGTTCAAGGCGTTTCCCTTAGTCACCTCTTGCGACACCCACAGGAAGATTTATGCGCCGACGCCACACGGGAATTTAACAATTATTCCTCTTCTATTATTATCGACCTTGTCTTTACTCCGATTGTTGACACTTCGGTCCTTCCGAGTCGAATGCTTCTTTCGAGGACGGGAAAGTTCTTGCGAAGACTTATATATATATAGTTCGCATTTCGGTCGCTGCATCGGCCATTGTGCGTTGTCTTGGGATAATTCCCCCTGACCGATTTCGTCGCCACGGGTTTCTCGAGTGTTCACTTTTAAACTTTTTAATACTTAATTTATTTTATACCTATTTATAGAGTCGTTTAATTATGTTTTTATATTATATTCGAAAAGGCAAGTACTCGGTTTGAAGAACTGGAAGAATTTATGAAATTTATTCCAAACTTTAATTATCAAACGTCGTACAATCTGTTCCATAGTAAAATGCAAACTTAACATATGCATATGAGAAAATGTGAAACATGCCGCTGGATACAATTTGCACACGGCTGTGGGTGGAAAATCACTTAATACAATGCAAACATTGGCGCGAACGGACGACTGTGTCTGTGTGTCTATGTCAGTAGATAACATTTGTCATTTTAATTAAATAAAATCACACAGATATGCATGATCAACTTTCTTCCGCGAGAAATTAAATTGTCTGAACATTGGATTTACTTCTAGGCAGATATTACGTATTCTCTGTCTGGTACGATCCTGGAACTCCTTTTACTCCCAGCATATTGGAGCATCGCCAATTCGATATAAGTCTAGAGCGTGGCTTACTAATTCCGCCACTCAGTTCTTCGTCTTGGTATGTCAGAGTTGTGCGCAAGATGGTTGCAAAAGCAACGACGCGTGCCGAGTTTTTTTGGACCTTTGTAGCGAAAACAAGGAAGAACTTTTGGGTGGGATTGTTACCGGCGATGAATTTTGGTTTAACGAAGGCTCGATGCAATGACACAATAAAGGACCGTCCTTGAAACGTCAAGGGGTCCTTTGAGGTTTCAAGGTGTCGGTCGGTAAAGCGGAGGCCACAGTTTTTTAGAATTCAGAATTCCTTTTAATTTATTACAAAGAATCGTTCCATAAATAGAGAATACAGCGCTGGAATAATTGGAAGGTTGGAAGGCGCTGTGTGGGAAAAGAGGGAAGGTGGTGCGATAACGCACGCGAGCGTGACACGGGTATGATTTTATCGGGGATTCCCGGAATTGTTGTGATATAGTTTCAAAGTAAAGTAAAGTAGCAGCCAGTGGGTGCTCACTGCTGGGCGAAGGCCTCCTTCTCAAAACTAGTATCAGAGAGGGTTTAGGAGCCGGGAAGGGCCCGCCACGCTGCTCCAGTGCGGGTTGGCGGGCTTCACATGTCCTCGAAATAATATTTTGATTATTTCTCAGACATGCAGGTTTCCTCACGATGTTTTCCTTCACCGTCGAGCACGTGGTAAATACAGCACTTAAAATTGTTAAAAACAGTTTTAGTGGTGCCGGCACCGGGGGTCGAACCCAGGTCACTCGCGCTCAACGAAACTAAAGTGAGAGCCCTGACCACTAGGCTACCACGGCTCAACGCGAGGCATGTTTTACTTAAGATCAACATTGTTTCCTAGGTGGTGAAGTCGGGCACGCAGGGCGCGAGTGCATTATGCCGTGTGGTGCTACCAGATGGCGCTACCTCGGTAGTGGGCGTGGAAGACGGCGCGCCGGTGAGGAGGCTGGTCGACAGGCTGTTGCAGCGGCGTAACCTGCCGGTGCTCGCTTACGACGTGCTCCTTCGCGATGAACAGGTGAGCGATTTGTCATATGCATGTGTTTGTTTGTTTTTTTTTTATTATTATATCGGATCGCGTAGGGCATAATCTTGTAGGTCATGGATTCCCAAACTATTTTGGGCAAGAAATCTCTTTTTACAAATTGAACTGATACCTCAGACTCCCATAGCGAAATTGCTTTTAAATCCTACCTCTACTTTTTTTTCCTATTGATACACAATAATCAGTAACCCTATTGATACAAAATACCAAAATAATTTACTCATCAGGGGCCATACTAGTTTCCTCTTGCCAACTTTTTATAATATGCATTAGGCATTCTTACATTTCACTGTTGACACTGGCGCTTTAAGTTCCCCAGATATTTTATATAAGTTCGTATAGCTTTGGTTGGCGTAGATTGCCGTTTCGGGTTTTTTTCTTCTCTGACTTCATTGGATTTGTTGCTCTTGTTTGTTCTGTTAAATGAGAGTTATAATAGAAAAGTATTAATGTAATGATGGGGTTGTCATATTCATCAACCAGGACCTTTCTGATTTCCTGGTAGATTTTCCTTAATGTTTGACTGTTGTCAGTGTTTCCATTTCTTTTATAGTTTTATTCCTATGTAAACTAAAAAGTTAAAGTAGCAGCCTGTAAGTGCCCACTGTTGGGCAAAGGCCTTCTTCTCAAATACCTGAGAGGGTGTAGGAGCCGGATATGGCCCTCCACGCTGCTCCATTGCCGGTTGGCGGGCTTCACATATCCTCGAAATAATATTTTTTATTATTTCTCAGATGGTTTCCTCATGATGTTTTTCCTTCACCGCCTAGCAGGTGGTAAATACAGCACTTAAAATTGCTATTAGCAGTTTTAGTGGTGCCAGGACCGGGGATCGAACCCAGGTCACCTAAATACTTTCCAAGTCTTCATGCAGATCGTATTGTACTGACTGATTCTTTCACATTCGTCTCTCCACCGTTTTCTTCGTTAAATTTTTATCTAATATATTGAATACAACCTCTGTCGATGTGTTTTCCGTACTGTTCCATGTATCACTTATATCCTCTTGAATTTCCAGTTTTTCAAATCTGTTCTTTACCTTTAACTGATTTTTTTTATTTCTTTCGTTTTCAAACTTTCTTTATTAATCTTATCTATATCTCTAGTGGGTTTTCTCTTATCTATTCAAATCTATACAATGGTGCTTTTACAATCCAGCGTTACCTACTATCACAATCGGCTCCATTGTAAGTTCTCTCATCTGCCACTGCGTTTTAATCTCTATTATTCCTGGTCTATCTATCATTGATTTATACAGCGATAGATTTACTTATGGGGAAACATGGTATTTTGTCTATCTATCCGAATATGCCGAACCTAAACTCTACAAACTAGTGATAGGGGCAGGCATCTCCAATGTGAGGGGCCAATGGATCAACAACTGGTGCAATCACAGGTCAAAGGCAGGTTTTACGTTAGGAAACGATGGCTGATTTTACCACGTTTTCATTAACTCGCTTTCTTATCTATCTGGTCTGTTCGGTGCAATTTTTCGATTTTAAATTAATTTCCCGATGAGTTAGAGACTTCAAATTTGAAACAGCTCAGAGTTGAATGAAAAAGCACTATTGACAAGCTTTCTTGTCTGTCTGTCGGTTTTGGTCCGTTTTAAAAACGAGAAATATATTTTTTTTAAATATGTAATGTAATATGTATTATACGTCAATAAAGTGTTCGACTCTGTCGTCGATAGGGGGCGTGGAGAGCGATAGACGCCGGCGCGCCGTCGTCTGCGCTGGCGGGGCGCGAGGCGCGCGTGGAGCGGCGCGTCGTGCTGCGCCTGGCGCTGGGCACGCGCGTGCTGGCCGTGCGCTGCCGGGCCGCGCGCCCACTGCGCCATGTGCTGCGGCCCGTGCTGTTGCGACACGCGCCCGCCGCGCGCGCCGTGCTGCGCGCCGGCCGCGCCGTGCACCCCGACACGCCCGTGCACGTACGTACGCACTTGCACAATCTTGCATACACATCACTCACGTACAAACTCGTAGACAACAAGACTCGTAAACAAACACGTACTCTATCGTACCCCCGCGGACACACACACGTCCGTACACAAACGTTGTCACATGAACGTAGACGGGCACTCGTATACACGCACGAATACTCGCTCGTGTATTCGTCCCGGCGTGCGCTCGCTGCGCCCCGCGCCTCGGGTCGAGCTGCGCCCCGCGCCTCTGGTCGAGCTGCGCCCCGCGCCTCTGGTCGAGCTGCGCCCCGCGCCTCGGGTCGAGCTGCGTACACACACACGCGCACAATTGTTCTCAAACCGCGTCTGTCGGGACAACATTTGTGCATCGTACATGTTGAACGAACTAAAAAGAGGAGTTATTTGTTCAACGTTATTGTTCAACGAACTGTCAAATATTGTTATCCATAATGCATGGAATATATGCATTATGGTACCGCCAGCGGAGGTGCTCATTATAGTGTAAGAATTTAGATACACTTTGGAAGAAGCATTGTTCGACTATGCGATGTCGCAGGAGCCTCCATGTTCGACGGGCGCGTCCTCAATGTTGCGCCAGTCTGACTGGCTGACACGAGCTCCGCACCCTCAGGAGACTTCACCGACATGCGTCATTCGGTTCGCAGGAGTTGGACGGAGCGCTCTTGGAGATCGTGGAGGTGTGCGACGGCGCGGAGGCGGTCGAGGTCCGCGAGCGCGACGACGACGCGGACTCGCTCTCGGACCTCGCGGTCAGGCTGCAAGACGACGGCGAACAACTAGTGAGTGTTTGATGTTCGCTAATCCACTGTGTCCCAATGTCAGTTCCACAGCAACGCTTATATTCTAAAGCCTATATGATTTTGAATAAGGCCGTGCACGGAGTCAAATAAAGTATATAAAAAACATCCTCTGAATATGCAAAACATAAAAAACTGTGATGTTTTTAAATTTTTTCCTTAACAGAGCGTATCGAGTCGAAGCCGCAGCGAATGCGGGGGGGCTGCGGGGGGCGCGGCCAGCGCGAGTAGTACCAGCAGCAGCAGCAATGTCAGCGGCACGGGGAGCAACGGGAGCGGCAACTGTACGGGGGTGGCGGGGGTCGAGGCGGGGCGGGTGCGCGCGGCGCTGCGGCCGGGTCCGCCGCTGCACCACCATCCGCCCGGTGAGTGCGTCTAAATATAGATAACGAAGTTCGTTGTATCGTTGTATTATAGCTTTATTTAATAAATAGCTTCTGAAGTGATATGGGCTATATTCGTTCCTTCCTTATGATTCAAGAAGAGAAGAAGCATTACGCACAAATGAACATTTTATTACATTTAATTACGCACAAATGAACAATAAATGGGAACGTCTCTATGTCGTTCGTCTAATAACACACAATACACCATTAAGAGTTCTCTTGGGATAAAATTTGTGACTACCTCGGGTGAATCCGCAGGCAGCTGCTAGTACACTAGTAATATATAAAATAATTGGTGATGTCGCCACACGCGGCATCACGCACCACGCGCTTTAGCCTCGCTTTATAAAAAAAACCAGTTGCACTCACCAATCAATACACCTTCAAAAATATAATGGAATGTATTATTATTTCAGAATTCCTCGAAAATCTCCGCGAAAAGCAGCGCCAGCGACAGAACCCGCGGACCCCGCCGCCGCTCCCGCCCAAACCAGCGCAGCGCTCCGCACCCACCGTTGTATGATGCAGCGACGGGTTCACGGAACTAACCACCTTATCGCTATAAGCATAAGGTCCATTGACTGAGTGTCGCTCAACAACAATGACGCTTTTCAAATTCAACTCAGCGTATGCGAAGTGCGAGTGTTAAGTGAAAAAGTAACTTAAGACGTGTCATAGTGCTATGGTGATGTGGGATTAAACGTTAAGCATCAAGACAACGTTTAATGTGGCGGCTTATATTACAAAATGAGCTTTATGCGGATGGTGTAAAGTTTATTGTTGCATGTACTATAAGTAAGCGACAAGGACTTTTAGAAAATGGTAGAAACACAAATGTGGATTAATTAGTGCAGATGCGTTCAAACTAAACTGGATTTTATGCTGTTGTGTTACGATATAAATAGCGAAAGCACTGAACGGATACCTTAAATTGTATAAATTCTCATATCACTAGTTTTGTAGTCTATTCATTATTATGAATCGTTGTAAACAGTTGAGTGATATTGTGGCCTATAAGGAGATCGTTTTTCTCATCTCTTTTTAATATAAAGTTACGTACCTACAGTCGGAAATGTTTGTCCTGGAGTGCAGAGTCACAACGCTGTAAATCTCGAATAGTTCTACCTGTTTGAAGTAATTTTTTTTTAATAAATATGTCATATGATCACAGAAAAAACATCACTTGTAGTCATAGATTTATTATGTATTGACGTATAGATTGGCATTGCAGTGATTATTGAGACCAAAAACTTAATACAGCAGTGTGCGTGTAATGTACAGTAATGTATGTAAAGTAGGTTAGTGCTGCACCGTGCAAACGCTCAACTGCATAATCGATTATCGACTGGCACTGAATGCAACGACGGGCATTTCGCCTGATCGGGTTGAAGATGTATATTGAATGGCGAATATTAGAGAGAACTCCAAACAAACTATAAAATAGAATTATATTGTATACTGTATTGTAAAATAATTTTTTTTTGGTGTTTTCATATTCATCTAATAATAAACATTTCTATTATTAGCTTATTAAAAATAATAATAGAAACATATTATTAAATGTGTATTTATTCATCGAAACAGAATTCATATCGAACATATTACAGAGTTTATATTATTCTATAAGAATATTTGCAGAGCTTGTACTTTATGTGTCCACTGTTAGGTATAAAATTATAAGTCTAATGAGTAGTCTAGACGACATCAAAAAGATTTGAAACGTAATAAAAAGTAAAAAATTTCTTTAATGAGTAATGGCTGCATGTAAATAAAAGTTCTTTGCACGGGCCCCTGCCCGTATAAAATATCGATAAGATATCACCAACAGTGTCTATCTCTACTAAGTAAATTTTAACCTCGGAAATAGCAGAAATTCATGTGTTTATTATTAATTTTAATTTCTCTTGCATTGCCAATCTATCAGTTACATGTATGCATGTACCATATGCCCAGCCATTATCATTTTTAGATGTCTGTTGCCAATTTGATACCGGATAATAGAGAACATTGAATCATGCAAAGATGTACTTTGTCTTGTCTTTACAACATATTGCACGAATTGTTAACGATCGATGAATAACAGAAATCGAGAAAAAGCACAAATTCAGTTGAATGTTCTTCATTCAGCCAGGGGCGTTCTGTTCTATATGATAATATGGTATGCTTAATGTTTTACAATGCCTATGTAATATTTGTATAAGAGCATTCGATTCTGTAAGTTATTTGTTATATTTCCAATCTATTAGATCATTTAAATCTCAGTTTTCCATTTAGATTTTTTTAACAAATTAGTGTTAAGGTAAGATCTGTGTTAATGTAATTTAAGTGTAAATCGCGACAGACGGTAATAACGTAATTTACAATAGATATTATATCTTACATGAGTATTTTTGTATTTTGTAGATACAGTATTTGTGAAAATTATAGAGAGTTTTCTATTCATGCATTTATATATGTGAAGCTATAATTAGAATACCTAAATAACAAGGACAAGTGTCATTTTATTTCGAAAATTGTGAAAACGTTATCATTTCCTTAGCAATTGAAAATGAACACTAACTAAAGCATTTGAAGTTAATTGCTAATGTAAATTAAATATTATTTCTTAGTATTCTAATTTAATTTATTGTAATTAAGATATGAAGAAAAAAATGAAGAGTTTAAGCTCCGAGAGCTAGTATTGCAATAAAATAGTGTAATATTTATACTTGTTTTATTTGCAATTTTATTTTGTTATGAAACAAAAACCACATGGTAGTAATGTGGCGGTAGCGTTAGACAATCTGCCACCAATCTCATTCCAAGTCGTCGTCGCCATCAATCACCAGGGGTTGTCGCAGTGCAACCCGGCAACTAGCAGCTCTGTAGCTGCTGCTCTTTATGGTTCTGGCATATTTTGAGATAGTTATGACTCCATCTGTCGGGCGCAATGTTCGATTGATTTTTCCCTAAGTCGACTTATAACAACCATGGGGAAGTAAGGTGGCGGCAAAAAAATATCTTTACTTACATATAAAGTTGACAAACAATGCACCGTACCAGTGGTCACCGATGTGGGTCACACACAGCAGCAACATCACACTTCACATCGAGGAATCAAGACGTTGGGGTTTGTGGCCTGAACTAGGATAGAATTGCTAGAAATTGACGTTTCAGGTTCGCGGAGCTCAGGTCTGTGCCGCCAGTCCCTAAGCACGTACACTGTAAGCCCTCTCTAGCATTGTTGCGTCCAACAGGATCCATGGTGATTAAGACCTGTACCTCATTATAGAAAAGCAAATAAATTATTGAGTATAGAAATAAATAAAACCAAAAAAACTTTCAAACTAATTTAATTACTCTAAACTCATTTATCAGCTATCGCCGGCACTTCTTCCGACGCCTTCTCCGCTTCAAGTAGAACAGGCGAAGGTTCTGGGTCTGGCATCAGCCTGGTGAGCTTCGAGGGCTCCTTAGGCGGGGCCCAATCGGGGATGATCTTGTCGTGGACGCGCCAGGTGCCGTACAAGTTGGCGAGGTGCTTCTCGAACACGATATACTCGAGTACGTCTTTGGCGAGGATCTCGCTCCCGTGCAGCAGGCGCCCGAAGCGATCGTACACCGCGAGCTGCTGGCGCGTGTGGAACCTCACTGTCACCTGCATAAATGACATTATTCATAAAGGCCGTATGAACTAATAGCGCCTGGAAGATAGGCAGGTACAACCGTTTACCCAAAAGTGGTACGGTCAGCAGTCTAGATATTTTTAGCCATTTCAACCCACACCACCAAAGTTTATTTGGGACAACACGGTAGGTGGTGAACCTGTCGCTGTCTCGGTGCGCCAGGCTAAGGAAACAAATAAATGTTTAGATTATTCATCATAATTGTGATTTTAATATGATCAATGTCTTGACGATTTTTTTTTAATTATTCATATAGTATTATGGACTTATTTTATTAATAGTAACTTCATATTATACATCAGAAAATTTGTTTGTTTGTCGCTCAATTACACTCTAATGGCTGAATGGATTGAAATGAAATAATCTCAATCAAAAGTTCCATTAGAAGAAAATTTGTAACCCAGCGGGCTACAAAATGAAATTGATTAGGAAAGTTTTGAATAGAACCCAGTAGAACGGAGTTTTATTGCTTATGACTGTGTACAAGTTGGTGGAAAATACATGAATAGTATCAAAATAGTTTACCCATAATGGGCATGCAATTGTAAACAATGTATAAAGTACAAACAAGCGATAATCTGTAAAACCTGATCTCCTGCGAATGCAAACAAACAACTAGTAGATTCCAGAGCGAAGTCGGGCGGCAGAGGACCGAACGTGAATCTTCCAGAGTCATCAGAGATCATCAACCCAGGACAGATGTGCCGATTACACTTCCCAGCGTTAAATCCTCGCAGGACACCAGCGTGAAGTAGAGCCATCTGGTGCTTCTGCGTTTCTTTCGCTGTGTGAGGGAACCGAAGGCCCACACCTCCTCCCTCAAATCCCCTCTCCCCATCGTTCCTCCCATCTCCTCTGGTGCTGCAGATTTAGGTGGTGACATAGGCAATGGTAATAACTTACCATCAGGTGAGCCGCTTGCTTATTTGCCCCCTTCACCATAGAAAAACAAAAAGGCATTATCCAGCAATTAAACTCTGTGACGCATGAGTGGAGAAATATTTTTTTGTTTTTTGCTATTTAATGTTTGTTGCTATTACAACAGCAAATGTTTTTCGACTGAAGTGGTTGTGTCATTTAAAATAATGGATTTCCGCAAAGTAATTCTTTTCAGCACTTCGTGTGACAAAGACGACGCTCGACGAAGAAAATGTGTAATCTCTCGGCTCAGATATGTACTCACCTGCCCGAATATGTTCTCCTTGCTCACGACGTCCGTGCAGCGCGCGTGCACGACCCGCGGCGGCTCCAGCGACTCGAGGAACTTCCATTGGATGGTCTTCAGCCGCGCGTTGTGCCTGAACTCAGGGTACGCCTTCTCCGTCACATACAGCCGCAGTGATTTCTTATCGTCATTGGCGAGACTCTCGTGCGCTTTGATATAAATTTCTTGTGCTTGCCTGCAGAAGTCACTGGTTTTGAAGTCTTCATCGAAAGATTTGATTTTGCGTACCGCCATCATTGACTTCGATTTCTTCTCCAGTAACTGTACAGTTTGTTTGGCGCGCGCGGTCGAGACAATGGAGGCTTTGCCGTCGCCCTCTGGTGGTACGTAAGGCTCGAATACGCCGCCTTAAAGTTCAAATATTATGCGCTTTTAATAATGTTTCTTAAATAAAATAGAAAATGAATGTAAAACTTAAAACTTATATGTTTGTCCTAACAAAAGCTTTAAGCTAATTTAATTATTTTACGCACTATATTGAAAATCTTTGATAAAGCATTGACAGGTCAGGTGTTAGTATCATCATCATCATCATCATTTCAGCCTATCAGAAGTCCACTGTTGAACATAGGACTCCCCCAAAGATTGCCACGAAGCTCGGTCCGGAGCCACCTGCATCCATCGACTTCCCGCAACACTGCGCAGGTCGTCACTCCATCTTGTGGGGGGTCGTCCTATGGTGTTAGTATAAATGCAATAAATCAGTAGAATATCAGTACAAGTGTCAGTGTTCCTTCGTGTACCAAAATCTACTTCGAAATATCTTTATTCATCAACGTCATCATCATAAGATCACTGTTCAACAAATTCACTTATTCTGTGAAATAAGTGACCAAACCCTCTCATTAGTCATACTGTTCATCTCTTTTAACCCGAGTGAGGGCACCGGGACTGTACTCACAAGTCTGCCTGCACAGTATGTTCAGTCCCAGCAACCTTCTTTTCGAGGTGGTAAACTGCTTCTCTGCCTAGGAGTTACCACCTTATTATTCATTTATGCTGCAAAGCAGTATTGTTACCACATTTGTGTTGCAGTTTGAAAGAAGAGAGGCTCGTACAATTACAGGTCATGAGTCATTCTATCCAGCCCTGTATGTAGGACGTCTATGACTGGGGTGATGCACATGTAACATTCTTCAATTGAAGTTGTTTTCAGGTGCCTGTGGTTACAAACAAGTTAACCATCAAGTGAACTGTCACCTTGTCTGTAACCCCTTCAATAAGAAAAGAAAAGACTGCACGGCACATGTACTTAGAGGGGCCAGTGAGAAGGAAGTTGCACATGTGGGGGTTTACAATTTGTCAGATCTAAAATATCAAACAGTGCAACATGTGGAGGTGTCTGAAACTGTGTTCAATAATCCATTTGCCGAGCTTGGCAGTTACAATTTTTCCGATGCAGGCTGACATTCACCAGAGAACTGGCTATAGACTGATAAGATAGGTAAAACAAAGCCAGCAGCATAGACTAACCTAACAAATTTAGATACTGCTGCTGCTACCCCACCACAAAAACCTGAGTCAATCAATGAAAATTGTTGGACTGGTATCTGTCTATCTGTTTTGTATGATTGCAGTAAATAAAGTAAAAATATAATTTATCTTATTAATCCATAAAATTTAAGCAAGAACTATTTATACAGTTAATTATTTTGGCACTGGATGACAAACTATACATTAATAAATGGTATGCTTTATCTAGTAGATTCTATGAAAAGCTCTAGCTGTGGTTATTTGTCAGTTCAAACAAATAGAAAAGAATAAAAAGCTGTAAAAAGATACAGGCTGCTAGTTTTAAGTGCTCACTGCAATTAAATACTCCAGTGCAGGTTGGCAGACTTCTTTTTTTTTTTTGAGGCAATCCAACTGCGCTTTACATAATAATTAATATACTACACTTCTTCAAAAATAAATAAGGCCAAATACGGAGTACACAAATATATCAAAATTTTATAACAGTAATATTGTGCTCAACTTGGAACTTCTGGTTTGTGTTTGGGTTTGTAGGTGGGTGTATGTGGGTATGTAGATGGGTGTGCGTGGGTATGTAGGTGGGTGTATGTGGGTATGTTGTTAGGTGTGTGTGGGTGTATGAATGGGTGTGTGTATGGGTAGGTGGTTCACAAAATATCAAAGTAATATTATTAATTATTTCTCAGACATGCAGATTTCCTTACATCATTTCCCTTCCCTGCTGACCACAGTACTTAAAATTGCTATTAATAATTTTAGGGGTGGGTGGGGTTTACAATTTGTCAGATCTAAAATATCAAACAGTGCAACATGTGGAGGTGTCTGAAACTGTGTTCAATAATCCATTTGCCGAGCTTGGCAGTTACAATTTTTCCGATGCAGGCTGACATTCACCAGAGAACTGGCTATAGACTGATAAGATAGGTAAAACAAAACCAGCAGCATAGACTAACCTGACAAATTTATATACTGCTGCTGCTACCCCACCACAAAAACCTGAGTCAATCAATGAAAATTGTTGGACTGGTATCTGTCTATCTGTTTTGTATGATTGCAGTAAATAAAGTAAAAATATAATTTATCTTATTAATCCATAAAATTTAAGCAAGAACTATTTATACAGTTAATTATTTTGGCACTGGATGACAAACTATACATTAATAAATGGTATGCTTTATCTAGTAGATTCTATGAAAAGCTCTAGCTGTGGTTATTTGTCAGTTCAAACAAATAGAAAAGAATAAAATGTAAGCTGTAAAAAGATACAGGCTGCTAGTTTTAAGTGCTCACTGCAATTAAATACTCCAGTGCAGGTTGGCAGACTTCTTTTTTTTTTTTGAGGCAATCCAACTGCGCTTTACATAATAATTAATATACTACACTTCTTCAAAAATAAATAAGGCCAAATACGGAGTACACAAATATATCAAAATTTTATAACAGTAATATTGTGCTCAACTTGGAACTTCTGGTTTGTGTTTGGGTTTGTAGGTGGGTGTATGTGGGTATGTAGATGGGTGTGCGTGGGTATGTAGGTGGGTGTATGTGGGTATGTTGTTAGGTGTGTGTGGGTGTATGAATGGGTGTGTGTATGGGTAGGTGGTTCACAAAATATCAAAGTAATATTATTAATTATTTCTCAGACATGCAGATTTCCTTACATCATTTCCCTTCCCTGCTGACCACAGTACTTAAAATTGCTATTAATAATTTTAGGGGTGCTTGTGCCGGAGGTCGAACTCAGGTCACTCGTGCTCTATGAAACTAAAACTAGCACCCTGACCACTAGGCTACCACAGCAAATGTTATGATGGGCTGGTTTCTGCAACTCCACAAGTGTGTGCGTATTTTGCATTAGAGCAAGTGTTAATAAAGGTAAGTGTTATTTAACTACTAACAAATTTTCAAAATTCTATTTTATACAAAACTGCTCATTCGCATAGTGGGAGTGGTTCTAATAGAAGTGTCACGATAGATTATTCAGAAAAAAGGATTGCACGAAAGGAGCCGGCCCATTCAAGCAGCAGCAAAAGCCGCCGCTGGGCTCTACCACGCTTAATATAACAAGATAATTTAAATATACTAACTAAAATAAAGATTGAACCGCCTCAACCAATACTACTTGATTGCATGATAAAATTATAATATTGAAGCAAAAAAAGTTTACTATTCAGAATAAAATAAAATTATTTAAAATATGTGTGTACATTTCTTTAAGATGTGTGGGTTTGAGAATACTAAAAGAACCCGGGTATATTAATGAAATTTGTGTGTAATAAAGAAAGACAAAAACTAACCTGTTGCTGAAATAGAGAATGGACGCTCCATCCATGGTCTAGGAGGTAACATTCCTCTTTCCTTCATTTTTTGTCTTATTTTCTCTGGACTCAATCTATCCGATTCTTCATCGGTTTTAGGCAAATCAATTTTTAAATATTTAGCAGCTCTTTCCTTTTTATACTTTGGATTAAAATGCTTTGTGGTTGTAGTGCGACATGGTTGTAGTAACAATGTTGCAGGAGCAAGACGAAAAGAATACAACTGAAAAACATAAATATATGTTTAAAACTCATTATTATTGTTAATTTACATCTCAAAATTAAATTACTAACCTTAAACAAAACGGAATTTGCCATATCTTTGAGTATACACTGTCTAGTCTTTCATTTATAACTTTTGATATTAAATCTACTTCATAATATAAAATTCTAAAGAAATTAAAAATCAATTTGTCTTTAATTATACAAATAGAATCAAAGGAATTTATTGATGAAAGAAGAAATAGGATGAAGCCGCTGTCAATGTCAATCAAATTCAGTGTTGGCAACCTGGAAGGTGGCGCTGATCGTATCAGGGGCGAAAGCTAATCGTATCTGACGAAAAATTGTCGTAAGTGTTCAAATAATATAAAAGGCATTACTTATTAATAAATTTCATATTATCACGAACTACCAACAAGAGATGCTCGATAATTTCGGTGTAATCGGCCAATCCAGATAGAGGAAAACATCGAAAATATTGACACTGTGTCATTGTTGAGAAGCCCATACAATCTATACTTTGATTATGTTTAGCAAAAAAAATCCTAATATTACCGAAATTTTTGACAGTTTGGTAAATCCATATACTTCTCTTTTCTCGATCTCTCATCGGGATTTCCCAAAATAAAAAATGGACTATAAGGGAGTAAGGGAGTAAAACAGCTTTTAGCTTTCCAAAAAGATTTGTTATATATTACCATATACTGCACCGGTATTAATTGATTCGAATTTTATAAAACCTTTTATACTAAATTACGATGCGAAAACAGCCATTCCTCACAAGGAGAAATCGCTTGTGATCAACTCATTTCCTTTTCATCCAGAATACGGCACAACTGAAAAGAAAAAGGTATGACCAATTGTTTTTGGTTGCAAATATTTCAGACCTTACCTGCTTGGTCGTAGATTTAGGGTAGTTACGGTCACCGGCCATTAATATGGCTTTTCAACCACACCAGTAGAATATGATGGGAAAACTAACTCTCGGTTAAGCTCTGCTGCTGCACTCTCTCATTATCCAGTAAATCCAATTAACACTCATTCCTCTATTCCCATGGCTAGCAATTTAAAAATAAATATTATAATCCTAATTTATAGACGCCTTAGTATCCAATCTATCCACAAACTGTCTCAGTAACATTACCATTATTCCTGACGACTACATTCAAATAACATAATTGTAATGACTTACATTTAGATCACGGTAATACTCATCGTAAAGCCATACGTGAAAGTTAAAATACTGCAAATGACTCCTTTCAAAGCTTAAAAAATTTATTCTTAGATGGCGAAGATTAGGTGACTTCGTAATCTAGGATGTTGAGCGAATTTACCGAATTTATTAAATTCTTTATAATCTCCCAGTAATTATAATACCGTGATAGTTTAACAATTCAATAATCAATCAATGATCAATCAAACAATAATTATACCTATATCGTTACTTACCAGAATGCATTCCTTTCCTTCACGATATACTTAACAATATGCCTAACACCTCGACACATAATCTACGCAACATTATTTTAAATACGATATCAGACATCGATAAAACTTACTATCTTCTTTTCTAAGGTTCATAATTTAGATGATTGTTTATATAATGCTGTTTATAAATCTATGTTTTTGTTGAATTATAAATCTGTGTCTCTCAGTGTGTGAGAAACACTGTCCATTACTGCGAATATGTTAAATTAGCGAGACTTTGTAGCGAAAGTAGTCATAGTTAAAATCTTACATTTGAATTCATTCATTCAAAATGTTTATAAGTGTTACTATGCCTTTTTGTGTACCAAAAAGTACATAGCAACTAATAAAAATAAAAGAGGATTGATTCTTAACTAATTAAAAGAACTTAATCAATCGATACATCGATTAAATTATTTGGAGAGTATGAACGTCTCTACGCGTTAAATTGTAAATAAGATTGATGTGCAAATGCAAACCATAGATTATAGAATATCTAAGACTGTAAACGAATCGTGCATATTTTCATATAACCGCCAAAAAATTTACGGGCATTATAATATCATTTTATTTTATTTATCGAGGAGACTTTACCAAAAATTAATAATTTAGGATTTATTAATCGAGTTCCTAAACACATCATATTTATTAAAAAATAAAAATGTTTATGGTGTTTTGTTTTTCTGCCATTTTTAGTCATATAGTTTCCTTTCAACTAATAATTTTTAAATAAAGTAGTACAAAATTCATCAAATTATTGTGATATTTTTTTAAAAATTGTGCTTAAATTTAAGTAAAAGCTTAACTTGTTACAACAAGAAATAATATATTTTTATAGAAAGTGTCGAATGATCTTATTTTTGTAGCTTTGTTTGTAATAAGTTATCATTAAATATTTACTTTCCGTCATTATTTTAGGTAGACCTATTACCAAAATACTCTGTAGCTAATTTTAAATCATTTGTAGACGAAAAGAAATAAATTTTCAATATCAGAACAGAATATTTAAATCGATATTCGTGACCTCAAATACCGGATATCCGTTGACTCCATCGTTGTCTCTAGTTCTCGAGGGAATAGAGATCGTTGCAGCGTTTCTTTCTTTTCTGAACAGGCGCAGTCGGAGAGAACTCGCAAAAGGAGTAAAAGGCTCCTACGTAACCTGTCACTACGTGAGTATTAGTGCACACACTAGATAATTAGCTGTAGTGTATTGAATTCTGTGTTATATTAAAATCACGCGGCACACCAGTACTTGCTGAGTCATAGAACTTAAAGTTTATTAAGGTAAAATTCTATTGGTTTCTTTGTAGTCCCTCAATTACATTGTATTTGCTCTAACAGGCAGTCGCCATGAGTCTTGAGGTAGACATTTTTAAAACGTGCTGGACGCCTATCGTGTCGAAGGCCCAGGCGGCCGATGACCCCTACTATGACGTCTAACGGGTCCTCGGCCTACCTTTCCCCAAGTGTACGTTGATCCTAATGCCACGTGTGTTTGATTTCAGCAATATATTGTATGAGTCAGAAGGTAGAAAAACCAGTATTATCGGGTCAACGGATCAAGACCAGAAAGAGAGGTGAGTAGCATTATTTAATATAATAAGAACTTATTATCAGTTTATTTATATAACTTTCTTCGTATTAAATTTTCAAACTAACCTCCATCTCAAGTGGCTTAGATGCAGGTTACTTTATTATCTTAATTAAATTAAATACTTCTTAATTTTATTTAGAAATACTTGTCACTATAAACTTACTTTTTTAAGATTTAGTTGTCTCCTACCTTGATATTTGTAATTGAAAAATATGTACTTTCAACTAATTCCTCAACATTACAAATGTAGGTCTTCAGTGCCAGTATAATGTTTATCTTATAAATGTATCATACTTTCAACAATGGAATATCTATTGTCACATCATGATTTTTATGTTATTTGTTGCAGTAATGAATGCTAAGTACCAAGATTTAAACCCAATAAAGGTTGTTAACTATTTAATACCTCTCAATGATTACTTTTAGTATTATAATGTAACTGAATTCAAATCAAATCATCAACACAAATGAGCACAAATGAGCCTAAACACCTAAATACAAGAGGTTGTTGTGGGCCATAGACATATGTGAACGAGGTTTCGAAATATAGAGGTGTTTCACACTTTGGGACCAAGATGGAATGGCTAATTAGCATTAAAGTCTGCTTGTATAAAGCTTTTCTGACCATCAAAATCCTGCACTGGTATGTAAAGACAAGACTTTCTCAGAAAAGAACTTACAAAAAACTGGGTATTTTTTTTAGCATTAAATGGATCTCCAGGTCAATCATTTATCATATGAAACTGCAGCTTTATGCTTCTGTTTTATGCTGGTATTCTGTGAATGTGGTCTTTACCCAGTTACTTCATGATATAGCAGCATTTGCTCTCATGTGTTTAAAAACACTTGACTTGGAATGTTTAAACACTTAACAATTTTTTAACTAAATTAAATCATCTAAGTATTTTACACATAAATGAATTAAACACCTACACAATTGTCATGGAGAGTCACATTCCAATAAAATCATTTAAGTATCTTGAATAAACATCATCAATGTTAGGATGATATGTCATAAACCAGTTTCCCAAAATACTAGTTTGACATATCACCAAATTGTAAAAAAAAAAGTGTACATAAATAGTTTCTCCATAAATGTTTGTAGTTTCATAGTCAAAATGGCTACAAAAGTAAAACTTGTTATTCTGGGATATTCTTAAAAAAAATAGATAAATGCCGTTGAGGACTTTTTTTAAAACTTTCCCGAGATCTACAACTAAGTAGTACAGGGACTTTTAATAAATAGGCATAAATGCAAGCAGTGCTCATCTGATGATAAGTAGTTAGTTGTTAGTCAGTACATCTGCAACCCTGGGGGAACTACAGATGAGTGGCCGACTTTTAAGTACTTTGATAGCTTCTGTGCTTTATTATTCTCTAATTCTATAGACTAAATGTGAATGTATTATAGTTGAAAAAATCTCCCCATGAATGGTTTTTAATTATTGTGAAAACTGCATGAAATCCAATTGGAAGTAAAAAGCAGAATAAACAGACAAACACAATGGGTGTCCTTGTTTTATACTATTTACAGATTGTTGTAAGGTTTTGAAAAGTGGCATATATGACTATATCATTGAAATAAGGATGAGAATAGAAGGAACCGACTGTGAGCAACTATTAATTAATCCATATTTAACCATAATATTACTTGTCCACTGCTGGACATGGATATCTCAGACTTTGAGAGCTTTTGCCATGATCGGTTTGCGTACTGTGGGCAATGACAATTCCAGTACCAGAGGCCTCACCTTGCATGTTTACCACTATCAATATTATAAGGAAAATGTAATTTATTAGACTGGTTTAAAACCGGCTTGAAACATTATGCATAAACTAGTCCATAAATTCACTACTCTATTACTGTGGTCAGAAATTATTGCTTGTCTGATTGGGAATGTATCTCGTTATTACAGTTGTTATTCTGGGCTGGTGACAACTTCGGTTTATTAATTTAAAACGAACAATTTGCCGTTTGAATCCCTCTTCCTCTCCCCCACTCCCCATTTCTTCCCGTGGATGCCTGTTCCCTACGCCATTGCGAATCCTCGAAAACTGCAACGGCTACCAAAAGTCGACGGGATAACCATTTGTAAAAATACCAGACCTATAATAAACAGATCGATGACAGGCAGTAGTGTATAAGGTGCAAGGTGGCTGGTACGGTACTCGGATACCAGATTCGCTTGCCGTGCGAGAAGATTATTTTAGAAAAGCCTATGTCCTGCTGTTTGGACGGAACTGTTTACGTGCTCTGAAGGAAGGTAAGGAAGAAAACAATTTCATCAATCAAGCCATGATGCCATATACAAATATATAAAAACAAATGCAGTTCTCAATTAGTCTTAACTAAAATAACAACAAGCAAATTACTTCATTTTAACTGTGCAATATTTGCCTATTATATACAAAGCAACAGCCAAGAAATGTCCCACAGCTGGGTGGTAAAGGTAAAGGCTTCGCAACCAACATGCAGCACAATACTCTTATAGGATATCGCATGACCTCGAAATATTTTTTATTATTTTTCAGACATGTAGGTTTTCTCATGACGATGACAGACTTGCAACTCCCGGTCACTCGGGCGTTTTGAAGTTTAACCGACCGCATTAAAATAAGCCGCCACGCTCTAGGGCTTATTTATGAAGCTTTAAGGTTGTCTTAACTAAACTTCTAATTGTGATATATTTTTTTTTAATATTATCAAACGTAACACTTATTAAGGAAAGCATTTTAGTAACAAAGGTGTGAGAATTAAAATTTAATTTAGTCCGTTTCATACGAAAATATTTTGGAATATCATACAGGGAATTCACTTGTCTCATAAAATCTGCTGCTACGGGTAAAATGTGCTTGAATATTTAGCGGGGTTTGTCCAGGATTCATCGCCTATGCATTTGAATTGAACAGCGCCGGGGGCGGTCGCTGCTTGTATCTGGAAATAGTTGTTATTTAAAGTTTGATATATTGTTTAGCAGTTATCATGAAGTTATTGACATATCCACTGGCATAGTTTAAAAACATTTTACAACTATTACTTATTCGGGACTAGTTGAAGCTAGATAATTTTGAATCTACATTATAAATATGAAACAAAAATGTTTGGTTTGCTTCATGTTTTAGTATAAATAGGTTTAAGGTAGTTGGTATTGCCGTGTCCACCTAAGCTCGCCTCTAATAAAACATACCCCTCACACAATATGAGGCGTATGTTTTATTAGAATAGGCCTGACTCACTGTCTGAAAAGACTATTTATTGTGAACGAGTGTTCACGCGTTAAAAGTAGTATAAGAAACTTTACCAACTTACCAGAACTTAAGTAGGTAAATGATCCCATACACAAACTGAACTAAATTAATAAACTGGAAATGTCCTTGTGTACGGGAACCCTATATTACAGGCACTATGATTGTAGTAACACCGACACAAAATCGTTAAAAGATGTGGTTTATGAAAATCCTTATTACCCATGGCCTACGTAAATAACATTTTATAGTTTCAAGGTCTTTTCTTTTTGTATTACTCGTTATCAGCGTGGCAAACTAGGAAGTCTCTTCTCCGACCTCCAATGTCGCAACGACGCCATTTTATCAGTCGATTTGCACCTCGTACGCCATTGTTATCGCTAACAAAGATACGCGTTCCCGCCAAATTGGAATTGTTTGTGAAATAATTGTCCGGAAATCACGTTCGATAACATAAACAAAACCCATTCGCAATATTTTTATTCCGAGGTGAAATATAATTAATATTTTTTGCAAATAAAATTGCGTTTGTGCATTGCTAAACGATTTTAATTATAACATTTAATCGAAAGTAGCCATTAATTATAATAAATATTTTTTAGTATTTGAAAAGAAGTATTAAAAAACAGTCGTCCACTTCTCTCTGTGTATTTTCTTCATTATTGTCATTAAAGGAGGTCAATGTCGTAGTTGCTACGCTTGGCATGCGGATTGGCAAACGCAGTAGGATATTACTCTGGCGAATGCTACACCAATCTGATTTATTTCTTCCGGTTCGTGTGTTCCTACCAAGGTGTGATAATGCCTTTACGCAAAACTGTTGCCTTTTCAACAGACTTCAAAAAAGGAGGAGGTTATCGAATCCGTTTTTATTTTAAGTTATTTTTAAAAGGCTATACGTTACGTGGTCCCGTTGTAATTTCTATAAAATAATCCGGGTGGGTGAAAAAAATTGGTTTTCTAAAACTTGTTAATAACAGATTATCAGTGGGGAGCTACTATTTCATCCTGCACGGGTGGTGTCTTTTAAACCAATGCGCGTTCGCTTTTCGGAAAGATGCAACTACATAACCCACGTTTAGGCCATGATCTAAATGTTTATCACGTCTCCACGACCCAAAAAACTTATATCAATGTCTGAAGATATTCGGCTATACGCTATCAAAGTCGCGAGTTTATTCTGTAGAGGTGTGGTTTGACAGCACAATGTTCGAGATTACAGAGAACAACATCAACACAAAATGATAATTTCTATTTATTCTAGCAATGGCTTGATTCTTTCAAGATTTTTTAAAATTATTGTTCTTAATTCCGTCACCTCTTTATGATAACGTGAATGTCACTACAAATTTATCTTTATCTTTCGAAGTACTTGTGTCTTAGAAAACAAAAAAAAACTGTGTTAGAAAATCACAAACAATTTTAACTATAGTTTTCGATGTACGGCGTTGTTATTTTAAAAATCAATGGCGTTTACTTTTAGGAACCACTTTGAATATGTTGAATTATTGCAAGATAAATCTACATGTTTACATTTAATTAGAATTATTATACTACACCTATTCATGTCTAGAACCTTCTAGTATTGACGAAGATAATTTTTATTTTTGTCATGTACTTACCTACATAAGGTACAAGCATTTTCCTTTTATTTTAAACAAGGCCGTTGGTGCTAATTGATGAACATTTATCACCCGTTTGCCGTCACGTATAAGGTTGCGTTCACACTGCAAAGAAAGTGGTTGCCATTTTCATAACACGGTAGTAACTAAAACAATGGGCCACACATGGCTCTTGCAGAACTGACATCCGATGGGAAGAAATATTTTCGAGTGGCAAGTTCTGTAGTTCGCGTACTCGGGATAAGCTGTAACTATGACGATGTGACATAACAGAGAGTACCACCTACATCAATTTGTAAACTAAGATTTATGTCGATTTCCTGACCCAAATATAACGTCTTATCTTTTAATTTAATAAAAATGTGGGTGGGCGTGTACATAGATTGCGATAGAAAATAGGTTTCTGGTTTATATTATTGATAAATAATTATTTCTGTTCCGCTCGCCAGGCGACTAAAGAAAACCTAAGTTTGAGGTTAACCTTAATTTGTGACTATTGTATTATGTATAATTAGTTTAATGTTAAGCAATCAATTCGCTAAAATGTCTCGCTTCAGTGCGTCTTCAGCTTTATGAGCTCAATTCACAACCCATAATTGATATGGAGACTACTCGTGACCTTTAATGGGCCACATGCCACATTGATCTGTTGAACAGATGGGAGAAGATTCTGTTTTACGTACAACAACGTACTAAAATAATCGTTGTTTGCGCGCGGACGGTTTATTTCACGTTCCGATGTTATTCAGTTTTGTGTGCGTGAATAAATGCTGGGTCACACTGGGGTTGACGTAAAGCGTGGGTCGCTCGACGTCACTATTGCATCGAACTATATATATATTGCATACACCATATTGATTTTCAGCATGGTCTCGTTTGTTTGTGATGCTATTTCGAATCGGCAATCGAATGACAATCGCTATATTAATTGCCTTTCGACTAATGTAATTTTTATATCTGAACAAACTGTGTTCTACTTTTGTTACATCAATTTCATTCAAATGTAGAATATATATATATATATATGTATTGGTGTATCTGAACCTCCTAGTTTTAGAGTATTTCAGGAACTTAAAATTATAAAGACTATAACGTAATTTAAATAACTAATTACAAGTTCTTAAGGTTAATTAATAACTAATTCAGAAGGCTTATGTGTGATTATCATACACATTTGACTAAGCAGTAGACTCCTGACCTCTCTATTCTCTTACCAGTTTTTTTTTAAACTATTTTCAACTTTAGGAATTTTAACTATTTCTCCTGCGTCGCGTATCCAGTTTACATACATAAATTGCACATGGAGAAACACTCCAATAAGCAGTTTTGGTCTCCAACCAGCAGTTCAACTACTGTTGTGTCGCTTTGAAAGGTATAAGTAGACAGCCAGTATAATCACGAGCTTTGCAATAATGACGAGTTCATTAAAGTATATTTGTTATTACTCCCTCCACCGTCCCTCGAAGTAGGTTTGACTTTGGTGTACCACATACTAAGTCATCCAATGCCCCGCAGATGAGAAAGAGAAGTACGACCCGAACGGGTTCCGCGACGCGCTCGTGCAGGGGTTGGAGCGCGCCGGCGGCGACCTGGAGGCGGCCTACAAGTTCCTAGATGCTGCCGGCTCCAAGCTTGACTACCGCCGCTATGGGGAGGTCATCTTCGACGTCCTTATTGCCGGCGGCCTTCTACGTAAGTACTCTAAAGTTTCTCACCAACAGCATCGCCGAAGATTTTTTGAGATTTTATTGCTGCAGATGTGATGGACTTTGTTTAATAATTCGACCAAGGCCAAGTTTTTTTTTGCCCCTTAGTAACACATTAAGAATATGACTAATTTTAGTCCATAAATATGAAATCATCGGGTCCTATAGCATAGCTATATTTGTATATATATATATATATTTATATATATACATATAATATGTGTATATGATCTCAATCGGTCAAGCTGTTCATATTACATGATGACTAATATGTAGCCAGAATTTTTATTAATTTCAAAAATAATTTATGAATTATAGAGACTGTTATATTATGATAAGAAATATTTTAAATGAACCTTCACAATTTGTTGGGTTATTATTGGTCTTAAGAGACTAAGACTATGCCTTGAATAATGCATTGGCTGGTTACCCACAGATGGCCATCTCGAAAAATATCAGACCTAAATTAAAGAAGCGTCTAAGGTGCGCGGTGTCTAGTACTGCGGTACTCCCCGTCCGCTTGCCGAGCGTGACCATTATGGAAAATCCGCCTTATAGGAGAAATGTCCGACCGTGGACTATTTAGAGACATGTAAGGTTAGGGTATGTATATTATGATTTCATAAATGTTTATTACATGATGATAAAACTGGCTAGAGTCCTGAATACATATGTGGACAACCTTTTCGTTCGTTCACTATCATATCTGATTATATACTCCGGCCCAAATTACCATCCCTCGAGCTGGCAGAAACTTCAACTTGACCTCTGCTTACAGTCCCCGGCGGCTCGGTGTCGATGGACGGCGAGAGCCCCAAGACCAACACGTGCATCTTCTCCGCTAATGAGGATATGGAGACCATGCGCAACTTCGAACAGGTATTACTAGTTATTGTTTATCTAGATCTATCTAATAAAAGTTACAATACAAGACTATTAAATTTCTTAATAATATGAAATGCCTTTTATGGACTATCCAATGGATTTTAATGTAACCTCCTCCATTATCAATGACAAATGATGCCTATAACAATGCTCAGGACACTTGTCCTGGAGCAGATGATGATCATCAGATGCATTTGTTGTTCTGTATATTCAATACTGCATCTGACCCTACCTGTCCTTTTTGTATAATTGTTACAATTGCTTTGGCATGGAGAAGTTATATGCCCAGCAAATACAGGTTTCACTATTATTGTAATACATGATGAATACAAGATATAAAATGACACATTGAGAGACAAGATAATTTTTTAAACTTCCCTATTGCTCTGGTGTGTCTGTGCCTAGTGACCTAATATATGCTTATGATAATTGTGTGTTGGGAGTTTAAGCTGTTAATGAATATGAGTTGAAAGTTGGAAGTCTGCTTGCCCTTCAAAAACTACTTGAAATTGTGTTGTGAATTTTCTAAATGATGAAATACATGGCTAGAGTCCTGAAACATCGTGTTGAGGACACTATTTCTCGTTCGTATATCTCTGATCACATTTACACTTGAGCCCCTGAGATCATCAGAAAACTGTTTTTGCTGATATTATCAATATGCTTCCAGGTGTTTGTCAAGCTTATGCGTCGGTACAAGTATTTGGAAAAAATGTTTGAAGAGGAAATGAAAAAGGTGAGAAATTAACTTATACATTGATATGGGGAGCAGTGCAACCACAATGTTTCCGTATCTTCGGAAGTATGTTCACAGTGGAATTTACAAGTTAAGTTTGCAGACTTAATCGTAATATGTAGCCCTGATAGAAACGAACGATCAGCTGTTAACATTGACGTTTATTTCCAGGTCCTGGTTTACTTGAAAGGCTTTGATCCACCGCAACGTATCAAGCTGGCCCGTATGACTGCACTTTGGATAGGTACTAATATTTAGGATAACTTTTATAGCTGCTTATTACTTAATGAATTAAATCATTTAATATATCAGACTCGTTATCCAAACTAGTTTTGTCTCTCGGTAACTGGATGATGGTAACATTTAATACAATTTTATTCAGCGGCGGCTTTTGCAGCTGCTCGAACAGGCCGGCTCGAGCGGAGTAGTACCACGGCCTCGGCCAGAATACCGCGTGAAGTAGGTGGATATCCTTGTGATTCTGCTTTTCGTTCGGTGAGTGAGGTAACCTGAGGCCCACTCTTCTCTCCCCCAATCCCCCCTCCCGTCCCCTAAATATCCTTAAAGGGCGGTAACACCTGCAGCCTATCTTGTTGGAGACGTACGTGGGCGACGGTAATCACTAAACATCAGGTCGGCCGCTTGTCCGTTTGCCCTCTTTCTCATAAAGAAAGTTATTTTTCTTCTCCATTTATTGAAAATTCTAACAATCGCCGCCGAACAAAGCTCCGTTAGTACACAAGTCCACTGCTGAACAAAGGAGAGGTCCAAGAAAGCGGGAAATATTGTCAGTGCCTTGGGTTTGGTAAATTCGGATGGGTGATACGCTATCGTGTCACCAAAGGCAAGCAGGGTGCACAAGGTGCATGTGAGTTAGCCAATCTGCCAGTTTACTTTTAGTGAATCTCGAGAGATCTCCTAGGGAACTACAATGAAATTTTAACGGTCTGACCAGGCAACGGCTGCGTGCCGCCATCGGTGCTGCTGGTGCTGGTGAACGAGCACCTGCTGAAGGACAACCTGGCGCTGGACTTCGTGCTGGAGGTGTTCGCCACCGTCAAGCAGGAGCGCGGCGTCACCTCGCTCGTCACCGCACTTAAGAAGGGACAGCTCGAGGGCAGGTACTGCAGACCAATTGTTCATCACACCTTCTAACATCATCAACCTGCTGCGATTGTCTTATTAAGTATAGTTTTGTTCTGTTCTTCCACAAACAAGAAGATACGTTAACATTTGTTTTAATGTAATTTAGGCTTTTTAAAGCGCTTCTTATGAATGTCATAATCTACACCAGTTCGCAAAACGAGACATCTGAGAAGCTTTGGGGGGTTTTTCCATTGCCTAGTTACTTATCTCTACTTACCTTATTTAAAATTCTCCAAAATAATTATGACTGCGAATGTGGTATGTTTTAATAATTAAACTTAAACTACGTCGTATCTTCTCGTCGAGTATACCGCAAAGCCTCAAGACGAAAGTATACAACCAGTGCGTGTTGCCAGTGATGACATACGGATCCGAGACTTGGTCCTTCACTGCAGGGCGTATGAGGAAGCTCAAAGTTGCTCAGCGCGCTATGGAAAGGGCTATGCTCGGTGTTTCTCTGCGTGATAAGTCTGCAACGATGATATCCGCAGCAGAACTAAGGTAACCGACATAGCCGTAAAGATCAGCAAGCTGAAGTGGCAATGGGCCGGCCCCGTAGCTCGCAGAACTGACAACCGCTGGGGAAAAAAGGTTCTCGAGTGGCAGCCACGTACAGGCAGACGCTGTGTAGGACGACCCCCCCCCCCCCCACACACACAAGATGGAGTGACGACCTGCGCTGTGTTGCGGGAAGCCGATGGATGCAGGTGGCTCAGGACCGAGCTTCGTGGCAATCTTTGGGGGAGGCCTATGTTCAGCCGTGGATTTCTGATACGCTGAAATGATGATGATGATGATGAATGGTCAAATAAGTATTAAAATTATTTTTCAGCTATTTCCTCTCATATCTGCATTGATCATTACTATACAACACTCACTCTACCCTTGTTGTACTAAGTACCGTCATCTCCAATCAATATACGTTCTTGACATATTCGGTGCTCTAGGCCAGGGCTTTTAAATTTATGTTTTATTAACACGGTTTTTTATATTAAATATTTCTTATTTTGTGCAACATTTTATTGTTTCTAATCAATTCTATAAACACTTAAGTATGACACTTTAGTGTACATGCTGTGTTCGTATGATTTAAAAAATCTTTCAATTAGGTATGATTCTGTTACATATTTATTGATGTTGTTTGTATGTTTTCTGTTATGTCCAGTTTCGGTTCAGTCCAAGAAATATCATGTTGCGTAGATTAAAAATATTATCCTTGATTAATGGCAACATTTCAACTCGAAACCTATTATTTGTCTTTATGTAATTAATTAGTAGATTGGATAAAAGAATACATAGAATAAAAAGTACACCCATATGTGGAGGCAGCTTACGCATTTCTATTTAGGACGAATCAGGAAGCGGAGCCAAATGGGGGCTGATTTGCTCCCAAAGTAAATTTATGTGACCTAAGTAACAGATAGACAAATAATTTACATTTACAATTACTTCGATTATTCCCGGCAAAAAGGAATAAACTATTAGTATTGAATCCCCAGGACTTTAAAGTAGTGATTGCATATGTTATTGTATCGCAATAAAATCTTGGGGTAGAGCAATGCATCATGTACTGGCATGTCGCAATTTTGCGACGGTGTCATAAATGCTGCAACATTGCTACGTTGTCGTGTTTTAAAAATTTCTTTAGATTTTGATAACTCTACGCGTGATCTAGTTGAAGATGGCGTCTTAAAAGTTGGACTACTATGCATGGAAGATCAGTTGATACTCACACCACCATTTATCACCCCGCCTTACCCCCTTACATTGAATGCTATTTGCCTTAGCCTTACCTTAACAGCCTTTAAACAGTCCCCTGCAGAACCAGAGGTCTGTCCTATAAGCGGCAAGCATATCGATGGACGATTTTAGTACTAGACACCTTGGACGTTGATGACAGTCATCGGGCTGTGTTTGTTTGGTATTTTTCGAGCTGGTTATCCCGCTGTCTGTCGGTAGGCTTAACATTTGTCACGGCTTTTCCCACAGTCTCCTCTCACGACAAACACGAGAAGAAAAGGGGAGATTCTAATGCCGACACCACAAATTTTTACAAACACTATTTGTTGTACTATTACTTACAACCTTTTAACAGTGTTGGTAGTTTTAAATGACTCCATCATAGTCATCATCTCTGGTTCCCATTCTTTATGAATGCTGTAGATAGTTATTGAAGGAGTTGAGTAAATATCGATGCGGTCGATTGCAGACTGCTGGAGTTCCTGCCGCTGAACCGGCGCAGCGAGGAGGTGCTGGCAACGTCCTTCGCTTCGCGCGGCCTGGCCGAGCTGCTGCGGCTGCACCGCGCGCAGGCCTCGCAGGTGCGCACGCACCCACATACCGGCACTAGAGAAGCTGCATCCTATCACTAGTGACTATGGTCGCTTGTGTATTGTTACGAAAGGACGCCGGACCTGACGACTGGCCGAGCTTTTGGGTCCTTAGTATAGAGAGCTCGTATAATTAAAGGGTGTGTGAGGCGTCTTTGTGACAATGCATCTGTAACTCTCTTCAATAGTGAAGTGGTTTGCAAGTGTCCATGTGCTGCGCAGAAGCCATCCCATCCCCATCAGGTGGATTGTTAGCACGTTTGTCATTCCACATTTATAAAATAAGATTTGCAATGTCTGCCTTTGGCAAGCCATTATTTTTCATATTTACTCAAGATTACACCAATGATTAGTTTTAGAGTCTGGTTCTGTATCTGAACAGAGCTGTAGGTTGTTGCCGCGCTTGTCAAAACGTCAGTAGGAGCAAAAAGATTTCTCACATAAGTTTGGCATCGACACTCTGAGTATAATTCGTATCAGTGTGACATTGCGGTTTGGTGCAGAATAAAAATAAAACATTGACAAATCTCTATTGTTCTGGCTAGCAATTTTTATGAAAAAGTGAAAATATATCATATGCAGCTGTGCTTTATTCCTCCAGAACAATGAAGGAAAGTGTAAAATATCCAGAGTTTTATCATTGCACAAATTTGTTAAACAAATCTTTAACAACGTTTTTAGCGTCTTTTAATTCGAAATTTTAATAATTCTTTAAAGACTTACACATTATCGGTATGCTTGTCTTTCTAATATATTATTTACATATAAACAAAATTTACATATATTTGCAGCCCTTAATCATTTGTGCAAGGGTTCTGTAGTAAACCCCGTAGGGAATCCTGTGTCTCTAATGCTAAATTTGGCCCTTCCTCCGATCCTATCATATATTAGCGTTATATTAGATCCTGGAAGTTCAAGACTAGTAAATGATTCTTGTGTTTGCGCGCATACACACTCGCGACGCTCTCCTGCGCAGTTGTCAACTGATTTAACAGGACAGTTGAATCCTTGAAGGCAGTAACGGTATTCGGCGTTGGCAGTTCGTCATTAATCACAACCCCATCCCCGCAGGAGGCGCGGCGAGAGCTGACGGCGGCGCTGCTGGACGAGCTGGCGGACGAGAAGCCGGTGCGCGACCTCATACAGGAGCTGCGCGACATGGCGCTCAAGCACGCCATACCCGACCACGAGGTCGTCGCCATCGTACGTACTGCCTCCGACTTCACTTCTTTTGTAAACTAAGAAAGAAATATTTATTAGGGATAACAGACAATATCATAATAACTTTCTTTTTATGTTACTCTTTCTCTATATAGGTCTATTGCATGAAAAAACTTTTCATGAAGCAGCCTACAATCGGTGGCCTGCATTACATATAGGCAAAAAGGCAGGGCCGATCCTAGTAAATATCTTAAAAAAGAGCATGCCATGAATATAAGATTTGATTTTCACCACACAAGTTTCCTTACGATATTTTCATTCACTTCCGAGCATGTGGTAAACACAGCACTCAAAATTGCTATTTACAATTTTATTGGTGCCGGCACCGGAAACGAACCCAGGTCACTCGCGTTCTATGAAGCTAAAGTGAGCGCCCACTAGGAGGCTTCCTCGACTCTATATTACACAAATTACTTATCCAGAAATTAAAATAAATACCATATTTTTTAGAAAATAGTTCAGAGATAGAAATAGTTCATTTATTTCAAGTTTGCAATACTAATATTTTTTTAGATGTTGCACTTATATATACATATTCAAATGATGAAACTTGATGACGAGTCGTGAGAGATGTGGCAAGACTTTACTTGTTGGAATCGGTTGAGTCTTTCATCCGCTCTAAGCTTGTACAGTTCCAGTCGCATCTCCATGTCGATATGGCAATCTGATCTTTATAATACCCTCTTTACCAACATAGAGTTTACAAAGAAATATTCTAACTCGCTTAAATTCTTCAGATCTGGCAGTGCGTCATGTCTCGTGGCGAATGGAATAAGAAGGAGGAACTGTTGGCTGAGCAAGCGGCGAAACACTTGCGTAATTACACCCCCCTTTTGGCCGCCTTCGCGCAGTCGGCCAAGGCCGAGATTGCGTTATTGTCTAAGGTAAGAAACTATGATATTTGACTTATATCTAAGGTTTGGTAAAGTTAAGATTTGTTGAGGTCCCTTCAAGATCAAAACATTAACATTGTTACTGCTTGACGAATTACAAAAAAATATTCAATGGTTATATTAGCTATGTTATTTATCCTGGTTTTATAATTACACTATTTTGTATATGGCACACAATTAGAGCCAGTATGAGTTGTACGCTTGTGCTGGTGTCGAAGTGTGCAATAGTGACTCTTGGCTCGTCCGCGGACTCTGCCCATGCAACTGTCTGCTTCACTGGCTCTGATACAAATTATTAAAATGGAGGTAAATCTGTCTTAAATGAAGTTGTGTGAGTTGTTTGCTCTTGGTAGTGTATTCTATTATATATATTTAATAAAAATATATTATTGAACTATTATTTACGGATGTTGTCGCGTTTAATTTTGTTTTTACGAGACGTCGAGTTTCATTTCAAAAGTCTACACATTTCGTTCGTGTTGGCTTAAATACAAGAAATCAAATAATATTAGTGAAATAAAAATATATATATCCATATTGTTTCAGTAGCTTAGTATTACAATAAAGAAATTAAAACTTAGTCTAGATACATTTTCTAACCGGCTTTGCAAATTACTACTGTCTATCATGTATGTATGGATGGGAAAAGTTAGGGAATACTTCACTGCTAATTCTTAAACCACTCTAATCACGCCTAAATTGTTAACAACTTGGTAATTGAACTTGACCTGCAGCACATATCCTGGGTTCTGGACAATTTTCATAAATTATTTCATTTTCTTTGCCCAGGTACAAGAATACTGTTATGAGAACATGAGTTTTATGAAAGCGTTCAGCAAACTGGTGCTGATGCTGTACAAGACCAATGTGCTCTCGGAGGAGGTGATCCTCAAGTGGTACCGCGAGCCCAACTCCAGCAAGGGCAAGGTTATGTTCCTCGACCAAATGAAAAAGTTTGTCGAGTGGCTCCAGAGTGCTGAAGAGGGTGAGTTAACAAATAATAATATTAAGCTCTCACATTTCCCCCGTATCAAAAAACTTATTTTGGGACAATGTGGACAGGTGACGAACCCTGTCGCCCGGTCTTTGTATCCTGGTAAACAATTCAATTTGCTCATAAATTTAAAATACTCTTCGCCCTCCCCATCGGAAATTAAACTCTAGTCTCCTGATTCGGAGGTAGATGATCCCCTAACCACTTGGCCTATCCTGCTATTTTAATAATCGGACAATTTAATTTTAATTCAGTTTGTGAACAAGGAGCAATTCATTATTTAAAAATTAAAAAACCCGACTGCGAAAATTTATTTCCCCTCTCCTTTTGGATTCGCAGACGCTATATTCAGCAACATTTTAAGAATCAACTAGGGGAAATACTCTGAACGTCTTATGATTAGAAGGATAGCAAAGTAACCATTTGAAAACAGACTGTTGATGGGCATGGCACCAGTATCTATGGTCCGAGGTCTCTGGTACTACGATTGCCAATTCTCCTGGCCTTTGTAAATGGTTGATCTGAATATGCTCTAGTTTTATTAAGTTCTCTGTGGCACACGATTAGAGCCAGCCCGAGCACTGCGCTCGCGATGGTGTCGAAGTGTGCGACATTAAGTCGCGGCTCGTCCGCGGTCCTTGCCCCTGCGATCGACCGCTTCACTGGCCGCGATACATGGACATTGTTCAATTTTAACATAAGTCACTAAATCTTATTATTCGCCAATTATTTATTCATGATTTAAGTTTTCTGGCAGAGCTCGAGCACGCATGGCATTGTCTATGCAAGATCTACATATTATGGTACTTGGATGGTGCTGGAACGTTTTGAGCAGTCATGTCAACTGTGTAATGTTTAAACAATGAAATCATTTGCTAAAATGCACATAAAACAAAACATTTAAATATTATAGAGTAATTTCGCCTTGAACCTTCTTCCTAGTTTTTGGTTAAAAGAACGAAGAAGAATATGCTGTTTCTATCAACTATTACGAGCTGCCTTACCTAAATATGTTTCCAGCTGTTAAGGCATTTTACTAGTTACATTTCTAACTCGTTCTTATTTCCATTCCAGAGTCTGAGAGTGGTGAAGAGGAAGATTAGATTAAGAGCAGCGAGTGAGACTGAACCTATAGACATGCGCGCCGTCCCACACACAAGCACACTCACCGACACACATAAAATAATTCAGACAAACTCACACCGACCCACGGGCGGCGCCAGAATCATTACCCGCGAACGCGTAGAGAGTTGCATTTGAACTTGTTAACTGTTTTAGACAAACTCAATGTAAGCTTCCACCAAGTTAGTGAAATTCATAGAATAAACATAGCTAAAATAATTGTAATAAATCTATCCATACACACAAGGTGTTACCTGAGAAAAAAAAAACGTATATGTATATTTGCTCTTTTCATGAAATGTATTGTATTAGTTTCGGCTCTAGTGTTATAGATATCCTTAACCTAAATGACTAACTCTGAAAATGTGTGTATACTAATTTTAAGGTAAATGTGTGAAAAAAATTTGTCGTGATCGTGACTTGAATGTGCGCATGGGCGTGTGCCCATATAGACACATTGCGTCTAATTTGCTTGATTGATGTTACTTATCTAGGCGTTAAAATCGATCATCTAATCAAAAACAGGTTAAGATTATCAAAACTTATGATAGTATAAGCAGACCAAATTTCTGCATTGTGAAGTCTAACAAATGTGTTGCAACAATGTCAATTCCGTGAATTAATCTATAGAAGTGTATACGTGATGTTTTTTTTTAAGCATTGAACATCTTTCGTCTTACACTAACGGACGTTTTTTAAACGCTAAGGTAAGGTAAAGAAGTTTATATTGTAGCTATAAAAATGGTCTTCAATTTATTCGAGCCACCGCCAGACAGACTGACAGTACTAAATCATCCCATGTTTACTACTGCCACGATTAATTTATTCTCTAGAAGGCCAATGTTAGAAGATTGTGCAGTTCATAAGCGCAGCTCCCTACGCGGCACCGTCTGTCGTTCGCAAAAATAATTAATAATACGAATAATAAGTGAGTGCATAATGTAATAATTGTCTTATAATCATAATTGCTGAGGACGAGAGCGACGCGGCGCGGGATGTTTTCTACAACTGTATATTGTTCATTTCTAAAGTAACATGTTGATGAAATACAATATTTTTTATTCAATTTTTTTAGTAAAATCCAAATAAATGGTGGCAACACTTCTATTAGTTTTTTTTTATTGTGACACGTTATACCCCAGTCTTCTACTAACGAAAGCTTCAAACTTTTTAGTACTGTAAATTCACCACAAGCAGCTACGTCCCCGTGTGATTGTACTCGGGGGTGCTGTGACTGTTTGTAACTTGAGGAACCGACTAAGCAAAATGCCTGCTAAAATCTGTGATATCCTTATAGATGGTAGAATAACTATTAAAAATTGTCCGCCCTACAGAGTATAGTAAAATTAGGCCGACAACTGGCAGCTGGAGCAATGTTTCAAGTGCCATGGTGTTGCAAACAACTGGAGTATAATACCTAATTGTTTGTCACTGGTTATTGACGCGCCAGCTCTACGTGGCGATATCCCGAGAGTGTGTAGTATTCTGTGCTGGCGTTAAAGGGTTAAAATGGCACAACCAACAATGGCGCTTCTTGGTGTACTTTCGTAGGCCTGAAGACGATGGCTTAGGATTATCGCTACAGATCGATAGCGGAAGATCCTTCCGAATACACAGAACCCAAAACTCGAGATTAGTGTTGGAATACTGCTTCTCTCTAATGCAAAGATACATGGCGTACCGGGTTTTCTTGAAAGGCATTGACGGGAGATTGATCCAGCTATGGACTTACATCAGTCTTATTTGACAGCCATCCAGCACGATGTACCACATGCAAGTGAGCCTGTGCTTAAAAAGAGGGGAATATTACAGTATTGCTCTTAGCAACTAACTATGGACGATAAATTATAAGACTTCTCTTTGGTCGAAATCATACGTCTCAATATAGAGATTACTTATTATTGACGTGATGAAACGAGAAATTCTGTAATGACGTGTGAAGGGTTACAAGTTTATGCAACGGTTCGTAAGGCTGCTTATAGGCAAGCGTGCTTCATCTTTGATCGCATCATCGCTTAACAACGTCTGGCTAGAAAGCGGTCAAACATACGCATATTGATAACAAAAAAACTTAAATTATACTTATTTTCGCAGGCTTCATTACCAGTCGACAGCGTCACATTCAGTTCAAGACATATTCATCTCAATAGATGGCGTTAAGCAACATTATCAATTTGCTAGAAGTAGAGTTATTATTTAAATAACATTTGTGAAATAATTTCTATTAGTAGGAATTTAGTTCAATGTTTACTACTCTTGAATACAACATCTAATTAAGAAAAGTTGAAATATTGTAGAGGTATCAGGAGTAGTATTTAAGATGAGAGAGTGCTTTGATAGAGATGCGATTGTCTTACTAATTTCTGAAAGACTTTTCTGCAGCTGTGACAATAATAATAATTCTGTTAGTGAGGAGAAGCTTTTTATAGTCCTGTACGTAAATGCTCTCTTTTGATGCTTTTTATCTTACTTTCTTCTGTAGTTGTCCTAATTGCTGAAAGATGTCGCTGTAACAAGTAAAAACGTTTTGTGTAAATAGTCGTTCAGGTTTTTTAAAGCATCTTCAAACTTAGATCACAGATTAGAGCAATAATACCTAACAACCACGATTCATAAAATACGTATTCTGCCTAAATTAGACATTAGAATTTAACTAACAGTCCTCAAACATTCGCTGAACTGGATTCAATATTAGGTTAATAATTATTTTTTTAATATTTATAATTAGTAGTTAATATTTAGTAATAAATTAATAATTAATTATTATTTCGAGGATATGTAAAGCCCGGCAACGCGCACTGAACCAGTGAAGCGAGCTGTTCCCGGCTCCAAAATCCTCAGATATTTGAGGAGGCTTATGTTCAGCAGTGGGCAGTTACAGGCTGCTACTTTACTAAATAATAATAATAGTTTGTATGAAAACATGAAAACTAAAATAGTTTCCCAAACTGTCCGGTAAAAAATCGTATTTTCGATTTCATACAAATTATAAGTAACTAAACGCTCTCTTTAGTGAATGACAAATGAAAATTCTTCAACATAGAAAGATAATTTCGTTTTCGAAGGGAAAGGAGGCCGATTTCGACTGTCTTGAATAGCCATCCTCTGGAAAAAAGGTAGCGGCTAAATACTTACGCCACTGGCACACCTAGCATATACAGTTTTGGCGCCTTTACTATACCCATGGTACGATTGAAGTGGTGTAATTCTTTTAATTCGACATTCAGACGGAATTGGTAATTAATTTCTGAGGCTGAAAATATATTACTATCCAAAGTAAATAAATATTGAGGTCAAGGGTAAAACGCACCGCGAGACTACGCGTCGCGTAGGGAATGAGATCGGAGTCCTTGGGAAGTACAAAACAACGGAAAAAAACAGGATTACGACGTTGAAGCGACGGGCGAATACGACACGAGGCTGTCGAGGCCTGTTGTGTGCGGTATGCAAAAGTTCAGCTTTTAATTGCGATAAAATCGAGATAGTACAACAACAGAGATTTTTATTATCTGTGATTTTAATCTGTAAATTGTCAAATGCCGCCAATTTTTGACACATGCTAATGTCAGATCTGCAAGATATAATTTGTGTAAAAGTAAAGTATCCTAAATACAGCCTATAAATATCTCTGACGTGGTAAAAGATCTCTTTTCATTATATTTCTCTATTATTTCTCCGACATGCAGTTCTCCGCGGAGCTCGTGATAAATTCAGAGCTGAAAATGTCAATTTTTTGAATGGGAATTTAATCTAAGTTTCAGGCGTGCTGTACGTTATTTAAAGCGAGCGCGGTCCAGCGGCCAGCCTTACTCCCTAGAGCGGGTGAACGCAGTGTTCCACATTTCGAGGCTTAGACGCATCTTTCGGAATTGCCAATGATGGCCATTCCGCCGTGTCGAAAGCCGTGACGTTTTTTTGGCATTTCTCTTAGTCGATATTGATTTTAACGGCACTAACAGTCACTGATTCTTTTATGTCGTCACCCCATCGCCACAATAAATCATTACAATATAGCATAAAGCATTAAAAAACGATGCAGCATTGAGAATTTAAATTAAATTCTTACCCTTGCTTATTATAGATGAAGAAGAAGGATCAAAGAGAAATAAAATCAACATAATAATCAGAACAAATCGTAAAGGATTTTTTTCTACAATGCAATAGGACTACGTATGGGGACACAAAATACACGTGTATCCACACTTATTACTTTTTGATGAACCATTGTGAGTTTGCTAAACGGGTAAATGATTAGTCATGAGAACCACATCAGTGCCTTAGTGACCTTAATTGTATGATTACTATTATCATACTCACGCATTTTACCCACAGGGGTAGACAGAAACTACGTATTTACATTCGGCACGACTCGGATTAGCCAAAACTGGTTATACGCAGCGCAACCCACTTAAAAAGTATTTCTTAGCTTGAGATTACAAATGAACTAAGAGTCCACCGGATGCACATGGGCCTCTGCAAATAATTTTAATCGAAGGAGGTTACAGAAGCATTATCACCCCTAAGGACTAAGATGGAATGGACTAACGTTGTAAAGGTAAGAGAAGAGGGTTGGTACCTGGTGTGAAATGGTTGGAAATACTCAAGAGTTAGGACTGTAATAAACCGAGGTGCTGGTTGATTCATCAAACCAAAACACAATTTCCATAGCAGCCACTAGTATTTGATTAAATTAAAAATAAACAAACGAATGAATTTCGAATAGACGAGCACACCCAGTACCTGCCCAGACGACTCCTCTGCAGAGAAAGAGACTACCATCTAGATACGAGATCAATCAATGTATTAGAGCCAAGCAGTGGCTTTTGCTGCTGTTCGAATTGACCGGGTTGTTACCACGGCCTCTCAGAATACCGGCGTGAAGTAGAAGCATCTTGTGCATCTGCGTATCGTTTGGTGAGTGAGGTAACCGGAGGCCCACTCCCCCTCCACATCCTCCCTCCCATCTCCCGAATACCCTTAAAGGCCCGTAACGCACCTGCAGCATCTCTAGTGTTGCAGATGTACGTGGGCGATGGTAATCACTTACCATCTGGTGAACCGCTTGGTCGTTTCCCACCATTCCCATAAAAAGAAATGTAGGCCTTAATGTAGGTGTCTAGTGACCACAGAGGCTGAACTGAAAAGAACTGTATTCCATTGGCATAGGCTATAAAGTGTTTATTAGCTCCTTCTTTCAGAATGATAACACGGTACCATAATAACAAGCCGTTCATGTTACTTTTATTAGTAATTCTTTTTTGGATAAAATGTTATTTTAGTTTCTTTATTATAGTATTTTTTAGGATTTCTGCAACGCGTTTATAATTTGGCCAATTTTGACCAAATTACGTGGATTAAGCGTTGAATAGGTTCTCCTTTAAAATTAAGCTTTATAAAAAGTTGATCAGACGCCGCTGCCAGTCCGCCATTCAAATCCGTCGATGTGTACCGACCGACACTCGTACTGCACTCGATAACAATCTTTTTTCTATCCAGGTATCACTAACACGAAGACAAATTTTTATCCCGGCTCCCTATAGTTATAGTTAGGGTTACCATATGTAAATTCGCAATGAGAAAAGTGCTTTGATAGTTTTATGGTGTTTTCTCCTAATCATTGAAAAAAGTTATTTGGAAACCCTCTTTTTTATCTGTGAATTGGGATTTATATGTGCATCAATATTTGTATGCAGCCTGTGACTATATTTATTGCATTTTATATTTTTTGGCATCGGATTTACAAATGTCTGGCCGGTTCCCGAACGGGTGAGTAGTTCTGCACTGTCATCTAAATTGTAGCTGCACCTCTTTGAGATTCCTCTACCCAGGCCTTATAGAATCATGAACGTGAACATATTGTGCTATAGATACGAGTATAGTCAGTAATTTAGGTAATTCTATAATCCAAAATTGTAATTATTAATAATTCTCTTAAATTTTTCTCTTCTCTCCTTCTCTTAAATTCAAATATTTCTTTTAAATCTCCCTCATTAGATCATGCTTTGCAAAATAGAGAAAGAGACTGTCTCTTTCTGTTGTAACACACACACACAGAGAGAGAGGAGCATAAGGGCAATTTTGTGTCATTTTTTTTTTCAAAACAAATTTTACCTGCACGCTGTGTACCCTGCAGACATTGAAGAAACTTGCTACCTTGCTAGCTAACAGAACCTGGTCATCTAATGGTGGACAATAAACCGTACGAATTTAACGAATCGTACGAATGTACTCACATTAGAGCGAGGGTACCGGCGCTGCTCGCACCAACCCGTCTGTCAGGCGGCGTGAGTATTTCCCGTTTTCTTGCAGAGACATTTGTAGAACAGTGGACCTAGGTCCAGCGTACTATTTATTTGTTAAAAATTCCGATAAATGAAGAAAAAAAATGACCATTTATTTTAAGGGAAATGAGGCAAACGTTGTTGCTCACCTGATTAGCGACGCCCATGTGAGAAAAGAGCCTCACCAGAGAAGCTGTAGGCGCGTTTTTTCGTGGAGAGGTAGGGGTTGGGGGGATTTGGGCCTCCGGTAACCCCACGCACCGAACGTAACGCAGATGCACAAGATCTCTCTCGCCTGTACTTCACATCGGTATTCTGCGAGGCCGTGGAAGTACCCCGGTTAAGCAGCAACAAAAGCCGCCGCTGGGCTCTACCACGCAAACTATCTTACCTGTCTGTAACGCTAGTTAACTGTACAACCTCAGTTGTATTCAGGTTTTAAAGGTATAGGTAACCAGTATTATTACAGGTTGAGAGGCATTTCATCTTAGACGGTATGGCTGACGGCGCTACTGTAATTTTCTTCGATTGCAGTTGTTTGCAGGTGTCCAAGGGCTGTACCAACTTCTTACCATCAGATGGACAGGTAGCTCGTTAGTCACTCAAATGATAAAACCTCTATTAATTACAAAACAGTACCGTAAAAAAATTATAAACACTCGGGTAGAAATGCTGAAATATGGTAACCCTCGCACAGTTTTTTGCATTCAATTCATGAATAAAACCGCGCCGTATGTGTGCGTGCACTTGAGCGACGCAGGTGTGCGATTCTTTTCATCGCGATGTATGCGCTCCTCGGCGATTTCCTTGCGAACGCAGCTGGCAGCCACGAAATGTCGAGCGACGTAATGTTGTCAGATTGGACGGCACATTTCCAGTTTTATTAACTTCCATATCCAGAATATTATATAATATACAATGTTGTTATCCAGAATATTATATATAACACCTGCAAATAAATCGGATTGGACTGTACTAAAAGTGCTCATCCGATTTCGACTATGGTGATAACTGCCGAATATTGTCGGGCAGGATATATACCTGTGTATATACCCTGTCCGACAATATTCGGATATCCACTCACGCATCTTCGCATATCTGATATAACGCTTATGCGATAACATCGGAAAGGAAGGTAAGGTGCAGTTTTAGAAACACTGGACGCACCTCTACACAACAAAACATTAAAATTGTTAATTTGGGTGTTGAATAAACATATTTACAACTGGGATTCGAAACTCAGGACCCTATCAGATACACTAACCACTGTACCACGCGATCTTCAAATGTAAGTTTCTAACTGTGAATTGAATACAAAAACATTTCTGTTTTATTATTCAAAACAATTTTTTTTATTAACATATGGAATCATATTCTACTTATTAACATAATAATTTCCGCATTTACATTAAGATCAGGTGATTGAACACTACATATGACGGTTTAACTTTTGCAAGATGTATCCGGCAACCCAGACCAACAATTCAATACATCTTTGCCAATGAGTATAGGGTCATTTAAATACAGTTAATCGTTATAAATTTTGAAAAGCTTGTTACAACGTCACCTGACAGTGAAGCGACCTTGAAGCGGCGGTCCTACGCGGCCTTGGGCCCCCGAGGGGATCCAACAAAGCGCCGGGACAATGCGAAGCCGTTAAAACTAGTCCTGGCTGAATAGTCCGGAAACCGTCTCCCCTTGCTTATAATACAAATTATAATGCGATGCGAACTAGAGCGAATTCGCCATGTTGTTCAATGTTCAATGACTAAGCCTAGTTATGTTTATAATGCCTAGTTCATTATTTTTTTTGCCTTTTCAGCTATGTTATTGTTGTAAGGCTAAGGGAGTTAACATACACGCCTAGTTGCCTTGTCGTTCCGTTTGTAAGCACTAGCCAGATATGGTTGCGTATTAATAATTAGAATTGTCGGTCGGAAATGTTGTAGTATGTACGTAATTATTTTATTTACTTTTCTGTTTTCCATCTATACCTATTCGTTATGATCTCCCAGGGCAGGTCGCTCGTTTGAATCTTTAAATACGCGAGCAACGTGTCTTTGATTCGCTTCGATTTAAGTGCTGTTTTACCAGGATTTTAAGATGGTTGAGGGATGGGGAATACGCCATCTCTTTCTCTGATTGTCAACCTCACCTGCGCGTGGTGCGAGAACGAGGCTCCGGCGACCGCATGATTGTGGAGTATTCATCACAATATGCTGTACCGAAATCTTACAGACTAGCGGCACTGCACTCACCAGCCCGCAAGCCCAGCGTGGTGAGTACGGGCGAATCTTCCAACAAATGTGTTCAGGCTTTTGATGGCGCTTTCTCGGAGAGGCCTGTGTTCAGCGGTGGACTAGAATAGGCTGATGTAGTGATAGTAGTTGGCTTCATCATGTTATATCACGATGAACATTGCATGTCTTAGATTTGAAAAAAATCGTAGTCCCTGGCAGCGTCTAGTCACACTGCCTGCGAACCCTCTAAAACGGGAGAAGGTAGTAGGGCATTTGTACAGTTGCCAAACCGCGATTGGCAGTAAATTAACTACTCACCCCTTAATAATAAATCATCTAATGATCCAATCGAGCCATTTCGTAAAACTATATATATTCATATAATGCGCCATTTCCGTTTTCCATCTAGTGGAAAGAGACCAGGGTTAAAGACTTGGGATGTGATCTTCTTTGTCTTCATCGGCTTATGTCAGTTCACCGCTGAATAAAGACCTCTCCAACAACCCATCATACATTTCATGGAGTCGTTGATTCACTACATTGGTACAAGGGTTCCGTTTTTCCGTCGAAGCAATTTAAATGGGGTCTCTTAATACTTATATGTTTCTCATGGGTAATAACGTGAATATTATGTACATATAAATAATTGTGAACGAACTGCGAAAGGCATAAACCGGTAATTCCTGCTACGATCGGTGAAACCAGCATCAAACGAAACTATAAAATCGGACGTTCCGGTAATTTCGAAACAAATATAATACATGGAACAATCAGTTGTTACGGTATTTTTTTAATAAAATAAAAGCCAATTTATTGCCATAAAATCATTTTGGATGTTTCTCGGCTTTATTGGAATTCAGAAGTCGTATAATTTCACATGTCATTTTCAATCACCTACTTTCTTAATTCCCACGCTCGAGTGTTACTTATTCGCGATAATGTAAAAAAAACACACACGCACACATTTTAATAGTAAAACTAAGGTGTTTAAGGAGGAATATACGATAATTTATTCCAAATGCCAAATTAACTAACGAGGCTCCTGACGACCGACTTATGGCGGGAAATATACTGAACCCGAATACCATAGACTAATGACGGGGAGAAGCCTAAGAAGAAGAAAACGATATTAGAATCGAGGTCATAATTCTTCTTGCTTTTAAAAATCTTCTTCGCTTCTTCATCAACCAGGCAATAGTCCACTGCTGCACTCGGGACTCTGGTTTGCCATCTCCTGGCCGCCATGCGGATGAATAATTACCATGCCGGACAGGCGGGTTGGAGCAGTAATGGACGCCTTCCAAGCTATAGCTACTGTGTAATAAAAATCAAATTAAATAAATTAATTATTCGATTTATTTATTGATTTGTTTTATTAACTAGTGATACAGGAAGACGAACACCGCTCACGTATTTGTAGTTTTCAAAGAAATAAAAATTTTATTTAGATTGAGCCCGAACCCCGAGTTTCTATGGCTTTCTCTCGTACTAGCTATCTCGAGGAAATATGCATGTCAGAGACATAATAAAAGAAATCGGAGACATGTGAAGTTGACAATGCGAACTCGAGCAGCGCGACGGACTCTTCCCACCTCCATTAACCTCTCAAAAATGAGAGGATGCCTTCGTACAGCTATGGGACATTTATAGACTGCGATTTTACTTTTCTTTTTTTTTTATAAATACGGCTTGCGTTTGACCTCGATCTTGCCCGATGGAAGGCGAAGATAAGGCCTAGGATGGTACACGTTTGCCTAGAAGGTGTCTGTTCACTTTGGCCTTAAAGATATCCAGATTATAGTGTTTCTTACTAATAGAGTATATAATATACAATTGTAAATTATATAATACAATAATTAAGCAAAAATTACAAAAGTTCGCAGACTGCTGTTTTAAATATTTATTTAATTAGGGCTAATAGCTTTAACCCTTGATAAAATTCTATAAACATAAAATAAAGTACCTATAAATTTTATTTATGGCTACTTTATCCAATATCAATGCGGAATGTTACCCTCTGCAATTTGCAATAATATAAACATTTAATTTACAATAAAATACGATATCCTTTTGCGGCCATAAAAAAATTAAAAATTGTTTGTATAATTTTTTTTTCTTTATTACACACAACATTTGGTTTGTGGTTTGTCGAAAAATCTCCAGCTTCACACGACTTCGAAATATTTACGCTATTTTTGTGGTGAATTCGCCATTTAAAATAGGAATTGACAATTTTAGAAGTGCCAGTGGCGGCTTGTGCCGCTCGATCGGGGTATTCGAGCAGCAGCAAAAGACCACCACCTCGCAGAATACCTGCGTGAAGTGAAGACATCTTGTGCTTCTTCGTTTCGTTCGATGACTGTGTAACCGTCCATCTCCATCCCCTACCCAAATAACCTTAAAAAACGCAACGCACCTGCAGCTTTTCAGCTGTTGCAGATGTACGGGGACGTCGGTAATAACTTTCTATCAGGTGAGCCGATTGTTCGTTTGCCTCCTCGATTGTATGTCATAAAAACATGAGGGTCTTCCGGTTATTTTTGAGTCACAATGGAAATAACATCAATGATGATAGTCAATGTAACCCCGGTCTGGATAACGACCACGGCGACGGCTTCTCAATTGGCAGTTGTCAACTGCGCAGGTGATGTCATAGTGCCGTAAGACAACGCGCAAACGTTAAAGCGTCAAGAAGGGAGGAAGGGTCAGTCGCAGTGTCAGAGAAACGCGACGAAACACAAGATCACTAATCGACAATCAATATATATTTTTTTTTTGGTTTAAAGTAGGGGAAAGGTGCTCGCACCTACCCGTCACCGTCTCCGGTGACTGGTTATATCGGGATCAGCATTGAAGATGCCGGACCGACTAAAACCCTCCCACGGTAGATCTGCTGTTGGCCTAGTGGCCTTTACAGCTACATCGATAGAGACTCGCGAGCAGGAGGCCCGCAAGTTAATTATACAATTAATAAATTGTGTTGTGCACAATTCTTGGCTTCGCTGGGATTCGAAACTGGGATTGGGCCAGCGGTCGGGTGCGTCAATCATCAAGCCACGGGATCGTCAGCTATAACATTAGTTAAATGAGCGATATTACATTAATTTTCCGCCTTCTAGCACAACGGCCGCGCTCACTATTGTGTTGAATTGATTTTTAATCTGTTAGCTGCGGGGTGGGCCCCCTGCGTCCCGGGGGCGTGGCTTAGCGCGGCCCTGCACCCCCAGTGCGTACGTTGTTATTATTAACACGACAGTGCTCTCTCTTGCTTATTATGTCAAGGTTAAGGTTATTACGGTGTTTTATTTAACATGCATCGCTGTATTTGTTTTTCGCTGACAATAATAAAGCTTCACGTTGTCACAATTATAGCATTTTTGTAATGTAAAAAAGCGTTATAACTAGATTTGTGTTAATCATGAGCATGAAAATAGTCTTGCCGTGGCCTCCTCCAAGTAGGATTTGCCATAATCGTTGCGCTAGACTGGCAGATGGCTGATATCTCGTGCCTTCGTATTCTGTCACCGCGGTCGGTCTGTTAGGAGAGCTATAAATGTCCGCAAAACGGAAAGGTACGCTAAGTATTTTATTTAATTAAAAACGTTAGCACTGCCGAAGGATGTTCCACTGAGTCGTGGACACTGAAAATTTTATTAGCAGGTCACATATATACTTGTCCCGTGCTAGAATCAAACCCGTGACTCACAACCTAGGCAAGCGCTACGCCACCGCGCGAGCTCATTTGCCCACTGGATCGATTTTATGCAACGTCACAATTCTGGCTCACAAAATGCGAGCTTTGCTTAAAAATAAAGATCGTCGGGAGCTGGGCCTGTATTCAAGGGTAAATAATCCTGCGATTCATATCTACATGCCTGTAAAGCAGCTAGTGTATCATAGATTTTATGCATTTTTTGTCCCCTGTTCTTTTTCCCGCCATTTTCTACGGCGGTAGAGCCAAGCGACATCTTTTGCTGGGGTTCGGTACCAGGGCCTCGCAGAATACCGGGATGAAGTAGATGCATCTTGTGCTCCTGCGTTTTGTTCTGTGAGTGAAGTACCCGGAGGCCAACTCTTCCATCAGAGGAGCCTCGTTACGAAACGGTGGTAGGTTGTAAAAATTATAATTGATATTATATACGTTGTAATAACGAAATAACGATAGGGTGTCATTGAAAGTCAGTGCTACTCACTTAAGTTTGTACTCACGTTGGCACATTTCAGCAAATCCAGAGTGGCAAACCTTTTAAGTGTTGCACTTCTGAATAGGAAGGAAAAAAATTGTTATTTTAGAATCTCGTAAATATATTTTCTAACTGCGTATGCCTTTGTGTTTTTTATTGAGCCATTTATATAAACACTTTTATTTATTCTTTTATATTTATGCTACAATGTCTGTATTTGTGGTGCGTCTACGGAATTAAAGCAGAAATATGCTTTAATTCCGTCTTCTTCTTTAAATTTTTATATTTCTTTCGTTAAACAATTTTCATTTTTCACGTGGATGCAATAACTAATTGGCGCTTGCTGACACGTAGGTACTATTTACCTACGATCTTGTAAAAATAGCTAAAATCTCCTAAAAAAGTTTCCATTTGTATTACTATATTAATAGTGTACTGTTGTATATGTCAAACGCAGCGTGGGACCACAACCCACAAGATGGAGTGACGACCTGCGCAGTGTTGTGTTAAGTAGATGTATGCAGATGGCTCAGGACCGAGCTTTGTGGCAATCTTTGAGGGAGGTCTATGATCAGCAGTGGACTTGTCTTCTTAGAGTTGGAGTGGTAACGATACTAAAGGGGGTATGTGCCTCTGAATCAGGAGACCGAACAGTTCGAACGCACGGAGTGCACGTAAACCAATGAGTTATTGAAAAAAATATGTGCGAATTTTCTCGTTGGCCTGAACTTGAAGACGTGGGCTCAACACATGAGGCTCTGGTGAAAAGTAAGTTACGTTACGTTGATATGAAATACGACTTCTGAAAAACGACACGTCACCTCTGCTTATATCTACATAATTTATCTTTTTAAATTGCTAATTATGTTATTTGAATTAACTTTAAGTATAATTAGGAAACAGAAAAAAAAAATCTAAGCATGCGGAAAATGTGCTAACTAAATGTGTAACTTTAGAAATTCTCACTTGCTCAGTAACGGGAATTCCCATGTAACAAAACAGTATTGCGTGGGTATTGAAATACCCTATTCAATACAATTGAACATTATATTGGGGTGCAGGGTGGCTCAAATACGGGCTGTCAAATCGTTTTGTGTTAAAGCGAAGCGCAGTGAAATCACACACTAGGGCCGTAAGATTAGAAATGTATCTTCAAGTTCGTTATTCAGAATAGATTATTCGGAGATTTCAATGTCTCTGTCTCTCTGTGTTTCTTTATTCAATGACAAACATGTTAGGCGGTAAATGCACATGATAATGCTATTTTATGTATTTGAATCTAGCCTTAACTAAAACTAAAGCTCTGTAACAAATTACGTTACAAAGAAGATAAAAACAAAAAGAGCATTAATAGCATCCTCCTGGCCGATATCAACTGCGCAGGAGATATTATAGTGCCTTAAGTGTACCCACGAACACCAAGGCCCACTCCCACTCGCCTTCTCCTTCCCATAGTCGATGTAAAGCTTTTGCGATAAGATCGAACAAAGACAGATGTAGTGTCAGTGACACACGACGGAACCAGACCGGAACACCAATTTATGTTTTGCACAAATATTGTTTTCGACTGGTAGTCTATGAAAACACGATTTCTTAAGTTATTTTTATCGTCAAGGGGGCAAACGAGCCAGCGACTCACCTAATGGTGAGTTATTATCGTCCCCCATGTACATCTGCAACACCAGAGGAACTGCAGGTGCGTTTCCAGGCATTAAGGACGTGTTTGTGGGATGGGAGGGAGGATCGGGAGGCGGAAAAGGGGAGGGAGTGCAGTTCCGGGCACCCGAGTCACCGAACGAAACGTAGAAGAGGCCTCTACCTCACGCCGGTGTTCTGCGAGGCTGTGGCACCACCCCGATCGCGGCGACCCGTTCGCCTCTACCACCTTGAAAGCCCACGCTTAGTTACTGAACCCTAATTGAATTTTCCAAGAATCTCGTTAAAGTTATAACAAAGAAATGAAACTAGTACCTTTTCACGTGTCTTCGGAATCTTACCTTAACTTTCACCGCACAAAAGATGCATTGTTAAATTGTACTCTGCGCAAAGCTTTTAAAATAAATCATAATAGACATAGGAAAAAAAAGGCAATGGCTTCAATTGCACGGCTTCACGGCCGACAATTTAACAATAACTACCTGAGCGCATTCCGGGAACTATATTTATATAAAAAAATAAAATTACGATCCCCGGGTGCCATTGTGTGCACGTTTCCGGGGACATTTTTGTGTTCAAAGATCATATTCCTCGTGTAATTACCACGAGATAATATCTGTTTGAAGATGCGTTTCCAAAGGACGGGGCTTTTGGGCTAAGGATTTAATGTAACAATTTCGTACGGACAGATCTGTTATATACAAATTAGATGTGAATGATTTATACATATAATTCTTCCATATATTTTACTACTTGCTGGACTTTTGGCAGACATATTTTTTTTATAACGTGTTATTCATTTATGTGTGTATACACATACAGATAATGCATATAGCATTATCTGTATGTGTATAATATACGTATGAGTGTATATATATTTGAATGGGCATGTGTATGTACATATTGAGAAAAAGTAACACGTATTTTTTTATGTTAAATTTATAGACCTAATATCGCCGGCTTCATTATTTTTACTACATTTTGTTACCTGGGCATAGACTATAGTACAGTTTTATAATAAGGAAGAAGTGTCAGTAAAGTGTTTAAGTAAATCGTAGTTTGGTCTTCACGGTACAGGCTCGCCTAGTATGAAGACCATAGATTATCATAAACGTTAAAATTTCTACAATCATAGACATAAAGGATTGGTTTAGGATATTTTAATGATATATGTATTATGGTTGCATATAAAATATCTTTTCTTTTATTTTCTTATTAAGTGTTCCAAATGAAGGCAAACACCGCATTTAAATCCACAAAGAAGTTATGAACTTATAAACGAATACACAGACAAACGCCGATAACGATTATACATGTTTAATACCGGTAGCCAGCTGCTGGCGTGCCAGCGCAATCGGTACAGTGAATAATATACCTCGTATAATTGACATGTTTAGTTGTCAACTGTTGAACTGTATATTACACGTTGCACATCATTTACTAGCACGATTATTCTCTAATAACTTATTAATGTTTGAAGAGTTACACGTGCTGGAGCCAAGAGGCGGCCTTTGCTACTGCTCGATTAGGCCGGCGGCCGGGGTGGTACCACGACCTTGCAGAATACCAGCGCGAAGCAGAGGCACTTTATGCTACTGCGTTTCTTTCGGTGAGTGGGATTCCTTCGGTGGTGAAAGGTTGGAGGAGTGGAAGTGGGCCTTCCCATTTTCCCTCCCTTCTTCCAAATATTCCTAAAGGCCGGCAACACTACTGCAGTTCCTCTGGTATTTCAGAGGAACGTCGGCGACTGTAATCAATTACCATCAGGTGCTTCGCCTGTTCGTTTGCCGTCTTTACCATAAAAAAAAATCTTTACTTTTTAGTCTGCAGAATTAATTTGATAATTTTAATTACTGTTGTCGGGTTACATTTCTTCTTGACCCCTACCAGCGGATAATATTTAAAAACTTTGCTGCTTAATATTTAATATTTAGAGTAATATAAATGGAACTGGACAGTCTCATCATATTATCCCAGATATTATTTAAGTTATACTGGTCATTGTTTAGTAATGTTAATGAATGCACCTACAGTTTCTCTTTGACATTTGAGAGGTACTCTGTGCGTCTAAAATGTTTATACTGGCCAGCTTAAAAGTAAACGGATAACTTCGCCAGTGTCGGTCAGTGCGTCTGTTTACTTGTACGCTAAAAATTCGAAATAAATTGTTATATGTAGGACGGTAGATAGGTACATCAATCCTCTTAGACAGACACAAAAGTCATGTGCATGTCTGTCGGTCTATACAGCTTGTTACAGTTCCACTGCTGTACATAGGCCTTCCTCAAAGATTACCCCACAACTGCCACATCACATCCATTGACCTGCCTAAACACTGTGCAAGCCGTTACCATTAAATTGTATTGAAATATAATTTGAGAACCGCTGACATTAACTATGCACAATCATTTGCAACAGTGCGTTTGCATTATCAAATAGTTGAAATTGCTACATGCGTTATTAGCGTATGAAGTGTTAAGAACCTCTGACCATAGCTGAATGAATCACAACAATACGTCGGGACAATATGTTACTGTTATAAATAGTTAAGTGCTTACGTTTAATATTTACCTATTAGAGCTCTGAGAACCAGAAGAATGAAATATGACGCCATCTTAACTGTTATCATTACATCAGTATTAAATATAATAGGTCTTTACCTATGAAAATGCCGTTCTGCAGTACTGGCCACTTCAAATCAAAATAATTTTTATTTGGCTAAGAATTCTAATTTCAAATTAATTTTATTTTAAAAACATGGAACTTTTATTCCAAAAGTAGTCATTTGTTTATTGATTAGTGTTATATTTTCATCGCATTTCAATCTTTTTCGTCATCACGGATGCGTTAAAAATTCGAGTAATTATGGAATATGGGTCCCGTCGTGGCAGCAACGCGGCACAGGCGGCACGCAACATCAGTGACGTTTACGGAGCTGACACTACAAACCAACGCACCACCTTTTATTGGTTTGCTCGCTTCCGTTCTGGAAATTTCGACCTGAAAAATGCACCTCGCGGTCGTCCGAAGACTTTGGTCGACAATGACGAATTAAAGGTGATTGTGGAAGCTGATGATACACAATCTACGGCTGAATCAGCAGCAGCTTTCGACGTTAGCGTCAAAATAATATTGGTCCATTTGCGTCAAATTGGCAAGGTAAAAAGGCTTAACAAATGGGGGCCCCACGAACTCAATGATCGCCAGCGCGAAGTACGCGTCGAGACGTGCCTTACACTGCTCAACAGACACACAAATGAAGGAATTTTGAACCGCATTGTTACCTGCGATGAAAAATGGATTCTGTTTGATAACCGCAAGGGCTCAGCAAGTTGGTTGGATCCTGGTTCAGCACCTAAATAATGCCGTAAACGAAAACTTAGCCCTAGAAAAGTGATGGTCACTGTTTGGTGGTCTAGCGCCGGTTTGATTCATCACAGCTTCTTACCAAACGAGGTGAGCATTACTGCAGATGTATACTGTGAGACTATGAAGAATTACTGTGAGACAATGAAACAGAAGAACTGAACACAATGATGGAGAAGCTGGCACATCTCCAACCAGCATTGGTCAATCGCTCGTCTCCGCTGCTCCTGCACGACAAACCGCGACCTCATACTGCACAGCAGACGGTCTCCAAGCTGCAGGAACTGGGGTTGGAAGCTCTCCGTCATCCGCCCTACTCACCAGACCTTGCGTCTACAGACTACTACTTTTTCCAGAATTTGGATAACTTCTTGGCGGGAAAAAAGTTCAATACCCGAGAGGCAGTACAAAATGCCTTTGAAGAATTTGTTGCCTCCCGTCCAGCTGATTTCTTTAAGAAGGGCATCAATAAACTGCCACTGCGTTGGCAAAGATCCATTGATTGCATGGGTGATTACTTCGATTAATACAAATAAAAAATACGTGAAAAATTAAATGAAAAATTCGTTTAAATTTTTTCATACAAAACGCCAATTTCATAGGTGAAGACCTAATAAAATTAAACAAATGGAGTGAAATGTCGTGTTAGTTCAGGGACGGGGCTCTAAATTCATGGTACTGTAGTTGTTGGCACAGGGGTTCGAATCTCGACAAAGACACCCTAATATTCTTATGGAAATTGGTGAAGAAAAACATCGCAAAGAAACCTGCTTGACCGAGTAATAATGAAAATTAATATTTCGAGGGCATGTAAAGTCCGCCAACCTGCCCTGGAGAAGTCTGGTGGACTCTTTCCAATTTCAAAACCCTCGCAAAAATATTAAAATTCGCCAGCGCCGAAGTCTGCGCGCTCTCACGACCCTCTATTCTATCCTGAGGTCTCCTACTGCTCCTTCCTACTTGTCTTCCTACTTTCGTTACCTTTGCTCAAACCATGACAGAACCCTACGTTCGTCTAATAATCTCCTACTCCAGTGTCCCTCACATACCTCATGCTTTGTCCGTTCATCCTTTCCTGTTCAATCCGTACTTCTTTGGAATGCGCTCCCACTCGAAATCAGAGCGGCTAACAGTCGGTACATATTTAAAAAGAAAGCTAAGGAACATATTCTTAAAAAAATGGCAGAAACATCACAGTAATAGTCTATTTTATATATATTTAATATTTTATTAATATATTTAAAAATTACAAATGTATATACGTACGTGTGTATGTATTTATTATTATATATGTATTTATTATTGTATGCGTATTTAAATATTGCATGTACATATAGATTTACATTTATTATATTTTTTTTTCCTCTCTATTCTATCACCTACACCTACTTTATTTCATCTCTGCATCGTCCAAAGGTTGACTGGTAGAGAATGCTTCTGTCATTAAGTCCGCCTATATACATTTTCATGTATATGAAGTTAAATAAATAAATAAAACTTTACTTTTCAGTACACTGCTGAACGTAGCTCTCAAAAGAAATCTCCTCGTCCATCGACTTCCAGCGACACTGTGCAGGTAGCCACTCCATCTTGTGGGGTGGTCGCCCTACACTGCGTTTCCCCGTACGTGGTTGCCACTCGAGAACCTTTTTACCCCGACAGTTGTCAGTTGCCCCGACAGCTGGGTTCCCTTCGCATATCTTCGTTGCAGGTACACACAGTAACACCGAGCATAGTCCTCTCTGTAGACCGCTGAGCAACTTTGTGCCTTACTTTTAAATTCTGTGTTTTTTTTTTTATCAGAATAGGAAGGGAAACTAGCTAAAAGTCCACCTGATGGTAGGAGGCGTCCGCACGCAAGGTCACAAATGCGATGTCTGTTGATGGAAAGCCGGTAATCTTTATTGCCATAAGAATTTGGAACACAAAGTATGAATTCCCTGACCACCGTGATAGGTTATGAACCTGTATTACAGAGGTCAGAATCTTCTCCCAAGTAGATTAACAACAATCACTTCTTATAACAACAACTAGAATAGTCTAGATATTAGCATTGAATTACAAGAAAAAAAAATAATTCAAAACTAACATAATGAATGCCTTGAACATATATATATATACTGAAATCGTCCGTATATGTGTGCGTGTTTGCGTGTGTGTGTTTTTACTTATACTTTGAAACCGAAACACAATAGTAGTTTAACTTGCGAGCCTCCTGCTCGCGAGTCTCTACCTCTGAAGCTGTAAAGGCCACTAGGCCAACAGCATATCTACCGTGGGGGGTTTTAGTCGGTCCGGCATCTTCAATGATCCCGACGTAACCAGTCACCGGAGACGGTGACGGGTAGGTGCGAGCACCTTTCCCCCGCGTTAAACAAAAAAACAAAAAACTACAGTAGTCGCACAACTGTTTGGCGCCAGAAATGATTAAGTGCGGTGGTCCCAGGTCCGGGACCCGGACGACACCTAAAGGTAGAAAGTATCTACCACCACTTAAACACATAATTATATGTTATATATTGTACATTATGTAATACAAAAACCGACATTGCACGTATAGTATAGGAGCCGTGGTAGGCTAGTGGGAGCTCACTTTAGTTTCACAAAGCGCGGGTGATCTGTGTTCGATCCCCGATCACGGCACCACTAAAATTGTTAAGCGCTGTATTTATCACGTGCTCGGCGATGAAGGAAAACATCGTGAGGAAACCTGCAGGTCTGAGACATAATAAAGATATTATTTCGAGGATTTATAAAGCTCAACAACCCGCACTGGAGCAGCGTGGAGGGCCCTTTCCGGCTCCTACACTCTCTCAGATAGTTGAGAAGGAGGTCTTTGCCCAGCACTACTTTATTGTACATATTGATTGTAAATGATCGTGCATAGGACAAGGTTCAGCTTATTTAGACTTTGGTGATGTGAATAAATCACACATTATACAATATCTCCCACTGCTGAGTTACATTAAAAAATAAAATAGCAGCCTGTTCGTGCCCACAGCTAGGCCAAGGCTTCATTCTCGAGTATCTGAGAGGGGTTTCGAAACCGGGAAGGGCCCGCCTCGTTGCTCCAGTGCGGATTCGCGGGCTTCATAACCCTCGAAATAATATTTTTTATTTCTCAGACATGCCAGTTTCCTCACGATGTTTTCTTTCACCGCCGAGAAAGTGGTTAATACAGTACATAAAATGGCTATTAGAAATTTTAGTGGTGCCGGCACCAGGTTTAATTTTCGAATGAGTCCTTTACAATTAGTCGCGTTTGCACTGGGAATCGAACCCGGATCACACGCGTACTATGTAATTTTGAGACGAACGTCCGGTCCGGTTTTCGGTTTAATGATTAGTAGATTATGGTAAACAAAATTGAAAGAAAAAGACCAAAGACAAATTACTCGTGAATAACACATGGGTTCATTTCCCACTAAAGGTTTTCACGAAACCGGTACACGTAATTATACAGCACACGTGTTGTTAATGAAGCATGCAAATGTTTGCTATGCTTTATTTAATCAATAAGTGAAAACAAAATTTGTGTTACGATAATTAACCATATATTTAATAATGCGTATTACAGCTTCTTGCTTTTTAAGCGTGGTGGAGCCAAGCAGCGGCTTAAGCTGCTGCTCGAATGGGCCGGCTCGACGGGATTGATACCACGGCCTCCCAGAATACCGGCGTGAAGTAGAGGCATCTTGTGCTCATGCGTTTCGTTCGATGAGTGAGGTAACCGGAGGCCCACTCCCTTCCCCATCCCCCTCCTTATCCGACCTCCCATCTCCCAAATACCCATAAAGCCCGGCAACTCAACTGCAGCTCCCCTGGTGCCGCTGATGTACGTTGGTGACGGCAGTCACTTACCACCAGGTGAACCGCTTGCTCGTTTGCCACCATTATTATAGAAAAAAAAAACTTACGCTCAGTAAATAGGAGAAATTAAGTATTTAAGTGAACGTTCATTAACGTATATAATAATAACAATGCACCGATGGTAAAATTCTTATTAGAAATAAATATACATTTGCCGTACATTATGAGTCGAGATAAAATTCCTAAACCGGCGCCATGACGAAGCGCGTGACGCAACTGCGCCCTAGACGTTTTCCCGTTCCCGGTCAGCCACCTTACATTTGTGCACTGCACATCACACACGGATCGTAAGCGCACTGATGCTGCATTCTTCTTCTCCGTGAGATCATTTAAGTCCACCACAAGCTAGTCTATATTTCTAGTTAGTTTAGCCGCCATAGACGCTGCTTTCTCAGCAGAGAGTTGCGTGTTCGAATTCGGTTGAAGGCATTTGTATGGATGTTTGTTAAGCATCTTTAATTGCCTTTTTCATCAGCCTCTGTAAGACCACTGCTGGACCTAAGCCTTTCTATAAAACTGTCAACAAAAGTTAGCGTACCAAGCATAGCATGCATGCATTTTGTGGTTGTGCCAAGCGACGGCTTCTGCTGCTGCTCGAATGGGCCGGCTTGACCGGGGTGGTACCACGGTTTCGCAGAATACCGGTGTGACGTGGGCGCGTCTTGTGCTTCTGCGTTCAGTGAGAGAGGTATCCGGAGGCCCATTCCCCTCTCCCCTTATCCCCATTTTTTCCTCCTTATTGGAGAGGCCTATGTCGCAAGGTAAGGAGGGTAATAATGATAATAATGACCGCGCCAGGATCCATGGGAACCGGGCCATCATCACAGACTAGACGATTCGTGGGAACAAGTCCGATATCATGTGGATGGGCCGGGCTGTAACTTTATGGTATCGGTTGTTAAAATCTCGAATAAGCCACCGAATCCCTTCTTCACATGGGTGACGTAAGAGGCGACTAAGGGTATAGCTCGCTAATCTCTACCGCTGAAGCTGTAAAGGCCACCGGGCCAGAAGCGTGTCAACCGTGGGGGGTTTTAGTCGGTCCGGCATCTTCAATGCTGATCCCGACATAACCATTTACCGGGGACGGTTACTGGTATGTGCGAGCGAAGCTTTTATCCCACGTTAAACTAAAAAAAAATATCTCATCACCATCATCCTATCACCGCAGTATGCGGGGATAGAAGCCACGTGCCACGTGATCGTCGGTACAAACCCTGTGACGTGCTCTTTCGTTGCTTATCTTAAGTAAACTTACTATAGGCGTCATGTACGAAATAATTAAAAAAGTAAAATAAACTGTTAACACGTTCGCAACTTTGTTACTAAAAAATGTTTGACAACTTAAAAGTGTTGTTACACTTTCATTGGTTAGGAAGCAAACGTTACAGTTACTATAAATCGTTTCTAAGCAAACATTTAACAAGCTTAGATTGGGATAACAGCGCACCGTACGAAGTAATTGTAACATGTTGAAACAGCCGCTGGGGGGCAGGGAGCCGCGGGTTCGAACTCGGACCGGTCCGATCGGGGCCGACCGTTATCCGGCCCACGTGCCGGCGTTCGCGGCGCGGAGGATAAACGCGGACTCCCTTCGGAAATAATCGCTGGATTATTAAATCCAAGCTTGTAGAATCTAACAGGGTAGGCAGTTTCGTAAACGACGAGTTTTATCACAATAACGTTGTATAATTCATCCTAACAAGAGTTAAAGGGGATAACGTCATCACGACACACCTCCAATACTGGGGTGGTCAGAGGTGTAGTCTATTTTTTGTTATGTTCAACGAACTGTAACATTTTTTGTATACGATTGATGTTACAAATAGTTGCGCTTAATTTTCTTAAAACTCATCGGTACGAGTCCTCCGAAAGGAACTCAGATCTCCTCAGTCAGAGGCAGATACCTCTAGCACTCGGCCATCGTGGCCTAAATAGGATAAAGAATAGTTTTGAAATTGGTATACGGATAAATGTACTATGATATCCTTTTTTTTAAGGGAAAGACGGCAACCTAGCGAGCGGTTCACCTGATGGTAAGTGAGGAACACGACGACACCAAAAGAGCTGCAGGTGTGCTGTCGACCTTCAAGGATATTTGGAGGATGGTAGGGAGGTTCGGGAGGTGGAATAGGTGAGCGGAGAGAGGGCATCCGGTTACCTCACTCACCGATCGAAACGCAGAAGCAACTGTATTCTGCAAGGTCGTGATACTACCCCGGACGAGCTGGCCTATTGGAGCAGCAGCAAAAGCCGGCGCTGAGCTCTACCACGTAAATGTTATTTCCCAGACATGCAGGTTTCCTCCCGATTTTTACATTCACCGCCGAGAACGTGGTAAATTAGCACACAAAGAATTACTGTTGACAATTTTAGTGGTGCCGGCATCGGAGATCGAACCCAGGTCGCTATAGTTAACAGGAATATAAGTAATGTACAAGGAATGGCATATTCCTTTTTCAATGACAATAAGACATCTGGTATCACAGACGTGTATGCTCATATAAATATTTCAATAAAATGTATAAACAATGCCTTCTTAGAAGATGTGATCGGGCAACCTAGTTAACGGAGCTTTGTTGCAGGGCTTCTAACGCATAAGGTTTCTTACGAAAAGCCTGGAGATTATAATTACAGATAACATATTAGTGTAATCTACATATTATAACAATGTTCTGTTTTAAACATTGTTTGGAATCATCGACAAAATACAAGCGACAGATCGGCTTGACAGTTAGTGTACCTGACTGCTGAGCTAGAACCCAGGACCAGTTCCTGGGTTCGAATCAGGCCAAAAATTAATTTGAGCTGAAAATTCATTAATTGAGATGAAGTATTCTTCGTATTGCATAATTCCGAGGACTGGAGTCGTCTTCAAAGATGCATTTATAAACTTTTGAGCCAAGCGGCGGCTTTTGCTGCTGCTCGAATGGGCCGGCTCGACCGGATCGCTACCACGGCCTCGCAGAATACCGGCGTGAAGTAGAGGCATCTTGTGCTTCTGCGTTTCGTTCGGTGAGTGAGGTAACCGGAGGCTCCTCCCCCTTTCCATCCCCCTAATACCCTTAAAGGCCGGCAATTCACTTACAGCACCTCTGGTGTTGCGGATGTACGTGATAGATGTCAAATATCACAGATTATGTAAAACTATAGATTTTGCTAAAAAAAACGTTTTCATTTCTAAATACGAGGAATAGGTAACAGTATTAAAATAGGAAGTTTACTCAAAAACCTATTTCACACATATACCGTGACGCACAATGACTTCGAAGCTGCCTCCAGCACAACCTCGAGGTCAGAAGTAAAACTATTGATAGTTTGACCTACGTCGGTCTGTAGTGACTTTTCTTTGTCAAATCAAAACAAATTAAAAATTTTTTTTTAAAAAAATAGTAAATAAATGTCACTTGTCAATCATTAATAAACTCACACTCAGGCGTTATTATCAACCATGCATTCCTTTATATTATAATAACCCTATTTATAGTCTTTGTTACATTACTTTTCGAAGCTTAGGAAGTTCTTTGCGTACTTACTGGGTTTTAGTCGGAGAAACGTATACATTGCCCAATGAACGAGTTACTACCTCTATGGAGTCTTGCCTTACTTTAACAGCCTGTAAATAATGGTCTCTTGTATTTACGCGAACACTGCACATTTGTAATGAAACTATTATTTACGGATTTTATAGCGTTTAATTTTCGTTTTCATGTTCCGATAATATCCATTTGTTAAATATGTATATATACAATCCGTTTGTTAATAATAGCTTAATTTTAAAAGCCTGTAAATAGTCCGGTGCAGGACATAAGGTCCATAAGGAGGATTTGCCACAATCGGCAAGCGGATTATCCCGCCATCTGTCGATAGCTATTGCGATTTTCGAGGCTTTCCCTTAGTCGCTTCTTAACACATCCACGGTGTGAAAAGGGGTGACAACTCCTTATGCCATTGCCACTCGGTAATTATGGAGTCTCTGTGACTGGCATTATAAGCTTATGTCTATTTCTAGTATTTTCGTTATGAATATCACTATTCTTATGAAATATTTACTTGTTACATCCACATACACTACAGATTGTCATATATGTATTGAGAAGTCAAAGACAGAATATTTTATTCTTAAAACTTATTTCAAAGAGATGTATGTCTATGGCCAGAGTCCTGTTCGTTTCGCGGTCTTATGCCACTTGCCATGCAGCATAGACTTAGTTTTTTTTTAATGATATTTTCATTCATACAAGTTATTATGGTAAAAGATTTTTAAGTTATTTTCACTTTTGTAATTATTCTGTATCCGGTTTTGTATCGAAATAGACAGTGAATAGATGTGTTTCTTTCTTGTTATATCAATCGCGTGACTCCAGATGGGGGATCTGATGGTGAATACCGAAATAACTAAAATGAACTATCCAAGCTGTTTCCACATTAATTTTTATTGCCTTTAATAAGCAAATTATCAACGTAACACTTGTGACAACTAGAAGCTATACAATATAGTTTCACTCGCCGAACAATCGGAGCTTCTGCTTGTAAGCGGAATGTACCTGGACATACACCCCGATTTAAATTTTCCGTCTTTGGCGGTCCACTTTAATGAAATGTGTTTGAGATATTTCGACAAAATTAAGGATCATCCAAACACGTTAGTCGCGGTGCTGCATTAGAAATCTTTTTATAAGCCGCAGGTGCGTTGCCAGTCTTACGGGATATTTGGGCGATTAAAGGGAGGGTGAGGGGGGACGGAGAAAGGGTGTGGGCCTCCTGTTATGACACTCACAGAATGAAACGCAGTAGCACAAGACGCCTCTACTTCACCCCGGTCGAGCCGTCCCAATCGAGCAGCAGCTAAAGTCGCTGATTGGCTCTACCGCGTCGAATCTCCTGAAAATGTCATCATCGACAAGGCCGTCATCAGCCGGGCAAATAATACGTTAAAGGCCATGTCTCCCGTGACACAGAGAAATCGCATATCGCATGCAGCCCTCCCGTAACGCGAGATCCCAGGTTCACGGCCTACACGAGATATGCTCTAAATTCGATCCATTTCACACTCATCGACGGTAACCCAAGCCGAAGTCTCGCATCTCCTTAAGGGTCAAAAGGGCATGGACCGGGACTCAGCGGCTGGCGCCATCGTGACGCCGAACATCGTGTCAGCGCCAGCAGCATCGTTGCTCTTTAAATACTAGTAGCGCCATCTATGTGTCAGCCTACGAACTATTCAGGCCACCTAATACTTCTCCACGTGGTAGAGCTAAGCGGCGGCTTTAGTTACTGCTCGAATGGGCCGCCTCGACCGGAATAATACCACGACCTCGCAGAATACCGGCGTGATGTAGAGGCATCTAGTGAGGTAACCGGAGAGCCACTCCCCGTCCCTATAGGGGGTCCTCATCATCTCTTCCATCTCCCAAATATCCTTAAAGGCTTTCTGCTCTCGAAGTCTCTTCCGCCGAAGCTGTAAAGCCCGCCGGGCCAATAGCGTAATCTCTAATCCGTCGGGGTTTTAATCAGTCCTGCACACAATACTGATCCCGAGATAACACCTTTCCCCATAGAAGCACACTTGGAAAACCGCAAAACCATCCAGTTTTAGTCGCTTGCTGCTGAAATCTTTTAGTGAGTTATATTGTTACAGCATAGTAAAGTAACAACCTGTAAATATTTCGCTGTTGGTGTTAATGCATTCATTCTGACTAACTAAGAGTTTGTATCTGGAGAGGTTCACTTCAAAATTAGAAAGGTGGGTACGGATCGGCGACGCTACGCTTCGTAGTCCCTACCCTAGCCTAATTCAAATAAAAACTTTTTTTAAACTTATACACCCGCCTGTCTGTTCCTCTTTCGTCAGGTCCTCATTAGAGGTGAAATAAAGGGGACTCGTTAAGACAAATCTTATGAGCCGAAACTCGATGGGTTTACTAAGAGCCATTCAAGTGGTCCGTTACCCACCTTCCAGCTGCATCATCAGACCAGCTCGATGGTACTGTATGTGTAATGCCATCGGTTCTTAATACGGGTGCAAAAATCCAAATAATTCGCAAATTTGGAAGTGTGTGAAAATTTAATTGAATGATTCCCATTACATTCATACATACATACTTGTGAGCGTCGAAAATCACTCACCATCAGGGAGAGGCGCTTGGGCCTTTGCCCCTTTTTCCATTTAAAAAAAAAAATACCTACAGGACGAGCTAATAAAAAGCGTGTAAAAAATTACATTCGACGTAACGCCCACGGAATGGTCGGTTGCTCAACGCTCATATCTCTATCTTGGTCGATATACGAGATCCGTTTACGCCGTGGCCGCACATTATTACGGTACTATTATATGTGTTACCGGAAGATGTCCGCGAGAGATCATCGTCATTAGATTATCTCAGGATAACCGCGGTCCACTCGGCTCCGGTCGTATCGAGTGTCGGGCCATATACCTGCGTTTAATTTATCTCTCGCCTAACGGTTCATTTGGCGCACGATGACGTAGCGTGGCGGGGATGACTTGCTCCGAGTGAGGGGTAATCGGAATATTTGTTTCAACTAGCGGCTGTCCGCGGCTTTACTTGCCCGCGTGGTCAAAAAAATATTCTTCCAAGAGAACTCTTGACTGACATATAAAACGCATAATCTACATAGCCGTTAAAAAAAAATTTGAAATTGGATTGTAGTGAAAAACTGTCTAACCTGATGGCAAGTGGTTACAGGAGCCCTTGGATACTTGCCTATCATATAAGGTCACCGAGGGCTAAGATGCAATGTCTGACAGCCCGTAATTATACTTGCTGCCTATACCTTTCAAGAACCGGAGTTATCTCTAAGTTTCTAGGTATAACTGCGAGGCCGTGGTACTACCCCGGTCAAGTCGGTCCATACGAGCAGCAGCAATAAATACAATAAATCTGCTTAAAGCAACAGCCTGTAAGTGCTCACTGTTGGGCAAAGGCTTCCTTCTCAAATACTAGTATCGGAGAGGGTTCAGGAGCCGGGAAGGGCCCGCCACGCTACTCTAGTGCGGGTTAGCGGGCTTCACATATCCCCGAAATAATATTTTTATTATTTCTCAGACATGCAGGTTTCCTCACGATGTTTTCCTTCAACCTTGATCACGTGGTAAATACAACTCTTAAATTTGTTATTAACAATTTTAGTAGTGCCGGCACCGGGGATCGAACCCATGTCACTCGCGCTCTATGACACTAAAGTGAGCGCCCTGACCACTAGGCTACCACGGCTCTCTATAAATCTGCTTATTACAATAAAATAATACATGGACCGGAGTGAGATAGTAATGAAGTACTACTTCGTTACTGTATTCTTCTCCGGAAGGAATAATAGTATTCTGTGGGTTTACACAACTTCAATATGTATATTTATGACTTGACACATAAAATTCACACTCATTATATTTTTAAAACGCACCAAAAGAAGTATAACTTTGAAAAGTTGCATCACAATCCACGAAAGAGCTTTTTTTTTCTATGAAAAATAGGCTTACATTTGTCCTCAATCTTGCCCGATGGAAGGCGAAGATGAGGCCTAGGATGGTACACGCTTACCTAGATGTCTGTTCACTTTGGCCTTAAAGATGTCTAAATCTTTTAAGTTATACACACACACACACATGCATTTTACACATACACAAAATTATGTACACGAGTTGCGATAGCTCAGGGGGCGAGAGCCTTGTTTTAAACTTAATTTGATCCTTTTGCTCCCGCGTCGCTGGAACAGCGCGGTGCTGACTCTCGGGGATCCTAAAATGTAAATCCGTAATTGTCTCAAAGCTGGGCATGACCTAGATAGGGACCTATGTGCCAGCACTTCAGAGCCGTAGCCAAGGACATGACAGCCAAGGGCAGGACTTGAATTGTGCGCCGCCTAAACTCATTTTGCAGGAAGAAAAACAATAGTATAACTTTAAAGTGAAATTTAAGTTAGGAGTATACGCTGAAGTTCGGCGGTGAAGTTGAGGCACCTTGTGGTTCCGCGTTTCGTTCGGTGAGTAAGCTAATCAGAAGCCGTGCCCCTCCTTCAACCTCCTGCCCATGGGCCCTCCCATCTCCCAAATATTCTTATGATTCATGGCGGTCCTTTGCGCCCATTTCCATCGAAACACCTCGACCATCCGAGACGAGCCCCGAACCTCCCTCGGACGGTCCATAGATAGCTTACCATAAAGAGGTAAGCAGTAGATGTACTCTTGCACATCTACTTATAGCATAAACGTCCTTGAGGCCGCAGGCGCAAACATATTAAGCTGTAAAAACCAAAACGGCTAACAGCAATAACTTCATCGAATACATATATATCCTTAAAGACCGGCAACGCACCTGCTGCTCCTATGGTGTTGCAGATGTACGTGGGCGACGGTAATCACCTACCATCAGGTGAACTGCTTGCACGTTTGACGTCTTTTCTATAAAAAAAAAGTGTCACTCCACTGTCTGCCTGTCTATCCGTTCGTCCGTATGACACGGACCTCTAGCTCGTAGACGGAAAGAAATTTGGATATTTCGTAAATTTGGATATAATAACATCGAATTTTGAATTAGAAATTCAATTGAATTATTTTTCAGAGTGGGTCCCATGAGAAAAGAGCCGATACAATTTGTTTTTCTTAGAATGGGGGATGTCATTGTCTAGAATTCATTGAGTAGAATACAATTTTTTTTTATTTTTTTTTTATCTTTAAAAATGAAGAAATAGGGGAACCGTCAAAGTCGTCAGCTTTATACCGTTTTTTTACGGGGTCTATCTCAAAAACTAAACTGGTGAAAAAGCCCATTCAAAATGTAGTTTGTAAGCTGTGTCCAAAACAAAAAAACATTAAATAAGGGTTTATTTTTAATTGGTCATAATGTACGGAATCCTAATACAGCGGGGCCCGACTGGAACTTGACCAGTTTTTTAAGTTCTGGCAATAATTATCTTATTTGTTGTTTGCTGCTCCAGCTGATTTCTTTAGTTTAGGAGATTATATGCAATGAAAGTCTCCAGCCTCCAGTTTGTGATCCGGCAGCTGCCCCCGCAGCCAGTCCCTGGAAAGAAGAAGACTTCATGATTTCTAGCTGGTAGACTGTACGATAAAAACAAGACTCCTTCTCTGCCCATGAGTCATCTGGGTAGGGGTCACCCTCTTTTTTTTTTTATACTCTATAATCGGCATGGAGTATACCAGTATGATTACGGGCTGTAAAGCGTTCCATCTTCGATTGAAGTTGTTTGCTGGTGGCCGTGTGCAGCAGTAGACACTGACCATCAGATAGACTATTAACCCGTTTGACATTCTAGTATGACAAAAGAAAATCTGAAGAAGTCTCGTCTACATCCTGTATTTTATACAAAGGTATGTTGTTGCCTATTTCCGGTGCCTGTGTTTTCTTACAGCATGCTTCTTACGACGCTCATAGGTCGACAGATAGATAGAATAGACATAGATATATATGTACTCTACATCTCACCGCGAGTGCGTGGGGTGTGCGTGAATACAAGCAAGTAATTAACTCGTTGACACTTACATTTTAATCGATTTCGAATTGTTATTTGTTTATTTACAAAAACTAGTGGGATTGGGATGAGCGGGCGAAAGACGCTTGTGTGCACCATACGTATAGATAAGCTTACGTGTGTGCGAGATGCGAGCCAGCTGTCGACGCAGCTGCGCCGGCAGATTGCGCCGACCTGTCGCTTTAGGGGTGGACAGACTTTTTGTATTTATAAGGATAATCCTGCTTACGCGTATAGATGAAGATACCGTGAAGGAATGGTATTTTTTTTTTATTAAGAACATCCCGCCTCCGAGTATTTCTTCTAGTAGACGTAACAATTGTATTATTACAATGATACAAAGTTAAATGTCAATGTTAGCCTGCAATTAACATCAAACCTTTAGCTTGTTAATAGGTTATATGCATTCTGATGAATGAAAAAGATTATCTTTTTTATGCAAATAAATAATGTATTATTATTTATTTGCATAAAAAAGATAATCTTTTTCAAAAACAAAAAGAAACCAAGCCGGGCGTTCGCTTTAAAATTCACGCAGCAAGCGGCCCACCTGATGGAGAGGGGTTATCGACGTCTACGTAGATCTGCAACACCGGATGAATTACAGGTGCTTTGCCAGCCTTCATGAATATTTGGGCAGAGGGGAAGAAGGAGGCGAGGGGGAAGAGAGAGCCGCCCATAGTTGACAGTTGGTGGTCCTGATTTTTGCGAAACTTATCTGGCGACCCTACTCCTACCTCAGTTGGGAGCTACACGACGATTTGTTGAAGGGAGTTTCTTATTTACCAATAATTATCCTTAACAGCGTTCATACATAGTGTCGCACCAGTTTAAAGATATGGCGACGTGCCATTGTCACACGTCCTATGTTTTTTTTTATAACATTATAGTTAACAGACGAGAATAATGTTCACATAGGGCGGCCTGCACCAAACCTCACTAAAAACAATTAGTACAGACATTGTACAGCCGTGTACAGCATTGTAAGAGACGTGGTAGCCTAGTGGTCAGGACGCTCACTTTAGTTTCAGAGAGCGCGAGTGACCTGGGCACGATCCCCGATGCCGGCACCACTAAAATTGTTAATAGCTATTTTAAGTGCTGTATTTTCCACGTGCTGAGCGGTGAAGGAAAACATCGTGAGGAAACCTGCAAGTATGAGAAATAATAAAAATATTACTTCGAGGATATGTGAAGCCCGCCAATGAGAACGAGAAGGAGGCCTTTGCCCATCTGTGGGCACTTATAGGCTTCTACTTTACTTTTGTTTATTGTAGAGCCAAGCGGCGGCTTTAGCTGCTGTTCCTATGAATGAGTTGGCACGACTGGGGTAGTGTCATGACCTCGCAGAATACCGGCGTGAAGTAAAGGCATCTTGTGCTTCTGTATTTCGTTCGGAGGCCAACTGACTTCTCCCTCAAATGTCGGCATTGGACCTGCAGCTCCTCTTAAGTTGCATATCCACGATGGCGACGGTAATCACTAACCATCCAGTGAGTGCATTGTCGTTTGCCCTCTTTACCCAAAAAAAATAATTAATATTATTAAAAACATTTCGTTTCAGTCAATTGTTTGAAGCTGAAATCATTTAGTAGAAGAGATAAATGCTGGGAATGTCACACTGATAATGTTTAGTGGATACGTTTATGCAAATTACAAATGCACAAACGTAGTTCTTACCTTACCTTACCTTAACAGCCTGTGAACAGTCCACTGCAGGACATGCAGGAACTGCAATAATCGCCACCCTCGGCAATCAGACTGTCGTCAGTACCAGATAACTCACACTGCTGGACGCTGCTGCTGCTCTGTTTATTTTTGATCTGGTATTTTTCCAGATGCTTATTCCGCGATCAGTCTCTAGCCATTGCTATTTCCTAGACTTTTCCGATAGTCGAGTTTTACGACACCAACCAAAACCACCGCAAGCCAAGCGGCGACTTTTGCTGCTGCGCAAATGGCCCGGGTCAGTACCACGGCCTCGAAGAATATCGGCGTTATGTAGAGGCTTCTTGTACTTCTGTGTTTCGTTCGGTGAGTGAGGTAACCGGAACTCCACTCTTCCCTCCCACAATCCTTCTCATACCCCAAATAGTCTTAAAGACCGGCAACGCATCTGCAGATGCTCTGGTGTTGCAGATGTTCGTGGGCGACGGTAATCACTTACCAGGTATCATATGCATCCTCGTTTGCCTCCTTTCTTATAAAAAAAACCTCCATCTCTCTCTTACTCCAGTATTACATAAACCCAGCATTATCTTCAATCAGTCTACGACATTTCCGCTGTCTTCGTAAAATCGACCCCTAAGCGAAGTTGATGGCCTTTTTAGTGGCATTTAATAAGAAAAGTTGGAGCCTATAAATGTCCCACTGGCGGACAAAGGTTATCTATATTTGAGTGGGGCTTGGAGCCGGCAAGAGTCCCCGCGCTGCTCCAGTGTGGGTGCGGTGACGGACTTCACATGTCCACGAAATATGATTTTTTATTTTTCAGATATGCCGGTTACCTAGCGATTTTTTCCCTTTAACCGCCAAGCGCGCGACGCTGAATTAGCACTGGAAATTGCTGTTGAGAATTTCCTTGGTGCCGACACGGGGCATCGAGCCCAGGTTACCATCGTAATATGGAATTAAGCACCCTGATCGCAGGGCTCCCACGGCTCTCATTTAATAAAGTACTCGGTATCTTCATTTCATTTCAACACATTGTACTATAGATATGTAAGCACACACGTATGGCAGCTCTGAGGGGTCGGCCAGAGTGTATGGATTTACCATAAGACACGAACTGCTGCCAAAGGGACTGCTGTTCGTTTTTCACACCCCGGAAGAGAACGCGCTGGGTGTTGAGCATTGTCCCGTGTAAAGTACTTGTAGTAGTTTTTAAATAAAAAAAAATCTTTCCTTTTTAAAGTTCCGTAGAGCTCCGCTATTAGCCAACGATGTCTGTCTGTACGTCCGGCGATCTGTCCTACATTTAAAGGGCTGTTTCATTTGAACCGTAATAGTTAGCCGGTTGAATTTTACACAGATAATGGATTATTATAACAGATATCGTAATAACTGTATAATTCTATTGCTCTGTTGTTAAATCGGTAATACATACAAGCGTCAAACTTGGTGTGATTGTAATGCGAACTCTAAAAAAAAAAAAACCCAATTAATTAAAACCGGCCAAATGGGAGTCGATCCCAAAGTGAGTAAAAGAAAACACATTTGTAAATATATAACACAGATAATATATTGTGCACTTGTACGGAACCCCTCGCTGAGCGAGGCCGACTCACGCTTGGCCGGTTTTTTTGATTGGATCTGTTAATTTGACTTAATGATTATGAATTAAACAGGGTAATAATTAACTTGCGGGCCTTCTGCTCGCGAGCCTCTACCGCTGAAGCTGTAAAGGCCACTAAGCCAACAGCATGTCTACGGTGGGGGGGTTTTAGTCGGTCCGGCATCTTCAATGCTAATCCCGACGTAACCAGTCACCGGAGACAGTGACGGGTAGGTGCGAGCACCTTTCGCCCGTGTTAAACTAAAAAAAAAAATGATTACAAATTATTTTAATTTTTACAGTATATAATGTAAATATATAAAGGAATAAAATATTGTATTGAAATATTGAAAATGCTATATTTAAGCGTTACGACGGGACAAGGCAGAGTATATTCGGGAAAAAGGTGAAAGTTGGATAAGTAAATTTATATCAGAAAAAATTACCTGTCATTTGTAAGAATATTGGAGATTCATGGGTTAAAAGCCGGGAGAGATTTTGAACTCAGTCATTAATGCGACGCACGGCAGATGTGCCGGCAGCTGGCCGAGCACGCGCTGGCTGCGCGCCCACCTTTACCCGCCATTATGTGCGACCGCCTTTTGTTCCCAGCTAAGATTGATTTCTGTCTTTGAGAAAACATAACATCTGTGTCCTTTACGATCCCTTTCAATTCACGGTTCGTTACTACAAAATTTATGTTAATGTTTTTTTTTTTTGGAATCTGAATTGCGAGGCGATTGCCCATCTCGACCACGGTGTCAACATTGGAATGCTATTGACAGTTGCCAACTGCCCAGGTCCGAATGATTTAATACTTATATCTCATTCCGCATTAGTGCCGCGTGAGTCCTCGCGAACACTGAAGCCCTCACTCGTATAACGCTTAAGATCGATGCCACATGTGTCAAGCTCTTGAACAGGCGCCGCTTATGGGGGCTGGTCTAAAATAAAAAAAAGTACACCTACGGAACTCCTTACTGTCTCCTACGTCAGAGGAAGCTCATTACGAAACCGTGGAATACTGAGAAATAACAATTGACAAATAAAGAATTCTCATTCATACTTTCATTACATTCATTCATTCATTCATTCGGAGGTAGTGGCAGATGAAGTGTCGGAGACAAGGGTGACAACCATAAGCCAGTATAATTAATTATTCTTCTGAACTAAAACAAAACAGCCAGATCCGAAAATAATTTGTGTGCATTTAAACTAATATTACGGAAGTTATTTATGTAACAATAATTGGCTCCGTCTGGCCACGTATTTATATCTGTATTTATATATACTTACATCGTGAACACATAGTAACATAGCAACACGATGTTTCAATAATGCATATAACAAGTAAAGGGTCCTGTTAATTTAATTTAATTATTATTGTTCGCTTTCGCAGAACACACGCACTGAAACAAAGCGCATAGGTTAAGAGTTTAGCTCCGGCCATGTTAAATTTCCGCGTGGGAAATACGGCATTTCGAAAGTAAAATTAACTTTTACCCTTTCCGTGGGTGTCGTATGAGGCGGCTACGGGAAAATCTCACGGCAGGAGCAAACGCATCTCCTGTAAAAGTGATAATGGGTTTGTGCGAGTGTGCCTGTGCGAACGGAGATCACAGGTGCGAGCACTTATAAATTTATAACCGGCCAATAAATATAAGAACAAAACCTATAGGTCTTGTCCCGTTACACGAGAAACGTTATCACCAGCTGACGCCGCATGAAGGCGAGCGTCTCGCAGGATGTTTACACTCGGTAGGCCAACGTGCTGATTGCTCAGGGTATCGATGGACCGTGTAATTGGATCCGCTGGATTATCGCAAACATTCGCTGTGGTCTTCCGCCTACTTAAAACTATAACGCCGTAGGTGAATGACGTGGTTTGTTGGGAAGGCTATTAAAGCTTCAGGATATGGTGTGCCGAACATGATAGCCTAGTTATTTTTGTTATTGAGTAAACGTTTAACGCATACCCGGAATGGGATAAATCGGGCTTGCATCGACTAATATCCCATGGTTCGTGTAGGTTATTAGAGCACGCAACATACTCACATCCGCTGTGCTATCAGTGGCCACCGTCTCTCTCTCTCTCTCTCTCTCCCTCTTGGCAAGGCGCGCCAGACCCACATGCGTCCACAACCCTGTAAGCAAACTTAGTTAGAGTGGTGTAACCACCTCCCTCTCCCCCTTACACGTGGGTATCGTAGGAGTCGATGAAGAGCTACCCCTTGTTGTTCAACAGACGTCGTATTAACTACAGCGATTGATAGCCCGGTATTGGCTAGGTGGCCAAGATATTTCTCGACACCACTTTTCACAACAACGTGACGCCGTCTCAATCTCCAAGCCAACGATACAAATTGTACAAAAGTTTTTGAAAAACTCATTGGTACGAGCTCTTTACATAGATCAGAATCAGAGTCTCCAGATTTGGTGGTAGATGCCCTAACCACTCGGCTATAGTTCAGGCTATAGGTGCAGGCTTAGATTAATTGAAACAATATGCTTACTGGTAGTCGTGGTAACCTGGTGGTCACTTTGGTTTCATAGAGCGCGAGTGACCTGTGATTCGATCCCCGGTGCCGGCACCACTAAAATTGTTAATAACAATTTTAAGTGCTGTATTTACCACGTGCTTCAAGGTGAACGAAAACGCAGAAAACCTACATGTCTGAGAAATAATATGTGAAGCCCACTAACCCCCCCACTGGAGCAGCGTGATGGGCCCATCCCGGCTCCGAAACCCTCACAGATATTGGAGAAGGTGCCCTATGCCCAGCTGTGGGCACTTGCAGGCTACTAATTTACTTTACTTTTAATATGCTTACTTAAAATATAAGATTTGATTAATCTCAACGGGTTTTACAAAACGGAAGCAATAGCTTGACCTCTCTTTAAGCTGAGGCTAAAGCAGAGGTCATGAACTAGTCATTGTAGAAGGTAAAAAGAGTGCAGCACCTACTACTCATCATAAGGCGTAGGCGGATTGGTGAGTGCGGTGCGGGTGCCTTTGCACTAGAAGCTGATTCCCATCACTAGTGTATAAACCCTACACTCTGTGGGATTTGGGTTCGCCATATTCGGATGGATTTTCAGTCGTCAGAATGATAGTCAGTAACTTTGACCGTTGGCAAAAAGTATGGTATTTATACTAAGACCCTTATCGAAAAAAGAAATAGTTTTCATTTCAGTTAATACAGTCTTTTTTATTATGGAAAAGGCGGCAAACGAGCAAGCGGCTCACCCGATGGTAAGTGATTACCGTCGCCCACGTACATCCGCAACACCAGAGGTGCTGCAGGTGCGTCGCCGACCTTTAAGGGTGTTAGGGAGAGGGAGGTAGGATAAGGAGGGGGATGGGAAGGGGATATGGGCCTCCGGTTACCTCACTCACCGTACGAAACGCAGAAGCACAAGATGCTTCTACTTCACGCCGGTATTCTGCGAGGCCGTGGTACCAATCCGGTCGAGCCGGCCCATTCGAGCAGCAGCAAATACCGCCGCTTGGCCCTACCGCGTTTTTAGTTTTTCTCAATTGTTGCCTATTTATCACCTATCGAGCAGTAATAGCCTCGTGGTCAGGATGTATAGAGCGCAAGTGACCTGGGTTCGATCTCTGGTACCGGCAACACTAAAATTGTTAATATAGGCATTAGGCATACAGTAATAATAGAGTACAGTGTAGAGTAGAGGTATCTTGTGCCTTTGCGTCTCGTTCGGAGAGTGAGGTCACCGGAGGCCCACTATCCGTGACCGTGACGATTACAGCATACTCTTCTTTAAGGACATAAACAGTCCAGCTGTCTGTTTATTTATTTTTTTATGGGGCAACCAAGCTAACAGCGGATGTTGAGTGGCTAATGGAGCCACTTCAGTCGAAGGAGCTTACAGGTGCGAAATTAGACGGGCTCTATATACTTTTCAAAAAACAGTTGTTACAATGCTGTTTGGCACCTTAAATGAGTTAGAGGGTAGTACCTGGTCATACGACTCCCGACAGAGGGAAGTACCACATAGTTTACCTTATTTACCTTGTCAACGTTATTCTAATTTTTGTGTGGATGACGTGTATGTGTTCATGGCTTTAGAGGCTTTTGCTCATGTCCTCTACCAGTCGGAAAGATCATCACTTGTACTCGTATGACAGAACATTTTTTTTATAGATCGGTACAGCAGCGTGGTAATGCGATCAGAAATTCAACTGCGAAACGAGGCGACTGCGAATATTGCCCCGCTGTCAACGAAATAAATACTGCTATAAAAGTAAGACATTTTTCCTTACGTATTAGCAAAAACTAGCATCTGTGTCTCGTTAATTTAAACACATTTTTAATTAGCGTATCGTTAGCATGCTATATATTATTTTTAGCGCCTCGAACTGGCCAGTAATACAACCCGGGTAGTGCAATTTAGTTGTTTAAAAAAAAATGCGATAACATATTTATCAGCGTAACACTTACAAGCGGCCACACATCAACAAAGTATCTGGCCTAGCTAAACTTTTACAATGTGCTATGAATAGTAATTATAATTTGCAGATATAACAACAATGGAGCTTAGTCGATCGAATAACGCTGTTATTATTAACAGTACAATAATACGTTAGGAGTTGTTCGCAAAAATTTCAATGGAATGAACATTTTTATATTTTCTCGGAACGAACGCTTGAAGCGAGGCCGCGTTTTTTTTGCATAATAAACAAATTTTAGACTTTACTCGCTTCGTTATAAAGATGATATTTAATTGGTATGCCTAAATCAGAATTTGTAAGCCGCGAGTCCCTTTTGTTCTAAATTGTACGAAATTCGCTCCGATCCCGGTCGTTCGGAAAACAAGAAAAAAAAAATGGTTTCATACAAAAAGGTTGTCTTATACTATAATACTCCTTGTAAAACAATGGCTCTGAAGCTCTATAGGCTTTTTTTATCATCTAGATATCTATTCGCAGGTACTAGCTACTTACCGAAAATGGAATTAGTAAAGTGTAAGAAATATTTAAATTTATATTGTAAAGTAGGTGGTTCCCCAACCGAACCGATTAACACAAATCTGGGGTTCTAAAATACCTACCGATCTTTACCTACCGATTCTAAAATACCTTTAAGACCGTGCCAAGCCTAAAGGCACCATCGACCGGACTCCCTAGGTTCCGACACCGTTTTAATGAGCCGTGGAGTGCGAAAAATCTAGGAAAGTTTTTAGTACACGGTAGAGCTCACAGTAAGCAGAGGCTCACTTCCCTCCTTCCCCTACCCCCCCATCTTCCTCAGCCAGTCTCCCTATTCTTCTAAGTACACCTGCAACATCAGAAGAGCCGCTTGCGCGTTTGCCCCCTTTTCTATAAAAAAAAAAGTTCACTTTCCACCTGCCCACAGACAAGGCATGGTTGGAGCATTAATATGAGGACACCGGCATTGCGCTGACCAATCCACACGCCCTACGTTGTTTCATGGAAACCTGACAAGATTTTCACGTCGGTTTATGCATTCTTGGAAATGCCTACGTGTCCAGTAGTGGTCTTAAAAAGACCGATGATAATGATGAAGTAGATTAAAAAAAGTCCACTGCACGAAGTAGACGTCTTCCAATGGCCTAACAACAATTTTATAGGCTTTTCGGGAATAAAGAAGGTGGTAAAAATCTGTCTTTTATATTAGAAGGTTTCACTATGAGAGAAGTGATCCAGTGTCTAGTCTAGACAATGCGTGACGTACGTAATAAACGATTACTCTGTGGTAATCCTGTGGTAATGCCACAGATTAGATACGTTATAGTTCTATGCTTAGTACACCAGAAAGCATTTTGATTAACGGTTTGCAAAATCGGAATGAAGTCTGAAATACTTATATAAATAGGTAGTATTTTTGTTATTACGCAGACTTACGGCGGAACCAAATAAGTATTTTAAACGTAATTGCTTGACGTAAGTTAGATATTGTCACCTTTTTTAATTTTTTTTTAATTTAATACAATAACATACGTTAACTCAATTAACGAATTTTACGACTACATATCTTAGTAATTTTTAGTGTTTTGTTAGACTCATATAAAATTTTAGTTAGTTACCCGTGTTGCTGTCTGTTTGCCAGTTTCTCACATGTTGCATGAGCAAATCCAAGGCCGTCTGAGATAGGAGTCCTTTCTTCGAATCGATTTGAGGTTATAATTTAATGACCACTTGCGGCACTGTAAATAAAGACCTGCACAGCTGAAAACTGGCGATGATACTCGGAAGTTGTCGCCGTGATTATAATTGGACATCATAACCCTCACGGTGCGACAGACGTACGCCGTGTCTGTAGTGTCGCCACATATCAAATTAGCTTTTCCACGCAGCTTTGCTCGTGTTAAATAGGGATTGTGAATAAATGAAAAAAGTAGGTAAAACTTAAGGCGGGATAAAAGGATGTACAAATACCTAATATTATAGTCGATGTTTAATACCTAAATATTAAACATCGACGCCTGTCACACAGAGGGGAAGGCAGAGAAAAAAAAACCTTTATAAACGTATTGTATATTTGAAAAAAAATATATACTTACGGAGTTTCTTTTTCCGGTTTCTTCTCCGTCAGAGGAACCTCATTACGAAACGGTGGTAGATTTTAAATAAAGATGACGTTCACAAGTGAAAGGTTTCTTACGTTGAATAAATGATTTGATTTGATTTGATTTTACTTGTTACACGTACTAATGCTACAGTCCTGACACTTTCTCGCCTCTTTCACCTCCTTACATCACATACTCATAGATACATCAAAGTATACATGCTCGTCGTTTATGGGTACTTTTAATTTGGCAATTCTATATATCCAATTAAGTCGTCATACATCCGCCTTGGGCGCCTCTTGCCGATTCTGCCACTCACTTCTACAGTATAAGTACAAATATATCGAAATCAAATATTTAATCCTCCGCTTAAACCATACCATGACCTCAGATTTTTTGGGGGCCTCAAACAAAAGAGTGGTCATGTCGGTCACCGGTCCAACTATACCGTTGAGATGGAACAGCTACGCAACATTCGGAATCTTTAGCAATTCTCATCCGACTCGCTAATATAACTAGTCTGGCCATAAAAAATCATAATTTAAAAAGAAAATTTGAAAATTTGTATTCAAATTTGGAATGCATTTATTATACCTATAAGAAACTTCGATCGATTAGCCGCTATTTTACTTCAAAATTTCTGCTTATTGGAAAAGTTAAATCAAATATTAGTGCAACGAATGCTGGCTTTAACTGGATTGAACGAGACTATACGGTCGTCGGTATACCATATATATGTTCTTGTCAAACTATATTTTCGCAAGAACATACTCAGCCACTTACAAACCGACAAATTGCTTATCGCGTGGCCTGTACGAACCGCGTTAGCCTGCGATCGAAGGTCCCAGGTTCACAGACTACACGAGATACACTCGTGTGCAAGGTCGGTTTAAAAATTAGAATAATTTTCACCGTTAACGACGGTAACTCGGTAACCCCGGAACAGTTATTTAAGAAGCAACAGCGGCTCTGTCAGCCGCTGTCGCTTCTTAAATAATTTACACTCGCGAGTCTCTTCCCCGAAAAGTGGACCTTCTTTACAATTCTGTCAATTTCATGTGATCCGACATTTAATACTGAGGTCCCCGAGATAACCTGTAAACTGCTTCCAGTGACTGTTAGGTCATAAGCACCTTTACCCCGACGCTTAAAAAAAAACACTCCGCTACTGGGACTTCAGAAAACGTTAGAGTCAGTGCACTCAATTATCCGAGTTCCCGAGCTAAGAGTAAGAGCGACTTTAAGTGTGCTTTTGAGATAAAATTTATTACTAACGTACACATTACTTACAAAGTTAATACTTTTCTCAATTCATTGTACCACCTGACACCGTCAACACGTACTAAAGATAAGGTGCTTCAAGTACTCGATACTTTAACGTAGAGTTAGAAAGCGTTTCGAAGTATTTTTTATTTGTTTCAATAAAGATTTATGATTGTACTACGCGACGCAGAAACTTGCATAAATTGATAACATAGTTATTTTAAATATCATTTTTAAATATAGCATATTTATAATAATTTTAGTGCTAACAGTTCTTCTGAACTTTTCTGATCTCTTCTTGTAACCGTCTTGTACTTTCTTGATTTTAAATAACATAAATTTGTTTAATCATCTTGCTTAACATCAGATAAATCTTGCTCTTTACATGGTTAATACAATGACTTACAGAGTCTCAGTTACGCCAAGAACACTTTATCATCTAAACAGTTTCTTCCGTGCAAGACTAAGCTCATGCTTGTAGTGTCTTGTTGATGCTTGTAGTGTCTTGTTGATCCTTGTAGTGTCTTGTTTATGGGTATCACAACCCATCATTGATTATGCCGATATATGTTATCCGGATACAAACAAAGACATTCTTAACAACTTACAGCGCCTGCTCATCACTTGTATTAGATTTATTTTTGGTCTTCGTAAATACTTCTCCACGTAGTAAAGCCAAGCGGCTGGTTTTGCTGCTGCTCGTACGGGCCGGCTCGACCGGGTTCGTACCACGGCCTCGTTGAATAAGCAGAAGTAGAGGCATCATGTCCTTCTGCGTTTCGTTCGGTGAGCGAGGTAACCGGAGGTCCACACCCCCTCCCCATCCCCCACTTCATCCTCCCTCCCGTCTCCCAAATACCCTAAAAGGCCGGCAACGCACCTACAGCTCCTCTGGTGCTGCAGATATACGTGGGCGACGGTAATCACTTACTATCAGGTGAACCGCTTGCTCGTTTGCCGCCTTTCCCATAAAAAAAAAATATTTTCTCGTTTCGCATCTGACTTAAATCGTTGACCATTCAACGTAGGCGTAATTCTGTTTGATTTGATTTTCAAAGGCCGGCAGCGCATCTGTAGCTCCTCTGGTGTTGCGGATGTTCGTGGGCGTCGGTGATCACTTACCATCAGGTGGGTCGTTTGCCCCCTTTTTATATAAATCTCTATTCCATCTTAAACAACACACGTATACATACATATGCATGCGTGGCTACGATACATATGTATGTGTTTAAAATAGTTAAATTGTATGTACTTCTGTTAATATTTCGACTGGGTCGACTGCAAACAGGCGTTAAGTCCGCCCATTGTTACCTTTACATTACAAGATTTTAAATAGATCAATATACAGTTATTTTAACTTCAAGTAAAATGCCGCCCCTTTTTTTCCCGCGGGTCCCATAAGGCTCGACTAAGGGAAAGCCCCCCCGCCCCCAGCGGCGGATCTGAGGCGCGAGACGTCCGGTACTGCGGTCTCCGAACCGCTTCCCGAGAGTGATGGTCGCCAATCCTCCTTACGGGAGATGCCTATGTTCTGCAGTCTAGTCAGATGGTAAGGTACGTTAAATGCGTCAGCAGCGTTGAAAGTGCAATGGGTCTGGTACACGGATTACCTACCAATATTATGGCAAATCCTCCTATTGTAAAAGGTCTATACACAGCTGTGTAATATTAATAAGCAGAAGAAGAAACAGTACATGCCTGCAACTCCAGAACCACGTACGTCGTTTTTATTTATTTACTGTTTATGGAAAAGTCGGCAAACGAGCAAAGCGGTTCATCTGATGGTAAGTGATTACCGTCGCCCACATACATCTGCAACACCAGAGGTCCTCCAGGTGCGTTGTCGGCTTTTTAGGGTATTTGAGAGATGAGAGGGAGGATAAGGAGAGGAATGAGGAGGGGGAGTGGGCCTCCGGTTACCTCACTCACCGAACGAAACGCAGAAGCACAACATACCTCTACTTCACGCCGGTATTCAGCGAGGCCGTGGTACCGATCCGGACGAGCGGGGCCTATTCGAGCAGCAGCAAAAGCCGCCGCTTGGCTCTACCACGTTTAAAATCTACCTCTTGTGATACCTATTACAAGAAAGCGGGTAGCAGATTCTAACGCCTGGACCACACGGCCGTGTACGGGATTTTATTAATTGTTCCCTTACGAATCTCTTTCTTTCAATGGTTAAACAGATACTCGAAACTTGTCGGTTTTCATTTATCTAACGTCGCATCGTGCGTTTTAAATGAAACATAATTCAGACGCCTGAGCCTAAGGAAATATAAGCTAAGCGACCAACCGATTGATAACACGAACAACTGACTGGATTACGGTAAAAGCGACCCGATGTCCATTTGCCCGTGGCCCAAGTTTGAATAAGTCGAGCCGGGAGGTTAATCACCTCGGTTATGTGCTGAGCACACGCGCCGCGGCTGTACACGCAAGCGTCACCGTACGCTCAAAGCTGACATTCGTGTGAAAGGGCTTTATGCACTTCGATCGCAGGCCAAAACAAATGTTGCACTCTAGTGTATAGCGCCGTGGCAGCGAAGGGCCGGGGCGGACGCTTACATTTGAAAAAAAAAAAAAAAAAGATAGCTCGATCACGACCGGATGCCGAATACAGGGGTAGAAAGAGATTCAGCAATTTAAGTACTTTCAACACACTTTAACCAGAGTTTATTTGGGACAAGTCGCAGTCTTTGTGTCCAAAAAAAGACAATGATGATACAAATCGTACGTAAGTTTAAAATAATCCATCCGCCTTCTTCCAGCATCTATTGCTACTTACATTTATACTTTTTAGGAGAATCAGTTCTTTTATATTTTGCTAATTTATTTATCTGTGTATCGTCCTACGGAACCCTGCTGTGAATTAAGTTTTTTTTCCTTTTCTACATAAGACTTTTTGTAGAAAAGGAATTTCTTAATTTTCTTCAGCATCCTCGTTATTATTCCACAGCTGAACTTACTGTTATAACTGCACATGATAGATAAGATAGTGCACATAAGATAGTGCCAGCAAGCTAATCCCATCATTGGTTTATGCTGCCCTTTTTTTTCTACTTAGTTTAAAGGTACACCTACCCGTCACCGTCTCCGGTGACTGGTTACGTCGGGATCAGTATTGAAGATGCCGGACCGACTAAAACCCTCCACGGTAGACATGCTGTTGGTCTAGTGGCCTTTACAGCTTCAGCGGCAGAGGCTCGCGAGCAGAAAGCCCGCAAATTAAAGTGGTGAGTATAGGCCGCTGCTGGCTCTTTATTCTTGATCTAGAGCAGCGATTCCCAACCTGTGCTACGCAGGGGTACGCGTCCCGTTGGGGGTACGAGAAATATATATTGGTAATGACGGAAATACTGAGAAGTTAAAAACAGTTAACTTATATAAACTTTATTATAATGTATTATGTCTACATTATGTAGTTTAGAATTATCCTTATAACTAATAACTTACTAATGTGCTAGACTAGGAGCATTGGGTTGGTGAATAACAGTACATTTTTAGGAGTAGGTATGGAGTTATCAGGGAGGGTAGTCATAAATGAAAAGTTTTATTAAGGGGTATGGGAACGAAAAAAGGTAAAGGTTTTTGTTGTGGACTTGTTGTAAAAAAAAGAAGAATTAATTTTTGATCCAGTAGGATTTTCCGCCATCAACCGCATCAGGCATTTCTTGCTATTTGGCATAACACTTCATATTCCCCTTACAATCCAACTCACAGATAGACATCCGCTTCGCATATTTTCATTGGTATAAATATTCAACGATGTTTTTGATTTCCGATTAACACGTAATTTTATTAAGTTAATAAAGCACGCGCCAGCTCTGTGGGGTGCTTTAAAACTAATTACCCCTAGGCTTTTAATGAATACGTGTGTTAATCGGTCTCGTCAGACCGAACCCTGGTTGTTTTTGGGGTCTCGATCGAGACCGAGACTGAGACTTCAAAAATATCTGTAAAATTAACCGAAAAGGAAAACTCGAACTGCGTGTTTAAATCGCTTGATTATCAAAATCAAACAAGACAAGACCTTATTATATATCGTCTTTAAAATGAGATATGTTTAGTTTAGAAACCGTTTGATTTGACATAAGGTAAGCTATCATATTTAATTTAAACTACACAAGCAGTACCCGTGACTTCATCCGCTATTATATTGACCACAGAATTCGAAAGAGCGTTAGCTTTGTGTGATATGTAAATTAGAGCAGATCAGAATAAATTAACTAACTTTTTTTCTTTTCTTTTATTGTTTTGGTGTGACAAGCGAGCTAAAAGTTCGCCTGATGGATCGTGGTTATTATGTGCATGGGGACAAAGAACTTCTGTCAACGATGGTTACAGAAGCGTTATCCAGCCCTGAGGGCCAAGATGGAATTCCTCGCAGCCAATAATTAGACCGAAACCTTATACCTTTCAAGTCGGAATACAGCAGTGCATGCAGAAATAAGTAAGAGGGGGTAAGACGGTGGTAGGGTACCCCCTCCCTACAACCTACCTACCTAGTAAACTTTTTTAGTATCTATATTAATTACTTTATTTTTAGGAATATAGAGCGGAAATAACCTTAATTTTTTTTATTTTCAGATGAAAAATAAAAAACAAAACGAAATTTATTTATTTTTATAAAATGTACTTGTTCAATTGCAACTAGTGGTGAACCTCTAATTAAAATAGGCCAAAACTTCTTTACCGTATTAATATATTTATTTATAAATTTGGCCATATAGTTATTTTGCTAATGTAAGTGTTGAATTGTATTTCAGATTAAGATATGGTAAATATGGTACTATTATAATTTACTTTACTGTGACAACCCTAACATTTAGCAAGGAATTATATTGAGCATAGATTAAAAATAAAACGTGCATCATGGATATTGTACATTGTCTATGTCGAATAAAATTTCTATTCGATCGGGCTATACAGACAGCTAAGGAATCGATTTCCTGTTTGTACAAGAAACAATGAAGCAAAAAGCTTTGTACGGGTTCGTGGATAGTCGCAAACTTATTTCAACAACCGATAAGTGTGCGACCGGTTGCTCAGTAGCTAGCGTACTTGAATCGCCGAGTGACAGGTCTTATGTTTGAATCTCGACCGAGGTTATTCTGAGTTATGTTAGAGGTATTATGTAACGTATAATTTTTTTTTCCAGATCTTTTGCGATTACTCGTGACGCACTCTGCATCTGATCCTTTCATTAATTTTATCGAATATGCTTATTTTGGAGAATGTGTTTCTATCATGTACCTATTAAGTATCTTAAAAATATTGTTTTCTCTCTGCGTTTTTTTTTTTTATGGGAAGGGCGGCAAACGAACAAGCGGCTCACCTGATGGTAAGTGATTACCGTCGCCCACGTACATCTGCAAGGCCAGAGGTGCTGCAGGTGCGTTGCCGGCCTTTAAGGGTATTAGGAAGATGGGAGAGAGGATGAGGAGGGTGACGGGGTGGGGAGTGGGCCTCCGGTTACCTCACTCACCGAACGCAACGCAGAAGCACAAGATCCGTCTACTTCATACCGGCATTCCGCGAGTCACGTGACTGAACTTTGGGTGACTAACAGCCCACCTGTTGGTAAGCGGCCACTGAAGTCCTTGTGCACTTGCAAACAACTTCAATCGAAAGAGGTAGCAGGTGATTTTAACTTTAGAAGCTATTAATTTTTTTTTATAATTTATGAAAACAATAGCTAAGCTGGTCGTACGGACATCACCCGCCAAGAATATACTACCTTTACTGGATACTTCTCACCCGCTTGGGGCGATTTTGAGTTTATCGTTACGTTAATAATTATCGGTAAGGTTGGCGCAGTGGTCACACGATTGGCGCGGGTTTGATTCCCGCCCGTGACGATTATGGAAGTAGTAGTGGAAGGATTAGATGCAGTGTCAAAAACACAGAACGCAACACTTTTCATAACACAACTAACACAAACTAAGCCCTAAATCATGCGACTAGCAGATATAGGGCGATAAGCATTTAGCACGTGGTCAAAATTGGAACTAACGCCGTCATCATTTCTTTCTTTCTTTATTATATGGCTGCGCTTAAAATTCTTTTTTTTTACGGTAGAGCCAAGCGGCGGTTCGTGCGCGAAGGGGCCGGCTCGACAGGGTAGTGCCACGACGTCGCAGAATACCGGCGTGGAGTAGAGGTATGTTGTGCTTCTGCGTTTCGTTCAGCAAGTAAAGTAATCGGAGGCCCGCTCCCGTCTCTTCCAACTACCGTCCCCATCATCCTCCCGCCCCCCACATATCCTTGGCAACGTACCTGCAGCTCCTTTGGTGTTACGGATGTACGCGGCCGAAGGTTATCACTTACCATCAGGTGAGCCACTAGCTCTTTTGCCCCATTTTCCAAAAAAAAAAAAAATCATCTGCCAATATCATGACAGTCATGAGAGTCACGATTAATAAAAAATATTATGAAACGTCACTTTATGACAGTTCGCTGCGTTTGTTTTTCGCTTTGAATATTTCATGCTTTTGTTTCAACCTAAAAATCAAATAATTTATACTAACAATACTTTTATAATATGTTTTTAATTTGACACCCACGCCTCCTTACAACGTCATCCGAGTGTTATACATTCTGTGGTAATGGTCTGTATTCTTTGGTCTCAGTGTGTCCATTTGCCGTGATACCAACGACATTAATTTATACACACCGGCGGCGTTATATTGCTAACGGTAGATGTCGCTGCGATCGTCAAAGAATACATCACTGTCGAGAGACATTAACTTGTCAGATATTTTCAAAACCACGCTGTGATATTGCTCACAATTCTTTACACATATGTGCGTGTTCTTTATCAGAATATTTACTCAAGATATAGAATGGTCACAGCGTAGCCGAAGAGAAAACGAACTTTCAAATGATTTCAAATACCACCATTTTACTTACTTACTTACTTACTATAATCTTGTCTGTATGTTTGCCCGTACTCTTTTATATGTATATATATCGGCAGTGTAATGTATTCTACACAGTTGAAAACCATCGACTGTATTAGAAGACGTCGCCGTGGTCAAAATCAGGAAGATCATCCACCATCAATTTAAATGAACAAATCGCCTTCAAATTTTTGCCTTCACTCTGCGTACCAAACTTAACATACAGCAAGAAGTATTTTCATATTCATTATAATTTTTTCTTTGGTATAATTTATAGCCCCGCGCAATGCGATATCCTGGGCAGGTGAGATCTTGTAACAGATGTCGATTCCGTCGAAAGCAGCATTATCAGCTTTCGCGGCGCTGTTTTGCCAATTTCTTTATTACAGCTCTATACTCGAAACTTCCAAATTTGGTTGTTTATTACATGAAGCTATAGATTCGGAGCATTTTGGCGGGAATTCCGCAACTTTTCAATTATGGCGGGAATTCAATAAATTTGCGTATTTTTTATGGTATTACGTTATTTAAGTATCTATTACTTTTTAAGTGATTAACTTTGTGTTTAATATCGAAGAATACATTATTTTAGACATGCTAAAATATATCTACAAGAAAAGCAGAAACATAGCTCGGCCTATAAAAGCCCTATAGATTTCTTGACTGACCCTTTTTTCCCAGCTGGGGTAATTGTGGGGCTTTAAAATCTTATATTTACTTTCATTACACGCAAATTAAAAAATATTTCTTTAGCGTAAGCCAAAGATGTTTCCTGTGTAGGATAAAATCAAACTTGATTTAATTTAATAATACCTATGAACTCTTACTTATGCGTGTTATGTGCCTTATTTATAAATATCATTGTTTTAATAGCTATCAATTGTACATTTAAAACATTCACAGTTGTTATTACGATTTGTAGTCTGTAATACTAAGATACTTTGAGCTCCATAAACAATTTCCTGACTCGTGGAGTCTTTTTCAAATTACCCTCATACCAAGAGTTTATTTTCATACTGAGCACTTAAAAATATGTAAGACTCATATAAGACACCATTAATTACTTATCGAAATAAGAAATTAATAATATTTTAGGAATATATTAGAATTATATTTTACGCAACAGAAATCATCAAAGACTAATTTATACTCCTCAATAATTTCAGATACGACACTGTAGGTAAAATACCCTTGCTTCAATATTGGGATTTGGGGAATAATTTAGTAAGTACCTTATACTATATCAGTCTATTTTAGTCCACTGCTGAACTTAGCCAAGCAGGCAACAGCAACCAGCATATATTTCTTGGGAGGTTTGTCCTTACTATACTAGTCAAGCCGGTCGGAAAGCGCAATGCCGGTACACCTTTATGTGATCGATATTTCGCCGTCTTTCGATCCACCAGAGCTTAGTTTGTTGGCAAGCATGGCGTTCAGATGAGGTTAAAATCTCGTCATTACATTCCGTACAGTCAGAAATCTTTTATCGTATAATATAAACTCATTTGCAATATTGTAATTTAGATTTAGGAACTTGGCAACTGCAAAGTATTCCTTTTTCCTTTACAAGCCTAATAGGTACGGCTACGGTAGTAGATATAATTACGCTACCATTCTTCTCTATGTAATATGTTAAAAGTTTTAAATTTATATTTATCTTTATAACGCCACGGACTCTTTTTATATTATATAGTATAAAAAGAGTCCGAGTAAATTATGATGCCAAAACTTTATGGACTGGTAAAGGGATGTAGCATATCACCACCAGTGCAAGGATATCAGCACTACGATCTCGAGTGAGTGTCCATGTAAGAGCAAATTTTCAAATAAATAACATGACAGAATTGTTTGCGATTTTTTGAAAGGCTTCGGTGTAGGTATTTAACAGTTTGAAACGACTTAAAAAGGTTAGCAGAATTCTTAACGAATATCATAAATACCTTGGTACAAAAGAAGTTACCTAGATTGTTCTCTCACTTCTGTTAAATTGTTAATCTATGGTAAATGGCGCAGGCATACAGGCAGGCAGGGAGGCAGGTAGGAGCGGTTGCCGCGGGATGGACGGTTTGAATTGAATGCCGAATATCTTGGGGCTGCAATTGTATTAAAAAAATGTACCAAAATCGAACAATTAATTATTATCCATTTCTTATGAAATTCGTGTGGTAGGTTATAAATATATATTATGTTAAAGGTAAAGTGAGATCGTTCATCATTCCGCTTATTAATCTGTGAGCCATTTTGCAGGTTACGATAATATTTCTTTTGATTCATTCAAAGACATCAACCTCACTACTGACCAATACAGTAATCGAGCCAATCACGAAAAGCCCGACCCATTAGCAATGTACGTCATCGCCACAACCGTCACGACGTAAAATACGTGTCAAGGCTTACAACTTTCATGCAACGTAAGACTGAAACTCTCCATTAAACTCAGGGAAATTTATTAGTTGACAACACTATCGGGAAGTTTAGGAACCACTTCCCAGAACGATAAAGGGCCGGTGGTGATGCCGGGTACGGGAGAAGGGGGAGGAGAGAGACGACAGCTGCGCTCGCGTCGCTCTCCCCGCGCCGCCGCACTCCGGCGCCGACCGCCGTGCTGGTTATACGTCTGCCAGTTCACAGTATACGCGTATCGCATACACACCGTGCGCGAGTTCACTAACTTACAAGTTCATAATAGAAGCACGTAGTGGACGCTTTAGAGGAAGAACGGGTGTGGCGCAGGAGCGGCCTCATCCTTTGTCTTCGAGGCCCGTGTGGCTGGGCGGTGACTGGCGCTATATTCGGTTCGTGAGCGATATTGCACCAGTCCCGGCCTATCCAAGCGGGCTCGGCCTTCGGAGACCGCTACTCAGCATCCGCGGCGCGCAGTCCCGTTACCCGGCCGGTCGTTCACAGCGACGTCCACGCATAGGACGTGATTCGGTGTAAACGTTGTGCTTACTTATCACATTGCACCAATCCCGGCCTGCATGCGGTCGCCGCTTGTGTTCTTGGTGTTGGATACCAACAGGTTTGCCTCGGTCGTTGCACGTGGCGTTCCCCGCAGGTAAACTTGAATTTCTGCACTTATCCCGCAGTTCTCACAACTGCTTGCTTCTTTGTTCATCAAACGCTGTTTGAAGAATTAACTTTACAGTAACTATAACTGTTCAAAGTAGAAAGTTGACCGCCGAGAGGCGAAACGTGAATCATTTTGTGAGAAACATTCGGCTCGGGGTGACTGAATCGATGTAGACACCGACCAGCGTACAGGCAGACCGGTTTCGATCGTAAATCGTAACATACACCTATATAACAATTCGTACAACGTTGTAACTATTATTAAGTGATCGCGAAAATGAAGGACATTAACGGAGAAGGCTTTTTAAAAGCTTCGCAACCTTCGATACATTCTTATTCATACTTTTATCCTGTCAGCTGATGTTCCTTTGTTTGACTGTGTTAATTTTCATTCAATTTGCAAAAATTTACATTGTTTTTTTTTTCAAATTTAGTAAACAATCATACAGTTCAAAGAGTTTATTTTACATCCATCGATCTAAAGTAATGTAATATTGTCTATGCTTGCTTCTAAGTACGTTGAGCTTGCGACGTCTAATTCCACCGTTATCGCATCGCTCTAGGTAGGCACTACAGCGTTGTTGTAAGGCAAAGCATTAGTGAATCAAGCGGAAAGATGATTCACCAGGCAAGTTAAGAAGTCTTGCAACCGTTATGATTTAAATTACAACAGCTGTCATGGGGCACTCACAAATTGCGGTACCTACATACCTATCTCGGCGGAAATCGAGACATGAAGTATGGCGCCAAAACTGGAATGCATGTAATATTTTATACCTAGTACCTACCTAGTTGTGAAAGTTACAAAACTAACAGTAACGTTATGTTCATTCGTTAAAGTTCAATCGTAAAAGTAAAACAAACTATAATATATTTTTTTAACCTGTTCGGCAAAAGCACCCCTGATCAAAGTTAATTTAAAAGGTTCCAGGGTTACGGTATTAGGTATAAAACTAACTCTAGATAGATTTAAACTAAGTTACTAGATAATATAACATGAAAAATAATATAAAATGAACGGTTTGACTACGTTTCCCTTGGATATATTATCTATATTATTAATTTTGTGTAAGAAGAAAGAAAAGTGAAAAGGTAAATAATAATTAATCCTAAATGTGTTTTTTTTGTAGGTATTAATTATTCGAAAGATAAGCTGCTATAGACAATAATATCAGCATTATGTGCCCTCTAAGGTCATATCCTAAACTAATTTCATCATAGGCAATTATTTTTTTTAAGGTATTCGTTTACGTTAGGTTACGTTACGTCTTGATTTTGTATATTTTTTTTTATTATGTATTGACAGGTGTGTTACAATGTCTATTTACATAATTTGTGTAATTCTGGCTGTATGATAGCTATTAAGATTCCAAAAATGTTACCATGAAGAACAAACCGGTCGGTCAAGTGACAGTCGCGGTTCGCGAAACCACGGAAGCAAAGGCCTGTAATGTAATGGCAAAGCTGTAGTAATGGAAAATTATTAGTAATTCGATTTTAATTAATTTTTCATCTTCAAAGCGTATCGTTATTTATTTCTATTGTGATTAGGTGCCACATGGTGGGTTTACCAGCACCTTTTTTCTCATGGACGTCATAAAAGGCGGTTGAGGAAAAGACTAGAAAATTTCATGGTGATCTGTGGAAGCAAACCCAGCTACGAGCAAACCTCAGGGGTAACAATTCACAATGCAAACACTTGGATTTATTATCAATGCAGATGACAGATGGGCTGTCCGATTTCTTTGACATCTTAAAAAAATTAAATCATGCAGAATTTAAGTTTCTGTGGAAAACTTTTAGCGCGCGTGAAACATGGTTGACATGTCAGTCAATAACGTTACAAATTAGTTGCGATAAATTCAATCGGACTACCGTAGTCACCTTTTAAGTACCGTCTCATTGTCATGCTAGATGCATAAAATTTTTAAATTCTTATTTTAGGAAAATATTTTTTGTATAATAATTATTTATTAGCTTAGTTTTAATCAAATTTGTAGATATATCCTATTTTTGCGTATTAATTTTGTTTATAAAGTAACTTGTTAGGCGTTGTGAATTATAAAATAAGTAGTCTACTTAAAATAAAGAACAGACAAATACGTACGTCATTAAGTACAGATTAAAAAAAGTTTAGTATTTTTTCAAAATTAAAGAAGAAAAATTGTCGTTTTTGGATAATAACATATAATACAGATGAGATAAATAGTAAGAGCAAAGATGTCCGTCTTTGAGAATGTATAGACTCTGTTATACAGCAGACATAACACCCAGCAGCTTACTCTTTGAATGGGGACCATTAATATGCAAAAATGTAACTTATTAAAACTTGCACATCGTTCCAATATGACGTACACAAACATTTGTTTTCATCCTTGTCCCTTGAAGCAAACTGAAAACTGATCATTCGATTTGAAATAGCTTCCTTTAACACCTCCAGTAGACGTCTAAAGTTGTCTCGAATTCGAATTAACTCAACATCACTCAAATTCGTGGATGGCGGCGTTATGTACCCCCGTGTGGGATATACTTTTAAACGACATTCGAAGTATGAAATAATTCGTTCGAGGTCAGGGCCCCCCGAACACAACACGCTTAACATACAACACGGGAATCCACGGCGAAAGCGAATTCGGAGCCGTTATTCACGGTTGGATAACACGAACCTGCTAAAAAGGGCCCTCTGGGCTGCATGTATGTATATATATATATTTACGCCTTATTCCCATCGGGGTAGGCAGAGACAATCTTCTTCCACTAGCTACGGTCCCGACATACGTCTTTCGCTTCTTCCACTTTCGTCAATCTTCGCATGCGCGTTGGTTTAGAGTACTCTTAACCTGGCCTTTTTTCAGAACGTCTGCGATTTGATCGACAAATGTTCGCCTAGGTCTTCCTCTCCCGTCTCTACCATGGGCTGCATGTCAACCCCCTTTATAGTCTGGGACAGCTGCACATTCTCTTTATGGAAGTTTTCTATCATCTTTTGTTTGTTCTTGGTTTTCTGATAAGCGTATGACAAATAAAGAATTTATCGAAGCTTGAAGGCATCCACCATTAACCTCCTGTCTGCGTGCTTAGATGATGCCCCCATGTTCTTCGTCAACAGTGGCCGCAGTGCAGAGAGACCAAAGGAAAGTCCACCAGCAGTTTCGTTGTATTGTTTACTCGCATCATCATTTCCCGATAACATCATGCCGTGTTATTTTTTAACATTGTTTCGTTTGTCCAAGACGTTGTTATCGACTAATAAAACCGTGACTTAGATGTGACACGGAGTTTTTGTGACCAGGCGGATAAGGCTTTAAAGCTGTAAACATGTAAAGGGTCAACGGTGTATTCTGACATTTAAGCCTGTTACGCATGGGCAGAGGTTACGGATTTCTATTCGGCAGGAGTGTGCAGCGAAGTCATACTGGTTTCCGCAACCCCGTTTTCACCTCTTCGAGAGATAAAACCTGAGGGGTGGCGAGGTTCGTCGCCGGACCTGCCACGATCTCAGAGGTGAAGGACATAGCTGTTGAAATGTTTTTGTTCTCCTGGTTTGTGTTACTCGAATCCGATGTAACCAAAACTTTATTAACCAAAAGGACAACTTTTAATAGGAACCACGTAAGAGTGAATGAAATACATCCAACCGTTATCGTTCATGTAAAAATAGAGATACGAAAAATAAAATATTGAAATGTGGCCCCAAGTATATTTTTCCATTGCCCTTTCAGATCTGATATTTGTACTCTAAAATATTTTACTTGTAGGGATGCAACGAATGCTCCCATGACATTCGTTAAAAAAAAATTTAGTAAAATGGAACGCACCCGTAACGTATTTCGATCATACATGAATAGGTTTGAATTAGATCATTTCAGGGACCATAACGTCCCCAGTTTTTTTTTTCTTACCATTATTTAGACGATATTTACCCATGTGATTTGAGGCACCTAAATCAAATCAATCGAAAATCGATCGCTTGGCACTGTGTTGTTGTGTACTTTGATGAGAGAAGGTAAGTAGATTGTGGGGCTGGATAGATCGTGAAATTAAATTTCAGATGAGGAATATTGTAAAGTGTGTGCTTATGGTATATTCATCTAAGCAAAGTAATAGACGAAATTGCAAAAGTCGCGTGCATGGTTCGGTGTTGCTGTTTTTCATAAATATAAATCCGTCCAATCCATCTGTTGTTTCTTTTTTACTTTTAAATAAATAAGATTACCTTCTAATATTGATATTGACTAATGTTATGCCCCTAGACAATATCTATATAATATAAATTTTCCTTGATCTTTTTGGACAAATAATTTCGTTCAGCTAGTAGGATCGGGTATTCGTTGCATCGCTACTTATCTGTTTCGAAGTTAAGTAGCAGCATGTAAATGTCCACTACTGGGCAAAGGCGTCAAATGTGATTGAAGGAGGTGACCTAATCGGTTTTGTGTGGTTTTAATTATATTTAAGTTATTACCGTGCGGCAGCAGCCATAAGTCTCTGTCTACCCCGTTCTTTTCATGGTTGGCGTGAAAGCCTTGTACATATCATCGCAATATTCGGTAAACCATGGCACGTTTTATTTTGTGTAGAGGTAAAAATACAGCTTTAGAAGACCGTTTGGCTCCGTTTAGTCGTGTAAAATAAAATGTTTAAGATCTGCCTACCCCTATCTATGGTTGTCATGCTGGTGTACTTACTTGTATAATAAGTCAACATCTTTTTATTAAATTTAGGCTTCTTTAAAGCTCTACACCGGTCCGAAAAAGACCATCTCTGAGTAGAGCCTTCAAGAAACATGTCTTGCTAGGGTTTCGAACTGTGCGCCCTATTACTAAGCCTACGCCGCCTGAACGTCCGTCTGTATGTTCTGCATTTAAAGAGTTACATTGTAAGATACCGGATATTCCAAAGATTATAAAAGAATAACAAAAAGCTACAATTAAGGCGGGGTCGTAAAAAGATGGTTTTTTTTAAACGTTTTTGTTTTATCTTAAATACGGTAATACACACCTCTAAATCAAATAATAAAAACCGGCCAAGTGTGAGTCGGGCTTGCGCTAAGGATCGGGGACCGAATGAATGGAAGTATGTATATTATTTTTTTTAGTAAATACTCAATAAAGATATATTGTGTGGTTGTACGGAACTCTAGTGAGATACGGCCGGTTATTTTTTTTATGCCATGTTACAATGTATCAACTATCGAGTGTATGCACTATTTAGAGTAAAACATAAAATGTGAAATAAATATTAAAACATTTTGTCAATGTCAATTTAATTTTAAGTATATGTATTTTCAGACTTCATCTCTCCGGGAGATAGTACGTCACCGGTGGCTAGCTTCGTCTCGGCTCCTGGAGATTGCCATTAATTTTTAAGGGTCTGTTTTTAGTCGCCTCTTACCTACATTCGTGGTAAGAAAGTCGGTGGCATATTCCTATGCCGCTGCCACACGGCTGGCTATACCTTCCTCCAGGCGGTAGAGCCAAGCGGCTGCTTTTGCTGCTGCTCCAATGGGCCAGTTCGACCGTGTTGGTACCGCGGCGTCGCAGAATACCGACGTGAAGTAGGGGCATTTTGTGCTTCTGCGTTTCGTTCGGTGAGTGAGGTAACCGGAGGCCCACTGCCCATCCCCATCCCCCTCCTCATCCTACATCCCATCTCCCAAATACCCTGAAAGGCCGGCAACGCACCTTCAACTCCTTTGGTGTTGCAGAAGTACGTGGGCGACGGTAATCACTTACCATTAAGTGAACCGCTTGCTCGTATGCCGCCTTTCCCATAAAAAAAAGTCCTGCCAGTCTGTTATTACAAGATAGAGATAATACGCTTAGCAGTGTAATTTTTAATTATACAAAATTGTTTAAAAAAAATCAAAAATCATAAAAATTTTTTCTGCACCAAAAACAATATCTGACAACAAAGTATAGACAGATTAAAACATGTTTGGGTTAATTTAGCTGTGATATAATAAATGATTTTAAAATACATTTTAAAATACGTTTTCACCGAAAGTTATGATAGAAAGGGAAAGACGAAAGAAGTGACTTCTCAAATTAAAATTTTGTGTGCAAATTACTTACTTAATTAAAACAAATAAATCTTAGTAAACGTTAATTTTTACCGAAATTCTTTACGTATCTTTTACATAAAAATTTTTGGTTCTCAAATTATGTAAGCAAAATCTAAATTAACCATTATCTATTTTAATTAAGCGATCGAATTAAAAAAAAAATCTGAATCTTATCGATTATCTCTGACGTCCTGTTTTTAGTCGTCGTTTTATGATAATGCGCATTTGTTTTGTTTTAAAAGTGAAACATTGCCGGTCTGTTGGTTCTGTGTCAAGGCCTCGCCTCCCCTACACTGTAGCCTACATTCGCGGCTTCAATTTTAATAACTTTAGGTGCCCGCGCGCGCGTCACTGAATTAATTACAAATGAGCCACTAACGGTTGTAAGGCGTCCCGCAAACATAGACTCAGTGTTCCGTTAGTATGTACCTGGCTGCGCAGTGTTAATACATATATCGATTCGGTTCTAAAGTTTGTTAAATTTTTTTTCTATGCCCTATCGGAAATTAAAAAAAACCATCCAAGTGCGAGTCTGACCCGCGCAACGAGGATTCGTTACAAACAAATTAAAAATAATGTGTTTTTCTTTCATTCAGTTTGGGACCCCGAGTCCGACTCACACTTGGCTGGTTTTTATTATCTATTGTTTTACTTGAGTGTTTATATGTAGTGCTCTATAATCACACGCAAGTTCGACGGTTAGTATTACCGTTTTTTTACGAATTTTGAGGACTTATGTGCTTTTTCAACTCTCACGGGAACAGCGAGAGGGGGACGGGACTATTCCTGCCTCCGACAACTGTCTATAGTCTTGAGAGAAGACCCTTGCCCAGTAGTGGGAAATTTACAGGCTGCTACTTCATTCAGTGCTCGAAAATTTTTGTTTTATATCACTTCTAGTAAGTACACAAACTTTTTATTAATAGGTTAAAAAATAATTAACAAAGAGTTAATTCAGATATTAAAATTTACATTACACTTTAACAAAAAATATTTTTATACATTTATGCGATTTGAACTAATAATGGATAGTCTTAGTTTTGTTAAATTTAATCGTGAATTCAATGTCTAGCTCGCAATGTTGAGGAAAAAAAATTACAGAAATGTAATAGTAGTATAGTAACCTTAAAGAAACAGACGTTTCATTCCAGTCCCAAACAAAAGTTCCTCCATATCTTTGTTTTATAATCATTCATTGTTTTATAATCCATGACTCAGGTTCAGGAAGGGACAAACGCACACATAAATATACATCTATGTGTACATCTGTACTCAACTACAGTACTAGCAAATATAGAAATTGAATTGAATTAAAAAAATGTTCCTTTTTTACAGTTAATCAAACAATATTCAATTTCGTATTCATCATAAAAATTATAGTTTAGCGGGATTCGAACCAGCAACTTAAACATTTGAATCGTAATATCGGGGGACTTGAGTTTATCTTCAATTACTCTTAATTTTTACCCATACATACATTGTTTCAATTTAAATATTTTACATTTATACAACCAGATTTTTTTTTTTATTTATCTTTCGCCGGCATGCAAATTTAATTAACGAAAATTACATAATGACACCGTTTTGTGTAATTATATACACTGCAACAGTACGAACAAAAAAAACAAAAAAATTCAATTGCGCCAATCTTTTAACTCGATATTTATAAAAAGAAACGAATCGATATATACCTGTCTAATAAATTATAATTTTCCAATACTGCAAATACATGTGGTGTTTCTATTATAATTTCCACTTGTATATTAATACAATATGTTTCGGAAATATTGTAAATACCGCCAAACGTATGTAAGCCACTTTATAGTACCTACATATTAATAAAAAAGTTGTTGATGTTGATTCCGAGAATTAAGATCGAGTAAGATAGCAATACAACAGATAACTTACGTAAGAGCGAGAAGACTGCAGGATTGTGTGCGATGTTTTTTCATGTGACACGCATGAGCGGAAAAGGTTTTTTCTTTCTTTGCTTCTTCGTTAAAGGGCGAGTATGTAAAAGTTGCTGGCGTGCATTCACAGTACGTTAAGTGTAACGTCACGTTATTGCAACGGTTTCGCGGCATTTATTGATAATTGTTACTCTGCACCCTTATTACTTAGCGTAATGATATGAATTTTAAGTGCTGTATTTACCACGTACTCAAAGGTGAAGGAAAACATCGTGAGGAAACCTGCATGTCTGAAAAATAATAAAAAAAAAAATTAGTTCGAGGATATGTGAAGCTCGCCAACCAGCACTGGAGCAGCGTGGCGGGCTCCTAAACACTCCCGGCTACTAAACACTCTGATTTGAGAAAGAGGGCTTTGCCCAGCTATGGGCACTTTACTTTTACTTTTAATGATATGAATGTTAGTTTTTTATCAAGTCTCGTGAAGTTATATTCGCGTGCTTCTTTATCAGTCTACTTAAGTCCACTGCTGAGCACAGGCCCCTCCTAGAAAAAGCAAGCATGCATTCTTGAAAAGTTTACCCTTAACAAGTCTTGCCTTCGACAAATTCGGATAGGTTTTCGGCCATAATTCGATCAACTATGGTTCACCTGACGGTGCAGCTGGGGTTGGAATTTAGATAAGGAGGTGATATATTCGTCCTTACACCAGTTTCAGCATACAGCACGAACAAGAAGACATAAATTCCTAAAATAATATACATGGGTTCGGATACGTCCCGAAGAAATAATTCCAGCACTAGCTGTTCGTCGTGAGACATTTTAAAATCTGAAAGGAAGTTTCCGTGCGGTTGTCCCACTTTGTGTCGTTCCATTGCATTCGAAAGCATCATCTCGCACAATGTGAAGTGGTGGGCTTCTTGTTTACTCCTACTTAATGTTGAAGAAGAAACAACATATTCAAAGAATGTCTGGTGCACCGTGGGTTCCGTACAACTACACAATATATTATGTATTATTTTTTTTTATGAGGAAGGCTGTAAACGCGCAAGCAATTCACCTGATGGTAAGTGATTACCGTCGCCCACATACATCTGCACGTACACCATAAGTACTGCAGATGCGTTGCCGGCCTATAAGAATATTTGGGAGATGCGTGCATATATTCACGCCTTGTTCCCAACGGGGTAGGCAGAGACAACCTCCTTCCACTTGCTACGGTCCTGACAGGCGTCTTTCGCTTATTCCACTTTTATCAATATTCGCATGCATGCTCGTTGATTTAGAGTACTCTTGACCTGGCCTCTTTCCAGAATGTCTCCGATTTGGTCGTGAAATGTTCGCCTAGGTCTTCCTCTCCGGACTCTACTCTCATTTACACTTTGGGAGATGGGAGGGAGGAAAAGGACGGGGAGGGGTAATGGGCGTCCGGTGACCTCGCTTACCGAACGAAACGCAGAAGCACAAGATGCCACTACTTCACGCCGGTATTCTGCGAGGCCGTGGTACCAACCCGGTCGAGCCGGCCCATTCGAGCAGCAGCAATAGCGAACTGAACATGTCCTCTAATATAAAAAAAAATATTATTTCACAGACATGCCGGGTTTCCTCACGACCTTTCCCTTCATCGCCGAGCAAGTGGTAAACATTGCTATTAACGACTTCAGTGGTGCCGGCAGTTCGAACCCAGGTCACTAGCGCTCTATGGAACTCAGCGAGCGCTTTGACCACTAGGCCACCTCTGCTCTTCGGTGTTTAGTATGTACTATATATCTATAGTATAGATTACTTTTTAGTTTTAATATAATAGTTAGTACTCATTCATTCGTTCGTTCAATATTCATTCATTCATTCATGTATAAAAAAGTTTGTGTGTCGGCGAAGTTCTGTGTAAAAAATTGCGGGTTAATGTTATGTGCACTGTGTCGGCGCGGCCCCCATATAAAATTGGGGAAGAGTTATCGGACATGGGTAATTAAGTGGTGCTTTTACCCAACGCGAGACTGAGCCTTAATCCACAATTAGACCTATAATTGGTTTCCGTTCGTTGCACCTGGACTGCACAGTCCGATAGGAAGTAGACGGTGAAACGATAACAATGCACGAAAGTTAAAATTGATATCACCATTGGCCCGGGTGTTCGGTATCTTTCGGAGAGTATCGGGACTCGCTTCGTTTTATTCTTCGTTAATAGAAATTGTTATCTCTTTTTTTTTCGACGCATGCACCATTTTGTATTTTACTTCGGTGTAGCTGATGGTAAGTGACTGTTGCAGCCCGCGCACACCTGCAGACAAATTCAGTCGAAGAAGGTTACATACGAGGACATCGAACGAAAGCCTTGGTATACCGGTTCCTCTATATCGGAACGTCCATTTGCCTTTGCCACATGCGTCATGCTTATCTTCTTGTGGGAGGATATCGGATCTGCAAATCCAAGAGTTTTATTTTCTTTTTTCTATATTTATTATTTTACTTTATCTTAGGATATGCTTCAAACAAAGAATTTCCTTTATCTACTCTTCAAACCGGAACATAATAGCTGCAGGTCAGTGACTGAAATAAGTAAGAGAGTGGAAATATCTAACCAAACGGCTCCTAGGTAGAAAAGGATTCTTACCACCTTGTGGCTCAACTGTCGGACATTGACCCATCCCATGGCATGGATGATTTGGCATTATTGCCAGGCGTACTGAGCAGGTTGGCCACCTGCAGCATCACGCACATAACATGGCAAAATGTAACCACAATCTCATGAACAAATAAATGAAATGACAAATTTTTCTTTATTTACGCTTTCATTGTTTCATTATGAGATTCATATGGTGGAGAACAAACAGGCAAAAGACAATCCTCTCACTACTACGTTTCATCAAATACAATACATAGTGTCGACTCGTCCGCGAGTTTGGAATAAAACAAGACAAGATCCTATTTTTTTTATAAAAGAATACTAGCAATACTATTTAAGTAACATAACAAATATTCCTATCACTAAGCATTACAGCTTGTATCTGGAGCGGCTCTAGACAATAATCGAATGACGGACTCGAACCTGTGCCATCGTCTCGCAGTCCGCACCCTAACCCATTAAGCGATTGGCGCTTTATCATACTGTTCTTTCTTATTATATATAATTTAATTATTGTTATTTAAGTTTGTTATTATGAACATGGGTTATTGAAGTACCAATTTTTTCAGTAATTATTATAAAAGAAGAGAAATGAAAAAGTATTGTGCCATAGATGTGCACCAAAAAGAAAATCATGTGCTATAAACGATTCAGTCATTGACTATCTGAAAAACAAGTTGAATTTTGTTAATTACTAAACACAGTTGGACGAACTTCTACCACGGTCAACACTATTTTGTTGTTTATTATCATTATATTTCAATATTAACTGAAGTGTTTTTTTTTTCAATGTATGGATTTATGTTATTATATATTTTTATGGTTGAGATCATCAATAAAAGACCATTTACAAATTAATATGTTTTTAATTGAGTTGAATAAAATACCTGTCACGTGTTTTAACTTTTCAGGAAGTTTATTCCAGAATATTAAACAATTTTAATGTTCTGTAAATATTATACGACTATGTTTCAATTTACTTAACACTTGGAACTCTCTCGGAGTGCAATTTCTGTTTAATATATTTTTTTAAACGTGGGAAATAATTGATCAACAAGTCTCTGAAGTTTTTAAGCGTGGTAGAGCCAAGCGGCGGCTTTAGCTGCTGCTCGAATGGGCCGGCTCGACCGGATTGATACCACGGCCTCGCAGAATACCGGCGTGAAGTAGAGGCATCTTGTCCTTCTGCGTTTCGTTCGGTGAGTGAGGTAACCGGAGGCCCACATCCCCTCCCTATTCCCCTCCTCTTCCCTCCCATCTCCCAAATATCCTTAAAGACCGGCAACGCACCTGCAGCATCTATGGTGTTGCAGATGTATGTGGGCGACGGTAATCACTTACCATCAGGTGAACCGCTTGCTCGTTTGCCGTCTTTTCCATAAAAAAAAAAAAAAAAAAAAAAGAACTGTCAATGGGCCGGCCACATATCTCGCAGAACTGGCAGCCGTTGGGGAAAAAAGTTTCTCGAGTGGCAGCCACGTACAGGCGAACGCAGTGTGAGACGACCCCCCACAAGATGGAGTGACGACCTGCGCAGTGTTGCGGGAAGTCGATGGATGCAGGTGGCTCAGGACCGAGCTTCGTGGCAATCTTTGGGGGAGGCCTATGTTCAGCAGTGGACTTGTGATAGGCTGAAATGATGATTTCTTTACGCATTTGAAATGTAACTATTATTTACGGATTTTATCGCGTTTAATTTTCTTTTTTAGATCGCTTCCTTTCGGGTGCTTTACATCGCACATGGTCACTGAGGTGCTTGACATCCAGATGCCACAGGATACCCACGGTAGCTCCGTGAGCTCATTCTGCGTAGTACGGACAAAAATGATTAATTATAAAGCCGTAAATAATAGTTTAATTTCAAATGTGCAGTATTCGCGTAAATACAAGAAATCAATATGTCTTTAGGCTTTAGGTAAAATTCCGGACATTATTTTTGTACAAACTAATATGTACCTGAAGTTTTTGTGAACGAGGCCTAGAACTGTGTCTATTTGATGTTCTTAATTATATGTAAAAAAATTGAAAAGGTTGAAGACATGTCGGCACTACCTACCCAAAGGATCACACCGTAATTAAACTACGTAGGTATCCCCAATTTTTTTTTATTTTTTTTTCTTAAAACTATGCGAGCGCTCTGACCACTAGAATCTACGGCTCTGGAAACCCTCTCGGATATTGGAGGTGGCCGTTGCCCAGCTGTGGGCAGTTACAGGCTGCTTTACTATTGTCTTTATTCTAAAAAAATATTTCCATGTGTACAGTGGTATTAAATGGCTGCATTCAATGGGAAACTGAAAGTATACTGTAATAATACAATAATCCATTAAACTATGATGTCCTCCTCCCGGTTATTTAGTGTCATCAGTTGTCAACTGCGCAGGAGATATTAAAGTGCCGTTAGTGTACTCGCGGACAGAACCACTCGCTGGTCTTTACCTTCCCGTGTCCTACGGAACGTTTATACGAAAATATTTGAGGAGGAGTCAGATGCAGTGACAGAGACACTGGACGAACATGACACAGCCATTCCCGAAAACCAATCATTTGTGTTATTTCACTAATATATAGATTTCGGTTGGGATTCGAGCCCATAGTTCAGCTATCAGGCACATCAACCACTGCGTCACGCGTTTGACGCCAAAACTACAATAAACAGAGGTTTTTATATTATTATGAGAAATTTTATGGGAAAGTGTGCAATCTTGCTTGCGGTTCACCTGATGATGATAAGTGTTTTGAGTCGCTAACTCCAGGTCCAAATATTTTTGATTGTTTAACGTTGATAAAAGAAAGAGAAAGAAAGACAGTACTTCATATTGCCACAATTGAAGTAGCACATAATGAAAACTTAATTAACATAACAAAAAATAATAATATTTTATGGAGTTCCAGCAACAAAACGGCGTCCGACTCGCCACAATGCTATAGTAATACTAAATGAATAACCACAACTACAGCGCGGGTATTCTGTCGGCACCATGGATATTTTATCGCGAGCAGTCGTCAGGCTTTCTGTAATACATGAGGTATATAACAGTAACCAAAATATAAATAACAATACAAATGACATTAATAAGTAATATTTATATAAACTTGACACATCTAACCTCCAATGGACAACTGTTGTACCTGAATTTCTTTAAATTGTCAAAGTTTCCTTCGTATCTTACAACCGAGGCTAACAAATTTCAACGCAGGCCATATGACTATTAATCTAATTGCCATGTAAAGGAACACCTGACAACCGTAGACGTGGTGGCAGATCCTCTTCAACGCAATTACACGGCTTGCCGATGTCCAGCACACGTCCTTATTATCAGGTGGGCTGCGAATAAAGCTCAGGTGGATAGAGCAACGATTCTATGTATTTCGACAGCTTAGGTAAAGGCAGCTGGCAACTTCGTACGATTTACCTGATGCCGCAGGTGTACACAGGGAGCGGTCGTCGTTAGCTTCCCGAAACCTTTATCCCATACATCGTAGGAAGGGTCCAAGAATTGTGTACTGTACACCATCGGATCTACAGCAGGGTGTGTTTTTATTTTTATAGTAAAGGCGGCAAACGAGCATGCGGTTCACCTGATGGTAAGTGATTGCCCTCGCCCACGTACAACTGCAACACCCTAGGTGCTCCAGGTGCGTTGCCGGCCTTTGAGGATATTTGGAAGATAGGAGGGAGGATGAGGAGAGGGATGGGGAAGGGGGAAGTCTCCGGTTACCTCACTCACCGAACGAAACGCTGAAGCACAAGATGCCTACACTTTACGCCGGTATTCTGCTAGGCCGTGCTACCAATCCGGTCGAACCGGCCCATTCCAGCAGCAGCAAAAGCTGCCGCTAGGCTCTACCACGATTAAAACCTGTACCTACAACCTGAATGTAGGCATGTAAGATTCAGTTACACGTTGACTACATTTATTACATAGAAAAGGTTTATTTCATAGCTAAATCTTAAAGTCATTAGGATTTATAATACTAGAAGATGACCGATAATCAGAGGTTTGCAATCTAATCAAACTTCCAAGGAAATATGGCGAAGATGCGATTTGCGCCATCTAGTGACAGAAATCGGAATTAATTTGTAATTTATAAACTTATACGGAAATATTATTTTCTTATTTATAACATTAAGTATACAAATATCTATAAGCACTCACTCACGCCTGATATCCACAGGGACAGGCGGAGATTATAAAATTTCATATTCCTTCTGGAACCCAGTTTTGGTTTTTACGCGAGATAGAAAGTACCACGTCGCACTTGACAGATGCCGCCACGTCGCCAGGGGCCTTACACGCTAGCCACAGAAATATTACACAAAAATTACCAGTGACATTCCTCGATGAAACCATAACATGTTATTTTTCACATGCAATAAACGATTTCGTTTATTGGTAGCCATGTGATTTATAAATTTTATAAAGGCGTCCGAAGATTGCCGTGATATTGTATTTTAAATGCTGTTCCCTTAGTCGGCTCTGACGACATACATGGAAAGAAAGGTGTCGGCAGATTCGTATAGCACTAACACGTCAAGCTCCTTATAAACTTACTGTTCCTTTAAGTTGGTTGTGTATGTTAAACTATATTAATTCATCATTTAACACAAAACTAGAAGTCCGTACCCTAACCTGCCTAACACATAACATGTTAATCACCTACGAAGTAGTTCGCACGGTGTTTAAAGTTGCCAAACAGTCAATGAAAATCGACGGGCATTGATAAAGCTATTATTTCTCATCTTTATCGGTGCCCCACCGCTGTGGATCGTGTTTCCGTGACTCGCATCTTTAAATACTGTCTTGTGAGTACTTAATCGGCGCCAGGAACTGAGATACTTTGCCTTTTAAATAGCATATTGAATGTAATTATTTCTTTTATTTACGCGAATACTTCACAACGAAATTAATTTATTATTTACGGATTTTACGACAAAGATCATTCGGGAAAATAAAAAGAAACAAATGATTTCAATAAATGTGATAAATGAAATTTAAATCAGGGTCAAGCATATCACCATAGTACATAAGTTACAGGTGGGCTCTTTCTTCGTAGATTGAACCAAAAATTATAATTAAAAATCATTCCCGTAGCCAGGTTAACTGTTACATCAAGATGTCAAACACCTCTACCCTACCCCTACCCCTCCTTGGCCTCCCCTCCCGTGACGATAAGAAAAAACATCGAGATTATTAAGAACTAATTAAATGCTATAAAATCCGTTAGTAACAGGATCAATTCAAGCATATTGAATGGTCACTTTCTAGAGTGCTTTCATACGAGTAGACGGATCTACTCGGATGAAGAATATTTATTACCGGCCTTTGACCTCGAGGTCTTGCGTACCAATCTACCTAGGGTTGCCAACTTTTTTTCGGCTGAGTATAGTAATTTTTCAGAAATAGCTATAAAAACACTTCTGAAAACATAGTATTTTATGGAAATGATAAAAACAATGGTAAAAAAATCATTTGCTTCTTTTTTAATTTCGTTAATTGTTAAATAAGATTAAACCATGGAACTGAAATATAGTATTTTATGCGAACTACATATTTATTAAATATGGTACGCGAACACTAAATACAGTACAGTACGATACATTAGAGTACGGTTGGCAACCCTACTTCTATCGTATCTCTCAAGGAGTTCCTGCTTACTCTATTTAAAGAAAATAAGATATAATTGTTGATATTTTTATGAAGACGATTTCGGCCACGGTTGCGCCGGCTATCGAATACCATCAGTTGACACGTTGACAGTTGTCAACTGCGCAGGATATATCATAGTGCCGCCGCCGCAAGGAAACTTTCCCACATCCGATGTAACAATAAGAGAGGTAATATCAGAGACACTGGATGCAAAACAACACGACCACACTCGAAAACCAAACACTTTTGTTGCACAAACATTCTTCCCTGCTTCGAGTCCAGGACCCTTGGCACAGCTGTCAGGTACGGTAACCACTAGGAGACGAGGTCATCTAGTACGCAATATTCATTGGTGCAGAATGTTGAGTTATGTATATATATGAGTTAACTATAAAAAAAAGTAGCGTTTCTTGTTAATCATTACGCAACATCTGAGTGGGTTTTGGTTTTAGAACCCGGTCCATGTCCTTGACCGCGGCCATGACATACAAATACGGTAACATTTCGTGATCCCTCATTTGAATAATGTCAACGTGAACAATTTTTGAAATGTGGAGTTACAATCTGTCCACGTAGGTGTTATATTTTTTGAAATGTGATATTAAAAACAAAGAAAGCTTTTTTTTTTTAAAAAAATTTAATTCTAAAGCTGTCAATTACAATATTTTTTATAACATTTCACACATCCATACCTTGATGGCAGATTTAAAGGATTTGCAATCCAGTCTCATCCCGTGGCTGTAAGAGTCGACTAAGGGAATTACCTGGAAAATTAGCTTCCAATAGACGGCGGAAAACGTTTCTCAAAAACGCCAGACTGCAAATACAAAGACCGGTGACGATAGCAGCGATGCTTGACATCCGGTTCTTCCATCGCTAATTCGCTTGCCAAACATGTCGATGGTCGTGTGTCGAACCTCTCTATGGAAGAAGTATATGTCCGATAGTGAAGTTTCTACAAGTTGTTCAAAAAAGGAACACCAGATTTTGGCGGCAATCCGGTATGATTGACTGCGACAGGCTGGCGAAGAAAGGGAAACATGACATGTGACAACATCAGGCATTTGCCAGTATGTATTTATTTTTAACGTTACATTCATCCAGCCGTCTGAGCAACCTCGAAGAATTTTCCACAATGCTCGGCCACACGCCGCCCGACAAGCACATATTAACAACGGCACAACTTCTATACTTCGAGATCGGGATTCGAATTGAGCAGCACTCAACCCAGATCCCCAATCCACCTGTGTAAATGTCGGACATTTTGAATTGCTGCATAAGCAAGAGATCCTCTTCTCATTAGAATCTGTGGAGCTTGAAATGGAAAGGGACTTTTTTTTTGGGTTTTTAGGGAGTTATGTCGTACACTGGTTATGTCGGGATCAACAAATAAGTTGTTTTAAAACAAATTTTGTTTTTAACTGCTGTTGAACTTATATACTAGCTGGCCCGGGAGACGTTCTGCCCTTTCCGGTAGGTGGCGCGATGAGTTTTATTTCTTTATCATTTAATTATTCGACCAAAGCGCCGTCCATCGGGTTTAGATTCTTTATTTGGCACTAAAGCAACATCTTTTGTGAATAAGAGTAATTTTGGACCATAAATATGTAATCTGTTAATAGCATCGCCGTACGACAGCGCCGGTACGATGGTACTCCCCTTCACCAGTCTGTGGGTTCAGCGAATTCATTCGATCGTCATAGCCTCGTCTGTTGGCTTGGCGTTTGGAGAAAGAGACGGTACGTTCCGCTCTGACATACCCTACGAACATTGTGATAGGTATTAACTATTACGCAACTACTGAGAGCGCCCCTGTCCTGCTGTGAAAGTATGGTTAGCACAAAAAATGGTGTACAAAAATGGTAACTCTAAATTTTGTTTGTTCTGAGCGTGGCTAGTTAGTCTGCGCAGGAAATAGTATCTTGTTCAACACCGTCCATACTTAGGTTCGATCTGTCTCGGTTTCGGCGACCCTCAGGTGTTCTCCGTTCTATGCACTTACATGGTTGCCAAGGCCCCTGAGCTTTCGTCTGCGCTAAGTCGTGCCAAGTGGAAGTCCGCAATCTCTGCCTACCCTTACACTGGTGATAGGTGTGAGCGCTTGTTAAATTGGCTTTATAAAACTAGGTAAAGTAAAATATATTCTGAAGTCTATTAAATGTACACATTTCCAACTACTTCTTTCGCATATAATAACAACTTGCGAATCTATTTGTATCAGAAAGTCAAAATATTACTCTGTGGACATCGGTGTGGGCATAAGTACATATATTAAGTACATACGCTTAGCATAAGGTTTTCTGTTTTGTAATTATCGAAAAAACGGTTTCGTATAGGAATTGTCTGAAATCTACAGGAGATACAACATAGTTTCCACACTGTTACATTTGAATATTTTAATATGTAATCGTGACAGGTCATATACTGATATTATACTATACTTTCAGAAATAGTAATTTATGGAAAGATTAAAAAAAAGACAAAAGTATGTTTATGACTTATTTATGTGTTCACAAACTAAGTCACATGTTTGTTATTAGTTTCAGTTTTATTAGTAGATTATTCCATCCAACTGAAATATAGTATTTTTGCATACTATATATGTCTTCTATAGAAAGACAGTGCAATACTATACGTTATGGTACAGTTGGCAACCCTAGATGTGTCTATAGTTCCGGCACGTCATACAATCAGAAGAAAGATTGCTCTAGATCGAAAGTATTCTGTGCTCGAGTCATCCTTACGTCAAAGTATTTTCCTTTGAACATTAAGATTGCTGGCGCTTTTTTGTAGAGGCGTATAGTTCAGGAGTGGACTTAAATAAGCTGCTAATGAAAACAAAAATTAAAGGCGTTCCAACACATGGTTAAATCGCTCCGATAGTGACAGATGTGGCCGTAGCGCGTACTTGTTACGCGGCAATACTGGTATGCTTAATCTATGATCCGGAACTAACGACCGCTCAGTACATCCATATGTTGATTTACTCTATGCTATTTAACATTTTGTGATGTGGTTTCAAAATGTGTCGCAAATTCGTTTTGTGATAGTTGTTAAGAATCCGTGTCAGGTAAGTGGTCAGTCGCTTTAATTTCACACTAAGCGGGTAACCTGGGTGGGGATCCCGATGTCAGCACCACTTAATTAGTTATTTGAAAAAGGTTCCATCGTGCTGCTCCAAGCTCGGTAAGCGGACTTCAATGTAAATATCCCACTGTCGGACAGTGGGATATTTACATTGAAGTCCGCTATCTATATTTGAGTCGGTTTTGGAGCCGGGAAGTGCTTCCGCCTCGCTGCTCTAATGCTGGTTGACGGACTTCACATGTCAACTAAATATTTTTTTTATATTTCTGTGACATGCAGGTTTCCTCACTACATTGTCCTTTACGTGGTATATTATGCCCGTGTTACCACGTCGCTATAGCACCATATCCACCGCTGGGAGTCGGACGCCACCACGCGGACATGAGGTGACACAGTAACGTTAATTTATAAAATATCAAATAAATGGCTATTAAAATGATTTAGATACCAATAGAATTAATATGCTTGGATTGTATACAATTAATTAGTAAAATTTATTTATTTATAGCTTCTAAATTAACTAATTGAGGTCTTGCATAATTTATTAATGTTGAATTATATTAACTGGCAGGGAAAATAAATTCAATTTTCGACGTAATTTTTATAAAGTCGTCATCCTGCTGTGTAAGTGTATAAAATATTATAAAATAATAACCATTCAAGACTGTCGCCCGCAGGGGTAGGCAGAGAACACGTATTACCCTTTTTAAATGAGTCAGTATTGCCAAACTGCTTTTCCTCCTAGAACAAGATGGGTGGGGAGTCTGGTAGACGGATTTTATTAAATTCACACTATGTACAGGTAAAAGACCCATGCCAACAGTCATTTAAACTGTTAATTTCACCATCCATCTTAGGTGTAGTGGGAATATTTATTTATTAATTTAATCTTTATTGCATTCCATTACATAGCAGGCATAGACTTCTTAGAGTGGTAGAGCCAAGCGGCGGCTTTTGCTGCTGCTCGAATGGGCCGGCTCGACCGGGTTGGTACCACGGCCTCGCAGAATACCGGCGTGAAGTAAAAGCATCTTGTGCTTCTGCGTTTCGTTCGGTGAGTGAGGTAGCCGGAGGCCCACTCCTTCTCCCCATCCCCCTCCTCATCCTCTCTTCCATCTTCCAAATATCCTTATAGGCCGGCAACGCACCTGCAGCACCTATGGTGTTGCAGATGTATGTGGTCGACGGTAATCACTTAGCATCAGGTGAACCGCTTGCACGTTTACCGCCTTTCCAAAAAAAAAAAAACTTAACACCTATAGGCATTCTCTACTATATAATCTTTATTAAATCTAGAGAACCCAATTGATCTGTTAAAGTAAACTTGTGAATGTGGTCTATCTTACATGGGGTAAACTAAACAATCTGAGAAGACTCGTAAAAGGTCACTGTTTATGTGAAATATCGATCTCCCTAATCATGAAATCGATTTTAATAAACCATAAATCCTTGCAAAAGAACACCGATTCCTGCCAAAGATGATTCGCAAGGCTATTGAAAATAAATAACGTCTTAATTTCAAGATCTTTGAATGTATCTTAGATCGTCACATAGGTTAACAAGTGGGTTCCGTACTGAATGACTACCAGCTTGGGTTTTGAAGGCTCGATCCACTACTACCAACCAAATAAATTTCATTGACTATGTTGCTGCGGAAATAGATGCAGTCGATCTAGTAGACATTTTACGATCTTCTACTTGAGAAAGATGCGGTAGGATTTTGTCTTAAACTCTCAAATTTTCCAAGCTATTTGTGAAATCGTAGCCAGTGCGTTCGAGTGCTTGGTCACGAGTCTGACGATTACTCCACGGGGTCTGCAATCAGTCAGGGAAGTATCTGGTTTAAGTATTACGTCCCCCAGTGCCTGATCACCGTAGATGACCTTAAGTTGTATCTGGGTGTGAGTAGTGGCGTCGACACTGAGGTACTGCAGCGTGATATTGACGCTGTAGCCGAGTGGAGCGTCAGTAATCGTATCTACCTTTCAACTTCTCCAAGTGCAGTGGGATCGCGTTCACACGCTCCCCATACGTACATGCTTCGTATAGTTTATCTGATGCTCCATTAGAAAGCAATAACGAAATACGTGTCTTAAGTCTAACGTTAGATAATAAATTTGATTTTCATACACCTAGAATGACAAATATTTGTATGAAATCTAACAAAACCTTCTGCTTTATCATTTGGGATCCATACGGGAGTAAACACTGCGTTATGATTGGAGAAGATAAACCGAAAGTTCGAAAGTGTACCTAAACCCATCGTTTGGCTCCTGAAACACAATTTTATTAATTCAGAAGACTATGGATTCATTGAAGAGTAATTTTCACATGCTTTAGGGCAAATAAATTAACTTATTATTATTATAATCGTCATTTTTATTGGGCGTGTTGAAGCGGAAACTGCTGCTGGTGGTACATATCAAGCTTAGTCTGCCTTGGTGTGACGGGCGAGTGGCTCCCGAGGCGGCGCGTGCGCACACGCCGGCCCAGCAATGCGCCCACTGCGCGTGCTACACTACTGCTCGGAGACATTCTTACTCAGTGCCACGATTCAAGATTATTTGTTGACATAATAGGGTTATTGGTTGAAAAAGTTTATATGTTCTTGAATGCAGAATTTAAATCATAATTATGTTTGTCGTAGTTATGTGAGTAAATAAGGATCCTTAATCTGTTTTAATTTTGTATCTAATCTGATTTACCATAATTCAAATTCTTTTAAATGATTGATTTGCAATCATGACACAAAAATTTACGTAGTATTGGAGTATGCACTGTTAATCATTATTATAGGTTATAAAAAAAATACTAATAATAATATGATCGACCACGCCACGACCTCAAGTTAATGTGAGCGACTTCTGTGTAAATCCGATCAAAATGAATCAAGCTGCCAGTAGCCCAAGTTAACTATGACATCCAGACGTCGCGGATGCTGTAAAGTAACTGAAAGCTTTCACTGTGGGGATAAAAAGTCGGGAATAAAAAGGAAAAATCCGTAATTAATATTTTCATTCTAAACGAGTAATATTTTTACTCCTGCTGTTTAAACGATAAATAAATAATGCATAAAACACAGTGTTCGTTCAGTGAAAATGCACCTTTATCATTTACAGAAATGCAATAAACGCGTCAATTGTTCTATATTAAGCCACGTACAAATGTTCATGTTAATACTCCATTGTGTTACGTAATTATTTATGTGTTTTATGTTTGAATAATTTATAAATGTTATATTAAAATCTGATGATTCATGGCGATTCTGTTTTTAAAAGAAAACCTTTAACGCTTTTTGTAACCTAGAATTTTTATTTGAAATGAAACTATTATTTACGGATTTTTTCGCGTTTAATTATTGTCTTTATGTTCCCGACGTTTCGTGTGCTTCACAACAGCCGAGGTCACGGGGACCTTCAAAAGTGTAGTGTTCGCGTAAATGCAAGAAATCATTAAGCCTAAATTGAATAGAAAGTTTTGACTTTGTATACCCAATGTAATAATGATGTGATTATAGTGCAAACTCTAAAGTGAAACAACAAATAATAAGAATCAGCCAAGTCGCTATATATCCCGAACTGAATAAAAGTAAATACAATTGTTTTGGTAAATTAAATATAACGCTGAATATATTGTGATCGTACGGAACCCTCGGTGTTGCGAGAGACACTCGCTCGTGCTCGGTTTTTTTAATCGTTTTTAATGAGGAAAATCCTCCGTAATACCAGTCATATATTCGTCTCACATCAGGTGTTCGGCGGCGAAGGAAAACATCGTGAGTAAACCTGCATGTCTAAGTAATAATAAAAAATATTAGTCTAATCATATGTGAAGCCCGCCAACCCGAATTAGAGCCGGGGCCTTTGCCGGCTCCAACACCCTCTCAGATATTTGAGGAGGCTTTAGCCGAACACTGAGCACTTATAGGCTGCTACTAAACTTTATAAGTTAGCCTAACGACAGTGAGCAGGTAACATTTGGCTAAAAAATTAAAGACATAGACAAAATTTCGTATTGATTGTAAAAAGAGTCCCGGAATTGAGACCGGATTTTTACAATGTAGCGGTTATATTTTCTGCGTCGGTCATCCGCGAAATGTGATAATGGTCTTTGGTCTGTGCGTGTTGAGAAGAGATAATAAATTGCCGAACGAACAAACGAACGCATCGAGCACACTGCCGAGCAAAGGCCTCCTCAAATATTCGAGAGGATTTTGGACCCGGGTAAGGGCCCGTCACGTTGCTCCAGTCTTTAAAACTTCACAGACATGTAGGTTTTCTCTCACCGTTTTCCTTCGCCGCCGAGCACTTGCTAAATTCAGCACTTAAAATTGCTATTAACAATTTTAGTGGTACCGGGGGTCGAACCCAGGTCACTGGCGCTCTATGAAATTAAAGTGAGCGCGCTGACCACTAGGCTACCACGGCTTACTTAAACATCAATAAATAAATCCGTACCTTTATTCACGTAAACTTACACGACCTATCGCGAAGGTTTACGATGTTACATTTTACCTAGAGTCGAACGATGTATTGAGAGAAAGAGAAGACATTTTTATATTACTAAAACTATCCATTCCTGTGTCCCGAGTCCTGATATGAAGGAGCCATATCAGGACCGGCCTGTAAAAAGTCCTCTGCAGGACATAGCGCTCTCCCATGAGGGGTTTGGCAATCGCAGCACCGAACACCTCGCACCTTAGACCACCACGCTGCCCGTCATCGGTCTGATGTTTTGCGAGATGTTTCTACCGCCGTCTGTCGTTAGGCGTTGCGGTTCTCATGCCTTCTCCCTCGGTCGCCTCTTACGACACTTGGGAAAAAAATGTAAATTATTTTCTTAATTACTTCCATACACCGTTATCTCCTGCTCACTGGTCATAAAATCCTCTGCAGTGTTTGCCTGGTAGAGATCGTTTTTAAAAGCGATAAGGTCGCCAATCGTACGTTTGTAATTTTTTTCTATTTTTGTTAATTAGTGTATAATAAAGTAAAAATGTTGTGGCAGATTGTCACTCTTTTTCTTCATTTTTGGTTGCAGCAACACTATCCAACTCATGCATAATGCCATAGTGTTATACCACAGATAAAGCGCTGACATTCTACAAACCATAGACTACCCATCACTTCATCCTGTGAGGGGTCGTCCTAAACGCGTGTGCCATAAAAATATTTCACAATAACACCGTGCGGAGTGATTCCCCGATAGAATTGTAACCTTTTGGAAAACCATATCACCGATGAAAGAAACCATGTTAAAAAGTAACACTGTATACGCACGAAATGTTTGTGAAATTGTGACCCATGTGTTTTTAATTCATCAGGAAGCGGGGTTCACCTGATGGTTGAGCCAGTTGAAGTGATTATTTACGCCCAAGTACATTTGCAACACCAGAGAAGCTGCAGATGCGTTGCCGACCTAAAAGGATATTTAGGGAGGGGGGAAAGGGAGAGAGAACATTCATCGCTTCTACGAATTTTTACTACATTTATATCATAATTCTTTTAATAAAAAGTACACTATGTCATCTAATTTGAAAAAAAAAAAATTGTGGTTATTGTCAATCGATCTTTTATTGTGGCGTGCATTTCTGGATTTCAAAATTTTTTTTTCCTAGAATAAAATAGACAAAAAAATTGTCATTACCCAATAAGGTCACGTGCTTGTTTATAAACAACATAATCTTTACAAAACTAATCGTTACACAATAAACAACAGCAGTCGTCTATTCAAACTGTCGACTCGTGTCGTTTCTAGAATGTTCGGGAACACTCTTATTCACATATCTCCTCGCAGTCCTCATTCTCGCGGCCGCCACGCTATCGAAGACCCATTTGGAAGCAACTTGCCCGTCTGCCGCGCCCACGACTATGTCCCAATCAGCCGACATCCCGCCGCCGGCACTGCTCCCGCCGTTTCGAGTGACCCACGCGTTTTGCAGGCGGCCATGTTGCGAGACGCCGCCATCTTGTAATTGGCGGCCGTGCTGCGTGGCGCACTCATTTTGTACGTTCCCGTCGCATTGCAGGCAGGCGCCGCAGAGACGCAGAAGTTGGACGACGCCGTCTCTCTGCTCGGCGTTGGGCGCAACGCGCACGCGCATACCGTTGAATACGTCGTACGCATATTCGCAGCGCATTCTGCCCAGCGCCGCGCGCTCGACCCGCGCTTTCTGCGGACAAAGTAAATTTGAAACTTTTTGACAATTACAAAGAACTTTAATCGAAGAGGGGTAATGCGTCGTCAGCCCTGAGGACCAAGATAGAATATCCTGTAATTCTACCCTCTCTATACTATAAGCGTAGTAGAGCCACCCGGCGGCTTTTGCTGCTCGAATGTGTTGGTTCCGCAGCCTCGCAGAATACCGGCATTAAGTAGGGGCATCTTATCCTTCTGCGTTTTGTTCGGTGAGTTAGGTAACCGGAGCCCCACCCCCCACATTTCTCAACTCTCCCTTTCGTCCCCTGCATAAGCTAAATAACCTCACCTTCCCTTCCAACTTTCAATTACCCTTAAAGGCCGGCAACGCACCTGCAGCACCTCCAGTGTTGCAGATGTACGTGGGCGACGGTAATCACTTACCATCAGGTGAACCGCTTGTACGTATGCTGCCATTCCCATAAAAAATAATGACAACATCTCTTAACCAAAACGTTACCTTCCACTGCAGGAGTTTCTCCTGTGTCGCGGGGGCGCATACAAAGATTGCACATGGACAGACACCTAGACCTGGTACTTATTTGTAGTCTATACACGCTAAGCCACCAAGCCGTCAAACACAACGGTGCAATGGTTGTCTTGCTCACCAATGGCAGATATCGGTAAGGGGGTGGTAGAAGCCCAGCCCCCATAGGCGGGAAAGGAGTCCCACGACCTAGTGTCACATGCGATAGGCGCCTATCATGCAATTATCATCACAACAATTGCAAGTACACATTGCCGTGTGGCGTCGTAGAAGAATCTATCACCTACCCTTTCTTCCATTCTTGGCGGGTGTCGTAAAAGACCACTATGGGCTTCGAACGTCGCAATGTCCACCGTCAGATGGCGAGATAACCATCACCAAACCACCAAATCAATATTAAGTCCAAGGTGCACATACATCGCTGGCGATTGTGGCGAATCCTACTTACAGAATTTTGTTGCATGTCCTGCAGTGAACTGTTCACGGGCTGCTCAGCTAAGGCAAGTGTACCACAGAGTACTTTATTCTCTAGTCTATAAATATAGTCTAAAAAGCACATGTACACAGTACATAAAAACAAACTATAGTAATAGGACGACATAAGCGAATATTCCAACTGTCCACGTCCCTGCAGCGTGACGCGGTCTACTGAGCAGCGCACCTGTGACATTTTCCTTAAATGCGGTACTTCATATCCGTAGTGGTGGAGCCATCGCTTCGCCGCCGAACAATCAGCGGCCCACTTCGCGTACAAAACCCTGCAGCCCCTCGCCGCCCCCAGCAAAGCGTTTACGGTCCGCACTTTTTGCATCCTCGGCGCCATGTTTGCATTTGGCGCCGTTGCACCTGTCATCGACGCCATGTTTGCATTTGGCGCCATTTCGCCTGTCATCGACGTCATGTTTGCATTTGGCGCCATTTCGCCTGTCATCGACGTCATGTTTGCATTTGGCGCCATTTCGCCTGTCATCGACGTCATGTTTGCATTTGGCGCCATTTCCCCTGTCATCGATGCCATGTTTGCATTTGGCGCCATTGCACCTGTCATCGGCGCCATCTTTGCATTTGGCGCCATTTTATCCGTCACCGCCGCCATGTTGTTTATTTCGTTATTATTTTCGCTAGTTTTACTATGCGCAGTGATTTTGTCAGGAGAATCCTCCCGACACGAGCCCAGCAGCACATGCGTGGTCTTGCGATCCACTTGTTTCCATACGCGACCGCCCAGGGTTCTTATCGCGTTGTAAGCGGCGAGTCGCTCTGACCTCGACATCCCAGTTAACACCTGCGAAGATATATGAAAATATTTTAGTATTAGATGAATTGTTGTTTATAGTTGTATATCAGATACAATGAACCAACCTTCCGCATTTATTATCATTTAATAACAGCCCACAGTTGAACAGATATAAATACGGAGATATAAATCAGAATAACACAGTTGAAAAATAAGAAAACCCAACTTGGTACAAGTTGGGTTTTCTTATTTATTCAGATGTAAAACTTAATACAACAGAAACACCAATAATTAAACATAGCACTTTATGTACTCAATTATCATATATTCGTGTAATTCTTTTTACTCAAATACTTATTACAAAGCTAATTCCAAGAGCGTCTTTTTTATATATCACTGTCAAAGTAATCATGCAATACAGGACAATGTTGCCAACACTAAATGTCCGGTAACTCAAAATACTGCCAACATTACAAATTTATTGGATCGATCATATTGCCCGATGTTATAAACATTTTATAGAAAATAATACAGCTAAGAATTTACATAGTTTTAAATAATTTTTACAATGTTCGATAATTTTACATTTGCTTACACAGGGAACAATAAGTCGAAGTTACGTAAGCCAGGCGGCGGCTTATGCTGCTCGGGCCGGCTCGACCGGTTTAGTACCACGCCCTCGCAGAATACCGGCGTGAGGTTCTGCGTTTTTTCGGTGATGAGGTAACCGGAGACGCACGCCTCCTACCTCCTCTCCTCATCGCCTTTCCCCGTTTCCCATACACCCTTAAAGTCCGGCAACGCACCTGCAGCACCTCTGGTGTTGCTGATGTACGTGGGCGACGGTAATCGCTTACCTTCAGGTGTGCCGCTTGCTCGTTTGCCGCCTTTTTCATTAAGAAAAAATCATTAGTCTTTTGGATCAAGTTATTTTTAGGATAGATATATAATATCTTAGTATATAACAATTTCTATAATGGTTTGTATGAAAAAAAATCGAATTACAAAAGATGTTCTTTTACATCGGAGTCTGACGTGGGTCACCACGTGTCACCGCCACCTTGTCCAATGCCCAAGTTGACCCACCAAGGGTCCCCTTGGACATTGATATGACATTTTACTCAGGAGGGAGAGGATCTATTACGTAATGATTTTGTATAAGAATGCGATAAGATTTGGTCTTCCATGTTATCTTCGATGTGCACAGAACAGATGAATACTCACAACCCTGTACGTAACAGTGTCAGCGGCGTGCGCGTGCGCTTGCGCGTCCCGGCACACGAGCTTGCGCGCCATGCGCTCCGCTCGCTGCAGGTCGCGGCGCTCCTGCTGGGTCGGATGCTTGCGCTTCGGACGGATCGGGGTACGATCCGCGTCTGTAATGATTACGCGTCGAGTCATCATTCTTACCCTATGCTATTACGCAACTGGACAAAGTGACAATGATGATTATGATGATGCTCCTCTGGCTCTTCTCACGGCTACTTCTGAATACTACCGGCAATATATATATATATATATTGCCGGTATTATATATATATATTTATATAGCCGTGGTAGCCTAGTGGTCAGGGCGCTCACTTTAGTATCATAGAGCGCTAATGACCTGTGATCCCCGATCTCGTCACCATTAAAATTGTTAATAGCAATTTTAAGTGCCGTATTTACCACGTGCTCGGCGGTGAAGAAAAACATCGCGAGGAAACCTGCATGTCTGAGGAATAATAAAAATATTACTTCGAGAATATGTGAAGTCCGCCAACCCGCACAGGAACAGGGTGGCGGGCCTTTGTCGGCTTCTAAACGCTCTCTGATACTCGTATTTTAGAGGGTTTAGAAGCCTTTGCCCAGCAGTGGGCTACTACAGGCTGCTACTTTACATAACTTTATATATGTAGTACCTGGGGTGATGACTTGTGTGTGTAATTTATATAATATTTAATCCCAAAACAGAAGGACAACAATTTAAAAGGATAAATGTTATTTTATACATGTATGTGTGTCTGATATATTTATTTGCGATAACACTCACCGGTCTCGTTGTCACTGGATTTGGACAAGTCATCTTCCTTCTGTGTGAAGAGTTTCCTTCTAGACTTTGCTGGATGCGGTGACAAGGTGGAGACTGGTAAAGCCCGACGCGGGGCCGTGTTGACGCGCGTCTCTATGTCTGTGGGTTTGTTTGTGAAGCTTTAAAAAAATGTTACAGCACAATGTCCTAAAGCTGGGTTCAGACGCCTCTTCTCATTTTTTTAAATTCTATGGTATTAGGAGGACTCATATATATATATAAGATTGGTGGTGTGTGTAAACCGATCGTGTAACTTCTGAACGAATCTTGTCCGATCGAGGTCATTTTCACACAATGGTCCGTGTTTATCCTAGATGGCGCTGCAGTCAGGTCATTAACTAATTCTAAATTTATTTTCACCATGCCCAGGTACTGTCAGGGTACATGCTGCACTCTGTCACTGGTCTGCAGTATTTGGGTTTGCGTTGCCGGAAAGATGTTTCGTTATCAATCCATGGCCGGAGCCCCGTCCGGCAGTCGGCAGGATGCACTTTGTTGCAAGAGGAGATGGTGGTCAGACCTGTACACCAAGTGGTTCTCTATACGTGGTAGTGCCAAGTGGCGGCTTTTGCTGCCGCTCGAATCGAATTTGCAGCCTCGCAGAACACCGGCGTGGAGTAGAGTCGTTCGGTGAGCGAGGCAACCGGAGGCACACTTACCCCTTCCAGTCACCACATATCCAGGAAAGGCCGGCAACGCATCTGCAGCTCCCCAAACAAAAAAAAAGCAAAGCAAACTACTCACCAGTTTGATCGCGCGTTTTGTCGTCCGACGTGTTAGGCGACGTGTCCGTCGTTGTGTCTGCAGTCGTGTCGTGCTCCGTTTCGCTGGAGATCCTCAATCGAGGCTTTACATCATCCTCCTCCTCTTCTTTGCTGTCGGAGAGCAAATCCGCTAAAGGTATGTTCTCCATTTCAGCCTTTTTCTAGAAACATCGACCGTTACCAATAATATATGACACAGAAAGAAAGAAAGAAACAATGTTTATCGATCCTAGAACACAACGAAGAAATAACAAATAATAGAATATGTTGGATTATAGCACCGCAAGGGCATTCGACTCAGCGTTATGCTGCAACAGTGCAGCTACAGCGTTGATGTTCTGCCGCTGCTCTTGTTCAATGTTAAAGCTCGGGAACAGTTAAGCAGACAAATAGTTAAACAGACCCCCTAAAAACAAAAAGAAAGAAAATAACAAACATAACTAAATAAAGAAAACAAATATTGATTTTAAGTGAATACAATTTAAAATTAATGACATTACCTAATCATTTTGAAAAAACAATCATATCTTATGTAAAATGCTTTTGTAAATAAGATGAAACTCGAAAATTTATTTAAATAATTAATAAAATTGGATTTAAATCTTGTCATACACTATTACAATATATCGAACAATGACACACGCCATCGCGTCTCAAATTTATCTCCTTCCTAGGATCCCTCGTCTCTCGGTTACTGGATGGGGATCTATGTAGTCATATATAGATATATATTCGTACACACTTATATGACAAGGGTACAGACATTCATATCCATCATACGACCTTCATCATCGAAATCAGGGTCACTACCAACTGGCCTAAAAAAATCTATTCACTACAGCATTAGGCTAGACCAGGGATTTACCAAAATGAACTGATACCTCAGACCCCCATAGCCAAATTAATTTTAACATCCTTTCTCTAGTTTTTTTTCTGTTGATACAAAATAATAATCAATTTAAAAACTTTGCGGTTTGCGGACATAAAATTCAGTAAATATCAAGTGTAATTAATAATTATTAATATGAATTACGTATTTTTTTTTTAAATTACTACAATGATACTTCCTACTAAAATATTAGTCATTCTTATAACAAGTTGGTAAACGTAACACATCTTATACAGTATCTTGAAAGTTTCAAATAATAACTTGTGTTAAATTAATAGGGGTCGTTTTTTTGACCTCTATTAGACCTCCAAAGTCTGTTTTCGTTTATCGTCGACCCCCGAGAAGCCGATATCGACCACTTTGGAAATCCCTGCGTTAGACGTTCCAGAATTTGTTCTTCTTATTATAATATTATTTTTTTAAATACTTTATTGGTTACAATTTGAGGTTACAAAGGGCGGATTTAATGGCTATTGGCATTCTCTGCCAGTCAACCCATGGGTTGGTGAGATAGCTGTAGCAGGTGTATTCATTTATTAAATTAATTAAGTAATAAAATTATGATATAATATTCATAATGTACATAATAATATACTATTACATATGTAGATAGATAAATAAATATAAAAAAGAAACACAATAATAACTAGATAAGTCCATTTAAATTTAAATAATGTTCTTTAACGAATTTTTTAAAAGAGTTCCTGCTTGCCGAATTCTTAACTTCGTCGGGCAGGGTTCCGGAGCAGTATAGCCTGAACCTTAAAAGTGTTGCCGACAAAACCGGTGAAGTGTTGTGGAATACTAATCTTAAGATTAGATGAAAATCGCAGCTTTCTGTCGTGCGTCAAGAAAAGATAACAAAATTTTTCTTGAAGATAATCTGGTACAGTCGACAGACTGAACATACCATTACTTTCTCCAAATGCCTACATCACCGACACGCGGTGCGCCCCGCTATCTGACAACACGAGGCTCGTTGTTCTCGACCGACTGATGGCGCAGCGTCAATCCCAATTGGCTGCACCCAAATCCCATAGACTAGTGACGGGGAGTAGCTTAATGTTTTTTTTATGGGAATGGGGACAAACGAACAATCGACCTAATGATAAATTATTGCCGACGAGCACTCACATCTGCAACACCAGAGGAGCTGCAAGTGGGCTGCCGGCCTCTAAGGACATTTAAGTTGTTTGCAGGTGCACATGGGCTACAGTACCCATTTACCATCAGGTTCATCATCATTAGGAAAGGCAGCAAACGGGCAAGCGGCTCACCTGTTGGTAAGTGATTACCGTCGCCCACGTATATCTGCAACACCAGAGGTACTGCAGGTGCGTGGGAGGATGAGGAAGGGGGAAGGGAGCACGGGATAGAGAGCAACCGTTACCTCGCTCACCGAACGAAACGCTGAAGCACAAGATGCCTCTACTTCTCGCCGGCATTCACCTGTGCTACTACCCAAGGAGAGCCGACCCATTCGAGCAGCAGCAAATGCCGTCACTTGACTCTATGATGTACAGAAACCCGGATACCGGCACAGTGCTCACCAATGTGGGACAGAGAAATGCTCCATGCATGGCCAGATACTGTTGGCGCTTTCTCGGAGAAGTCTATATTCGACAGTTGACTTGAATAGACTGATGTAGGACACCAACAAACTCACTAGTAGACGGCGCAGGGTCTTCGGCGAGGGAAGATCCGATGCCCTCGCCGCCGTGGGGAACGTGCTCTCGAGCAGCCGCTCGCCGCTGGCCGCGCACGCCTCCACCCACAGCGGTGACACCAGGCGGCAGGCCAGGGCCCGTGCCTTTGCCCTGGTGTTACGACAGCCCGCTGTAACGGAATCCATGTTGTTATGAATTTCACTATCTCGATCACGTGTTCACAGTGCGGTGGAGAAACCTCCCAACTCGCTATCTGGGGAACTCCATGGGGTTTTAGTCGGTGCAAGCCCGGCATAACTGGTCCTCCAGGCCCACCTCCTCGATGTATAAAAAAAGTTTGGGATATTTGAGTCGGCTCCGATGTCACACCTTTAAAAATAAGTACACATGTCTATTCATACATCGGTCTGTGCCGTAGCATGCCAGGTGTACCTGCGCAGGTAGAACTCTCCGGTAGACAGTAACGTAGGTATGGCGTAGGTAGGCGGGATTAGTAATTTCACGGGACACTCACATAAGTTATTGTATACGACACACACATGAATGTTGTATACTAAGGCGACACGAGGCGATGGTGCAAAGTTGAAGACTCACCGTGCGACCAAATGAGATGCGTAACGAGCGGGCTCCAAGCCGGCACCACGGTAGCCCCCAGTGCGGTGAGTGCGGCCCGGAGCGCCAGCGCCCGGGACTCCGCACCGACCTCCACCAGCGCCACTACTCCTCGCAGCACCTCATTGGTAGCCGCCAATGCTCGAGCAAACTGAAACCATTAGATAAATGTTCATAAACCTCCTATGACTTTTAGTGCGAACTCGGAAGTGTGTGAAAAATATCCAAAAAAAAAAAAAAAATCCATAAAGGCCGGCAACGGACTTGCAGCGCCTCTGATGTTGCTGATATTCGCGGGCGACGGTAATCACTTACGATCAGGTGAGCTGCTTGATCGCTTTCCCCCATTTCCCATAAAAAAAAATCCGCGCAAACACGGCCGCACTCACACGTTTGCGCCTGGTGCCACCCGACAACCGATAAGATAATTTGTGTTTTGCACAAATTTTGGCTTCGGCTTGGATTCGAATCCAGGATTCGTACCTCAATAATCACGTATGCTGATCACTATACAAAAAACGAAACTCCTGAACGAAACGCCGAAGCACAAGATGCTTCTACACGCTGGTATTCTGGGAGACCATGGTACCATCCCGGTCGAGTCGGCCCATTCGAGCAGCAGCTTAAGCGGCTACTTGGCTCTACCACATCCAAAAAATATAATGCGTAATATTATAGTGCTTATACCTACGGCAATCTAATATCTCCAGCTTAGGGGATAACTGCCGATAATCGAAAGTTGTCACCGTTGTCAAAATAAGTCGCACCGTCGACTGTTAGTACTCACTCTCGGATTCGCCATTCCAACTTTACTTCCAATCCCCCGGCACTCTTCATTATCCTCTACAGTCTTCAAGTTATCCCGTCTCTTCTTCCAAACACTGTTCTGTTTTTTTCTTATGTTAGCATTTGGTTGGACGTTGTCAATTCCTTTCAGGGCTGACCACTCCTCCCTTAATCGTATCCTTTCTACTACTGCGGATCGCCGCTGTGAACAAGGAGTTAGACACACACATTAGACATAGGATACGAACGGTCACCAAATGTAAATAGTTGGGAGGTTAGACCTCCCTCGGGAGGATTTCCTATAATCGCAACGCACGGCTTTCGGACTGGAGATTGCAGCATCAGACATTTGCACCATGGGCTCTGCTGTCCGCCATCGGTCTACTTTATTTTGGTCTGGTATTTTTCGTGATGGTTACCGCGCCGTCTGTCGGTAGCCATTGCGAATTTCAAGGCTTTCCTCTTAGTTGCCACTTTCAACATCCATGTTTAGAAAAAATACTTAAATGTTTGCCAATATGTTTATAAGTTCAACATTCATTACTTTTAAATAGTAAAATAATATATGCAATTGAATGATCAACACAGATGAAAAAATTAGGTCTGTGTTGAATTTCATATATTACATAATTGTGTGTAAAAACATCACATCATTGTATCATCGAAAAAATTCTGTTCCAGTTATCTGGCAGTAGTATTTAGAACAAAGAAGTACACTGTACAACCTAAGGTTACTATACTAAACCCTAGATGCTATTAAAGTCAAAAGCAGTGTTCTGTAAACCAATGTCTGTATTTTGTTCAGCAATAAAGCACAGATTTAGGTTCATGTCCCACATGACTCTGGATCCACAACCATGGCAGGGTAACATTAAAGGAATAGAGAGTTAACATATACAGACACAAGCGGCACTTGTGATAGAAAAATTATTGGATTAGAATAGCAATAAGAAATCAGACTGAGCTGGTATCAAAATAAGTAAATTACTTAATAAATTTATGTAATCTTGCTGCTTTATGATTATTATATTGGAGTATTTATATAGTGTTCTCATCTTGTTGGGTAATATTTATAAATACATGAAGACATAAGAAGCTAAGATAAAATATATAACAAATTTATTTAGCATTACACTCTTTAGGGGTGCTCTTTACATTTTCTCTGCTCAACCTAATGAAAGACTGGTAGAGAATGCCTATTAGTTGGCCTTTTTCTCTTTTATTAGCACAAATAAAGTTTAAATAAAATACTTACAAAATAATCAGACAATAGCCCTTGGAGAGAAGATGAGACGGCACAGTGTTTAGTGGGAAAGAGAAATAAACTGGAGGGCAATGCAGCCAGTATTGTGCAGTGCTGTCTTCTGTACTTGCCCTCAGAGCTGTCGCAGCCAAGAATCCCGGCAACCTCATATGTTCCGAGAGTTATTATTACTACTCTCTACTCCACTTTTCAGTTACAGTATATTTCTTTTTACCAATTTTCAGCATGTAAATTTTAATTATGTAAAATAACACTTACCAGACCAGCTGCACTTCTATTATTTTCTTTATTCATAATAACTTATCACTATCTGAAATTATAGCATAATTAGTTGTAACTAACTATTCGGATTTTATTAAAAAACAGTTAGTAGGATACTGAAAGTACAACTAATTTCAAAGTTGACTAACATTGAACTTAACTAATGTCTTATACAACGTGCAACATACTCATGCATATCATATATAAATTTAATTAAATGCGTATTAAATAACTTTAAGAGTGTTTAATATTGCGTAGAATAGTAGCCATTTAAAGCATTTTTTTGTAAAGTACCATCTAAAATCAAGCATAGATGTAGTGAGTAGCACGTTCATCCTAAAATTAATGTAAATGTTCAAAGTTACCAAAAATAGTTATAGATGCAATAATCGTAGAATTACACTATTGTATAAACGGCATGTCAAAATCATTGAATTTATCGTAAAAATAAATAAAATTTGCTTAAAATAAATTAAAAGCGATACTTGTTGCCAAAATATTTTTATCAAAACAACATATCAATAAACAATAACTTGGTTTTGATATTTAAAACTGACAGATACAGATTATAGTTGCCAGATTGACACTGACAGAAAACACCGGTGTTGCTAAAGAAATTACATTAAAACATTCAGTTGTAGTCGAATCAGAACTTACATATTACGTAAGTTGTTGTAAAATAAAAAAAAATATATAAGAAAACAATAAAAAACATTGAGTCTATATCACTCTCAACTTACTAAGAAACCAATTATCTCAACAAACGGATCATTATCGGTTCAGTTTTTAATATTAATATTCGTGTGAAATTTGTGATGTGAAAAACTTTAGTAGTAAGTTAAAGTAAGTAAGATACAGCTCTTTAAAGGTAAAACAGATGGACAGACGGACGGACGGACGGCGTATGCTTAGTAATAGCCGTACGGAACTCTGAAAAGCATAATCGAACTTACAAATGTTAACTAGTCTGTTGGTGCTTCCGTCGCAACAAAATATATATAATGTCAGAAAGAGACAAACTATTATCATCACCATCATCATCATTTCAGCTTATCACAAGTCTACTGTTGAACATAGACCTCCCCCAAAGATTGCCACAAAGCTCGGTCCTAAGCCACCTGCATCCATCGACTTCTCGCAACACTGCGCAGGTCGTCACCCCGTCATGTACGTGACTGCCACTCGAGAACCTTTTTTCCCCAAAGGTTGTTGGTCCAATGCCACTTCAGCTACTCATACTATTATACAAGTATGTTATTAGGACTGTGGAATGCATCATATATGTATAATGAATGTATATAAAGAACGCGTCTCTTTTTTTCAGTAAAAGCAAAATTGGTTTAAGATGTCGATTCTACAACACCCCCGGAATAAGATGAGGTGGTAGCATCGTACCTATCTCCATTCGGTTATTTTAATAAATCTATTTTAAATATAAAAACGAAAGATAAATGGTGTTTTTCACCCCCGTAAAACTAAAAACTAAAAAAGTGTAAATATGATTACGTCACTGACAAGAAGTTCGACAGTTAAGTGCTGTAGGCGTTAGGCGATATGGCCACGACATCTTACAGGCCAAACTTTTAAGGATTTGTCAAATTTTATCGTTCTCGCTGTCCAAACTTCTAAGAATTTCCTTTTAACGTCGATGACATTCTGTCCGATTTTATTACATCTTGATTTTAAAGGACCTTTTAAACCTAGCCACTACTACGATTGAATTGTACAATCTAGATAGCCTAGTGGATAGAGGATCGTTCGAGGAGGAATCAATGTTTTTCGAAACTTCGTAAGATTATCGTTGGCACTAAGATGACGACAGACTCAGTACCTTTGTACGTTTTTTCCAAATAAGACTGATACTTTTGACCAGTATGACGTACCTATTCGAACGTGAGGAGCTTATTATATTATTTTTGATGAACTTGCGCTGCGCAAAATCTTCCAAAAGAATTAAGATAATATTAATAATTAAAGAATTAAGAATATAATTAAATTAATTCTTTATATTATAATTAATTCTTTTGTTGATTGAGTATTTTACAAATTTTCGGTTTTTCATTCAATGTATCTTTTTCATTCATTCATTCATTTCAGCCTATCAGAAGTCCACTGCTAAACATAGGCCTCCCCCAAAGATTGCCACAAAGCTCGGTCCTGAGCCACCTGCATCCATCGACTTCCCGCAACACTGCGCAGGTCGTCACTCCATCTTGTGGGGGGTCGTCCTACACTGCGTTTGCCTGTAAGTGGCTGCCACTCGAGAACCTTTTTTCCCCAGCGGTTGTCAGTTCTGCGAGCTATGTGGCCGGCCCATTGCCACTTCAGCTTGCTGATCTTTACGGCTATGTCGGTTACCTTAGTTCTGCTGCGGATATCATCGTTGCAGACTCTATCACGCAGAGAAACACCGAGCATAGCCCTTTCCATAGCGCGCTGAGCAACTTTGAGCTTCCTCATACGGGCTGCAGTGAAGGACCAAGTCTCGGATCCGTATGTCATCACTGGCAACACGCACTGGTTGTATACTTTCGTCTTGAGGCTTTCCGGTATACTCGACGAGAAGATATGACGTGTATATATGTATCTTTAATATATTAGATTAGTTCAACAGTTAGATGCTGGATCCGCCGGCCTGAGTCATTTAGATATGTGGCCTTAAGCGTTATGCCACACAAAAAAAAATCGTAAGAGTCCATTTATTGATAAATCGTCCCGTCTATCTATTTTATCGATAAATCGTTCACGACCAAGTTTCGATATTTCGGGTAATATTTCGCATAGAGCATAGAGCCCGTAGCATTCTTGTGGTGATTGTTCAAATGGTGTAGTTTCTTACCATTTTTACCCATTTCTGTCGCCAAAACGCAGTGCAATTACCATTGTGTTCCGGATTGAAGGGTTTTGGTCCGGTTTTAAAGATTTATGGCGAGGCCAATACAATAGTAATAGAACAACGAACTGGCGGTAGACTCCAGTCGTAGGTAGCAAAAGCGGAAACTTTTGCTGCTGCTTAAATGGGCCGGCTCGATAGCGATAGTACCACGGCCTCGCATAATACAGGTGTGAAGTTTCGTTCGGTGAGTGTGATAACCGGAAGCCTGTTCCCCTTCCCCTCTCGTTCCTCAAATATCCTTAAAGTCAGCCAGCTCACCTGCAGCTCCTCTGTTGTATGTGGATTTACGGGGGTGTCTGTAATCGGTTACCATCAGGTTGGCCGCATTAAAAGAAAACAAACAAGGCTTTGGCGAGTGACTGATAACGGGGATTCTCGTAGTCGTGCTTGCTCTCGGAGAATGCTATGATGTTTTTAAGGCCATTCTTTTTACAACACCCACGGGAAGTAAGTCTAGTAGACACTACAAATGGACACAATAAAGCGGTTCAAAGAACGCAATACTAAAGATGTCAATCATCAATATTCGAACCCAACCGATATCCCAGCACCGTCGTAAACTAGCCTTTATTTTTACGTGTGTAACAAATTATTGCGGGTACTCAGACCTCTAATAAATTGGTTTACGTTAAGCATTACGCGCGCAATAGAATCTAAATGCTTCTTTTGACCCAAATTGTATTTTCCTTTTTGTTTTTAAACGCAATAAATTTGTTTCCGATTTATAAGACTGTTTTTTTATAAGTAATCTGTTAAGTGCTTGTTACGAATCGATCGAGAACTTTATTAAAATCATCAACAATCAGTAAATAGTCCACAGCTGGGATCAAACATCCCGCATAGGCAGGACGATGCAGCTGTCGGCGGTGGAGTCAGATTCACCAGATCCACCGCTGCGGGCTGAGGTGGCGGGCGTCTTTTACTTTTCGGAAGTTTTTTTCTCTCAATAATGCGATATTGTTGGTGGACAGGAAGTGATTTAAAATGTGAGATGTACAGCGATCGACAACCGAAAATCATCCAAATTGTTGAGAATTCTAGCAGTGGACTATGACAACCTGCCACGCATGACATGTTTGCCTCTGTTATGCTTACATGGAAAGGCCTTTGTCCAGCTGTGGACTTGGACACAGACTGATAAAGAAGATTGCGTAAATTATGTCCTTATAAGAGGGCGGGAAAACCATCTCGAAATAATCAAAACATAAATAAGCAAACCGATGACGAGCATCAGCGTCTAAGTACCGAGGCATCTGTTAGCCCTAGGAAAATCCTCGTTATGCGAGAGGATCTATGTCCTGCTAAGGATTATTAACAGGCTGTTAAATTAAGGGAACTAGGTGATAGCCTACTTAGTTTGGGTCGGTCACCACCCTTCCTAATTACGCTGACAATCATCAGTGCATTCACTTTCGAGTTCCGGTCTGAGCCAGTATAATTACAGTCCGTAAGGCAATCCAACTACTACGTCCTCAGGAGTGATGACGCATCTGTAATCTCCTGTATTTATTTACATTGAGAAACAAACAGCTCTTAACAGGCACATGCTTTGATTTAAGTTGTTTCCAGGTGCCCATGGGCTACAGTATCATCATCATTAGGAAAGGCACCAAACGCGCAAGCGGTTCACCTGATGGTAAGTGATTACCGTCGTCCACGTATATCTGCAATACCAGAGGCACTGCAGGTGGGTGGGAGTATGAGGAAGGGGATGGGGAGGGGGAGTGTGCCTCCGGTTACCTCACTCATCGAACGAAACGCAGAAGCACAAGATTCCTCTACTTCATGACGGTATTCTGCGAGGCTTTGGTACCAACCCGGTCGAGGCGGCCCATTCGAGCAGCAGCAAGAGCAGCCGCTTGGCTCTACCACGTATAAAAAAAAAGTAGTTATATATAGCCAATCTAATAAACAATCAACATTCTTATCTTTTAACGTGTCATAATTGGATTTTTAGTGTTGCAACACTTCCTGAGATGTTTGTATTTTGACTACATGATAATGTTTTTTTTAAATAAACACGAAAAATTAATGAAATGGGCTCAATGACGCCCCGCAAGTATTTTTTATTGTAACAAACTTAATAAGCTCGGCCGTTTATCAAAGTTCACTCGGAGCTTTGTGTATACATTTTTTGTCGGCGTACTGTCGACGTTTTTAATGAGCAAAATAAATTATCACAACGGATTTAAAGCAGGTTTGCTTGCGATGATTAAGGGTTGAACTTTCTCCTTGTATTTTGTATAGGCATTATAAATGAAAAGATCAGTTAAGACTAGACATTTATGGAATTTAACGGTTAAAAAAAAGTAGCTGCATGTTCCACTACTCAGCTTAAAAGGCAATTCATTACTAAGTATAAGGCCCTGAATATAAGGGGGAATATATCGACTCTTTCTCTAAATCAAACTAGGCTCTGGTGACCGAATGATGGCGGGATATCTATCCGAATTTGAGGAACCCAAATCCCACAGACTAGTGATGGGGAGCAGCGTCACAAGTGCGAAGGTACCGGCGCTACATTTACCATCGTGGTGAGTATTCGGCAAACCTTCCAGGAAATATATGCCGGCTGTCGTTGGAACTTTCTTGGTGAGGCCTATGTTCAGCAGTGGACTAAAGGGTGATGTTGTAGCGACCCTAAGTGATTAAGCCTATCCTTTCAATTAGGTCCAACGATAACTAATCTATATTAGAATATTATTCTTGAATTATACTGAACTGGTAGCTAAAGGTCGGCTGAAGTTTCATAGTAACGATTGAGTCATGAGATTTTGTTAATTCATCACGTGCTCAGTGGTGAAGAAAAACGTCATGAGAAAACTTTAATTACTAAAAAAACAAGCATGCGGCTGACCTGATGGTAAGTGATCAACGACGCACACGAACATCCGCAACACCAGAAGAGCAACAGATGCGCTGCCTTTAAGAAAAGAATAGGCTCTTTTCTTGACGGTCCTTAAGTCGTAACTGTTCGAAAATACCCCTGGCGGCAGCTGATTCCACAAAGTCGAAGTGCGCGGCAGAAGTCACTGAGAGTGTCAGAGACACAGGAGCCTACGCAACTCAAACAGACTCGTAAAACCAATGTTTAATGTTTTGTTTCTGCTGAGATGAAAATTCGGGATCACTGAGTGGTCTGGTCCATGCCCTTGTAAATATGCTTAATCATGTGTTGGATGAAAACGATCAGTAGAAGAGACTTAATTAAATGCCAAAAATAATAGTGTCAAATGAAATACATTAACGGACTTCGGTGGCTCCGAAGGTGCTCATCCTTCACGTGAAAGAGGTATAAAGAAAAGTTTACGAGGCCGCAGTATCATTACGCTGGGAACTTTATTTATGTGGAGACTCTAAACGTAATGCATGGTACTAACAAAGTGGATCATCATCCGAAACGTGCGTCGTTTGTGGTCGAATACATTTGTGCGCATGAAGGTCAAGCATTATGAATTTTACAACTTTTTCATCAACATAAAAAGCTCACAAGTTTCGATGAAACGAATACACATTGTTTATTAAACATTAGAATGTAATGTTCCTTTCCACAACGCTTCATGGATTAAGTTCGATAGGGTTAAGCTGAACAATGCGAGGTAAATAACCACGGTGGCCTAGTTTTTTTATTGGATTGGGTGACAAGCGATCTAACAGTCCACCTGATGGTAATTGGCCACAGCTACCCATGGAAATGGCGGCCATTGGTCATTGGCGGAAGTAAAAGATAAGAGAGGATGGTAGACATTAAATAAAGTAACCACCCAGTAAAGAAGCTTGAATACCTCATAGCCTGCAATTATGCTGGCTCTCTATACCCTTCAAATCACTAGACAGCAGTAGCACTTCTGATTTGCTGCAGAAATAGGTGAGAGTGTGGTACCTATCCAGATAGCTCCTACCCAACTAAAACACAACAAATACGAAAATGTCTACAATCAAGCTACTGGTAAATAAAGGCCTCCTTTCATATTAACGGGTTGATGGCTTGGCATATATAAGTCAGAAACTGTCAAACATCAGATTCTAATTCCATCAGAAAAGACACGTGGCAATAGATATAGCGGAATAATCAACTTCAATATGCCAGACTTAGAATAATAACGCCTAGAAACCACGTGTGAGGCAATTGAAATTAAGCCGTATAGGTTTTGGCTTAGATTCGAACCCAGAAACCTTGAGAGATCAGGTACGCGAACCACTATGCCACGTGGTACTCGTAGTTATTTAAAACACTGAAGCCTTCGTGTCTTACGCTACAACAAGTTGGAGAGCTAAGTGCTTGTTAGTAATGTTATAATTGACGGAGACACTTTACCAGCGGCTTCCCTTTTATCAGATTTGTCTCAGTCTATTGGCGTCAATCTATAAACTTTTACGACATTCCTCTTAAATTTGAAAAGATTACTCACCCGTAAATGCAAATACGCTTTTTAAAGCTTATATTGTAAATCAGTTTTCTTATTTAGCTGTAGTAGAAAAAAAAATTACAATTGACAAACGAAATCTGAATTTCATACTTCAAATAAAGATTTCATTTCAAATTTTAGGTTGAATATTTTTATAAGTAGATAAGCGTCGCTGCCCGTCACTGGACTGAGTTTGTTTTAGAGCTGTATTTCGTATATTCAAGGCATTTTGTGCTTGTATTTCGTTCGGCTCACCGAACTCACTCACTCATGAGTTATCCTTTCTCGCTTCCCAAATACATTTAAAGGCCGGCAACGCACCTGCAGCTCCTCTGGTGTTGCATGTGTAAGTGGGCGTCGGTAATAAATTAATAATTCTTCGATGATTATTACACCATCTATCGGTGGTTTGGAAAATTTTTCTAATTTCTTTAGTAAATTTTTGCGATTTCCACAGGATGAATTGGGGAGATCTTTCTTCAAGATAGCAAAGCTCACATGTTACATAATTATAATTTATGTTTTGCTAATAATAGACTTTGATTGGTTTTTAAGAAATTTTGTCACGATTTTAATACTTGTTTTTATACAATAATCTATCTAAAACATAATCATATAAGCGTTTTATCAAGGAAATAAATCTATTCTTTGTATAGGTTGTGTAATGTTATTTGTTTGTTATTTTTACACCAGGTCACACTAAAAAATAACTTAATTAAAAATATATGGACGCCACTTATTTTTACAATTAGAACATGAAAAGAATGAAATGTAAAATTAATAAATAAATAACTGTAAAACCAAAACACTTAAAAATGCAGTTGACCAATGTGATGGTTTATTTCCATATCGATAATATTATGTCAGTGGTTGTCATGGTAACTAATTTCTTAAACAACAAAGTCTAGTCGTTATATGGGTAATATAAATTATAAGATAAATTACAAAAAAGTTAGTAAATAAAATGCCAAAACGTAAATTGGAGCCTGTGTGGCAGGATCGCGAGGTGCTCTTCGATTTGCCTTTCTCGTAAGTTTGCCTAACTTCTGAACTCTGTCGCCTATTATTTACTGAAGTGACAGCTCTCATTTAAAAAGAAATTGTTCGAAAATAGAATTTAAACATTTAGAGTTTAACATATTGAATTTATAAGTTGCATGTGCTTTCGTTATCATTACTTCATAATGCTATATACGACATAAATACAAGAAGCTCAAAAAAGCTCATGTTTAACGTGTTTTGTGTTCTTCCTGACGGCCACCACGACATCTCTCGATTATAAACGGAATTTTCCGTTTAAATATTTTAAGTAACAATAAATAACAAATTGTACACCACAGCTGTACAAAACCGGTACCAAATAAAAAAATGTCAAGTGCGAGGAGTCTGTTGACTTCAGGACTAAAACGCTGCTACTGGCAAACACTTCGCATAATAGTAGTCTTCTGATGATCAAGGTCATCACGCGGTGGGGACAAGCAATTATTGCAGAAGACGAATGATAGCTCGTGCTCCCGGCACAGGCTGGTTCATGTATATTACAAAGGACCATTATATTTGGACTTACCTTAGCTTCTTACCAGTCACACGTAGATCGAAAGGCGATTCAACTCCAAGTAGTTTGCATGCGCGTTCAGTGTTTAGCAGTTTCTTGGTTTCGCCAGCTTTTCACGGGCTTCTAAACTTTGAGCTCAGCGCCGGTGCCATTTATTAGAGGGAAATCCATCTATTGACAGACAGCAGCATGTCTAGTTGATCGCCATAAACTTGAAGTAAGGTATACCGAGTGCGGGCGCAGGCGCAGCCGCAGTGGCTCACCTACACGCGGTTGGGGCAATGAACTATCTTTGGTATTGCTATTAGTCGAATTTAGCGACACCCAGAAAAATAAGGATGACCACTCCCTCTGCGGGGTATAGTGCCGAAATTGTACTGGATGCAGTGTTCAGAGACGAGGATGTACAGCATGTTAGATTTTTGTGCTTATTGTGTGATGTAGGTGGCTACTGCAGACCATGTACACTTACAAACAATTAAAGTATGTTACTGTACGCTACTGTGGATGAGATGGAATTCCTCACAGCCTGTAATTATACTTGTACTCTATTACCTTTCAAACTGCAAGGCTTAAATATCTAGCAATGCTGATTGGCGGCAGGAAAATGTAACCTACCCAGACGGCACCTTGGCAGTGAAGAAACCCTCTACCTAGTAGAGAAGGAGCATCCCTTGAGGGTTTTAAATTTAGAGCAGAGTGTGAAATTTACACGTCACTTTTAATTATTTATCATCTGTTATAGATACCTTAAACTACGACCTGGAGAGAAGATCTTCGACAGAATAGAGCCCATAGAGGACACGAAAGGGAACAGCGGGGCAAAGGGTCGGATGGTGATCACGAACCTCAGGATTATCTGGCATTCTTTAAGCTCGCCAAGGATAAACCTATGTTAGTATTACAATTACCAGATAAGATTATACCAGGCAAGCTTATGACAATATCCGGCAGTGAACCCGATGACGAGACTACAGGAGAAGCGAATTATGGGTTGTTGACAACCGGTGGGCTACCTCATTGTGGACATTAAACTCTGCCTACACAGTGACAGTTAACACGCGTGAGTGTTTATGTATGGGGGCTTCACTTAACACGGAAGTCTTATATAGGCTTTAGTCATCACCTTCCTGGATTTAGACCTCGCGACATTTTTAGATGAGATTAATTCTACTAAGAGTGTAAGACTCCCATAAGAGTTGACAGACTTTACTCAAAATATATCATCATCATCATCATCACCATAATCATCATCAACATCATCTTTACAGCCTATCACAAGTCCACTGCTGAACATAGGCCTCTCCCAAAGATTATCATGGGGGGGGATTATTATCAAAATATATAATAAACATATTTTTGTTATAATCGATTACCAAACAAATTCGACATCGAAGTGCATATGGTAAAGGTTTTAGTTGTGTCGGCATCAGCATTCGAACCTAGGTCACACGCGTACTGTGAATTAAAAGCTCTGAGCCCTGAGCAACCACAGCTAGCATTAGTACTACTACTAGAACAGTATATTAGTCTACTACTGAAGCTAGCGCTTTTTTGGAGAGGCCTATGCTCTCCAAAAAAGAGCCAGCTAGTATTAATTGCTTGAAAGGTCCGTCTCCTGCCACCGCTTGGATATTACTCTGCTTGCTACAAAATGCTGTTGTAAAATTTAAGACCATCTGAATACAAAGTAACAATTATTTTAGCTATCGGTCTATGTTGCGTCATATCCACAAGCACGAAGATCGTCAACTCTGGTCTAAGAGGCACCACTCAAGCGCTATATCTGATGGCGGCCTTCAGGACCAACAAATACGAGTTCATCTTCACTAATCTTTCGCCCAACTGCATCAGACACTACACGTCTGTGGCCGGCGTACACAAGTCAGTTGATAACTTACAATATATAACAGACCTCTATGGTTATTTTTATAACTTTTGTTTAATTGTTATGCCATCGTTGCCTCCATGCACTGTGTATATGATTTATGTAATAAAATTCTACATAAAAATTTGATCTTCACCGCAGCGGCAAAGGATATAAATCAATATTCTCCAATCAATGCAACGTAATAATGTACTAAACAATAAGTATTCAAATCAGTAGATCTGTAGATCACTGTGGCACTGTACCTATTTTTTGTTTGATTTCTTTTTTGAGTATACCCACATAACTAATGTTACAATATTTGTTGAATTGAATAACGCAATGGTGCCGCGTTCGTTGGTTGAACGAATATCAGTGAATACTAGTATGTACACAAACCTATGAAGGTTTCCTGATACTATAAATCAAAATTTGTAAATATACGTAGGTTACAAAATAAATAGATAAATAAAATAAAATCAATAAGGAAGCATGGCAAAATTTCTTAACAAAGATGTTGAAAGCTAACCAACCAAAACTGTGTGATATTCCGTTGGTGTAGAATGTACAAGAGAGCTTATTAGAGAATTTTAGCTGTGAGCGAGACCGCGCCTGCTTTCGCGGTGTTTGGGCGGAGTCAACAAACGGAAACTACTAAACATTTACGGTCTAGTCCTTATGCTACAAAGTCACTTCTCAAAGAGCAGCCTACACGCTCTTAAAATTCCTTTCAGACAATAAATTTTAAACAATATTGATTCAGATATTATAAAACTATTCAGATTTTTCAACAAAAGAAAATAGATCAAAAATAGATCTACTATCTATAATTGATGTAATTATAATTGTTGTAGCTCCAATATTAGCCACGATCTTTATACTCTGTCTTGACTCTGGTATGTTTCCTAATCTAATGAAGCACACAGTAATGTGGTAACTGTTTTTGAATTGGGCAAAAGAGAAGATTCCATAAACTACCGTCACATTTCTGTTGCCTGTCTTAAACAAAAAATTTTGAAAAATACATTTTTAAGAAGATGCTTGCTCATTTTATTAAAAATGAATTTTTAAATGATAAACAATACGACATCACAAAATGAAGATCCAACGACTGTGTGTAAAACTACAGGCCTGGGTAGAGTACCATAACAATATCGATATCTTCTGTGATCTTATGAAGGCATTTGAAAGATCATTATCATCATCATTTCAGCCTATCACAAGTCCACTGCTGAACATAGGCCTCCCCCAAAGATTGCCACGAAGCTCGGTCCTGAGCCACCTGCATCCATCGACTTCCCGCAACACTGCGCAGGTCGTCACTCCATCTTGAGTGAGTCGTCCTACACTGCGTTTGCCTGTACGTGGCTGCCACTCGAGAACCTTTGTTCCCCAACGGTTATCAGTTCTGCGAGCTATGTGGCAGGCCCATTGCCATTTGATAGATCATAAAACTTTGATTTATTAACTTAAACACAGTGTAATTCGTTATACCACACTTGATATTTTCACTTTATATCTCTAAACCAAGAATAAAATATTGCATTCAACGGTATATTGTCATCGGGTCATGTGGTAAAAATGGGTGACCCTTAGGGATTTATACTCGGTCCTGTTTTATCAGTACGATTCCCTTTAAAGTGCAAAAAATGTCTGAGATAGTTTTGTTTTGCTGATGATACCTCATTGCTATTCAGTGTTAAAACAAAACGACTTTACATTGGATCGACTCTACCAAATATAGGATATTGTTTCCAAATGGTTAGCAACAGACAATTTACTTTTAAATGCTAAAAAAAAAACAAAATGCTTAAAGCTTACACCGCCGTCTAAATCGTTGCAGAAAGCTACAGTTAATTTCCATAAATTATCCAGAATTCCATCATAAATATTGTATGTTAGAGTACTTTGATAAACGAGGTACTAAATTAAGCATACAAAATAAATTAACAATAGTCATATTATGATTTCTTGTATTTACGCGAACATAACACATTTGTCCCACCGTGACCACGGCTGCTGTAAAGCACTCGAATCGTCGGGAATAGAAAAACATAATTAAACGCGATAAAATCCGTAAATAAAACTATAATTTCAAACAATATTCATTTTTCAAAAGCAAGTGATAACGACAATGTTATATTGAACGCAGACACTACCTTTTTTACACAAAATGATTCTTCTTACCACTAGTAAATGCCACGAGAACAGGCCATAGTTTTAATTATTAAGTTCTAGACATTGTAAATATATTTGTTACAAGGCTTATGTAAATTTAAAGTATCATACAACACTTTTTATTATGGGTAAAGAGGGGCAACCTATCAATCGGCTCATCTGATGGTAAGTGATCACAGTCGCTCACGTACAACTGCAACACCAAAGATGCTGCGGGTGCGTTGTTAGCCATTAAGGATATTTGGGGAATGGGAGGGATGATGGGGAGGAGGATGGCGAGAGGGGTGACGAGCCTCCGGTTTCCTCACTCTCCGAAGGAAATGTTGACGCACAAGATGGCTTTACTTCCCGCCGGTATTCAGCGAGGCCTCGGTCGAGCCGGTCCATTCGAGGACCAGCAAAAGTTGTCAACATTTCGCTTTTCGGTTCAAATAATTATGCTCTGCGTCCAAATAATTATAATCTTGCTCTGTGGCCCCCGGAGTATCCCACATCTCAAGCCTTATTTATCTGAAGTGTTCACTACAAATCTTCGTAAGGTCCAAATGATACAACAATACCATTTTAGTCAAGGTTATAAAATAGTTAAGGCGTTATATCAATTACAATTGTAAAAATTACAATTAATGAGATTGGTTTAAGGGCGTACGCTGGATCGCGATTGTACCGTGACCTGAAGCTCAGGAGTGCCATAATACAGAATAAACAACTGAAGATGCTGCCTCTGGAAAAGGTAAGTCTTTCTTCACTCAATCCAGCTTTCTCTTCTAGTATATCAACGGAGTTAAAAGTACAGTTAAAATATGCGTTCGGAACAGACACGTAATAAAACAATTTTTTTTAAGTATTATAATTAATATGTAGTATTATATGTTACGTAGTACTAGCTGGCACGGCAGACGTTGTCCTACCCTTTGCGGTAGTTGGAGCAAAGATTATGAGACATAAAGTTTGTTAAAAACTCAAATAAAGCGCCACCTATCGCGTCTAGATTTTGTAAGTGTCTTATTTATATTATCAATGTGGCTAATTTTGGTCCATTAATATAAAATTCATCCACACAACACACACAACCATCATATCGAATGTGATCTCAATCGGTCAAGTCTTACAAAAGTTTCAAGATCGAAAACATACACAGACTGAATTTTATATATTTTTTTTTTTTTTATAGAAGAAGGTGGCAAACGAGCGTGCGGCTCACCTGATGGTAAGTGATCACCGACGCCCACGAACATCCACAACACCAGAGGAGCTAAAAAAGCTAGGTATATAAAGCTTTTATATACCTAGATAAAGATAATTTAAGACAAGGCACTAGGAATCGTTAATCGTCAAGGGCTCTGGTTACTTCGTTCTCTTAATTATTATTAATTTTCACCTGAAGGAAATTGTCATGAGATTCATGGCAATGCTACGTATTGATATACAGATATATTATACATGTCTTTACTCAATTCTCAACTTAAATTTCATGCGGCATCATAAGACCATCCATAGACCCCAAAAATCTAACTTTGTACCTTATACTACCAATTCATGTTCATCTTTTTCATCAGTAGCCCACTACTTGACAAAGGTCCCTTCTACTGGCATGTTTAGTTATCGCGATGATTGGCAAGCGAAATCCTTTGGATTTCAGAAATGCAAAGAGAACGCGTAAGCCAGTCAATTTTTAAATAATAGTAAAAAGCAAATTCGTAATAACATGAAATAATCTATTTCTATGAGTCCATTGAATTCTTAAGAAGTGTAGAGTTAAAATTTCAGATATGTTTGCATGAGCACGGCGTGTGGAATCTGACGAGCGAGTCCGGCAACCTCGGCAGTCTGCTGGGCACTAACGTTCGCATCGTGTGGTACGCAGACATCAATGAAGCCTTCAACGTCTCCATGCCCTACATCACCATCGAATATGTAAAGCCCTTCCTAAAGATTCGTCTTTTTATCTTAATTTTAAAGCATGCAAATCGACTTCAAGCCAGGAAACTTGGTAAGCACGCGTTTTTTTTCTTTCAACGAATTCGGCCAGTGACTACATTACAGAGGATAATATTAACTGTTTTTTTGTGTTTTAAATCTGAATAAAATTATGCCAGTATTATGTTAGACCATATATAAATAATAACATTATATTCAAATGAGATGTAACCTTATCTTACCATATATCTTATCAGTTATTTTTGTGTTGCTATTCTAATTTTAACCCCAATACAGGTTAAGTTAAATCATACAGATTTAAGTATTATACCTATTATCATTATCATGATAATGAGAATATTTGGACACATTTTCTTTTCGTTCAGTTCTATTTGAAAAAAGCGTTTCGCGGTGAGCTCTTAAGCTGTCAAGTCGAATTACTTTCGTCGGCTTATTGTCTTCTTACATATATAAGGCAGGGTTGAGACCTGTTGTGAAGTAAAATGCCTATAGCAGAAGGACTAGCTCTTACATAACTATTATTATAAAGAATCAAAGAGTTTAAAATGACGCAGCAGGTGTGAGGCAAGAATAAAGACAGAAAATGCTTAAAATAGGTTACAAAAAATAGTACTAAACGTGTACAAGTGTGTGTATATGTTTGCGCGAGTGGGTGTGTATGGTGCGTGTGAGTGCAATATGGGAGAAAATCCATCTCGTAGAGTTCGCATGTTTAATTTTTGCATTATAAATTCCTTTCAATGAAGCGTTTGTGTTAAATGTAAATAAGGTCTATTAATCAGCCAGTTTGGTTCAACTGCTGAACAGCCAGCGTGCATTTCTTAAAAGGTTTGCCCAAGCATGGTGTGGCTGGGCAAGCAGAATGAGCACAGCGCTGGTACCAGCATACTATTAATGCTGCTCCCTATCACTATTCTGTGAGATTTGGATTCAGTATATTACGCCACCACTCGGTGACCATAGCCACCTTTATTTATTCAGCTAGGCGCACCACGTGTAGGCAAGGATGGCGTTTAAATGTTATATTCCCCTTATACCCTTCTATGTTCTCCTATACCATTTAATGCTTAGGTAAGGTTAATTCTCTTAGATCTTATATTTTTATATAGATTTCAATCCGAAACTCGAAGTTCGGCAATGCATTGGTGATTGTCATCCACACGTCGTCAGGTGGTTACGTGCTGGGCTTCAGAGCTGACCCACGGGAGAGACTGCAGCCACTGCTCAGTGAACTACAGACCCTGCATCAGGCTTACACTGAAAAACCAATATTTGGCGTTGAGATGAATTGGGGCAATGAGGTGCAGATGTCTGTTTTAATGATTATATTATTTTTGATAAGCAAAATGGCAAAAATCTAAATATCTCTTTTTTAGAGTACAGACTTCCTGTTGTACGATTATTCTTTATATTTATTGTTTCTTTCTGTACCAGTTGCTTCATTACTGCAATATAAACAGTATAATGAAGTAACACGAGTAAATTCACACTTCACAACGTGGTAGAGCCGAGCGGTGGCTTTTGCTGCTGCTCGAATGGGCCGCCTCGACTGGGTTGGTACCTCGGCCACACAATACCGGCGTGAAGTAGAAGCATGTTATGATTCTGCGTTTTGTTCGGTGAGTGAGGTATCCGGAAGCTCACTCCCCCTCCTCATCCTCCCTTCTCTTTCACAAATACCCTGAAAGGCAGGCAACGCAGCTGGGCGTATATATACTTGGGCGACGGTAATCACTTACCATCAGGTGAAGCGCGTACTCGTTTGCCGCTTTTCCCATGAAAAAAAATTACTGTATTCATCTTCAACAATTCAGTTCAAGTTCAACAAAGCAGCAGACAGAAAAGTTTTAGGAAGAAACTTGTTTTTATTTCTGTTGTGATAAGTTTTAAAGTGTGTAATTAGGGATAAACAGTTCCGCGGAAATGACGTAGCTTGCATGGAATGGAAAATACTAGATGATAATAGGGAATGAGTTGATTGCTCCCAAACTGTTTCTAAATGTTACATTGTGATTTTGTTTATTTAAAAAAAAAGTCAAAAGGGGATAGCCACGGAGGTTCTTTCCCTCGTTACGAAACGGTGTATATTAAAAAAAAAAGTGTAACTTATGTTTCTATGTCGAAGTATAAAGTTTTTGATTTGATTTTAATTATGAATCAAATCCTTTTTTGATTTAAGGCTCCAAGACCTATATGTGATGAAATAGAAGAATTGGAAGAAATTGGCGAACCGCGAGGAGAGATGGGTCCCAATTTATATTTGGCCTCACAAATTGCACAAAATAAAGATGAATCGGATGTACAACCAGTGTACAGTCCTTATTTGGGTTTGGCTATAGAGCCTTTGAAGGAAGGATTTACTCTCAAAAGTCTATTCGAAGTACAGACATCTTTGTAAATTGTTTTTAAAATACGATAAAATTGATATAATAAATTTGAAATGTTATATATTACGGATTTTATAGCATTTAATTTTGTTTTATATTCCAGACGTTTCGTGTCCTTTACAGCAACCGTGGTCACGGGGGACAGGTCCAGATGTATATCATAGTCGACTCGGGCTACCTTTAGCTTTTAATTATTAGTTTTGGCCCTATACGGAGAATGTGCTTACAATATCTTGAGGCTGTGCAGTGGTATGCTTGTTTTTAGATTTAGAAAGAAGAAAGAAAGAAACATTTATTGTCAGGGAGTATCATATTTTTTTTTATATTAAAAGTAACATGTAAGTGACAGATACGTCACTAACAATGTTACAAAGGTAGTGATTCCACTACGCGAGCCAGAAATATAGTCAAAGTTAAAATGTTTTAATTTAATTTAAGCATGTTTAAAGCTCTCATGGTTGCCACTCTGTCTGCTAAGCGTTTTATGTTTAAAAGGACGACATATTCTTCACATTTGAAGAATAATTTTTTTGTTATTAACTTACGCCTTGTGTACCAACTGGTTTTTTTTAAAGAGTAGGGCTTTTCGGGCCTTCTTGCCAAAATAGTGCCGGGAGACTGTCTCATCACGGCTCATTAAATAACATCATCTGAAGAGGTATTGCCTCCATGAATATTACGTCTGTTTTAGAGCTTTACGCCAATTATAGTGAGGTTGCCAGGAGACTTGATGATGTATAACTTTGATCCCTAGGGAAGACAAAGCCCTTGTGTAAGACGTTACTTGCTTACATATATTGGCAGCATCAGAGGTAGCTGAATTGAATACGTGTATTTGTGTCATTTGATCCAATCGCGCATATAATTCCTTTAGGACGTAGCCGCCGGTGATGAAGAGAGCTGGTTCTTTTCTCACACAAAGGTTAAGTATATGCATTCAGCGTGGACATACAACGTGGAACAGGCTTTTAGAATAATTTGAATTACAAAATTCAAGTAAAGGGTGTCTCAGAATGTTTTTCGTTTTTAGATGTTAAATAAAAAACAAAATATCAATTGAATCTCGTTTTATTTAATGTTGCTGATTTCTAGCTATGGGGCTACCTAAAAAGCAAAGTTTACAATCCATTGCCACCCAACCTGAATGCTTTGAAGCAAAGAATCACTGAAGAAATCAACTCTATTCCAAGAGCGATGCTCCAGCGAGTAATTGAAAATTTTAGCTCCAGGTTAAATGAGTGTGAACAAATGAATGGTGCGCATTTGCAAACGGTTGTTTTTCATAAATAAAATACAAGAATTGCTCTTTAAATTAACATTAAATATAACGAGATTTAATTGATATTTTGGTTTTTTTTACCATCTAAAAACGAAAATCATACTGAGACAGCCTTTATTAATAGAATCATTTTGAAATATAACTTTAATTGTTACCAAGAAAAGCAATATTTGTTCTTTTTTAATTGATACAAATTATTTTCAACCTGTTTAATTTCACAATAATGTAACAAGTACAAAGAAGAAGCTTGGAATAAATTTAATGAGATGAAGTTTAGAAATAATGGAAGTGATGCTTGAATCAAATCGCTAAGGACTCTTTACAGTACACGATTTAGGATTTTGCGAAAGGTGAAGTGTTTGAATTTTGTTCATTGAAACGTACTTTACATTCTGTAACTAAGTAAACGAAAAATATATAAACTAGGTAAAAGTAAAAAAAATACAAAAGTTGTTTATTGTTTTTCAGTATATTCTTCATATGTGTGTCCAATTTCAAGGTGATAGAGACATACGGCGGCTTTGGCGGGTGCTGTACGTGGGTGACAGTAATCACTTGCCATCAGGTAAGCTTCTTGCTCGTTTGCCTCCCCTATCCTAAAAAAGGTACAAGGAACAAGTTCTTCCTTATTGGATGGGAGTAACAAACGTGCTAACAGTCCATCTGATGGTAAGCGACCACTCCAAACCATGGACACCTGTGAACAACTTCCATCGAAGAAGTCTACGGATACGCTGTCTCCCCTCGAGGACTGAGATGGTAGGCATCACAGCCCGTAATTATACATGCCCTTTATGCCTTTCATATAGGAACACAACGGTAGTTGGAATGCTGTTAGGCGGTATAAATGGGTAAGGGGGTGGTATCCACCCAGATGACTGGGGTCTGCCTTAACTTACATCAACTGATAGGCATAAAGTAGCAGCCTGTATGTGACCACGGCTGGGCATGGGCCTTCTTCTCAAATATTTGAGAGGGTCTTTGAAGTTGGGAAGGGCCCGGCACGCTGCTCCAGTGCGGGTTTTTCGGACTTCATATATCCGCGAAAAATTTTTTTTTATTATTTCTCAGACATGCTTTACTCACGATGTTTTCCTTCACCACCGAGTACGTGATAAATTTTAGTGGTGCCGGCATCGGGGGTCAAACCCAGGACGCTCGTGCTTTATGAAACTAAACTGAGCGCGCTTACCAACAGGGTACAACAGCTCGGCTACGCGGCAAATGGTCGGCATATCAGACATGTTTAATTTATCTTCATTTAAACAGTAATTTGTATTTTACGTTTTTAGGGTTCCGTACTGAAAGGGCAAAACTGTGCCCTATTGTTACTCTACTGTCTGTACTGTATTTGTCTGTCTGTAAGTCACGGATCTCTAGTTCGTAGACGGAATGTGTTAAAATTTTAATGTTTTGTTAAGAACGTTTACTCAAAATCGAATTAAATTAAATTAAATTATTTTTCACTTAAACTCACTGATATTCTCGAATATTCTTTAAGGATAGCATAAGAAACCACGTTGAAACATTACATATGGGTAAAGAAGTGATAGAGAAAGAAGCCGTTAATTACAAATGTTGAGAGGGGAGCGCTGAGTCGAAAAAGCCCTAACTTGCGGACCTTCTGCTGCTCGAGTCCCGCCGCCGAAGCTGTAAAGGCCACCGGGCCAAAAGCGTATTTACCGTGGGGGGCTTAGTCGGTCAGTCATCTACCAGTCGGTGGATGGATGAGACGATGACGGGTAGGTGAGAGCACATTTCCCACACGTAAAACTAAAGAAAAAATGAGTCGGGAAGAGCCGACCTGACGCACGGCGCGACCTCCCTCAGAACGCTTTAACTCCAATCCAAATGAGCTATTAGATATGTCACATCAAAAAACGAACCAATAAATTAAAAAGAAAACTCAGGCAGGCGACAAGTACTTACTTATATTATAAAAATACTTGTACACATAGGTATGTATTACTTATAAACGAGGACATAAAGTTATGAGACCGAGGTACTAGAGCGTTATGTGCTCCTACTTTCAGCAGACAGTACTACCCATTTTGACGTACAACTTGTGTGATCGTTGGCCACAGAGTGAAAAGGCACGCGGGGATTTTTTTTCTTATTTTAGCAAGTAGGGTGTGACATTGTCTAGTGATCAATGAGGAGAGTACAATTTTTTTTAAATCTTTTTTATCTTAAAAAATAAGGAAATGGGAACATATGTATTATACATAACTATACACCCAATATTTGGATATTTTATAGAACACGTTGACCTAAAACCAAATTTTGAGTTAATAATTTAATAAAAATAATTTTCTGGGCGTGTTTCATACAACGTGGTTTTACAGTGTGGTAGAGCCAAGCGGTGGACTTTGCTCCTACTCGAATGGGCCGGGTGTTAATACTACGACCTCGCAGAATACCGGCGTGAAGTAGAAGCATTTTGTGCTTCTGCGTTTCGTTCGGTGAGTGAGGTAACCGGATGCCCACTTCCTTCCGAAACTCCCCTTCCTGTACAATCACTTATTAGTAATCGACTTATTTACAATTTGAATTAAAATAATAATATTAGATTTGGTAGCGTGTTGCGTGAGTTTCTTATACATCATGGAAGTTCTTATACATAGTTTGTTTATTTGGGAACAATGTTTACGAGAGATGGAAGGTACGAATGTGACATTGAAAGGAGAGCGATGGCAGGTAATATGGTGAATGGGGCATTGCATACATTTATGAACAGGCAGACGATATCTCAGAAAGCTCGTATGGCTGTGCATAGAGGGGTATTGGGTACCAACACTAACATATGGAAGCGAAAGCTGGGTATGGCAGAAGAGGCATGAAAGCAGGATAAATGCAGTAGATATGAGAGCGTTAAGAAGTATGATTGATGTGAAGATAACTGACAGGGTTCGAAATAATGTGATCAGAGAGCGTTATGGCGTGAAAGACGATGATGTAGTGACACGAATTGAGAAAGAGATGCTGAGCTGGTTTGGACATGTGGAGAGTGTGAATGAAAGTAGGTTGAGTAACAAATATATGAGGCGAGTGTAAATAAAAGAGTCGGGTGAGGAAGACCTAGGCAAACATTTCACGATCAAATCGGAGGCGTTCTGAAAAAAGCCCAGGTCATGAGTACTCTAAATCAACGAGCATGCATGCGAAGATTGATGAAAGTGGAAGAAGCGAAAGACGTATGTCAGGACCGTAGCAAGTGGAAGATGATTGTTTCTGCCTACCCCGTCGGGAACAAGGCGTGAATATATACATACATACGAAGGAATATATATATACAGACTCACTATCCTGTTCTTTGCTAAGAATAACACACATTTCATCCAAGTTTTCATCTCGTTCAATTTACGAAGGGAACAATATTTCAAGACTAGAGCTGTAATCAAGTCCTCGAAACTTGGTAAACGCATTACATTTATGAGAATATACTGAAGTGTATGTTTTGTTATTCTTTTTCGCAATAAAGATATTTAAGGTGTTTAGAGATATACTCACTATCGTTTTATTCAAACGCCAACCTCGCCTGCATTCGGTGCAGACGGGCAGTTAAAGAACGCGGTTCGGGCCGGAAATCTTACGGTGTCCCTAATGGTTCCTCTGACGGAGAAGAAACCGGCGAAAGGTTCGTAATGACAAAATGGTGGAAGATATGAGTATGTTTCTGACGTTGAATAAATGATTTTATTTGATTTCATTTGAAACCAAAAATCCAATCAATAACAAAATGTCACAGGGAAGAGACCTATGTTAAGATGGGGTCTGAGACACTCCAATTTCTAATAATAATATATGAAAACTTAAAAACAAATTGTTACAAATTATTTCAAGTTTAACGTTAGAAATGGTCGTGCTATTTAATCGAACAATATAAAAAATACGAAAGTGAGTAAACCTTAACGGAGTATATAGTCTACGGTACCCAACTAGAATCTCACAAGCTGCCAATAACTCCCCAAGATAAGGAAAACCGGGCATATGCGAACGATTAAGTGTCAACCTAACCAGGACTGATCGTGTCTTATGTTTTACGAGCCTTACGGACGTCCCGTATGTACGCACTATGTGGATATATCAAACGGCTTGCTCTGATAGTAGAAAATAAGTTAATAAAGTTCATTGTCTTTTTTGAATAGAATTGTGTTGTATGTTACATTCACGTATTGATTAGAAACATTTATTGAGTTGCGTTAAGGTATTTCTTTTGTATTAGTATTATTGCTGTTTTTTTTTTGGGAATGGCGGCAAATGTGCAAGCGGTTAAACTGATGGTAAGTGATTACCGTCGCCCACGTACATATGGAACTCCAGAGGTGGACAGGTTGTTTCGGAATATTCCCGAAACTAATTTTTATTGAATAAATTAGGCTTACATTTAACCTTTATTTACCTACCAAAGAGTTTCGTTATCAAACATTATTTCTTTTTACTTGTCATTCAGACATGTATGAGTAGACGACACGTTACAGGGCATTCGTTAAAATTAGATTACGATAAAAGATTATTTATATAAGAACTTATTATAATGCATATAGAATCGATATCAATATCACAATTATATAGAATCGATTCTATATAATTGTAACAGACCGAGATAAGAACTCTCAAAAGGGTCGAAGTTTCGGATAGGATTTTAACTGAGTTACATTGCGCCAGATGGCGTTGTTCACAATGTAGTTTAAATGACATTGACCATCGACCTTTGTTTGACATTCCTTTTGCTTTAATGTTTCGTGAATGTGCTTTAGTGGTATTTTGTTAGTTTTCAACCTCTTGTTTACTCTTGGACACTGAATACTCTGCCTTAAAGCAGTTTTTTGTTACATTATGAACCCTCGGAAATTACATAGGGCTTTGATTTGTGAGTCGATTTGGCCAGTCGTAACGATAAAAATAGTTTATTAAAAGGACTCGGAAGAGATGGAGTTGGTGACGATATAATGAAAACTTTTACCCTACAATATTGTGGCAAAGTAAATAGAAAAACTAAAGGTATCTTGATAAAATGTAACTTGTTTTAAATATTTTCAGATTATGTTAATAAAACAGATGGTTTTCATACAATAGTAAATTTTATACGTATTATATTTAGTCATTGTTCGAGTATATATTATTAATATCATCTGAAAGTTACATATTTATTTTACTTTATTAAACATAAGACTCATGTTTTTTTGAAAGATGTATAAAAATAAATTATCTTTGTTTTTATTTAAAATAAGATAAGCTTCTTATTATTTTAGTACTTTATGTGCAGCGAATAACGATTCCATCTTCTTTCTGTCAGACAGGTACGTGTTCATCAATTATAATGCTGAAGGGGACTAAGCCGCATCTTGCTCTAAACACGAAGGTCATCTGCACACCGTGCACCACGCCTACCACAGACATAGATCTTTCGAACGATGGCGGGAATCCAATCCGAATTTTCCATTCATAAAATAAATTTCATAAATATTAGTGTGAAAAGTTAGAGATAGAAAGCCGGAGGCAGTCGAACTGTACTTGGATAATCTTGACCAAACGTAAAGTAGCAGCCTGTGTATATCCACTGCTGGGCAAAGGCCGTCTCTTGAATATTGGTAGGCGAGCTGAGAAGCCGGGATAGGTCCGCGATGCTACTCTAGTGAGGTAGGCGGATTTCACACATCCACAGAATAAAGTTATTTATTATTTCTCAGACATGCTGGTTTCCTCACGGTGTTTTCCTTCACCGCCGAGCACGTGATAAATTCAGCTCTTAAAATTGCTATTATCAACTTTAGTAGTGCCGGTACCGGGGTTCGAAAACAGGTCAGTCGCGTACTATTAAATTACGAACCACTGGGCCACCACTTAGCTTTGACGATTCTAAAGCTTAAGGCAACAATGGCGATAAAATATTCAAGTCTATGCTTGCTCAATACTTTCGAGTAAGTAATACTTTCCATCGCGGTAACAGAAACTTTTTCAATCCTTCCCCCATCCCCTCATTTCTTAAATCCGTGCAATACATTGCAAAGTCTTTTCCATTTCGTTTACTCTGTAAACTCTCTCACAAATGCGTGTAGCAATGTATGGCTGGAGTGGATCACTTGTGAAATTGAATAAATATAGGAAACTGGTTTACTCTCGCTTCTTCGTACTTGGACTTCGGAATGTGGGTTATATTTTTTTTTTTTTTTTTTTTTTATGGAAAAGACGGCAAACGAGCAAGCGGTTCACCTGATAGTAAGTGATACCGTCGCCCACATACATCTGCAACACCATAGATGCTGCAGGTGCGTTGCCGGTCTTTAAGGATATTTGGGAGATGGGAGGGAAGAGGAGGGAATAGGGAGGGGATGTGGGCCTCCGGTTACCTCACTCACCGTACGAAACGCAGAAGCACAAGATACCTCTACTTCACGCCGGTATTCTGCGAGGCCGTGGTATTGATCCGGTCGAGCCGGCCCATTCGAGCAGCAGCTAAAGCCGCCGCTTGGCTCTACCACGCATAAATATATTCGAAAATTATTCCTTCTTTGTTCGAAAATCAAACTTCACAAAACGTAGGACTCTCAAACACCTTTCTCACCCTCATTTCAACCATTTAGTGATACATTTTCATAAAATTATAAATGTCAAGTTCTTAGGCTTTATATTTCCGGAGACTCTGTGATTATTTCCGTGAATATTTCGCTTTTATACCAGTACATAGATTTCAACTAGCGATGTAATTGAAATACGTAAACGTTTAGTGATCAGCCACGCCGGGTTTTCTCTAGGACAGAGATTCCCAAAGTGGTCTATATAGAAGACCACTTTAAGTTAAGTTTACTCACCAACCGCAAAGTTTTCAAATTGGTATTTTTTATCAATAGGAAAAAACTAGAGATAGGATTCTTAAAAGTAATTTGGTCTGAGGTATCAGTTCATTTGGGGTCTCTTGCCTAAAATAGTTTGGGAATCCCTGCTCTAGGAGATTGCTATGTGATATTCAAGGATTTACCTTTAGTCGCCTCTTACGACACCCTTATAAAGCGGGTTGGCAGATTCTTACGACGCTATCGACGAAGATTGAATAGATCGTCACTGCATTTATTCTGCACCAGTTAACTGTTCGACTGGTACCCAAAGAATAATTTCTATAGACTGAGATGGAGGCATCATTTAAATATGGAGAGCAACGCCATCTGACGTAAAATTATAGATGAAAAACTGGTCAAGCGTGATCTCTTGCATATTTTTACACTTTCAGATGATGATAATAATATATACAATAATTTTTGGGGTAATTCATAATATTCTCATGTGGTTGGGTTGTATATATACATATAATACTATAGTCTGTATAGTCTATATGTTGATAGCTGTTTTACATGGAATAAACAGAGTCGCAAAACTTCTGCAACCTTGCGATCACTTTATGGTCTCAAAAAGGTCCTTCCAACCACTACTAAGATTTTACTTGTCCAACCGCTCATTTTGCCAATTATTGACTATGCTGATGTGTATTGCACAGACCTACCTCAACAACATCTTAACACACTGGATCGTCTTCTTAACAATTGCATCAGACACATTTATGGTCTCCGCAAGTACGACCATGTGTCTTCCTTACTTACTTCTTTACTACTCTTTCAATATTTGAAATCTAAGTTTCAATACCTAGGGGATTCTTATAACGGTTCTCGCCGCTCTTCGGCTAGTCTCAAGTTGCTGACGCCTTTACACCGTACTGGGTACTTATCTAAGTCATTCACTTTTACGGCTATAAGACTCTGGACCGAAATCCCTCTTGACATTAAAAAAAGCTCCTAATAAGTTTGCCTTTAAAAATAAAATCCCCAAACACTACAAAGATGTTGCAAGTCTGTACTAGTATTGCTGTTAGTCATTGTGTCGTTTTAGTTGTTTGTCCTGACATATATATTTGTTTGTATTTTGTACTAAAATTCATGATTCTATCTGTATATGGTATATTTGAATATATTTTGTAAATATGTATGTAAATGTCTATCTATCTGTGTAAGTATATAGTTTGATATTTATATCTTTTTACTTGTTTTATTCTGTTAGTTTTATCGTCTATATTATGTGTTTATCTCTGCTTAGCCTAATGGTTGACTGGGAGAGAATGCCTCTAGGCATTAAGTCCGCCATGTGTACCACTTTGTGCATGAAGCTTAAATAAATAAATAAATAATACTATAATTTAATTTAATGTGAGCAAATTTTATTATTGTATTAAAATCATCTGTTTTATTAACTTAATCAGAAAATGCTTGACAAACAAAGAATTGAAACAAGTTACATTTTTATTAAAATATCTTAATTTTTTCTTTTTAGTTTGCTTCATATATTGTAGGGCAAGGATTTTCATTATATCAAAAAGTACGATTATTTGATTTTTAATTTAATTTAAATCTAAGTCAATCATAGTGGTTTTTTTGTGGTTTTTGAAATGTAATAAATATGCCATCGATTGAAATTTAATAAATATGTATTCCGTGTGGCTGTCGGAAGTAAAGAATAGCGCCAACCCTGTCTAACCATGGGTGTCGTAAAAGGCGACTAATGGTAAAAAATTATATTAGGAGATGGGCAGCAGCATCTTCCTGCACTAGAACAAAAAAAAAACTGCGGTTGCCAACCCGCTCGCCAGGCGTGGCAACTAAGGCAAACCCCCCCTATGATGAGAGGTAGAAGAAAGCAATGGCCCCCAGTCCCCGGCGGCCTCGCTGGTCCTGGCTATGGTGGCAGCCATGGTAACGGCGAGGCAGGGGGTGCGAAGAATCACCGGCTGATTTCTAGCTGCCAACCCAAACGACTGGACCTGGCAACATATAACGCACGCACATTGAGGACCGACGAGAAGATACTAGAACTGGAAGAAGAAGTAAGCAAGTTACACTGGAGTATTATAGGGTTGTCTGAAGTCCGAAGACAGGGAGAGGACTCTATAATCCTAAAATCCGGTAACTTGTTCTACTACCGGCAGGGTGACCATCTGTCCCAAGGAGGTGTCGGGTTTATCGTCCACAGGTCTCTCATCAACAACGTGATCGAGATCGGAAGTGTGTCGAGTAGGGTCGCGTACCTTATACTCAGAATAACCAAAAGGTATTCGCTGAAGGTCATACAGGTATACGCACCAACCTCGACACACCCTGATGATGAAGTGGAGGCAATGTATGAGGATATTTCAAGAGCCATGCATTGCTCTAAGACTCACTACACGGTGTTGATGGGAGACTTTAACGCAAAACTAGGTACGAAAAAGGCGATGAGCTGATAGTGGGGAACTTTGGAGTAGGGCAACGGAACCCAAGAGGGCAACAGCTGGCTGACTTCATGGCAAAGGAGGGATTCTTTATGATGAACTCCTATTTCCAGAAGCGGCCCCACAGGAAGTGGACATGGATGAGCCCGGACGGTACCACAAAAATGAGATCGACTTCATCATGACGACCAAGCGTCAGCTGTTCAGTGATGTCTCTGTGATCACTAGGGTAAAACCGGCAGTGATCACCGAATGGTAAGAGGCACACTGAACCTTAAAATTAGGCTCGAGCGGTCTCGTCTGGTGAAGTCTACGCTCCGCCCACCACGTGCCCTTATCCAGAACCCCGAGAGCTTTCAGCTCGAATTGCATAATCGCTTTCAGTGCCTAGACGATTGCGTTACAGTGGACGATACGAATAGCAGGCTAGTGGAAACTGTCCATGCGGTAGGAGCTAAGTTTTGCAGGACCCGCCGAACAAGCCCCAAAAGCTCTCCGATCACACTCTTAAACTCATGAAAGCCAGGCGGGAGATAAAGCTGCAGTCTACAACGGATGCGTCAGTGTATCGGCTACTGAATAGACAGATCTCCAAATGTATGAGGCAAGACTTACGCAAATTCAATACAGCCTGTATTGAAAAAGCGATAGAGCGGAACCAAGGCTCCAAAGTCTTCGCCAGAGATCTGTCTATCGGAAAGAGCCAACTGACCAAGCTGAAGACCGAAAGCGGCGCAGTCATTTCCGCTGGAGCCGAGATTTTGAGTGAGATCGAGAGATTTTACGGACAGCTGTACACAACGTCGTTGAAACCACACACTGATGTGAGTAACGACCCAAGAGCCAAGCTTATCCGACATTACTCCGATAACATCCCGGACGTCAGTCTGAGCGAGATTAGGATGGCTCTCAAACAGCTTAAAACGGCAAGGCGCCGGGTGAGGACGGAATTACAGCTGAGCTTCTGAAAGTGGGTGGAAAACCGATACTTGTTGTCCTTCAGAAGCTGTTTAATTCCGTCATTCATGGCGGTGTTACGCCGAAAGCGTGGAGTAGAAGCGTGGTTGTCCTATTCTTCAAGAAAGGGATAACTGCCTTTTGAAGAATTATAGACCGATATCGCTTCTAAGCCGCGTCTACGTGCTGTTTTCGAGAGTCATCTCAAATCGTCTAGTGAACAGACTGGACGACTTCCAGCCTCCCGAACAAGCCGGATTCCGAAAAGGCTATAGTACCATAGACCACATACATACTCTTCGCCAGATTGTACAGTAGGCCGAGGAGTACAACTTGCCATTATGTCTGGCGTATGTGGACTATGAGAAAGCCTTCGATTCAGTCGAAATTTGGGCGGTGCTACAGTCTCTCCAGCGGTGCCAGACTCTCGGTATATCGAAGTGCTGAGGTGTTTGTACAATGAGGCTACGATGTCTATCCGAGTACAGAATCAGAGTAGGAAACCAATCCAACTGCAGAAAGGTGTAAGACAGGGTGATGTCATATCCCCGAAACTCTTCACCGCTGCATTGGAAGATGTTTTCAAGCAGCTGACCTGGAAAGGATACGGTATCAACATCAATGGCGAATACATCACTCACCTTCGATTTGCCGACGACATAGTTCTTATGGCAGGATCGCTGGAGGAGCTTAGTACAATGCTCAATGACCTCAATAACGTCTCCCAACAGGTTGGTCTTAAAATGAACATGGACAAGACGAAGTTCATGTCAAACGTCCATATCACACCAATACCGGTTGTTGTTGGGAACAATAGGCTCGAAGTTGTAGAAGAGTACGTATACCTGGGACAAATTGTCCGATTAGGTAAGTCCAACTTCGACAGAGGTCAATCGACGAATCCAACTCAGCTGGGCTGCGTTTGGGAAACTATGTCATATCTTCTCGTCGAGTATACCGCAAAGCCTCAAGACAAAAGTATACAACCAGTGCGTGTTGCCAGTGATGACATACGGATCCGAGACTTGGTCCTTCACTGCAGCCCGTATGAGGAAGCTCAAAGTTGCTCAGCGCGCTATGGAAAGGGCTATGCTCGGTGTTTCTCTGCGTGATAGAGTCTGCAACGATAATATCCGCAGCAGAACTAAGGTAACCGACATAGCCGTAAAGATCAGCAAGCTGAAGTGGCAATGGGCCGGCCACATAGCTCGCAGAACTGACAACCGCTATGGAAAATAGGTTCTCGAGTGGCAGCCACGTACGGGCAAACGCAGTGTAGGACGACCCCCACAAGATGGAGTGACGACCTGCGCAGTGTTGCGGGAAGTCGATGGATGCAGGTGGCTCAGGACCGTGCTTCGTGGCAATCTTTGGGGGAGGCCTATGTTCAGCAGTGAACTTCTAATAGGCTGAAATGATGATGATGATGATGATGCCATCGATTGCATGTATGTAGAGAACACGACGGGAACCCGGGTGAACGTGGTTCCTGGGTCTAAATTCCATCTCATACTTGTTCATAAACATATTCATGTTTTGGTTTTCGGGTCTAGTCGTGTCGTGTCGCGTCTCGTGTCTCTGTTACTGCACTTCCGTTCGATTTTATCGACATATGCGTAAAGAAGTGTGAATACCTGCGTTAATATAACATCACCTGCGCAGTTAATTACCGACTGTAGTATACGTATCGAAAACGACCATGACATCGTCTTCATCGTTATTGAATAAAATTGGATGAATGTATGATCTTTACGAAAGAACCTTTGATTAAAGCAGAAATCGTTCAATAACTTTCATCGCGCAATTTTACAAACTTTCAATGCTCTTCACCAAGTAGATTTATATAAAACTTTCGTAAAGTTAATTTTCTTTCTTTCCAATGTAAGTTAATTAATTCATGCTTGCTTACGCTAATTGATTCATTAATTCAATTTGGATTAATTATGAACTGGAGGAGCTAGTCGACTGGATGCGTGTAATTGTTCGATTCAAAGCGCAATACTTAATATTGATTTTTCTTCTATATATATAATGTAATGTTGAGAATATTTCTAAAAGTTACATCGGTTTATCGGTTTCGTAAGTAGTTCTTGCGATTTCATCTCCAATATAAAAAAAGTCTCTAGTTTAGGCATCAGTCTCCAACATCACTTTTATATTATTTTTTATTATGAAATATAATTTATCGCGTAACGTACGTCAATATGTTATAAAAGTAACCTAACAAATCTAATTGTGCTTCGTAATAAATGTTAATGTTACATTATTAAATTTCTTTATAACGAAATACACCCCTTTTTTTCCCTGAGGGTGTCACCCCCCCTTCTTCCTGTGAGTGTCGTAGATGCCCCCTTCGTACATAGACTAAGGAAAAAGTTTTAAAAAATTTCAAAATAATATAACCATTTCGAAAAACATCAGACCAAAACTAAGCCGTCGCGTCTAGTGTCTGGTACTGAGATCGCCAAACCGCTTTTGGTGCATGGCGCTTATGGCAAACTCTCCATATTGAAGGAGCCTAAGTCCTGCAGTGAACTATTTACATGGTAAGGTTATAACATAATAAGCGATAAAATGTGAAATTCCAAAAAGTGTAACTCAATCATTTGATGAGGTCTTTGCCTAGCTTTGCGATGTTTACTGGCAGCTAGTCCCACTTTACTGCCCTAACAATGTCGTTTTTAGACAAGAAACCGACGAAACAAAGAACCGCGATGTGCCATTTGAACCATACTTGAAAATAAATTTGCATTAGAGTGTGTGGTGGGCTTAAAGAGTGCGTGTAGGCAGAGATTATGAATTTTTATTTGGCACGATGACTTATAAATTTATTAAATTGGTGGATGTTGCCTTAAATTAATGTCGCGGACACTCGTCTAGTCAGGCTATGTCAAGAAAAATAATCTAAATTTGTAAAAAATAATGTTTCTTTATCTGTTCCTCATAGACTCGCAAACCATACGAAAACTTGATTACAGATTAACGAGTTTTGTTCGAAACACCACTGGAAAGGTCTATAACAAAGAGGAATAGAAAAAAAACTATATTCCATGTACCAACGAAGTGAAATAGTCACAAGTAGCCACTGCGGGGCCATTTTATAAACTGTCAGTCGACGTTAACGAAACTATTTAGAAAGTAAATAAATGTGGCTTTACACTGGTTGATATATTTTTCACTAAATAGAAATATAATTTAGAACATACACTGGAATTTTGAAAAAAAAACTTATGAAAAAAGTAATAATTGTTATGCCGTGATAAGGAACGAATTAACATACGTACACAAAGTCGCATTTATATAACATTAGTAAAGATTGTACTTATGTCGTTTCGAAATTCAAAACTTAATTTATTACGTAACTAGAAGTACTATTATATAAACCCGACTCGCGTTTATTTTATGAGTGGAGTCAAAAGTTAAAATTGGTACACACAAAGTGTTTACCTCCGTTGTACTGAAGTTCCCGCAGAAGTTAAATAAAGTTCTCTGTGAAGTTGTTGTGTATTGTCAGTTCAAGTTTACAGCGGGGTTTATTACAATTCCTTTTTACGATCAATGTGTTTGTAAATTTGAAAACAGGTCACGACATAATTTATTTTTTATTTTTGATTTTGTGTGCAAAGTAAATTTATGATAATGCCCTCATGACCGATTCCGACCGCGGCAACAGCTTCTGAAAATAATGCCATGTTAACTAGCACTAAGGAAGCGAAGCAGATTGTTTATTCAACGTAAGAAACATATATTTCACATGTTGAACGTCATATTTATTTAAAATCTACCACCGTTTCGTAATGAGGGTCCTCTGACGGAGAAGATCGATTCTTGTGTTTTGCACAAATATTTACTAGTCGAACACCAGGAACCACTACACTTACCTACATCTGCCTGCCTCAAATTAGCAGTGTAACCATTGATGAAGGGTGTACTGAGCCTGTATAATTACAGACTATGAAGCATTCCATCACATCTGTAATCTTCTTCGATTGAAGTCGTTCGCAGGTGCCCATGGGATTCAGTAGCCTCTTACCATCCATTGGACTGTAAGTACTTTTGTCACTCAATCATATGCATAATTGGATTTAGTTGGGCATCCTATCCGGGACCTATGCCTCAGTAGTCAGGTACGCAAACCACATGTCATCACGTGTCATCACGTGAGAATAGTAAAGGCGTTCGTTATTAAGCTGCAAACATTATATAGAGTTGTCTAAAGAACGGGAATATTTTTTTTTTACTTCAGTTCGTTGCTTGTGCTTTTGGTGCTGCTTATGGGTGCCTGGTCTGCTCGAGTCTGCAGTGCATTTCTGCTTTAGTTTGAATGGTCACTGTATTCTTGTGGCGTGCTTTCAATGGCCTAAGAGACCATACCCTTTATTTTATGATGTACATTATAATTATTGAAAAATAATGTTTAAAAATACAGTCTTTTATCGCCTGTTGCTTCTTCGACAGAAGAGCCCCATTACGAAACGGTGGTAGATTGTAAAAAAAATATTATAAGATTTGACATTTTACAAACGAAATTATCTTTCTTACGTCGAAGAATAAATAATTTTGCATTCATTCATTCGTTCATGCGGGTCGGTGAGCGCAGTGCTGGTGACTCACTCACACCCACTTACTAGTGATGCTCCGCCCCAACACTTCTTTGGGACTTGGATATTTCGCCATCATGCGGTCTTCAGAGACTCGTTGAAGAAACAAAGTGGTACAGTATCCCTTATTCCAGTTCAACACAATCAGAGAAAGCCTTTGTTGAAAGTCATCAATGATTTTATAATATAAAAAGAAGTAGATGCATTACCAGCGCACCGAAAATGAAGCGTAGAAAAGGCTTCAATTGTCGCCTCTGACCTCAGTCGCTTTCGAATAAGTAGGCGGTACACGTGCTACCCAGGTCCCGCTGACCGTGTTTAGATTTCGTTCAATAGCTGCCATTACACGTACATGCACTAATTGTATGTAATGATGTAAGTAAACTAAATAAAAAACGGAACATTTTCTCTTCGGTTGGTTAGTGAGCATATAACGTATTTTTATTATGAAATCATTGGTCACCAGATATTGAAAAAAAGCCTTCATTAAATGCGGGCGAAAGAAAAAGTGTATATTTTGTAATAACTTGCCGGCTGATGTGATATCATGCAACCCGTAGCCCGCAAGGGACGGTCCGCTACCGATCGCTGACAACGTCAACGGCCCGCAAATCCCACGATATTCGCTATCTACGACGCCCATCAGCAGTTTATAAGGCTCGGGTATTATGCCGATCAAAAACATGCGTACCAGATTTATATTCAAATCGCGATCTTGTAATGAAGCCGCTTACAATAATACCTAAACTGAAAATGTAAAACTATTTTTTTTCTGTTTATTTAACGAACTTCTTTTTCATCATCATCATCATCATTTCAGCCTATCAGAAGTCCACTGCTGAACATAGGCCTCCCCCAAAGATTGCCACGAAGCTCGGTCCTGAGCCACCTGCATCCATCGACTTCCCGCAACACTGCGCAGGTCGTCACTCCATCTTGTGGGGGGTCGTCCTACACTGCGTTTGCCTGTACATGGCTGCCACTCGAGAACCTTTTTTCCCCAGCGGTTGTCAGTTCTGCGAGCTATGTGGCCGGCCCATTGCCACTTCAGCTTGCTGATCTTTACGGCTATGTCGGTTTCTTTTTAATCGTGTTAAAATAGGAATATTTTATTTATACTTGCAAGATGAATATCTATCATAAAACTAATTTTATGAAAGAAAAACTCACGTATATGTTGTTTTTAGTTGTTTAATGTAAGGTATCTTTGTCGATGTAGTGACACGAATTGAGAAAAGGATGCTGAGCTGGTTTGGACATGTAGAGAGTATGAATGAAAGTAGGTTGACGAAACAAATATATGAGGCGAGTGTAAATGGTAGAGTCGGGAGAGGAAGACCTAGGCGAACATTACACGATCAAATCGGAGACGTTCTGAAAAAAGGCCAGGTCAAGAGAGTACTCTTAACCAACGAGTATGCATGCGAAGATTGATGAAACTGGGAGAAGCGAAAGACGTATGTCTCGACTGTAGCTAGTGGAAGAAGATTGTCTCTGCCTATCCCGTTGGGAACATGGCGTGAATATATACATACATACATATCATTGTCCTAATGAACAGACATACCCTACATTCAAACAATGCCAAAAGAAACTAAAGCAGCCATGTAATTTCTGGACCTTTCAACAAATGAACTGGGGCCGGAAAGTGTTCCCATGTTGACCCAGCGAGAGTTGGTCGACTAAATTCATTAACTTCAAAGGCATAGATATTTATTTTAAAAGTGTTATTAACAGTTTTAGTGGCGTCGGCACAGGGGATCGAACCGAGGACGCCCTTCGTATTATGAAATTAAAGCGAGCGCATTGTTCACTGGGCTGTCAGGCCTCGTTCTTTCGGCGATAGTTATCTGTTATACGCATTATTAGAAGGCGCTTTAAGACTTCAGAACATTTTGTTTTTAAGCACAATAAACGTTTTTTTGTTTGTTTATTTACAGCATTTACAAATTATCTTCTATATAAATAAAAATCAATGTTTCTACGTTTGTCCTTTATACACTCCACAAGACCGTTTGACCTCAAATTTATTCGAATATTTTAAAGGTTCAGAAGTTGACCTCAATCTTTCCCGATGGAAGGCGAAGATGAGGCCTAGGATTGTACACGTTTGCCTAGAAGGTGTCTGTTCACTTTGGCGTTAAATATATCCAGATTATAGTGTTAGAAATTAAATACAGTCACATCGAAACGTAGCAGGTTTCAGCTATTCGTATCATTAAACACATATTGTGCATCTCTGAAATACGGCTTCTCAAACTGTCGCACTGAACTTCTAAGTTGTTCGAGTAATTACATTGCATTGTGATGTTGAAAATACAAGTACACGTAACATGCGTCAGACAAGAAAAGTAATAAAAAGACCTTCTTCATTATAATGGCTTGGTTAGAGGTCTAGATATTTATGTGCTCCCTTCCTTTACCTTCTCTTTTTTTCGAAAATGAAAATTATTTATTCTTCGACGGCTTTTGCTGCTGCTCGAATGGGCCGGCTCGACTGGGTTGATACCACGGCCTCGCAAAATACTGGTGTGAAGTCGAGGCATCTTAAGTAACCGGAGGCCCACACACCCTCCCTATTCCCCATCCTCTTCCCTCCCATCTCCCAAATATCCTTAAAGACCGGCAACGCACCTGCTGCTTCTATGGTGTTGCAGATGTATGTGGGCGACGGTAATCACTTACCATCAGGTGAACCGCTTGCTCGTTTGCCGTCTTTTCCATAAAAAAAAAGAAAGAAAGAAGAATTCGTTTGTCAAATGTTAATTTTTTTTTACAATCCTTTTACAACCGTTTCGTAATGAGGTTCTGATGGTGAAGAAACAGGCGAAAGAAAGTCCGTAAGTATCCCCTGTTTGATATATTTTTTTTAATAATTATAATGTACATTTAAAAAAAAAGGCATGGTCCCATAGGCAACTGAGAGCATACCACAAGAATACAGTGATCCATCAAACTAAAGCACAAGTTCACTACTGCTCGTGCTTTAATAAACGACCGTTTCATCGGAACCTATTTGGTCGAACGTGTCAGGTGGTGAGCCTGTCGCCCTCTAGTGTTCAGGGCAACGATGAACTTCCTACATAAGTTAGGTTTTTTTTTTTCAAGTTTATTTTAACTTTAAAAACTTTATTATTTTTTTTTTATTCCGTCAACTATATTAGTCTAAAAAGTGATAAAAAAAGATATTACTTTACAATTACGGATAAAATACTTGTTAAAACTATTACATAAGTACAACTTCCTATTGTAATACAACTATTAAATATTAAATTATTTAAATATAAAACTATTGTAGGATCGCACGTCGGCTTGTCGGTGACGTCACGAGGCTCCAACTGAAAATCAGCGCTGCAACCTCTGCAGCATTACGCTGAGTTGGAGACCTATTTGGTACTCATTTTTATTGACTGTATTAAATGTTATATTTTTATTATTATTTTTTTTTAATCTATATATTTTGTATTCGTAATATTTTAAATATGTGTACCAAAAAAATCACTCTTTCTTTCTTTCTTTCATTTCAAGGTCCGTCCTACCTTTAAAACCGTCATTGGTAGCGTGGCCCGCATACAAAGACGCAAAAATGCGTGTTGTTTTTCAACTTTTTTTTTTTATCGCTCCTTCGCAAAAACGGCAAAAGCATCAAACTCGGTGTGATTATAGTGCAAAGTCTAATTTTACACAACACATACAAATTTGAAATATCTTCAGCTTTTCTTTATTTTAGGCAACCCGAGTTAACTATGACATCTTGACGTCTAACTCCTCAGGCCCACCGTGACCACTGAAATAAAGACAAATTTAAACGCGATAAAATCCGTAAATAATAGTTTTATTTCAAATGTGTGTTCAAGTTCGCGTAAATACAAAAAATCACAACACATACAAATGTTATGTTCTGTAAAATGGAGAATGTTTTTAAATCGCACCAAGTAACATTCTCTTACACTATTGATAATAATATTAAAGGTTAATTCATCTCCGTCTCTAAGTGTATAAAAAGTTATGACACAATTATCAGAGGAAACTACTGTACGACAAATTGCTCGGTCGATCCACGGGCGTGTCGGAAAATTGCCATAGTTTTTGTGTAACTTTAATCTATTTGTCTTACAACACGATATTAAGGCGAAGTTTGTACTGGGGTGTAAGATGTGTACGGGGTGTAAGGGGAGTAAGTTCTCTTTTTCAGCAGCTTGTTAGTAGTCATAGTTACAGCTAGATAAAGGCCTCTCCCAATGGGAAGACTTGCTATAATACCCACGTTGGCGATACAGTATCCTGATGTTACGCACCTAAGACGCTGCCGAGGGTAATCGGGGTATTTTTGGTTCGGCATTTTTTGCCACTCATCATCACATGGGTTAGATATTCTAACGCAACCAAAGTAGGGGACGATCAATTTTATCTCCAAATACCAATCAACTTCTACAACTACTGCCTGAGAAACATCACGCTGGCGAGCACTTTGTACGTGGTAGAGCCAAGCGTTAGCTTTTGTTACTGCTCGAATAGGCCGGCTCTACCGGGGTAGTACAACGACCTCGCAGAATGTCGATGTGAAGTACAGGCATTTTGTGCTTCTGCGGTTCTTTCGGGGAGTAAGGTAACCGGAGGCCCCCTTTCCCCTCCTCATCCTTCGTCCCATCACACAAATATCCATAAAGGCCGGCAACGCACGTGCCGCTCCTCTGATATTGTATCTCCTTCTGTCTGCCTGTCCCATGTAACGCTTATTCGATGAGATCGGAGGAAGGGTCAGATGCAGAGTGAGAGACTAACCAGATGACGATAAGCAATCGTTTGTGTTTTGGGATTGTGGCTCATGGCACGCTAACCACTTCAGCCACGCCATCAAAAAACTTTTTTCTCTTTTTCTTTTACACAGTAGTAGCCTGTCCTGTTACTTCGCCCTAGGAATAGGACGATGAATTCCCAACGCCTACAGTAAGTTAATTAAGCATCTCAACGTATTGATCTCGCACGTAGATAGAATTCAACATATCAAAGATCCGTATAGAAACAAAAATAACGCTCTCGAAGTATATTCGTTTTCAATGGAACGTGCACTCCACACTCCGTAGGGTTACTGGAGCGTCGCGTCATTATCTCCCATCAATCATACATACGGTGCGCCGTTGTGTATACACGGATGCTCGGAAAGTTATCGCCAGAGGCAATTTTGAATTGCGCGGAAATGCGACGGGAGATATCGACGTAATGTACTCGGATAAATATTGCGCCTAGTCAAAGCCTTGAAATGATGATGATGATGATATTAATTTATCCCTAATGGGAAAGGCAAAGGACTTTAGTCCATACAGCCAGGTCTGATGCACGGCTACTCTGTTCCACGTCTCCAACTACACCATCGAACCCTTAAAAGTTTGTGGCGACATCTATGTTACCGCATGAGAAGCTCAAGACGGCGCTATTCATAAATTTATCATTCGCATAAAATCTATCATCGCACTATGAAAGTTTCTACGGGTCATTGCATATATACAACATGCCAATAACACCTTGAAGGTGGAGACGTCCTCCTCAGTTAATTATACACCCGACCTGGCACACTTCACACTCTCGTCTGCCATAAGTTTGACGGTGCAATCAATGATCTTCTCGATTCGATCACAAGATGGCCTAGACTTCACGCCGGTATCGGACCTCACAGAAGATGCAAGAGGATAGGCTAGCTCGACCGGGATAAAGTAACACCCCGGTTGATCTGGCTGAAAAGCAAGCAGCCAAAAGCCGTCGGCTCTACCACGTACAAAAATGATGTTTGTTGCTGAATGCCTACTCTGGATTCCAGGCCTTCCTCCAACAGTCGTCTATTAATGATACACTGCAGGACTGTCCTTTTCCATAAGGATGAGGATTTGGCATAATCGCGATGCTCGGTTAGTGGATTGGTGATCTGATCGCATCACGAGACAAAAGCACCTTGGTCCTTACGCTGCTACCCGTTATCGGTCTGCTTTAATTTTGGTCTGGTCTCTTTTCCAGATCCGCCATCTATCCATAGCTATTGCCTTTTTAACCTTAAGCGCCCCTTACGACACCCACGGGCGGAAAGGAGGGTGGCAAAACTCTGCATAAAGCGCCCAAATACCATCCCCATTACCGATGCAGCGAATTACTGGTATGATCGCGAACAGTGCTTATATAATGTCTATTTAAAATTCTTAATTATCCTGAACGGTGACGTACACGCCGTGTGGCGTCTGCCAAGTGTGGTGATTTCAAAGGGGATATCAACTTTTTCTCCCATTGTCCACCTCACCACGCCGTGCACTTTTCAGTAATTCAGTCATTAAAATTGCAATTGACTGAAGCTAGTAGCAAGTTGAAGGTACCGCTTTAATCGGTGGCAGACATATTCTCTGTCTGGGTAGGTATCACACTCTAGCCCATCTCGGCCTCCAAACAGAGAGCCTGTATAATCACCGGCTGTGATACGCTGGGGTGAAGACGCTTCTCTGTTATCTTCTTCGAATGAGATTCTTCGCTGGTGTCCATGCGATGCAGGAGCCACTTACCATCAGGTGGACTGTTAGCACGTTATTCGCCTCGCTCCAATAAAACAAAATACCAGCACCGGAATTAGAATCCTGGCCACTTGAGTACTATGAAATGAAGTAGATAAAACGTTTATATGGTAACTAGAGCACACTTACAATTTATATCCAAAATACACATCGCAGAGAGTATCTGAGAAAAAGCTGCATAGCAAAAATAAACAGAAAAGTAAACATAGACAGAAAGAAATAAAATTCATTTTCATACAAAAATAATGTGTGTTCTGCAGTGGCACAAAAAGGCCATAGCTCAGTGTACAATTAGCCATTGAGAAAAACACCGTAGTTTATTTTCTTTTTTTTTTATAACATTCACTTTAGGCAATAGCTGAAAATCGGTTTCAGCTATTGCCTAAAGTGAATGATATAAATAAAATGTAATAGGAAATAAATTAACTACTAATAATGCATGTTTAAACATGTTGACATGTACAGATATTGTATCCGGATTAGTTTTAGTCCATATAGAGATCGATATTTAGATTTAAATACCTGATTATTGTGTAGTAAATCGTTTTAATTACAAAACGTCGAACGTTGAGAATTAGGAGAACGCCGTAACAATTATCTATAGCGCATGCTAACATTTGTTTCGTACAGGAATCAAATCCGCGACCTTTATAGTGTTGAAGCAAATCGCTCAGCTACTACGGCAATTGAGCTAAAAGAAACGTAACTTATTTTGCTGAGTTTCATTAACTGAAGAAAAAGTGATAAAACGAAGAGAACTAACTTGCTCGACACTCAAGGAGACTGAGTTGAGCTTTTTCTTTTCACTGATGAGAATTAATTTCTCAGGCAAGACGTTATTACGAACAGATTACTCAAATAATGTTTGTTAAAATTATTCAATACCATTAACGCATAATTTCAGATACAACATATTAGGAAAGGGAGGGATGGCCGAACTCGTCGGACGTTAGGTAACGATCGACTGTGGTCCCAATGTTGGGAGCTCTCACACTGACACTTCCAGCTTCCCAAACAATATACCACACAAGTAGTTTTACACTTTTTGATTCTGACTCTGAAACATGGTAGAGCCAAGCAGCGACTTTTGCTGCTGCTCGTATGTGCCGGCTCGACCGGGCTGGTACCACTACCTCGCAGAATACCGGCGTGAAGTAGAGACATCTTATGTTTCTGCGATTCGTTCGGTGAGTGATCCGGAGGCCCCCCTCCTCATCCTCCCTTCCATCTCCCAAATACCCTTAAAGGCCGGCAACGCACTTGCAGCACCTCTGGTGTTGCAAATGTACGTCGGCGACGGTAATAAATTACCATCAGGTGAACCGCTTGCTCGTTTGCGGACTTTCCCAAAAAAAAAAAATTCAATTCTTAAGAGGCTTACAATATTATGTAGAATATATTCTATCCTTTAGTATTACAGAAGAGTCTACCGAAAAATGGTGAGAAAACATCGTGCGGAAAAGATATGTGATTTCGTGGTCATATGAACAACCAACCCAAACTGGAGCAGCGCGGAGGACCATAGCCCTTTCAAATGTAATAAGAGGAGGCCTTTGTTCAGCAGTGGCATTTCACAGGTCGCTACTTAAGTTCACAATGTATTTTAACATAGAAAAATTTCAATATCGTCATTAACCAGGTAAATGTTGAATTTCATCCTGTATTAAGTTCCCGTATTGTGCTACGTATGTCAGATGCGGGATGAGTTAGGCCGCGCGTATTCTGCGAATTGAGTTAATTAAGGTAACAGTGGAAGGTAATAACGTATATTTATTAAGGTAATATGTTCAGCAGTGGATTATTTAAGATCCGGAACAGACGAGTGGATCTGCTACCGAATCAGGAGATTCGAGTTCGATCCCCTATATGTAGGACTCATTTCTTCGTAACGTAACGTAACGTAAACGTAATAACTTATGCACGATTTGCATCGTACGCTTGACCACTAAGGTGTTGACAGGCTCGCCACCTGTGAGTAGTTCCAAATAAGCTCTGGTGAAAAGTGGGTCAAAAAGTCTAAAATTTTTATTCCCAGTAGGTACGGTCGTGACAACTTTATTTTATATGTTTATTATTTAGATTATTTAAGAGTTGGTGATGTACGAATGCGATTGCATGGTTTAGATCAGCGATTCCCAAACTGTGGTGTGCGTACCCCTGGGGTGAATATTATATTGCTAATGGCGGAAATACTAAGAAGTTAAAAATAGTTAACTTACATAAACTTTATTATTATGTATTATGTCTACAATATAGTTTGTGGACATAATACATTATAATAAAGTTTATAACAATAGTAGTTTAAAATGATCCTTATAACTAATAACTTACTAATGTGCTAGACTAGGAGCATAATACTAGTAATATATGGTAAAATACAGTACATTTTTAGAAGTAGGTATGGAGTTATCAGGGGAACCCATAAATGAAAAGTTTTATTAAGAGGCACCGACATGATAAAAGTTTGGGAAGCACTGGTCTAGATGGTACTTGCAAAGGATGTTTTATGCATCTCCAAGCGCGTGCAGCGCCACCTATATCCCGCATAAACTGTGCAGGGTCTTCTGAAGGGTTGTTCTATACGGCGTTTGCCTGTATGAGGTTACTTCCGGAGAACCATTTTTCTCTTTTTTTTTTTTTTTTTTTTTTTATAGAAGAAGGGGGCAAACGAGCGTGCGGCTCACCTGATGGTAAGTGATCACCGACGCCCACGAACATCCACAACACCAGAGGAGCTACAGATGCGCTGCCGGCCTTTAAGGAAGGAATAAGCTCTTTTCTTGAAGGTCCCTAAGTCGTAACTGTTCGGAAATACTGCTGGCGACAGCTGATTCCACAAAATCGAAGTGCGTGGCAGAAAACTTCGATTAAAACGCACTGTGGTGGAATGCCAACCATCTAGGTGGTATCGATGGAACTTCGAATTCTGTCGCGATGTACGATGGTGAAACTCAGCAGCTGGGATCAATCCGAACAATTCCTCAGAACATTCCCCGTGGAAAATTTTGTAAAAAATGCAAAGAGAAGCAACATCTCTTCGCAAGGCCAAAGGATCAAGCCGATCAGAGAGAGCTTGGTCGCCGACAATTCGAGCCGCTCGACGTTGGATACGGTCAAATGGAAGGAGTTGGTACTGGGGTGCCCCTGCCCAGAGATGAGAACAGTATTCCATGTGGGGCCGAACTTGCGCCTTATAAAGTTGCAAACGGTGGACCGGCATGAAATATTGTCCCGCTCTACAGAGCACACCAAGCTTTTTGGAGGCCAATTTGGTCTTTCCCTCCAAGTGACCACGAAACTGAACGTCGCTCGATATGTCAACGCCAAGGATTCTGATACTGGCTGAGGCAATAAGGGAATGTTCTCAAAAGAGGAGAAACGACAAAGGGATTCTTTTAGCGGTGAACGCGCAAACCTGTGTCTTTTGGGGTTGAATAGGACCAAATTACGTCGACCCCAATCCGAGACTTTGAATAACAAGGTCTCGACTTCAGACACAAGTTTGTTCCGGCACTCGTCGACGTGTTCCCGAGAAATATTCGCACGGCCTGTATATAGGGCATCACCCGTGCTGTCGTCTGCATAGCAATTAATGCTACCGATTTGTAGCATGTCGTTGATATGCAGAAGGAACAGAGTGGGAGATAGCACACAGCCTTGTGGAACACCAGCATTCACGGGTTTGGGGTCCGAGCATGCACCGTCGACAACAACCTTGATGCTCCGATCTGTGAGGAAGCTGGTGACCCAGTTGCACAATCTCTCAGGAACCCCGTAAGATGAAAGCTTTGAAAGAAGCGCTTTATGCCAAACCCTATCAAATGCTTTCGCTACGTCCAGACTAACCGCCAAAGCCTCCCCCTTAGACTCAACTGCTTCTGCCCATCGGTGAGTCAGGTAAACTAGAAGATCACCAGCTGATCGTCCGCGGCGGAAACCGTACTGTCGGTCACTGATGAGCTGGTGTTCCTCCAGGTACCTCAGGAGCTGGGTGTTGATGAGTGACTCCATTATTTTAGATAACAAGGGGGTGATGGCAATAGGCCTGTAGTTGGACGGATCAGAGCGGTCGCCTTTTTTGGGTATTGGATGCACAAATGCTGTCTTCCAAGATTCCGGGACGACGCCTGAAGAGTAGGAGTGCCGGAAAAGACGCGTGAGAACCGGTGCCAACTCAGGGGCACACATCTTCAGCACAATTGGAGGATTCCGTCCGGCCCACTCGACTTATGAATGTCCAGGAGCGGAGTGCCTTTCGCACTGAGCTCTGCAGAAACTGAATTTCCGGCATGGAGCACTTACACCACGGGATGGTAGGTGGAGAGTTTCTCCGGTCATCAAGAGTCGAGTTGGATGCAAAAGAGAGCCCAAGAGATCGGCTTTCTCTTTTGCAGTATGGGCCAGCGAATCATCCTCCTTGTGTAGAGATGGGAGAGATGGCTGACAGAAGTTCCCTGGACAGCCTTGGCGAGAGACCAGAATGCGCGGGATCCCGATGGGAGGCGAACTAGTCTCGCGCCAATTCTGCCAATGTGCTTTAACTTTGCCGCAGCGATAACTCTTTTGAAGGACCTGGAGGCAGAGTTGTACTCGTTTTAAAAGCACTGGTTTTGCATCCCGAGACGCCGATGCATCGGCCCAGGCCTGGTAGCACTTCCGCTTTCGGTGTGACGCTATTTTGCAGGTGCGACCAAACCAAGGCTGGGATTTACCTCCGACAGGCACTGCAGAGAACGGAATAAAAGTTCCATTCCTGAAGTACCACATCGGTGACAGAATCTGCAACGGCGTTGGGATCATCCAGCGAGAAGCAAACCTGCCCCCATGGGTAGGAAGCAAAGAAAGACCGCATTCCATCCCAATCTGCCGACCTATAGTGCCACACACAGCGGAAGCCCGCAGATTGCGTTCGGGATCGGCGCGCGATAGGCACTACACTCCGGATCAGACAGTGGTCCGACGAGCCAAGAGGAGCATCGACTGAGACCAAATATCCGTCCGGGTGTGAGGTCAGCAAAAGGTCCAACAGGGAAGATGTATGACCTTCCACGTCTGGGATCCGTGTCGGCGAGGTTACCAGTTGTGTCAGGCCATATGCTAATGCAAAGTCGTGAACAGATCTCCCCGCATGATCGGTTATGCGAGAACCGAGCCAATCGGTGTGGTGGGCATTAAAATCGCCGAGAATCACGATCTCTGCGGATGGGATCTGTTGTAGCACGGAATCTGTAGCCATTTGGATGTGGTCGATGAGTCGGTCAGTTACGGTATTACCGCTATGGGACCTGTAAAGGCACGCATAGACGCGCGGATGGTCGTCGCTGTCGATGTTCAGTTCTTCGAGCTATGTGGCCGGCCCATTACCGCTTTACCTTGATCCTTTAAGCTTTGTCGCTAACCGCGAGGGTTAACTGTTGTGGATATCGATATTACATATTTATTTTTTTCAGAGAAACACGACACTGTGCATAGCTTTATAAAGTTCGCTAAACTTTGAGCTTCCGTTAAACGTTACGTTACATCTCCCGGAGAGGCGAAAAGTGGGTAAGGAAGTATAAACATGAGCAAAGCAGCAGCGTATGATTGTCCCCCTTTGCAATAGTTACCAAATTCCCGTGTAGTGTTGAGCGGATGAGTCTGCGCCTTTTCTTTTCACCGATGATAATGAATCTCTCAGACAAGAGGTTATAATGAACCAATTACTCAGTTTTTGAGAGAGATTGGATCCGGAAAGGGTTTTCCATGCGGACATTATCTTGTATGATAAGAGAATTATTCGTTTTTTATTCTTCTTATTTATTTATTTATTTCAATTTTGGCAAAGAAGCATTCTCTACCAGTCTACGATTAGGTTGAACAGAGGTGTCTAGTGTGTAAAGTGCACAAGTCTTCTTCCTCTTTTTAACCCTGTGTAAATCTACTACGCAAAGGTCTTTTAATGAAGGGCCTACAATGCATAAAAACTAAAGAAGTTATGCCCTTGGAATCGGCTGGAAGAGTGCAGCATCGACACCCTCCCCCGTCACCTGTCCCTAACTGTGGGTATGTCGTATTTGGTGGTCTGCGGAATTTGGATCGTCTCATCTTCGTACATTAGTAATCTGTTGAGAAATAATTGCTAAATTCTTCCTTACATACAACCTGTGTGTCGGTTTATATGTTAGACAATTTTGTTTGGGGTTGACCCGTGGTAAATTTTGACAGTAGTAATAATAAGTTGTATTATTACAGCAAACAATGAACCACTTATGGTTGGTTGGCCGTATACATTACACAACACTTACAATTAAAACAGCTACCAGCAGCGAATTTCAGATAGGTAAATGTTTATTCAGTAAATAATACAAATTGATCAACAACCAGTAATGATTTCGTTTCGAATAGCCGGGATAGAAGGTTCATTTTAAATAAAGAATTGAAATGAAACTATTATTTACGTATTTTATCGCGTTTAATTTTGTTTTTATATTCCCGACGTTACGAGAGCTTTACAGCAGCCGTGGTTACGGGTTGACTGAGGTGTTAGACGTCCAGACGTCACTGTCATCCCGGGCTACCTTCAACTTTTGTTTATTATTAGATCGGACCAAAAGTAACAAGAAATTATTATATAAAGATATTAAAAAGTTCGTATATCGAATAATACGGTAATCATACAAACATACGGTAAATACATATTTTATTTGTACCCTTGGCCAAGTAAGACGGCGACAAGCTTAGCACATGTTACTTTGTCATGTCACAAATTATCTAGATCTAACCACCACAGTATGGGTGCTGATAGCTAAATTGTTGAAAAAATACTTGACGTATGCATTTATTTTTATGGGAAAGGTGGCAACGGGTAAACCTGATGGTAAGTGATTACCGTCGCCCGCGTACATCTACAAAACCAGAGGCGCTGCAGGTGGGGCTTCTTCACGCCGGTATTCGGCGAGGTCGTGGTACTACCCCGGTCGAGTCGGCCTATTCGGACAGCAACAAAAGCCACCGCCTGGCTCTACCACGTTCTTATCCGCATCACACGTCTGTGCGATTTGGGTTCGGCAAATTCCAACGGATATTCTGCCATCATTCGGTTGCCAGGGCCTCGTGAAGTTAGGTATACGCCACACCTTGAAATGTGAAATACTTTTAACATTTAGATAGGGGTGTAAAAGAGAATACACTAACTCCTCGTCTTACCTCCCATGTCCCAAAAAACCTTAAATGCCGGCAACGCACCTGCAGCTCCTCTTGGCTAGCTGATGTATGTGGACGACGGTAATTACTTACCATCAGCTGAGCCGCTTGCTGGTTTGCCCCCTCTACCTTAAAAAAAAAACTGCGCTCAGCAAGAAGCTTGCCCAGCGGTGTGGTATGAGCAAAAGTACCGAGAAATATGTGCTGGCTTTTAGCTCCTTTCTTGGAGAAGCCTGTGTTCAGACGCGGACTAAAATCCCTAGTATAATTATCATTTACACAAGGTGCTATTTTATTCTTTCAAATTGACTGGGAAATTTATTTTATCAGAAGGTACATAATGATAAAACCTACATAATTTTAAGCGAGGTTATTTATTTAATCTCACACAAATAAAGTGAATTTCGGGACATGAAAGCGATACCGTCGGCCGTTTCCGTCGCGGACGACAGATGGCGCGAGCGATGATTGATGAGCCCGAACTTCATTATTAATCTCAAGCTTGATTCTGTGTATTTCTTACTCTTTAAAATTATATTTGTTTACGAAATATTGTTTTGTATACTTTTTAATTATTGTGAATAAGCTAACGTTACACCGAGATACAACCTTGTGTTGAGATAAGGTCAAGATAGAAGATGTTTATTCATTCTAGCCTTGACTATTTACATTTTACGTTAACTATGGTTAATGATATAGATATTAAATAAATTAAAATTAAAAGTAAATTGTATTATATTTGTTTATTATATTTGTTTGATCGATCATAAAATACATATTTTATTTGTACCCTTGGCCAAGTAAGACGGCGACAAGCTTAGCACATGTTACTTTGTCATGTCACAAATTATCTAGATCTAACCACCACAGTATGGGTGCTGATAGCTAAATTGTTGAAAAAATACTTGACGTATGCATTTATTTTTATGGGAAAGGTGGCAACAGGTAAACCTGATGGTAAGTGATTACCGTCGCCCGCGTACATCTACAAAACCAGAGGCGCTGCAGGTGGGGCTTCTTCACGCCGGTATTCGGCGAGGTCGTGGTACTACCCCGGTCGAGTCGGCCTATTCGGACAGCAACAAAAGCCACCGCCTGGCTCTACCACGTTCTTATCCGCATCACACGTCTGTGCGATTTGGGTTCGGCAAATTCCAACGGATATTCTGCCATCATTCGGTTGCCAGGGCCTCGTGAAGTTAGGTATACGCCACACCTTGAAATGTGAAATACTTTTAACATTTAGATAGGGGTGTAAAGAGAATACACTAACTCCTCGTCTTACCTCCCATGTCCCAAAACCTTAAATGCCGGCAACGCACCTGCAGCTCCTCTTGGGTAGCTGATGTATGTGGACGACGGTAATTACTTACCATCAGCTGAGCCGCTTGCTGGTTTGCCCCCTCTACCTTAAAAAAAAACTGCGCTCAGCAAGAAGCTTGCCCAGCGGTGAGGTATGAGCAAAAGTACCGAAAAATATGTGCTGGCTTTTAGCTCCTTTCTTGGAGAAGCCTGTGTTCAGACGCGGACTAAAATCCCTAGTATAATTATCATTTACACAAGGTGCTATTTTATTCTTTCAAATTGACTGGGAAATTTATTTTATCAGAAGGTACATAATGATAAAACCTACATAATTTTAAGCGAGGTTATTTATTTAATCTCACACAAATAAAGTGAATTTCGGGACATGAAAGCGATACCGTCGGCCGTTTCCGTCGCGGACGACAGATGGCGCGAGCGATGATTGATGAGCGCGAACTTCATTATTAATCTCAAGCTTGATTCTGTGTATTTCTTACTCTTTAAAATTATATTTGTTTACGAAATATTGTTTTGTATACTTTTTAATTATTGTGAATAAGCTAACGTTACACCGAGATACAACCTTGTGTTGAGATAAGGTCAAGATAGAAGATGTTTATTCATTCTAGCCTTGACTATTTACATTTTACGTTAACTATGGTTAATGATATAGATATTAAATAAATTAAAATTAAAAGTAAATTGTATTATATTTGTTTATTATATTTGTTTGATCGATCATAAAATACATATTTTATGTGTACCCTTGGCCAAGTAAGAGGGCGACAAGCTTACCACATGTCACTTTATCATGTTACAAATTATCTAGATCTAACCACCACAGTATGAGTGCTGATAGCTAAATTGTTGAAAAAATACATGACGAATGCATTTATTTTTATGGGAAAGGTGGCAACGGTTCACCTGATGGTAAGCGATTACCGTCACCCACGTACATCTGCCACACCGGAGAAGCTGCAGGTGCGTTGCCGGCCTTCTGAGATATTTGGATGATGCGTGGGATGATAGGGAGAGAAGTTGGGGAGGAGGGAGAGGGCCTCCGGTTATCTCACTCACCAAACGAAACGCAAAAGGACACGATACCACTACTGCACGTTGTCAGTGAGGAGACGGCCCATTCGAGCAGCAGCAAGAGCCGCCGCATGGCTCTACCACGAATAGAAACGCTCGAGGCTACCACTCGAGAGCATTTCTTCCCCAACGCTTGTCGGTTCTGCGAGCTATGTGGGCAGCCCATTGCCATTTCAGCTCGCTGATCCTCACCGCTATTTCGGTTACCGTAGTCTCGTTGCGGATATCATGCGAATACTGATTTATGCCAAACGGAGATCTCTGCCTATAGACTTCGGTCAGGAGCGTTCGCTTATATTTATAACTTTCGTATTGATTCATTCGCAACGTACTTTCGCCCCCAAAGTGAAAACTTCACGGGCAGCGACGGATCCGCGAACAAACAGCGAATGATTGATTGTAGATAACGATACAACGCTCCGGTCGGTTTGTGACATATGGAATAGAAGTTCGATGGAAAAGTTTCTTCTTTCTCATTTCTAAATGTATAGTTTTGTGCCTGCGTTACATTTCTTTCTTTCTTCACCTTCAGGGGCCTGAAAACTGTCCATTACTGGCATGGGCTTAACAAGAAAGCATCCCCAAATGTAATGAAGAACTAGATAAGTGTGATTCGTGACACCGAGGGTTCCGTACAACGGCACAATATATCTGTGTCATGTAATTACCGATAACATTGTGTTCTCTTCAGTTCAGTTCGGATCCTGAGCCCGACTCACATTTGGCCGGTTTTCATAATGTGTTTTAGAGTTTAATTGCACGAAGTTTGACACTTGTACGTGTAAATTCATAAATGTATGTATATGTGAACTACGAAATAATTCTGCACTTTAATGTCACTGTTATTATTTGACTGACAATTATTGTCATCATTTCAGCTAATCACAAGCCCACTGCTGGGACATTGTCTACTCTAAGAAAGCGACAGCAAGGCGGCATATATTTCTTGGAGGGATAGTTATTTTTTTTAGGGTAAAGGGGGCCAACGCAAACAGCTCAACTGATGATTACCACGTACTCGTACATTTGCAGCACCAGAGGAGCTGCAGGTGTGTTGCTGGCGTTTTGCGGTATTTGGAAGATGGGCGAGATCGCAGATGCTCAAGATGTCTCTACTCCTGTTATACTACCCCGGTCGAGCCAGCCCATTCGAGTAGCAGCAAAAGCAGCCATCCTGTACAAAATATGTATAAGTTTATGTATGTATTTATATATTCACGCCTTGTTCCCAACAATCTCCTTCCACTAGCTACGGTCTTGACATACCTCTCTCGTTTCTTCCACTTTCGTCAATCTTCGCATGCATGCTCGTTGGTTTAGAGTACTCTTGACCTGGCCTTCTTTCAGAACGTGTCCGATTCGATCGTGAAATGTTCGCCTAGGTCTTTCTCTCCCGACTCTACCATTTACACTCGCCTAATATATTTGTTTCGTCAACTTACTTTATCTATTCGTGTCACTACATCGTCTTTCACGCCACAACGCTCTCTATATGTGTATATATATTTATGTATTTTAATGGGAATGGAGGCAAACGTGCATGCTTGATAAGACAAGCGTCCAGTAAGTGCTACTTTAAAGGATTGGTTCGTGAGCATTTATTGCCTCCAATTTGACATGATGCTGTTTATTTTATGATTGCCACTGTCAAAAGTATGTTAGTACATGTGTATGTATATTTGAATGTAAGTATGTATATGATTTTATTTATTTTTTTGTTTATGTAATATATGTACAAATATTTATCAGTTTAGTAGTTTATGGTTCTCTAAGTTCGTTTTGCGTTCTTTTTCTTTTTAAGGAAATAAAGGAAAGAATTAGAGATAAAATAAATGAATAAATAAAACTATCTTCACTCACTCACGTGCAATGCAATGCAATGTATGTAAATACGAAGTATAGAGCTGAACGGGTAAAGATTCCTAAATTTAATTAAAACTTAGCTAATGGGATTGTTTATTCAAAGTTATGCATATGAGCTTTGACATGTATTGCTTCTAGAAGTAATCACATTTCATGAGTTTGACAAAATTAAAAAGTCACATTTCGTAACCGCATAACAAAAAGCGCGAATGCAAGTAACTGTAATGAAAATTCGAGTGGTTAGGGGTTCTACCTTTAAAGAATCAGTATATTTGAGTTCGATATCCTATTTGGACTGTTCGTACCAATCACTTCTTCCTCCTTCTGAACTTATGTACGATTTGAATCGTTGGCTTGGAAACTAGACGAACGAAGGCGGCGACAGGTTCAACGACTGTCAGGTTCTCCCGCACGATTTGAATTGCATATCTGGACAATAAGACCTCAACACTGTCCATTCTTGTATTGGATATACGGTTGTTGATTGTTCGTTAAGCTATTTATTGTATATATATATATATATATATATATATATTATATATAAAGTAAAGAAAAGTAAAAAGTAAAGTAGCCCGGAAGAACTATTTCAACTGTATCCAAGCTTTAATACTAGGAAACAAACTGGTTAGCATCAGACCCTGTGAGGAAAAAGTGCAAAGTATTCTCCGGACACGCTCGCGAGACAACAAAGTAATTCTATAAGCCAGTTTTCACTTATCATACTTTTTTGTTATGTTTCTAAAACATTTTGAAACATTATCGAGTAAGACTTTCTTTTCGTTAGCTATGCATAAAGACACAGTCGACTCCAGTTCTTTGTTATTATAAAAAAAATAAAAAATAAAATGTCAACGACTACCAGGGGGATTATGCCACATATTTTTCGAAAAGTCGAAAATAAAAAAAACACAATTAAACGCGATGAAATCCGTAAATTATAGTTTCTTTTCGAATGTGTAGTGTTCGCTTAAATACTAGAAATCATTATGTAACCAAGTTTCCATTGAATAACAATACAGTCGCATTCACCGTGTATATGTGGCAGTAGTTGGATTTGGTTTTGGTACAATCCACCATCACTCGGTTGCCAGAGCCTCGTCCGTCAGCTAGCAAGGTGCACCGTGTATTGATGTTGACATTTGGAGAAAAAGGTTATAGAAATAACCTCTCTCTCACTTATATTAATCTCTATTCTCAATTTAATTGTATTATTAAACCGTTCGTTACACAAATATGTAAGCAACATGCATAGTGGTTATAACAAATAGGGTGAAGGTGTTGGTGTCCACCTTCCCTTCGGACCGTATTCGGATATATGCCATTTCATTGTTTTGTTCTTGCACAATTGAGAGAAGTAATTTTTTCCAACATTGCCATATACGTATGAATTTTTTGGTTTACCGGAAGCTGCGGCATGTTCGTTTTCATCGCATTCTTCATCGCCTTTACCGAGATGGTGACAAGGTTTCTCCATCCTGCTCTATCTTCGTCTTGTGTCGGTGCCGTCGGTATAATGAGTCCGGTCACGTCTTCTATTTGGTCGGACTAACGGATAGCTGAACGGCCCCGTCGTCTTTTACCATCAATCTTCCCAACAACAATCGACTTGTCTAAATTGTCGGGTTGTTTCCGGGCGACATGACCAAAGTAACCTAGCACTCGTCGGTAACAGATAGCGGACAATCTTGTCTTGATTTTTAGCTGGTCGAGAGTTTTTAGTTTAGTTTAGAGTCACCTGATGGTAAGTGATTACCGTCGCCCATGTACATCTACAACACCAGAGGTTCTGCAGGTGCGTTGCCGGCCTTTAGAGGTATTTGAGAGGTAGGAGGAAGGATGAGGAAGGGGAAGGGGAGAGGAAGTAGGCCTCCGGTTACCTCACTCACCGAATGAAACGCAGAAGCACAACATACCTCTACTTCACGCCGGTATTCTGCGAGGCCGTGGTACCATTCCGGTGGAGCCGGCCCATTCGAGCAGCAGCAAAAGCCGCCGCTTGGCTCTACCACGTTGAGTTCTTTGTTTTTTGTTGGTTCCTTTTTGCAGTCCACGGTATGCGCAGCATCCTTCGTCAACACAACATCTCAAAGGCCTCGATCTTCTTTCGGTCAGCTGCACGGATAGAACATGATTCGGAGCCGTACATAAATATCGAGAAGACCAACGTCCGTACAAGCTGCATAAGATTTACCATTTTCAAGCCCGAACAATACATAATATGCTGTTAACACTTAACTCTTGAATGTAAATACGCCACTGCATTATCTATATATTTTGAGAATATATCGATTATTTGAAACAATCACACATTAATGAATGGCTGCCGTTTTATTTACTCAAATTTGAACGCATTATCGAGCCCTGTCTATTTGTACATGTCTATGGCATGTCCCAACGAATAAATTACGTGGAAATAATGCCATAAATATTATTTACGTATGCCCAGTCACCCTGTTATTACTCGACACCGTACACAAACACCTTAATGTAGAGCGTGATATTATAAGTCATATTATGTGTTTACATACTTTGTAACTTCTAGCGCGGGCAGTAGACTACTGGTATTTGCCCTAATTATAAGTACTCAGAAGTGATACATGAATGCTATTTATGTATGGTTAATTTGTGTTGAAATATAACACGCTGTCGTAATATAACTTTAATTATGTTTGATAAAATGATATTAAAGTGAAGTTGTATTTCTTTTGTGGGAAAGCGGGCAAAGTACCAAATAGGTCACCTGATGATGAGCGATTACCGACGTACACGTACATCAGCAACGCCAGAAGAGCTGCAGGTGTGTTTGGGGAAGGGAGCAGGGGAAGAGAGCCGGGTGAAGGGAGGAGTGGGCAGGGGGTGTACGCTTCCGGTTGCCACACTCAACGAACGACTCTACTTTACGCTGGTATTCTGCGAGGCCGTAGTACTCCACAACGCTGCTGCAGTGCTGGTTGGCAGACTTCACACGTCAACGAAATTATATTTTTATTATTTCTCTGTCATGCAGGTTTCTGCAAGATGTTTTTAGTCACCGATGACCATGTCCTTAAATTTTAGTGGTGCCGGCACCGGAGATCGAACCTAGATCACTCGCGTACTATGAAATTAAAGCGAGCGCGCCGAACATATGGCGACCACGGCTGAATTATAGCGGTGTATGAATCTGCTACTCCTTTCTACTCATGGATTTCATAAGAGGCGACTGACGGCCAAGCCTTAAAATACTCACGGGAATTTCGAAACTGGGAGCAATTTCAGCAACGTTTTATGAGGTTAGGTGGTTGCTGTGACATATACTTGTTCAAAAATGTTGTGTGGTGTTGTACGTTTTTTTTTTTATGAAAAATAGGCTTGCATTTGACCTCAATCTTGCCCGATGGAAGGTGAAAATGAGGCCTAGGATGGTACACGCTTGCCTAGATGTCTGTTCACTTTGGCCTTAAAGATATCGTGTGGGTTTACAGTCGCCATCTTGCAATTACTCCCTCCAGATCCGTACAAGTCCTGTCAAAACAGGTTTAGTTCTGCCAAGATTGGTACGGACAAACAAACAAGATAATGAGAAAAGAAAAACGGTTTATTGAGATTTGGTATCGTGCAAATAATCACACACGAGCTTATGAAAAGCTATTCATATCAAAATATATGTATAGATATTGGATCATTGGATTGGATGGGTCGTTACGCGAAGGGTGCTCATAATCGCGTTTCGTCTCCAAAATCTAAACAAATATTTATCACAATTTTCTTAACCTCATTTACCGTAATCTCCCCCAGACCTGGTTCGCAAGCCATTAACAGAGCTTTGTATTCAGAGTCACTGTCTGGACCTGCGGCCGGAAGCTGTTACATGTTAATTGGAACGGCTTGGAGATAACAGCAGTTACTTTGTTCCTAGCGCAGCGACAGTTTTATATTTTGTTCGTTCAAATATTAGGGATCCTTCGTTAAGAATACAAAGACCATATCAACGTCACAATGTTTATTTCTTTCATAGACGTGTGGTGGGAGCGTAACAAGACCCGCCACCCCATCTTATCTAAGATGTCGTACACTACAGGATATTCCAGATGACTTAGCCATATTGCGTAACTCTGGTGATGGTAATCGTAACAGCGATGGGTTTCAATTTGAAGTTAAGCTAGACTACACACATTGACAGATAACGTTTTGTTTATTGACAGAAGAGTTACTAAAAAAAAATAATGTGTGTGCTTATGACCACACGATAGAAGTGAAAACTTCTACGATTTTCTCATTCTGAAATATAACGTGACGGCTCACTATATGCCCGGAAAAGCCGATTGGAGTCGAGTCTGCCCGATTTAGCGTCACCGACCCGAGCGTGACCGTTCAGTTTCGTTCTTTACCCAGAAAAAGTTTGAACGCTGCACCTAAAGAAGTATAAGCGCCAAATATCCTTAAAAACAGGCAACACACTTGCAGCTTCTCTGGTGTTGCAGTTGTACGTGGGCGTCTGTTATCACTTACCATCAGATGAGCCGCTAGCACGTTTGCCTTCAGACACAAAAAAAAAATTATGACTATCTATGCAGACTATATTGAGTAACGACCGAGGTTCTTTGCGACAGATTGATGGCGGAAAACTATTTAAAAAACACCAGGCGAAACGGAGTTGCATCTGCAATGCAAGGATATCAGCGCTGTGGGTCACTAACCCACCAGCCTTAAGTGATATGGGCAAATCTTCCATGCGTGGAAGTGTCGTGTGGACGGTTGGTGCTTTTATTGGAAGCTCTATCTCCGTTAATGTACTCACGCAGGTTCAAGTTTAAGTCAAATCAAATCGAATAATTTATTTTCTCCATTTAAGAAACATAAATTTCAGATGTAAAACTTTTTTTTAATTTTTTTATGGGAAAGACGACAAACGAGCAAGCGGTTCACCTGATGGTAAGTGATTACCACGTACATTCGCAATACCAGAGGTGCGTTGCCGGCCTTTAAGGGTATTAGGGAGGGAGGATGAGGAGGGGGATGGAAAGGGGGTGTGGGCCTCCGGTTACCACCTCACTCACCGAACGAAACGCAGAAGCACGAGATGCCTCGACTTCACACCAGTATTTTGCGAGGCCGTGGTATCAACCCAGTCAAGCCGGCCCATTCGAGCAGCAGCAAAAGCCGTCGCTTGGGTCTACCACGTTCATAATACAATCGCCGTCTCGTAACGCTTCCTTTGACGGAGAAGAAACAGATGAAAGAAACTCCGAAGACATGTCTTTTCTTTTGTAATATTTTTATTAATACAATATTAGAATAAAACTTTTTGAAATTATTTTCTAGAACTTACGTTACATTTGGATTATGCATGCCTGTTCCATACACATGATAAGTACATGATCAAGGCTCATGGTCTCTTATTGGTCATAGTGTCATGGCAGTGACAGTATTTTTTTTAACATTACAAACCACAAATACAAACTTTCAGCTTCATTTTATTCGTATTGACAACAGTTCATCACTAAACTTGTGGGCCGTACCTACGATGTATTTATTACATACGGAATCCCATAGGATATCACAGCTCTGACGTCACTCATCTCTAGTTCGCTTTAATTTTGGAGTGCTGTTGATGCCGTTGTTTTACAGTGTTGCCAGTGCCAGTGTTTTACGCTCCCGGCGCGCGTTCCCTTCGCTGCTTTTAATAAAGTAACATTGTACGTTGTAATCGACTGTTGAATCATGAAAAGTTTCGTTCTAAAACATATAATTTAACTTGTTTCATTTAAAATATTTCGTACAACACTACCTATAACTAAACTGCTAACTTTTTATATTTTCTCAATTTGTCTTCTGAAGCTTTCTGAAAATCTGAAAGTATAAAAAATATAAATAATACATTTTAATTAAATATATGTGTATATTATTTAAGGTACTACCTTTCTCCCGATGATTGTGGCAAATTTTGTTGTGTGTTATCTCTTTATTTCTACATACCCCCTGAAATATCAATAAATGTTTTTCATTTATTGTGGGTAACATTAGTTGAATATCTCATTATGATTGAATACCTCGAAGAAGAAGGAAATCATTGTGAGGAAAGCTGTATATCAAAGTAATAATAAAAACTATAATGTCGACGACATGTGATGTCCGTCAACCCGCACTGGAGCTGATGGGCGGACCGTTCCCGGTTTCAAAACCCTCTCAGATATTTGAGAAGAAGGTCTTTGCCCAGCAGGTTACTTACAGGCTACTAATTTACTTTACTACTCTGAAGATGCCGTAAGGCGAAATCTTTTCCTTATATAAATAAAAATTAAATCTGTTGTGAATTTACTGCAATTAATACTGCTGTATTGATATTTATTCGTATATGTATTTATTCTGTTAGTATGTATCTAAATATAAATTTATATGATTATTTAGGATATCTTAAGGTATTAGTTAAGTTAAGTTATTCAAGTATTTTAGTTTTTTGTACAGCTTTAATGTTTTGCACCTTAACAATATCTCTTCACGCCTCGGGTTGACTGGCAGAGAATGCCAAAAGGCATTAAGTCCGACCTTTGTAATACTTTTATAAAAGTATTTAAATAATGTTTAAACAAATAAATAAAATAATAATATTAATTGACAATATGATCACGAGTATAAATTATAGTATAATTCGAAGCTGAAAGTATCCATGCTTACAAATAAGCAGTAAAATTGTAATTGCCCCACGAAGAGCCATTTGAATCTAACGATTAGGGCGCAATTATCTTCAAAGTGAGGTGATTATCTCGGCGATGTTGTTGTCCAATGTTCTTAGCGCTCTTTAAAGAGCGTGTATAGTGAACGTTTTTAGTATTTTAATAGCAGAATTCAGGGGCTTTACAATAACAAGATCAATTGTTTTAAATACAATCCCAACGATTATGTTCGCATAGTCCGGACAGAATACAGAGTTTGAAGATTAGCGATCATCCCCTATAGATCAGCTGCTTATCATGGACTTCTGTCAGGTTTCTGCGTTTCGTTCGGTGTGTGAGGTATCTGGAGGTCTTACCTCCTCCAACTTCCCCGTTTCACCTCACTCTCTCCCGCCCCCAAACATACCTAAAGGTCGGCAACGCACCTGCAGCTTCTCCGGTGTTGCAGATATAGGTGGGCGTCGGTCATCACTAACCATCAGCTTGCATCTTTGCTCCTTTCCTAAAACATGAACCGAGCTCCGGAATATATTTATTTTATAGGAGACAAAAGACGAAAAACATATATCAATTTATCATTGTGGTTTATGAAATGGTGGGAAAAAACTGATAGTAAATATCGAGGGATTTAGTGGGCTATTAAGGAGGTTATAGATAGGAAGCAAAACCATCCACTGTGCTTAAAACGTCCTCCGGGACACGACGTAGAAACAAAAAGGAAATTTCGAATATAAAATGGTTCGTTTTCTATTTTCAGTATTCCTGGCAGTAGCCGTGACTCTTTATAACTCGCAATACCACAGTTAGTTTCATAACGGTTATGAGTACGTAACTTTGTTTACTGGCGGTAAAACTGAGACCGTCCTTGCTTTGAGGTGAAAAAATTCAACGTCTACGAAAATATACATATACACACACATATATATATATATATATATATATATAGTGATTTTTACCCCTAGATGAGCTAGGAACGTAGGGCAAATATCTTTATATACGTAGAATCGGAGGGGAGGAAGTGTTGAGTTGCGCACGGATTACAGGTCGAGAAGAAGTTGAGAAACTTTATATAAATACATCTCTGATGTAATGTTTTACCCCGTGGTAGAGCCAAGCGGCGGCTTTTGCTGCTGCACGAATGGGCCGGCTGGACCGGGTTGCTGCCACGGCCTCGCAGAATATCGGCTTGAAGTAGAGATATCTTGTGCTTCTGCGTTTCGTTCGGTGAGTGAGGTAACCGAGGCCCCACTCACCCTCCATATCCCCCTCCTCTTGTTCCCTCCCGTCTCCCAAATATTCTAAAAGGCCAGCAACGCACTTGCAGCACCTTTGGTGTTACTTATGTATATGGGCGATGGTAATCACATACGATCAGGTGAACCTCTTGCTCGTTTGCCGTCTTTCCCATTAAAAACCAAAAAAAAAAAAGTTCTGTCGTTGTGGTGAGATATTTTAAGTAAAGGTCGGATTATACAAAAACAGTTTCCAAAATGTTTTCCTATTAGCTGACGTCGAGAGCCCAACTTCATTTAAGCCCGATGACAGCCGCCATCTTAATCGCATTACACGCTGAACGGACGCCATTTTGTAACGCAATTAAGCGGAAGACATTTTAGCAACGGACATACTATAGGGAGTTGTTGGAGAAAGATAAGAGACATTTCTATCTATATACATCTCAACCGGTTTACACCGGTAGGCCCACGAGGCTGGAATTTGAAATTGAACATATATTTCAATTTATCATTTTAATCATCTACCTGAGATGAGAACTTCTTAAACTGCCCAGTACACTAATCCCGTGTTTCGTTTCGTAATGGTTTACGATGTTTTCCTTCACAGTTGATTACGTGGCCAATTTGCAACGATTTGCAGAACTAGAGTAGTCGATATAGGCTTGTGACTTAAGACATCAGCAAGTTGAAACGCCAATATGCTGGTAAAGTATATTAGCAGTTTTTTTATGTAGGTCATTGCTCTAAATATTGCGATGTTTTCTATTACCGCCGAACACGTGGATAATTAAACACACGAAGCAAGCAATTCAAGATTCGAACCCAGTTCGCTTGCATACAGTGATATGCTTGTAATAGATACCGATGAAAAAAAAATAATCGAGCGGCGATGGTCACGGAGTCAGAGGTCTAACTCACTAATTTAAAAAACAAATTCCTTGTGATATATTCACTTATTTTTTAATAGCACAATTTATTTATTTTTAATTTCCAGTTTTTTTTTCTCTTTCATCAATTGTTTTCATATTTTTTTTATTTTTTTCTTGATTTGTTATTTTATAATTATTATGTATCACCACATCATGTACTATGTGTAGATGTAAGTGTAGGAATAAATGTCTTTATGTCTTTGAGAGGGGGGGGGGGGTCGACTTAGTTGCTTAGTTTAGGCCTATGTTCAGCAGTGGACTTGTGATGATGATGATGGCTTACTCTCGAACTCCCACCTAGCATAGCATGCACGTTAGAGATAAGCTATGTAGCTTGAAAGCCGAAATTGACCATAATCCACCGCTTCCCTACGCGGTAGACTCCCGTAGAACGCAGAAGCTCAAGATGCCTCCACTTCACGCCGGCATTCTGGTTGGTACTGCCCTGGTTGAGCAAGCCCATTCGAGCAGCAGCAAAATCCGACGCTCGGCTCTACCACGTACAAAAGTCTCTGCCTACCCTTGTGCATGAAAGGCGAGTGTGTATATAACTAGAGATAAATATTTGTGTCTGTTAATTCTGCGTATGAGACAAAGAGTTATAGGGCGAAATAAAACAGGGAATTGAAAATTAAACATTTAAGATCATATGCTACAAGCGTTACTTTCTACTGCTATCATAAACATGCTCCAGCTATTTATTTTCATTTATTTTTTTGGTGGAACATATGACGTCATATCCAGAGAAGCTCAGTCTTTTGGTAGAATTTATCAATATCATGTTTTTCTCGTTTGAAATTTTTTTATAACATTTTATCTAAAAATGGTTCACATGCATTGTGGAAGCATTCTAAAGAAATAAATTGGAACTATTTTTTATAGGTACTACACATACAAATGCAGGGTTCGAGCCTGCATTTGTAGTTGCAGCCATTCGAGTGGTTTCAGGATTCGAGCGATCCTGCAACCTCTACGCCACTAAACCGCCTGTCATTATTATGGTGATAATTAGTACAAATGTTAAATTCTGTGAACTAGCTAGCAGACAAAGCTCTGCTGCATATGCTGTAAGAAAAATAAGAAATGTGACTGATGTCGAAACAGCTAGAATAATTTATTTCAGTTATTTCCATAGCCGTACATCATATGGTATTTTGATGTGGACACATGCAGCTGGTATAGAAACAGTATTCGTATTGAAAAATAGAGCCATAAGAGCAATTTATAATCAAAACAAATTTAGAAAATAACTTTATTTCGCTGGGCTTGGCCTGGGGTGACTTCTCTCAGAAATACATTTAATGATATAAACGTTGGCCTTTCAATATACTAGTATATGTATTTAAATATATCTATTATATTAAGTAAGTTTAGTCATATATGTAATGTAAATACTACGTACGTACTACGTTTTACATTTCCTACTGGCAGTTTCTGCCAGGTATGACACACATTGGCTAACAATAATTGTAAGTATCGACTTTGACTTTTTTTTTTTTTCTAAACGTTTCAGTTGTTTTTCAACATAAACCTATAAATTTGTGTTCAATTGGGTGAATGGTATACTAGTACATAAGGAACAATCAAAGAAATATTTATTTTTATACTTAAAGATGTCGGAGAAATATATATTTTTATTTATATTTCATTTAGATTTATATTTACAATTTATTTATATGTTGCCTAGATACATCGTGATGGTAAAAACATACCAGTGCTGCAGCAAATGTATTAAACTATTTTTTTATAAAGTGCAAAGGACCTAATGCAAGTACAAAATCAAGTCTTTGTACGTCTTTCTAATGTGTTATGTTTATGTACAATCCTTACACAGCTTCAAGGTGTTACTATTTTCGCTCGTTCTACACTGAACGCATAGAGTACACTCATAATGGCTTTCCAAATGGGCAGTTACATCGTTGCCTAACGTTTTTATGCCTACGTAATTTTATGAAACTGTAATGGAATTTACAAATGTTCTATGATAGGATTTCAAATAGAATAAATAGACACTCAATGAAAGATTACATCGTAGGCTTTCGTTGCCTTATTTTCAGTATCTTCGGATGGATTAGGATAGTATAGGAGTCATGTCATGTCACTTACTTATAGAGCCTACGTCTGTTAATAATTTCACATAAACTTCGTCGCGGAATACCCATCTCTAACATACTTGCGGGCTTATGCACTATTCGACAATAATTCAAAAAATTCACGTTACTTTTTGGCCCGATAAAATCATACCGTGTTATCTTGATAGGCGACAGCGTCTAAGCACAGAATTAACCACCACCGTCACCGCCTGGGTAATTTATGGCTGGCCATTTGAGAGCTGTACCCTAGTGGTCAGGACGCTTGCTTTAATATCATACTATGCGAGTGACCTGGTTTCGATCACCTGTGCCGGCACCACTGTTGAAATTGTTAACAGCAACAGGAAAACATCGCGAGGAAACATGCATGTCCGAGATGTAATAAAAAATATCCCTAACGGTACTGGAGCAGCGGACCGTTCCAGCCACCGAACATCTCTCGAAGAGAGTCGGCACGGGCAAAGGCCAGCAGTGGGTATTTCCAGGGTGCTACTTTACTTTTTACATTTGAGATGTTAATTTCGCCATCTACAAGCGATGCCACAAGATATAACAGTAATTTTCCTTTTTTGTTGCCAGTCTAGATAATTAAGGACCATACTTTAACCATCACTCCTTAATCATCATCATCCGAATAAGTTGAAACTCAAATACCACAGAATTGTGACGGGGAGCAGCGTCTCTGGTGCGAAAGTAATGTGCGGGTCTTGCACATGGTCGTGCAATTGCAATGCATCTTGGTGAGCTGGTGAGCATGGGTAAATCTTTAAAAAAATGCATGCTGACTTTTGCTGGCAAATCTTCGTAGAGATCTAAGTTAAATAGTGGAGTAGAAGTAGAAGGAAAAGCTATTAATGATTTTTTCACCAAGATTGTTGAGGTATTAACTGTGCCTCACCTTGTACCTTTGTGTGCTTCAACTACGCCTACGGGATCAGATAAGGAAAGTGGCATATTCTATTATAATGCCATAAGAAATCAGTGGACCCAGCATTTTTAAACGTAGTAGAGCTAAGCGACGGCTTTTGCTGCTGCTCAAGTGGGCCGGCTCGACCGGGTTGCTACCTCGGCCTTGTAGAATACCAGCGTGAAGTAGAGGCATCTTATGTTTCTGCGTTTCGTTCGGCGAGTGAGGTATCCGGAGGCCTACTCCCCCCTCCCCAACCCCCTCCCTTTTTGTTTGATTTTTAGAATAACATCAAATAGTTCACTGCTTTACATATGCTTTTTCCATAAGTTAAACGGCAAGCGGTATCATCGGTATGGTAAGTTTTCGTGGTGGTAAGTTCCATCACCGTTTTTTTTTGTCGCCGCCGAATGAAATACGGAGATGGAATTTCTTACGCCGCTACCGGATAACAAAACGCTTTAAAAAGCTTACAACGTATTATAACAGCAATATAACGTTTTCGCCCACAACTTGCTAAGCGATGCCGTGTCTTCGCCCGGGGAGTTGTAACGATCGTTAAGCAATAACTGTTATCCGATTGTATCGTTTTGTCCGGTATCCGGCATTACAGCAAGATGTTGTGTTTTACTATCGATGAAGATTGTAAACGATTCTCGTTAAAATCGATGTTTTATTTTTTAATGGCACAAACATCATTTTGGATTTCTTTCTGTGTCCGTTTCGAATTAGAATATTTGGCTGATGCTATTTTTTTATTAAGTCTAATAAATCCTGTTCAGTACTTAAAATTCCAATTAACGTACTAAGTTGCTTTACCTAAGTTACCTTTGTTTATTTACCGCGTGCTCAGCGGCGAAGGGAAACATCGTGAGGAAACCTGCATGCCTGAGAAAAAAAAATATTATTTCGAGGATATATGTGAAGCCCGCCACCCCCCACTGGAGCAGCGTGGCTGGCCCTTCCCGGCTCCTAAACCCTCTCTGATACTTTTATTTGAGAAGGAGGCCTTTGCCCAGCTGTGGGCACTTACAGGCTGCTACTTTATACATAGTTGGCCATACCCTGAAGATGCCGTGAAGGCGAAATCTGTCGGTTCTTTATATAAATAAAAGCGATTAGATGAAAAAAAAATCGTCTTGGCATTCAGTAATAAATAAAATAAAATTTCAAACCAAGCATACCTCTGCACTACCTCAAGATACCGTGAGCACATTCTGCGAAAATCGGACCAAAATGAATAAGTCCCCCCGTGACCGCGTCGACCGGTGAAACATCGGGAATATACAAACAAATACTAAACGCAACCCAAGTATTCTTAGTGGTGCCGGCAATGGGAGTTGGACCTTGGTCACTCTTGTACCGTATTAAAGCTAGCGCCTACATCAGCTCAAAATCAAAGAGTATGAGGTTTGTGCAAGTCCAACATAACTCATCCTTTCCTCCAGGAGGGTATGCGTTACATATTTATCCGTACATTAAAAAAAACCTATCAAAGGCAAATAACATCGCTTTGGTGCCCATTATGAATGACGAGTGTATGAAATCATTTTTTTTATTTGTTATTTGTATATTTTCACGGCAGGTCGCATGACGAAGCGTCCGAAATCAGAACTAGGGTAACCGAACCAGCCATTAGAATCAAGAAGATGAACGGTCGACTTAAGTGGCGGCTTTAGCTGATGTTCAAATGGGCTGGCTCGACCGGGTTAGTACCACGACCTCGCAGAAACTAAACCTCCGATTACCTCACCACCCTCCTCCCCAAATCCTCTACATAGAATAGGAGGGCCTATTCTCCAAATATCCTTAAAGGCTGGCAACGCACTTGCGGCTCTTCTGGTGTTACAGACGTACGGGGACGACGCTGATCGTTGACCATTAGGTGAACCGTATGCTCGTTTTCCCACTTCCCCTAAAACCAAACATAGCTCGCAGAATCGAGAACCGTTAGGGACGTAAGGTCCTGCGGCAACCACGTGCAGACAAACGGACATAGTGGAGACAACGAGATGATGTGACGACGTACAGAGTGTTGGGGGAAGTCGATGGATGCGGGTGGCACAGGGCTGTAACTTGTGGCGTTGCTTCGAGGAGACCCATGTTCAGGGGTGGACTTGTACAGCAGTGACAGGCTGAAATTATGAAGATAATTATATTAGTTTTGTACGAGATACAAAGACATTTTTGTACGCTATTTCGTACGTGATTCAATATTTTTCAGTTTACACATTCCGGCCACGTTGTATTAGAGAGCGCTAACAGTTTGCTGCTAATTGAACAGGTCTCTGATAATTGTTGCAGCTCTTTAATGCTGCACGTATAGCAGTTTTGTTCAAACGTGCTAAGGCCGGTATCTTAATTTCTGTTTATTTTTACACCTTACAAAGGCTGCAGAGTTTATTCACAAATTGTTATAATGGGTGCGTAAATCGATTCCTGTTTGTGTTCTATGAGTCTCAAAAGTTTTTCAATCCATTGAAAATTCCTCAACAGTCCTCGATCACAAGGCCTATATTACACAATATTACACAAAAACAATTAAAAAATATCTATTTAACTCCGTATTTATATGTGTGTAAGTAGTATTTTTATCTGTAGTCTATATATTACATAAAAGCGCTCACGCATATCACCCATGGCGGTAGGCAGTGATTACTGGTTTCTATTTGGCACTTATCAGCGCAGCTCCACGGGCCTCTGTCTCTCTTCGTTGATCTAGGAGATAGAAAGTGATGGTCGGTGGGTCTCGTCACCGACTTTGCGTGCTATGAAAATGTTTCAAAGCTTTTCCCTTTTCTTTAGTCTCTTTAGGAAAAGCTTTGTAAAGCTTAGGTCATTATTTGTGCGCGACACTCGGCAAATAGGCACATGTATTGAAGGTAACTACATAATTTTTGTAACGATTATTTATAGATATTCCATTGTTTATTTTAACTTTTTTGTTTCCGACGTTTCGGATTATATACAGCCGGCGGTAAAAATAGACTGTAAACGAGCTAATGGTAACCAGGTTAGCTATGACATCAGACACCTAACGCCTCAATCCCCTATATTTAACTTTACTCTTTCCACCCCAGTCCCTAGTGACCATGCTTTCTGTCCCCCATGTATACATGTACTCTTTGACGTCCCCCGTGACGATAGGCGACTGTACAGCAACCGAGACCACGAAAATAAAAGTATAAAATGAAACACCGATAAAATCTGTTAATAAACATACTTTATGCATTTACATATAAGTAACCGATCGGTTTCGCCTTACGGCATGTTCTGGGTAAGGGAGCAGTCTGTAAGTGTCCACTGCTGGGCAAAGGTGTCATTCTCAAATATTTGACAGGGTTTTGGAGCCTGGAAGGGCAGGCCACGCTGCTACAGTGTGGCTTGGTGGGCTTCACATATATATATACAGGGTTATTGGTAATTCGACGTATTCCCGTTAGGAGGTGATAGGGGGGACTATTTGGGGTACTTTTAACCCCATATGCAAAAGTGAACCAATTTTGAGTTATCATGTTTTTAGCTTTTTCAAAATTAGTAAAAAATGCAACATCAAAAATTTATTAAAAAAAAGTATCAATTTAAATATTTTTTTCTTCTGATTTTTAAAAACGGTTAAATACTGGTTATTTATTAAAATTAAAACAACAATTAACGGTCCAAATTTAAAAATTAGAGACGAAAAACGATTTTTTTTTTTTTTTTACCAAAATGACTTAAAAACAAAAAAAAATCCTTACGAAACTTGGCTTGCAGATTATTTTAAAAACATAACCGTTTTATTAGCTCTCCAACAATGCATAACAACCAGGAACTTATTTCAAAGAAACTGAAGCAGGCGGAAGTTCGTATTCGAACTAAACTTAAGGTCGTTCTTTAAAATTTCCATAAAATTTATTAAAAACAATACCCATTGTAAATAAAACGAAAAATACAAATATAAAATAAAATTTAGAACCAGTAACAGTTTAGTAGTAATAACAATTAACAATTAATAATAAGTAACAATTAAGATATTTTGTAATTTAGAGTAATTAAATAGAATAAGTCGCACTCTTTTTCTCAGTTGTGACTTAACTGACCGAAGTAGTCAAATTATACCGCATGGCATTTACTGCGTTTATGATTCTTGTTTTGAGCTCTTCCGCGGATGACTCAGTCGAGACGTCGTCAACTAGGGATTTCACGTGACCCCAGACATAGAAATCAAACGGCGTTAAGTTAGGACTCCTCCCAGGCCACGGAATGGGTCCTCCCCGCCCTGTCCAACGATTAGGAAAATTACTATCGAGCCATCGCCTAACATTGACACCAAAATGTGCAGGACATTTATTTATTTAAACTTTATTTGAATACCTTTAAATAAAAGTATTACAAAGGGCGGACTTAATGCCTCTTGGCAGTCTCTGGCAGTCAACCCGGGGCGTGGAGAGATATTGTAAGGGTGCCAAACATTAAATTTGTTAGCAGGACATCCGTCTTGCTAACATCTTAATATTCACCCCTATCACTTCTAACGGGAATACTTCGAATTACCAATAACCCTGTATATATACAGCGAAATAACATTTTTTATTTTTCCTCACGTTGTTTTCCTCAACCGTTGAGCACGTGGTTAAAACAGCGCTTAAAATTGCTATTAACAATTTTAGTGAGACCGGGGAATTACAATTTCTGACCAATAGATGGCGCTGTTAAAATCAAAAATTGATCGGGAAAACACCCGGGGGCCGCTCTTTATTTACCCGGACCACGTGCGCTACCTTTACATGGCCCCCGGTCGGGCGGGCGATAAAGAACGCGCTGTCAAAGCAAGTTTGTTTTTGAAATGGAAAGTCGACACAGAGCAATAATGTGAGCGAGTAATTCGTTCGACCCCGCCAGAGAAATAAAAGGAATCTACTGCCCGGTAGATTCCTCTGCATCATTTTTATATTTTTATTAACGAAGTTTATTTTTGTAAAATGTAAATCATGAAATAAAGAAAGTAACGATTAATTGTGTGTTATATTATTTTTCGTTAGTATTTTTGTCTGTTGTTAAATAAATGTATTATATTATATTCAATTTTAAATCGGCCATTTTTAATTGTTAATTCGAAACAGGAAAATAAATAACTGAAGCGATTATATTTTAAGATCAGAATATATTTAGGTAGCATTACCCAAGCATCGAGGTACTTTGTCAGGCATGTCACCAACAGGGGTAGGCAGATGTGGCGGACCCTGATTTGGGACAACTCAGCGTTGCCGAACGGGCTCCTTGTGACAGAACGTAACGAAGGGCAAGCGTCGTCGCCGGGTTCAATTCCGACCATTTTTTCATAACTTATCTCCTACGTCATTTACGGGAAGAGAGGGAGAAGCAGTGTCTTATGTTGCTGCCACACGGCTAACATCAAACGTGAACAAGGAAAGGGTACACAAGACATTTCAACATTTTGCTTTTGCATTTGCCTTTATGTAAGGTGGCACATACCTAAAATGGCCATGCAAATAAATAAATAAACAACAAACTCTCCAAGAAAGCGTCAACAAAAGCCGGCATATATTTCTTGGAAGGTCTGCTTCATACTCACCACGCTGGGCAAGCTGGCTGTTAAGCCCCGCACCGGTACCGACGCACTAATGATGCTGCTCCCCATTACCAGTCTGTGGGTTTTGGGTTCGGGCAATTCGGTTGGATGGCCGCCAAAGCTTCGTTTGTTGGCTAGCAGGATGACGAGCAAGAGATAGTATGCTCCCCCTTGTAACTTACACTTACTTGTAAGAGTTTACAAAGGGCGGATTCCAATGCCATTCTCTGGCAGTCAACTAGTGGTTTTTTTTATGTGAAAGGCGGCAAACGAGCAAGCGGTTCACCTGATGGTAAGTGATAACCGTTACCCAAGTATATCTGCAACACCAGAGGTGCTGCGGATGCGTTGCCGGCATTGCGTATTTGGGAGATGGAAGGGAGGATGTGGACGGGGATGGGGAGGGGGAGTGGGCCTCCGTTTACCTCACTCACCGAAGGAAACGCAGAAGCACAAGATGCCTCTACTTCACGCTGGTGTGGTGAAATACCGAGGCAAGAGATAATAAAAAAAAAAACTATAAGCGGGACTATTTTACTACTGCATTCTTTTTTCTTTCAACAATTGTGAAACAACTGCTCTATACAAAATATCCAATTTACAAATGCTTTTTAAAAAAAAAAGGGAAAGCGCTAAGTAAATAAGCGATAACGGCTGGAATAACGAATGGAGTCTATATTTTGATCCGCAAATGATTGATGGGGCGGAAGTAACTGATCTTGTTGGTTTTAAAATATTGGCACGGCTTTAGGGAGCCGGGGGTTGGTTTACCTTCGCCTTCAATTTTGCACATTAAAATGTATCTTTTTTTTTTTGTTACAAAGTTATTCGCTGTTCAGGATATTAATGGAATTTTCCTAGGAAATGTGTGTAATTAAATGATTAATTTCACGCATTTTCAGTCGATTTATATACATTTTCTAGGAATTCTATGTAATGACAGATTTCATACATTTCCGATAACAGATGTAAGTTTACTAGGTGGTAGGACTCCTCTGCCTAGGAGCCGCCTGGGCTGGTACCACTGTCTTACCTATTTATGTCGGTATATTCTGTTCGGTAATAGAGAAATGGTATGCCTCAGGAGTGGCATAAAGCATTGAAAGAAAAAAAGAAGAAAGAAACTAATCATTACACCACAATTAGTTAACAAGTTATTAATAAAACAATTAAAAAAATAATGAAAACTAAATAAACATCGAGGATTTTAGAATTTTTTTTTCTAAGCTCAGTTTATGTTACGTTATTCCCGCAACACTGATTTTCATCGCAACCTTATACCATATTGCTACTCCTGGCGGCCATCTTTGTTTGAATTTGTTTGTCTTTGCCGTCCCATTCGAGCAGCAGCGAAAACCGTCGCTTGGCTCTACCACGTCCAAGAGCCATAATACAAAAGCTCTGCTTTCGTTTACTAGACACAGAGAGAAACGAAATTCATATGATTCTTCTGGAAATACATCGGAGATAAAGAAATAAAGATGAAGAGATATAGAGAGAGATGTAACCACTGTTGTGTTCCGGCTTGAATGGTATCTCAAGCCTCAAGTGTCTCAACGCATCTGTGACCTCCTTCGAATGAAAGGTTTTGCAGGTGTCCATGGACTGCAGTAGCCACTTACCATCAGCTGGAATGTTCAAATCAGTTCATTCTTCAGAATTATTGTAGCGATGTTTTCACCGAAATCGGACAGATAAGTTTTGCATTTAGTTATTTCTTAAAATTTTGAGACAAATCGCGACAAAGTTAGGGCAGCAACGTCAGATCCAATCGCAAAGTCCGTAGTGAAATTCCAACTTAATAATTGATTTTAAACGAGTGTCGAGACAAATCGTTGTTCAATTTGCATTCGCAAGTACGGAAAAGTATACTGAGATTTTTTTACTATGTAGAAATTCGTAAAATATGACCTGAAATAACAGTTAGGAGAATTTATGGTTTTTGGGGTCTGACACCTGTTTTACTATGGCCCACCAAACTAAATGGGACTGGCCGGCCCGAGGTGGAGCCGGCACCAGGGATCAAACCCAGGTCACTCGCGCTCTATGAAATTAAACTGAGCGCCCTGACCACTAGGCTACCACGGCTCTAAATATATATAAATATAAAATATTATATATATAATGAAAACACAAACAATAACTAAATAAGTCCTCTCTTGTAAAGACAAATTAAAAGATAAAATATTTTCTTTACGTAGTTATGATGGTAGAATATTCCGAATTACTTTATCGATTTCTTAATTTGGTCGGACTGGTAGTCCCAGAGCAGTATAGCCCGAACCCTAAAATAGTGATTATAATATGTAATGTTTATATTTACTGATTCATGTAGAATTTATTTATGATAGCTTTCTACTCCCAAGTTAGACTATGCGCTAAAATGTTTATTTATTCGAGTATGTAAAGGAAATGAAAGGGAAAAGCCTGGTAGGCTTTTGTAGGAATTTAAGCGAAAGGATTGGACGTTGGCGGGATGCGTAAATAAAATTGGAATACCCCTCCGTGGGTTAAAAGAGTTTTTGTGTGTTGTTACATTGCAATCTTTAAAACTGACATATAGATCATTTTGTATGAATACATTGCTCGGCGGAGAGGGGAAACATCGTGAGGAAACCTGCATGTTTGAGAAATAATAAATAATTCGAAATTTCGAAAATCTCAATAATTATTGAGGATATCTGAAGCCCGCCGACCCGCACTGGAGCGCCGTGGCGCGCCTGCACCCACTCCAAAACCCTCGTAATATATTTGAGAAGGAGGCCCGCTGCTGCCCAACAGTGTGTACTTATATGCTGCTTCTTCTTGCAAACACAGCTGGAATTACCATCACATATTGTACAGTATTTAATAAATTGTACATAAAAGACAGCCGCGATTAGCTTAGATGTGTGGGCGCATGCTTTAATTTCATAGGACGCGAATGACTACGTTTGGTGATGATTTTTTTTATGGGAAAGGCAGCAAACGTGTAAGCGGTCCACCTGATGGTAAGTGATTACCGTCGCCCACGTACATCTGCAACAACAGAGTTGCTGCAGGTGCGATGCCGGCCTTTAAGGGTGTTTGGGAGATGGGTTGAAGGATGAGGAGGGGGATGGGGAGAGGGAGTTGGCGAGTTATATAACTCACCGAACGAAACGCAGAAGCACAAGATGCCTCTACTTCACGCCGGCATTCTGCAAGGCCGTGGTACCAACCCGGTCGAGCCGGGCCATTCGAGCAGCAGCAGAAGCCGCCGCTTGGCTCTACGCTCACGTCCAAAAACGCTAGTTCTGGTAAATTGTTAAAGATAAAATAACGAAAAAACTTTTACCAATCACACAAATACCATTACCGTCGATGAAGCCCGATATAGCCTTTTTTTCGGACTAGTTGTCTAGTCTAGTTTGATTTTGTGTCGCACCTATCAATGCAGCGGCAACTGTTCGATCAAATTTCTACCAAATTCGTACAACGTTTTTGGGATGCTGTGATCGCTCGATCTCGATCCGCGAACCAGCTAAGCTTTGTATTTTAGTAACTATCCGAATAGGAAACTGTTGATTGGAAAGATAACAGTAACAACTTTGCGCAGACAGAGCGCGTAACCAATAGCGATTTCATATTGTGTTCGGTTCTGAAAGCTACCTAAAGCTTAGGCACTACAGCAGCTAACTCGGATGAGCAAAGAGGGACTAAAGGTAAAATAAAACTATATTTTTCTACAGAAACTAAACTTTTCTATAAGTTTTGTACGTGATAGAGCCAAACGGCGGCTTATGCTGGTGGTCGAATGGGCCGGCTCGACCGGGTTAGTGTCGCGGTCTTAAAGAATTCCGGCATCAGGAAGAGGTCATCTTGTGCTTCTCCGTTTTGTTAATTAAAAAAAAAAGTAGTGCCGTCTGCTAGCTAACAAACGAGGCTCTGACGACCGAACGATGGCAGAAAAACTCTTGGATTTGGCCGCAAATCCCACAGACAACAACAAGTGGGCACAGGTACTGCGTGGGCGCAGCTCCGTTTGGTCAGCGTGGTGAGTATGGGAAAACCTTTCAAGAAATGCCTTTATTGGCTCTTTTTCGGAGAGGCCTGTGTTCAGCAGTGGACGCAAATAAAATACATTGATGAATCTTCTTCGTTCGTAAACGGTCTTTGATCACAACAATATCTGTTCTTCAGTTTCATCACTCGCAAGAGAGATTGCACTTCCTTCTTATATTCTACCGATTTCATTAAAAACTGCTCATTACGACTGTATTTTTTTTGTATGTATTTTACGCGATATCTACGCCGATTGTGAACCGACTTCAATGATATTTTTTTTTTATTAAATAGCCTTATCTTCAAATTTAAATGGCAGTACCACCTAAATTTGAACAAAATATTCTTCTCGTAAGGGTGGAAAAATTGGGGTTGAAATTATATATTGAACTCCTGTTTAAGTAATTTTTGATTTTTAGATCACAGATCACAATCTAAATTTGACAATTGACTTCATAATTTGATGGATGTTAGTTGATTCTCTAAAATCTGTTTAAATTCACTTGTTCTTAGTCCGCTTCTGGGATCTGGAAAGAACCAAGTTTTCACACACAACGCTGAGTTTTATATTTTAAATAATAAATGCAATGAATACAAAAGTTAGTGTATTATGTATGTACGTATGTATATATTCACGCCTTGTTCCCAACGGGGTAGGCAGATACAATCTTCTTCCACTTGCTACGGTCCTGACACACGTATTTTGCTTCTCCCACTTTCATCAATCTTCGCATGGCCTTTTTTCAGAACGTCTCCGATTTGATCGTGAATTGTTCGCCTAGGTCTTCCTCTCCCGACTCTGCTATTTACACTCGCCTCATAAATTTGTAATTCGTCAACCTACTTTCATTCATTTAGTCTCTTATAAATGCCAAAAACATGAGTTCCTATTATTGGCATCACCATTCGATTTTGGTCTATAGATTCCTCATCAGGTCACCACCAGTACATAATTTATCATCACCCCTGACATTTCAAAATAAATAGGTTTTATATAAAACAGATGTGCGATTCACATCGACGAATCTGAATTATAAATAAACCAGTACAGGTGTCTCGCGACCAATCGTCGCATAATGACGTATTAATTTTTTTTTTATTCTCCAGTATTTCGTTGCGATTTTTTTTAATTCCATCTCCATCTCATCCTAGTGTACTCTAACAACTCGTTTTGTCATTCGTATAGTAAACTGTTAAACTAAGGAATATTTCAATTCTTAAAGTAGATTTAAATCCATTTCATGACACACTCTGACATGTAGTAATAATTATTTCTCCTTCAATTTGTTACTGGTACATTGTACTTATATTGCTGAATATAAATTGTGTATATGTCGCTATATTATATATGAACGCTATATTATATATGTAGAGTCAAGCGGCGGCATATGCTACTGCTGGAATGGGCCGGCTCGACCAGGGTACCATAACCTCGCAGAATACCGGCGTGAAGTAGAGGCATCTAGTGTTTTTGCGTTTCGTTCGAAGAGCGAGGTAACCGAAGCCGCGCTCCCTCCTCCCCTAATCCAATCCCCATCGTCCTTCTTATCCCCCAAATATACTTATAGACTGGCAATGCGCCTGCAGCTTCTCTAGTGTTGCAGATATACGTGTGCGTCGATAACCACTTACCATGAGATGAGCCGCTTGCTCGTTTGCCCACTTTTCCATAAAAGATCCTGGACCCACAGTCAAATACGATAAGCACTATAACACGCGAATATCACGTTTTTTTATATTGTATACATATCCGTATAAAAGTAGCAGCCTGTAAGTGTCCACTGGTGGGCAAAGGCTTCTAAACCCTCTCAAATACGAGTATCAGTGAGGGTTTAGAAGGCGACAAGGTACCGCCACGCTGCTCCAGTGCGGGTTGGCGGGCTTCACATTTCCTCGAAATAATATTTTTATTATTTCTCAGACATGTCGGTTTCCTCACGATGGTTTCCTTCACCGCTGAGCACGTGGTAAATATAGCACTTAAAATTGCTATTAACAATTTTAGTGGTGCCGGCATCGATCCGGGATCGAACCCTGGTCACTTGCGCTCTATCAAACTAAAGCGAGCGCCCTGACCACTAGGCTACCACGGCTCACACACAGCAGTGTAATTACAGTTGTGTTCCGGTTTAAAAGGTGCAGAAGGTCAGTACAGTACAAAGCATTCTATCGTGCGTGGCGGGCCCTTCTCGGCTTCTAAACCCTCTCTGACACTCGTATTTGAGAGGGTTTAGAAGCCTTTGCCCAGCAGTGGGCACTTACAGGCTGCTACTTTACTTTACTTCACTTGTGAGACGACTCATACACAGAGCAGGAGTCTGCCGCCTAGTAAATTAACCAGATCACTTAAAGTTATCAATTTACTTATTATTCATCAGAAATTTTATTAAAGATCAGTTGCGATTATTAAGATTTATTAGCTATATTATTTATCAGACATTATTTTAATAAAGGCCGATGTTAATTATGAAAATTAACTACTGTTACTGGTACAGTGCGGTCGGAATAATAGGTATTTATTTAGGCCATTTGTCACTTAAACAAAAACAAATATCTAAATGAGCAGTACACGAAGGTTCTACTAAACGTCGCTGCAAGGACAGATATTCCATGCACAATATTTTGTCTACGATATCCGTCAGTATGTTCCCTTCATTGCTAATAAGTTTTAGACGGGACTTTCAGTATTATTGTCACATATTATTTATAGTCGTTTCAAGTTTGGAACGTGGTAGAGCAAAGCGGCTTCTTTTTCTGCTACTTTAAGAATGAATGGGCCGGATTGGTACCACGGACTCGTAGACTACCGGCGTGAAGTAGAAGCTTCGAGAGGATCTTGTGCTTCTGCGTTTCGTTCGGTGAGTGAGGTAACCGGAGGCCGACTCCCTCTCTCCATCTCCCTCCTCGTCCTCCTTTCCATCTCCTAATTAGCCTTGAAGGCCGGCAACGAACCTGCAGCACTAGGTAATCACTTACCATCAGGTGAACCGCTTGATCGTTGGCCGCCTTTGCCATTAAAAAAAAATTAATTTTTGCATAAACCATGAACGTTTTCATATTTTCAGTTGCACGCGATAAGAGTTATTGGTGCAAGTCACCACTCCCCAGCAATTATTCATGCATAATAGTCAAACAATTATATGTAAATCAGGGCATTATTACGTGTCAATACAGTTTATTAACATTAATGGAACTCAGCGCATTCGCTATTCATATACACGAGTCCCTGAATAACGGAAGTTATTTTACACGTCTATTTATTTAAAAGATTGACAAAGTATATAGAGTTGAATGGTACGGTATCCTCAGCTCTTGATCAACCCCGTGTCTTCTAATTTCTGCTGGCGACTAGTCTAGAATAGTTCCTTCTATTCCTTCACTTCCCATTTTCTTCTACCTTCTCCTGTTGTTTTCTTCGTTCTTAGGGCATTATTACGTGTCAATACAGCTTATTACCATTAAGGCAACTCAGTGCAGTCGCTATTTATATACACGAATCCCTGATTAAGTACGTACGTAAGTTTTGAAAAATGCTAATGGATTAATAATGAATACCATATTAATCCTTAAGGATCAGCAGTTGGGGTAGAAAGTTCTCGTAGAACGTTCGAGTCTCGTTTAGGCTAACGCAGGGTATACGATGTATACGTGTAACGATCTCCCTTAAGTTAAGATTTTAGCTGCTGCTCGAATGAGCCGAGTCGTCTGGGGTGGTGGTACCGCGGCGTGTAGTAGAGCCATCTTGGCGGTCGGCAACGCACCTTCAGCTCCTCTGGTGTTGCAGCGCCAAGTGAGCCACTTGGTCGTTTGACGCCTCTCCCATTTAAAAAAAACCTCAATTTTACGCCAGTATTCTGTAAGAAACTGGTTTATGGTACTGCACGAATTACTAAGAATTACAATGGTAGGTAGTAATTCTTAAAAAAGGCAATCGCCAGAACCAAAGCCAGAAAATTCTGGTGCTAACTTCACCTGGGACCTTATTAGCTTAGACAGTGACAATGGCGAGGTGACGCAGAGAAGCTTATGCTAAATGCAACGGTCGGAAGGTGCAGCGTGACTAGACAATCCTGTCTATGCTGCTAACGACCAGTCTGCTCGAAGCAGAATGAGTGCATCTTCCATGGATTCCTCTTGCAGGCGATTTAAGATGAAGAATTTCATTTAAGTACTCTGTAAAAGTGAGTAAAGTAAGATACTGCAAGTGCCTACAGCTGAGCAAAGGCGTTTTCTCAATTTTTTGATAGAGCTTTGGAGCTTTTAAGCTGGTGTCTGCGGCGATGCTTCAGTGGCGGATTGGCTTACTTCACACGTCCTCGAAATAATATTTTTTTATCTTTCTCCGATATGCTGGAAATCTCTTGATGTTTTGCTTCACCGCCGTGCACGCGATAAATACAGCACTTAAAATGGCTATTAACAATTTTATTGGTACCGTCATCGAGGATCGAACCCCGCTAACTGTGAAACAAGAGCCGAGCACCCTGAATACTAGGCTACCATGAGCTGAGAAAACTAAAGTTATGCCAGTATAAAAAAATAGTACGTTTTATTTATTGATTGTTCGTCGCAGTGTCTAATCGCATGTACAAGTCGCACTTTAAAGGAGTGTATTGCTTGTGTGGGTAATTGTTGTGATGAAGGTGAACGCATTTGTGGGAGAGAAGGTGGTGCTCTTCTTCACTTAGAAACATTATATAAGTTTTTGCATGCGGAATTTTGCGCTATAACTTTTTTCTAACATCTTTGTGAATATTTTGAAATTTATCTGATTATTTAAACATCAATCGATAATGCAGTAGATTCTAAATATCTCATGTATGCTACATTATAAGCTTTTAATAACAAATATCGATTCCTGGTATCAATGATATCGGTAAAAGTGGAAGTGAGCGCCCTGTTCGCAACGTTTGACAAAATGTGGAGCGATTCCACGCCAATGGGGTGTACATTTTTATGTAGGGTTCGTTTATTAGTGTAATGTAATCTTGTAGTTGACTACTGTGGCAGATTAATGGGTCCACTAGGAAAGGCAAATGGCTCTCTCGCTTTATGGTAAATCACACTGTTACAGATTACGGGTTGCGGGACAGGAGTGAAATACCCTTCTCTCTTATTATCTTACTCATCTATTTATTTAAAAGATTGACAAAGTGTTTAGAGTTGAATGGTACGGTATCCTCAGCTCTTGATCAACCCCATGTCTTCTAATTTCTACTGGCGACTAGTCTAGACTAGTTTTCCTGTTGTCTCTCTCCTCTGCTTACCACGGAGCTCACAACCAAACTGATCGTCAGTTTTTTATGTTTCGAAATCGAGGAAAAGGTGGTCGTCACCTGTCCGTCACCGAAGACAGTGACCGGTCATGTCTGGATCAGCTTTAAATGCCGGACCGACTAAAAGAGCTTTGACCGCCTTGAAAGCTTCGGCGGAAGAGACTCGCGTGCAGGAAGCTCGCAATTAAAATATAATAAAGAGCAGCTGATTGACCTGGTCTGCTCTGATTGGTTTACGAAAGAGTCTTGATACAATTAGAGGGAGAATGGGAGCAACCCATGAGCACCTCTGAAGAAGGAACGAAGGAACACCAATTAGCAAAAATTGGAAAAAAAATACAAAAAGGTGCAATTGGCAGCCTTATCGCTTAGAAGCGATCTTTACCAGGTAACTACTTTTCAGAGGAAATAATGGCCAGTGAGCAAGGGTTAAAGGTGTACGCAAGTTACTAAGAAGTGAAAATATAATGTAATAAATATTTACATAAATATATACACAAACATATATACATTACATACTCATACATTTATGTGACATACATATATATACTGATATACGTAAATAAATACACAATATATACCCATACCATAAATAAGGGTGAGCTCGCCAGCGCACTTCGGTGCCTCTTGAATAGTGCCGATTTTTGTTGGTTTTTTCATGTAGAACATTTTTAAAATATGTTTTTCGCATATTAGAGTTTTACGACACCACGTAATAGAACAAGATGGTAGGTTTTCTTTATTTCGGTGTTGTAAGAATCGACTAAGATAAAACGTCTGAATTGATGTTTTAAAAAGAACATCTTTAGAATGAATTTCTCCTCCTTGTTGATCGGAAGAGAAATTCATACAAAGGCGTGAGGTCAGAGATCATACAATAGTGGTAGAGCCAGGCGGTAGCTTTTGCTGCTGCTCGAATAGGCCGGCTCAATCGGGGTAGTACCACGACTTCGAAGAATATTGGTATGAAGTAGAGGCATTATGTGCTTCTGCGTTTTGTTCGGTGACTGAAGAAACCAGAGGTCCAATCCTCCTCACCATTCCCCCGTCCTCATCCCCTTCCATTCCCCGAAATATCCTTAAAGAACGGCAACGCACCTGCAGCCCTCTTCCGAGATGTCCGCTTGCTCGTTTATCCCTTTCCGATAAAAACAAAGAGGTATCTCTCAAATGTGACGATTGTGGAAAATCCTCCCAACTCGAGCGAGGCTTTTGATTGTTTACAGACTGACGACATAACTTATGTGTATTAAGCTTAATTGCAATCGATCGAGTCCTCGAACATGACAAACTCAATCGAACATTTTGTCGTAATGAGCCCATTAATATAAACGACAATGCTTTATTTAAGGACCATTTCGACAATGACAACAATTCCTGGGTACTATCGACACTTAGCGATTATGTCCGTAAACATTTACGTGAATATTTGTACCCGAGTCATGCACATAAATTTGTATACGCCCAAATTTCACGGACCAGTGTTGAGAAGCAGTTTCCCTAGGGGAACGGTAGCAGCGCTGTTCTTTCTAATTCATCTATCAAGCGAAGGTAATATACGGGAAACGCTTTTTTTTTTAAATACCTAGTGTATGGCGGGCAAAGACCAAAATTAGCATCCGAAGTGGGCTCGCCATGCTCCCTCGAAGTGTCCACGGGGCCAGTCCGCTCCGTCGGTTCCTCTTGGTTCACTGTGGGGGACCAAGCCACGATTAGTCAGCCCGGGACTCGTTCGGGGGAAATGGAAAACGACTAAGCCAGCCTTAGCCACCCAAACTGCGAGGAAGAGAAAAGGGTGGGAAACTCAATCGGGACTGCAAGATCACTGACCTAGGTAGGACTGTACCACTCCCTTTCTGCCTGTAGATGTTAGAAACGCCCGACAGAAATCTTAAAAATCCTACGACAGTCTTCCGTTGCTAATGCAGTGATGAGACCACCTGACACGTTTGATCCTGGAGAAACGAAAAGTGAGTTGTGGAAGCGCGTTTGGGTACGCCGAGTTGTAGCAATCTGTAATCTCTGCCTTGTGCCACTGGTAACAGGTGAGAGTTTTTTTATGTGGGGAATTATTTAACCCATACTCGCCTCCGAGGAATGGGTTATGTCGGTGGAGCTACGAGAACGCTTCTGCACATAACCTTAGTCCCACAAGTGGTGGTCCTAGGCGATGCCTCCTAGGGAGAGGAATCCTACGCTCGCACCAAGCAAGACGCGCCTCTCAAATACTTATATATACATACCTTTTCCTTGAAGATGAATTTCTTCATCGGTGTATTTAAAGCAAACGCAATTTACAAACCACAGATTTACAACTCAAACGTGGGCGGAAATTTATAAGAGCAAATTAGTTCTCTTAGATAATAGCTTAGCTAAGGGACATTTGCCACCAATCGCTTTTAACGACTGCGTAGGATCTAATTCAGCTTAATTAGGACATTGTCTCGAAACATAACTTGGCAGCTCCGTTTCCCACGTTAGCTTAGTAAACCAAACAACTGCACGTGATTAATTTTACTATATGAAGACATTAATTAAGAGCAAAATATAAACTGTAAATAATTTTCTAATACGATTGAGAAAGCATAACAAAATTAGACTTTGGGTTAGCGCACTCGCCATAATGATTGATATTCGGAGAAAGAAATGGTATATGTTCCTCAAACTCTATTTCATAGACAATTTTTTTTTTATGGGAATGGCGGCAAACGAGCTAGCTGTTCACCTGATGGTAAATGATTACCCCGTCGCCTACGTGCATCTGCATCACTAGTGGTGCTATGAGGATATTTGGGAGATGGGAGGGAGGAAGAGGAGGGGGATGAGGAGAGGCAGTGGGCCTCCGGTTACCTCACTCAACGAAGAAAACGCAGAATCACGAGATGTCTCTTCGTCACGTCGGTATTCTGGGGCGCTGTATTGCTTGACCAACCCGGTTAAGGTCTACCACGTTTAAATTAATTTGTAATGTATAATATTTTACGGCTTAGATTCAAAGATTTTTTTAATTTAACTATGTATAAATTTAAATCTTATGTTTATTGGGCTGTAAGAAACTACTTTTACGATAGACCAGATAAAAAATAACCAGACCGATCAATAATTTATTTTGAATTTTTGCTCTTGGCTTTGCACAGTATTTTTAAATAATAAAAAATGTTATCGGTGTATATAACAATTTGGGTACAAGTGTTTTGTGATGTTGGGGGACCTGGTGACCTCTAGCAAGGGTGTTTGAACCTACATGGGCACCGGTATACAACGAATGACAATATCAATGACCATACTATTATTACTACAATTTCCATACTTTTCTTAATGTTCTAAAATTCTTAAGAATTTTCTTACGTTCTATGCTTCTTTATTGTAGAAAGCCGCTTAATCTTTTTTATGAGAACAGTCGTAAAACTTTCAACAAAACAATAAGAAAATTCCACTACGAAACCTGTTACAGACTTTTATTATTACCGTACAAAAAAAAAACTGTGAAGCTATAACTTGGAAAAGTTACGGGGTAGGCAGAGACAATCTTCTTCCACTTGCTACGGTCCTGAAATACGTCTTTCGCTTCTTCCACTTTCATCAATCTTCGCATGCATGCTCGTTGATATAGAGTACCTTTGACCTGGTCCTCTTTTTAAGAACATCTCCGATTTGATCGTGAAGTGTTCACCTAGGTCTTCCTCTCTCGACTACTATTTACCCTCGCCTCATATATATGTTTCGTCAACCTAGTTTCATTCATCCTCTCCACATGTCCAAACCATCTCAGCATCCCTTTCACAATTCGTGCAACTACATCGTCTTTCACGCCATAACGCTCTCTGATCACATTATTTCGAACACTGTCAGTTATCTTCAATCATACTTCTTAGCGCTCTCATTTCTACTGCATTTATCCTGCTTTCATCCCTCTTCTGCCATACCCAGCTTTCGATTCCATATGTTAGTATTGGTACCAATATTCCTCTATGCACAGTCAAACGACCTTTGTGAGATATCGTCTAGCTGTTCATAAATGTATGCAATGCTCCATTCACTATATTACCTGCCATCGCTCTCCTTTCAATGTCACATTCGTACCTTCCATCTCTCGTAAGCATTGTTCTCAAGTGAACAAACTCCCTAATCATGATACATACTTCCGTCTCCTCTCTTTCAAACACCTCAAACAAACTTTGTCTCGTGCGGGAATCGAAATAAAACAATAGTTACTACGTTGAATTACATTTTTGTAAGAAGGTAATCCTTGGTAGGCAGCAGCATCTAAACCGCGAGGTTTGTGATACTGCTTTCGTTAACCCTCTAGCTAAACGTATCGATTACGGAGAATAGCCCCCAGGGAGAGGCCTAGTCCCTATGGGAGAGGCCTCTGTCCCGAGCTGGACTCTTTACAGATTTTTCCCTCGACCGTATACCCAACACTAGAGTTGTCAAAGGTTAAAACATTTTTAATCCTTTCAACCCTCTCTTCACCCGAACTTGTTTGGGTTAGCCATCTTAATGTTCAAGCCAGAGTTATAAACTCTACATCAGTTTCGAAACATTCTCCTGATTAGGAGGCAAAACCCCTACCCTACGGTTCAAAAGTACTATTGTAAAAGTATGGAGACAATAAAGCAAAATCTTTTCTTACGGTGCCTTTCTTATATTTATTCTCATGTGTATCGAAGCGGAAAACAAAAGAATGTACAAGTAATATAGGTAAACGTTTGTAAAATAAATGTATGGTACTTTTTTTAATAATAGCATCAACATTGTCCAGAAAGTTAGAATTAAAAAATAAAACTTAAAATATTGGTGTTGCCTTTTACACTTTATCGTTTGATATTTCTTTAAAGCGACACTAGTATACCAATTTCACACTTTTCACTTGTACGGCAAGTGAAAAGCCACTTTTCACTTGTGCGGCACGTCAAGGCAACACAAGTACAAACCTACGGACGCGTGCCAACGACTCTTGTGAAGCAAACATTGCAGTTTTATTTACTTTTCCGCTGTTCCATTGTCATTGGAATTGCTTACTGTGTACCTAAAAGCGAAACTTCAGCACCCTATATAGTTGGGCTCTTATACTTTGCAACAGAATTATGTATGTATGTATATGTTCACGCATTGTTACCATCGGGGTAGGCAGAGACAATCTTCTTCCACTTGCTACGGTCCTGACATACGTCTTTCGCTTCTTCCACTTTCATCAATCTTCGCATGCATGCTCGTTGGTTTAGAGTACTCTTGACCTGGCCTTTTTTCAGAACGTCTTCGATTTGTTCGTGAAATGTTCGCCAAGGTCTTCCTCTCCAGAGCTATAACGTAATCATGGGACAAACATATGAGAAGGTTTTGTGGGCTAGTCCCACGGGTGGTGGGGAGCAGCATTCCTATTGCGAGGCAACCCTCCTGCTTAACTTGGTAAGGACGAGCAAATCTTCCATGCTCGGCATGCAAGCTTCTTGGCTTTCACGGAAAGGTATATCCAGTCCAGCAGGTCCAGCGGACGGAAGGTATGGAACGATTTTTCATCTACAAAATCTCTAGAACAAATTTTTTGACTACTCATATCTACTGCGCAATTTCTCGACAACTCGAACAAACCCGTTTACTTATGAATCCTAATTTTTTTGGGAAACATACGATGATCTGGTGTTACATAGCTATCAAACAAGACTTTTTAAAATCGGTCTGTTAGTTCCGGATATTATCATATATATACAAAACACGTGTGTAAACTTTCTCTCTTGAGTGTAGTAAATAGGATTGCCACCTTCTGTGAAGTAAATAGGTTATTTATCTGCAAAAAAAAAAAATGCATAGACAAACAAAAAATTTTTTTATTAATATCTTTTTAGTTTTATATAAATTTCACTGTGTAGTGAAGGCGTAAGAGAATCTGCCACCCACTTTTAGGAAAAACCTGAAATATGTTGGCTTTCGACAGATAACATCTCAAAAAACCTTTTTGATGGGTCGGTGAGTCCCTAAGCGCTGGATTCTCGCAGGGACAAGTATTTGTATGGGCTACAAATAATGGTGCCGAGTCTGGATGTTTGTCCATCTGCAAATTATGTTTGTAAACTGCCATCAATTCCAAGGTGAAACTCGATTCTTCCAATTAAATCGATTCTATCGGCATTTTATCTGTCCAATATAGCGTATATGTCATAATACTAGAGTTAATGAAGTCTTTTAAAACCGATAGCTATACGTAATCGCCGGAGACTTGTTTGTCGGCCAGCTTTATTGCAACACGTATTTGGAGGAGGTAGTATATTCCCTAAGATAATTAAATCGATGAAGTCAGGGCTACTCAGCCAAAATTAAGCAAATACATCAGACAGTTGTATTTTTGTAACTAGGGTATGATAATACGTTGACGTGAAAACGCTATAATATATACCTTCGTATTCAAATGGTGCGCAATCCTTTAATATCAATGTCCTAGTTTGGCAGCCTCTAAGTACCCACTGCTGGGAAAAGGTTCCTTCTTAAATATCTGATTGGGTTTTGTAGCCGGGAAAGGCCCGCCATGCTGCTACAGTGCGGGTTGGCGCGCTTCACTCGAATCTCTCAGAGATGCAGTTTTCCTCACGATGTTTTCCTTCACCGCCGAGCACGTGGTAAATACAGGACTCAAAATTGCTATTAACAATGTCCTGACCCGTATTAAATGCTCCTATACATTTCCTGAATATTGTTAATTGCCCTAATTCCCATCATCACCTCAAGAAGAACGCAACGGGACGTTTATTCTAACAAATGCTAATCGCCAGCGCCACTCCAAAGAGTATAAAATCCCGCCGGAATTTGGTACTTTAAGAAGGCCCTTCTACGTTTTCATTTCTAAATTTGTTGATATCGTTTCCCGAACTTGGTGATGCAAATTGAACATTGGATCGAATCGACATTCGTTATAAAATCAATTATAAAGTTGAATTTTCATCACGAACTTGGCGATTTCATTAGTCAGTGCTTCAACTTTTCAGGATTGTCTCAATTTAGGAACTAAACGAGCGCAAGGTTTCTGCGTCAACTACAATATTAAATTGTTTATTAATATATACATTGCGTTGCACATTAAATGAATAGACAGACATAATCCTCTCATAGGAACGAACTTCGCGTCTAACGATGTCACATTGCATTATATTTTTAACAAAAAAATAATAATTATGAATTATTAATATTATAATATATGTGGCAGAGCCAAGCGGCGGCTTTTGGTGGTGCTGGAATAGGCCGGTTCGACCGGGGCAGTACCACGATCTCACAGAATACCGACGTGATGTCACTACATGATGTCACACACTGCACCTTGTGCTTCTGCGTTTCGTTCGGTGAGTGAGGTAACCGGAGTCCTATTCCCCCTCCCTCCCATCACCCAAATATGTTTGAAGGCCGGCAACGCACCTGCAGCTCCTCTGGTTGCAGATGAACGTGGGTGACGGCCATCATTTACAATCAGTTGAGCCATTTGCTCGTTTGCCCCCTTTGCTTTAAAAAAAAAATTCCAAGATCCATCCAGAGAGGTGAAAAGTAGATTGAGGAAACCAGTTCGGCTATGATTGATTCTGCCGAATGGAGATTAATAATATCTTTACCTCTGTGGTTAACAGATGTGAGTATCTGTGTATGAATTTATGCTCTGAATACATCAACTGTGATATACTTTTGTCAAATAGTTATTCGAATATTACTGAAAATAAACGTCCATACAGAGTATTGATATTTCGCTTACAGAGCGTGCAAACCCTCCGACAGACAAAGAGCAACAAGGTAAATACAAACGTACTGTTTACATTACAAGAGGCTTCCGTCCGTACGTTTCGTGCTTGTGGAGCCTTGACGCATCGCACAGTTCAAAGTATGCAAGCGGTAGACTTCCGTCGCTTTTGAGCAGCAGCAAATGTAAACGTAACTTTACAAGTAAAAGGGACATACATGACTTTTGTTTTCTTTTCTAATTCTTTATATGCTTTCGTGACAGTCATTTATTTCAAAATGTTTTGTTATTTTAATTTCGAATCGGATATTTCTTTTTCTGTCTGACCAGTCCTTACACAGCGCGAGCCTCCAATGTTAATAAATAAATACTCCGGATTCACTGGTAGGTTTTACGATGGATAGCGATATACATATGTGTGGCAACGAGTCAACCATACTTGTACGTGGTGCGAATTAGCAACCGAATCTCTTGCGTCCAAATGATAGCAGAAGATCTATCCAAATTTTCTAAACCCAATCCCGCAGACTTTTGATGGGGAGCAGAATCCCCCGTGAGAGGCAGCGCTACGCTTGCCCCGGTTGTGAGTGTGGGCAGACCTTCTTGGATTGCTGGCACTTTCTTGGTGTTGTTGTTGGTTGTTGGCACATGTTCAGCAGTGGACTCAAATGGCTGACGCAGAAGAAGCGAAAATGAAGATTGATATATACTTATAGTTTCATGAATGATGATGACCAAGTGATAACAATAGCCGCAAGTATAAATAAAAAATTTGTTAATATTATTTGATAATGAGACACATTTATTTAATCAAATTACTCGCTCGTTCTATGGAAATCAAAATAATTTAATTTATAATCTCCTTGACTTATATAAATTGTGTAATTAAATTCAGTCGACGCCTAGTCTTAATTTCCAATAAATGATAACATAAGTAAGAAATTGAATGAGTAACATAATTACTTTTGATCGAACAATACTACGCATCTGGCTCCGAGGTTCGTTCATTTTGAAATATTCGACTAAATTTAAGAAACATTTAAGGGACTAGTTGATAATATTGTATTGAGAACAGAATTTGATTTTAAATGTGTTGTATTAAAGTTTCCTGTACTCAGTTATATATATATTTTTCATTAATTTTTGCCTGTCTTTAGCCGTCTGTCTGTCACAGCCGAACATATGTATACTCCAAAGATTTCCATAAAGCACGTTCCTGAGCCACCTACAAATATTGAGCTCGTTCGGTCGTTCGTTCGGCAACACGCATTAGTTGTACAGTTTAGTCTTGAGGTTTCAAAATACAAAATACATCTCAAGGTGTACACGACGAGAAGATATAGCGTAGTTTCAAGAATGCCAAATTTACAGTAAAGTCTTAGATTTCATGAAGATTCCTTTATCACAAAGACATTACGAGCATAGCAAACATCAAACATGCCCTTATCTATCATTTTTTTATAGAAGAAGGGGCTAAACGAGTGTGCGGCTCATCTGATGGTAAGTGATCACCGACGCCCACGAACATCCACAACACCAGAGGAGCTACAGATGCGCAGCAGGCCTTCATAGCCCGCTGCGCAACTCTGAGCTTCCATATACGACTCGCAGAAATAGGCTACGTTTGTCTTGAAAACGTCTTGTAAAGTGATAACATTATTTGCAGTTATAACGTTACTTTATCTTTGCGACAAAAATTGTTTCGCACTCCAGTTCTATAGTTTGATAGATTAAATACTTCAATTTACTGACAGTAAAACTGAAAATTATGTACAACCGTCTAAATTTGGAGTGAATCGAAGGTTTAATAATCTGCATATACCAGACATTGAGTTACATCGTTGTCCTAGGTCTTCTGTATATATATTATTTTCATGGGATAGGGGGGAAACGAGCAAGCGGTTCACCTGAGTAAGTGATTACCGTCGCTCACGTACTGTCTGCCGGTGCGTTGCCGGCCTTTAAGGATATTTGGCAGATGGAAGGGCTAATTTGGAGGGGAATGGGGAGGGAGAGTAGGCCTCCGGATACCTCACTCATCGAACGAAACGCGGAAGCATAAGATGCCTCTACTTCACGCCGGTATTCTGTGAGACTGTGGTACCAACCCGGTCGAGCCGGCCCATTCCAGCAGCAGCAAAAGCCGCCGCTTGCCTCTACCTCGTTAAATCTAATAAAAGGAACATATTATAGGGTGCATGGTATTATACACTTTTCGGAAATCGACTCACAGATGCCGGAATTCGTTTAGTTTGTTTGCATGGCGATTCGTGATAATGCTCAAAAACAGTACGTAAACATGATCCAACTGCAATAGCAGTCTAAAATTTAATTTGTAGCAAAGGATGCTGATGTTCTTTGGCTAGCTTCGTAGGCGCCTCTTATGTCACTAAAGGGCTGAAATAGGTTGGTTGGTACGCAACCGATTTGTTGTCAACCATTGTAACATTAGTACTAAGTACAAGCACAACCAATCAGTACAGTCTCTAATCTGCAGACTATCAACGAATCTGTTTGATTGTTACTACAATCGAATACATTATGTGCTCTCCTATGATAATGAAAAGGTAGTAAAATCCTTCCTTCCTTTATCCACGAACGACGCACGATCAGATTGAAGATTTACTTTAAGAGCAACATTATGTTAAGAGTGTCCATAAAAATCATGTTAATCAGTAATGTCATTGCGGCCTCATAATTCTTTCTTTATACCTTTTTTACGCGAAGGATCATCAGCATCAGACTGTCGAAGACATAAATTTGTGATTGATCTGTACACAGCGTCGGACTCTTTCTCCGAATTAATTACGTATAAGTATCGAGAGGAAATTATAACACAAGTATTTCTTCTCCTTTATTTTCTTCTTCATCGGCCTAGTCTAGGTCAAGTTATAAATGAATATAATTGCTATTGCCATGAATTACAACAAATACTTAAAAATGTTACTCTATGTACACATGCTTTTGAATTAGATTCCAATCAAGATAAAGAAATTTTACAAAGAAAATAATATCATAGCGATCTAGTAGCTAATACAAAGATAAAAGAAGTACAAGAAGCTTGTCGGCATTCAGTAAACGTCTTTAGCTTTGATCACCTTAAGCAATGGCTTGCTCGGCACGAATTAATGCGATTAGGACGTCGCTGTCAGTAAGTTTACGAGCAATAAAATGGTGATGTCACAGTAAGTGACAACGTTTTAAATGGTTCGAATTGTGAGTAAATCTAAAACAACGCCAAGTGGTTCGGGCGTTGTATTATATTTATCTACTCCTGACTCCGAATCAGGAGACCAATGAGTTCTTCGAAACTTGATGATTTTTAGCGTTAGGCTGAATACTAGGACGGCGCTATGATTACCACTTGTCGCGTAGGTCCAAATAAGCTACGGTTAAGAGTGGTTTGTTACGTTTAGAGTACAAATAAATCTCAAGGACATCGATATCTTTGTATTAGCGTCGTTATCGATATGGGACTACAATGGACTTCTTTCCAAAAACGTGCCAATAGACTGACTCGTCACGGTTCACTGAATAACATCATCCGAAGGGGCTTTATCTCCATGAATATTCTTTCGGATAAAAAAGAAAAGCGCTTTAAAGAGACTTTCGGATTTTTTTGGGAGGATGGCAAGAAACGAAACCCTTGTGCGGGACAATACATTGGTGGCCTGTTAGGTGTACATATACCAGAGCCAGGTCAGCATCAGAGGCTGAATTGGGTAAGTGGCACAAATATGAATATACAAGGCAAGACCATGTAGTTGCGCCATTTTAATAATTTTTTGGAATCATTTCAAAACTGTGATTTTAGGTATACTAAAATAATATATAAATAAACCAAATGGCCAAATGGATTAGGGTGCGGACTACAAAACATGACGTCGTAAGTTCTCTGCCCGCCATTCGACTATTGTCGTGAACCACTCCAGATATACATTACAAGCTGTAAGTTTAGTAGGAGGCTTAACAGGAATATTAGTAATGCTACTTAGTATATAGCATTTCTAGTATTCTTATTATATTAGAATATGTTTATTAATATGATGCATAGATTTTAAGAAGCGGTTTGCTCCTTTGCTCAAGAGTTATCTGGCTAGGTTGGCCATTTCTGCCACGACTGTTGTGTTCTGGTTTGAGAGGTATAGAGAGCCTGTATAATTAAAATTTAAATCATAACGATTTCTCCTGTGTATCCAAGAACAGAGATTGTTTAAATTTATTTTTATTACTGTTGCAATGGGCCCAAAAATATTTTACTATGAAAATATTGCAAGTCAAACCACTAGAGTCTAATTAACATGGTGCGTAAGTTCAAATTCCTACAATTCACTTGACAAGTTCCATAATTGACTCTCGAAATTAAGTTGAAAATTTGAAAGTGGATGAACACCGAGGCCAGATGCTTTGGATTGTTCTGTTAAAGGAATTAGAGTCGGTTTTCATTAACTTCCTTAATATTTGCTTAAAGGAAACACGACGCGTTTGGTGTACGATTTAATTCAACAGAATATAGATTCGTAAGCATACTCTTTATTCTTTATTGTACACATTATGATAAATTTACAATTTTAATAATAAACAAGATAAATCTACAAAGGCGAGCTTAACCCTAAGCAGAGTTCTCTACCCTTGAGGAAAGAGAAAACTATTATTATTATACAAGTAGATAGTTGTGTACTTAATACATAATATCTTAACTAACATAATTGGCAATGAAAAAAAAAAAAAAGTAAAACAAAGTAGATACCTATAAGTGCCCACAGCGGGGCAATGACCTACACATATTATACAATATTACAAAATGTTTAAATGCCATGTCTAAATATATTTAAATATACACACATACAAACATATAAACACATGTACTTACCAATATAACATTAAATATTTAATAATAAACATCAATACAATAATAATACATAAATGCAGAAAAATTATTATTTACAATTTTAATTAGAAAGATAGTGCTCCGTCACTCTTTTCCGGAATATTTCACGAGAAGAACTAGCACGTATGTCATGTGGTAGTGAGTTCCATAACTTGGCCGCCTTTACAGTGAAGGATTCACCATATCGCCTAGAAGAACTCCAAGAACTGGATATAAATTTATTCAAAAAGGCTCATATTTACATCATAAATATATATATATATAAAAGTAAATTTCTATAATAGATATACTATAATGTACCTATAGCATATATTTAAAAAGTAAGACCTAGTGACTCCAAGTCTGTAGTTTTTATAGCCTCCATGACTATTTGGTGAGTGGTGATTTCTTTTCTACCATCTGGGTAGGAAGCAGTATTTCGGCTTGTCGGGTATAGAGAGCTATTATAATTACAGATTGTGAAGCGTCTTAGGTAAGTTATTTGGAAGTGTCCACGGGCTGCTCTAGTCACTTATCATTAAGTGTATCCCAATCTAATAAAAAAACGTAAACAAACCGGTATTGGGTACACGGTTGTAAGAGCTTATTCTTTTAATTATTTTAACTAATGTGCTTGCTAAGACGGTTGGGGACCATAGTGGCAGCCATATTGCAATTTAGTAGCTACTACACGTAACCAGTCATAGCTATTTAACGTCTGGCATATAAAAGATGTTGTATTATTATCATGGTAGTATCATGATTACCGACGTCCCTGCTAAGCGGGGGAATCACAGCAGACCCTACTATTTGGATATATCTGAGTACTGTTTTGATGGTGTTTCATCTTTTCAGTCTATCACAAGTTCACTGCTGAACATAACCTTCCCCAAAGATTGCCACAAAGCTCGGTGCTGAGCTACCAGCATCCATCGACTTCCCGCAACACTCTGCAGGGCGTCACTCCATCTTGACATCCCACACTGCGTTTACCTGTACGTGGCTGCCACTCGAGAACCTTTTTTCCCCAACGGTTGTCAGCTCTGCGAGCTATGTGGCCGACCCATTGCCACTTCGACGTGCTGATCCTAAAGGCTATGACGGTTACATGCTGTTCAAATAAATACTATTCTGGCTGCAGCATTGACGGTTCTGGTCTACATGGGAAGTGCGATACCGTCAGAGAAAACCAACGTCTCTGTCGCTGATCGGTCTGAATAATTTCGGTCTGGTATACTATAATATATTTTGCGCAATCTGTCGGAGCCCATGAAATCATTCTGACTTTTCTATAGTCCGCCTCTACACGGCATAAATTCCTCATCATGGCTTCCTCGTCTTTATCGTTCAAAACGAAAGCCACATATTGCTACAAATATGATACTGAACGATACAGCACAAATGAATGAAGTAAACTGATCAGAGCTGATCTCTGCATTTTCCGGCTCGACCGGGGCAGTAGCACGACCTCGCAGAATACCAGCTTGAAGCATTTCGTACCTCACTCACAGAATAAACTGTCGGTGAGTGAGGTAACCGGCGGCCTACTCCTCCTCTCTCCATCATCGCTCCCATCCACCGAATATCCTTAAAGGATGATAACGCAATCGCATCTCCTCTGTAGTAATCACTTACCATCAGGTGAGTCGCTTGCTCGTTGCGCGTCCTTTTTCCCATGAGAGATTTAGGAATCTGGCATTTGAATGATAATAATTTTAATGACTAAAGACAAATAAAAAAATAAGTAATGATAACCATAATTTAAAAACAGTATTAGAACCTTAAGAACTTTGTTTCTTGACGATGAAGTTCTCGCTCATCAATCATTTCTCGCGCCATCTGTCCGCCGCTCCCGGAACCAACCGCCGGCGTCTCTACCGAAGCGTAAAATTTACTTTCATGAACTTCTCATAACTTTTCTTAGAAATCTTTTATTAACTAAGCGAATGAATTATATTATTATACCTATTAGTGGAACCTTTGGAAGTGACACAGTTTATACAGTATAATATGGTTGAGGTGGGAGATGACTGGCTCATATGTCATTTCTGGAAACAGGAGCTGCTTGTGAAGGTCAACACGAGATTGCATTGGACTTGGGCTTTAACTTTCCGGATAACCATATTCTTGTAGCGTGCTTTTAGTTGCCTATGATACAATACTTTCTATTCCACGATATGCATTACAATCATTGAAACAAGAGGATACCTACGGTGATTCTTCCGCCTGTTTCTTCTCCGTCAGAGGAACCTCATTACGAAACGGTAACTCAACCACCTCCGAAATAATTAAACCATCAGTAGATTACTTAGTGTCTACTAAAGAAGGAGCGCCTCTCCTAAGGTAAGGTATAAGGAGGAATATCACCATCTCTTTCTTATAGGCCAACCTCACCCTCAGGGTGCACCTGCTCGCTCGACGCTCTGGCGAACAAATTATGGCAGAGGATTCGAATAGCGGCGCCCAAATCCTATAGACTAGTGATGGGGAGCAGCATCAGCGTGTGAGGGTACCGGCCCTGCGCTCACCAACACCTTTGCCCAGCGCTGTGAGTATATATATATATATAATAAACCTTTCAAGAAATGCATGCCCGCTTTTGCTGGTGCTTTCTTGGAGAGGGCTATGTTCAGCAGTAGACTTAAATAGGGTGATAAAAGAGAGGAGCAAAGGAACTTGTGAATTAAAGGCCTGAGCCTGAATTATGCAACAAATAACTTCCTTATTATTAGTCATTAGTCGTCATTATGGTCAAGCAATTATATGCAGCCGTGGTACGGTAATTTTTACGGTTTATTACACGTAATAGTGGTCGTTATGTCAATTAAATGTCATGGCTTGTGAAGAACCCCTGTGCCTACTTTGCTAAAATTGTTGTTTTGTATTTCTAAGGGCTGTTTCAATTAGAGGGGGAAAGTTGCGAAAACCTACCAGTCACCGAAAAGTCAAGAATTATCAAAATCGGTTCACAATCGCTGTAGAATTCGCGTAATATAAAATATACTGTATTTTTTTTTAAAATGTATCGAAAATCAAAAGCCACAATCAATTCCATCTATTTTTATTAATGGCTCGGTGCCGCAGTGGTTAAGAGTTCGGGCGCGGGTTCGATTATCGCACGGGATTTGTACGATTTGTACGGACTACAACTTTTTTACCTTTAATACGAAAAACTCAATAAAAATCAAATCGGAGACGTTTTGAAAAAAGGGCAGTTCAGTTAAGAGTACTCTAAACCAACGAGCATGCATGCGAAGATTGATGAAAGTGGAAGAAGGGAAAGATGTATGTCAAGGCTGTAGCAAGTGGAAGAAGATTGTCTCTACCCACCCCGTTGGGAACAAGGCGTGAATATATACATACTCAATAAAATTTATGTGTTTGTGTAAAAAATAATTGTAAGGTTCATAAATTTTTATTTTAATAAGATCCTAAGTTAACTCATGTTTCATTGTATTTATCAAAATTTTTATGATTTCACAAAGACAAAGCAGCTAATAACTTAAGTGTGAACCTATATCGTAAAGTTCCCACAGCCCCGACACGTCGGCTCGGCCCTACATACACAAACCCACAGACCAGGGATGTTTTTTCGGGTTGAAATCGATCCTTCTATCCTATCTCCGAGCATGGCGATTATGGCGAATCCTCCTTATGGGAGAGGCCTATATCCTGCAGTGGATGTACAGGATGTTAAGGTGAGATAGATATGCGTACTTGTGACGGGGAGCACTCTCCCTAATGTCACAAACACAATACAGGGAGAAAGAACTAGTGTTGGGGTTAGGCAGAGACAATATATATCGTGTTCAATGCAGTCAATGAGTCAGAGGGACGCACATTACAGGTGGTAGAGTCCAGCGGCGGCGGCTTTTGCTGTTGCACGAATGGGCTGGCTCGACCGGGTTTTGTTACCACTGTCTCTAGTGAAGTAGAGGTATCTTATGCTTCTGCGTTTCGTTCGGTGAGGGAGGTAACCGGAGGCCCACTCCTCCGTAATATTATAATTAACATGATGATGATAATATTAATTTATCCCTAATGGAAAAGGCAAAGGTTATAATTAACAATTGCAGCCGTGCCGTGACCGGGGACCACAGAGCAACCCATGTTCACAGAGTACATTAATACGTATCGTCCAGGTTATACGCATACTAGACAAGTGATTCAAAACATAGTTTTTGAGAACCGTTCAATCAATTTATGAGATAAATAGTAATATATAGGGAGTAAAAGTAAAGTAGCAGCCTGTAAGTGCCCACTACTGGGCAAAAATTTCCTTCTCAAATACGAGTATCAGAGAGGGTTTAGGAGCCGTCAAGAGCCCGCCACGCTGCTCCAGTGCGGGTTGGCTGGCTTCACATATCCTCGAAATAATATTTTTGTTATTTCTCAGACATGCAGGTTTCCTCATGATGTTTTCATTCACCGCTGAGCACGTGGTAAATTGTTATTAACAATTTTAGTGGTTCCGGCACCGGGGATCGAACCTAGGTCACTCGCGCTCTATGAAACTAAAGTGAGCGCCCTGACCACTAGGCTACCACGGCATATAGGGAGTACAATATAAAATTTTATTCACCATTTTATCATCCTTAGCGACGGAAAGTTTTCTTCAAATTTATATGGGACCACGTGGAGATATGAATTGAATAGTTACATTATTTAGATTTCTTCAACTGTTTTAGAGAAATGGTTGAACATACTTAAAAACACAACATACCAGACGAATATAGAACCTCCGCCTTTGTTTGAAGTCGTTTAAGACTCCTCGATAACGGCTCGTAGAATAACCATAATAACAAAAAAAAAACCAATCATTAAAAACGTATGTCACCCAATACATACATCCAGCATCCACGTTTATATTAATAAGCTCGCGGCGAACAAATGTTCCATTGATATTTCAAAAATGTACGACGCAATCAGCTCCGGATGGATGCGTCGGATTACATATTTATTACAATTTTAGCCATTGCCGATTAAAGAAGCAACATTGTTTTGTGGGCATAAGTAATGAGAGCATGTGGATCACCAGAGGTCTGCAGGTGCGTTAGCGGCCTTAGAGGATATTTGGGGAGGAGGTAGTAGGGTATAGGGGGGAGGGGGAGCGGACTTTCACGTCGCTGCCTCTTCCTTACGTCGGTATTCTGCAAGGCCGCGGTACTGCCCCGGTCCAGCCAGCCCATTCGATCGGCGGCCAGCAAACCGTCGCCTGGCTCTACCACGTCGCATTAAAAAGTCATCAGTCAATATTTAAGCCTTCACTTTTGCCGATGTTGAAATGATGATCTCTATATGACTGTTTCTTTTCTACTTTGGACAAGACGTTTGCTTTTTAATGGGATCAACAAACAATGACACATTTGTAATAAATATAACATTACATCATTGTAAATGAGCAAGTAGATCTGTCAGAGCCTCCTCCTCTGTTTAGGTGTCGTCTGGGCAGCCATCTTCATATCCATTTCTTCCAACAGCAGTACAACAACGGTTGGAAAGGTATACAGAGCCGCAGGGTTAACAACGTATTAGTAACCTTCATTGATTGAAGTTGTTGTTGTGGCCTTGTTGGCTCGTTTGACACCCCTATCCAATAAAAACACACACACACACACACTTCAATGTTGTTACCATTGCCGGCTGCACCCGAGCGTGCAGCGACCGGAGAGGGCCTTGGTTTATTTATATCGTTCCACGACACACGCTATCAGCGTTGCCTTGTCCGTATTTACTCAACAATTTGCCGCGATGTCGATGTAGCTGTTGCGCCTGGTGTTACGAACCCATTTAGTTTGACTGTCCGTATCGATTCACTGATATCGTGCATAATGTCACGAGTAAAGGAAGATACTGTGCAGTAAAAAAAAATTATATAGACTTTCAACTGAATCGAAAAACAGTAGGGGGTTGTCCTTGCGACTGTGTTTTTCTTTGTAAGTATATGCATACAATAAGTCTTTACCAATGAAATTGCCGTTTTGTATGAAAAAATTTAAACGAATTTTTTTCATGTATTTTCTATTTGTATTAATCGAAGTAATCACCCATGCAATCAATGGATCTTTGCCAACGCAGTGGCAGTTTATTGATGCCCTTCTTAAAGAAATCAGCTGGACGGGAGGCAACAAATTCTTCAAAGGCATTTTGTACTGCCTCTCGGGTACTTATGAGGTCGCGCGTTGTCGTGCAGGAGTAGCGGAGACGAGCGATTTACCAATGCTGGTTGGAGATGTGCCAGCTTCTCCATCATTGTGTTCAGTTTTTCACAGTACACATCTGCAGTAATGCTCACCCCGTTGGGTGATATATATATACATGAAAATGTATATTAGCAGCCTGGAAGTGCCTACTGTTGAACCATTTGCGGAGGAACAGCCACGCTGCTCCAGTGCGGGTTGGCGGGCTTCCTATATCCTGGAAATAATATTTTTATTATTTCACAGACACACCGCCTTCACCGGCGAGCACGTGGTAAATACAGCATTTAAAATAGCTATTAACAATTTAAGTGATGCCGGAATCGGTGATCGATCCCCAGGTCACTCGCACTCTATGAAACTAAAGTGAGCGCCCTGACCACTAAGCTATCACGGCTTACGTAACGATTTAATGAATATATGTCTTATTCTATTACTTCCGAAATCATGAGAAACATTTGACCAAAATTTCCAACGAATTCATTTTTCCTTTGAAGTCCCTGTTTCTTTGTAACTGGATGGTGATAAAATACATCCACAGATAGTATATACATCAATATATCCACATCTACATAGATAAATAATCACTTTATTATTACACTTACACATACAATACACTTAATAAACAATCGTTTTTTTTATTTAAGATTAAAATTATTGCTATGAATATCAAATAAATTATTATGCGATATACAAGCTGTGTTTACATTTATCAGAATCCAATTAAAAGTTCGGTCGTTCTATTCAGTTTAGTAGACATTATTAAAAAAAATAGTTTAAACATACATGCAGAGAATTTTCTTATATTGCTATACAAGTTTAAGTCATGTTGAGGTGTAGTACCACGCGAGACCACGTGTTTTAGAGCCAAGCGGGGGATTTTGCTGCTGCTCGAATGGGCCGGCTCGACTGGATTGTTACCACTACCTCGCAGAATACCGGCGTCAAGTAGAGGCATCTTATGCTTCTGCGTTTCGTTCGGTGAGTGAGGTATCCGGAGGCCCACTGAAATTCCCCCTCCTCATCCTCCCTTCCATCTCCCAAATACCCTTAAAGGCCGGCAACGCACCTGCAGCACCTTTGGTGTTGCAGATGTACGTGGGCGACGGTAATCTCTAACCATCAGGTGTGCCGCGTGCTCGTTTGAAAAAAAAAATCGAAAATCTGCCATTATGTCTCATTTTCGATTAAACATACACTTGAATCATAACGATATTTTGTCAATATTAAGAAATCGATATTATAAACATGCGACGAGTCTCGCCACTCGTCACGTTTAACTTCGCTGAACATTAACGTGCCTTTATATACTTTGAGGCGGCAAGTTGAGTGAACACACTTTTCAGAACACGTGTCAATTAAAATAACAATAGTAAAGTTTTACGTATTCCATTAGCAAACTGAGCGTAACTTCAAAACCCGTTGGGAAATACAAACAATTTGTGGAATTGTTTTTCAATTTCGTTACCTGTGTGCAAACACAGTTATGTGTCAGTTTTATATAATCGTTGAAGCGTCAGTCACTGATCGCGTAACCTCTGAACGATTTGAATGATTTTCGACGATGGTTTCACAGCTGTACAAGGATCCGATAGGTGGCGATGTGGTCAAATTATTGACAAATTCTATATTTATGGATCAAATTACAAATGGGCCCGATAGATGGCGCTATTTAATTGTTATCTACCGGAAAGAGCAGAAAACATCTGTCCAGCCTTCTATCTATATAACTTTAAGAATTCATGCGTACCTGAATGCGGAGCTAGCCCCATGGCTAGGTAAAGCCCATGCCGTAAGTTAAATTTCCACACAGTTTATGCCACACAAATGGTTTTTGTTTTTTTTTACGGAAGAAGGGGGCAAACGAGCATGCGGCTCACATGATGGTAAGTGATCACCGACGCCCACGAACATCCGCAACACTAGAGGAATTAAGGAACTATAGATGCTGTCGGCCTTTAAAAATCTGCGAGACTGCATATGAATTGTCTACCGATTTTATCACAACAGCGTTACATCGGACACGAGAAGGTAGAGTTAGCGAGTGAGCGCCCCTGTATTTGAGTGTACACTTGCGACAACCATGTACAACAACAAGAAATACATGCTCCAAAAGTTTTTGTAGGTTGTTGCCGAGGTCAGTCCGGGTTATCCTGGCTCGTTTGTAACGACATCTTCATTCATAACGGGATACACAGATGTCCTAAACCTTTCAGTATGTTTTACTAAATTTTTCAGTGATTTTAAAATTAAAGTTTGTCATTATTTTATAAATGTAATGAAAGACGGGACCGAATAGAAGGTGTTTATTTATGCAATACGGAAAATTATGGAGAGCCACCAGTAGCAGATATGGGTTCCAGTAGGCGTAGTCGTGGGATAAAATTCATAAAATGTTGTTATCAAAATTTAAAAAAAACGTATTAAAGCATGTATATAGGTCATGTGGTTATATTTTTCTATTAACTATCATCTAATAATTGAATGACATAAAGCAGAACTTATAAAAATAATTCATATTTCATAGATATAATTTCGCGTGTGTATAATTTTTTGAAATTACCAACTTTTTGTTCTATATATACCTTATGTGCACCAGGTGGGATGTACCGTTTCAACTAACGAACAAGACCCTGGCGACCGAGTGATGTCGGAAAATTTCATCAGAATATTATGTAGCAGCATATCTTGAGCTGGGGCTGCCACCGACACTGCGCTCATCAACCAGCCTGCCCTGTCAATTTTTACCAGGCGGTAGACACCTTCTCTGTCTAGGAGTCATTAGTCAATCAGCCAAACAACAGTGCAACTACTGTTGTCTTCCTGTTTGAAAGGAATCGACAGCGAGTATAATTGCAGGCTGTCAGATATTCCATATCAAACCTCAGGGGTGACAACGCAGCTGTAATCTTCTTCGTTTGAAGTTGTTTGCTGATGTCCAGACGCAGGAGTAGCCACTTACCATCAGGTGTATTTCTAGATCGTTTCGCAATCAAATAAATAAACCGCAATCAAAAAAAAAAAAACATCGAATAGAAAGGTAAGTAGCATTTGTCCGCCTAATTATAATAGAATATGAATGGACCAAAAATTTATAAAAACAAATAGGATTATGATTATGGACTTGAAATGGTGATAAAGATGAAGTAAGACTTCAATGTTTATAATAATATGTGTAAATTAAACACCTGACCAATCAAAGTAATCATGTGTTCGGAATACTTTTACCAACATTTTTTTAAACGAGATAAGAAAAAAAAAGGTTTTTCCCGCGTCATTTTTACAATTTGCCGCCGCAAAGAAACATTGAACGAGAGAGAGTGTTGAAGTAAATAATTACGCAGAGACTCGCCAGCCACCTGTGTTCTTTATTAATAATTCAATTCCAACATGCGTTTCTTTGAATCGCATGTTGGATTAAAACATAATGAAAATGAGATGAAATATGTTTTATTTTGATGAATATTTATTCATGATTTACCAACAGTCGTTACACTGACGAAAAATTTTCGGAAATATTGAAATAAACAAATATAACTTAGAGCACAACCAATTATGGGTAAACGCCGCATGCACAGCAATATACAGATCAAGTTAAATTTTAAGTTAAAATGTTTATAAATAAATTCATAATTAACTTTTAGCCTTATTTTAGTAATCTCTCTCTTCTTCAATCCACTTCTTACATTTATTAAAAAGGGCTTTTAACCCCGTAATAATACATCCTGTTGATATCATTTCAAATACCGCATTTGACTAACTTCGCAACTAAGTATAAAGTTTGAGCTTAGTCAGGTTTTTAGGTTGAACCTTAGTGCGCAACACTGCAAAACACAATTGAGCTAATTAGTCCGGTTAAAAGATTAGAATTTTTGAATATCAGAATATCGGCGTTAATATACTGCTCTATATAGCAATATATGTAGAGCAGTATTTTATTTGTCTGTACAATGGAATATTTCTACAATACAGGAAGTTACAGTACGTTTAAATTATGTAAATCGATCAGCGTAGAACTTGTAAAACATCTGAAGCGTTAGCTAGACACGCGATGTCAGTAACGTAACTCAACTGCACACTCTACGAGGTCTTCGTAGCTTCGTAGCTACAAGATTTCGTAGAGCTTCCACTTAAGAACAAAATTCAAAAATAACTACATAAGTTTCATTTGAAATGAAACTATATAAATGTAACGAGACTTACATTATTTCTTGCATTCCGTTTTGAGATTACGGACTTCTAAAACAAATAATTTTTATTTATTTAACTATTGTTTTTACTATTTTTTATTAGTTTAAAGTTATAGGAAGAGACTTGATATTGCTCCTCGGGAAGTTAGTTTGTAGTCGATTGCAAAATGTCGACCGAACAGACAGACAAGAAAGCGAGTTAATATTGCATTGAAGTTCAGTTCAGAGGTATGTTTAAAGTTACAAGTCTCTTACTTATCGAGACAGATTTACCGAACGGACGGACAGACAAGAAGGCGACTTATTATATTGAACTTGATATAAATTTAGATTAGACAAAACTAGAAAATCTTTTATGTATCTATGTATAAAACTTTACCATAAAAGCCATGAAAATATTGTGCAACAAACAGATATAATATTTAACAAACTGGACAAAGAAACTTTATCAAAAAAGCCTACTATAAAATTGGTTAATAAGTCTAGGACAAAGATGTGTGGAACTTTTACTTGTAAGTTTGGCCGCTGATATATAGTTAAAATGGACATTTAAAAAAATATTAATATACATTTGACATTTTTTTATAGTGAAGGCGGCAAACGAGCATGCGGCACACCTGATGGTAAATAGATTACCGTGGCCCATGTACATCTGCAACACTAGAGGAGCTGCGGGTACGTTGCCGTCATATAAGGATATTTGGAGAATGAGAGGGATGATGGGAAGAGGGGTCGGAGTGGGCCTCCGGTTACCTCACTCAGCGAACGAAATACGGAAGCACAAGATGCCTCTACTTCACGCCTGTATTTTCCGAGGCCATGGTACTACCCCAAGCCGGCCCATTCCAGTCGCAGCAAAAGCCGCCCCTTGGCTCTACTACGTACAGAAACATTGTATTGATTTTATTATGAACTGTAACCGACTTGGTTATTTTTTTTTATTTAAAGTCTATATTGTTTACATCTTATAGTATGAGGTAACAAAGGGCGGACTTAATGCCTGTTGGCATTCTCTGCCAGTCAACCGTTGGGGTGGTGAGATAGCCGTAGCTTGTGTATTTAATTGACTAAATAAATTAACTAATAAAAATAAAATTAAAAACATAGTAATACGTTATTCTATATGTAGATAGATAAATAAACATTACACAGCGTTTAAAAAAATGTCCTGAGTTTCTTGCCGGGTCTTCACCGAGAAGGTTTTGTTTTTCGAATTGTTGTAGATTTTGGCGTTTACATAATAGTTTTGAATTTGACTTCACTAATACAGAAAAAAAAATCGAAAAAAATAAAACGTTTTAAGAAAACATTCGCATGACGTCTGTTTGTAAATCTGTCTGTCTATTTTTCTATGATAACCGATTTATTCAGAAACCTCATAGCTAGTAGTAAGCTTGCTGTTATAAATATTTATATATATTATAAACCTATTAAGTGTTACACTATTCGATCATTTGTGTCATTTTTAAATGTGGTAGAGCCGCTTGGCTCTACCACGTTTAAAAGCTCTTGCTGCTACTCGAATGGGTTGGCTCGACCGGATTGGTACAACGGCCTCGCAGAATACCGGCGTGAACTAGAGGTATCTCATGCTTCTGCATTTCGTTCGGTGAGTGAGGTAACCGGAGGCCCACACCCCCTTCCCAGCCCCCTCCTCATCCTCCCTCACATCTCCCTAATACCCTTAAAGGCCGGCAACACACCTGCAGCACCTCTGGTGTTGCAGATGTACGTGGGCGACGGTAATCACTTACCATCAGGTGAACCGCTTGCTCGTTTGCCGCTTTTGCCAGAAAAAAAAAATATAACGTTATAACCGTACAGGCGAACATTTCACGATCAAATCGGATACGTTCTGAAAAAAGGCCAGGTCGAGAGTACTCTAAACCAATGAGCATGCATGCGAAGATTGATGAAAGTGGGAGAAGCGAGAGACGTATGTTAGGACCGTAGCAAGTGGAAGAAGATTGTCTCTGCTTACCCCTTTGGGAACCAATCGTTAATATATACATACATACATAATCGTACAACGCTTGGGGCATCATTGAAAAATCTTTAGTAATGGCTACGAAACTATAAGTTTATAATATTAAAGGACTATTTAATATATTTAAATATTATGAAAGAAATTATAACGAAAATCTTTTATGGCAATCCAATGCAAACTCGCTATGAACCGGTTAGTAAACTAAAACATTTTATTGATTAAATAATCAAGACTGGCTCCAATCGGAAAGTTTTCATCTTGCGGCGTTCTCAAGTCGTATATGCCGAACAATGTTAGGTTTTATTCTGTTCATTTTGAACACCTAGGTGTATACAAAATGATTAAATACATTTTTCTTATAACATAGGTGAGACAAATGTGATAAGATTGAAATTCTAATTCTTTATTGTATCCAATAAAATGAAAATGAGAAATATTTGATTTAAAAAGATCTTCTAATATGTACAATATGCTAACCCCACACTAGGCGTAGCCTAACCTATGGGTCCCTCCATAAACAAGTTCAACAGAGTCAAGGCCGGTGTTCATAAAAATAAACAGGAAATTATTTATATTAGGTAACTATAAATGGAGTATTGGAGCATAGAAAGAAATTTAAAAACAATTAATTGTTTGAACTAATGAGTGGTGTTACAAACACTGCAAATGTTATTATATAACTAAATAACAAAAATATTTCGTTATATTAATATATTATATTAATAGTAATATAATATATAAATAGAAATAACAACAAAAATTAAAAATTGTAATAATAATAATAATAAATTTTAAGGCGTAGGAAGTGACGACCCCATCGCCCACCGGCGTAACAGTTCAAGTGACAAAGCTGTTGCGTCGGCGCAAGCAGTCAGCACCCTGTCAAGAGGTGTTAGCGCCGTGCCTCGGCAAAAGTAAGGGTGCAGAGGCCCGCATGTGCACATGGACACACAATAAACGGAGCCGGTCTGGTCGTCTTCCGTTAAATGACGCCCAATATAGATGATGGAAAATACGAGAATGCGCATAGGGCCGCTGCCTGGGGGCCGCCAGGGCACGTCTGGAGCTGGCGCTGGACGTGGCAGCATGCGGACCGCCAGCCAAGCGCGAGGAGTTGCTCGACCACCTTGTAGCACCTCGCATCCATCATCCTCACCAGTTGGCTTGGTGTCGGCAGGGTCCTCCAGGATCCAGCAATCGGCACCCGCCGGTGGTGGAGTACGGCGCATGCGATGGACAGCTCAATGAATACGAACGCATTACGAGCGTACTTTAGGGCGAAAGGGGAAGAAACTGGAGGAATAGCATATCGAGCCAGGATGCACTGCTATTTTGCTGAGTTGGAGCCTTCCGTTACTGTCACGGAGCAAAACCTGGCAGACCGAGTTCGGTACTTCACCCGCTCGAAAATATTCGATGAGGCCGAACTCGAACGATTAAGACGTGACGCTGTTCCCCCATCAACTGAAAATACAGCTGAGGATGCTCCCCCACTTACTGCGATTAATCTTTCAGAAGTGGATGCTGCTGTGAATCTTCCAGCTGTAGAGGATTCGGACAATGGGGGAACAGTTACCCAAGAAATAGGGCAAATGAGGAGCATACTGGAGGAGGCGATTAAGGAAACGCGCGAAATGTCTCTCGAAAATCGACCACGACTCCCCCGCATACCACTAAGTAAGCGCAACCGGGATGTCGTGGGGGCTCTAAACCCAATGCTGGCTACTTATTTGGAAACCAGCCGGGACCTTTGTGATACGGACTCTATACTTTTTGGCGCTGCATTGGCAGTCTGCCGTATTGTTGGCGCCAAATTTCCCACAGCTGGACGCGCTACTAAACAAGGTAGCGTTATCCCAGCGTGGAGACAAAGGATTGAGAACCGTATCGCAAAGGCAAGAGCCCTTATCGGCAGACTGATAAGCATCAGGTCGGGCAATAACAGTCCGAGGATTGTGCGCACTGTGCGGATGGTGTTTGTTGGGACGGATGCTAGTCTGTCCCAGCCGAATATAACGCAAAAGCTGACGGAGCGCATAGACGACCTGAAGCAAAGGATCGCGGCTTGGGGAAAGCGGATTCGGCGATTTACCGAGAGGTCAGCGCGATTTAACCAGAATCGTCTCTTCCAGAGTGACCAGAAGAGGCTCTACAAATCATTGGAGCGACCTGGAATATGTGGAACGGGTCAACGACCAAATCAGGCCGACACTGTCGCCTTCTGGCAAAGCCTGTGGTCTGTACCCACAGCGAAGGCCCTTGGACAGAAGCTGTGACGAGTCGGTGTGCAGGTATTAAGCCCATGGACCCCGTCGTCATTACACCTGACGACGTAGCTGAGGCAGTCCGTAGAGCCACTAACTGGAAAAGTCCGGGACTCGACGGGCTGCATCACTACTGGTTAAAGGGGTTCATGGTGTGTCACGCTGTGCTCTCGCAGCAGTTCCAAGAGGCTCTCGACCAGAAGTCGCTCCCGAGTCTCTTCACCACTGGGGTCACTCACTTGGTTCCTAAAGATAAGGTTACCGCAGATCCGAGTAAATACCGCCCCATCACGTGTCTACCCACCATATATAAGACACTGACGTCCATTCTGAGCGTGAAAATCACCCGACACCTTGACATAAATAAAGTAATGTCGCGCGCTCAGAATGGATGTCGGAGCGGCGGTCGCGGGACCAAGGAACCACTCCTCATTGACGCGGTCATTGGCAAGCTGGTTAAACGCAACCGTCGGAACTTCTCTGCCGCCTGGATAGACTACAGAAAGGCATTTGACTCGGTGCCTCACACGTGGCTAAAGAGGGTCCTCGAGCTGAACAAGGTAGACTGTACAGTAAGAGACTTCCTCGAGCAATGTATGGGGCAATGGAGCACGATCTAGGTGAGCGGATGACGGCTGCGGAACACCAGATAAGGATACGATAGGGTATTTTCCAGGGTGATTGTTTGAGTCCGATATGGTTCTGCCTCTCCTTGAACCCTCTCAGCACGTTGCTGGAGAACTCAGGGAGAGGATTTTAGCTTCGGAGGGGAGGTACAAAAGTGACCCACCTTTTCTACATGGATGACCTCAAGTTATTCGCCACCAATCGCTCCCATCTGATGGAATTGCTAAAAATCACTTGCGATTTTAGCAATTCAATCAGAATGGAGCTCGGTACGGATAAGTGTGCGGTCCTCCACGTCGAAAGGGTAAAGGTCGCTAATTCTGGGGGCATAGACTTGTCAATGCCCGTTAACATTAGGACCCTTTCCGAGGCTGATACATACCGGTACCTGGGTATGTCACAAAACATAGGTATCGATGAGGCTGGCATGAAACAAACGGTTCGCGACTTGTTTTTTGCGCGTCTGACAAAAGTGTTTAATAGCCTTTTGTCGGGCGGGAACAAGGCACGCGCGTATAACGGCTGGGTCATGCCAGTCCTCATTTATACCTTTGGCATACTCAGGTGGACTCAAACCGAACTTAACGCCCTGGACAGAAAAGTCCGCACAATCATGACGTCCCACAGGATGCATCATCCGAGATCGTCAGTGATGAGGCTGTACTTGCCGCGGAAGCGTGGTGGGCGGGGTTACTTAAGCGCCCTCACCATGCACAATCGCGAAGTGTGCAGCCTCCGTAATTACTTCTTAGCGAGATCGGATGAGTCATTCTGTTCGGACGTCATTAGTTGTGATAAAGGGATTACCCCTCTATCCTTGGCCAACGAGCAACGGCAGGACCCGGCAGTACAGAGCGCCTCCGACCGGGAGACCGTATGGAAGGAGAAAGAGCTCCACGGGAGGTTCTACAAGGCTCTACATGAGCCTTTCGTAGATACCGTCGCCTCCCTAAACTGGCTGCGTTTTGGTGACCTCTTTGGGGAAACCGAGGGTTTTGTCTGTGCGATACAGGATCAGGTTATTAAGACAAACAACTATCGGAGATACATCCTAAAGGGTGGCACCGTCGACATCTGTCGAGCCTGTCGCCGTCCCGGGGAGTCGCTTCGGAATGTCATCTCCGGTTGTTCAGCGCTTTCTTACTCTGAGTATCTGCACAGACACAACCTAGTAGCCAGGATCTTACACCAGGAGCTCGCTCTGAAGTGCGGTCTCGTGGATCGGAGACTGCCTTACTATAAATACACGCCGGAAGCCGTGCTCGAAAATAACCGCGCTGGGCTCTATTGGGACCGGTCCATTATCACGGACAGGACGATTCATGCAAATAAGCCTGACATCGTGTTGATGGACCGGGCACAGTCGAGGATATTTTTGGTCGACATCACCATTCCATATGACGAAAACCTTGTGAAAGCCGAAACAGATAAGAAGACAAAATATCTGGACCTGGCTCACGAGGTAACCGACATGTGGGGTGGTATGCCGACCGAAATTATTCCGATCGTTGTCTCTGCGAATGGGTTAATCCCAGTCAGCCTCTCGGAACATCTGAGGCGGCTGGGACTCCGTGACGGACCGCTCCGAGCTCAAATGCAGAAGGCAGTGCTACTCGATACCGCTCGCATTGTCCGCCGGTTTCTTTCCCTTTCTCCCTAACCCTCGGCCGTCTGGTCTCCCCTGCCGGGGGCTTCCATCTGGTTGGGTTTTAATTATCTATTTAATTTTATTATATATATAATTTATAAAGTGTTACTTATATATGTATTTATTTATACAACCCAACCAGATGAGTAAATATAGAAATACCCCAAAAAAATAAATCTTTATTTCTTCCAAAAAAAACGATAAAATTTTTCTTAAAATTACCGTGGACCTCCAAACTAGGATATCACGTGACTTGGGGGTCAGTCTCTTCCTATCTGTGCAATGTAAAAATACAATACGGGTAGCTATTATGAACAAAAAGGTATATAATATAACAATAACAACCACTGCCATGTGCTCAACGGTGAAGGAAAACATCGTGAGGAAACCTGCATGTAACCTGAGAAATAATAATTATTATTTCGAGGATATGTGAAGCCCGCCAACCCGCACTGGAGCAGCGTGGCGGGTCTTTCCCGGCTCCTAAGCGTTCTCTGAGTAACCAATACTACTAGTAGTATTTGAGAAGAAGGCCTTTGCCCAGCAGTGGGCGCTTACAGGCTGTTACTTTACTACTTTACCTGTCAACCACTATAATATACGCTGGTAAATTACGGTTCGTGTGTGTATATGTATAAGTTTATGTTGGCGCACGCGCGCTCGTGCGTGGGTGCGTGCCTGTGTGTATGTGTGGGTGCGTGTCTGTGTGCATGTGTGCGTGCGTGTTTGATGTGGGCGAGTGTTAATGAGTATGAATTAGTTTTTCAGTGGTTGCGTAATTTAGGTTACTCAAGATACTGTAAAGTTTTTTTCTAAATTCGTAATAAATAATAAGAGACTTAACATAAATGTTTCATTTTAAAATACGGCCTTCGGCTGTTTTAGTGGCCCAACACGAAAATTAAACTAACATTTATATTCAAGGAATCAACGTCAAGTTTTATAGCTTTCTACTTTAAATAAATTTCCGGAAGGTTGCTATCAATAAAACTTTGAAACATCGTCTGCATAGAACGAGGTTATGAGGTTAGAGCATTACACAAAATATGTTTTTGTTTGATACTTATATTTCGATGCCATATTTATCCACTGCTGAACATGGATCGCTCGCCAAGAAAGCGCCAATATTCCGGCATTTCATTCATGAAGGGTTCGCCTATACTCACCGATTCGTTAACAGTGGTAGAGCCAAGGAGCCAAGGCCTTTAAGGCCGGCAACGCATCTGCAGCACCTCTGGTATTGCAGAAGTAAGTGGGCGACGGTAATCACTTACCATCAGGTGAACCGCTGTGTTTGCCGCCATTCCCATAAAAAAAAAAAATCTCGCAGACTGGTCGGTGAGCCAGTGAGGATGACCTCGAACTTATTTCACTGCTCTCCACCGTAGTAGTTATTTGGTGTATTATCGGTGTTCGATGCTGTGATGATTGGATGTCAGGGTGAATATATCAACTGGTTTTTTTTTTTTTTTTTTTTTTTATTCTTTATTGTACACATTATGAAAAAAATTACAAGTTTAATAATATACAAAATAAATGCACAAAGGCGAGCTTAACCCTAAGCAGAGTTCTCTTCCAGCAAACCCATGAGGAAAGAGAAAACTATTATTATTATTCAAGTAGGTAGTTGTGTACTTAATTAACATAATAACTTAACTAACATAATTGGCAATGAGGAAAAAAAGAAAACTATAACAAAGTAGGTTTTTTTTGTCTTTATGGTAAAGGGGAAAAGGAGCAAAAGACTTACCGGATGGTAAGTGATTACCGTCACCCTCGTACACTGCAATATCAGAAGGTAATGGTAGGTGGGAGGTGGCGTGCGCCTGGTTACCTCACTCACCGAACGAAACGCAGAAGCACAAGATGTCTCTACTTCACGCCGGTGTTCCGGAAGGAACAGAGGAACCCAAATCCCGCAGACTAGTTATAGGGAGCAGCATCACTTGCGCAAGGGTGCCGGCACTGCACTCACTAACCCGCTCACCCAGCGTGGTGAGTATTGAGAAATCTTTCAAGAAATGCACTTGGAGAGGACCATATTCAGCAATGGACTCATGTAGGGTAATGAAAATGAAGGTGGTGAAGATAAGGGGCGATCCACGTATTTGTAGGCGAAAGGGATGCTCTTTTTCCTCATGCTAAATAAATACACACAATTTGATTTTGATTCAGCGAATGAAACTCTTTATCAGTGTTAAAAATATTAATAGATTTCAGCGAATATAATTTTATTATATTTATATTTTTAAAAATGTTTGTCCTCCTTGACAATTATGTTAAACTATTCTATTGTCGCATAAACTATCGAATACGAAAATAAAAACGTTTGAAAATTGTGAATTGAATAATCTATTATCTATTCACAATTTCACATTCAAGTCAATTACTTTTCAACACACACAATTTTGTATCTACTGGTGCCATTGTGATAGTAAATGTAGTATTGTAATAAAATGTTGAATTGCCTTTCGCGAGTAATTGATTGTGAAGACTGTGGCTTTAAACATTATCCCCGAACTAACGAGAGTTGGAAGAGTTTTGGGCTTGGGATACGTCATTCTCTCTTTCGACTCCGACATTGCTGCACTGCTGATGCGGCCTTGGTGGGTGGGCAGAGGAGTGTTTTCCCTACCCCGGGAGGGTATTGTAATGTAATGTCGGCGGCGGATCCGTGGACCAGATCCAGGATGGCGGGGGCATGTACTTAAGAGCGGCGGGGTGTTTAGTCAGGAGTGTGAGGCAGAGGATGTGTTCTATTCCGTGGAGAGGCTGCTTAGGGCGGCTGGTGCTAGTGGATTTTAACTTTCTGCCGCATCCATAGATTTTGTGGAATCCGTTATCGCCAGCGGTATTTCCGAACAGTTACGACTTAGGGACCTTCAAGAAAAGAGCCTCTTCCTTCCTTTAAGGCCGGCAGCGCATCTATAGCTCCATTGGTCTTGTAGATGTTCGTGGGCGCCGGTGATCACTTACCATCAGGTGAGCCGCATGCTCGTTTACCCCTTTCTTCTATAAAAAACCCGTAAGCCGTTCTTGCTCCCGCTTGCTCGTTTGCTCCATAAAAAAAATAAGAAACGAGCAAACGTCTCCTCTAATAACGAGTAATTACCGTTGCCCACGTACATCTGCAACACCTGAAAGGCAGCAGGTGGGACAGGTGCGGCCTTTTAGGATAAGGGGGCGTGGGCCTTCGGTTACCTCACTCACCGAACGAAACGCAGACGCCATTATTTTGTGAGGCTGTGGTACTAATCCGGACGGACCGGCTCATTCGAGCAGCAGCAAAGCCCACTGCTTGGCTCTACCACGTTCAAACATTTCATAACATAAGCTAAGGTATTACGTGTTGATATAGTTTCAAACCACTAACACTGGAGTGCGACTGCATAGCGGCTATGTGTCTAAATTAAGCGGCGGATTGTCGCTGATACGGAAAAGCAAAACTATGGCTAATATTGCGTGTGTTAAGATATGACAACATTTATTAATCTATTATCTCTATATCTATCTATAAACATGTATGTGACATGTGTATTAGAGTTTGATTTTGAATAAACAATCTATTATTTACACGCTTAGGTCATGTACTTGTAGATACAGATGACCGTAGTATCGATTAGTATTTTTTTTGTACAGACAAGGGGGCAAACGAGCAAGCGGCCCACCAGATGAGAGAAGCAGGAGATGTCAGCTTAAGGGTATTTGGGGCATGGGAGAGATGATGGGGATGGGTTTGGGGGTGAGGGGAATCGGGTTACCTCACTTACCCAACGAATCCCAGAAGCACAAGATGCCTCTACTTCACGCCGGTATCCTGCGAGACCCACACGAGCAGCAGCAAAAGCCGCCGCTTGACTCTACCACGTACGAGATTTATGTGAAGAATCGACCGGTTTCGACTTACGGCCGTCTTAAAGAAGCCTTAATAAGTAACCATCTAAGTGAAAAACGAGCTAACAATTTACCTCATGGTAAATGGCCAGTGCATCCATTGGAAATTTGCAAATAATTTCAAACGAAGAATGTTACAGATGCTTTGTCACAGCTGAGAGCTAAGATGGAAAGCCTCACATCCCGGAATTATACTTGCTCTCTTCAACTTTCGAACCAGAATAAAGCTGTAATTACACTGCCGGTTGACCGCACAAATTACTATGAGGCTGGTACCTACCCAAGGACTCCTGAGCAGAGACGGAGTCGGACCTGGTAAAATGTGCCAATACAACTGTAATTGCACTGCCGTTTGTCCTTAATACAACAATAACTATATCGTAAATGATATCCTAAGATACATGTTAGTTGTTCAATATAGTAATTACAACGTAATCGACTTCTTTTAACGCGGTAGAGCCAAGGGACGACTCTCGCTGCTGTGTTGCAGATGTACGTGGGCGACGGTGGATCACTTACGATCAGGAGAGACGCTTGTTCGTTTGCCGCCTTTGGAATAAAAAAAAATTTAAGACTCGAAGTGGGGGGTTACGATTCTCTTTTGTATGTAAACATTTTAACTCTATTATAAGAAATTTATTTAATAAATCACAAATACTAGTGATGTTGTACTTGCATCATTGCTTTGTGGGATTTGAGTCCGGTAAATTCTTGCAGCCCTTGGTCTATTATAAGGCTATTTTTTTCTGAAGAACTCAAATCCGCCTACACGTTTCCCCGCGGGTGTGTACGTTAGGCTATGCCGAGTGGTGCCAAATGGCAATCCGTGGTCTATGCTTGCCCCCTACTAGTGTGGGTACCTATATAAATACATGGTGTATGTATAATGTAAAACAATCTCTGTTGGTTAGAACCATTGTAAACCCCTCCCTTCCATTCGCATAGTTCCAGGCTTTGTAACTTTGGCGTGCCGTAAAGTACAGTTACGACGTCTATTCTCTATTATTATTTCTCGGGGCCGTAGTGAAACAATTTGAGCAAAATGGTGCATTATTACGTGCTTGGCTGGTTTATTACCCTTAATATACGTAGGTGGGGTGATAGTATGCAATTTGTCTAAATTACGCCCCTTTATATGTAGTTTCAGGAACTAAGTTTAAATTTCGATTTTTTTAACCGATGCCTGATATAGGAATCGCTTTAAGCAGGAATTAATGATGAATGATGTTTCAAGTTTCATAATAGACGTGTGACCCGGATTCATATCCCAGTTTATCAATTTTATTTATAGAATAAACTCCCGCTTACTTGTAAAAAGGAGATATAGTAAAAAAATATATTTCCAATACGTGCGAAGTTCACAAACCCGCGCAGGACCCTAGTTTATGACCTTTCCTGGATTAAAAAAAAAGAGAATGTCTTTGCCTGACAATAGGTTGTTAATAGGCTTCTACTTTAAGAATGGATAAAAAAGAAGGATAGCGTTATCTGTCCATGACGAAGTGAAGAATTAATGTTTAGGCCTCAGGCATGGCAATCCATGCCTAAGGACTGGGAGGGTACAGTTTTCAACAGTCCACCGCTATGCATTGCCCGCTCGCAATCTATTTGCCATCATGCGTGTCAGGCGGGTTGCTCATGGCTGTAATTTTAATTCAGATCTGATTTTTCTGGAATTTTCCTAAGTCGACTTTTACGTCACCCATGGGATGGGATGGGCTTCAGATAAAGAATCTGCACACCACTTACGCCAGACTTTATGGAAACTAGATAAGTCTATTTTAGCCCACTGCTGAACTTAAGCTTCTTCATGAAAGCACCAGTAAAAGCCGGCTCAAATGTTTTGATCAAAGACCTTATCAACTGTCCGCGCCGGCAACCGCTGCCCTGGTTTAATATCACCGACGCTTCAAGAATGAAATCATGCGAGGGCGTCGCTCTTCCCGAGGTCAATAAACTATTAGTTACACGAATAGCGCTTGAGTTTTATTCGGATTACTAGGCTATCTAAATGGCAGTAAAATTTTCTTTTTCTCATTTATTTCATATTTTTTTTACACTGTTTCCAATTTATTATTACTACTAGTACTAATAAAAATAAAAATAATAAAAACTAAATGTCAATATTGTTAAGGTTGCATACGGCCTGTATATACGATGCATACTAAACACACCTGCGCATAGATGTGTTCAGTGTGCACCGAGTCATAGATTATTTAAAGCGTACAGAGCATACGCTTGCGGTCAATAGCTCAAGCGATTCGTGCGACATTACTTATTGCAACTAAGGAATAATTACTGAGTACTGTTAACACAAAGTCACGGAAATTGTGTAACGACGGTCCTGTTAATTTTCTTATCACTACAGCTTCATAATTAATTAAGTATTTCCATATAAGCCAATGTTTAATAAGTATTCCCACATAAGTCAATGTTAGCTGAAATAAAAAATCCAGATGATAATTTAGCTTCCGAATAATCTGTGTATTGAGTTGGGATACGCGTCGTGTCAGTTTGTACAAATGTACATGGAAATTCACACGCACTCACTCGTCCACCTTTCTATATCCGAACTGTTGTGTGTGTTGTTGTTGATGTGTGATTGCGAGATACGGCGTTACATAGGCATGTATGTGTGTGTCTTATAAACACAAACACTGTTAAACAATCACAGTACTGAAAGTCAAAAATTTGTGAGTTTAACCGTGACTTATGAGACTGGTATACGATTAACAGATAAAATTGTTACAATATACAATGTTAGGACAACAGTCTTTTTGTATTGTCTTGAGACGTTATTTTTCATGCGAAAGGGTGGCAAGTGATCAAGCCGCTAGATGGATGCAGGTGGCTCAGGACCGAGCTTCGTGGCAATCTTTGGGGGAGGCCTATGTTCGGCAGTGGACTTGTGATAGGCTGAAATGATGATGATGACGATGAGAGAGTGTGTCTCAAGTTATCTCGCTTAACGAACGAAACCCCGAAGCGCAAGACGCTTCTACTTCACGCCGGTAGTCTTCAATCCGGCCGAGCCGGTCCTTGCGAGCAGCAGCAACGGCCGTCGCATTGTCTCGATCAGGCACAAAAGTCTATAAATATCAAATCAAGGCACATGCTCTGAAAATAAAATTATGCTTGTAATACCAATGTAGAATATCGTGTGTAAAGCTGACAGACAGTACAAAGAAGCGACCGTGAATTACTAATGAAGGAGCACAGGTGGCCCGCAAGCAATCGATGCGTCATTACAAAAGCCTTTCCAAATCTAAATGTCTCGGCTCATTGTTGGATATGAAAATGTGGTGAGCAGGAAGCAGTCGCGAATCTGTATTCGATTTGTGATTTTTGTAATATACGAATTCTTGTAAATCATCGACATCAAAGTAATAAAAAAAAAAAATTACACGTGTCTTTCAGGGCGCTTTAAAAGAATTCCAATTTCCTGAACGACATAACGGCACAGAGTCTTACGAGCTTTTATTAAGCCGAAATGTAATAATGTTTTATTTGAACTTATTAACGATCAAATCTAAGGATAAAATCAGGATTTTTGTTTGGCTATACAAACAGTGTACATCGCGGTGAACATGCAGGAGCTTTCAATAAGTCTAAATAGAATGAATAAGTTTTGACATTGTCTATATCAGGAATCACCGTCTACACAATAGAAATACTATCGCATTCGACTTATTGATTCGTTTTATTGCTAGTGAACGTCGTATTGCTTTCTTGATTTACTTTACGGAATACGAAGGAAGACTTCTTGATATTTTGAGCAACGTAGCTAAAATTGATTTAAATTAGCGACGGCCGTAAAACTTGACGTACTTTCTTTGAATACAGATCTGGATTTTCTATTCACGGAATACTGAAAAAGCAACTGACACAATGTCTTGTATTGTACTGACAGTATTTGCCTTTAGGGTAGAAGTTTATATATATATGTAATGTTAAGCACTCTTACCTGTCTCCCATATTGGTATAGATGACGTATTTCCATTAGGTCTTCAGCACAGTCTCTTTGTCTGTAGCGTCCGTGGTAGCCCAGTGTTCAACGCGCTCGCTTTCCGTTCATAGTACGCGAGTTACCTGATACAGCTTGGCTTCCCGGCTCCAAAACCTATCTCAGGCATTTGGGAAGGCGTTTGCCCAGCAGTGAGCACTTGCATTTTTACACCAGAGTTACCAGCCCAGGCGCCGGCACCGGTTAGATTGTCAATAGCTATTTTAAGTGCTGAATTTACCACCAACACGTGTAAAAGTTATATTTCTATAAAGAGGATGTGTAAAGAGTTTATTACCTGATGGTGAACTCAGTCACTGCATAGGAATCTCCACACTTTTACCCACAAGAAAGATAAAGAGAGAGTCAGTATAATTGTGGGTTGTCAATGTCTGTTCAGCTCTCAGGGGGTAACAGCGCTTCTGTGGTCTTCTACGATTCAGGTTGTCTGCAGGTATCCATGTGCAGTAGTATTCACTTACTATCAGGTGGACTACCTAGTCTTTCACCCCATTTCAATAAAAAGGAGAAGTCCGCCAATCCGCACTGGAGCGCCTCCCTCCCACCTTTGGGGGAAGCCTATGTTCAGCAGTGGACATAGTCCTCCCCTAAAAGAGATATGGATATAGACGAAGTAAGTGATCACCGACGTCCACGAACATCCGCAACACCAGAGGAGCTACAGATGCGCTGTAGCTCCTCTGGTGTTGCGGCCGGCCTTTAAATCAGGAATAGGCTATTTTCTTGAAGGTCCCTAAGTCTTAACTGTTCGGAAATACCGCTGGCGACATCTGATTCCACAAAGTCAAAGTGCATGGCAGAAAACTTCCAGAGAAATGCTACCATCTAAATGGAACTTGGGATCCTGTCGCGATGTACGATGGTAAAACTCAGCGGCTGGGATCATTCCGAACAGTTCCTCAGAATATTCCCCGTGGTAAATTTTGAAAAAAATACAAAGAGAAGCAACATCTCTTCGCAAGGCCAAAGGGTCAATCCGATCAGAGAGAGCTTGGTCGCCGACAATCCGAGGTTGTAGTTTGTAGTTTTTGTTTTTGTTTGCATTCTAATACAATACTGCGGCATAAGAATAATATAATAATGGCTCGGCTATTAAGTATGATACGTCACGTTCCATTTTTTATGATCTAAGTAAGGTAGAGGTAGCAGAGCGGGCAATAAACCATGCTGGCACGTAATTATGTTCAAAGCGCAATTTGCATATTTGTTTTTAAAACTAAACTACCGCCCCTACAGAAACACCCGTAATAAATGTGGTTCGTACTTTATTTTAAAATATCTGCCTTATTTTAGGACTGAATTAACGTCATTCGCCGGTATATCGTGTAGTATATCATAGTATATCGTAGAAGTAGAGGCATCTTGTGCTTCTGCGTTTCGTTCGGTGAGTCACTCTTCCTCCCCATTCGTCTCCTCATCGTCCCTCCCCCCCCCACCTGCAGCTCCTTACCATCAGGTGAACCGCTCGTTTGCCGCCTTTTCCATAAAAAAAGAAAAACTTTAACAAACCTTAACGAATGTAAACAGTTCCGCACGGCTTAGCGGTCGCAGTTCGTTCGTTCTTGCAGACGCATCACATTTCATGCGGTACGCTACATCTCATTCGTGCCAGACTTAAAACGTTGCGTTTTTGTCAAATGAACCACATAGCAACGTTTTTTTACACAGCAAAAATTACATTTGTTCAAAGAATTTTTTTCTCTTTGTAATGATACCAATAGATTATGTTACTCTAGCAGGAAAGCCGAATAATTTTAAGGTTTTTACAATTTAAAATTACATTTGTTCAAAGAATTTTTTTCTCTTTGTAATGATACCAATAGATTATGTTACTCTACAAGGAACGCCGAATAATTTTAAGGTTTTTACAATACTGTTTTTCTCTTTCGTCCATCCTTTAATTCTCCTTTTTTGTGTATGTGTGAGCATAGCTACTTCGAAGCTTCGAAGAAAGCTGTGAAGCTTTTAAGAAGCCTCGTAACTTGATGGAAAATTTCGACGTGGTCATACCCTGCATCGGCCATGGTTTGGTGGAGGGTGTACTACCAAGAAGTAACAAAACTGCTTTTAAGCGTAAATACTTCAGCAACAGTTTATTGAGAGATTACGTTGTAGTTTTTTCGTGATTCACTTTCTAAATATGTACCACGGCACGAACATCTCAAACCTGGCTCGCGGACAATGTTCTGGACTTGTTCAGTGCTAAAGACTGGCCCTCGTCTAGTCAAGATCTGAACTCGTTAGTCTATAAATTGTGTTTTCCTCAAAACTTCACTCCGACTTTCTCAAGAAATAGTTAGAGCAAGCAGTGGCTGCATTTCCCAAGGAGACACGTAAATCAATAGATTTGTGGCCATAGATAAAAGGCCTATATTAAAGCAAAAGGCGGCCATTTTGAATTAAAAAATATGAGAATGTTTACGCTGCTCGGCTAATTCTAAATCTCCTATAATTATTTAATTACCACTTTTTTTAAATATCGCTTGGCTTTACAATTTTAATATTTTAAAGCAATAACCGATAAAACGTCGATTTGATTTTTTTACATGTAACATTCAATTCCCACAGGTAGCCGCGCTTGAAATATGTCAGCGTATTGAATATCCAGCTCCGTAGTGTTTGCTTTCGATTGGCCTAGTTCAAGGCAGATTGATGGCAATTTCAATGAGCTGTTGTAATCCATTCGATCATTAATTTTTGTTTCATAATTAGTACAAATTTTAAACGGAATAAATATACGTACTGTTGTCGTTGGGTACAGGCAAAAGAATTTTCCCCCTTTCTTCCCGTGTTCATATACCCCCTCAGATATATGAGAAGGAGACCTTTACCCAGCAGTGGGCACTTACAGACTGCTACTTTAATACTTTTACGGCCCGCAGTGAAAGAAATAATATACATGATAATTATACGTGAAAAACAAATCCTTTGCAGGAAAACTCCCCAATCAGAAATGCAGAGCTTGCCAAATCTCTTATTCTCGTATCAGCCGCAACGGCTTGGGTAATCATTCCTTTTCGCAATTCCCTCAAAACATGATCGTACACAACGCCCTGCCCGCATCCTCTGCACTTTGTGTTACCGACCGCTATCGGGAACCCGGCTGTTAACTGCTAATTGGAATGGTTAAGGGATAACCGTTGCAGTAAATTCACTTGTAACCGCGCACTGCTGCGGTTTGTTTTAGGTAATTTCTATTTAGAGATCCTCACTGAGGAAACCTTTGTTTTATTATAATTTGAAAAAAACAAATGTACGGAGCAAAGCTGAAGGTAGCCCGTGTTAACTTTGACATCGTCTCACATCTCGGACCCCCTGTGACAACGGGTCCTGTAAAGCACTCGAAACGTCGAGAATATATAAAAAAAAACCAACACGATAATATCCGTAAATGAAAGTTTCATTTCAAAAGTTAGCAGAAATAATGAAGAAAGTAAATTATAAATATCATAGACACAAAGTTTTCATAGTCCAAAATACTTTTCGCTGCTGGAACTATGGGTATATGAAATCATATGTTTAAACAATTAGGTGTAAACTTATTATTTTTTGTTAGAAACTGTTGGATATCGGTAGGGCTCCGGTAACACTCTCGCATACATCCGGGGAACCACTGGCGCCGCCAGCCCAGCTTCAGCCTAGTCAATTTTGTTCGGCATTTGTTTTGTTATGGAAGTAAATAGATTATAATGCACAAGAACAGCTGTCAGAAATTATTGTTCACTCGTATGTTCTATCTCTCGGAGAGGTGATGACTGAGTTGGAGAACGCAGTTTCGCTACGTTGAGACGTGCCAAACTTAAATCTGTAAAATCTGTCTACCCTTGAAGACCAGTAGTATCACAGTCAGTGTCTTAATATGTACAGAACCACAAAAATAAAAAAAATCTGTATCTTCTCTGATGTATACATAACTCCCTCGGCATTATCCGACGTAATTTTGATTGAACGCTTTCCGTTTACTACAAACGATTTTGTTTTATATGCAGAGATTACTTTGTATCGTTACTTTAACTTATGTCGGTACAACAGTAAAAATTACAGCCTATTGCTTGTAATATAGATGAACAAGATACTTAAACATAAATCTAAAAACTAACGTTAGGATATAATAAAAACAAAAGGAAAGTAGCAGCTTGTAAATACCCACAGCTGGTCAAAGCAGTACACCTGCCTCAAATGCTTGAGAAAGTATTGGAATCGCCCCGCTGCTCTTACTATAAATGAATACGTATGGTTTATGGTTTCGTATAATTCCTTACGTACAGGAATGTATATCTTTCTATCCGAATGTCAACCTGACCTTGTTGTAAGACCAACGGAAACTGTGAGCAAATTCTGCGGAGATCAGACCCAAATTAATAGCTGAAGGTAATCCGTTGACTTGTCATCTGGACGTCTAACAGCGCAGACCCCCGTTATCAGACCAGACAACAGTTTTGTACCTGGTAGAGCCAAACGGCGGTTTTTGCTGCTGTTCGAATGGGTAGGGTCGACTGGGTTGGCGTCACGGATTTATAAAGAAATTGGCGATAAACAACAACAGTAGAGAAGCAGCTTATAAGCGTCCACTGCTGAGCAAAGGCCTCCTACTCAAATATCAGAAAGGGTTTTAGAGCTGGGAAAGTTTTATTATTTCTCAGACATGCAGGTTTCCTCACGATGTTTTCCTTCGCCATAAGCACGTGGTAAATACAGCACTTAAAATTGCTATTAATAATTTTAGAGGTGCCGGTGCTGTGGATGGAACCCTGATCTTTTGCGCTCTATGAAACTAAACCGAGCGCCCTGACCACTAGTCTATCACGTACAAACAGTATTAGAACGTATTTAAATATAAAAAAAATGTAATTGCAAAGAAAAACTTTGTTAGCAGCTGCTATAAACGAATTATTTAATTAGCAATGCAAATAATAATCCAATATAAATGTGGACACATTGGCGAATGTGCAAACAAAGTTTTCAAACAACATTATGTACAATTTACGAGTATATATGGACGTGCAACAGTCTACGGCGCGTAATAATTTAAATTTATCGTAAAGGATTTTAATTTTTTTTTATTTAAACTTTACGTCATAAATAAATTTTCAACCGAAGAATGTTTCGTTTTAATTCAATAATGTATTTTGTTGGTCATTATTAATCAACATCTAGGGGGAAAAAAAGTTTATTCCATGGACAATATCCGCCATGAGTTACGACGTGGCAGAGCCGAGCGGCGGCTTAAGCTGCTGCTCGAATGGGCTCGACCGGGGTGGTGCGACGGCCTCGCAGAATACCACCGTGAAGTAGAGGTATCCTGTGCTTCTGCGTTTCGTTCGGTGAGTGAGGTAACCGGAGGACCACTCCCCCTCCCCATCCCTCACCTTCCTTTCCATCTCCCAAATATCCTTAAAGGCCGGTAACGTAACAACGGCGGAAGAAAATAGGAACATAATTGTTTAAACAATTAAAAAAAGACAGGATGAATTAAAAAAAAACGGTGCTGTATTGTGTCCGGTGTTGGCCGAAAAATCTGCCCCCTTTCTGCCCGTAGGTGTCGTTAGAGGCCACTTAGGGAATAGCCTTGAAAATCGCAATGGCTTAAGATAACCCCATAATTAAGTAGATCGATGGTACCAGCATCTAAGGTGCGAGTTGCCTGGTACTGTGATCGTCGAACCGCTCGACGATTATGGCATATTCTTCGTGTGGGAGAGGCCTATGTCCTGTAGTGGACTGTTTACAGGCTGGTAAGAATTATAAAAACGATAACTCGAAGTTAATTCTTTTATGGTTTAATGTTATAAAAAAAAACCGACATTAAGAGTGTGTGAAATATTTGTGCTATTAGTAATGTTTTTTGTATTCAAAACAGTTCTTAAACTAATTAACTCTTAGGTTTTTTAAAAAAAAAATTTTGTAAAATTAAATAACCACTTTTTTTTTTTCATTTCTTTCAACAACCGCATGGGTTCAGGGTGTACTCCTCCGTATCGGATTTAAAGTTTTCTATCGCAATTCATCGACTTAGTAGAGGTAGTGAAGAAAACATACTTTATACAATGTCATACACAGGGTAGGCAGAGATTCTATACGGCCTTTCGCATCTCAATTTCAGTCTCTGGGGGACTCATGATGGGAAGGAGCCTCGACGCTGAGGTCCTGCATATTCTCATGACACCTCTTACGATACTCACGGGAAGAAAGGGTTGGGCAGTTTATAACACTGCTTGACTACATATCATCTCTATATAATAATGCTGTGACATCTGGACGTCTAACACCTCAGTCCTCCCGTGACCACGGCTGCTGTAAAGCATTTAAAACGTCGGGAATATAAACACAACATTAAACGGGATATAATCCGTAAATAATAGTTTCATTTCAATTGTGTAGTGTTTGCGTAAATACAAGAAATCATTATAATAAGATTGGCTTTGGCTTGTATTCAGATTCGAACCCAAGACCGGTGGTCAGATACGCTAACCACAAACTCACCGAGACGTCAAGATTTATTTCAATAAAGATACAAGTATAGAACACCGTAGAAGACAACACAAAATAGATAACACTAAGCTCAATACAAAATAGATAAACCAATATTCTCAGGAAGGAAAAAATAACCAACGCCCTCTAGGGGCTTAAATGATCATCGAGCGACAACAATTTCATGCTCCAGTTGGCTAATTATGTTGTTTATCTCGGACCGTGCCAAAGATGTTTGTTTCTTTTTACGTCGATTCGAAATAACGTGTCGCATTAGCAGAGCTTTTGTATATATATAGTGTGACGACTGATGGCTTAATGGTTAGCATACCTGATTGCTTAGACATGAGACGGGGATTCGAATCAAAAGATAATTTATTGGTTTCCATTTCCAGATCTGGTCATGTCGAGTTGTCGTATGGATCAGGCATGTGTAATTTACATATAAACATTCACGGCGTCGATTTGGCACGGTTGAGCGCAGCCTAACTTTCCTTTGCAATCCACTTTCCGCTTCTAAAATGGAGATAGAACGTGATACGAGATAATCTCCTAACAACCAGCGCTTTTTGTAAATCGCGTTAAGTACATATTTTGTTTTTCTTGCTCTTCTTTTTGAGGATAAATTATTTTACGCTTATTCGTAACAGACAAGAACGGTACTGAATTCGGTTCTCATATTCCAGCTTCCGCTTTGCAACAAGCTTTTTGCGTCAGCGTCATTTCCTAAGTTATTTTCGCTTCAAGAAAAAGATGTCTAATTTTCGTTGTTACTATCGTTTTATCTTTCAGTGCTGTTAGAATTTGTGATTTTTTTATATTTAATATGAAAGTGTAGCGGTGGCACTGACTCACAGACATACGCTGGCTGAATTTTTATATATAAAGATGTAATTATAAGCCTGATGTAGAAAACAATGAGGGGCTTTTGCTGCTGCTCGAATGGGCTGGCTCGACCGGGGTAGTACCACGACCTCGCAGAATACCGACTTGAAGTAAAAGCATCTTATGCTTCTTCGTTACGTTCGGTGAGTGAGGTAACCGAAGGCCCTCTCCCTCTTTTTTTTTACAGGAGGTAATGCATAACGCATATCTACACTCTCGGGGGCAAGGAGAGGTTATGTCGGGCATACACCGACTAAAACCCCACGGTGTTCCACCTTCGCCGCATGTCGGTAGGATTATGGGATCGCTTTCGCGGAGGATGGAGAGAATGGCGAAACGCAATACCAAAACTCTTTTTCCCTCTCGACTCCATCTCGGTTGTGGAGGACCAGGAGAGCGGTGCTAAACTAACACTCCCCCCACAGTCCACCAACACGCATCTGAAATGAGCTCACGAAGCCCACCAGGAGGGGCTACCTCGGGCCAGCCATCCCCACAAAGACAGGCCGGCCATGTGTGTTTCTCTTGGTTCCCATTCTCTGAAATCCATTCGGAGGTGAGGCCCTCTTCCCTAATCCCGACCCCTCACCATCGTCTCTCCCGTCTTCCAAATATCCTTATAGGCCGGTAACGCACCTGCAGCTCCTTTGGTGTTGCAGATGTACATAAGCGACGGTAATATCTTCCCATCAGGTGAGCCGCTTGTTCGTTTCCCCCCTTTTACCATTAAAAAGCAGATAAATTTAAATTATTGACTCTTCTACCTTGTTTCAAAAAGCGTTTTAATCAAAGTTTTTAAAATACTAAATCATTCTTGTCTTTATCAGTACTGCCCTAAATTAAGATGATCCTTTAGTACAGTGCAGTTCTCCGTATTTCACTCCGAAATTAAATCTTATGTTTTCAATAGGTGGTAGATTCCTTTACCGTCTAGGAGACGTCTGGCTAGTCACCACCCTAAGAGTGGTGACAACCATTTCTGCCGCCAACGCAGTATAACAACTATTTTGAGGCATTCCATCTTCGTGCTCATGTGTGAGATCCTATCTGTAACCTTCTTCTGCAGTAGCTACTTACCATCAAGTGGGATGGTAGCATGTTTGTCACCCCAAACCAAAACCCACGAAAGAAGCCTATTTTCAAGAAATAAATCTATTTTTGGCGCAGACTATACGTCTTACGCCAACTGATTATGTTAGTAGTGTTCTTGTAAAGGAAGCAGAAGCTCGAGAAAGTGCACCGGAGCGATTCCAAGTAGAGCCATCGTATGTTCGCTGGCATGCGTTGTATTCTCGAAAAGTTCAAAATGCACCCCGCGATGAAAATATTAGAATATGTGAATAAATATAGTAAGAGGATCACATTTTATTATTATTTAATCTTTATGCACAAATTGGTACATATGGCGGACCTAATGCCTAGAGGCATTCTCTCCCAGTCAACCATTAGGCTAAGCAGAGATATATACGTAATAGAGGCGATACAGCTAAGAGAATAAAACAAGTAAAAGGATATAAATATCAAAATATATACTTACACATATAGGTAGATACCTACATACATACATACATAGATACATAAATAAAATATATACCAAAATACCATATACACATAGATGAAAAATTAATACAATATACAAACAAATATACATGTCAGGACAAAACAACTAAAGCGGCACAATGACAAACAGCAGCACTAGTACAGACTTGCAACATTTCTGTAATGTTTGCGGATGTTATTTTTAAAGGCAAACTTATTAGAACATTTAAACATTTTGAAACTATCATTAAAATTTGCATGAATGCGAATAAATATAGTTTTCAGCAAGCTGACGTGGCAATGGGCCGGCCACATAGCTCGCAGAACTGACAGCCGTTGGGGAAAAAATGTTCTCGAGTGGCAGCCACGTACAGGCAAACGCAGTGTGGGACGACCCCCCACAAGATGAAGTGACGAACTGCGCAGTGTTGCGGGAAGTCGATGGATGCAGGTGGCTCAGGACCGAGCTTCGTGGCAATCTTTGGGGGAGGCCTATGTTCAGCAGTGGACTTGTGATAGGCTGAAATGATGAAATGATGATAGATACTAGGTCCGTACGAGAATCGAAATCACGACCCACAGCGCTGCAGCTAAACGCTCAGCAACTACTCCACCGAGCCGTGTACATTGACTCTCTGCTCGGCACGCTGGCGTAGAGTCCGGCGACTTGACGGCGCAATTCGCCTACAAGACTTCATCAGTTCAATTTAAGTTAACTATTGACATTTTAATTTATCCTTTACCGTGTTATAGCTATAGAGTGTAAACTGAAAGATGTTTTCTATTTATTTTTTTGTTAGAAACTTCTTCGTGGGTTGGTGGTTATTATTTTTCATTGTGTGTGTGCTTTGTTACATTGTTTTTCGCTAATGCTTTTGTGTTGTGTTGTTGAACAAATGTTTTCTATTTTATTCTGCCTGCAAGAAATAACGAATCAACTTTGTCTGATGTTACCACGTTTATTATCTATTGACTCGGTAATTAAGTAAAGAATGCAATGGTCTGTGAAATGCTTAACGCCGTTAAATGTATATTTTTATTCATGACACGATCCAACATAGATTCCACAAAGATAGAACGAGACGTCTGTGTGTTGTGTGTAGACGGGAAAGTTTAATTTTCTCGGAGGTTTGTCTAATTATCATCAGACTCATTTACTTCGACATCTAACGTTATATTGACTTTATTTTACAGCTTAGGTCAATGTCTCACTTACAATATCTCTGCTGTAGATAATCGGATGCTGATGAGTTTTGGGGTTAAATTTATGAATATACTTATATATTACTCGATGACGACCATGGGGGTCTTGGAGTTCGAAAATCCCAGCCTCTGGTATCATCTGTAGTATCTCTGATATTGCATCCGACCTTTCCTCCGATCCTATCTCATAAACATCACATAGGATATGGGATGGTAAAGATGTGTGAGTACTTCTGTGTGCACGAGTACACTTACGGCACAATAATATTATGGCGGATGAAGGCGAGAAGGAAAAGGTCAGCTACTCACCAGGACTTGGGGAGTACATCGCCTCCGCAGGGTGTTATTTGGATCTTGTATATATGTTATGACCCGTAGAAACTTTCATAGTGTGATGATGGATTGTATGCGCAGAAGAGCGCCATCTGGAGAAATTATTTTCCTGAATAAATATCTACCATTGTGAAATAGATGTCGCCACAATATCTTCTGCGTGATTTGACATCAGCCGATAGTATTTGAAGGTTGTCGACGCGCTCGAAATCAGCCAGTAAGACTTCGTCCATCGTCATTTATACAGTGTGAACGTGGCATTAAAATATCGCACCAACTTATTTAATTAAAACTTTAAAAGATGACAACAAAGCTGTTGAAAGTACCCCACCTTGGTTGTGTGTTGTAAGTACGCCCCCTTTCTCATATGCAGCGTGCCGCTCTGTGATGCGCCTTTACGCACTCACGGAATACCCGACCGAAGTGGAGGCAATTTGTGCTACTGCGTTTCGTCGATGAGTGAGGTAAGTGGTGGCCCGCTCCTCCCTCCCCATCTTCCAAGTAACCTTAAAGGCTGGCAACGCTCCCGCAACTTCTCTAGTGTTGCGTAATAATAAAAAAAATACTGTCGTTTCGTTTGTTTATGACGCAAGGCAGCTAATAATTTATACTCTTGCTTCTTTATAAGCCTGTAAAAGTCCACTGCTCGACATGGGCCTTTCCATGGAAGCTCCAAGATAAGAAATATATCGTATTAAGCGTTATAATTATAAATCATATGTTTATTTAGGTCATAGAATATCTTTCCTACACTATAACTTTTATGTTTTGCACCTTAACAATATCTCTCCACGCATCGGGTTGTTGGCGTGACCCCCTTAGTATTGTTTTTCTTACGGTATACAAATAAAGGTTGAATAAATAAATAAGGTAGAACTTGAGTAACCATAACAGTGCAAGCTGAACTGGCAACGGGCCCAAATAGCTTGTAGAACTGACGACCGTTAGGGAAGAGAAGTTCTTCAGTGGCAACCTTGTGCAGGCAAGTGCTGTGTAGGAACCCTTCTTATGATGAAATGACGACCTGATCCGTACAGCTCAGTAGTAGTTATCTTCCCGTGGGTTTCATAAGTTACACGAGAAAAAAAAACATAAAATCTCGAAGCCAGCTCCGAGAGTGAACTCAGCGACAATCATTTCTTGCCTTTCACATTTTATCTCTCACAGAGAGGAAGAAAGGTTCTCGTGTGGCGGTCTTGTACAAGCAGACGCAGTGTCGGACGAACCCCCACAAGATAGAGTGTTTTGCAGAAAATCGATGGATGCTGGTGGCTCATGCCAATATTCTGTAGTGAACTTGTGACAGACTGTAATGATGATGATGAGTAAGGTAGTGCTCTAACCCGGCAACTAAAAAATCTTTACTTTAACACACCGATCTGAAGTTAAATTAACATTATAAAAAGATTTGCTTAGTATGTATTGGATGCTTTGCTTTTTTATACTATTAGTGTGGCAAACGATCTGATAGTCCAACAGATAGTAAGTGGTTAATGTAGCCCATGGACAGATGAAAACAATCAATCAAAGAAGGCTTCAAATGTGCCGTCACGCCTGAGTACTAAGACGTAATGTCTCCAGTCGGTGACACCCAGACGGATCTCCTAGTTAAATAAATACAAATAGCAGTGCCCCGTGGTTTCACGCGCGTTATATTTGGTTTACACATTCCTGCTTCTTACACATGAATAGTACAAGACTTAGGTTTATGTTTACGGCTTGGCTGCTGTGGGTCATAGCGTATATAACATTTATAGCCTATAATATTCCCCAATAAATGAGCTAGTTAACGCAAAAGTATTTTTTCAAATCGGCCATGTAGTTCTCGAGATTTGCGCGTTCATACATACATACTCTTTATAATACGTGTATCGGTACAGATTAATGCTCATTGACTGTCTTAAATCTACTTTCACGTTTAGGTTTGAAAACTCCACTTGAATTTTCGTAAGCAAAAGGAAAAATGGATGCCTTCATCACTATGAAGAAATGCCGTGATTTAAAGCAATCACGTAGCCCTGCACGTTGATAGATCAATGGAAAACCTAAATAGCATTCAACTAAGTTCGATGCTTTTAAGTAATATTCGGATGGTAGAGACCAGTTTGCTGTTTGGAAAAGTTGGAAATGAAATATTTTTTGAAATGAAACTATTATTTACGGATTTTATGGCGTTTACTTATGTTTTGCATTCCCGACGTTCCGATTGCTTTACAGCAGCCGTGATCACGGGGACTGTGGGGTTAGGCGTCCAGATAGTCATAGTTAACTCAGGCTACCTTCTGCTTTTTTTCTTTTTCAAAAGAATACTAGCAATGCTATTTATTAAGTAACATTACTAATATTCCTGTTAACTCTCCTACTAAGCTCACAGCTTGTATCTGGAGTGGTTCACGACGATAGTCGAATGGCGGGCTCGAACTTACGACGTCATGTTTCGTAGTGCGCACCCTAACCCATTTGACTATTGGCGCTTGTATCTATAATTTTTGCTCCGATTGGAATATAAAATCATAATTTGTATTTCTGGAGTATAATAAAAATAACTATTCCGAGATCAATATTAAAGGAAATCGAGCGTTACTTTGCGAAAAATCTATTATTTTTAAGAGATCGATGAATATATAAACAGCGCATGCACAATTTCATGCAGAATTGAGCAATGACATATTTTTCGACATCTTTGAAATGTTTCGAGAACATATAAACTCCGGTACAGGAGCAGAATCTTCACAGGTTCAAAGCCCTTTTATAAATAAAAGGAATCCTATGGGTGGGAACTTAATAGGCTGTTAGTTCACTATTTCATTTTTCATTTAGAATCATATTGGTATCTTTTCCTTAGGCCTGTATCGTGTAATTTCCAAACCAAGACAACAAAAAGTTTTGTGATTTCTGTATTCATATCATCATCATCATCATCATCATCATTTCAGCCTATCACAAGTCCACTGCTGAACATAGGCCTCCCCCAAAGATTGCCACGAAGCTCGGTCCTGAGCCATCTGCATCCATCGACTTCCCGCAACACTGCGCAGTTCGTCACTCCGTCTTGTGGGGGGTCGTCCCACACTGCGTATGCCTGTAGGCGGCTGCCACTCGAGAACCTTTTTACCCCAACGGTTGTCAGTTCTGCGAGCTATATGGCCGGCCCATTGCCACTTCAGCTTGCTGATCTTTACGGCTATGTCGGTTACCTTAGTTCTGCTGCGGATATCATCTTTGCAGACTCTATCACGCAGAGAAACACCGAGCATAGCCCTTTCCATAGATTAGCTTACCGTTTTATTTAATTACTAAAGTTCTTTTTATTCATTTGGCTGTAGTGAAATATTTTATCACTTATAATAAAATTAAACAAATATTTTATAGCTTTTTGTCTGCACTGCATTTGATTGCGACATAAAGCTTCATATTCCTCTTTCTTCGGAAGACGCAGAACGTCGCGTCAACATGGACGTTAAACATTATTTTTTTTATTTTCTTTAGACAAGTGGATTTTAAAACTTCACGATTTACGATTTAATAAAATGTTTGAGATGTCTCTCAAAAATTTCAAATTACATTAATCTTACTAATATACAGATTTTTATGTTTGTAATATTTATTACTATATTAATATGTATGTTTGGATATTTGTCGCCCAATTGAGTAAACACAAAGAAAGCGAGGTTGTGCGTTTTGTTTGGTGAGTATGGTAGAGCCAAGCGGCGGCTTTAGCTGCTGCTCGAATGGGCCGGCTCGACCGGATTGGTACCACGGCCTCGCAGAATACCGGCGTGAAGTAGAGTCATCTTGTGCTTCTGCGTTTCGTTCGGTGAGTGAGGTAACCGGAGGCCCACACCCTCTCCCTATTCCCCTCCTCTTCCCTCCCATCTCCCAAATATCCTTAAAGACCGGCAACCCACCTGCAGCATCTATGGTGTTGCAGATGTATGTGGGCGACGGTAATCACTTATCATCAGGGGAACCGCTTGCTCGTTTGCCATCTCTTCCATAAAAAAAACAAAAAAACTCCGTCTCCTCGATCTGAATGAAAGGGTAAACGTTAAAATTTGCTAACCGAGAGGAAAAACGCCACGTTTTAACAAAGCGGGCACGTAGTCTTGTATTGATGTAGATCAAAGGAGATGCCGAATGCCGTTCAACCAGATTCAATGATTTTATATAATACATTCCGAAGGTAGAGCCGAGTTCGGTTTGCAGGAAATGCACAGATCACGAGTCGGAGAAGAAACATAATGAATTGTTTCCTTCATTTTACATAATTTTTTTTTTATGGAAGAGACGGGAAACGTGTGTGTCCATGGACATTTGCAGACAATCTCAATCGAAGAAGTTCACAGATGCATGTTCAGCAACGTGGTATTGCTTAGTAGTCGTTTGGGTAGGTCAAACGTGAAACTAAATGAGAAACCGGCGCTTTGGGTCGCGCGTTCGATTCCCGCACGGAACTAGTATTTGTATTGACTACAAATAATAGTTCCTGTAGTCTGGGTGTTTGTTCCATGTGCAATTCATGTATGTAAACTGCCTCCGCGACACGGGAGAAATTCCTACAGCGGAAGGTAACGTTTCTTTTAAGAATTTTAATTATTGGCCATAAGGGCTATTTATAATCTCAATTCTAGAAGGGATACATTTGAAGAAATAATTGGACTAACCATGGCTTTACAATATATATGAATATGTAATGTTTATGGGCTAATAAGCATCCGGCCCAGCGGATGGTAAGTGATTACGTCGCGCATTATAATTTTCAAATTATATATTCATAATTCATTTAAATATTTACCAGTAGAAGTACAGGCTGTGGAGTACAGGAATTCCATTATAATGCTCAGAAAATCGTTATCCGAAAATCGTAATCCAAAAACTCAGGATAGCGAAGCGGAGAGGAACGGAATTTCTTCCGCCGGTTTTAGTCTCTCGCAGAGGAACCTCATTACAAAACAGTGGAAGATTTTTAAAAAAACGTACGTAATTCGACGAAGTGAAATCGATGTTTTTTTATGTTGCATAAATGATTTGATTTGATTTGATCAGTGTCTTTAGTATTCAGGGGGCTTAGATTTCGAATCTCGACGATCACCAAGTCGAAACAATCTCTCAGGTTTATCCTACAGCACAGACTTAGTTTTTTGTTTCATTCCTACAAGTTATTATTGCAAAAGTTTTATTTTTGAATTATTTTTTCTATTAAAGTACCTGATGGTAAGTGGTAAGCCCACGAATATCTGCAACATCAGAGGATATCCGGCAGCGCCGGCACCGGTGATCGAAACCAAGGTCACTCGTGTTATAAAATTGAAGTGAGGCTACCGAAGCCCTTTATTAAAGTTTGTTACTAACCTCTGTCTACCTCTCTTTAGGTGAGAGGCGTGAATGCTTATTTATAATAGTGTTTTGATCAAGTTAAAACAAAAATGTAACAGCGTATTTTACTCTGGCATTCTATTATCCTCTTTGAGCTGCAGCGGGTAGATACAACTTTTTTTATAACATGCATTTGGAAAGGATGAGCTCGGTCTTTATTGTCCCATTTCACCTTGGCGCATAAAAACGAAATAAAATATAGTACCTAAAAAGGAAAACAAGGGGAAGGAATGTTTTACTATATTTTATGACAGATTAGAAGAATACTAAAATATCGTCACGTTTTGTGAAACGAAATATACGTCCATGCAAAGGCAAGCAATCGTGGGGGGCTCGTGCTTAGTTTAGACCTCTTTTTTCCATGACCAACGATACCTTCTGACATCCGTTTCAATGCGTGACCTGAGATATAAATTTATATCAATAAATAAAAAAATATATCAACATTATCTCAAATTATGCAAAAAATAGAAATAATATTTTACTACAAAAATATTATTTCTTTAGTAAAATATTATTATGTATTAATATTTATATTAATATATAATAATAATATTTTTGACGGTATCTGAACATTCTTAAGTTCAGGTGCTTTCGTGCTTTCATGCGAATACATAAGCAACACTTAGTATAAGAATACAGATAAAAAATAGTATCTGACAGACAGGCGACTGCTCCATATCGCTTCGACTACTTTTCAACCGACTCCAAAAAGGAGGAGGTTTTCAATGCATCTATATTTTTTTTGTATATCGCATAACATTGTCATGCGACATCTTAGTCGACTGTGAACCGATTTTGATGACTCCTTTTACATTAAAGCGGCTATAGCGCTGCGGAGAGGTCCCATTAAAAAAATAGAGCTCTTTAAAAGTAGAGCGAACCGACGAACGGACGGATTGGCGGCGTACCAGCGTACGCGGTAGCCCGCATACCCATATGTGGCGGTTAAAGATCTATCTATCATCTCAAATGATACTAGACCGAAAATACACACAAATGACGGGCCTCCGCGTCAAAAACATGAGGTCTCTGGTACAGCCATTGCCGATCCGCTTGCCACGCGTGACGACTGTCCTGTCTTAACGTGGTAGAGCCAAGTGACGGCTTTTTAGAGCCAAGCGAATGGGCCGGCTCGACCAGGTTGTTACCACGGCCTCGCAGAGCACCGGCGTGAAGTAGAGGCATCTTATGCTTTTACGTTTCGTTCGGTGAGTGAGGTATCCGGAGACCCACTCCTCCATCCCCATCACCCTCCTCAACCTCCCTTCCATCTCCCAAATACCCTTAAAGGCCGGCAACGTACCTTCAGCACCTCTGGTGTTGCAGATGTACGTGGGCGACGGTAATCACTTACCATCAGGTGAACCGCTGGCTCGTTTGCCGCCTTTCCATTAAAAAAAAATGTCTGAGAAATAATTGAAAAAAACATCTTATTTCGAGGACATGAGAAGTCCGCCAAACCGCACTGGAGCTCCGGTTCCAAAACCCTCACAAATATTTGGGAGGGAGGCCTTTGCGCAGCTGTGAGCATTTACAGGCTGGTACTTTACCGTCTGTGTTACTCATCGTTCTTCGATGAATATGGAGAATCGATAAAATTACAGAATCATATAAATAGCGCGTCTTGAGTTATGTGGAACATATGTCTTCCTACCATCGTCAAGTGATTTTTAAATATCAATCGGCTTAACTTCAAAAGCGTCGAAAAGCTAAATCGTTAGTTATAAGCAAAAATAAACTACCGCAGCTGGTTACAGCTTCCGCATCTCTCAGTTGCATCTGATTCTGTTTACAAAGGAAACCGAATCTCGTAACGAAACATCTTTTGACAACGGTGCTTCAAAATTTTTATTTTTTTACTTATTTACACATAATTTGTTTTCTCTGTTTTTGTGTAAACTATGTTTACGATCAAGTGATTTCATGGTTAGCTTACCGGACTGCTAAGCCATGAGTCCAGGGTTCGAATCTTAGTCGAAGGCCATTGTCATACTAATGGTTTTCGGATCTGATTGTCTCGTGTCTCTGCGACTATACTACATGGCATATTTGTGTGCCCCGGCGTTTTAGAGCCGTGATAACGGTTTTGATAAAATTTTATGGATTTTCATAATACATACATAGCTGTAACTAATTTTGAATTAATAGAAATTCTTTTGTTATGAGTCATATTAGGAGTAATAACCCTATAAGGGTATCGATATTTGTTGTGGTCAAAACTGATTATTACCGTGATCATAAATTTGTGCCTTGCATACGTTAAAATAAAACAATGACGGGATAAGCATCTCGAAAGAACCGAGACCAAAATTGAGCAGACCGATGTTGCGACAGCCAGGTCACTTGCCGAGCACGACTATTATGGTAAATTTTCGTAACGGGAGAGGTCTGTGTGCTGTAGTACTACTGCAGTGGTAGAGAAAAGCTGGTCAGGTAAGGTAAGGTAGGGTAAGACAAGGATACCACACTATAATCTAACCTGCAGATCAGGATGATCTCCTTCCCGATTTCGTCCACGACGAAACCTGTCGAACACTAGCGGCAGTTCATCAACTGGGCAGGAGACATTGTAGTGCTGTAAGTATTCGGCTGTGCAAGGGAGAATATACCATAGATTTCTTCAAACGCCAGCCTCACCTGCAAGTGGTGCACCCGTGCAGACGAACAAAGCACCGGCGAATATCCATTCGAATTTGCCGAACCCAAGTCCCACAGACTGGTGAAGAGGAGCAGCATCACTTGAGCGAGGGTACCGGCTGATGCAACTTCTTCTTCCACCCTTGCCCAGTGTGGTGACCAAGGGCAAACCTTCCGAGGGATGTATTCAGCATTAGCTGGCGCTTTCTTTGCGAGGCCTATGCTCTGCAGTGGACTGGTGCAGGAAGGGCTGAAGGAAGTGAATGTGCAAACACGGGAACTCGATCGTCTTTACCTTTCTGCTCCTATATGCAGAGTATTGCGCAAAAGTGAAGACTGTTTGTGTAGAAGTGTTTTTCAGATCTTTTAGCTCATTTCATATATAAAAAACAAACAAAAAACGGTTTAAAAGCTTTTACACACATGCAGTTTTATATTTAATACGATTGTTAATTGTAAGCTCCAGAAGATTTTTGAGGTATTTGGGATTAAATTATAAATAATCCTAGTCATCGTAATCACCATCGCCATCATCATCAATCTCAAATCATCATCTGGAACAAATCAAACCACAAAAAAAATACATTGAAGAATACTTGTGTACTTCCTTATACATAAAACGCTTAAGCTTCCACAGCATAAGTAAGCAGCCTGAAAGTGTCCCACACCTGGGAAAAGGCCTACCCTCAATATTTGGAGCCGATAAGGGTCCGCTACTCGGCTCCACTGCAGGATGATCTTTTAAATTAATATAATATTTTTTGTTATTTCTCAAACATGCAGGTTTTCTCCCGACGTTTTCCTTCTTCGCCGAGCCCGTGGAAAATTCAGAACTTATAATTGTAATTAATAATTTTGATGTACGCGTCTATTCTAGAGTCTGAGGCATTTTCTCCTCAGACTATTTTGTCCGTGATAACTGATGCAGAATATGATTACCAGATATTTATAGCTGAATGTAATTGATCCATCTCTTAGATCTACCTCCCTCGCCGAACGAAACGCAGAAGCACAAGATGCAAACAGCTCTACTTCACGCCGGTATTCTGCGAGGCCGTGGTACTCCACTGGTAAAGTGGTTCTGCCGGCTTGGCTCTACCGCGTATATTTTTCTATATACAATTTTTATAAGAACATGCAGAGATCTGTCTGTTCTATATGTGATTCACTATGTATCTACATAGCATAATACCAAAATAGTTTTAATACCAGTCAGACTACCGAAAGCTCGGAATTTGAAAAATATGACTATAGTCACTAAAGTTCCTAAATTATAGTTTCATTTCAAATGTGTAGTATTCGCATAAATACTAGAAACCGTTATTCTGGTATTGATTCCTGATATCCTAGTGCATCAAATATTTTCTTTATATATATATACAGAAAGCATATGAAGACTATTTTTAAAGGCAGAAAATAAAGTTATAAAACACGACCGTATGAATCGACTCAAAGAAATGAAATTCAAAGCTTGTTTACATCGTGCTCGTTAGCTTGCTACGGAAAAACTTCCATTGGCTTATACAATCTTAATCCCTGGCCTTACTATGTTATAAAGTTAACCACAGAAATTGAATAGGCACTTTTACACACACACCTAACGTGTTGCGGCACATTTTCGAATTTGTCTGGGTTATACTACGGCAGCCCGTTGAAGGTGCAAACGGCGAACTTTCAGTGCGCATCGTGCTTTCGGGAGGGATGGTCGTTTTGCCCCAGTTTTCACACGAGTTTTCCCGATCGTGTATCTGAACTTTCTCCAAGTGCGAATTTAGTTTTTTTCATGTGATAATCTAAAAGTTGTGCATTAATAAGTTAAAGCCATTGCTTGTAAACTCTGATTAATGGTTACTATGTAAGTTTAAACTTTATTTGTACTGATATGAGTATTACAAACAGATAATTTAAATATAAATATTTCATTAAATTTAAGAAAATTATCATTCCTCAGTTAAAATATTACACAATAGGGATACTTTTTTTTACAAAGTTCTGAACTCACACAAAACTTCTTGGGCACATCATTTATAAATACCGAGAAAGCAAATATTTTAAGAAACGTACATCTTGGTGTATTAAAAAAACCAATAATAAACAAACTCATCCCTCTCCGCGTAGGGGATCGAATTCACCCCTCCTGGTTGCAGATGCAAATAATTTTTTTTTTTTTATTGTATGTTGTATTATTTGTAATGCATGAAATCTGTATAAGCTAACGGAGTTCCTTTCGCCTGTTTCTTCTCCGTCAGAAAAACCTTATTACGAAATTGTAATAGATTTAAAACAAAAATGGCAACTGACTAAAACGAAAACCGTATATCTGACGTCGGATAAAGATTTTTTCTCATATCATTTCTGTTGTTCATTTCATTTCAAACACTAATAATGATTCATGTACTGTGATCTACAAAGGATAATAACCAATAATCTGAATATAAACCTAAGCAATTACGAAGTTTGGAATATTAAAACTGTGCTATATTTAAGTTTAGTTGTAGTATAGTAGTCGAGGTAGCCTAGTGGTTAGGGCGCCGGCTTTAGTTTCATAGAGCGCGAGTGAACAGGATTTGATGCTTGATGCTGGCACCTCTAAAATTGTTTATATCAATTTTAAGCGCCGAATTTACCACGTGCTCTGCGATGAAGGGAAACATCGTGAGGAAACCTGCATAGAAATAATAATAAAAAATATTATTTCGACGGCATGTCAAGCCCGCCAACCCGCACTTGTGAAGCGTGGCGGATTTTTCCCGGCTCCAAAACCCTCTCGGATATTTGAGATGGAGGCCTTGCTATCCTTGCTCTATTTGCCTCAGCAGTGGGCACTTGCAGGATGCTACTTTACTTTACTTTATTTAGCATCACGGAGTGCTCACTTTAGATCGCTACTACTGCATATAAATGTTCAGTCATGTTGATCATCCAATTAAGTCAAGGTCCATTGAAGACTGTTTTTTTTTTGGGAAGGGCCTAACGGAAAAGCGGCTCACCAGATGGCCAGTGATTACCGTAGCCCACGTACATCTGCCACGTACACCCGAAGAGCTGCAGGTGCATTGCCGGCCCTTTAGGATATTTAGGGGATGGGAGGGTGGTTGTTTCTATTTTACGCCCGTATTCTGTGAGATCGTGGTACTACCCTGGTTGAGCCAACCTATCTGAGCAGTAGCAAAAGCCACCGCTTGGCTCTACCACGTACAGTAAACTAAACACTAAGCGCATGGCCGAGACATGGGTTGAAGATTCAAAATCACGAAATATTCCGTAAAATGTTATTCGCCGATGTAATCATAACTCCATACGTTTCAACATGGTTCCGTTTGTTCTGGACGTGGTGACCAATAAACAAAACCACTTACGTCACGGGTCCTTTTCTTTGTTTCGTACGGATATTATACGAAAATATTGGAGGTCAGTGAAAGCTACTTTCTACTTTTTTTATTTTATTTATTGATTTGAACGATATGAGTACAAATCTGCCAGGTGTCGGTGTTTTTTTTGTGTTAAAATTGTGGAGTAGTTTTAAGTTTGCATTATAGTATATTTAAAGGTATGCACTTTATATAAGCTCATAACTCTTTTAACCTAAACTTGATTGTTTATAAGATTTTAATATTATAGTTACATTAAATATTTCTTTGAAATAATAGTTATGTTCTATTGTATCGTCATTATCAGAATGGTGAGCTTTTAAAATCCAATTCTTTTGTTACAGCAATGTTTTTTTTTTGGTTTTCCTTTTTATGTCTATCACCTATAGTGACATAAAATAATAAAGAGAACTTTAAACTGCCGACAGTGTAACAAAAGCTATCACCGCGGTCGAGGTCAGTCAGGACAGCATTATCTCGACAGCGTCTAATTACTAATATATGTTTTAATCTTCTAGTACGTGTTTCACCATCTAAAACAAATGAATGAATTTATTCAAACCGTGGCATTAGAAGTGCAGCATCCGTCCACTGTCCTCTCTCATTCCTCATCTGTAATTAACGCTCTGGATAACAAAAGATTATTATTAAATGGAACTATAAATAGTTGGTACATTACGTACATTTCCTTAGACCAATAATACTCGTTGTCAATTGCTAGGATTTCCATTTCCATTACCCTCCTAATGTTCCCGTGACATAATACTTTCAATCGATTAAAAAAAAAAAAGGTTATGAATTCGTGTGTATTTTTCTTTGTACGACTGTTAATCGATTTTGATGATTTTTTTTTTCAATGAATGTGATATACTTCGAGTGTTTCACCCCTCAGGCTGAAAAATACGAGTTGAAATATTATATTGGACTCCTGTTAACGTAGCAATCAGAATTTGACTATATAAATGTATTGAAGTCGATTGTTTGTATGTATATAAAGGGATTTAACTTTAAAGCCGAATTTTGATTACATGATTGTTTTAATATTGCTTATATTCCCGTAGCGGTATAGGCAATGGTTTAGTTACTATTACAAAGGTAAAGTTTTATATGTTTATAGTTCAATCACACTGATATAGTCGAAATATAGAATATGGTCGAAATTCGGCAGAGCTTATGCCACGGAAAAGGATATAGATTACTTTTTATATCTCAATGAAGAGTTCTATTGACTCTCGTTTTTGACAAAATTTTAGGCAATATGCAATTGTTTCAGCATTTTCGTCTATGGCAACCACGTAAGTGTCTGCCCACTCCTTTCTCCCCGTTGATTTCGAAAGAAACGACTATGGGAAAGGCTTTAAAAGTCTCATGAGGCATGGAATCAAAACCGGTGAAAGTTTATAGAAGCCTCTTTTACAACGCTGAATCGTTTCAAATGGAAATCGGACGAGACTCTGGTGATACAGAACATACCGAACCCAAATACCATACACAGTGATGGGGAGCGGCGTCACTCGTGCGAGTGTGCCGGCCCTGCGCTCACATGAGTGTGGGCAAATCATCCATGTATGGCATGCCTAGGGTAGGGTAACTAGAGTTACCGACATAGACATAAGGATCAACAAGCTGAAGTGCCAATGGGCCGGCAACATAGCCCACAGAACTGACAACCGTTGGGGAAAAAAGGTTCTCGAGTGGCAGCCACGTTCAGCCAACGGTAGTATGGGACGATCCCCCCGCAAGATGGACTGACGACCTGCAGCAGTGTTGCGGGAAGTCGATGGATGCAGGTAGCACAGGAGCTTTGTGGCAATCTTTGGGGGAGGCCTATGTTCAGCAGTGGACTTGTGATAGGCTGAAATGATGATGGCATGCCAGCTTTTCTTAGCGTTTTTATGGAAAGGTCTATGTACACTGGCCGTTGAAGAAGAAATATTTCTTACATGGTGGCGCAGACATCACACATGTGGTTCGAATCCCAGAGAGGTCACCACTAAAATTGTCTATCGCAATTTCCAATGCTCGACAGTAAAGGAAAACATTGTGAGTGAAAGTTGTCTGTCTGTGAAAAAAATATTTTCCGACGACACATGAAGTCCAGTAACCCAAAATGGAATATCGTGGCGTTCTTCTCCGGTTCTGTTTCTTACGAATATTGCCTATACCCAGCAGACGGACTATTTGACTTTCTTACTTGTTTACTTAATATTGTAGTTTATATTTACATTAATGTATTGTGAATATCAATAAATTAAACCAACGAGCATGCATGCGAAGTATGATGAAAGTGGAAGAAGCGAAAGACGTATGTCAGGACCGTAGCAAGTGGTAGAAGATTATCTCTACCTACCCCGTTGGGAACAATACGTGAATATATACATACATATATATATACATTACTAACAAATACATTTTTAAATGAAAATATCTCTTGAAACCCTTTTCCATTAGTTGCAAGACGTTATTAAAAGGTTTAAAATCTAGAGTCTAAATTCGCCAGTCAGCACAATGGTCGTACCAAAGCGCGACCTGACTCGGCTCTAAATCGATATCCTTTAAAGCCAGACGAACAGGTAAAGCCTACTCTAAATTAAACATGTTTAGCGTACACAATTTATGTATCGATTATCTATCATGACTAATAACACATAAAAATTTGGATACTTTTTCTTTTTATTTTGACCCATCATCAGGCCGCATGTGGAGTCGTGGGAGTTTTAGACGCGAAATTAATTAAATGTTTTTTTTATCATCCCAAATAAGAAGATTAAGTCTCTTTAATGAAAAATTTTTTTTTATGGGAAAGGTTGCAGAGCATGCGGCTCACCTGATGGTAAGCGACAGCACTGTCGCCCACGTACATATGTAACACCAGAGGAGCTGCAGGTGCGTTGTCAGCCTTTAAGGATATTTGAGAGATGGGAGAGAGGATGAGGAGGAGGGAGTAGTGAGCCTCCGGTTGTCTCACTAACCGAACGTAACGCAGAAGCACAATATGCTTTCACTTCACCCCGAAATTAGCACAAGAAATAATAAATAATAGTAAATTATTGTAGTTTCACCAAGTGACAACAATCGCATGTACAACAACGTAATAGTAACCTACACATACGTAATTATAATTAGTATCTACATATTTCGCGGACACGTTTTTTTTTAATTTTTTAGGTTAGGTTTTTTCCCGCCAAAAGCTGTAATAACCAAGCGGCGGCTTTAGCTCTGGATCGAATGTGCCGGCTTGACCGGGGTGGTACTGCGACCTTGCAGAATACCGGCGTGAAGTAGAAACATCTTGCGCTTCCGCGTTTCGTTCGGAGAGCGAGGTATCCCATCACCCAAATATCTTAAAAGGCCGGCAACGTACCTGCACGCTCTGGTGTTGCAGATGTCCGTGGGTGACGGTAATCACTTATCAAGTGAGAAGGTAGCTCGTTTGGCCTTTTCCGATAAAAAAAGAAAAAGATATGATAAATTGCGTATGGAGATTATACGCAGATATGGTAGCCCATATAACAAAATGTGCATTTAGGCGGGAGGGGTTGGTAATAACAATAACTCTAAATTTGAATATTTGATAAAGTCAACCTTATTTCTATACGCTCAGTAATCGTACCACGAAACGTGTTTTAAATTGAATCATTATTAAAGCCACATTAAATGTTTTATTCATTTGGGGTATCATCACTTTGCAGATGGTATAATTAGGCAGAATATTTTATTAATAGGTACGTATCCACGAGATATTTTGCAATATACGTGCACTACTATATAAACAAAAGAGCATTAAATTTGAATTCATTCTTTATCTCTTATGGGCAAGCAGTGCTGCAAAACTTTCGACTGTCAACGGATTGTCAGTTAACTACAATCGTTAACAGCTGGAAGGTAAGAACTTAGTATCAGTAACACGGGGACAGTCTGAAGTAAGTTTCAGTTGTGATTCGAACGGAGGACTTCTTGTTGGATGACTCATTAGTGAGATTTTTCCAGAAGCAGTGTGGGTAAGTTAGCCACTGTCTCAACTACTTCTGCTGCTATTTAGCGGCGCAACCGCTGCTGTATTCCGGTTTCACTAATATAGAGAGTGATGGGCTTTAAACCACAATGCTATTTATACTCGATTTATTGTAATTAAATCTTGTACATATACAGAGTGGCACTAAAAAAGCAAAGATTAATACCAGGCATAGACTATATGCACAATTATAACAGACAATCAAACCTATAATCTGATAGAATAAAAATTTGTAATCTAATAGAGAGCCAGTATACTTACATACGCATTGTGACGAATTCCATCTTAGTTCATAGTGGTAACCTTCTTTGATTGAAGTTTTTTGTAAGTGTCCATGTATCACTTACCATCAGATAGACTGTAATTTCCTTTTTTTTATATAGAGGCAAGGCTTTGCCAGCCTTGCCATCTATATGAAAGATATTTACGGGAGGGAGGATGAGAAGGGGAATTAGGGGAGAGGTAAGTAGGTTTCCGGTTACATCGCTCACCGAACATAACCCAGAAGCACAAGATTCCTCTACTTCAAGTCGGTATTCTGCGAGGTCGCGGTACAACCCCGGTCGAGCGGGTCCATTCGTGCAGCATCAAAAGCTGACGCTTGGCTCTCCATAAAAATAAGACCAGTAATGTGACCTTACATGCCGCTTGTATACTTCACCTAACCTAAAATGATTGATAGCGCAATGTTACGCATTCCACGCTGCGTACTTAAATATAAAATTTAATATCAGCATTAAAATGAAAAATGCGCACGATAAAAATGAAAATATCCGAGGACCTTTTTTGCACACCGTACATTTGGACAGATTAACGCGTGGACAAACGTACTTGCGAATGTATGTTAATGCTTCCTATCACCGTCCGGCAGTGTAACCCTATTTGCATTGTATCGAATGCTCAGTGTCGAATGGTATGCGTACCGACTCCGAGCGCGTACCGTGTTCGACTGATAACAACAAATAATCCAGAGCTCTGGTTAACTCATGGAAGACGAGTGACGTAATAATCCCGGTGATGTTAAAATAGTTAACTGCTATTATAAGATGACGAGCTGCTGTCACCGATATTGGACCAGAAAAAGATTGTGAATTTCTATTTGATTTGCATCTCCGGGAGATAGAACGTGACTTGAGATATTTGTACGTGCTAGAGCCAATCTACCCCGCTTTTGCTTCTGTCTGGTTTTAGAAAAAAAAATTTTAGGATTTCCAAATCATTACGAGTACCAGTACTAAGAAAAAGCCGTTGGTCGTGTCACTAACTTATTAAGAAATTAAACTCATCGCGCCACCTACCGGAAAGGGTAGAACAACGTCTGCCAAGGCTGCTAGTTCAGAACAGTTAAGAAAGTAAAGTAACAGCCTGTAAGTGCCTACTGCTAGGCAAAGGCCTCCTTCTTAAATATCTGATAGGGTTATGGAGCCGGCAAGGGCTCGCTCCTCCAGTGCGGGTTGGCGAGCTTCGTTTTTTTTTTATTAACAATTTTAGTGGTTTCGACACCGACGAACAAAGCCAGGTCATTCGGTCTCTATGGAATTAAAGTAAATGCCCTGTCCACTGCTTTCACCGCTTTACTTTTATTTATTATTACTTTAATAATTATAACACTAGCCAGTAGCATAACTATCTCAAATATCTCTCTTTTTAATGTTCCTTTTTTAGTCCACTGCTGAACATAAGTCTTACCCTAATGTATATGATATGTAATAGATGGTACGCATGTCAGTAATCCTTGCTGTTACTGTACCATCTTAAACGCTGATGCTCCTGCTCTGTATATTTCTGGTGTAGTATTTATGTGGGATGATTAATTCGCTATCTATCAGACGCCGTGATATTTTCTAAGGGATTCCGTTGGTCTACTCTGACGATATCCACGGGGAGTTAGAGGTTGAAATATTTTCTTACGCTGTCGCCGTTCATGTGAAAGTGACCCTGCCTACTTATTAAAATTACAATATAAATTCCTATTAGGAAACTTCGACCTATTTACCGCCATCACACATAATATTATTCACCATGATTATTAAATAATATTATGGAGTAGAGGATAAAAGAAAACAGACTTACAGTGATTGCAGTCAGTAATTTTTAAGACACTTCGAGAGCGAGGTATAAGCCGTATGTATGGGTTACGCATTACACACCGTCAATTCTTCTGTCGAAGACCATGAGGTACCCTGCGCTATTAGTACTATACAGAGGCTGTAATAGCCCCCCTTTAGTTTCATAGACCCTGTTGCTGCTACCACTAAAACTGTTAATAGCACTAGTGCTGTAGTAGTTACCATATGCTCGGCGGTGAAGGAAAACGTCGTGAGGAAACCCTGCATGTCTGAGAAATAATAAAAGATATTATTTCGAAGATATGTGAAGCCCGCCCACTCGCACTGGAGCAGCGTGGCGGGCTCTTCCCGGCTCCAAAACCCTATCAAATATTTGTGAAGGCCTTTTCCCAGCTGTGGTCACTTACAGGCTTGCTATTTTACTGTAATAACAAAAATATTACAGCGTGAAATGAAGATTCCCGCTAGAACTCTGTCGCTAATTATTAAACATGACGATAACTAGGGCATGCCCTACAGTTTCTGCAGTTTAAGACAGTGGATCGATCAAATCGCTTGCTGTCTGATACGCTCGTGGAAGCGGCAGTAACGTACTCTATGTAGATGTAATAATTTTTAAGAATGAAGAGATCACTACAACGAGCAAAATTACAAAGTGTATCCTTAGACTTTTGAAGAAAGTCTCGCAAATTGTGGGAAGAGTTCATACTGTGGTGGGAGGAGTCCTACCAAGGAGTCACGAAGCATAATTTTGTGAAAAAGTAGTAAAGAAATACTTCCGACAAAGTTTTTTTTTTTAAAGAAGAAGGGGGCAAACGAGCATGCGGCTCACCTGATGGTAAGTGACGCCCACGAACATCCACAACACCAGAGGAGCTACAGATGCGCTGCCGGCATTTAAAAAGTTCCGCCAAAGCTTTATTAAGAGACTCTCTTAGATCCTCTCAGTGACGCACTTCGTTGGACAGTTTTCTGGTGACACCATATGTGGTATGAGCCAGTGACACTTACCGTTAGATAAATTTAATATATAAAAAAACATACAGCGCGTCAATAGTTTTTACGTCGCTGGTTCGAGCCCGCCATTCGACCATTGTCGTGAACCACTCCTGATACAAGCTTTTAAGCTTAATTGGAGCGATTAACAGGAATATATGGAACAGATATATAACAATAATAATGTATATTTGTAATTACATTCCGAAATGAAAAAAAACTTTAATAAATCGTAATTGCAGATTTCTTAATAACAAGAGATAAAAGTTGTGAAATTGGAAACGAATAAAAAAATGTTGATATATAATATGGATTGGGGAAGGAAATTATTTATATATTTTTTCGCGTATGTTCTAAAAGGTAATGTTTATTTTTTAATTTTGCGCAATAAAATAATAACCTTTAATTGCAGGTACTCAGTAAATCGAGGTTCCAAGTCATAAATCGAGTGTTCAAGAAAATGAAGGTTCGCGTAATGACAGTAAATCAGTGAACTTTAAGATGGCGGATGTAACGGGTGGTAAAATTGCGTGGAGTGTGCTGTTGCTGGCAATTGTTTTGGACAATGGTTTTTGCCATCTCGAAGAGAATGAAGACATGGGTGAGTTTTTGTATATTTATAATTATATTCCAGTTTATGTGTACAATATTTCCCATTGAATTAGGGCGGGAAATTTAATTAGAGAAATGGAACATAACATCACATTGTTATGTTCGCCTGGTCCAACCATTAAAACAGCGTCTTAAGTACATAAATAATAAAAAAAAATATTATGCTACTTCACACAAGATGGCGTATTTATTAAAGTACCTAATGTGTTTATATTACGTTTAAACAAAATTGGGTCCTACAATTATGGAAATCGTTTAGCTTAATTTTGAACATTCTTATTATAACCAAAAAATTGTTCTATATACTTTTCCTAAAGATCTGTGAACTAAAGTAGCAATAGGCCAGCCATAAATCTCACAGGTTTCACGCGTACCATGGAATTCAAAGAAAGCTTACAGGTAATAATACCTTACACTAACAGTCTCGCAGGAGCACTTTGCTTAATTATAGTGGAGGACTTAGACCTCTGTCAGGAGTATTTCCCATAATCGCAACGCACGGCTTACGGACTGGTGATTGCAGCACCATACACCTTGGACGCTGTAGCTCCACGTCGGGCTACTTTATTTTGGTCTGGTATTTTACGAGACGGTTATCCTGCTATCTTTCGGTAGCGGTTGTGATTTTCAAGGGATGAAATGGGGTGGCAGATTCCTAAGTCGATGCCACACGACCATAGGTGACAAAAATAACAAAACTATATATATTATTACGTTCCAAAATACATTTTTTTTTACACCAAATAATGTAAGGCTTTAATAAATGGTAATTAAGCATTCCTCAATAGCACAAAGTAAAAGTTGAGAAATTGGAAACAAATAAAAAATGTCGATACAAAATACGGATTTGGAGGAGGAAAATATTTATCAATTTTTTCTAATGATTTCGGATTCATGAGAGGCGAGAAAACTTTTATTGGTTCCAGCTAATAGTGAACGGAGCGGGTCTGAGCCGGCGTAAATAAAAAATATGGCCAACACCTGATAATAAATAAAGGATAGGGTTGCACCACTTTATCGATTCATATATCAATATCGACAAAAGGTTATTTAAATTTTTTTTTTATTTTACATCACTTGACAATGCTACAAATACACGTCGTCGCCTTTTCACTTATTTATTTATTTATACTTTATTGTCTACACCAAAAGGATTACAAGAGGCGGACTTAATGCCTTTTGGCATTCTCTAACAGTCAACCCAGGGCGTAAAGAAATGTGGTGATAGGTGCATCAAGTTTAAAATAATGTAAATATGAAAGGCTAATTGAGAAATATACTACATAATTAAAACATATATATATGTATAAGCATATACACATATATATACAAATACATACTATAATATATACAGAAATAACAACACAGATATATACATACATACAAACACATTAATACATACATATATAATAGATCAGAATAAATACTAACAAGTATCAGATGGTTTTAAAAAGTGTTCGCGTACCAATCTTTTGAAAGAACTTATGAACCGTAGTCAATTTTTTTTAATTATGAATTGGGTTGACAAATTAACTGAACAGTCTATATGATGGGAGGTGGCTGCTGCAGCTTATGGGCACCTGCGAACAACTTGTCTCGAAGAAGTTTACAGATGCATTGTCTTCTCTGAGGATGCCTCACAGCCTCACCTTCAAACAGCAACTCAACTGTGGTTTTGCTTTGGATTAAAGGCATAAATAAGTAAGAGGGTGGTTCATACCCAGACAACTCCTAGGCAGAGAAGAAGTTCAACGATCTTAGAATGATTTCCGGGTGTAAGTTGGCATAATTTACAGTAATTGCCACGATTTGGTGATTACAGAACCGGACATCTGGAACCGTAAACACCGCACCCGTCACAGGTGTGCGTATTTTCGGTTAACATTCGGTTAATCAAGCTCTACCCTGACATACTACTTCTGTCCGTACGCGATATGTATTTGTATAAAGTAGAAATAATTGTTCCGAGTTTAAGAGTTTGTTCATGAGCGAAATTTAATTTGTAAAACTCTTCTACGGCCCTGCAGAAATTATTTACGGCGAGGTTCACGTTCCAAATAAATAAATAGTTAATAAATTATGCGAAAGTCTTTATCTATCAAAAAGTGGACACCTACGCAGCTTCTTTTGGTAGTTACTTCTCCGTCAACATCATCATCATCATTTCAGCCTACTACAAGTCCACTGCGAACATAGGCCTCCCCCAAAGATTGCCATGAAGCTCGGTCCTGAGCCACCTGCATCCATCGACTTCCCGCAACATTGCGCAGGTCAGCACTCCATCTTGTGGGGGGTAGTCCCACACTGCGTTTGCCTGTGTCTGCCAGAACGAGAACCTTTCTTCCCCAACGGTTGTCGGTTCTGCGAGCTATGTGGCCGGCCCGTTGCCTCTTCAGCTTGCTGATCCTTGCGATTATGTCGGTTACTCTAGTTCTGCTGCGGATATCATCATTGCAGACTCTATCGCGCAGCGAAACTCCGACTCTTAAATCCCTTGTGATAATTGTCATAATGGTACACGTAGCAGGTGAATTTTCATTGGAAACGTTGTGTACTAATGTGAGCTATCAAAGATTCTACCGTCAATCATTATGGTCATTTTTGTTAACAATAATAATAATAATCTTTATTGTCATAAGAATATGGACTACAAAGTATGAATTCCCTGACATCCATGCTAGGTTAAGAATCTGTATTACAGAGGTCAGTGGTCTTCTCCCAAGTTAATTAACAATAATAATTTCTTAAAACAACAGCTAAAATAGTCGAGATGTTAGTACAAAATTACAAGAAAAAATAAAAAAGTAATTAAAAAGTAACTTAACGGATGCTTTGAACATATATATGTATATATATATATAAGAACTGAGATCGTCTGTGTATGCGTGTATGTGTGTGAGTGTTTGTGTGTGTGTGTGTGTGTGTAATGAACGAATAACTACTTTGTGACTCACAAGTTTTACTTATAGAAATTTAATTTAATTTATTCCCTTGTATGGGTTTACGAAAGTCACTGATGAAATGCGGGAAAAATTCTTATATGTGACGAAAATAAACACATTAACACACTACGAATAGACGACAAATAATCTAATATCGATAATCGTCTCTTGGTTTAACACATTTCTAGTTTCATCGATATGAGTTACGATTGCATCCCTAATAAAGAGCGGTTTTACTAGCTGAATTATATTTGGAAGCACGATTACAACGGCAGTAAAAGTTGTAGAGTTTTTATCGTCTAGGGTAAATTGGAAAAGCAGATGTTTGGTAAGTATTCATTTACTAGTGTTACTTGTTTATAGCCTTGGCCAAACCACCATTCGAAGTGATTAAGATAGAACGGAATGCTTTTATTGCTCCGTTAATATATGTAATTATAGTTAATACACATCGTTTCTGTAATTAAAAAATACACTTCTAAAGGAGCTCTTTGTTAAGTGTGAACTTTATTAGCAGTTTTTCTTACATGATGTTTGGTTATTCAACCTTCTATGATTTTCAAGTAGCTGGCGTGGTCTAGTACGATAAAATTCTTTTTATTTTAATCCCAAAGATTCTTCCACGGCTGTACTCCCGCCTATGGTTCTTTTAAGACAAACGGTGGGCAAGCTAACAACCTTGAATTCTATGCTTGGGTGTGATGTCCAGCCCTTCGCCATTACAAAATATAGACAAAATATAGAGATATAACAGAATAAAAAACAAAATTATATTACAAATAACAACTGAACTCACTGAAGCCACTACAGAACTCTGAAATACTTAAGTATACTCTATTACTTTTTATTAGCTATATGTAATTAGATTTTTATTTAGAATTGTCGTATTTATTTTTCACGGCAGCTTAATTTTTGTTTTTGCAATAATCTTCTGTCTCCACTCACTTGTTTTGCGTTTTATGTTCACTAAATTTCAAATGCAAATAATCGGACGTGACTTATGGGTAAATTTTTTTAACATTTCATGAAGATAATTTTTGGAAAAAATTCTTTAATATACACGTAGTTAAAGAGCCGTGGTAGCCTAATGGTTAGGTAGGGCTCGCTTTATGTACGTGGTACGTGAATGAACTGAGTTTGATTCGCGGTGCAGGTACGACTTAAATTGCCGAAGGGAGGAAAACATCGCGAGAAAAACATGCATGTTAGGAATAATAAAAATATATTTCGTGGTTATGTTAAGTCCGTCGACCCGCACTGTAGCAATGTTGCATTTCATTCAATTCTATTCCTTCATCGAATGAAATTAAATTAAATTAACGAATATAAATTCTTTATTTGACGTTACATAATGTAACGTTTCTGAATTGTGTTGTACAATCTGCTATTATTAAGAGGAGGCTTTCGACCAACAGTTAGAACATTTACAACGCTAGTTTAATTCAATGCGTTAAATATATTATACGTTAATACAATAACTGCCTTCTGGAACCTATTCTGATAAAACAATCAAGCTATTTTCGTTGCCACTTTTATAACCCGTCTAATGGGAGAAATGTAGAGTTAATTCTCTAACATCCGTCCGACAAGAATACACTTAACATGATTTGTTTTTCTGTCCTTTTACTATAGTGGTTTTCAATTGGCAAATTGACAATTGCTGATGCTGTTTGATGGTATAGATGCGAAAAGAACTTTGTCTGTCTATTACGTTTTCATGGTTAAACAGCTGAAACAAATTTGATGAAATTTTGTTTCGATAGTTGAATCGGAGGAAGGACATTGGGTCCTTACATGTGAAATTGGCGTTTTGTCGTACTGGCCACTTTGATTTCAAATAATCTGGCGTATGGTTAGGAATTCCAAAATCAAATGTATTTATGCGAAAATACTATGCAAAAATTCAAAAGTCACGTCATTTATTGCTAGAATACAAGCAATAAAATGATCAAACGCCATTGAGTAATTCAATTATGTATGTATGTATGTATATATTCACGCCTTGTTCCCAACGGGGTAGGCAGAGACAATCTTCTTCCACTTGCTACTTTCCTGACATACGTCTTTCGCTTCTTCCACTTTCATCAATCTTCGCATGCATGCTCGTTGGTTTAGAGTACTCTTGACCTGGTCTATTTTCAGAACATTTCCGATTTGATAAAACTCAACCATAAATTCAATTAGTATACTAATTGAATGAGCAAATAAAATATGAAGTAAATTCTGAGACCTTGACCTTGACGTAAACTTAGGAATTATCCTTTTTATTCTATAATGTTTATTATAAATTTTTGTTGTTATTTCTGTTATTATTATAACATTAAGTTCTATACCCGAGAAAACCGCTGATAAATTTTACACGCGTTCATCGGATCTTCTCGACGGGATTAACTGTAGTCTTGGCTTAGATTAGCGACCGTAGTAGGTACCTATTGGGGACCCATAGAGAGGGTTTGCCTTAAACGCCACGATCGCCAAACCTATTGGCGTTCGCAGAACAAAACACCGAATTGCACTGTAATAGCAGGTCATAAGGTTTATCGTTTATTTGTTGTCGGTCGCTGCACATAATTTGTGTCGTAAGCACGAATCCACGTAATCGTATAGAAAGCCAGAGGGGAATGTTCCCTCACAGTGATAGCAGAATAATTCGACTAAATCTCACTTATTGTGTTACCGGCACTCGATAATTCCCGAAGGCTCTCAAAAATTCATACAATGCTCTCCGATGCTCGCAGTCGGAATATAAATTTTTTTTCTAAAGCTTTTTTTTTTCCCCGGGGAACATCTCTTGTACTCGATCGGTATCAGTGCGTGCTGGCTGGCCGGGCGATATAAAAGCTGGATTTAATGCAGTATAATAAAAAAATACTTCTTAATAATTCTTAGACTCGATCGTGAAATGTTGAAGTATTATTACTTAGTCAATATTGTGAAATATTCTTGCTTTGGAACCGTCTGGGTCGGTATCACCCTCCCTCCTATTTCATCGACTGGAAATTTTAATAGCCACCGTCGGGTGGCGGGCAGATGGAAAAAAGTTTGGAAAAAACAAAACTGCACGTCTCATGACGCTCGTTTAACTTTTAAGAAAAAAAAACCGTAATGAGGTTCAAATATTTCGAGTCATATTCTTATTCATAATAGAATAAAATAAGTACAAGTAATGGTAAACTTTTGATGTGAAATTGAAAACCAGTAGATAAAATTCTGAACACAATCAACAAAACCCGGTCTTGATACGTCAATTTTGTCGGGAGTTATCGGGACCACATCTCTAAAAAAATCCAACAGTCAATTTTTTTTTTCATAGTAGCAATATTAGATGATTGTGATAGAGGCATTTGCTGACCACCGAATCGCTTGACCTTGACATGTCGGGTTATAAAGCACTATCTCACGCCGCTTCCCCATGAGACCTTCGATTAGAAGACAGCTGAAGGGCAACGGTATCTACGGCATTAAGTGTATAGTACTTCGATCTCCAATCCGCTTGCCAAGCGTCGAGATTACAAAATATCTTATGAGAGGTCAATGCCTTTGGATTTGAGAATTTCTCTCCTATTAATAAGCAATTAAGAGGCGATGATAGCCGAGTGGTTACAGGATTTGCCTCCGGAGGAACCAAGGGTTCGAAGGCAAATCCATCCAGAAACTCATTAGTACAAGCATAGGGGATGTTTGTACTAATGAGTTTCTTCGAAACTTATGTAAGATTTATATATTTGGCCTGAACATTAAGATGGGAACTCCTCACCACTGGCACCTTGTTCCAAATAAGCTTAGGTGAAAAGTTGGTTGAAATTACTAACATTCGATCGGCGGCGACGATCTCACCACCTGCCACGTGAGTCCCTAATAAGTTCTCGTGAACAGTGGTTTGAAACGACTATAACCAATGTACTATATATGCATAAAAGTGCCAGCCTATAAGTGCCCACTGCTGAGCAAAGACCTTCTTCTCAAATATCTGAGAGGTTTTTGGAGCCGGAAAGGGCCCGCCACGCTGCTCCAGTACGGGTTGGCGGGTTTCGTATATCCTCGAAACATTTTTTTTATTTTTCAGACATGCTGGTTTCCTCACGATGTTTTCATTCACCGCTGAGCACGTGGTAAATACAGCACTAAAAATTGCCATTAACAATTTTAATGGTGCCGGCACAAGGGATGGAGCTCAGGTCACTCGCGCTCTATGAAACTTTATTGTGTGTCCTGACCACAAGTTTGCCACGGCTCCTTTATACTTACTATATATGCATACATTTTTGTATTTTTCATGACCTGGACATCCTAAGCACTGGATATATGGCCGTGAGAGCTTATCGATACTAGGTTGTTGTTCATGTTTTGTCCACAACATGGATAAAAACGTGGGTTCGAGCATGCGGTTCACCTGATTGAAAATAATTACCGTCGCCCACGAACATCCGCAACACCAGAGGTGCTGCAGGTGCGTTGCCGGCCTTTAAGGGTATTTGGGAGATGGGAAGGAGGATGAGGAGGGGGATGGGAAGGGAGTGCGGGCCTCCGGTTACCTCACTCACCGAACGAAACGCAGAAGCACAAGAGCCGCAACCGGCCCATTCGAGCAGCGGCAAAAGCCACCGCTCTACTCTACCACGTTTATGAATTTTTAAATAATTTACATACAAAATAGCCCTAGTAGCCCAGTGGTCAGGGCGATCGCTCTTGTTTCATAGACCGCGAGAGACCTGTGTACGAGCCCCGGTGTTGGAACCACTAAAATTGTTAATAGCAATTTTAAGTGCTATATTTACCACGTGCTGGGCGGTGAAAGAAAACATCGTGAGGAAATCTGCATTTCTGCGAAATAACAAATAATTTTCGAGGATGTGTGGAGTCCGCTAATCTGCACTAGAGGAGCGTAGCGGGACCTTCCCGGCACCAAAACCCTCTAAAATATTTGAGAAGGATGTCATTGCCCAGTTGTGGGATATTACAAGCTGCTACTTTACTTCACATACAAAAGTGAATATGAAAAATAATCTATGCTCTCACACTACGTAAATTAATTGTACTAAGATTTAGCAAAACCTGATGGTCAATTAATCGAACATCTCCACACCTGCTGTCCTATGCCCACTACCTGAAATAGGTTCAGTTGTGGACTATTAACAGGCTTTTTTTATTGTTAATTACTTCTTTCAATTCCTCCTTTTAGTTAAAATTTTGCTCATGAAACAAATCTATCCCAACACTTAAGTGAAAAGGATATGACTAAGGGTTCATTCAAGGTTTCGCGGACGAGGAGGAATGCCTCTCATTAAATCTCCCTACGTCACGGTTACGAACACACTTAATGCAGATTTATCTAAGTGTCCTGCCGTTTATTTCGAAATTTATACGATCAACATTTGCTTTTTTTTTTTAAATAAATTACCCGGCTTCTTGTTACCTACTCTCCCTTTTTCCCACATTTTATATTTACTACAAATCTAAAATGCAAATGTTAGGGACTTGATTTGTGGAGACGTTGTACTTTTTTTTAAATAAAAATTACGGACCGATAGCCCAGTTGGTAGTGATCCAAGCCTTCGAAGCTGTGGGTTTCAGGTTCGAATCCCGCTGGGAGCAAACATATATATGATGAATTTCAATGTTTGTTACCGGGTCATGTATGTTTATGTGATTATTTATCTATCCAAGGTATATGTACTTCTGTATTATCACCGTTGCCAAGATACAGGGAATATTAATTTGAGTCTGGATGACGTGACGTGTGTGATTATTAAATATATTTTTTTATTTTTCTTTTATTTAAAAGAAATTCCATTTTTAGTTACTGTAGAGGATATTGAACTAAAAATAGGACCTTGAAATCCTGCGCAGTTTTAGACTTAGCCGTGTAGTAGTGAATTGTGTATCTATCACCCCCCTTTTTTTCAGTATATGTGAAATATCTCAGCGGCTCACCTCATAGTAAGTGATTACCGTCGCCCACATACATCTGCAATACTAGAGATGCTGCAGGTGTGTTGCCGGCCTTTAAAATATTTGGAGGATGAGAGAGATGATGGGGAGATGTATTAGGGAAGGGGGTGTGGGCTTCCGGTTAACTCACTCAACGATAAAAACGTAGAAGCACAAGATGCCTCTACTTTACGCCGGTAATCTGCGAAGCCGCGGTACTGCCCCGGTCGAGCCGGCTTTCGAGCTGCAGCAAAAGCGGCCGCTTGGCTTTATCGCGTACAAAAATTTCTATTCTTCATCTTTATTACCTTTTATTAGACCTCTAGTTTAACTTCATCAGAGACACTTCTTTCTTAGTGTTACTTTTCCACCTTACCTTTTGTTCAAAAGCAATTGGAAAGCCGTCTAAGCTCTTTTTCTTACTAACCTACGACGTCGAGTTTTGCTGTTTGCACGCTAACTAACCTAAAGAGCGCTCTGAAGCCTAATTTGACTTGTAGTTCAACTTCATTAAAGACACTTCCTGCTTCGTCTTGTTTCTTCACCTTGTCTTGTATTACGTTCTTAATAAAAACGTTCGTGGAGTACGAGATGACCAATCTTGTCTCACTTTTCAACAACTCAATAAGTTATACGTATTTTTATTTGAAAGTAACTTTATCCCGGTGGTTTATCTGTTAGAGACAAAAATAACCAGATTCAAATTATTTATTTATTTATTTATTTATTCTTTATTGCCTTAAGCTTAAGGTTACAATGGGCGGACTTAATGCCAAGTGGCATTCTCTACCAGTCAACCCTTGTTATGGTGAAAGGTAGTTGGCAGGTATAAAACAAAGTTATAAAATTATAGTTGTAATAAGTTTATTAAGTGAACAAAGCTTCTTTTTTTAAAAGGGTTAACATTTGCTTATAATTGACTTCGTAGAGCAAACAAACTCATAGACAAGGAGTGAATTAATAAATACAAATAGCGCGTAAAATAAAAAAAATATATTTAAACAAATCCTTCGACTTAGTGGACCTTGACAAGGGCTTTAGCGAGCTTTGGGTACGTTTGTACAGAGGTCTAAATAATTTGTGGTAAATAATGTGCGGCAAGGTAATCTTTAGAGTGGCTCAAACCCAATTAATGATTCATGAAAAGGCACGTCAATTTTTTTTTAAAGAAAATGGTAAACTCATTTTCTTTATGGTGTAGCATTGCATTACTAAAATATCCTTGGTGTTCAAATGTCTCAGGCCGCTTAGCCTTGTAATTTGTTGCATGGTAACCCTTTATGAAAACGATCCTGTCTTACTTCATTATATAACTGATTCCTGCGCCATATTTAATTTCAGTCCATTTAGTTCTTTGATTTGGATTGAGCAATATAAAAACATACAAATAATTATCATACATCGTTGGTGTCAATTATTAATAACATATGTCAAATCAATACAATAGCAGAATAATTAGAATTTAAATGTAATTTTTTTTTTAAATATGTTCTCCCGACCTTTGTGGCAAAATTTTATGATATGTTACCCCTTAATTTCTACCTAATTAATAAATATATTCCATTTATTGTGAAACAATAGTTCAATATCTCATTATAATTGAAACTCCCTGTGTATGTAGATGCCATAAGGCGAAACCGATCGATTCATAATAATTAATAAATAAAATGTATCCTGTAACTAGTACAAGAGGTTATAATAACTGCCAGCAAACATACAAAATTTACTTATATACAATATTAGTAAGAAATATTTGTTATATCATTTGAATACCAAGGCGCATTTAGTGCTTCTATATGGTAACGTAAAAGTAATCTGCTAAGTCTATCTTTCTGATAGGCACCGCCCTTAACCCTTGAAATTCTCATGGAGATCTCCGGAAACAAGCCCAAAAACGAGTCTCGCCTTCCGTCGCAAAATTATTTGCCGAAATCAAGCAACACTACGATATGTAGCTACAGAAATTTGTTATCTCTGCTCACCTACGATGGTGACAGTCTTAAGTGATTATGTGTGATGTTTTAAATGAAAAAAAAAGAAAACCTTTATTTTTTTTTACACACACTGTTAAAGTTTGAAACAATCAAATTGCATATTATAACATTTTGCATGCAGCAGGTGTGCCACAGAATTGACTGGGGTCTTTATACATTCAATGCATGAGGAATATTGCATGTCGGAAACAGAATAACGTTACGTTGCTCCGGCGCTATTGACGGTGATTTATCTAAAAGAAAATCGGTTGGAATCAGTTTTCTGAATTTGAAATATCTTCGAACATAATTTGAATTTTGTCGCCTTTGCGTAAGAAGAGCACTGGGAGAACAATAAGATCCAATTAAAATAAATTTCATAATTTAAAGATCTAACATCTTTAAAATATTAACAAAATAATTTTGCACAAAATCCCCATGCAAAAACAATAACATGGTATATACTACCTAGTTAGAAAAGAAGAAGAGCACCATCCTTCCTCCCACAAATAAATGAGCTATTTCAAGTTCCATGGTACCCTTATAAATAATGGTAATTTTTTGAATTTATACTTCTTTTGGCGCGTTCGGGAAATTTTATGAGAGTGTATTTATCGATGCGCACGCACATCGACACCTAAAAGCGACACTATGAAGTTGGTTGGTAATTGTCTCTCAAGTTTTCGTGAGAACTGATAACTATATTCAAGGTAGTTATTAAAGTATATCTCAATCTACAACACGTGTTTTATTTCAGTGGAGTTAAAAAAAATGTTTTTAATTATATATGGTGGTAATTATAATTTATTATGAGTGTTCGTGATAAAAATGTTTTTTTTTACATTATAAACTATTTTGAGCGGGTATATACATTTGAGGTTATCTGTCTGTATGTATTCTTTTTATTTGTTTACATTATTTATTGTTTAATTATACCGATATCAATTGCATTCAACTTCTTTTTTTTCACAATCACACGGAATAAAATTTTTGGTTATTTTAGTTTTGTTACAGTCTTATGTTCAACAGTGGACTTAAAAAGTACGATGATGAAACGGTTTTTTATTTATAGACATGAGGTGGTACGTAATAAGACGACTCAATTTCATCGCGTAATACTAGAAAATTGTAATTGGATCGGGGCTGTCAAACGAACGTGCTGTCCACCTGATCGTAATGAGTTACTGAAACCCATGGGCACCTGTAAACAATTTCGGGCGGAGGAGGTTACAGGTCACCGAGAACAAAGAATCAAAATAGGAACTCAGCCGTGGTTGCACAGCTGATTAGAGGCAAAATAGTTAAAAGGGTACCTAGCCTGATGACTCTTGTCCTATTGTCCGTCACGAATATGGCTGATCTAAATAATGACCTAAATAGGACATGGATATGTAATTTGGGATCCTAAAGCTTTTAAGCAGCAGTAAGATTTTAAAGCGGCTCATGTTGATAGACAAATCTATGCTATGCATGCCAGCTCGAGAAAACGAATATCCTACAGGAACTTATATAGGCCGATAAAGAGGAGGGCAAGGCCCAACTTGTTAAGAATAAATTAAAAACAGTCTACTCGTATTTATAATGCGAAAATGTGTTACACGATACCCTCGTCAGTAAATGAAACAAAGAAGAAATGAATTGCATAATTAAACAAAGCTTTAGGCAAAAACAATATAAAAATATATTAACACGAATTCGTTGAGTGCATACTGAGTAGGTCTTAGTTAGAATTTTTGGGGATCTTGGTAATCTTTGGAGTTGAGGGAAGGTACAGTTTGTTGCTGTTAATATTTTAACTTTTATGTAGGTAGCATTAGTGTAAATGTTGAATACACTTACCTACCTTTGCGGGTGAGCTTGTCGTTTGGAGAAAAGGAAGACGGTGAGTGATCACCGATTCCCTCATCATCATCGTGTATTGAGTTTGCTACGACCTTTATCGAATACCCTTTGGTTATTCTGAGTAAAAGGTACTCGAGACACTTTAGAACTTGATCACGTTGTTGACGCAAAACAAGTTACCGGATTTATCCGATCCTCACCCTGTCTTCGGACTTTAGACAACCATAAAATACTCTAATGTAACTTGTTTACATCTTCTTCCAGTTCCAGGATTTCCTCGACGGCCCTCAATGTGCGTGCGTTATATGTCGCCAGGTACAGTAGTTTGAGATGTAGTACCAAAATCCAAAACCAAATCCAACCAGACGGAAGCCCACGGCGGGGGGGACCAGACGGCCGAGGGTTAGGGGGAAAGAGAAATACTCGTCTGGTTGGGTGATAAATATAAATATGTATATATACATAAAATATATAAGTTATCTTTAAATATATTATAATTAAAATACTATAAGTAAAATAAAATAAGTAAATAAATCATAACCCCACCAGACGGAAACCCTCGGCAGTGGAGACTAGACGGCTTAGGGGTTTGGGGAAAAGGGAACGAATCCGGTGGACGATGCAAGGGGTATCAAGAAGCCCAGCCTTTGGCATTTGAGCTCGGAGCGGTCCGTCGCGAAGTCCCAGCCGCCTCAGATGTTTCGAGAGGCTGACTGGGATTAACCCATTTGCAGAGACGACGATCGGAATAATTACGATCGGCATGGAGGGTGGCCCCATGTCGGTTACCCCGTGAGCCAGGTTCAGATATTTCCTTACCTTATCTGTTTCGGCTTTCACGAGGTTCTCGTCATATGGAATGGTGATGTCGAATAAAAATACTCGACGGTGCCCGGTCCATCAACACGATACCAGGCTTGTTCGCAAGAATCGTCCTGTCCGTGATGATAGACCGGTTCCAATAGAGACTGGCGCGGACATTTTCGAGCACGGCTTCCGGCGAGGACTTATAGTAAGTCTCCGATCCAAAAGATGGTATTTCAGAGCGAGCTACTAGGTTGTGTCTGTGCAGATACTCAGAGTTACAAAGCGCCGAATATCCGGAGATGACATGCCGAAGCGACTCCCTGGGACGGCGACAAGCTCGGCAGATCTCGACAGTGTCATTCCTTAGGATGTATCTCCGATAGTAGTTGGTCTTAATAACCTAATCCTGTATCGCACGTACAAAACCGTCGGTTCCCCAAAGAGGTCACCGAAACGCAGCCAGTTGAGGGAGGTGACAGTATCTCCGAAAGGCTCATGGAGAGCCTTGTTAAACCTCCCATGGAGCTCTTTCTCCTTCCATACGGTCTCCCGGTCCGAGACGCTCTATACTGCCGGGTCCTGCCATTGCTCGTTAGCCAAGAATAGAGGGGTAAGCCTTTTGTCACGGCTATGATGACGTCCGAACACAATTACTCATCCGATCTCGCTAGGAAGTAAATACGGAGGCTGCACACATCGCGATTGTGCATGGTGAGGGCGCTTAAGTAACCCCGTGCACCACGCTTCCGCATCAACACATCACAGCCTCATCACTGACGATCTCGGTTGATGGATCCTGTGGGATATCATGATTGTGCGGATTTTTCTGTCCAGGGCGTTAAGTTCGGTATAAATTATTTTAGTTAAGGGTATTAAGTACAGATGTTAGACTTCTTTGACCATTAGTCGCCTTCTAGGACACCCATGAATAGATAGGGTTGGCGCTAATCTATATTGTCGACAACGAAATTGATACAACATGGCAAAAACAATGCTGAAAAATAAGATGTCAATTTAAAAAAATATATTTTTGATATCATTTAGTAGTACTGTTGATTGTAATTTAATGATATTTATTATTAATTAGCTGTAGATAGTTATCACTCCAACTTCGGGAAACTAATTAACCTAATTCAGAGAAACAAATGAGTGTTCAGATCACTACAAGAGTTTTACATCGAGATGGGTTAGAGACGTCAATGTCAAAGAGACGCGTGTTCGGTTCGTTTAGCTGTTTTAATTAAAGCTTAATACGACAAGCGTTAACTGAATAAAGGCTTTATTCATTAAGACTTACGCGACTACTCTGCTGTATTTTTTTAGTTTTTATTGTGTTCATCTTACCATTGCAATGCTGTTCCTCCAACTCTGTGCTTATTTTTCGGAATCCTTGAATGAAATGAAACTTTCACATGCTACAACAAAAGTATTTATATTGTTGGTGCAGGTCAAGAATTATTAATGCGCACTCTAAAGCCTAATGCTAAGTGGTTCCACCACGGCAGGCAGGGTCCCGAATTATTTTTTTATGGATAAGATGGCAAACGAGCTAGTGGAAATCGACGCCCACGTACATCTGCAACATTAAAGGAGCTGCAGGTGCGTTAGGGCTTTAGGGGTATTTGGAGATGCGACGGAGGATGGCGGAAGAGGAAGGGGGTGGGTAAGGAGGTGGAGTGAGGCCCCGGTTACCTCACTCACCGAAAGAAACGCGGAAGCACAAGATGTCTATACTTTACGCTGATGAAATTACACTATGAAATTTCAACAGTGTCACTGATCGCATCGTAGAGACATGTCTAGCATAAACCCTATCTGTGTCATAACAGTAGAAAGACAATAATTTCTACATGTCAAGACTTTACCAAATATAATTTTGTTTTTTAATTGTTGTAAATGTAATTTATCCAATTGAAACCGATCACGATTACCATTAACACGGCGTCACGTAACCGATTTTCCAGCTATCCTTCATCTTCTATGCAATTCTGAATTTATGAATATTTTTTTTAGGAAGGATTATGGGGCGGCGATAGATTTTTTTATGGGAAAGTCGGCAAACAAGCAAGCATTCTGTTCACTTGATGGTAAGTGATTCCCGACGCCCACGTACGTCTATAACACCAGAGGTGCTGCAGGTGCGTTGCCGGCCTTTGAGGGTATTTGGAAGATGGGAGGGAGGATGAAGTGTGGGATGCGGAGGGGGAGTGGGCCTCCGGCAACCTCACTCAACGATCGAAACGCAGAAGCACAAGATGCCTCTACTTATGCGAGGCCGTGGTAAAAGATATAAATGAAATGTTTTTTTATCTGTCTCAATGAATTTAACTCAAAAACTACTTAATACAAAGTTTGTAGAAGTAGAAGTAGATACTGGCTACAGATTAGATTAATATATAACGTAATCTGTGGCAAATCTTGTAATTTATATAAATTTCACGTCCTAATTAAAATATATAAATTCATGTTGGTTAAAAAAAGAACCCAGTGACTTGTTGATGTTTTTGGTAGATTACCGTTCGGTCCAAATTGTGTCCAGCGGCTATGTGTCACATTTCAAAGGAATCCACATTTCCTTTGTGTGTTTGATCCCCAAATGAAAAGCGTGAACAAAAACTCTCGAAACTATCAAACAAATGTCTTCGTTTATTTAGACAGTTCTATTATATATATTGATTTAGTCTAATTATGTTTATGTATCATCATCATCATTTCAGCCTATCACCAGTCCACTGCTGAACACAGGCCTCCTCCAAAGATTGCCACGAAGCTCGGTCCTGCGCCACTGGCATCCATCGTCTTTCCGCAACACTGCGCAGGTCGTCACTCCATCTTGTTGGGGGTCGTCCTACACTGCGTATATGTATAAATATATTTTAATTATTTTTAAAATGTGTATGTATTTCTATAATATGTGTAAATACTTTTTTCATTGTATATCAATTGCTAATTTTTAACAATCCTGTTCATCCATAGGTTGTCAGGAAGAGATCGCTTTTAGCGAAAAGACCGCCCATTGTACCACCTCTCATGTTTAATTACGTAGATCTCTTCCATAAGGAGGATATGTCCTAATCGCCACGCTCGGTGAGTGGATTGGCGACCACCTTACCAGACACCTCCCAACTTAGACGCTTCTGCCCGTCATAGGTCTGCGTGGTCGGGTGCGTGTATGGGAGGTTGTTGGTTAATAAGTCCATATACACGAAATATAAAGTTTATTGTTCACACAAACACAATATAACACACGGAAGAAAATCAAAAGGAGTGGAAAGGATAACACAGATTTACACAAGCAGAGAGATAGTTTATAGTGGTAGAAATAGCACAATGAGATAGGTTGAAGGGATTTAACAAAGCGTAAGCGCGGCGGAGTTGCAACAAGCGACGGGCGTTAGCATATATCGTGTCTGGAGAGCGACTGGCGCAGGCGCAGCCGTTGTTGAGTGACGAACCGTTATCATGCAAAAAAAACTTTTGCCCGAGAGCGCGCCGTCTAAAGGACAATCGGTGTAATAAATAATTGTGAGATGAATGTACTTAAATAATGTAAATATGCTATTACTTATCATTACATAAACGATATAATACTTAATATAATGTGTGTAAATAATATATATGTATGTGTGTAAGTAGTATATATATGTGTATGTGTAACCACATCTGCTTAATTTTGGTCTGCAATTCCAGATGTCATTGCGATTATCATAGGCTTTTCCTTAGTCGTGTCTAACCACACCCACGGGAAAAAAGGGGGAGGCAGTTTCTTACCCCGATACTGCATGGCTGCTAAACTGTTCAAACGTTTCTTTTATTTTGTTGGCATAGCATAATATTTTTAACACGTTCTCTGCCAACGCGGTCAGTGCTGACCATCAGTGAAGTTTCCCTTTAGGCCTATTAGAATTTAAAATCTGTATAAAATTACTAAATTGTTTTTTTTGCTTATATGATTTTATCTTTTACTCAAATGTTACTTAGTAATAACAAAAGTCAATTTGAGCCACTATTTATGGAAATAATTAACATCAGGCAGCATTGTATGGCAATTGTTGTTTTTCTTTCAAAGTTCTTAAATTTTTCAAAAACCAACTTGATATGGAGAAACTAGTGGGCCACGCGGGTCAATTAATATGCGATTCAGTTTGAGAGCACCGCCCAACGGCCTGTAAGAACGAAATGAAAACTCTCGTAAAATGCGGTCATCACTGACTGACGCGGCTCGAACTGAAAGTCTACATGTCAACCATCACTGACCGACACGGCCCGGACAGGAAACTGCGATTTTTTTCTCGGCATAGAACGTGTTAAGTATTGTTAAATCTTTCTTTCTCAGTCTATTTAAGTCCACTGCAGAACACGAGTCTCTCTGATAAAGCGGCACGAAAAGCCATCATGCATCTCTCGAAAGGTTTGCATTTTTGCGGCTTGGTGACACTCGCATTAGTGATAATGCTCCCTATCAAAAATTGGTGTGGTCGCGCGACATACAATCAAAAATTACTCGTGCATCAAGCTATTCTCTCGCCGTGCCCTACCATCGTACCATCGCCCTCCGTGGTAGTTTTAAGTATGCTGCCTCCTAGTGCTGGAATGACCTGACGCCACCGCTTCGGTGTCTGAAAACATTAAAATCATTCAAAACAAAGTATAAAAATCATAGACATACGACACTGACGAACAGAGTCTCAGCGACTGGGAGTGCAGGCAAGGAGGCTATTGGAGGAAGGTACTAAAATAAATATCTGGTTTAATTATTACATACCTGCGATTATGCCATAATTGTGTAGGGTGGTATAGTTCCAGAACAGAGTACAGCTCCCATAGCTCATAGACACAATTTTGTAAAGCTGTATTTATTAAATCTATTTATCCTTGATTATAGTTAAGTTAGTTTTCATTTTATTATTGTTACTGATACTTCTTAAGCTGTGTACAATATAGTTGAAAATAACTTTCCCCGTATGTATACGAATGTCCGTACATCACTCGACACACAGGCCCACTGAAAACCAGCGCTGTAGTCTCAACTGCAGCATTAAGCTGAGTGTGGTCTGTTTGCCCCATGCGCCACGCAACGCGTCTAGAGGAGGCAACGTTAAACATTGTTTGTGTAAATAACTGTTTGATTAAATGTGTTGCAATGTTTGTTTTGTTATCAAGTGGCGTATTTGTGCAATAAAAGTTTCTTTCTTTCTTTCTATCACCAGTCTCTGGGATTTAGGTGCGCCAAATAAGGGAGACATTTTTCAATATCTTTCAGACGTCAGAGCCTCGATTGTTAGCTAGCGAAGTACACCACGTGTAGGTAAGGTTGGCATTTTAAGAAAATGATGGTATATATATTTAACCCGTACACATAAATTGGTTTTGCATTTTTTTATTATAAATTACAATTCTTGTATTTGCAGAAGACGTATATGCTGCATTAGATTGTTTAAAACCTGCTAAAGACAATGGAATGTTTTTAACGACTCTGTTTTACGTCATAAAGTTAAGTGAAGAAAAATCACCAATTTGTAGTTTTCCTGGCCTTACGTTAGTTAGTTATTAAACTAGGAATATAGTCTAGACTTTTATAACTCTCGGTATAGTAAGCCAAAAAAGCTAAGTTTTTACCAGGAAAAGGTAAAACTTTGTAGTTAATTAAGTTTCATCACACATCGTTAGTTGTGAACGTGCACTAAGCTTCGGTCTACGACTATAGCTTCCAGACCGTAATGTTAAAGTCATGTCGGGACATAATGCGCGACTTTAAACTTTGACTGTGGAACCGAGTCTTACTTTGATAAGATTTAATTTACCTAGCATCGCATAGAAACTACCAAATTCTCTGTATTGTTACGGTCTATATGAGCTTGTGATTTTATAAATTCATCATCATTATAACACCCTATCACAGGCGGACAGGGCTTAGGTTGCCGCAAGGGACGATCCTGAGCCACTAGTTATGTCCGTTACACTTATGTAATTGGGTGTAATATAATTTGCACGAGATATACAAAAGATATACAATTGGAAGGGTGCTGATATCCTTTTCATCGAACTAGGTAATATATTTTATTTTGCTAATTACATTTTAAAATCTTATCATTAGTTTTTACTTCATTACCACGTTTTTTTTCATCGACGATTGATGCGGTAGTGATTTAAAGTCAATGAAAATTTAACCGACGTAAACCAAAGGCATATTGCCTGTCAGATACAGACTAATTAGTTTCTGTACAGAGTAACCTTCCGTGTGTTCAGTTGCGGGTTACAGGGTCTGCATTGTGGCTCTGTGTAGTGTAATTAAGTTTCATTGGAATTGAATGGCTTTGGCATAGAGTGTATTCATACGTTGATAATTTTTTTTAATTTTCAAAATTTAGGATTTATGATTTTAATAAAGGATACGCTTGCATTAAGATAACGACTGAATTTCCTGGAGCTCAGTGGCCAGCTTTCTTTACAAGCTAAACATTTTTCCAACTTCTTTACATATTTACAAAGCGGTAGGGCTCCTCGGTTCTCTTGATCCCGTGAGGCTGGTTAGATAGAACCATTGATTGTTCTTCTTTAAATGGTAAAGAGAGTTTGTAAAATTACAGATTGACAGATTTTAGTCTACTGGGCCCTTATACACTATGCCATAAAAATATGTCACAACAATTCCGTGTGGAGCTATATATCAATGAAATCATACCGTGTTATTTTCTACATCCAACACAAGGTTTTGTTTGTTGGTAACCATGTCTTGGACAAACATGACCGTGTTAAGAAAATAACACGGTATCATTTTATAGGGGAACGACTAATGAGGTTGGTTGCAGGTGGCCATGGTCTAGAATGGCCACTTGGTTGGATTAATTCGTTTGTCAATCGAATGTTATAAAAATTGTTGACAGGCTATGAGTCATGGGTTCGAATCCTAGACGACGTCTATATTTGTTTTCGTATTAGTATATGGGAAGATAAAGATGTGTGAATGCCTCTGTGTTTGTGCGTACATTTACGGCACTATAATATCGCCTGCATTTTTTTGTTAACACTTGACTACTGCCGATAATATTCGGAAGTTGTCTCTGTGGTCGAAATCGGGCATGACGTCTTCATTTTGAAAGAAATATATCATCTACCTTAGAGTCACGAAGGTGAAGAAAAGATTCACTGTTTATATCACTCTGAATAATTATGCACGGGTAGATAGGTTCTGAGCATATGCCTCTGAACATAGACCCTCCCCCCCAAAGATTTCCTGACCCACCTACCGACTGATGCTTATATCCCCGCAACCATTGAACAGATCACTACATCGTCGAGTACCGCCTATGCTACTTAAAAAGTTGTTATCCTTCCTTTAGGTTCACAGAATATAAACCGGGCGATATCAGCGTGGATGAAATTTTAACACAGAACACCATTTCACATTTTAAACTTAATACCTACAAACAATTGTGATCAGAATTGGTAGTTTCACGGGAGGCGCTTACGGCGTTTAGAAATTAACATCTCCCCATAGCCATATTATTTCTTGAATTATGCGGAACCATAATGAAACGCTGATAAAGTCTCACAAATTTCTCCTTAAGGCATACTTAGTATGCTCGAGGATTTGTGTAAATATATATTTTTTCCTAATGAGTTTCTTTGCCCCGGAAAGGCGAAGTGTGGCAAACGTTTTGCCCTTTTAAATTAAAGGAACACTTCGTTTGGGGTAAATTTATACATCTAATTTGTCTGTCCGCAAATAAATTCTACTATTCGATTATTTTTTTATACGTTTCTGAATAGTCCACGGCTGGACATTGCTCTTACGAAATGGTGAGAGATATATAATTCTATTTTGAGGAAATAAATTTAAGTATTAAATAAAATTACAATTGCGCGTATGAACTTTGTAATTTAAATATACCTTTTGTTTCTGTATCGCACGACCTGCAATGATTTGTTTTCAGCTTTACACGCGTATCATTAATATCACTTAGCTTGATTTATTTCCGGGCCCACCGGACCCGTACTAATGAATTACGTCACTGAACTGGTTTAGCATAGAAATAGCATAATGGTAAAAGCTCCTTTAAACATAGAGATTATGGAAGTGCAGATTAAAAATATATCGTAAACATTACTGTAATTCTACAGATGTTGGAAAAAATTCTAGGCGTTTGTACGGCGCAGAGTCAAATCGCTTGATAATGCCTTATTGCGATGTGAAACAGGAGTCGCGTTTTATTTATATATATATATATATATATGTATATATCTCTCTTACCTAATATCGAGTGTAGTGCACGCATTTGTGGAAGGGAGAGTGATGCTCTTCCCTTCGAATAAGGTCATATATGCCATTTTATTGTAGCGGAATTGTACAAAGTATTTTTTTTTAACATCTTTGTAATAATGAATTTCCGCATAGTAACGCTCGATTCTATTTACCAATCTCACAGTAATTCGTCAACGAAAATAACTTTACCAATTTCATTATTTTAAAAATACATAGGAACAGTGGCTAATTTAATTTCGTCATGAAAAGTGAAGTCAAGAGACTGCAAATGTTGTCCACTGATTGAGCAAAGGCCTTCTCTGAATATTTGAGAGGAATTTTGTGCCGGGAAGGGTTCGCTACAATTCTAGTATGGATTGGCGGACGTCAAATGTTCTCGAAGTTTATTTTCATTTTGCAAATTGTATATTCAGCACTTTGGAAACCATTTAAGTAGTGGCGACAACGTTTTGTTCATTACAATAATACGAACTTTTTTAATACGTACGTCTTCATAATATTAACAACTACCAATGGGCGAGTGACGTAACCGGAGGCCCACTCCCCCTCCCCATCCCCCTCCTCATCCTCCCTTCCATCTTCCAAATACCCTTACAATGCACCCGCAGCACCTCTGGTGTTGCTGATGTACGTGGGCGACGGTAATCACTTACCATCAGGTGAACCGCTTGCTCGTTTGCCGCTTGTCCCATAAAAAAAAAAATTATAGTTTTATTCTAATTCACGTACGATTCATCAGATAACGCTACTTAAGAGTTAGTTAGGGTTTTGATAGGATATAGGCATCAGTTAAGAAAGGTTTCTATATACAACCCCTCCAGAAGCAGTATGACAGTCGTATGTTTTTGAATTTAGACATATTAAAATTTTTAATGAATAAAATACATGCACAGGTGCTTTATTGATAAAAAAAAACCTTCGGAGTGTAAATTGGAGATGAAAGTTTGTAGATTTTATTAAAAAGGAAGGATTTATGTTTGACTTTCCTAAAACAAAAAACCATGCATATTAAGAAGCGTATGAAGATTTTTTAATTTTTTTTTTAGGATTTCGTTTAATCTTCGGAATGTCAATAACACAGATTATATATAGCTCCGAGTTTGATTAAATCGAGAAAATTTCCCTGGGCTTGATATGTTTCATGAAACCCGAATATTTCTTCTATTCAATACTTTTACATTTAAAACGTCTGATGCCGTAAACAAAATTGTATTAACATTGGTCATGATAACAGACATTATAGACAACAATGTAATTGATTTTGGAGATGTATTAAAGCAACCTTTGTAAATAACTATTCCGTCCTACAATAGTAACATTTACAAAACTAAATTGAAAGTCAATGTAACAAAAACACATTGACGAAAAAATAAATTGGTTTTCTTTACGACTTCACTCCTCCACGTGTAGCAGGAAAACACTGATTGTGAGGAAATATATTAATATTTATTTACAAAAAAAAGAACTATTCTATCTCATAATGTTTCATAGTCAAATGCATAAGAAGTTTGTCGTTTCTTAGACTCATTTGAAGTTATTTGTAACTTGTGGTTAAAGGCCGGCAGCGCATCTGTAGCTCTTCTGGTGTTGTGGATGTTCGTGGGCGTCGGTGATCACTTACCATCAGGTGAGCCGCACGCTCGTTTGCCCCCTTCTTCTATAAAAAAAAGTCAGGTTGAGGGTATGGGAAATTAAGATAATGAATATGCATTCTGCTTATCTTCTACTTCGCCCTATTTAAGTTCACTTCTGAAACTTAGGTCTCTGCCAGCGAGTCCATATACATATCTCAGAAGTTATGCCCATAACTATGCTGGGCTTAGTTGGTGAGCACAGTTCCGGTACCCCCGCTAATGATGCTGCTCCACATCTCCTTTGAGCTTCGGTTCGGCAAATGCGATCTGTCAGTCGGTTTCCTGAGCCTGGTTTGTTAACCAGTTTAAGCGCCAATAGCCAAATTGGTTAGGGTGCGTACTACGAAACATGACGCCGTAAGTTCGAGCCCGCCATTCGACTATCGTCGTGAACCACTCCAGATACAAGCTGTAAGCTTAGTTGGAGGGTTAGTTAGTAGGCTAGTATTCTTTAAAAAAAAACCAGCAGGGTGCATCACATGTAGGTATGGCGTTTAAAAAATATAGTATCATCATTTCAGCCTATCACAAGTCCACTGCTGAACATAGGCCTCCCCCAAAGATTGCCACAAAGCTCGGTCCTGAGCCACCTGTATCTATCGACTTCCCGCAACACTGCGCAGGTCGTCCCACACTGAGTACGTGGCTGCCGCTCGAGAATCTTTTTTAAAAATAGTATATACCCCTTTAATCACCATTCACACATTCATTTAATTGTATGGAAGCTATTATTAATATGTATTACTTACAAATGAAATCCACCTTGTGGAATCGGTGTAAAAATCCATTACCTCCTTTCTTGCCGTGGGTGCCGTACGGGGCGACTAAGGATAATCCGTTGAAAACTGCAATGGCTACCGAGAGATGGCGGGATAAATACCTTGGAAAATATCAGACAAAGATTAAGCAGACCGATGACGGACAGAGGCGTTTTAAGTGCGAGGCGTCTGGTACTGCGAGCGCCAATCCACTTGCCGATTGTGGCGATTATGAAAATCCTTCTTGCGGGAGAGACCTAAGTCCTGTAGTGAATTATCTACAGGCTGGCAAGGATACGGATAAGGAAACAACAACAGATCGTATTTTTGTATTTCCTGAAAAAATGTAAGCATTGAGTGACAGACGACGCTTTCGTAGAGAGGGGAGTTTTTACCGACAATTATGGGTTCAACTTCCATTCTTCTACATCTAGCTAATGAAGTACCCCTGTTTTGTTTTACGAAAACAGGCGATATAGTGATATGAGGACGATCTGCAGCCGGCATGGAAATGAGATTGATTCTACGAAAACATACGACTGCGCAAATCTGTTACCTTTTGTTAATATTTAAATTAAACTACATATACTGTTTACCTTATCAGTCTGTAAATAGTCCACTGCAGGACATAGGCCTCTCCCGTTAGGAGGATTTGCCATAATAGCCCAAATCGGCATGTGGATTAGCGAACGATACTGCCGCCCATCATCGGTCTGCTTAATTTTGTTTTGGTAATTTTCGAGATGGTAATTCGCTATCTGTCAGTAGCCATTGTGATTTTAGAGGCTTTTCCCTCAGTCGTCTTTCACTCCCGGGAAGAAAGGGGGGTAGCCGATTCTTACGACGATAGATATATCTACATGTATATAATTAGTCAGGCAAAGGTTCAAACAACATTTATTTTTATTTTTATTTTCACCACTCCAACTAAGCTTTGGAGCTTGTATCTGGACTGTTTCGCTTCAATGGTCAAATGATGGGCTTGAACCCACGACGGCACAATTTGCAGGCCGTACCCTACTTCATTAGGCTGATGGTGTCTCAAAAATACCAGGACAACAGAGGCAGCGGGACAACTTAGATTACGCGGGCGGTAACATTAGATTATATTATAGTACAATTGCTAGAACATATTTTATTGCTAAATTTCAACATCTTCGTAATAGGTTCAGACAATAGTTTTTATTGTTTCAACATGGCTAATGATTACGATGATATAAAAGGAGAGAGAGGGAAAGGAGGGGAGGGAAGGAGAGAGGAGAGAGACAGAGAAAGGAGAGAGAAAAACAGAGGAAAAATGAGAGGGAGAGAGGAAGAGAAGCGAAGCGAGGTAGGGAGAGAGTGGTAAAGGTGGTCGCTTTAATTTCGATTGATCTTGGGTTTAGAATACCGGTGCAGCCATCACTAAAAGGGTTAATAGCAATTTCAATTGATGAATTTACCACGATGATATCTCTTAATCTATTACGACCAACTTCCAAATACTGTCGACGGTTCCCAACTGCGTAGGAGTTATAGGGGCCCAAGTAAAAGCGTATACACCGAGGCAATCACGCGTCTTTACCTACCTGACAATATTAAATTCTTAGAATCCCATTCATTAGTGTTTTTATCATTTTTTTATTCGTGTGCTTAAACTTGGTAGTTTTATTACTTTCGTGTGCTTATATAACGTTTCATTGTATATTTTAGTACCAGATATAAATAGAAAAATTTTCAAACCAACACACCGTGTTACACTTACATCACGATGCTGTTTCTTAAACTTTTTCCACAACGATTTTTTTTTTTAATTGGTGAACGTTTGAAATAAATTTAAGTGAAATTCTATTTTTGCCTATAACACCCACAGTTGTTTTGTTATTGGTTGTTTTTTTGGTGAATTATCTTTCGCTTATGTAAGGAAAGTCATGTGTCATAGTTCAAAGGAATGTATGTCTAAGTTGCGGACTAAAGTGGGGTAGTAGTAAAGAGTAAAAAATTATAATGTAGTTTTACATACAAATTTTTGTGCATATGAAAGTTTAGATTTTTTCATCAATGAAAATAGCTGAAGACCTAAATCTATGCACTGCTCAAACTTCTTAGATTATCTGTGTTAGGTTTCATCAAAATCGGATAAATAGTTTCATAGGAGACAGCATAGAAAAATTGCATCGGTCTAGGGGTTAATAGAGCTTCACCCTAAAATTTTATTTTTTTGTTTGCTGCACGGCAACTGCGTAAGAATCTATCACCCCCTTTCTATAGATGACTATAGTGCAAGCTCCAAAGTAAAACAACAAATAATAAAAACCTGCCAAGTGGGAGTCGGAGACGCGCTGAGTTACGCGAACTGTACGAAAGAAAACACAATATTATTTTGTAAATGAAATAAGTGGTTGTACGGAACCGTTCGGTGCGCGAGATGGACTCACAATTGGTCAGTTTTACTGTTATTCTCCATTCGAGACTATGTTTCAACCAAAATCTATTACATAGATTTCCATTAAACTAATTATGCAAGTAGTTCATCTCTCGCTATCAGCTACCAGGTGGACTTCTTTCAGACTTGAGGATATCTGGGAAGGTACCACACTCTTACCTAATTATGCTCGTAATCAGCAATGCTGTGGTACGGTACAAAGAGTATAAAAATCCAGTATAATTACAAGATTTTCTAATTCTTTATTGTGGTAGAGCCAAGCGGCGTCTTTAGCTTCTGCCCCAATGATCCGGCTATTCCGGGTTAATACCATGACCTCGCAGAATACCGACGTGAAGTAGATCTTGTGCTTCAGCGTTTCGTTCGGTGAGTGAGGTAGCCGGAGGCCCACTCCCCCTCCTCATCTTTCCTCGCATCTCCCAAATACCGTTAAAGGCCGGCAACGCACCTGCAGCACCTCCGGTGTTGAAGATGTACGCGGGCGACGATAATCTCTTACCATCAGGTGAACCGATTGCTAATATGCCCCCTTTCCCATAAAAAAAAAGCTGCGTCCTCGGTAGTGACGGCGCACCTGGACCTGGAACCTTTCTCGAATGAGGATGACATGTTGGATTCCATAGAATGCAATGGCCACATAGTTATGAGCTGATAGGTCGTTTGTTGTATCTGATGACAATATAGGACTTCAGCAAAATTATCGCATTACTTTGAAGAATGATTCGATAACTTCGATGTTTCATCATGTTCAGTGGTAGGATACGTACGTGGATCTATTTGTGTTTCGCTGTTTTGGTCGATATGAATTTTAAGGAAAACTACAGACAGAATGTAGATTAAAACAGTTTTAGAAAGCCACCCTCAAACTGTGTTAGGGTCGTGCGACTAATTTCGCTAATTCTCTTTACTTGCTTAGCGGACTAGTAAACAGATTAGCATGTAGTCAGCGTCACCCGCGCCCTCTACACACACTATTATGCAGATTGCTCGATGTCCGGCGGAGCGACTTAGTTTCAGATTTCCCTAACGTTCGTGTGAAGACTTGAACAGCATTTAATGTGTTAGTTATTAAAATTAATTTGAAAATTAATGATACGTAATCCTCCCTATTACGACGTGGCAGCCCACGTCATTACTCTGCATTTGGTGGTAGACTATTTCTATGCCTTTGTTTTTTATGAAAAATAGGCTTGCGTTTGACCTCAATCTTGCCCGATGGAAGGCGAAGATGAGGCCTAGGATGGTACACGCTTGCCTAGATGTCTGTTCACTTTGGCCTTAAAGATATCATATGCCTAGGCCTAGGAGTTTTGCCGTTGCCTTGGAGGTTTACTATATCTCTTACCACTTTCTGCTGCCGAACAGCCGTGCAATTACTGTTATGTTCTGGTGAAAGGAGCTACTATAGTTACGAGCTGAGAGGCGTCTTCGTCTTTGTCCACAGTGGATGCATCTGTACCGTTCTTTGATTGAAGTTTTAATTTTTTTTTTTAAATATCATTTTTAATTTAAGTCCTCTTATGAACAAATGCCTAATCATCAGCATACATACCTTGATAGGCTCGCTCGTACTCACCACGCCTACCAAGTCGTTGGTGGTCACATTTCAGCATCACTAATCAAATGATCTCATTGAATGATGAATTAAGTAAGTAAAGTTTGAGGGAGAGAAATTTAAAGATAGAGCCAAGCAGAAATGAAATATCTTCTACAAGGTAAGGAAACTTTTTCCTTTGGACGGAACATCCAACTAACGTTGACCGTATTTCCACTGCCCATATTTACCTACATTCGTATTTACACGCTCCGTGCCTTTCAAAAGTTCGAAGATTTTATTGATCTGGCCAGCGGTAAGATGGAGGATAGTATATAAAGTTATATACTTTTTAGACACACATTCAGTTACGATTCACCTTCTTTATAAATTATCAAAGCAACACATTTTCCTTTACCTTTTAATGGTCAATAATTTATATAAAAAGTTTTTGGTGTACTCAAATGGAATAAAATCAAGTAATTTCTTCTTCAACATAGGAAATTTATGTTTCGCTTTTTAAACGCCTATTTTTATCGTTATAAGATTCCTCTGTCGGAGAAGAAATAGGCGAAAAAAAACTTCCTAACTATCTTCTATAGTGTAATATATTTTTTATATTCTACTGCTCGAATGGGCCGGCTTGACCGGGTTGGTATCACAGCCTCGCAGAATACCGGTGTGAAGTAGAGGCATCTTGTGGTTCTGCATTTCGTTCGGTGAGTGAGATACCCGGAGGCCCACTCCTCCTCCCCCAACCCCCTCATCATCCCCTTCCTCGTCCTCCCTCCTATCTCCCAAATACCTTTAAAGGCCGGCAACGCTCTGGTGTTGCGGATATACGTGGGCGACGGTAATCACTTACCATCAGGTGAGCCGCTTGTTCGTTATATAATAACAAATTAATAATAAGAATTATTATTATTAATTATATTAAATAATTACGTAGAAACACACAGACCCACAGCGACGCAGTCAAACGCTTAACCAGACGGAGTCGTGAAATGTGTCAGGAGGTTTTAGTTTTTAAGGAATATAGACATCAGTAACGGAACATAAAATACTATATAATATTAAAATAAATGTTTAGCAAATAATTTGAGAAAACTAGACGAAGAGCATGTACGACTTCTTGTGTCTTATGTCATCGCATGAAAGCTACGACGTACATTTATTTTCTTTTATAATATCAGTTTCCCTCACTACGGCCCCGGTACGGGGATTCCCTGGAATAAAAAGAAAACCACTGAAACGGAAATTATTTTCCTGTCAAACTACTTGTAACCGTGACTACGTCTGCGTCCTAGATCATCTAATTTGCCGAACCCAAATCTCAAGTACATCAATATGAGGAGCATGATGAGGAGCAGCATCTCTAGTGCGAAGGTACTGGTCCAGCGCATACACGCGACGATCGCATGGTTCAGTGGTTAACTTTCTATCTGCCGATCCTTGGATCCTCGTTTGGAATTCCATTAGAAGCCAACAGTTGGCAATAGAAATTTAAATCAGACTTGCTACAAGTTTGTTAACCTTGTAGTTTACAGATCTTCTAGTTCCCATGCAACAAACTTGAATAGCGTTTAAGCTGCAAGTGAAAAAGCGTTTAACAATTGTAAATATCATTTACTGTTGATATTATTGAATAAAGTTGATCTTGCAAATAAACTTGATATTGACATTACATTAAACGTGTATCAACTTTAAACTATTGTCTCAATGTTGCAACTCTTTAGTCATATTTGTCACGGCAGTTTTATAATCAAAATAAAATCAAGTCGCTGGTTGTCGGGTCCGGTTGTGGTGTGCTATATCCCGTGACTCTGACACTGCATCCGAACCTTCCTTCGATCTGCTCGTATAAGCTTTAACATCGAATACGGGTAGGCAGGGACTAGTCAGTGCTCCTGTGTTTGTGCGTAGACTATAGGCACTATAATATCTTCTGCGTAATCGACATGTGTCAAAATCGATATCATTATCACCTTGCTTACTGATCCGCCTAGACAGCGAGATGAGTATGGGCGAACAATATAAAAATGCACGCTTGCGCTTTTGGCTCTTTTTACGATGCCTGGGGTCAATTCACTGCCGCCAGGGAGCGCTACTCGCAAACATTGCACCGACGTACACAAGATACACCCGAGTACCCGAGCGGTCCTCACCGCCCAGATGGATCAACGTAACTCCAATGTCCGAGACGATGTACGAAATTCTCTTGGACACGATTTATAGATAGCTTATCTAGCTTATCTGAATCCAGATCAGAATGGATTTTTTTGTATTATAAATTTATGACATAAACATATAGATTTTAATCATATCCTTTCGTTTATTAATAAAGAACGTCGGTTAAAGAAACATTTATTGTCGAACAAGAACAAGAGTTTATATTAATTTCCATAATGACGAAGTTTCTCCAAGTGAAAACAATCGTATAGAGCAGTAAACGTTTAGAGTCAACGTCGAACAGCATTAACTTTTTTGTAAGGTTTTATTGTGAGGCTAGTATTCAGTAGTGAGCTTATTAGGGTTTCCCTGTACTTCTATCTACTTTAATCATTGCACCCGACCTAGCTACCTTGGATAAGATACAAAACTGATAATATATACATATATATATATTATAATCATAAAAGTACTAAACGGAAAAAGGTTAAAAAAAACTAAAGGTTAAAAATACAACAACGCATCAAGTGTAAGCTTTAGCCATTAGAGATTAAATTGTGTATAATAAAGTGAATATAAATAAAATAAAAATTTGTTTTCTATTAAATTTATAGGGCTTAGTTTGGCTTATAAAATCTAAGCGAAAAACACCAGAATACAATCACAAAACCCTACCACATTGTGAAAGTTAGATTTGAATTTTATTTTTAAATTTCACTTTGTCATATCTCGGTTCGTACGCAGGTAAATGTGGTTTGTGAATATCGCTTTTTGTAAAATAACCAATTTTCAGGTCTGAACTGACAGTCATTGTACAGTTTAACTATTGGAAATAACTTTTAACATATTTGTTTTAACTTTATTCATACAAAACTCTGTTTGCAGAGTTGCTCAATTTGTGTAATTTATTCTCCTTCAGTCGATACAGTACATGTGTATATGCTTATAAATGTAAATACGTAAATAGTAGTCCAGTTCGGTCAGCACAGGGAGTGATATGTGGTAGTGGCGGAAGTAAATCTGTCACCCACTTTCTTTCCGTGGGTTATCGCAAGAGACGACTAAAGTAAAGCCCAGAATCGCCAACGCTCAGTGCGTTGTATAGGTGGCTCAAACATCATTCCCGAGCTTCTTTTCATAAACAACATTATAATCCAAAAATATGATATGATTATGTACGGAAGCGGAGCTTTCTGAAATATTTGAGAGCTTTTGAAAGTTATCGCTTACATAATTTTCCCTAACGATGGAATCGTTAGACTCGACTTGGTGTTCGGCTTTGATGTTAAAATCTTGTTGCGAATTTCGTCTTGAATGTTATGTTACCTGCATTCTTATTTATGTATGTCATTATATTCTAATCAAACACGTTTATATTCAGAACTCTGATGCTTAGCATATAAGAACGATAAAGATATCTTTGTAACGAAAAGTATTAAATATTTCAAAAAAAGTTATGGTAACCTAATAGTACTCTAAGCTTCTCGAGTGATTGATTTATGTACTGCTGGCGAATTCCGCATGCCCAATACAGTAACACTGAGAAGGACGGCGACCGGAAGTGGCACAGCTGGAGGCGCCGTAATGCATACGTAGGTCTCGAACCATTGGTGTACTATCGCAAACGTGCTGAGGCAGCGTATCACTGCCCCCGGGACGCCACCAGCTACCTTCGTCAAGCCAAAGAGGTACCTCGTCAACGCTATATGCGACTACCATGGAGTCTTAGTAGATGGGAATCCGACATAATTCGGCTTTTTCCAGGTATCCATAATTGATTTTACCACGTTAAAAGAAAGGTGAGCTTAATATATGAGCTATAAATATGATTCTTCCCGATGTTGTCAAGACAACATCTAGTAAGAACACTGTGTTAAGAAAATGGTTAGAGAATAAAAATTATTCGATTTGATTTGATTTTATATTTTAATGTTATATCCTTATATTTATAATACATTATACATTATATTAGGATCCGTGGTATCATCCTAGGCCTCATCTTCGCTTTCCATCGGGCAAGATTGAGGTCAAACGCAAGCCTATTTTTTATACAAAAAAAAAAGCCTAGTGGTCAGGGCGCTCACTTTAGTAGCATAGAGCGCAAGTGACCTGGGTTCGATCCCCGGTGCCGGCACCGCTAAAATTGTTAATAGCAATTTTAAGTGCTGTATTTATCACGTGCTCGGCGGTGAAGGAAAACATTGTGAGGAAACCTGCATATCTGAAAAAAAATAATAAAAAAATATATATTATTTCGAAGATATGTGAAGCCCGCCAACCCGCATTGGAGCACAGCGTTAGGAAATTTATTGGGACGTCAGCCCTTCCACAGCTGGACAAAAGCCTCTTCCACATTCTCTCACGCCTATCGCCCGTAGGAGTAGGTTTTTGTAGATTACGGTTTACCTTTTGACACTAGTCACCGTGGCCAGCTGGGCTTCTATTTACGATATTCACCACTCAGCGAGATAGAATGGGAAGGATTGTGAGCTTTGGGTTTGCTCCCGGATATTACCATGAAGCTTTCAAAGCTTTTCCCATTAGTTACGTAGCACGGGGTAAAGAGGATGGCAGTTTCTTTCGCCCCCACCACGCGACATTATCTCCTCTTCCGATAGAAGGATTTTTAATTGTCTCTTCGCTTGCCATGGGTTAGCGATTACTTTACTTAATCTACTTCACCTTGTACCTGATTGTCCCTTGACAGGCCACAATTACAGACGCCCATCGCATTACAGACCCTTCGTCGCATGCACAGATAGAATATGGATTTGATCAGACAAATTGTACATTCGGTGAATATTCCCTGTCTGTGACAGGTTGATTTAGCTCTACAATGGGACCAGTTACAATGCCCAAAACTGATTGTATGTGTATCTAAATATAATGGATTTCCGTTATTCCATCAATTCATAATAACATTCATATATAGATTGTGCTAAGTATTTTAAAGTTAAGAGCCTTGGTAGCCTAGTAGTCAGGGCGCACGCTTTAGCTTCATTGAGCGCGAGTGAACTGGGTTAGATCCCCGGTGCCGGCACCACTAAAATTGTTAATAGCGATTTTAAGTGCTAAATTTACCACCTGCTCGACGGTGAAGGAGAAACATTGTGAGGAAATCTGCATATCTGAAAAAAAATAATAAAAAAATATATATTATTTCGAAGATATGTGAAGCCCGCCAACCCGCATTGGAGCACAGCGTTAGGAAATTTATTGGGACGTCAGCCCTTCCACAGCTGGACAAAAGCCTCTTCCACATTCTCTCACGCCTATCGCCCGTAGGAGTAGGTTTTTGTAGATTACGGTTTACCTTTTGACACTAGTCACCGTGGCCAGCTGGGCTTCTATTTACGATATTCACCACTCAGCGAGATAGAATGGGAAGGATTGTGAGCTTTGGGTTTGCTCCCGGATATTACCATGAAGCTTTCAAAGCTTTTCCCATTAGTTACGTAGCACGGGGTAAAGAGGATGGCAGTTTCTTTCGCCCCCACCACGCGACATTATCTCCTCTTCCGATAGAAGGATTTTTAATTGTCTCTTCGCTTGCCATGGGTTAGCGATTACTTTACTTAATCTACTTCACCTTGTACCTGATTGTCCCTTGACAGGCCACAATTACAGACGCCCATCGCATTACAGACCCTTCGTCGCATGCACAGATAGAATATGGATTTGATCAGACAAATTGTACATTCGGTGAATATTCCCTGTCTGTGACAGGTTGATTTAGCTCTACAATGGGACCAGTTACAATGCCCAAAACTGATTGTATGTGTATCTAAATATAATGGATTTCCGTTATTCCATCAATTCATAATAACATTCATATATAGATTGTGCTAAGTATTTTAAAGTTAAGAGCCTTGGTAGCCTAGTAGTCAGGGCGCACGCTTTAGCTTCATTGAGCGCGAGTGAACTGGGTTAGATCCCCGGTGCCGGCACCACTAAAATTGTTAATAGCGATTTTAAGTGCTAAATTTACCACCTGCTCGACGGTGAAGGAGAAGTTCATGAGGAAATCTGCAATCTGAGAAATAATAAAAAAAATATTATTTCTAGGATATGTGAAGCCCGTCAACCCGCAATGGAGCAGCGTGGCGGGCCATTTCCAGCTCCTACACCCTCTCAGATATTTGAGAAGGAGGCCTTTGCCCAGCCGTGGGCACTTACAGGCTGCTACTTTACTTTACTATACATTTATTATAATTGGATTCTTGTTACAAATTTTAGGTTAGGTACTAAATTACATTTGATGAATGTACTTACAGGCTGCTACTTTAATTTACTTTTACCTATCGCTTAAGACCTTCCAGACAACCTTAGAGCTGAGGAAAATTCCTACACCGGAAGGTTAATGTTTAAAAAAAAAGTCTTTTAAATACCTGACGTATAAGGTCGAGAGAGCTGGGGGTGGTCAGACGTCTAGATATTAGACAGATGACAACGCAAATACTATTTATTTATGTAGTGAGATATCGAATATTGTAAAATAAACAAACACACTTCACTAACAGACAGATTACCCTAATCTACATTTGTATTTTAGTTAAGTTCTAGTTTAAGTTCTACACTGTAATAAATAGTAAAAAATAATGCAAACTTTTTTACACACCACTTTGCAAAAACGAATAATATTAAAAATATCATTACATGTTTTTTGTTACAATCCAATTGGAATTCGTAAATAAAATATGTATTGATGTAATGTGATACAATCATTGTAATAAACTCAGCGTCAAAAAAATCGCACCTTTTGGTATTTTGACTTCAAGCAACTATAAACCCTATTTCATCTATGGTAAGGTAAAAGTGTGGGGCCTCGTTTTAAAGGTTATTGAATCCTTTAAATAATAAAACTGTGATAGTGATTACTAAGCATATAAAAAACATTTTTCATGAAAAAAGGAAAAACATTTATTCACGCCAAAATTACTTAATTTAATTAATCTAAAAACATAACAAAATTAAAAAGTACAGTAAAACAAATTCTTAAAACTAAACTTAGAACCTAGTGTTACCTCCCTTAGCCCTAATTACAGCCTCCATGCGATCCTTCATTGACCTCACCAACGTCACGATGCGTTCTTGAGGAATGTCACTCCACTCCTCGACGACGTTGTCCCGAAGCTGTTCAAGGGTGGCACGGGCAGTATCACGAGACCGCACCCGGCGTTTCAGATCATCCCAAAGGTGCTCTATGGGATTCAGGTCAGGACTTCTCGCTGGCCACTGCATCACGGGGATCCCAACCTGATTCAACCCGAACAATGATTGCCGTATGGGAGCGGGCGTTGTCGTGCATGAATGTGAATTCAGGCCCGACAAAACCAGCATACGGGACCACATGGTCCTCCAGTATCTCTGTGATGTACCGATGAGCAGTCAGGGACCCCTGGCCACGTGCACCTCCAGTGCAGGAGACGCACACAAGGTCGGTTTTTCCTTGGATTGAAATTCCGCCCCAGAACATGCAGGATCCTCCTCTGTAGCTGACGGTTTCTTCTACGCCTATCATTGCAGAAAAGGCATACCCTAGTCTCGTCGGAGAAGAGGACAGACTTCCATTGGTCGAACGTCCAATCCACGTGGTCTCGGGCAAACTGAAGTCTGACTCGCCTATGCTCTGCTGTCAATTTGGGGCCAGTAGCAGCCCTACGGGCCTGGATTTTCTTCTCTCGCAGCCTTCTTCTTATTAGACGCCTTAGATGCTCACCGACGTCCTCCGAGCTGTTCGGAGCTGCTGTTGCAGCTCAACAGCGTTGGAGAATCGGTTACGCAAAGACGTCGACACAATATAGCGGTCGTCTCTGTCGGAAGTGCAACGTCGTCTTCCGGATCCATGCTTCCTGATGTAGCCTCCAGTCTCCTGGAACCGCTGGGATACTCGTTTCACCCGGAAACGGCTTTTGTTGAGTTGTCGAGCAATATCAACTTGGCGTAGTCCTGATTGCAGTAGTGCTACCACTTGAGCTGCTTCTTCTGCCGTGGTATCCATTTTTCAGGGTTTTTTTCTTACTGGAGCTGTTCAGGTGTGACTTCTGTGATGTCTGGATAGCTAATGACCCATAATTAATTTTTACCCCCCCATTTTTTCGTGGCAAAGGTGGCACAAGTAGTGAGTCCTCTAATGAGCTTTTCAGCACTTTTTTTTTAAAGACCCTAACGTTTCGTGATTATTGTTTTTACAGAAAAGAACGATACGCGTTTTTAAAGTGTATTAATTGTGCTTTCAAATAATATTAATTTTGGTAGGGTACAATAAATAAGTTAAGGGTATTATTCGCTTGAAGTCAAAATTTCAAAAGGTGCGATTTTTTTGACGCCGAGTGTATAATAATACATTTATAGTTGGACGTTTGGGAAATATTTTTCAAAGAATACTGTTCTTATGTTCAATTGCTCATGTTCGCTTGTGATAAGTGTAACGAGTTTTTCTTGAAAAGTTCGGAAAGAATTTTTTTTTGTAGACTATCTCTTACAATAACAGCAGTATTTCATTTGTTACAATACGTCAAGAAATTCACAATGGATTAACTGGATGGAAGTCGATACTGTCTAAAAAGTTGTAACACTTTGTGTGCAGAGGTGCCAGATTGACTTCCGGTATATCGAAGATAGTACCCGAATACGAAGCTCGTTAAATCGCAAAAAGGGGGATAATATAAGCGAAATTCAGACCTTAAGTATATATTTTATTGTTTTCTTTTTTGTGTAATAAAATGTATTTTTTTACGAGATAGGGGCCTGTTAATAAACGATTACCGTCGCCCACGCACATCTGCTACACCAGAGGAGCTTTATCTAATATTTGGGGAGTGGCCTCCGGTTAAAAGCATGGTTTGCTGCGTGTTACCAGTCTTTAAAGATATTTACGGGGTGAGGAGAGGGCTTCCGGTTACCTCACGCCGCAACAACAAAAGCTGCAGCTTGGCTATACCACGTACTCGTATTTCTATACGTCCATTCTATATATTCGTATTTATCTATAACGTATGAGGTCAGAGGAACCTTATTACGAAACGGTAATGGATAAAAAAAAATAGTAACTTCTCTCAAGTGTATGTAGTATGTTCCTATGTCGAAGAATAAAGAGTTTTCTACTGTAGAAGTCGTTAATCTCACTTTGCCTAGCCACAAATCCAACCTCCAGGTTTTCTATTTAAAGTAACGTGTATGGATGTCCACGAAAGCTCATCCTTCATGTAATTCCAATACTCTAAACGCAATCCTTGCCCAAATACCTTTCTCAGTTTGCTTGCTCAAACACCTTGAACATTTTCAAATACTTTTCTATGCAATAAATCGAAAAGAAATATCTTTGTCCGAATGACTGACACATTTATAATTAACATTAAAAATTATGTTTCATCCGAGGAACAAGTAAATGGCTAAAATTAATTTAAGAATCTTATCCAGGGGAGTTTTAATAATATCTTTTTAATTAAAGATGAATTTTAATTTCCAGAAATTGCGATAAAACTTCTTCATCAAATGAAAGTGCTCTCAACTTAGAAATCGGAATTGTTCATTGTAATGAAGTGCTTGAACATAAAAGTTGGGAGTTATAATGAAAACTGATCTCTGCGTTGAGTTCTTGAGTATAATAAGCTTTCACGATCGTCAACCCATTACTGGGGTGGTCAGAGTTTATTTTAATTTTATTTGTTACATCCGGCCACTACGATTGTTCTTCCCCATCACTAGTCTGTTAGATTTGAGTTCGGCATATTCAGATGGTTTTCCATCACCAGTCAGTAGCTAGTACCTCGCCTGGTAGTCATCAGGGTGCAGCGCTTGCCAGTGAGTATCTTAAATGTGGTAGAGCCAAGCGGCGGCTTTGGCTGCTGCTTGAATGGGCCAGCACGACCGGGTTTTTACCACGGGCTCACAGAATACCGGCGTGAAGTAGAGTCATCTTGTGCTTCTGCGTTTCATTCGGTGAGTGAAGTAACCGGAGTCCCAGTCCCCATCCCTCTCCTCCTCCACCCCTCCCCCTATCTCCCAAACACCCTTAAAGGCCGGGAACGCACCTGTTGCAGATTTACATGGGCGACGGTAATCACTTACCATTTGGTAAGCCGCTTGTTCGTTTAGAGTCTTTCCTATATAAAAAAAAATATTGACGAAACATAGGTATATTTTATCTACTAACATATATAACGCGTAGCGAGGACCATTGATCCATGCTCTGAGTTAATCACAAAGCGTTGTTTAACGGGCTTGGTTGGATTGTGTGCGGGTTCCGGGTCTCTTACACCGGATGCTAACCACATGATCTTATCGCATAAGCTTCACATCGCACACGCGAAGGTTAGGACGTGCGAGTGGCTCTTTGTTTGCGCGCACACTTACGGCACTACAATATCTCTTTCCAATATTAAAGGCCGGCAACGCATCTGTAGCTCCTCTGGTGTTGTGGATGTTCGTGGGCGTCGGTGATCACTTACCATCAGGTGAGCCGCATGCTCGTTTGCCCCCTTCTATAAAAAAAAAAAAAATAACAGTAGCATTTGTTTAGTCTTATATACCGTCACGTTGTGCCTACTGCGAGCAATGTGTTATTATTTAAACAAATAACGGCTTTCAGCTTAGCTTTTGCAATGTTCCGGAGCGGTGATATTTTGTTGGACGATATAAATTTCGGTGTCGGGTGCAGAGATTTATTTCATCAAACAATCCATTTTTGACGAACGAAAAAATGCGTTGTGTTTACTTTGTGCTGTAAATCATGTAAACATTTTTAGGATTTCGTTCAGTTATAATTTGGAATTAGTGCACACTACTAACTAAATGATACACTCCTTTTGTAAGGTAGGTGTCTGTCGGTCTGGGTAGAATATTTCCGCTGCTAAATAGCAGTGCATTTGTTGTTGTGTTTCAGTTTGAAGGGTATAGAGAGCCAGTTTGAGCCAGTTTGACATGATCCGAGACATTTCGTTTTAGTCTTTTTTTTATAAGCTGAAGTAATCACTACCTGTCAGTAGGAATGTTATTTTTTTTATGGGAAATGGGCAAACGAGCAAGAGGCGACAGATCCTCCATCGACTTGACTATCTTTTTTTTTATTAAAAAGGGGGAATACGTGCGGCCCATCTAATGGTGAGTGATTACTGTCTATGTATTTGCAAATTATGAAATTAGCGGGTAAAAAAAAAACAATTACACATTTAAGTTATTACAGCAAAAGGATAGTCTGAACAATTTAATCTATGCAAAGTTTCAACCACTACAAGCGGCGTTCGCGTACAGAGCGCCAGTTTATCATAATTACTTTTTAATTTTCCCGGATATTGCTTATACAAAGTTTCCTTCACACAAAACTAGTAAAAAATGCAAAAGTAAAAAAAATATTTAAAAGGGTCGAGTTAAATGGAATATTTAAAATGTATGAGCAGCCAGTAATATTTTTATATGTTTAATATAACTTTGAGTAAACATTTAAATTCGCATGACAACCGTAATGTCCAATGTACCACAAGGAAATCATTTACAGGAAGTTCAGAATACATTAAAAATTTATCTTCACATAATAATTTAATTTTGAACAGAAGAGAACTTTAACTTTTACAAGAGAGGAGGTATATATACCAGATATAAACAATAAGATTCCTTCACTTGTGGGGCTTTGTGTTTTTGTCGGTCCGGTACTTAGCGCTGATCCAAACATGACCGGTCACTGCCTTCAGTGACAGGTAGGTGTTTGCGGCTTTCTTTTTTTTCTTTTTTTTTATGGGAAAGGCGGCAAACGAGAAATCGGTTCACCTGATGGTAAGTGATTACCGTCGCCCACGTACATCTGCAACACCAGAGGTGCTGCGGGTGCGTTGCCGGCACTTAAGGGTATTTGGGAGATGGGAGGGAGGATGAGGAGAGGGATGGAGAGACGGAGTGGGCCTCCGGTCACCTCACTCACCGAACGAAACGCAGAAGCGCAAGATGACTCTACTTCACGCCGGTATTCTGCGAGGTCGTGGTACCGACCCGGTCGAGCCGGCCCATTCGAGCAGCAGCTAAAGCCGCCGCTTGACTTTACCACGTTAAGAAGAATCTTCTCCCGCGAGAGAAAAAAAAACATGTAGTCGATTCATTCTCTGCCCATGAGTCGTCTGGGTAGGCAACAAGGCAACGACTCTTAAACATTTCTGCCAACAAACTGTAGTTATTGTTTTGTTGCCAGTATTAATTTGTTAGAACAGAAAGGCTTTCTTAATTCCTTTCGTAAAAATTGTTGTAATTTTTTCAAGCTAACACACATCGATCAGTAAAGTTTACATATATCACTAATGTATAAAGAAAGAGAGCATTTCCAATTATTGGAGCACGCTATACGATGGGAGGAAATTTAACAACGAACTAAAGTCTATGCCTTGCAGAGTCTGTTTAAGTTCCGCGTATGTGCACTGATTGGTCAACTAAAGGTAAATTAAGGTTGCATCGAGTGCATATAACGTATATAATAATAGTCCATTCGTGCATCCATTCCTTTATTATCATAATTATAATTTACTTTAAATATTCAATATTTCAATATATAAACGTAATAGAAAATTATCTGACTTCATCTTATAAGGTGATAACTTCCCTATACTATCGTCAGCTGATATCATAGTGCCGAAACTGTACACGCAAACGTTGAAGCAATATTTCGAACCCAAAATCTATTTTTATGCATATAAATATATTGTATATATATTCACGCCTTGTTCCCAACGGGCAGAGGCAGAGACAATCTTCTTCCACTTGCTACAGTCCTGACATACGTCTTTCGCTTCTCCCACTTTCATCAATCTTCGCGTGCATACTCGTTGGTTTAGTGTACTCTTGACCTGGCCTTTTTTCAGAACGTCTCCGATTTGATCGTGAAATGTTCGCCTAGGTCTTCCTCTCCCGACTCTACCATTTACACTCGCCTCATATATTTTTAACACCTTTATAACTTCCGAGCTGATTAACACGCCTGGTAAAACGCGGTAAGTGGCAAATATCACATCATCCATACATGATAAATGATAAAAAAAGATGAACCCGGAATAAAGAAATAAAACAGTGAATAATACGAATATATAGCTACAACATTATGCCGCCATGAAAAAAAATGACAGCCTGTAAGTGCCCACTGCCAGCAGTAAATACTAGCTACCAAAATCTACTGAATGCATTTGTAATTTGGTATGGAAGCAGTTTATGACCCTTTAGGCTACATTTTACCTGACTTCGGCCATGTAAAAAGCAGGGGTTATGACTTTCATATTTTATTAACTACTGCATGAGTATTGATAAATGATTTGGTTAATAATGACAGGACAGAAACCATATAAGCATTTGCAATTTTAAACAATTAAGAAACAAAATCAGCTCAAAGTCAATGTGATGCGAACACATCTATTAAATTATTGCAGCCGTATTGCCCAGGTAAAGACTTTCTTCTCGAATCTCTAACCTGAGAGGGTTATGTAGCCGGGAAGGACCCGCCACGTTGCTCCTGTGCAAGTTGGAGGCCTTCACATATCAAGTGTGATGAAAGTATACAAACTCCTTAAGTAATTTATAATTTAAGAACTCCAAAATAAATTTCAAAATATGGGCACATCGAAATTTTACTTTTAATTAATTGCGCGAAATGTAGGTCCGTCTCCCTGGTCCGAAGTTTAAACTATCCCGAAAGGGATGCCAATATATTCACTAATTTTAAATAACTATTCGGACCCTTAGCGGTCCATCAGGCCAGTGTCAAGTCAAATTTTAATTTGTTATCGTGCCCATGCATAAACAAAGTCTAATATTGAACACTATGTCAAATTTAGACAGTTGTTACTAAAAATTGTATTATTGTTAAGAAGTAAATGAATTATTGTTTATTAATTTTGCCAATTCAAGTGACAAATAAGCTAACTGGCCACCTGATGGTAAGTGACAGCAGCGTATGTGCATATGTTTTTTGTCGTTTATCACTTTAGTATTATTAAAACTATTTTAGGGGTAATTATTAAACTCATGTCAAGTCAAGCTTACTTTAACGAGAAATTCAGTGGAAAAACAATTTTTTAGTAATTTCTTTCTAGTGCCTTCTGCCGATTTATGGATTTTTCCTGCGTTAGTTCATCACTCCAGTAGACCATGCGCGACCTACTGACCCGAACAACAGCTGCAATCAGCGGCAGGGAACAGAAGGAATAATTAATAGAACGTTTTGTTCTTTGCTATAAATAACAAATAACAAAACGGGGTGAGCACTTCATGTGTCCTCGGTATTATTTTGATTAGCAACCTAACACAAACTTAGACGACGATAGTTGCAAGGATCTTCAAGTATAGAATGTCAAATCTGTGGGAGGTTCATGGGTTTACCGCGGGCTCGGCGGTGAAGGAAAAATCGTGAGGAAATTTGCGTTTCTGAGAAATAATAAAAAAATATTCCTTCGATGCGTTCGGCAAACCGCACTGAAGCAGCATGGCGTCACGAAAACTGTCTCAAATATTTAGGGAAGTTTCTTTTGCTGGTGCTTGAATGGGCAGGCTCGACCGGATAGGTACCACGGCCTCGCGGAATACCGGCGTGAAGTAGAGGCATCTTGTGCTTCTGCGTTTCGTTCCGTGATTAAGGTAACCTGAGTCCCACTCCTTCTTCTCATCCCCTATCGTCATCCTCTCTACCAACTCACAAATATCCTTAAAGGCCGGCAAGGTACCTGCCATCTCTCTGGAGTTGCAGATGTACGTGGGCGACGGTGATCACTTACCATCACTTAGCCGCTTGCTCGTTTGCCCCCTTTCACATAAAAAAAGGGGGAAAATCCTTTTTACATACCCAGCCCCCTAAGGACAGTCGGTTTATGTCGGACTTTCGACTAAAACCCCACAGTGGTCGCCACCACTGCTGATGAGAGGTCAAGAGACCTCCGTTCGAAACGTCACTAGCCCCGTCCCGGGGGCAGTATTACGCTAGCCCCTACACCCCGGCGGTGCTACCATAATGGTTCCAGAACCATTTCGTCCCATGGTCCTCCTCAGGGTCGTCTTACTGTACATAGGTAGTCCACCACCCTGGAGGTTTGTGTTAGGGGAATACCATTGATCTGAAATGAAACCATTATCGTTTTTATACCTGCGTTTAATATCTGCTTCTTCTGCAAGGAGCTATTCTGTGAGGTCGTGGTACCTACTCGGTCGATTCTGCCCATTGAAGCACCAGCAAAAGAACCTTCCCTGATAAGTGCGGGTTGCCGGCGGATTCCAGTAGCAGCAAAAGCTACTGCTTGGCTCTACCAGGTAAAAATAAAAAAAAAACGATCTCCTAACCCGGCTATCATGGCTGTGTTCAGCTGGGCACTGGTATGGGCAATAGACAGAAGAATATTTCTTGCCTCGTGACGATTTAGTCCATAATACAATGTAAAGTTGGTTAAAATTCTGCATGGGTAATTTCAGCTATGCGAAATATTATCCTTCCGTTGCTTTGTTCGGAAAACGTGGCGCCAGCTTTTCCTAATTACTTTCACATTTAAATTTCCGGATATCGCTCGTGTAAAGTTTCTTAAGCTGTAAAAGAATTGAAAGGCTAGTAATACTCAGAATGTTTGAATTTAATGGCGCTTTTAAATAGTCTACGTTTAGTAAGATATTTAAACATATATTTATGTACGATTGAACGGATTTAAAACGCAAATTCACGGATTTTAATAGATCTTTTTAAAGGTTCCATTAAAGTTCCTAAAAGGCGAAATGGATCTCTATTAATGTCACTCTACTGTCTGTCTTTCTGTACGTCTGTCAGTCCTTATGTCACCGATCTTTACCACGTAGTCGAAATGAGTTATATACCTAAAATTTGGATATTCAGTGCAGAATGTTGACATAGAATGGAATATCGAATGAGAAATTCAATATTTTTTTAAAAAAAAAACGAGCCTTTACTGTAATTATAATAATCGAACACTAGAACTTTAAAAAATGTGCATTTCCCTAAAGTAAACGTCAATATTGTACGGACATAATAATTTCACATGTAAGACACGTAATGGTTGCATGTATCAATGTTTTCATTTCTCTTCCGGTTAAGTTTCCACTTACGTCATTTAACTTTTGTCTGATCAAGATCAACAAACAACAAAGCTATTAAAGAGACATCGCTGAGAATAAACAATTACCAATAACACACAATACAGTGTGCAAATATAATTTTAGCATAGACAAGCTCGTACTGAAGGAAGTTGTTGGTTTACGTTGGTGAATATTTGTTTTGTAATATTTTTTACATTCTGTAATAAATTTTTCACCTCTGCGGCAAAAGTACGTGACAGGTAGCACAAAAACAGTTTTCTTGTATGAGCCGTTGAGAAAACAAGTTCCCAGTTATTTATGTTATTCTTTTCATCTTTCATGTCACCTGTAATTATATGACCAAGGCATGTGAACTTATGCACCCTGATCAGCTCTAACCCCGTAGTATTTCACCGGAGGTACATAGCGTGGAGAAATACTGCCTTGCCGCAAAGACTATGAGCATTATCAACTATTTAAAAAAAAACTTTTATAACATTAAATCGGCAAAAAAGTTAATGTAAGTGAAAAGAACGATTAAACTTAGGCAGAACTATTCTACAACTAAGTTTGAAAACAATGCCTTAGTTTTCGTTTTACTTTTACATTTTCAAGATAATGCTAGTAAAAAGTTAATCGTTAAAATAATTAAAAGAGGTATTAATAGCTATGGGTATACACGACGTCTGTAAATGAAAATCGTTGTACGTAATGGTTATATATTCTTTGATTGTTGTTTGATTTTAATCGCTGGCTGGCTGTTTGGAAAAAGAATATTTTAAATATTGTGGAATGTTTTGAATTTCCACAGAGCAATATAGGAACGTGTGGATGTCACGGTAAACGAAATGACGACGTTCCCTTGGCTATGGTTTTTTATATTTTTTAAAAAAGAGCGCTTCTTGCACTGTAGGAGTTCCTACTGAGTCGTTTTACACACATAAAAACAAACACTAAAACATATAATTATATGTTGACATATAATATATATATTTTTTTACTTCTCTGTTCTTGTGTGCTACCCGCACCGGAATTGAATAGGCGATCCTTTTTTTTATGGGATAGATGGCAAACGAGCCTGATTGTAAGTGATTGCCGTCGCTCACAAACTTCTGCAACACCAGAGGAGCTCCAGGTGCATTGGCGGCCTTGAAGGATATGCATGTATGTATGTGTATGGGAAGGGGGAGTGGCCTTGCGATTAAACCACTCGCCGAACGAAACGCAGAGGCACCAAGATGCCTCTACATCACACCGGTATTCCGCGAGGCCGTGGTACTACCGCGTGCGAGCCGGCCCATTCGAACAGCAGTAGAAGCCGCCTCTGCAAAACTCTTTCTAAGCGTGGCGATTGGAGAAAATCCTCTGGGAACTTGGTTCTTGGTTTAATTGATTACTTATATACAATTCATAACCACAAACTCTGTTCTGTTATCCCCATTGCAGCGACAAATGAATTTGCCACCCTTTTCTTTCCCCGTGTGTGTCGTTGGATTCGCTTAAGGTAAGCTTGGAAATCTCATGGCAGCTACTGGACAGTTTTGATCACGGGGATAACTTCCGAATACAGTTGTCAAATGCGCAGGAGATATGCTTTCCTTTCCGTACCCCAGTAACGCTAATGCGATGAGATCGAGAGAGAAGTCACATGCCGTGTGCAAATCGATCCTAATTCAAATAACATACATGCTTGCCCCCCTGTCCAAGCGTTATGAGGATGGGAAAATTATGCATAACATGCCTGCTTCTCTTGATCCTTTAATCAAATCAAATCAAATTCTTTATTGCATCTATGAGTAACTAATATGTTATTATGTAAGTAAAAGACTCATCACGAAACCCTCGGCAAATTAAATTCCATTACTATAATACTATAAAGGCTCGGCAAATTAAATTCCATTACTATAATACCAAAAAACATTAATAACAAAGAATAATATCAAAAAAACTGTATCAAAATTAAACGGTAAAAAGATTTCCAATTTGTAAATTTAAATCATTTTTAATTTGCACATTCTTAGTATTTATAACTAAATGAATAAGGCATTTATCGTTATATTATATTTACAATAACATTATATTATAATTCTGTGAGTTAAAATTTTCAGATGAACTAAATTATTTAAATTATAATGTAACATTTTTAATATAAAAGCCTTTCGGGCTACAAAATTAAATATAGTCTCTCACTACAGTGTTATTTTTTGTATACATTCTCGATTTTGGACTTTTGTCCGTGGAAACCATTTTAATACTGAAGGTATTAAATCAAAAGTATGTCGACACGTGAGTATAAATCATTTTTATGTTCGTCTAGAAAATATTTCCCAAATTACCCATCTTTGAAAGCAATGAATGGTCTGTCCATTTTGTTATTTTATAGAAAATGTTCATACTTTTTATGAATTATTTGTAGTCACGGCAGCCGGGAGGTTAGGGGATTTGCCTTCAAATCAGGAGATCCGAGTTCAATTCGCTTGCACAATTGGACTGGACACTAAGACGGCGAAAGGCTTTTACACGTGGTAGAGCCATGCGGCGGCTTTTGCTGCTGTTCGAATGGGCCAGCTCGATCGGGATATTACCACGGATTCGCAGAATACCGGCGTAAAGTAGAGGCATCTTGTGCTTCTGCGTTTCTTTCGGCGAGGGAGGTATCTGGAGGTTTAGTTTTTAGCCCTTGCCCGGCTCACAATTGGTCCATCCATTCATATTGCTGAATACAGGTATGTTACAGATGTAAACTATATTGCTTCGCTATATTATACTCTATGTAACAGTGTACAATTATAAATGGAGTATTTTAGAGCTCGCACTATAATTTTGTTATTTTTCCACACTTGTTTGTGTTACCGTTTTTACGAAAGAGTAAAACAAACATAAAAATTGAAGAAACGCTTTTTTTATATTTGATAGAATTCGCCATAATAATACATATTCTGTGACAATTTCGACCTGCTTCCTATTATCGTTCAAAAGATACACAATTAAAGTCTTAAAGAATTAGCACAGTCGAACGGACGGACAGATGTCGTAAGACTTTAAATTTAAATTGGTAACTCGGTTTTATTTCTTTACCTTTGTCTCGTAAGCCAGCTAATAGCTGGCTTCGAAGTCTTCAAATGTTTTCCATAATACACAAACATGTTTTTAGCAAACCTTTTGCTTAACGCGTTCCGCAATGCATACTTATACGTCGTTTTACTCTAAATGGACTTTTTTGCGAGTCCAAACGTTCTTTGCTCTTTTAATTTAACGAGATCGCAGATGGTCAAAATGGCGTAGATAGCTCGGTTTGTGTTAAAAGTACACGTATTAGGGATGTTCCACAGTCACTCGATATTAAAAGAAGACGACCCCTATTTAATATAGCACTGTCAATGCTTTTTTTAGCACTTTTTAGAATTAACTGTGGTCAGTTATCGTGCTCTACAGCTATGCTCGGCTTCAGCTTACTTATCGCAAGAGCATGGTCTGCAGGAGTAATCTTTACCGGGTACACAGCATCGTTGTCCTTACTAGGATTGAGGATAATAGCGAAGCTCCACTGGTGTTGCAGATGTCCGTGGGCGACGGTAATCACTTACCATCAGTTGAGCCGCATGGTCGTTTGCTCCCTTTCCCAATTAAAAAAAAATGTGAACACTCGACATCACTAGCACGTTCAGGGAATTTGAGCAAATTCTTTCAACGAAATAATAGTTAGGATTATTTGTCTTTTTGCGTTGTAGCAACAAAAGAATTTTATGATTCAGAATTTAAATAAAACTCTAAATGAGTTTAGTTAAATTTGTTATTAGACTCGACCTGCTATAATTATGACTAGTGTCTGTTAGTTCTTTTCTCGCTCATAGATTGAAATAATTCTCAACCTCTGTGTAAACTGTTATCAACTGAGCGTTTAAATGCCAGCCAGCGTTCTGCTTCGTCGACCTATTCAAGTCTACTGCTGAACATGCAGCAACATGACCTCTAGAAGTGGCAGTGGAAGCTAATGCTAAACTATTACTAAATTTTTTTTATAAAATGTTTGTATCGTATTTGAACTAGGCGAGTTTTTAGAGCATCTGCCTTCAGGATCAGAGACCCGGGTTCGATTCCCTATGTGGAGGGTTCGTACGAATGAGTTTCACGAAACTTAAGTACGATTTGTATCGATGTCTTGGACACTGAGGGAGCGACTGGCTGTCCGTCTGTTACGTTGCCCCCAAATAAGTCATTGAAAAGTGGATTGAAAGGGCTAAAATGTCTGAATGTCTATATTAATACATATATTTAAGTAACACAAATGTTTGATGATACCCTTTGCCCTTTCCCACGTGAAATTTGAACTACGTGTGAACGTACGAAAGAGAAAACCTAACAATGTTAGCGATGAGAAAATGTATCATTCTCGGAATAAATTGCTCGGACAGTTTTCTTTACCTTTTTGCTGTATTGTCGATTCTAGTTAAATTTAGGTTATAATTGTCTTTCCTCGTTCTTTTGCATTATATCATTGATCTCCATCCGCTATGATGCTTAGTGAGTATAATTATATAGTAAAAATAACCAGTCTCATATGTAAATGACAAAAAAATATTTTAATACATAATACATGTCATCATCATCATCATCATCATTTCAGCCCATCACAAGTCCACTGCTGAACATAGGCCTCCCCCAAAGATTGCCACGAAGCTCGGTCCTGAGCCACCTGCATCCATCGACTTCCCGCAACACTGCGCAGGTCGTCACTCCATCTTGTGGGGGGTTACATATTAATGTTATGGTTACATGTTATATATTAATGAATTTTTTTATACATGTTTATTATATTATTATTTTGTTTTATTATTTTAAAAACATAGGACACCAAACGCCCAGCCATCACTGTCTTCTTTTTACGTTTCTATAGTTTTAAATGTGAAAATCCGGAAATTAACTACGAAAGTAATTCTCTAAAGTCGACACACGGCAACCGAACATTAAGGGGTGGCACAAAAAGCTTCGTCTAATTAAAAGTTGTTGTGACTTAATTTTTATGAGACGTTCTTTTTAACGACGCTCCGTGTTCTTGAAAGAGCTGGTACGGAGGTTATTTTTCTATTTATTTTTTAAGTTGTTACGTCTAGAGGTCAATAATTGGAACATGTATGTTTGTCCAGGACTCTGCTGGATTCCGCTCTGCCGACTCTCTCGTGATGGGGGCATAAAAATCGGAACCTACAGGACTCAGCGAGGCGGGCTGCTCGTCGAGCTTACTTTGGATACGAATTGGTGAACTGTGGGAAGGAGTCTTTGCTTTGGACCGCTCCAGCTCCTGCTCTATGGAGTCGTGGTGGAGTAGCGGCATAAGAGCAATTTTGGTGTAGTGATGCGCCTTTCTCCCTATCTCCCGCAACTGTGGTGCGTTGTCCAGTCAAGAAAGTCCGTTGCTCACATGTAGGAAGGAGCGTCTGTGTTTCAGCGCTCTTTACCTCAGGGGAAAGGGAGAGAATATGCCCTCTCCCGAGGAGGAGCTGCCTAAGCAGACCGGCGCTGGTTGGGTCAGGGATATGAGCGCAAGTGTTTCCGTGGCCCGGCGGATATTTAATGAAGGGGTAACACCGTTACATTTTAGTCGGCAAAAGCGTCTGCCTTTAATATTTTTATAACCAGTCCTTGCCCCCGAGGTGGCATGCGTTATATCCTCACGTCAAAAAAAAAAGAGTGTTATATTCAATGTAGATACATGAAATCACCATGAAGTAGGTCAAAGATTTGCCGTTCTCTGACTATCTGTGGGCGTTGTATGAAGTAGACGTCGGGTAAAGTCTTGAAAATATCCTAACAATCTTAGGAAGTAACCAGGCAACTACTGGCTCGACTCATCTCGTTCTATCTTCAGGAGAAGTAAAACGTGAGTTACGGAAATCACACGGGCCACTAGATTGGAGATTAACATGAAATTTGCAAGACTTTCTCCGAGACCGTCGAAAAAAAGGGGGGCGGCAGGTTCTTACGTCTTACGTTAAGTAAACAAATGTGTCAACAAATAACGTGTACTTCTTATTTTCATAGAATTTGAACGTAATAAAAATTTGTTAAGAAAAATAAAAAATACAGCTCCGATGCCTTCTGCAAATAAGCGGTTCCCTTTTTGTTTTAATTGTTTACTCCAACTTTAAATTACAATAACTTCATTCGTATGTATTGGAAAAGTCTTCCCACTTAATGGTGTGTACCTTCTTCAACTTTACCACTTAAATTTGTCTGTGAACGAGTTAACTTCGGCTATATTGGATTCTGAATATACTGACAGAAAGTTGTTGCTGAAGTGCGTTAAGCTCATATAAGTTAGAACAAATACGAACTTCTACTCCAAGCGACAGCCTTACCCGCACGCATTGCCGTCTGCCGATTAACGAGAGGTGCATGTTGTCTTTCAGCGGTAGACATCTTCTTTCTCCTTCATCATAGGCTGATGAAGGAAGATTAACAAGAAGCAATCGTTCTCGAATGGAATCGTTTTGCTGAAATCCATCATTTTAAATACGTTGGGAAGAAATCCTTCGCCCAATTCCGCTGGAAAAAAAAATAATTAAGAAACGGCATATATTACCTAGACCGAAGCGAAGAAGAGCGCCACCCACTGTCCCACAACTATCTGGCACACAAGTAGTTCACTCGATACTAGCTAATATATACCAGTCTGGTAACAATTGACCACAGGTGCTTGTGCGCAGGATAGTTGTGGTGAAGGAGGTGGCGATGCTCTTCTTCTCTTCGGACTGGGTAACATATGTATTGTATTGTTTTTTTTTTCATGCCGGATTGTGCCGAGTATTTTTTTTCCGACATCTTTAAAATAAATGAAACAGTCTAATAAAATATAAAGTCAGTCTTTAATCCGGTATTCATAACTGATCATTATATTTAAAATAATTCAGTTTTTTCTTTTCGATTCATAAAAAGAATGGTTTCCTAATTAGCTTCGAAGGTATTTTTATCGCAGGATTTAAGAAACTTCTCAAATGAAAAAGAAAATTGTTTGAATGCTCCTCTTTAGATGGATTTAATAAAATTAAACATATTTTTTTTTAAACTGATTAATATTTGAAGTCGAGCTCTCGTGTTCAAGGGTCATTTTACTGAGACGGCAGTCCTGGGTTCTCAGCCGAATCAATCAGGCTCTGGATATCTCTAGCATTGGTGGAGTAATTCTTACGTGTGTTTTGTATGTGAGATTTATGTATTGTAAATGCAATTATTGCGTAGGAAAACGTTTATTAGCATATTAGTAGCGATCTCGCCTTCGAGCTTGAAGATTGCATGATCGTAGATCGAAGTTTTTTATGTTGAATATGAGTCGATTAAAAATATTATTTTACTCGACTCATTTAATAAATAAAATTCTGTATCCTATATTACATAAGCAAGCACACGTTCATTTATCACAAGCAACTACCAGTTAACGAGACAATGCGAATCCAAGTTTTGGGAATGGACCAACCATCTAATCTGAAACGATCATCTTTTACGTATTTTGCTAGCTAAAATATTAAAGAAATTATCCCGGCAGCAGTAAACAAGATAGCAATTTATGTAAATAAACCTCAACCGTGAACCGTGTGACGGCTCCACGGCCCGCAATAATGAATAATGAACGTAAATCCGAGCGTAAAAATACCACACGATTTAAGCGAGAAATGTAAGTAGACGTATGTATTTAAAATTAAACTTTTACCGTTCATTGTCGGTCGGTTGAGATGATTCCGGTGATATTTGTATTATATTTGTACACGGGAGCCGTGGTAGCCTAGTGGTCAGGGCGCTCACTTTAGTGTCATAGAGCGCGAGTGACCTGGGTTCGAACCCCGGTGCCGGCACCACTGAAACTGTTATTAACAATTTAAAGTGCTGTATTTACCACGTGCTCAACGGTGAAGGAAAACATCGCGAGGAAACCTGCATGTCTGAGAAATAATAAAAATATTATTTCGAGGATATGTGAAGCTCGCCAACCCGCACTGGAGCAGCGTGGCGGGACCTACCCGGCTCCTAAACCCTCTCTGATACTAGTATTTGAGAAGGAGGCCTTTGCCCCAGCAGTGGGCACTTACAGGCTGTTACTTTACTTTTTTTTATACACGGGATTATTTACACGTTTATAATGTTTTTTTTTTATTTCACTAACAAGTAGGTTACGTATGTTTTCCTTCATCACCGAGCACGTGGTAAATTTTACACATAAAGTTGCAACTATTACGAAATTAAAGCGAGCTCCCGAGACTTTTGTAATTTTTTTATTTATGAAAATTATAGTACACTAAGGAAATAATGTTCGAGAACGTTAGTGCAATTTGTGTACGCTACAGCTTATTTACATAAATTGTAGCATCACCGGCGGTGGTTTGAATATTTTACGTGGAATCTAAATAATATTCAAGTGAAATACGTGCAATAACTTAGGCGAAGAAGTTATGTAAACTGGTGAACTTTTACTTTTAAAATTACAACATTTCTATTGATTACAAAGACGAGTGGCTAGGGGATCTACTTCCGAATCGGGAGACTCAAGTTCGATCCCTTGTGTGAACGGCACGGATGTGTGATTGGGTTTGGGCACTAAGACGACGACGGGCTCACCAACCGTCACGTTGTCTCAAAAAAGCTCCGCTGAGAAGTGGGTTGGAACAACTAAATTCTCTAGACCTCTCACCATCCAACTATTGGGTGTAGGTCGTGACGGCTTATAGTTTTTTTTTTCAATAGAGATGGATGCGCGGAGACCGCCTGTGACCTTGGCTCCAATGAAACAGATCATTATTTCTATAGGTCGGCAGATTGGGATGGAATGCGGTCTTCCTTTGCTTCCTACCCATGGGGGCAGGTTTGCTTCTCGCTAGATGATCCCAACGTCGTTGCAGATTCTGTCACCGATGTGGTACTTCAGGAATGGAACTTTTATTCCGTTCTCTGCAGTGCCTGTCGGAGGTAAATCCCAGCCTTGGTTTGGTCGCACCTGCAAAATAGCGTCACGCCGAAAGCGGAAGTGCTACCAAGCCTGGGCCGATGCATCGGCGTCTCGGGATGCAAAACCAGTGCTCTTAAAACGAGTACAACTCTGCCTCCAGGTCCTTCAAAGAGTTATCGCTGCGGCAAAGTTAAATACTGCAGAATTGGCGAGAGACTAGTTCGCCTCCCATCGGGATCCCGCGCATTCTGGTCTCTCGCTAAGGCTGTCCAGGAGAATTTCTGTCAGCCATCTCTCCCATCTCTACACAAGGAGGATGATTCGCTGGCCCATACTGCAAAAGAGAAAGCCGATCTCTTGGGCTCTTTTTGCATCCAACTCGACTCTTGATGACCGGGGAAACTCTCCACCTACCATCCCGTGGTGTAAGTGCTCCATGCCGGAAATTCAGTTTCTGCAGAGCTCAGTGCGAAAGGCACTCCGCTCCTGGACATTCATAAGTCGAGTGGGCCGGACGGAATCCTCCAATTGTGCTGAGGATGTGTGCCTCTGAGTTGGCACCCGTTCTCACGCGTTTTTCCGGCACTCCTACTCTTCAGGCATCGTCCCGGAATCTTGGAAGACAGCATTTGTGCATCCAATACCCAAAAAAGGCGACCGCTCTGATCCGTCCAACTACAGGCCCATTGCCATCACCCCCTTGTTATCTAAAATAATGGAGTCACTCATCAACACCCAGCTCCTGAGGTACCTGGAGGAACACCAGCTGATCAGTGACCGACAGTACGGTTTCCGTCGCGGACGATCAGCTGGTGATCTTCTAGTTTACCTGACTCACCGATGGGCAGAAGCAGTTGAGTCTAAGGGGGAGGCTTTGGCGGTTAGTCTGGACGTAGCGAAAGCATTTGATAGGGTTTGGCATAAAGCGCTTCTTTCAAAGCTTTCATCTTACGGGGTTCCTGAGAGATTGTGCAACTGGGTCACCAGCTTCCTCACGGATCGGAGCATCAAGGTTGTTGTCGACGGTGCATGCTCGGACCCCAAACCCGTGAATGCTGGTGTTCCACAAGGCTGTGTGCTATCTCCCACTCTGTTCCTTCTGCATATCAACGACATGCTACAAATCAGTAGCATTCATTGCTATGCAGACGACAGCACGGGTGATGCCCTATATACAGGCCGTGCGAATATTTCTCGGGAACACGTCGACGAGTGCCGGAACAAACTTGTGTCTGAAGTCGAGACCTTGTTATTCAAAGTCTCGGATTGGGGTCGACGTAATTTGGTCCTATTCAACCCCAAAAGACACAGGTTTGCGCGTTCACCGCTAAAAAGAATCCCTTTGTCGTTTCTCCTCTTTTGAGAACATTCCCTTATTGCCTCAGCCAGTATCAGAATCCTTGGCGTTGACATATCGAGCGACGTTCAGTTCCGTGGTCACTTGGAGGAAAGACCAAATTGGCCTCCAAAAGCTTGGTGTGCTCTGTAGAGCGGGACAGTATTTCATGCCGGTCCACCGTTTGCAACTTTATAAGGCGCAAGTTCGCCCCACATGGAATACTGTTCTCATCTCTGGGCAGGGGCACCCCAGTACCAACTCCTTCCATTTGACCGTATCCAACGTCGAGCGGCTCGAATTGTCGGCGACCAAGCTCTCTGATCGGCTTGATCCTTTGGCCTTGCGAAGAGATGTTGCTTCTCTTTGCATTTTTACAAAATTTTCCACGGGGAATGTTCTGAGGAATTGTTCGGATTGATCCCAGCTGCTGAGTTTCACCATCGTACATCGCGACAGAATTCGAAGTTCCATCGATACCACCTAGATGGTTGGCATTCCACCACAGTGCGTTTTAATCGAAGTTTTCTGCCACGCACTTCGATTTTGTGGAATCAGCTGTCGCCAGCAGTATTTCCGAACAGTTACGACTTAGGGACCTTCAAGAAAAGAGCTTATTCCTTCCTTAAAGGCCGGCAGCGCATCTGTAGCTCCTCTGGTGTTGTGGATGTTCGTGGGCGTCGGTGATCACTTACCATCAGGTGAGCCGCACGCTCGTTTGCCCCTTCTTCTAAAAAAAAAAAAAAAAAAATTATTTCTATAAGACTCGAATTTAACACGTGATCTGCGTGTTCCTAAGAATGATAGTTAATTGATGAAACTTGCTTAGCTGTGTGGTATCGGCGTAAGTATCTATATACGACCCGGGAAGAAGCCCCCCCTTTCGTCCCGTAGATGTCGTTAGAGGTGCCTAAAGGAAAAAAACCCTTATAATCGCAATAGCTACCGACAGACGATGGAATAACCATCTTATAAAATTATAAGACTAAAATAAAGCAGACCCATGACGGGCCAGCAGCGTGCACGGTGCAAGGTGCTTGCCGAGAGCGGTGGTTATGGTAATTCCTCTTTCCTCCTTATGCAAGCCTTCGCCCTGCAGTGAACTATTAAGAGGCTTTTAAAGTAAGGTAAGGAAAGAAACTTGCAAGTTCGGTTAACTCCTTCAACCAGCACCGGGGCTGGCAGCGCGGTGAACTCATAATTCTCACTCTGAAGTACATACGACTTAGGGACCTTCAAGAAAAGAGTTTATTCCTTCCTTAAAGGCCGGCAGCGCATCTGTAGGTTCTCTGGTGTTGTGGATATTCGTGGGCGTCGGTGATCACTTACCATCAGGGGAGCCGCACGCTCCTTTGCCCCCTTGTTCTATAAAAAAAAAACATAACACTCTCCTCCAAAGGACAGAGGGATTTTTCTTGGAATCGGACCTTAAGGCCACCTTCCTTTTTTACTGCGTACCTTAGGTAGCTTGTTTGATTGCTGAGCAAAGAGTTTTGGGTTCTGTTCAAGCCGGAGTGAATATTTGTGTCACTCGCAAATTATTGGTTTTCGAATCTGGTTACCCGTGCCTCTGACACAGCATCAGACCTTATCTTATAAGTACGAAGCGGATACGGTAAGGTGATGCATTGCCTTTTAATATTAGAGGCCCCTTTTGAACCGTTATATCTTTAGTTTTAATTTATTTATCTGGGTTCCATACGCACAGTGCCCTATTACTAAGCCTCCACCTCCATCTGTCTATCCTACCTTTAAGGGACTGTATCTTTTGAACCGTAATAAGTAGCCGGTTAAAAATTTCACAGGATACGCGTTATTTTTTTGTTTTCGGTTTATCTTAAGAACGGTCACTCCCGCATTTAACTCGGTGTGACTTTCTTAGAGTATGAACTATAAGTGCATACTCTAAGAATACCAGTCAAGCGTGAGTCTAAGAAAACCAGTCAAGCGTGAGTCGGGATTGCGATAAGAATATTGAACCAGATGGAAGAAAATATTTTGTTGTGTTTACTGATATGGTTTGGTTACAGCGGTATAGATGTACTGTTACATGGTACAGATATATATGAAACCCTGAACCCCAAGTTCACCAACGCACTTAGTCGTTTATTTTTTTTTCTTTAACAGGCTTTCTTTTTCCACTGCTTAACATTGGCTAAAGGCTCTCTAAGAAAACATCAACCAAAGCTGGTACATTTTTTTACATTTTTCAGCTGGATTATTGACCACACTCACTACGCTATGGAGGAAGGTGGGTTGGTAGAGGCAATGCCTTAGTCTGTGAGATTTGAGTTCGGCAAATTTCGGCCATTTCCGCCTACAATCGATCAACAAAATCTTGTTTGTTAATTCAGCTGAGCAGGTGAGGTTGACATTAGCAGAAAAAGTTGATAAATTTGTCCCTTTAAACTCTAAATAATTAAACTTGCACAACAATGCACAATAGTCTGTTGTAAACGGCCACTAATAAATTAAACAGCGCCGCTAACTTATTGTTTTGGTTCTAAGTAAACTGCCGTTGAAAGCGGACTTGTCTAATTAAAAGTTTATGTTGTTGCCACGAAAGCTTTCCAAGACATGACCCGTATTCATGACGCAAACTTCAACCTAATAAATGTGAAGTGCCTGATATGGATGAAGCTTTTGAATGCGCCTCCGGGTTGGAACACCCTGTGTACTGTGTTGAACTGTGGAGAGTTCATTTAGTTCACATGTCAAACCGTAAAGCTTCTTCAATGCCCTCTATTGTTTTCTCGAATATTTATTGATGAAACCACCCCCACTGGAGGTATTTCTACTGAGTTGTGGATGCGTTTCACAGACATGAACTGCACATGAACAATCACACAGACCCGCATCTTCCGCCGCATCAGTCAAGGTCGCCGGGCGAGCGTCGTCTCTGTAATTCCATGAGGGTTTTAGTCGGTCCGGCGATTCGCTGATCCCGATGCAACCGGTCACAGTCTCCGGTGCACCTTTTCACCAAGTGAAAACGAAAATATCACAGTCACAGAAAAAAAATTTTTAGTCTGCGACCTGCAATGCTAAAGCCAGCCACACCAATGACTCTTTAAAATAACCACCGTATGTGTATGCACGATAACCATCGCGAAAATTACCAGACCAAAATTAAGAAGAGCGATGAGAGTCGCTGTATTGGACACCTGGTACCGTACCAGGTGTCCAATACAGCGATCGCCAATCCGCTTGCCGCCCATGGCGATTCCAGCAAACCCACCTTAAGGCCTATATCCTGCAGTGAATTATTTACAGGCTGTTAAGGTAGAGGTAAAGCAAGTGCCAGCGTAAGCTTATTATTTGATTATAAGCGTGGTAGAGCCAAGCGGCGACTTTTGCTGGTCCTCGAATGGGCCAGCTCGACCGGGTTGGTACCACGGCGTCGCGGAATACCGACGTGAAGTAGAGGCATCTTGTGCTTCTGAGTTTCGTTCGGTGAGTAAGGTAACCGGAGGCTCACTCCCCCTCCCTATTCCCCTCCTCTTCCCTCCCATCTCCCAAATAACCTTGAAGACCGGCAACGCACCAGCAGCATATATGGTGTTGCATATGTATGTGGGCGACGGTAATCACTTACCATCAGGTGAACCGCTTGCTCGTTTGCCGTCTTTTCCATAAAAAATATTACGTTACATTAAATAAATTTAAATATAAAGAAAATAAAAAGATATTTAAAGATTTTTAAAGAACAGCTACATTAAAGCTTAAATCTACGAAACTGTTATCTCAAACTGTATACATAACTCGTTTGCACATATCCACATTCTTTATACAAACGCCCCTAGCTGGATAGGAACCCTATAGGGTTATTATCAACATGGCTTGGGGCGTTTAACATAGTTTTTGGGTAGATTTTATAGGATATAAGGATGTTTCGCGAGGCTTTTGAAATCATAAAACATCCTAATTTCAATGGAGAACTACCACCGGCTTGGGATCCAGTAATAAATAAAATTAAATCTATTACCAAGCATACCACTGCACGACATCATGATACTGTGTGCACATTCTGCGTAGATCGGACCATAATTAATAAATAAAAGCTGAAGGTAGCCCGAGTTAACTATGACAAAGCTGTAAAGCAATCGTAACGTCGGGAATATAAAAACAAAATTAAACGCGATAAAATCCATAAATAATAGTTTCATTTCAAATGGGTGGTATTCGCGTAAATACAAGAAATCATAAGATTTAATACCACTGATTTATAATATAAATAACTCGTGGGGGACGGTAAACACTTACCATCATGTGAGGCGCTTGCTCGTTAGGCCCAAATAACATAAAAAAAATCGTAATACCCTCCAAAGCTAACAAGGTCTCAAGAATACGAACACAATTCCCACTCATTATTTCCCAGACTTATGTACTGTTTATTAGAAACAGACACTCGCTAATCAAATTACGTGGAATCGTGGCAAGATGAAATTGGAGACGAGCCAAAATTGAGGCTTTCCATCTTAATCCTAAGAGGTTATCTTTGTAGACATTACCTTGTAAGAAATCGTTTCCAGGTGACCATGGCCTGGAGTAAGCAAATTAAGTTTCTGGACGTGTCAGAGTCAAGCGGCGGCTTTAGCGGCTGCTCGGTATAGACGGCTCGACCGGGGTTGTACCACAATCTCGCAGAATACCAGCACGAGATGCCGTTAGTGAAGTAAATCAATCTTGTGCTTCTGCGTAACCGGAGGTCCACAACCTCTGCCCGCTCCCATTCCACCTCCTTATCTTCCTCCCCCATATCCCAAATACCCATCAAGGCCGGCAACACACTTGCAGCTCCTCTGGTATTGCAGATATATTTCTTTGCTTTCTCTTTTAAATCCTAGCTGAAGAGAACATTTGTGCAAACAAATAAATTATTGGTTTTCTGCACACTCTTTCTCCGATAGTAGGCGTTGCATCGGATATGGGAAGGTAAAGATGAGCGAGCGCCTCTGTGATACACTTATGCACTATAATATCTCCTGCGCAGTCGACAACTGCCGACAGTAATCGGAAGTTGTCGCCGCGGACAAAATCGACCAGGACGACAGTTTTATCCGATCGACATGACCATGGGTACAAGTAAAGGATGTCGGGAAATAAAACGAAAATAATTAGAAAAGACGAAAGGTGAAAACAATTGTTTTATTTTAATGTTTGGTATTTGCTTCATCATCATCATCATCATCATTTCAGCCGATCACAAGTCCACTGCTGAACATAGGCCTCCCCCAAAGATTGCCACGAAGCTCGGTCCTGAGCCACCTGCAACCATCGACTTCCCGCAACACTGCTTAAATATATATGCGTATTAATATTTAGTATTTGCTTAAATATAATAAATCAGTACATGTTGAATGATTGTGAAATATTATAAAATAAAAAAAGTTGTCAAATCTTATCAATTCGTTTATTAAAATAGATGTTATTTTTTATTGGTTAGCAATTACATAAATAATTTAAAACTATTTCAATTTCTTCGTTCCACTTCCCTAAATGTTTGGAGGCGATTATGGAAAAATCCATGAAAATCTTCAGTAACAATCATGGTTAGACACACGTCACGTTGTATCTCCCGATGAGGAGAAAACGGATAGCGGAAACCGTTAAGCTACCCCTATAGCGGTTTTGAAGTGGACTTAGTTTGAAAGGTCTGTATAGATTGATTGATGAAAATTCTATACGAGCGGTGATATTCACAATTTATCTAAAAACAAAAAGACTTGTGAAATTTTACTTAAAATACCTCAACATCAGAGAAAACTAGAACAGTCAAATTATTTTCTTTTTATTATCAAACGGCAGTTGCCTCTGTTTCACTGCGATCCACGTTTGAACGTGGGATTTTGTAATCCGGAATTTGTTAGAGCAGACGTCGCGCACAGTTAAGTAATGTTGCTTTTTGTCTTAGAGCGCCTCTTCCATCGTCTTTTCTTCGGAAAATATGCAGCGTTGTGTAATGTGAAACGAATTGGACACTCGAATTAGGTCACTATAATATTGAATGTTTTTTAAAATATCATTATCATTTTCAAAAAAACTTTACTTCTACTAAGTAAACATAACTGATAGGGTTATGTAAGAACCTTTATTATTTGGTACAAACCAAAGCGACCTAAAAATTGTTTATGTTCAAGAATGCGTAACATATAGAGAGGAATGTGAAGCTATGCGTTTATTGGAATACGATAGTTACAGGGATGAAACAATGAAGGGAGTCATAGTACGCAGGTCACCAGCTAAAATTGGGGAAGTTTATGCAACTTTGATGTCATTATGCGGCTTTTCCTCTAATCCTCAGGAGTTATAGGGTAAAGACAAAATTTGGAAGACTAACTTTTGTACGCAATTACATCGGCATATAATCAATGATTTATTTCGATAGAATAGTTTTATTTAGAAATATACACGTTAATTCATAGGCTTCCGAACAGTGAATGTAATATAATTTTGAGTATGGATCTCATTCTGGTCAATCCACCCGGTACATTTACTGTATCGCAGTTGTTTAGTTAAGCGAAAGTCGCATTAAAATCGGTTCAGTAGTTTTCGCGTGATACCTGAACAAACAAACGAAACGAAAAAACAGACGAAAATTCCTTCGAAATTGGTTTTAGGATATATCTAATTCAAATCTCTACAATTTGTAGAACTTTTGTAAAATTTCCTAATAAAGTAGTTGGGAATTAATTTTTCTTCACAACGTCACAGTGTGTGTAAATCTCAGGAGGAGGTATATATTATTTGAGAAGATATTGGAGTCAGAAGGAATAGTCCACATCGAATGTGTGGAATGATGACAAGCGATTCTAGTCGGCAAATATCCGTAGAAGAAAATCACAATAAATCTATTCCTTTTTTTTAACACGGTTTCGTTTATTTAAAGTATGGTTTCCAATAAAAAAACCATACCAAAGATTAATAAATTAACACGGTATAATTTTAATGAGGAATGAAATGCATAACGAGCAAGGCTTACGAGATAGACATGAGATTTCTTTCGACGCTCATGGGCAGAAAGGGAATGGCGTATGTTAGAATACTTACTCTAACATACGGCTAGAGGAATAATAATTTAAATGTTGGATATATTAAGCAAAGTATTCTGTTAATGCCCACTGCTGGACAAAAGCCTACTCTCAAATATTTGAAAGAGCTTTCCGCTCGAATTTAAGAAAGATCCGGTACCCGCTACGGTGAGATTTCTTTTGAATATAGCGGTCTTCATGCGTGCTCCAATTAATAATATATTATTTCTCAGGCAAGCAGATTTTATCACGGTGCTTTCTTTCATCGCAGAGCACACATTTTTGTTGTGCCGGTACTGGGGGACGAACCTTAGTCACCGGAGTACTATGAAATTAAAGCAAGCGCTCTAACCACTAAACCACCACGGCGGGTATATATATTTTCGATGAATATGTAACAGAAAAACTGATACTCCTTTAAGAAATAGCTTATTTATACAAATTCTTAGCTACATCTACGATATACCTTGAAATATTTATGTCAAAATTTAAATTAAATTCCTAAGTACTGCATCATATAATATCGCTCGTTGAAATTTCGCAAATAACTTGGCAATATAGGCACCTGTATGCGAGTCACTTCTATAATAAATGTTTAGAACTCAAAATTAGTTTTCTCAAGTACCAATATTAAGACTCTCTCAGCAATTAATATAGAAATTGTTCAATCGTTTAAATGCATGTATGTAACACATCAGAATGTCTATTTTGTTTTTTTATGCTTCTTGTCCGGTTGTTCGTGAAGTCAATGAAGGAGCCGACTGAAAAACAGTGCTGTGATATCACTGACTGAGACGGGAACCTTTTTGACATCGCACAACAAATTAATCTTTTTCATGATTTTTTATTGGTTTTTTGTTTATTTAATTTGTTTTTTTTTGTGTTTTGTGTGATTGCCAAATAAATGTGTTTCTTTCTTCTTATTCTTCTTTCTATATACTATAAAAATAAAATTTAATACACCGCCAGAGAGGGCTACCCCTTCTCTTCCATGGCGGTGTCTTTCTGGCACTAAAACCCACTCAAGTCAAATCAAGAGAGAAGGCTTTTGCTCTGTAGTGCGTTATTCAGACACTGCTATTTTAAATTTGCTACTTATTAAACTTCAAGTTAATCAGGGAAGTAGAATTAAAAAAAGAACCTTTCTATGGCCCAGACCTCGGCAGTAATTACGAAAAGAGCTGATGATCCTTAAAAGGCTGGAGGTTTTCATTAAGCGAAGGTAAGGTCCAGATTAAACCAACCTTCGTATAACAAAACCGTATTGAAATCGGTTCATTCATTTGAGAGCTTCGACGTCACGGACAAACAGACAAAGGCTATTCAAACTTCGAACACGTCTCCCTTTATATTTAATGTGTACAAACAGGTTCGATCACAGCACAGGATCGAAACACAGCAACCTTTACAACCATACTAAAGACTCAAGTTCGAAACGAAGTCATGACTTTTTTTCTTGCTTTATAATTTTAAATATTATAAAATATTGTTCCAAAATATCAAAGGTTAACTAAAATTATCGAAATTTTGCACCCTCCTTCTCAGCGTGATCAACGTGAGTCGTCAAACAAAAAGCTTGAATGGCACTTAAACCCTGTTGACGGACATAGGCATCGTATCCAAGGAAGACGTGGGAAACTTTACCATTGGGCTGCAGTCGTGGGCGAAACCAAAAGCTAGTATTTTTGTACACTATACAAGTCTTCCTCTCCTGACTCTACCATTTACACTCGCCTCATATATTTGTCTCGTCAACCTACTTTCATTCATCCTCTTCACTTGTCCAAACCAGCTCAGGATCCCTTTCTCAATTCGTGTCACTACAGACCTAGGCGAACATTTCACGATCAAATCGAGGACATTCTGAAGAAAGGCCAGGTGAAGAGTACTCTAAACCAACGAGCATGCGTGCGAAGATTGTTGAAAGTGGAAGAAGCGAAAGACGTATGTCAGGACCGTAGCAAATGGAAGAAGGTTGCTAAAGAAGCGATAAAAGGCCTTATGACGATTTAGATAGAATAGTGAAGTGGTCCGAGAGAAATTCCCTAAATTTCTCTCGGACCACTTCACTTCACTTTTGTATATTGACCTTATTTTGTGGTTTATTGTGTGGTGAACCCGTCAAAGACAAAATACTTAGTGTGTGGAACTAAAAAACAGATAGGTAAAATTAACGACTTTGATCCAAAATTATATATTAAAGGAACAGCATTGGAAAGGGTCGAAATGGCTCGTTATTTAGGAATTGTAGTTAGCCCTGACTTTAGATTTGAAAATCACATTGCTGATATTGTCAAAAACTGTTTCTACCGGTTAAAAATCTTATATAAGATGCGTGGGTACCTAAGCATAGAATTACGGAAGAGATTATCCGACACACTAATTCTATCGAAATTTAATTATGCTGACATTGTTTATGGGCCGTGTTTACTGTCACGTACCGCACATCTTAAACAAAGGGTTCAAAATGCCTGCGTAAGGTTTTGCTTTACTGTGCCGCCCAGAGGTCATGTAAGTCCATTCCTCAATGAGAGTAACAGTCTTAAAATGGCTGCCAGACGCAAGCTCCACTTTGCTTGTTCTCTCTTTGGCGTCATTAAAACTAAAACCCAAAGTATCTCTACAGCAAACTAGACTGGTGTCGGGAACACAATAAGTATCTCATCCGCGCTTTTTCTTACTTGTTAAGTGTTCCTCGGCATAGTTCTTCGGCTTTCAGAGGTAAATAAGTATGCTGCCACCCACTGTTGGAATAATCTACCTCCACCATTGCGCGATCTTAAAACATTAGGAAACTTTAAAAGTAATTTAAAAAAAACATTTAATAAACGAACAGAAGGGTACATACTAATTTACAATCATTCAAAATTAATCTTATCTAATTAAATAATAAATAATATTTTTTTAATATTTCTTTACTGTAATTTACTGCATATTTTTCTTTTTTTTTCTTTGTTTTCGTCACTGGCTTGCCACTGTTACCTTCACGTCCCATAAAGAAGTTATAATTTAAATCCAGCATTCTGACTGTGTACACTCATTGTCTGTTCAACGGCATACCGCGTTCGCATATGTAGCAGTTATTTGTTGACAAAATTTACTTAATTTGTAGTCATTACATAATTTGATATTATCACACTTCGTTAATAACTTAATATAAATATATATATATAATAACAGTTAAAGATTAATGAAAAAAAAAATTACTGCCCGTCCGCTGCGCACGGACACCGGGGGCCGACTGAAAATCAGCGCTGCGACACCTCGTGGCTCATGCTGAGACGGTCCTTTCCGCCGCTTCATCACAACACACACAAATTCCTTGTGATATATTCACTTTTTTTTTTATAGCACAATTTATTTATTTTCAATTTCCTGTTTTCATTTTCTCTTTCATATTCATAGTTTGTTTTATTTATTTTTTCTTGATTTGTTATTTTATAATTTTTATGTATCACCATATCATGTGCTGTGTTTAGATGTAAGTGAAGGAATAAATGTCTTTATGTCTTTATGTCTTTATGTTTCTGCCTACCCCGTTGGGAACAAGGCGTGAATATAAACATACGCACTTATATTATATGAAAGTTAAGACGGAGAAAGCAAGCTCCGGAGAAAAGAGGATTTAAAATGATAAAACGGTCTAGACCTCTGATCACCACCCTGCTCTTGGATAAACATTCGTGAGTGCTTATTTTTGTTAATAAAAGCCAATTTTTTGCAAACTACATATACAAGCGTCTGTTTCTCTTCCCGAATTCCCATCCTTTCCTATTCAGCCATCCGCGCCATCGTTAAATTAAAGGAGCAAAGACTCTTTGAACTCGTAAAAAGGTCTATTCGTGTATAGAGACATGTAAAATATGCTCCGCGTGTACAACACAATAAGTGGGTGCCGGTTCACGTATTTCCTAAAATTTCTCTCGTAAAACATGACAGAAACAAACAGATATTTTGAAACTGTATTTTGTTATTTTTCAATGCGACTTTTTTCACAGTACTTCGACTGCTAAAACGGGTTATGTTACGAATGTGAAGATTGTTGTCAGGTCTTTTAAAGGTGTTTCTAGGTCAGGTCGGATGTTTCAGACATGGATTGCGATGTTGGATTTTGCGCACGACGCATGGTTGATAGCATAATTTTTTTTATGGGATGGGAGGCAAAAGTGCAAGCAACACCAGAGGAGCTGCAGATGCGCCGCAGGTCTTTACATATATTTATTGGGTGGCGGGAAATTAAGACGGGAAGTATGCGGCAGGAGGAAGAGAGTGGGAGAGGAGGTAATTAGGCCTCCACTTATATGACTCACTGAGCAAAACGCAGAAGCACAAAATGCGACTACTTCACACCGTCGAGCTAGCCCATTCGAAAAGCAGCAAAAGCCACCGCTTGACTCTACCATGTAAAAACCCAAGCCAAGGGTTGACTGCTCTCGCCGTCTGAAATTTCCTGGCCACCTCGACCGCCCAGCGGTTCCGCGGGTCGCACAGCCTCATCGGCAGCGACACACCATTGGCCCAGGGATGGTACCTTGCTCCATTTCCTAAGGGACTATAAGTGTGCTACAAATGAAAGTGTAAATGTAGGATCGTTGCAACTACCTACCCGTGGCTTAATTTATTATTGAGCGAGTGATGCAACTTTACATTTTTTAATTGGCTTTTTTATGACTGCACTAATTTATTACTTGCTTAAATGTTAAATCACAATCTGAGAGCAACGCCTCATGAGCTACTTTGGTCATTTAATGAGAAGGGGAGACGAAAATCTGGAAAAGTTAATCGTTGTTGGAAATACTTAAGGCAAGAGATCACGTGGCCGACCACCTGCACGATGGAATGACCAGCTTAAAAGCGAGGAACCCTCTCAAAACTTTTAAGATGTGACGAGGAACGCATTGGACCGAAAACGATGGCGTAACTGCATTCGTCCCAGGACAACTCCCGCCAACCACGATCATCAGTCATGAAAAAAAACCTAACGTCACACTGGGACAAGGCTTCGTAGTCAGATATGTAAACCACTTAACCCTTCAATCCAATTATTTTTACTAGCTGTTTTAAAAGTATATCGAATAGAATAAGATGTAGCAAAACGAACAAGATTATTTCGTTTCTAATATCTTCTATACGATCAAAGAGCAGCTTATTTCCGTTTTCGTATTCAAGCGTGTTCCGAGATGTTTGATTCGTCGAAACAGACGTGTTCCAATTTCTTCGAGTGACTTTGATCCAAATTTTTGACCAACTCTAGAACAGAGCCAACATACTGTTTTGTTTTTTAGTTCAATTTTACTGTGAAAAATCATTTTAGCCAGCATTAGATTTAATAAGAAAATGTATCATTAAATAAATTTTCATGACTGTTTTTGTAATTCTAGGGTAGTCCGAGGTACAGAAATGAGGAAATGGTGAACATCATAAAACTTCATGCATTCCGTGAAAGGTTGGCCCGTACTCGGGGCGCTGGGTGAACGAGATGGCGAGGGCAGTGCTGGTACTCTTGCGCTATTGAAGCTGCACACTGTCCCCAGATTGTGTGAGATTTGGGTTCGGCAAAATCTGAAGGATTTTTTGCTATAGTTCGGTCGCCAGTTCGTTACCTAGCAGGTGTAAATAATGTTGGTAACGATAATATTGGTGTATTCCTCCACGCACTATTGACTAAAGACTGTTGTTAATGTTCCGGCAGTCTTGGTATCCAGCAATAAACCAAAATTTTATTTAAAACCAAGCCTACCACGGCACCTTAAATTAATAAATAAAAACTGAAGGTAGTCAGAGTTAACTATAACATCTGGACGTCTAACACCTCAGTAACCCCGTGACCACGGCCGCTGTAAAGCAATCATAACGTCGGGAATATAAAAACAAAATTAAATGCGATATAGTCCGTAAATAGGAGCTCCATTTCAAATAATCAGTTTAAGTTTATTAGATATAAGTTTATAGCAATGGTGGAACGTTTGCTAAAATAAACACAAGAACTTACTAATTATTATTTTTTTTATGGAAGAGACGGCAAACGAGCAAGCGGTTTACCTGAGGGTAAGTAATTACCGTCGCCCACATACATCTGCAACACCATAGATGCTGTAGGTGCGTTGCCGGTCTTTAAGGATATTTGGTAGATGGGAGGGAAGTGGAGGGGAATAGGGAGGGGGTGTGGGCCTCCGGTTACCTCACTCACCGAAAAAAACGCAGTAGCAGTAGATGCCTCTATTTCACGCCGGTATTCTGCGAGGCTGTGGTACCAATCCGGTCGAGCAGGCCCATTCGAGTAGCAGCTAAAGCCGCCGCTTGGCTCTACCACGCTTATAATTATTACAGTTAAATTAAAATTCCTCCAGCTCCTTAGTGAGCCCCGTATCCTATTCCTCCACATAGAATACTACGTGGTCAAAGAGACCTTATGTAGAATTAATATTTAGATTAAAGTGTTTGTATTTTCACATTGATATAAAATTAAAAAAAAAATTAAACTCGATAAAATCCGTAAATAATAGTTTCATTAAAAATGTGTAGTTTTCGCTTAAATATAAGAAGCCATTTTGTGATAAATTTTTTTTACCACACTTAAAGTTTTTGAAGCTCAATCACTTCACCCTCTGTAACCTGTAGATAACTTACAGCAACTTCAACCGAAGTAAGTGTATCGACTTTCGGCACATTTCTCCATCTCCCAGAGAGGTGAAAAGTGAGCTACCTCTACGGGCATTAGACCACACCAAAGTCCTAGTTAGTTTTGTTTCACCTTCCTCGGTATTCTCAGTGCGGCTATAACTCAAACTTTAAACTTTCAAATATATGGTCCGTATTTTTCTTAGAAGCTAGCTTCTATATAAATGATAAAATATGAAATACTAACTAAACAAAGACTGGAAACTTATAAACTTTGATTTATGTGATAGTTTGTAGGAAGTTTCAGATCCTTCAGTTAGCAATGAGCCGAAATTTTTCTACAGCATTTTATTATGGGGGGTAGGATATTAATATTATTATATAATATACAACCATTTTTTCAAAGCTCAACCTGACTTGTATGCGTTGCAACCTTTTGATTAACGGACGTCGCTCCTGCGAACTGATGGGGAATAATCCAATCCGTTTTGTTGCTGCAACTCAATAAATTATTATTATTATTATTTTTTTTTGTTATGTTAATTAAGTGTTATTAAGAATTCATTATGTGTTACTTGAGTTGTGGCAATGAATAAAGTACTTTCTTTCTTTCTTTCAATCGAATTTGCCAATCCTGAATCTCACAGACTAGTGAAGGGGAGCGGCATCTTTTGTTGGTGGGTTCTGGTACTGCGCTCACCAATCCGCTTACGTTTCACCAGGCAGGCGCGTATGGTATGTTGTGAGCGAATCTTCCGTTCATGACTTTTGTTGGTTGAAAGGCCGGCAGCGCATCTGTAGTTCCTCTGGTGTTCCGGATGTTCGAGGGCGTCGGTGATAACTTACCATCAGGTGAGCCGCATGCACGTTTGCCTCCTTCTTCTATAAAAAAAACCTCGAAAACTTTTACGAGATTAAAATAATTTTCCAAATAAAAGTCGTTTGACTCACAGTGGAGTAGTTTTGTATAGGAATCGTGCCGGCGAATCGAAAAGGGAATATATTTAAATGAACAAATTTTCTATTTGTTTATTTGAAATTAATGAATAGTAATTGGTTCCCACTGCTTCCTCTAGTAAATGTAAATCCAAGAGAATGAACTTAAATAAAGATACCAAAGCCATTTTAATTTTGTCTAAATCAAAGTCCGACTGTTTTCTGTTTTCGTATTCAAATGCGGTTTGGGAACGTCGAGTTTCTTGAAACCGACGCCAGGCAATAACGTTAAGTAGTTTAGATTTGGCTCTTTGACTTATTAACTAAACTGATCTTCATGTGTTTTTGTTTGATTGTGCATGATGTGGTACTGCTGGTGCTTACAACCATAATCGAAGATCGACAAGGATGGAATGTATGCAGCCTGTACTTAAGTTATCAATAAAGTTTTGAAATCATAAAAATTGCCCAATATTACTGTATGTATGTGTGCATGTGGTGTTTAAGATAACAGTCGTGAAGGTATCATGGCTATCTCTGATCATAAACCAAGCTACGAGGCGCGCTATCCATCCCTTTCTACCTTCCGGAAAAGCGGCGGGTTTCGGAAGACCGTTCGGACCGTACGCTGCCATATGGAAATACGGTTCTGTATGAATTTATAAAGAAATTCAAAATTTGATAGACTGTACATCAAATAACAAAACCAAAGACGTTGATATAATTTTTTTTTATGGGTAACTATAGCTGTGTAGCGAACTCGTTACTGCCGTTTAATGACAGCGTAAAAATACCATAACCCATCTCGCAACGTGTCATAAAGTCGTCTAAAGGAACTTTTAATAAGAACACGTAAAAACTGCGGTTGCTAACATGCCAACGAATGGCCACTTGCAGAATGAACTACCTCTGAAACTCTTACTTATTTTTTTTATAGGAAAGCCGACAAACCAGCAAGCGGTTCACCTGATGGCAAGTGATTACCGTCGCCCACGTACATCTGCAACACCAGAGGTGGTGCAGGTGCGTTGCCGGTTGCCTTCAAGGGTGTTTTGGAGATAGGAGGGAGGAGTGGGCCGTATACCTCACTCACCGAACGAAAAGCAGATCAAGATGCTTATACGCCGGTATTCTGCGAAGCTGTGATACCTACCCGGTTGAGCCGGCCCATTCGAGCAACAGCAAAAGCCGCCGCTTGGCTCTACCACGTCCAAATCGCACTATATGTGTGCGACCGAAGTTATCGGGTAGAGTAGGAGAAAAGCGTGACTCTTCGACTAAGATATGGATATCATAGAATTATTTTTATTCACGTTATCACACTCAGAAAATAATACACGTTTAAATAATAATGTAAGTAAAAACCGGTCAAGTGTGAGTCGGACACTATCACCGATGTCTCCTTACAACTAAAAATTTTATGTTTTCTTTTATTCAGTTAAGGATACTTAACGCGAGCACGACTCACACTTGGCCTTGTTTTTATTGTTTATTGTTTTATTTTAGAGTTTGCATTATAATTACACTAAACGCTTGTAGGTATTACCGTTTTAGTGTGGTATGAAACTCTATTTATTTTGTTCTAGCTGTTTGTACTAACCCGGCAGACGTTATTCTGCATTTTCCGGTAGGTGGCGCGATGAGTTTCTTTAATAATTACTTAATATGTTTATCACAGCGTCGAGTTGTTAATTTGAAACAAGACTATTATTTACGAATTTTGTCGCGTTTAGTTTATGTTTTAATGTCCCGACGTTTCGAGTGAATACGGAGGGGCTGAGGTGTTAGAGGTCCTGATGTTATAGTTAACTCGGGCTACCTTCAGCTTTTAACTATTAATTTTGGTCAGATCTACGCAGAATGCGCTCAAGATACTTGAGGTCGTGCAGTGGTAAGCTAGCTTTCAGATTCATTTTGATTTATTACTGCCGGATCCCAAGCCGGTAGTAACACACAGCCATCTTCTCTATTGAGATAAGGATGTTTTTTTTTATTTCAATGACCTCGCGAATCATTCCAGGTAGGTGCATTTTCGCGTAAATCATCATCATCATTTCAGCCTATCAGAAGTCCACTGCTGAACATAGGCCTCCCCCAAAGATTGCCACGAAGCTCGGTCCTGAGCCACCTGCATCCATCGACTTCCCGCGACACTGCGCAGGTCGTCACTCCATCTTGTGGGGGGTCGTCCTACACTGCGTTTGCCTGTACGCGGCTGCCACTCGAGAACCTTTATACGTAAATACAAGATATCTATTCTAGAATGTAAAAGCAGCGATGCCTTTTCTAGGTAGCGAACTAGGCATGTGCTGCCGCAAATATGCGAAAACGCTGTTATTCAAAGGAGCCCTTTTACAACCTTCAATTAATTTAACCTTGTAAATATCTGTAGAGGTATACTAGAATAGCTATTTATACATATGTTCATAGAGTTTCAAGCCAAGCGAGCCCATTATTTATGTTAATATTGCATTAACTTTTGCTACTAATGCTTCGGAATCACCGTACTGCCAGTTGCTAGATTCCGTTGCCGATTATAGTAATATCAGTGAATTATGGCGCTTAAATAACACCAACGTACCGTGTTTTGTTTCACTCAAAACAATTTAGGTGCTAGTAATTTTGATGAAAATTATTTAACGATTACAGTGTTCGTACATTCTCCGGTTAATAATTGAATGTACCGTTTCTTCACGTGCCCCATTTTTTTTAACGTGGGGGAATTACCTAACGCATGACGGCTCTCGTAAGGGGCAACGGTGGGTTATGTCGGGCTTCCGACTCAAATCTCACGGTGTTTCACCTTCGCCTCGAGTAAGGAAGGGCCAGGGAAAAGCTTTCAAACACATCCGTGATCCCGCTGGCACCGGCCCTATATAGCTCTCTCTCCTTTGGAGAGAACTCTTCCTTTTCTCCTCCCTCTCTTTCTCCGCGGGAAAAGTAAATACGCAGACGGTTAACGGGCAGCAGCGACTATGATGACGTGCCAGTGTTCAGCGGTAGACTGTTCCGTTATCGAGCTAATGATGAAGAGTTTTTGTTTATATGGAAGGGGACAAATGAGCATGCGGCTCATCTGACGGTAAGTGATTACCGTCGCCCGCGTACATCTGAAACATTGTGTGATTTCACGAGCTATCACATATGACGCACGTGTCCAACAGTGAGACCGGCATGTCATGTAGTATTTGTAGGTAGATCCAGTGCACCGGTAGAAAGAAGAAAGAAGAAGAAAGAAACACATTTATTTGGCAATCACACAACAAAACACAAAATCAAAAACAAATTAAATAAACAAAAAAACATGAAAAAGATTAATATGTTGCGCGATGCCAAAAAGGTTCCCGTCGTCAGTGATATCACAGCACTGTTTTTCAGTCGGGTCCTTCATTGACTTCACGAACAACCGGACGAGAAGTAAAAAAAAAAGCATTATTAGTAAAAAGCAAAAGATACACAATTCTTAAATCATTGTAACCGTTGAGCAGAATACCCATCTCGAAAAAGAGAATTAAACAAAAATAGAGCCAAAACAAAAACAAGAAAAACTTCTGCGTTACGCATTCCTTCCACGGTGCATAGAGCGTAATAGTCCGTTAAATCGCGCTACATGGGAGTTAACACGTGGTAGAGCCTAGCGGCGGCTTTTGCTGCTGTTCGAATGGGCCGGCTCGATCGGGATAGTAAGTACCACGGATTTGCAGAATACCGGCGTAAAGTAGAAGCATCTTGTACTTCTGCGTTTCGTTCTGTTATACGGGATTATTCAATTCGGTTTTTAAAAAAGTAATTAGCGTTAAGGTTCAATAAAAGGCAAGTTTCGAATTAGTTATTTGGCAAGCGTGTAACGTGTTTCGAGGATGGAATCGGACTGATTGTTCTCATGTTAGGTTCTAGTAAGTTTAGAATGTTGAGTAGGCAAGTTAGAAATGCTGGGATTGCCAGGTAATCATTGTGAGCATTAGCCCTTACAGTTTAGGGATGTAATAGTTCGGTGAGTGAAGTAACCGGAGGCCCACTCCCCGTCTTTATCTTCCTTACCATCTCCCAAATACCCTTTAAATAGCCGCAACGCTCTAAGCATCTGCAGCACCTCTGGGTGCGAAACCTTTCTAGATTTATCGGTTCCTCCAGCTAATGTATTTCCTTGCTGATTGTTACGTCATGTTGGCTATTATTAGGGTTACGATTGTAAAAAGTAAAGATAGTAAAGTAGCAACCTGTAAATACCCACTGCTGCACAACAGGCACCTTTTCAAATGGCTGAAAGGGGCTTTGGAGCCGAGAAGGGTCCGCCTCGCTCCTCGAAATAATATTCCTTATGCATGCAGGCTTAGTAGCCACGTTTTACTTCACCGCCAAGCAAAGTATGGTAAGGTGGTGGTAAGTTAAGCACTTAAAATTGCTATTAACAATTTTAGCGGTGCCGGTGATCGAACTCAGGAAACTCGCGCTGCGAGCGCCTTGACCACAAGGCTACCACGGCTCTACACGTTGGTAAAACCCGACTGTAAAAAAAATACTATATTATTAGTAATTTTAGTAAGAATCTGCCGACCGTTTCTTACCGCGGGTTTCGTATGAGGCGACTAAGGTCAATTGAAAGCCTTGAAAATTTCACGGCAATCTAGCTCCCCATCCGTCACCCGTCACTCGTTGTAGAAGTTAAGTTGTGTCGCAAAAACCTGCCAAGTGCGAGTCGGACCCGCGCACCGAGGGTTCCGTGCAACGACACAATATATCCGTGTTAACCACGTACCATAAAAGGGTTCTCTTTCATTTAGCAGCCATGTACAGGCAAACACAGTGTGGGACGACCTGCGTCAAGATGGAGTGATCTGCGCAGTGTTGCGGGACGTCGATGGATGCAGGAATCTCAGGACCTTTGGTGGAGGCCTACGTTCAGCAGTGGACTTGTGATAGACTGAAATTACATGAAATGATAGCAACAATTTGGTCTTAACATCGATTGCGCATGGTGAGGCTTTTGTTTCATAACCAACGAAATTTTATTTTAATTATTAACCAACCCTGATAATTTAAGATATGTACTCAGATTACTTCTCGCTCCAATTATTTATGATGAAACATTATACTTTAGTTCGGAATTAATTAGTAAATTGGTAGCCCAGCCGAAAGTGAAAGCCGTGGTAACCCAGTCTTCAGGGAGCTAAGGTACAAAGCCTTTTACACGTAATGGTCCAATTAACGAAAATTGTTACCAAAAAAAATGTTCGTGTATTGAAATGGGGTAGGTTACCGGTTCGCTAGAGCTTATTTGGTTCAACGTGACAGTATTCCGGTGCGAGAATATACAGCGCGTCTAAAGTGCGAGTTTGCGAACTTCACACTATTATGAGATTTCTTTTAACTCTTTAAGACATGAGTTATTTAATTTTAAGACTTTGTTTACTTTTTTGAGTTACAGAGCTTGCGGTGGCAATGGTCAAATGGCGGGCTCGAACCTGCGCCATCATGTTTCGCAATCCCCATTAGGCTATTGGTTATGTTGGCACTTATAAATTGAAACCATAATTATTTATCCACTATGGTACAAAAAAATTTACAATAATTCCGTTTGACATTATTCGTTCTTTCGTTCGTTCGTTATATTTTAACATGAATTCGTTCATTCAAGACATTGTAATCAATAAACGAGACCATGTCTTGGATGTGGTTAATAACACAGTTGGATTTTATATAGTAAATGTTGAGAATTATTTATGGGGAATAGCGGATAAGGCGGCTGGAGTGAAATACATTTTCACCCTACCCTAAACACTTATTGACCTCTCCTACGTACCTTAATATGTTTAATGAACCAATAGAACCACATGAGAACCTAAATTTTCAATTAAGACAACTAAATTATTAAGCTATTATCTATCCTCACACTTCTTTCATGTTTTCTTCTTAAATAAGGATAATCTTACCTTAGATCCGGTCCCTACAAATTTTATGCCCCCAAGGCAACTTATGATCGCGTGACGGAAGCACTTAACAGTACTCTGTTTAGAGATCCGCAACACAACATGAAAAACCTCAATAGCGATGATGTAATATATATTATATCTATACTTGATCATTGGGCCAGGTAATATCTTTTCTAAAATAAATTTCACAAGAATTCCGTGTGTCAATATTCCCCCATGAAATAATATCATGTTAGTTTTCCAAGACTGTTTCGTTTATCCGAGACATGGTTATCAATAAAAGAAACCATGTCATGTGTACACGAGTGACTTGGGTTCTATCCTCAGTGCCGGCACCAATAAGGTTATTAATAACAATTTTAAGTGCTGGTTAAAACGCAAGTGGTGAAGAAAAACACCGCGAGTACACCTGAATATCTGAGAAATAATAATAAAAAATATTTCGTGTATGCGTGAAGTCGGCCAACCCGTACTCCATACCTCTCTTCGATATCTGTGAGAAGGCCTTTCCCCAGCTGAGGGCATTTACAGGGTGCTACTTTAAGATGTCATTCCACCGTATATCATCGGCCAGTCAAAGGAATTTTGTGCCCTAAAGTTTTTTTTATGGTTGAGGAGGGCGATGGCTGCTGAAAGCATCATACTTGACAACAGGTGCTGCTTGTGTAGGTCTACCTGAGTTTGCAGTGCACTTGTGAATAAACTTTCTGGATAACTATATTCTTGTAGCATGCTCTCGGTCGACTATAGGACCATGCTTTTTATTTTATGCATTGCAATTCTTAAAAGAAAGATAAGAAAAATGATACCTACGGAGTATCTTTAGCCTGTTTTCTTTCCGTCACATGAATCTCAATGAGAAAAGGTCGTAGATTTCAAAAAAGGAATCGTCTTAGGAATAAATAATTATCGATAAATTATTAATAGCTATTTTTAATGTTTTCTTAATTTACCCGACGCTCGGCGGTGAAGGATAACATGTTATTATTTCGAGCACGTGTGAAGTCCGTCTGCCCGTCCTGGAGCAGAGTTACGGACACTTCCCGGCTCCATAGCTCTCTCAAATATTTGAACGAAGGCTTTAACCCAACTGTGGGCATTTTCAGGCTGTTGCCTTAGTTGATTTTACTTAAGTGTAAGGGGGAATTCATCAAATGCAAACCCTGACACAACGAGGCTATGTCTAACGTAGGGAGTATGGACAAAACTTTCAAGAAATGCCCACCGGTTATAGGTGCCGCTTTCTTGAAGATGCTTACGTTCATCAGACAGACAGAAGACACTTAATTTGAAATGAAACTACAATTTTCGGATTTTATCGCGTTTAATTTTGTTTTTATATTCTCCACGTTTCGAGTGCTTTACAGCAACCGTGGTCACGAGGGTAACGTTCAGATATCATACTTACCTCGGACTACCTTCGGCTTTTATTTATTAATTTTGCTCCGATCTACGGAGAATGTGCTCACAGTATCTTGAGGCCGTGCAGAGGTATGCTTGGTTTTACATTTAGTTTTCTTTATTACTGAATTCCAAGCCGGTGGTAGTACCCAGTCATATTCTCTATTGAAATTAGGATGAGTTTTTGATTTCAATAGCCTCGCGAATCATCCTTGGCAGGAATCGGTGTTCTTTTGCGAGGATTTGTGGTCTATCAAATCTGATGTTATAGTTGGGGCGATAAGGGACATGATCACAGACTGCAGACTTCCTAGAGCGATGGTGTTTAACGTCAGCTATGTGTCTGTATCTGTAAGGACCCGCGTAAAAAACACCTCAGTCCCCCCGTGACCACGGCTACTGTAAAGCACTCGAAACGTCAGGAATATAAAAAACAATTGAGCGCGATAAATTCGTAAATAATACTTTAATTTCAACAGGTAAATACGAGAAATAATTAAGACAAATAATCTTAAGCAATCGACAGAACCAACTGCCATGTTGTACTTCACTCTTGACGTTTTTTATTTGCCTATTTAGTTTCGAAACCCTAAAAAGGTTTCGTAGGTAGGTTTCCATCCTAAATCTAAATCCTCAGCTGATAAGGGGCTTACGTATGAAAAGTACCTTGCTGCGAAATAAATAAGAGCAATTTTCGCTTGTCACAACTTTTCTTTTATGTAGACTTTTAGTTGTGTTAGGACGGTATGGAAACAGTAATTTACTTTTTCCTTAGAAATGTATCGGGTAATTCGTTCGAGCGTTTAAGTTTTTGTGCCGGCTTGATTACGTTATTAAGTACGTCTAGCAATCGTTGAGTACGAGCCGTGGTAGCCTAGAAGTCAGGGTATTCGCTTTAGTCTCGTAGAGCACGAGTGCCCCGGGTTCGATTTCCAGTGCGGCACTAAAATTGTAAATAGAAATTTTAAGTGCTGAATTTACCAAGTGCACGGTAAGGAAAAAAACAAAATATTATTTCGAGTACACGTGGAGTCCGCCAACCTGCACTGAAGCAGCGTGGCGGAATATGGCATGTTGGCCTAAAGGTTGCACACGCTGGCAGGGGAACCTAGTGGCAGTTCGTCCACTCCCTCAATCAAAATCACCCACGTCAACTAGAAACTCGACAAGGGAGATTTTACCACTCGCTCGGCGGTGAAGGAAAACATCCTGAGGAATCCTGCATGTCTGAGAAATAAAAAAAACATTCGAATACATGTGAAGTGCGCCAATCTACAAAGGAGCAGCGTGACAGTCTTTCCCCGGCTCTTAAATCTCTCATTATTTACTTCTCGTGACGAATCCTGCATGTCTGAGATAAAAAAAAACATTTCGAATTCATGTGAAGTGCGCCAATCTACACATGAGCAGCGTGACAGTCTTTCCCCGGCTCTTAAATCTCATTATTTACTTCTCGTGACGAATCCTGCATGTCTGAGAAATAAAAAAACATTTCGAATACATGTGAAGTGCGCCAATCTACACATGAGCAGCGTGACAGTCTTTCCCCGGCTCTTAAATCTCTCATTATTTACTTCTCGTGAGGAATCCTGCATGTCTGAGAAATAAAAAGAACATTTCGAATACATGTGAAGTGCGCCAATCTAAACAGGAGCAGCGTGACAGTCTTTCCCCGGCTCTTAAATCTCTCATTATTTAGCAAGCAGTGACAGGCAAGAACATTTATAGGTTGACACTTACTCTACTCTACTCTACTACTCTACTTTACTTTGAGTCTAGGAATAAAAAAAAACAGAATAAATTTAGCAGCATAGTAATGCCACTATTGTGATTTAAGTAAATCTTTAAATATAATATATAAAGAAAAGTTTGTTTCAGCTTCCTTACTTATCTGTATTGTCAATTCTATTTCCAAATCTGTCGATTTAGTGAATAATGTGGAAAGTCTCCGAGACGTATGTGATAAATTGATAAAGTTTGTGCAGACGTGGAAATGTAGATATTTGCAGTCAACATATTGTGGTTACAATACTGTTGTTAGCTTTGAGATACAGTTTGGAAACAGATGGAAGAAGCGCACGGCATCTAATGAATAAGAGAAATAAAATATTACGCAATATTTTGTTTTATTCGAGTATTCAGACATCCTTCGTATATTGTTTTTTAAGTCCCATCTAAGTGTGCCACCAATTGTGGGTTTACATTGAATTTTACACGTGGTAGAGCCAAGAGGCTTTTGCCTGCTGCCCGAATGGAACGGCTCGACCCGGGTAGTACCAAGGCCTCGTAGAATAACGGCTTGAAGTAGAGGCATCTTGTGCTTGTTCGGTGAGTGAGGTAACCGGAGACCAGCTCCCCCTCTTCTAACTCCTGTCTCTATCATCCTTCCATCTCCCGAATATCACTTCAGTCACTTTGGTATTGCAAATGTACGTGGACGATACGTGGGTTCATATCCATTCAGACGTGTTTGAATGACAAACAAGTAGGACATCCCATTTGTATGTTTGTCGTTCAATGAACAAGAATAAAACCATAGCCAGCTGCATTCTTTTTAGTTAAGTTGTTCAACCATCCATACGACTTTTCAAATTCGTATAGAATTTCGTACCTAATACATTTCTCGAAATTCCAACGTGAATCAATCACGTGTTGCACTTAGCTGTCGAGGCTTTTGCGATACCGTAGAAGTGTTGCCAACCGCTAAAATTGTTCACAGCAATTTATCACGTGCTCGGCGTGTCTGAGAAAAGGGTAAAAAACGGGAGATGTGAAGTCCTCCGACCCGCACTAGAGCCTACTGACGAACCCTTCTCGGTTCCTTAAACTCTCTGCTAATGAGAAGAGGCCATTGCTCAGCTGTGGGACAATTACCGGCTGTCTCTGTCCACCCCATGTAGGATCACAGGCGTTTGGTTGTGTATGTGTAGTCTAACAAATAGGGGTTGCATATCGCATCTAGTAATGTGTATATTAGGCGGCGCAGGAAATGCCACGTCGGAACAAACGCTAAACGTTCACGCTTCCGTCGATACCGACGCTCGCTAATGTCTCCATCTTGGCGGTTCCACGCGCCTCGCCAGGAATATTAGGTTTCCGGGAAGCGAGTCTCGAGAAATATTTAACCGTATCTGTCAGCGATACTAGAAAATGTCGAGAATATTCAAGACTCGGTGGCAAGCTCTAATTACCGGTTGCATTAGAAACTAGAGCTTGTTTAATGAGTTGCGATCTGCTCGTTAGCGACTTCATAGTTCGGTTTGTTTCGTATAGAATTATAATCAGTATCTTTTATAATATGAGTTACGTTTGGGATATTTTAAATGTATGTTACTTTTTTTTTTATTTATCAGCTTTCAATGGACTTATTCCGCTGCTTGACAAAAGATATTTTCGTAAAAGCAGGTATCCCAAGCACAGACGATGCTTTTTTATATTGGAATCGGGTTAAAAACGATCGAAAAGTTAACCTAATGGTAAGTGGCTAAAGCATCCCATGGACCCCTGCAAACAACTTCAATCGAAGAACGTCATAGATGTGTTTTCACCTCTGTGGACTAAGTTGTAATGCCTGTAATTGTACAGACTCTCCATATTTTCAAACCGGATCTCAACACTAGTTGTTCATTGATGGTAGAAATGGGTGGGAGTGTGGTACCTACCCAGACGACAACTTGGCGTAGAAAGAGTCTACCACCAGTTAAAAGTGTGCCCATACTGATCCTGCTAGACAGGTGGATTGGTGAGCGTAGTGCCGGTCCTTCTTATCTTACCTTTTACTAGAGATGCTGCTGTCTATCACTAGTCTATGGGAATGTGTTTTTTTTTTTTGGGAAAGCCATCAAACAAGCAATAGGTTCACCTGATGGTAAGTGATTACCGTCACCCACATACATCTGCAACACCAGAGGAACAACAGGTGCGTTGCCAGCCTTTAAGGCTATTTGGTAGATGGGAGGGAGGATAAGGAATGGAATGGGGAGGGGGAGTGGGCCTCCGGTTACCTCACTCACCAAACGAAACGCAGCAGCACAAGATGCCTCTATTTCACGCCGGTATTCTGCGAGGTCGTAGTATTGATCCGGTCGAGCCGGCCCATTCGAGCAGCAGCTACAGCCGCCGCTTGGCTCTACCACGTTTAAGACGCTTGGCTCTACCACGTTTAAGACGCTTGGCTCTACCACGTTTAAGACGCTTGGCTCTACCACGTGTTGGGCATGTTCGGATGATTTTCCGCTATCAGACGGCCACCAGAAGCTTGTCACTTAGTTAACAGTACTCGTGCAGGTAAGGTTGACTATTGAAATAAAAGATGGTAGATCTACTGTTCTTCTACAGCAGCCTAAGAAAACAGTCTAGATGCAGTCTTCTCCAAACAGAAGAGTTTGCTAAAATCACTTCACCTGTCCTGATGAGTTGGCGATTGAGACACAGTACCTCCTTAGACGCTCCTGCCTGTCTGATTATTTTAAGTCTGGTATATTTCAGATAGTACTATTCTCTGTCAAAAGACACGATAATTTTTTTTTTTTGGATTTATATGTGCTAGGTTATCAGACGACCAACAGATATTGTTTTGATTATTTCACTATGGATTGTATTTATTTATACTATATTGTATACACCAAAAGGATTTCAAAAGGCGGACTTAACAATCAACCCAGGGCGTGAAGAAATGTATTTAATGTTTATTAAAATGGGTTATAAGTGGTTATGTAAGGGAGGGGACTTGAGGTATCATTGAGGTATGAGGATTCATTAGTATTTCTGTTATTACTTCACCTGCAGAGTTTGATAAATAATCGGTGAAAATAGAAATGGTATCTTTTTATTTTCCCCAAGAATAGAAAACGATTTATCGTCATTCTGGAGTATTTGCGACGAATACAGTAACGGTTTAAAATGTTCTCTCAGACGTTTCCAGACGTTTCGATTGAATATTTGAACGCAATATGAGATGGTTTTAATATATTTTTTTCAACTTTTATGTTCACGATATGTCTTTATTATTTTTTAAATAGTAGTGCTTTGCATTGTTAGTTTTATTTTATTGACTTTTGAATATAATAATTGTTTAATTAATAATATGTTTAAAGTTATGTACTAGATAAGTGGGAGGTTTTGATATATTTTAGGTAGAGCCAAGCGGCGGCTTTTGCTGCTGCTCGAATGGGCCGCCTCGACCGGATTAGTACCACGGCCTCGCAGAATACCGGCGTGAAGTAGAGGCATCTTGTGCTTCTGCGTTTCGTTCGGTGAGTGAGGTAACCGGAGGCCCCCCTCCCCATTCCTCTTCTCATCCTCCCTCCCATCTCCCGAATGCCCTCAAGGCCGGCAACGCACATGCAGCGCCTCTGGTGTTGCAGATGTACGTGGGCGACGACCTTGCACTATTCATAGTTCTCCTAATCAATGGTATGTCCGATTTGCGTGTATTCATGGGTTTTTTTCGTTTAACTTTCGGTGGCCTGAACCTCTTTTTTTTTTTTGATTATTCGTTAATTATATTTTAATCTAGACCTAAAAGGATGCGCGTAGATATTTTTCAAATAACGCTAATTATACGTGGTAAACTTTGCAGCAAATATAAATTTCTTTCGACTGTATTTAAAACAAAAAAACAGCTACAGTGGAGCTCGGCGATCTTGTGGAAGTCGGTTTTAATTCGGTTAAAAAGACGAAATAATTGAAGTTGCTTGCGAAGCCGTAAATAGTGACTTGGTGCCTGGTTCTGAAGTTAATAATAAAGTTAACGAGAAAACTACTTCAGCGAAGCGCCAAGTATAATCCAACAAATAAAAGTATTGCGGAGAAAGCTACAGTCAAGTGGTCTAATAAAAGTGCACGCGATAGCCTCCCCTAAAAAGCCAACGCGAAGGCCTAGTATTATTTGAGGTGAAGCTAAAGTCTTTTGGCCTGGAATAAATACTTGAGCTTACTTTGATGCTTCTGTAATCTAAGCGTGAAATACTACATCCGGATGTTACTAGAGTGGAGCCTATGTATATCCTATGAATTATAAAATACACTATTAGTCCCAATGGCCGAGTGATTATGGGATCAAGAAATCAGGAGATTCAAGTTAGATATTGTATTTTGGAGAAGCACGCACACAGCCGCCCGAGCGGCCTTGAAGTATGGGCCGGACTGAAAATCAGTGTCGGGTCTTCGAATCTAGTTTATTACTGAGTCCAGTAAATTTCGCGGTCTTACGCTGCAGCACAGACTTAGTTTTACTCTTGTTTAACCTTTTGCACTAGTTCAAGATACTATAGGTTTAATTTGTAAGTTACTTTTGTAATGTTTGTTTTTCGATTCCATGCGTTTATCTCAGACGAATTTTTTTTTTTTTGGCAAAGGCGGCAAACGAGCGAGCGATTCAGCTGATGGTAAGTGAATACCGTCGCCTACGTACATCCGCAACACCAGAGGTGATGCAGGTGCGTTTCCGGCTTTTAAGGGTATTTGGGAGATGGGAGGGAACAGGAGGGGAATAGGGAGGGGGTGTGGGCCTCCGGTTACCTCACTCACCGAACGAAACGCAGAAGCACAAGATGCCTTTACTTCACGCTGGTATTCTGCGAGGCCGTGGCAGCAAACGGGTCGAGCCGGCCCATTCGTGCAGCAGCAGAAGCAGTCGCTTGGCTCTACCACGTCGAATAAACGTATTTCTTTCTTTCTTTTTTTCTATACATGCGTAGGGTCGTACCAATAAGTATTGCGAAGCTTCAACGCTAAGATGGCTACTGCTTCACAAGGTGGTTGCCTCCTTCTCTGCCTAGGAGTCGTCTAGGCAGGTACCCTTGTCTTAACTATTTCTGCCGCCAGCAATGCAACCACCGTTCTATTCCAGGCTGAGAGGCATTCCATTTTGGTTCTCAGGAACGAGAAGGCATCTGTTACCTCCTTCGATTTTTAAAAGTTTTTTGCTGGTGACAATGGGCTTCAGCAACTTATCGTCAGGTGGACTGGAATGTTAGTTCGTTTGTCACCCCATTCCATTAAAAATAAACGTCTTACGTTTTTCTAAATAAAAACTGGTGAAAAGAACAATATTCGCTACATATTTGTTTTTTTTTCTCTTCGCATATTTGAGAAGGTTAATCCGTCTATCGGAGAGGACGCTTTTTTTCTAAATTTATTTTTTAGTGACTTTCCTTTGTCGGTTTTATTTCTTTTTCCTTGGCAAATAAGGGATGAATGTTTTATGGAGTTTAATCATCTATCTTCTATCTCTTCATTATGAGATTAGATATACGCCTAACGCCGAAAGAATAACATTTTTTATTTAGATTTTGGTCGGATCGTCTGTCTAAGTTTGTTCAAGCGTCACGCAAAAATACTGGGCTGATTTTGATGCAGTTTTCACTTTTTGAACGGAGACTTTATAGTCTTTGATTATGATTCTTTTTATCCCGGGAAACTCCCGGGTCGTCCATTCGTTTTGAGTGAATATATACTAAAATACTGAACCATTTGGAAAAATGTTTACACATATCATAAGCTTATGACACAAAATAAATATTCCGATTATTTTAATCCTGAAAAATATCGGGATCGACCAGAATGAGATTAATACCATAAGTAATGGCCAGAATGGAATCCGTACCCAAAAATCACAGAAGGATTTAAATGTTTCCTTCACTGTTCGGAAGCGCATGAATAATTAACTATTGATTATGAATATTATATTTATTAAGACATTATAAATAAAACTATTTCGTACTCACAGATAATACGCATCTTCATACGCGTATGTGAGTACGCGGGCAATGAATACCATTAGCGTATTAAGTGTTTTCATATATTAACTAACCCGTTTTCACAACGCCTATTTGAAGTTCTATTAATGAAGTTGTATTTATCATAATTCCCGAATTGGTAATAATATGAAGACAGCTTTGTTCAATGGCTAGCTGCCATACTGCTGAGTCATGTTTCATGTATTTAAAATATCCAGAAGTGATTTTTTGTGTAAATTATTGGTATTTGGGTCTGTTTGTGCGTTTGTGATATAATCGTTGCAGACTCTATCGCGCAGAGAAATACCGAGCATAGCCCTTTCCATAGCGCGTCGAGCAACTTTGAGCTTCCTCATATGCAGGCCAGTGAAGGACCAAGTCTCCTCTTTTCCCTTTCCCAACCCCTACGTTATTACAACTGCCCGTGGGCGTCGGTAATCATTGTGGTGAGCCGCTTGCTCGTTTGCCCCCTTTCCCATAAAAAAAAGAAAAGAAAGTAAATGTAAACGGTGTCCTACTTTTCCGAAGGAAAAAACCTAACGCCGGTTTTATGTAAGTCAAGTAGAAAGTTACGATCCAACGCATAAAGATCGTCGCTGGCAGCCAAATACGTTTCGAATACTTCCCAACGGTATGTTAGTGGACCATTTTATTTCTCGTAAAACGGAACGACTTTCATGCCAGTACCGAAATGACTTTTGAGCATTCTTTGATAAAGTTTGCAGTGTAAATGCAACTCAGTAAACATTTATAAAACAACTTTAGAATACACACAATCTGAATAGAGTCAAAGGTTACATTTACATTTATTCTATTCAGTTTGTTTGTCTTCGGGATTGTCTGTGGGTGACCTAATTATTTTTAATAATCTTTAATATGAAAAACTCTAAAATAAAAGTAATGATGATATTATGACATCGAGCAATGCAAAAATAACATGTAATTTTTTTTCATTTTAAATTCCTAAATCAAACTTTTAAAGTTGCAATACAAAATGAACTGAAAGAATAATACTTAGTGAACCAATATCGACTCTGTACGGGATTCGAATCTAGTATCTATTCGGTTAATAACGGGCTGCAGACTGCATAGATGATCGAGAAATCAGCTGTAGATATTAAACAACTCTTATGGTGTATTAAACCAGGTTTCGACTCCATATGTTTTTTCTTGTCAAATTTCGTATCATCATTATCATTTCAGCCTATCACAAGTCCACTGCTGACATAGACCTCCCCCGAAGATTGCCACAAAGCTGATAGTAATCTGAGTATATATCTTAAATTATTGGGGTTGGTTTATAAAAAAAACAAAATTTCGTTGGTAATGTAACAAAAGCCTCACCATGCGCTATCTATGTTAAGACTAAATTTTTGCTATTATTTCATATAATTCCAGTCTATCACAAGTCCACTGCTGAACATAGGCCTCCCCCAAAGACTACCATAAATATCGGTCCTGAGCCACCTTCATCCATCGACTTCCCGCAACACTGCGCAGATCGTCACTCCATCTAGTGAGGGGTTGTCCCACACATTTGCCTGTACGTGGCTCCCACTCTAGAACCTTTTTCCCGAATGGTAGTCAGTTATGCGAGCTATGCGGTCGCCCCGTTTCCACTTCAGCTTGCTGATCCTTATGGCTTTATCGGTTGTCCTAGTTAGGCTGCGGATATCCTTGACTCTATCGCGCCGAGAAACATCCTTTCCATAGCGCGCTGAGAAACTTTGAGCTTCCTCATACGGCCTGCAGTGAAGTGTTACAGCTAGGGACAGACGTCAATCAAACACTGGAGCTGCGCAAGCTGACTGATTTATTGGTTCCTTTTTTTTTATGGAAAAGACGGCAAACGAGCAAGCGGTTCACCTGATGGTAAGTGCTTACCGTCGCCCACATACATCTGCAACACCATAGATGCTGCAGGTGCGTTGCCGCTCTTTAAGGATATTTGGTAGATGGGAGGGAAGAGGAGGGGAATAGGGAGAGGGAGCGGGGCTCCGGTTACCTCACTCACCGATCGAAACCCAGAAGCACAAGATGCCTCTACTTCACGTCGGTATTCTGCGAGGCCGTGGTATCAATCCGGTCGAGCCGGCCCATACGAGCAGTAGCTAAAGCTGCCGCTTGGCTCTACCACGCTTAAAAATCCTTACAGTTGAGTAAATCCCACGATGTCAAATAGCCCACATACTCTACTTATAATACCTTTACATGAAGGACGTCTCGTATAATTTTACCTATTCTACACTATAGTCAACCAAGTCGAATCCGAAGTTAGCTCGTCGAGGTTTGGAGTCCATCCTCTGGCCAGTCACTGAGCCGGTCATGTAGTTTCATCTTCATTCACCTTGTGTGTCCGAGCAAGAGTCAAACCACGATAGCCCTTTCGGGTGGGACACTACGTTTATGTAAAGGCCGGCAGCGCATCTGTGGCTCCTATGGTGTTATGGATGTTCGTGGGCGTCGGTGATCACTTACCATCAGCCGCATGGTAGTTTGTCCCCTTCTTCTATTAAAAAAAAAATCTACTTCCATATGGTATTTGTTAAATTACTCATCAATAATAATTAAGAGGGAATTTCCGACGTTATTACAAATGGTTAATACTCAAACACGCCCGTAACCGATGCCCAGTCATCGCATTTTAAATTAAAAAAATATTTTTGTCTGTTTTGTACTCTGATAGACAACGCTTCGAAGAGTGTAATAAAATCTCAAGCTTTTAATTTTCTCGGAATAATTCGTCGATATTGTGATTCGTGTTAATCGCGAAGACGTAAAAAAAGCACTTTTTAAACTCTTCTAATGAGTTCCGATAAAAAGTTACTTCAAACGATTATTTATTGGTGGTTGTATGTTAATCACCAATCATATTATATGTGGTAGAGCCAAGCATCTGCTCGAAAGGGCAGCCTTTAGCGCGCTAGTGCCACGACTTAGCAGAATATCTGAGTGAAGTAGAGGCATTTTTCACTTCTTTGTTCACCGACATCCCTCTCCCCTTTTCCTTAAAAATCCTTTAAGGCTGTCGACACACCCGCATCTAGTGTTGCAGATGTACGTGGAAGACCTATTACCATCAGGGGAGCCGCTTGATCGTAAGTCCTCTTTTCAATAAAAAAAATTTAATTAAACTGTATACCCTTATATTTATGTAATTGATTTTATAAACAAGTTAGATCATTTCTTTTTCTACTCTAACGTAACTTTTGGTGTATTGTCAGTTGTCAGTTTAGGACTGGTGGTCTTATTATGAACAACGCGAGCCTTGTATTATCACACTTTAAAGCTGGTTCGACCTAAGTATTACTCTTTAGAGTGCAAGAGGAAATGCACCGTGTGACCTGTGTGAGGGAGAGCAGAATCTCTGGTGGGCGGATGCCAGCTCTACGATCAGGTGGTAGATTCTTTCTCTGACTAGGAATGGTGGTCATCTTAAGAACAAAACAAGCCTTTTTTATCAAATATAAATTTTAAGGAACGGGAAATATGCTATCTCTTTCTCCAAATGCCAAACTCACCAGCACGTGATGCGTCCTTCTGGTTTCTGGGGACCGAAAGATGGCGGATAATCCATCGATATTTGCCGACTAGTGGGGAGGAGCAGCATCACTAGTGCGAGGGTGCCGGCACTGTGATGAGATGGTAGGTTCCTTCCCTATTTAGACTTCGTCTGGATAGATACCACATTTTTATCCATTTCCGCCCGCAACTATTGTTGTGTTCCAGTTTGAGAGATATAGAGAGTCAGTATAATTACGGGCTGTGAGCTATTCCATCTAAACTCTCAGAGGTGACAATGCAACCTTCATCTGTAACCTTCTACGACCGAAGTTGTTTACAGGTGTCCGCGAGCTGAAGTAGCCATTTACCACCTGGTAGATTGTTAGCTCGCTTTGCACCTCAATCTAATATAAAAAACCAATTTACCTGCCCAACATGGTTATTATGGGCAAACATTTCAAGAAGTATATGTTGGATTTTGCTGACGATTTAACGTAGAGGCCCATGTTCAGTATTAAACTAAAATAGTTGAAGAAGAAATATATTTCACACAAGAAAGACACTTCAACTTGTGCGTTCTTGCATTAACCTCCACTCTCTATGTTCTCGTGGGTGCTTTAAAACCCGACTAAGATAAATCCCTTGAAAACTTCACAGCCACTATTACTGTTGGGGAAGTCTGTTTGGGACACTGAGTCGTACCGAATTAAATTCCGTAAACAGTATCTTGCCCTGTGGTTGACAGGCGTTAGTTTTTTAATATATCGGATATAGTGCTAATGCCCAGCAGTGGTATTATTGAAAGCTCGCGATGAGAACGAGGAGAATACTGTAAGATAAACTCTTAAGTAGTGAACAGCTGTTTTTTGGGTCATACTGAAAAAAGTTTATTTTCAGTTTTAAAGATGTTAAGAGAAATATAATGGCGCACTATTCTTAGAGGCGGGGTAGCCTAGTGGTCAGGACGTTCACTTTAGCTTCATAAAGCGCGAATGACATGGGTTCGATTCCTGGTGCCGGCAACACTAAAATTGTTAATAGCAATTTTAAGTGCTGTATTTACCACGAGCTCGGCGGTGAAGGAAAACATCGTGAGGAAACCTGCATATCTGAGAAATAATAAAAATATTATTTCGAGGATATGTCAAGCCCGCCAACCCGTACTGGAGGAACGTTGCTCAGCAGTGGGCACTTATAGGCTGCTACTTTACCTTTTTTTTTTACCTACTATTCTGCACAAAAATAATAAAATGACTTATATTACCTACTTAGAAGAGAAGAGCGTCTTCCACATAATACATCTTCACCATAAAAATTACCCACACAAGCACTACACCATTACACTCGACACAAGGTAATGTAAACCATCAACGTTTAGAATGCGACACGCGTTTCGCCTCGCAATAAGGCATTTTCAAGCGACTGCCACGTATACGTGGAAGTAGTAGTGCACCTGTCTGGGGGGGGGGGGGGGTGCTTTTCTTCTTTTCCAACTAGGTAATAATATATTTAATTATTTTTTGAGAATAATGGCACAATGGTGTTGCGATGCGACATACAACATCCGAGTAAGAGCCATCCTTTGTCATTTTAAACGGAATAGTGCGAAATATTTTTTTTATAACATCTTTAAAATAATCGATTTCAGCAAACTGACACCTGATTCCATTAACTATCTTTCTTTCAGTTCTCTACTTCAGATGTTTGCGGTAATGAGAACGTTATATAGCCTAAACAGGACTTTAACCTAGCTGACCTAACAGCGTTTCGTTATCAGACGCAGCCGGGAGAGTCTAAACACATACACGTATGTTAGTAAAAAATCTCGGCCGCAACTATTTCCGTCTCTCATATTTTGCGAAGGGCTTGATCCGAATTATCCCCGCGAGACAGCTGAACCAGTAGATGGCTCCATGCTGAAGCACTATGTGCTTTAACGTAGATAGCGATGCCTGGTACAAACTAAAATATTTATCTAGTATTATATGTGTTTATTTATACGAAATAATAACTATTAGAATATAAATAAACCAGTTGGTGAGTTTTTGTGAGTGTATGTATATTATTTTAATAAACTTATAATTTATACTTAAAACTTATATTAAAGAATGTATTTAAAATTAGTAAAGAATGCGATTCTGTCTGTTATTACTTCTCTTCAATTCTTTCTCCACTTCTATTTTTAAACTGTATTAAGCTGTGTAAATTCACAGATGAACAGAGCCTTACCATAAAGTCGCCAAGAAAAGGAGCTATGCATGGAGAATTTGCTCACCAAGCCGGTCGAGTGAGCGCAGCCCCGGGTACCCTAATTTTGTTCCGTCTGTCGATAGCCAGAGCTTCCTCCGTTCATCAGCAGATTGCACCGCCTGCAGGAGAGGTTAATGTTTAAAGAAATTTATGCAACCCTAAAGTCCGTCCTGATAGAATTTTGATCTTAGCGGTAGCCATACTAATGTTGTCAACACCTGTACCCAGCACAATTCTGATCTAAGACCCTTTGAGTTCGGCGCATATACTTACAACACCCCTGTTGGCAACACCTGTAGCCAGCACAATTCTGATCTAAGACCCTTTGAGTTCGACGCATATACTTACAACACCCCTGTTGGCAACACCTGTAGCCAGCACAATTCCGATCTAAGACCCTTTGAGTTCGGCGCATATACTTACAACACCCCTGTTGGCAACACCTGTAGCCAGCACAATTCCGATCTAAGACCCTTTGAATTCGGCGCATATACTTACAACAACCCAGTTGGCAACACCTGTAGCCAGCACAATTCCGATCTAAGACCCTTTGAGTTCGGCGAATACACTTACAACACCCCTGTTGGCAACACCTGTAGCCAGCACAATTACGATCTAAGACTCTTTGAGTTCGGCGCATATACTTACAACACCCCTGTTGGCAACACCTGTAGCCATCAGAATTCTGATCTAAGGCCCTTTGAGTTCGGCGCATATACTTACAACACCCCTGTTGGCAACACCTGTAGCCAGCACAATTCTGATCTAAGACCCTTTGAGTTCGGCGCATATACTTACAACACCCCTGTTGGCAACACCTGTAGCCAGCACAATTCTGATCTAAGACCCTTTGAGTTCGGCGCATATACTTACAACACCACTGTTGGCAACACCTGTAGCCAGCACAATTCCGATCTAAGACCCTTTGAATTCGGCGCATATACTTACAACAACCCAGTTGGCAACACCTGTAGCCAGCACAATTCGATCTAAGACCCTTTGAGTTCGGCGCATATACTTACAACACCCCTGTTGGCAACACCTGTAGCCAGCACAATTCTGATCTAAGACCCTTTGAGTTCGGCGCATATACTTACAACACCCCTGTTGGCAACACCTGTAGCCAGCACAATTCTGATCTAAGACCCTTTGAATTCGGCGCATATACTTACAACAACCCAGTTGGCAACACCTGTAGCCAGCACAATTCTGATCTAAGACCCTTTGAGTTCGGCGAATACACTTACTACTTGATTTCACTACATTTTTTATTTATTTTGTTTTTATAGCTTACAATTTGTTATGTGATGCTGGATTGATTAAAATGGTTGATTATTTTTTACTTAATTGTATTAAGTATAAACTGTGTACAATATTGAGTTATAATAATAATCTAGGTCATTAAGGTAAGGTTAAAGGTATTTATCATCAATCATTTTTAATTTGTTTCTTTATTTTCAAAAAGCAAAGGTTGCCAATTTCAATACCGATCATGTTCCGCTAAGAACGAAATGGTTTGAATGAGATTTTCGAGGTAAATTGCAAATTGGGGAACTGTAATTTATTGAGGAATGAATGAATTCTGAGTTGAATGGTCTAATAAATTAACGATGATTGAACGGCCCATTGAATCGGTGAATGAATTATGAATCACTTGAGGAAGACAAGCGATCAATTTATTTTACGTTGTTCACTGGCAAGAATTAATTGTGATAATAATAATTCTCGGCTTCGCTACAACTGTTATATATATTTGTTACCTGATCTTTGACAAACGAATTAAATATTATTATTTAAAATTACTGTTAGTGATTTTTAAATATTTAAGTTTTCTGTTGATGATGATGATGATGATGATGGCCTCCTAGTTAATTTCTAGTCATTCTAGTTTTAAGTCCAAGGTTTTAAGAGAAGTTTTTGAATGAAATGTTTATATTGAAAAGGGCGCCTCATTCTCATGTCGTCGTAGATAGGTTAAATAAGGATTTTCCTCAAACCCGCATTGGAGCTGCTTGGAGGATTATTCCTGGCTCCAAATCGTTATCAAAACTTGAAGGAGTCCTTTGGCCGGCTGTAAGGAATTTATAGGCTGCTGCTTCTTCTTATATAATCTATCACGACCGTATACCATACGATGGTCAGAGGCTAGAGCTAGACGCTTATGTTAGGTTTATACGTGGTATAGCCTAGCGGCGGCTTTTGCTGCTGCTCGAATAGGCCAGCTCGACCGGATTGATACCACGGCCTCGCAGAATACCCGCGTGAAGTAGAGGCATCTTGTGCGTCTGCATTTCGTTTGGAAAGTGAGGTAACCGAAGGCCCACTGCCTCCTAATATCGCTAACTTTTAAGGCTGGCAACGCACCTGCAGCATCTTCGGTGTTGCATGTATGTGGGTGACGGTAATCACTTACCATCAGGTGAACCGCTTGCACGTTTGGCGCCTTACTCGTAAAAAAAGGGTTTCTTCAACCAACTTTTCACCGAACCCTATTTGGAACAACGTGCCACTGGTGAAGCGGCTGTTCCCATCTTAATGTTCGGGCCAACGATACAAATCGTGCATAAGTTTCGAAAAACTCATTGTACGAGCCTTCCACAAACGGATTTGAACTCGGATCTCCTATTTCGGAAGTTGATCACCTTGCCACTCGACTACTGTGACTGACATTTTTATCAGGTATTTTTTTTTCGACTTTCTACGACACAAATCGTTGTAATTTTTATACTAAAGAACCGAGGATATAGTCGAGTAGGGTTCTAAACATTTTTCATTACGATGAGTTTTAGAAAGGTGTTATGAGTATTCACTTAAAAAAGACTGAAGTTACAAAGTTAATGCAGGAACTTTGCAAGTTTCAGTTCGTAGCATAAAAGAGACAAGGCAAGAAAGTTACTCAGACAGTCTTTTACATTTGGAGTAAAGTTTTATATTAATAATATACATATTTATAAACCAAAGAGTATAAATAAGCACACGTATATACAAGCTAATGGCACATAAATAAGCTACACAGCGCACATATCACTTGTAGAACGTTGTTCCGATCGTGCGCAATTGTTGAATAGATATTCATTTAAGGTACAGCGTTAAATACGTCACGATACATTGGTTTAATAGTATAATTTATTTATACAGTTTTTATTAGGTTTCGAGTATGAATAAAACAAACATTTAAGACGATAGGTATGAGAAATAAAAGCCTGAAACATTCTTACTTGTATTATCACTCGCTCAACTATAACATTATAATAATAGAAAATTAAATGAATTAGAGCCGTGGTAACCTAGTGATCAGGTTCACTTTAATAGAGCGCGAGTGATCTGAACTGATCACTAAAATTGTTAATAACAATTTTAAGTGCATTATTTACCGAGTGCATGGCGGTGAAGGAAAACATCGTGACGAAACCTGCGTGACTGAGAGAAATGATAAAAAAAAATTATTTCCAGGACATGTGAAGCTCGCCAACCCGCACTGGAGCAGCGTGGCGGACCATTTCAGGCTCCATAACCCTCTCAGTCATTCAAGAACTACCTTTGGCCAGCTGTGGTCACTTACAGGCTGCTATTTTACTTACCTTTTTAAATAAAATTATCCAAACAACTGCGTTAAAACTTTCACAACGTTCAGTGAAAACAAACAACCGAACATTATCGAATATTCACGTCAAATGTTATGTGTCGATACGCATGGGACATTTGTGTTGTAATGTAATTATGTCAGGTAATGTGTAACACAACTCTAATTCATACCGCCTAGCGTATAATACGTACATAATAAAATGACTTCTCGTTGTTAGGGGTCACGATGCAAAACGAGAAACAACGCTAAGTGACAGCGTATTAAGCAGTCTACTTTGTCTAAAGTAGTCAATATCGCTTACTTCGACTTTCCATAGCAAAGCGTGGTAGAGCCAAGCGGCGGCTTTAGCTGCTGCTCGAATGGGCCGGCTCGACCGGATTGATACCACGGCAGAATACCGGCGTGAAGTTGAGGCATCTTGTGCTTCTGCGTTTCGTTCGGTGAGTGAGGTAACCGGAGGCCCACACCCCCTTCCCTATTCCCCTCCTCTTCCCTCCTATCTCCCAAATATCCTTAAAGACCGGCGACGCACCTGCAGCATCTATGGTGTTGCAGATGTACGTGGGCGACGGTAATCACTTACCATCAGGTGAACCGCTTGCGTCGTTTTGCCGTCTCTTCCATAAAAAAAAAAAGTTTGATTTTTGCAAAGTATTCACAGACGTAGACGGGGACTATGAAACATAATTTTGGTTTAAAGTTAAACTTTCATAAAAGTGAAGTATGGGCTTATTCTAGTATAATGTAACGATACCAAAGCGTAATTGTCCTGTAAAACCTTCTGTCACCTGCAGCAGAGACAGAGATGACCTGCAGCGATACAATGTTATAGCAATTGAGATAAGGCTTGGGAATTCCGTTTTCGTATATTGCGGTTAGAGATTTCATTTTCGATAATGTTCCTTAGTACTTTGACAGAATTTAATAATGAATAGTAGATAACGTAGTAGTGGGGGTACATATATACTATGCCGCCGAATGCAATTTTTTTTTGTTTATTTAAATAATCTTTGTTTGATAAGTTTAATGGTGTATAATAAAGTAGATTTCATTCATTAATTTCATATACGAAATTTAATCAAAAATCGGTTCAGAGATTTAACCGTGAATACGTAACAGACTGACAGGCAGTGTTAGTTTCGTATTTACTGTTATGCGATAGAACCAAGCGGCAGCTTTTTGCTGCTGCTCAAATGAATCTCAGCATATGATTATGCCTATTTTTATATTATTTTTTTATATTTTCTTCATAAATTTTATGCCGTCTGCCATAACTGGCAAGACTCTATGCCCAGCACTGAACTCCTAACGAAGTAGTAATTAGAATCAGGTGAGTCAGGTGGTCATTTTGAGGAAATCGATTATTTTTAAAGATGTTCAAAAAAAATATAATATTAAAAATTGTTCACTTATTATCAAGTGCGTACAAGTACAATGCGACACGTGTCGCATATTAAACGTTGTTGCTGTATATTACCTAGTATCGAGTGTTGTTGGTTGTGTGGGTGACAGTTGTGTGTGCTCTTCTTCTCTTCGAACTGAGTAATATATTCCATTTTATTATATTTTTTCATACGGTGCAAAATATTTTTTTTCTTAATCTTTATCCCCCTCTGATGATAGTCATTATTTATCGATAAGGTAAGAGTTTGTTCTTCGAATAATTCTCAAGCTATATTGTGAAATACTGGCGTCTTATCAAAACTGTCGGAATTGCATTGTTTTAGTACTATCAGCTCTCTGGTTGCGTTTCAGCGATGGCAATAAATTAAAAGTTAGTTCTACAAAGCGCGTTCATTTCGGAACTTCATTGCAATAGCGATTTACAGCATATGATAAGACGCGGCACCCGCTTAACGCTATACCTTTCATTTCTGCAAATGAAACATGGACAAACGTTACTACGTAAATTTGAATTTATCATGTACTATATTTAACGTTAACGAATGTTCCAGAATGTTTTATACCAATTTGTATAATTTCTTTTTAAAACCGGATTCAAGTCGTAATTCTTTTTCAGTTTCATAGCATACAAATACTTATTTTATTTTAAGTGCTTTGGCGGTGAAGAAGGACATAGTTATGTATGAGAAACGCCTGAGAGTTAAATGTTAGTGAAGTACTTCAACCAGCACTGGGTTCCGATTGCCAGACCTTTGTCTCTAGACACGGACCCACAGAGGCAATGGCTGCAATTACCCAACCCCCCCGAGTGAAACAGTTTAGCATTTTTTCTGCTAGTTATTTCTGCAAAGTTTCGCCTGATTCTTATGACTAACTTTTCAACCTGTTATCGGTTGTGACATATAAACGGTAGAAATGGGTATTGTACCACACTCGAACAGCTTACCAGGATAACCTAAACCTTAACTAAACAGCCTGCAAATGGTCCACTGCAATATCGCACTTAAGACGCTGTTGCCCGTCATCCGTCTGTTTAATTTTGTTGTAGTCATATTAGAGATGGTTATCCTCTTCGTTGACTCCTGTTGACACTAAGACGGCGTCAGACTCACCACTTGTCGCGTTGGCCCAAAAGTTCTGGTGTAAAGTAGATTGAAAGGATTGAAATATCCATACCTCTGAACACGTATTGGGTATACGGTCGTAAGGTAGGTAGGTAATTTGTATGGACATAAAATAATTGTTCGGGATTTGGGTGTTTGTATATGTGCAATTTATGTGTGAACACTGCGTCCGTGCCACAGGAGATATTCCTACAGAAAGGTAACGTTTAAAAAAATATGTATGTATGTCTGTATGTTCCCGCGTAGCTCCTAAACCTTATCATATCTTGATAAATGAGGTATTAAAGCCCCGAGTATCCTAGGCTATGTGATGCTGATTATACTTAACTCTCTTCTTATTTCAGGATTAACTTCTATTTATGGTTTTACGTAGTCGGGTTTTAGTTTTTTAAACGTACATATCTATGTTGTTTTACGTATTGTTTAATTTTCATATGTCGTCTCATCTTATCCTTCCCATATCAAAAATGGAAGTAAGCACCATTAGATAAACTTTAACGAATATCATTCTTCTGTCACTTGCAATACGGAAGTCTTTAAAATAACGTCGATTACGTCATTATATTTCGGAACGTCGAACGAACAAAACTGTCGTTAGCGGAATGAGAAACGTCCGTTCCTTCATTCAGCTCTGTATTCGTAACAAATTGCATTCGTGGTTACATTTTATAGCTTCGGGATTTCCACTCCACTTCGATATCGAATGAATTATGAATGAAAGGAATGATTAACGTTGGAGAGTGAACGAACAAGCGCCACAATGATATCCAATGAATTATGCGGCTTTTGGTTATTGGTATCATGTTAAATACTGTATTTCGATTAAAATGTTTAATGTTTTCGTTCGACTTGTTAAGTTTATTATAATCGTTATCTTTATAACTTCACGGCTGGGCATACAATTGGAGACCTTGGACTGGTGACCTTGGTGCCCCTTTTATTGTCAGAGGGATTTACAGCTATCAGTTTGTCGCGAGGGCCTCGTTTGTTAGATTGTGATATGCTTATTGTTTTGTGAAAAGCGCACAAGGTTTTTAATTGATCTTCACCTTTCGCTGAATTAGATATTCGCAATAATTAAAAGAATGGATTTTGAAATACCTACAGTTATATAAACTAAGTACCTGATATATTTTTAATTACAATGACAATTGTTTTCAGAATAAATGAAATCTTCTTTTGTGGACAATTGAGTTGACACAAGATGGAAAAGGGGCAAATGAGCACGCGGCTCACCTGATGGAAAGTAATTACCGTTGCCTACATACAGGTGCAACACCAGAGGAGCTGCAGGCGTGTTGCCGGCCTTCCTTCATATTTGCGAGATGCGAGGATTAGGAGATGGAGCGGGCCTCCGTTTACCTCACTCACCGAACGAAACACAGAAGTGACTGAACTTCACGTCGACATTCTGCGAGACCGTGGTACTACCCTGGTATTGCCGCAGCAGGCAAAGCCGCCGCTTGTCACTACCACGTCAAGTTGCCGTTAAGTTAACCCAGCTAAAAATTCAATATTCATTATGCTACATCAGCAACGTCACGTACTACAAACTGGACGATGGAGCTTTTCGACGGGAGTTGCAAGTCAGCGATATCATGGTCGTAAATTAGCGAGTAATAAATTAATTCACGGTTGAATGATCAAATAAATTAAAGAGCCACATAAGCAACGAATAAAGTATGAATTGTCACACAAAGAAAGATAAATTTGTTGACCGTTGGGCAAATGAAATTATTTATTATGATAATTTTTCCCCCCTTAATCCGCCAGCGTGGAGAATTTTTTCATGGCTATCTCAGAATAAAAAGGACTCCAAAGGCTTCAAAGTAACTCCATAACAAAGTTCATAAAATCGAACACAACACATCGAAACTAACAAACGTTTACTACATAAGTAGGAAGCGTGAAATCCAGCGAAATAATTCCAGATTTCCAATTAACGGTATTAGAGTGTAAGGGGAAATAAATCAGTTTTCCTCCATAGGTCAACTTCACCTGCACGGATTGCACTGCTACGAACTAACGGACGCGGCTCTAGCGTTCTGTTATATCTGGATCCTGTAAGGGTTAGTCCTGACTGGTCACCCTGCTCAACATCTTAGTCAGCTAGCAACATGCTCAGAACCATATCAAGACCTCCAGTTGCGATCTGTCAAGGGGTTCCCCTGATGGTAAGTGATTTCCGTCGCCCACGTACATCTGCAACACCAGAGGTGCTGCAGGTGCGTTGCCGCCCTTTAAGGGTATTTGGGAGATGGGTAGGAGGATGAGGAGGGAATGGGGAGGGAGTGGGCCTCCGTTTACCTCACTCACCGAACGAAACACAGAAGTGCCTCAACTTCACGTCGATATTCTGCGAGACCGTGGTACTACCCCGGTCTTGCCGCAGCAGGCAAAGCCGCCGCTTGTTACTACCACGTCAAGTTGCCGTTAAGTTAACCCAGCTAAAAATTCATTATGCTACATCAGCAACGTCACGTACAAACTGGACGATGGAGCTTTTCGACGGGAGTTGCAAGTCAGCGATATCATGGTCGTAACTTAGCGAGTAATAAATTAATTCACGGTTGAATGATCAAATAAATTAACCAGCCACAAAAGCAACGAATAAAGTATGAATTGTCACACAAAGAAAGATAAATTTGTTGACCATTGGGCAAATGAAATTATTTGTTATGATAATTTTTCCCCCCTTAATCCGCCAGCGTGGAGAATTTTTTCATGGCTTTCTCAGAATAAAAAGGACTCCAAAGGCTTCAAAGTAACTCCATAACAAAGTTCATAAAATCGAACACAACACATCGAAACTAACAAACGTTTACTACATAAGTAGGAAGCATGAAATCCAGCGAAATAATTCCAGATTTCCAATTAACGGTATTAGAGTGTAAGGGGAAATAAATCAGCTTCACCTGCACGGATTGCACTGCTACGAACTAACGGACGCGGCTCTAGCGTTCTGTTATATCTGGATCCTGTATGGGTTAGCCCTGACTGGTCACCCTGCTCAACATCTTAGTCAGCTAGCAACATGCTCAGAACCATATCAAGACCTCCAGTTGCGATCTGTCAAGGGGTTCCCCTGATGGTAAGTGATTACCGTCGCCCACATACATCTGCAACACCAGAGGTGCTGCAGGTGCGTTGCCGCCCTTTAAGGGTATTTGGGAGATGGGTAGGAGGATGAGGAGGGGAATGGGGAGGGGGAGTGGGCCTCCGGTTACCTCACTCGTCGAACGAAACGTAGATCCACAAGATGCTTCAAGCTGGTATTCTGCGAGGCCGTGGTAACAATCCGGTTGTGCCAGCCCATTCTAGCAGCAGCAAAAGCCGCCGCTTGGCTCTACCACGTGTATAATTCTTTGTCATCTAAATGTCGCGATCGGCATTTAGGCATATGTTGAAATCTTTATAAATAATAGTTATTGTCTTGTAAGTCTTATAATTCGAGTTTATAATATGCGTGCCTTTCCGTCGCTTCGTCACAACACACATACATTGTTGAACACACCTTATGAAGTTACTTTATTTATTTATTCATTATATAGCAAAACTTTTTACGTCATCTTTTTTTTTCTTTTCTTATGTTTATTTGTTTTAGTTCTGTTATCTTTGTAATTATTATGTATCACTAGATTGTAAACTATGCGTGTCGATGTCTTTTTCAATAAAAGTATATTTTTTATAAAGACTATTTTAAATTCCGTTATAACAGTTCTATCGATAGTAGAAAATCTATCCTACTATGGCGGACCTAAATCTTCCACAGACCAGCAGTGTGGAGAATGGCTATATTGTGAGGCCAGTGGTACTGCGCTTACCACTCTGCTTACCCAGTGTGGTTAGTATGTTCAAATCTTCCTACATACATTCATACATAGCATAAAAAAAAGCTATCTCGATCGAGAGGTCAGACTCATTCTTAGTGTTTCTAGCCCACTTTTACCCTGGTGCCTGAACGGCTATGTCACATAAAACTTCACATAAATTCCGTTTGAAATCGTTTCTTAATAAAATCATACCGTGTTATTTTTAAATGGTTTAATTAATCCGAGACATGGCTACCAATAAAGGAAATCATGTTTTGCAACTGAATAATAACATGGTAAGATTTTAACGAGGAATAACTTCACACGCAATTGTTATGAAATATTTTTATGGCTTAGCGGATAAGGGTCCAGAGCTTATGTGCGATAACCTGACAGCCTGCCGCCGTCTAAGTGTAGCCAACGATACAGATCATAGATAAGTTTTGAAAACTTATTGCTATGTGCCCTTCCTCACAGTGGGATATAATTCCAGTTTCCTGATTCAAAGCCAGTACCCGGCTATCTTCTAACTACTCAGCTATCATGGCCCCAAGCATGCTGGCGCAATTTGGCGCGTCCATGAAGAGCAACAATCACTGAAATCAGGCGATATGATGAAAATGCCTTACCACACGTTAGTATTAATGGAATGCCTCCAAATATTGAATTATTCAGTCTCCCGTTTTTGATAGTATATTTAGATAGAACTCCTTGGCGTTGCAACTTAATACAATCAGCCATCCCATCGCAGTGGTAGTCGCAAAGCTTGACCGAGGGAAATCACAAATATATCCTATGGTTTCATACAGATGGCAAATGTGTCGGTTCCTAATTATCCTAATTATGGCATTTTCTATCCACAATCATCGAAAAAATAAAAGTTTTTTTTTATTCTCATAAAATGCATGCAGTAAAATTTCATTCGCACTTTCAGTATAGCATTTTTTTTTCATCAAAAGTTTTTAAAGAACAGCAATATAATTGACATGGAAATAAACAAAGCAATTAACAGAATTAGTGAGTCGGTTAACTTAATCAGCATTCACAGGAACCCATGACAAAGAGCCCACAGCCGACTGTCGGGAAATTATTCAACCGAAGTGGGAAAATTAAAAAAGCTCTTGAATTATTATCACTCGACTGCGCGGAGCGAAGGCAGGGAGTAGTCGGAGGCTTTTATTTTTAACTTCCATGTGTCCCTAGTACTCTGCAAGCCTTTGCTTGTATCATTTCACGGTATACATTTTAGAAAACTCATTGTTAATAATTTCTGTCAAAAGTAATTGATCATTTTTATACTTGTAGTTGTTGTTACGCGATGAAACGTCATCGTATTGACAATTATTAACAATCGATAAACTTTATTGTTTAATTTTATATTTGCGATTGTTGTCACTTGGTGAAATTTTACATGTGGTAGAGCCAAGCGGCGGCTTTTGCTGCTGCTCGAATGGGCCGACTCGACCGGGTCGGTACCACAACCTCACAGAATATCGGCGTGAAGTAGAGCCATCTTGTGCTTCTGCGTTTCGTTCGGTGAGTGAGGTAACCGGAGGCCCACTGCACCTCCCCATACCCCTCGCCGTACCCCTCCTCAACCTCCTTTCTCACAAATATCCACAAAGGTCGGCAACGCACCAGCGGTACGTGGACGACGGTAATCACTTACCCATCAGGTCAGCTGCTTGCTCGATTGCCGCCTTTCCTATAAAAGAAAACTTCATCATATTTACAATTATCAATAATTGTCAAACGTTATTGTTTACAGTTCGCCGACGAAATGTCAATTGAGCAGAGACAACGGCACAGGAATAACTCATGAAACAAATGAACATCTCTGTATTTAAAACTTCGCCACAACTCGATGTGTTTGTGACAAGCATTGAGATCGAACTCTCATCTGTCGACTGAGTTGTTACACGTCCAGATGTCATAGTTAACTCGGGCTACTTTCAGCTGTTATTCATTAATTTTGATGTGCTCACAGTATCTTGTGGTCGTGACCACGGCTGCTGTAAAGCAATCGATACGTAGGGTATATAAAAACATAATTGAACGCGATAAAGTCCGTTAATAATAGTTTCATTTCAAATGTTTAGTGTTCGCGTAGATACAAGAAATCATTATAGGAATATTTGTAACATTACTTAATAAAAAAGAAATATATAAATAAAGAAACTGTTACAAATAACACATGTTATAATTTTCTTTATTATGTAATATAATCAGTATAGTGTTTTTTTTTTATACGAATCGGGCAAACGTCCAATCGTCTCACCTGGTGTTAAATGATTCTCATTTCTCATTTCAGGCTACTACAAGTCCACTGCTGAACATAGGCCTCCCCCAAAGATTGCCATAAGCTTGGTCTTGAGCCACCTGCATCCATCGACTTCCAGCAACATTGCGCAGGTCGTCACTCCATTTTGTGGGGGGTCGTCTTCCACAACCGTTGTAGGCTCTGCGAGCGATGTGGCCGGCCCATTGCCACTTCAGCTTGCTGATCCATGCGACTATATCGCTTACCCTAGTTCTGCTGCGGATATCATCATTGCAGACTATCACGCAGAGAAACTCCGAGCATAGCCCTTTCCTTAGCGCGCTGAGAAACTTTGAGCTTCCTCATCCGGCCTGCAGTGAAGGACCATGTTTCAGTTCCATATGTCATCACTGGCAACACGCGCTGGTTGTATACTTTGCTCTTGAGGTTCTGTGGTATACCCGACGAGAAGATATGACGGTAAGTGATTATCGACCTCCGAAATGATAAGCTGTAATGTCATTGTATTGTAAAAATGTTCTACAATATTATTGTGATGTATTCAATAAAATACGGGCTATGCAAGCCTGCTTGTATAGGATGACTTCGTCGACAACGTTGTGAAAATGCAGGGGAATGAAAATAAACTGCTACCGTATAAAACTTAAATATCAAACACTGCAGTTATATTTGATTTTGATCGTATCTAGTAAGAAAACGTACACAATTTGATCTTAGAGTAGCAACCAGTAAATGCCCACAAAGGTTCTTCTCTCAAATATTTTAGAGAGCTCGGAGTCGAGAGGGTCCGCCACGCTGGTCCAAGGCGGGTTGGCGGACTTCACACGTTCTTTCATTTTGAAATAATATTTTTTGTTATTTCCTTTCGATTATTTGCTTCACAGCCTTAAAATTGCTAAAAACAATTTTATGGGTTACGGCAACGGGGATCGAACCCAGATCACTTAAATCGTAATTGAACCGAGCGCCCTGAACACTATGCTCTCACTTGTCGCAAACCTTATTAGCACAGTTTCGTCTATTCTATTTTTTTAATGAATAATTTTATTAAGGCATTTGATTTAACATAAAAAGATCGAAGTATTTCTTAAGAGCTCAAATCAATTCAGATGCAGTGGACTTTGTTCCAGTGTCGACGGTGGACGTCGAGGCGGTGGTGGGGCGCGCCGCGTCCCTCCCGTGCGACATCGAGCCGGACACCAACGAGGACCGAGTATACATGGTGCTGTGGTTTCGACACGCCGGAGGCAAGCCATTGTACAGGTGAGTGAGTTGGGATGTGTAATTCTTTTGAATTTTGAATCGCCTAAAACCTTATCACAGACTCTAGCCCTAAGATAATAACATCCTGTATAATATATAGGTATAAGTTTTTTTCTAGCCCTACATTACGTCGCATATGTCCATACAAGCCTTTAGACTTAGTAGAAATTATTAAAAATGAATTTTACTAACTTTAAAAAAAAATCTATCTGTTAACAAACTATTAATCGGTAATGTCATCATCATTCATTTCAGCCTATCACAAGTCCACTGCTGAACATAGGCCGCCCCCCAAAGATTGTCACAAAGCTCGGTTCTGAGCCACCAGCATCTGTCGACTTCTGGCAACACTGCGCAGATCGTCACTCCATCTTGAGAGGGGTCGTCCCACACTGCGTTTGGCTGTACGTGGCTGCCACTCGAGAACCTCTCTTCCCCAACTGCTGACAGTTCTCCTTGCTTCGCTGCGGGCATTGATAATTTATTTCGTTAGAATTGGTCTACAATTAGAATGTGATGGCGGTGTAAGAGAACCCGATGGGTGTTGTAAAAGTAAATGCCAGAAGTTTCCGGTAGGTGGCGTAATAACCACGTAATAATAGTAAGTCTGGCGTTAGGACCGCCAACTGCCTGTGGTTAACTCACACCACTAACTCTACAAGGGAACACACTAATCACAACTTCACTCCACTTAATATATTTAATAAACTGTTAATACATAAAAACAATCAAAATATGCACGTCGTTATGCTGAGGTAGCAATCGCATGTCTGCGTGATTTAATGTACCAGTGCTGCCATCTAGTGATATATTACAGAACTCAAAATCGTGGCAAATGTGGTCGATACTTCCCATAGGACGGGATATGATACTGCGGTCCAGCAAAGAAGAAATACTATAATTATTGCCCTAAGTCCATGAAATAGTACAAGTAGTAGGCATAAACATGCACCGGTGTTAGGATAGTAAACAAGCATTAATTGTATATATTTGACAAATGTTTGACATGCTAATTAGCGACACCTTTAGCCGACGCCTTGCAATGAAGTGCTGCCTTAGAATTTTGGCTTCAGTCGTCTATAATGCCCCTGATTTTGCTTTCCAAAGATATTTTTTTTTTGGAATGGTGACAATCGAGCCATGCTAATGGCGATTACCGTTACCCACGTACATCTGCAACTCTAGATGACCTGCAGGTGCGTTACTGGTCTTTAATGTTGTTTAGGTATTGAGAGGGGTGATGGGGAGGAGTTGGAAGGAGTGTGCCTTCGGTTAGCTCACTCACTGAACGAAACGAAAAAGCACCAGACGGCACTATTTCGCCCCGGTACTTTCAACCCACTTTGCACCAGAGCTTATTCTAGGTGCAAGTAAGTCTGTTACCGTCTTAGTGTCCAAGCCAACGATAGAAAGCTCATTAATACGTGGCCTCCACGTAATGGATCAAACTCCAGTTTTCTGATTCGTAGGCATGTCCCTAACCGCTCGGCTATTGTGGCTCGGCTATTGTGGCTATGGTGTATATTATCACGTTAAATTATATAAAACTTGACTAAACCAAATAAAAGAATTCTTAGTCTTACAATTATTCATAACGGCGATGAGCAGTAGAACAGTAATGAGTCATATTGAGATGGCTAATCTGCATCGAGACAATGGGAGGATAATCACTGCTGGGCAAAGGCCTCCTCATAAATATTTTTTAAGAGAGCTTAGAGCCAGGAAGGTCCCGCCACGCTGCTCCAGTAAGGGGACGTGTGAACTTCACATGTACTCAAAATAATATTTTTGTTTTCCTCGCGAAGTTTTTCTTCACCGCCGAGCACGTGGTAAACTCAGCACTTAAAATTGTTATAACAATTTTGACGGCACCGAGGATCGAACCCAGATCTTATATTATATTAAATCGAACGCTCTGTCCACTAGGCTACCACGGTTCTTATATATGGCTAACATTTTTTTTCCAAATGCCAATCTCACCCTCACATGATCTAGGCTGATAGATGACCAACGAGGTTCTGGTTTTGCGTGACCCAAATCCCACAGAGTTGTAATGAGAAGCAGCGTCACTTATTAGAGCGTTACCGGTATTAAGTTCACCAACTCGACTGTCCAGAGTGGTGTATGGTTAAATCCGGAAGAATAACCTGCCAATGTGACTTACGATTAAGATAAATTCTCCGAGCATTATCCTTAGCCTTGAGTGTATAAATGGTCTATTCAGAATTTTCTACTGAAGGTATTTACTCGTAGATAAGCACAATAAATTAAGTTCCAATAGAATTCTTAATAGAGATAAGAATGGGATATTATTCCATGGCATTAATTAGTTATTTTGGCCTGTTAATTCCAGTCCACTTCAGTCCTCAAGCGTTATTAAGCCGTCTAATGTTTTTTAAATTTAATTAGCATTATACTTAGCCTGTAGCACTTCATAAAATACTTTAAAAAAGTTCCAACAAAATCCATAAATTCATTACATATTAGTAAAGATTAGAACAAACCCTTACTTACATGTCCACCGAAAAAATTAAATACGAAGAATTTGCATACACCATTTATACACACATCGGGTAATGCCCCGGGCGGGAGGCTCGCGGGTGACACGGCTCGTTAACGATGCGGCTAACGAAGCGTGCTCGGAAACGGATTATCGACACCGCGACACGAGACAGGCGCGATACGCGGGGATGATTGACAAACGCAGAGGCTGACGTCGCCGATCGAGTCATTACTGCGTTCTGCGAACCGAGGGTGGCGCCTGATCACCTGTTACATTGTATTGTTCATGAAACGATCATTTGATCTTGTAATATCTGCTTGGCGTTTACATTTATTTTATTCATTTATACTTCATTGATTCTTCATCTTACGCTATAGGATTACAATGGGCGGACTTAATGTCGCGTGGCGGATATAAAATTTGCAACAGAAAAATTTCCACAAAAGATATCTGTGTGATTCATACAAATATTTAAGTACCATCATTTAAGAACATAGAAGTTCAGTGAAAACAAATATTTATATATAGAAACGTTTAGTAGTTTTAACGATGAATAAACACAAGTGACCTTTACAGACTCTTACATAGAAAGGAAATGTTTTTTGAACACGGCTTTGAAGTAAAAAGACTGCCTCAGGCAAACGATCCTGTGGAAATACACCTTGTTGCCAACGCGGATAAAAAAACACCGGCTAAATACCAGGAAACGGATTGTCTAAACTTCAAACTGTCTACGTGTTTTCGGTTTTATACATCTGTACCTAATTATGAAGAGAAATATATGAGAGGGGTTAATATATTTTTTTCTTATTATAATTTTGTAGTTATATAAAGCTTGTTCGCAATATGATACATTAAAACATAAATTCAAAATTTTTGTTTATACTCAGCACTTGTGATATTTTTGTTATTTATTTGATAACTGGTGAAATAAACCTAAAGTTTTATTTAGCTTTTACCATTATTTAAATTACTAATCAGGTCAAATAAAATTAAAGGTGATAAGAATAAAAGCATTATTTTTCGCACGTTTCTCATCTTATCGTAACTTATGTTCAATTAATATCTTTCACTTACACAATAACGGCGACTGGTTCAAATGTTACGTTGTTCCACTGAAATGACTATAAAAAAAAATTCTAGCCCTTCGACTACCCCAGTCTTGAGTATACGGTCTTGGGTACCTTAAGCTTGACAGCTAAAGAGTTCACTGCAGAATATAGACCTCTCTCACAAGGAGGATTAGCCATAATCGTCACGCTTGGCAAGCGGATTGGCGAACTTAGTGCCAGACGCGTCATCGATCTACTTCTTTTTGGTCTGGTATTTTTTGACATGGTTATCTCTCCATCTAAATCGCCATCCGCCCGCGTGAAGATAGTGGGTGGCAAGCTCTTACGCCTATACTACACGACTTAGAGCTTATGTATACTTACTTATACATTATATGAAGTTACTTGATTAAAATTAAATTTAACATTAATTGATACAGATATGGTAATAACACTAAAGTACATATTAATGAAGTGTAATAAACCCAGGACCCACACTTTCAAGGTACGATAAATTGGACCTTTATTAAATACTCTAGAAACCTATTAAGATGGGATTTGATGAAGGGTAAGGTTATTACTTTGAACCTTTACGTTATATCAGAACGTGAATATAATATAAAATATAAAATAATTTGAACCAGAAAATTTTAACCATTAAATTTCAGTCATGCAGCAGCAGCATTAGAATCTATTGCTTACCCTTCTTTCTGTGTGTGTTTTAAGAATTGATTAAGAGAAAAGGCTTTTAAAATTCATGACGTCTGACAAATCTGCTCAGGGCTTAATCCATATTTTATTTTGGGGAAAGGGGGCAAGTGGCTCACTTCGTTGTCAATGATTTACCGTCACCCTGGTACATCTGTAACACGAGTAGAGCTGCAGGTGCTTTGCCGGCCTTTAAGGATACTTGGGAGATGGGAGAGGGGATGAGGAGGGAGGAAGGAGAAGGGGGGATTTGGGCCTCCAGTTACCTCACTCACCGAACGAAACGCAGAAGCTCAAGATACTTCAAGGTACTTCATGCCGGTATTTTACACCGGTAGAACCGGCCCATTCGAGCAGCTGCAAAAACTACCGCTTGATTAGAGCATGTACTAGATCTTCCAAACCAGCCATTAGGAGCGATTTCTGTGAACTAGGATATACTGATAAAGGAGTTTTTAATTTTACATCATTATCATTATAACAGCGTTTTTTGAAACAACCATTTGTTAAATTCAGTTTGATGACCTAAAAAAAAAACGAAAACGCTATGTCGTACCAGATTCTAAAAGAGAAAGAAATGTTTTAAATCTAGGGACTATTTCTAAAGTAAGATTTCATCTTTAAAAGGATCATTGTCAGTCCTTTGATAGTCATATGGATTTTGTGACAGTCTATGAAAAAGGTATAAAAGTTAAGTCCAATTTTTTTTTCACTATTTTGTCTAAAGCTAAAGGAATCTAAGTATTGTAAAGCAATCTGCATGGTTGAATGTACAAGACTATAAGTTGTTAACTTTATCAGCCTTAATTTTAAGTCCTTGTTTAATCTACAGCGCTCCTGCCGCCTCGTACACGGATCAGTTGGGGCAGTGGCTGAGCGATTGTTTGCGTTATTGCGGGTCGCGAGTTTAAAAGTAAAGTAACAGCCTGTAAGTGCCCACTGCTGGGCAAAGGCCTCCTTCTCAAATACTAGTATCAGAGAGGGTTTAGCAGCCGGGAAGGGCCCGCCACGCTGCTCCAGTGCGGGTTGGCGAGCTTCACATATCCTCGAAATAATATTTTGATTATTTCTCAGACATGCAGGTTTCCTCGCGATGTTTTCCTTCACCGTTGAGCACGTGGTAAATATAGCACTTAAAATTATTAATTAGTGGTGCCGGCACCGGGGATCGAACCCCGGTCACTCGCGCTCTACTAAAGTGAGCGCCCTGACCACTAGGCTACACGGCTCGCGAGTTTACCTAAATATAATTGTCTCGATTCTGGGTATTATCACATGTGCAACTAATTATTAGATTCCTTAACGACCTCGACCGCCGAGTAGTTTTAGTTCCTCCTCAGATTGACCTCGGAATTAAGAGATTCGAGTTCCGTATGTGGAGTGCTCGTACTGATGACATTTTCGAAACATACGTATGATTTGTGTGTTGTTGGCATGTACACTGAGACGGCGTTTGGCTCACCACCTGTCACGTTGTCCCAAATAACCTCTGTTGAAAAGTGAGTTGAAAGGAACAAATTGTCAAGACATCTGTCTGTCTACACCAGTATTACGGTCTCATCATGTATGTCTATAAAATGCATCTACGGCACAAGAGTAAATCCCATGTTCGGCCTGTGTCGATTTAAGGTATCGTGGTTTGACAAGTGGTTGGAAAATTGACTCTAGATGGTCAAATCCGCAATCACACAGCGCTTCTTCGGCATCGTTGCCAGTAAGTGCTTAATACGTTAATTATAGATTTTTATGAAATCGGGGATTGAAGGATATAAAGTTATTTTACCTAAGAGTTAAGCCGATTTAAATGTTATTATCTATATTATTATCAGATTATGTAGTAAATAGGATTTTATACGTATACTAGAGTACTTTTATTGGATCCAGCAATTTCACAATGAAGTGTATTCCATAGTTTCGCTAAAAACCTTCTGCCAATTCACTTTCTGCTACGTCTTTCTTTATAAAGGGTTTCCGCTGATTCTATTAACTGACGCGTAACTTCCATTATTTTGTTGTTTACGCCTCTGTAGATTGCACTACTTTACTTAGTGAGTTAAGAGGTTTGTGAAGCATAAGACTGTGCTAAGCTGCTTGTTACGGCTTCGTGGCTTATAGCGGGAAAGAAATTTTAAGTTTTTTTTTTTAAGCCATTTACAATTTTCTCTGCAATATTATGTCACTACCTAAATACAAAGTGTTTCGAAATTTGTCGGTTCTGGTGTTATCGCTAGGCTTAACAGACTTAATGCGCCTTAATTGCTTCTTCCTTTTACCGGTATGTATACTTCAGGTTTGGTATAGTGCAGAATGTTATTATGTTATCAGTCGGAAGCCATGAAATCGCTTGATACTAGCCTAGACTTGCACTTAGACTAGCCTAGACTAGACTTGCAATATTATTTTATGGGCCTGTATAAATAATCAAATATGCCATGGCACAGCCGTGGGACACTTTATAATTAAAAAAAAAGCTTATCCTTCCTTTGTTTTTACTAAACCACTTGTAAGGAGTCCACTGTAGTACATAGGCCTCTCCCATTAAGAGGATTTCTCATAATCGCCACGCAGTACCGTACACTTTGCACTTTTGACGCTGCTGCTCGACATCAGTCTGGTATTTGAGATGGTTATCCCGCCAATGGTCGGTAGCCAAGTCGAGGCATTATCCTTAGTCGCTTCTTAAGACACACATGGAGAGCAAGATGGTGGCAGAATTCTATGCCGTTACCTAACGGTCATATTCTCTTAAAATAGTTATTTGCAATATTTAGTGCTGAATTTACTACATGTTCGGTGACGAAGAAACATGTCTGGTAATTTGCACTGGAGCAACGTGGCGGACTTTTTCTCGCCACTTAAAAAATTTAGTGAATACCTTTTTTTAACTTGCGAGAAGGTGCTCTCATCTACCTGTCAGTTAATTCAGTGACTGGTTATGTCGGGAGCTTTGAGTGCTGGACAGTCCAAAACCCCACTGATAAGAGATACGCTGTTGACCCGGCGGAGTTGATGGCTTTGTATTTATTGTACGCCGTAGAGCAAAATGGCGGCTTTTGAGAGGGTTCTTGTCCTTCTGCGTTTCGTTCAGTGAGTGAGGTAACAGGAGGCCCTCCCCCTTCTCTCCCCTTTCCGCCTCCTCTACACCAACATGATTACATGGCCGCTTGCACGTTTGTCTCCTTTCATATAAAAAAAAGAGACGTGCGAGCAAAAAGCCCGCATGTAAATAAAAAAAGTAACACCGACGCTGTAGGCGCTGGTGAGACGTTATGCGTCGCTGCGTCGAGCTAGAGCGCTTTGTCTGAAGTTTTTTTTGTCGTTAACATGAGTTATAACCCTTATTGAAATAAAGACTTCAGACAAAGTATAGGGAGGCTCGCACCAACCCAAAGGCCCTTCGCAAGACCTATGCTTGGGTTACCGTTAATAAGGGAGGAATGGGTTGAGTTTACATGCTACTACTGTATGGTATATACGATAAGATGCACAATGGCCGTTAGTATGTCGTATTAGTTTAAAAAAAGACCTTATTTTTATATCATTCTGAAACGTTATCGCCTTGAGTTCGGAGAAACGAACGAGCTACGGTACTTGTTAACGACTAGTTATCATTGCTATTTTTTTTATTAATAATAATTTTCATTGTTTTGTTCAACTGTCATGGTCTACAATTAAGCATACCAAATTTTATGTCTTTATCTCATTTGGTTGTTGAGATATGGGTGATGGAAAGACCCTTACGGACTTTATATGCATAGACCGATAGATTTTATTGTTTAAATCTATTAACCTAAATCAAGATACTGAGAGTACGGTAGCTAACACCTCAGTCTCCCGTGACCACGGGTGCTGTAAAGCACTCGAAATAAATAAGGGTTTAATTTCAAACGTGTAGTGTTCGCCTAAAGAATTCGTTTTATTTGTCAATTTTAATGGCTTTAACTTCTAAAAAATAAGACATTCACACTACCTTCCTAACCTCCTTGAGGGTAGTTTGTCCTAAAATACTTTCTTAACAAATACCAAGATACTACTTGCTAAAGTTTTAGTTTGCAGAGTTCGTAATTAATATTTGAGTGATTTTTCGCTTTTATGTAATTACATATTATAAAACTTCCCACACGCTTACAGATATCCGTGTATTTTCTAATTAAAAAATATGTAAAGTTCTCCGATCTATTTAGTGAACAGGGAACCGCTGATGAGCATCTTTTCTTTCCTAAGTTGAGATGAGTTGCTGATGTACCCACGCCGTTTGGGATCTGTTTACGAACCTCCTAGTCTACTAAAAATCGTTTGCTTTTGTCGACTCACATAAGGAGAATTCTTTGACATTCCCAATAAATTTGTATTTTCCAAAAATTATGCAAAACCTATAGGTTAGCTAGTACAATTTTTTTCCAAAAAATATACTAATCTGCATGTGCACCCTGCTAACAAAGAAACGAAGCTCTGATGACCGAATGATGATGGAATATTCATTCAAGTTCGCTGAACCCAAATCCCTAATAATAGTGGTGGGGGGAGAATACCGACACTATGCTCACCAACAAATGTTACATTTCTGGAAACTACTACAGCCAGCAGACAATTTTTTTTTTTTTAAAGTAATTCTAGCAATGCTATTTAACTAATATTTCTAATATTCCTGTTAAACCTCCAACTGAGCATTAGAGCTTGTATTTGGAGTGGTTCAGGACAATAATCGAATGGTGGGCTCGAACCTGTTTCCCAGTCCGCACCCTAACCCATGAGGCTATTGGCACTTATATAGTCTGAAAAAGATATGTGGTAAATCAAATCAAAATTCAAATCGAATCATTCATTCACCGACATAAGAAACATAAATTTCAATTGTCAATAAATCTACAACCTTTTCGTAATGAGATAAAAAAAAAAAATCAAGTAATCCATCAATCTAGACAGCATTCACGTGTAAGCGTTTGAAATTTTACTGAAAAAATTTAAAGTCTTTTGTGAAGAGCGAATCGAAAATTGAAGCAATGTCTCAGATGAGTGGTTCATAGGAGACACGGCTCGTTAACTACGCGAGTAACGAGCCGTGCTCTGAAACGGATTATCAATACCACGTAAGACAAGTGCCGTTTACATGCATGACTTCGAACTCAGTTCATTCAGTCGGCAATCGAGCGACGGTATTGAATTGATTTAGTGAATACCATTTATATCTAATTGGATTGAATGATTAACGGCGGACGTTATTTTATTGTTTTAGATCATCTTCATCAGCATCTTAGTACATCATTACCAGCCTCTATTCGCTGTAAATAGTTCACCGCAGTTCCTGTCTTTATATAGCAGATTGGTGATCGTTAAACCAGACACCTGGCACCTAGCCTGCCAGACGCTGTTGCCCGTCATCGGTCTGCTTAAACTGGCTCTGATATTTTTCTGCCAACCGCAGAACTTGACAATAAAAAGTTAATTTATCTATAATTACTGGGCTACAAACCAATTGGATCGGATCCTAGATCCTATTAGTGATTTAACTTATAAAAGTATAACTTCACTGTATTTGGATGACGAAACACATCAAATCCTATGCTATTTTTAAAAATAAATATGCTAAAACGAGTTGCATAGAGATCAATTATTGATGCAGATTACTTTAACGAACACATCTCAAAGATCTGCCATTTTCTTTGTTACAATAGTATTAAAGAAATCCTTCTAACAGCTACCACGGTTATATATTTTATCTATGTTAAAATAATATTGATATTAAAAAAAAAAAAAGCTTCTTCGCATAAATCCGCTTGCTATATTTTTTTTAATTTCCGTAAAGTAACGCCTAACTCTATTACTATGTAATCCTAATAAACATATATTATTAGACTAATATCGTCTCGAACATCGGCATCGCTCAGAGGAAGTATGGAGAACCATAAGGAGATAAAGCGCTCTAATTACTGTACGAGTATATTAGTGTAATTATAATCCACTTAAGTGTTGAACTAATTTCGTATACATCAGCTGTAGTTTAATCCTTTAATAAGCTTATGATGTATTTAGTCACCACCGCTTTGTCCAGTGAATCCTGATGAGTGGATCGGAGGTCACACATGAATATGTTATTGAGTTATACACATTGTTTTAATATATTTATTACTACATTTACATCTAAACACATAATACATATTACGGTAGTACATAATAATAATATAAAAACAAATAAAAAACAAAGGCATAAAGGAAAATCAATCAAAATAAAAAAGGAAAGGCACCTGCTGCTCCCCTGGTGCTGCAGATGTTCGTGGGCGACGGTGATCACTTACCATCAGGCGAGCCACTTGCTCATTTTCCCGCTTATTCATAAAAAAAAAAAACCCAGTCGTAACAAATGGTAATCCGTAGTATCGCTACCTTCAGATAGATGTCCTCCTGTGAAGAAATTATTAATTTAAAGATTTACTTTAGTTTTAGTAAATTTGTATTTATTTCTTATTACCTTTTATATTTACTAATATTAATTGATTGAAAGCTCACAAATAAATCAACACGAAATGTCGATAAAGGTCTAATATTGAAATAACAAATATAACTATAAAAGCTCAAACGATGCCGAGAAAAGTAGTCCGAAGTCTAGACATTTTAGTAATTTCAGCCCTAATTTTAACGGAGCTCATTTGGAACAATGTAACAAGGTGTACCCTTTGTCATCTAGCCCAAGACAATGATTCAATTTTTAGATTTTTTTCGAAGAAGCCTTCAAATGCAGAGGCACATCCTCTCGCCACTAAGCCATCAAAGCCACACAACAAAACTAACGATTGTTAATTTAAATATCGCTAATTTTCAAACTATTTTATAATTTCCGCTGGCTCCTGTAACATATACCAAATAACAGTCTATTGATATCGCAGCTTTCAGACGTGACTCGTGTCTTCGTTTCCTGCTTCGATGAAATTTCAATATCGCCTCGTTGTTTCATTCGGAAGACGTGTTCGACGATTACAGCGGGGAAATCCGGTGCTGATGGAATGACGTTTCATTTATAACATTAATGTACTTATACTTAAATAGAAGTTTTTAGTTTTGTTAAAATAACTTCTATTGTCTTGGTCTTAAAAATGTCCTTTTTCCAGTTTCCGAATACAGTCAGCAGTATCTGCCGCGCAGGCAATATCATAGTGCCGTAAAGGAACAAACTAGAAAGTGACTCACCTGATGACTAGTTATTATCGTCGCCAACGTATATCTGTAACACCAGAGGAACTACAGGTGCGTTGACGGCCTTTGAGGATATTAGGGCAGAGGAAGGGGGATTGATAGAGAGAGAATGGTGGTGAGGGGTAGAGAGGGAAGTCGGGGGACTGGGCCTTCGGTTACCTCACTCATCGAACGAAACCTCTCCTTCACCTGTTTGTATGTTTCCGTTCTGAAAATTTACGTGATTCTCAATCGACCAAAACCCAGAAGGAAGAACCTGACATACCTCTCTCGCCTCTTTCAAATCATACAACGTATACATGCTCGTCGGTTATGGGTACTTCTAATTTGCCCCATCTTCATTACATCGTCAATTTGGTCGATTAAATTCCGTCTAGGGCGTCTCTTACAGACACTGCCACTCACTCCGACACACCAAAAATTTAATGCGGTACTCTTCCCTCATTCATTCTTTCTACGGATCCAAACCAGTAAATTGCATATTGCATAAAGCAAAAAGTAAAGCAGCAGCCTATTAATAATACATTGCTCTGCAAATGTCTACTCACAATTTTTGATTGGGTTTTTGGAGCCGGCAAGGGTCTGCCACGCTGCTCTAGTGCGGGTTGGCGGATTTCAAATAACTTTTATTATTACTCAGACAAGCAGGTTTCACTAGGCTACCACCGCTCTTTAATTCTAGTAGAATTCCCATTCATTTGTGTAAACCATAAAGTGTTAACTGATACCATAGATTTTAATAGCCATTTAAAAAGGTTACCTGAAGCCCATTACCCATTATAGCCGAAGTGATCCATCGAGCTGTCGTTCTGTACCTGGCACTGTACCAAATAAGCCGTCAGATCCGTTTAAATGAACAGCGCAGTTGGTAAAGTGCCAGTAGATGTAGACCAGATCCTCGAACTATAATGCAAAATTTTTATTCTATTTCCAAACTTTAGAAGGCTTTATAGTGTATGAAATGTTGAATAGTTTTCAAAATAATACTTAATATTATAGGACGAAATAAAATAAGAATGCATAAAAATCAATTGTCAATTTTATCAGGTTTTATATTATCTTTCTTGCCTTTCTGTTTCTTTGTTGGATCGGTAGAAAGTTTGCAGTCGATTTTAAACTTACTTCTCGAGACTTGAAACTTTAAAAAGATATTGTTATAGAATATCCCAGAACTTGATGAGAATGCAATAACTGGACATTATCTTCCGCTATAGATTCCTAAAAAGTTATCTAAATTCATCGCCTCATGTTATTCTTCATCTTGAATGGAAACGTCTAAAACTGTATTTACCAATACAACACTATCACCCGAGAATCACTTCTCCTCTTTGTTTGTTACCGGTTATTTTAGACATTCAGCAGATTCACTTTTCAGTTTTATCGCTATCGTAGAGAAACCCTCACACCTCAATGACAGATCTCTTCATTGCATCATTCCTCGTAGAACAACTTTAAGGATCTTAACATATATTTGTGCTATATTCTCATCAACAACACATATATGTTATATAAAGCAGTTATCTAAAGATCATAGAGCATAATGCTAAGGTCTTTTTTATTTTTTCGTAGTGTATATCATCTAATACTTTTATATCATCTAGTATATCATCTTTAATATCGTCTAGTATGTCGTCTAGTATATCATCTAGTATATCATCTTTAATATCGTCTAGTATGTCGTCTAGTATATCATCTAGTATATCATCTTTAATATCGTCTAGTATGTCGTCTAGTATATCATCTAGTATATCATCTAGTATATCATCTAGTATATCATCTTTAATATCGTCTAGTATGTCTTCTAGCATATCATCAAGTATATTGTCTAGTATATCGTCAGAAAAACTAGAGGGAATGGTGCTGAAAGGATTTACTTTTCATTAATTCTTCCTTTCATTCTTTTTATTTCACTTTGCTTTGCCTTCGTTGTCTTCCAGTTATTATCATAGATATCTTCAACACCTTTCAATGTAGCCGTAACCAAATCATTCACACTTGTACCTGTCCCGTGCATTTCAGAATTCAACCAACCCGCTGTTGAGAAGCGTGGTGGGCCCTTCCCGGGTCCAAAAACCCACTTAGATATTTGAGAACGAGGCTTTTGCCCAGCAGTGAGGACGTACAGGCTGCTACTTTACTGTTTTTACCGGCGAGAGCCTATCTGCGATAGCGAAACATAGCGACAGAACATTGACACTTAAAACTGATAACATACTTATATATATTATAACATTTTAAAAGTTACTGTATTCACATGAAAAACCTCACAGGCACGGCGAGAACCTAATGAAACTCACATCTGGTTGTAAATGTATAAATAAACGAATGAGTTTGCTGATACTACAGCTTCGTAGTCTATGTGTTAGTAATTGATGCCGAGACGACACACACGAGCCGCGTTATACGTATGTTATATGCACGTGTGTGAATTTCATTCGCTAGACGCTGGAAGCAGCCGAGTGGCGACATGCTTCGTTACGCCCTATACTTAGTGTTGTATGGTTCAGTTCATGAGCAAAGGCGAAAATTGTGTGAAAGCGTTCAGGAAACAGCTTCGTTACTAATATTAGCCTTGTAATTGTGGCGTTTAAGTTTTTAAGACAACATTTTATTCGCGATTTTTATTCAAAGTTGACTGCGGGCTAAGCGATAAAAATGGTCTTCTACAGATGTCGGACTTTGTTAACCAGTGACGCCAGCCCGTGGAATATATCTTCCATGTCCACCACGTGGTGAACCTTGCTAGCTATCAAGTGAATAACATTTTTTTTTCCATCGTGAAGATTATGCGCTCACCACCAAGGAATGTATTTTAGCTCATTAGCGTTTTCTCGGAGAGACCTATTCCTTTGCAGTAGACTCAAATAAGTTGACAATGACGAATAAGTGTCTGCGATAGTCCTTACTCCCGACAAGCATGATTAAGATCAAACCTAAATTGGGAGAGTCCTAAGTTCTATAGTTTTACACCGTTGATGCTTATTACAGTTGACTGTTAGGCATAGCCTTTCTCAAAGATAGTTTTTAAACATGATCCTAAGTCCAAATTGTCTTTAGGATATATCAAATTTGGCCAAAGACCTTTCCGCTATGTTATAAAAATTCCGTATGAAGTTATTCCTGGATAAACACATGGCATGTCTTGGATAAACAAAACCATGGTAAAATTAACACGGTATAATTTTATAGGGGTATGACAACACACGGATTTTTTGTGAAGTTGTTTGTGGCATAGTGGATAAGGCCACAGATTGACTTGCTTTGTTCAACTGGAAGTCCCACGAAAAAAAGAAATAGAGGATTCTACATATCACGTGAATGGCCAATTGCCACTATCTGTTACTAATCCTCAAATACATTTTATGTAGTAGTCGTTTAGTATATTTTTTATGTGGTAGAGTCAAGGGACGGCTTTTGCTGCTGCTCGAATGGGCCGACTCGACCGGTGTAGTGCCATGGCCTCGCAGAATACCGACCTGAAGTTGAGGCATGTTGTGCTTCTGCGTTTCGTCCGGCGAGTGAGTTAACCGGAGGCCCACTCCCCTCTTTCTCCCTCCCATCTTCTCCCCAAATATGCTCCAAGGGCTGTAACGTACCTTATCTGGTGTTGCAAGTATACGTGGGTGACGGTATCATCTGGTGAGCCGCTAACTCGTTTGCCCCGTTTCCCATAAAACAAACATATAATTACAATGCTTTCATTGCGGATATCCACGTTTCGAACTCGAATTCACTTACTCAAATACTTGATATATTATTTTGTCTCGCTATGTACACGTAAAATATGCACAAAATGTTATGTCATCAAAATGTGTGCATTGTAATGCATTCGGGGAGTGCACTTACTTTAACACATTTTTAGGGTACCTTAACAAGTTTCTTTTGTCTCTTAAACTTTCACGCGTCTTAACAACAGTACTCTAGGGTCTAGTGAGACAGACTCTACGACAAGATAATAAAATTCTATACTGATTTTAAATTTTGCCTTAAGTTTTGATCGTATTTAGTACAGTTACTTAATTTTGCAACCTTCACTCACCGAAAGATGTTTCTGAAATTTTCTTTATATCTCAACCAAATAAATAAAAAGAAATTTAAAAATAAAAAAGATCGTAAGGCAGTTACTTAAAGTACTAAAATCATTTTGGTAGAACCAAGCAGGGGCTTTTTTAGTACCATGATCTGGCAGAATACCGACATGGATTAAAAGCATCTTGTGCTTCTGCGCTTCGTGCGTACGGTGTAGCCTCCCCACTTCTTCTTTCCCTCCTTCTTCCCCAAATATTCTTAAAGACCGGAAACGCGCCTGCAGCTCATCTGGTGTTGCAGATGTATGTAGGTGTCGGTAATCACTTACCATCAGGTAAGCCGCGTGCTCATTTGCCATCTGCCCATAAAAAAAAACTCTGTCTGAAAACTATTACATACGTTCATTTATAGTCAAATAATTGCTTGCTTAAAAGTAAACATGACATTAAATAGCAGTTAGTGTAAGCGATGACCTATGTCATGTCATGTAGTCGGTGTTTATTAGCATTTACGAATGTAACTGAAAAAGAATTGCCAAGTGTGACTCGAACTCACGCACCGACGGTTTTGTACTACCACACAATTTATCTGTGTCTATATTGCGTAGTTTCCAATTAAGTCGAACGAAACGCAAAAGCACAAGAGCCTCTACTTCACGCCGGTATTTTGCGAGGCTGTGATACCTCGGGTAGGTCGAGCCGGCCTATTCCAGCAGCAGCAGAAGCTAAAGACGCCGCTTGGCTCTACCACGTGCAAATCGCACTATATGTGTGCGAGCGAAGTTATCGGGTAGAGCAGTAGAAAAGCGTGACTCTTCGACCAAGATATCATAGAATTATTTTTTTTTGACGTTTTTTTCTGAGTGTGACTCAGAAAATTATACACGTTTTCATAATAATGTAAGTAAAATCCGTTCAAGTGTGATCGGCGATCCTCGGTACCGGCACCGTTAAAATTGTTAATAGCAATTTTAAGTGCTGTATTTACCACGTGCTCAGCGTTGAAAGAAAACATCGTGAGGAAACCTGTATAGCTGAGATATAATAAAAAAAATATTATTTCGAGGATACGTGAAGCTCCCCAACCTGCATTGGAGTAGCATGGCGGGCCCTTCCCGGCTCCAATACCCTTTCCGATATTTGGAGGAAAGAGGAAGAGCGGAGAGCCTTTGCAGTTACAGACTGCTACTTTACATTGCACTAAAATCTCAACAAGTTTGACGCCGCTTTTACAAAAATTAAATTGAACAGAAGCACTTACGGTATAATAAACAACATCTAATAAAAAAATTCCTATTTGGTGGCAATATAAAAAAAAATTTGCCTTAAAGTTAAAAACACTAATAGAAAAAACCATTTAAGCCTTATAGTGAAAGTTACACTTTACTAACCATGTTATAAAATTAAGGTCCAGAAGAAGGTTTTTTATGTTAGGGCGAAAATTAATTACCTTAAATTTTTCCCTTTATGTTGTACTGAAATTTTAGCACTTTTAGTATGATATTGAAAATGTAATGTATAAAACTTATTTTTTACTTTCTTACTTATCTGAAAAAGTTAAAAAATAATCTCTCACGATACGTATACCTTATAATATGGGGGCAAGGCTTTTATTTAAGTCGCTTAATCATCTTTTCACCAGAGTTAATTTGGAATAAAGCGACACATAGGGTTTCGTCCTCTGAACTCCCGATTTGGAGTTAGATGAACACTCGAAATTCGAGGCCTTATTAATGTAGCTTTTTTAAAATATATTTTTTTATTTTTAGAGAAACAAGTATACATTTAAATTTTAAAAACCTGTCTGTGTATTTTTTTTTTATAATTACTTTCTTTTGTGATTTGTAGGCATAAAAAAATTATAATTATTATTATTATTATCATATTATTATAAAAATATTATAACCCTATGTTAATAGCGCAATGAAGACGAATCTACCGACACTTCATATGTTGAAATCCATCAACCAGTTTAGGCAACAGAGCGTGCCAAAGTAATAGACTTACGTACATATATACACACGAAAAACTTTACCCTCATTCTGGAGTTGTAGGGTAAAATGTGATATTATTAATACAGAATGTATTTTAATTTGAAAACAAACACTTTAGTTTATTTTGTTGCTACTGTAATATCCGACTATTATTAATAAAAAAATATTAAAAAGGAAATATGGCTAACGTTGCATCGTAAAGGCCATAAATGTCCCTTTGTTTCTCGCAACTAGAGAGAGAGACAGGCGGCGGCTTTAGCTGCTGCTCGAATGGGCTGGCTCGACCGGATTGGTACCACGGCCTTCGGTTCGTTCGGTTTCTTTCGATGAGTAAGGTAACCGGAGGCCCACATCCCCTCCTTATTCCCCTCATCTTCCCTCCCATCTCCCAAATATCCTTAAAGACCGGCGGCGCACCTACAGCATCTATGGTGTTGCAGATGTATGTGGGCGACGGTAATCACTTGAACATCAGGTGAACCGCTTGCTCGTTTTCCGTCTTTTCCATAAAAAAAAAAAACAAAGACAAAAGCAAGAGAAGCGTCCGTGATGTTGACAACAAACACATTGCAGAACAAATTCCAGCTACAAAGGAAAAAGGAAATATTCGAATGACATCAAAGCAGCCACCGGTAAATATGAGTTGGATGAGATGTAACATCGTTACTGGAGCGTGACGACCTTGTACTCAGCTTGTCTGACTGCTGGGCCATGGGTAAGGTTGATTTGAGCTGGATCTTGGAGGTCGCGTCTGATCCTACCTACGATCTCATTTCATAAGCGTTGCGTGGTAAGTTTCCCACTTAAATACAAATCGTACATTTTTTTTTTTCAATTATCAGAATTTAAGTATTTTATATAATATTATGAGAAAAAATAAGAGAAATTATTCTAATAGAATCTAGAAATAGAATAGAAAATAGAATCGTCGTCGAACGCTCGTCTAATATCTTCATTTATATAAATGAAGATATTAGACGAGCGTTCAGAGAGCGTATTAGAGACGTTTAATGTCGAGCGGCTCGAATTGTCGGCGACCAAGCTCTCTCTGATCGGCTTGATCTTTTGGCCTTGCGAAGAGATGTTGCTTCTCTTTGCATTTTTTACAAAATTTTCCACGGGGAATGTTCTGAGGAACTGTTCGGATTGATGCCAGCTGCTGAGTTTCACCATCGTACATTGCGACAGAATTCGTTCCATCGATACCACCTAGATGGATGGCATTCCACCACAGTGCCTTTCAATCGAAGTTTTCGGCCATGCACTTCGACTTTGTGGAATCAGCTGTCGCCAGCAGTATTTCCGAAAAGTTACGACTTAGGGACCTTCAAGAAAAGAGCTTATTCCTTCCTTAAAGGCCGGCGCTGCATCTGTAGCTCCTCTGGTGTTGTGGATGTTCGTGGGCGTCGGTGATCACTTACCATCAGGTGAGCCGCAGGCTCGTTTGCCCCCTTTCTCTATAAAAAAATATATATAAATATTAATGAGTGTGTTATATTTTTTTTAATAAATATTTAATTTAGTAATATAAACATTAATATATACAATGGTTTTATTTCATGAAAAATGCATAAAGAAAAAAATTTTAAGTTATACATTGTTTAATAATTTCTATGATACATTTACAATATACAAATATACGTATGTATATACATTAAATATTTAATTTACAAACCCCATCACTTATGTACAATGAAATTGAAAGGGAAGGACCGCCTAGTGTCACCTTGGAAAACGTGTATAGGTAATTTAAAACTCTTATAATAAAAATGGAACATAACGTTCATAAATTCCAAACTATCCGAGATAAATGCAAAACTTCTAAATCCACATTTCCTTTTACGTATTAAATGGATTAGTGTCTTATCTGCGGCGTGTGTGTATGGAGAAGGCGTCTTCCAATCTAATTTATTTTATTTGTTAAAGTACGATTTTGCAAAGATATAGGACGTACGCTGCGGGTTTTAAAGATATTTACTTAAATAACATTCAGCTTAATCCATTTACGCCGGCTCTCGCTAATTAAGCTAATTCTATTCCTTTCGGATGTTCCACAGTTTACAACTACATGCATGAAAATAAGTTTTACACGTTTATTAAACAGGAATAAGTTAATTGTGTCTTTCTGTCGGGCGCCGTGTGATATGGGCGTAAGAATTCGCAACTACCTTTGGGTGTCGCAGGAGCCTTGAACGTCACAATGGCCGACTGACGGCGGGAGAACCATCTCCAATTTTTTTTGCGTGGGTAAAGTATGCTAACATTTACCAATCACCGAAGGCGGTGGCCGGTAATGTTCGATCCTGACATTGAAGATGCAAGACCGACTAAAACCCTCACGGTACACACGCTGGCCTTTACAGCTTCGCGAGCAGAAGGCCTGCAAGTTTTTTTTTTATTGTGGTAGAGCCAAGCGGCGGCTTTTGCTGCTGTTCGAATGGGTCGGCTCGACCGGGTTGGTGCCACGGTTTCGCAGAATACCGGCGTATAGTAGAGGCATCTATAATTACAGTAAAGTAATTATCAAAGTAACCCTAGAAATAATTCATTAATGAAAAATACAGACACTGTATAGTTTTGAAAAATAGTAAAAATATTAGAAATCTTTCTGTGATTAAAATGATTTATCTTTTTTTATGGTAAAAGGGGAAAACGAGCAATAGTTCACCTGATGGTAAGTGATTACCGTCGCCCACGTACATCTGCAACACCAGAGGTGCTGCAGGTGCATTGCTGGTCTTTGACGATATTTGGAATATGGTAGGGATGATGTGTGGGGAAATTGGGGGAGGGGTGTGGTCCTCCGGTACCTCACTCACCGAACGAACCGCAGAAGCACAAATCCCGCCGCTTGGCTTACCCTAGTACAGTACAGGTAATACTTTAGCAACGAAAGTTTATTTTATGATTTATCTATCTATGTTTTACTGTGAATATTTAATATATAACTTCACCAAGTCACGAGGAATTCTGGATAACGTACGTGGTGAGTGCTCTCCACTCACCCACAAATATAAAAAAAAATACTGTTTAACAGCCGGCGACTATGCTCGCTAATCATAGCGCTCCATCTACTTACTTTAGTATCAATATGCATCCCGGAAATAGCTCATCTCGTGAGACAATATTCAAACAATTTTACGTCGTTTCGAAACTAGAAATAAATATAGATTGATAATTTTTGGCTCACGTTTGAAAATGTTTTCACTTCTGGACCAAAGCAATGGGAACAATAATATATATATATGTATATATAGAGTCGGCTGGAACTCCGTGACGGACCGCTCCGAGCTCAAATGCAGAAGGCGGTGCTCCTTGATACCGCTAGCATCGTCCTACGGTTCCTTTTCTTTTCCCCCTAACCCTCGGCCGTTTAGTCTCATCTGCCGAGGGTTTCCATCTGGTTGGGTCATTATTGCCTCTAAGGTGCGAGGTGTCTGGTACTGAGATCGGCAATCCTCTTGCCGAGCGTGGCGACAAACGATAATGGTAAATTATTCTAATGGGAGAAGGCCTATATCCTGCAATGGGCTATGTCTTCTCTTTGCTTAGTTTTTATTTGTTTGTAGTATTTATTTTATTTTCATTAAGTGAATATTTTTTTTAACGCTTTAATTTCTTTTGCATTCCCCCCCCCCCCCCACTCTTTCTATAATAGGTATTGTGCTGTACTATTTTCAGGGCGGTAAGTTAATATTGTGCAACGAAATATCGGCCAGTCGCCGACATTTTTCAATTACTCATCGGCGGTTATCACCCGCGCAAGAGATCGTCGTGATGTAAATGTACACGCAGACACAGAGGCGTTTACTTGTCTCTACCTTCCCATATCCGAAATGACGCTTATCAATAAGGCCGGGGGGGGGGAAGGGTCAGAAGACATCACACAACCAGTCTCGAAAACTAAGAATTGACTGGAATTTGAACACAGTACCTGACTAGGTACGCTAACCACTAACCCACGAGCTTGAACGACGCTGCTCATTAACATAATAATTCTTGACGTGTTGAAACAGTAGAATCTCCATTGTTATGACACACGAAGGGGTAATAAAATAACTTCTCGCTTCACATATATCTAACGTAGTATTTAAAGCCGGACTTAACCATGTTATCAAAGACATAAGCACAAAGCTCAAGCAAGAAGTCACACACACTCACACACAGTTACCCTAATTTAATATCTTTGTTTGTGTGTTTAGGATCTAAGGTTTCCCTTATTAACGCACGGAGCCCGTGTCGTGTTTAACCTAACAATAGACATCTCTGAGATACGTATTAGGCTTGTCTGTACGGTCAGCAAAAAGGTGAAGCCCTTTGTATGACAGTAAGCTTGAAACTTACATAGAAAATGGTCTTTGTTCGTTCGTAATGTATGTAGATTGTATTATATCTATATAGCAAGAAAGAAGAAAGAAAGAAAGAAACACATTTATTTGGCAATCACACAACAAGACACAAATTAAAAAACAAATTAAATAAACAAAAAAAAAACAAGAAAAAGATTATTTTGTTGTGCGATGTCAAAAAGGGTATCAGTGATATCACAGCACTGTTTTTCAGTTAGGTCCTTCATTAACTTCACGAACAACCGGACAAGAAGCATAAAAAAACATTATGAGTAAAAAGAAAAATATGTGGGTTCTATAGTTTAATATGACATACGCTGGAATTGTACAGCTGAGTAAAGCTTGCATTGCCATCGACTAACTGCGTGACTATGCTCGCGTCTAATTCAATAGAACATTATTACCGTGGAAACTAAGTCTCTACGATGTAATCAGCCAAATTATCGAAAACGTCGTGAGTTCTAAATGAAATCGAGAGCCGTTACGATAAACACCAGAGTTACGCAATATGCCACAAGAATTTCACAAAAAATCCGGGTGACAATTCCCCGTTAAAATCATACCTTTTTTTGTCGGATGTGCATTGTTATTTATACAGGCTTAAATATATCAAATATACTTCTTCTTCTTCATAGACAAGTGTAAGTCCACTGCTGGAAACTTCTTTGTGGCTCTCACATATTAGTTTAAAAATTTAATCAGTGTTTTGTACGCGGTAGAGCCAAGCGGCGGCTTTTGCTGTAGCTGGAATAGGCCGGCTCTACCGGGGTGGTGCGAGCGGAATGCCGTCGTGAAGTAGAGGCATCTTGTGCATCTGCGTTGCGTTGGGTGAGAGAGGTAACCGTACCACTTTCCCCTTCCACATTTATGATATGATAATATGATAAAGAAACTAGAGTACGTATTCGTCCCATCCGAACATTTGAGAATGTCGTCTCTGTAACTTGAAGAGTAGCTTAAAACTCCGAGAACATCGATTCGCCTCAGTGGACAATAATTGAACATATATTAAAGTAGCAGTCTGTAATTGTGCTCACAGATTGGGCAAAGGCCTCCTTCTCAAATATCTGAGAGGGTTTTGGAGCCGGGAAGGACCCGCTACGCTGTAAATATAGCACTTAAACTTTCTATTAACAATTTAAGTGGTGCCTGCATCGGGAATCGAACCCTTACTCATTATGTTATATCTGAATTTTTTATTACTAAATCGTCTACAATAGGTACACAGTGTTAATGCGTGCAAAGTCACCTAGATGTGTAATAAATAATAACCACGGGACCTTCAAGAAAAGAGACTATTCCTTCCTTAAAGGCCGGCAGCGCATCTGTAGCTCCTCTGGTGTTGTGGATGTTCGTGGGCGTCGGGCACTTACCATCAGGTGAGCCGTATGCTCGTTTGCCCCCTTCTTCTATAAAAAATACATATTTTTTTTTAGTTTTAATAATTTCTAATGTAAGAGTTTTATTGAGTAACACTCTGTTCTTAATGAGTATTCATTATTCATAACACTATTTCACATACATTTTATTATTTTGTAAATAGTGGGCCTTATAAATATTTCTATTTTATCTATGTCTTTTTTCAAGAATCTATTTCAGAACGATTCTTTATGTTCATCATATAGTAAAAGGTTTTTTTTCTTACATAATTATTATTTTAAACTATTACCAAAAAGTACTCCAAATCTGATAGCATCTTTATGTCTTAAATTTTTCTCATTACCGAACATCGTCGGCGTCATGTTTACCCTAACAATAGAATCCACGAGAAATATATTACGCCATTACAAGATCAACGAAACGCAAAGCACTTTGCCTGTTATCCAAATTTATCTAAAACTTAAATTGAAAATTATCTTTGTATCTGTGTGTATCTTTGTACGTTGGTAGTAGTGGAGCTCTCTGTTTAAGAAATAAGTACGTACGACAAGCTATTACAAATATTCCAATTTAAACTTAACGGAAACGCCGCGTTTTAGCTCGGGAACTGTTAAGATAGCAACTATGAAACTTAATTGTCTTTCATGGAGCCCATCCGGACTATGAAAACAGGAGCGTACTAGGAGTTAAATAAATTACTTTAATATAGATGATTGTTTCTATATTTAGTTTTACTTTATTGAAAAGCGGTGTCTGTAAGAATATGCCACTATCTTTCTTCCCATGAGTGTCGTTAACAACAACTGAAGGAAAAATCAGAGCAAATGCCACCTAACAAATATTTTTATGAGAGAGTGTGCCGTGGCATCCCAGTGATCACAGGATTCGCATTTATAGTACCAGTGGTCATAATTATTTGAGAATAGTGATAAAGTTTTACAAAAGAAATAAATAAAAAACATTTTTCCTAACAACTTAAATATCCTAATAGTCCAAATAAAACGCAAGCGTGATTTATCATGACAATAGTTTGCCAACTTCGAAAATTGTCATGTGGTATCGGTGTAAGAATCTGTCATTCACTTACTTCCTGTTGCCATTGTAAGAGGCAACTAAGGGAGAAGCTTTGAAAATCGTAATTGCTACCGACAGATGGAGGGATAACTATTTCAAAAAATACCAGATCAAAATTTAGCAGATCGATGGCGGTAGCAGAGTTTAAGGTCTACGATTATAGCAAATACCTTATGGGAGAGGCCTATATCCTGCAATAGACTGTTTATATATAATCATATATAATGAATGATCTTCCTTTATTAAACTGGCGATAAAACAACAATGGAAATGTATATAAAAAAAAATGTATATAATGTAAATTAAAAAAAAATTGAAAAAGTTATCAGTACATATGTACATAATAAGATTCATCTAATCCACAAAATAAGCCTTAATTCATTTCCGGACGGTCAAAGAATTAAAATTTATTCACACACTACAGCTTTTTCTGCACGTCCTACAATATCAGAAGATATTATTACCTATAATATTAGAATTTATTCAATTTACACCGACTTCTCTAAAGCATTCGAGCGTTGAGCGACATTGAGTTCAATATTATTCATCTAAATTATATAATCTAGCTATTCAGGACAGTCTTCGTTGCTGGTTGATTCTTCGTCTTAGCAGTAGGTCTCAGTTGGCAGCCTTGAGCAGACATTAATTTCTTTCATACTTGACGTCATATGGAGTACCGCAGGTTTCAAATTTGGGCCCACTATTATTTCTGTTATTTATCAATGATCATAAGATCAATAATGTTTAAAAACAAAATTAACAGCTATTACTTGGTATATGCGAACGATATTAAGATTTACCGCGTTATTTTTGATGTTGGTTCATAACTGTCACAAAACAATATTGATACTATGCTCAAATGATGCTAAGAGAATTGCAATTCCCTGAATGACAAATATTGTCAAACTATCACTTTTACAAGGAATAAAATTTCTCTCAGTTATGACTATAGTGTTAGTGGCAGTTATATCTCGTGTAAATGTAGTGTGCGATTTAGGAATGATGTTTGATACTTCCGATCTTATAGACCAAATTACGCTTATGTCTGCTGTAATGTTTACAGAGTACTCTAGTATCTTTAATAATGTGCAGTTCAAAACCTTTTAGGACATATTGTTGATGGATTTTCCTTTATAACGTCCACTAAGAAGTGTCTTGGAGTAATGTACATCTGTGTGGGTGCCAATTTACGACATGTACAAGGGTGCTGTTGAGCGACTTCAGTGGGACTTGAGCTATGTGTAGAAGAACCAAATATCAATGATGTTCCCCTCACCACAAATGGGACCTCGGGTGTCGTGGACTATCGATGTCCAATAAGGCGATCTTTGTCCAATAAGGTGCAGCATAATATTGCCCCCGGGATGGTGTAAAAAATCCCCAAATGCGTGATACCACCGTGGAGTTTTAGTCGGTGGGAGTCCGCGGTGACCCGGCTGTCCCCCGGGGGCTGGGTATCCATAAGAGATTTCTCCACATGAAAAAACAAATGTGTAAGTAGATACATGTTGAAGAGTTCTAGAATACAATGACAGCTTGCTTAAGATTTACTATGCTAAGTCTGAAACAATGTCGATGGTTCACCGTCTATTCTTCATAGAGTAAATGAGAGTTTTAGTGGTCTGTAACTCGGATGTTATTTTAGTAAAACATATGAAACATAACCTAAATTAATAAAATAAAAAAAGTAACCTACATTTTAATTTTAAAAAAAATTAATTATTCGTTTGCCACGTACGAGAGTGAGAGAATAATGTATTTCAGAACAGCCTCGTTTTTAGAATGTGGTAATAATATAAGAGCACAAAAATAGGGACAACAAGAAATTTTTATCCGTCCCTTAACTACTTTCAAAACTATTTTTTTTAATGAGAATAGGGGGCAAACGAACAAGCGGCTCACCTGATGGTAAATGATTAGCGTCGCCCACGTACACCTGCAACACCAGTATACCTTTATTACCAAGGCGGGATCACGATGGAACTATAGTTCTAGACGTTTACGTCTAATCTGTATATTCTTTAGGGGATATACAATCTATAGAAGAAAACAGATTCATTTCTGTACTTATCCCATGAGTTTCCACAGTAGAAGCAAGACATATGAAGATGTTTATGTTTAGTATTGGATGAAAAGGATCATGATAAAGATGAATGTGTCCTCCATTCCTTTCGGCCCGGTACGTTTCTCCTTCAGATCCTCTGTTTCAATTTGTAAAGCTCATATACTTCTGAACTTAATATTTCAGATTGGATGTATCCATATTTGAAGTCTTTTTTAAATTACAGTAGAGCATCGAATGTCCAAACTAATTGGGGATTGGGTGACGTACATGTTCGGAAAACCGGGTAGTTCAGAGAATTGGTTGTAATATTTTTTTGATTGAAAATCTATATTATTGCAGACACGTTGCTGTTCTGTAGAAATTCATCCACAAAATGTTATTCAAATGCACTTTTGAAGTTCAAAAGAGCACTTACTTTGTAATTATTTTCGAGTTGACCTTTGTAGAAAGAGTAACAAGGTGAGATAACTTTTGTCAGTTTTATCTATCTTTCCTCTTAGTCATCTCAAAAGGTATATAGTATATATATACATAGAACAGTGTATAAAAATAAATTATAATAATATACATATAAAAATGTAAAGGTCTTAAATGTCACCAATTGTTTTGCAGAAATTAAAAGATTAGATTCTGGGTGATCTAATCTACACAAGTCCTTTGAGACTCTTTGATTAGCTAAGACTACCAGAAGAATAAAAATTCCATTTATATTTTTGATAAGTTTTAAATACTTAGACGAGATAAAACTAAGAGTTTCTTTAATAAGCTTCTATATTAAGTTCAAAATATTGATGGTTAAAAAGCCAATAGTAATTATTGTTTTGGCAGATGTGAACAAAAGTGAATGTTGAACGCCTCGATGTAGGATTATAAATATATATTTTTCTTATATTTCTCTTTCTCCGAATGCTAGCCTCACTTGCTCGTCCATCGTGCACCAAGCTACCAAACAAACAACACTCTGGCTACCGAATAATGACAGAATGAGAAAAGTGATGAGGACATTACCATTAGTGCGAGGTTATCCTGCTCGAATGTGCTGGCTTGACCGGGTCGGTACCACGGCTTCGCAGAATAACGGCGTGAAGTAGAGGCATCTAGTACTGCCTCTTTTCGTTCGGCGAGTGTGGTAACCAGAGGCCCACTTCCCATTCCCATCCCTCCTCCCACCTCCTCATCCTCCGTCCCATCTCTCAAATACCCGTAAAGGACGGCAATGCACCTGCAGCACCTCTGGTGTTGCAGATGTACGTGGACGACGGTGATCACTTACCATCAGGTGAACCGCTTTCTCGTTTGCCGGCTATCCTATAAAAACTAAAGTATGTTCAGCGTGGAAAGTATTTGCTTCCTTTCGAATATTGCTCAGGCTTTTGCTGGCGTCTTCTTTAGCAGCTTTCTTGTTCAGTTGCGGAATTTAATAGCCTGATAAATTAAAATAATAAATGTACGACAAACAAAAGCGTGACTTGCGTTCGTAAACAATAATGATGGATTAGCATCCAAAAATATTCGCTAACAACTTCCGTACGATGTGCACCAACATGCTAAAGTTAATACTAGCGCAATGTAGCGCAGACACTATTTAAACTATACTAACGCTGAAGATGTCGTGAAGTAATTACAGAGGGAAGTCTTCAGCGTTATACGAGACATAAACAAGCAGCGGCGAAACGGAATTTACAATGAGAATTCTGTGATTCAAAATAATTATACTGTATCAAATTTGACAAACACGGTTTAATTTTGCATGAGATTGAATGATTATTTAGTGGAAGACTGTGTTTTAATGAGATGATATAGTTAGGTTAAAATCGAAATGATATTTTATCTGTAGGCAACTCTTACGTTTCCAAATTTAAAAAGCTCTCGCTTTTCACCTCGTTTTTTATTTATGGATCCCCTGAATATAGTAAATATCCTTAGAGCTAACGCACCTGCAGCTCCGCTGGTGTTAAAGATGTACGTGGGCGCTGGTAGTCGCATAGCATACCATCAGGTGAGCCGCTAGCTAGATAGTCCCCTCTATATATGTGTAAAATATGAAAATTATTCATTTTAGGGTCAGAATGTATTGTGTTGTGTTCTGTACCTCTGTGACCTGCATATGAGTATAGCGCTGCCTACCGTCCGGAAATGTGAATACGAGATAATGACTCTGTTCATGCTACGTACACTTGCAATACTGTCTATAAATCTATTCATATACTATATTGACAAGACATACTTAGGGTCTGATATTTTTTGTGGGAATGGGGGCACAGGAGCAAGCGGCTCACCTTATGGTAAGTGATCATTGACGCCCACGTATATACATCTGCAACACAACAGGAGCTGCAGCTGCGTTGGCGGCTTTTAGGGATATTTGTGGAAGGGGAGGGAGAGGAGGGAAAGAAAGGGTGAGAGTTGGGAGAATGTTGGAGAGTGGGCATCCGGTTACCTCTCACACCGAACGAAACGCAGAATCACATAATGCCACCACTTCACGCCGGTATACTGCGAGGTCGTGGTACCAACCCGTCCGAGCAGCAGTTTAGGTCGCCGTTTGCTCTACCCTTGTGTCACATCCCGTGTAACTCTGATCGGGATCGGGAAGGTCATGACGTGCGAGTGGCTCCGCACCAATGCAGTGCTCAACTGGCGATTGTATCAGGAAATTATCACCGTGGTTGAAATCAGCCAGATGAATATCATTTACGTTTCACTTGTCTATTTATAAACATTTTTCAGAAACCAATCCTGACCACGATTTCTTGTACACTTTGCTATATAAGTTTTTCAAATCTGAACTACAAATAGGAATGAACTCATAAATCTCCGCACAATGCTAACGGAATGACATTCAAAATTGAAGCGATTCCGGTTAAAGGCGAAAAGCCTCCGGAGACGCAATGCTAAACGAAAGCCCCTTTTTCAAAGCGGCATCTTATCTAAATCCCTCTCGCATTTATCGCTGAAACGGGAAAACGTATACACGGGCGCTTATTCCGATGCCTCGTTAGTGGCTGTCGTTTGATGTTTAATAGGCTCCCGCCTAAGAGAAATATTAACATGGCTAATAAAATACTTTAAAATATAACTTACATATTTTCTTGTCTGTCATTTTTGAGAAAATTCATTTTAGCACTTTGTATATACAAAGGTCTACTTTACAAACATTAATACTGAGGAATTAACACTAACAGTCAAAATTCTGGGTTGACTGTTAGAGAATGCCACAAGGCATTAAGTCCGCCCATTGCAGCCCTTAGTGTATGCAATGAAGAATTAATAAATAAATAAATACTGCGTAATAAAAAGACAGCTAAGATGAGTCATCGCTCACTCAACAATTGACCGCCACGGAGTCTAAGCGCTAGAAAATGTTTTCTTGTGTGTGTGTGTGTTTTTTTTTTTTTTGGAAAAGACGGCAAACGAGCAAGCGGTTCACCTGATGGTAAGTGCTTACCGTTGCCCACATACATCTGCAACACCATAGATGCTGCGGGTGCGTTGCCGGTCTTTAAGGATATTTGGGAGATGTAAGGGAAGAGGAGAGGAATAGGGAGGGATGTGAGCCACCGGTTACCTCACTCACCGAACGAAACGCAGAATCACATAATGCCACCACTTCACGCCGGTATACTGCGAGGTCGTGGTACTAACCCGTCCGAGCAGCAGTTTAGGTCGCCGTTTGCTCTACCGTTGTGTCACATCCCGTGTAACTCTGATCGGGATCGGGAAGGTCATGACGTGCGAGTGGCTCCGCACCAATGCAGTGCTCAACTGGCGATTGTATCAGGAAATTATCACCGTGGTTGAAATCAGCCAGATGAATATCATTTACGTTTCACTTGTCTATTTATAAACATTTTTCAGAAACCAATCCTGACCACGATTTCTTGTACACTTTGCTATATAAGTTTTTCAAATCTGAACTACAAATAGGAATGAACTCATAAATCTCCGCACAATGCTAACGGAATGACATTCAAAATTGAAGCGATTCCGGTTAAAGGCGAAAAGCCTCCGGAGACGCAATGTTAAACGAAAGCCCCTTTTCAAAGCGGCATCTTATCTAAATCCCTCTCGCATTTATCGCTGAAACGGGAAAACGTATACACGGGCGCTTATTCCGATGCCTCGTTAGTGGCTGTCGTTTGATGTCTAATAGGCTCCCGCCTAAGAGAAATATTAACATGGCTAATAAAATACTTTAAAATATAACTTACATATTTTCTTGTCTGTCATTTTTGAGAAAATTCATTTTAGCACTTTGTATATACAAGGTCTACTTTACAAACATTAATACTAAGGAATTAACACTAACAGTCAAAATTCTGGGTTGACTGTTAGAGAATGCCACAAGGCATTAAGTCCGCCCATTGCAGCCCTTAGTGTATGCAATGAAGAATTAATAAATAAATAAATACTGCGCAATAAAAAGACAGCTAAGATGAGTCATCGCTCACTCAACAATTGACCGCCACGGAGTCTAAGCGCTAGAAAATGTTTTCTTGTGTGTGTGTGTGTGTTTTTTTTTTTTTGGAAAAGACGGCAAACGAGCAAGCGGTTCACCTGATGGTAAGTGCTTACCGTTGCCCACATACATCTGCAACACCATAGATGCTGCGGGTGCGTTGCCGGTCTTTAAGGATATTTGGGAGATGTAAGGGAAGAGGAGAGGAATAGGGAGGGGATGTGAGCCACCGGTTACCCCACTCACCGAACGAAACGCAGAAGCACAAGATGCCTCTACTTCACGGCGGTATTCTGCGAAGCCGTGGTATCAATCCGGTGGGGCCGGCCCATTCGAGCAGCAGCTAAAGCCCCCGCTTGGCTCTACCACGCTTAAAATGTGTGATGTTTTCTAGTATCCTATTGTGCTGGTGTTGGTCACAAATACTACCCAAGAGGATGTTTTTACGTAATCTTCACGCTTTGCTATCGCAGTACCAGATTCAATGCACCTTGAACGCCGCTGCCCAACCTCAGTCTGGTATTTGTCGAAATGGTTATTACGCCATCTGTTGGCGTAACTTTTCCAGGTTGTTTCCCTCTGTCGACTTTTGACCCCCACCGGTGGCAGATTTTCGTATGCCACCACCACAACGCAATTATAGACGTCTTGTGTTAAAAAAAACTCACATACATAGCTTCAATTAAAAATACTGAAAGCACTAAATTAGCTCATTGGTTAAAATCTGAAAAGCTAACGACGCGACTAACGAAGCGCTCTTTAAACAAATTACAAACAGACGTATCGCATGACATTTGAGATTTAACCTTTTAAGGTTCATTTATTTTAGCATATTAAGTTATCAGTCAAGCCTGAAACGCGATTATAAGCATCGTTGCCGTTTCGTAATTACAGGCTTCAGTCACTCGCTAACGTATTACAGACATTGGATAATACCACGTGATACGTACGTTTAACAGTTTGTGTATATATTTTTTTGGAATGAAAGGAAGATAATACCATCTTATTCTCTTAATGGCAACCTTATCTCCTCGTGGTGTGTATAACCGGAGCCAATTCTCAGAACCTGGATACGGGAGCTCTATCCAGCCACGCACTGACACGGGCCGCAATCTCGACGATAGCATAAAGGGGAAACGCCAGCTAATTCACGCCACATCGCTAACCGTCCTTCTACTGCTCCGCTGCCAATTTCGCTTCGCTTCCCCTCCGCTTCCTGTTCGCACCCGCTCCGCTTCCTGTTCGCACCCGCTCCGCTTCCTGTTCGCACCCGCTCCACTTTCAGTTGTCGTCGTAAACGACCATGATCACAGAGATTTTTTGTCAATAGTTTGGACATATTATGCAATTTTGCAAATTATAATATCATTTAAAGGCTTTAAAAACTGTACAACATTAAGGTAGATGGCGTGTTGTATGTTTGATTAAGCAAAACAAGTATCGACAACGCTGAGGGTACGCCAACGCCTCGTTAGGTCCTCTCCGGATAACGAACCAAGATATTTCAGAGTAAATGGAATAAGTATGTAAGATGGCTTTAGTCAATGTCAAAGTTAAAGTCCCAACTTTTTTTATTAAATTTAAGCTTGTATAAATCTCTTATGAACGTCAAAATCTACACCGGTTCGCAAAACATGACTCTCTCTGAGGAGAACCGGCAAGAAACTATGGATGTTTAATGCCATTCTGCCATCTAAACTTTACTATACTAATATTTTTTCAAAATGTCAATTTTACAATATATCTGTATGGGACTTGCTTTTACTTAGAAAAAACTTCCTTGTTTTAGCCAATCTAAAATAAGGATCCTGTATTATATCACCTTGACCCTTTCTGCAGGAGACTTTACGTTTTTATAAAATATTTTTTTATAAACATCGTTGAACGTGTGAAAATTAAAAAGTATAATTAAATTAGAATTATTACGTAGTCTGAAATTGGTTGTCTTGTATAGTTTTATTCCCGTTATCCCGTCTTTTAAAGATCAACAAGTGTATATTACTTGTCTGGTAAACTTAATGAAGTGCGCGAAATTTTACAACAAAAAAATATTTTCTGATAAATTTTTCAGTTTAATTAAGTTATTTTATACTTAGACTAATTTACTGCAAATCTAATCATAATATGTTTATTATTCTGAAGCAGAAGGATGCATGGTGAAATCCAAATAATTCCAAAAGTATTTTTACTTGTTTAGGAGTCCTAATACGTGGAAAGAAGGTAATTGATGTTTTTAAATTGTGCTGATTGGATGTTGTCTTCACTGGAGTTGTATTTATAAAAAAATCTCGCTTGTAGTCATATTGGTTCAAATCATGCTCCTTCTTCCAATCTCTGGTCGATAAGAACTGAAAATGCATAAATACTAAGTAAATACCCATACTTATGACATATGATTATAGACGTTTACAATAAAAACGAACGCGACCTAACTTTATGCCCTAAATTTATCACCGTCACGTTCTACTAAAAACTTAATTCGCCGCTGCAAATGTATCATCATCATCATCATCATTTCAGCCTATCAGAAGTCCACTGCTGAACATAGGCCTCCCCCAAAGATTGCCACGAGGCACGGTCCTGATCCACCTGCATCCATCGACTTCCCGCAACACTGCGCAGGTCGTCACTCCATCTTGAGGGGGGTCGTCCTACACTGCGTTTGCCCGTGGCTGCCACTCGAGAACCTTTTTTCCCCAGCGGTTGTCAGTTCTGCGAGCTATGTGGCCGGCCCATTGCCACTTCAGCTTGCTGATCTTTACGGCTATGTCGGTTACCTTAGTTCTGCTGCGGATATCATCGTTGCAGACTCTATCACGCAGAGAAACACCGAGCATAGCCCTTTCCATAGCGCGCTGAGCAACTTTGAGCTTCCTCATACGGGCTGCAGTGAAGGACCAAGTCTCGGATCCGTATGTCATCACTGGCAACACGCACTGGTTGTATACTTTCGCCTTGAGGCTTTGCGGTATACTCGACGAGAAGATATGACGTAGTTTCCCGAAGTAGAATGTATATTGAATACCAATATTTAAAATTTGTAATTTCATTTCATTTGAGACAGACATGAAACAGAGATCACAGAGAAATAAATGGATTCAATTACCATTTCGGCCACGTCCCAACATCTTGCCAGCTTTTACTTCAAATCCGTGAGTCGCGAAACGACTTTCTGTATCATCGGTGTGTGTTATGTGTTGTCTTCACAAATATAGGCCGATTAGCCTCGTAAGGGCTTAGGTGGAAGTAAGCAAAGTAAACTAATTTAGATGTTACTTCATCAGTCAGCTCTCTAATGATTCTAATAGCGAAATAAAATTCCAATTGCAGAATCTAACTTTCATAGCTAGTTCATCAAAATGATTCTCTATAGAGACCAATATCCAGTAGGGAGCCACTGGAGTATTTTGAAGATGAATTGCAGTGTTCGGTGAAATATAAGACAATGTAAACTTTTTGTGCGTAAGGTAATTTGCACACACAGTCCGTCTCTTCCTGTTGTCGTAAAATCTCGACCACGTCGATAACTTTTAAATACTATAGGTAGTTGCTAACTGCACAGGGTAATTTATAATTAGTGACGTTATATTTAACGACCGCGTGGCTTAGTGTCTAGCGTACTTGATTGCTGAGCCATTTGTAGAAGGTTCACATCCCAGCTGAAGTCAAAATTTGTTGAAAAATACAAATGATTGGTTTTCTCGTCTGGTTATGTTGTGTTCGTCCCGCAACTCTGACACTGCATCTGGTCTTTCCTCCGCATCTGCTGAATCGGATATGCGAAGTAAATGTGTAAATTTACAGCACTATAATAACGCCTACGCAGTTGACAACCGCCGATAGCATTCGGAATTGATCGAAATCGGTCAATCGGAATCGTAAAATGTACGCGCATAATCAAAGTCAATCGTACGATTTTACCCTTCCGAAGTCGAAGAAATGAGAAATGAACAAGGGACTGATGCTGTATCTGGGATACGGGATACAATACAACACAGACAGACCCGAAAACTAATAGTTTGTGTGTAAAACTAATATCACAGGGATTAATCCCTGGTGGATATCGAAACCGGAGCTTATAATTCAACAGCACGTGAAGCTCACACGTGTAATTTTTTTCAAACAAGAATACTTTTTTTTGGTTTATCGCAGTTATTTTATGTGTACGTAAAAAAGTTTATGGCGATTGATTGAGCGCGTCGTGTATCGAGCCAGCCGCGGGTCGCTCTAACGCCTCGTTGCCCTCACCCCGGGCTAACGAACCGAGCTGCTTGGCGCATTGAGCGGCTTTGGCAAAATACGACTTCTGGCGGACTGACTCTGTTATGCTACATGCGTTTTGCCGGAAATATAAATAGTGAAAATAAATAGGCTCTCTGGCGACCGACTAAACAATAATGGTCAGAGGTCAATAAAGGTCAGTTTATTGCAGTCGTTTCCACTCACTTTTCACCAGAGCTTGGGAACAGAACGGGTCAGCCTATCGCTGTCCAAACGTCTAGGCGGACGATATATATTTTTTTTAAGAAATGTTTGTTCATATATTTTGACAATTATTATGAAGACCTTCGTAGGTAAGGTTTTCATACGATTACTACCAGCCCTCACCAAAGGCGATTGAGCTCGTGTCTCCGAATTCGGAAACAGAGCCTTCGTCGTTATCATTGCAGCGTGGCACAACTCCATGAGCACCCTCCCGTGCCCCCTTCATCCATTGTGCAGTGTTGTAGTGCAATAAATAGTGCCGATCGTCACTCCATCTCGTTTCCTATCACACTGCAGTTGCCAGCAGGAGGTTGCCAACGGAGAATCTTTCTTCATCAATGGTTGTCACTTAACTTAGCTACGTGGTCATTACCACTTCAGCTTGTTGATCCTTACCGCTATGTCGGTTACCCTAGTTCTGCTGGAAACATCTTTCTTTGTTAATTATACCACAGATATATCCTTCTTACCCTTCGACTATAACAGCTCTAAATAGGAGGCACCTTATGTTATTATTTAAAGTTAGACTGGAGGCAGTTTAGTGGTCAGGGAGCTCGCTTTAATGTCTTAATATGCGAGAGACCTGGGTTCGATCGTCGATGCTGACCCTGCTAAAACTGTTAACATATATTTTAAGTGCCGAATTAAAACGTGATGCAAAACATCGCAAGGAAACATATCTGTGTAACAATAAAACTATTATTTCAAAGACTAGTGGTCCGCGAACCCGGCTTCAATCTCTTTTAAAAATATTTGAGGTTGCTTTGCTTTTTTTCTTAAAAGTTTTGCCATCTTCTCTTGTCTTGTGTTTACATTACATTGAGAGCCATGTTAGCTTAGTTGTTCCAGCTAGGTTCGGTTCCCGGTGCCGGCACCACAGTGGCAATTGCAATTTTAAGAAAAGTAGTAAAGTCAATTAGTAGGCTGTAAATGCCCGCTGCTGGACAAAGGCCTTCTGTCAATTATTTGAGAGAGCTCGGGAGCCTGGTAGGGTCCGCTATTCTGCTGCAGTGCGGGTTGGCGGACTTCAAGTTATCTGCGTCTGGGTTGGTATGTCGCTATAACTCAACTAAACTATATCTCCCGCTAGTCTGTAGTGTTCTTACAGGCTTCATAGGCCTCAGATGCTTCTGTAGCTTACTGTGTTTGAAGGTAATTAGGTACTTCAATATCAAATTCCAATACCCAAAGTCCCAGATATCAGTAGACTAGAGAGCAAACCGCTTACCCATTCAACCTAGAATACTTAAAACGAACATAAATCCTAATTTTAAGCGTTGTATCGATTTTGTAAATATTTAGTTTTTCCATTAAACTAACTTATTTATTATTCCTTTCATCTTGAAACGGAATCGTTGAAGGTTGTACTTGGTTGGTAACCTTGAGATCGTTTTAATTATTCAGCACTATATTCGAAGTACAAGTATTACTGGCTCCGTGGTGTGGTGAATACTGAATGGCTGATATTAAAACGGGACTGAACAGGAACAGTACCAGCTTTGGAAATAGTTTCCAGTGGAATAGTTTGAACAACTTTTATTTACAATTGAATCTGACGGAATGGAATGGAAACGATGCAATCTGGGTCTTTGTAAATGTTAGACAACTTTATTAAGCTCAGTTTAAATAATACACAGAAATTTATTAATAAATACGAACTGTTTGTAAAGTTAATATCAACTATTTTAAATAACGTTCAAAAAAAAGGAGATGGTTTGCAAGTCGTCTGTTTTTTTTTATGTTAGACATCGCGTATGTCTTAACTGATTGTGAACCGATTTTGAAGAGTATTTTTTCATTGAATAGGCTATAATACCTCAACGCTGGTCTTATTTTAATTAAAAGATAATATTCCACCCCTTAGGGTGGAAAAATAAGGGTAGAAATCGGTCGTTTTTCTAATACTCAGTTTTAAATTCGATTGTCTGTCGTTGTAATTAATATCACTCTCAATGCTTCTGCATTTTTATGGATAGCGTAAAATTTCAGGGGAAATTATTGAAAAATAGCAGTAGCCAGCGAAATGAGTATTCCAAGTATACCTATTTGGTACAACAGCCTCCAACGAATCTTCCTGGAAAGCTAGTTCTTATCAATCGGTGGTAGGTTCTTCTCATCCTATAAGCTAAACGAGTAGAGAAGAGCCTGGCTTACTTCTTACTCGTTTCTGTCGCTTATAAGCAGGGTAACCACTGCTATATTCCAGTAGTCAGTATAATTTCATTCCATCTTAATCCTCAGGGGAGACATGGGATATATAATCTTCTTTAATTGGAGTTCTCAGTAGCAGTCAGCCACTTACTATTAGATGAGCTGTAACTTGAAAGTACCAGCTTTCCTGACCTCAACCGGCGGATCTTGTCTATGACTTCGCCGCTGATCACAAAAGGGATGAACGACGTTGTTGAATGTTTGTAGAGGTTACGAACTTGCATATAATCAACCAGCTCATATACATTTTTAATAAAGAATCGTAATTTACATATGAGCTACAAGCGGTATCCATACATTTTAAACGTGGTAGAGCCAAGAGGCGGTTTTTGCTGCTACTCGAATGGGCCGGCTCGACCAGATTGGTACCACGGCCTCGCAGAATACCGGCGTGAAATAGAGGCATCGTGTCCTTCTGCGTTTCGTTCGGTGAGTGAGGTAACCGGAGGCCCACTTCCCCTTCCCATCCCCCTCCTCATCGTCCCTGCCATCCCCCTAATACCCTAAAGGCCGGCAACGCCTTGAACACCTCTGGTGTTGCGGATGAACTTGGATGACGGTAATCACTTACCATCCGGTGAACCGCTTGCTCGTTTGTCACTTTTTCCATAAAAAAAAATATACTCTCTAACGCGACTCTACAAGACTGCTTTTTTACTTGTTTTATTCTGTTAGCAGTATCGCCTCTATTACGTGTTTATATCTGCTTAGCCTAATAGTTGACTGGGAGACAATGCCTCTAGACATTAAGTCCGCCATGTGTTCTGCTTTGTGCATGAAGCTTAAATAAATAAATAAGACTGCATTCTATTAGAATGGATTGTCGATCGCATTATCAGATACTTTGCATCCCAGATGCTGCTGGCTGTCATCGATGTACTTAATTTTGGATTGGTATTTTTCGAGACGATTATCCCGCCATCTATCGGCAGCCATTTAGGTTTTTCTCCTGGTCGCCTCTTTCGACACTCACGCGAAGAAAAGTTCTTATGCCTATACTACACGACACACTTGACTTTTCCATTTAATTTTATCATTTGATTTAACTCATCACGCATTTGTCTTTTTTTCATTTGCATAATTTTTAATACCCTGTGTAACATATTCAAACGTACATAATTCAATTTACTTGTACTTCTTTATGCAAGTCCACTGCTGGACATGCCTTTCCGTGAATGGACCAACAATAGCCGGCATGTGTAAAATGTCGCAATGCCAATGCATGGAAGATTTCCAATTAGTCAAAGAACATTATTTAAATTTAAATGGACTTATTTAGTTATTATTGTGTTTCTTATTTATATTTATTTATCTTTCTACATATGTAATAGTATATTATTATGTATATTATGAATATTATATCATAATTTTATTACTTAATTAATTTAATAAATGAATGCACCTGCTACGGCTATCTCACCAACCCATGGGCTGACTGGCAGAGAATGCCAATAGGCATTAAGTCCGCCCTTTGTAACCTAAAATTGGGGGGTAAGCAATAAATTATTTTAAATAAAAAAAAAATCCACGCTGTGCGGGAATGTTGGAGAGCGTACTGCCCATTCCCTCACACTAGAAACGCTGCTTCTGTGAGATTTAGGTCTTCTAAGCAATTAGTCAGGTCGGAATGACCTTGTTCTTTAGTCACTTGTTCCGCGTGCAGGTGAAGTTGAAACACAGGCGGTGTTTTACCCCTTACATGTTCTTATTTAAACAGACGGCCCTATAGCAGGGCTGGCAATGGCAAAAGAGTAGACTTATAAAAAAAGGGTGTTACTTATTTATGTAAGCATTTAATACAGTGACTTTTTTGTTATTTTTATGGTACATAATAATTTTGCAAAAAATCGGAGTTAATGTATATAGAGCATTTTTACATACTTTAAAAACGTTAGGAATATAAAGTACACCTACATGAAATAGCATAAAATAATAGGTACTCTATTATATAGTACGGTTGGCAACCCTACCTGTGTGGTAGAGGACTATATCCAGTCACAAAGCCACAGGAAATACTAGTTTGAAGCTGAATGATAATAAAAAAAAATGGTAGAACTAAATTGACACAAATGCTGAAGAGCATGTATGCATGTAAAGAAACTACAACAATGTAATGTTCTAAATATTACAACGAATTGTAGTTAGTTTCTTCAACGTAAAACACATGTTTCGATCAAACATACAATTAATTATTTTTATAAGCACAAAGAGTTGCACTTATCCTATTCTTTAACTTAGGGAAATTTCTAAAACCACCGTCATTACAAATTACAAAGGAACATTTTCTTTACCCCGCACTGTGAATAATAGACTTACAAAGCCGTACGACAGAGACGGAAACTGTTTAAATAGGCGCGGCACTCTTTGACCACACGAGTTATGGCTGCATTTGCGGCATCCATTCCATTTACACAGAAAGTTAGATATGTCACTAATGTTGTGTATATACGTACGTTACAGTAATTATATTGAACAGAGAGAACAGATATGTAGAAATAGAGAACAGACCTTTTATTGAAGTGAATTAAAAAGTATAGTTTTGTTGTGTCTTAGTGGCACTTCATTGGCAAAAAATAAGAATTTCGAAGATAAAGTACATCATCATCATTTCAGCCTATCAGAAGTCCACTGCTGAACATGGGCCTCCCCCAAAGAATATTGTGTATGAATTAAGAATATTAAATATAACTTATTCTAATTCTATTTGGTTCTAAAAAATATATAATGCAGTGTTTCACTGCATGCCGTATGAGGTTAAAGTTACTTAGCGGGCTATGTAAAAATCTATCCCAGGTATTGTTCTGAGTGATATAATCTATAACGATAATATTCGCAACAGAACTAAGGTAACCGACAAAGCCTTAAAGATCAGGAAGCAGAAGTGGCAATGGGCCGGTCAGTGTGACATAGGTGACGTAACTGACAACCGTTGAGGACCAAATGTTCTCAAGTGGCAACCTCTTACAGCTCAAGATAGCGACGTGGTTCAAGACTTTGCTTTGTGGTAATCTTCGGGGTTGGCCCATGTTCATTGAATTGTGACAGGTGTCACATAGGGTGTCACATATATAGGAGTAATGAAATAAAATATTAAATATTATATTTTAATGTGAGAGGCTAACGTCGCGAGTAAACTTGAATGTCTAAGGTATAGTAAAAAAATATGTTTCTAACTATATCGCAGATTCCAAGCTGGCTCAAAAACCTTTAAGTATAGTAAATATAATCAGAACCAGAATCACAAGGGCTATAGGTGTTTTGCCGGCCTTTAAGGATATTTGGAATTTGAGAGGGAGGATGAGTATTGCGAGGGGGAGAGGGAATCGGCCTCCGGTTACCTCACTCACCGAACGAAACGCAGAAGCACAAGATACCTCTACTTTGCACCGGTATTCTGCGAGGCCGTGGTATCCCGGTCGAGCCGGCCCATTCGAGCATCAGCAATAACGACTGCTTAGCTCTGCCGCGTACCAAAAATCTTTGCGGAAAACCATCGTTTTAAATAAGTTTATTAAGAATAATTAAGATTACTCCGCCCGAAGAGAAGATGAGCACCACCTCCCTCAACACAACCATCACCCACACAATGTAATATATACCAACAACATTTAATACGCAACACGTGTTTTACCTTTCAATAAGGCATTGTCAAGCAATTACACTCTGCGATGTTCAACCGACGAGTCTCTCAAATATCAAGTGTTTTTTTTTATCCTTTTCCCAGTTGTGGGAGATTTACAAGCCGCTACTTTGATGTTACTGCTTTACTTTCATATTAAAGCTTTCATACTAGATATTACTGACTGTTAATAAACTGTACGTTTGTTACGCAAACAATGTCATAACTTGTGCCGACAGCGTGGTAAGTTTGACATTATCCAACCACTTCCATTTCCACAAGCCATGGTGGAAATGGAAGTGATGTGATGTGTGATGTGACTTTCTAGAGCATCTATTGCAATTATATAAATAGTTATCGAGTCAAGACACGATCGTCGAGTGGTTCGGAGTTCTGTCTCCGAAATCTTGAGGCACAAGTTCGATCCCCTGTGTGGAGGGCTCGGTTAGGCAATTATGTGCAGTTTTCTTCACGACGTTTTCATTCACAGTGGAGCATGTGGTAAATTATGCACTTAAAATTGTGATTAATAATGTTAGATAAAAAAGTTAAAAAGGAGCAGCCTGTAAGTCTATAAGCGAGGAAAACAATATATTTGTTGTCGTAGTGTGTGTGTAAAGAAAAGTAAAGTGTATTAACTTTTTATTAATACTTAGATGTTTAGGTGTCCTCACGATATTTTTCTTCACCGCCGAGCACTGTATCTACATACAGCACTTAAAATTGATATTAACAGTTTTAGTGGTGCCGGCACCGGGGCTCGAACTCAATTCACTCGCGCTCTTTGAAATTAAAGTGAGCACCCTGACCACTAGGCTACAGCGGTTCAATTTTAGATGAATGTTTTTAATATTCCAAACTCATTGATGGGAGCACTCCACACAGAGGTTCCAACTCGAATCTCCTGACTCGGAGGTAGATCCCCTAACCGTGGCTATTTAGTAATCAAAAATTTCTTTGCAGCTTTGACGTGCGCGGGCGCAGTTTCAATAAAGCGTTACACTGGTCCGATCCCTTGGCGTTCGGACGTCGCGCCTACTTTGTCACAATGTCCCGACCATCCTCGCTCACCGTCGATGCTGTACAGCTGGACGATGAAGGGATTTACCGCTGCAGAGTCGATTTCAAGAATTCTCCAACGAGGAACTTTCAAATTCGACTCAACGTTGTCGGTAAGTTATTCTAATAAAGAAAATATTTAGTTTTAAAATGTATGTACGTGCTTTCTCCCTTTTCATTAAACTCTTGTGAAATGAGCCGGACTCATTAAGACAACTGTAATGAGTCTAAACACGATAGGTTTTACTAGTAGCAATTTTATAGTTCTGTCACCCATCTTCCAGCTCTATCATCAGATTAGCTCAATGGTACAATATTGTTATCGGTTCTTAACATGAGCAGAAAATTGCAAATTATTTAAACTTCTAGAAGTGAGTAGAAATTTAATCTGAAAGATTCCATTACATTCACACGTATGTATAAGCTAATATATTTACAAGCTATAGGCTAAAATAGATCAAATTTCTTTATTGCGTTATTTTTTTTTTTATGAAAAAATAGGCTTGCCTTTGACCTCAATCTTGCTCGATGGAAAGCGAAGATGAGGCCTAGGATGGTACACGCTTGCCTAGATGTCTGTTCACTTTGGCTTTGGAGGTCCAGAGGTCCAGGGGACCTCGGCAGAGAGTTCCACTCCATAGCCGTCCGCATAAAGAAAGAAGAGGCAAACCGCTTCGTGCGTAATGGAGGAATGTCTTCAACATAAGGGTGGAACTGCTCGCCGCGTCTAGTCGTTCGGTGATGGAAAGGGGAAGGGGGTATTAGGTTATGCAATACCTCCACACACTCTCCGAAATGAATCCGATAAAAAACCGAGAGGCAGGCCACTCGTCTACGGTGTTCGAGGCTTTGAAGTTTTGCCTCTACTAGAGAGTCACTGCCTATGATCCTCTTCGCTCGGCGCTCCAACGAGTCCAAAGCATCGACCTGATGTTTAGCTGAACCATCCCAGAGGTGGGAACAGTATTCCATGCAAGAGCGGACTTGAGCTTTGTATAGATTTAAGAGCTGCTCCGATATGAAGTACCGTCTCACCCCCGAGGAGGATACTAAGTTTTTTGGCAGCAGTGTTTGCTATGGACTCTATGAAACGACAGATATTTAGATTAGAAGAGAGATCTAGACCTAAGAGCACAAGACGGTCATTTACCGGAACGGGGACATTCCGGAAAGTCGGAGTCAGTTGGAATGGACTCCGTTTAAAAGTTGTGCTAGTATCTATAATAAATGTATAGTTTTATTTAGATTAATGTTATAATACTCATCGCAAGGCTTTATTGATAGAGTCCTAGTCATGGGTCTTGAGTTCGAATCCCAGCCGTACCCTATTTTTGGACAAGAATCAAGTGCTGATTTGCGGGTACGGTGTGTTTTGGTTGTATTTCCTGTCACATTATTGGGGGCTTATTTTGCTATGAATTTCTCGAAACTAATGTACGATTTGTAACGTTGACCTGGACACATATACGGCGACAGGCTTACGACCTCACTCACTCGCTCACTCACTCTCACATGTTGAAAATAATAAAATGCCTCTCTGACCACCCCCTCGCTACGGTCGTGGGAGCGTACCTTTTAATTTTTCTAAATGTTTTGTCCTCAGTCCCTCCACACCAGTTGCTCCTATATGACGAAGACGGCCGCGACGTGGCTGGTGTAGTCGGCCCTTTAGAAGAGGGTGGCAATTTCACTCTTCTGTGTGAGCTAAGAGGAGGTAAGCAGTAGATCATGAATTTTCTCCCTTACATAGAAAGTATGTCTTTTTCTTCAGTACATTTTTCAAGGAGGAACGCCATTAAACGGCTCTTTAGAGAACTTCATGAAGTCTGAAGAAATGACGTGATCCAGAAGGGGACTCAAACCAGTCAATAGAGAAAGATATATGCACGGTTTTTCATCAATATATTCATGATGACTATCTGGGCGATTTGCGACACGGTGTTATATTCGGGGTAGTATGCAGAAGTTTTTATTAGCGCTAGATATATTGTTGTACCGTTTCACTGGAAATACAGAAACCCAGCGGTCTCCGCCATCTCTAACCACATGTTTTTTTTTTATGCAAAAATGGGCAAACGAGCAAGCGGCACGCCTGATGATAAGTGACTACCGACGCCCTTGTATGTCTGCTACACCAGAGGAGCAGCTGCGTTGTTAACCTTTAAGGATATTTGAGGAAGAGAAAGGAAAGTGGAAGTGGAGTTGTGGTGTGAGTGTTTCTATGGTTACCTCACTCACCGAACGTAACGCAGAATCACAAGTAGCCTCTACTTCGCGCCGATAATCTGCGAGGTCCATTCAAGCAGCAGCAAAAGCCGTCGCTTGGCTCTACCAAGTACTGCATTAGAGGTTTAGATGTGGATAGTTTAGAAGTTGCTAAGGGCAAAATTTAAGAAATCAATAAATCAGTGAAACAAGTCCGTTCGTTGAAACGAAATGGTGTAAATGTAAATCCATGATCTCTACCCACACTCAAGGGCAACAGACATGAGTATACCCTCCACGAGAAGCTAATTTAAAATCTTTAGAGGGATGAATAAACGTTAACGTTGTCAAAATTTCTACATTCGTCTCCTAATAAATACCAAACATTGCCTTCTCTGACAAGGAATGTTGTGTATTTCGGGTTCTAAACCTAAGTAGTTTTCATAGCCTTTAGTTTGAGTTTATTTTAGTTTGCGGGTAAGGCAATGAATGTTAATGTCTCTGGGAGTTTCCGCTTCTGTTTGTTTGTGCTCCTAAGCTTAACTTAACACTATGTATTGTTTATCTGTTTGACGGTTCCGTATTATATAAATCGTAGCTGAATACGCTAGTGGTGAATTAACACTTAAATTTAACATTAGCAATTTTAATGGCTGTCGAATTTATGATGCTAATACTTTAATTCATTCTTCAATCTTCAGAGAGAGCTCTTCCTTCGTAAGAGCTGTTTTGGCTGCGTAGTGATGTCGAAGTTTGCGTATCCGTCACAAACGTTGACTGAGCTTACATAAACGTGTTACTTATTTAAGCTCACAATATTAACTTATGAATCACAAGTAATTACGATAGAACACATTAAGCACTCGGTTAAACGGCAATATGGAAAATTTGAGTAAACTTAAATTTGGAATTCCACACAGGCATTGGGTTAACCGAATGTTTAAGTCGATACCGATCCCAATCTCACCCTGAGTGGATTTGTAAATCCGATTCTCGGGTTCGGCAATTTGCATGTGATAATAACAAGTGAACGTAATGAAACGTATACATTTCCATTTCCTTGGAGAAGTTTAATTTAATTGTATCTACATTTTTTTAATTTACGTCACGAAAAAATTTTGTCATGCTTTTTAATTATAACAATGAATGAACCGGAAATGAAAGCTGAAGCATTGGAGTATAAGTCAGGGTTTCACAACTTTTTCTCCAAATGTCAATCTCATCTATAGGCGGCGCATCGTGCGGACTGACTGGCGAGACTATGGGGATTAAATAATGTCGAAAATTTCATCAGTATTGTATTGTAATACAATAGTAATTAATATTGAGGTGTTGAGTACATAAAGAGATAAATATTTCATATAATAGTTCCTTACATATTTGAGCCTTGTTACGAAGAAGTAAAGTAAACGCCCATAATAGTTACATAACTAAACAATTTTCTACTTCGGAGACTTCACGTAGGAATGGATACTTATTTTTATAACTATGTCTAGTATAATTTATTGTTTAAATTTAACCTCTTGCTCTTGACAATGAGCCCCGCAAGTGTACGCTCAAACACTACAGCACTCATTTATTTTTACTTTCTCCTATCTGATATAAAGCTTATGTGACAAGGTCTGAGGGAGGGTCAAACGGTTTGAGTGTTCAACAAATATTGACGTCGAAGCCTTCGAGATCTTTTCGATTTCGAGCTTACCTACTGTGAGTAAAGAGAAAACATGTGGTTTCCTCTTTACTCAACCCAACCCCAACTCCCCTTCCCATCAACCTAATATCCTAAGGCTGGTAACGCACCTGCAGCTCCTCTAGGGCTTCTGGTGTACGACGGTAATCACATCCTATCGGGTGAGCCTCATACACGTTTGCCCCTAAAAAAGCGCTGTGCTGGTATCCTCGCCCTAAGACGTGGCTTCGGCAAATTCGGATGGACAGTCAGTGATCAGTGACAGCGGATTCTACAAAGTCGAAGTGCGTGGCAGAAAAATTTTACCATAATTTGACATTGGAACCCCAAATACTAGGTAGTACTCTTGGGACCATGTTATTGGAAGAATTATGAAATGCTTTATTATTAAAAAAAAATCTTCATTAAAATAGAAAGAAAGAAAGAAACACATTTATCACATAATACAACACTAAATAAGAAAAAAAATCAAAAAACAGATTAATATGTTGCGCGATGTCAAAAAAGTTCCTGTCTCAGTGATACCACAGCACTGTTTTTCAGTCGGGTCCTTCATTGACTTCACGAACAACCGGACTAGAAGCATATTGTACATAGTACAACGATATAAAAAATGTGTTTTTTAAATATAATTCTACTAACTATTAAAGTTGTGTGTATAACTAACTACAACTAATAAAACACGTGAAAAAATAAACATTATTAGTAAAAAAAAAACAATGTCACTAACGCGAACCGTCCGTTAGGAATGTAAGCATACGCAATTTATACAATGACACATTTCAAACAACATCAAAGGGCACGTATGCGGACAAACAGAAACGATATCAGATTTATGTATAGATCAAACGAACAGGAAGTTGCCTCTTGTAAAATATTATAACGAAATTCACGTAAAACACAGATTGTTTCAGAAAATTATAAAACTACACTACAAAACAATACAAAAACTTAGCAATGCTTTTTCGAGAATTTGTGGTCTATTAAATCAGAGATAACCTAAAAAATGATATGATGAATAGATAAATAATTATCAAAGATTTTTTTTTTTTGCTCAGGGACTTCACGATGTTTTCCTTTACTTCTAAACACGAGGTAAATACAGCACTTAAAGTTGCTATTAACAATTATAGTGGTGCCGGCATTGGGGATCAACGTTAGAACCCGCGATGCAATAGTTTACATACCAAAATTAGATATGTAGGTTCTTTATTATGGGAAAGGCGGCAAATGCGCAAGCGGTTCACCTGTTGGTGTGTGATTACCGTCGCCCGCATACATCTGCAACACCAGAGGCGCTGCAGGTTCGGTGCCTGCCTTTTGAGGGTATTTGGAAGATGGGAAGTAGGATAAGGAGTGGGCCTCCTGAAACCTTAATTTCTTCCTCGGCCTCGCAGAATACCGGCGTAAAGTAGTCACGCCGGTATTCTGCGAGGCCGTGGTAGCAACCCGATCGAGCCGGCCCATTCGAGGAGCAGCAAAAGCCGCCGCTTGGCTCTACCACGTTTAATATTAGTTAGCAACGTGCTTCTCGAAATGTGCTTTCATGTGTTCCGGTATAATTACTATGGGTATTAAGATCCGCCTGTGTTGAAGGCATTTCTAAAATGTGATTTCACACTCAACATTACACAATACCCATACCCATAAGCCATGTGCTTGGGGAATCTGATGTGTGGGATTCGTACTAATGATTTTTTTAAACTTACTTACGATTTGTATGGTTGGCATGAAGACGGCGTCAGGCTCACCGCCTTGTACGGTATCAGAAATAAGTTCAGGTGAAAGTTTTGTTATAGTGACTAAATTAAATGTCTAGTCCACCGACCACCTCAGTATCGGCTATAGGGTCTTGAGACCTTAATAGAATTTATTATATAAAACACTCCACTAATTGAACATGTCTGAGTGATATGAAATTATATCAAGGGCATGTAAACCAGCCCTAATCAATTACTCGGCTACGTGAAAGTAGTGGCTAAGAGATTGGCTGATGTCTTTATTTTATTTTATTTATTTACAAAATCCACAGCTTTCTACAATACTTTTTTATATAGACAAGACGGCAAACGAGCAAGCGGTTCACCTGGTGGTAAGTGATTACCGTCGCCCATATACATCTGCAACATCATAGATGCTGCAGGTGCGTTGCCGGTTTTTAAGGATATTTGGGAGATGGGAGGGAAGAGGAGGGGAACAGGGAGAGCGAGTGGGCCTCCGGTTACCTCACTCACCGATCGAAACGCAGAAGCACAAGATGCCTCTACTTCACGTCGGTATTCTGCGAGGCCGTGGTACAAACCCGGTCGAGCCGGCCCATTCGAGCAGCAGCAAAAGCCGCCGCTCGGCTCTACCACGCTTAAAATATTTTATGATACTCTAACCATTTTTGTACTTTGCTGTCAGCCAAAAGGGATAATTTATTTATAATCTATCGAAATAATTATGTGTTTCCATTTATGGGTATTTATTTCTGCAACTATATACATTAAATGTTAATTACTTACTTGTGTATGCGACGTGACATTGGATAACGTTTCAAATGTGTCAAGTGTGCGTTTATACGGTATTCTAAAGGTGATAACTTTTGGTCTGGTTGTTTATCCATGTGCAAATTATAACTGTAATACACCCATTCGTCACTGGAGAAAGTTCTACAGTGGGCTTAACGTAAGTAATAAGTACACTGGAGTAGCCCCGTGGACTCAGTTCTGCGACAACTAGAAACAACAACGGTCATAGATAAACTATTTTATACAGCAATAGAGATAACGCAGCGTAGTCTGTATTTGTGCTTGTGTGAGTGAGGAAAACAATGTATTTGTTGCGTAGTAGTGTGTGTGAAAAAAAGAAAGAAAGAATGAAAGAAAGAAAGAAACATTTATTGCACAAATACGCCACTCAAATACAAAAAAATGCGACACATTTAATAAATAATTATTTAAAAAAACAGTGTCTAGAGGAGGCAACGTTGAAGTTGCCTCCTCTAGACGCGTTGCGTGGCGCATGGGGAAAACAGATCACACTCAGCTTAATGATCCAGTTAAGACAAGACTACAGCAATGGCCTCCTTCTCAAATTTTTGCGAGGGTTTTGGAGCCGGGAATGATCCGCCATGGTGCTCCATTGCGGGTAGGCGGACTTCACATGTGCTCGAAATAATATTTCTAAGACATAGGTAGGTTTCCTCACGATGTTTTCCTTCACCGCCGAGCAGGTGATAAATTCAGTATTTAAAATCGCTGTTAACAATTTGAGTGGTGGCTACATCGAGGATCGAACCTAGGTCAATAGCGCTTTATGAAACTAAAGCGAGCGCTCTGACCACTAGGCTACCACGTTTGTGTGTAAGAAAATTAGTAACTTAATGAGCGAGTTAGTGATAATCGATTCATAACGATTTACAAACTAACATTTGAAGAATAATAAAAAAAATCCAAGGAAGAATCTCATCTATCTAAACACATCGTTCACTTTAACGTCTCCTTGAAGAGCCTGAAGACGTAACAATACGCTCCACAAATGAAAATATATTACGTAGAGGAAGCGAAACGCAAACCCATTCTCCATTTTGTCTCGTTCAACTCAGCGCTATACACATTAGCTCTGATATGTTTGATTTAAACAAATGATTTTTTTCATTGTTCAGAGCTTTGAAATTGTAATAAATATTGCAAAATGTTCTTGGTTAGCTATTGTATGTGTGTTTTCCATACAAGTATTAACGTTAGATGATGAATCCACCAAAACATGTAACAGAACAGATAAACTTCGATACATTGTTCATGTTTGTTCACGCTTTTATCATCAACCTAGGTCATAAAAAAAAAATCACAACAATTCCGTGTGTAAATTTCTTCATAAAATCATACCGAGCTATCCACATCCAATACACGGTTTCGTTTCGATCCGTGATAAGTCGAGGATTAATAATTATAATTAATTTACAAGAAAATATTATTACTTCCTTAAATTTCTTTGTTTAACCGAGACGATGGGAAACAGTGTATTGTAATGAGAACATAAAGGCCCTATTATATATCTATTGTATAAAAGGTACGTTGCAGACTGCCTACGTAACGTAGTGGCTAGTAATACAGTCGTTACCCTTGAGTAAAAGTAAAAGTAAAAGGCCAGGTCAAGAGTACTCTAAACCAAAGAGCATGCACGCGAAGATTGATGAAAGTGGGAGAAGCGAAAGACGTATGTCACGACCGTAGCAAGTGGAAGAAGATTGTCTCTGCCTACCTCGATGGGAACAAGGCGTGAATATATACATACATACATACCCTTGAGAAACCATTATTTGAGAGAAGCACATTTACATTCGGCAGTAAATAATCGGGTATAATTTTTAAAAACATTGTTTCTACTTTCCCCTAGCCTCCAATCCAAAAGTGTCGTATAGTATCGGTGTCAGAATCTGCCACCCCCTTTCTTCCCGTGGGTGTCGTAAGAGGTGACAACTGACAGATGGTGGGATAAGCACCTCAAAAAATACGAGGCCAAAAATAAGCAAACCGATCACGGGCATCAGCGTCTAAGGTTTTTTTTTTATGGAAGTGACGGCAAACGAGCCAGCAGTTCACAGGATGGTAAGTGATTACCGTCACCCATATACATCTGCAACACCATTGAAGCTGCATGTGCGTTGCCGGTCTTTAAGGATCTTTGGGAGATGGGAGGGAAGAGGAGGGGAATAGGGAGGGGGTGTGGGCCTCCGGTTACCTCGCTCACCGAACGAAACGCAGAAGCACAAGATGCCTCTACTTCACGCCGGTATTCTGCGAGGCAGTGGAACCATCCGGTCGAGCCGGCCCATTCGAGCAGCAGCTAAAGCCGCCGCTTGGCTCTACCACGCTTAAAGATGCGAGACGTCTGCTACTACGTACACCAATCCGCTTGCCGAGAGTGGCGATTACCGCGCATCATCCTTATGGGAGAGGCTTATATCCAGCAGTGGATTAATTACCGGCTGTTAAGGTTAAATTAAGAATTTACTCATGAACTACATACAAGCGCTCAAGCTTATCGGGCTTTAGCACCCAAGTTTTCCACACTCCCGGGGGCTTGCCTTTGTATTTTCAAGGCCATTACTTATTCCCTTAGTCGCCTCTTACCGGAACTACAAAAACAAAGGGCAACTATGATTTTTATCTGTTTGGAACAGACCGAAAAACGATCTAAAAGTCCACCTGATGGTAAGTAGCTACTGCTGCCCTCGGATGTCCACAGGCAATCTCAACCTTAAAGGCCGGCAGCGCATCTGTAGCTCCTCTGGTGTTGTAGATGTTCGTGGGCGTCGGTGATCACTTGTCGTCAAGTGAGCCGCACGCTCGATCGCCCCATTCTATATAAAAAAAAAAACCGCAGAAGGTGACAGAAGCGTCGTCGCCTCGAAAGGACAAAGATGGAATGCCGTTGCATGTTAGTTGCATCGCTGTTTAGCTGCGGAAATGGATCCTAAGCAGAGAAGAAGTACCACCGCCTAACGTTACAACCAAAAATGTTAAGCAGATTTGACTGTAGTCTTCTTCAGCACCATTGATTGTCAGATAGGGATGCCACAATTCTTTATTCAAACTACACAAATGCCTAAAAGTTGGTTTATACATCAAGGCTTGAAAGAAAAGATGACGTATTCGTCTTACACCCTAAAATTTGATAAGTGTTATCTTTTGTCTTAACGTACATCCAGTAGCATTCATCAAAGTGGGGTAGGCAGAGTGCGGATTGGCGGGCTTCACACATGCAGGTTTCCTCGATATGTTTTCCTTCAACGCTGAGCACGCGGTAAATACAGCACTTAAAATTGCTATTAACAATTTTAGTAGTCCCGGCACCGGGGATCGATCCCAGGTCGCTCGCGCTCTATGAAACTAAACTGAGCACACCGACCGTTAGGCTACCACGGAATTTATGAAGCACAATTATTATTGGATCCAAAAGGTCTGGAAAGATATTATCTTGATAGTATTTGTGCCTTAGATACGGTACCCGGAATTTAATCCGATCATATCGCATAAGGGTCACCTATAACAGAAATTGATAACTATTGCCTCTATATTTATGCTATTATTTGAGACAATGCTATAGGTATTTCAGATCTGATCTGATAACATTAAAATTCTTGCTTGCTTTTTATTTCAAAAATAAATAATTAAGATAGCTCTAGACTTTAACTACTCTACACAACGCGGTCCAATGACCCAGTAAGTACGTCACACGTTCGTTTGGTTACGCGGCCTGTCACGTTGTTCCTAATACGCTCTGGTGAAACGTGGGTTGAAACGACTAAAATAAATATCCTTTGACTACCGCTGCATTGAGTTTACTTTCGTCAGAGTATTTTTTTTTTCGAAAGGATTAAAGTGACATAAAAAAAGGTTTATTCCGAAATAAATATTACCACGTCATAAATTTAACTGAAATACAACTACCTCGCTCTGTCGACAATATGTCTCACCTATTGCTCGCTTGATTGTCTCTTTGTGTCTACGAAAAAGTCACGTCAAATTCAGTGGAAATATTTTTTCCTGTAGGGAATGTTAGTAAATATCGCGTAAATTTTGTACTCAATTTAAAATGTTGTAAATAAAAATATATACATGTAAAATCAGAACTCTCTTATTGGCCTCAGCGGGAGATATAACATGATAGCCCGAGCTTCGTACCTGGAGAAACGGGACGTCAGATTATTACGCCATTGCCTCTCATTAGATAGTATATGAATAAACATGCTTTAATTATTGAACAAAAATATATAATACGTTTTTAAAATGGTCTTAAAAAAATTAAAATCAGTAATTTCTCATGCTCATCGGGAAGCCAGTTTAAAATCGATTGCAAAAATTGTACTGAATAGACAAACAAACAGAAAGAACTACGAAGAGATGTAAAGTTTTGATATTGTTGTCGTAAAAATACAATCGAATTATTGAAACAAAAACCTTTAACTGAATAATCTATTGCTTCAATGGTACCTGATAAAACAAGTTATTATAAACTGATTTTCCGAAATACAATTTACAATCTGATACGCTCGAGTCAACATCTCGAGCCTTCGGCAAAATACGGTCAGGTGAAATTGAAAGCGAGTTAATGAAATTTAACCTAAAACCTAATGGAGTTTTGTTATAGAGAACGAAATGATTGAATAGTTACAATCAATATTGTTGGAATAATTGTCTTGCTTGTCGATACTTGTTTTTATGGGAAAGGGGGCAATCGAGCTAGCGGTTCCCCTGATGGTAAGTGAATACCGTCGCCCACATACATTTGCCACACCAGAGGTGCAGCAGGTGCCTTGCCGGCCTTTAAGAATATTTGGGAGATGGGGGGGAGGATGTGGAGGGGAATGGGGAGGGGAAGTGGGCCTCCGGTTACCACTCACCGAACGAAAAGCAGAAGCACAAGATGCCTCTACTTCACGCCGGTGTTCTGCGAGGCCGCGGTACTACTCTGATTGAGCAGGCTATTTCAGCAGTAGCAAAAGCCGCCGCTTTGCTCTATTACGTACAATAAGGTACTACTGTACTCGCACTGCGTTCAATAACGAACGACGATCTTCATCGCGCTATCAATATCTTCTAGTTCCAACCGGTAGAATGAACATTTACCTCTCAGGTCTCTTTTCTCTACGCACCTTCGTCTGCCAAAGACCGATCGTCTCTACGTCAAATGTTCCAAATACATAGCACACCCTGAAAGACTTACATTTGCTTAATTACTTAATTCTTACTTACTTAATTCAGTTACTTATAACATCACCGGTGCCTAACTCTCAATGAACCAAAATTTTTCCACCGATTTTTTTTTCATTGTAAATGTTTTAAAACTGAGGGAACATTTATGGGGACAAGAGCCCGTCTGGTGATTAACGTCAAAAGACTTAACAAAAAGAATTGGTTATCGAGTATTAATTTATCTCTTTTTGTTTAAGAACCACTTATGCGATATACGACTCGCTACTTTTCCACGTTCTCGTTGCTTTCCCTTAATATCCAATTCTTAATCTGCTAACGTTTACCATTTCCATTGTCATTGTGTTTATATGTATTCGATGTGGGTCAATTGTCACCATGCCTTCTTTTTTTTTTAATGGATAAGGGGGCAAACGAGTAAGCGGCTTACCTGATGGTAAGTGATAACCGTCGCTCACGTACATCTGCAACGCCAGAGCAACGGCAGGTGCGTTGCCGGTCTTTCAGGATATTTAGGGGATGAAAGGAAAAGTGTAGGAAAAGGTGTAGTGAAAGAGATCCTTCGGTTACCCCACTCACCGAAATCAACGCAAAGCTGTCGCTCGCCTCTAACACGGAGAAAATTCTTTGTGCATCCTTGTCATTATTGTCTGCTAGCAAAAGGCCGCTGCAGAACATTATCCTGTCCCAAGTCAGGAGCTTTTGTCGTTATCACCACGCTCATCAGACAGTTAAGGTTCTATATCATTCTCGGATCTCCTTCAGCATATTTTGAACAGTTTACGAGACTGGAATTACCTGAAATAGACTCACACTAACGTTTCGTTTTAAACGCTGCAGCGCTCGGGTGCAAAAACTGTTAAGTTAGTTGTAAAGAGGTATACAGACACTCCCGTTGCATTTCTCATGTTTACGAACGCCGCCACAACTTCCGATCATTATCGGAAGTTTTCAATTGCGCAGGGGATATTATAGTTCCGCAAGTATACGCTCAAACATAGAGGTACTCATTCAAGTTATGTCGATGTCATTAGGTCGAATAAAGAACAATTACAAATTATACTTGCATATATACATAGTCACTTTTATAACATATTAGACATAGTACAACTATATTAGATACACGTATATAACTCAAGACTTTGATTATTTTACTTATTCTTTACAGAATCGTGGCCAAAAAGTTTTACATTTTGTATCCGGTTACAAAAGCAGAGCGTAAAGTCTGAAAAATGGTAGAACATCGCGTGGCAGCCTCTAATGATGCGGGTTGTGACGATTTTATAAACATAATATTCTCCCCTGCGATTTGCAAAGGGGATTTAAGTAAACCGTTACGAAAAAGGTTCTCCCGTTTCATACCCTTGTCTCGAATTTTTTCACCTTCGACAATCTTCAAAGGTGTTTTTTCTCTTTGTATTGTACTTTTACGTAAAATATCTTAAGATTTATCAATAATAATCAATTTTAATGGCCATACTTATTTAGAAAAAGAAATAATGAGTGATTTATAATAATAATATGATGCATCACTCATCACATACTTCACATATTATACACATGGGTAAGCCTGAAATTGTAAAAGGGTTGGCAGTAAACCTTTAATAGACTAACCCAAACAACTTTTGACGTCCAAGCAAACCTACAGCCGAGCAATGGAATGTTCAGCGTTGTCTTTAAATATCACATTTATTGTGGGTCTCAACTATCTTTTTAAGATATACAATTTATACATTATTTGGAGCGTCTGCCATCTGCCGTCTGCCGTCTGCCGTGCGTCTTGAGCATTGCAAAATGGGCATTCGGAAACTTTCTCTTCGCTTTTCCGGGAGAACAGCCGTCCCGCCCAGTCGCCGTATTCGTTCACGGAGATCTCCATAAGATTTTTAAGGCTTTTTCCTGTCTCCTTTCATAAAAACACACACATATCGTATAATACCAGCTTGAAGAAGAAGCATCTCGTCCGTATTCCTCCCACTTATCCTCATCCTCCCTTCCATCACCAAAATTTCCCTAAAGGCCGAAAACGCACCTGCTGCTCCTCTGGTGTTCCTCATGTGTCCCCCCTGGTGTAACCAACGATCCACGTATGTAAGACGAGTAGATGCGCGCTATACAAATCCGTAATTTTTGGTTTCGACACATTCGAATGGATTATCCGTTGTCAGTCCCAAGGGTTTAGTCAGGTAGCGAGAGGAAATAAAATAATGTTATATTACGGTTTTTAAATTTAATTTCAGTTTATTTGTGTTTTATCAGATAGTAAAAGTAAAGTAAAGTAGTAGCCTGTAAGTCCCCACAGCTGGGCAAGGGCCTTCTTCTCAAATATTTGAGATTTTGGAGCAGTGAATGATCCTTGAAATAATATCTTTTATTATTTCTCAGACATGCAGATTTCCTCACGATGATTTTCTTCACCGTCGAGTACCTGGTAAATACATAAAATTTTTATTTGCAATTTGAATGGTGCCGGCACCGGGGATCGAGTCCAAGTCACACGCGCTCTGTGATACTAAAGTGTGCGCCCTGACCACTGGGCAACCATGGCTAGATGGTACTGCTGTCCAACTGCAAATATAGAGATAAAAACTCAATAGTCACTTACAGTTAAACTAATAAATAAAATGAACTTGACCTCGTTACTATATCTTATATTTTAATGTATGCTAGAAATGCTATTAACATCATTAACATTCCCGTATAATGTTACAAAATTAAAAAAAAATGCCTTATTGATGATCATTGCCTTGTGAAAAATATACGGAATCTTACAAGCCTTAAAAGAAAAACATCAAGTTGACAGAAACAGACATAACAAGATCCAATTTATTAAATGACAGGCTGGCGGCAACATCAAAGGACCATAAACAAGTGGAAAGGAAATCGGACCGAAGTACTTTTAAAAGATAAATCGAAAATTATTATATTCTTTCTTTTTTTGATACATGATTGAATAATATTATTTGATGTTTTCGTAATATAAGGACTTGTCAAACTCTGACCGAGTGATAGCAGAAAATCTAAACGAATTTACATTACCCAAATGCCACAGACTATGTACGTATGGGTGTGCCCTTAGAAGACATGCATGAAGGCTTTTGTTGGCGCTTACTTGGAGGGCTCTATATTCCGTCATTTACGCTATTAGTTGTCTCTAAAACATCTCGACTAGAATATTACGCAATGGTCGAAGTCGATCAGCACATCATCACCAAATTCAGAGAAAGCACACACGGAGCTTTCATTTAAATTTTAAATTAATTACTTCATCTCGATCAAACAGTGTGTGTTCCCAGTGATGACTTACAGAACCTTGACGCGGTCTTTCGCTGCAGGCCGTATCAGCTCAAAGTCGCTCAGCTATGGAAAGGACTATGATGGCCAATGTTTCTCTAAGCGATACAGTTTGCGACTACGATGCCTGCAGCAGAACAAGGATAACCGACCTAGCCCTTAGGATAAGCTAACTATTGTGGAATTGTGCCCAAAAATGGGGAGATTGTCAGATAAAAGACAAGAACAATTAATATTCTCGTGAGCCACTTTTTTAAAAAAAAGAGAACATTTTACGTTCTAAAAATGTATTGAAGCTGCATAATCTGGCCAATCAAGTCTAATCCAAGGCAAAAGGCAAATCAGGCTCTGCCATCTATGGAAAATCTTCTGTCTTCTTGTATTCGAGCTTTTTTGGATAGTTCGCTGTTTAGTAGGAGACAAATAATTTTTGTACGGCTTTTGCTGCTGCTCGAATGGGCTGGCTTGGCCGGGCCTCGCAGAATACAAACGTGAAGTAGAAGCATCTTGTACTTTTGCGTTTCGTTCTGCGAGAGGTAACCGGGTGGCCAACTCTCCATACCCATTGCCCTCCTCATCCTCCCTCCCATCTCCCAAATACCCTTAAAGATCAGCAACGCACCTGCAGCACCTTTGGTGTTGCAGATGTACGCGGGCGAAGGTAATCACTTAGCATCAGGTGAACCGTATGCGCGTTTGCCGACAATAAAAAAAAAGTAGCCAGTAAGAAATATCTCCATATTTAAAGAGCACACAACTGGTATGAAGTGGTATTGGTTGAAAGGGGAATAATAGGTGTATGGTAACATTTAACATGACACAACAAATAACTTTCAGCACACTGCCGAATGCTTGATCAATTAAAGAATCATTTGTTTGGACCTTCGAAGTCCTGAATATGCTTAATTTTTTTTTTTCAAGTTTGATTACTGTTTTTATTTTTCTTCTTTGTTTGTTAAAATGTTTTCTATTCTATTGTGTTCTACTCTATTAACGAGCGAGGCTCTGGCGACCAGCTGTACTGTTCCGTACCAAAATACCACAGGCTAGTGAGAGCAGCATTACTGGGTGCGAGGGTACCGGTACTGCGCTCACCAACCTTCCCACCCAGAGTAGTAGTAGTGAGTATGGGCTAACCTTTCATGCACAGCATGCTAGGCTTTGTCGGCGATCTTATGGAGATGTCTATATCCAGCAGTAGACTCTTAAAGGCTCCAGAGGATTATAAAATTTGAACGTGAAGTATACACGTATAGGTCTTCAGAAAATATACTTTGTTTTCTAGAACGAGGTTTTTAAAACGTGCGATATATTATTCGTCAAATTAATCTACAAGTACCGAGGAATTCTGAGGAGCGAACATTAATTTATCTCGACTCGAACTCGTCTGATATAAGGTAATAAAGTGTTTTGTTTCTGAATTTAATAATAATTGTAATATCGAGAGTATGGCTGAACAGTAGTAAGGGAAAGGACGTTAGAGATATTCCAGTTTAGGTAAAAGTTTTAATAACTTAATTATTCGAAGTATCTTTTTATGTTATTAATTGTAAAATACAATTTACGTTTTTATTTTTTAAGGGAAAGTTTTATTAGCAATAGTTAATGGGTAACAGTTTAGGGGTAAGTGATTACCGTCGATGGTGTAAAAACCCTTGTATAACTATAATAACGATTGAGTTTCAAGAAGTGTCAATGATCGGAAGTATGAATATAGAAATTTATAATAGATTTAAATATCTTTTTATACATAACCATTTAAGACGTTAATGTGTTGAATTTTGGTATATGATATACTTCTGCACGATATTAAACACTACGTCAACATCAGAATATTATCGGCGGTTGTCAAAGGACAGAAGCGTACGCTCAAACATAGAGGCACCTTACCGTACCGGACGCAGCAGTTGAGATCAGGACCGGAGGAAAGATCGGATCCAGAAGAGGTGTCAGATACACAACATTGTGCACACGAAAACAAAAAAAAAATAATCGATAAACACGAAGGTAAAAGTAGGGTACACTTTCTCCAGATACCAACCTACCTTCTTTCTAACACGGGAAAATCTATTTTGCAAACCCAACCCCCAGGGGGATAGTCGGGTTATGTCGGACTCCCACTGACTAACACCCCACGGTGGTAGCCATCGGCGCTGACGAGGGGTCACGGGATCTCCGTTTGGTACGCAACCAGCGCCCCTCTTTCCGTTGGCTTAAATAGCCTCGTCCCGAGGGTAGTATTACGAAAGTACCGGCACTAGATGGGTAATTACTCACCATCAGGTGAACCACTTGATCGTTTGCCCTTTCCGATAAAAAAAAAATTGTGTGAAAATGCAGCCAGCGATCTTGATACCGTGCCAAGGTGAATAGGGCTTTTAGATAATTTCTATGTTTAGATTGTTATTATAGTAAATACACCTAGTTGTTAATATTATCGAACAGCGAATACCACAGAGAAATAGAATAGGAAAAAAAAACAATTTGTGAAAATATTTTTTATATTTGTAATGAAACTATTATTTACGTTACGAGAGCTTTACAGCAGCCGTAGTCACGGGGGGACTGAGGTGTTAGACGTCCAGATCGGTTCATCAATCATTATATTTTATAGATTTTTTGGAACAACGTGACAACCGGACAGTTTGTCTTCATCTTAGTTCAGTACGTCGATACGAATTGTACATAAATTTAGCAAAACTCACTAATACAAACCCTCTACATATGGGATCGAACTCAGATCTGATTCGGAAGCAGATGCCTTGACCGCTCGGCTTTCACGGCCTATTCACAAATGCCAACCAAGTGCCAAACTATCGAAAAGTATTTTACGTTATTCTTATTATATCCTGTTCTCACGTCAATAACGTATTACTTTTCCTTCGACGTCATTCACACAGACATCCATACAATGGATCCAATCTAAAAGGCAATGAGGGAATTGAAGCGAAATATACTGTACTTGGGTTACAGTAAGAAAATAAATGACGTCTCAATTGCAGAAGTAAATTATTTTTCGATACATTCCGTCAGACATTCGTTGGCTTCGCCACAAACATAACAATAGCTTAATGGTTTAGAGTACTGTTGCAGTGCGTTATGTTCCAGGCATGGAGTCCGCCATTCGACTATTATCGTGAACCTCTACCAAACACAAGCTTTTATACTGTGATATGAACCCAACACAAGCTTTTAGACTTTGATCGTTTAATTTGATAGCCTTATCTTTTTTATGGGAAAGGGGTAAGTAATTACCCTCACGCACGTATGCAACACAAGAGGAGCTGCAGGTACGCTGCCGGTCTTTAGGGATATTTAAGTGATGGGAAAGAGGATGAGGAAAGGAGGAACTCGGAAGCACAAGAATTTTTCACGCTGCTAATCTGCGAGGCTGTGGTACTAACCCGATCGAACCAGCCCATTCGAGCAGCAGCAAAAGCCGCCGCTGGGCTCTACCACGTACAAAAAAGTTGACGGCCGTGGGTTCAAATCCCGCTAGGGGCTTGAACATCATGAAGATAAAGTAGTTACTGGATTTTTATTTGATTTTTTTTTATGGGTAAGGCGGAAAACGAACAAGCGGATCACCTGATGGTAAGTGATTACCATTGTCCAGGTGCATCTGCAACACCAGAGGTGCTGCTTGTGCGTTGCCGGCCTGTAACGATATTTGGAAGAATAGTGGGCCACCGAACGAAACACAAAAGCACAAGATGCCTCTTCTTCACGCCGGTATTCTGCGATTCCGTGGTACCAATCCGGTCGAGAAGCAGCAAAAGCCGCCGCTTGGCTCTACCACGAATAAAATATGTAATATATATATATTTAATTTATATATATATACATTATTTATATACATATAAGTGTATATAGTTTGTGTGCGATAACCTATGTGCGTGTCTAAAAGAGTATTATTAATATTATTCAATTTCGAGAGGTTAAATCTGAAGATAACGCTCACAACTAATTCCGTTAACGTAACTCACAACTGTCTGGGACATGTACGAAGCGTTTTACACGGTAACATATTGAATTTGAGTAAAACTTGGCTGATTGAAGGAAACTGGAAAAGTTCTTGACAGTTAAGATAGCTTCCACCGAGCTCCGAGTTCACCGCCTCGGAACGACCGTATTGGATTTGGCAAGATTGGCAAGAGCAATCGGCTCGTTTGTTTCCCAAACTTTTTGAACCTATGTCAGGCAGGTTGGGAAAGTTCGTTGTGATCGTGCTACTCGTATTTCGATATCTGAATAATAAATAGTTTCGTTTTGTCATGAATAAGAAAAATACTATTTAAACCTTCGCCGTTGGCTGTCTGGTCTCTACTATGGCGCATATACAAACAAATAAAAAAAAAAACACACCCAGTGTTCGGTAGTAAAGCCGGTAAAAATATACAATTGTCGAACGTGTTAAAAAAGTGGTCAAGTCTGAATCGGGCTAAGATATGCATATTAAGAAATCAGCATAGCTTGGTACTGGTCGTAACTGCCAAGCCAGGCACGTGGGTTGGCGATCACAGTTTCTGACACATCTCACTTTAGACGCTGCCGCCTTCGTATTTTTCGATCCGGTATTTTCGAGAAAACTATCTCGTAATCTGCCAGTAGCCCAGAGATTTTTGAAGCAATGATAAGAAAGAGTTATGCACAACCGTACGCAGCTATTAGATTTTACAATTTTTTGCATATACATATACAAAATTTGCAAGATAGCAAAACATGTGGCCTAAAAAGACTGTAACATCCTCGTACTATCTTTTAAGCAAATAAAGATTTATCGTATCTTGAATGTGAAAGTAAAGTAATGCTTGAAAATCTCTATCCTGGGCAAAGGCTTCCTCTCAATATTTGAGAGGGTTTTGGAGCTGAAAAGGATCCGCAACGCTGCGCCTGTGCTCATTGGTGGACTTCACATGTCCAAAAAAATAACCTCAGACGTATACGTGATAAATTCAATACTTGTAACAGCTATTAACAATTTAATAATTAGTGTCTACGCCGTGGATTGAACCCGGGGTCACTAGCGTAGTATAAAATCAAAATGTTACTAAAATTTATAACGGTTTTACTCCTATTATGACGTAAATATATAAAACAAAATTAGCTCAAACAAAAATCCGGGTCAGCTCCAATGCTCCATTTGCTGACTAAAAGATCGTCGCCAAGACTTGAACCACTGCTATATGGTTCAAGTGTACGTTAGGATTTAGTTTTACTAATAAACAATTCTAAGGTACTCGATTTACTAAAACGTATTATATATATTTTTTTTAATACTTTCTTAGGCCGCCCGCAACCGACGCTCACTTGGCTCATCAACAACAAGTCCATAGACGACCACACGATCCTGAAGAACGACGGGAAGGTGATCATCAGCAAGATCAGCATCGGCGGCGCTGAGAGAAGCTGGCTGAACACGTCCATACGGTGTCAAGCCACCAACACGCCTCTGCTGAGCCCACACGAGCGAACTGCAAGAGTTGAAATGCATCGTAAGTACGGCCTCAGGGATACCTAATATTGTTCACAGGTCCAGACATTTATTTCAAACGTTTCAATCCAGTTTTCTACGTAGCTTATTTAAAACAACATGACAGGGGATCGTGGCAATACTCCTGACCCCTCGGCATGTGGAGCCGGCTTGTTAGTACAACAAATGACGGTGAACAAAACAAGAAAGAAAAGAAGTTTATCGACTGCATCCAGGGTTCGATTCTCAACCGAAGCCAGTACAGTACAGTTTATAAATAAGTGTTTTTGCTCCGAGTCTAGATAAACAAGTTTAAATACAGTCATTTTTTTTTTCAAACTTGCTTGCGGATCACCTGATGGTAAGTAATTACCGTCGCCCACGTACATCTGCAACACCAGAGGAGCTTCCGGGACGTCGGTGACCTATAATGATATTCGGAGCTGGGAGTGGGAGTACTTTTTTCACCTTAGGAGTTCTAGCTAGCTACGCGTTCATGTATAACGTTATGGACACTACCTGTCCAAATATTTGTTTCTTCAGTAACATAACGTACTGTGAGAGGACAAATTACTTAATCTATTTTCTCGACTTTTTTAACCATCTCTCGGTCACTACTGTCGCCCTGCAACAGGGCGTCGTCACCGTTCGTTCAGGCGTTCGTTCTTCAACGTTTAAATTCGGCGCACTTTCTACCAACTCTAGAATACTCTGAAGCATTCACCTCTAATGTATCCTGTAAATCATGATTTACGTTTTTCGTAGTTTAATTTATCTTAGATACTTAATAACAGTGCGTAGTTTTTTTTTTAATTTCACCATCACGCTTCAACAGACAACAGACAAATAAGTTCTAATTTGAAATAAAAAAATAATACTCGTACGTTTAATTGTATTAGGTATCTTAACAGATATTCCTGCTTTGCCTGTACGTAAGCCCCACGTTTATGCAATTCGAAATCAATACAACTGAAACTATGAACTCGGTGCACACTGTTGCGTAGGAGCGTATCGGAAATGTAACAGCTGAATTTGCCAAAGGCAATTATCAGAATTAAGTTGCACTAAAGCCGGCACACAAATCGTGAGATACGAATTTGTCTTGGCACGTAGCTTCGGTCCTGATTAATGCAGCTAGGATTTGCAGTTGAGACGCTTTGAGCGGTTAACGGAGTTGCATCCGATACGCTTGTTAATGTTCATGTTTAAACGTTTATTGTGCTAATTAACATTGCTTAATTATAAATTACATTCATTAATAACACCCACGCCTATCGTCCAGTGGGCTAGGCATAGTTTCCTGTTATGCACGATTAGCGAAGCCTAAAAAAAAACCAAGCGTAGCTGTCCTATTTCTTTTATCTAGCACGGCTTAACCCGAGTTAAATTTCAATTACAAATACCTGTTTCATACACGTGATGTGTAAGGTATGAAACAGTAACCAAGGTTTATGGTTACTGCTTCACTCCTACGGGTTGTAGCGTGGTGTTATATAGCATATTACCTTCCTCAATAAACAGCCTAGATAATGCAAAAACATATCATATTCAAATCGGGCCGGTAGAGAATTCTATTTTTCTAGAAATTCTATTCTTCTAATCTAAATTTCGGTCACTACATCGAGTCCATAGCAAACACTGCGGCCAAAAAACTTAGTATCCTCTCTATCCCCTATCCGGGGTGAGACGGTACTTCACATCGGAGCAGCTCTTAAATCTATACAAAGCTCAAGTTCGCTCTTGCATGGAGTACTGTTCCCATATCTGGGATGGTTCTGCTAAATATCAGCTGGATGCTTTGGACTCGTTGGAGCGCCGAGCGAAGAGGATCATAAGCAGTGACTCACTCGTGGTGGCAAATCTTCGAAGCCTCGTACACCGAAGACGAGTGGCCTGCATCTCGGTTTTTTTTCGGATACATTTCGGAGAGTGTGCGGAGGTTTTGCATAACCTGATACCCCCTTGCCCTTTACCATCGCCGAACGACTAGGCCCGGCGAGCAGTTTTACCCTTATGTTGTAGACATTCCTCCATTACCCACGAAGGGGTTTCCCTCTTCTTTCATTATGCAGACGGCTAAGGAGTGGAACTCTCTGCCGAGGTCAGTTTTTCCGGAAAACTATAACCTGGACATCTTTAAGGCCAAAGTGAACAGACATCTAGGCAAGCATGTACCATCCTAGGCCTCACCTTCGCCTTCCATCGGGCAAGATTGATGTCAAACGTAAGCCTATTTTTTATAAAAAAAAAAAACCTCACTAATCGAACGAAATGGAAAAACACAAGATGCCTCTATTTCACGCCGGTATTCTGCGAGGCCGTGGTACTATTCCAATCGAGCAGCAGCAAAAGCCACTGCTTGGCTCTACCACGTACAGCCAATTACTGTGTACAGATATAGCCGTAGTAGCACAGAATCTGGTCGTTAATTTCAAGATTCATAGAACTCGAGTGGAATTAGACTTTTTGTGTCTATACTACTAAAATAGTCAAATGTAACTTTAAGTATTGAATTATGAGATATTCTCTATGAGAATCTTCATTGCAGTACATATGAGCGTATATATGATGCAGTGGAGATTGTTATTGCTAGAGAATGAGGCCCGTTCGATAATGGTAAATCCGAAAATTGTCGAACTCAAAACCCATACTCTCTGATTAGCAGCAATAGTACTCTGGTCACCAACCCACTCAGTGTGTACAATGTAGATAAACCCTTTAAGAAATTTAACTGGCTTTCGAGGAGAGGTCAATGACCTTTGTTAAAAATAAGAAGAAATATTGAGGATATTATCTCTTCCTTTTATCGATATATATTTTTTTTTATTATTTATGTACACAAAAAGGCCGGAAAACATTAAAACATAGTATTAGTACAAGGGTACTACTTATTCCATACATTGAAATTTCTTCCAGCATACCCTAACAGGAAATTTTATTGAAATGGCAAACTTAGTCCGTACATTTCTAATAAATAATATGTATACAATTAAATAATTATTTCTATTATTACTAGTTTAGTATTGACAAATATATTTCCGTAGTGCGACCTACGTCTGTGTACATAGTGGAAAAACCTGGAGAGATGTCAGCTGATACAGAAGTGAATCTAGTATGCGTTTCTCATGGTAGCAGACCTCCGGCGCAAATCACTTGGTTTAGAGAAAACAGGCGATATACAAGGGGGAAGGTATGTACTTGTTTCACTTATTATTTTATACGTGTATAAGTGTTTAGCATACTTATATAGTACAATATACTCGTCCAAGATGCATGCAGCGGTAATCTATAATTAAGACAAAATTTAGTTTAAATCTCCGGAAAAAAATTGTATTATATAATCTGTACCTTGTTGGTTATATCATGTACATACAGTACCATGTAAATTTGGTGAAGATTTACACTTTGAAGTCGGTTTATAAATGGAGAGAAAGAAAGAAAATACATTTATTTGCTGAGTAATGGACGCAGGCGAAAGTAATTAATGAAAACAAAATGTAAAAATAAATTCAATTGAATATATGAAGCAATTTGTAAAATGTTTATGTTTTGTGTTGCGTTTTCTTCTTTATTTATATTTCACAGCACACCGAGTTTTCGAACGAAACATCGACAGTAAATAGACTCTCGATGCTGCCGCAGCCGGATGACGATGGCGCAGTAATAAGGTGTCGGGCCGACAACCCCGTTCTGAGGGTGGCTCTGGAAGACTCATTCAGGATGAGTGTTGTCTGTAAGCGTATTAAATTATTTATAGGCATCTTTGAAACTATACCAATTTCGTTTTTAAACATTACACATAATTATTAACAATCGTGTTAACTCACGGTCGCTAGAGGCGCTAGAATATCAGCTCCATCATTTCTTCTCATTTGTAGCATGTAAGTCAATTATGGGAAAAGTCTTGGAGATTTACCTAATGGCGTTCGACAGACGGCGGATTGACCATCTCAAAAAATGTCAGACTAAAATACACACACTAAGGGCAGTAGTGTCTCACTTCCTCGGTCATCTCCACGGACCATCGCGCGGACCATGACCCACCGAGAGACCCCATCCGTCACAGAACACACGCGTCTGTACCGGTGTTGATGGATATGCCCCACACCCCCTCCCTATTCCCCTCCTCTTCCCTCCCATCTCCCAAGGCCAAGGCCGGCAACGCATCTGCAGTATCTATGGTGTCGCAGATGTGTGTGGGTGACGGTAATCACTTACCATCAGGTGAACCGCTTGCTCGTTTGCCGTCTTTTCCATAAAAAAAAAATATGCTGACGTACACTTCAGGATAGGTACCGCCCACGGTGCGCCAGCGTGAGTTCGTGCGTTGTGCATGCACGGCCGCAAGACCTTAGGAAGCCGCTTTAACATCTGGCGTTACTACCATCTCCAACAAGCCCACCAAACGTGAAAACCTCCCAAAGGAAAGGCCTAAGTCCACCAGGAGTAGTTTTAAAGGCTGATGAGGAAGAAGAACAATCGTATCAAGATTATGTGTATGGGCAACTCTTTTTTTTATGGTAAAGGTGGCAAACAAAGCGGCTCACCTGATGGTAAAAGATTACCGTCGCCTACGAACATCTGCAACACTAGAGGAGCTGCCGGTACGTCGGTGGCCTATAAAGATATTTGGAAGCTGGGAGGGACGATGGGGAGAATGGGTGGGTCTTCGGTTGCCTCTCGCCGAAGGACATGCAGAAGGACAAGATGCCTCTACGATACTCTCTTCACGCCGGTATTCTGAAATCCGCGGTTCTACTCCGGTGGAGCCAGACGCCGCTTGGCTCTACCACGTATAAAATACTCTAAATTCTTGTTGCTCTAAATAGGAAATACATTAAAATAGAACCTCTTATTTACAGATAGACCAGTACTGACAATGTCACTGGGTAGTACTCTCAACCCCAACGATATCAAAGAAGGCGACGATGTTTATTTTGAATGTAACATCAAAGCAAACCCTAAAGAGCACCGCATCTCCTGGTACCATAACGTGAGTGAGTTAAGAAAAATCTGCTTTTTATATATCTTTTTATATGTGTATGTGGTTATGCAGAATTCAAAATTATTATCCTAATACTTGAGACGAGCAACTTTGGATGCGATCTTATTGTAGAAGAGTAATTGGTTTCTCAAAAACGGCTCTAACAATTTGGAGGAAATTTGTATTAAGATAATGTTTTACTTTTTATGTTTATATAGATAGGAGACTTCCCTAAAAAATTGTATTCTGACAAATAATTCAGATAAATTTTTCTATCGCCATACCCACAGAGAATTCTATATATTCTCTGTGGGTATGGCGTATTTAATATTATATTTAAAAAAATATTAAACAAGTATTTTTATAATAATATTACAATGTAAAGAAATAAGTGTGTAGATTTAGTATAATATACTCCCATATTTCTAAAAATTTTATTCTATTATAAATAACATATTATGATTTATTGTACTTTACGCGAATACTACACATTTCCTTCCAAGGATGATTCACGAGGCTACTTAAATGAAAAAACATCTTAAGTTAAATTGAGAAGATGGCTGGGTACAACCACCCGCTTGAGATCCTGTCAAGATCGAGCATGCAACTCCTAGACCTCAAGATTCTGAGTACTCATTCTGCATAGATTGCATCGTTTTCTATTCTTGTCAAAAACCTCAGTCCCTAAAAAGTTAAATTAAAAGCGATTAAATCTGGAAATAATAGTTTAATTTCAAATAAATATTTTATTATTAAAAAGTTAGAAAAAAGAGGATACCTACTGTAGTTCATCATCATCATCATCATTTCAGCCTATCAGAAGTCCACTGCTGAACATAGGCCTCCCCCAAAGATTGCCACGAAGCTCGGTCCTGAGCCACCTGCATCCATCGACTTCCCACAACACTGCTCAGGTCGTCACTCCATCTTGTGGGGGGTCGTCCTACACTGTAGTTAAAATCGTATAATTAAAGACATTAAAGTATGTATGTATATCAGTTAATCTGCCATCTTAACTTTTATTTAAGCTACTTTATTAGTAGTTATAACATTTACGGGTAACTAGGCGAGGTAAATTTTAAATATAACTAAAATACACGGCTTATTACCACTTTGAAATTTCACACTAAAACCTCCAACCAAAGAGCGTTGCGGTTTAAAACAAGGAACATAAAATATAATCACGTACAAAATAATGTAAACGCCACGGCGCAAATTGGCAAATATTTCCAGAGTATTTGAGCAACAAAGTTTTCTCTATACACCTGCTCGGAAAATCGATACACTACTAGAGCAGACTACGTGCAGAATCGAGCTAAGATTAGTGACCTAAAATAATTTTACCAAATGTAGAAATACTGAGAATGTATATATTCTCGACTCGTTCCCAACGGTGTAGGCAGAGACAATTTTCTTCCACTTGCTACGGTCCTGACATACGTCTTTCGCTTCTTCCACTTTCATCAATCTTCGCATGTATGCTCGTTGGTTTAGAGTACTCTTGACCTGGTCTTTTTTCAGAACGACTCCGATTTGATCGTGAAATGTTCGCCTAGGTCTTCCTCCCCCGACTCTACAAAAAATTACTGAGAAAGAGTTATATGTTATCGTTAATAATTGTAATAATATGTTGAAGAAATAAACTGCATGCAAATTAATATATCCGTAAAACTATCTATCAATAGTACAAAAAGAAGGGAGCGCCAGTAGTACAAGAAGAAGACAGATAAAAGAAACTTAAACAAACTAATACATTTAATGCTCTTAAAAATAACTAAGAATGAAAATAGAAACTATGATTTGAGATTCAGTGAATACATTTTTTGTGACATACATACTTCCACAAATCTTTAGGGGACACTTAAAATGTTGATATCTGTCTGCCCTTCCGTATCGGATGGATGATTGGGTGCGCCGTGACGTGCCATTCCTAGGTCATACATCAAATGACACCAATGAATGAATTATGAAAGTACCAAGTTTAATTACAGAATATTTTATTAGTTTTATTATTTTATCTATTTATATATTTGGCGGTATTAGTTAACTGGGCCAACGATACCCAGGTGAAAGCCCTGATCGACAGTCCGCGCTGGGAAAAATATCCTTCGAGGTCAGTGCTCTTGCCGAGACAATTGCTCACGTTTGCGTTTTGTATGGATTATTAGGCTATTTAAGTTGAAATGGAGTTTTTAATTTCTCGCGTAATTAGTTCTTCCCTATTTCCAAATAATTATAACCACTAGTACTAAAAAACTTGTAATTAAATATCAACGACGCCGCATCCATCTTGTATATATTTATTGTTTCGTACATTCATAACGACCTTATCAAAAGCGTTTGTGTTTAATCCGTGCGATTTCTTTCAGGACCAACAGGTTACTCAGAACATGTCTTCGGGTGTCTTTATCAGTACGAAGTCCCTTGTACTGCAGAGAGTGATGAGACGGGATGCAGGACTTTACACATGTAGAGCCTCCAACCAGATAGGAGAATCAAGCAGTCAAGCTGTTTACCTTAGAGTGCAGTGTGAGTTTTCTTAGATCGTTCTTGACGTGTTGAAACAATTTTAAGTATATTGTGGTGACACGCGGACATTTAAATATTATAATAACTGTAATAATTATGACTTAATTGTTTTCCTTCTCGCATTTAGAATGTTGTAAATGAGTTTTATGTATGGTAAGGTTTTATTATGGTTTTTAAACGTATTACGGCTTTTGCTGCTACTCGAATGGGCCGGCTCGACCGGATTGGTACTACGGCCTCGCAGAATACCGGCGTGAAGTAGAGGCATCTTGTGCTTCTGCATTTCGTTCGGTGAGTGAGGTAACCGGAGGCCCACTTCCCCTTCCCATCCCCCTCCTCATTCTCCCTCCCATCTCCCTAATACCCTTAAAGGCCGGCAACAGCACTTGCAGCACCTCTGATGTTGCGGATGTACGTGGGCGACGGGAATCACTTACCATCAGGTGAATCGCTTGCTCGTTTGCCGCCTTACCCATAAAAAAAAGTAATGTAGGGTAAAATGTTAAGTACGGATAAGTTTTATAAAACCCGTGTTGCAAGTCACAAGACTTTAAGTGATGATCGTCAGTCTGGGAACAGTTGTGTGTGTGTGTGTGAGTGTGTGTAACACGCAACTGGTTGCTCACGCAAACAAACGTAAGACAATGAGGTGATGATGGCGGTACGAGTAGTATACAATCGTATGATTATCTCTTAAGCCAATTAGCTACGATCTTTTTAAAACTTTTAGTGTTCCTAATAGGCCGTTCGAAGGGTTGTGAATTGACTTACATTAACATTAAAGGTAATGTAATATCCTTCATTATTTGAAGGATTCGGAGCAGTTAATAAAACACGTCGAACAGTACAATCACCATTTATTGACTGCCTGATAAATCAGGGGTACTTGAAGAAAACCTTATTGATATCTACCAACATACATATGTTACAGGTTATAAAAAAGGTAAATATAACATTAAAGGTAAAAAGGTAAACCACTCGTTATCATAGTCATCGATTATCGGAGTTAAATTAGTTTACTTTCTTTGAAAAAGTCATATTTTTAGACAAGATGTGGTTAAAAAATACAGATAAAAATATAGAACTACATGTTTTTGCATATTAATAACAAAAACAATTTAAATAATGGAGCTCAAAGTCTTTTGCTATGAATATAATAATGTACTAAAAGTCATCGGATATTTGTTTCTAAACGAAAATACCGGCGAAGCTTGTTATCGCCGGTTTGAGCCCGCCATTCGACTATTGTCTTAATCAAAGATACAAGCTCTGAGGTAGTTAACGTGAATATTAGAAATTTTAATGGCATCGTAAAGATCCGAAACATCTTAGGTGAATTTCAATTGCAGTTGCACCTGTTTGCGAGCAACCCACACCTTTACTGATTGGCGCGAGATTCGACGAGCCGCTGCGCGTGCGTTGCACGGTCAGCGCTGACCCCGCCGAGGTCAGCTTTTATTGGCAATTCAACAATAGCGGGGAGAGCTTCCAAGTATCACCCGCAAGATATGGTAAGTGCTTTTTCAGTGGCTTCTACTGCGATATGTTTTAATAGATGCGTTACAGGCCTAGTATATTAAAGTATCAGTTTGAAAATGTTCCATTGATGGAACACGGCCTCACTCAATACACGAGAGAGTTCTGTAGGCAGAATGGGACCGATGCGTTGCACCAGTGTTGAGTCCGTGGACTTCACGTATCACGAAAGCTTTTTTTTTTAACACGTGGTAACTTTTGCGCTGAGATTGCAACTAAGCTTTAGCGTTACCGGCACTGGTATTCGTTACGCGCGTGCTGTGAAATTAAAGCTTTATAGAGTAATAAAGTCAAATATTAAGCCGCATCTAAAGAACTAAATATAAAAGTAGCAGCCTGTAAGTGCCCACAGCCTAGGCAAAGGCCTTCTCAAATATCTGAGAGGGTGTAGGAGCCGGGAATGGTCTGCCACGCTGCTCCATTTCGGGATGGCGGGCTTCACATATCCTCGAAATAATATTTTTTTTTTATTATTTCTCAGATATGAATGTTTCCTAACGATGTGTTCCTTCACCGCCGACCACGTGGTAAATACAGCACTTAAAATTGCTATTAACAATTTTAGTGGTGCCGGCACCGGGGATCGTGCCGTGGTAGCCTAGTGAACACGGCGCTCACTTTAGTATCATAGAGCGCAAGTGACCTGGGTTCGATCCCCGGAACTAAATATACTTGTACTTTTATTTTTAAAAAAAGTTTTTACATTCACATTAACTCATTAATATAAGTATCGGTCATTCTTCCCAACAAGTGTCGACAGGTGGCACCGCTAGTGAACTGCGATATCGAGCGGCAAGCGAGCGGGACTATGGCGCATTATTATGCAGAGCTACCAACGCCGTTGGTCGACAGCAGAAGCCATGCGTCTTTCAGATTGTACCTGCTGGTATGTATTATTTACGTTATTATTGTCTGTTAACATCTTCCTCATCTGGGCATAAACCATAATACAGTTTTATAATAAGGTGTCAAACGTAATTTGTTCTTCAAGACACATGTTCGCCTAGTGTGTAGAGCATAGATTATCATGTAAGTTAAAATCTTCTACAATCATAGATATAAAGGATTGGTTTAGCATATTATAATGATATATGTATTATTGTTGCGAATAAAAAGAATTTTTCTTTCTTTAACTCCGGTTGACATTTTGCATAATGCTTAAATGATAATTATATTACAATCTAAATATCGTTGTTCCCCCTTTTTTTAACATTCCATATTTACCATTCTCGAAACTACGTATATTTATTAAAAGATCAAATGAAAGAAAGATAACTCATTGTAAATCATTAAAGTCATTCTTTTAAAAATGAGTTATATTGTCTCAAAATTATACCAAAGTTTATAATCTTAACATGGTATGATGGTAAGAAATGATTTCTTGTATTTACACGAGTTTAACAGATCAGTCTCCCCGTGACCACGGCTGCTGTAAAGCACTCGAAACGTCGGGAATATAAAAACAAAATTAGACGCGATAAAATCCGTAAATAATACCTTCATTATTGTAAAGAATCAATTATTATATACTTCAAGTCCATGCAGTATCTCACAAGAGCGATAAACCAATTAATAATTGTGCTACTTCATTAAGACATCGCGGTATGTTCGGATCAAATTTTGTGGTGCACGAGTAAAATTTGTGGAATACGGTTTAAAATACGACCGAAGTTTCCAACTCCGGGGCAATCACGACTGCGGCCAATATGGAATGGGTAACGAGAAAACTTACTACGTTCAACTTTCCACTTATCCATTCGGTTTCGGAATATGCGCCGAACTCATTTCAAGAATATTTAAAATGTCTAACGTTTAAGTAATGATTTCTCACACAATAGTTTTAACGTTATTCAAATCTGTTTTATTAATAATGTCTTCTGGGATCTTGTATTTTATACTTAAACAGTCATATCATGTGTACATTAGATACAGCCGATTTTTCAGAAATGTTTTTTTTTTTAATGGGAAACGCGGCAAGCGAACAATCGGTTCACCTGATGGTAAGTGATTACCATCGCCCGCGTACATCTTCCCAGAAGCGTTGTTGGCCTTTAAAGGTATTTGGAAGACGGGTAGGGAGGATGAGGAGAGTGATGGGGACGGGGAGTGGGCCTCCGGTTACCTCATTCACCGAACGAAACGCAGAAGCACGAGATGCCTCTACTTCACGCCGGTATTCTGCGCGGTCGTAGTATTAACCCGGTCGAGCCGATCCATTCTAGCAGCAGCTAAAGCCGCCGCTTGGCTCTACCACGTTAAGCTGCCCAAAAGCCTCCTTCTCTAATATCTGAGAGGGTTTTGGAGGCGGGAATGGCTCGCCACGATGCAACAATGCCAACGCAGCGGGCTTCACATATCCTCGAAATAATATTTTTGATTATTTCCTAGACACGCAGGTTTATCACGATGTTTTCCTTCACCGCCGAGCACCTGGTGAATACAGCACTTGAAATTGCTTTTACAAGTCTACCGCTGCTAAAAAAAACGGTAGATCAAACAAAATCAAATTCAAACATAATACATTTCATATTTTACCAACAGCCCGTCCATCTCCACCCAGAAACTGCACAGCGAAGAAAATAATGAAAAATGGTGAAGGGTATCTCTCTGTTCAATGTACTGCAGGATACGACGGTGGTCTTTCGCAACACTTTACTCTAGAGACTCTTGGAGATAATGGAAGAGTGCTTATCAACTCGACGGCTGAAAGAAATGGTAAGCAGTAGCCAAACGGAGTTTTGCGGATGTGGCAGGCCCGGGGAAGGGCGGGGGGTCAGTTGCTCTGGTGAGATTGAAGGGAGAAATCTATCTGCGATGGAGAGGCAGAGGAGATGTGTTCTCTCGCGAGGGGCAGACTAGGGCTACTGGTGCGAGTGGAGTCGCGGTTAAGAGCGAAAGCGCTCCCGTGACCCTGCTGTGATGCGCGGCGAACATGAAACACCGTGGGATTTTAGTCTTTGCAAGTACCACATAACCAGTCCTTACCCCCGCCAGTGTGTAGGTTATTTCCCCATTTATAAAAATAATAAAATCTAACTTGATTTTCTGTTATCCTCTTTACAGTACATATAAGAAAAATTTAATTAGAGAACTTACAAGACTTTGTGAAAACCTTATATTAAGTATCCTTTTTCCTCGTGTGTTACTGAAAATTTTTACAGAAATATTTTTTTTTTAAATTTCTATCCAACGATAGCCTAGTTAGAGACCCTGCCATCGAAGTTGACGCTTGCCGGTTCAAATCCCACTAGGAGCTTACATTTGTATGATGAACATAAATGTTTGTATCCGAGTTCAAAAGTGGAGTAGGTCCGAAAACGGGCAAAGTGTCACTCACTTTCTCTATTCAGCTAATATCAATTTTTGACTCATAGAACGTTACTTTATCGAAAACTCTAAATTACATCTTCACTGTTTCATTGTTCTTATTATACAATAACACGAAACAAAGCTATGTTCATAAAATGTATAATTTAAGATTAAAAATAAATTACCACGACCAATGTTAATTAATTCAAAAGATTACAGTGAATAGTCGGAGATTTATTCACTTTATTACGCAATACAACCGTATGATTATAAATCAATGTATATATTATCTCTGTAGATTTCGTGGTGTGGTTGAACATCAGTTTACTAGAGCTGGAGAGTTTAAGTGAAGACGAGATACTGGCGGTTATGGCACGAAATAACAAAGGCGCATCCGATCCCGTAATTCTCCGAGAGTTAGTTTATAGAGATGCTGCAAAACAAACAGGTATAACTTATATAAATTCTATTCGTTTTCATTTTGCATTCTCCAATGTGTTATATCAACATCTACAGTGTCGGATTTGTTTTCTGTTGTATTATGAACTGTCTGAATCTCAGGCTCAAAATCGGATTAATCTGTCAGATTTGTTTAAATAGCGTATGTTATTAATACCACCTTCATACCGCACTCATTCTCATCGTGGGAGTTGTATAAGAAAACTAAGAGATCAGCCAAAAAAATGTCATGGTCAGCGGGTGTCACTAAAATATCCATCTCGTAAATTTTACAACGCTTAGCGACGAAATTGGCAAAAGTGGTAATTATGGCAAATCCCCCTAACAAGAGAGTACGCTCATTCATCATCAACATTAGTATAATTTCAGCCCGTCACAAGTCCACTGCTGAACATATGGCACGCCTAAAGATTGCGACAGAGCACGGCCACGATGAACTGTAGTCACAGTTTATCACTACTTTGTGGACTACTTTTATTACGACTTTGTACGTGATAGAGCCAAGCGGCGGCTTTTGCTCCTGCTACGATAGGCCGGCTCGACCGGAATAGTACAACGGCCTGTGAAGTACAGACATCTTGTTTGCAGAGTGTGATAACCGAAGTCTCCCTTTCTTTGGGGAGGGGGGGCCCTTTCCCTCTTCCTCTCCCTTCCACTATCCTGATAGGCCCGCAGCACACCTGCAGCCCTTCTATTATTGCAGATGTACGTGGGCGTTAACTGATGGTAATCACTTACCATCAGTTAAGCCGCATGCGCGTCTGCCCAATATCCCATAAAAAAAAAATTTTGTGGCAATCTTTGGGAGAGGCCTATGTTCAGCAGTGGACTTGTGATAGGCTGAAATGATGATGATGACATCTTACTAAAATGAATATATACAATGTATTCTTTAGTAGTAAAGCAAAAATTATTATCATTGTTTTGTTAACCATTCGTTTCTTTGGTCTAGAGAACACAACAAGATCCGATTCGAGGTTTCCCGCTGCGGCGGCGTTTGCCGCGTTGGCTGCTGTCCTTACCGCGATCGGTGCTATAATCGTCCTTGTATTGAAAAAGTAATTTGTGTTTATTTGTTTTCGTACCTTGATTGATTAACATTAATCTACCATTTATTAAAAAAACAAAAAATTCACTTTTTTTATTTTAACACTTAAAACTGAAAGAAACAATAGCTTTCTAAAGCATTGCCAAATTTAATGATTATTAAAAGTTAGAAGAATATATATCCGACTAAAACTATATCTTATGAATTCCAAAGAAGAATAGCAATCAGTTCACTTAAAACAGAGGAACATCGCGTAAGCTTAAATTTAATTTTGACTTGCTTTAAAATCAAGGCGCAGTGAGAACGCCTCCACAAGCAAGAGGCCATCACAAAGCGTGGTTCAAGTCGACGCCAATGGTAGACGATATTTAATTGCCTACCCAGCGCCGGCCGATAAGATGGAAACAAAACCTGACATCCTAAATCCAAAATCTGGTAAGTAACCAATCTATACTGTACCGAGAACACCGCTCTCATTTTAAACAGTTAATAAATATTTCACTTTGTCGAGAAATACCTTTTATATATTTTTGCGAAATTTTGCAAACTGTGTAAAAGAAATTAAAATTTTATTCCAAAAAGCAATTATAGATTTCGATTGATTACCTACTGATTTACTACGCGATAGGTTCCTTCTCGGGCTGGGAGCTGTCAGGGTAGGAATTTCTTCTACCAGTTCCTGTCGCCTATCTGCAGTGTGTGTGTTGGTTTGAAAGGTGTACGAAGCCTGTGCAGATTGAAGAGTAATCCATTTTTCTCTTCAGAGATGACAACGCGTCAATAAGCTCCTTCGTTTGAAGTGGTCGTTAGGTATCCGTGGGCTTCAGTAGCCACTTACCATCACATGGCCTGTTAGGTAGGTTGTCTGTCCATTCCAACAAAAAAAAAATCATTAAATCTTTGTGTTACGTGTCATAACTTTGAAACAATTAAAACTCTATTGGTATTCGTCATATCAGAACTAGTGACAAATACAAACTGTGGTAGAATAACCCTGGAAGGGTTAACTTAACTTACGGCACTATAATACTTCCTGCGCAGTTGACAACTTCCGACGATTTTCGGAGTTGTCGCCTTCGTCAAGTAACAATGTAATGCATCTCGTATATCTTTCTCTTTGTCCTATATTTTAAAAACTTTACCTCCCACTGTAGCAATGTCTCCGGTATCGCGGAGGCAGTTTACATTCATAATAATAACAATATTAAATTTATTAGACATGAACAAGTGACAAATTATGTTCAATGAATTCATAGGCCCCCGAACTAGACAAAACTGTGTTTCAGGAGCCAGACCCGGAACGAACATAAATTGCACAAACACCCAGACCCGGAGCGATTTTTTGTAGTTACACACAAATACTTGTCCCGTGCAGGAAGGGAACCCACGATCTCCTGCGCCGCAGTCGAACGCTTGGCGACTACTTCACCATAGACGTCAATTATATAAAAAAGGGTCTTTCAGGTGGTTTCCTCTGCTAAAGTGTCGTCTGTTACCTACACCACAATCTTAACCATTCCTGGCGCCGAGCAGCAGCGGAATTACGGTTAACACGTAACAAACGTATAGAAAACACGCAAAAAGCAAATTAGTAAAGATTAACCTTGTGTAGGTTGTAACCAAGGCGTTACTAAAAGTACAAATTTTTCCAAATCAAGGCTATGAATCGATGTAATTAGAGTTAAAGTTACAAACAATTATTAAAAGTAGCCCACGGCTATAAACTCATTAATTACTTAGATTAATATAATAACAGACTTACGCGATTACATGATTATCTATGTCAAGGATTTCCAAAGTTGTCGATATAGACCACTTGAAGTTAAGTTAACTCACCAACCGCAAAGTTTTTAAATTGGTAAGTATTTTGTATCACTAGGAAAAAAAACTAGAGATAGGATGTTTATAGTAATTTGGCTATGGGGATTCGAGGTATCAGTTCATTTTGAAAAAGGTGCCTCTTGCCCAAAATAGTTTGGGAATCTCTGGTCTACGGGATCACTTAAGTTCTAAAACGCATTGTTTAAATAAATTTGTGACTGTTATGTATATAGCCCAGGGATCAGGCCTCACTATAGTTTCATAGAGCCCAAGCGACCTGGGTTCGATTCCCGGTGCCGGCACCATTAAAGTTGTTAATAGCAATTTTAAGTGCAATGCATTTAACCACGTGCCCGGCGGTGAGAGACATTTTGAATCCGCTCGCCGCACCGGAGCAGCGTGGCGGGCCCTTCCCGGCTCCAAAACCCGGTCACTTACATGCTACTGCTTTACATTACTTTTTATGTATATTTCTCATGTTGTTTTTGTTGATAGATAGCGAACCTCCACGGGTTGTCTTGGAGTCCAATGACAGCAAAAGCTATACGTTAAGAGATGTCCACAAAGAGGGGCAGACGTCAGAGCCCTACAGTCAACCTCCGCCTCACGACGATGTGGTATACCTATATTCTTTTTTATTTGTAACATAAATAAAAGCGCAAAACAATATTTTTATAATAACAAGTGTAATTATTAATTAGAATCGGACAACAGAAAACCATTAACATGTCGTCAACACACCCAATCCCTCCCTTCTCCTAAATATCGTTAAAGACCAGAAACGCACCGGCAGGCCCTCTAGTGTGGCAGATGTACGTGGGTGACGGTCACATACCATCACTTACCATCAGGTGACCCGGGTGCTAGTTCGCCCGCTTACTCTTAAAAAAAAACATGATATACTCTTATCATGTATGGTGCCCCATTATTAAGCCTACGCTGTCTGCCCTTCCGTCCGTCCTACATCTTTTGAACCGTAATATATAGCCAGTTGAAACCTTTACAGAATACATGTTATCACGGCGGATATTGTTAGAAATAATATAATAAAAAAGAGTAAAAAATCAAGGGAAACCCCATACAGGAAACGTGTTTCTTTCACGGTAATACAATCCGCTTTTCGAACCTCAAAACCGCTCATTATTCTTAATGACCATAATTCTAATATTAGATATATTTTTTTTCTCTTTTAACTTCTCTTAAACACATTTTCCTTATTGCAGATGCCGCAGAGATAACAAGAAGAGTCGAACTAATGCGTCTTGTAAATAAATCACCCAAAGACTACATTGTAAATTCCAAATATTGCCAATGAATTTTAGAAATAAGTTACCAATAGATGAATTCTTCCATATGAGTTTCAATTGTCCTATGTTACGGTGAGACATTGAGATTTCCATTTGTTGTTTTCCAACGCCGTGGATAGACTTCTGGTCGTGGGTAGGCAATAGGTATAAAAAGCAAAGTATGAATGTGTACCCCAAAAGCTTAGTTACTCTCCTTTTTTTCTTTTGGTTTCTCCGAGGGGAAAGATGCATGTCATACGTATCACTGACGTTATGTCGGGATCAGCAGTAAGTGCTGGACCGAGTTGAAACCCCACTGACATGATATAGGCTGTTGGTCCGGCAGCCATGATAAGATCAACGCTGCTGTGCTGTTTGGACAACTCGACGTAAGTTAAGGAGGTACGAGACCTCTGCTCGAGCTAGGGTCGGCACTGATATAAACTCGGTGAATTGAAAGGGTGAAATACCAGCCATACTAGACTTTTTGAATATTTTCATAGTTTTCTTACGACTTTTGAAACATGCCCGGCAAATGATAAAATTTTATTATAATCATAAAAATATATAAGTAACATTATCTACAGAGACATACCCTATTAATAAGAATGAAAAAAAAAATCTCTAAAAAAATTTACGTGAGAATTATAATTAAATATTAATTAGTTAAGTAGTATAAATTATTTCAACTCTGTATCATATCATACACATTTTCACAAAGCGTGAAGTAAAAATTAAACTAGGACAAAACAATGTACACCTTCACTGATATATAATCTGTATTTAAGTTATGATTCGTGTATCTACACTAATATTAAAAGACACGAGTGTGAGTTTGTATATACGAGTATGTGTGGGGGTAACCCCCGGGGGGGTAAACCCCGGATTTATTGAAGCGAATATGAAAATACCTTTGTTTGTTACGAGTGCATTTCTCCAGATATATAGGCTATTTTTGAGTCCTAGAATAAAAGACATTGGTAAAAAGTTACGATAGATACGAAGTAGTCGATAATGTCTTACAGGAATATTATTTTAAAACAATGGTTCCATACGATTATATTATAGATCTGCCCCTGCGTGGGCGGCGCGGTTCGATGGTCATGAAGTAACAAAATAAACGTTATGACTCATTCACGTTATTTGTAGGTAGTATTTCAAAGAAATAGGTAATCATCACAATATGATTTTTTAAAACAATTTTTTGCGTTTTATTTGTCATTTTTATCGTCTCACTACCAGCCTCTAAAATAGAATAACAAATAGAAATCTCATTGTAATGGATCTCGCTTTGTGAATATTTAAATAAAATAGATTAATATTATACTGCGTAAGATAAATTCTATGATATTGTAACTATGAATGTTGACTCTTAAATAAAATTCTGTTTTTTACATTTTGCTATTTAATTTTAGGAACCCGAATAGAACCCGGTATTCACGAGTGAATTAAATGGAAATGGAGCTAGAGGTTATCTGGGTTATTTCGACCATAGAGATAAGTTTTTGCAATGTCGCAACAGCCACAAACAAAGCGGCTTTCACTTGTCTTTACCTTTCCGTATCCGATGTCGAGATATGAACGGGGGAAGGTTGAGATGCAGTGACAGATCGAAACCATGTCCTAGAATTCAAAAATAACTGCATATTGAACTTGTGTAAAATATTTTTATGCCATAGCCGACTAGGCCCATGGATAGAAGGATAAGTGATCAAAGTGTCCCTACATTCGTACTAGAGCTTATGTCCTCGCACATATGATGTTGCATATATAGTCTGTGGACTTTGTCCTAAATCGAATGGATTTTCCACAAACGGTCCCTGGAATCTGTTTTCACAAGGCGTAATTAAGTGGGCTGGGCAAAGGTATCTTTAATATCTGAGAGGGTTTTTGGAGCCAGTAAGGGCCCGCCACGCTGCTCCATTGCTGATTTGCAGGCTTCACATATCCTCGAAATAATTTTTTTTTTATTATTTCTCCAATATGCAGGATTCCTCACGATGTTTTCAGAGCACGTGGTTAATGCAGCACTGATAATTGCTATTAACAATTTCAGTGGCACCGGGTATAGAACCTAGGTCGCACGCGCTCTATGAAACTAAAGAGCGCCCTGGTCACTAGGCTACAACGGCTTATTATATTACGTATAAGATATTATCGCTCATACACCTTGATGTTAGGCTACTCTAAAGGTAAAGTACGGTTCATAAGCGTTACATGCAATTTATAACCGTTTTAGCAGGAAGGGGTAAAAAAAATCCCGTATGCTGCGTAACGTGTTTTTTTTTTTAATTAGATTAAAGCTTTTTAGCTAATCCGATTACAGACATTAAGGGGGATCCAATTAGTAAGGATCTTAGCATAAACGCTTCTAAGCTATGGTTATATATTTCTTAAAGATTAAGTTATTGTAACTTTGGAAAGCGATCGCGTAGTGATCAGTTCTGTAGACAAGGAATGTTCTTATGTTATATAGCGCATGGGGCAATTTAGACCTATAGGGCTTGAAAAAAAAAAGGTATATTTTTATATAAATTTACATATAAATTGAAGATTTCACAGGAAAAATAGTGTAAAAAATACTGTAATTAAAGTAAACCCTTACCGTGGTTCGTTAAGCCACTGTAATAAGATAATGCATAGGAACCTTACAAGAAAACGTCAGTAAAATTAATCATAACTTAAGGTTATATAACCTAAAATCGAATGTTAAATAAAATGTCCATAAAATGTTATGCCTTACATGGAAGATTAACTGACAAATGAACATTTTTATTACGCATTCTATGCGTTTTTTTTTTAATAAATATGTTAGAATACAATAACTAACTGTCCAAATTGGCAAGCAAAGTATCAAATATTACATAGATATTAAGCCACCCTTCTTTAAACCATTTTTTACAGCCATTTGTACAGGCTTTGTGAGCTCATAATGTAAAACGGCCTTTAACTTATAATTCCGAATTAAACAAAACTTAATTAGCTCTCGTCCAATATTAACAAAATAATGCGTTGAACAAGAAACGTTAAGGTAACAGCTGGTCGTTACCTTGTCTGTCTAGTCGCCTGGCTTGGTAGCACATCTTCACACTCTTGCCGATTCCGCCGCATTTTTTTGTTATTATTTTTTTATGGGAAAGGCGGCAAACGACCGAGCGGTTAATCTAATGGTAAGAGATTACCGTCGCCCTCGTACACCTGCAACACCATAGTTGCTGCAGGTGCGTAACCGGCCTTTAATGGTATTTGGGAGATGGAAGGACGGACGAGGAGGGGATAGGGAGGGGGAGTGGTCCTCCGGTTACCTCACACTCCGAAAGAAACGCAGAAGCACAAGTTGCCACTACTTCACGCCGGTATTCTGCGAGGCCGTGGTAGCAACCCGGTCGAGCCGGCCGATTCGGGCAGTATCAAAAACTGCCGCGTGGCTCTTCCACGTATAAATACTAAAACATTTTTTTATACTTCTGATCAACTCAGCATTGGTTATACGGTCACCAGACCATATGTTTTATTCTTTATTAGAAATAAAAAAAACTTCGAGTGAGAGTAGATACATTCATACATAAACTATGTTTATGTGTAGATATGTATGCTTATACATTTATATATGTTTTAATTATGTAGTATATTTCTCAATTAGCCTTTACATATTTATATTATTTTAAATTAGATGCACCTATCACCACATTTCTTCACGCCCTGAGTTGACTGTTAGAGAATGCCAAAAGGCATTAAGTCCGCCTCTTGTAATCCTTTTGGTGTAGACAATAAAGTATAAATAAATAAATAAATAAATAAAAATATTCAATCTATAAATTATTAAAATGTGAAACATTTAAAAAATTGGGAGGTTTTCATTTGGACTCGATCGAAACGATTTAAGCCTACCATATTGAAACAACTAGGTATAAAGTCAAATTACGCAAAAACGACAAAGTTGGTAAGAAATCGTAAATCATAACGAGCGATATTACTTTCGGAAATTGAATATCTGCTTGCGCTGTGCTAAAGTGAAATCGAAATTTAGGACTGATTTTTCGTCTTGTATTTCCTTACCGTGTTTTCTGATAATAAAAAAAAAAAAAAAATAAGAAAAACTCTATGTTTCGAGGGTCACTTTGATCGAAAAATATAAATATCAAAATATATACTTACATAGAATATAATATAATAATGGAGCCGCAGACGTCCACACCTGCTGGTGAAAACGCCTTCCGTTCGTTAACGAGTTATGCAGCAGCATGGTTGATTTCTTCAAATCCTGTCTCGGCCAGGGCACACCTTGCAACTCGCGCACTGTGGACGGGCGCGTTGTCTTGTAAAAACGGGACTCATTTCGCGTCGTATAAGTGTCATCGAGGCATTCGATCCATGTAATCTACATACGGTGCAAATATCGTATCGTATCGTAACATGAATAAATCGTATCGTATTTAAGACACTACTACCGTGACTGGTCGTTGCTGTTTGTGTTCAGAGAACTGATTATATTCTCGCTCAGAGTTTAAGTATAATCTCCGATGAAATACATGAAGAAGGCACTGTCGGCTATACGATATATAGTAACTTAATTAATTGTATAGTGGAAGTCGATGGATGCAGGTGGCTCAGGACCAAGCTATGTGGCAATCTTTGGAGGAGGCCTATGTTCAACAGTGGACTTGTTTGATAGGCTGAAATGATGATGATGGTGTATTATACATAAAAATATTCCCTAACAGTAAATACACAAGCACTCGCTCATAGAAAGTAGGCAGAATATTCGGATTTAAAAATCATTTAGGAAAAAAAAAACTAAAAAATAATTCATCGTCCAGAAATTATTTACCATATCGAACGGCGAATATGTAACGCTAAAAAGTCCGAGTTTTTTTTTTTTTTTTTTTATTGAACAAAAGGGCCCTGATTGCGCTAGCAATTAACCTCCATTGCAACATGAATTTGAACACAGAATATGCAGAGAATATGCGATAATAAACGCACGTCAAGCTAAATTGACGTTAATTTAATTTGACACAATCATGTGCAATATATTTTATGCAGAATTTCAAATAAGCGTGTTGTATTGAAATAAATTGCACGTGCTGCTGCAAAAATATTAAAATTATATTTGCTTGGTTGTTTACAATTATTACGCTACGTTAAATCGAATTTTCACTTTATATTTTACATATAACAACAGAGGCCTATCGCATTTGGTATAGGCAAATATTAAGAATTCACTCTTATTACGATTATCGGGATAACTAACGGACAACTACTTTTCGCTTCAAAGGGAGATAGAAAGGACCGGGGGGCGAGTTTCGTCGCGATTCGCTCCCGGAGATTAACATTTAGGATGTTGGAAAAAATGCTTTATACAATTACGCTTTTTCGGAGTACCGCGGTGAACATTTCCTGGCTCCAGTCTCAGAGACCTTTGCCCAGCATTCAGAGGCTGGTTGGTACTTTACTCCACATCACCGAACTCGGGTCTCCGGATTAGGAGACAAATCCCCCCTAATTATTTAGCTACCGTGACCACCACCCAGATATAAGTAACATTATGAATACAGAATCACTAATTGTAGAGTCATGCCAAGCCTTCGAATAAATAATTTTAAATTTATCGTTATCTGTGGTGGCACGTGACACGCGAGTTAAACAGTTATGATGCGGCTTGCCCAAAATTCTGCATCAAATATTTTGTATTGTGTTTTTATGAAATCAAATTCAATTAGCCGTATGAGAGTTTATTTTAAAATATCTTTATTCTTATTTTAAAGGACCTATGTAGGGGTCCTTTACTACATTGGTTACTCCACTCACCAAACGTAACCCACAAGAAGAAATCACTTCTTCGCGCGGGTATTATGAGAGGCCGTGGTACCCCGGTCGAGTCGGCCCTTTCTAGCTTATATTGTTGTAAATGTTTACCCTTGTCATAATCATATTCATTACATATATATGTGTATAAATTATACTCTATATAATAATTATGCTCTATATATATAATTAAAAATGCTCTACCATACGCATTGGCGAAGCGATTCGATGCAAACAATTGCTTATATGGCTCTAAAATATATTTTCCGGATCTGGGTTTTTCTCCTTACAATATCTTGCCGAACCCCAATCCCATGACGGATTGTTTTTTATAATGGTTCTGGTATTTACGCGAACACTACATTTGAAATGAAGCTATTGTTTACCTAGAGGGTCGATTTTTGACATCAGCTATGTGTCAGTTTTGATAACAATTTGCTGAAACTGCATAATTAAAAAAAAATACTAGCATTAATTATTACCATAAGGCATTGTTATTTTGCCATTATTGTTTTGTGTTAAGTTAAATTATGATTTTTCGCTCACTGTAGTGGCACTAAGCTAATATCATTGATACATTTAATTATTTATTCCTTTGTGGGAGTTCTATGTTCAGCAGTGGACTTGCGATAGGCTGAAACGATTATGATGATCATACATTTAATATGTTGTTGTACAATAAACGCCAACATAATGTACACAGTCGTACCCTGAATAAAATAAAATGTAACTTTAATCACTGATGAAAATAGGCAACAGAGTTTCCGCAGGGGTAAATATTATTTATATTTAACTTTTATATTTTTATGAAAAAATTAAACATAGAGAGAATACTGCGGAGATAATATTACTTCTACGATTAGAATCCAATGATCGTACTTAACGTTTTAAATCGGATTATAGCTTGAGAGAAACTAAGGCAAGGAAAATATGTTTTGTAATTTTTGCTGAAGCCAGTTAAATAATTTAAAAATAACACCCAGGTGATGATTTAAATAAAAAAAAAAGTACGAGAATACCTCCCCTTGAAAAAATTTTACAAGGTGGTAGATTGCTTCACTTCCTAAGTAGACGTAGGCGTAAGACATAAAAGTGTGACTATGTGTGGGCGTACACTTACGGTACTATAATATCACCAGCGCAGTAGGCTGTAGGTGGTAGAGTCTTCAAACGTAGTAGAGCAAAGCGGCGGCTTTTGCTGCTGCTCGAATAGGCTGGCTCGACCGGATTGGTACTACGGCCTTGCAGAATACCGGCGTGAAGTAGAGGCATCTTGTGCTTCTGCGTTTCGTTCGGTGAGTGAGGTAACCGGAGGCCCACTTCCCCTCCCCATTCCCCTCCTCGTCCTCCCTCCCATCTCCCAAATACCCTTAAAGGCTAGCAACGCACCTGCAGGCCCTCTGGTGTTGCAGATGAACGTGGGCGACGGTAATCACTTACCACCAGGTGAACCGCTTGCTCGTTTGCCGCCTTTACCATAAAAGAGTCAAGCGTCAGGTTTTGCTGTTGCTCAATTGGGCTGGGCCGGCTTGACCGGATTAGTACCACGGCCTTGCACAATAAACTCCCCATTCACTCTACCCCCCGCCATTTGTCAAATATTCTTAAAGGCCGGCAACGCACCTGCAGCACCTCTGATGTTGCAGATGTACGTGGGCGACGGTAATCACTTACCATCAGGTGATCCCATAAAAGAGTCCTATGTATATGAAGTAAGCAAGTGAGATATTTGGGTTAATAATCTAACAGTGTTAATCGGTCTTAATGCTGATCCCGACATAAACCATAACTGCCTTCAGTGAAAGGTAGATGTTTTCTCCTTTCCCCCACCAGAGATAAAAACTAGCGAATACGGAACCCCTGTTTACTCATTCGCCTAACCACTATAAATATCCTGAGCGAAGGATTCCTCTAATTTTTGAGTAGATACGTTTACATGTCATCAGAACATCGTGTTTCTCAGACATGCAGGTCCTGAATTCGAACCCAGGTCACTTGCGCAATGCAAAGCAAAGTCGAAACGAGTGCCTCGTCCTAAGTAACGATTGCGCCATACTGATAAATAACGGTATACATATTGCATCGTTACTTTATGTATGTTTAACATAAACAACTACAGGGTGTAGTGTGTACGTAAGCGAAGGCCTAGGTATCTCCAGCCTTCATATTGAATTGTATCCCTAAGGGACGACGTATGATTGGAAGCCGACCTGTCGCAACCGAGGCGACACCGATGTCCCTGGGCAAAGCTCACTAAAATATTGCCTTTTCCGTAAAATATTTACGCTCATACGACTGACAGTTATGTTATTCAATATTGTATTTATTTTTTAATGTTTGTTTTTTTTTTTCTTATGGTATATAGGGCAAATGAGTAAGCGGTTCACCTGATGACAAGTGATTACCGTCGCCCGCGTACATCTGCAACACTAGAAGGGGCTGCAGGTGCGTTGCTGGTCTTCAAGGATAGTTGAAAGTTGGGCCCTCCGGTCACCTCGCTCACCGAACGAAACGCTGAGGCGCAAGATGCCTCTACTTCACGTCGGTATTCTGCAAGGGCGTGCTACAGCCTCAGTCGAGCCGGTACATTCGAGCAATGACAAAAGCCGCCGCTTTACTCTACCGCGCATAGTCAACTGCGCAGTATTGTATTCAATATAGTACCGTAAATAGTAGATATTACCTAGCAGCAAAAGCCACCGCTTGGCTCTACCACGTTTTGAATCAATGTCGAACAAACATCGCTGATACAGACACTTGAAAACAAATAAAAGAGACTTCCTACATACTTACCACATTTCAATAAAAGTCCATTGCCAATTAAAAGTTTAGTTTTAGTCTCCCTGGCTCCATGGAAAGTTGAAATCTGCGCGTGATGATATACCTTACTCGTATATCACATATGGCAGCTATTCGAGATGCTAACTTACATTTACCAAAACGTATATTAATACAAAGATTACTTTGCGAAATGAAACTGTCACTTACGGATTTTATCACGTTCCGGGGATGGTTTGCAGCACCCGTGATCACGGGGGGACTGCGGTGTTAGAGGTGCTGAATATCGTAGTTAACTCTGGCTGCCTTCAGCTTTTAATTATCGTGAAGCTCGGAAGCCAAGTGTTTACTGTCACAGATCCATCTTGCTCTGTGAAACAAAGATTATCTCACAGTAGCTAACTTAGATGGATGGTGGGGAGATTTTTTTCTATACACATTGTGGCTTATGGTGTTTTCTTATAACATAATTAAACGTGAAGTGTTCGCGTAAATACAAGAAACCATTATATTTGAGACTTGAACAAAAAATTATTTGTGAATGTGTGTTATAAAGACATATTATTGATTGTCCAAAAACCATTTGTTTGTTTGTTTGTTTCTTGCGCTGTCATAACATATCAAAGTATTTCATCATGGTGAATTCAAAGAACTAGAAATACTTGTTAGATAAATTAAAGACTTTCGAATTAAAATTAAAAACTTATCTTGTTTCCACTAGTAATCTCAGAAATAAAAGCTGAACGACTTCTTTGGTTTAATACTCGTACTTTAATTAAACAAGGTCAGGTAATTTATTCAACAAAAGTTATAGTGTAAAGTGGTCCTTCTTGCAGTTCATGAGAGGGTTTTTGGCATTTTTTGAGGGTTATTGTATTGTAAACGCCGTGGCAGCCAAGTGGTTAGAGCGCTCGCTTTAATTTCATAGTACGCGCGTGACCCGGGTTCGATATATGAACTAAAATTGTTAAAAGCTATTTTAAGTGCTGAATTTGGCACGTGCTCGGCGGTAAAAGAAAACATCTTGAGGAAACATGCATGTCTGAGAAATAATCAAAATGTGAAATACGCCAATCCGCAGTGAAGCAGTGTGGCGAACCCACTCCGGCTCATGCAAAATGCAATGTTGATTCAGCACTTAAAATTGCAATAAAAAAATGTATGGGCTGGAACCAGGAATCGAACCCGGGTCCCAAAGCTACCTTAGATCACATTTTCAAACTTAGTTTTAATAGTACAATTGCACCTACTATAGTGCAGAATATTTGTCGCTGATTTAGTCGCTGCCTCATCTGCACGTTCTCTCTCTCTTTCTCTCTCTCCCTCTTTTGGATAACTTGCTAATAACACAGACCGGCAATGGGGAGCAGCGTCATAACAGCAATATAGCATCCACCGTGAAGACATGCCGGCGTTAGCTGGAACTATGAGAAAGGTAATGTATAAGAGAAGTTCAGAGATTTCCGATACAGATGGATTGATCAAATACTTCACTCTACAAGCCGATCTATTAACATACGAGTATTCCCAGGTACTATATCAATCTGTGATTTTTTTTTTATTATTAAACTTAACGACTTTTTAAACTTTAGTGTTTGCATTTGTACTTTGAATTCAAACTAGTTTTCCATTTCGACTGTAAATATGAAACATTTTTTGCAAGAAATACGTTGCAAAAAAAGATTCAACATAAGCGCGAACATTTTTACAATCTGGCAGCCAAATATCGAAAATCAGTCGGCGAGAACTTTTTCATGTAAATTAAATAGACAAGTTTGGAATTTGAATAAAAAAAAAATTCTCAGCTCGATCTCATATTGCGCTTCAGAATTTCTTATATACAAGAGACTATTTTCGAAATATAAAATTGTAGAAGATTTCTTATAGCCACTGAAAAGTCAGAAGAGATATCTTCAAAAGTCAGTGTATTTTTGAAATGAAACTATTATTTATGGATTAGATCGCGTTCGTAATTTAGATTATTTAAAGCCCGACAACGGGGGCTTTACAACACACACGATGCCGGGCAAACTGAGGTGTTTAACGTCCCCTTGGTCCGATCTACGCAAAATGAGCTTACAGTATCTTGAGGTCGTGCAGTGGCGTGCTTGATCTTGAATTTACTTTTATTGATTACCGGATCCCAGCCTAGTCTAGCCGGAGCCGTGGTAGCCTAGTGGTCAGGACGCTCACTTTAGTTTCACAGAGCGCGAGTGACCTGGGTTCGATGCCCGGTGCCGGCACCACTAAAATTGGTAAATTGGTGGTAAACCACGTGCCCAGCGGTGAAGGGAAACATCGCGAGGAAACCTGCATGTCTGAGAAATAATAAAAATATTATTTCGAGGATATGTGAAGCCCGCCAACCCGCACTGGAGCAGCGTGGTGGGCCCTTCCCGGCTCCTAATCCCTCTCTGGTACCCTTATTTGAGAAGGAGGCCTTTGCCCAGCAGTGGGCATTTATAGGCTGCTACTTTACTTTTTACCGGATCCCAAACAGGTAGCAACATCCAGCCATCTTCTCTACTGTAAGTAGTATGTTTTTTTTTTTTAATTTCAATATTCTCGCAAATCATCCTTGGCAGGGATCGGTGTTCTTTTGCGAGTATTTATGGTTTGTTAAATATATGTAATGGTTCGATCCAGATTATGATCACAGGCTGTGAACATCCCCGAAACATCTGGATTAAAAAAAAACCTAAATTAAACGCTATTGAAATCCGTAAATAATAGTTTCATTTCAAATACAAGAAATCATTACTGAATTACATTTATAAGCAACTTAAAATTGTACTAGCCGAGTGGTTAGGGGATCTGTCTTCGGATCCGGAGAAACGCTTTGGATCCCAGGTGGTATGGATGTGGGGTGGGCTCGAAAGATACCGATGTATCTTTCGGAACTTATGTATGTTACTTATGTTTGTGCTCTCCGTCAAGTCTTTTGCCGCTGCTTGAATGGGCCGGCTCGACCGAGGTAGTACCACGACATCGCAGAACACCAGTGCGAAGTTAACCCATCTTGTGCTTTGGCCCACCACTCGACCTCCCTCATCCCTCTTCTCATCTTCCCGCCCATACCCCAAATAACTTTCAAGGCCGGCAACTCAAGAGCCGCTTGGTAGCTTGCCCACATTCCCCTGAAAAAAATGTATGTAATGGTTCAAAAGTAGGTTGAAACATCAAAGAATAAATAAGTGAGAGCTTATTTATTTAAACTTAACTGTAACAACAACACATCAAATCGATCAGGTTCCTTTTCTCTCGCGCGTAGTAACTTAAAAAAAATACGGGGTCGAATTCTCGTCACTCGCGTGCAATGAATTACATCTAAGTTACTACTCAGAAGTGAAGCTGCTTCTCAAACGAATTAAAAATACAATATTCAACAGGCAGAGAGCAGTTGAACGCCATCAAAAATAAATTCAGGCTATTCCGGTGAGTGGATCGATTCAATTGGCCATTGAGTACAGCCATCGATTTATGACCAAGACAGAATTTCTTGTGATTTATTTCCGTAGGCATACAACAAACCTTAAAAATATTTGTGTTGTGATATAAAAACGACAACAATGAAACACCAATGAACAATACTTTAGGATTATTTCATTTGACATGAAGAGATTTCCGCAGACATAAATTGCCTATAGACAAACACCTAGACTATGCAACGGGCTCAACGGCACCACTCTCTACCTTCCAGAGAGACGTAGATTGGTGACGAGCGTGATTCACGTTCTGTATCGGATGCAAAACCTGCGACCCTCAGTTCCGCAGCCAGCCCAACGGTTAACCTCTGCGCTACCAAGCGTAATTACCTAACACAGTTAAGAAGCCAAAATTTGTGCTGAAACATACAAATGTATGGGTTTTGCATCTGATCCGATCCTACCTCCGATCTTAACGTCTATGCGTTAAATCGGACATGGGAAGGTAAAGTCGAGTGAGTGTCGCGTACATTTACGGCACTATAATATCTCCTGCTCAGTTGACAACTGCCGATAGCGATCGGAAGTTGTCGCCAGGGGCGAAATCGGTCAGGAGTAAATCGTATCTCTCATCAGGAAGACGAAAGGTACGCTGCCTATTGGGTTGCAATGAGTGTCTGCCTACCCCAATACGTGACTAGAGAGAGCTGAGAAATTTCTTTGTTTAGGTTTTTTTGATTCTTAAGAAGTAGGTTTCGTTGGCTTATGACAACGACTTGATGACTAGGAATCGATCGAAAGCTTAAAAATATAATCTCAAATATTTAACAATAATTTCATAACTTAAAATTTTAATATATTTAATTGTAAATAGTTAGATATTTAAGTTTTGAATACTGTTTCATTAAATATGAATTCATGTATAAACTTGTATTCGAAGCATATTCAATATTTTTGAGTGACTTTTATCGAGGGTCAACCGTGTCACCTTGGCCCCGACAGCTCGGCATCCAATCATACAACGCCAACCCCTGGGACTATTCAATATGTATACACGTTACGTAGAGGCAAGATATCAAGAGATTTGCTACCTAACGTACTGGTAATAAGATTACAGAGTTATATTTATTTTATAGTTTGGACCGCCGGGAAGTGGCGGAGGGGGAGGGTCGGGGTGTGGTGTAGTGTAGTTTGGGTAGTGAATGACCCCAAGAGTCGTAGTGAGTACTACTTTATAAGGATGAAGTTTAGAATAATCTTTTCTGTCAGATGCCTACACCTTGTAAAGAATCTACCTGTTAAATTTCCGCTTTGATGGATAAATAGTTCACAAGTATTCCTTGGTGTTTCGCTTTCATATATACGTATACAGGTTTTTGTAAAATCACAAAAGAAATAGAGAGAAGACGGCATAGTGGTATAAAAGTGGTTGTGTGAGAGTACGAGTCATACTAAGGAGTTCAAAATCTCATAGCATAATCAAAAATTGTTTGCAATAGTGCACGCCTCAAACATTAAACCAAACCTTATAAATCTAAATTACTTAAAACAAACTAGAATGATTAGAATAGTAATATAAAAGACTTCTATTCAACATGAATCTGAAGCTAATGGAATTAAAATGGGGTCGACGGTGGGATTACGCATCTATCACCACAGACAGATCAATTGACAATGAACGCATTTTTTTTCCCATTATAATTTTTTATGTTACCTTACTTTAACAGTCTGTAAACAGTTCACTGCAGGACTTAGGCTTCTGGATTTCACCGATATCGCCAAGCACGGCAAGCGGATTCGTACATCTGACTCCGTACGCTGCAACGTCATCTGAAGGCTTTTTCTTTAGTCGCCACTTACGTCACTCACGGGAAGAAAGGGATGGCAGATTCCACAATGCACAAATGCAGTTTTGAATTCGTTAAAGCGATTGAAATTAACGTGACCTTTTTTTTTTATGAGAAAGGCGGCAAACGAGCAAGCGGTTCACCTGATGGTAAGTGATTACCGTCGCCCACGTGCATCTGCAACACCAGAGGTACTGCAGATGCGTTGCTGGCCTCTAAGGGTATTTGGGAGACGGAAGGGAGAATGAGGAGGGGGGCGGGGAGGGGGAGTGGGCCTCCGGATACCTCACTCACCGAACGAAACGCAAGAAGCATAGGATGCCTCTACTTCACGCCGGTTGCGAGCTAGTGGTACCAATCCGGTCGAGCCGGCCCATTCGAGCAACAGCAAAAGCCGCCGCTGGGCTCTGCCTCGTAAAATGTACCGTAAAAGAATATAGAAGTCTACTTATCGGGACGGATTTATCGTCTTAAATATCTATATTTATCGTCTTAGATATCTATAAGACGATAAATCCGGCGGAAGCCACCGGTGTTTACTACACCGACATTGGTACACTCTCATATACCTCACGAATCATAGACCCCGGAGTTATTAAAGATACTGTACCAGTTAGTTATTTTTAAAATAAAAATAAAAAGTATTCCAGTATCAAGATACTGGAATGCTGCAATACTGCATCAAGATGCATAACATAACAATATTGCATTTTAGCTTTAAGCTAGCAGTCATAATATAATTTTCTAAATCGATTGGAAATTCCATTCGAAATTCGAAACGCGTTGGTTGCCATTTTAAAAACCCTGCCCGGTGACATGCGCTAAAAAATAAAAGTAATAAAACGCGACTGACAAATTCCGCGTGCGACGTAGAGCAGGAATTTTAAAACTGAATTCCTCACTGAAAATAGATAAAGGAACGAATTAATTTTTTTAACTTTTGCTAACACTCTGGAGCCATGGTAACCTAGTCCTGACACCACACACTAGGCTACCATGCCCTTATTTTGGTTTGAGAGCGCGAGTGACTTGGTGTTAATACCCGGTGCCGGAACCACGAAATTATTATGAGAAATTTTAAGTGCTGTAACATCTCGAGGAAGCCCGGCAACGGTCACTGGACCCGCGGGCCCTTACCGTCTCCAAAACACTCACAGATATTTGAGAAGGAGGCCTTTGCCCAGCTGCGGGCACTTACAGGCTTCTACTTTACTAACACTGTTTTCCCCATATTCAGACTGGAATACCACCATGAAAAAAGACACGTTAGTCGCCGTCAGCGCTAACGACACGGATCACGGGATTCGTGTTCGAGACGCAACCGGTGCTATACTTGGCCTTAATAACACCTTACAATGACTAGTGTGGTTCTAATGGAATTACTCGAGACCACTACGAACCGTCTTCGAGATTCAAACAGTTTTTCTGGGCCTTCGACAGGACTTTTAGAGATCCCACTGTTGGTCAAGAGCGTCAATGTTTGAGAGGGTTACTGTGATAACTCACATTATTATTATCATTATCAAATATGATTGCAGAGGTGAAACACTACACTTCCGTGTGACTGAATATTAAAAATCAGTTAGAGATTATTTTTTAAATTTAAATGGTAGATAATTTCGAAAATTCTTCTATTTACAAGTGAGGAATTATTTAGTTATTTTTGTGTATCTTGTTTATATTTATTTATCTATATCTATATTATTATTAAAGTGGTTTTCAAATTTATTTTTATTAGTTATTTAATTTATTTAGTCAATTTAATACTCCTGCTACGGCTATCTCACCAGCCCATGGGTTGACTGGCAGAGAATGCCAACAGGCATTAAGTCCGCCCTTTATCATCTCATACTGTACGGTATAAACAAGAAAACCTTTGAAATAAAAAAAAAATTTAATTAATTTATTAATTATATTCTTTTATTTATGCACAAAATCAGTTTAAAAATTGAGGATACCTACAGAATTTCTAGAGTGGATTTTTTCTCCGTCAGAAGAAACCCATTACGATACGGTGGTAATTTAAAAAAAAATACTACCGACAAACGAAATCTTTATATCTTTATATAAACGAAATATATTGACATACAAAATAAATATTATTCATTTCCATTCCATTTAACACCTACAACTAAGTTATACAATTGGCGGACCTTGCTTTTTGACATTCGCTGCCAGTCAACCCTGGGTGAGAAAGAAATACACGTTAGCAAGTGCAAAAGCTGAAATAAATAAGAAATGTAAAATAAAATTTGGTACCAAATATGCTAATATTATATTTACATAATATACTTACAATATACTAACATACATATTACATACACACTGTACAGGCACATATAATACATACATAAATAAAAATATAAAGGCATTTAACAAATAGTTACGTCGAAGCAAAGGTTTTATTTGTTGCTTTCCTGATATCATCGGGGAGAGCGTTCCAGAGAATTGTCGCTTGAACGGTAAAAGAAGAAGTAAAGAAACCAGTACTGTATTGTGCAACACTAACCTTTAGAGTATCTGAAGTACGAGGCACTCGGTCTTGAAGATAAGAAGGAGCGTTAGGATCGTTTAAAACAGAATAAAGTACGGTATCTCTAATAATATCTCCAGTGAAATATAATAATAACCCACTACGATAACAGAGAAAATAAACAGAACACTCACGTTTACAGGCCGCGTAGTGGTTAGTATAAGAAGTCCACAGCTGAACATTGGCCTCCCCCAAAGATTACCACAAAGCTCGGTCCTGAGCCACCTGCATCCATTCTTCCCCCAACACTGCGCAGGTCGTCATTCCATCTTCCCTGTACGTGGCTGCCACTCGAGAACCTTTTTTTCCCAACGGTTGGCAGCTCTGCGAGCTATGTGGCCGGTCCATTCCCAGAATTGAATGCCAGTCATAACTATGCGAAAACAAAATTAGTCAGTTTTTGAGTCAGATCAAGTTGTGTTGCGTTCCGTGCCTCTGCATCTATCCCTTCCTTCGATCTTATCGCATAAACGTTACTTCTGTGCGAATGCACAGAGGCACCCTTTGAGTGCGCTTGCGCATACAGACAATTATACTAAGATTTACCTGTTTTAGTAACGTGTGGTTATATATAAACCGTGTTTACCATTATATACGAATGCAGGGTGGCTCGACTCGGCCAGTAGAGCCTCGTTCGTTCGCTAGCAGGATGTAATGCGTGCAGATGAGGTTGACATTTGGAGAAAAGTATCACATTATATGCCGTGTGGTATCGACGTAAGAACCCGCCATCTCCTATCTTATCTGCCACCCGGGTTCTTCCCGTGGGTGTCGTAAGAGGCGATTAAAAATAGCAATGGCTACCTATAGGCGGGACCTATGGCGGGATAACCATCTAGAAAAATACCTGGCCAAAATTAATCGGTTCGATGACAAGCATGGCCATAACCGCCAATCTGCTTGCCAAGCTTGGCGATTAGGGCAAATCCTTATCCGAGTGGCCAATGTCATGCAGTGAACTGTTTACAGGCTGTTGAGTTCGTTAATAAAATTTCGAAACAAATTGTGACACTGGGTGGCGCCCGGCTGAAATCCTAGTACATTTAAACATTCATGACTCGGGTACAAGCAGAATTCGGGATTCGTATTCGTAATTCTCAGCTTCACAAGCGGGGTATCAAACTAAGCTATCGGGCTCTTATTATATGTATCATACATATTAACAGTTGTGAACAAAACATTCATTATACTAGAGAGAGGCCTAGATGGATTTTAGTAAAATAATAAAACAACATCGTATGTTTCGTAACCCAAGATCAACACAGAACAAAGAAACGCTCTTCCATCACGTCGCCTTAACAGGAATTCTCGCTTAAGTTCCCTTTCTTAGCATCGGATCCCCTACCGCGATACCACAGTACTAAACATTTCTAGTATGAGAAAGTAAACGATACGATACGATAGTATTCACGATATTTTCAATGATTAAGTAAATTTATTTACTAAAATATATTTAATAAATTTTACTAAATATTTTTCTGTAAAATATAACTTGTAGGTATGTTTTTTTTTACGTGAAAAGGGTTAAACGAGTAACACCGAATGGTAAATGGTTATCGTAGTCCACGTGCAGAAGAGCTTTAGGTATGTTACCGGCCTTTGAGGATATTTAGAGAATACGAGGAAGGATCGGGAAGCGGAATAGGTGAAGGGAGAAAGGACCTCTGGTTACCTTACTCACAGAACGAAACGAAAAGCGCAAGGTGTCTCTTCTTCACGCCGGTGTTCTGCGAGTCCGGTTGAGACGGCTCATTCGAGCAGCAGCAACATTCGCCGCTTATTTGTCATTGTTTTTTATATCCAAATAATTTTCAACTTACTGTAGCATATGTCTTTCCTACTATTACCGGCGCACCCGGACTGATTTTACAGTTAATATTGTATACATGAATCATATCAGATTACCTGTAGAACTATGGTGCCCTGGTGAGCACAACACTCACTTTAATCTCATTGTAAAATCCTCCACTAAAATCGTTAATATAAATTTTACGTCCTGTTTTTCCACGTGCTCCATGGTAAAGGAAAACACAACATCCGCCTTGGAGCAGTATTTCAGACGTCAGATCATTTATAGGCTGCTAGTGTGTTTCCTACCTCAACGTGCATGTTCGAACATAGTCGCATATGAAACACGAATCGAGTATACAACGAGTGACTGTAGTACGACCTAACATTCTGTTTATTACTCCGCCATTGATTCTCGCACGGAGACTGTTAATTTGATCTTGACTTCGAATTCCGTCCCGCTGAAGACGTAATCTTAGAAAACAATTTGACTTTATTTAAAAAACATTTCACGTTAGTTAATACTGACAGTTCTACGCTTTGTGTAGTCTATGTTACAGTTCTGTTATTTATAGCTGACTATATATGAAAAATAAATCGTATTATTACTACTATATTAGTCTATTTTGGTACACTATTGAACTAAAGTCACTCCAAGAAATTGCCTGCAAAAGATGCCATATTTTGCATGGAAGGTTGGCAGTACCAAACACTCGCTGCTAACCATCACGGGATTTGGGTTCTGATAATTCAGATATTCCACCATCATGCGACCGCCAGAGCATCGTTTGTTGGCAAGCAGTGTACAAGTTAGTTGCCAATTGGAGAGAGAGAGACTGAGAGACGGTATATTACCCCCTTAAATTTTAAACACAATCATATTTATGTTTTTATTATTCAAACAACGTTGCTCACTGTAGGATTTCTACTTTGTATGTGTTTGTGGATACATTACTTAAAGCGTTTGATCTTCATCTCTCTGTTCTCATCGTTCTGAACAAGCGGGTTGGTGAGATCAGTGTGACACTGCTCCCCATCACCAGTCTGTGGGATTTGGTTTCGGCACATTCGGATAGATATTCCACGACCATTTGGGCATCATAAACTCGTTGATTTCCTAGCAGGCTGCAACATATGCTGATGAGGTTGGCATTCGGCGAGAAAGGTTATATATCTCTTATTAATAATACAATAAAATTAACAGACCACTATTGCCTCGCTAAAAATAACTACATAACTATATCTTGAGCCTCGCGGGGTTCCGTGCCGGACCATTAAATCTTTACTCCTTAAAACACCTTCTCATTCTTCTAGGCGATAAGGTGAATCCTTCACTGTAAAGGCGGCCAAGTTATGGAACTCACTACCACACTACACATACGTGCTAGTTCTTCTCGTGAAATATTCCGGAAAAGAGTAACGGAGCACTATCTTTCTAATTAAAATTGTAAATAATATTTTTCTGGATTTATGTATTATTATTGTATTGATGATTATTATTAAATATTTAATGCAATATTGCTAAGTATATATGTTTATATGTTTGTATGTGCGTATATTTATATATATTTAGACATTGTATTTAAACATTTTGTAATATTGTATAATATGTGTAGGTCATTGCCTCGCTGATATCCGCAGAAGAACTAAGGTAACCGACATAGCCGTAAAGATCGGCAAGCTGAAGTGGCAATGGGCCGGCCATATAGCTCGCAGAACTGATAACCATTGGGGAGGAAAGGTTCTCGAGTGGCAGCCTCGTACAGGCAAACGCAGTGTATGACGACCCCCCACAAGATGGAGTGACGACCTGCGCAGTGTTGCGGGAAGTCGATGGATGCAGGTGGCTCAGGACCGAGCTTCATGGCAATCTTTGGGGGAGGCCTATGTTCAGCAGTGGACTTGTAATAGGCTGAAATGATGATGATGATGATGATGATGATTGCCCCGCTGTGGGCACTTACTACGTACTTACGTAGGTAGCTACTTTGCTTTACTTGTATTTCATTGCCAATTATATTAGTTAAGATAGTATGTATTAAGTACACAACTACCGACTTGTATAATAATAATAGTTTTCTCTTTTCTCAAGGGTTTGCTGGAAGAGAACTCTGCTAAGGGTTAAGCTCCCCTTTGTACATTTATCTTGTATATCATTATAATTGTAAATTTATCATAATGTGTACAATAAAGATAACAAATGTACTAATAATAAAAAATATTTTCTGGTTATATCTGTTGATACTATGGTATAGTGATAGGATTGTGGAGTAAGTATCGTATAGTATATAGAGGATGATGAATGGTAAAATTCTAGACCAAAGTCTGAACTTTAAAGCTCCGCTCCACACTGTAAGGGTCTGATAATCAATATTTTCGAACCACTTCGCCACGTCACGCTTATTTGGTACATCTTTATAGGTTCACACAACCCCTGTCGTACTTAATGCCCCAGGTAACGATAAAAATCGTACATAAATAAACACTCATTGGTAAGAGCCATCCACGCAGAGGTACGAACTCGAGTCTGTCCCGATTCGATGTGAAATCACCTAACCGTTCGTGTCCATAACAACAATATACATATGTAGCAGAGTTATGTGAAAACATACATTAGAATATGTTTCTACGAACCAAGACAAGTCACGTCTGACGCTGGAATCCAATAAACAGACCCGTAACTCACAGCTAACGGCGCCCTCAAGACCACTCAGCGTGGTTTTCCGAGACTTAAGAAACACCCAAGGCGGCGAGCTATATGAGTTAAGAGTTTCCAAAGTTAGCTGCATTACCGCCTCTGCATATGTCTTTAATATTTTCCATTTGTAAGTTTAGTGCTTTGAGACGTGTCTAAAATCAAGTACGCCGCTTGCAAAAAGTCAAAATAATTGGAATACTAAATATCTTATATTAAAACGTTTCAGTTCGCTTGGAAGAGAAGTAAACCGAAGGGTACTAATTTGAACACTAGATGGAGACACCGTGCTCTATTTGTTATTTGCTCAATTAAATATTCTCAACAAACAATACGTTAATTTCATTTTGGTTTTGCCGCAACAGGTCGTCTAATTTTTTTAGTATTTAAATAGGATTTTTTTTTATAGGAAAGGCAGCAAACGAGCAAGCGGTTCACCTGATGGTAAGTGATTACTACGGCCCACGTACATCTGCAACGCCAGAGGAGCTTCAGTCATATCAATTCAATTATAATTTTCGATTCTGTTGAATTACTCAAAATGAACGGAAATGTTTGATTTGTCCTATTTTTTAGTACGTTTGTATGTCTATCGTTTGTATGTCTGGTCTTTTACGAGTTTATATCGCACTTGAGCTTTTAATATTGTCGATCACTATTAATAATATTTTTAACGTGGTAGAGCCAAGCGGCGGCTTTAGCTGCTTCTCGAATGGGCAGGCTCGACCGGATTAATACCACGACCTCGCAGAATACCGGCGTGAAGCGGGGGCACCTTATGCTTCTGCGTTTGGTTCGGTGAGTGTGGTAACCGGAGGCCCACTCCCCCTCCCCATTCCACTCCTTATATTCCCTCCCATCTCCCAAATACTCTTTAAGGCCGGCAACGCACCTGCAGCACCTCTGGTGTTGCAGATGTACGTGGGCGACGGTAATCACTTACCATCACGTGAACCGCTTGCTCGTTTGCCGCCTTTTCCATTAAAAAAAAAAGACTGTAAAGGAATAGAGATTTTATATTTCATTTTCGTATATAAAAAAATTATTAATCTCATGTTTAGTGTGGAAATTCTAAAATACATTTATTATAGATAATTTACTTACGCGGCGTAGTTGTTAGCAAGAGCGCAGTTATGCACATCAATCTTCATTTTCCTATAATTTATCGGTTTTCCTTCCTAATACGTGCATGACGTTGCGTGTTCGAAGAAACGGCAACGGTTAAATATTCGGTTAATAAATACTATTACGGCAATATATCTCTTAGCTGAGAAATTACTTGCGTCATGTGACGTATGTCTGTCTGTGTGTGTGTGTATTTTTTTTTCTTTATAGGCAATGGACAAACGAACGACTAACATGCGGCTCACCTGATGGCATGTAGCATACGCCCAGTGCAACGCCAAAGCAGCGACAGGCCGTTACGAATATTTGCGGTTGGGACAGGAGAAAGGAGCGGGGTAGAAGGCGTCCGGTTACCTAACTCACCAAACGAAACGCAGAAGCACAATATGCCTCTCTACTTCACGCCGGTATTCTGCGAGGCCGTGGTACCACAAGCAACAGCTAAAGCTGCCGCTTTGGTCTACCGCGTTCAAAACAAATACCTACCACTTGTAATTCTGATGTTTTATTCGGATTTAAGAGAAGAACGTGCCATCACTTACCAATGGGCGGACACCGGCATTGGTATCGCCACGGTTATTGAACATGTACTTATTAAACGTAATTTTTTTTTTTTAAAAAGTTAATATACTTCCGTATGTCTATGTGTACTAGGAATGTCCATGTTGCGGACAAATGAGAGCGGAGTATAAACTTTATTATATACTTCCTAAACAACTTTGCATGTATATGAAAATCTCGGTTGTCTTTGCTAGTGTTCGTCAAAATCGAGTGATTGATTACAGAGAAGGTAGTAATGAAAAATTGCTTCTGAGTTGGAGATAAAAGGGCTAAGGAAATGGTAATATAATCCTCTTTATACTATAATAAAATAATTAAAAAAATCTCTCATTTGTTATCAAATAGCTTATTGGGTCGAAATAAACCGTAGTAAAACAATTATGAGTCAGCGCAAGCGCCTACGTATTATATTATAGCAAGGTTACTTTGTCACGTAAGTGCTATTGTAATTCACAAGTTTTATTATTATAATGTAATGAAATTATTATTTACGGATTTTGTCCTGTTTAATTAGGTTTTTTAAATCCTGAAGTTTCTGATACTTTAAAGCAGCCATGGTCACGGGGAAACTGAGGTCATTAACGTCCTGAACCCGTCAGCTTTACAATTTTACATTTTTAGTCCGAATGATGAACGGTCGCGTAGGCACAACGAGCTCGGAGTATCTTAAAGTCGTAGAGTGGTATGCTTGGTCATGGATTTCATTTTATCAATTACCGGATACCTAGCCGGTGGTAGCATCCGGTCATCTTCTGTATTGAAATTAGGATTTTTTTTTAATTATGCTATTGTAATAGGTTTTCTATGACTACGAGTGGTCAAACCCCGTAACCACGTGACGATGCTGAATGACACCGGAAATGAGATTCAAAAAGATATATAAACACAGTAAAATCCGTAAATAATAGTTTCATTTCTAATGTTTAGTATTCGCGTATATGTGTGTGTTGTAATTACGAAAAATCATTATATTATAATGTGTTTAAGATAGAAAAATAAATATTTAACGCCAGCATCTGCGTGCAACATAATTGCATTAAATTGATATAATATCTAAATTCCTTGAGTTTTATTGAAAAGAACCCCTGTTTCTTGCCTAAAGAATTACAAACTTTTTTTTTTCCTGTGCTTTAATACACATTACGTATTCCTTGCTATATATATCGTGTTAAAGTACAAATACAAAAATAATTCCCACACACTTCATACATATTAAGTGGAGCCCAAGTGAAACGTAAACATGTTTACGAATGTTAAAAGTTCGCTCGTAAATCGTATCGTATAATGGTAAAAGTTCCAAATTCAAAATAAACCCCTACTCTGTTACCTATAAAGTTCAAAAACATATTTATATTCTTAAAGTTCTGCGTGCAAGCTTGAGGAGAGTAATGGTATATGGTAATAAATTTAGCTTTAATTCTATATCGATGTACCTAATTCTGTATTGTAATAGTAGTTAAATCAATCAATATCACCTTCACGTGATGCACCCTGCTAGCTAATAGATGTGGCTCTAGAGACCAAACGATGGTGAAAATTCCATTCGAAATTTCCCAAAATCAAATCCCTCAGACTATAGTCACGCAGAGCAGGCACTTCGCTTGCCCTTGGTATAAGTTGCGGGTAAGATCAGTAAACGTTTTAAACCGTTGTATCGAAAATCATCAATCATCAATCAAATATAGAAGGTATAAAACGAATAATCGATTAAAATAACACAAATAAATTTCTCATAAAATTAAACAATTTTAGTGATTCCGGCACCTGGTTTCTTTCTCGCGAACTATGGAATGAAATCGAGCGACGACGCAACTCGTGTGGTCAGAGGTCCTGGACGTTTTTAGACCTTTCATTTTTAACCTAATCTATTGAAATAAAAAACAAATATTTTGGTGATGCTCTGGATCCAGTAATTAATATAACTAAATCCAAGTAATAACTAATAAAATAAAAACCAAGTATACCACTGCACAACTTGAGGAATCTCTGAGCTCGTTGTGCGTAGATGGAACCAAAAGTGAATAATTAGAAAGCTGACGTTAGCCTGAATAACTATATCATCAGAACGTCAAATACCTCTATATCTCCATGATCACGGATGCTGCAAAGCACTCTAAACGTCTGGATTAAAAAGGTTTGATTGAACGTGTATAAAAGTTTCATTTCAAATATGCAATATTAATTTTTCGCATCTTTATATACGACTAAAACAAAAATTTCCATCATAGTTTTAATTACACATCTCGTTATACATCTGTATACATATAGGATATAGGTTGCAAAAATTACTTACCAGAAGGTGGAAAACAAGCTCGTGTCACTTTAAAAAAAAAACAAAGATCATCATCATCTCAAGACTGTTGTCTGTTTCACGTTTCAGTTCGGTTCTTTGTCACTGTTTTCACGTCAACGTGAAACCGTTAAAATTTTGTTGTTATGACACGTTAAGGGTTACACTCAGATGTCAGTGACACGCAGTGGTAGACTACGGATTTTCTTTGGGCATGACATGACACGATCAGCAAGCTGAAGTGGCAATGAGCCGGCCACATAGCTCGCAGAACTGACAACCGTTGGGGAAAAAGATTCTCGAGTGGCAGCCACGTACAGGCGAACGCAGTGTGGGACGACGCAGTGTTGCGAGAAGTCGATAGATGCAGGTGGCTCAGGATCGAGCTTCGTGGCAATCTTTGGGGGAGGCCTATGTTCAGCAGTGGACTTGTGATAGGCTGAAATGATGATGATGATGATGATGACACAGCGAAACGAACTTTCGTAACGCATTTTGCATATCCGCGAGATTCAGACGGCGAGCCGCGTCTTCAGATTAGCTCCTGGAGATCGACATGAGATTTTATTAGCTTTCCCTTTAGTCGGCTCTTACGAAACCCACGAGAACAATAGGCCGGTAGATTCTTGTTCGTAATATGTGTATCTTGTACCAAATTAATTAAATGGTGTTATTATAATCCTAACGCTATCCTATGACGCTGTCGAATAATATCTGTATGTAATATTACAAACATGATACGCTTTCAAAGGGTTATGAATCGTGCCCGTTGGGTCAGAAAGCGTTGAAGGTACGCGATGTTTGTAAATATTATTTATCACAAGAGACTAGTATCAAAATATGGTACTATGGAACCTAGTATATGTTTTTACTACTACTTACTAACTACACTACAATATTTTGTAACCGAAGGCCCAGTCCCCTCTTCCCCTCCCTCCCCCCTCTCCTTTTCGCCCATCCCCCAAAAATCCTTAAAGACCTTTTCTTTTTTCATGGGCAGGTGGTAAGTGATTACCGACGCTAACGCAACACCACAGGAGCTGGCAGCAAGTGGTGAATTGATCACGGTGAAGCGGTGAAGGAAACCTGCATGTCATATTTATGTGTATGTTTATCCATATTTCAGAATGTATAGCAGCGTGGCGAATCTTTCCCGATTTTAAAATCCCCACAAGTACTGGGATATTCACTAGCCGCTAATTTACTCTATAATATACTCTAAAATTTATTTTATTACAAAACATTTACTTGAACACTAAAGTTGTTTAACAAAACATCCCTAATACACATCAATCTTCATTGTGGGTATAATTTATCGTGTAAATTTCTCTAACACGAACATGACGTTGCCAATTCAAAATCGCGGAGACTGCAGAATTAAAAAAAAATATATTGTAAATTGACTGTACGCAGCACGAGTATGTTTATTATGGTGTAGGGGATAAACGAGCAAGCGGCCCATCTGAAGGTAAGTTCCTCCACAATAGAGAGACTAATTTTAGAGCAGTGGACTGATTATAGAATGTTTGTTAAGAGAAAGAATTCTCACTTGCTAGGGCTGTAGATATTTTTAAAATACATTTTAAAACTCGTAAATAACTTTTACGTGGTTGCTTATTTTAATGCCAGGTGTGTCTAGATTTTTTTTTATGGGAAAGGCGGTAAACGAGTAAGCGGTGCACTTGATGGTAAGTGATTACTGTCGCCCACGTGCATCTAAAACACCAGCGGAGCTGCAGATGCGTTGCCGGCCTTTAAGGAGATTTGGGGGATGGGGAATTGGGGGAGGGGGAAGACGCCTCACTCACCGAACGAAACTCAGAAGGACATGGTGCCTCTACTTCACGCCGATATTCTGCGAGGCCGTGGTGCTACTACCTCGATCGAGCCGGCCCATTCGAGCAACAACAAAAGCCGCCGCTTGGCTCTACCACGAATAATAAAAATAATAGTTATTGATTTAGTAGATTTTAACAAACTAGTCATATCTTTTTACGGGCGGTAGATTCTATCTCTGCCTAGAAGTCGTCTGGGCTGGCAAGCATCCTCACCATCGAACAGCAGTGCCACCACTGCTGTATTCTGGTTTGAAAGGTACCGAGAGCCAGTATAATCACCTGGTACCTGCATCTTCAGGTCAGCCTCGCTTGTTTACTTAACCCAAGCTTACAGGGCTTTGCCCCTTTATTTGGGGAGTAGACAACTTACAAGAGTTTGTGAGAACCGTATATTAAGTAACCTTGTACTGACATTTTTACAGAAATAAAATAAATATTTTTTTGCTAGCTAGGGTTGAATCAATAGAAATTCTATTAATATGACGTGATGGTTTGTGGATTGAAAGGTCTTTTTAATTATTCGTGTACTAGCTTAGCTTAGCTTCCGCCCGCGATCATTGCCCCAATTTCATAAAATTACGACGATTTTGCCGTGATCGTATCAGACAGACAGACAGATTTATCTTTGCATGTATAAGTTACTACAGATATTGTAGTAGGAGATAGTAGAAACAGTTATTTTCTCTATTCCACTTTGTTTGAACTATTCCACTCAAAAAATTATAAAATGTACGAGTATTATATATTACTTACATCGAAGGGAAGAAGAGCACCACTCTCCCTCCCATAAATACGTGCTTCTTCCACACCGTGCACGCAACAAATCAAACACCAAATCATAATTTATTATTTTGCAAATTTCCGCAAGTTAACGCTTGATTCTATTAACAACTAACAAAATAATAACCTTCAGATCATTGGATACAAGCAAAAAGCACAAGCATAGTTAGAACAGTACTCACGGACCGTCCGACTATTTTTTTTTTACTCATTCTATAAATTCCTTGTGATACGTAGCTTTCATGCAATAAACGGAGGTCTCTGTTCACGTTTAAACAGGATTTTAGTGCCCGTGCTATCGTGTTTTAAGCTAAATTTCAACCCAAAGCTTGTTACGGGCGGTACCCAGGAGGGAGCAGATCGCAGGCTGCATTAAATTCTAGTAATACTGTTCTGGTCATTCTTTCACTCATCCATATAACACGTACGTACTACACGTACTTGCAATGTTTTAATAATGTTGTAACTGTGCACATGAAATAACAATAAACAAATATAAATGTTTTTAAACTTTTTATCCTATATTGTTTTGAAGTTAGAAGTATAACTCTTGTGCTTCAGTGCTATGGGAACATTTCTTTCTAGTATTTCTGTTACTTACAAAGTAATACAATTATTAAAATAATGTTCTATAGAGTTTCTTTCGCCTGTTTCTTTTCTGTCACAGGAACTTCATTACTAAACAGAGGAACAATGAAAAAAAGGTAACTTCCAAGAAATATGCCGGCTTTCTTGGAGAGGCCTATGTTTAGCAGGGGATTAAACTAGGCTAGAATAGTATAGGGCTATGATATCTCACTGAACAATAAATATAAGACAAGTTTTATAATTTTTCGGCAGATATCCTTGATATCCTTCATTTATTTAGTCCAGTATTTTTATTATTGCCACAATGTACTACAAAAGATAGATGCTCGTACACGATCCATCCCGAATGGGTCCCTAAGCCCTCCCGAAACGACAAGGCGTGTTCGTTGTCGTGGCGGGAGGGCTTAGTAACCGTGGCTTGGCTCCCACGGTAAATCAAGAGGAACCTTCATGGCCAGTCTGTCTTTGCAGGGATAGCCGGTCTGAGGTGGCCACTCCGAGTGGGTTTAGTGAGGCCACTTATGATGCGTGTTAGTGGACTGTGGGGGGAGTGTTAGCTAAGCACCCTCCATAGCCGAGGTGGAGTAGCGGGGTAAGAAGAGTTTTGGTATTACGTTTCGCCATTCTCCCTATCCTTAGTAACTCTGGAGAGAGAGAACAATTACGTTGAGCCGATCTCCCTGCCCTCCGCGGCCAAAACGTGGTCGGCGCGGAGCCATAGACCTGATCCGCCGGGGGTGCCGGGAAGAAGGGTGGCACTCTTAAGCACCAGCTTTCCTGATCCCCATGGCCTCCGGGTGGCGGACTCAGGGGAGTCCGTTGCCCTCGTGGATTAGGAAGCCGAGTAGGTAGACATACCTGCTTTCCGGCGCGTCTAGCCGAGAAGGGGCTGCCTAGACCGGTCGGTGCTGTTGAGGTAACTTCTGTAGCGGGTACTTCATGCCTGAACATCGTGATCTCTTTCGGATGCAGCAGTGAAATACAAACGAAGAACTTGCCTCGAGTGGTACCGGCTGGAGGCCATCTTTACCACGTCACAGAATTTGGTTTGCTTTCAGCGGAATCTTTCGATCGAGATATCTATGTACCCCTTACGCTGACAGGCGTTGGTGAATCGAATATACGTTTTTTCCACGTGATAACAACTATAGTATTAATGCGTATAGCCAAGCTCTAAAATAAATCTCTGGAAGCATGGTATCTAGGTAAATCGAGCTATGCTCCGAAGTTGCTTTGCAAAGCACAGTTTGCCATATCAATCTTTATTGCGGAAGACTTTATCGGGAAAATTTCCGAACATAAACATCAGCACGACCTCGCGCTTTTGGATACGCTGCAACTATAAACGAATGCGCTGCAATTTACGAAAGTAATTTATTAAAATTAAAATTTTCTAGACTTCATAAATAAGATGCAGGGCTTTAAGAAGAAGGAAAACTGTAAGGGAACATTTTGATTCGTCTTAATTTTAAGGTAAATAAGGTAAATTAAAAATACAATTAAAACCTGCATAAGAGGACCTTACATAGACCAGCGATAACCTTAACGCTTTATGGGGACTAAAACTTTTGATTAGATAATAGATCGGTCTCTTTATTACATCAGATTTTATAGATCTGCAATTTTCGCGAAAAAACACAGGTTCCCGCCGAGAAAGATTCGCGAAAGTAAAAATATTTATAAAAAATCCTTAATTCTTGCTGTAAAACACCCACGGACCGTTCTGTTCTAAACGAACAACGAAAAAATATATATTCAAATTAATGTAGACAAGTCTCTACAACGCGCTTTGTCCAACTGTGTTATCTGGAAAACGTCAAAATTTAACCGTACACGATCACAATCACCGCCAGTGTCACGCCAAAGGGGGTGTGGATTGCGAAACATGACGTCACAGTTTCGAGTCCGCCATTCGACTGTTACCGTGAACCACTCGAACCATAACCTCTCTTGGTTGGAGTGGTTAACAGGAATGTTAGTATTGTTAATGGCTTTGTTAGTATTCTTAAAAAGTTACAGTTCGTCGCTGTGCCAATTGGTTAAGGAGTCTTGCAACACGGCGTCAGTGTTACGAGCTCTTTCTCCGAGGCTATGACTGCACCATTTATGTTTCCTACGTGTACTAGACTTGAAAGTAAATAAAATGACACTTTGTACGTGAAAGCCAAGTCCAATTCTTGACTATTGTTAATATTTAATATGATATTTTAACATTGAAATAATGTTCGGAAGGAGAAGGCATCAGTTATTGTAACAATTATAAAAGCCTAAGTGCATAAAAAAATTTTATATACCCTCTCTTTTTGATTCGCAGACGTCATATTTAAATATTACACCCCCTGTCACACCCACAATGGAGACGCATCCAACGACATGACAACATTGATATCCATCAAGCCGTTTATTAACAATATTGTAACAATGTAAAAAAAAAATATATCTTGCACTCCCTTGTCTATTGATATATATTTATTATTATATTTTAATATCAAATGCATGATGTGCTTTCAAAGGGTTATGAAACGTGCTCGACGAAACGGAAATGAGGGTTCGCGGTGTATCTAAATGTTGGTAGTAAAAGTCCAGAATCAAAATGCGAAACTTCCAGTGTATGACGAAAACATATTTATATAACACGAAACGCATATGTACATCTACATATGTTGAGACAAATAAAAATATTTAATTGAATTAATTACCCTTGTCTTCGACAGCCTATTTAAGCCCACAGCTGCACATAAAGCTCTCCAAGAAAGCGCCTGTAAACGCCAGGATGCTTTTCATAAAAGGTTTGCCCATACTCACCACGCTGGGTATGCGGGTTTGAGAGCGCAGTGCCAGCAGCATCCAGCTTAATTTAGTGACAAGTAAAATCACCGGGCTGTAACTGCCCACAGCTGGGTAAAGGCCTATTCTCAAATATTTTAGAGAGAGATTTGTGCCGGTAAGGGTACCACCACCACGGTACTCGCTTAACCGGTGCGGGTCGACGGACTTCACATGTCCTCAAAAAAATATTTATAACATTTCCCAAGAATCATCGTGAGATAACCCCATGCGGGTATTCTTTCACTGCTGAGCACGTGGTACATTCAGCACTTAAATTGCTATAAAACAATTTTAGTAAAGTAAAGGGTAAAATAAAGCGAACGGTCTGACCACTACAAGCTGAGATCCGTGCAGCTTGATAAGATTTATTTTGCATTACCGTTACTATTGCTTAACCTAAACCTCCCCCCCACAATTGCCACAAATCACGGCGGTTAGCCCCATGCTTACATTGACTTCCCGTAATACTGTCCACCTGCACAGTATTACGTCACATTTTGTAGAGAGACTAACATAACAGCGTGCAAAATAAGCATGAACAAGTGTTTCTATTAACCAAGGAAATTTAGTTCGTCTATATCGACACTATTGATCTTAAATTTTAGGTTCTTCTTAATGTAATATATGACCTCCGTCTACGAATAGTACAATGCTTTATCTATTTTCTGTCTGAGAAAACTCTTTTATGTCTTTGGACCCGCGGGGCGTCGTTATTTGGTAAAGATAGGGGGTGGGTTTTCACACTTTGCGTTGGATTTTATTTAAGACCCTTTCACAATGGAATACCTCTAAAGATTAGCCATTCTTACAATTCTAGCGCCAACCGTCTTAAATGAAAATAAATATCATTGTGTACAATAATATTTCGTTTAATGTTGGTATTGTATGTTGAAGGTAGTAAAATTGTGTGACGTCACAGAAACGTGGCTAAGCGATTTAGTATACATTACTATGGGTTTGAAATTTGGAACACATATTTTTATTTTATCAGGGCTACACCTGCAAACAACTTCGATCGAAGAAGGTTACAGATGCGTTGTCACCTCTGGGTTATAAGATATACTATATAATACCTCTCAGTTCGTAATTATACTGGCTCTCTATACCTTTCTAACTGGAACACAGCAATTGCCCAGAACAACAGTAATTGCACTACTGTTTGAAAGAGGGGAACGGGTAAGAGTTTGGAGCCAAGTGCCCACCGCTGGGCAAAGGCCTCCTTCTCAAATATCTAAGCGGGTGTAGGAGCCAGGAATGACCCGCCACGCTGCTGCAATGCGGGGTAGCGGGCTAGGATATGTGATATCCTCGAAATATATATTTTTTTATTATTTCTCAGACGTGCAGGTTTCCTCACGATGTTTTCCTTCGCCGCCGATCACGTGGTAAATACAGCACAGCTATTACCGATTTTAGTGGTGCCGGCACCGGGCCCTCCGGTTACCTCGCTCACCGAACGAAACGCAGATGCACAAGATGCCTTTACTTCACGCCGGTGTTCTACGAGGCCGTGCTACCAATCCGTTCGAGCCGGCCCATTCGAGCAGCAGCAAAAGCCGCTGCATGGCTGTACCATGTTGTATTCGCGTTCAGACCAGCCCCGCAAGCGGCCCTTGTTCACAAGCATAACGTAGCAGCTATCGACGTCCTCGACCATATTAGAGGGATGAGCATGGTAAGGTATAGGCAGCACCGACTATTATTCTATACAAAAGCCAATTGAATTTTCAACGTCTTTATTCTGCAAAAGGTCACGACGATAATGAAACCGATAAAATGAACCGATTATTTCATTTACTAATTACCTCTTTGTTACTGTCATTCACTTTGTAATGGAAACAAAAGAGAATTAATGTCATGGAACAAATAGCCCACTAATTCCTTTTGAAGGTATTACGTAACTGTAATTTTGTTCCGTAAGCAAAGTAATTCTATTGATAATAGTCTAATAGGAGGGTAGTTGATTGTAATTAGGGTCGCACGAAAAGTTTACTGGCATTTATGGATCTCAAGTTCGATCATGTCACAGACTTTTCATATTAATAGCATCGCTTGTATAATTTCGTTTTTAACGAACACTCCCATAGAAATCAATATATATCATGCGGCTTTTGGTGCTGCTTGAATGGTGTTGTAGTACCACAACTTCGCAGAATCACATGTCGGAGGCATCTTGTGTTTCTGTGCTTCGTTCGGTGAGTGAGGTAACCCCAGAGGAGGCCCATTCACCCCTCCTCCTCCCCAAATATCCTTAAAAAGAAGTATATGAAACAGAAGAAAGTATCCATCATGATCATCGTGACTTATGAGGTCAAACCAATGATCCACCGTCAATTAATGTCATTAAAAAATAACAGCAAGATGTCTGTAAGAAATGTTCCAGGAGTTTTTGAGCAGTGCCGTGCTTCAAGGCATCGTTAGATCCAGAAACCTTCCTACAGAGCTTGCTAATTTAGTAACCTGAATTACTAGAAGGGTTTTCTAATGCAAAAGATGCTTTTTTTAGCTTTTAAAGATCAACTGAAGGCAATAAGTGAATATGAGCGTTGTCAACAGCATAAACGCATTTAATCAAATAATTTAAAATTTAATATAAAAAGCCTTTTAATATAAATATAGTCAAAAAGCTCGACAACACATGACTATAGATCAGAGATATTCAATTGGATTAAAGAACGCATAACTATCCAATTTAATGGAGAAAAACAACGAGTTCTGTAACCAGTGGTGCAGGCATAAGGTAAAGCTTCCCCGTTTAACCGAACAATCAAGTTAACCGGTGTTATGGAAATTCAGTAGTAAAAGTAGGTGCTCTCACTGAAGTTGCAGCACGAATGGTCGTATCGTGAAAAAAATGAACACATCGCCACAGAGTATTACTTCATCTCTAAGTATGCCCTCACATAGTATACGTAGCACAGCGCTCACCAACCCATGCCCAGCGAGGTGTGTATGGACAAACCTTCCAAGGAATGTAGCTAACTGCAGCCGCTTTATTGGAGAGGTCTATACATATCAGTAGACCAAAAGAGACCCAGGAAGAGATTCGAAGCTTTCAAGCCAGTAACACTCAACTGTGGGAATCATGGCGGTCTGTATAATAAACATATGTAATCGCCCATGTAAATACCCATTACTGGGTAAAGGGTGCTCCTCTAAATATTTTGAGAGAGCTTAGGAGAAAGATAAAAAGAAGGAAGAAGTAATATTTTTTTTTGTTATTTTTCAGACAAACAGGTTTCCTCGCTATGCTTTCCTTCACCGCCGAGCAAGTGGTAAATTAGAGATACCCTTTATACAAGAAACATACATTGCTATATAAACATCCATGCAGTACAAATAATCATGACCTGCATACGAACGTTTGCCCTTAGTGGTATTCTGACCTGCAACCCCTAGACTTTGTAGGCAGTGTCATCTACTGTACTATCAGGTCAGAATAAAGAAAACTTTCCACTTTTGCTTCATTCTATAGTTGAAATATCAAGCCTCACAGAAAGATTCACTCCTCTAAGACTAACGTAAAAAGATAGAATCTTTCCCATTAAAATTTATGGTCACTGCTTACGTTCCATCCGTTTTCATCTAGGGTCAGTACTTTTTATAACTTTGAATTCCGCTTGCATATTTTATATCGTGGTAATGTTTTTGATGACTGAGAGTCAGGTTTTTTTTCTTAAGGTTTTTCTCCCATATTTGACATTAATCTGAAAGAAAGTTTATACATATATTTTAGTCGTTTCTACTAACTTATCACCTGAATTATTTATTTGGATCAGTGTGACTTGTGGTAAGCTTGTCACCATCTTAGTGTCGAGGCCAACGATACAAATCGTATATAAGTTTCTAAAAACTGGCTGCGTTTGTCCTCGGTTCGAATCCCAGCCGAGGCGCATATTTGTTATATACAAATTGTTTATTTTCCCGTCTGGTTGTAACGTGATCATCATGAGTTTCTGTCACTGCATCTCGTCACTAATACGAGTACATCCACTAGGGTGTGGCAAAAAAGTCGATATTTTTTTATCATTCTCACTGCCAAATATAATTGGATATGTCCAAACAGAAAATTCTGTTCAAAGGACAGCTCATCATTTCAATTTTAATAGGTCCTCCATGGAAATTTAAGTTTACCCATTTGAATAACCTATGTTATTTTTGTATTCTTTGGACAGAGTTTTTGTTTAAATATATCCAATGATATTTTGGAGTGAGAGTGAAAAAGAAAACGTAATAAACCTAATATACATATACGGCATTTTAATATATATTCAGCGCAGCTAACATTTACTGATTTATTAGCATACTTTATACCGCCGTTGAAATCAGACAGAAGGAAGAAAATCATATCTTAAGTTTCTAGTCGTTTTGTATAGAATGATTCACATCAAATTTATTTTTCGATTTCTCAGCTATTATGGTCGATACTCTTTTTCTATTTTAATGAAAGTTTATTGGAGCTTCAAGTACGGTTAAGACGGGTCGAATTGATAGTTGTTCCGCTGTTAAAACATATTCAGCTTCCGAAATACCTGGATATTACAAGAAGGTAAGTCTGGCGAGTGCATAGATTGTGAATGAGACGAAAAGTACACAGAAGAAGCTGCAATGTAAGGAAGAGCATGATCGTGAAGAAGTAGTGGAGTTGATGAATTTACAACTGAAAGAACTGATTTTAAAAAGCAAATCATTGCTTAAATTTGTTATTTATATGAATTTGGAATTTAAAAATCACGAACTTCAAACTAGCCAGTATTAGAAAATAGCAGTTATCAGAGATAAAAACTTAATACGCAAAGAGGCTCACCAACGGTCACGTGTCATCTCCCGGAGATGATAGAAAAGTTGTTTTAGAGAGCCCGTTTGGTTGCTCTGCGATAATTATAAACGTCTGTAATGCGTAAAAGTGTGTTTTTTAACTTTTTAACTTCCCAGCATATCTCAGTTCGAAACAAAAAGTCAATTACTTGACGCACGATGTACCGTATGGCCGTACATTGATACATGTTGAGTGCCGTTGCTGAATTTATTGTACGGAAGTGAATTTTAATGTCACAAATCAAGCTTCCCGATTGCGGCGGCCCGAATTCGCCAAAATTTATTCTCCCTACCGAGCCATACATTTGTATCTCAAACATATAGAATGGAAGTTGACAAATGTGTTTGAATTACAAAATAAATTGTAATTTAGATACTAGAAGCGAATATTGCGAGAACAAGATAAATCTGTAAGGTAACTTGATTTATATGGTCTCGTGTTACTTATCGTAATTCTTCTTTTTATAGGTCATAAAGGCCATTACAGATCTAATAGGCCATTCATCTTATATAGACCATAATGTAAGTATTTATTTATATATGTAGACAATTACTTGTTGATATCAAAGAGAAGATAATATCATCAGATATTTTTAACAACATAAAACACGGGAAGATGGAAGTGAGTTCCTCGATTGTCAAAAAGTGGCGCCGATTTTGAAATTGATTAAGATCATCAGGATGTCTACGAGTCCGACATTTAGAGTAAAAAGTTGGTAATTCCTTCGTATATTCTTTATTTTATAAAATAGAAAATGTTCAACTATGTCTTCGAATGTTCAAAGACATAGTTGAACATTCACTTCCATCTTCCCGTGTTTTATGTTGTTAAAAATATCTGCAAGAATTTGCCTTAAAAATGGAAATATTCTTAAAGATATGCATGAAGTGGCAAATGAATTCCTTAAAATCTTTTCAAGCATACCATTACTAAACATTTACAATCTAGCCCTATATTTGCGGTCATTCATCCAAGAGCATGTAAGTATATATATTCCCGACTTTCATTATAAATATAAACTGAAAACCTATGGGCTCTCAATCTTTACATTTGATATAATTTTAACTGACATAGCTCCAATGTTAGCGATGATTTTTAATCTTAAAATTAACAGATATGTTTCCTTGCCTCATGAAATACAGCAAGATATATTAGTATCGGTATTAAAATCAGGAAATAGGATCATCATCATCATCATTATCATTTCAGCCTATCAGAAGTCCACTGCTGAACATAGGCCTCCCCCAAAGATTGCCACGAAGCTCGGTCCTGAGCCACCTGCATCCATCGACTTCCCGCAACACTGCGCAGGTCGTCACTCCATCTTGTGGGGGGTTGAAAATAGGATAAATCCTACAAAATACCGTACCCATATCTGTGTTGCCATAAGAAAATTATTTATTTCCAAACGCAGAAGAAACAGAATGTTTACAATTAACACTATCAAAGTCGTCACAGGAAGCTGTAATTAACTTATTGAATACAAATCAAGATTACGAATGTTTCGTATTTCTCAGGATCTCTTGTGATTCCAAGCTTCTGTGAGCTACGCACGCAGATTTGCTTTGAAATTAAGTTCGACTAATCACGCTATTTGAAGGATAGTTGACTGATGAAGCCAAAGCTAAATTAGTTTACTTCGCATACTTGCACAGTATAATTTTTTTGTTTTCTTCTTATTCATGGGGAAATACTTGACGTATATCATAATAAACCCTCGCAGAGGCAAGGACAGGTTATGTCAGCCCCATCTAGGAAAAGAGTACTGATGCTAAGCAACGATGCAAACACCAATGCAGTCCATCAACACGCATCCGGAATGGGCTCATCAAGCAACCTTGGACCAACACTCCGTTAATTAAGGCCGGCCATGTAGGTTCCTCTTGGAACACCATGGGAGACCAAGCCACGGCTAATAATAGGAACCCTGTTTTGAGGGGGAAAAGAGGGGGAAGAGGGAAGGGGGGGGGGTCGGGTACTACGCTAACTACTATACAACACGATTGTCCTTAACTCACTATACTTATTGCATGCTAAATATATCGTAGTCTTTAACAGCTGTCTCGATTCACTATTGTTTACCGCCACCGAAAGTAATTCGGCATATTATCGCATCCTCTTACTTTTGGTCTATATTCTAGTTCTCCATATCCCAGTAAGGTTACTTATTTAGTTTTCATAGCGGTGCAGCTGATGGTAAGTGATTACCGTCGCCCACGTACATCTGCAACACCAGAGGTGTTCAGGTGCATTGCCGGCCTTTAAATGTATTTGGGAGACGGCGAAGGGGAGTGAGCCTCCAGTTACCTCACTCACTGAACGAAATGCAGAAGCTCAAGACACCTTCACGTCGGTATTCTGCGAGGCCGTGGTATCAAACCTATCGAGCAGGCCCATTCGAGCAGCAGCAAAAGCCGCCGCTTATCTCTGCCACGGGTTAAATAATTGTTTCAAATATGTGTATTAATATCTCAATTCTCAAATCTCTCTTTGTCTGACTTCTCTCCCACGCACACTCTCACTAGTATGATTAAGGTGTCACAAGCAAGTTCCCCCGGGACTAATCAACAGTAAAATGTTTGTTTCGTGTAAAATTAGATTTAGTCTAAAAGTTTTGTTTTCAAACTTTAACTCCGTCAAACTTCCTTAGGTTCTCTCTTGGGGTAGAGTCGTACATTATATAAGTATGTCACAAAAAAAAAATATTATTGCTCTCACATGTTAGTTTTTTTTTCATTGCATGCACTGCATTAAGATGATATGAGCCACAGGAGAAGGAGGTTATACAATGTGGTGGACTCTTTCTCTGCCAAGAAGTCGGCTGGATTGTTGGCCTCAGCGATGACAATGACAGCATCTGTAACCATCATCGATTGAAGCTGTTTGCAGGGGTCTATCGGCTACAATTATTTTGGGTCCGTTGGCCCCGTGGTTGGTGCCACCATTGTGTCGACAGTTGTCTGCTGAGAGTCTGACAAAAGCGAGGGCTTTGAAAAAAAAATGTCTTGAAAAATAATTGACTATGCTACAGCCATATAATCTAAAAAACAAAATTAGACATTTGAACATATCAGTAATCGTGACCAGGGAAGTTATAATTTTGTTCCCGCCGCAATTCCATAGTAACACATAACCTAGTTTAGTCAGATCGCGTCTGGTAACTTTTAGAGCATAACTTTTACACTAAATCTAATTTCGCCGCCGAGAGACAACGCTTTATTGTTGATGTTTCCCGGAGGATCTGGCCACGTAATGCGAACAAAAGTCGGAAAGATGTAAAGTGAATTTAAGATAAGAATGAAATGAAAGATTCAATAAAATATTTTCATATTTCTTTTTCTGTTTATTATTTATGCAAAATCGGTAAGATTTTAAATTAGAATTTTCTTTAATGTATGTGGATATATAAGCACACATTTTAAAATCGGCTACTTGCGTCTTATTAGGTGTATACTTGGTAATACAAATTTTATTTTTATTACGTTCGTAAATTATATTCGAAAATTTTAAAATCAAACATAATTGTTTTTTGTTCATTAAAGGTATCATTGCTCGTTCTTATGGTATTGACCAAAATGGTGATTTTAACGTTTTTTAAATTTAAAAACGTAGGACTTTCCTTTGTACTCCAACCACCACTTCAACCCATTAGGTAAGGTTTATCGTAAAATCCTTTCATAACGGAGCAGCGTTGTGGACCCTCGCTGGCGCCAAAACCCTCTCAGTTGATTTAGAGGTTTTTGGAGAGAGTCTACGGAAAGTAAAGTAAAATACTTCCCTTTCTTTATCACCCCAGTAAAGTCCTCAGCTATTATTTCCTTTCCATTGTCCTATACTTCTTTGAGTGAACGCTGATTTTATATTTTGATAGGAATATGGACATATGTATTAGCCGTGGAATTTTAGAGAGAAACAGCGGTGATTGGGATGATAATGATTGAAATCGCGCTCACACGTCCACACGGAGAGAGTCAGAGAGAGAGAGAGAGAGAGAGAGAGAGGGGCCGGAGATAGAGGGAGAGAGGTTGAGAGAGCGGGCAGAGACGCGATACCGTATACTTATATTCAATAATGTCTTAAATTTTTTTTTTCTGTAATAATGACTTAAATCAGTAATGTAACTAAAAAGCTTTGTGATAATAAAAATATCAACTAACAGTCTGTCTTAAAGCCTTAGCCGAAATTTTCAACTACTTTATATATTAATAATTCATGGGATGAACACCTGCCAAGCTCGCAGGTCGATCGTGTGAGCCATTATGCGATAATCCATTAAGCTGACAGATTTTCCGAAGTAATTTAAGTTTGAGCCTCTATTTAATATACATTTCGTTTCCTAATATTCGGCTTTATAATTAGGAAGCGTAGCTTAGTGGTTCGGACCCAGAACGAGACCAATTTTCGTGTAACACACAAATTATTGGTTTTCGGATGGGTTGTGTTACGTTCTGTGTCATCGATATTGCACTTTTTCGAGGTGCGTCGGATTTTGCTGCTGCTGCGTTTGGACCAGCTCGACCGGGCTAATACCACAGCCTCGCCGAATGAACTATGGTTCATAAAGTAGAGACATCTTGTGCTTCTGCGTTTCGTTTATGGTAACCGGATCATGGGTGTCATTTTATCTAAAAAAAATACCACTAAATCCTGCGATAGATGATAAATTTAAAATATTAATTCATTTCCGGACACTAATAGATAGTAATAAATATATATATATTAGCAGCATATATGTATGTAGTATAATAAGACGATATTAATATTTTAAAAGTTCATGTAACATATTGCATGCAGACACACCGGCCGTCATAGAAATGTAAAAAGAAAAGATTGAAATATGAAATAAAGTACAATAAATGCCAGGCCAAACTATTTATTAAATATTCATTTCGCACTTGCTTTCAAAAATGTTAGCGACCGCTGCTTTAGACATTAAACACTTTACTGACACTTCTTCCTTATTATAAAACTGTTCTATAGTTTATGCCCAGGTAATAAAATATAGCAAGAATAATAAAGCCGCGATATTAGACTATAAATTTAACAGAAACAAAAAATACTCATGTCACTTTTTCTCAATATATGTACATACACACACATACACACACATATATATATATATATATATATTTATATAAACGCATACGCATATGGTAGACAGAGATAATACATATAACACACATAAATGAATAACACATTATAAATAAAATATGTCTGCCAAAAGTCCAGCAAGTAGTAATCTATTATGTAGATCCAAAAAGCAATTCGAGGTTATAAAATATTATTACACAGATCATACATAATTAGAGATGCGGTAACACAGGTTAGTGAATTATTTATGGGTTTTAATTATATCTTCCTTGGCATTATAGCTAAGCGTCCCTAACCATTTTTGTATTACCCTTTTAGCCTAATTCACTTCTTCACAGTCTTCTACAAATAACATTATAATCTTATAAATAACAGATAAATAACATTACAGTATAATTTATCTTATATAGCCGCCTGTCAAGTATGGCTTAACCTCGCAACATTGTAAAGGCTTATGCACAGTAGTGGTATGCTATCATACTAATAGTGAGGAAGGTCATAACGATGACAATCACGATGGTAATAATAGACTTTGTATAACACGGAATGAAATTCCAGAATCAAGAGCCTTAATAAGAATAATTTCATATCTTTTCAATTTCCTTTTAAAGTACATCTACATAATATGTACATGCGTTATCTCAGATAAATAAAGGGAGGTTCCCGAGAACATAACAGATTTTATCTCCGAAGCTACAATTCAATTATGGAAAGAAATCCTTTACACGAACCATTTTTATTTTGTCGGCAAAATGTTTTCCCCGTATCGGTACGTGTTTAATAAATAATTCATTTGTTCAACATCTTCAGATCTAACCAATAACTTTTCTATGAATAGGTATGATATAGAAGTTTTAACGGAATTAAGTTCTTAGAAGCTGTACAAAGGTCACTTTGTGTGCTCTGAGAATACCGATACGTTATAACAAAAGCAAGCGAACTATATATTCACTAACCCGGCTTAGAACGAGTGTGTTCATTACGAATAGACCTCAGAATAAGGTAGTTAACCTTAAGCATATTTGGTTTAAGCGGATTAAGGTGATATTTTTAAATGTTTTTCAAAATAAGTATTTAAAAAAAAATTACTTTTCAATCAGTTCAGTGTGATAGATGGTTGGTTAAATTTATTGGTAGGTAAAAATTAACGTTTGATATTTTACACTTTACTTACTTTAACTGCCTGTAAATAGTTCAGGTGTTTTCTTTAGACGGGTTATGTCGGGCTTGCACCGACTATAACTACGGAATACTACAACGGAAATACACTCGCACACATTCGCGGCTCCATCACCACCGGCCTTTTTAAGCAGTTCCAGCTAGTGCACTGGACATAGGCCTCTTCCAAGAGAAGGATTTGCCATAAGCGACAAGCACGGCGAGTGGGTTAGCGATCCCAGTGCCAGACACCTTGCAACAACAGCAAGCGTGGTAGAGCCAAGCGGCTGCTTTAGCTGCTGCTCGAAAGGGCCGGCTCGACCCGATTGATACCACGGCCTCGCAGAATACCGGCGTGAAGTAGAGGCATCTTATGCTTCTGCGTTTCGTTCGGTGAGTGAGGTAACCGGAGGCCCACATCCCCTCCCTATTCCTCTCCCCTTCCCTTCCATCTCCCAAATATCCTTAAAGACCGGCAACGCACCTGCAGGATCTATGGTGTTGCAGATGTATGTGGGCGACGGTAAGCACTTACCATCAGGTAAACCGCTTGCTCGTTTGCCGTCTTTTCCATAAAAAAAAACAAAAACGATGCTGCCCGTGACAGGTGTACTTATTTTTGGTCTGCTAGTTGTGAATCTCGAAAAGTCCCATCCATAGGAAGTTAAATTTCCTATTCTACGGGCCATTTCTAAGTCATACAACAGATATCAATTATTTATCTACAATAATTTAGTCACGTGATATATTTTTAGTTTTTGTTACTTTGACTCTACTACTTGAGATATAATTGCGCTAATTTTTACGAAACATTTTAAAAACATCGACCATATGCTTTTGAAATGGCCGACTCGCGGTCAAGAAGTCCTGCGATGTTGCCGCTGTTATCGAGGTCGGTAAACTTAAAGTAAACAGTGCTTGCATTTCACATAGATTATTAGGCTATTAAGTTGTTTAAAACTTTTTTTTTTATTCTCTCATAACAAACTTTTCACATACTTCAAGTAATTATGAGCGATAATACTATGCACATTTCCGTAAAATGTCAATAACGTCAAACAAAAGACAATTATTTTGTGTATTTTATTACAATCTACATTGTTAAATTTAAAGTAAAATAGCCCATAACGTACATTGTTTATAGACTATTTTACATTAAATTTAAGAAATGTTCCACTGTTGTTGTCGTGGTTGAAATCAAGAAGGAGAACAACATCGTGTTTCCTAATTCAAATAAAAACAGAAATGATAAACTTTGATTGAATATTTGAAATGAAACTATTATTTACGGATTTAAACGCGTATAATTTTTGTTTTTATATACCCGAGGCTTTACAACAGTCGTGGTCACGGGGGACTAGTTGCATTTAAAAAAAACACTGCACCTGTTCGAGTAAATACAAGAAATCTTTATAGATAGAATATATAATATATATGTAAATGAACATTTGATATTAATCATGGGACTTGCATTCTTCTAGCGGGACACATTTCTTAGTTTTAGGATGTCGGACGGTCGGAGGATCGCAGTAGCAATCGGTGAAGTCGCACACTTCGACGCTCGTATCCGCCTTGGGATTGGGCTCGTCGCACGTCGCTTCCGGTGTCACATATCCGCATCCGGTTGTATATGAGTGGGTCCCTTCAGCACAATCTTCTTGACCTGGTTGAAGACAGTATAAGTATAATTAAACAACGGTTAGGAAGGAATAAAGAAAGACTTATTCATGGCACATGTACAGCACAATGCTTATTATAGAAATAAAAAAAAACAATTACTGTATAAAAAAAGTTATAGATTATTCACCTCCTAGCGATAGTCTAGTAGGTGGTGATCGTCAACTTTGATTTAGAATCATATACTAAGATATAAGTTCACGAATATGTTAAGAGATTTTCAAGTTTAAACAAACTGACTTTAGTTTACGTAAAACGTTTGAATATTCTATTAATGTGTTGATCTGATGAGTGAACTCCAGCCTAAAGCTTAATGGCTGTTTTACACGTTATAAGTGTAAAATTTTTAGATAATTTTATACTCCAAGAATTTTCACGCATCACAGCTTAATAAGACACTTTAGTTAAATTACGAGATATCGAATATCATATCATGAAATACACCGACCGGGGCATGAATTCGGACGCCCGGCTACAAACCGACAAACAGACAGAATTCTATTTCACTTAATCGTTTAGTTGGCTATTTATTGACTTTAAAACTAAATGACTTGTTTTAACTTAAAATATTAACTTAAACTTAGCTGACGTGAAACACCGACGCTCTAGGAAGTCTGCAGTCCGTGATCATATCCTCGCAAAATAACACCGATTCCTGTCAAGGATGATTCGCGAGGCTATTGAAATCAAAAAAAAATCCTAATTTCAAAAGAGAAGATTGCTGGGTGCTACCGCCGGCTTGGGATCAAGTAATAAATAAAATTAAATCTAAAATCAAGCATAAATCACTGCACTACCTCAAGACACTGTGAGCACGTTCTGCGTAGATCGGACCGAAATTAGTAAATAAAAGCTGAAGGTAGCCCGAGTTAACTATGACATCTGGACGTCTAACAACTCGGTCCCTCCGTGACCACGGCTGCTGTTAAACAATCGAAACGTCGGGAATATAAAAACAAAATTAAACGCGTTAAAATCGTAGATAGTAGTTCCTTATCTAATATGTTAGTGTTCGCGTAAATACAAGAAATCATTACTTTTTGTTCGGTTGTTAAACTGAATGTTTATTTATGAATTTGTTAATTAATCCGTGATGTTAATTTAAAACAATGACATTCATTTATCGGACATTTAAATTTTAAATATTAATATATCTTTCATTTTATATAACAATTGTTAATGGAACGTCACTTTGCGGAAGTCTATTCCTGTTACATAGATTGCTAAAAGTTAAAACAATTTCAAATTGTAACTTTTAAACAAAATATTATTAAATGACATGATCTTGGTTCGATTATTCGGTACTCGGACTTCTACTGACTAAAACCACGATGTGATTTTAGTCGCTTTTCGTCTTGACCACGGGTACACTTTCGCATACTGCAGCAGCCCCGACGGCGATGGCCTATATCGGGCCTCTTCTAATTGAATCTCTCCACCATTGCCTCAGTATCAGCGCTGTCATGACTTCAATTATAGGGGAGATGGACTGCCGTATGTGCCCTCTTCGAATTTCTCGTACCCTGATACCTACGTATGCCCCTGAACGCCGATGCCCTTTGAAGCCTTCTCAGAATTCTACGGTTCTCTATGTTATGGTCTCGACCTAGAAGAGACCTCACAGAGCGCCATGGACCACACCTCTACTTCAAAAATTGCCTTTAACCCGGTCAAAAAATCTCGTAAAGGAAGCGGCTACAAGCGTCAGGTCCACCGAAGTTGGATAGCACCCGTTTTAATCAGCATTGAACATGAGCCTCGCGCAACCATTGTTACAAAGCATCCTGAGCCACCAGCATCCATCGACCTCCTTCCATCCATCTCGTGAGCGTTCATCGATATTGCAATTTGTCGCAGAGATTGGTGATTCTTTTATGATTTTAGCATTGTTTTAAATCTTTGCTAATACAAAACGGATACAGAAAAGTTTAAAAGTGATCTACGGAAGTGGAGGATTTCGATTTTTTTTTCATATTTAACATGGTTGCCCTTTGTGGGTACGGCTTAAGGAAACGTATCAAGTCATCTCATACCGCGCCTATCCTATGTCTAATGGAAATCCGTAATCTCTGTCTATCTCAATTGGCTTCAGCGCTTAAACCTTTTACCTTGTGTTAACACAAACAATTAGACAAAACTATTTGACAATGGGAAAAGAATCTGTCATAAGTGAGATAATTAAAGTGAACGAGTTCAAAATTATCGCAAACAAATATTTACTTTATAACTATGAACAAGAAACAACTAATTCGTTAATACTTCGAATATCAGTCAACGTCCTCCTGGCCGCTGTCGAGCGGCGCGATAACTTCCGAATACTAGCGGCTGTTGTCAACTGTGCAGAAGATATTATAGTGCCGTAAGTTTATACAGTGAAACTCACTCGTCTTTACCTTCCCGTATCCAATAAAACGCTTACGCGATAAGATTGGAGGATACACTGGATGTTTACACGTTGTAGAGCCAAGCGACGGGCTTTGCTTTACAAGAACTGTTGAGTTTCTATGCGTAAATAAATTTATCTAACTCCGTCAAAATAAACACCTCCTTTTAAGTAAACAATATTTACTTCGTCTTATTTACTTAGTATGTGCGTGAGTGTGTATGTCTGTTTGTAATTGCTTCAGGTGTCGGGACGTCACGGTTTCTTACAGCATTAAGCAAAATGAAGGTTAAGCCTTTTACCTTGTATTAATACAAACAATTAGACAAAACCATTCGACAATGGGAAAAGAATCAGTCATTAGTGAGATAATAAAAGCGTACGACTTGAATATTATCGCAAACAAATATGTACTTTATTTATTTATTTATTTTATTTAAACTTTATTTGCACATTACATGACAAAAGGCGGACTTAATGCCAAGAGGCATTCTCTACCAGTCTTCTTTACTTCTATACGTCTACTTTATAACTATGAACAAGAAATAACAGTCAACATGTGAACATGATGACGTTGTCAACTGCGCAGGAGATATTATAGTGCCGTAAGTATACTCGTAGGTGCACAGTGGCACTCAATCGTCTCTACCTTCCCATATCCAATTTAACGCTTACGCGATAAGTTTACCGAAGTCAGTATAGATAGGTAATAAGCGTAAAAAGTAAAAGGGGGTCTTTTCTGCCTAAGAGCTAGTGGATTAGATTTTTTTTTTTATGGGAAAGGCGGCAAACGAGCCAGCGGTTCACCTGATGGTATGTGATTACCGTCGCCCACGTACATTTGCAACACCATAGGTGCTGCAGGTGTGTAGCCGGCCTATATGGATATTTGGTAAATGGGAGGGAGGAAGAGGAGAGGGATGAGGAGGGGGAGTGAGTCTCCGGTTACTTCACTCACCTTACAAAACGCAGAAGCACAATATACCTCTACTTCCCGCCGGTATTCTGCGAGGCCGTGATACAAACCCGGTCTAGCCGGCCCATTCGAGCAGCAGCAAAAGCCGCCGCTCGGCCCTACCACGCTTTGAACTGTTACTTTCAGGTTAGAAGGCTATAGGGAGCCAGTATTATTACAGTGTGTCAGGCATTCCATCTTAAGGGTGACAACGCACTTGTAATCTTCTTTCATTGAAGTTATTTGCCGGTGCCATGTATCATCGGGTAGACTGCTTGTCACTTCAATGTTATAAAAAGGCTTGTCGCATTTGTGATGCTCCTGCTCATCACAATTATTAAGGTCAAGTATATCGAAGATAACTTGGTTATGCCTGTATATGGATGGTAAATCATGGAAGAGCAGTTCGTTTACAGCAAACATATCTTGCGTACTGCGATTATGAAACAGTATGCGAAGTACAACGCGCAACAGGGTCGGTGCTGACTGAAAATCAGCGTTGCGGTTAACCCCGCGACACTATGCTGAGTCAGCACCGTTTCATTTTGACACGACACGGGTTATAAATTATAAAGTCTTTCACTTAAATTATTTCTTTTTGTTTTTACATATCTATTGTTTTTTTTTCTGTATAATTGTATTTCTTGTAACTTTTGTGTTGTGTAAATGAATAAATCGTATCGTATCGTATAGAATAAGATAAGATAATTGTTAGTCATTTGTTTATTGATTTATCTGTCATTTGAAAGACTTACAGCTTAGAATTTATAAAGAGAAACACTAATGTAGTTAACAGAGAACAAGTCATCACTTTATTTTCGAACGAAAACCGCAAGAATCCCCACGGGCTGAATGTTTTCTATTATCTTTTTTTTTAATCCAAGACGAACAGGTCAACAGATCGTCGTTTGGTTAGTTTTTTAGATAACAGATACGAAGGTGGGAAGGGAATTGAAGGAGCTGTTTTAAATTGTAACTGTAATCGTCAACCGAACAGAATCATATGAGTAAAAGTTTATCTATTAATAAAACATCCCTACATCATTCACGTTTATACGAAGTAATACATTTTGGCATAGAAAATTAATTATCTTCACGTGATTTGTAACACTGCTAAAATGGTCAATAACAATTTTAAGTGCCGAATTTACCGCGTGCTCGTCGGTGAAGGAAACATTATTTCGTGGATGTTTCCGCCAACCAGCATTGGTTAACCGCAGCGTGGCTGACCAGTGCCGGCTCCGAAATCCACGTTATTTCAAAAGGAGGTCTTTGCCCAGTAGGAAAATCGCCACGTAGTTGAACTATAACGTAAATTTCTGACTTCTTTATTGCTCCGCAAGGTCTCTGATGTGAATGATAAAAAATAAAGAGATTAAGACAAGTTATATATCTACAGTAGGCCATAATGTAGCCATTAGACTTTTATGTTAAAAGGGGTAAACGGCGTCGTTGGGTGGTAGGTCGTCCATTTCCCTTTAATATCGTGGAGGGTGATCCTTGCCACATGCGTCATGCTCGTGGACAGGCGCTACTCGTGGGGTCTCGTCAGATCGGACTTGCGAATCCTGCGTTAGTATTTTAAATACCTTTAAATGATTATATAGGTATTAATAGTTTAATTCGTTTCTTTATTTAAACTTTATTGCTCGTTTAAAAATTATCACAAAGGGCGGACTTTTGCCTTTTGGCATTCTCTGCCAGTCAACCCGGGCGTGGAGAAATAATGTAATATGTGCATTTAGTTTTTTTTTAACAAAATAATTAATTAACGAATATAGTTATATGAATATATCTTCACATCGATCATACTTCTTAACGCTCTCATTTCTAGTGCATTTATCCTGCTTTCATGCCTCTTCTGCCATACCCAGCTTTCGCTTCTGTATGTTAGTGTTGGTACCAATACCCCTCTATGCACAGCCAAGCTTTGTGAGATATCGCCTGGCTGTTCATATGCATGCAATACCCCATTCGCCACATTACCTGCCATCGCTCTCCTTTCAATGTCACATTCGTACCTTCCATCTCTCGTCAACATATACACATGACTGCAATGAACAATCCTACAGTGTATTGTTGTTAATGAAAATGACTTACACATTCCCTCGATGTAGATGCAGCCACGGGGATGTGGATCTTCCACAGCACACACCATACAGATTACGGCCAAGGAACTAAAGCAAACCAGTAGTTTCATCTTGTAAATGAGCACTGTCTCGCAAACACGTCTGAATTATAACGAATCGACCACAATATGAAACGCATTCGTCCTCTAATTTTCTTATATCTTAAGGCGCGTTTGATTCTATGATTTGCATACAATAGATTCATGTGAATGGTTAATTTTACTACATTAGCAAAATGTAACATTTTATTTCTTTTCAACTAGGTATAATGCAAAACTTCACGCATATACCAACAGCTCGGTAATACTGTTTTATAAAATTACACTAAATTGCAAATTATTGGCATGTTGGTGGCAATGTTGTGCAGTAAATTAATATCACAATTGAAATGTGTGAGGATTCTTCTACCACCTTTCTTCTCGCGCCTCTAACAACATTCACAGGAAGTCAGAGAGTGGTAGATGCATTCGACAAAGAAGTTCTGGAAAAGTATGATATGCATACAAACCAATAACCTAATTGGTTAGGGTGCGGACTAGGAAACCATGACGTCGTAGGTTCGGACACGAAATTCGACTATTGTCGTGAACCACTCCAGAAGCAAGCTGTAATGCTTACTTGAAAGGTAAAAAGGAATGTTAGTAATGTTACTCAAAAAAAAGCATTGCTAGTATTTCAAAAAAAATCTTAATACTACGCAGTTCCGCGAATCTGGCTTTCGATTAGCACCAACATGATCAATCCTAACGTTTTCTTCGATGGCCTGCTTAGATGTATCTCCATTCAGAAACGGTGTTTCATCTCATAGCCAATGGAAATAATATCATTTGTCCTGTTATATGTTTAATAATGAAGCGTAACAAACTTTACGAAATTCCTTGTTACTAATTTATGCATTACTTCCTTCTTCTGTTTGTATTACTATAGTATATACATATGGATATATATTATAGTAGTATAAAGGTCTTGATACATAGCCTTAAGAGGGCCTTGTCTCATTTTACACAGGTTTAGTCACGCTACGGGCGACCGGTATTTTCCAGCCCCTACCATTTGTCAGCTACGCTCATTATACAGCTCTGCATGCCATTTAAATGTTGGCGCTGTTTTACCGGTTGTTTGATCACACATAGATGGTCTCAAACTTTGTTTAGCTTTAAACACTACTAACCCCTGTCTATCAAGCCTAAATTGCTTTTAACTCAGTGTTCACACAGTTTCGGATTTTGTCGCGTTTATACAATAAAAAATATATAATCACTGTATACCAACTGGGATTGTCTAGACATTTTTGACTTGTCAAGTAACTTTTTAGAACAGCTTATTTGGGATGTGACAGGTAGTAAGCCTATCGCTGTCTTAATCTCTAGGTCAATGAAAATCATACATAAGTTTCGTCAATCTCAAATCTCCTGATTCGGAGAGATAACTACACAACTATATAAAATAAATTATTTAAAAAAAACATTATTTTATAGTACAGATACACATTACACGAGTAGACGTATAATATTTGTTTGCAGTATGTTTTCATTAAAGCGTTTATTTTAAAATAATATACCTTATGAATTAAATTCTCCTAATTCTGCACAAGTAATATAGCTTAAAAACCTAAAATTACAAGATCCATAGAAAATTTGAATAATCTAGAACAAGTCGAAAACATCGAGTAGGGGCCAAGGCTTTGCTCATAACGAGATCAATTTTCCTCTCAATTGATTCGCGCACGCATAGTGTCAACTATGTCGTGACGACAATTCATACTGTGGACCTGTAATAAGGCTGAATGAAAGCCGGTTGGGACCGTAACTTTGTTCGCTGGAACATCGATGATGTCTTCGCAGCATCTTCACCTTTTTTAAGTTAAAAGCTTCAGTGAAATTAAAAAAAAAATTAGACATTGAGAGAATTCAGAACAAACCATTTAACACATGATAGTTAAGCTATCACTCAACGATCGAACTTCTAACGAGGTGAGGCCCCAAGGAGGGGTTGCCGATGCCTGTGGCCCTGCCGAAGTGTGGTAAAGACGGAACACCGTGAGGTTTCATTCTGTCCTTGCTCTCGAAAGTATGCGTATGGCTGTGCTTTACAATGTATAAGTGGAAGGCAAAATGCTGGTGATCATAATAGGAGACTAACGTAGGGTCGTTTTACGCATATTTGCGTGTGCCAGGCACCGGTTTTGACGGACTGGTACCTGTTAAAACCCTGCCGCGTTACAATTTTCTTCGTACATCGGCAGGGCACCGGGAATGAACTGCTAAATGATGTGTTATACTAAAATCTGTAATCTTCGCCTACTCCTATGGGTAATAGGCGTGAATACTATATTTAACATACATTTTTATATACGTCTATGTCAAGATAACATATTATTATCGCAACGTCTTAGAAACATTATATTAAATAAAGGTTACATTACTGCTTCCCTGCTTTATAAGCTACCATGAGCTCGTTTTGGGTATAGAACTCATGTAAATATGAACAACAAAAGTTCTAGGAAGTTTCTAGAAGTAGTATTGCATTATATTCTACTTCTATCTCTTCAAACCTTTTTAAAATCATATAAGAAAAATAATGTTTGTCTGCTGTGATACTCACATAATTATATTTTATACTTCGCTCATGACAGATTCTGTTTATCAACCGGAAGACGAAGCCTGTATTTGAAAGGGTAAGGATCTAAGAAAAGGACACTTTTTAGGATTATCAAAATAATAAATAATTATCAACTTATTAATTTATACTTCTACATCATTCTATCTAAGCTCATAGTCCATATAGACATTCCCAAGAAGACACCAAAGAAAATAAGCTTTACTTACAAGTATTGTGCGCAGTATCGTCACCCTCGCATTAGTGAGGCTGCTCCACATCGGTCGTAACCATTTTTACAAAGCTGTTCATGTTTTAAATATAAATAAATCATTTTGGAACGATCGAAGTTCCTCATCGCTCGGTACGGATGGGGGCTAGGCGAAAAAAAGGTCTATGATTTTTCCATCACGAAACTTTCTATAGTGTAGACGGTTAGTCATAGCGCGTATGCTATTGGCTGGGCCCAGTCATAGGTGCGCGCTTATTGGTTGAAGCAATTCGCAATAATTCTTGTTATTGGTTAATATACATCAATGCATTGTGATAGTCGCTTAGAAGATAATAATAATGACGCTAGGTAAGTGTCAGAGTTAAAGTGCAACAATATGTGAATTCATGTAATTCAATTCATTTATTTGTATTAACAATCAATAATATGATACGTTTATCAACAATAATATACAACGAAAGGAACTTCGTTCCAACCGAGTGTTCCACGACACGCATTTACCTTTTTTTCCTCATGGTAGGGGACAAAACGTTTTATTGCCTCAGCGTATTGATTCCACTATCTTGATGCGATCTCGGCCGCGGATTCCATTTCAAAAACGATTTAGTCGTTAGAAATGGATTACTTATTCAGAGGCGTTGCGTGTAAGTAAATACTTTCCGTAGGAATCTACATTAGGAGCAAAACAATTAGAGTGCTGTGGTTTAGAAAGAAACATTGAATAGGGTAATACTGTTCTTTTTTTTTTTCATGTGAATAATTGACGCAACAAGCGAATTGATCACCTGAAAGACGCTCCTGCCCAGAACCGTTGTAATAGTCCGGTGATCTTCAGCCCAAAATCAATTTTACAAGTGTAATATGTTCTGTAATTTTACTAGCCAAGCCAAGAAAACGCAAAGAGAACGACGTACGCGTCTTGGAAATTTTGTCCAAACTAACCACGCCGGGCAGACGGATACCGAAACCCTCGCAGTTGAAATAGTACTGGTACACTGATAATGGCACTCCATTACTAATCTTTCATAGATCAAGGATCGCTAGAGTCGGATAAATTTTCTAATGCCGTTGGTCAATAGGAAGCTTCGCAGGCAAGAGAGGTTGACAGTCGGGAAAAAATACTGCGATAATATGTACCACGAGACTTAAATGTCGATGAGTTGAAAACGTTTGTTTGAACCCCACCGTAACCCATATACGAGCAACAGTATTCTTCTGTGACTCTTGTACTCGGCACCAACATTCTTTTTCCCTTACCTTTCCTTAATATCCGGTAAATATTCCACTGCGATCTCTCCAATAAGGAGGATCCGCTATAATCGTCACGCGGATTATTACCAGTACCAGACACCTCGCACCTGCTGCTGCACGCTGCTGTCCATCATCGATCTGCTTATTTTTGGTCTGGTATTTTTCGAGATAATTATCCCGCTATGCTTCAGTAGCCATTGCAATTTTCCAAGCTTTCCCTTTGTCGCCTCTTACGATGTCAGGATAGAATGGGCTTGCCAAATATTTATCACTTGGTCTCTTCTATTTCCTTCCATTGAGAAGATATGGCATCTTGCATTACTCTGCACCAGTCGGGCCAGGCTGTAATTCATTTTCCCATCGTCTGTATTGTCCTCGACTTTTTCTTTACGATCCTCTCCATTTACAGGATTCCAGTTAGTGAAGTACTACGCATGTTTTTAAAATTTTAGTCCTTTATACCTACTTTGTACCAGTTTATTTGAGATAAAAAGGATGGATTAGATGGTGCAAGTTTTTTTTTGGCAGGGGGTTTAAGTCGGGTCCGCCCGCTCAGGTCGAACACAATCGATTATTCTATTCGCCCTTTGATATTGTAACAAATTTTGTTTCACAGCAGTTGCTATTTTAGTTCTTTTGTGTTTCAATTTGAAAAGTCCGTTAAATATTTGTTTATAGCTGAATTCTTTTGATAGTTTTTTCACAAAGTGCGAGCGCATTTATGCATAATTCATCAGCTGACCTCTTTCGCCAGTCAATGATGCTAACTTTGGGCAGGTACTTTATTTAAAGTAACAGGCCCGGAAGAGTTATTGAGTGCAGCTTTTTAATCGTGCTTTCATCTTGCGTTATTTCCTTTAAAATTTTCAAAGGCTGCTTTCGAAAAGAACTTTTAATTAAAATTTGCCGCTGCTCTGAAAATTGGATACTCATTGGTAAAGTCTTCAATTTTCACACGGCTTGGAATATTTCGTACCGCATGTCGTAACAAGTGGATTTTATGTGGTTGGTAATATCACGTCATCGATTTAGTATGAACCGGAAAAGTTCTTTTAATATGCTCCATAGAGTAAAAATCTTGCTATTTATTATTTTTGTATCTGAACAAAATAACTAACATAAAAATTCATCAATTCTAAATCGAAGATGGATCTCGGTGTGTTTAAATAACTGTATGATATATAAGCACATACGTACGCGACAATTTACAAAAGGGTTATTTAGCGTTTATTTCCATATAATTACTATCTAAATGGAATGGTAATCAGTGACCTGAATAGCATGATTTAATTGTCTTTTTCAACTGGCAACATTGCCTCAGTTATTATTATATTTTTATTATTTATGTTCGTATCCAGGCAATGGCGATAACCTTATAACAAAGATTAACGGTAGGAAGGTATTCGTAAATCGTTTTTAAATCATTAAGTTGAAAACATCGGAGGGTTAGACTAATATAGTTAATTATCATTTGTCGTTTTAATAAAATTAGTTAAATACAGTCTGATGGATGATTTCTGTTCTATGATTTGATAAGAAACTAACGTTTTTACAATGATTAGTTGATATAAATTGACGGAGAAGCTATGTGGTAGCGGCTACAGAATCTGCCACCCATGGCAATCTCTGAAATCTATTCTCTTAAACCAAATTCGCGTGGGTTAGTGGCCAGCGTACCTGAATGCTAAATCACGGATACTGGGTTCGAATACCAGCCGAAGTCAAAATTTGTCCAAAAACACAGATTATTGATTTTCGGACCTGGTTCGATCGGAGCTGACCTGGTCAGCTGCCGTGTCTCTGACTCTGCATCTATCCCTTCCTTACCTTTGGGAGAAACTATGGAATGGAGGTGGGAGGAATTCCCTTGCACACCTTTCCAAACTACGCATTACGTTGTTTATAACAAATATATTACATACTTTTACAATATTTCATTGAAAAAATTAATATATTACAAAAAAAAATTAGCAACATTATTTTTAAAAGTATTTTTAGTAAAACTTGTCTGTTATTAATCAATAAAAATAAACATGTAGCGTCAGACGATAAAAGGAAAATCATGTGATACGTGAAGTCATTGTAAATCACCAAACCACAATATAAGAAATAATTAAGTGACCAGTCCGGTTATTTTTTAAATAAACACGATATAGTGATGAGACATACTTACTTTTTTAAAGTTGTTTCGGTCTTTTAAGAATAAAAACGTTACACTCCTGAGTCGCAGAGGTATTGCCTCATATTATTATTATTACTTATATACATAAATTGCATATGGATAAACATACATATAGAGCCGGTATCATTATTTGTAGATCATATAAATAAACAAAAAACACTATCGTTATAAGCTCACAAGTATGACGAAAGAGTCAGCTATCGCTCAATCATATTAAAGGGAAGGTAGACGACCGGCAGAGGTCTCTAAAACCCTTTCATTGAAGGACCTTTGTCCAGCCGTGAACTTTTAGGACAGGCCGATAAAGAAGTGTCGTTTGGTAAAAACATAATAATCTTACTTATTCTGTTAGATACAGATCTTTATAAAATATAATTTTCCTCATCACTACTCTTAAAGTATAGTGTCTCGACCTATGCTTATCAAAACTTGATTCAGCTGGTGACCTCACATACCCGTATAAGCTAACTATTTAAATCCGTATGTATTAGTTTTACTTCATTACCCCTTGATACAACTTGTATAGATTCGAATTAATCACAAAATATATAGTGAATCTATTAATATGAAATCTGTATTGTGCTTGGTCTTGTTATCTATAGTCATTGTGGCTTTGTCGGACCCTATCCCACACTCACGGGGTTGTATTTATATTCTCGGACGTTGTGAGTATTTTGTATTAATTTTTTTTTAGTTTTTGATGAACTTAAGTGTACTTCGGTTCTATTTTATTATTATTTTTGCCACGTTTTTATTAACTCACTTTCATATCTATCTCTGTGTTCGGGATATATTTAGCAATCGGTTTTAAACTAATTTCCTCATGAGCAATACTACACTAGAAACTTTAAACATAGCTCGAAATTGGATGACAATCCAAAGTTTTAGTCCGTTTTAAAAATCTTATGTCTTACGTGTAATAAAAGTCGAAGAAGGGACTGAATAAGATATTTAATAAGCAGACTCGGGTTCAACTAATTGAAGTAGCAAGGAGAAGTCGGTGAAGAAATCTGTTTGTATGCACTAGAGTAATATCTGTGCGTAACAAGGATATAAAATATAAACTTTACTGTTTAAGAGCCTAGTGCTAGCCTAGTGGACAGGGCAGGGCGCTCGTTATAATTTTGTTTGATTCCTACCAAAATTGTTAAAAGTAATTATAAAGCGAAGGAAAGCATCGTAAAGAAACCTGCATGTAAGAAATAATAAAAAAATATTATTTCGCGTATATGTGAAGACTGCCAACCCGCGCTTGCGCAGCGTGGCTGATTCTTCCCGACTTCAAAAACCTCTCAGATATTTGAGAAAAAAGCCTTTGCCCAGAAGTGGGTATTTACAGGCTGCTACTTAAACATCACTTTTTTACTGTTTATGATTATGTGTTCCCAATACACATAATCTTCCCGAATTTCATGATTAAGTTGAGATGTTGATATGGGAACTTACCATCCCTTTCTCCAAATACCAACCTCATATGGACGCGATGCACCCTTATAGCAAACAAACGAGGCTCTGTCTACCGAATAATGGCGGAATACCCTATCCCAATTTGCCGAACCCAAATCCTACAGACTAGTGGACAGGGAGCACTGCGCTCACCAACCCCCTTGCTTTTCCATCCTTGAAGTAACCTATATTTGGCAGTTGGCTAAAATATGTAAACGGTTAAAAAACTTTTGAATAGAATAAATTTCAGAATACCAGTACCGTATCATACCATAATCATATTTCTTCGTAAATACACAGTAGGACAAATATTTGTCATTCGAATCTCGCAAGCAAAGTTACCAAATATCGTATTTTTTCTGTTTCACAGGCCATAGGGAATGCGAAGAGGGTACCCAAGGCTACTCGACTGGCTGCGGCTACTTAACACCAGAGGCAACATGTGATGAACCAAACCCCCAGCCGGACACTAGGGGGCGCATCTGTGACTTTTCGGCTTGCTATTGCGCTGCTCCAACTGTCAGAGATTCTGTCACTAAAAAATGTGTCCCGCTTGCAGAATGCAGCAAAAAGGAGTAACTTAGAAAGACTAGACTAACTTAGACTTTGTCTACGATACTGTTATTCAACGTTGCTTTTGTTAAAATCTTTTTTCGAATTATAAAATACAATACCTCGTTTAATTATTTTCTTACCAGGTCATAACAAGAGAGCTCTTCTCTCTGCTTCTTCACTATCAACCAGTTTTCAGTATTTGTAGTTTAAATACAGTGTAATATTGTTCAAAATTTATAGAAATTCCAAATTTCTAAGTAGTTTAGTATTTGAGATAAACAGCGTAGCAAAAACGTTCTTTTTTTGGGGAAAGGCGGCAAACCAGCTATCGGTTCACCTGATAATAAGTTATACTAGAGGAACTAGAGGAGCTGCAGGTGTGTCTGCCGGTCTTTAGATATTTGAGGGATGAGGAGGGGGTTTGGAGAGGGGGTCTCCGGTTACCTCACTCACCAAATGAAATGCAGAAACTCAAGATGCTTCTACTTCACGCCGGTATTCTGCGAGGTTGTAGCAAAAGCTACCGCTTGAGTACGAACCAAACAGGCAACTTTGACAGCCCCCATTTTTTTATTTTTGATTACAATAAAGAATATAAATTATTTTATAATCTACCCAATGGGCTTTGTATAATGACACCAAGCATTAAATGTTTTCATTTATGGTTCAATATATGTTTTTGTGTCAAAATTCTAAATCAAATAACCAAATTTCAGATCTGTAACTCATTTCGTATATGAGGTAAAGATCCGTGACATACGGAGGGGCAGACGAACAACATACAGACAGACAGACATCAGAGTGACATTAATAGGATCCTTTTTACCCTTTAGGTACAGAACTAAAAAAGAAAAGAACTTTGTAAGTCTTATAGTACCACAACAGCTTGTAAATAGCTCACTGCAGGACAGCGCTTTAGTTGCCACTGCACTGGTGTCCATTATGTTCTCTATGTTATTTGTCATTTCTTTACTAATTAAAAAAAAAAACAAAATTACATTGAATATTTTTATTTTTCCACGAAAGTGGAATACAGACAGATAAAATCAGATAATAGAGTATACAAGAAAAAGATCGACAAGAATGTTGTTGACGCACAAGATTACAAAACAGTACACAGAATCAAACAGCATCCAATTTACTTCTTCAATCTTCTCATCAGATGCATGCTTGTCATTAGATACAGATTTATATAAAAGTACTGATATTTACTTCTAGGAGCCGACTTGTTGAAGCTCCGTTATTCCTTTTTGCTACATTCTTCTAGCGGTACACATTTTCTAGTCCTCGGATCCCTGACCGTCGGATGGGCGCAGTAGCAAGCCGTGAAGTCGCAGATTTGGCCACGGGTTTCAGGTTTGGGATTAGGTTCATCGCAGCTGGCCTCCGGTGTCAGATAGCCGCAACCGATCGTGTAAGCCTGTGTACCTTCTTCACATTCCCTTTGACCTGAAACATAACAATATTACTTTTTAAAATAGCCCGCATTGTCTTTGCGGTCGCATTGAAAGAATCTGACACCACTTCCATGCCGTGGGTGGAGTAATAGATGACTAGAGGATACGACTAAAAGATCTCAAGACAACGTCGACGTCCATCTCCTGGAGATGGAAAATGGGTTGCTGAAGTTCGTTAGTGAACTGTAGTACTTGTCTTATTTCTTTGTCACTACTTTCCTTACCAATCTTTTAAGTCCACTGATCTCTCCAATGTGGAGCTTTATGTCGCAATCGATACGCTTGGCATGCCTGGCTTCCTAACTTAGACGCCACTGATCAGTTATATAATTTAGTGGATAAACTTGTTCTAGCTTATTTTATTTGTTCTTCGGTTGTTTGACGTTTATTGGGACGCTATCCTCAATAGGGTAGCAAAATCTTAAACTGCGATATGATCATAGCGTTATATATTAAGATTTTTATTCTAGTTTGCCATCACGTGTTGCTTAGTAGGTTTCCGAGTCTAAAACCTTTCATCGCAATGTAAGATTTCTCCCGTGTCGTGGAGGCGGTTAAAATGCAAATTACACATGACCAAATATCCGGGCAAGCATCCAAGTATCCGATGATATCCGCAGCAGAACTAAGGTAACCGACATAGCCGTAAAGATCAGCAAGCTGAAGTGGCAATGGGCCGGCCACATAGCTCGCAGAACTGACAACCGCTGGGGAAAAAAGGTTCTCGGGTGGCAGCCACGTACAGGCAAACGCAGTGTAGGACGACCCCCCACAAGATGGAGTGACGACCTGCGCAGTGTTGCGGGAAGTCGATGGATGCAGGTGGCTCAGGACCGAGCTTCGTGGCAATCCTTGGGGGAGGCCTATATTCAGCAGTGGACTTCTGATAGGCTGAAATGATGATGGTGATGATGAAGTATCCGGGCACTAAAATAATTATTTACAGTCTTTGCACTGAAATTTTTACTAGAATATCTACTTTTTTTTTATTCAAATGCCAAATATCAATTCTCAATTGGACACACTCTTCTGACAGACATACGAGCATAGGCTCCCAATCACGAGAGGATGATTTAGAGAAGCTGTCTAAATTTTGAACTCGACCAAATGGCAAATTAAAATCTTAGTTGTAGCAATAAGGGGGAATATACCATATTTATCTCCAAAAGTCCACCACACCAGCATGCGGTGCCTAACAGAGGAGACGCTGATAGACTATTTACGGAATTTCCACCCGTCTATACCCAACCCAAATCACACAGACTAATGATTTAGAGTAGGTTCTATACATAGTATCTAGTATATAGTATCTAGTATATAGTATCTGGTATATAGTATCTAGTATATAGTATGCCACCAACAAGTCCTCCAGGCGCAGTGAGTATGGGTAAATATTCCACGGCATCTCAGCTTTCGCATTCTCATGACGCATTAATGGAAATGTCCTGGCTTGGACTAATACAGGCAGCTGAAGAACCGGCAGAAGGAAGGCGATCGGCTAACTATCTGTCACGTTTGGACACTGGTTACTATTTGTAAAGTGATAGTTCAAACTGGGATATCTATCTACCCAGCGATGAATTATAGGCGTGAATGCATGTAGCTACTCCTGACCGTTACTTAAGCTTTACATTTCCTTCATCGGGTATAAATGATCACAGGAATATAAGGATTATTTGACAGTGTTATACTGTCTCATTTAACTAAAAAAAAATTGTCTGTGAAAAGTTAAATACTCTATGAAAACCGTTGTTCTCGGGGATCTTCATACCTACCTAAAGCTTATAATTATTGACATTATTTAATAATTGATAAATTAAAAACTAAACTCATTCGCACTACACGAAACGGAACGATTGCTGGCATATCTTGTAATATACACCCATGGTCACATCATACAAAGTACAGTAAAAAAATAAAATATTGAATACTCACAATGTCCATTAACATAAATACAATTCCCTGAACGAGGAACGGGGTCCGACAAAGCCGAGCTAATTATAGTCAACATTACCAAACACACAACGGACTGCATTTTAAAAATATTTTATTTGTATAAATTTCAATTCAACACAAGTTGTTTCGATGGACAATAAAATAAAACTGAACTTATGGACTTAAATAGTTGCCTATACCCGAGGTCATCAACGGAATCAAGTGTGGTTATAAACACAACGATCTTCGTGTTTGTTTAGTGACGTAAGTTGGTCTCGGTCTTTATGATTATTAAAATATTTAAAATCTCAGTATCTGTACAAAGCACGTTGAATAACTGGATGTATAGTTGAAAAAAAAAAAAACAAAATAAATATTCTTTTATTACTCATCATTATACATAAACATCTTGTGTGATCGTGTAACTTTTGAACGACTTGACCGATTGAGGTCATATTCCTTTGATATATATTTGTACTACCCAGACGATGGTGCATAGCTATGCTAGAACCCGATAGGTGGCGCTTTGGTCGAGTTATTTATACATTTAATTTCTAATACTCTTTGCGCCACCTACTGGAAAGAACTGAACAACATCTGCCGGCCCAGCTTTATGGCTGCCGGACATGAAAGCTGTGCTATCTGAGCGTGTGGGGAGCCGGAAAGTCTCTGCCACGCTGCTCCGGTGCGTGTTGGTGGATCTCACATGTAGGATATAGGTATATAAAAAAAAATTCAAAAAACCGTTCATTTTCTCATCCCTAGCTTTGGAATTATTTATTAACAGGTTTGGTCATTTATAACGATTACTTGTAATCTTTTTAATTAGAATCGAAATACGTCATTAAAACTTTTAATAATAGTTTAAGATAAGATGAAACAAAATTCATTTAATTGTTTTTTTTTTTTATCATTTATTACTAAATAGAAGAACGGTGATGACGTATGCGTTGATTATTAATATTATTTTACACTATACCTCAGTATTGTCTAAAAGTATTGTATTGTATATGTTTCTTTATGATGTGGTTCTTCACCCGCAGAGGAATCTCATTACGAAACGGTGGAAAATTAAAAAAAGTAATCACATTTGACAAGTGAAATGTATGATGATTTTGATTTAACTGATTATAAAATTTATTTAAATTGATTGGTTTAACTCAACTAGTCAACTAAGCCACTGATGGTAGACACCTTCTCTACTTGGGAGGCGTCTTGGTTGGTAGCACACTCTTACCCATTACTACTGCCTAACAGCGGTGTCACTACTGTTATGTTCTGGTGTGAAAGGTATTGAGGGAGCCAACGGCTCCCAGATCAAAGACACCCGGTCTTCATCTAAGGCCGTGGCAAGTCTTAGTGCGTAAACGCCAAAACATACCATGAACCGGATATCCTAATGCCTGATAACCTTCCGTTATAATCGTCTTCAGTAGCAAACCCAGCGACTGGGCCTGAAACGTTCTATCTCCCGGAGAGGAGCCCGTTTGAGTACGCTTAGTTTTAAATGTAAATCCGCTTTTTGGTCTCTCAGAATCATATTATTGATATTAGAATCAGCTTATTTATATTTATTATTTGTTTTATAAAATACAGGTTAAATAGATAATAAATAATTCAAATAGATGATTAACAGAATCATGTGTTACTACATTAGTGTGAGATACATTATTTTAAGTCGTTTCTGAGTACAAGATACATTTCATTCGACCGATCTTTTCTTCTCAATCGTTGTCTGCACTATTTGTTAATTATTTACATAACTGGTTTTGACGTTATCTTTAAATGTTTAAAGTATACTTCTTTTCTTTATTTTAAATAATTTTTCCTATTTTTGTATTATAAAGTTACATGAAGGCGCGTTTTGGTACATTTGAATATTTGCAAATTCACTTCATCGTTAGCAGCCTTTTACCAGTACAATGCATTGTTGCACAGACGACTATCTTCTCTTCCTTCTTGGCAGCTAAAAAGCCTGAGGCTAAGTTTTTTTTATGAAAAAAGTATGGTACGCGAGCTCAATTCCCATATGCTCCGGTGGTGGAGATAAACATCATTAGGTAACCTGCTGAATAATAACCAGGCAGGCAGATAACAACTTTTGTTTATCTGCCTAGGATATAAATTACGGTGTCACAAGTATTAGCAAAGACACAGAGGTACTCGCTTGTCTTAACCTTCCTGCACCCGAAGATAACATCGAAGAAAGAGACGATGTATTGTTTGTCACGAGACAAACAAACCTCATGACTCGACAATTGAATTCAAAATTCTAAAGAAACAACCGTTTTCAATCACTTCATATAGCCTTATTCTGTCTGCTTGATTAACAGCCGTCCGATATGACCTATCTTTAACCCCTATTTTCCCACATTTATGAGGAGTGGAATATTTTCTTAAAATTTATTGGGACCATTCTCGAGACAATATTACAAATTACAATCGACGAAGAAATCGCGTAACAAACACACAAAAAAAATATACAGTCAATTTGATAGCCTTCTCCTTTTTTTTTAATTGTTTCAAAACAAAGGTCCCGTGCGCTAAAATTAGAGAAAGAGACATGTGGTATCGAGTGCACGTGGTTGTTTAACCTAATGACCCGAAAATCAATCCTTTGTACCTTGCTCCGGAGGTCAGGTACGTTGTTTATATACAAACGTACTTCTACTTACAATACGATTGCCAAATGAGCACCTTGTGGAAGTCCCACATACAGTTCTATATCAAATCAAAAACGCAAAAATTTTATTTCTGCAGCAAAAACAATATCTGACAACAAAGTATAGACAGATTAAAACATGTTTAGGCTAATTTAGCAGTTATATAATAAATGATTTTAAAATACATTAAAATAGTACATATGTGTGTGAATATAATACATACACGTGTAATAAATAATGTACACGTAATATATGTTCTCCTGATTGATTTCGACCACGGCGACAACTTTCGAATACTTTCGCCAATTACCAACTGCGCAGGAGATATTATAATTCCGCAAGTGTTCTTTTTTTATGAAAAAATAGGCCTGCGTTTGAGCTCAATCTGGCCCGATGGAAAGCGAAGATGAGGCCTAGGATGGTACACGCTTGCCTAGATGTATGTTCACTTGTTCGATATCCTTCCCATATCCGATGTATATAGATACAATATCAGAGACACGGGATAGGGCTAATAATGAAAAGCGCTCCTGAATGCTTAGTTTTTGGTCCTAACAGATGCCTGGTTTGGTTATAAACTGGAATACTTAGTTGAGATCAAAATCGGTGCTAAGGACATATTTTTTTTCTGGGAAAGGCGGCTAACCTGCAAACGGCTCCCCTGTTGGTAAGTGATTACCGTCGCTCACGTACATCGGCAACACCAGAAGTACTGCAGGTGCGTTGCCGGCCTTTGAGGATATTTGGGAAATGGGAGAAAGGATAAGGAGGAGGAAAAGGATGGAGAGGGCGAGTGGGCCTCCGTGTACCTCACTCACCGAACGAAACGCACAAACAGAAGATGGCTCTACTTAACGCCGGTATTCTGCGAGGTCGTGGTGCCAGCCCTTTCGAATGCTGTTGCTCTTTTATATTTATTATAAGTAAGTGGGAGAGCTAGGGTTGCATTAAGAGAATAACTATGACTATCTGGAATTATTCGGAGTTAGAAATTAATAAACAAAATGTCGATTTTCTAGCTGGAATGGGCGAATGAATAAAAATGAATACAGCTCTATCTGAGCAGTTCTTACTGATCTACAATATTAAGTAACAAGCGAATACGGACGAAATTTTATGATTTCTTGTATTTACGCGAATTATACAAATTTGAAAAGAAACTATAATTTTTGGATTTTTTTGCGTTTAATTAGATTTTTTAAAACCCGACTATGTCATCAGGACGTCAAACACCTGTGTTCCCAATGACCACGGGTGCAGTTGAGCACCCGAAAGGTCGAGATTTAAAAAAGCTAAATAAAAGCGTTGACTTATTAAAATCACTTCATAACATATTTTAGGCCAAACATCATTTGTACGGGCTATAGTTTACCTTGCAGTAACTACGCCTTCGTGATATTTCTTAATGGATTATTAAATACCCTTTTAATTGGCCATTTATAAGAGATTACTTAAATCATGCGCCATTTTCTCGTTATCTTATCAATAGGTAATTTAATATATGACTTAGAAGTGTCAATAGATATAGTACCTACCTATGTCTAAAAATAAGTTTTGCCTGTAAGTGCCCAGTGCTTGACAGAGGCCTCCTTCTCGAATAGCTGAGAGGGTTTTGGAGCAGGGAAGAGCCCGCCACGCTGCTGCAGTGCGGATTGGCGAGCTTCATATATCCTCGAAATAATTTTTGTTATTATTTCTCAGACATGCAGGTTTCCTCACTATATGTTCCTTCACCGCCGAGCAGGTGGTTAAATACGGCAATTAAAATTGCTACTAACAATTTCACTCGCGCATTATGATACTAAAGTGAACGCCCTGACCACTAGGCCACAGCTCTTCTTTGATAATCTTCTTAAATATTGTGACTGTTTGTTGCACTATATTTTTTATGATTTTTTAGGGACTACTTTACATACCGTCTTTACTTACGTATCGCCGCGACCCATTGTACATGTCGTTATGATAATAATGTGTAATAATAATAATAATATATCGGACACACACACGAACACGTTATCCAGTCCCAAGTAAGTCATCCATGTGTGTATCTTGGGAAATGGATGGTGATAAGACCGATGCATATATACCTACGTATATAAAGAATATAAATAAACATCCATGACTCGGTTACAAACATTTCTATTCATATTATATACTAATGTCATCGCCTAGCGGGATTCGAACCCGCGACCCACAGCTTCGACGGCAGAGTCCCTACCACGCTATTACCCCGTCAAGTAGTGTCACATGAGTAGATTAACTACTGCAATTCTTGTACTCGAGCGCAAAGGGCGTGGAATATTGTGCTGTTGCTCGAATGGGCCGGCTCGACCAGATTGATACCACGGCCTCGCAGAATACCGGCGTGAAGTAAAGGCATCTTGTGCTTCTGCGTTTCATTCGGTGAGGTCCGGAGGCCCCGTCCTCATCCTCCCTTCCATTTCCCAAATACCCTTAAAGGCCGGCAACGCACCTGCTGCACCTCTGGTGTTGCGGATGTACGTGGGCGACGGTAATCACTTACCATCAAGTGAAGCACCTGGTCGTTTGGCGCCATTCACATTAAAAAAAATCCTGTATATTTATGGATCAGATGAAACCGCTCGGTTTCGTTTTTCGCCCCCAAAATTGATTGGAATCATTTCGGAATATTAAGTTCTTTTATGTAGACTGTTAAGAGTCTTTATGTCGAAGGACCAGCAGTGCAATTATAACCTATCTTTAGACCTTACCTTTTGCACTTTAGACCGATCTGTCACACCTAGAACAAAAGGCGGTTCAACTCCATCAGCCGCATTGCGTTGAAAGCAGTTCCGCGGCGATATCACCAGGATTGGAATGATTTGCGTGCGCGCACAGTGTAGTTCTTGGGTCCACTTCTATATTTCTTTTAACACGTGTGTAATGTAAAAAGAGCACTGCATACAGGGGATGCGGCGAGAGGTTCCCACAATCACGTGCGATCCCTGCCTGGTGCTATGCCATACGAAGCGCAGACACGTTCATACAATGGCAACTGTCGAATTATTCTACACAACACACAGACATACATTTTGGCGTGTGTTATTTGTTACGAGTCCTTTACTCGGCAGTGAGCATTAACATCCTGCTACTTTTATATTAATAATCTAAAATTGTAATGTAATCTAAAATTATCTGTATTTCCGAACAGTTACGACTTAGGGGCCTTCAAGAAAGGAGCCTATTCCTTCCTTAAAGGCCTGCTGCGCATCTGTAGCTCCTCTGGTGTTGTGGATGTTCGTGGACGTCGGTGATCACTTACCATCAGGTCAGCCGCATACTCGTTTGCCTTCTTCTAAAAAAAAAATCTAAAATGTAATCTTAGTATTATTCTTATACTTCTACATAGAATTTCACCTAGAAACCTAGATAGACATTGTTTATACTTTATATAGGTAACTGTAGATATTCCAATGCCATGAATAATACATTTTATTGTAACTGATTTATGTTTAACTTTGACATGGATAAGGGTGTCGATATAAATTGAAGTGGACTTACTCACACAAACTGAAACATTTAAGGATCCCCAGCGCAGACGTCGGGATCTTATACAACCATTTTGTAATGAAAGCTTTTTAATGCTCATGATTTTAGTGCTACCTTCGCTTTCTTAATACAGGCTTGGGTGGTGTCAGAAAAAATATTTTACAGGATAAATAGAGCTGCGGTGAAGGTCAAGCGTTCGCTTTAAGTTACATTGTAGGCGAGTGACCTGGGTTCGATGGTCTACAACACTAAAACAGTAATTAATAAATACTAAACTTGGTTTGATGGTCTACAGCACTAAAAAGTAATCAATAAATACTAAACTTGCTTTGATGGTCTACAGCACTAAAAAGTAATTAATAAATACTAAACTAGGTTCCATGGTCTACGATACTAAAACAGTAATTACTAAATAACCACATAGAGATAGTGACAGATTCTCTAGCCACCGTCACAAAGATATACGTATGAAAAACAGAACCTATGGTGGTTAATCCATTAACTTATAAACAGTACGCATCACTTCCTTCTACTGATATATGCAATACATAATACACTATATTACTTACAGTAGTTGTGCGCCTAGTCTAAAAAAAATGCAAATATTTTTCTTTTATTCTTTGCAGTAGTAACTTGTAAGTGATATGACTGTTGTTTTTTTTTTATACACACAGTAAGGCTACTAATGATTGCTACTTTTCCAGCAGAAATCTCAATTGCGCTCCGGGCAGGATCCGGCGACCGACAGATGGTGAAAAATTCTTAGATACACTTGACAATACCGGTATAATATTATAAGATACACTAAATAAAACAACGGTGAAGGATTTTTCATTAAATGTTATTTATTACCTCACCCCACGAACGTCGTACAAGGCATACAAGAAAATGCATAATGCCTATCTCAAAAAATGTCAAACCTCTAATACACAGATAGGTGATGGACGGAAGCGCCTAAGATTAAGATGTTTGGTATCTACTGCGATTGCCAAGTCGCCCCCAAGCGAGGCGATTATACCACATCCTGTTTATGTTCCAGGTTACAGATTAAAAGTGTGTGGTATCCGCGTAAGAACCTGCCACCGCCTTTTTTACCGTGGGTGTCGTACGAGACCCTGAGTTATGTCAAGTGAAACCCTTATGGGTTATGTCAAGCGATATCCTTATGGGTGCCAACCTTACGTCCACGACTCTCTAGTTTGGCCAAATTCTGCAAATTTTATTGAAGAGCGAATTATCTCTATTTCGAGAGTAACGGCGCACTGTGCTTACCGACCCACTCGCCCTGCGTGGTGAGTATTGGCGTAATGCCTGTCTGCTGTCCAGTGGTGGGCTCATTTGTAAGTAAGTATTTATGCTCATGCAGGAGCATACCCCTGCGTTATGCAGGACGACGGCGTGGCTTAGAAGTTAACGTTCGTTACTGCTCAGCCGATGGTCCTGGATTCGAATCCCGAAGCCAACATTGTGTAATGCGCGTTGTTTAGGGTTCGGTAACGAGGAGTCACTATTTCCATGACTGTTTTGACAACTCCTCGACAAAATCGAACATCTTCTTTTTAACTTAAAAGACCATACCTCAATATAGGTTTTACTCATGTGTCGTGAAGATGTTTTACTGATATAAATTTCAAAATAACAGACGCGAATCAATTATTATATGTAGGCCATAAAGGTACTTGGTAGCCTAGCTAGCCTAGGGTTCCATGCCCGACTAAAATTTAAATGAAAAAAAATACAGAATTTACGATGTACTCGACGATGAAAGGCACATCATGAGGAAACAACATATTTCAGGCATATGTGAGGTCCACAAACTCGCACTGGAGCAGCGTGGCAGCCTTGTCCATCGGGGCAAGGCTGCCACGCTGGTGCAGGCAGGTGTCGACCTCTTGGGCAAAGGTAGGCTTCTTCTCTGCCTAGGATTCACCAGCAGCAACGGTCGTGTTCCGGTTTAAAAGATAGAAGGAGCCAGTACATTCATAGGCTGTGAGATATTCCATCACAGTCCTCAAGCGTGACAATGCATCTGTAACCATTTTCGCACGAAGTTGTTTCCAGAAGTCTGCTACATGCAGAAGCTGCTGTAGCACCATCCGATGCTCTGTTAGCTCGTTTATGACCCTAACTCAATAAAAATTAAACCTCTCAAGAATGAGACGAGGCTTTTACATACAAAAACTTGTTCCGTGTGTGCATCGAACCCGAGATTCTCAACGTGGTAGAGCCAAGCGGCGGATTTTGCTGCTGCTCGAATGGACACGGCCTCGCAGAATATCGGCGTGAACTAGAGGCATCTTGTGCTTCTGCGTTTCGTTCGGTGAGTGAGGTATCCGGAGGCTCACTCCCCGCCTCCATCCCCCTCCACATCCTCCCTCCGTTGTTGCAGGTGTACGTGGGCGACGGTAATCACTTACCATGAGGTGAACCGCTTGATCGTTTGGTGCTTTCCCATAAAAAAAAGATTTGGAGCATTACATTCGATCGCTTAGCCACTTCGCTAAACGCTAGCCGAAACCATAAATGTTTTTTTTTAAAGAGTTTCGTAAACGTACCTTCAAGTCTGTCACAAGCCAAATGAGGACAAACAGCTTCTTAATTGTGACAAATGCTCCTATAAACGTCTGGTCGCTAACATAGCCGGCATTGTGGACAAACACGCGATTTAACGGAATCTCCGATCCGGCGCGGCCGGTTGACACCGGTATTGAAAAAAAAAACTTGTTGCACGGGTACTTGTTTTGTGGCTCCGAAGTGAGCGATGTCTTTTATTTTAGACACACTGCGTTGTCGTTGAACGCTTCAAGATTTTTTTTTCATTTCTTCCCGTAGTTTAGATAGAGTCCCGAGTGACCTGGGTTCGATCCCCGTTGCCGGCACTACTAAAATTGTTAATAGCAATTTTGAGTGCTGTATTTACCACGTGCTCGTCGGTTAAGGAAAACATCGTAAGGAAACCGGCACGTCTGTGAAATAATAAAAAAAATATTATTTTGCTATGCGAACCCAGCCATCCTGCACTGGAGCTGCGTTCTCTAAACCCCTCTCAGATATTTGAGAAGGAGGTCTTTGCCCGACAGTGGGAATTTACAGGTAACCACCTTTTACGCACGTGAAAAAAAAACCCTAGTAGGAGAAGGTCCTCACTGGGTCACTACCACCCGTTCTGGAGTTGCGTGCTAAAATGCTAATATTTTTTTAATTAAACGTCCACATTGTGTATATGGTATTAAGTGACAGAGCCAAGCGGCGGCTTTATCTGCTGCTCGAATGGGCCGAATCGACCGGAGTAGTACCACGACCTCGCAGAATACCGGCGTGAAGTAGAGCTTGTGCTTCTGCGTTCCGTTCGGTGAGTAAGGTAACCGGAGGCCCACTCCACTCCCCATTCCTCTCTTCATCCTCCCTCACATCTCCCAAATACCCTTAAAAGACGGCAACGCACCTGCAGCACTTTTGGTGTTGCAGATGTACGGGAGCGACGGTAATCACTTACAATCAGGTGAAGCGCTTGCTCGTTTGCCGAGTTTCCCATAAAAAAATTACTTGAATATTTTTTTAATACGGAACGTTTTCCGTTCATTTCGTGGCCCACAATCAATTATCTAATATGCAACATTCTGTTATTTCACTGAACACATTAAAGCACTTACTGAAGTGAGATTAAATTGCTTTGTTTACGTGTAAGATTTCCTTTTGTGACGTTGTATAAAATTAAAAAAAATATATTTAATAATTAACGGCTTTGAGAAAGTCGTTGTTCCATAACGTGAGGGCGTCTCAATCTTTTGGATTGTTACAGGTCACTACTGCTTATACTGTCTCCTTCAATATCCTGTAAAGTCTTCTGCTGTCATTGAATCTGCTCTCCCAAGTGTTTCCGGCAGATTGGCAATCGCAGTATCAAAAACGTCGCACCATTTCTGTCATCTGTCGGAAGCTCTCAGTATTGTCTCTAACGATACTCCTACGACATCATACTATGGTACTTTTGCATGCCACTAGTGGGTAACACTGGTGGCACTGGTAAAAATTTGAGCTTAAAAATATCCCGGCCAAGTGCGAGTCGGATTCGCGCATCGAAGGTAACGGAACCACAAAATATACTTGTGTTATGTATTTACCAAAAAGTTTATGTTTTCTTTCGTTCTGCGCGCAAGCATAACTCACACTTGGTTGGTTTTTATTATTTGTTTATTTACTTAGAGTTTGCATATTATTCACACTAAGTTCGAAGCTTGTATGTTAAACTGTTTTTACCATAGAGCCAAAATGGGGACCTCGTTAATATTTGCTAGTGTTTTTTTTAGGATAGACAGACATAATAACACAGATTCGGTGAATATTTCAACCGGTTACCTATTACAGTTTCTAAAGATACAACCCTTTAAATGTAGGACAGACGGACGTACGCTCGGTCAAACGGCGCAGGCTTTAATAATAGGGTTCCGTAGAGAACCTTAAAATGACAATAGGGCTACTGAAAATTATATAAATACTTATAATCCGGCACACTTTAATTCTAACGTCTATGATTCAAAACAAATATTGTCTTTGTAAAATTATTTTATCTTTATTTGATAAATAATTGAAATGGACACCGAACAAACTTTTACTACACTCACACCTACAAAAGTAAATAACACGGTTAAGTTAATAAAACTAAGACCAATATAAATAGTTTAAGCACATAGTCGTGGTAGCCCTGGGATCGAGAAGTTCGCTTTAATTTCCATAGTACGCGAGTGGTCTGGGTTCGAAACTCGGAGCTCCACTACATTAATATCAATTTTAAGTGTAAGGCGTAGTTGCTAAGCGTGCGGTGCTGTGGGTCGCGGGTTCGATTCCCGCACTGGACTAGGGTTTTTGTATGGACTACAAATAATAGTTCCGGATCGGGGTGTTTGTCCGTGTGCAAATTATATATGTTAACTGCCTCCGTAACGTTTTTTTTAAAAAGATCTTTATTGGCGGCACAGGATAAGTCAATAAAAAAGCAAACTGTCCTGAATACACTCAACGAACCTCAGTTGGAATTTATAATCATTTAATTTAAATTCTATAAATAAAAGTATTAACACTCAATTAGAACGAATTTCTCTGCGTGATAGAGTCTGCAACGATGATATCCGCAGCAGAACTAAGGTAACCGACATAGCCGTAAAGATCAGCAAGCTGAAGTGGCAATGGGCCGGCCACATAGCTCGCAGACCTGACAACCGCTGGGGAAAAAAGGTTCTCGAGTGGCAGCCACGTACAGGCAAACGCAGTGTAGGACGACCCCCCACAAGATGGAGTGACGACCTGCGCAGTGTTGCGGGAAGTCGATGGATGCAGGTGGCTCAGGACCGAGCTTCGTGGCAATCTTTGGGGGAGGCCTATGTTCAGCAGTGGACATCTGATAGGCTGAAATGATGATGATGAGAACGAAATGTTTTAACTTGCTTATTATTTATTGATTGGTTCAGTTTAGTTAATCTGAAAACATATTGATGGTGTAACAAATACATGCAACCAAGTTCAATGTACTCGAGAGTATGCGGAGTTCGGTATCTTTGTGAATTTGTAAACAAAATACTTATGTGGAATGAGAGAGTGTATGGTCATCCAGTAAGAGTTTGATGTTTATCTAGACATAAAGACATAAGGACAAAGACATAAAGATATATTCCGACACTTACATCCACACACATAATGCGTGATCTGGTGATAAATAATAATTATTAAAATAACAAAACAAAAGAAAATTATAAGAATTCAAAAAATAATGCTATAAAAAAAAATTAACATATATCACAAGGAATTTGTGTGTGTTGAGATGAACCGTCGGAAAGATCTGTGTGTGTTTATTTATTACACACAGTCATTCGAACAATGCACTTATGTCGGATAATATAGGAATATGTGAAGTTTTTTTTATCGTCTCGTCTCGGTGGCGCAGTGGGTAAGCGTTAGGCCGCAACGCTGGGAAACGCGGGTTCGATTCTCGCACGAGACAATTTTTATGAAGTACAAAAATTGTCACGTGTCTTGGTTTTTGCCCATGTGTAATTTGAAGATATTACTTATATGTGATTTGTAAATTCAAATGTAGAACTGAGTTCATTACAAAACTAATTATTCGGTGTGAAGCAGCCGGCTGTAAGTGTCCACTTCTGGGCAAAGGCCTCCGTCTCAAATATCTGAGAGGGTTTTTTATTTGGTGTAAAATGTATTAATTACATGACTTTTAAGGATTGTTACATATAAATCAATACTGTATTGTTAAGAAATTATGCATTTTCTACTTTATTCGAAGAGGAAATGCACTATACTTACCTAATAAAAAGATCTTTGGGTTGCAAAATAAAAGCTGATATAAGTTTTTATCGTTTTATAATTTAAATTACGCTCATATCCAATTTTACAATTATTTTCTACAACAATTTGAGACCTTTTGCTTAAAGCTACACTTATGTTTAAGACAATTCAATTGGATTCACATCGTATTACGCTTGACTGTTTCCTAAACCCATATTCATAGCATTTAATAGATCTCCATTGTCTGCGTCAATCTCCCACGCAAATAAGCCGCCCAACTTATTGTTTCTCACATATTTGCCTTTTTCAATAACCGATCTCGGATTGTCGTATGTTATTAGGTCACCAGTCGATGGTCGGAACACGTATGGCGCTTGAGCAACGTTATCGTAATGGAATTCCCATTTTCCCATGGCAATTTCGTTGGCAATCTCCCTGTAATCCACTACACCATCTTGCCATGTACCTTTGACTGGTCCTGTTGCATTCCCAGTAAAAGGATTGTTATCCTCATAACCGTGGACACCTGTCCAGCCGCGTCCGTACATGGCTACACCGACAACTATCTTTTTAGGGTTAACTCCTTGAGCGAGCAAATATTTAACACCAAAGTCTGAAGTATAAGTTTCTTTTGGTTTCCAAGCGGGAGCGTAGAGAGGAGTCTGGTGACCAAGGGTATCGTTGGACCAAGCACCTTTAAAATCATAACTCATAAGGAAGATGTGGTCCATGTATTTCTGCGCTTCGCTGTAATCAACAACTTGGATTTTATCCCACCCAGCGCTGATAGCCGAGGTGAGTTCGTATTTCCTACCAGTCTCCTCAGAAAGTTCGTTTAACATTTCACGTAACTCCTTCATAAGCAAAACATAAATATCACCATCTTCCGGACCGCCAAGATCTGGATTAGCGCCTTTGCCACCAGGGAATTCCCAATCAATATCAACTCCATCAAAGAACTTCCAAGTTTGGAGGAAATCTTTCACAGAATCAACAAAACGACTTCTCTTTGATTTGTCAGTGAAAAAGAAGAAAGGATCGGCCAGTGTCCAGCCGCCAATAGAGGGAAGAATTTTAAGTTCAGGTCTGGCTTGTTTAAGCGACATAAGCTGACCGAAATTGCCTTTGTACGGTTCGTTCCAAGAGGATAAGCCCTTCTGTGGTTTCTGGAGAGCTGCCCATGGATCGTGAATGGATACTTTGAAATCTTCGCGTCCGCTGCAAGATCGCTGAAGAGCTTGAAAACTGCCTTCGATTTCTTTTAAGCTGTCGTTAATACCATCGCCTCCACAGATTGGAATAAATCCGTACAGAAGATGTGTCAGGTTGGGAATCGGAACACGGTCGACTGGGAATTTTCTCGGGTACACACCCCACTCAACGAAATACGCACCGACTACTTTTCCTGAAGTCTGCTTAAATGGTTTATTTTTCTCTCCTATAGTGTAATCTAATGGAGCCAAGTGACTACCGTCTGTGTCGGCAACGACGATCTCCGTGGGGTCACTAGAGCTGCAACCGTCTGCATTACAGAGTTCGACTTGCATCTGATATCTTCCTCCCTTTGTCACTTTAAATGTAGCCGTCGATGCAGCTCCAGAAGCTCCAGACCAATATTCGTCTCCGTCGAGTAAAATTCTTGCACTCTCAGCTGCATCACCGGACCAGACGTTCCAGGACACTGTGACATCCGCTCCGTCTTTCTTATTGACGAGCTGGTTGTAAGCGGTCGCCGCTTGATTGACCTCAACAATAGCAAAGACTCTCTCACCCCAACCGAGTGAAGGTTTACCAGGTGGTGCACATACAACTAAAGCTATAAAGCTTACTCCGATGAGCAGCTTCAGAGTGTGATGCCTCATGGCAGTTTCTAAAAAATAAAATAAATTATTTAAAAACTAAACGCTGACTTCGGCTGAAGCCGTGATACAAAACTGAACTTGCATTTGCGTGGTATCTTTTATATACTGAGTGTATTGTAGGCCAACCGCTAACACGGTGGAGTTCGCGTCGTCATATAGAATGTCGATGCTGAAGTGATTTTAAGACGTACCTAATAAAAATCGTTAGCACAGTTTCATTATCCCGGTCACGTTAGGAAAGCGGTCAAGGTGACTGATGAGTTTAATTGTTTTCACTAATGATACGTTCTACTAATGATTCGGAAGTTACACAGAACACTAACTGATCATTCCCGTTAGAAATTTATGAATCAGAATAGAATATTGGTAATCTTATCTATACGATAAGGCACTACGTAATCTTTGAACATATACAATATGCGATTTAGATTTAATTAATGTAGCAACAGTTTACGATAATTTCACAATTTGTTTATTACTTAATAAAATATTAAAGGAATATTTAGAATTACATTAATTAATATTAAATAACTTTTTTATATTAATAATAACTAGATTTCTTTATTTTTTTTTTACCTACTTTACTGCAAGTTTTTATAGTGAACGGAACCCCCGACCCTCAAATCAAATAAAAAATCTCACACATCTAAGTTATCAGTCATTCTGTTATCAAAGTATCTAATAAGTTTTCTGTAAATTTATGATATTTTCGAATGAATAACAATATTACGGCAGATATTTTAAAAACTGTTCATAGAAATTAAACCATATTTGCTCTGGTAAATAAACAACAAACGAAAGTTTACTTTAACACAACAATTTGAGGTCGCGATGTAGACAATGTCAGGCATTCCCGAAATCTCGATCACGAAGCTGTTCATTTTATATTATCGGTTTTGTAATAAGCAACATTATGGCAAACATTGTTAAAATATTAACGTAAATAAATAATTCAATTCTTTTATTATTAGCAATATAATTTAATTCTCTACATTATTTAAATGTATCGTCAATTTGTATTGTCATTAGATGCAATTTTTCTTACAAATATGATAGTGCATATCAACTTTTAAACTTAAAGCTTTCCCAAAAGTTTAATATGAAAATGTGACTGCCATAGATCATCAACTGTATATATTTTTATTGCTGCGTTTATGGATAACTTAAATTAACGGTAAGCGACGGGTCCTGGGTTCGATTCATAGTCGAAGTTAACTTGTGTGAGACTTTTTGTATTGCGTGTGTGTTCCGTGTCTTTTATATTGAATATAATCCTTCATTCAATCCTTTTACATAACCATTACCTCGGTAATAAGGGATAAAGGACTTTATGCGTACATTTACCGCCCTAAAATATTTCCTTGTCCAGCGCATTATAGATCGAAGAACTCCACTATCTCCACTTTAAAAATAACAACAATGTTGTGAGTATTAAAATAAATATTTAGATTAAAGGCTTAACATACACGCTTTTTTTCGTCCCACTTTCATCAGGTAAGGTGAAAAGGATTCGTTAAGGCTTATCTCATGAGCCCAAAGTCGATGTATTTATTAGTAGCCATTCAAGGATTCCGTCACCCACCTGGAAGGTTGCATCATCAGAACAGCCCGATGGTACAATATTATTATATTGTCAATGGCTCTTACTACGTGTGCAAAATTCCAAGTTATTCGAACTACCGGAAGTAAGTGAAAAATCGATTGAGAGATTCCTTTACATTGATACTGTGTATACACAGGTTTAAAAAGCATTGCCTGTTCTTTGTGTGTAGGGGAACTGACATTACTTTGTAATTACGTTTTCATTTTAATGATATGTTAAAAAAATACACCTAGCTTCTAAAATATTCGAATCATGGCAACAAAAGAATCATTAAAATGTGTTTGTTTGTAATTTTAATTAAGCTGTCAGCGCTGCCATATATTTTTAAAGAGAATTCGCGTAAAGTCCGCCCCTATCCCACATTGCCTGGCTCACTTAACTTCAATTTCTACGATATTTGTATGTGAATATGTCAAGGTTTAGTTCTAAATATTTACTCTAGATTTCTGTTGTGCTCGAACTGTCTATTACATTAGATGACATTATGAATTATAGTAATTTATGTGAAAAACATAATAGATATAGATTTACGATCCTATATAATCACGCTACTGCTAGATACAAAAGCCTACTAATTTTTAGAGTGTTATTGAGCCATATTATATCTCATTTTAAGACATTACACATTTTTTTTTTTCATTTTTTTATTTCGTGTTTTACAATGGCTTACTTACCCATGATAACTTAGCCTACAGATTGTAACAAGCAACAATTTTGGAGCACATAATCGGGTTGTTATCATCGTTTGTATTCGGCCAAATAAATATTATATTCAGAAAAATAAATATTATATGCGGCTAAATAAATATTAAAAATATTTGTGGTTTTGTTAACGGTCCAGTGTGTTTATAGGTATCATGTCCGTTAACTTGTTTTCCCGCTAAAACAACAATGATAAGATATATCGACTATAGAGGTAATGATATATCGAAATTTGAGGAAAATTATTTGTTTTTAATACTCTAATAAAAGCATTATTCACAATCGCCTTTGTGTCTATCATGCCTTTTATCAATTATGAGGTAAGAATCTACTCAGCCATCGACTGATAAGGTTCCTATATATTTTGTAATTATGTGGCGTAGATATGAGTTAACCGTTGCATTGGGTAACAGGATCTGTGGCCCTAACGCCGCCTGTGGATGTCGTAAGTGGCTACAAATGTGAATCAAGGGATAGTTGAAGACGTACCAAGCTCACAGTAAACCTGAATTGAGACGTGCAGTGGGTCTTTGACCTGCAATAACGAGCACTTTGCACCCTGCGCTCATGGCACTTTCTCTGATCAACCCAAAGTTAGACTGTCAGCCTAACTTTGGGTTGAGAAACCCCTTGGCAAAAAAACCGTCTTTTTGTACATGTCAAAGTATAAAAAAATGCGAGATTCAATTTGGTTTGGTTACGCTGAGTTGTGTCAAAAGGATAACGGGTGGACCCCGACCGGTTTTAAAGGGGTGGGCTCCTATGCCGAACGAACGAGAAGGAACTTGCACACAACATTAGACTGGTGACGAGACTCGTCACTGACTTTGACTCTGCCTATGCGGCTAATGTTATGCATATATCCATATTCTATGCAAAAACTGATTGGTTTCAATAATCTTAAACACATTATGTCTTCGTGTAATCTGTTTTATCGTCGTCTATAATTTCAAACAGTAATGGCATCGTTCACGAGAAAGTTAGGTCAATTGTTAATAACATTTTGTTTAGTTAACGTTTGTAGTAGCTAGATCTAGAATAAAATCGATAGACCTGAATTCTATCCCCTATGAGGTCACGTAGCAATGACTACTTCGAAATTTATATACGATTTCTGTCATTAGCATGGACATTAGACGACGATAAGCTCACCACCTGCCACGTTATTTCTAATAACCTCTAGTGAAAAGTGGTTTACGACCAAAATAAATGTTTGACAGTAGCGACCTCAAACACGACCGTGAGAGCAATTTTCATAATTTTTTTACACTCAAATAGGTCTGGCATTACGCTTGGCAAGTGCAGTGGCAATGGCAGTACCAGACATCTCGAGCCATAGACTCTGCTGTCAATCACCACGGTCTGAAAATTAAGGCGGACATTTTTAAAATTGCAACACTGCCAGAGGACGTACGTTAAAAGATAGTTAAGCTATTTGCCTTGGCGTCAGCCAGCGAACAGTCATGTTATAGCAGCTACGCGATAAGATACAGTGGCTGATGCTCTTACACCGAGATCACACCGAGAAGCCAATGTCCAGCTGATAGACAAAGTTCTCTAATTGCAAAACGGTAGTAAGGTATTGCTAAAACCGAACCTTGATTTTATAACTATTGACACACTTAAAGCGGCTTCTATTCTAAAGAGTAGATTTTGGAGCCGGTAGAGCTCCGTCACGTTGCTCCAGTGCGGGTTGGCGAGCTTCACATATCCTCGAAATAATATTTTTTTATTATTTCTCAGACATGCAGGTTTCCTCACGATGTCTTCCTCCAGCGCCGAGCACGCGGTAAATATAGCTCTTAAAATTGCTATTTATGATTTTAGCGTTGCCGGCATCGGTGATTGTACCCAGGTTACTCGAGCTCTATGAAACAAAAGCGAACGCCCTGACCATTAGGCTACAACGCTCCTATACTAACATACGCCAAATGAACTGTACGAAATAGTACTATGCATCGAATATAGATGACAGTACTCCGAAATCGAATGACTTTCTTTTTAGTAACGCTTAGTCAGTAATACTAGGAGACATTGTAGATGACGCACTGCCTATCTTTGAATTATTACAAATGTATAAGGAAAATTGTAAAAAGTTATAATTAAAATATCGGCCTGTAAATATTCACCACGCTACTGCTGCCGGAGCTGGTAGAGCCGATCTGTGGCGACTTTTGCTGCTTATTCACTTGTTACCTAATAATGTAGATCAAAAAGGAAATGCTCAAATTGAGCTGTATTTGTTTGCGCCCTTTCCAGCCAGAAAATCGATATTTTCTAGAAGCCATAAGTCACCCAACAATTTCTAATTCCGAATAATTCCAGATAGTCATAGTTATTCTGTTAACGCATCTTCGATTTATTTATAATAAATATAAAAAGCAACAGCATTCGAATAGGCCGGCCTCGCAGAATACCGGCGTGAAGTTGAGGCGTCTTGTGCTTCTGCGTTTCGTTCGGTGAGTGAAGTTACCGGAGGCTCACTCCCCTCCCCATCGCCCTTTCCTTATCCTCTCTCCTATCTCCGAAATACCCTTAAAGGCCGGCAACACACCTGCAGCACCTCTGGTGTTGCAGATGTACGAGTGCTACGGTAATCACTTACCATCAGGTGAGGCGCATGCTCGTTTTCTGCCTTTCCCCAAAAAAAAACGTAGCTTCGAAATTTTTTAATTTACGGCTGTTATAATTTAAATTAACAATTTAAGTGGTGCCGGCATTTTGATTCGATTAGAACCCATGTCACAGGCGCACTAGATATTAAAGGGAGCGCACTTACCACTAAGCTATCGGATCACCTTAACGATCAAAATCGGCAAAGTGCCTTACATAGGTTACTAAACCTGCGTCGTCTCCTAGCAAGTTAATTATTGTGATGATAAATAGGGAGATTACCGGATAAAGAACAGGGTTAGCATTAAAGAACTTGTAGAGAGTCAAGAAAACGGGCTGGGAAAAAGAAACCAGTACAGGCGCGTTCTCCCGAGAATACGACCCATATAACCTAAAGTTTGGTGGGACCATGGGAGGTGCTGGGTAGCTGTCTGAGCAACCGTCGAGGTTTCTCATGCGGCCTGCAAAGACGAGTACTTATGATATTTCATATAGAGAACTCGACACGCATAGCGCGTATACCAATAATTTGTAAAATGTTAAAATATCAAATCCATTTGGAATTTCGATCTACGAGTATGACTGTCAAGACCACCGACCTGAGTCATGCCGTATTCGTCATGACATATCCTTAATATGAAAACCACAAGTCCAGGTTGGTTCCGAACACGAAAACATAGAATAAATATCCGATTATTATTTTATTAATATTGATGTTCAAGTCGTATAATACGGGTACGGAATTGCTAATTATGTTTAAGGGGAAAACGATAATGTTAATCCACTTGCTGCTCTTGCGCAACCAGTTTTATCGAAAAACGGTACAATATTTTTTTTAATCGACAGCGAAAAAGAGAATATTCCCGAACATTAGCAGAGTTTATCGTTTTGCTGGAACAGATTTACGATGCTTAATACATAAGTTAATGTTATTGAATTGCAGCTAAGGAAAATCCGCCACACTGTCTCATCCCGTGGATGTCATAGACTATGTTACAATATGCCTCTACTTCACATTGGTATTCTGCGAGGCCGTGGTACAAACCCGGTCGAGCCGGCCCATTCGATCAGCAGCAAAAGCCGCCGCTTGGCTCTACCACTATTATTAGCGGTGCCAACATTGTTGTACTACATTTTTAAAGGTAGTCTATTTTAATTTCACGGAAATAACATCAAACCTTTATGCGTAAGCTTCTTTGTTTGAAACTGGTCGACGGTGTTCATGAGCTGCAGTCATTACTGCAAAATAAACCCCCCTCCCCATCGTCCCCACCTGCAGCTCCTCTGGTATTACAAATGTATGTGGGCGACGGTATTCACTTAGCATCTGGTGATCCGTTTGTTCATTTGCCTCCTTTACCATAAAAGAAAAAACTATTCGATATCGTAATTGGGATAAGTAACGAGCAGCAACAGAACGAGGGCATGACGGCTCGAGTGAGATAGTCAACAAGTTTAGATGCTGCTAAAGACTATAGATTTACATTATAATTTTTTTTCTCTCTCTTTAGTTCTCTCTATTCTATCACCTATACCTACTTCGTTTCATCTCTGCATCGTCCAAAGGTTGACTGGTAGAGAATGCTTCTGGCATTAAGTCCGCCTATACACATTCTCATGTATATGAAGTTTAATAAATAAAAAAATAAATAAAATAAAGACGTCGAAAATATAAATGCAGAATTATAATTTTAAACCATTAAAATTGAAGGAATCTCTTTTCAAAATCATAACAATACGTCATCTCGCACAATGCAATGATAAAATACTAAAGGAACTGGGTTGGAAGCTTTTGCCGACTTGACATTTGCATACAATACGTAAGCGATGGGCGACATTTTGTTTTTGTCCACGTCGTGCCATTGACCCGCGTAGAATGGGGTTATGTGCTTCAGCCGCAAGGCGAAGGTTAAGACGTGTGGATGGTGGCTTTATCTCGTTTGTTTATAGCCTTTTTACTGTGATAAGGTTTTAAATTTCTTTTAAAACGTTTTTATGAACACGAACGGCTTTGACAATATATTAAGAAAGCACTTTTTAAAAAAAATATTTTTAAACTGCTGCATACTGTTTTTTCCGTTTCCGTCCATTACGATCCGTGAAATACTACATGTGTTACTACTACATTTCTGCTAAATAATAGTTCTTGGTTCAAATCCCGGCCAACACCAAAATGTCTAACATAAGCACAATGGATAGATATTCCTTTTTGAATAAGCTATGACTGATTATAATTTATATCGTATGTAAGAAGGTTATTACGAATGTGTCTTAGATAATACGCATTACGTCGGCAATATAATTAATCCGTAAAAAACTTTAAATAGGTACTATAATAAGGTACTATCCATTCCTAAAGCTAATCTATTGTTGTAAAGTTTAAAAGTATCAGACGTGTTATTACAACTGAAAACATAAAATGATTCGAGAACCGATGAGAAATGTTTGAATCGTGAATTTCCGCGCATTGTCATGGTAGCGACCGTTATCGTATGCTTAGCCTATTGCTTTAGCGTGTTGAGCCAGTGGTGTCGGGTTCGAATCACAGTCAAAACCAATGTTTACTCATGCACACATATTTTATTTTTACACAGTTTCATTAACATTCAGAAGTTGTGGGCGTGATCGAAATTGGCCAAGAGGACATCATTACAGTAAAAGTTAAATATCACTCACACACTCACTTACTCACTGACCCATGCATCCCTAGAACAATTTCGATACCTAACAGAAAAGGCAAAGACAAAGCATTATTGATAATCTAGCTAAACAAAATCAGCTACCCTTGAGCCGTAATTACACGCGGTGAATTATGTTGAATTGATAAGCATACGGCAATGAAAGTAAACATCGTAAGGTAGCCTGCATGTCGAGAAGTAAAAAAAAATCCATGGACAATGAAGTCCACCAACCCGCACTGGAACTCGAAAATGAAAACGTGCAAAAGCCAGTAGCATATGCTACTGTATGGGCTGCTGATTTACTAAATGACTTAGTCGGAAACAGAGTAAAATTGTCCCAGCAAGGGTACAATAGATCTCCTAATCTAGAATAAAATCTAGCGGAATAAAAAAAAAAGTAAATCAGCAGCCCGTAAGTGCCCACGGCTGGGCAAAGGCCTCCTCAAATACGAGTATCTGAGAGAGTTTTGGAGCCAGGAACTGCCTGCCACTGCCCTGGCCACTAGGCTACCGCGGCTTAGAGAGCCACGGCTAGCAGAATGACTTTTGTTTAACTATGTATTCTTATTACTGTTATATAATATGAACGTCTAATATGCGCGACAATAACATTTAGTTTTTGAAAAATTACGAATTTGTAATTGCTTATTTAGGCACACACAACAAACAATCATCAAATGAAACCAGTGGGTCGCAATAGATTTGTAAGCAATTATTAAATTTCAGAGCCTATTAAAACGTATAAAAGACAGATTTGATAATAATTTATGACCTCGATTAAATGCCATTGAGAATTATCTTAAGAACCTTTATAAGAGGCATTGTAAAATAATTTATTGGTTGCATTATTGAGACGCTAGCTTTCAAATCGATTGTCGATATTAATCGATAAAAAATAATCATTGATTTACAAAATATACGCTATGTTCATCTATTTCTATTATGGTTCAACTATCTAATTTCCAATCGCGTGGCTTAGTACTAAGCGTACCTGATTGCAAAGACATGATCCTGGATTCAAATCAAAACGCAGATTATTGGTTCGTGTTGTGTTAAGTCCTGAGTTTCCGACCCTGAATCTGCGCCTTCATCCGATCTTATCGCATATGATTTGAATCGGAAACGAGGGAGTGCCTCTGGGCAAACACTTGAGGCACTTTCATGTCTCCTGCGCACTTGACGACTTCCGGTAGCAATCCAGGACATCGTACCCCTTGTTTAATATACGCCGTACTCAGCACCTTTGATGGGCGGCTTCGGCTATCGCAGCGCCAAAGGCCTCAAAACTATCTTTTATGCCTTACCTTCCCTCTCTATGCTAAAACTGATTTAAAATTTTATCATTGTCTTTATCGATAAAATCTATTCGATGGATCATCGCAGCACTAGCACTCGGTAACAAATAGTCGCTAAGCATGTTAAGGATTCGACGACAATTCAATATCTCACATCTGAGAATGCCGAATTACAATCGAACTATGGACGCCGATGTTCCCAATATACGCGGTTGCTTTGTTTCATTGTTCGTGCCCGCATTAAGATTCTCAGTAGGCAGCGTATTGTCTGAGCATTTATAATGAGAACATCTGATATTTATTTGTGTAGCTCATTTCTTCTTCATCAGCTTCTCAATGTCCAACGATAGACATTGCTGCTCCTAATGAGAAGATTTTCCATTACCACTACGCTCGGAACGGTTGGCTATCGCAGTACCAGATATCGCGCACCTTAAACCTTCTCGGTCCGACATATTTATTTGTTTATTTATTCTTCATTGTATACACAATGGGGCTACAATGGGCGGACTTAATGCCTTGTGGCATTCTCTAACAGTCCACCCAGGGAGCTAAAGAACAACACTGGCAGAACATTATATTTATCTTTATTGTTAGAGGATCTCTCTCCAATCTCTCCGGCTCTTTCGCCAAATGCTAACATCACCTGCACTTGGCAGCACTGCTAGCCAACAAACAAGGCTCTGGTAAACGAATTATGGCGGAATATCCATCCGAACTTACCGACCCCAAATCCCACAGACTAAGTGATGGCGAGCAAGAGCTCCAACACAGGGCTTAGTACAGCAGTACATCACTTTCCCAGTGTTGTGAGAGTGGGTAAACCTTCCAGCTGGGTATTCATGGAGCAATAATAGTGAAGTAGCCAAGAGATTTTCTTAAAAGTCGATTAAGGAATATGTCAAACTAGTTTCTACCAGATGACTGAATTATCATTTCATAAATGTCAGTAGTACCGAACTAAAGTGTTATTATAAGGAGCGAAGTGTTTATTATGAGGTGCGAAGTGTTTATTATAAATACCGAAATGATTATTATAAGGTGTCACCAATGCGCCTGCTAAACATGGTGATTATAGCAAATCTGATCCCTATGAGGGCATTATGTCTAGTTGTAGACTATTTAAAGACTGCTGAATGTAATTAATAGTTTTCCATAAGAGTTTTGTATTTATAAGCACTCACGCTTATCACCAATAGGTTTCTCGTTTGGTATCATCACCCTTGTCCACCAAACTCTTTCCGCTTCTCCGGGAGGTTGAATGGCAAGCCTCGTCAACCAATTACTTCCAGGCATTTTTTGCACTCAAGAAAGATTCTTGTCTATTGGTGCGCCTGGAAACAGGAGAAGGGGGTGGGGCACTTTATTTGGGGTCTGGTCTATTGTGCCGTTTTGACATTTACAAATGCAATAATCCAAATATTTCAGTACTCTCTGGTTTATGTTACTAAGTTCGACAGATTTTTACCTTTCACTGGGTACCAAATATTATTGGTAGATGAGTATCTGAGGGAAATCTGTACTATTACTTATTGAAGTGGAAATTCTTTGGGCACGATGAAAGTCAAATTTCAATTTCATCTTAGTGCAACACTTTGGTGCAATTAATACGATAAAACAATAATTTATATATTAAGCAGTTGTTTTAAAGTTCTTAGAAGTTTCACTTCTGTCACTTCACTTAATGTTCTGCTGTAGATTGATATTGCAATTAACAGCTAAGCCTTTTGTTAAGTATATGAACTGCGATCAAAGAAAAATTTCAAGTTCGAATTTGAGTGCAACACTTTGCTGCAGTTAATTGAGAATTATTTATACACTAAGCATACATATATTCAAGTAGAGTTCGTAGAAGTTTCACTTCTGTCACGTGTTTAAATATTCTGCTGTAGATTTATATTGAAATTAATAGCGATTAACATTTTGTATGTAAACAGTACGTACATCAACAGGTTAAAACTTCAGCCAGGTGAAATAATAACTATAATTTGTAATTCCATGTCCATGTGTCTCTGGTCGAAATGTCTTTTACGATACCATAAACAAATATGTTTATTGTTACATTTTTGAAAACATAAACGTGTTATGACATACACGTATATCCCGTTGTCCGGTAGACAACTTTCATAAATATTCATAGAATCGAATCGGTACAAAGGACGCGTCGCAACCAGATCACCGGGGCAAATAAACATCAGGTTGTCAAAACGTTCGCCTGCAAAATATAAAATAATAGTAATGTTAACATTCATTATATACGTATAACATATATAATGAACGAGAAAATTCGCATATTGGATGTTTGTTATTCAATCGGTTGAATACATGGATACATTAAAGCGCTTCATATTCGCGCTCATTCTCTGTGCATGCAGATTGTGGAATTCTTTCCCACCAAATATACGTAACTGCAAAACTATTTCTGTATTTAAGAAAAGAGTCAAAGACTCTATTCTACGAGACTATTCTATTATGTATATATTTATTTAATTTTGGGTATTTATCTATATATTTATACATTTATTTAAGTATATATTTATGTATAAGTAGGTGTACGTAGATTTATTTAGAACGTTTCGCATATATGTATGTTTTCTTTTTTTTTGTATTGTACGCGCGCAATCTACCATTGACTAGCTATTCTCCTGTCGCAGGACTGCTGGAAGAAATTTCTTAAGAAATAAGCAGTACCTTTGTACAGACCATTTCTTTCTATCATATTTCTTTTATTCGGTTTTACTTGTGTGTACATAAATTATTAAATAAATAAATAAAAAAATTAAACGTGGAGAAAAAATAGGCTACTTTTTATCTTAAAAAATCCGCGGGAATCTTCAGAAGATTCTTCATGAGGGCGAAATCGCGGACGGAATATATTTTAAAGATATACTAAAGCAGCCAGTTCTTGTAATAGTTTAACAATTAAAATTTAATAAAAAGTATCGTGGAATGACGTTGAGCGTAATAATATTTAAAATAATTAATTTATTGAATAAGGTACTGCAGGTGCGTTGCCGGCCTTTAAGGGTATTTGGGAGATTGGAGGGAGGATGGGGAGGGGGGCTCCGAATACCTCACACACCGAACGAAACGGAGAAGCACAAGATGCCTCTACTTCACGCCGATATTTTGCGAGGCCGTGGTATCGACCCGGTCGAGCCGGCTCATTCGAGCAGCAACAAAACCCGCTGCTTGGCTCCACCACAATCTCCGTAATTAGACCGGGAAGCTTCCTTAATACGTTTACCAATCCAACTTACAAATTACAAATCCATTTACAGAACGTTAAGTTTTTGCCAAAATTTTATTATCACCACACCTATTCTAATATCAATACAGTTTAGATGACACTTTGTACCAACCGTGGTACCAACCCGGTCGAGCCGGCACATTAGAGCAGCAGCAAAGGTCCGCCGTTTGCCTCTAGCACGTGTAGAAATGGCATCGACGGTTGTCAACTGCACAGGAGTTGTTGTAGTGCCGTAAGTGTACGTATAAACGATGACTTTAATAGTCTGTACATTTTCGTAGCCGATGTTAATGCGATAACGTCTGTTGAACGATTCATCAGGGGACGCAGCTCAAAAACAAAACGTATACTATTGTTTTGTTTTTTTTACGTATACTATGGGTGCCGGACGGATACAGAATCCTAGTTAAAAATAACAAATTATACCTACCTAAAACTTACGATCGACGGCAAATGGCTGGTGATGTGAGCAGCATCACTACAGCAAATCTACCGCCATCTTCTCCAAACCGCCAGCCCCACGTGGTGAGTATGGGCAAATCTTTCTAAAGTATTCAACCTTTTATTATTTTCTAAAAAAATGCCTAGGTCCAATTGTGGACTTAAAGTTGATATTGATCACGTGACACTCAAACAACACATTTTTAAAAATTAAAAATGTTCTAACTAAAAAATTGATTATATTGAAAACGTGTTTCTCTTCGAAACAGTGTACGGCCAATTAAATCTTCTACCGTATCTATAACAGTGACCAGTTCTCTAAAAATATATAAAAACCGGACTAGAAAGCATTAATCCATTCAACATTCGAAATGTTCTAGAAAATTGAGGAAATATTAAACCAAAAGCCTTATAATTAAGAAATTTTAATGTCTTAATAAGAATATTCAATGTCATTATAAAAGTAATGAAAAAAACCAGTTCAAACATAGATTCATAAATTAGTATAGCGTTTACATACTTCTGTGGCTCAGAGATGTATTTAGTTAACTTGCCGGCCCTCGTTTCGAATCTAAATCGAAGCAAATTGTTGTATAAACTTTAACTTTTTGTAAAACTAAATATAATTTTTATGATATTTAATAATATATTTGAATGTCAATATACTCCAATAATGTTTTTAAATTTAATAGTATCGTTATTAATGAGAACTAATTAAGTCTTCTTTATAAATTGTTATAACGAATACTACAAGATCGATATAAAAATAGATAATGTACCACATGCTTGTAGAATGTGTTAAAGATCAAAGAGCGAGAGAAGGAAGAGCATTGGTGCAAAGTTTCAATATAAACAAATATGATATATCAATGGGCCTTTTTCAATATACTAGCAGAACCAACATCAGATGCAGCAAAAATAATAGTAAAGTATTATTTTTCACCAATGATTCTATCCCTAATTTAAAATATGATAAACAATTCTTTGATTAGAAGTAGATGTAGTTTAGGTAACGCTGGGTCTCCCTTATCCCCGGAGACAAGGATAAGGGAGATCCCCTAAGTAAATAAAAAAAAGATCCTACAACAATACAAGATTTGATGATATTAATTACTTACTGTCTAAATAAAAATCGTATCATAAATATATCTTAAACCTCAAACGTGACGCTTAAACGTAAACACTTTAATAAGAGAAGAAAATAACGAAAATAATATACTTTGACTCGAGCTATTCATACGACTGTTCAGTTTGAATCTTTTAAATTGTCAATCAAACACTTGGGCATGCAAAAGTGAAATCGAGGATATATTTATGTGGCGCAAGTGAAAACAAATGAAAACAAAAACAGAAATGGTTTACTCAATGACAATAACACACATGACGTCAGCAACATTTCTTTAAAAATAAACATTGTTAAATGAGAAACTAATGTTTTGTTTTGAAAAGTAAAAGAAGTGGCAATCTAATACATTTATAAGTCCCTACATTAACTTTTACATGAGGTTTTTTTCCAGCAATGGGACATTTAATGTCCCCGGGCAAGATAAAGGTATTCTGTAAAGCCAGCACTTAAAATTGCATAGATCACTCGAAATGTGGTAACATGGTCTCCACTTAATTTTATTAAAACAGAACCCGGAGACAAATGAATTCCAAGTTCTGTCCCTATTTCACAGTATTATTTCAAGAGATTCCGCAGATATATAAATTCCAAAGTCTTCGCAAATAATGTCGAAGACGCGACTTGCATGTGATAAGATCTTTGATTATAATACCTTCAGTGACTAATATTTTAGAGGTAATAAGAAAGTAAAGTTAAAACCCAAAAGTAATGCATGCTGGTACTTATTACATTTTCATACAAATAAATTCTTTGAGGTCAGTACACGCCTTCATTTAGATCATTGAACGCATATGCACTTCCACAAACTGAACGTTTTATCTTCGTAACAGATTATAATCGTCTATCACCTTAACATAAGGTTCAATATCCAACGCATGGATCGCAATTAACGGCAAAGGATTAGTATCTCATGCTCCTCTGTGCTCTCGATTTGCGAAGGGACACGCAACGGTAAATTGTAACGGTTAAACAATAAACGAAGTTCCGATTTTGAATATCGAACCGTATTTTTCACTTATGTATATACCAAAATACGACGCAGACGCTTTTTCAGTTTTATAACGACATTGTTCTTTCAATAATAACTTACTAGTTGTTCAAATAGTCCAAATATACTTGTGAAGAACCTCTTATTTTTTCAGTTGGAATTCGCGACTTGTGTAATTCGGTAACTGTACTATGTGCCGATTGGTACACAAAAACCAACCCGAATTGGTCGACTATGCGCGTACCAATGCGCACATGCGAATGCGCTGACCCTCCCGACACTAATGCTATGAACACAATAGTATCGTCCAGGAAAACCTCCGGTGATTCAGTCCCAAGGGCTCAGTGTATTATTATGGCGCTCACATTTACGCTATTTGACTGTTCGCACGTCCCTCTCGGTTCTGTGGTACGCGAATAGAGGAATTTGCTTACATTGCGATTTGCAATTCTTTTTATTTATTGGTAAAATAGATTGAAGTAATTATTTAGAAATATACAACATTTTTCATAATACGTGAAGTAAAACGAAGTTATTTGCATTGATTGCAAGGTATCTTTGAAACGTAGATTGTCTAAAAACACTATTATACTGTTTATATAGTTTTGAAGCAACCTATATATGACCTATAATGAATTCAGTAAGTTCAGACAAAGCGGTGGGTAATTCTTTCTTAATCCGATTATTCATAAGAAGATAGATGTTGCTATTACAAATATATATTACGCATTCAATTACAATAACAGTAATTGTGTCTAATGTAAATACCTTTGTTTCGGTAATTTTAAATATTGCAATGTCACACATTTTTATCTGGTGATTAGTCAAATATCGTAAAAGCAAGTCAACACCATTAAATCAAGCTGCAAATTAACCGTACCGTAAGTCGAAACAATAAATGCTTAAACCAGGAATCCGTAAATAATAGTTAAATTGCAAATGTGTAGTGTTCGCGTAAATACAAGATATCATTATTAAAAAAAAGTATAGTAGCAGCCTGTAAGGTCCCACTTTTGCCGCTGCACGAATGGGCCGGCTCGACTGGGGCAGAATACCGGCGAGAAGTAGAAGCATCTTGTGCATATGCGTTTCGTTCGGTGAGTGAGATAACTGGAGGCCAACTCCCCATCCCTTCCCCCTCCTCATCATCTCTCCCATCCCCCAAATATCCTTAAAGGCCGGCAAAGCACCTGCTGCTACCTCTGCTGTTGCAGATGTACGTAGGCGACGTAATCACTTACTACCAGGAGAGACGCTTGCTTGTTTGCCCCCTTTCCTATTTTAAAAAGTAATAACGTGAAGGCTCAGGGTCCGGGCCTGAAATTTTAAAGTACACTAGTGACTTGAGTTCAATTCCCGGGCCAATACCATTTATAACGTTAATTTAATTTTTAAGTGTTGATTCAACACGTTCTTGTCGGATAAGAAAATATTATAAGGAAACAATGTCTAAAAGAACCATTTTTTAGTAAAATAGTGACCAAAGTAGTTCTCAATAATGAGTTGAAGTTGAGAAGAACCTGCTGCTCTGCAATGGTGTTAGTGACCTTTGTTTGGTGGTGATGGTGCAGGACGAAAGTTTTCCTAAGGTCTTCTTCTATATTGTCTGTCAATTGGATTGTCTTCACAGGATTGTCTCACGGTCACTTTTCCTGCAGCATCCATCGTGTCACAAGCTTTTAAAACTAGCATAAGCTTAAAGTCAGCAGTCCATCTAATGTTCCATTTATTAATAAGACACTAAATAATTATAACAACATTCGTTCACAATGATCGCAAGTGAATTGTCAATAAGTAATAATGAAAAAGGAGGGGAGAAGGAAATCTTTGGGGAAGGCATATGTTCATCAGTGGACTTGTGATAGTCTGATGATGAATAAAGAAAAATTCATAAATAATAAACTGAGGTTTGTTGCCCAATTCACCAAAGAGCATATCCACCATTATAAAATTTTAAATACAGTTAAAACAAATTAGCATCAATTGTTTCTATCTCTCATGCCATTACTGTAATGGGTTTCCGCAAAGTAATATCTGATTCTATTAATAATGTATTGTTATAATTATCAAGTCAACAATTTTGTATAAATTTTTTAACTAAGCACTCTACATATTTCTAGTTATTGGACTTCTAGTTGCCTTACAAGCTCATTCATAATTGGTATATACAATAGGATTTTGCTTTTTTTTCTAGGAAAGTGGGCAAACGAGTAAGCGGTTCACCTGATGGTAAGTGATTACCGTTACCCACGTACATCTGCAACACATAAGGAGCTGCTGGTGCGTTGCCGACCTTTAAGGATGTTTAGGAATTTGAAGATAGTTTGGGGAGGGACAGTACGCTTCCGGCTTCCTCACTCACTGAATGAAACGCAGAAGCACAAGATGCCTTTACTTCATGCCGGTATTCTGCGGGACCGTGGTGCTAACCTGCGGATGAGTCAGCCCAATCGAGCAGCAGCAAAAGTCGCCGCTTGGCTCTTCTTTCTTGGGTTTTTTTCCCTTAGTCGTCTCTTACGGCGGTGTAAAAAGCCTTTCTACTTGCCGAAGATGGTGCCATGCTCTTGTCAGCCTAGGTATTAGGTACTAGGAGGCCGAGTAGGTAGGCGCGTCTGTATTCCGGCGCGTCTAGCCAGGGTGGTATAGGAGAGAACATGTTCTCTCCCGAGAAAGGGTTGCCTACAGCGGCTGGCGCTGGTGGGGTCGCGGATGTGTGCGAAAGCGCTCCCATGACCCTGCCGACATGCGCCGAAGGTGGAACACCATGGGGTTTTAGTCGGTGTGAACCCGACATAACCCGTCCTTGCCCCCGAGGGGGCGGGTATGCGTTAGGCATTTCCCCATGTAAATAAAAAAAAAGGTATTAGGAGTGGAACTGAATCCAACCCGGATAGAACAGTCTTACGGCTTGTGTCCTACGGGTGGACCTCCTCCGACGTGGTCCTCTCCCACATGCATCTTTAGCAGGGCAAGTGAAAGCACACAAGCTTAACAGGGTCTATGCGCCGTCTGATGAATAACGAAGAATATGAAACGCATGTGGCACTTGCTGGCCACGATGCCGTGGAAGCGCCGTTTGATTGGGGAATTGACACAAGTTCAGAAGACCCTAAATCACAACAAGGCAGGTGCACATCTTGCCCTACAAGTGCGACATGCGTTTCGTATTCTTCGGTACTCATCAGACAGGTCATAGAGTATTTTACACTTGTCTTCTGCTAAGCTTACATAGGCTTTGATAACATTTGTATATTGAAGTATAACTTTATTAAACTGATAGAAAAATTTCGGACACTCTCAACCAGGCCACTTCTTGTAGACTGTATCGCATTCGACGAGGGGTAGTCGGATGCGACAAAAGATCTTGGTGGTCAAGTGTCAAGCTCCTGTTCTACTGATCTTATTATACTGTGGTGCCGTAAATGTACAAAGGCACTCACTCGTCTTTATTTTTACATATTCGATGTAATTCTTACACGATAAGATCGGTAGAAAGGTCAGATGCAGACACGGCACGCAACACAACACATCGAGACCCGTAAACCAAAAATGTGGGTTTTTGCACAAATATTGACTTTAGCTATTATTCGAGCCATGAACCCATGGCTCATCTGTCCAGTACGCCTAACCTAACTCACTCAAACATATTTTCCTTCAGGATATTTAAGTCGGCTCATGAACATAGACCTCTCGAAGCGCCAACGAAACCTTTTGCCCATACTCATCACGCTCGGAAAACAGCTTAATGTCGCAGTGTCTATATCCTCGTACTAGTGATGTTGCTCCCTAATCTCCCCATCACTAGTTTATGGGATTTGGGTTCGATAAGTTCGGTTGAATTTCCACTATCGATAGGTCGCCGGTGATTGACATTTATATATTATTTTTATATAGATATACCCAATATATTATTTTCCAAAAAAAAAATAACTATTAGATTAGATATTCGAAATGTATGTTTTACTAAACGCACACATTTAAAAATAACAACAAAGTAAATAACGAAGGGCGCATTCATATTTAAAAATCGATTGCCACTATTCGTGTACCGTGCAACCAAGGCATCTTCGCTCCGTATAGCAAAGCAGCGGGTCTTTGTCCGTCCGTATATTAGCATTCGAGGCACGCGATCGCCGACACCGCAGTGGCAGACAGCATCGCTGATAATGCCAACGCGGAACACGTTGTACGGTTTAGTTCCGTATAATTGTGCTGTGTGACAAAGACTAAATTGGTTTCGCGGAAATAAAACGTACGAATGGGAGCGGATTAGGGAGCACGTAACGGGTGCAAGTTGAAACAAGTTGCCTTTACAAAAAAATAGAAAATTCATTACAAAAGATTTATTTCTAATGAATTTTCTATTTTATTAGAGTATAGATTTTTTTATTTTATAGAATATTTTATTTTGTCGTATTTTTTTCAACGTGGTAGAGCCAAGCGGCGGCCTACTCCCTCTCCCCTTCCCCTTCTTCCTTCCATCTCCCAAATACCCCTAAAGGCCGGCAACGCACCTGCAGAACCTCTGGTATCTGGTATCTGGTATTGATGTACATGGGCGACGGTAATCACTTGTAAAAGTCGTCGAGTCAAAATTACTTTGGAATACCAACAAATAATAATATATACTCACGCCTCTTACTCTGTAGGATATATTGAGATTATGTCACTCTACCCTTATCGGTAATGTGCTTTATAGATACTCTGAATTTGGACCTTCTTCACTATATCTCCAATATGTTCGATTCACTTTTGAAATATAATTTTATCTAAAATTCCATTAGTTTCACAAATTATGTTTTTTTTTTTGTTTTCCAAATATTGAGTATTACATCTTAAGTTTTATTTTTCTAAGAAGCGAACAAAGTGCCCGCTGTCTGCTAGTATAATATTTAAATTGGTATGAATACATCTTAAGTGTAATGTAGTGTAATGATTAATTACTACATTAATTTCTATCTATCTTACACATGGCAATCATTTATACAAATAGTTGTCAACCGTGCAAACAGGAAATTTACTAAATCAAAATATTTTGTAGCGTAGGAAATTTTCCTAATGTCATATAATATACGTTAATACGTTCATATAGATACGTTAAGCTTTCTAATTATTGGTAGAAGTCCTCCAGGTAGCGGAACCGGGAAGCTCCATAGGGAGACGAAAGGTACAGTGCTGAATGGCGGATGTGAAATTTTAGCCGATGCAAGGACGACATATACGTATTTCCATACGTAATTTAAACATGGTAGAGCCAAGCGGCGGCTTTGCTGCTGCTCGAATGGGCCAGCTCGACCGGATTTGTACCACGGCCTCGCAGAATACTGGCGTGAAGTAGAGGCATCTTGTGCTGCTGCGTTTCGTTCGGTAGTGAGGTAACCGGAGGCCCGGACCCCTTCCCATCCCCTCCTCATTCTCCTCCCATCTCCCTAATACCCTTAAAGGCCGGCAACGCACCTGCAACACCTCTGATGTTGCGGATGTACGTGGGCGACGGGAATCACTTACCATCAGGTGAATCGCTTGCTCGTTTGCCGCCTTTCCCATAACAAAAAGCTTATGAAAAATCTGACATACTTAAAATAAGTTTCCCTTAATCGATCTTTAGGAGACCCACTAGATGATATTGGTTCGCATATTATCTCACGCCAGCACAAGGCAACAAATTTAACAGTACATTATATTAATCCTCTCTGATATATGCGTGATTGTTATTAAATTGAATTCGCATATAACTTATTCAGGAAGACAGGATCACGTATGGTGGCATAGATTCCAGCTGTCCTCGATTGCAGCACGCATGCCCATTGTATTTGTTTTATAATAACAAGATATTTATTTAAGAAAGAATGTATGTATGAATGTACGCATCTATATACTGAAAGGTTAAAATACATACATACTTACATATATCCACGCCTTGTTCCCAACGGGTAGGCAGAGACAATCTTCTTCCACTTGCTACGGTCCTGACATACGTCTTTCGCTTCTCTCACTTTCATTAATCTTCGCATGCATACTCGTTGGTTTAGAGTACTCTTGATCTGGTCTTTTTTCAGAACGTCTCCGATTGGATCGTGAAATGTTACTCTCGCCTCATATATTTATTTCGTCAACCTACTTTCATTCATCCTCTCCACAGGTCCAAACCAGTTCAGCATCCCTTTCTCAATTAGTTTCACTACATCGTCTTTCACGCCACAACGCTCTCTGACATCACATTATTTTGAACCCTGTCAGTTATCTTCACATCAATCATACATCTTAACGCTCTCATTTCTAATGCATTTATCCTGCTTTCATGCCTCTTCTGTCATACCCAGCTTTCGCTTCCATATGTTAGTGTTGGTACCAATACCCCTCTATGCACAGCCAAACGAGCTTTGTGAGATATCGTCTGGCCGTTCATAAATGTATGCAATGCCCCATTCACCATATTAACTGCCATCGCTCTCCTTTCAATGTCACATTCGTACCTTCCATCTCTTAAAAGAAAGAACGTGATACTTATTTGCTAAAACTATACACATCACTTATATTTGCACACTATTTTTAATTTTTTTTTCTCTTTAATTAATAATAATGATATATGTTTATTGTAGCAAACAGTTAACAAATCCAAGCATAGTTACAAAATTAATAAATAATAAAAAGAAATAATTATAAACAAAAGCGTGTGGTTATGGAAATCATAAACAATGGTTTAAAAAAAATATACTGTTTTTTTCTAGACGCGGCAGAAGTGGACGACGGCCTTTCACAAAAACTAATTTGTCGCATTAGAAAGTAGATCGGAAAATAAGCCTACGGGTCTAGTTATCTGATGTTTATAATCAGATGTCTTTTTCAGAATTAACAATCTCAGAGTCAAATTTAAAATATCATCCTCATACCGTATAACATTGGAAACGAGTTCCTTGATGCAAATCAGTAAACAATACAGTAGCACCATCTACGTGCGTACACACACAAACTCTAAGATTAAATTTACATGTACGTATACCAAATAGATAAAATGTCTTTTAGTGTTACCAAATATAAACAAATAATTCTTGATTAAATGTAAAAAAGTAGTGTGTAAATGTCACACAGCTGGGCAAAGACAATATGTAAGAAAGTTTTGGAGCCACGCAGGACATCCTGCGCTGTTCTAATGCCCAAATTTACATGTCCTCGAATTTTTTTCATTATTTGTCAATCACCTTTCAACACTGTCTTAATTTTTTTTTATCTTAAGCCTTTCAAAGTTCTGCTGTCCAAGAGGCTGGCATGCATGTCTTGATAAGTTTTCCCATTTTTTTTTTTATTAGAAAGGCAGCAAACGACCAAGCGGCTCACCTAATGATAAGTGATCACCGTCACCCACGTACATCTGCAATACCAGAGGTGCTGCAAGTGCGTTGACTGCCTTTAAAGGTATTAGGGAGATGTAAGGGAGGATGGGTAGGGGGATGTGGCAGGGTTCCCCATGGTTACCTTACTCACCGAACGAAAAACAGGAGCACAAGATGACTCTACTTCACGCCGGTATCCTACGAGACCGTGATACTACCCCGGTCGAGCCGGCCCATTCGAGCAGAAGAAAAAGCCGCCGCAAAGCTATACCACGTCCAAAGACAAAAAAAAATGAACAGGTGTAAGAACCCCTGCTTACCCTTATGGATGGGGTGAGTCATCATATATGTATGTAATATGTCTAAGCAATGATATATGAGTAATATACATCTCTTTTAGTTTTTTTTTATCTTAATACTGATCTAAAGGCCCAGTTTCTTAAAAGAGCAAAGTGACATAACGAGAAAACTTTTTTGATCAGTCTGCTTTCACGTTCATTCTGTCTTCGGAACAAGTGTCATAGAGCCCGGTAATGAGATATACGAAGGTCCAATATAAACTTTCTTCGACCGTGCTTCACCTATTTATACTTTTTTATTACTTATAACTTAACATAACGGGGCATACGTTTTACAATAGTTGCATCCGAGACTCCATCCGCGTTAATCTTAAGATCTATTAAAAATTCAGTTCGTGTTGTATTCAAATATTACTATAGAGTAGATTACATAAAATTCACAGAATTCTTCAAATATTGGATTTAAAAGTAGCAGCCTATAAGTGTCCACTGCTGGGCAAAGGCCTCCTTCTCAAATATCTGAGAGGGTGTAGGAGACGGAAATGGCCCGCTTGAAATTGCTATTAACAATTTTAGTGGTGCCGGCAACGGGGATCGAACCCAGGTCGCTCGCACTCTATGAAACCAAAGTGTGCGATCTGACCATTAGGCTACCGTGGCTCTTTCGTTTTTTTTATATAAATTTATTGAATAAATTATCAACCAGTCGTAATACAAAACATGGTTAAGTATACTAATAAAAATGTTTTTTAAACGTTGTGAGGGAGTTGAAAAAAATGTCAATATTTTCAAAAATGTATTGTCTAAAGTGCAAGAACGTTGGAGAAGGCATTTTTAGGATAATTTGTTCCACAAGGAGAAACAAAGTAAATAATTTTGGAACGAATAGAGGGCCAAAGAATTTTATGTGATATTTTTCAAAGGTACAGCAGAGTAGAAATATTCTCTACAATTATTACAAGAAAATTCAGTAAGTTATATAACAGAGAGAGAAAATAGTTATATAACAGAGACATTGAAATTTTACATTAACAGCATGTACTTTTTTGTTGGAGCTTTTATCGGGAGGACAATGTCCTGCAGCGGATCGATACAGGTTGATAAAGAAAAGAAAGAAGTAGAAATTGCTTGCCTTGGGATCCGGTAACAAATAAAATAAAATCATACCATTGTCGTGCAGTTAAGTTAACTTCAAGACACTGTGAGCACTTTCTCCGACGATCGGACTAAAAATTTAAATAGTAATAATAATAAAGGTTGAAGACGTCTAACATTTCAATCTCCACGTGACCGCGGGTGCTGTAAAGCACTCGAAACGTCGGGAACATGAAAACAAAAATTAAACTCAATAAAATCCATAAATAATAGTTTTATTTCAAATGTGTTCGCGTAAATACAATAAATAATTAATAAATAATTGGGAATTTGTTCCCAATACAGAAACGAGCTGAACCATTTCATATTGACGTAATTCTTTTAATTTATAAGTTTTCTGTGATGTGTATTTTGGCTATATTGAGGTAAAACTATCATTGAACTAGTCTAGTGTGGGATAAAAGTGAAGCACTGAAGTGCTGCTTCTCCTGTAAAGTATTCTCTTACACTACTTCGTCACGCTCAAGGGGTGAAGGGCTTGACATGTCATCAGAATATTTATATGTCAAAAACATGCAAGTTTACTCACAAGAGTTTCATACTACCTGGCTAATCGACATTTAATAAAATTTTGAGGAAGTCGGTACCGGGGATCGAACCCACGTCACTCATACTATGAAATTTAAAGTAATTCGCTTCATCACAAATCCACCGGGCTCATCCAATAAAAACGCTCTTTTTTATTTGCGTAATACTCATGTGTAAATTCAACGATAAATTAAAGGAAACAATGATTAATTTTACAACCAAAAAGAAATGAGAATTCCAATAAAACCCGAATGTGTAAAGTAACAAAGTAAATAAAACAATTTTCCTCGTTCTTTCAGTATATCTACATAATTTATGGTTTTACTAATTTCCTTCCCCGCGCTTTCCTATACATTAACTATAACAATATCGTCACTAAGCGTTAAATATGTTAGTAATTTATTACATTATATTTTAAATTTATTTTTACGATAAAACTAATTTTAATAAAAGAAAACGAAATACATTCGTAAGGCAGTTTTTTTTTAATAATGCATTGCCATTAAAAAGACGCTCTGTAAGACGCCATCTTGTTAAAGGATGTTGTGAGCTTCATAACAATCACACCGGGCAGCAACAGCTCTTGATGCGTAAAGTCGAAGATCAGCCTATGTGGTTTTTGGGAGAGGATTTTGTCCAGCCTTTGGGAAACATTGCAGAATTTATCGAAATTATCAATTTCTATAAGGTCTAGCATCGTTCAATTATTTATAGTCGATGTGTTCAAGATTAAGTGGTCATGTTACACCACTAATGCAAACCATACGTCGTAATGGAATTAACGGAGGCGCAGGAGTACCTATTCACAATAATTTAATGCGTATACAACCATTGCCTTGCCGCTATTTAAATAATAAAAAAAACATGCTTTCTGTCCTGCTTAGAGTTGTTAGTGTAACAGAATCTGTATTATTCAGAATCAAATAATAGCCCACAGATCTACCGCATCCTACGTCAATTTTTATCTACATTTAATATTTTATTTTTATAGTAAGTGCTACGTTTGCAAGTTTGCTCCATTCCTATTAAAGAAAAAAGAGAAAATACTAGAATGCTACCAAAGGAAGCCGTGTGATAGCGTCTTCATATTTAGCCACCCCCTTGCTTACTATGGAGGTCGTAAGAAGCATACCTAGAGCAATCGGTGAACAGACACGTTCCATTCTTATGTTTATGAGTCTACCCCTACAGGCATACTCGTAAGTGCTAATATATATATATATATATAGAAAAATAAAAGGAAGTTGTTAAGAACCTAATTTTTATGCTCGCGCTCCTAAAACCCGGCTCAGATAAAGCCTCTTGACAAAAGAGCAATTTGACAATAACGAGAAAACTTTTCGATCAGCTCGCCTCAACGGTGACGTTACCTCTATTATAAGTTTCATAAAGCCCTGTAATGAGTTGTACAATGGACTTAAACAAAGTCACTGAGGAGCTTCCCGTCTCGAAATTAATAAGAGATAGGACCCTAAGGTATTTCCATGATTATCTTGATACTTAAAATTTACAATATTGGTAAGAAGTCAACGTATATCAAATAAATAGTTATGTTAAGTAATATATAAGAAATATACGTTACGTTAATAAGAAATTACGTTAAGTTATATATATATAAGAAGACATATATAAGATACTCATGTAGGTAAGCAGAGATTACGAATTTATGTTTTTATAGCGGCTCTATAAAACGGGCTTCAGCAACCCACTTTGCGCCCATTCGGGAGATAGATCGTGACGGGTTTCAAGCCTAGTCGCACTCTGAACCCGTGAATAGCTATGAGATTTTTTATTTGCTTGGGGTTACAAGCTTCAACGAGCTAACTGTCACACCTGGTCCTGTCTTCCGCCTAAAACATGATGCCATCGTCTTAGCGACGTTGGGGTCGTAATCATGATGGAGCCACGGGAAACGCCTCTAGTCCCCCATCTCCCGTCTGGAGAGGCATTGGCATTTTACCGATTGCTGGATTTGGCAGCCGCTGGGTCTTAGCTAGGGGAATCAGGTAGACGTTGGGGCGCTGCTGCCTAGGGCTCGGCAGCAGCTCTTTTGTTGGCAACTCCTTTACTGTTCAGGCTACTCTGGAATTCCTTGCCTGAAGACATTAATAAAGTGTCTAATAAGTTATAATTCACAGACTGGTACGTGAACACCTTTTCAAGACATCCGTTCCCACTTAGTGAATATAATATTGTGTATGATGTATGTATGTATATATGTTTTAATTCTGTTAGTATGTATCTAAGTATAAATTTAGTATGTGTTATATAAATTTATACGTTTATTTAGGACATAGAATATCTTAAGGTTTTAATTAAGTTAAGTTATTCATGCTTTTATATTTTTTTTACAACTTTAATGTTTTGCACCTTAACATTATCTCTTCACGCCTCGGGGTTGTCTGGTAAAGAATGCCAAAAGGCATTAAGTCCGCCCTTTGTAATACTTTTATGAGGGTTTTTAAATATAATTTAAATAAATAAATAACTGGCAAGGGTAGCATGGACATCAGCAAACGTCTTCAACCGAAGAAGGTTACAGATGACTTACCACCCCAGAGGATTAAGATGGATTGCCTCACAGCCCGCAATAACACTGGCTCTCTGTACCATTCAAACCGAAACACAACAGTAATTGCTTTTTGTTTAGCTCCTCTGGTGTTGTGGATGTTCGTGGACGTCGGTGATCACTTACCATCAGGTGAGCCGCATGCTCGTTTGCTCCCTTCTTCTATACAAAAAAAAATTGCGGCTGTGGGGTCTTGGGTATGTATTGGTAAGAGTGTGGCCCCCCCAGACGTCTCCTGGACAATGAAGGAGTTCAACACTCACAATAATTCAAGTAATTTTTTAACACACGTTGAGACAAAGATCTATGAACTATCTATAGACGCTACCTACATTGGTTGCCTGTTGAGCCATTTGTCGCTTAAATAGAACCCCGGAAGGAGTACAAGTCATAATTAAATTCAAAACAATAGTGCAGTAGTCGAGGCTTTATAATAATTGTCACGGCGTTCCGCGTGTTACGTCGCTGTATTATTTAATTAATTAAATGCTCTTTTAGTGCGTAAATGAATTGTCTTTGTTGTACAAAAAGTTACAACACTAAGTTAGAAACAGATCTGAGACAGCTATTCTTTGTAATAGTGTTGAAAAAGAGGCAGCGATGAATGGTTAAAAAAACAGCCTTTAAATAGCTGCCTGTAAAAAAAACGCGCTTTCTTTTCATAATACGTGAATTATCTGGATTATAAATTATTATTCGAAATTTTTTGTCCTGAATTTTCGGAATACTCGGCGGTGATGAAAAAGGAAAACACTGTTTTAAAGAGTAATGAAGTTTGCCAACCTGCACTGAAACAGTGTGCCGGACACTCGATTCAAGACCCTTTCCGATATTGAACTTCCTTCGTCAACCAGTGGGGCATTTAATATACTCTTTATTTTAAACGCGTCATCGGTTTCCGGGTGTACTGCCATAGATTTTATCATTTTCTAGACTTGGTAGTGGTTCGATCCCCGACACCACTAAAATTGTTAATAGAAATTTTAAGTGATGTATTTATCACGTGCTCGACGGTGAAGGAGAACATCGTGTGGAAATTTGCATGTCTGAGAAATTACAAAAAAAAATATTAATTCGGGGTTATCTGAAGCCCGCCAGCCCGCACTGGTGTAGCGAGGCGGGCCCTTTCCGGCTCTAGAACCCTCTCGAATATTTGAGAAAGAGGCCTTTCCCGAGCAGTGGGTACTTACAGGCTGCTACTTTACTTTGGCTGTCTCGGCAGATATAGACAGTGTCTCGTTGTTCTACCCTTTCCGGTAGGTGGCGCAATGCGTTTTAGTATATTTTATCATATCCGCCGCCTATAAGGTGTCGTTCTATTGATTTTTTTGGCATTAAACCAACATGTACTGTGAATAAATCGTGATTATCAACCATCGCCCCAAGGAAACAAACACATTGTGTGAACATGATCAATCCTCAATCGGTCAAGTTGTTCAGAAATTACACGAGTGTAAAGTTAGGCATTTTACGAATACGAGAAGGTGATGATCATCAATAAGGCTACTGAATACAGCATGATGGTGTAATTGTTCTGGGTATGAAATAGGGCGTATGTGCATGTGTTATTTGACTCTGATATCATCCTGTAATATAAAAAATCAAAGACTGATTCTTTGCCTAAAAGTGCTATATTCTTCATATCTCATTGAAGCTCATTTAAATTTCTACGTCTATCTAGCGATTCTTGCAGGCGTTTGCTGCAAATGACAAAAGTCTTCTTCCCGTTGATTAGGAGCGCTAAAAATGTCGCATATTTTTCGTAGACATTTATTTCAGTCGTTTCAACACACTTTTTTACCAGAGCTTATTTAGTACAACGGACCATGAGCCTAACGATTGGAATTGTATATAAGTTTCGAATAACTCACTTGTACGAGCCCGTCACGTAGAGAAAAATCGCCTTACTTCTGGTTTATTAAAACAATGCTAAGGAATATACGTTTATATTTAAAAAAAGTAAAATAAAGTAGCAGACTGTAAGTCCCCACAGCTGGGCAAAGGCTGAAATGGATATGGAGCTCAAATATCAGACAGGGTCGAAGCCTAGAGGACATGGCGCTCACTTTTGTTTCACTTTAGTATATTATAAAAAAGTATTCTGCGAGGTCGTGGTACCACCCTAGTGGAGTCGGCCCATTCGAACAGCTGCAAAAGCTGCTACCACGATCTCACCACGGCTCTATCTTTAAATTTTTTTTATATTTTTTGTAGAAGAAGGGGGCAAACGAGCATGCGGCTCACCTGATGGTAAGTGATCACCAACATCCACGAACAAACGCAACACCAGAGGAGCTACAGATGCGCTGCCGGCCTTTAAGGAAGCAATAGGCTCTTTTCTTGAAGGTCCCTAAATAACTTAATAATAAATAATAATCAATAAAATAATTCCTAATTAATTAAGTTTTGTTATCATGCGTCATTTTAGTGGCACAAGGCAGACCTTGAATAATGCACTCGATTCATTGTGCGGTTGACTGTGGAATGAGATTGCATAATTGAATGCAGGCTCAAGATGATCGATCTTATTCAGTTGCATCCTTTGTGATCTCGATTACAAAGCACAAATGGATGATAAATCTGACTTAACTTCCTACGTAAAGTAAAGAAAGCTAAGTACCAGCATGTAACTACCCACTGTTGAGCAAAGGTGTCCTTCTTAAATATCTGAGAGGGTTTTGAAGCCGGGAAGGGCCCGCCACGCTGCTCCAGCTGCAGTTCCTCACGATGATTTCCTTCACCGCCGAGCACGTGATAAATACAGCACATAAAATTGCTATTGACCATTTTAGTGGTGCCGGCCACCGGGGATCGAACCCGGGTCACTCGAGCTCTATGAAACTAAAGTGAGCGCCCTGACCACTAAGCTACCGCGGCTTTTACTTATTACACACATTTATTTACACGTGTACGTTTTACTTACAAATATTTTTTCTGGTATTTTCCTTAGTGTACTTATACGACAACCACAGAATAGGATGAGGTATATCATCCTGCTTGTTCTGTCCATCTGTGTCACACGGGACTTTACACTTACTAAACTAAAACTCTTGAAATTGAACGTCCATCACCGGCTCATTTAGCAAAGGAAACATCTACGTCATCGGTATCAAGTTCAAAGATGGTCATAGACATTACCGATAAAACAAACTTTGGTATACATTCCGAAGACAGCCTAGTTGGCAGTGACCCTATCTTCTCTACCCAGGGATGCGGGTTCGAATATCGCTTAGGGCACATAAGATTTTTGTAATTATATGTGTATATGATTATTATATATGTATCTTGTCACCGTCGAGTTACCAAGATACAGGTTGTAGGTAAAACGCTATAATATATACCGTTGTATTAGAATCTCAATTTAAACATTCCTATATGTTTCCTGTATATAATTAATTTTCCTTGTCCCCACCTGTGCTTTTAGAAATAGGGATGCAATGTAACGTTTCTCTAAAGAAGACCACAAAATGTACGAACTCGCGATGGGAATGGCATGTCTCACTCGCTTTAATAAATAATAAATAGATTATTATATCATCACTTCAGCCTATCAGAAGTCCACTGCTGAACATAGGCCTCCCCCAAAGAATCATGGGGGGGTTTGCCTTAGTTGCCACGCCTGGCGAGCGGGTTGGCAACCGCAGTTTTTTTTTTGTTCTAGTGCAGGAAGATGCTGCTGCCCATCTCCTAATATAATTTTTTACCATTAGTCGCCTTTTACGACACCCATGGTCAGACAGGGTTGGCGCTATTCTTTACTTCCGACAGCCACACGGAATTATATATAAAATTATTATATATAAAATAAATATACTTAATTAATAATATCGCTGTGAACTGATAAATAATACGCTTATCTGTAGTGCCGTGATCTTATACAGACGGTAACGCAAAGAAGAAAACACATCGAGCGTCGAGGAAAAAAAGAAAACAACAAGAGAATTTATCAGCCCATGAGGTACGCGGCTCTTCGTTCTAAACGAGGAGAATCTAATCGTAAATACCAATTTTCCAACGCAAACGCACCAACACGACATCTGATCTCAAACAACCGAAGACCGGATCTGGACCAAGAGACCGGATGTCGTGTGACATTTTACAATGTATTAAAAAAATATTATATCAAGCTTTTCCCATAACCACCACTCTAGTTCAGTAGACCACATTTTACATTGCTACATTTTTGGGATGGTAAAATTTTGCAACTGCACAGTAAATATTATTGAGGCACTTAGCCGTCTTTACCTTCTCATAGACAGAATACCGGCGTGAAGTAAAGGCATCTTGTGCTTCTTCTTATGTAACCGGAGGCCCACATACCCTCCCTATTCCCCTCCTCTTTCCTCCCATCTCCCAAATATCCTTAAAGACCGGCAACGCACCTGATGTATGTGGGCGACGGTAATCACTTACCATCAGGTGAACCGCTAGCTCGTCTGCCGTCTTTTCCAAAAAAAAAAAATACAATTTCAAACAATAATTTGTGTTTTGCACAAGTATTGGCTTCAGCACCGGCCTCGGCTTCCAACCCAAGACCACCCGTTAGGTACGCTAACCACTAAACTGTGCCGGCGCCACATCTAGAGAGTTTACATCGTTATTTATCATTTCAGCCTTTCACAAGTTCACAGGTGAACAAAGGCTTCCCATGGGGGCGATGGGCACAAATCGCGATCCTGAGCCACCTGCATAACTTGACTTCCTCCAACACTGTGCAGCTGTATACTACTGTGTTTGTCTACATAATGTAAGAAATTACTTCAGAGCGTTAAAAGCTTCAAAGACACTGCTTCAGACGTTTGTATAAGGCCTTCGAACATCTCATTACGCTGTCGATAAAACTTATTACAGAGACATCATGAACGTAGAGGTAGGCTGATCAAAAAAGTTTTCTCGTTACACGCGCATCGGTTATTTATCAGGATGGACTAAGTTCTTAAAAGCGTGTCTAAAAATAAATTTAATTCGTCTTAAATTATCAAAGACTAGCGAAACGGGCCGGCTTCGCACCGGTGGACATTTATTATTTAAACATTTTGGGATATACGTAAAATAAATGTCTTTATGCAGGACATAAGTAGGTTTTTTTTAAATTACTATTTACATTTTTATCCATAAACCTATTTTTATTCTCACTTTTTTTTTACATTTTATTTATATTCTTTTTTAGTTTTACGTTTTTTATTTTGTTTACATTTTCAAATACGTAATATCTTTTGAATGGAAGGTCCGACTTGAATAATTCAAAAAGTAATCTACAGGTATTGAAATAGTCTTGAATACGATATGTCTTTTTTCTACAAACTTGTTTGGATAAGGACTAACATAAAGGTATGGACAACATGGTCTGATTTTGTTCGGCATTTCTATCAACTTTTAAAATGTAAATAGTAGTTGTCGCTATATGTACTATAACTACAATAGTTGGAACTATGGTACCGCAAAGTTTCTTGTAGATATTGATATGTTCTTTAATATTCTAGAACATTTTTTGTACTTTTCTCAACAGTTTCCGCAGCGCATGCGATGAACTACATTTTATTGCTAATTTTTTTACACCTTTGGTTACATTATTGACGTTTTAGTAGGGATCCTCTTTTTTTTATAGTAATAAATATAACCTACGTTACTCAGGGATAATGTAGCATTCTAATGGTGAAAGAATTTTTCAAGTCGGTCCAGTAGTTTTGAGTTTATTCGTTACATACACATTTAAACGTGGTAGAGCCAATCGGCGGTTTTTGCTGCTGCTCGAATGGGCCGGCTCTACCTGGTTGGTACAACGATCTCGCAGAATACCGGCGTGAAGTAAAGGCATCTTGTGCTTCTGCGATTCGTTTGGTGATTGAATTTCCTCCCCAATTTTTCTTTGATTTTATAACTTTTAAGATTAATGCAAAAAATGTTTTTTGAAAAATTATATGTATGCATCTAAGTAAATCTTAGAAAAAAACATTCTACTAATCCGTCCTAAATTTAGGAACCACTTACAAGAAGAGGCAGTTCATTTTCTATTAAATAAATTTATATCTTTCCGTAGGTAGAAAATATTTACAAAAATAATTTTGTCAATACATGACGCCTTGAAAGAGTCCAAGTTATACATTGGCTTTTTTTAAAATGAATATTCCAATCCGGCTTTGTACTGTGGAAGTAAGCAATATAAGCTAATTTAGTTAACGCATCATCAGTCAAATCTCTAATCATCCTAACACCGAAAATAGCAAACCTTCATTTCGAAGCTATTTCATTAACAGCACACATTGGAGATTGAAATCAATAGAGATTCCGAGAAATTTGATGGAACTCTCAAAATCTGCATTTGTATTTTGAAAATGAAGCGTTCTGGGACGACTTAGCTAGCAATCTTGCATTGACGTTAAACTAAATGTGCAACAATGTCTTTTCTTTCTTTTAATTTTAATGTATTAGAAATAACATTAAGCAAAATTAAGTAATTAATTTATATAATAATTAATCAAAATAAAAGTATATTACAATTATTTTATTAACTTTTATTTATTTAACATTAATGTATTAAGCAACACTTAAAATAAAAAATAAAAGTGACGTGAAGTCATTATGACGGCATGTCAAAGTATTCAAATATTGATTTAGACCATGTTATTATAAAAGCTGTACATGGGAACGCAAATCACATTGTTTTCTAAGTTTTTTTTTTTTTTAAAGACTACTAGCAATGCTATTTATTAAGTCGCGTTACTAATATTCCTGTTAACCCACCAACTAAGCTTACAGCTTGTATCTGGAGTGGTTCACGACAATAGTCGAATGGCGGGCTCGAAGTTACGACGTCATGTTTCGTAGTCCGCAACCTAAGCCATTCGGCTATTGGCGCTTAACATTATGGTTGAGAAAAAGTATACTGGTTCTCTATACCTGGCAGAAATAGGCAAAAGTGTGGTATCAAGCCAGACATCTTTTAGAGAGAGAAGGAATCTACCAGCTGTTGATATTAGTAAATACCTACAAACAACTTCTATCAAAGAATGTCGCAGATTGGTTATCACTTCCGGGAGATTAAGACAAAATGCTAATAATCTACTTTTACTGTATTGTTGTGGGGGGAATGAATAGTAGTAGAAATAAATAGTAGAAGATTATGTTGATTTAGTGGGTTTATTTTACTACTAACAATACACAACAGGAAAAACATGAGCTTGCAATTTAACAAGACATTTCCCGAGCAGAGATAACGAATGACCAAAAAGCATAGATACAAAAGGATATGATAATGTAGTAAAATAATTATTTTTATAGATTATTTGGAAACAGATGTCAGCACATAACAAAAATGGTAAGCACATAATTTTATATACTTCTTGAAAATCAATACTGGCCTGTAACAATAGGGTCTATTTACCCTTAAAACCAGAATACAACGATGGTTACGCTGCTGGTTAGTGACAGAAAAAGGTAAAAGGGGGGTATTTACCCAAACGGCTCCTAGGTAGAGAAGGTGCTTACCACCTAGTACATACCTGTAACATACGTAAAGATGATGCTACAACTATAAGGATGTTAATATATATAATTTGTCAAATGTTTTATGTTGATGTAAAAAATCCTCGAAATTATTTCTCAGACATGCTGGTTTCCTCACGATGTTTTCTTTCACCACCGAGCACGTGGTAAATACAGCACTTAAAATTACTATTAACAATTTTAGTGGTGCCGGCACCGGGGATCGAACCCAGGTCACTCGCGTTAATTGAAACTAAAGTGAGCGCCCTGACCACTAGGCTACCACGGGTCTATGCTGATGTAATTATGTAAAATATAAATTCAGAATACTGAATGTATTCAGATTTAAAAATATTTGTTATCTACGATTGGAAATCTTTTAATAAACTTACTAATGCCAGAACTTTGAGTAAAGGCTTGTCCTGTCAAATAAGCCATATCTCTCGAATGGAAAAAGTTTTTTCATTACTTCAGTCTTCTCTGATGTTAATGTCATAAAAAGCCTTATCGAATTAATGAACGGTACAACTTTAGTTTGGATTGGATCAAAAAAACTAGATGCTAACAAGTTTTGAAACCCATATATTGTGCATAGAATTGTACGAATAACTAGATTTGAACGCGGCGTGCGTATCGTAGCAGATTAAAAGCTCTTTGTGGGTAGTTTCGCAAATCTATTGGAGATATAATACGGTTATTGTGATTTGTATTATATGGAAATTTCCAATTTTCATCGATGTACAGACGATAGATATGATCTCACCAGCAAATTGAATATACAGGTTGCAAGACTTTAACTATATTGTATCTTCGATTAAATTTTATTCGAGCATACATGCATGCATACTTGAGGTCTTCAATATTATTCTTGCCCACTCCCACACAAATAATCATCTCGGTCGTCCATAGGAGTAGGGAAAATTTACAAATTTCCATTTGGCATGTAAGATTCCCTTTTTGGCAGAAAGGGCTCGTTTCTGCCAAAAGTGTTTCCTCAAAGTACCAAACAAAACCTGGTATGAATTAGGAAGCAATCATGTAATGCTTGAAAAATCACAATACCACTACTATTAGATCGGCCTACTTTCGTCTGAACATGGGTCTCGTCAAGAAAACGCCATCAAAAGCTGGCATATATTTTTTGAAAGGTTTTCCTATATTCATGGCCATGGGAGTTTGTGTGCGCAGTGCCTTTAGATAAGCACTAGTGATGCTGTTCCCTATAGTCTGTGCTCCTAGTGGAATTTGGACTCAGAAAATTCCTATGGATATTTTTCCTTCATTCGGTCGCTTCATCAAAAGGTTCTGCTAGAGCTAACAGTCCACCTGTAAGTGCTACTACTACGGAACCCCTGTAGCACTTGCAAATAACTTCAACTGAAGTCCCTGTTCAGATGCGTTGTTACAGGACTAAGATGGAATGCCACGCAGCCTATAATTATACTGGCTCTCTATACTTTAAAAAATCGTTTGGGCAGAAATTGGTAAGAGTGTGAAATTCCCTTTTACTCCCGTTCGGTTAATAACATTTATATGTATTGAACGAAGTAAATAATTATCACAAGAAAGAATATCAAGCAATAATAAAGCAGATAGAGCAACAAGAACCTAGTGGTTAGGGGAACTGCAACCGAATCTGAAAACCATATTCCGATTCTCTGTTTATGATGGCTCGGGCCAAAGAGTTTTTCTTAACTCTGGTGAAATGTTAGTTAAATAAATATCTTAAGCCTCTCACCACCCTCGTCGCAATCGTATACAGTTGTAAGAGCTTATTTCTTTTCAGATAATTATCATTAATAACCTAACGCTTCCGATGTTGATATAAGATAAAAATAAACACGACGAATTTTATGACCGACATTTAAAAAATAGAAGGTTTTATTTTATACGTAAAAGTGATAAACTGCTCAGGAAGAGGTCAATCGCTCCCGTGTGTTACGATTTGTATATAAAATTGACCCATTTATTACGTATTTCCAAATATTCTCGTGACTCCTCTCGAGCTTTTGAAAATATTCGACTGAATTCCGTTTGTATGTTTCATTATTCGGCCTTTCCAAGTGAGCGTCGGGAAGCAAGCAACATTTGGCCACCAGAGATTTGGGTACGGAATATTTCAATGGATTTTCCACCCACAACTGGTCGCCAAAGCCTCGTTTGTTACACAACAACATTATTTATTTATTTAACCTTCATGCACAAAGTGGAACACATGGCGGACTTAATGCCTAGAGGCATTCTCTCCCATCCCAGTCAACCATTAGGCTAAGCAGAGATAAACACGTAATAGAGGTGATACAGCTAACTGAATAAAACAAGTAAAAATATAGAAATATCAAAGTATCTACTTACACACATAGGTAGATACATACATACAAAATATATTCAATTATACCATATACACATAGAATCATGAATTTTAATACAAAAAACAAATAAATATGTATGCCAGGACAAACAACTAAAAAAAGACACAATGACTAACAGCAACACTAGTACAGTCTTGCAACCTCTTTGTAAGGTTTGCAGATTTTATTTTCAAAGGCAAACTTTTTAGGAGCTTTTTTAATATCAAGATTTCGGTCCTGTCTTATAGCCGTAAAAGCGAATGACTTAGATAAGTACCCAGTACGGTGTAAAGGTTGCTGACAACTTGAGACTAGCCGAAGAGCGGAGAGAACAGTTATAAGAATCAACCAGGTATTGAAACTTAGATTTCAAGTACTCAGGAACACAAGGATCGTTCAGAATTGTGAAAAGGGTGCAAAGTGTTCTAACATTTCTGCGCTGACGAATTGGCAGCCAATTGAGCTCTGCACGAAAGGAAGACACACGGTCGTACTTGCGGAGACCATAAATGTGTCTGATGCAATTGTTAAGAAGACGATCCAGTGTGTTAAGATGTTGTTGAGATAGGTCTGTGCAACACACATCAGCATAGTCAATAATTGGCAAAATGAGCGATTGGACAAGTAAAATCTTAGTAGTGGTTGGAAGGAAGGACGGTAAAGTGATAGCAAGGTTGCAGAAGTTTTGCGACCCATCTCCTGAATCTGTTTATTCCATGTAATGTTAATACTATACGGAATATTATAATAACATTATGGAATATTCCCCTTTACATCTATGAGAAAGTATATGATAATACATAAGTTGTTACAGCATAGCGTGGATGGGATATTACGCGCGTAATTTTAAGTTTCCTTGTTAGTAAAAGGTATTAAACAAACACTTTATAAAAATGTTTATAATAATAGAGGAAACTACGTGGATGATCATAACACCTGGGAATGAGTTGATCGCTTAGGAGTGATGTTGTTGTAGGTAGGCTGTTTTCTAAAATTTAATTGTAATAATGTACTATTAATTATTTTTGTTTTGAATAAAACATGAGAAAAACAGAGATTCATTCGGATCTCCATCAGAGGATGCTCATTATGAAGCGGTGGATTATAAATAAATTACTATTAGCTAATTTATCACCCTACTGTAATAAAATACTTTTTTTTTTAAGTGTAATTTCTTTGGACACTATTAGAGTAAATTTGAAGGTCGTATTTGAGTGAAACGTTCTTAGGAGTTATTTTCAAGTGAGTAGAAGTTTCACTTAAGTAACTTGTAATGAGCTGCACGCACTCTATAGATTGTAGTTAATGTTACAATTATCTATAGATTGTAGTTCTTCAACTGGATGGTTATGCTTTTTAGATTTTTTTGGAATAACACATTTAGGATACAGTTGCGGGTTCGATTCCCGGACTAGGGACTAGTGTTTGTATGGATTACAAATACTAATAGCAGGAGCATATTGTTTTACAAGATACTTATTAAGTTTGTACGGTATAAAAGAGAGCCACTATAATTACTAAAATATATTTTAGTCTTTTAAGCGTAGGGTAGAGCCAAGCGGCGGCTTTTGCTGCTGCTCGAATGGGCCGGCTCGACCGGGTTGGTACCACGGCCTCGCTGAATACCGACGTGAAGTAGAGGCATCTTGTGCTTCTGCGTTTCGATCGGTGAGTGTGGTAACCGGAGGCCCATTCCCCCACCCTTTTCCCCTCCTCTTCCCTCCCATCTCCCAAATATCCTTAAAGACCGGCAACGCACCTGCAGCATCTATGGTGTTGCAGATGTATGTGGGCGACGGTAATCACTTACCATCACGTGAACCGCTTGCTCGTTTGCCTTCTTTTCTATAAAAAAAAATAGTCTTCAGCCAGGGCAACGTATCTGTAAACATCTTCGACTGTTTGCAGGTGTCCTTGGGCTTTAGTAGTCACTGACCATCAAACGAACTATTTGTCACGATAATACTATAAAAAAAGTACCTATGCTCCGATAAAATTGTTATCTGAGGAATCTCTTTCACATTTACTGTTGCAGCACAATCTGATGTACAGAAAGTTTGAATTGATTTCCTTATCTGATGCCTACTTTAGAATTAGTTTGTAAAATATTTGCCGTTAAACTAGATTACTAATTTCTTATCTGGATAACCAATTCCCACCTAAATATAACAAGGCAAGTCAAGTGTAAGTTAAACTTGTACATTGTAGGTTTCTTAAACTAATTACAGAAATTTTAGATATATGGGGCTTAGTTTTATTTTAATTCTTAATAATGGAGGTTGAAGTATGAAGGTTCCGTTTTAATGTACTGGCCACATTGAATTAAAATCATACCTGTGTAGTCCTAGATTCGTGATTAAAAATGTTTTCATCCAGAAACTGAATGTAACACTCTTAGATCTAAAACGTCTGAGGGTCATACAGACCCTCTGTCGTTTGACTTTCACATTACATATACATTTAATAATACCACACACAAACATATTACAATATAACATGAGACAAATCTCAAAATACAAATGAATTTCCGAATATGCGGTCCGATGTGGTTCTAGCGCAGCAGAGACTTTGGTTTAATTGCTTTCGAAGTGGAAACTTTGACTTGAAGAAGGCTTTTAGGTAAATAACGATGAATTAAAAGTAATCGTGGAAGCCGATCCTTATCAATCAACCGAGGAATTAGCGATATGGTTAGACATTAGTTTACACACAATATTGGCACATAGAAATAGTCGAGAAATGGGAGCCTAATGAATTAACTGATGTGCGAAGAGGAGCAGGCAGAAGCTTGCCTGGCTTTGATGACAAATTTTTTAACTTGCTTTTAACAGTAATTAAGAGATTTTGTAAAGAATTACATCTCTTCATGTAATCAAAAGTGGATTCTTTACAATAATCGTAAGCGAATAACGCAACGGCTGAACCCTGGTAACACCAGGATAATGCTAAGCTCACTCATAGAATTTCCACTACTTGCAACTGTTTGGTGGTTACTTCATTGTGTAATTCCCTATAGCTTTATGAGATCCGGTGTATCAACAACTGCAACTGTGCTCGACTAACCGTTTTAACATTACATTACAGTTAGACCCCATGTTATGAGATACTCCATACTCTCGCCAAACCTGGCCCCAACCCTATATAATATGTAATAATAATATTTTTCAGCAATTTGATCAATTAACTTTAAGGAAAACTTTAAGTTCTTAGGAAGCGGTACAAAATACCTTCATAGAATTTCTAGAGTCCAGAGCAAAAAAAATCAAACGGTGGAAAGTTCTTTTGTTTTTGCGATTCTAAGGCATAAATAATATTCCCTCGAGATGGCAGTAATGTATAGATAATGGAGGCAAATATTTGTATTAAATAAATAAAAATTTTATATTGGCAAAGTTCAATTTCATACTTTAACCTCTAATCTTTTTATCTATATTTTTCGCCCTAAAGTTCCAAAAACTGACATTAGTGAAAGAAAATTTGAAAAAAAAAATACTTCAAAACATTTTTCAAATGATATTTGAAAATGATAAAACAGTCAGAAGACTTGATATTTCTTCGAGTTTTCGATTTGCGTACCGTTTTTAAAAGAATGTTACCGAAATTCCGATATATCTGAAAAATAGATAGAACAACTCCTATCCCATCTGCTACTTTTTAATGTTTTAGGCAGTTGTTTAATAAAAAAAAAAGGATGGTAACAACCGGGCGGACAGACACGACCACCTCTTCTAGTACCACTTATTGACAAAGATTTCGAGTTTCCTAAAAAAAAACTTACATAGCTTCATGTTACTTCCCGTATAGTTAGCTACTAGCTAGTTACGAGTAAATAACATTAAAAAAATATTTTTAAATAGCGGTTCGGGAGACGGTGGCATATTTTATGGTTTTATTTTTTATCAATTAGATTAGAACCGTTGTTGCTTCATTTGCTGTTGGAGTTCAGGAAGCTCGCCTTATTTCATAGCATGCGATAGACCATGGTTCGAGATGCGGTGCCGGCACTAAAGAAGTTGCTGTTTTAAGTGCTGAAACACTTTCAGTAACATTTCATTTAATTTCTATTGTAGTTAATCTAACGATCTGGTAACTAACGGTCAAGGACTGATAGATGTTTCACACCGATTACAACTCCAATCAACAACTTAAAACAATTAAACTATCGAGCGCCTACAATTATTGTTAGAGCAATTATTATGAACTTTATAATTGCTTTTTAATTTATGCCTTTGATGTGTAAAACTTTTGGTTTTCAGATGTGAAACCAATGACGTCAAGGCGGCGGGTACAAGGTACATAGCTCTATGGTGCAAGTAAATTGCCACTCCTTCTACGCCACGATAGTTGATGGATTAGACAAACTGTCACCGAACCAGAGTACTAGAGTTCGATCCCTTATGTGGACGCCTCGTACCAGTCTTTCGAAACTTATGTACGATTTGTAACGATGATCTAGACACTAAGTCGGCGACAAGCTCATCACGTTCATGCTCGTCACGTTGTCCTAAATATGCTCTGGTGACAAGTAAATTGAAAAGGCTAAAATGTTTAGACCTCTTTATCTTTTTTTTTATTTTATCTTCGGCCTCATTACGGCTACTAAGCGCGCCACAGCCAAGTTAAGGTGTTAACTACTAGGTTAACACCTTAACTTGGTTCTGAGGTCAGTTAAGAGTCTATTTATGTTTCAAAACCCCACGGTGTTGAATGGATGGTTGAATTCTTTGTTACTAGTAGATATCCCCGAATCAATCATTCATCATACAAAATTACATTTTACAAAAAAAAGAGCACTCAGAGGACGAAAGGGAACAGATTCTGAACCCGATAGTGCCATTGTAATGCTTGAGAAAATAGAGTTTTGAGAAAAAGTAATATTGCATAATATATATTATTACAGGTACTTCCATCCGTTGCATTCACTGTTTACGTATAAATTCAAGCTAAGTTTCAACAAACACAATCATAATGTGAAACTGCCGTAAACAGGTTTTGTGTTGGGACTGCAAATTAATTATCTCATTGTTTGTACGCGCGGGCTTTCATCGAAACTGGAAATAATTCCCCCAGATTCTGTGCTGCGCCGGCAGTAGACTAGTGTGTGTAAACAAAAAAATTAACCAAGAATTTTTTTTTTATGGTATAGGGGGCAAACGAGCACACGGCTCGCCTGATGGTAAGCGATTAGGCACAAGTGAGAGGCATGACAGGGTGGGGAGTTGGGGAGAGTGGATGCCTCTGGTTACCTCACTCACCGAACGAAACGCAGAAGCACAAGATGCCCTCTACTTCACGCCAGTAATCAACATTCGAGCAGCAGCAAAAGCCATGAGAGTTTATTTTTATATAAATTAGAAATAATATTTTTAAGAGCAACATTACAGTAATTCAGATCCCTTCGATTTCAATATTTTTATTTGATTTCAAACCCCACTAGAAGCAACAACTAATACAAACATTCAAGCAACTGAGATCCTAAGTAAATAAAAAATCTAAAGATACCATCTTTAGATTTTGCTAAAACTAAACTAGACTTTAAAGAAAAGAAAGATGAAGATATTTTTATATAAATAAATAGTCTATAATGTGTCACGTTTTTTAATAAAAAATCTGGGAGATAAAAACATCACCGGAGGAGACTTTCGACCCGTAGATTGCTATGAAATTCTCATAGTTTTTATAATGACCGGTTGTCATTCCGCTACTAAAAGGCTCCAACAATATTACCTTAATAATCTGTCGATAGTCCACTGCTGGATCATTCACAAGGAAGATTGGACAAAATCGCCACGCACCCCAGCCGTTGTAGCCCGTCATCGGTCTGCTTCTTTCAGGTCTGATATTGTTCGAGATGGTTATCCCGCAATATGTGGGTGTAGTTGTTGCGATTTTCATGACTTTTCCCGCTACACTCCCAACAAGAAAAAGGATGGGAGATTCTTTCGCCAATTTCACACGGCAAGAACAGCGTCTCTGCAGGTGAGAGCTGCCATAGAACCGATTGCAACAGTACTATTAATAGTAAAATGGTACCTATTAACCTTTTACTAAAAACTCTGTTTTTTTTTTGTTTCTTTGGCAATATTCGTTTTATTCTTGTCTTTCTTCTTTAATAACAACAATATTCATTTTTTATTGCCTCAACATGATCAAAACACAAGGATTAGGAAACATTACTTATATTATTTTTACAACCTCTATTCTTATAGACTGTTTGTCTCTTAATAACCTTTCCCTTTCTGCCTTTTTAAGAATTATGGAGTTAGTTTTTTTTTTTTTAATTTATGTGAGAGTAAGGTGCAAACATCTCCCAGACACTGAAGGCAGTGACTGGTTATGTCGAGATGGGAATTAAGTGCCGGGCCGACTGAAACTCCCACGGTTTAGAGATATGCTGATGGACCGGGGGCCTTTACATCTTCGGCGGACATGACTCACGAGCAGGACACTGCAGTGTTGACTCGATGAAAGGCTGCTGCAGACCAGTGCTCTGACACCTGTTAACGAAAGACACATCCGACAACTAGAGGAGGGTTCGTGGCAACCCAAGGTACGAAACCTCGGCATGTGTTACCATCGATAAAGTCTAGGCCGTGAACCTGGGATCACGTGCTCGCCGGGGAACGCGATAAACGTAGTGGGATTTCGACTAACTTTATTCAGTTATCTACTAAGGTGTGCATGTTGCATGAACAAAAGTAGACCGAAGTAGAAAATGTATTATAAAATATGCAAACTAATACAAATTTGATTGCATATGAAAATGTTCGATTAATATATCAATGATTATGACTAGAGACATGAAAACAAATGTGCGCTCTTGTTCACACTACGTAAATTATCTGTACAAAGTTCCAACAAAATCTGTAAAGTAATTTCCGAGAGGATCACAATAAAACAAATATAAGTACGGTTAAAGAGCATCCCCCTATTCGCTTTGTTCAGCTGGCTCCGCCCCAAAAATTGAAGATAAAGCTCAATGTTAGAAGCGATTAAGTTCAAAAAGCTTTAACGTTTTAATGTTTACCGAACGGGGAGCGGAAGGATGCACTTCTTCAGAGGGGCAATTAGCTGTAACTGTGGGGGATGACGTCACTTAATGCATGCATTCTAATATAGACTCTATGTGCTATCAGAAAGAGCATTCTACGGTCTTTAGTGATTACAGGCTAACCTGCCTGAGTTTTGATAGATCTATAAAACTTATGAACATTACTTACTTCGTAACCAACGGAGAATTTTTGAAATGGTTTTTGTAGTTTTGAAGATTGTCTTCTGTAAACGAATGAAATTTACGATTGATCATGTAAATTAGGTAGCAATAAATTGTGAAAAAGTATCTTGATTAGGGTCTGTCGGGAACTATATGGTTACTATGGTGAAATAATATTTTAAGTTCATCTGGTAGCTTAATCAGCTATATACTTTTTTTTTATAGGAACGGCGGCAAACGAGCATGCGGTTCACTTGATGGTAAGATTACCGTCGCCCATGTACATCTGCAACATCAGAGGTGGTGCAGGTGCGTTGCCGGCCTCTAAGGGTATTTGGGAGAAGGAAGGGAGAACGAGGAAGGGGATGGGGAGGGAGAGTGGGCCTCCGGATATCTCACTCACCGAACGAAACGCAGAAGCATAAGATGCCTCTACTTCACGCCAGTATTCTGCGAGGTAGTGGTACCAATCCGGTCGAGCCGGCCCATTCGAACAATAGCAAAAGCCGCCGCTTGGCTCTACCACGTTTAAAACACAACAATACATATATATATATATATATATATGCAATAAATATATATATATATATAGTATATGAAATAATATCTATATATTAATTTTCAAACCCAATTTACTTCTCGGTTTTAAGTTTTCGAGAACTAAATACAGACTCTGGCAGATGAGGTTCGTATTTCGAGAAAGAGATGGTACTCGTAAGTTTTAAACGATTTCACGACGACCAAATTTACGACCACGTAGACGAACAGACGCTAGATTTATTATGACTATATATAAGCACTATCACCTGTCACCTACATGGATCGCCAGAGATTCTAGATTTCCATTTGGCATGACTCGCTTTAACCAGATAGGGTTCCGAACCCAGTTTTCGCATCCCCGGAGATTACTAGAATATTTTCAAGCATTAACAGATTTATTAATACTCTTTCTAAAATTTCAGTTTTACGGTTGTATTTTTTTGTTTCGTTAATACTAAAAGTATTAGTAAAAAGCAGTGTAGGACGTCCCCCCATAAGATGGAGTGACTACCAGCGCAGTGTTGCGGGAAGTCGATGGATGCAGGTGGCTCAGGACCGAGCTTCGTGGCAATCTTTGGGGGAGGCCTATGTTCAGCCGTGGACTTGTGATAGGCTGAAAAGATGATGATGAAATGATAATACTAAACCCCCGATGGGATTTTTTAATACAATTATTACTCCAGATTTTCTGTACATTTAGGGCTTTATATGTTATATCACGCTTCCATCGCTGTCTATTATTGTCGGAATACACATATCGATCGATATACAAGTTACCATTGTTCCATGCGGGTGTTCATTGTAGTATCAAAGCTTGGAGTAATTTCTCCGGCTTGTATTTAATCTCTGTAGGATACTCTTATCTTGGCCTTAGTGTGACTTTGTGGAGTAGTTTATCTTTAATACGATGTATCAAAGGAATGAAAGGGGAACGACGCGATAAACTGTGAATTAAATTTCAATACCGCTTCGCTAACACCTGTAATAAAAAATAGAGCTTGTAGCCTGTTAATATCCCACAGCTGTCCTAAAGCACTCCTACTAATATTTGGGAGAGTTTGGAAGCCGAGAAGCATCTGCCACGCTGCTATAGTGCGGCTATGTGGAATTGACTGTCCACGAACTAATGTTTTTCTTGTTTCTTGGACAAGCGTGTTTTCAGTCGTCGTTTTCCTTCCTCGTGGAGCATATGGTTAATTATTACATAGTGTCACTAAAAATTGTTATTAAAAAAATTCTTAGAACCGTCTCCAGGAACCGAACCCTGGTTACAAGCGTACTATAAAATTAAATCGACTCGCCGTGAAAATTTCACTAATTTAATAATAAATATTATGAAATAAAATACAAAGTATATTCGCAATACATGTTTATGTGTGTATTCGTATTAATAGAAGTTATGTTTGCTTGAATTGGATTTCAATTCGGTTTTAATCAACAACGAGGAAGGTTTATATTTTACACAACACATTTTGATTTATATAATTATTAATTAATGATGTATTATTTAATTAGCTTAAAACGAACACTACACACATTTTGACAAAAGTTAAACGCGATGAAATCTGTAAATAATAGTTTAATTATAAACATTTAGTTTTAATTTAAATATTACACACCTGTCCGTGTGAATCTGGCTCGGTTCGCTAATGATTAATCATATAAGAAGTCTAAATATACGAATAAACTGATGCAATTTATAATTAAATAAAGAAAAGTGTGAATAGATTATTACAGCTAGAACGTTCTAGAGTTCTATGAACTCTTTGAAGTTTACACGAACGTCAAATTGTTTAAAATAAACTAATTTAATATTTCGCTGTAAACTTTACAACATGGACGAAATATCTTATTATAATACCGCTAATCGAGTTCGTGACTTATCTAGTTCTTAAAATTTGATCGGCTTTTATCGTGTTGCTTCATCGTCGGAGAAAATTACAATATGTTGGAAAACGGACAACAACTATAATTAATGGTAATAAATTGCGATAATTTAGTGGATTGTTATCCACTAAACACTCCCACATTTATTTTGTACTAAATTATTATATAATTATTGTAGTAGTTAGCCGTGGTAGCTTAGTGTTCAGGGCGCTCGCTTTAGTTTCATAGAGCGCGTGTTACCTAGGTTCGATCCCTGGTGGCCGGCACCACTTAAATTGTTAATAGCAATTTTAAGAGTTATATTTATTACGTGCTCAGCGGTAAAGGTAAAACATGCTGAGGAAAATGCATGTCTAAGAATAAAATATATTGTTTCGTCGATATGTGAAGCCCGGCAAGCCGCATTGGAGCAGCGTCCTTTACCTGCTCTAACATCCTCTCAGATAATTAAGAAAGAGGCCTTTTCCCAGCAATTGGCATTTATAGACTTTTACTATACTTTACTTTTTATACCTATATTTGGTAACATTTACATATATTCTTATCTAAATACGATAAAATAAATAATTTAGATAAAAATAGATACATATAAAAATACGTATAAATAAATCCAAACCAAACGGATGCCCTTGACAGGGTAGACCAGACGAGGGTAAGGGAGATAGAGAAAGAAACCGACGGACGATGCGATCAGTATCGTGGAGCACCGCCTTCTGTATTCCAGCTCGGAGCGGACCATCACAGAGTGCCCGCCGCCTCCGATGTCCCGTGAGGCTGACTGGGTTATAATTTACCAATATTTAACCAAAATTTACCATGTGATCGGCGATGGATTAAAACACCGTGTGGCAACCTATCTCTGAATTAATAAAACAATTTTTATTATTTCTCAGACTGAGACTGAGATAGGTCTTATATATTAACTTCATTTTATTAACGTAATTAAGTTTAATTTATTAACATAATTATTATTTGATTTAATTAAAATTTAAAGGCGTTGTCACATTTGATTCATGCGTTGTTTACAATTGTGACTTATTTTCTGTTTATTTTTTAATATCCCCAAACTTTGTCCGTCTTAAAACGAATCATCATATTCACGATATTTTTCCATAGTTTTTTAGCAGCTGTACCCGCTGGTAACCGCTGTAACTGATGCTAAGCGGCTATAGCTGCAGATGGACACTTGCAAACAACTTCAATCGAAAGTCGTTACAGATACGATGTTATCTGTAACCATCTGACCAAGATACTGTACTTCTCTGTCTGCAATTATATCTTTGCCGGCGTTCTCCAATATTATACAGCAATATTAATAACCACTCGTGTGTTCGATTTAGAATGGAGTAAAAACCGGAACACAATAATGCCTTAACCTAACAGCCTGTAAACAGTCCACTGCTGGACATAGCCGTGTCCCATAAGGAGGATTTGCCATAATCACCGGAGACGGCGGTATCATCGGTTTAGTATTAGTATTTTTCGTAATGATTATCCCGTCATCTGTCCCGGGTATGGTATCTCACGGGAAGAAAGAGGGTGACACTGCAGATTCGCGATAGGAATAGCGAAGCCGGTGGTACCTGCTCAGATGACTCCCAAGCAGCACCGGACTTTTACCGCCTAGCGAAAGAGTAAGATACATTTAAGTTTTATTGCCTGAAGCTTTGACGCCGATAATAAAGTTTACTTTGTTGGGAAACTTGAGCGGAAGGCGATGAAGAAAAACTTTTGTTACTAAAACGTCTCTATTACAGTAGACAAAGGTGAAAGCCGGATATTGATTACTTAAAGGAATAATAAAATTAAACGATCATTTTCTACCGCGCGGGACTGAACTGTGAAATTGAATTTTCATAGAAACAAAATTTTTTCAGGGAGGATTTCTCCCTCTCTGATACTTGTATTTCAGAAGGAGGCCTTTGCCCAGTCGTGGACATTTACAGGCTATATACTTTATTTTTTAAAAGCTATTAGTTATATAGGGATGCGTTTCCGATTCAGGTAACTAGGGTGCGATCTCCAATGTGAAGTGCTTGTTTTTTTTTTATGGGAAAGGCGGCAAACGAGCAAGCGGCTCACCTGATGATAAGTGATGACCGTCTCCCACGTATATCTGCAACACCAGAGGAGCTGTAGATGCGTTAGCGGCGTTTAATGGTATTTGGGAGATGGGAGGAAGGATAAGGAGGGGGAAAGGGGGGCCTTCGGATACCTCACTCATCGAACAAAACGCAGAAGCTCAAGATGCCTATACTACACGCCGGTATTCTGCAAGACCGTGGTACCAATTCGGTCGAGCCGGCCCATTCGAGCAGCAGCAAAAGCCGCCGCTTGGCTCTACCACGAACAAAAAAATTATCGAACCAATAAAATTCATTACACCCATGAATTTATCGAGACATAAGTACGATCAGTATCTTTGACTTGGACATTGAAATGGTGACAGCCTCACCACTTGTCACGTCGTACCTAATGAGATGTACTGAAAAGTGGGCTGAATAAACTAAAACCACTCCAGTATAGGACATATATATATAGTACCTGGATACTGATATAGGATAGTGATAGCCTATTTTCTTCATTTATGTAATTGTCAACTACGCAAGATATATTATAGTGCAGCAAGTGTTCGCGCAAACACTTGTCACACATTGACTTATCTGCACCTGCCCGTACGCGATCATACCATAGGTGTGAGACCTGTGGTAGGATGCTGTGGCGGATTCCAAGAATGCAACACCGGAAACGAATTTTTTGTGCATCCACGATCCATGGCTCAGCTTTAAGGTACGATAGGCCGTTTGGCTATGCTAAGATTCTCTGTCATTTCCAATTTAATTAAGTAAGATTCAGCATCCGCTAGATGGCGTACTATAAAGCAAATAAAAAGCTGGGCATGCGCCAAACTACACTGGAGCAGAATGCCGGACTTACTGACACCAAAGCTTTCAAAAACTCGTTATATTTTTCATACACTTTAAAAGTTTTGTTAAAAAATTTACACACTTGTACTTGTTCAACGAATTTCTTTTTAATTTTAATTTTAGCTATTGACCGGTTTCGATTTTCGTAGTTTAAAATAAAAGACAAAACATTACCCTGGCTGACTAGTAACGTGCGCTATATGATAAAACTTAGGAATGATGCTCATAGCTTCTATAAAACCAATAGCACTGATTCTCGCAAGGAAAACTATAAGTTGGTGAAAAAGATGGTTACTTCAGCCATATTCCATGAAAAAAGGCCTTTTTTGAACATAATATTAACAATCATGTATCATCTCCGAAGCGTCTATGGAAGAATCTTAAAAACTCAGTACTTCCGAATTTTAAGGACGTGGGTCCTTAAAATTCGGAATCTTCCTTTGATCCCATCTTCCTTTGATGACCCTAACGCCATCAACTCTCACTTTCTAAATATTCCTGAAGTCTGCCATTCATCAATGCCGCAACTTACGTACTATGTATTCCATAGACATGGTGATGGTAGCTTTGTACTGTCGCCAGTGAGCAGCGACAGGGTAGGTAGGATCATTCTGGCAATAAAATCTAATGCGCAGGGTATTGATGGTGTGAGCAGAGACATGATAATCCTGTCATTACCTCACACTCTTAATACCATCACTAACTTAATTAATGAATCTATCATAAGCTCCACTTTTCCCAGTCAATGGAAGACAGCATTAGTGCGGCCTATTCCTAAGAAAAGCAACCCTGATAGTGTCAAGGATTTGAGACCAATAAGCCTCTTGCCTTATCTATCTAAGATTTTGGAGAAAGTAGTATTTGAACAAGTTTACACGTATCAAGAAAAACAAAACATTTTACCACAGTATCAGTCTGGTTTTCGAAGAGGTCGTAGCACTTGCACAGCTCTAGTGGATGTTGTAGACAATATACTTTTCTCTAAGGATCAAGGCAGAGGGACCGGTCTCGTACTCCTCGATTATTCCCGGGCATTTGATAGTATCAGCATAAGCATGCTTCTGTCAAAAATGGCTTTTTATGGTTTTCAATATAGTACGATCAGGTGGTTTGAAAGTTACCTCAGTGGTCGACATCAGCTTGTTGAACTGCGTAAGCGAGATGGGTCGGGCGTAATTAGTTCGAACTCTCTACCTGTTACTAGGGGTGTTCCTCAGGGTTCTATTCTAGGGCCTCTATTGTTCATACTTTACTGTGCTGACTTGACTGGCATAATAAAATACTGCCAGTATCATATGTATGCTGATGATGTTCAATTATACTTGTCCTTTCAATCCAAAGATTTAACAGAGGGCATAAATAAAATAAATATGGACATGGAGCGCATTGCTGAACGGTCGAGGTTTAATTCACTCAATCTTAACCCATCTAAAACTAAATACATTGTTTTAGGAACTATTAACCAAATAACTAAAATAACGGAGAGTAATATCAGCATATATCTGCAAGGTGAAGCGGTTCAGCGGGTTGATGAGGCTCGCAATCTTGGGCTTAAAATGGATGGCTTACTTCGCTTTGAGAACTATGTCATAGATGTTGCACGTGCTTGTTTTTATCGATTGAAGATATTATATAAAATTCGTGGTTTCCTTAATATTAACCTTGGAGTCACCCTCTGAGAAAGTCTAGTATTATCAAAATTAAATTACTGCATCTCTGTCCATGTCTTCTAGCCAAATCATTAAAACTTCTTCAGCGAGTCCAAAATGCATGTGCTCGCTTTTGCTTTAATATTCCTCCAAGAACATATATTTCCACATATCTAACCAAAGGCAAGCTACTTAATATGTCACAGCGAATAGAGTTACAATTCGTTGCTTATTGTTTGGTGTTATAAAAAACAATGCATCAGATTTTTTATATAAGCAGCTTACTTGGTCTAGTGAATATAAACATCATAATACGCGTGGCTCGAAATATTTGCTAACTGTTCCAGGACACGTCGCTGCCGCTTTTCGAGGTAGTTTTCGTTACTTAGCCACCAAGTGTTGAAACAACCTACCACCACCTCTTCGTGGGTACCAATCTAAGGCTAGTTTTAAAATTAGGTATAGGTCACTTCTTTTACATGGCAATTAGGTTAATAGTGGTTAAAATTTGTTAGTCCTCGTTGCGGAATTATATTATTATTATTGTATGGGGTATTTCTATATTTATTATTATTATTATTATTATGTCTTTTATTGTTATTTATATATGCATCATGTAGTACAAAAAGCCTGACTACTGCTCGCGAGAAAAAAATACACATAATACCATAATAACCATACATAAGACCAGACATAATACCAGCGCTGTAGTTGTGGTTTAGCATTGCTACAGCATTATGCTGAGGCGGACACCGTTTTGTTGCTGCAACCCAATAAAATATTACTATTATTATTTATTTTTAATTAAGTTTACTTATGTGTTACTTGAGTTGTGGCAATGAATAAAGTACTTTCTTTCTTTCTTACTTTTTGGTATTATATATTTCCACAAAGTAATAGTGAGTTCCACGAAGAGACAACAAACGCAAGTATAAACCATACTTTAATTTTATTTGTCCTTTGCCCAGTAGTGTGGCTTTTCTGGGCTGACACTTTTGTGTTTGACCTGTTAACTCTTAAAGTGTCATAATAGAATTGAACGCCACAGAAATCTATTTAAATGTTGCATCCGGATTAAGTCAAATATTTCTGTTTAACATTTTGTTAACACACAAAATATCCATAAGTAATTAAGCAAAAGACTAGACCCCTTACCTAGAAAACGACTTCACTGTTACTATGCATTATTCCAGCGAAGCCGGTTGTAGGAGTACCAATTGAAATATATCGATGGAGTCAGGCAATGCAAACAAAACTTGCCAGCAAGTTTCTAAAGTAAAAATATCGAGGACTTCTTTCCTTATTATTTTCTTTAGTAGAAAGGTTTTAGTTTTTTATTACTATATTTATAACTAGCAATACCCGCAACTTTGTCCACATTAACTTTAGCATTCCGTAATAGGTTTTTTTTTTCGTGAAGTATTAAAAAAACAAATAACACCTATTTTCAAACAATGTCCTCAGCCTTCTAGTGAAAAATTTTTAAGCGTGGTAGAGCCTAGCGGCGGCTTTAGCTGCTGCTCGAATGGGCCGGCTCGACCGGATTGGTACCACGGCCTCGCAGAATAAATACCGGCGTGAAGTAGAGACATATTGTGCTGTTTCGTTCGGTGAGAGAGGTAAACGGAGGCCCACACCCCCTCCCTATTCCCCTCCTCTTCCCTCCCATCTCCCAAATATCCTTAAAGACCGGCAACGCACCTGCAGCATCAATGGTGTTGCAGACATCTGTACATACATCTGCAACACCATAGGGCGACGCTAATCACTTACCATCAGGTGAACCGCTTGCTCGTTTGCCGTCTCTTCCATAAAAAAAAGCCATTTCAAAATCGTTTCAGCAGTTTACAAGATCGGTCCGCACAAACGGCGGCATTACAATATATACGAGTATAATGCAGTTTACAACTATCTGTAGTATTCGGAAGTTGTGAACACTGTTGGAACAGTGATCAAAATCAGATAAAAACGTACGTCATTATATAAAAATAAGTAAATTGTACAGCCGTAGTAGTCTTTAGGTCAGGACGCTCCGATGCCGGCGCCAATGAAATTGTTAATAGCATACTTTAGTGAGGCGAGGGTAAATGGTAGAGTCGGGAGAGGAGGACCTAGGCGAACATTTCACGATCAAATCGGAGACGTTCTGGAAAAAGGGCAGGTCAAGATTGTTCTAAACTAACGAGCATGCATGCGAAGATTGATGAAAGTGAAAAAAGCGAAAGACGTATGTCAGGACCGTAGCAAGTGGAAGAAAGCCTCTGCCTTCCCCGTTGGGAACAAGGCGTGAATATTAATATTTTACATACATACAAATTTTAGTGCTGAATTCACCACGTGCTCGACGGTGAAGGAAAACATCGTGAGGAAAAGTACATGACAGAAATGATGAAAAGAAAATTTCAAGGAAATGTGATATCACACTCACACTAACTAGATGCTGCTGAACATCACTAGTATGAGTCTAAGATTTGGGTTTGTTAAATTCAGATGGATATTCCATCCCCCCCCCCTCCCGTTTCATTACTAACTTGTCATCCTATAATATACATATGTAAGATTGACTGATAAATTATATTAAATATAATGATTATGTCTAACATCCAATAATAGATATCTTAAAGTGGTTTTGTAACTAGATATCTCTCGAACACAATACATTGGCTTTGATAATTAATACCGGTCATAAATGCAATAGACTGATATTGAAGTTAAGCTATGTGGACGTATTATATTCTCTTACTATTCGTAACATCACAAATAATATTAAAGTTGTATGTTTGTCTCCCAATCACATACTATAAAATTTGACAAAGAGGTAGATTATGTGAAGACAACATAAACACCAAGCTATTTTCTACGTAAACTTTACGAATACAGATACATAAAAGCAAAAGTAAAGCAAAGTAGCAGTCTGTAAGTTTTGCCCACAGCTGGGCAAAGGCCTCCTTCTCAAATACGAGTATCAGAGAGGGCTTAGGAGCCGGAAAGGGCCCGCCACGCTGCTTCACATATCCTCGAAATAAAATTTTTATTACTTCTCAGACATGCTGGTTCGAAGCCCGGTGCCGGCGCGGCAGGTCGCTCACACGGTTTACCATGTATTTTTCAGGTTATCCCTAAGTCGACTCTCTTGAGACTTCTTCTTTGCCTTGGGACCACGAGTCTGACATCGAAGGTTGGTCTAGTCATTCTCTCTCTTATATTATTATAACTACCACTATCAGTCTATTTTAGTCCACTCCTAGGTTAAGTCACCGCATAGCTGTCTCTAACAGAGCGCCAGCAATTACAGCATAAACTTAAGGATTTCCCTTACTCACCACGCTGCAGATTTACCACGCTGATCACGCTGCACACTTTTTGTGCGTGGTAGACCCGGCAACGGCTTTTGCGGCTGCTAGAATGACTCGACCGGTGTAGTATCACGGCCTACAGATTAGGGAGGGGGCAAATGTCATTGAAGGCCAGCAACGGTGCTGGTCATCAAGTTAGCCGCTTGCTGCTTTCAATCTCGACGGTTTATTTGCTGGCCGGGTGCACCACGTCAACATATGGTTTGTATTTGAAAAAAGAAAGAAGACATTTTCCCTAAATATATAACAACGGTAATCGTAGCGTAGAGTTTCAGCGTTCCAGATTATACAGCGATGAATAAATCCACAAATGTCCAGGCATTAAGAAACAAATTCTAATTTTAATTTGTCCCACGTATTGTATTGAAATGAAAAATCCGACGCTGCAGATTTAGAACGTGATCCGAATGTTTGGGTAGTTTATGATATGTAAATTCTGACGCCACAAAAACCGGAGTTAGAGAATATCTGGTATGATATAGATTACATATGTATGTAGGTATGATAGTGATCACTGGTAAAAGTCATTAACTCCTCATATCGGCCTTGAAGATGATGATGACCACAGCGAAAATGTTTTTCATGGTAAAGGGGCAAACGATCAAGCGGCTTAGCTGTTGGGGGATTCCAGTCACCTACATAATTCTGCAACACCAGAGGAGCTGCAGGTGCGTTACCGGCCTTTGACGATATATGGGAGATGGAGGGGGTGATGAGAAGGAGTGTTGGGGGAGGGTGGAGTGGACCTTCGGTAACACAAAATGCTTCCACTTCACGCGATTCTGCGTAGGGATTCTGCGAAGCCGTGATATTACCCCGGTCGATTATAGTGCCGTAAATATACGCACAAACGCAGAAACAATCACTCTTCTTTATCTTCCTATATCCGATGTAACGCTTATGCGATAAAATCGGAGAAAGGGTCAGATGCAGTGACAAAGACACGGGACAAACACAAAAACTCAATCCCGAAAACCAATAACCTGGAATTACTTAGCAGTGAGGTACGCTTTCCTCTTAGCCAGCCGATAATCATCAATCATGATAATCAGCTGTTCTTATAAACATATGAACGAACGAGTCTTTTCCGTTGAAGCTGTAAAGGCCGCCAGTCCTAAATCGCATGTCCAATCGGGAATTTCAGCCGGTCCTGCACTCAATGCTGATCGCGACGTAACCGGTCACAGCCTAAGTGTTTATACAGGACTACACGACATCACACTGACGGTGTGCCTAGCACGGGAGATGGAACGGAGTATCCTGCTGCACCAGATTTGGCGTAACTTCTCGCTGCCAGCAGTCGTAGCCGCCTTCTGTGAAACCGCAATGGTCCAGGAGGCTGCTGAGAGGGATCGAGAGAGCGCAGAATCCGTACGGTGACGTGGTTACAGATACGTGCATGTGCCACGTCATGGCCCTACAAACATCGATAGTGTTCCCCTCCCAGAAACGGGGTCTAAAGGGCAATCACCGTGGGGTTTCAGTCGATGGGAGTCCCACATAATCCGGCTGTCCCCTTTAGAGCTGGGTATCTATAACAAATAATGGAAATCCTTAACTTTGTAAGATAATCACTATAAAGATCTCGCAGAAAGGTCAGAATAAAACACAAACCAAATTATCACAAATCCTGATTAGTTGATAAAAAAAAATGATATTAAAAATTTATGCAAGATAACGAGCATCGTACTTGCACAAAAGCTTTTATGAACGTAACCGCAAATTGCTGACATCAATTATGTGCAGCGAAAACTTTATTTTAAAAGCTTTGAGAACTTTTGCAACTCTCCAAAGAAAGCTACACTATCGTTGGCTGATATAATAAATTGCTTTATAAATACTACCGGCGCACTCCGCCGACGTGGCACGGATTTCGACTTCATTGTACACTGTTTAGATATCTGTACTATATACTGTATTCAATATAATTAGAACCTTACAGTTACATATAGATACATATAGTATTTTTTTTTACATTCTTATATCTATTTTATTGACTCGGATCGGAATAGGTACAATCATACCACCACGTACGTGGTAGAGCCAAGCGGCAGCTGTTGCTGCTGCTGGAATGGGCCGGCTCGTCCGCTATAGTACCACGACCTTGCAGAATACCGGTGTGAGGTAGGGGCATCTTGTTCTTTTGCGTTTCGTTCAGAGATTGAGGTACCGGAGGCCAACAACCATTTCCCAACACCTCTCCCCATCCTTCCATCGTCGCTCCTATCTCCCGAATAGCCTTAAAGGCGGGCAACGCACCTTGAGCTTCTCTGGTGTTGCAGATATTCGAGGGCGACGGTAATCACTTCACATCAGGTGAGCTGCTCGCACATTGCCCCTTTACAATAAAAAAAACTTCTTTTATAGCTTATGGAAGTCCACTGCTCCACATGCCGTTGAAGTGTCAACAAAAGCTCGCAAGCTTTGTATTAAAGATTTTTCAAATTGTCATTTATTCCGTCTTAGATTCTGCCCTTGTTCTTTTCGTCCTAATGTCTGCCCTGTTAATGTATTATATCTATTACATAAAATTCGTGTTACGTTGTTGCTCATGATGAACTCCGAAACTATCCAACCGATTTTCACGTTTTTTTTTTTAAATGTGTGTTTTGCTGGCGTGCCTAAGATATGATAGTTTTTATTACGTATTTTTTATTAATTAATTGCAAAATCAACTATTTTTATTTTCCATACAATAAAGCCGCAGAAACGCGCGGCCGGCTCTGCCAGTCACATTATATATTAAACGTGTTTCGATTTTCACGTTTTTTTTTTAAATGTGTGTTTTGCTGGCGTGCCTAAGATATGATAGTTTTTATTACGTATTTTTTATTAATTAATTGCAAAATCAACTATTTTTATTTTCCATACAATAATGCCGCAGAAACGCGCGGCCGGCTCTGCCAGTATCACATTATATATTAAACGTGTTTCGATTAAACCTTCCTTTACAGTTTACCGTAAGTCTGAGTGTAATCATCAAATATACAATTTTATGACGTCAGCAAATAAACACGACCAAATAAATGAAGGTGAACACTTTCACCTTGCCTGCTTAATGGATTCGAGCAAAGTTACACCTGACTCAAATGAAACAAGTTCCGCACGTACGAATGTATGTAGAAATATTTAGAACGTATCTTTATATTTTTTTAATGGAAAAGGCGTCAAACGATCAAGCGGTTCACCGGATAGTAAGTGATTACCATAGCACATATACATCTGCAACACCATAGGCGCTGCAGGTGCGTTGCCGGCCTGTAAGGATATTTGGGAGATGGGAGAGAGGAAGAGGAGAGAGATGAGCGGGGGAGTGGGTCTCCACTGGTCTTTGTCTGCGTGAACTTTAAGAATTCATGTATCTAACGGTAGACTCAATTAGCCATTAAACATTTATTACTTCATTAACACATCGACTGAATCGGAAAATTTTGTTTCGGGTATAAGTACAATAAAAAAAAAATTATTTGTTTGTCCCTTATAGGCTCGCAAACCACTGGATTCATTGTGGACTAAATTATAGCTTATTATTCGACTTATCACGTGATAAGGTTGAAACGAAAAAAAATTTTTCAGACTTACAAAAATAGTCACTGTGAAGCGTGACCGAAGGCCAAAGTGATCAGACACCTTCTAGGCAGACGTGTACCATCCTAGGCCCCATCTTCGCCTTCCATCAAGCGAGATTTAGGTCAAACGTAAGCCTATTTTATATTAAAAAAAAACCAGTGTTCAAGTTCAGTTGATGGGGTTAGTAATGTATACAAAATGTACAAAAAAACCGCTGAGTTCTGTTAAGAATACTCATAATATAGTAGAATGAGAGAATCGTTACTACGCGGAAATTCATTATGTTTGAGACTTGAAGAGAATTTTACTTCGTTAGCGAACTCAGACGTAAGGCAAGCTTTACTTCTCTTTTTACAGCTCTTCCTGTCTTAAATGCATATAACATTATTATACTTAAATATAATAAAATAAGCTGACACGATCCTATACTGGGGTTATCAGAGGTGTCCCACCTTTTAGTATTACCAACCCACTTTCAACTTTTCTCCAGAGCTTATTTGTAACGACGCTATATCTGCGAGCCTCTCGCCGTCTGAGCGTCTAATCCAACAATAGAAATCGTACGTAAGTTTCGAAAAAAGAAGTGGGGAGTGGGCCTCCGGTCACCTCAGACACCGAACGTAACGCAGAAGCACAGCTGACTCTACTTCACGCCGGTTCATACTACCCAGGTTGAGCCGATACCATTTCAACAGCATCAAAAGCCGCCGCTTGGCTCTATCACGTACAAAAACTGTATATACTTGTATACTCCATATTAGCTTAATAATAATAAGCTGGGAAAAAGTATCCGTATATCAAACTTACCTAGATAATTTCCGAGATAACCCACTGGATTTTCAACCAAGAAATATATTGAACAATAGCGACTGTTGTAGAAATTTTCATAAAATGCATTGTTGAGAATGGACTAGAGGCAACAAGAGAGCAATTCCCGAGCAAACCATCTTTTCTTGCGAGGTCAAGACGAGGTCAATGAACTAAATCTATACGTATTGTTGGGTTAGTTACATAGTGCTAGGATAATTGTAATTACATAGTTAATTACTTAATTCAAATATACTAGGGTTTTTTTTTATAGAAGAAGGGGGCAAACGAGCATGCGGCTCACCTGATGGTAAGTGACCACCGATGCCCACGAACATCCACAACACCAGAGGAGCTACAGATGCGCTTTTCTTGAAGGTCTCTAAGTCGTATCTGTTCTGAAATACCGCTGGCGACAGCTGATTTCACAAAGTCGAAGCGCGTGCCAGATAACTATTTATTATTAATTATTCATGCGGAAATAAAAGTGTCATCATAATTTCAGCTTATCACAAGTCCACTGCTGAACATAGATGACCTTTAACGGAGATACGTTTTTTGAGACTAAACTAATCTGAATAAAATGAAACTTAATTGAAAGTTTCGTAGAGCCGTGGTAGCCTAGTGACCAGGGCGAACCGTGGTAGAACAGATGTTTAAGAAGGAGGCTTTTGCCCAGCAGTGGGCAAAACTGCTAACTTACTATAGAGCTGCCATTCGTAATCAAACGTGGCATATTATGTTCATATTTATTTTATCTATAATCTTATTCTTATTCTTTATATATCTCAGCCGACTTGCTGTAGTTATGTAAGAGACATAACTTTTTGTCGAATATACAAAAAATAACAGTGCAAAGTTATCATATTATATTAGAAATTAGCCTCGAGTATATTTGAAACAAGAAAATTTATAAAAGGTTTTTAACGTTTGTGAATATTGCGTATCTCTTCATGCTAGAATATGCAGTGAAAATGTGAAGACATTGCCTAGAGTATATCCTTAAATCCTGATTTAAGGATACTCTAGCATAACTTGACGTTTATGTTATAAAACTAATATGGAACTCGCCGAGAGAACGGTAATAAATTATAATTTTACCTTGAATCGGGATTTCTGTATACGTAAAAAAGTAAAGAAAAGGTTCAATGTTTAAATGTTTTTTTTTTAATAAAATGCTCTGCGAAATTTTGCAAGAGAAGACAATGAAGGCGAAATAAAAGAAAATAGAATACGTAGGATTTAGTGACCCCACCGTCTACTGAATGGTACTAATGGACGGTGGGATCAACGACTCTTGTCCAACTTATTGGCTTACTAATACACCAAGAAAGGATGCTGAAATGCACCATAGCGCGGATGCCGACCACTTGTAGGGGCTAGCCTCTGGAAGAAAACCGCGTACGTCACGTCTACTGTGCGTTAGACTCCTACGATTATTAAGGCATGCCGTGCTACTTTCACGTATAATACAGTGTGTAAAAGTAAAGTAAAGTAACAGCCTGTAAGTGCCCACCTCTGCGAGACAAAGATCTCTTTTTTTTATTATATTGGGGTGACAAACTAGCTAACATTCTACCTGATGGTAGAAAGTCTACTGCTACCCATGGACATCTGCAAACAACTTCTAACGAAAAAAAGTTAACATAAATGTTACAGAAGCGTTGTCACCTTTGACTAAGAAAAAATGCCTTGCAGCTTGCAATTGTATTAGCTCTCAAATGACATTATAAGAAAGAAGATATAGATACACTGATACAAAGTTTAACGCACACATAAATAACGTAATATTATAATAGCACACTGTATTGAGCGCGAGTGACCCGGGTTCGATCCCAATTTTAAGTGCTGTATTTACCACGTGCTCAACGGTGAAGGAAAACTTCGTGAGCAAACCTGCATGTCTGAGAAATAATAAAAATATTATTTCGAGGATATGTGAAGCTCGCCAACCCGCACTGGAGCAGCGTGGCGGGCCCTTACCGGCTCTTAAACCCTCTCTGATACTAGTATTTGAGAAGGGGGCCTTTTCCCAACTATGGGCATTTACAGGCTGCTACTTTACTACATAAGTAAAATAGGAATATAATTAACACTTTAATTCCGGTACGAATCAAAACGCTCATTTCCAGCGTGTATTAGTCCGGAGTTTTAATCCAATTAGAAACCCGTTATCCTTTTAGACCGACCGTGAAATTTTAGTCATCTCATTGAAAGTTATGCGTATGCTGTGTATGTATGGAAATTTACTGTAATAATGAAGATTTTACAAATGTTTGGGATTTTAAACGTGGTAGACCCAAGCGGCGGCTTTTGCTGCTGCTCTAATGGGTCGGCTGGACCTCGCAGAATACCGGCGTGAAGTAGAGGCATCTTATGCTTCTGCGTTTCGTTCGGTGAGTGAGGTATCCGGAGGCCCACTACTCCTCCCCATCCCCCTCCTCATCCTCCCTTCCATCTCCCGAGTATCCTTAAAGGCCGACAACCTGCAGCACCGCTATTGTTGCAGATGTACGTGGGCGACGGTATTCCCTTACCCTTACCGCCTTACTCATAAAAAATAATTTAAGGAAAAATAATATATCGTCTAGACTCCTCTAGAAAGGAAACTACTTTAGCATATGAAAGCCTCTTTTTAGTGCTGTCTGCTTAAAGCTATAAGTTAACGTGGAATGGAGCTTTACTAAGTTATGGAAATAACATGTCACTCAAGAAGTATTTTTATGCAACTAAATGTCCGGGTGGAAAAACGAGTATGTCCTGTAATGAAACGAATGAATGAATTAAATTTACTAAAATTATTTAAATTGACGTAGGAAATTAAGTATTTCGTCTGTCCATTGTCACATTTTTTACAATCTCAACACTGTTTCGTTTCTAGTTTTGTAATGTTTTGGAAGTTAGTTAGAAGATCAAAGGAATCTTCGCTAGCTTTCTTCCCGTGGGTGTCACTGTAGGCGACTGAGGTAAAAGTCTGGACTAAAGAAAAACTCACCCTATGCTTATTAAACCAAAATATCTACATGACTTATGATTAACGGAAGCGAATTCATGAAAACTTAAAAAAAGCCTGCCTGTTACGCATGATAACGGGATAATTTTTCATAAATTTACTTCGTCTAATATTTAATTTCCATTTTCAATAACATCTTGTTATTTTTTTTATTCATTAATTCACGCCTTGTTCCCATAACGGGGTAGGCAGAGAATCTTCTTCCACTTGCTACGGTCCCGATATACGTCTTTCGCTTCTTCCACTTTCATCAATCTTCGCATGCATGCTCGTTGGTTTAGAGTACTCTTGACCTGGCCTTTTTCCAGAACGTCTCCGATTTAATCGAGAAATGTTCACCTGGGTCTTCCTCTGCCGACTCTACCAATTACCCTCGCCTCATATATTTGTTTCGTTAACCTACTTTCATTCATCCTCTCCACATGTCCAAACCAGCTCAGCATCCCTTTCTCAATTCGTGTCATTACATCGTCTTTCACGCCACAACGCTCTGTAATGACATTATTTCGAACCCTGTCAGTTATCTTCCATATCTTCTATAATCATACTTCTTAACGCTGTGTTTTCTACTGCATTTATCCTGCTTTCATGCCTTTTCTGCGTAATTTTTGTACAATCATCTTGTTAAGTTTAATAACTAACTGATAAGCGGTTAATCACTAATACAGTAAAGTTTCCTTTAGTTACCTTATTACTTATTAAGACTATATCTCAACTAAAGATCTTTCTATCATCTGACTATTCTTATGATCTTTCAATTTCATCACATCGGTACCTTCCTTCGATTGAAGTTGTTTGTGAGAATATGATCCTTTGCCTACCTCACTCACCGAAAGAAACGTATAAGCACAAGATGCTTCTACTTCACGCCGGTATTCTGCGAGGCCGTGGTAGTAACCGGCCCATTCGAACAATTGCAAGCAAAAGCCGCAGCTTAGTTCTAACGGCTGCACGATTATATCTTAGATTTGATTTTGTCCCAAGAGAACTTTTGATTGAGTTTTAATAAAATTAACATCCTATTTCATATCCCATGTCATAATCTTCAAGTCTCTGTTATGTTTTTAAGCGTGATTGAACATCAAATATACAAACTATAACATTAAACATAGCGTCTAGCACTTCTGGAATGATAAGGAACACTTAAACAAAAATCAGTCATACTACTTTGAATTGCTTGTACACAGTACTTTATGTACTCGTATTAGTATATTGGACTGTATTTCTATAAATCCTTTACGCTAAGCAAAGAATTCTTATAAATATATGTGTATGTGTGTGTCTGTGTGTAATTTATTTTTCGGAAACGGCTCAGGCGATTTAGATCAAATTTCGATTTTAGATAATGTTTTACGTTAAATTTATCTAGATAGACGTTATCCCTGTGACAATTTGTTTTCGCAGAAACGATTAAAACACAATTTTTGTGTTTACAAAAATTGTGAAAAAAAAAACAACATACAATATTGAGATCAGTACATCAGCTACAACTACAGTTAGCAACAACAGAAGGTACTATTATTGAAAACGAATATAAGCAACTTTTCCCGACCGAAGTAAAATACATTACATTACTTACATTCCCTCGGTAAAGTCGAAAGAATCTGAGCGAAGCTTGGTCAATTAGGTACTAATATTAATGGTAAATCGACATAAGTGTACTAAAAAGATTTAAAGAGGACAATATGTAAGAAATAATGTAAGACAATGCGTATTCTCTCTTTATTTCTAATGCACACGCACACAAATGTGCGTAATTTGTAATCTAAATGTATAATTTGTATTGAATTATATTACAAAAAAACTTTAAAAAAACATTCATCTGAATTCATTGTGGTTTATAAGGGAAGCGCAATGCAAAACAAAACAACGCAAATGGTGTATTCGCTTGTAACACTAAACGTTTAAAACTTCCATTACGTTCAAAGATATTTTGTCTCTAATCTCAAATGACATAAATCCGTAGCCAGGGAAATAAGTTCGAGTTTTACGAGTGTTCTTTGTTACAGGATAATCTTATTTATATTTAGTAATCATTGTTTGTTAGGTGGTCATGCAGCATTGTGTATTTAAAAAAATATATGAAACATTTAGACCATTTAATGTAACGATACGTTCCAGAGCATTTATAGCCACGGATCTGATGTAACATAGGCAATTAGACCAGAGGATGGAGTCTCAGTGAAAGTGCATACAATACGGGCAAGCTGTAAAAGCGATAATATGAGCTACACCTGGGCGGGGCAGATTCAAATCCAGGACTCGTAACTAGCAGATAGTTGCGCAGACAACTAGAGAAAGAAGACCAAGTCTTGTTAAATTCCAAATACAATATTGGACGGTATATTCCACAAAGGCACACGATACGGGGCCCAAAATTTAACTTTCTCGACAATGTAAAACAAGTGGGAGATCCTGTAATTAGTGGAAATATATAACAGAGAAATATATTAGGAGTGCCATTTTTGCTATAATTAATCAACAAAGTGTTAACTTCTATTTTGGCAACAAGTCTTGAACTCTTTTACCTTATTACCTTTTAACTTTCAGCTTTCTCTTTAACGTTCCTTATTATTGACTTAACTAGAACAAAGGTTATCCTTTACCGCAATTTGTCGAAGGTATTCCAGTCATTATACTTTGCGAGTGCAGGAGCTGACATCTAGCAAATCAAATTTAAGTTTTAACTATTAATTGGTCCTTCAGGATCAAAAGAAGATTAATATTCTTCAAAGCAAAGTTAAAGATATCGGTGACAGCGTAAGAGAGTTGTTCGAACAAGTTCAACATCTATTTCATTAAAGACTATAGGGGATTCAAAACCTCTCAAATATGCCTATGCTTGGGATTGCAATCTCTAATCCAGATTGGATTGGTAGCAACGCTGGGCAGGTGGGATAGTTTTGTTCACTAGTAAGTTAGATTGGGGTTCCGCCATATTTAGATGGATTTTCCGATGGTGTCCGTGATGCTGATAGCTCAAGCGGTTGCAAAAAAGATATATTTAGAAGAAAAATCTGTTTGTTCACTACCTGAACGTTGCATTTTGTCAGTTTTGACGTCACAATTCGTCGGAAACTCATTCCTATTGTTATTTTAATCTCTAAAATCTAATTGTATGAACATTGTAACATAATGTACGATTTAAAGAAGCAGCGATATGATTATGCTTGCGGTAGATGGATTCGTTATGCAGGATTCCGTGCCGATGTAGTATAAGTAACGGCTGAAGGTTAGTCATGAGAGAGATTTTTTTATCTGTCCTCTCAAAAATTTAAGACAATAGTCGTTTCAACAATTCTTTGCGTTGTTCGTATCAAGGAATCACAGACAGTAAACAAAAACAAAATCTCCCTATGCCACAATCTAGAAGTTTCTGTAATAAGCGCGGTTTATTATAAATTTATTTTATCTTAGAACTTGCTCTAAATTTGAATCACAATCTAAAAGTTTTAAAGATAATGATTGATTCAAATAGCTAACAGCTAAAACGTATTTATCATCGCATTTTGAGATAAGAGCACCCTTACCGTTTTATAATTTTCAGTTGCTGAAACGAAACCAGCTTCATCGGATACGGCATTACCAGTTAAAAGATTTTATATATAATGAATGCGTTCCGAATATGTGAGGGTTATTGTGAGTAACGAGAGAATCTCATCAAGGATCATCGGTCTATCTTGAGGGAGCTTGTTCAGGTGTACTTAAAACATCCTTAATTATGCAGCATTGTGATTTCATGTATTTACGCGAACACTACATATTTGAAATGTAACTATTATTTACGGATTTTATCAAGTTTAATTTTGTTTTTCTATTCCCGATGTTTCGAGTGTCGTGGTCACGTGGTCGGGGGTACTGAGATGTTAAGACGTCCAGGTATCATAATCATCATAAGTTTCGATAAATAAAAAAAAACTAAATTAAACTTGAAAAATCCGTAAATAATAGTTTCATTTCAAATATCCAGCATTGATTTATCTACATATTAATGTCGTCCATTAAGTTATTATAGAAAAGTAGCAGCTTCTCGATAGTCCGCGTTACAATAAGAAATTATTGCTTTTACTCTGTCAATGTTTGAAATCAAAACAAGCATCGATTGTACGTTTTGATCTGTATATTGTATATTGTTATAAAAGTTAATATTTAAACTTGATACGAATTTTTTTTCAGTTTATTACGGAACCTTAGACTCGACGAATTCAGAACGCTAACACGATGTTATAAAAGATGTCACATTGTCTTTAATAGTTGTTAATTATCAAACAAAACACCAGATCTTCCTTAGATTCGTAATTGCATTGTTAGTAATAATTAATAATTTGATTAATTTCTGTTAAAAACCAACGTGATATCTTTAATAAATTCATAATCTCTGTCCACTCTTATTTGTGTTTTTTTAATTACTTAAACTAAATATTACTAGGTTTCTACTATTGAAGACAGAGCGATTTGCGATAAAATATACACTAACTACACAACGTGGTAAACCTTTATGTAGGTAGGGCGTGAACATAACCTAAACATACACCTAAAGTTCTTTCCCTGTTCACTAACAAAGTAAACAGGACGATTAGATTGCATTATATGAAATAATCTTCCTCTGCTTTGAGGAATTAACAAGGCGCGACGTTTACAGTAATGTGATGAGGCTATGAACGTATAACATATAATTAAACTATCTGTATCTGTGTGCTTATATAAGCTAACAGGGCGGGCGAGTTGTCACATAACTAAATAACCAGTTTCTCTGTTTTACCTTTGGAGCTATAAACAAATATTAAGATTAACCTAGTACGTAATTTGCACTAGACTATGCAAGTATAAACATTTGAGTTGAGATTTTAACAACGAAATAATAATTAATTAATATAAATGATAGAGAATAAATAATTTTCATTCCGTACCAGTGACATGCAACAAGGACCCTCTTGGCATCTCTATTTTCAATTTCGCCATTCTCGAACACCATGATGTTTTCCACGGAGTAGAAAGAAGTAGTAGATGTAATTACGCCATCACACAGTACAGCTAGTATGTATTTAAAACTGTTATCGCAAAATGTTACTTAAATTTTCCTGTCACTTCTAACAGAACTTTCCGAGTTTGCCAAATATTTAATGTTCGTTTTACGTCGGAATTTAAAGATGTAGTTTGGACAGATACTGTATTGGAATTTAGTTGGTATTACGGTATGCCAGTATGATATTAGATATCTATTTATTTATTATTTATTAGCACACTATAAAAAAAATAGTTAGTGCTCTACCTGTTCACCCTTGGCTTCAATTATAACAAATATTAATAAAGGTTATATAAATATGTATGTATAGTGTGTAATGTGTTTTATATAATGTACAACTATAATTAGATGTATGTCTAAGTACCGTCGTATATAAGTATTATATTGTAGTATAATATTCGAGTATATATATATATGAACATAATATTATTGCGCAACCTTTTACATTTTCTCTGTTCAATCTAATGGTAGACTGGTAAAGAATGCCTCTTGGCATTAAGTCCGCCTTTTTGTTATGTAATGTGCAAATAAAGTTTAAATAAATAAATAAATAAATTTATGAACCAAAATGAGAAAAACTTCTTAATTAATTAAAAAATATGGATACTTATAATAAATAGTTACAACCATAAATACGTACTCGTACATACTTCATTTTAAGCAACAAAAAGTAATAATGATCAACAAAAAAATAATGATGAGATGTTTTCACACTTCATATTTAATTTAGAAAGTTCAGTGTTTGCGTGCTAATAAAACTTAAGAATAGCGTAACCGATATCTTACTTCTTAGTACAAAAAGTTATCTCGTTTGTTTGAATGAATAGTTGCGGCTTAAGAGAATCGGTGACCCCATTTAATTCCGGTTGTGTCGTAAAATTCGACTAAACTATCCAGATCGGTGACGGGCAATAGCGTCTAAGATTGGGAGGTTCTGGTTCTGCGATTAACAACCCTACACTAAAGTGTGGTAATAACAGAAAAATCTCCCAAAAAAAGCAGACATAGACTGCTGAAATCAAGAATACTAAATAATCTTAAAGGCCTACAGCGCATCTGTAGCTCCTCTGGTGTTCTGGATGTTCGTGGGCGTCGGTGATCACTTACCACCAGGTGAGCCGCATGCTCGTTTGTCCCCTTTTTCTATAAAAAAAAAACCGTAACTAACTAGTGAAAGTTATAACGTTTCCTAAAATGTTTCTGAGCATGATTAAATTTGTAGATTCGGCTTTGTTTCATTTTAATATATAAGAAGCTCTGTTTGAGCGTAAATGTTGCAAGGTACCAAATGTACTCGTAAAGTTCAAAGCAGATCTTATTACTGAAATAGTTCGAGTAGAATTTCGATATCGACACATGTTCCGATATTGAAACTCTACTCGAAATTAAATTCAATTGAACGCTAGCTCTGCTTATTGTATTTTTGCTTGATTGACCGTATCCGTTAAGAATGTTTTATCATCATTGTTCCAGGGTATCTCTGGTCTATTGCAGAACTTAGGAGTGGACCGTCTGAGTGGGCGAAAGTGGCCTTTTTTTTATAGAAAGGGGTACAAACGAGCAAGCGGCAAATGATCGAATTTGAGTGCGTCTGCTATGCATTGTTAATCATACGCATTTTTTTCTTGGCTCACCTGATGGTAAGCGATTAACGTCGCCTACGTACATTTGCAACAGCAGTTGTGTTGCCGGGCCTTGAAGGATAGGGGAGTGGACCATCGGTAACCTCACTCACCAACCGAAACGCAGAAACACAAAATGCTTCTACTTCATGACCGTATTCTGCGAGGCCGTGGTACCAACTCGGACGAGCCGGCCCATTCGAGCAGCAGCAAAAACCGCCGCTTGGCCTTTAGAGGAGGCCTGTGTTCAGCTGTGGACTTGATGAAACTGAACTGATGGAACTCAACGGATAAAATTACAACGACTGCTTGCGGCTTTCCCCGCATGATCTTAAATTTAGTTCTATGGGAACTCTTGTGCGTGATAACAATGAGCATATGTCCCACAAGATTTAATTTATCAGACATTACATTGGCTTCACACAAACAAATAAACGTACACACATTTATAACATTAGTAATACGTATACGATTTAAACAAGTAGTTGTTTCGTGAGTGACGTTCAACATTTGTATAACTAGCGAATTAGTGATTAGAAACCATAACACACATTGGCATGAAGTTGGCGGTAATCTGACTCTTTTTTTTAAAACGTCAAGTTGTGAAGTTGAATTAAACACAGGAAAATTTTCATTCAACGTGTCTCTTTTTTATGAAGACAACAGAAACTCTACTAAAATGTCAAATTCACCTGTCAGTTTCGTTTTAAACTTTAGGGGGGTTTAGCCTAAGCGAGTTAATTTGTTTTATTCGCAAAAGTTTGCTTTGAATTTGAAATCACTTCAAACTGACATAACCTAATAAAAACGTTTATTTAATCATTGTAAAGTTTTTCGTATACTATTTAGTACTTTTTATTAATATCTAGAATATATAGTATTTTCCTAATGTTAATCAGAAATATAATAAAAAATTACGGTGTGCGGTTTTTTTCTTTCTTTTAAATAAAAACGTGTAGGAATTTCTCATGTCGTTGAGGATATTTATATACATAAATTGCACATGGACAAACACCCGCTATAAATTATATTTATGCTTATACACATATATTTAGGTAGTTGGTTGGTATATGGCTAAATACAGCATATTTTTTTTAAAAAACAGTAGGCAAAAGACTTATATCGACAAAGACTTATATTTAATAAAAAAACAATTTTTTAAAAAAATACCTCAAAGCCTCTACATTATTTTTTATGGATAAGCGGGCAAAGATCAAGCTGCTCATCTGTCGATAAGTGGGTACCTTCACTCACCTTACGTCTCAACACCAGAGGAGCTGCAGGAGCGTTGCGTGCCTTTAAGGATATGTTGTTTGGGTGGTGTAAAGGTGGTTTGGGGAGGGTGAAGTGGCAGTAACACAGAAGCGCAAGATGCCTCTACTTCAAGCCGGTATTATTTGTATCAACGAGCTAGTTTCAACCACTGATAGTTTCCTGTGCACAAACAGAAGAGTGGAGATCAGTGAGCGGTTTCATAATCACAACATCAACAAATAGTGAAATCAAAGTAGCTTGGTTTCGTAGCATTCGGATAGGTTTTCTCTATCCCTCGACCACCACAGCCATGTCCGTTATGCAGAGTTATGAGTTTCGACTCTTAAATAAAACAACTACAAATGAACTTTGTACATTACTGATCCTGTGAAAGTGTACCGCTGTCAGATATCTCTATGATGTAGATCAGTGAACAGAGTAGCCGCCGACAGAGATTTGAAACACAGTTTAAAATACTTAAAATGATGATACTGATGAAAAATTTAATAATGAAGAAATACACAAATATTTTTTGTGTATTTCTTCATTATTAAAGAACTTCACTTACATTGAATATAATATCTTCACCGCAATTCGTACAATTTAGTGCCGTGATTGAATTTTACTAGCGTAAGTCAGTCCAAACGACGATAAAGAAAGTTTCAGTCCATTAATTGATCCATCTGAAGTAACAGATTTATTCTCGCCATAGTAATTAAATATCCGTAAGGAGTTATTTTTAATTTATCTTTGCAAGTGAGTTCTTAATTAGCTATATTTTATGTACTTTTAATCATGGACGTCTAACACCTCAGTCCCTACGTGACCCCGATGCTGGTGCTGTAAAGCACTCGAACCGTACAAATCCTTGCTTTTGAGTCTACAAAATCAATGTTAATTTGTTTTTTTAATTATGTGTAAGTATGCGTATGTATTTAGATGTGCTTATGTATGTTGTGGACTTATATTTTATATTTTGTTTTTTATTTATGGGAATGACGGCAAACGAGCAAGCGGTCCACCTGATGGTAAGTGATTACCGTCGCCCACGTACATCTGCAACACCATAGATGCTGCGGGTGCGTTGGCGGTCTTTAAGGATATATGCAAGATGGGTTGGAAGAGGAGGGAAAATATCTGATACATTTAAAAAAATCGTCCTGACATTTTGTGGCCATGGAAAATATGTATGTGTGTGTGTGTATGTGTGTTTCTATATACATAAATGTAGATGACTGTATATATGACGACCTGTGTAGTGTTGCGGGAAGTCGATGGATGCAGGTGACACAGGACCGAGCAATGTGGCAATCTTTGGGGGAGGCCTATATTCAGCAATGGAATAAATGAACTAGTTGTACCTTGTAAAAAGTCGTACACGATTGATATGTATTTTGTATATGATTGAATAAATTACAGTTATTATTATAAGCACATGATAATTTTATTTCAAGTGCTTTAATATATCTTTTATTTTTATTAATATATAGATGAACTGTATCTATTGCAGATCTACCGGCACGATAGTAGAAAAAGACTGCGCTGAAATTCGAGCGTTGTGAGAATCCTTAACGTATACTGAGTAATAAAAAAAATTATATTCTGAAATCAATTTTTTTTTTATTATTCTTTTAATTCTTACATTAATAACTTTACAATTGTGATGCAATGAATAAAGTTTCTCTCTTTCTTTCAAACGTCAGGTATATAAAACAAAAATTAAACGCCATAAAATGCGTAAATAATAGTTTAATTTCAATAATTTTATCTCACTAATATTTATTTATTCTGTACATACATAATAACACATATTACTTTATTTTTATATATATTTTGTTTATTTTATTTTAGTTTGTTCTATAATTAGTCTTGACTAATTATTTAGTTAATTGATGCCAACAGGCATTAAGCCTGCCTTTAGTTGCCTTATACTTGATGACGTAAACAATATAGTTTTTAAATAAATAAATATTTTTGTAAAACAACTTCGGCTTCGACACAGTTTCTACGCCAGTTATATTTTATGGAATAGACACAGTTGTGTGACGCACGCCTTCTGGTTATTCCTTTTCTGGCTAATCCCATTACCTTCAATTACGTAAATATGATAATGAAAACAGTGACAAGTTGTCTGTTCAGTTACACTTATTCTTCTTCGTGGGCCTATTTAAGCGCACAGCTGTACAAAACCTCTTTTTGGAAGCAGCAGCAGCAAGCCCGCTCGAATTTCTTGAAAGTTTTGATCATACTCACCGCGAGAGCTGTGGTAGCCTAGTGGTCAGGAGGCTCATTTTAATTTCATAGAGCGCGAGTGACCTGTGCGTGAACCCCGGTGCCGTCACCACTAAAATTGGTAATAGCAATTTTAAGTGCTGTATTATACCACGTGCTCAGCGGTGAAGGAAAACATCAAGAGGAGACCTGCATGTCTGAGAAATAATAAAAATATTGTTTGGAGGATGTGTGAAGCCCGCCAACCCGCACTGGAGCAGCGTGGCGGGCCCTTCCCGGCTCCTAAACCCTCTCTGATACTCGTATTTGAGAAGGAGGCCTATGCCCAGCATTGGGCACTTATAGGCTGTTAATTTACTACTTTACACCGCGCGCAGTCCACCTTCGCACTTGTGACACTGCTGCCCGCCACCAGTCCGAGATAGGGTTCGGCAAGTTCCGATTAAATTTTCCGCCATTATTCATTCGCCATAGCCTCGTTTGTTTAAACAAAGTGCGCCGCGTGCGAGTAAGGTTGGCATCTGTAGAAAACACACGCATCCTCTTTGCCATCTCGTTAAATATGTTAAGTACTGGCGGTTAAATTTCAAAGTAATAATAATAACCGTAGAAAAAAAAAATCATTTGATTTTGTGAAAGCGAGTCGAGCGGTAGCTTTTGCCATCGCTCGAATAAACGGCGTGAAGTAGAAGTATCTTGTGCCAACTCAATCTCCCCCATCCCCCTCCTCAATCCTCCCATCCCCCAAATATCCCTTAAAGCCGGAAATGCACCCGCAGCTCCACTGGTGTGTACGACGATAATCATTAACCATGAGGTGAGCCGCTTGATAGTTCGCGTCTGTTTCGAACGCAAAACTTTCATGCTTCTTCCAGCCCTCTATTTACCCCTTTTGGAGAGGTTATTCGTAAAATCCTTCGTACTATATAGACATCCACAACCTGTCAGTTTGTAGGGTGTACAAATCCCGAGATATCGTAATAACTCAGTGATATTTCGCATCTATATACTGAAGAATTAAAATATAGATACATACATATATTCACGCCATGTTCCCAACGGGGTAGGCAGAGACAATCTCCTTCCACTTGCTACGTTCCTGACATACGTCTTTCGCTTCTTCCATTTTCATCAATCTTCGCATGCATGCTCGTTGGTTTAGAGTACTCTTGACCTGGCCTTTTTCAAGAACGTCTCCGATTTGATCGTGAAATGTTCGTCTAGGTCTTCCTCTCCCGACTCGACGAATTAAAATAACATACTTAATATATTAATAACCGTTTTACTGAATCGTTAACTTAACACTAATGCCCCCTTCTTTTATAAAAAAAAAACATTAAATAACTTGAGCATCTAACATAACATCACATATTTGTAATGAATATTAAACTAAAGCAACTTAGCAAGTGCTTCAATTAACAAAGTTACCTCAAGTATGCAGGCAAAGCTACTCTACGACACCACTTTACTCCCTTGTAGAAGCGAAAACAGGGTAGTAACGGGGAAAGGTATTTCGTAAAATGATATCTTCGTTATTTTTCTTGCTAATAGTTTAAAGATAATATACGATAAAAATTATAATAATTATTAGTGATATTTAAATTGATATTCTACTATAATTCATCCTGTATACCAATTATATATAAACTCTAGCCTTGGTCGCGCACTGGCTATGCGTTTTGCCATCGCGCTTCGGCCTGGTCAAGTGTTTATATGGAGTAATTGTTCCGGTTCTGGGTGCTTTGCAATCCATGTGCAATCTATACATATTTTAAACATAATAATTGTGGTAGTAAAACAAATTATGGGTTAAATGGTAGTATCCATACTCTAAATGCCGTTGATTTCACGCCGCATATGAAATGTAAATGATTTTTTTATAAGTTGCATCATTGCTATACAATCAGTAAAAATATGTCGAATGATTCGACACGCAGTGGGATCTGTGTGTAGTTCATCTGGCATCGGGACGGAGAACAGACGCCAGTCCGAATTATTTGCTATTGAATAAAGGTGCAACAGAGTACAGAAAATTTTACAATATAGCATACAAATATTTATAAAAAGACCTTTTAAATATGAGTACATCACCACATCACAAAACAAATTGATGGTATCGTCAAAAAAGCTAACACGTCTATGGGATTTCTGTTAAGAACTAGCTGCCAGTTCTCTAGTATCAGAGTTATTAAAATTCTTTATTGCGCATATGTGCGTAGCATACTCGAGTATTGCTCACAGATATGGAACCCGCAGTATGATATTCACATTAACAGGCTACAGTCGATACAACGAAGATTTTTGAAGCACTTACAATTTAGGTGCAAGAAATACGATGCTGATTATGAATCAAGATGTAGGAGACACCATATGTTTGTGTACCTCTTTATGAAAGACGTAAAATGGCTGATATTGCCTTATTAACTAAAATTGCGCAGTGTCAGGTAGATTCTCCACAGCTCTTGTCTAAGATAAGTCTGAAGATTCCTTCAAGATCCGTGAGACAACCAAGACATCTTAATGTTTCACATATTTTGACAAAATATAGGCAAAATTCATTTTTCATCAGATCAGCAAACCTAATTAATAGATTGGATGGCGTTCCTCATTTTGATATTTTTAACTTTTCCCCAATTGCTTTAAAAGGTTATATTACAAAGGAATGGTTCGATGCGATTTCTTAATTGTTGTGAATTGCTTATGTGCAAGTAGCAAACAAGCAGATTGATAAACTTTCTAGTTACAATATGCGAAAACAACTAAAATGGTGTGTAGCATTTATAATAATTTTAATTTTTCAAGCTACGTATCACTGTATGTTTTCCGAATAAAATTAAATAAAATAAAAATCCCAGTCCCCTTGGGACCACGTCGAGAATATAATAAAAAAGCAATTAAACGAGATAAAATCCGTAAATTATTTACAGGCAAAAAACGCTTGAATAGGGCAAGTAGTCCCAATATGGGTCTATAAGGGAGGACTATGTATATGTGACATTTGCCGTAGAGACACGCTTGTATAAGGCACGTAGCGCAAATATGACTCAATAAGGGATGATTTTGTATTTGTGCCATTTCCGGTAGAGATGATTGGTACGTGAGGTCTCCGCGTGATGCAGGTCTAAAAGGAACTATACTTGCCACTAGACGTTGCCGCTGGTGACAAGGGCGCGGGTTCTTTTCTCACTCGAAAGCCTGACTTTAAACATTCAGCGTGGAAATGCAGCCAGGGGTCTTGGTGTCATGCGAAGTGGGATAGGGCTTTGCGATAATTTTAATTCTCAGATCGTAGTTAATGTAAAAATAACTGCTTTAATGGACATTAGGAAAAACACTTTAGTGTTATGATATGTTTTGAGGAATACTAGGAAGGATGCTTTTGAATTTGTTATACTGCAGTTTCCTTATTTCTTCAGTTATTTTATTGTACATTTTTAAATACATCCTAGAACAATTATTTTGACATTGCGAGGTTATAGTGACTTTGTCTGAAAGTCTGTTAGGGTTTTTAATATTATTCTATCTCCACTACCACGCTGCTCCACTGCAGATTGACGGACTTTACATAACCTTGTAATTATTATTTTATATTTCTCAGACATGCCGGTTTCTTCACGGTGTTTTCCTCCATCGCCGAGGACGTGATAAAAATTGTAATAAACAACTTTTGTGATGAAGGCACCCGGATTCGTACCCTGTTCACTCGAGTCCTGCAAAATGAAAGCCAGCACCTTAACGCACCAACTATTAAAGGTTCCGAGAAAATTCTATAATTACATTATTATTTTAAACTAATCTGCTTCACAGCGGTAAACATATAAATTGTTTTGTTAAGCACATTATTCCCAAACAATGGCGTTGCAGACGGTGCTCTTAAATACATTTAAATATTGTCTCTGAAAACATTTACATAGCCCATACCTGTGTAAATGTTTGCAGAGAATAACACTAAAATAATAACGTATAGCTTGCCATTCTCATTTCCATAATATAAAGAGGTTCAAGTCTTGGAAGCTAGATGGCTACTATGTAAATTAATTCTTGAAATTATCTGTTGTATTTTTAATAATGTTATAAATAATTCAAAATAAAATTATTGATAATAATAGAGCAGAGCATTATTTTATTACATGCAGGTTTCTCCAGTGCCGCGCATGTGATAAGTTCAGTATATAAAATTGCCATTTTATTCATCATCATTCATCATTGATTGAACACTGCCACTCGCGTACTTTGAAACTGAAGCGAGCACCCGGACCACTGCGCTACCACTGTTCTGTGTTTAGTTATTTCATCCGCACTATATATGAAATTTTATTCTTGTTGACTACGACTATGTATTAATAATAATCCACAATGTTTCACTCCCATAAATGTTTTTCACGATGTTTTCCATTAAAGTTTCAATCAAAAATTTTTTTAATGATTAATTTCTCTCCACATTATAGAGACGCATGAATATTACATAATTGATGGAATTTCAAACACACTGCATGAGACCGATGTCTAAACAAAACTGTGGGCTTTTTACAGGACACTGTTGACCTGCAACTGCCAGAAGGCTTAAATTTAAACAAGTACTTCACAAAGATCGTAAGATATTTCCATTTCCATAAGTGAAAAAAAGAAAGAAACTTGTGTTAAAGTAATATTAGTGATGAACTTGTATGTTTGTTTGTGTGTGTATGTTTTTTTTTTATTGGAAAGGCGGCAAACGAGCTAGCGGCTCACCTGATGGTAATTTATTACCGTCTCCCACGTACATCTTCAAAACCAGAGGTGGTGCAGGTGCGTTTCCGGCTTTTAGGGATATTTGGGAGATGGGAGGGTGAAAGAGGAGGGTGATGGGAAGAGGGAGTGGGCCTCCGGTTACCTCACTCACCGAACGAAACGCAGAAGCACAAGCCTCTACTTCACGCCGGTATTCTGCGAGGTCGTGGCAATATCCCGTGCCCATTCGAGCAGCAACAAAAGCTACTGCTTGGCTCTACCACGTTCCACAATGTATGGGTGTGTTTGTCTTTTATATTACATTTAGAATCTGGTTGCTAACTGCTGGTCCCGGGTTCGAATTCCAGCCGAAACCAATATTTGTACATATCCGCTTAAAACTAGTAGGTAATTCATGTACTAATAAAAACCAGAGTAGGGGTTTATAATACCTTACAGTTGAATTGTGTGTCCTAGGTTCGAATTCCAGCTGAAACTAACGTGTGTCCAAAGCACAAATTATTGGTTTCAGGGTATGGATCCATCTGAACCCTCCTCCGCTCTTATCGCAAAAGCGTTATATCGCATATGTGGGGGGGGGGGGGTAAAGACGCGTGAGTGCCTCTGTTTTCGCTCGTACACTTTCGGCACTATAATATCTCCTGCGCAGTTGACAACTGTCGATTGTATTCGGAAATTGTCTCAGTGGTCGTGCCAGGAGAACATCGTGTCCGAGATTTGAAGCCCCAACCCATCCCATCCAGACGTTTATGAGCTTAACAACTTTATAAGTAGAAAAAAAGAGGGAATTAAATTAATGACAAGGGCTCTTGACAAGAATAATGAGAAAAAATCGTTTTTCTACTTCAAAAATCTCGAATCGACGAAGTGTTCTGCCCTTTACTGTAGTATGTACTTTAACATTTTATTCTGAATATATCAAATGTTTCAATTAATTTAAGACATTAGGGCTTCTGAATAAAAGTGAAATCATGGGATAAGTATTTTAATTCATGAGCACTCACGCCTGTTACCCATAAGGTAGACAGAGATTACGGATTTTCATTTGTCACTACTCAGCGTGACAAATGAAAATCCGTTAATGCTTAAATGCGGGTTACAAACCAGTTAAGTCGTAAGGGTATGTTAAACAGACAGACAAACAGTCATGTTGATCTGACAACTGGTTAAAACACCATTCGATAATACAATGCGTGCAAGCAATACATGAACTTTACAGTTTACCTGTAGACTTAGTCTTTAGGTTTAGTTTAACTGTACAGTTCTTAAATTCACACTGGTATAATGCGAGGTCGTGGTCGAGCTGACCCATTCGACCAGCAGCAAAAGCTACCGCTTGGTTCTACCGCATACAATGTGTCTAATGTAAGACAACAAATACACTTACCCCAGATGACGATAATGGTAAATTCCAAAGGTCAAATAATGGTAAATTCCTAAGGTCAAAGTCCAGCAGAACACTATTAATTCGACTTGACTTGACTTGGATGATTATGTATTTCGTAAAAACGATTATTGAACAAATCCATACATTTATAAACTTTTAATGAAGCAAAATACACAAATCTCGTTGTTGACTGTACATATACAAGGGGAACTTATTTCATTTGAGTCAGGTGTAACTTTGCGCGAATCCATTAAACAGGTAAGGTGAAAATGTACGCCTTCATTTATATAGTCGAGTTTATATGTTGACGCCATCAAATTGTATATTTTGACAGACTCGCGAGTGAGTAAAACGAAAAGGATGGCTCTTTGCATATAACAGGTCCGGAAATAACTTGAAACGAAAATAACAGCTCGTTAAAACTTTTTTTTTAAGTGCCATGTTGTTGTGAAAACTTTTCAAAATGGTTCCATGGTCGGCTGACTTAGAGGTTAGCGAATCTGTCTTATAAGTCACGGGTCCTTGGTTCGAATACTAAGCGGAGCCAATAATTGTGCAAAATAAAGAATATTTAGGTTAGGGCGCTCATTTGAGTATCATAGAGCGCAAGTGACCTGGGTTCGATCCCCGGAGCCAGCACCGCTAAAATTGTTAATAGCAATTTTAAGTGCTGTATTTACAACGTGCTTGGCGGTGAAGGAAAACATCGTGAGGAAACCTGCATGTCTGAGAAATAATGAAAAAATATTATTTCGAGGATATGTGAAGCCCGCTAACCCGTGATGGAGCAGCGTGGCGGGCCATTCCCGGCTCCTACACCCTCTCAGATATTTTATAAGGAGGCTTTTGCCCAGAAGTAGGCACTTACAGGCTGCTACATTACACTACTCACATCATTTTGCGACTCGCATCTCTGCGCATCTCAGAAACTGCATGTGTCTGTATCAGTGCATTCTGTCGCAGCGCAATTGACAAGTTCTGATGGTATACGGCCAGGAGTACATAACTAAATAATTTAAAAAAGTTAATTCATTCATCAGAAGATGATGAATAATAATATTTATAAAGAAAGAATAAAAAAAATCCAAAATGTCCGTTTTGAAACTGGCCTGATCTTTCTAAACTCCATTACCCAACAACAAAAAAAAAATACTTCAAAAATCTGTTTAAGCAAACACAGTAACCTTAACGTGAAACCATAATTACCGTACTTTGTTTCATAATTAAGCATTGTTTAAATAAATTAACTAAACGAACCCTAATTTATTGTAGATAATTTGCATAATGTACAGTGCAACAATAAAGAATTAACCCGCGTGAAATAATGAATTGTTCTAGAATGACGCTTTGCGAGCGCGTCTGTCCGCGTAAGTAAATATCAATCACGCTTACAAATATACAATATATTTTGTAGCATATTTTTGCCAAACACTTGCAAAATTAAAAACAGAGAAGGGACGGGGGGGGGCGCATTTAAACCTACTAATCGTTTCTTCAATCGCCATCTTGAGCTTCTGCGTTTCGTTCGAGCCCCCCGCCCCCTCACCCCTTCCTCAATCCTCCTGCCCCCATTCCCAAACATCCCTGCAGGCGTTTGCATCTGTCACATAAAAATAAAACGTTACATTTAAAATGGTCGTCTATGCAATTATTTTTTTTTTACTTTAAAGAATAACAAAAAGTATAATGGCCGTCTTCACAACATTAAATAGTAGAAAATCCATTATGCGCATGAAACCACAATGAAATACGACCACTTAAAAATATCCCGCTTTGTTGGAGCCTGCAGGGATTTCTGTGTATTTGTAACCCGGCTGCCGGTTACTTAGCATAAACTTATTTCCTTATCTATGCTAGGCGCAAATGGAAAATATTTCTATTAGTGAAAAGTGGACTCGTTTTAGTTGGAATATTTCAAAAATAACATTCCTATAAATATTATTATAGTGAGGCGTAGTAGCTTAGTGGTCAAGATGCTCGCTTTAATTCCATAGTACACGTGAGACAGGGTTCGATCCTCGGTGCCAGTTCCACTGAAATTGTTGATAGCAAGTTATAAGTGCTGTATTTACCACGTACTCAGCGGTGAAGGAAAACATCGTGAGGTATCCTGCATACCTGAGAAATAATAAAAAATATATAAAAAAAAAAAATATTGCGTGAACACCGCAACCACGCACTGGAGTAGCGTGGTGGAGCATTCCCGCGTCCAAAACCCTCCAGATATTTGAGGAAGAGGCCTTTGCCCAGCAGTGGACATTTATCAGCTGCTGCTTAGAACGCGATAAAATCCGTAAATAATAGGTTCATTTCAAATTGCTATGAACAATTTTAGTGGTACTGGCATCGAAACCAGGTCCCACGCGCTCTATGAAACATAAGCGAGCGCCCTGACCACTAGGCTACGTCGGCTCTAATGATAGCTGATGGAGAAAACTGCATTAAAATTCACTTACTAGTTATAAGCGAATCCACCGCAGTGAAACACACTATTTAAATATTTAAAATGAATTTGGGTTTCTAATAAAAAATAGAGCGTTATGAATAAGATGACGCAATTTGGTAAACATTTTAAGAAAAACCTTATAAAACGCGTTATAATTTAGTTTTCGCGTGTCTAACTTAACGGTAGAGAATATGCCGTCTCAACCCGACTCCTAGACTACTGGCAGCGTCTAAGATACGGTGCGGTGCCTGGTGTTTCGATGATCACCAACCCAAGTGGCAATTGCTGAAGAAGAAAAAGTCGAGGGCATCAAATTTTTTAAACAAAAAATATATAGAACCCTCGTGAACAGGAGTGCAGAAAGCACTCGAAACGTATGGTTCAAAATTAAAATTAACTGTTTAAAAATATTTCGTTTATCACATTTATTAACGTTATACAATTCGTCAAATAACCAAACGAGCATGCGGCCCCTCATGGTAAGTGATCACCGTCACCCACGTACACTTCCAACACCAGAGGAGCTACATGTGCGTTACCGGCCTTTAAGGATATTTGTGAGATGAGAAGATTGAATGGGGAGAGGGAGTGTTCCTCTGGTTACCTCACCCACCGAACGAAACATCGAAGCAAGAAGAAAGACGCCTCTACTTTAATACGGTATTCTGCGAGGTCGTGGTACTACCCCGGTAGAGCAAGCAGAGTGGCTGCAGCCACTGCTTGGCTCTACCACGTCAAATAATGAATTTGTCAAATCACTTAAACTTAATTATCTGAAATGTTAATGAAGTCAGCGTTTAACTTTATTTTAGGCTGTGTAGAGTTTGAATGCGGAACGAGCTCGGCGTTTGCCAAGTCACGGCTGGCAGATTAATTACCTCGTAGGTCCGTAAAGCCCTCTATAATTCGTTTGCTGCTAAGTGTCTCAATTGTTTATATTATTAATGCTACGGCTTTGAATACAAACATTTTTCTGTTTCAATTCGTGGGCGTCGGTGATCACTTACCATCTGGTGAGCCGCACGCTCGTTTGCCCCCTTCTTCTATAAAACAAAAATTAAAGCATAATTTATATATGTGCATATACATACATTTAGTATTCGTATATAATTAATTCATGTATTGAAACGATGTTCCTTTACGCACGATACGGATGGGGGCTACGCGAAAAAAAGTGTAAGATTTTTACGTCACAATCCTTTCTATAGTGTAGACGGTTATCCATACCCCGTATGCTTTTGGCTGTACCTTCATAGGTGCGCGCTTATTGGTTCAAGCAGTTCGCAATAACTCTTGTTATTGGTATACATCAATAATGCATTGTCATAGTGGCTTAGAAGATAATAACAATGACGCTAGGTAAGTATCAGAGTTAAAGTGCAACAATATGTGAATTCATGTAATGTAATTTATTTATTTGTATTTGTTAATCAGTAATATAATTCGTTTTTCAATAATAATATACTACAAAAGGAACTTCGTTCCAACCGAGTGTTCCACGACACGCATTTATTTTTTTTATATATATAGCATATTATTATATTATCCCATGTATGGAATCTTTATTTCGTTTTGTCTATTCTGTGACCGCCTTCGATGTTCTATCACTATCAAAGGTTGACAGACAGAGAGAGAACCTTTTGATCATATAATGTACTCGTATATGGTTCTATGAAGAATAAATAAATAACTGAATTAATTAATTATATAAAAAGAAATAATTAAATAAATAAATTATTTAACAGACACAGGCAGACAGACATACAGACAGACAGACAGACAGACAGACAGACAGACGGGCAGACAGGCAGACAGAAAGGAAAGCCGTCGAGTTGTCTGATACTGATATCGCCATGAGAAAGATGCTTTGCACTAAATGAAAAAAATAAAATGTCGGTGAAGTAAAAAATATTGTGATTTTAACCGCATCGGAGCATCGTAGCGGACACATTAGAGCTGCAAAATTCTCTTAAAATCAGAGAAAGCCTATTTGATTTCAGAAAAAATAGCTTTTATTATTTTTTAATTTCTTGATAACTCAATAGAGTACCTTCGTGTCTGTGAAATAATTGGATAGCTATCAATAAAGCACAAACGCTTTCAAGTAGTTTCTAATAAAGCTCAAATGTAACGTCGATTAATTTATATTCATTGCGATGTCCAAGACGGCGTTACAGTAAATTACTGCCGACAACTGTTGACTGAACATTGAGAAGTTATAGCGAAATGAATTCGTTACAAAACCTTATTTTATTTATTTTCTCGTAATCACCTGATGGATTATTTATTATTTACGGAAAACTATTATTTAGAGCTTTCATCATGTTTAATTTTGTTTTTACATTCCCGACGTCACGAGAGCTTTACAGCAGCCGTGGTCACGGGAGCACTGCGGTGTTATACGTCCATATTTCATAGTCAACTCGGGCTACCTTCAGCTTTTAATTATTAATTTTAGTCCGATATACGCAGAATGTGCTCACAGTATCTTGAGGTCGTGCAGTCGTATGCTTGGTTTTGAATTTAGTTTTATTTATTACTGGATCCCAAGCCGAAAGTAGTACCCAGCCGTCCTTTCTATTGAACAGAGAAGAGGGTTGGGTCGGGAATATAAAAACAAAATTAAACGCGATAAAATCCGTAAATAATTGTTTCATTTAAAATGTTACTGTTACTGTAGTGTTTACTTAAATGCAAGAAATCATTATATTAAACTAAATTTAAATAAATATTAAAACTGTAAAGATAATTAGTGACAAGTACAACCATTGCGTGTTGCCAGTGATGACTGATTACTTAAGGAACCAAGACGTGATCTTTTACTGCGGACCGAATGCGGGCAATGAAGAGGGCTATGGCAGGTGTTTCTTTACTTGATATAATCTGCAACTACGATATCCGCTGCAGAACTAGGTTAACCAACATAACCGTCATGATCAGCAGGCTGAAGAGGCACGTGCCGGCCACACACTCGTAGCTCTCAGGACTGACGACCTTCGGGGGAGTGAACCGTATACGACCTCTCCTTTGGGTGAATAAAATCGCAATCGTACGTCGTTGATAATCTCACTGTAGGACGACTCACCACAAGATGAACCTACGCAGTGTTGCGGGAAGTCAATGGATGCCAGTGTCTCGGGACCGTGCTTTGTAGTGATCGTTGGCTGAGACCTATGTTCGGCCTGAGATGATGACGACGATTCTAATTATATTTGTGTAGTTTTAAATGATAAACCATCTTATTACTACAGTCCTAGTACAGTCCATGATTTATCTGGCTCTTAAACTTCAATCTATATTATCTCCACTTCATCATGGTAAATTTAATTATGACGAAAAACAGTAAACAAGTCAATATTATACTTAAATGGAAGTTAAGGGATTATAGCTATGTCTAATATGATACGTAGGTGGAAGCGTATCCCCAGCAGTGGTCTCCTTACAGGCTAACGATGAAGATGAAAAAATGATATATGAGTTAATGAAAGTTATGACGTTTCTTTCTCGAAAAATAAACAGGATTTTTTTTTTAAAAACAAACCTGTAATGCTATTTGCATTATATATATTATTAAAAAGAAAATAAAATTCGCGATCCCACTGGTAACCATATAGTATCCATAAATTTAAAGCGCTAGTGCACTGCAACCTCGTAGTCATTGTGATTTTAAAAGCTCTTCCCTTAGTAACCTCTACTGATGTAAAGCGTTTCTCATAACTCTGCTGTAAAAGTAAATTTCATCATATTTAAAGAATTCATTAAAGAGCGACTAAACATTTATAATTTGTCATTAGACTACGGTTGTAACAACGGCAGCTCCGAATTCTAATTAAACATTTAGATTAGTGGTTATACCTTTGATTCGGAGCACTCCTTTGCATTTATAGGTTCAAAATCCTTAAAAATAAACCGTTAATAACACTTTATCTGCTAAAAATAGTTACAACACAATGTAACTTAAGAAAATTCGTTTCAAATTTCATTTATTAGACGTCGCCTTCGCTCGCAGTGAGCTTCTCTGAGAAATTCGCATTACAGATAAAGTTCCATTGAAGTCAAACCGAAGTCAAGATAAGAGTGTCCTGGGAAAGTAGAATAGAGACCAAAGGAATTATCCGAAGCTTTGGTGCTATAATGAACCCGCATGGAATGGCAATAAGGTCATTCATTTTCCAACATAGACCCCATCGTTCATAACACTTTAAGTCGCTAATTTCGAAGATCCAATATCAGTTTGAGAAATGACTGAATTTCACAACTGATTAAAAGAGAAATGAAAGAAAAACGCCTGTCCTCCTGTATAAGTAAAGTAGAAACGAGGAAAAAATAGCTGTATATCATTCACTTTTGAAACATATATCTATATTGGATAACAACTCTTAGTAATTTTGTTTAATGTCTGCACTACACCTTGCACCTTATTGAGGCGGCTATCAAATCCTTTGAATGAGAGAGATAGGCCTATGACCTGCAGTGGACTATGAAGAGGCTGGTTAGTGAATTTAAATTTGAAAATAATGAGTATACTTATGTACTCCCTAATATTTATACATACATTTAAATTCATAATACATAATATCAGGATCGTCAATAATAAACTTAGTTATTAAAACCTATGTTATACTATTATTAAGGTGTCAATATTTAAAAAGAAATCGTATGCGTGTTCCAAACCATTTTTTAACAATTTTTCTTGCCACATAATCTGATTTGGTTTATTTGCGAGAAATTTTAATCACAAAGTCACACCTTTTGTTTAGTGGTTTTTGTTTGTTGATACTAGATGTCGCTGACTGGATACGTATACCAGAAGTTTTATTAATCTGTCACGTTATCCCAAGATTGTATCTAGTTGAACATGGTTTTAATATCACAATGAATGGTGTATTATATACGTGAGATATGTATTATATCTGTATAGCTGTATTATATCGCTGACCAAAGAAGCTGCTAACTTCTGGTTTAGGGGATCGATAGATTTTCCGTTTGTTCTTTTATTCATATTCCTGAGGTGATTTTTATTTTATTGATAGCAACCGTCAACCGTTAAGCACTCCGCACTCAGTGAACATCAATGGTCGGGAATCTGGATGACATTTTCACCGCAACTTTCGAAGCTGATCATTTGTGCTCTTTTGACTTTTATGAGCATAGATCGGCACGACCCGTGCCACATGGTGTTAATGACCTCAATCATTATGTTAATATGGATATTCCCCGGGATTCCAGATTTCGAATCGGCGAACGAAAATAATATATTCTCATTACAGTAGGTCCGTAACGGCGATAAGATTAATGATTTTTACTATAAAATAAAACAACATGAAATTCAAAATAGGTGTATATAATCATTAATCACAAAGAATGTTACATAGAAGAGGTAGGCACAATACAATATAATTAATTAATTATGAAGGGTCGTTATGCACTTCAAATGATTATATTTTAACACTTACATGTTTTATATGAGTGCACGTAATATTTTACGCAGTATAAAATGAAACCATAGATTATCAATATTTTCTTTAATGAAAAATGATACATTTTACGAGTTTATTTAATATTCTGACTTCTATTTACAAATACATAACTCTTCATTTTTGCGAATCATGTCATGTCCATATTATTATTTCCTCTTTGAATCCCGCGGTGTGGCACGGGTCGTGCCGATCTATGTTTATGAGTGAAGTTATAGCGGCACAACCCCGCCGGGCTATGCAGTACGTTATAAACAGATAGACACAGTGCGAAATATGCGGCCTTTGGGAATATCAACATTTTAATGAACTTCGCACACGGCCAGAGAGAGCATTCATGTGCTTTTCAAACGAACGGTACACGCCAAGGTATTTAAAGACGTAACGTGGTCCAGCCAAGTGGCGGCTTTGGCTGCTGCTCGAATGAGATTAGAAGTAGTATCCAATGTATCCATTTAGTATTTACATATTAAATGTCAAACACCACATGTATGTGTGTATATATACATTGTAGGCAGGGTAGGCAGAGACAATCTTCTTCCACTTGCTACGATCCTGACATACGTCTTTCGCTTCTCCCGCTTTCATCAATCTTCGCATGCGCGAAATGTTCGCCTAAGTCTTCCTCTCCCGAATCTACCATTCAAACTCGCTCCTACTTTCATTCATCCTCTCCACGTGTCCAAACCAGCAGAGCATCCCTTTCTCAATTCGTGTCACTACATCGTCATTCACGCCATAACGCTCTCTGATCACATTATTTCGAACCCTGTCAGTTATCTTCACATTAATCATATCTCCTGCTTTCATGCCTCTTCTGCCATACCCAGCTTTCGCTTCCATCTGTTAGAAACACTACAATCTGTAATAAATCTAATATAACAACAATCCTCAATGCAAATTTGTAACGAGTACAATAACTTGAATAAAAAGATTATCCGAGTTGGATATACGTGTATACGTTTTGCATCTTTTTCTCAGTTATATAATTTATTTTTCATAATCGTTCCGTTCTCATTTTTAGTTGAAGATTTAATTAAACGTGTTATATTATTTTAATTATCTTTTTCTAGGAGTGCACTTTCTGCAGAATGTGATATTGGATCTGGAGGGCGAAGGAGGTGGATTTAAAAACAAAAATCAAACGCAAAAATATCCGTAAGTAGTAGTTTCATTTCATATACGTAGCACTCGCGTAGATTCAAGAAATCATTATACATTTAAGATATCTCAACGAAGATAAAAACTAATTATGAGTACTTACAAATGTTCACGTAGCATGATCTCGGTTACTCTAAGTGAAGTCTAGACTTTGTGCATTGAAGCGACGTCAGCCGCCGCATCTCTAGCTAATTGCCTCTTTAGCAAACATACCTATCTGACCCTCCGATCAAATCGCATACGTGAAAGTAAACGAGCTTTGTGTATTTTGCATATGATGTATTATATGTTCTTTTATAGTTTGAAAATTTAATGGTACGCTAGCTATGAATGAATGAAAATTCTTTATTCTTCGACTTGGGAAAGATTTTTTTTTATGGGAAAGGCGGCAAACGAGCAAGCGGTTCACCTGATGGTAAGTGATTACCGTCGCCCACGTACATCTGCAACACGAGAGGTGCTGGCGGTGCGTTGTCGGCCTTTAAGGGCATTTGGGCGATGGAAGGGAGGATTAGGAGGGGGAGTGGGAGTGGGAGTGGGCCTCCGGATCCCTCACTCACCGAAAGAAACGCATACTTCACGCCGGTATTCTACGAGGCCGTGGTACCAACCCGGTCGAGCCGGCCCAATTGTGCAGCAGCAAAAGCCGCCGCTTGCCTCTACCACGTTTAAAAATAAATAAATTCGTTTATCAAATCTTATTATTTTTTTTTACAATCTGCCACCGTTTCGCATTGAGGCTCCTCTGACGGAGAAGAAACAGGCGAAAGAAACTCCCTGGTAATCCTAATAATTATAATGTATGTAGAGATGTATATAAGTAGGATTAGGTAGTGTTTATGTATATAGTATAAATGTATATTAAAAAGCAACCGTATATTTTTATATTAAACACATATATATTTATATACACATATGAATGAAGTTAATTAATTATTTTACTAAAATATTAAACGAATTTTTAATTGCACCTATTACATTATTTCTACACACCCCGGGTTTACTGGCAGAGAATGCCAATAGGCATTAGGTCCGCCCTTTGTAATAATATTTAAAGGTGCAATAAAGCTTAAATAATTAAATAAATGTACATTATAAAATAAAACATATGCAACTGAAAACATGCCGCAAGAACAGTGATCCAACAAACTAAAGCACATGTGCACTGCAGACTCTAGCAGACCAGCCTCCACAAGCAACACTCGTTCACAAGCATGACGCATCTGGCAGCCATCGCCCTCCTCGACTTTATTAAAGGGAAGTGGACGATCCGCCACAAGCAGAGACCTCTAAGCGAACATGACGTACTCAAGTCTACAATACACAATAAATTTGTCACTTAAACGTTTTTTTTTATCAACATGCATTCTAAACTTGCGCATCGTTCGATCTGACTTCATTTCTACATTTTTATTGTTTGTCAATATGCCATTCGTATAGAATATGATTCACGTGAGGGCAATGTGTCGAACAGTTTTTGAGTTTCCTTTAATGTTTTTCATAAATGCGTGAAATGCAAAAACAGCATTGCGCCCAGCTAACGAGGCGAGCGAGGCTGCCACGCGCAGATGTTCGTTCTCATTCGCACTCTCGCGCGAATGCATAATGTAACTTGTGACCGAGTGGTGGAATCACCTAAAGCTCTCCGATTCGCCAGGTGAAACGAGATTCGTTGCTCGCGGTGATGTGGAATTATTTGACAGAACAAACAGAGAGCCATTTTGGGGTGTCCACACATACTGGAAGAAAGGGGATGATAGATTCTTACGCCGCTACCACACGGCTCGGCCTATTATCTATTCTCTAACAAATCAAAGCTTTGTATTTATATGGAAACGAAATGTATGTACCTTTAAATAAGGACACAAAGAAACGAAATAGGTTTTAATTATCTAACTGAAACGTAAATGAAGTTAGCTTTCCTGTCCGTTACAGACTTTGCAGGCTTTAAGCTCGGAATGAGTTCAGTATTTACGGTTGGCAGATTAATTACCTCGTATGTCCACAAAGGCCACTTTATCTCTTTTGTTGTTTAATCTCTCAATGGGAAACATTAGCCTGATCAACAGTTTACAAACTTATTACGCCTATGAAATAATTTACTATGATTTATTTATTTATTTTTTATTGTGACATCTAAAATTAAAGTATACAATGGGCGGACTTAATGCCTTATGGCATTCTCTGCCAGTCAACCCTGGTTGAGAAAGAAAAACATGTTAGCAGGTTTTATAAAAATAAAAATTGTAAATAAAATATTAATATTAAATACATAATCCTAATAATGTAATTAAAAAAATTAAAAATCATAAAGAAAAATATTATTTTAGCGCTAATTTCACGCTCTAATTAGCGCAAGTCTTTTGTGAATATCCACAACGAAATTTGAGCATCGAGATTATATGTTATGTTAACTTGAAAAATTCAAAATAAAATCTTTTAAATTAATATCTATGGGTAGTAATGAATATCCTTGAAGCACTAATCTCCTATCATAGTGTATTGTATTTAAATAGCAACGAGAAAGGGATAGCTTGTATATTTCTTTCTCGCCTTCATCAGCCTATTCAAGTCCAGTGTTGAACATAGACTTTCTCCAAGACAGCACATGCAAAAATCCAGCATGCATTAATCGAAAGGTTTGCCCATAATCATCACGCTGTGCAAGCAGGTCGGTGGTCGCAAAGAAACCACCGCACAAATGACGCTGCTCTCCGTCCCTAGTTCGTGAGAATTGGCTTCGGACAATTGAGAAGAAATTCCAGCCAACATTTTATTTATTTTTTTATTTAAGCTTCACGCACAAAGTGGAACACATGGCGGACTTATGCCTAGAGGCATTCTCTCCCACTCAACCATTAGGCTAAGCAGAGATGAACACGTAATAGAATACAGCTAACAGAATAAAACAGGTATAAGGATATAAATATCAAAATATATACACAGATAGGAAGATACATACATTCATACAATATTTACAAGCATTCGTTCGCCAGAGCCTCGTATGTTTGGCTAGAAATGTGCACCACTTGCTGGGTGCGTTTAGAGGAAAATGTAATACACTGTCATTTTTATTTATTTAATTTATTTAAAAAACTTTATTGCTTACTCTCCTTCTAATTTGAGGTGACAAAGGGCGGACTTAATACCTGTTACCTGCATTCTCTGCCAGTCAACCCATGGGTTGGTGACGTAGCCGTAGCAGGCGTATTTATTTAATTTATTTAACTGACAAAAATTATGTTCAAAATAACTATAAACAAATATAAATGAAATAAATATATAAAAATATAAAATAATATATATGATATATATAATTATAAACTATTATATATGTAGATAGATAAATAAATATAAATAAGATACACGATAATAACTAAATAAGTACAATTAAATCTAAAAAAATGTTCTCTGACTGATGTTTTAAAAGAGTGCCTGCTTAATTTAATTAAAAGTAAACTTTTTCCCCCACTTTACGACTTTGTCCCGTGTTGTCCTGTATATTATTTCATGAAGAAAAGCAATTCACGACTCAGCATTGCTGCAGACAAGTAACAATATAGACCCTTGGACCGCAGACACCGGCGTAACATATTTCTTATAAAGAGAGAACTCAATCTCAAAATATTAGCAGGATCCTTTCTTAGCCAAGGTAAGCTGCTGCTCGACCAGGGTAGTACCACAGCCCGCAAAATACCCACTCCTCTCTCCCTCTCCCCTTCCTTCCTCCCGAAATGTCCTTAAGGTCGGCAACGCAACGCCGCTCCTCTGGTGTTGCAGATGTACGTGGGCGTCGGTAATAACTTACCATCATATGTGTCCGTTTCTCATTTTACTATAATAGAGAAGTGAAAACTTTTGCAATTGTCCTCACAGCTGAATTGATTGTCTGTTTTTTTTTAGCTTGTGAAACAAAAACAATAATATATCAAGAAATCAACGATAATATTTGAACATTAATTTCTAGCTTATCGCCTCGCTCGCAGTCCTTTCCTTTGTGAAAGTTTACGTCACAGATAAACTTCTGTTCAAAGTTAAACTGAGGCTAAGATAAGACTCCTCTGGCATTGGATAAAGGCCAGAGAAATTATCCAAAGCTGTGGTACTATAATGAGCAGCAACCAGCGAGCTTTAATAAGATATGTCCTTTTCTAACAAAAGTCGAAGTCAAAACCGAGTTTAGATAATAAAAACGATATCCTAATATCTAGTTAGATTACTTCGTTTTTCTCGCCTTTTGTAGTTATAATTCTTTTTGTCAGATCAGATGTATCTGTGGAAATTAAAGACCTGTACTAATACATTGCATCAGTAGGGGATTTACCAGCAGGCGGAATAGGCTGGAGCCTAGGATGGAAACGTTTAGGACAGCGGCAAATTTGGCTCAATTGTTTTATCCATTAGAGAAATAAAAAAAAAACATTCTTATATACACGGAGAAATAAAATATCGAAAAATTAATAAAATTACAATATTTTAGTACATAAGTTGGACATGATTGAGCTTTTCTTAGCTCAGAAATATAACCCAAAGACTATTTCTTGAGTAAATTTCACTAAATCGTGAGTTGTAAGAATAATCTAGGAACGGATATAAGGATCCCTCACAATTATACTAATAACGGGAAAAAGCTGATGTAACGATGACGATGGAGCACAAGTCATAAAATTGCAATTTTATTGACGAAGAAAATGTAATTAATAGTATTGTAAACTAGGGTATTGAATTGCTGAGGTTATAACGGGAAAGAATTGAATAGCATACCGGCGGGAAATGTGTACATCCGCCACTGCATTGCGTGGTTGTAATGTTGTGTTGTATTTAAACTAGTTACTACCTCAGCCTATTTTAGTCCTCTGCTGAATAGACAGGTTTTTCCAAGAAAGCTCCGGCTAAAGTCCGCATATTTTTTTTTTCTTTATTGTTGGCCTTAAGCTTATGGTTACAATGGGCGGACTTTGCCAAGTGGCAATCTTTACCAGTCAACCCTTGTTATGGTGAGAGGTAGTTGTAGATAGCAAATATAGCTAATAAGGCTTGCCCATGCATACCACGCCACGGGCATGCGTGTCAATGGGTTCAGTATCGGCACTTTTGCACTTGTGATGCTGCTTGCCGTCTCTAGTCTGGTGGATCAGGGTTCGGCAAATTCGGAGGTATATTCCAGCATCGTTCGGTCGCCAGAGCTTCGTTTGTTTGCTGGCAGGGTGCACCAGGTGCAGGTGAGGTTAGGAGGAAGTAGCTAATAACAAATAAATGGTAAGAGCTCCATTTATTTTCCCTTTTGCATGCATTAAGTGTCATCGAATGACATAGTCACATTGGGATTGTCATTACTTACTTAATTTCCAACCTTAATATACTAGATTTATCACTTTTCCATTAAATATTTTAAGTGGTCAATTGTACGTGGTAGAGCCTAGCGGCGGCTTTTACAGCTGCTCGGATGGGCCGGCACGAGGCGTCTTGTGCTTCTGCGTTTCGTTCGGTGAGTGAGGTAACCGGAGGCCCTCTATGTCTGCCTTCATCTTTCTTAAATATCCTTAGGCCGGCAACGCACTTGCAGTTCCTCTGGTGTTGCAGATGTACATGAGCGTCGATAATCATTTGCCATCAGGTGAGCCGCTAGCTTGTTGGCTGCCTTTTCAAAGAAAAATTGCTATCTAAAATATCTAAACTTGGCACATTTCATACTTTGGCTGCGTTTACGTGTCGTGGTAAGAGACTTAGAAAAGCGAAGTTTGTTAATAGAGCTAGGTTTAACTTTGTTAAAAGCCAAAGACGGGTGTTTCAATTCATATACGCCTTCATTTGTTCTGCTGAATATTGTATTCAACTTTTTTTTATATTAATGAAGTTACAAACGAGCTAAGAGTCCACCTGATGGTTAGTATCATGGACTGCTGCAAACGACTTCTGTAGAAGACAGCTGCAGATGTTTCATAAAATGAGGACTATGTTAGAATGCTTCACCGCCTATGATTATATTTTTCTCTAGGGTATAAAGATATTATATGACTAACGAAGTAACAGTCCGCCTGACGAAAGAAAGAAAGAAACATTTATTCCACAAATACGCCACTCAATAACAAACAAACATTGCAACACGTTAATAAAACAATTATTATGGCCTAATCGCAGGTATGTAATAATTAAAATAAAATTAATATATCATAAGAGAAATAAGATGATTTTTATACTTTGATTTAAATGATTTTAACGTCTTCAGACAATGGAGCGGTGGCGGCAGGTCATTCCAGCACTTGGAGGCAGCACACTTAAAACTACCACGGAAGGCGATAGTACGATGGGCAGGGCACAGCGAGAGAATAGCTTGATGCACTTTTTGATGCTAAGAGCTTCTGAAGCCCATTGGCACCTGGAAGCAACTTCAATCGAAGGAGGTTACAGACGCGTTGTCACCTCTGTGAACTAAGATGGAATGCCTCGCAGCCTAGAATTATATATGGTTCAGTATACATTACAAACCAGAAAATAACAGGCAATATTATCAAGGTGGAACCTGCCCAGGCAGATAAGGAGCGATAAGAATTAACATCTAAACTGTCTTATCATTATAAATGTCAATTGCCTATACATTAAAAATTTAAACATTTATATCTGCTTCGAACGCCTTCTCCGACGCCGTATCTGAACCTACCTTCGAACTTATCGCATAAGTGATACATCTGATATGTTAAAGTAAACAGGAGCGAGTGCCTCAGTGTTCGTGCCTACACTTACGGCACTATAATATCTCCTACGCAGTTGAAAACTGTCGTTGGTATTAGGAAATTAATACGTTGATCGAAATCGACCAGAAGAAGATGATCAATGTCGTAGATTGGGCGTTCTTGAAAATGACTTATTCTACTTTGTTTCAGCGTCTGTTTCCAGATAGTTTAGAGTAACGGAATTCATCATTAGATTATATTTGTAGAATTCTTTTCACGATTTGAAGTTATTAATATGTTTAGAATAAAATCACATAGTCTAAATATATAATAAATATTCAGCTAGCAAAGTTAAACGGACGCTTTTGTACTATAAAGTTAACCGATTTTAAACCTGTCAGAAACAAAGACTGAACGCCGATATTCACGTTTATCGACAGAAGGTAATTGCTAAAACTGACAGGTATACCAAAGTTTTGTAATTATATATGTAAATGAACAAAAAATCTATATGCTCTAGCACATTTTGATTTTAAGTCGGATTTGTAAATTAGTAACGGTTGAATATTTACTTGCGGCTCGTCTGCTCTCGAGTCTCTTCCGCCGGATCTGACAAGGTCACCGCGGCAACAGCGTATCTCCAATTCCGTGGGGGCTTTAGTCGGTCCGGCTCTTACGACCCCGACTTAATCGGTAACACTGCCTTCAGTAACCTGTCCCCCAGGAACCACAAAAAAAAAGTACCGACCGGTTCAAAGAAGGGGCCAAAAAATTTGGACAATTTGCTATAGAATTAAATTAACGAAAATTTACTATTAAGTAATATCCTACGGGATGCAGATCTTCATTAATTTATTAGGTGGGTTTTCGAACCGGGAAGAATAAATCAATCTCTTTATTTGCTCATATGTAGAGAATACCCGCACCCAGTGCACCCGCGTACCAATAAGTTTAAAGCAAGCACCCAGCACTTGTTAACTACCACAGTTTGCCATCGGCAACATAAAATATCTCAAAATTTATTCCATTCTAGAAGAGGAACGAAATCGACAGAAATTGCAAATTCAACGCAATATCGGGACCAATAATAGCACCAATTCACTAGCAATCTGCAAATAAATGTAAATATTATTTTAACCTCAATTCCAACAATATAGATTTTGCTGTCAAATACTAACCTTCCTACTACTAACTTCCAACCGCGGCTTCCGGGTGCCAATGCCAAAAGTAGCCAATGTCCATTTCCTTATTATTTTATCAATATCAGTTTAGATGCTTGATTGAAAGACAAACGTTCAAACGTACATTCTTTGACAATTAGTCTTTTAATAGTGTTCTGCTTCACCACTGTAAGAGTCGCCACGCGTGACAGGCGAATCCAAGATTGTAGTACCAGATGCTGTGCCAGTAGACTTTGCTGCCTAAAGTCTGTGTAATTACAATTGGCATTTATAGATGGGTAACCTGTCATCTGTTGACCGCCATGAGATTTTATTACTCTTACGACATCCATATGAAAAGACAAAGGGAGTGGCAGGTTATTTTACGTCTAAATAAATAAAGAAAGAAAAGTGTTTTATACATTACAACAATTCTAGAGTTTAAACACACAATGAAACTTAATTTAACAAAATTGCTTTATTGAGCATTGAAGCAACAAAATCAGACTCAGTTTAATGCTTTAGTAGTGTTGCCATATTTCTGAAAAGGCGCTACTTTTGGCTTGTCATTGTCAAGGCTTGTCGAACCGGGTCTGCATATTCGTTTTTTATTGTTACGTATTTAGGTTATTTATATTTATTATTACGTTTATATTATTAGAAAATTCTGAAAAAAAAAAACTAAAATAGGGGATACCTACGGAGTTTCTTCGTCTGTTTCTTCTCCGTCTGGGGAGCTTCGTTTCGAAACGATAGTAGACTGTAAAAATTACAATTGACAAACAAAATTGTAATTTTGTACGTCAAATAAAGAATTTTCGTTTTATTAATTTCATATAACGCCGTTATTGACAAAGAAAAAGGAACAATAATAAGTAACATTAATGGCAAAACTTAATATAAAATTTATAAACTTAATATATTATTAACCCAGAGTTAACTGATAGAGAATGCCAAAAGGCATTAAGTCCGCCCATTGTGTACCTTATTTTTAGGGACACAATAAAGAATAAATAAATTAATTAATTAATTAAAAGTAAGTTGTCGTTTAAATAAACTGTTCAAGGAATGTTTGAGTGAAGAATGTCCATGGATCTATTATAACAGCATGAAGTACCTGCTAGTTCCATAATAATGACTGCATAGCGATCTTTAAGCAATCTTTGTGGCATTTTAATCTGTATTATCCACCAGAGGCAATATTAATTTATTGTATTAATTTTCAGACAAATACACAATATATAAAATCAGATATAATTATAATTTTAGAAATTCTGTCTTTTCTTTCTGGAAAGTTTTTTGCTTAGTAAAAAAGTGAAATATGGCTTTTATTTAGATATCTTATATTTTAGTTACTAATATACCTATCCGATGAAGTAAGAAAATCTATTATTTATACATTGGAGCAGAAATGCCGGAAAAGACAAAGTTGAGCAATATTTTAGGCTGTAAAAAGTTAAATCCGTTTTTTTACTACATTCGAATCAAGCGTTAAACTAAATGCTAAATGTACCAAAGTATCATGAATCGGTTTAATGGTCGATGTAAATCGAGTTGTTTACGTCATTGGTTATTTGCTTTATTCCATGTGTCTGTAAATTATTATAAGCCTAAAGAATAACAGAAAAAACAATTTTTGCATTCGAAGTTCATATCGTTATGGCGTTGTATCACGACTGCTCTCGTTTATAAGACGAGTGCTGCGTGGCATGGACTATCGTATTATGATGCCTCTCTAGCCGAATTCACAACCAATCTCTGTCAAAAGTTCTAATGACATCACGTTGCGTTTTATCGTGGTAGAGCCAAGCAGCGGCTTTTGCTGCTGCTCGAATGGGCCGGCTCGAACGGTTTGGTACCACGGCCTCCCCATCCCCTTCCCGATCCTCCCTTCCATCACCCAAATACCCTTAAATGCCAGCAACGCACCTACAGCACCCCTGGTGTTGTAGATGTACGTGGGCGACGGTAATCACTTACGATCAGGTGAACCGCTTGCTCGTTTGCCGCCTTTCGTATATAAAAGAAAAAAAAACCTTTTACTGAACTTTAAAAAGAACGTAACTCCTAATTTAGAGGCTTTTCCTGTGTCGTGGAGGCAGTTCAATCGCACAAATTTCACATAGACAATCACATAGACCCAGTACCGTTACTTGTAGTCGATAAAAATACTTGTACTGTGTCAGAATCCAAACTGCAAGCCACAGTGCCTTAGGTTAAGGGAGAGTCCCCCTTCTGATTCGACTCCTGGGGCCGATACCACTAGAATTGTTATTGGCAATTTTAAGTGCGGAATAGGCTACGCGTTCAGTGCCAAAATAAAACACGGTAAGGATACCTGCCTACCTGAGTAATAATAAAAAATATATTTCGACGACTTCCAAAGAGGAAGTCCAACCCGCACTGGAGCAGCGTGGTGAATCTTTCTCAACTCTAAAACCTTTCTCGAGCATAAGGGTAACACGCGGTTACTACACTGATTTTACTCTAAATGTCTGGTGTCCATTTAATGTATGATTATTAAAATTCAGTCTAAACATTGTAGAACTTCAATCTTAACGAGAACATATTGAAAATATATTCTGAAAGATTACTAACAAGGTTATTAACCCTGAGTTAGTCTAGGTCTGATAACCTACGAAACCCGTAATAAAATACAATTTAAAATTTTTATTGGACTACAATTTTAACTACGCTTTCATTACTGTAATTAAGGGAAATATTTAAAACCCGCAAGGAGGAAAGTAAATTTTCGAATGCGTGATAAATGCGACCACTTTATATTTAAATCGTAACTCGCGGGAACGATTGACCTGTACCCTAACAGTTTATACGTGTGAAATAAAAGCTTATATTTATATAAATGCCACCCATTTATTTTTAATTAATTTATGGATCTAACATACTGTATTTGTTTTTGGGGATAGGAGAGAGGATGAGGAGGGGGGAAGGAGGGAGTAGGCTTCCAGTTACTTCACTCACCGAAGGCAGAAGCACAAAATGCCTCTACTTCACGTCGGTATTCTGCGAGGGCGAGCCGGTCCATTCGTGCAGCAGCAGCGGCCGCCGCCTGACTCTACTATTGTGGATGTTCGTGGGCGCCTTGCTCACTCTCTCTCTCTCTCTCTCTTCCAGAATAAAATTAATAAATAGATTGATTGACACTTTACTTTGTATCACCTTTACTTTACTTTGTATCAGTTTTCACAAATTTTTTTAAAAAGCAATCTTCTTGCAAATCGAATATTCAATTTCTATTAGTAAATCATATCGAAGGAAATTTTAGATCTACACTAATGTTATGAAGAAAATGTGCGAGCTTGCATCAGTGTGGGGTGATCTCCCCTGATGCATATGATGAGTCGTAGGAACCCAATCTTGAAGTCAATTAAAACAATTTCATAGCGTATGACATTTTCGGCCACATTTTCAATATTAAGAGCCTTTTTTGGATTTTAGACGGTTCGGTGGCGTAGTGGCGGAGCGATCAGCTGCGGCGCCGTGGGTCGCGGGTTAGATTCCCGCACGGGACTAGTATTTGTATGGACTACAGATAATAGTTCCCAGTCTGGGTGTCTGTCCATGTGAAATTCATGTATGTAAACTGCCTCCGCGACACAGGAGCAATTCCTAAAAAATAAAAAATAAATGTAAGCTTTTAACGCTTAGTGGTTTCTAATATTTGAAAGAATACTACAGATTCCTCTCCGTGACAGAAAAGTTTAAATTAAACGCTATAAAACGCGTAGTGAAAACTTTGATTTCAATATTGATACAAAACTGATAAATGAACTCTCCCATAAGGATGGAGTTGCCGCGACAAGCGGATTGCCGATCGCAGTACAGACAGACACGTCGCAGCTCAGACGCTGCTACTCATCATCGGTCTACTTATTATTACTTACCTCCTCCTATCTACTTAATATTAGTCTGGTACTTTTCGAGATGGTCCCGTATCCCGCTATCTGTCGGTGGCCATTATGACCTTCATGGCTTTACCCTCAGTGACCTCTTACGACACCCACGGGACAACAGGTAGCAGCAGATTCTTACGCTGATACCATAATTAAGAGTTTATCATCTTTATAGTAAAGTGTCAAGTTTGTCGTAAACGCTTGTTCGTCGAAGAGAAGCTTCTAAATGCTAAGATCAGCCATTTAAGTCGACATCTACATTAATTGTTTTAATTTGTAGGTAGACAGTAAGTATGCGCGCGTTAATAAAGCAATTTCGCGTTATGTTTCACCTTGTTCTTAAACAAATATATTTATGAGGCGAGCGTAAATGGTAGAGCCGGGAGACGAAGACCTAGGCGAACATTTCACGATCAAATCGGAGGAGTTCTGAAAAAAGGCCAGGTCAAGAGTACTCTAAAGCAAAGAGCATGCATGCGAAGATTGATGAGTGTTTAGGGGTGCCGGCACCGGGGATCGAACCCAGGTCACTCGCGCTCTATGAAACTAAAGTTAGCGCCCTGACCACTAGGCTACCACCTAGTATCTACATTTAATACCCTCGAATACCGAAAGGAACTCTTTCAAAGTCATCTAAATAAAACTAACTTACATATAAAAGATCACACAACTATGTTATAAGTTTACTTAACTTACTTGCAAGTTTACTTTCTAAAACTTAGCATTAACCCTACATATAACCGGTGCGAGAGTAACGAGAAAACTTTTTTGATCAGCCAGCCTCTCCTTGACGTTGATGCCGCTCCTTAATAAGATTCATCGACGATGTAATGAGTTGTAGGATGACCTCATGCAAGAGTCACGCAAAATATTTCCACCAAACGGGAAGCAGGTTCACATCTTTGACGTTATGAGTAATAATTAAATTAAGAAAATTATTCTCTATACGAAATTTAGATAACCAACGATGATTGTCTAATCACGAAATACGTTAAGTTACCTTTTCCCCGCGTCTTCAAAACCGTAGCATTCGGGTAAGGACTGTAAATTAAGTGGCCCTTGTAAAAATCCTTTAAGGCATCTGTCCAGCTGTGGGACTCCTTAGCGTCTAAAAAGAAAGTTTCGCCGTGTGACGATACATGAGAATCAATCAAAGAATCTGTGAAACCGTCATCCATCTACTCGAGTCACTCATGGCCTACGCGAGACAGGCGAAAGACCCTGGTCCAAAAGGCAGTTTGGTACAAAACTTCAAATGCTTATTTGATCTCTATGCTTTATACTAAATATTTTGTTTTTTATCGCTACCAGATAGTAATGAAAAAAATAACCTTCCGGCGATCGATCCACTAACCGATCCACCGAGGTAGAAAGTGACAGGAGTCGAAGCCTGGTTTGCTCCTGGATATAACCAAGAAATTTTCAAGGGTTTTCCCTTCTACGTCGCTTCTTACAACATCCACGGGAAGAAAGAGACGAAAGAACCTTACGCCGCTACCTCATTTTAATAAAAAAATATGTGTGTATTTTAAATCTTAATACAATTTATTTTATCATTGCGCCAATAGCCGAATGGGTTAAGGTGCGGACTACGAAACATGACGTCGTAAGTTCGAGCCCGCCATTCGACTATTGTCGTGAACCACTCCAGATACAAGCTGTAAGCTTAGTTGGAGGGTTAACAGAAATATTAGTAACTTGTTACTCGATAAATAGCTGCTTTAAATAAATATAATTATTTAAAATAATAATTTAACGCTTTAAAATAAATTAAGTTTTATATATATGAATAGAATGGTATATGTGCCAGTATTTTGAACAATCATCTCCCACACATTTGCTCGGAATACCCTCCGATACACGACAAGCTCCACAATTTCATAGCAGTGGCACTCGTACAACACTAACACAGCAAGCCGCAGGAATTAATTTTGCACCAAATTGTATTATGCTGTTATAAGACCTCCGTTTCCGTCCGTATTATTAGTTTGCAGAAGCGAGGCCAATATTAAAGTACTTACGATGTAGTGTACTTATGAATACTCTGATACGGTTTATGAATACAAATGTATGTAAATATAATACTTAAATGCTCGTTTTGCTTAGGTGTCACACTGTTTCTGAAGTAGTGCAACTGTTTTTTTTCCTTTTTTTATGGTATGGGGGGGGGCAAACGAGGAAGCGTATCACCTAATGGTAAGTGATTACTGGCGCCCACGTACATCTGCAATACCAGGGAGGCTGCTGATGCATGCGGTGCCTTTAAGGATATTTAGGGAGGGGAAGGGGGGTCTGCGGTTACAACACTCGCCGTACGAAACGCAAAAGCACAAGAAGCCTCTACTAAGCGCAGGTATTCTGAGAAACAGGGATACTAAAGCGATCGAGTCGACCCGTTCGAGCAGCAGCTAAAGCCGCTGCTTGACTCTCTACCCGCTGTTGTCTTCCAATTTGAAGAGTAGATTTTGTCAGATCATAAGTCACTAGTCCACTTTTAGGACACCAACATATATACACATACGCCGCCGCTACATATATGTCTCTACTATAGTCATAAATTTGTGAAAATAAACTTTAATTGACTAACAGGTGAAACTATTATGAGCGTGTCGAAACGAGTGGTTTTCTGTCTGTGTGTTCAGATTGGTAATCGAAATTAAAATTGAAACTGTCACTTTGGAAACTTATTTCATTTCATCTTTATATCTAAGTTTCTGAACTTATGTTAAAGCTAAAATCGCGTACTATTGTATTCAACATTGAGCTACCAAAATGTGTTTGAAAACGCTTTCACTCGTAGATGAGGTAAGCGTTCATTCACATCCGCGTATACCGAGCATAACAATGAATTTCAACCAGGTTCATCTGCTATTGTCACATAAATGTCGAGCTCTATGGCCCAGATAACAAAGGATGCGATTCTAGCAGATCGATCATTGTGAGCCAGCATTCAAATATCTCATTCAGTAAAAAGTAATATTATAATTTGGTAAATGCATTCTTCTCGTGGGTGTGGTAAGAGGCGACTGAAAAAAAAGCCTTTAAAGCCTCATTTATATCTTCGTGAGCAAATACATAGTTAAAAACTTTTAAGTATCAAGAATCTTAGGGAAGTGTTTGTTTCAGTTCAATCTTAAAGAGACGGTTATAGTTCATTTGTATGACCATCGCACAACATACAATCTCTGAATGTATCATCGTCGTAGAGACCAATTCAATGTTATAACATACATATATATAAGTATACTTATACCTTTTTTCTTTTTTGGATTGGGTAACAAACGAACTTACCACCTGAACGGTCCACCTGATGGTAACCAACTTCAATCGAAGTACGTTACAGATGGCTAGTCACCCGTGACGCTATTTTTTTAATGGCGGCAGTTTTTTGGCGGGAGTTTACTTTTCAGTATTATCTAATTTAGTACTCGTATGTAGAGGTTATTCTTTTTTTTAACAGTGTTATATTCAGACTTTAATTAATAAGTAAGTTAAAAACGATATATTTAATAGCTTTCGAAGAGTACATAATCACAACATTTATATATGCTTACCTTAACCTCACAATGAACGTCTATAAATACTATTTCAATTATTTTCCTAAGCACGAACCCCGTCATGTGTGAGCTTACCAAAACTCTGACCTAAGTCGAGTTTAGAAATTTCTCGATGGCTCCCTCATCATATAAATAACATTCAAATGTCTGTGTGTAATTACGCTATAACTTTAATAACGTTCATATTATTTACGATTCCTGTGCGAAAATTGAAAACTCTTTAAAATTATTTTGTCTATTTTAAATTTGTTGATGCGAATAACAGCTGGTCTATGTATTGGCTAAACACTAATGCTCATTTTTTTATTTACTTAAATACGTACAATAAATATTGTGTATTATTTTAATAGCTCCATAACACGGGGCATATTCGCAATAAACTAGTATGGATAGTTAGTCCTGAGCCTACGTTAATTGTATTACGATGTATCGTTAGTATTTGTAGTATAACAGGACTAGTTAGTATTGAACCCGTGGGTTATAAATAAAATAACTTACTATTTTCTGTGGAACAGTATCGTGTTGTTTCTAAATATGTTAATGTATATATGTATATATTCACGCCTTGTTCCCAACGGGGTAGGCAGAGACAATCTTCTTCCACTTGCTACTGTCCTGACATACGTCTTTCGCTTCTCCCACTTTCACCAATATTCGCATGCATACTCGTTGGTTTAGAGTACTCTTGACCTGGCTTTTTTTCAGAACGTCTCTGATTTGATCGTGAAATGTTCGCCTAGGTCTTCCTCTCATAATAAATAATAATTATTATTAATTAATTATAATAAGAATATTATATTATTAATACTTCCTCCTTAATCATACCTAAAGTTTTTGGGCGGTAGAAGTGAAAAACTATATACACATTGCTCTTAACAAAAATTAAAGATTTTTATGGTTTTTTCTAATATTAACAGTTTACAATAGTTCAGATATTGTTAATTTAGTGTCAATAACAACATCCTATGTGGGCTTGACTAGCCTTAATGTGTAAATTGGAATAAAGTGCATCACCCTACCACCGGTCTCTTTCACACTACTCTAATCACACTACACCAGAAGAAGAGCAATTTTCAACACAATGTCCACAATTACCGAGTTGGCTGAAATCCAAAAGGCAGCTTTGAGCTCACTCAATCAACGAATGGCTGATTTTGAAGCACTCATAAAAAACACCTCCTCACCTGTTCTTGATTTAAAAACTCTGGTAAGCGACTTTCAAGCATTTAAAGATAATGTCTGGCAGATCATGTCATTGCTACACGGCAAGCTCAATGAAATAAGTCATTCTGTTGACAATATAGAGATGAGGCATCGCAGAAAATATTTGTTACTGTATGGAGTTCCAGAGGACAGCAAAGCAAACATTTCCGAAACAGTAGTGACAGTCTTGCAGAATAACCTTCGACCTCCTGATTTCTCTTCGAGTGCCGTACTGGCTTGTCACCGTTTAGGTGTAGCTTCAGAGAGTCGTGCAAGACCTATTCTGATACGGTTCAGAGACTTGTCTACTCGGACAACCATTTGGGCCAAGAAGACACAGTTCAAGGGCACTCCGTACGTGCTTTCTGAATTTTTAACTCGCCAGCGCCAAAACCTGTTTATTGCTGCACGCAACCATTTTGGTATCAGGCAGGTGTGGTCGCTTGATGGAAATATCTTTGTTAAAATGTCCAGCGGCAAGCGTCATCGGTTGGCTAATTCCGAGGACCTCGATAAACTTATTGTTCAGTGCGAAAAGCCAACAGTTCATTCTCCTTCTAATGCCATGGGCAAGAAGAACCCAGACAAAAATAATAGTAGTAGTGCTTTAAGGTCTACTGCAGTTAGATCCAAACGTTTAATTCGCAACAAATAGTCTTGCAGTTTTGCATTATTTTAGCCATATTTTGTTGTTTACAATCGGCATATATCAATATAAAAAGAACTAAACACTATGTCATTATTTTTCCCATATTGTTTACATGCTTTTTAGTGTTGTGTTGATGTTGACTTTTAATGACATTGACATAATAATAATTTTGGGATGTTTGCTTTGACGTTTGTGACATAGACACGGAACTAGTATGGTAGCACAGAATAAATAGTTGGGAGCTACTATTATACTATTGTACGTAGTACAGACTTGCTCCATAGACGCAACTATGCTGTTCCGTTCTATGTGGGAATGTCTTTGTATTTGTTACAACTTTTTTTTTTTTTATTGCAACCCGTTTCTTTTTGTTTAATTTTTCTATTCTTTTAATTACTATTGTCTTTATTGTTATGTGATTGTTTTAAAGCCTGTAACCAGTCGGCCGGAGGTGATGTATGAAGATATACCTACTTAGATTTTATTCCTAGAATATATATTATATAATTTATCTATATTATATTTTATCTATAAAATGTCAGATAATGAATCTTTTATTCGACTTCCAACAGTTTGTCTTCTCTTTCGCTTGTGGATGCTTCGGATGAACCTGTGACGTTACAGAACTTAATCTCAGATGAGTTAAATAAATCCTTAAACTGTTTTCATATTTGTTACTTAAACGCGCAAAGTATTCCTCAACATCATACTGAGCTCCTGGATACTTTTTCTCCAACTGCTGCTCACGCAATACTCATATCTGAGAGCTGTCTTAAGCCAGAACTTAGTTCCACGTCCTACAGTCTTCCAGGATTTATTTTACTCCGCAATGATCGTACCGGTAAAAAAGGCGGGGGTGTCGCAATTTATTTGCGTAGCGATCTATCTTATAAAATTTTAGATTCCTCACCCTCGCTTTACTCAGGTTCTATTGAATTTCTCTTTGTTGAGGTTAATGTCAAGAGTGTGAAAGTATTTCTCAGGTCATCTATTGTCCACCTAAAGTGGACTACTTCTCCGATTTGGAAAACAATTTGTCACAATTCTGTTCAGTGTACACGCATCACATTGTCATGGGAGACTTTAACACCGATCTTTTAGGGTCCTCTCCCAAATCACATAAATTGAGGTCGATCATGGGGATGCAAAATTTCACTATTCTGCCGCTAAATGCTACTCATCACAATATAGACTCTGCGGACACCTGTATCGACCTTATAACTGTTTCTTCCGTTGAACATGTAACCAATTACGGTCAATTCCCTGCTTCTGGTTTTTCACGGCATGAACTGCTCTTTCTTTCATATAAATTAAAGTCTCCCAAGCCTTCTTCAGTGTCCATTCCCATTCGTAGTTTCACTAAACTCGATGTGGAAAAGCTCAAGCAGGATGCTGATGCCATTGACTGGTCTCCTTTGTTCAATGTCTCCACAGTTGACGATAAAGTGCTAAAGTAAAGTGATAAATATGCTCCTAAGCGTGCGGTCCGACTCAAGCGCCCTCCTGTTCCTTGGATTACAGTTGGGGTAAGAATGGCTATGACAAGGCGCGATAGAGCATTTACAGTTTTAAAAACATCGTACTGATCAAAAGTGGCAAGCATATAAGGTTGCAAGAAATCGATGCAACCAAATGGTAAGAGCAGCTAAACGCCGCTATTTCCATGAACAACTGCAATGTTTATCTACGGCTGATATATGGAAGTTCCTCAATACTCTTGGTTATGGGAAAACACAACTAGACACTACTAGTACCTCTTTTCACCTGACGATTTCAATCGTCATTTCTTATCAGCAGAAATAATGTCGGATAGTTCTAGAGTGAACGCTATCTCATTTTAACTTCCATGCCTCTTTTTCAGTTGACACTCACTTTTCTCCTGTTCATGAAGAAGAGATACGGAAAACCCTTTTCTCTATCAAATCCAATGCCGTCGGATGTGATGATTTGAGTAGGACAATGGTTTTACATGTGCTTGATTCTGTTCTACCCATAATAACTCACATCATCAACTTTTCGCTGAAGTACGGTACTTTCCCAACATTTTGGCGTAAAGCCTTTGTTATTCCTTTTCCTAAATCGACCGGATGCAGCCTTCTATCCCATTTTAGGCCAATTTCGATTCTACCTTTTCTTTCTAAGGTTTTGGAAGCTACGGCACATAAGCAAATTTCTGTTTTCATCTTAAAAATAATATTCTCTCTCCATATCAGTCTGGTTTTCGACCGGGTCACAGTACAACTACTGCACTTCTAAAGGTGACTGATGATATCCAAGACGGTATGGAACATTTTAAGTTGACTGTACTTATTTTAATTGATTTTTCCAATGCATTTAATGCCGTCGACCATGACATTTTACTAGCTCTCCTCTCTTGTTTCAATATCTCTTCTTCAGCCCAGGATTGGTTTTCAGCATATCTTCGAGGTCGCCGACAGGTTGTGCGTACCGGTCAGAATTTGTCTCACTGGGGTGATGTACTAACTGGCGTCCTCAAGGCGGTATTCTTTCTCCCTTTTATTTTCTGTTTTTATTAATCTCGTTACAACAAACATTAAATGCTCTTACCATTTGTATGCTGACGATTTGCAAATATATGCGCAAGCGGAACACTCCGAAATCAATAATATAATTGCTCTATTGAATAATGATTTACAGTATATATCTGAGTTGTCCACTGTGTATGGTATTAAGGTGAATTATACAAAATGCCAAGCCATAGTCTTAGGCAGTTCTAGACTTGTAAACAATCTAGATTTTGCTACCTTGCCGTCGGTTACTTTTAATAACAACATAATTCCTTTCTGTTCCCATGTCAGAAACCTGGGTCTATATGTTGATAGCTGTTTTACATGGAATAAACAGATTGAGGAGGTGAGTCGCAAAATTTCTGCTACCTTGCGATCACTTTATCGTCTCAAAATTTCCTTCCAACCTCTACTAAGATTTTACATGTCCAATCGCTCATTTTGCCAATTATTGACTATGCTGATGTGTGTTGCACAGACCTATCTCAACAACATCTTAACACACTGGATCGTCTTCTTAACAATTGCATCAGATACATTTATGGTCTCCGCAAGTACGACCACGTGTCTTCCTTTCGTGAACAGCTCAATTGGCTGCCAATTCGTTAGCGCAGAGATGTTAGAACACTTTGCACCCTTTTCACAATTCTAAACGATCCTTGTGTTCCTGAGTATTTGAAATCTAAGTTTCAATACCTGGGTGATTCTCATAACTGTTTTCTCCGCTCTTCGGGTAGTCTCAAGTTGCTGACGCCTTTACACCGTACTGGGTATTTATCTAAGTCATTCGCTTTTACGGCTATAAGGCTCTGGAACGAAATCCTCTTGACATTAAAAAGCTCCTAATAAGTTTGTTTGCCTTTAAAAATAACATCCGCTAACATTACAGAAATGTTGCAAGACTGTACTAGTGCTGCTGTTTGTTATTGTGCCGCTTCAGTTGTTTGTCCTGACATGTATATTATTCTATGTATATATGGTATATTTGTATATATGACATTTATATATCTAAGTATGTATGTATGTATGTATGTATCTATTGTAAGTATATATTTTAATATTTATGTCCTTTTACTGGTTTTTTTTTCTTTTAGCAGTATCGCCTCTATTATGTATATATCTCTGCTTAGCCTAATGGTTGACTGGGAGAGAATGCCTCTAGGCATTAAGTCCGCCATATGTACGATCTAGTGCATAAAGATTAAATAAATAAATAAATAAATAAAAATAGTTACCAATCACGTTTTGACATTTTTCAGGTTTTTCTGTTTCCCTGTTATCTGGGACCCTATCCGCCATGCCATAAATAATTTTACGAAAATTCCGTGTATCTTTATTCCCTGTTCCTTATTTTTATCACAGGTTTCGTTTATCCAAAACATGATTACCAATAAGCAAAAGTTTATCTTGAAATGTGAAAAGTTACATGAAATGATTTTATCGGGGAATGAGGACATCCGGAATTGATGTGAAATATTTCTACTAACCCGTGTGTTGATCATAGTCTAGTAGAGCTACTTAATACCAACATGCTGTTTTTAATTTTAAGAACTTTTCACATTGTTTTTGTATTTTAATTGATAATTAAGCTTTTACATTTCATTTGACAGAACATCAATATGCAAATAGTATAATATTTTCAATGTTGGGTGACTCACTATGATTGTAGTTTATTTGTACAAAGGTGAGGAAACGGAATCTATATAATAATAAATTATGCACCACGGTATACGGAAGGAACATCGTGTCGTCTTTACATACTTCGTTAACTTCTTGATACAGGTTTTTATTATATTATTTCCTCTTTTTACTTTGCTTAAAGTTTCGTTGCGGTTTACTTCTCATTTCGTATGCGTAAATAGAGAAGCATGTAATATGTATGTGTAAAACGCCTTTGTGTACACCATTCGTACTCTCATTTAAGACAGATTTTAAAATATAAAATAAATAAATAAAAATATCTTTATTTCCGTAAACACAGAGAATACATGTAACGATTATCTGGAGACTCCTTTTAAGCAGATAAGTGCCTGTGCCAGGAGACGCCGCTCTTCCATATCTTAAATTAACGAGAAATATTTTCTATATTTACCAAAATAACAATTATAAAGTAACATGCGTGCAGAGTTAGTTTGCATGGGTATATGTGAGTGTGTGTGTGTCTCTCTCTCTCTCTCTCTCTCTGTGAGTATCTGTGTAGGTGTGTTTGTTTGTTTGTGTATGCGTGGGTGTGTATGTGTGCGTCAAGGGAGTAAGTGTATATGTGTTAGTGCTTTCCAAATTACTTCACGTATTCCAAGAGTTTCTCCGTTTCATCATACGTTAATGTTTTTAGCCATTGTGTTAATACAGCTTTGCAGTCACGATGATATTTAGAGTGTATATCGATTTTTGTTAATTTTGTTATATAAAAAGCAGAACGTTTCTTATACTGCATACTTGCAAATACCTTTTTACTGGGGCAGTGTTTGCGACACTATATTTCCTACGTTTAGATTTTGTGTTAATATCAAGTGGTACTGCTTTATGAGTTTTTAATGCAATGTGTAATATATACAATTGCCGTACGGATAATAAGTCACTATTTTCATATAAACTATAAGTAGGATATATTATTCTTTTAAAGTTCATTACTTTAAGAAACGCCCTTTGAGCTCGTTCCACTACAAGGAAATGTGTTTTAGCAGCACCACCCCAAATCGGTAAACAGTATATTAGTATAGACTGCACTAAAGCGATATAAACATTGTTCAATGTGTTATTTGGAGAGCCAGGTATATTTGACCTATTATTAGGAATAACATATCTTAAAGTTTTAAATAACCAAATAAATTTTCGAATTCTTGCAGTAATCTGCTCGATTTGGGGATACCATGCTAATCTACTGTCAATTTGAATACCTAAATATTTTTATGATATACCTTATTTATGTTTGGAAAGTTACAATTATTGCTAGTTATGTCATTACAGTTATGGATTTTAATGTTGAAATTTGGATTAGGTTTTGCGTTGTTATATATACTAAAGCAGATATAGTTTGTTTTGCCGTATTTAGTGTCAGTAAATTATATTTTAGCCATTTAGCAACGTAGACCATACTTTGTTCAGCTTTTACATTAACATCATCCCAATTTGATCCCGTAAAGATAATAGCTGTATCATCGGCATACGAAAAGATGTTTGCATTTTCGATACTCATATTGCAGAGATCATTAATATAGATTAAAAATAAAGTAGGTCCTAGAACACTACCTTGTGGTACGCCACATGATACACCCATATCTTCGCTGATGTATTGCTCTAATTTTACCTTTTGTTTCCTATTTTGAGATAATCTCTAAACAAAGAAACTTCTTGACCCCTGGTTCCTATTTTTATAATTTTTGTTCGAGGATGGAATGGGAAACGGTGTCAAAGGCTTTTTATGTCGATAAATACGCCTAGACATTTTTTCCTATATCGAGACTATCGGCCACAAGGGTGGTTAAAGATGTAACTGCGTCCTCTGTAGATATTCCTTGTCTAAAGCCATACTGAGATGGCGACAGAATGTTGAATTTAGTTAAATAACTAAGCAACCTAGTATTTAACAATTTTTCTAAAACTTTTGAAATGGCTGGTAAAACAGAAATTGGCCTATAATTATTTATTTCATTGTCAGTTATAGTTGACTGAATGTTTGTAGCAAGCTCGCTGCCAATATTAGAAAAATATTTATTTATGGAATTAGCTGAGTCAACGGGTGTTGATTTTGTGTTAATATCAAGTGGTACTGCTTTATGAGTTTTTAATGCAATGCGTAATATATACAATTGCCGTACGGATAATAAGTCACTATTTTCATATAAACTATAAGTAGGATATATTATTCTTTTAAAGTTCATTACTTTAAGAAACGCCCTTTGAGCTCGTTCCACTACAAGGAAATGTGTTTTAGCAGCACCACCCCAAATCGGTAAACAGTATATTAGTATAGACTGCACTAAAGCGATATAAACATTGTTCAATGTGTTATTTGGAGAGCCAGGTATATTTGACCTATTATTAGGAATAACATATCTTAAAGTTTTAAATAACCAAATAAATTTTCGAATTCTTGCAGTAATCTGCTCGATTTGGGGATACCATGCTAATCTACTGTCAATTTGAATACCTAAATATTTTTATGATATACCTTATTTATGTTTGGAAAGTTACAATTATTGCTAGTTATGTCATTACAGTTATGGATTTTAATGTTGAAATTTGGATTAGGTTTTGCGTTGTTATATATACTAAAGCAGATATAGTTTGTTTTGCCGTATTTAGTGTCAGTAAATTATATTTTAGCCATTTAGCAACGTAGACCATACTTTGTTCAGCTTTTACATTAACATCATCCCAATTTGATCCCGTAAAGATAATAGCTGTATCATCGGCATACGAAAAGATGTTTGCATTTTCGATACTCATATTGCAGAGATCATTAATATAGATTAAAAATAAAGTAGGTCCTAGAACACTACCTTGTGGTACGCCACATGATACACCCATATCTTCGCTGATGTATTGCTCTAATTTTACCTTTTGTTTCCTATTTTGAGATAATCTCTAAACAAAGAAACTTCTTGACCCCTGGTTCCTATTTTTATAATTTTTGTTCGAGGATGGAATGGGAAACGGTGTCAAAGGCTTTTTATGTCGATAAATACGCCTAGACATTTTTTCCTATATCGAGACTATCGGCCACAAGGGTGGTTAAAGATGTAACTGCGTCCTCTGTAGATATTCCTTGTCTAAAGCCATACTGAGATGGCGACAGAATGTTGAATTTAGTTAAATAACTAAGCAACCTAGTATTTAACAATTTTTCTAAAACTTTTGAAATGGCTGGTAAAACAGAAATTGGCCTATAATTATTTACGTCAGTTCGATCCCTCCCTTGTATATTGGAGTGATTATAGACTGTTTAAGTGGTGTTGGAAAAACGCCTATTATAAAGCTAAGATTGGCCAAGTGTGTTATGGTTGGGACTACTTCCTCTTTTATATATTTTAGGTATCTCGTAGAAATATTGTCCCATCCTGGAGCACTATCTGATTTTAAATTCATTATAATATGGTTCACTTCATCGTGATCCGTCTCTAATAAGACAAATGTTTGGGGTACGGAAGGTAGGTTTTAATATAATTATTTATTTCATTGTCAGTTATAGTTGACTGAATGTTTGTAGCAAGCTCGCTGCCAATATTAGAAAAATATTTATTTATGGAATTAGCTGAGTCAACGGGTGTTGATTTTGTGTTAATCAATTCGATATTTAATTTATGAGATTTATTGGTGTAAGTTATATTTTTAATGTTTTTCCAAAGCAATTTATTGCTTTTAATTGAATTAGTTAGTAATTTTCTATCATAGTTTCTTTTAATTTTTTTAAAAGATTGTTACAGAAATTTCTGTAACGAGTGTAAGTAATTTTTAATTTCATTATGTGGATCATCACGAGACTGTTTCTGGAGTTTATTACGATTTTTATACATCTTAATATGCCATTGGTAATCCACGGCTTTATGATTCGTTTGCTTTTAGGGATAATATTAATAATTGTATTTGTTTTAATAGAATCTGTAAGGTGTTGAATCAGACAGTTTGTTATTATGTCAGGGTCATTACAAAAGAGCAGTTTAGCCAAATTTTTTCCTGTAAATATTTTAAGGCTTTTTCAAAGTCTATAGAAATTGTTGTTTTAGGTGCAGTTTCATGATTTTTATCTTGGACAAGGATAAAAATATTGTAAAGTGATCAGTAATGGAAGTTTGTAGAATGGCAATAAAGGCAGATGTTTTAGTTTTTAAATTTTAACATAAAATGGTCGAGACAATTGCTTTCTCTGGTAGGCAGTGTATGTCCGGGAAGAATACCATGCACCGACAACATATTTAAGTAATACGTCCGATTATTGTATTCATAAGTGTGTTCAGTTAACTTATGCGTAATATTAATGTTAATATCTCCCGTTATTATAATGTTTTCTTGTGAATTTAGTCTATCTAGGTGTAAACATAATGAATTAGTAAAATTTTCTGCATTTTTATATGAAGGCGATCGGTATATACATAGAATAGTGTTATCTAATATGTCTAATTGCAGACAGGAAGCTTGAGCTAACTTTATTTCCGTTACATGACATTTCAGTGTATTTTTATGTAAACTACCACCCCATCGTTTTGATTGTTTTGACTAACAGTAGCGTAAGAGTTGTAGTTATTTAGAGTGGGTAAGGGTTTGTCTGGATTTATCCGACATTCAGTTAAGACCATTACATCTAACTCAAATGTGAATGTAGATATATTGGTTACAAAATCGTTAAAGTTACAATATATGCTTCTAATATTTTGTGATATTATTTTATAATCATTTTCCTAATATTGCAGTGCCTAGTAATTTGTGAAATATCACACTCAGTAGATAGTGCTATTTCTATGTTATCTATGTTTGTTATATTTTTCAGTGTATTATCCATTTCTATAAATGTTAAAAGATACTGAAATCGTTTCGCAAAGTGGGTTATATTTATAAAATAAATAGTATCGTATCATTATTAATATATAAATATCATACAAATCTGTAGAAAGGTGCAATATGAGTAACAAATTGGTGCAATTAAAAATTTTATGAGTTATATAAATGAATTGTCTAGGCAGTGGCAATCTTGTAAGTAATGGGTGTGTTTCATATTTGTTTACTTCCATGGAATAAAGATAAATGTACAAGCAGTGCCTGATGGTATGTGAGCGATTAATGTGTATATTTGAGATATTTTGGATTGGTATAATTACATGCCTTGGTGGAGGATGCATTTGTGTCTTTAAGTAAATATAGTAACAATGCAAAGTATTTTTAAGTGACAGATGTATATTTTAAACATAATATTATTCTCGTAACTTGAGTATAATTGGTTTGAATTATTTTTAACTAAAAGTTTTCTTATGGTAATATTAATTGTTAAGTAATTATTTTTTGGAGAACGTGCTTGTAATTGTTGTTGGGAAGGAGTGTATAATTGGAGGTGTGTGTTTGAGAAAGTATTTTTTTCTATTAGTAACAAATAACTTATCTATACGTTAACAAAATATTGTGCAAAAATGAGAATAGGTAGGTTATTATAACAATCAAGTAAAAAGAAAGAAGGAAAATTTAACCTCATTAAATTCGCTATATAAAAATTTATACTAAATTTAATATTTATATAGTAGTAGTAGGTATACAAACGAATTAAGTAGACTATTATAAACATGATAAGTGTTTTTGAACAAAAATTGCAAAATATAGTCATCATCATCATCATCATCATTTCAGCCTATTAGAAGTCCACTGCTGAACATAGGCCTCCCCAAAGATTGCCACGAAGCACGGTCCTGAGCCACCTGCATCCATCGACTTCCCGCAACACTGCGCAGGTCGTCACTCCATCTTGTGGGGTCGTCCCACACTGCGTTTGCCCGTACGTGGCTGCCACTCGAGAACCTTTTTCCCCAGCGGTTATCAGTTCTGCGAGCTATGTGGCCGGCCCATTGCCACTTCAGCTTGCTGATCTTTACGGCTATGTCGGTTACCTTAGTTCTGCTGCGGATATTATCGTTGCAGACTCTATCACGCAGAGAAACACCGAGCATAGCCCTTTCCATAGCGCGCTGAGCAACTTTGAGCTTCCTCATACGGGCTGCAGTGAAGGACCAAGTCTCGGATCCGTATGTCATCACTGGCAACACGCACTGATTGTATACTTTCGTCTTGAGGCTTTGCGGTATACTCGACGAGAAGATATGACGTAGTTTCCCGAACGCAGCCCAGCCGAGTTGGATTCGTCGATTGACCTCTGAGTCGAAGTTGGACTTACCTAATCGGACAATTTGTCCCAGGTATACGTACTCGTCTACAACTTCGAGCCTATTGTTCCCAACAACAACCGATATTGGTGTGACATGAACGTTTGACATGAACTTCGTCTTGTCCATGTTCATCTTAAGACCAACCTGTTGGGAGACGTTATTGAGGTCATTGAGCATTATACTGAGCTCCTCCAGCGATTCTGCCATAAGAACTATGTCGTCGGCAAATCTAAGGTGAGTGATGTATTCGCCATTGATGTTGATACCGTATCCTTTCCAGTTCAGCTGCTTGAAAACATCTTCCAATGCAGCGGTGAAGAGTTTCGGGGATATGACATCACCCTGTCTTACACCTTTCTGCAGTTGGATTGGTTTTGTATTCTGATTCTGTACTCGGATAGACATCGTAGCCTCATTGTACAAACACCTCAGCACTTCGATATACCGAGAGTCTATCTGGCACCGCTGGAGAGACTGTAGCAGCGCCCAAATTTCGACTGAATCGAAGGCTTTCTCATAATCCACATACGCCAGACATAATGGCAAGTTGTACTCCTCGGCCTTCTGTACAATCTGGCGAAGAGTATGTATGTGGTCTATGGTACTATAGCCTTTTCGGAATCCGGCTTGTTCGGGAGGCTGGAAGTCGTCAAGTCTGTTCACTAGACGATTTGAGATGACTCTCGAAAACAGCACGTAGACGCGGCTTAGAAGCGATATCGGTCTATAATTCTTCAAAAGGCAGTTATCCCTTTCTTGAAGAATAGGACAACCACGCTTCTACTCCACGCTTTCGGCGTAACACCGCCATGAATGACGGAATTAAACAGCTTCTGAAGGACAACAAGTATCGGTTTTCCACCCGCTTTCAGAAGCTCAGCTGTAATTCCGTCCTCACCCGGCGCCGGTCCGGGATGTTATCGGAGTAATGTCGGATAAGCTTGGCTCTTGGGTCGTTACTCACATCAGTGTGTGGTTCCAACGACGTTGTGTACAGCTGTCCGTAAAATCTCTCGATCTCACTCAAAATCTCGGCTCCAGCGTAAATGACTGCGCCGCTTTCGGTCTTCAGCTTGGTCAATTGGCTCTTTCCGATAGACAGATCTCTGGCGAAGACTTTGGAGCCTTGGTTCCGCTCTATCGCTTTTACAATACAGGCTGTATTGAATTTGCGTAAGTCTTGCCTCATACATTTGGAGATCTGTCTACTCAGTAGCCGATACGCTGACGCATCCGTTGTAGACTGCAGCTTTATCTCACGCCTGGCTTTCATGAGTTTAAGAGTGTGATCAGAGAGCTTTTGGGGCTTGTTCGTGCGGCGGGTCCTGCAAAACTTAGCTCCTACCGCATGGACAGTTTCCACTAGCCTGCTATTCGTATCGTCCACTGTAACGCAATCGTCTAGGCACTGAAAGCGATTACGCAATTCGAGCTGAAAGCTCTCAGGGTTCTGGATAAGGGCACGTGGTGGGCGGAGCGTAGACTTCACCAGACGAGACCGCTCGAGCCTAATGTTAAGGTTCTGTGTGCCTCTTACCATTCGGTGATCACTGCCGGTTTTACCCTAGTGATCACAGAGACATCACTGAACAGCTGACGCTTGGTCGTCATGATGAAGTCGATCTCATTTTTGTGGTACCGTCCGGGCTCATCCATGTCCACTTCCTGTGGGGCCGCTTCTGGAAATAGGAGTTCATCATAAAGAATCCCTCCTTTGCCATGAAGTCAGCCAGCTGTTGCCCTCTTGGGTTCCGTTGCCCTACTCCAAAGTTCCCCACTATCAGCTCATCGCCTTTTTCGTACCTAGTTTTGCGTTAAAGTCTCCCATCAACACCGTGTAGTGAGTCTTAGAGCAATGCATGGCTCTTGAAATATCCTCATACATTGCCTCCACTTCATCATCGGGGTGTGTCGAGGTTGATGCGTATACCTGTATGACCTTCAGCGAATACCTTTTGGTTATTCTGAGTATAAGGTACGCGACCCTACTCGACACACTTCCGATCTCGATCACGTTGTTGATGAGAGACCTGTGGACGATAAACCCGACACCTCCTTGGGACAGATGGTCACCCTGCCGGTAGTAGAACAAGTTACCGGATTTTAGGATTATAGAGTCCTCTCCCTGTCTTCGGACTTCAGACAACCCCATAATACTCCAGTGTAACTTGCTTACTTCTTCTTCCAGTTCTAGTATCTTCTCGTCGGTCCTCAATGTGCGTGCGTTATATGTTGCCGGGTCCAGTCGTTTGGGTTGGCAGCTAGAAATCAGCCGGTGATTCTTCGCACCCCCTGCCTCGCCGTTACCATGGCTGCCACCATAGCCAGGACTAGCGAGGCCGCCGGGGACTGGGGGCCATTGCTTTTTCCTACCTCTCATCATGGGGGGGATTGCCTTAGTTGCCACGCCTGGCGAGCGGGTTGGCAACCGCAGTTTTTTTTTTTTGAAAAATAATGATAAATATAGTCATTTATCATTAACGAGTCCTTGTATTTGTGATTCACTCTTAAATAATATGACCGGGGAGTTTTCTTCCTTTCTTAAATGGACTCTCCGTACGCGGTCCAACAGTACTTGTATTTTTCGCCTTAACTCGCGCGAGGAAGTGTAGTCGCGCTCCTTTAGCAGTGAGTTGCTCAGTAATGTATATAGGCACTTCCTCCGGCAAGTGCAATCCTACATGTTTAGTGCTAAGTTTATTTTTGTTTTAAATTAAATATTTTGCATGCTTTCATCGTATCGTTTTTATTATGGTAGAGGACTTTTCTATCACGATAGGCGTGTTTTTGATTGTATCATTCTTCATGCGTACTCTATATACATCTCTGATGTAATTTTTGTTCATTTGACAACCCACGGAATTGGACAGACTGATAACCATATTTATTAAATCCTCCTTGTTTTCAGATGGTTTTCTTGGGACACTTTTCATTTCAAAATTTGCTTTTTACTATCTTGTTGCATTAATTCTATTTTGTCTTCCAATACAGTTATGTAATTCCGGTCTGATTTTATTTTTCCTCTAACATTTCGATTTTATTTTTAAATTCTTCATTTTGTGCAGATAAGAATGCGACAGAACTTTCAATATTCACACTAGTCTGTTGGATTTATTTTAATGTGGTGGAATTTTTTAAACTCTTTCTCTTGTGCACTCATTAAGGTTGAGAACATGCTTTGCATCTCTAGTCTGAGTTTTGAAAATTCAGCAGCAAAATCATCATCTCTCTTTCTCTTTTGACAGGATGATACAAACTTAGGTGGCGTAGTGTGAGATTGTTCCAACTGATGCATTTCCGTGTCAGAGTGTGACTTATCTAACATGCTGTCCATTTGAATAGACCAACGCGTGTCACCGCAATATCTATGCGATAACGTGCATTCCAAGCGTCACTTGCAATGGGCTACTCCGATATTTAACTGTAATCCTGGTCAGTATAAGCAATAGACACGTGTTAATCCGTCCGGCAAATTAGTGCACGAGGTACTAGGGCAGCATAAATGTCGCAAGGTATTTGTAGCACAAACAAGATATAAGTACTGTTGCAAGCGGAGCAGACAATCAATACTGGGTACAACTGCTCACACGCATTTGTCATAGGCCGTTGAAAACAAAAGAGCGTCAAGAAGGCGGGTGCTTTGCGTTAAATTATAGGCTGAGCTATCTCGCTCATACACATGCAATTAATTAGCGAAGATGGTGCGGAAGAAGTGAGATAATATAAGACGTACCATTTGATGTGCAAATTCAACGCATCTTGTACCTTCTCGTTGTTCATGCACTCCTATTTTTATATTTCACTTTAATATCGAACATTTTATTTTAAAAACTCAATAAATAATAAACACAGAATCAGTGAGCACGTTTACACCCTGCGGCAGTCCAGGGAAGAGGAATTTGATTCCTCAGATAAGTCTTTGTTTAACAGTGCCTATGTTTGACAGTGCCTATGTTTAACGGTGTCTAAGTTTAACAGAATCTATGTTTTACAGTGTCTAAGTTTAACAGTGTCTATTTTCAACAGTGCCTATGTATAACTGTGTCTATGTATAACTGTGTCTATGTATAACTGTGTCTATGTTGAGCAGTGCCCATGTTTAATAGTGCCTATGTATAACTGTGTCTATGTTTAACAGAGCCTTTGTTTAACAGTGTCTATGTTTAACAGTGCCTATGTATAACAGTGTCTATTTTTACAGTGTCTAAGTTTAACAGTGTCTATTTTCAACAGTGCCGTTGTATAACTGTGTCTATGTTTAACAGAGCCTGTGTTTAAAAGTGCCAATGTTTAATTGTGTCTATGTATAAAGTTTAACTGTGCCTTCGTTGAACAATGCATATGTTTAACGGTCTATGATTAAAAGTGCCTGTGTTTTACTGTGCCTTCGTTTAACCGTGCCTACTTTTAACTGTGTCTTTTTCAAAGCATAAATAATTGTCTGAAAACTGATAAAAATGTGAAAAACCTCTTTTCTCAGGGATGACACCTTAAATTGGAAAGTAAAATATTATCTAAATACAAAAATAAACCGATTTCCTAGTCATTTCCGAGAACTCAATTTCATGTATATGTTTATACTTATGTGTGACGTACATAATCAAATCAATTATTTATCAGCATTAGAATCATAAATTTAACTTGAAAACGACACTTTTTTTTTAAATATTCCATCATTTCGTAATGAGGTTCCTCTGACGGAGAAGAAAGAGGCGAAAGAAATTCGAACACAAGAATCAAGTAAGTAAATAAGAAGACCACACAATAATTGGTTGCTCAACGTATTAAGATTAAGATAATCTCTATCCTACCATCCAGTTGCCTACACGGGAAATCCTAAATTATTAATTGTTTAAAAAAAATCACCAGTCCGAACAGTCTCCTCGTCCGTGATCGAGTAAGTGACGTCATCGGCATAGCTTAACTATTTTCAGTCGTTAAGTAGTTCATTAGTCCCGCGACGAAGCTCTGTTGTTCTTCAGCTCCCAGCTCGCAACTTCAGAGGAAAAGCTGCTTTGACACTGCTGTCAAAACAAGACGTCGCTCGAGATGTGTGCCGCAAATCGATTACGTCAACAAACAAACATCAATCCTGCAAAGATATTATGCATTTTGTGTAAATTATACAAGAGAAAATGTTAATTTTATGTATTAATTTGGAGTAATAATAACATTTTGATTTAAAATAAATAAGATGTTTTCGTGTTCGTAATCAAGATAAAGTATTTTTTTTTTTAGAATATTTTTAGTAGTCAAATATAAGCAGAGCCGTAGTATCCTAGTGGTGATGGGAAACATTGCGAGGAAACCTGCATGTCTGAGAAATAATAAAAAAAATGTTTCGTGGATACCTGAAGCTCGCCAACCCGTATTGGGGCAGCGAGGCGGACCCTTCCTGACTCCAAAACCCTATCAGATATCTAAGAAGGAGGCATTTGCCCCGCAGAGGGCACTTACAGGCTGCTACTTAACTTTTTTTTACATATAAGCTTATAATAATGTACAATGTACATGTTGTGCTTGTTTACTAACTGGATTATTTTAGGTATTTCTCAGAAGAATAAATAATTACGAATGAAGAGAATATTATTTTATTATCCGATGCCATCCCGCTTGTAGAGGCTTCACAATATATATACTTCCGATAAAAAGGCTTCAAAATATATGTGGATAAGTCTCCTCATACGCGAACGCCATCTACGGTAAGCCCAGACCTAACTATCCCCGTTCCTCCTCATTATAATTAGATTTTCAGCTCACAATCATTCGCCAGATCGTTCGACAGTCCAAGCCTCACTTTCCGCGTGTAAGTAAGGTTAACGGTTAAGTTAGGTAACTTAACTGTTATACCCGCTTAACATAATGTACACAAAAATTTTAATTAATAAAATCAAATGAAGAACGAAAGTTACTAAATTAATTTGAAGAAGTAACAGTATCTACTGTTCCCAAATGTTTTATTTTGACTAATTCGTTCCATCTTATCCAACACTAAATCTAAACCAGTAACGAAATATTACTGTAATCTGGCCGTAGCAAGATTTTCAAAACATTTTGCCAAATCATGCCATTGCCCCGCTACCCAGCTATGGGATTTATATCGCATCTCTTAGGTAATTGCGCGGCTCATGTCAACACACTGCTCTCTGGAATGACAAATCTTTATAAGAATGCAATGTAATTAACACAAAAGTTAGAACTTTAGAGTTTAAAGGTGAATGTACCACATTTTCCATTGAAGGTCCACCTCACCTTTCCACCCCTAATACTTACTAACAATGCTCTGGTAATCGAATTTGCCGAACCTTACGTTCAAAATGATGATTCTCAAAATAATGTTGACAACTTTTCAATTTAAAAACAAAATGCTAATGAAACCATCAAAATTGTTCCAAAAACCGAATCAGCCTTCGCGGGCGGTAGGCAGACGTCGCCGTGGGCTCAGATCGTTATGAATTAAGCTGAGTCTACAATTATTTGTAATTCTTTGTATATAATCTTTCAAATGGGCCGTTTCGAACGAGTTGGTCTTGAGAATTACCACGGCCTTGCAGAATACCGGCGTGGCGTATAGGCAGGCATCTTGTGCTTCTGCGTTTCGTTCGGTGAGGTAATCGGAGGCCCGCTCCCCCTCCTCAAACCCCTTCCTCATCCTCCCTTCCATCTCCCAAATACCCTTAAAGGACGAAAACGCACCTGCAGCACCTCTGGTGTTGCAGATGTACGTGGGCAATGGTAATTACTTACTATCAAGTGAACCGTTTGCTCCTTTGCATATTAAGAAACCTTTAATTTTATAAAATACATCAAAATCAAAATCTTGGTGCATCTTTTTTAACGACTCTTTAGTAAAGAATTCTCTTTCTCATTTTTTTCTATACCATCTTCATGTTCCCCATTGTACGCCTCCGTGTTACACTTTGCTATACGAAGTTAAGTACAGAGAAAAGAAATTCAAGTAATACCGCCAGTTGTTGCTTGTTTGTGGATAAACATTAACTGAGCTCCACAATTTCCAGGATGAGTTGCGTAGTGTCTCGTGGCATTTTCATTTCCTTTTATATTAGGAAAAAATTCTTAACTTATTTTATACTTAGTAGGGATAAAAGACAAAAGCGTGTCGTGTTACAAAATTTGTATAGATATTTAAACTGTTGTAAAAGTAAAGTAAAGTAGCAGCCTGTAATGCTCATTGGTTGCAGAAGGCCTCCTTCTGAAATATCTGATAGGGTTTTGGAGCCGGACCCCGTCACGCTGCTCCTGTGAGGATTGATGGACTTCACATGTCCTCGAAATAATGCAGGTCTCGATGTTTTACTTCACCGTCGAGCACGTGGTAAGTTCAGCGCTTAAATATCTTTTGTCGATTTTAGTGGTGCCGGCACCAGAAATCGATCCAAGGTCACTCGCATACTATGAAACTAAAGAGAGCGCCCTGACCTCTACATTACAACTGTTCCCTAAACTATTGTACGGAGATTTAAATAGCGTTATGCGTTAAATAATCCTAATCACCCCATGTCTATTCGACAGCCTCTCCACAATTAGACACCTCTTTAAGGCGTGAATTGGCGGATTTCTCAACACCTCGAAAATTTTAGGTTTCATGGTTCAGTTTTCTTCACAACGTTTTCCAACACCGCCGAGCACGTAGTTATTATTACCATATAAATAGAACCAGCACCAGCTTCTAACCCAGGTCACTCGTGTGCTATGAAATAAAAGCAAGTGCCGCATTCTAAAAACTGATTATTCAAAGAATTTCTGTAAACTAAAATAAATATTTAATAATCTTGAAGCTTAAAAAGATGCGAAAGCATCTGACCTTAATTTTTTTTTTTTGTGATTCGCATTTTATACCACAAATGTGATTACCGAAGCACGAAATATTTCCGAAGGATACAATAAAATGAATTGCCCCTTGACAAGAATATTACAAACATGTTCCGAAGTATGTGCGACGTGACCGTGTATTGACTTTTATAGCCTTTGACATATTTTTATGGCCGGCCCGATGAAATAAAAACCTATGTATATAAATATCTATCTGGGACCATTCGAAGAGTATATGTACTTTTTCTTTTTATTGGATTGAGATGAAAAAAGAGGTAACAGTTCAAATGGATACCTACAAACAACTTCAATCGAAGAAGGTTACATATCCGTTGTCACCCTCGTGGACTAAGATGGAATATCTCACAGCCCGTAATTATACAGGCTCTCGATGCTTGTCGAACCGGAACACAGAATGGCGGTAGAAATGGGCACGAGTCTGGTTTCATAATTACGGGCTGTAAGGCATTCTATCCATTAATATACCACCTCTGAGGATTACCTCTGTGGTGACAACGGGTCTGTGATCTTCTTCGATCGAAGTTATTTGCAGGTGTCAATGGGCTGCAGTAGCTGCTTACCATCAGGTAGGCTGTTTATTCTGATAATTTAGACAATATAAAAAGATACGGAAGCATCTGATTTACCAACCCATTCCATTAAAAATCAACCAAAACCGCTCGCAAAGCGTGGTGAGTACGGGCAACGCTTTTTTTGGCGCTTTCTTGGATTATTATGTTCAGCAGTGGGCTTACATAAGCTGAAGTAATAGGAGAAGCGATAGAATTTCTGTAATAACTTTACTAACAAAACCATTCAAACCTCAATCTGAGATTCTTACAACAGCTAACAAATACATAAGGAATTTTAAAACTTTTCTTAAAAAACTTCAATCCGCAAATGTGAATTTTGTCGTCCTCTCGCAATGAATGGTGTTCCGTAGCGAGAAATTGATGATGCGAACTTCCGAGAGATTTTATGATAGTGGGTTTGTGTTATTTTAAAGCATTTACGTATAGTACGTTAGATAAAACATTGAGATTACTAAGAGTATATCGTGCGGGTAATGTATTTGTTTATCAATCAGCAGGGCTCAACATGTCCATGGGTTTGTTATTATTTATTATATCCATTACTGCATCAAACAATCTACTTATTGCTAATGGAAATTACTCGTACATAATGCTACATATCTAAAAGGGGTTTCAGGATTAGGATGGTATTAATCTCAGTTTACTCTAAAAGGAATTGAATCTAAATATTTGTTGACATTGTTACGAGCGACGGGTTGCGTGATTGTAATAAAATGCCGGTGTTTTAAACCTCTTTTTTTGTCCATATACAAAGGTTACAGAGTTTCTTTCACGATGTGTTCTCTCGCACGTGATCTTTCACGGATTTACCTGCCAGTAATTAATCATCTGTCTGTTCCTGTCACTTTTCTTCTTCCTTTTTGTCTTCTTACCTTCCTCTTTTTCTTCGTGATTTTCCTTCTTCTTTTACTTCAGAATTCATTACTGAACTGCCGCAACCCGTTGCTACAGCGCTCCGTATTATTTTAGGTCTTTTCCCGAATTTAGGTCATCTTTTTATTTTCGATTATTCCAGAACATTCCCGAAATGAATTATGTCTTCTTTTATTGAAGAGAATTGGCTTATATTTCAAGCAGTGTACAGCCACCCTTATTTATCTACCAAAGAGTTTCGTTAACATCGACTGTTAATTTATAAACCATTATTTCGTTTGACTTGCATTCGTGGAGTAAAAGGGCAGTAAACTGTGCGTCTATTTATTTGACTACTTACAAAGGTGCAGATTTTCTTCGCCGATGCGGTTTCTCAATCACGTCTTCCACGGATCTTCCTGCCTGTATCTCCCTGCACTGGTTTTTCTTTCCTTGACTTCTCTTCCTTTTTCTGTTTCTTTTCCTTGTGATCTGCCTCTTCTTCCGCTTACTACGGAGCTGACCACAGAAAGGTCCGCTAGCGCCCCCTAGTGTAGAACCAAATTTCGATCGTCTTTTGGTTCCGAATTTTCAAGAATTTTACTTATTACCTACAATCTGACGTGTGTACTTCTGAACCCATGCGGTAGATATAATGATTTCTTTTATTTACGCGAACTCGACACATTTGAAATGAAACAATTTTTTAAGGATTTTATAGCGTTTAATTTTGTTTTTATATTCCCGACGTTTTGATTGCTTGACAGCAGCCCGGGTTACGGAGGGCTTGAAGTGTTCAATTCGGACTATCTTCAGATTTTAATTATTAATTTTGGTGCGATCTACGCAGAAACATACTTACAATATCTGAAACCGTTTTTTTTGGTTAAAAATTATATATTAATAAAAATAATTCTCTCTACCTCATTTCGTATGGAGTATTTCTTTACTTCAACAACCAAATGAGAAAGAAAGAGATAAGAAATTCGATAAGGAATCTATGCAGTAGATGACAAAAATGCAAAAAATCTTCTTTTTTTTTTAAACATGCATTGATTTCTCTGTGATCATGATCACGTGACACATGTTACGGAGCGTCCGTTCGGTACCAGGCTGTCATACTAGTAGGTCAATAAACAATGTATTAATATTGCCTTAATGAGCAAACAACTAACTTCCTTAAAGTCTTATCAGAGTTAAGACGATAGTACAATAACTTAATCCTTAACTTTTGTGGTTTAATTTAAGCGAAGTTCAAGTTTAGATTGATTATAACTGGCGCCAAGTTAACTTGGCTGGATAAAGTGTTTCTAGTAGCTATTATGCCGAACTGTATCGAAATTGTAGTTTCGAAGTTTACGAATTGCTTGTAATATTAATCTCTTATTCAGAACTCAAAACTTTATTCAATAATTTCGCTCACTCTTCTCTTTTGCAGGTCATGAATATTGTTCGCATAGGTCTTTGTAATTTCCAGTTATGGAGACAAAACTGCAAGGCATTATGATAAAACGTACGAAAACACACGTACAACTTTCGTCTGATCTCCACGGGAGACTTCTTAATTAGGTCGGGTTATATCGGCGAGCAGGTTTTGTTAATACAGTGTTCCCCTTGTGGTTGTGTTAGCAATATGGTAATGGTCAAATGATTGTTAGCTATATGTATATTAAATACGAGTAGAGTGCCCCGGAGATTAATTGATAAATTGCAAGTGTTTGTCGCTAGTCGACATCACCACAAAAATACCTTCATCATTATTATTTCCGTTTAAAGTTTGATCAATAAATATAAGCTGATAATTATCTAAACGGAAATGACACTCGGGGTTGGCTCATCTTTTTTTCGTTTATGGGCAAGGCGGCAAACGAGCAAGCGGTTCATCTGATGGTAAGTGATTACCGTCGCCCACGTACATCTGCAACACCAGTGGAGCGGCAGGTGCCGCTGCCGGCCTTTATTCGGTATTCTGCGAGGCCGTGGTACCAATCCGGTCGAGCCGGCCCATTCCAGCAGCAGCAAAAGCCGCCGCTTGGCTCTACCACGTTTAAAAAACTATCTAACACTATATAATCCCTAAATGTCAGGAATTATGACATTAAGGGGAGGGAATTGAGAAAATGTTTTCGTTGTAGATCGTGCCACCTCGTGAGTTCAGTCTTTAGTCATCCTTAGAATCAAGCACTAATAAATGTAGCGAGTAAAAAAGATTGTTGTTAATTTTTTTTTTATATAGAAGAAGGGGCAAACGAGCGTGCGGCTCACCTGATGGTAAGTGATCACCGACGCCCACGAACATCCACAACACCAGAGGAGCTACAGATGCGTTGGCGGCCTTTAAGGAAGGAATAGGCTCTTTTCTCGAAGGTCCCTAAGTCGCAACTGTTCGGAAATATCGCTGGCGACAGCTGATTCCACAAATTTGAAGTGTAAACTAATTAAGGCCTGTAATTTTACCGGACATTATTTTTAAATATCTCTAATGGCATAGGAAAAGTACGACTTTCTTGACAAGAGTGACTTATAAATATACGTAAGTACCATCTGAATGCCTGAATGATAAGATTAAGAATTTCAACCCTTTATCTCTGGTTGAAATGTTGCTTTCGAACCCAGGACCAGCGACACAGCAGCACTCACTACTAGCCGACAACTATTCTCATCAGCATAGTTATTATACAGTACAGACCGACTGCCGGTCCACGGGTCCTGGTTCGAAAACTATTGGTTTATTTCAAGAGCAAAGTATACAACCAGTGCATGTTGCCAGTGATGACATACGGATCCGAGACTCGGTCCTTCACTGCAGGCCGTATGAGGAAGCTCAAAGTTGCTCAGCGCGCTATGGAAAGGGCTATGCTCGGTGTTTCATATCACAAGATGGAGTGACGACCTGCGCAGTGTTGCGGGAAGTCGATGGATGCAGGTGGCTCAGGACCGAGCTTCGTGGCAATCTTTGGGGGAGGCCTATGTTCAGCAGTGGACTTCTGATAGGCTGAAATGATGATGATGATGATGATGAGTCCGGCTGTGCTGAGTTGCGTCTCGTATCTCTGACACTGCATCTACCCCTTCCTCCGATCTAACGGCATAAGCATTAGCATCGAGTGCGAAGAAATGAAGATCAGCGAATGCGTCTGCGTTTGCGCGCACACTAGCGAACAAAATCTTACACAGTTATCAACCGCCGATCTCATTCGGAAGTTGTCGCCATTATCTAAATCGGCCACGAAGACTACTTCCCAGGGCTACAATTAATAAATTCCACAAAAGTTATTCTCAATAATTAAATTAAACTCAATTAATTCTATAATAAGTGAATATAGTTTCTGTTTTGCATAAAACATCGCATGCAAATTTGCTTGTTAGCTCGCAGAGGGAGTTAACACTTGCACTACCGCCTCCGGGAGCCTAGAGCGTATTCCTGGCGTATTCCCAGAGCGTTGGTAAATTGTAACGCTCCCTGAGAGAATTTTGTTTGTTTTTAAAAGCTTTAAACAAGACTTTGTAACTTAATAATTATTTCTGCAATAAAAAAATTGTACACTCTACAATTACTCTCTGTTTACTAATAGTAATATTAGTAAACATTCTCTAGTAGCAGGTCTGCTAGAAAATATTTCTAAAGAGATAACGTACACAAAATCTACAGAGTCGTTGACCCGTGAAGCCGTAGAACCTGTAAGCCTGAGATATAACAATGAAATATTTTTTCATTGGACATGTGAAGCCCGGCGACCCGCGCTAAATAAGCGCGACGGGCCTTTCCCGGCTCCAAAACCCTCTCAGATTCTCGTATTTGAGAACGAGGCCACTGCCCTTTACTTTACTGCTGCTAAGGCGGCTACTTTACTTTACTTTAAACTACACGAATTTCCTCTTGTAATTATTTTTTACCCGTCCGCCACATGCTTTAAAAATACAAGAATGTCGACACAGCATTATAAGCCTCCATGCCAATAGAGAAGAACATCGAACATTCCTACATTCTACATCGATGTAATGAATGAAATGAGTGAAATGAATAAAATGAGTGAAATGAATAAAATGAGTGAAATGAATGAAATGAATGAAATGACTGAAATTAATGAAACGAGTGAAATGAATGAAATGCGTGAAATGAATGAAATGAGTGAAATGAATGAAATGAGTGAAATGAATGAAATGAGTGAAATGAATGAAATGAGTGAAATGAATGAAACGAGTGAAATGAATGAAATGCGTGAAATGAATGAAATGCGTGAAATGAATGAAATGAGTGAAATGAATGAAATGAGTGAAATGAATGAAATGAGTGAAATGAATGAAATGAGTGAAATGAATGAAATGAGTGAAATGAATGAAATGAGTGAAATGAATGAAATGAGTGAAATGAATGAAATGAGTGAAATGAATGAAATGAGTGAAATGAATGAAATGAGTGAAATGAATGAAATGAGTGAAATGAATGAAATGAGTGAAATGAATGAAATGAGTGAAATGAATGAAATGAGTGAAATGAATGAAATGAATGAAATGAATGAAATGAATGAAATGAATGAAATGAGTGAAATGAATGAAATGAGTGAAATGAATGAAATGAGTGAAATGAATGAAATGAGTGAAATGAATGAAATGAGTGAAATGAATGAAATGAGTGAAATGAATGAAATGAGTGAAATGAATGAAATGAGTGAAATGAATGAAATGAATGAAATGAATGAAATGAATGAAATGAATGAAATGAATGAAATGAATGAAATGAGTGAAATGAATGAAATGAGTGAAATGAATGAAATGAGTGAAATGAATGAAATGAGTGAAATGAATGAAATGAGTGAAATGAATGAAATGAGTGAAATGAATGAAATGAGTGAAATGAATGAAATGAGTGAAATGAATGAAATGAGTGAAATGAATGAAATGAGTGAAATGAATGAAATGAGTGAAATGAATGAAATGAGTGAAATGAATGAAATGAGTGAAATGAATGAAATGAGTGAAATGAATGAAATGAGTGAAATGAATGAAATGAGTGAAATGAATGAAATGATGATGATGATGAGTCCGGCTGTGCTGAGTTGCGTCTCGTATCTCTGACACTGCATCTACCCTTCCTCCGATCTAACGGCATAAGCATTAGCATCGAGTGCGAAGAAATGAAGATCAGCGAATGCGTCTGCGTTTGCGCGCACACTAGCGAACAAAATCTTACACAGTTATCAACCGCCGATCTCATTCGGAAGTTGTCGCCATTATCTAAATCGGCCACGAAGACTACTTCCCAGGGCTACAATTAATAAATTCCACAAAAGTTATTCTCAATAATTAAATTAAACTCAATTAATTCTATAATAAGTGAATATAGTTTCTGTTTTGCATAAAACATCGCATGCAAATTTGCTTGTTAGCTCGCAGAGGGAGTTAACACTTGCACTACCGCCTCCGGGAGCCTAGAGCGTATTCCTGGCGTATTCCCAGAGCGTTGGTAAATTGTAACGCTCCCTGAGAGAATTTTGTTTGTTTTTAAAAGCTTTAAACAAGACTTTGTAACTTAATAATTATTTCTGCAATAAAAAAATTGTACACTCTACAATTACTCTCTGTTTACTAATAGTAATATTAGTAAACATTCTCTAGTAGCAGGTCTGCTAGAAAATATTTCTAAAGAGATAACGTACACAAAATCTACAGAGTCGTTGACCCGTGAAGCCGTAGAACCTGTAAGCCTGAGATATAACAATGAAATATTTTTTTCATTGGACATGTGAAGCCCGGCGACCCGCGCTAAATAAGCGCGACGGGCCTTTCCCGGCTCCAAAACCCTCTCAGATTCTCGTATTTGAGAACGAGGCCACTGCCCTTTACTTTACTGCTGCTAAGGCGGCTACTTTACTTTACTTTAAACTACACGAATTTCCTCTTGTAATTATTTTTTACCCGTCCGCCACATGCTTTAAAAATACAAGAATGTCGACACAGCATTATAAGCCTCCATGCCAATAGAGAAGAACATCGAACATTCCTACATTCTACATCGATGTAATGAATGAAATGAGTGAAATGAATAAAATGAGTGAAATGAATAAAATGAGTGAAATGAATGAAATGAATGAAATGACTGAAATTAATGAAACGAGTGAAATGAATGAAATGCGTGAAATTAATGAAATGCGTGAAATGAGTGAAATGAATGAAATGAGTGAAATTAATGTAATAAATGACATTCGTTTGAAATGAATTTAATAATTTTCGTTCATTTAAAAAAAAAAAATATTTTCGACGTGAGAAAGATTATTTCGGTTGTCAAATGTCAAATTTTATTATTTCTTTTTACAGTCTAACACCGTTTCTTAATGAGGCTCCTCTGACGGAGAAGAAAGACGAAAGAAACTGCGTAGGTATCCATTTTTCGATGTCTTTTTTTTTCAACAATTGCACATCATAAAATATGCATGGCAATAAGGCATGGTCCTATGGGCAACTAAAAGCATGCCACAAGAATACAGTGATCCACAAAGCTAAAGCACAAGTGCACTACACACTTGACCAATGGACTAGATACATATAGGAAGTTTTATTGTAAATTTAAACGTAATCTTTAAAGTAAGATTGTTATTGTTCGGACTCCCGGCCGCAGCTAACGATATTGCTGTGTATAGATAACGTATTTAAATAAATAAATTAAAAAGACTTTTTTACATTACTTTTTAATTACCTTATCCAAGCTTTTATACAATGTTAACGTTAAATGTTACTTTGAAAGTATTATCTAAAACTTTTCTATTGAGTTGCTTGAAAACTTTTATGGAAATATTGTGCGATGAGCTCTACTAAAATGTTATTTAATGGTTTCGGTGAAATGTGTTCGCAAATTGCACTTTTATGAATGAAGTGCAATGTGCAAAAAATCTTATAAAAATCTATCTCATATTATTTTATTAAAAAAAAAAAAATTTACTCAGACTTGTAAGATACATTGTCTCAGAAGACGTTGATTTTACGCCAGTGTGGATGAACACAAAATAATTATGAATTATTTAATGTATTTTAATTTGGTTTGTAAACAATAATAACCCTAAGATATTTGGAGCTCTTGTATTAAAGCAATAGTCCTAAATAGAATCAAGATAACAGACAGACCTATAAGTTTAATATTAAGTTATTAAAAATTAAGTTATATACATATACCATTACCATTACATACCCAATCAGCCCATGTTAGCGCATGACGTGTTGCAATGATAATGTATGTTATTAGATCGTAAAATGTAACACATTTCTATAAAAATTTTATATAGATGTTAGGAGTTATAGGATTTAGAAGCTGGGAAAGCTTTTTCTTCCGGATTACGCCAAAAAGGTCTTATGTCGAAATTCTCTGCCTTTTTTAAACAGGTTTTTTTTTATGGAAAAGGCGACAAAGGAGCAAGCGGTTCACCTGATGGTAAGTGATACCGTCGCCCACGTACCTGCACATCTGCAACACCAGAAGTACAGGTGCGTTGGCAGCCTTTAATGGTATTTGGGGGAAGGGGGGAATGAGGAGAGGGTTGGTGAGGGAGGGCTGGACCTCCGGTTACCTCACTCACCGAACGAAACGCAGAAATACAAGTTTCTTCTACTTCACGCTGGTATTCTGCGAGGCCATGGTACCAACCTGGTCGAGCCGGCCCATTCGAGCAGCAGCACAAGCCGCCGCTTGGCTCTACCACTATGAAGAGGTTTTAACAGATGGTAGATTCCTACCCTATCTAGGCGTCGTCTGGGTAGATTTTTTTTTATAGAAGAAGGAGGCAAACGAGCATTCGACTCACCTGATGGTAAATGATCACCGACGCCCATGAACATCCGCAACACCAGAGAAGCTACTGTTGCGCTGCCACCCCTTAAGGAAGGAACACGCTCTTTTCTTAAAGTTACCTAAGTCGTAACTGTTCGGAAATACCGCTGGCGACATCTGATTCCACAAAGTCGAAGTGCGTGGCAGAAAACTTCCAGAGAAATGCAACCATCTAGGTGGTATTAGTGGAACTTATAATTCCGTAGCGATGGTGAAACTCAGCGGCTGGGATCATTCCTAACAGTTCCTCTGAACATTCCCCGTTGTAAATTTTATAAAAAATGCAAAGAGAAGCAACACCTCTTCGCAAGGCCAAATCCGAGAGAGCTTGGTCGCCGACAATTCGAGCCGCTCTACGTTGGATGCGGTCAAATGGAAGGAGTTGGTACTGGGGTGCCACTGCCCAGTTACTGGGTACCTATATTAACAAAGATAAATAAATACTATAATCAGTAGTAAGCAAACCTTATAAGAAAGGAAAGAGATAATAGAATATTTAGTGTATGTCGGTGTATGTTATAAATACATACTAATTTTGCCTATATCTATTAACACATTTTCATTTCAGTTTTGTAGATAACTAAAGGTATTTATTTTTATAAATATATATTTTAAACGGTCGGATGTAGAGTGGGAATACATACGATTTAATTTTTTAAGCTTGTTAACAGACTTCAATAAATAAAGCAGTTGTTTTGCATAACATGTTTGAGATGGAACCCCACAATACATATTCGGGTTCAAGATATTCAGGACAATGGTGTGTGGAAATAGCTTTGTTAAATTAACTTAATTTAATTTAAGATTTTGTTATAAATTGTAAATGAGATTACATAAGAGACAAGGCGTTTATAAAAAACATTTTAAAAAAAAGGGTTTTGACGTGTATAAGAGATTGAAACGCGCCTAAATTGAATAAAAGAAATTTCCGTATTGACTTTATTTGGCTGAAAATAAGAATATATTTCTCTGCAATAACGTGTGGCTAAGGAAGAATATATCAGCTTTTGGTCGAAAAGTCAACCACATCTACTCGCGTTGCACCCGGCTGAATACCGCACCTCGTGGACACCTGTAAACAACTTCAATCGAAGCAGGTTACAACATGTTCAAACCGGAACATGTTGTATTGTTGGGGCTCTGAATAGAGACTGAGGAAAATTCATTCGAATTAACCGAACGTACCAAATCTCACGGACTAGACAGAGAGGGGACAATAATAAACTTTATTTGCCATTGAATAGTTACAACGTAACAACGCTCATTTACAACGCTGGTCAATAGTTCAGCCATTTACAACAGCATCCAACTATATATATGTGTAAATACAAGGCCAGCAGTATTTCCGAACATTTACGACTTAGGGACCTTCAAGAAAAGAGCTTATTCCTTCCTTAAAAGCCGGCAGCACATCTGTAGCTCCTCTGATGTTGTGGATGTTGGTGGGCGTCGGTGATCACTTACCATCAGGTGAGCCGCAAGCTCGTTTGCCCCCTTCTGCTATAAAAAAAAAGGTCGAATAATTATTTTACTATTTATTTACCAATTATAAATAATAATCTCATAAATATGTATGAAATTAAATTATGAAATATTATTGAAATTATGTAACTTCATAATTATGGATTACACTAAAAAAATCATTTGTAATTTAAATACTCGTTTAGAGAATAAAATATGTTTCGAGGATTTTATTTTCGCATTCATATTAAGTACTAGTATAAGATGAAGATTAAACAATAATGAATGAATAATTATTACTTTAAACCATACAACAATAAATTTATTTCTGATATATTAATATAAATGATCAATAATTAATAACTAATAGCCGATAGCGAAGTGAAGCGATGGTTAATTTAATTACTTGAATAACTCAGAAAGTTTGTTATTACTTAAGCGAGAGCTTGTGTTAAATTAAATTTTAGTTCGGCTAGCGATATTTTTAAAATTATGCCCCGAATGCGTCCGAATCCCGACCTATCGGGTGCTTTAGAGCACTAGTGGTCATGGGGGATAGTGGTATTTGACGTCCTAATGTCATAGTTCTCCCGGCTTCAGTCAGCTTTCTAAATATTAATTTTTGATCCGAATTATGCTGAATGAGCTCACAGTATCTCGTGCAGTAGTATGTTTGGTCTGGGTTTTAATTTTATTATTTAATAAAATTATATAATTATGTTAAATAAATATTTAAAAAATCCGATAACTACCTAGTAGTAATACTAGTTTCATTACAAATGTTTATTTGCGTAAATAGAAGAAATAATTTATATCAATTGATTAATTCTTTTTTTTTTGTCCGCGAGGTTTGCGGTTTAATATTTGAATTCCGAGATAAATACGTAAAATACAATATGTAACAGAATGATGAGGAGGAGATAGATACGGCAAATACATAAAAACAATATGTAATATACAAATGAAGCGATACCGTTAAGTTACTTCTGTTAGAACGTCATTTAGAAACGGAGGCATATTTTAACATAAAAAAAATCAAACTTACATCTTACATCTTATGGCTTTAAGTAATAAACGTATTTAATTGTATTTGTTTCATTTAATATTCACCATTTTTAGTCAGTGTTAATTAACTTAAAAAGTACTTTAAACTTACAAAGTAAAGCGTCTCGACTGCAATTCGTTATTACCTTAATTAAACTTTACTATCCTTAACGACATTAAACAATGTTGTTCTCCATTATACGATCCGTTACGAGTGACATAATTATGGTTGGATGGATTTTATGACTAAATTGTTTCAATGCTATGTACTCTTCGTTATTTTACTTTTTGTGATGTGATCAATGATATAACATATGAACACACGGACGAGTTGTAGACACATATATTGTGACGTCACGCATACGGTTCTCGCTAAACAAATCGTCGAATGTCCCCACAATTTGGAAGATAATTATCTTTAGCGTATGGATTACTGCCTTTAAGAATGATAATGAATATTCTAATCCATAGACGTAAAGTAGAAATAGGTAACTTACCCTGGCGACTCCTAGGTAGAGAAGGACAGAAAGCATTACATAGAAAATAATACAACTAACTATTCGGAACAAATAACTCGAAAATGTCTTATACCTCTCATATAAATAGTGAATGTTCTAGAAAGCTTGATTTAAAAATAAAATTGTTAAAAAGTGATAAGTGACGCAAGCGCCATCTGTCGGCGTTCGATGGAGTTAACTATTCACCGGCCGAGCGAAGCACACGACCGACACTCGTCGTGTGGCAGTCGGCCAGAGCGCATGATATTGAAACGTCGCGCGTTCCTATATACGAACCTACCCTATATAATTGTGTCGTCGCTTATAACGTGTCTCGTAAATTCATTGGACATTATAATTTGATTGAGTGAACTACTTTGTTTCGTTGCTCCAAGATTACCCAACGACTAACTGTGGGCGTTAGAAGACTAGGCGTTATGGACCCTGCTGATAACGGTGACCCTACTCTGCCGCTGTTATATAGATAACTATAAAAAATATTAAATATATATTTATATACATATTATATTAATTCTTTATTGTGTCCCTAAATAAAGAAAGGAATACAATGGGCGGACTTAATGCCTTTTGGCATTCTCAACAGTCAACCCTGGGTGAGAAAGCAAACATGTTGGCAGGTTCAAAATAAATAATAAATATAAATTAAATATAAATATTAAATATATTTTTAGAATTATTCTATGAACAGGAACAGTGGAAACTTATGTTTTTGTGAAATAACTAGCCAACAAACTGTTTTAACAGCTCGATGAAAGTAAAAAAAGGAATTGTGTATGGCGTTCCGTAAATAATTAAATTTAAAAAATAAAAGTTAGTTAAGATATTAATAAATCAATGAAAATTTACACCTCTCTTTCTCTTTCTCTCATTCATCGCAGACCCATATTCTAAAACCCATATTAATGAACACTTTAATTATCATCTCGAAAAGATAATCCAACCGTTTCATTCGACCCTCCCGTCTTTCGATTTTAATGTTCCTCTTAACAGTGACGTCATTCGATTGAAAAGCTTTCTATACAACGATCCCCTGAAGTTGTTCAACTCTATAACTCTACTATCGGCACCCACGTTAGACGTTACGTTTGTGCTGTTGTTTTAAGATCCTGACAAGAACAATCATTGAGGACATTGATGTGTGGAAATAACTCTTAGTCTGTACCTGCAAGTGTGTATATTGTAAATAAGACATTTAAAAAAAATATTAATGTACGTTTGTCATTGTAACATGGTATTAAAAAAATTGCCAAGAGTTTCTTACCGGTTCTTCTCTGAATAGGTTATGTTTAGCGAACCGGTGTATATTTTGACGTTTTTAAGAGCTTCAGGGTGCTAAATTGAATAAAAAATGTTTTAACTTTGACTTTGAGCATAACGGTCAAAATTAAAGAATTTATTATAAACTAAGTATACGGAACAGAATCTGAATTTCGTATTCGTTAGCACAAAGAACGAGCCGTGGTAGCCTAGTGGTCAGGGCGCTCACTTTAGTTTTATAGAGCGCGAGTGACCTGGGTTCGATCCCCGGTGCCGGCACCACTAAAATCGTAAAGAGCAATTTTAAGTTCTGTATTTACCACGTGCTCAGCGGTGAAGGAAAACATCGTGAGGAAACCTGCATGTCTGAGAAATAATAAAAATATTATTTCGAGGATATGTGAAGCCCGCCAACCCGCACTGGAGCAGCGTGGCGGGCCCTTCCCGGCTCCTAAACCCTCTCTGATAATTGTATTTGAGAAGGAGGCCTTTGCCCAGCTGTGGGCACTTACAGGCTGCTACTTTACTTTACTACTTTTAGCACAAAGTATTATTAATGTAATTATGTAAATACCGTTCAGTGGATATAAAACAGTAGCCAACGTTATAGTGTAAAGTATAACTGGACATCACGGTACACTAAAGTCCTGATCATGGGTGGGTCTACTGAGTTTTCTGCAGGGGATTGTTTGGCTCTAATGACCAAGAGCCGTGGTAGCCCAGTAGTCAGGGCGCTCACTTTAGTTTCATAAAGCGCGTGTGACCTGGATTCGATCCCCGGTGCCGGCGACACTAAAATTGTTAACAGCATTATTAAGGGCTGTATTTACCACGTGGTCAGCGTTGAAGGAAAACATCGCGAGGAGACCTGCATGTCTCAGAAATAATAAAAATATTATTACGATATATGTAGCCCGCCAACTCGCACTGGAGCGTTGGCGGGTCCTTCCTGTCTCATAAACCCGAGAGGGTTTACGTGTATCAGAGATGATACACGTATTTTTTAGGGAGGCTTTTGCCCAGCTATGGGCACTTACAGGCTGCTACTTTACTTTTACTTTAACCAATATTCCTTCCATTGTGCTAGACATGCATTTAGACGTGGAATTGAATATATAATCTAACCTTACCTAAACAGACCTACTTTATATCCAAAACCTTATTTCGTTCATACCGTCTTACTCGCACGTGAGGAAAACTGAAGCATCCAGTGTATGAATGCATATTGCTGACGAGTAAACAAAAGTTTTGACAGATTAAGTCGACTAGACTCACAGACTGTCCACAGCTTCAGTCAGTTTGAATTTGAAACTCTAGCAAACTTTTGCCGATAGAACAAACTTTCAAGCTTTGGCTTAACCTCAAGAAAGTTCTCAACCAAGTTGAGAGTCGAATTTGATTTTAGTATAGGTACGATCATTGGATTGTTATTGTATTTTAAGCAGAAAAAACAATTCATGCTGTCATATTATAAAAATCATAACATACGTTCGTAAACATGCCACAAAAAAAAATTATAAGAACTTAATATTTTTTTGTTGCTTACCGGAGACCGCGCACTAAGCATGCTTGACTTGTAAGTATCGATAACTTATAACAGTGAGTTAGTTCTGTTTCGGAAATGATTAAGTAAGAGTATGAGGGTCATTGTGTAAGAGAAATTAATAGTGGTATATATATTGAATGGTAGAGTCGGGAGAGGAAGACCTAGGCGAACATTTCACGATCAAATCGACGAGACGTTCTGAAAAACGCCCAGGTCAAGAGTACTCTAAACCAACGAGTATGCATGCGAAGATTGATGAAAGTGGGAGAAGCGAAAGACGTATGTCAGGACCGTAGCAAGTGGAAGAAGATTGTCTCTGCCTACCCCGTTGGGAACAAGGCATGAATATGTACATATATAATGAATTAGTTAACGACGATATAATTAAAAGTTACTCAGAATGTCGTGTGGAAACGGTATCTGCAACTTCTATTCTTGCCGTGGGTTTCACAAGAGGCGACTAAGAAAAAGCTATGAAAATTGATCCAGCGATTGTCATGCCATGGTTGCTCAGCAACGTGGCTCTCCAATCGTATCGTTATCACTTCCTGAGCGGCCAAACGTTGCGGGGGGCCGGTTTGCTGTGCTGAATCATTCCAGATTAAAATTCCTAATCTCTACCTAACCTGTGGCTGCCAAGTCTAATAGCTTATATGACTGCTACGAAATAGTCTGGTCCAAAAAACTACTGAGATAAAATTAGACTATAGTTAACATCAAGTTCCTGTTAACAGTATTATTATTATTTAAAGATGTCCTGGATTGGAATCTCGTACAAATTATTGCTTTTCGGATATGGTTGAATTGTGTGGTGTCTCTTGGCAATTTCACTTTAGGAATTATAGGAATTAATTAATTAGAGGAATTAATGATACTGACCAGAAAGTTATCTGCCAAACACTCTTTCCCATTTCTGACATCTTGGTAGGTACCACACTCTTACCCATTCCTGTCGTCTTGGTAGGTACCACACTCTTACCCATTCCTGTCGTCTTGGTAGGTACCACACTCTTACCCATTCCTGTCGTCTTGGTAGGTACCACACTCTTACCCATTCCTGTCGTCTTGGTAGGTACCACACTCTTTCCCATTTCTGACATCTTGGTAGGTACCACACTCTTACCCATTCCTGTCCTCTTGGTAGGTACCACACTCTTACCCATTCCTGTCGTCTTGGTAGGTACCACACTCTTTACCATTCCTGTCGTCTTGGTAGGTACCACACCTTACCCATTCCTGTCGTCTTGATAGGTACCACACTCTTTACCATTCCTGTCGTCTTGATAGGTACCACACTCTTACCCATTCCTGTCGTCTTGGTAGGTACCACCTCTTACCCATTCCTGTCGTCTTGGTAGGAGGTACCACACTCTTTCCATTTCTGACATCTTGGTAGGTACCACACTCTTACCCATTCCTGTCCTCTTGGTAGGTACCACACTCTTACCCATTCCTGTCGTCTTGGTAGGTACCACACTCTTTACCATTCCTGTCGTCTTGGTAGGTACCACACTCTTACCCATTCCTGTCGCCAAACATCGGTGCTATTATTGTTGTGTTCCGGTTTGAAAGGTATCAGGCGCCAGTATAGTTACGAGCTGTCTGACATTCCGTCTCAGTCCTCATGTGTGACAACGCACCTGTAGACTCAGTAGTAGTTTCCAGGTGCAGGTGTCCATTGGCTGCAGTTTCCACTTACCATCCGATCAAGAAAAATTGAGTATTTAGATGTGTATGGGCCATTGCGACCCACTTACCATCAGCGGTGAACATCTGGGTGGGCGTTTGATACTCTCATTGTTCGAACGGAGAATTGTTTAAATAAAATGTAATATTTTATCATACGCTAGTGTATAAAGACGAAACTGGCAACTGTTTACAACAATGTAAAACGAATAATGCAATATCCGGGAAACAGCAGAGCTAAAACAATGAATAATGTATTATGTAGATTATGTTACACTTCAGCGCACGGGTGAAGGTACTGTCTATTGTACCAAAATTTTTATCTATATTTAATTCAATTCGCAAAACTTATGTATTCTTGAATATGATAGCGACTACGAGAACAACTCGCAATTACCGATTACTACCAGGAGTTGTCAACTGTGCAGGAGATATTATAGTACCGGAAGTGTACGCGCGAAGACAATAGTGCTCATGCGTCTCTATCTTCCCTTTGTCTTCCTGTGTCCGTTCAAGGCTCGTCTATGTGATAACAACGGAGGAAGGATTAGACATTATATACATCTTCTAGGTCTTTATTCCTTTTTAACAGGAATATTAATGTTCGCAATTAACTGCATTGCTACTATTCTTTTAAAAAAAAAAAACAAAAAATTGAATAATGTCCATACTTGCCAAGTTTTCATGCTAATAACATGAAGGCCAGACTTCCAAATCTTCTCATTCGCGGTAGACCCAATTAGTAGAGGCTTTTGCTGCTGCATGCCTGGCCTCGCGGAATACCGGCGTGAAGTAGAGGCATCTAGTGACTCTGCGTTTCGTTCGGTGTGTGAAGTAAACCTGGGTCCACTCCCTCTTCCCATCACCCCTCCGCAACCTCCCTCCCATCACAAAATCTCCTTAAAGGCTGGAAACGCTCCCCAGCATCTCTGGTGTTGCAGATGTCTGTGGGCGACAGTAATTACATACCATCAGGTGACTCACTCCGCTTCTCAATTCACCCCTCTCGAAATATCCTTTACGGCCGACCGCGCACCTGTAGCTCCTCTGATGTTACAGATATACGTAGGCGTCGGTAATCACTTACCATCAGGTGAGCCCCTTGCTCGTGTCACCCTTTTATCCATAAAAAAAGTAAGCATCATTTCTACATCTCATTAATTTTTTTCATAGAAGTTGACTGTTTTATTTAAACTCGTATGTATGCTCTGGTGGGTTCACAAAGTATCTCCACTTACATACAATCCGTCCGGGTTGGTAACACGGCCTCGCAGAATACCGGCGTGAAGTCGGGGCATCTTGTGCACCTCCCCTCCCCATAAGGAGGGTCTCCCTCCCATCTCCCAAATACCCTTAAAGACCGCCAACGAATCTGCAGTACCTTTGGTGTTGCAGATTTACGTGGGCGACGGTTATCACTTACCATCAGGAGAACTGCTTGCTTGTTTGCCGCCATTCCCATAACAAAAAAATCAGGGGAAGGACATCAGCTAATTTTTTCATGTAAAAGCCACGGCACAAATGTAACGGATCGATTTATAACATAATAATGGTGTCATCCTTAAACTTAAAAATGTTTGCGTAGCTACTCGGAAGGTCCGACGATAAAAATAAGTGAAAGGTTATAAAGGCATATTCGGCCATCACGTACGTACGTCAAAGCGTATGAACCAACGCGGTGCTGATGCCGAAGGGTCAACATTTTATTACATCGTTCTGAAACATTCCGTTCGCAGGCATGATTAAATTTGTAGAACGAAATTTGTTTGGGAAAATATATCTTGTATTCTCATATTTGTAACATTATGATACTCGTCTCGTATGCTCGCGTGTCTTCTATTTTAAATATAATGCAGTCCTTCACTGCAAGCGGTATGAGAAAGCTCAAAGTTGCACAGCGGGCTTTGGAAAGGGCTATACTCTGTATTTCTCTGCGCGATAAAGTCTGCAACGACGATATACGCAGCAGAACTAGAGTAACCGATATAACCGTTAGGATCAGCAAGCGGAAGTGGCAATGGGCTGGCCATATAGCTCGCAGAACTAACAACCGTAGGGAAGAAAAGGTTCGCGAGTGGCAGCCACGTACAGGCAAACGCAGTATAGGACGACCCCTCACAAGATGGAGTGACGACCTGCGCAGTTTTGCAGGAAGTCGTTGGATGCAGGTGGCACAGGACCGAGCTTTGTGGCAATCTTGTGGACTGGACTTGTGATAGACTGAAATGATGATGATGGTGAACAAAGTATAATCTTTTTTTAAGTTTTGTAAAATAAATTTCTGAACATAATTTCTTTTAAATATCTGAAATATTAATTAGAAATTCATCCCGTGGGTGTCGAAAGAGGCGACTAATGGAAAAGCATTGATAATCGCAATGGCTGCCGATAGATGGCGTGATGACCATCTCATAAATACCAAATTAGAAATTAGCAGAGCGATGACGGGCAGCAGGTTCGCGACGTCTGGTAGCGAGAGGTCGTGGTGATTATGACAAATCCTATCCTTCCGGGAGAGGCCTTTGTCCAGCAGTGGACTGTTTAGAGGCTGTTAAGGTTAAGATTGGGCTGAAATATCTTTTGTGCTACCTGCGAAAGTAATTACTTGTGGCAGTACTAAATTACCAGTGCCGTAATGCTCAGCCTGAAGTTATGCTGTGACTGTGAAATACTTCGTTGAATATAAATACATAAACGTTTCAGCCGCAGTAGTAGTCTAACGTCAGGGCCCTTCACTTAAGTACAATACAGCCGCGGTAGACTAGTGGTCGGGACGCTCGCTTTAGTTTCATAGAGCGCTAGTGACCCGAGTTCCATCCCCGGTGCCGGCACCGCTAAAATTGTTCATAGCTATTTTAAGTGCTGTATTTACCACGTGCTCGGCGGTGAAGGAAAACATCATGAGGAAACCTGCATGTCTGAGAAATAATAAAAAAATATTGTTTCGAGGATACTCGAGGAGCAGAGTGGCGGGCCCTTCCCGGCTCCAAAACCCCTCTTATATTTGAGAAGGAGGCACAAGAAAGCAGTGCGCACTTACAAGCTGTTACTTTACTTTTATTTATATGAAACTTTATATGTTATGTTTAATATTAAAAGTTAACGGTACTGTGTTACACAGTACTTACGAGTATTTTTGTTTCAAGAGTATTTTCAGAAATTATTTAATTTCTTTTATTATATATTTTTAGAAAGAAAGGAATGGTGCGTGATAAATTGGAATGGTGCGTGAAAAACAGGAATGGTGCGTGAAAAAGGAATGGTGCGTGAAAAACAGGAATAATGCATGAAAAGAGGGAATGGTGCGTTGTCTAAGTTATAATGTCAACCTCACCTGCACGCGGTGTATCCTGCCGACTAAACATCGAGGCTCTGGTGACGTATTGACGATGGAAAATCCTTCCGAGGCTCAGACTCAGAGACTGGTGACAGGGAGCCGCATCACTAGTGCTGCCACCAGCACTGCACTCACCAACCAACCTGCCAAGCGTGATGAGTATGGGCAAATGTTCCGTGCATGTCCTGCAGTGGACTTATGTCGTCTGATGAGGTAGAAGAAGATTTATAAGATAACAATCTATAGACTGTCCGTTCAACTAAGTAAAAGTAAGTGAAGAAGCGTTCAACTAAGTAAGTGCAGTTATAGGAACTCTCTAATATTACACCGTTTTTTATTTTTCTCTTCGACGTTTTTATTTATATTTCCTTTCTCATGTCTTAGCTAATTCCGATACAAGTTATTATTTAACGTGACATATGAGTAACAAAATATCTTCAGTTTAATAAAATTTCAAACCTTCCTACCGAATTAACTCCGTTCCGTAATTATAATAAATTTTCATAAACGTATGACTGCTGCATAACTTATAATGAGATGACTTTAAAATTTCACGGTCTGTCTAAAAGGATAACGGGTTTATAATTGGATTAAAACTCCGAATTCGTGTACCGTGGAAATGAACGTTTCGGTTTTTCTTTATATGGGAAAGGCGGCAAACGAACAAACGGTTCACCTGATGGCAAGTGATTACCGTCACCCACATACATCAGCACACCAGTGGGGCTGCAGGTAGTTTGCCAGCCTTTAAGGATATTTGGTAGTTGGGAGGGGAGACTCTGAAATATCCAGTAGGCCTCCGATTACCTCAGTCATCGAACGAAACGCAGAAGCACAAGATGCCTCTACTTCACGCCGGTATTCTGCGAGGCCGTGGTTCTATCCCGGTCGAGCCGGACCATTTCAGCAGCAGCAAACGGCACACACTTGGCTCTACCACGAAACGTGATTCACTGTACAGCTCTATAACAAAGCTTTTCTCCCTGATTTTACAAATAATCACCAAAACTACTCATCGTTGTCGGGCAGCAGCCTCATCTGGTATCTTCGAGCCGTGGGCCATCTTTATAATATTTCTTGATCATATGTGATACGTGTACAGATGTTAACGTCTTGTTAATGTCCTTCTTGATCTACCATTTATTGGAATCAATTATTTTTTAATATTTTAAATCGAATTACAATCGTATAACTTTTAACACGTTTTTTATTTATATTACCTTATTGAATTATCCATGCCTGATCCGCTATGCCACTAAAATATTTCACAAAAATTCCGTCTGATGACATTCCTTGACAAAATCATACCATGTTATTTTTCACAAACAGGACATGGTTTCTTTTATTGGATAAACCACCATGTCCATATCACCACGTCTTCGATAAACTAAAGCATGTTAAATAAACTAAAAAGTTTTGTCTGCACACGGAATTCGCGTGATATTTTTCTGGCATGGCGAATTATATCGCTGTGTCGTTTAAATGCTTAAACATAAAGTAATTGTGGTAGATTCTCACAACGTATTCCGACGATAAAAAAAATTAAAACATTTATGGAAGAACTGTCTCGTTTCAGACAAATTGAACAATTAAACTCTTATCTGCCTATCTACTGATAGCCGCGAAGTTAGCGTACCTGGCAGCTGACCCATTGGCCCGGGTTCGACTACCAGCAGGAGCAAATTTTTGTGCAAAACACTAATTATTGGATTTCCGGTCGGGACGTATTGTATTGCATCACTATAACAAATACTTCCCGCGCAGTCGACATTACCACCATCTGTCTACACAGTAATGACATTTGCGAAAAAAACGGCAAATAATATAATTATTTTATTTGAAACATTAGGACGTCTTACACCTTATTCCTCCCGTGAATGCAGCTGCTGTAAAGCACTCGAAATGTCGGGAATGTAAAAACAAAATTAAACGCGATAAAATCCGTAAGTGATCGTTTCATTTCAAATGTGTAGGGTTCGCGTAAATGGAAGAAAACATTGTAATTATATTAATTACATTATTTATCAAGAACCCGCCTACACATAAAAGTCTCCTCCAAAGTTAGCCAATAATTCATCAAATCAATAAAGACACTACATACTGTTTTTCCGATAAGAGAAAACCTTAAATGCCACATTTATTACCTAGGCAAATCTTAATTCTAGAAAATCTCATAGGGTAAAATTTTCTGACCTTGGCTTCTCAATACATATGTGAAAACGTAATGTATGTATATAAAAACACAAGTACATTTGATCAGACCGGTAATATCATATTGAAAATGCTAGCAACAGGCACAAGCTTGTAATGCCAGAAACCAGACCTAATAGAGTTAATAGCTCGTCCATGGAGCCATGTATACGTTTCTACAACAAAATCTCAGCAAGTGCGCAAAGTCTTCCTATACGATAGACGACTTTACAAAAAGGGTTATTGTAAGTAAAGTAAAGTAGCAGCCTATAAGTGCCCACAGCTGGGCAAAGGCCTCCTTCTCAAATACGAGTATCAGAGAGGGTTTAGGAGCCGGTAAAGGCCAGCCACGCTGCTCCGGTGCGAGTTGGCGGGCTTTCACATATCCAAGAAATTGTATTTTTATTATTTCTCAAACATGCAGGTTTCCTCACGATGTTTTCCTTCACCGCTGAGCACGTGGTATATACAGCACTTAAAATAGCTATTAATAATGTTTAGTGGTGCCGGCACCGGGGATCGAACCCAGGTGACTCGCGATCTATAAAACTAAAGTGAGCGTCCTGACCACTAGGATACCACGGCTCTTAAAGGAATACTTGGATGATAATAACCCCTGGGAATGAGTTGATCGCTCCTAAACCGTTTCTAGAAAAAATATTGTAACATTGGCTTATTAAAACGTTTTGTAGGTTCTGAAAAAATTCCAAAAAAAAAAAAAAAAAAATACTAGCAACAGGCACAAGCTTGTAATGCCAGAAACCAGACCTAATAGAGTTAATAGCTCGTCCATGGAGCCATGTATACGTTTCTACAACAAAATCTCAGCAAGTGCGCAAAGTCTTCCTATACGATAGACGACTTTACAAAAAGGGTTATTGTAAGTAAAGTAAAGTAGCAGCCTATAAGTGCCCACAGCTGGGCAAAGGCCTCCTTCTCAAATACGAGTATCAGAGAGGGTTTAGGAGCCGGTAAGGGCCAGCCACGCTGCTCCAGTGCGAGTTGGCGGGCCTTCACATATCCAAGAAATTATATTTTTATTATTTCTCAAACATGCAGGTTTCCTCACGATGTTTTCCTTCACCGCTGAGCACGTGGTATATACAGCACTTAAAATAGCTATTAATAATGTTTAGTGGTGCCGGCACCGGGGATCGAACCCAGGTGACTCGCGATCTATAAAACTAAAGTGAGCGTCCTGACCACTAGGATACCACGGCTCTTAAAGGAATACTTGGATGATAATAACCCCTGGGAATGAGTTGATCGCTCCTAAACCGTTTCTAGAAAAAATATTGTAACATTGGCTTATTAAAACGTTTTGTAGGTTCTGAAAAAATTCCAAAAAAAAAGGATACCTACGTAGTTTCTTTCCCCGGTTTCGTCTCCATCAGAGGAACCTCATTACGAAACGGTGGTAGATTTAGAAAAATGACGTTTGTCTTGGATGGTAGATTCCTGCGCGACTACCACTCGTTTAATGCTAATGGGTTAAATTAGGACGCGGTGCCAGAAATCTACCAGCAAAACGTAGCCACGATAGTAGAGTGGTTAGGCGATCTGCTTCCGAATCGGGAGACTCGATTAGGCTACCCTAAGTGGAGGTGCTCGTAACAATGAGTTTTTAAAAACGTACGATTTGTATCGCTGCCTTAGATACTCAAACGGCGACAGGCTCACCACCTGTCACGCTGTCCCAAATAAGCTCTGGTTAAAAGTGGTTGGAAAGAGCTAAATCCTCTAACTACAAAACTAAACTATTTTTTTTTTCAAAATTTTGACTTTGTTGACAAGAAAATACGTTAAAGAATAAAATCATCTCTATGTCAACGATAAATTGTAATAAAGTTTTCGCAACGGTTATACGTCACTGATAAACTAATAAATATTTTTTCATCCAAAGAAAATCTAGCAGAAAATGTGCCGGCGATACGTAAGAAATCTCGATATTAGACATTCTTCCACCGAGACGTTAATGTTATGAAAATAAAACGTAACTTATCGCTGGAATCTATTACATTATCATTTTATTTGAAGCTGACGTTTTGTATATAAATACATAACATTGTGTAAATGTAGAGTAACCTTATGAATCATTTTGTTAGGACAATATTATTGTATTTTAAGAGGACAATAATATCTTTTTCTCCAAATATCTTCCTCATCAGCACGGGGCGCACCCTGTTGATGGACGAGACCTTATCAACTGAAAGACTCTGCCGAAACCAAATCGCATAGAATACGAGTATAACGAAAGAATCAGAGAGATAACATAAACAACTTTTCTCTCTAGTACACGTATATATAACACTTCTTATTCGTCGACAACCATCTAATGATCTTACGTATTAGATGTGGCGTGCAGTACAAACCCCAAGCTCACTCCTAGTTGCGGTTCCGGAACCGCAACCCAATTGGTTCACTTCGCGCCATTGACAGAGCAATTCGCTGAAGCAATTTCAATTTGTTTTACTATTTTTCACAAATAGATTTGCACAAAATTTTACATTCCCTTTTTAGAAACATTAATGCTAGATCATGAATAATAATAATGATATTATAAGTTACATCGTTTTTACTAGAAACGTAGAAGTTTACGCAAAATTTGACGGCCCCTGTCATCACAGATTAATGACATGGGCACGACCTGGCCAAATTGTATCGGAAGTTCTTTTGTTCTCTGCTGTATTGACACCAGATGGCTATTATTGGAATGGAACATATTGCTTCAAAGAACGTTCTCGTTCTATCGGTAGAATAAATGTCGATGTTCGTCGATCTGAAAAGTTTGTGATAAGTTGAGTGTAACCTATAGTTAGTTAGTTGCAAGAACTTAAAACTTGAGACATGTGGTAGAACCAAGCGGCCGCTTTGCTGCTGCTCGAATGAGCAGGCTCGACCGGAGCAGGGGCACCTTGAGTTTCTGCGTTTCGTTAGGTAAGTGAGGTCCAACCGGAGTCCAAAAGGAAGCCCCTTTTTTCCCTATTCTCCTTCTCCACCACCCTCCTCAAATTTCCTGAAAGACCGGCAACGCACCTGTAGCTCCTCTGTTGTTGCAGACGTACTTGGGCGTCAGTAATCACTTTCCATCTGATGAAACGCTTGCTCGTTTGCCGCCATTCCCATAAAAAATACAAAATGTAAAACCTAATGAATTTGCTTTGAATATCGCAACATAACAACACTAGAACATAATGGCGTAGTTTGCTTCTAATTACCTGTCGAATCACTAATCAAAGCATCAATTAAACATTTAACCGCTGTAAGGATTTAATTACAAAGTGTATGAATACAATCATAAGCTATATATGAATGGAACTATATCCTAGACAAAACGACAACACTATCAACTTTTTTTTATGGTATAGGGCAGGGGTCGGCAACCTGCGGCACGCGAGTCACATGCGGCTCTTTGGATGTGAAGCGGCTCTTTCGGTCCATACCCAGTTAGTTTTTTTTATTAAAAAAACTTTATTTTTATAAGTACTATTTAATGTTTGGCAAGTAAAATTTTTGTGGCTCTTTAAATATTTAAATAATTCCTAATTCTTTCGACTCAAAAGGTTGCCGACCTCTGGTATAGGGAACAAACGATCAAGCGACTCATCGGATGGTAAGTGATTACCGTCGCCGACGTACATCTGCAACACCACAGGTGCTACAGGTGCGTTGCCGGCCTTTGAGGATATTTGGGAAATGAGGGGGGGAGTGGGAACGCAGAAGCACAAGATGCCTCTACTCTTGGCGGTATTCTGCGATGTCGTGGTTCTAGCCGGCCCATTCGAGCAGCAGTAAAAACCGGCTCTTAACTAGAGCTACAAGCTTTGCACGTGGTAGATCACGCACAAAGTCACTATTACCTAAACATTATCTAAATCTACAAGTATCTTTATTTATCTGAGTGTCTTCGTCAGATAATTTTTAAACATTTCTTTCTAAAAAACAGACCTCACAATGATTTCCTGACGAGTCGAGTATCTACACGTAAATGTTAGTTGTTTGTAGTATGTTAGAAAACTAATTTATATATTTTTTTTAATACTCTTTAATACCTGAACGTTTATAAGAAGTTTACATTGATATTTATTTATTCTATATAGCAATTTGCAGTTATGAATCAAACAGATAAAATACTGTACTAAACTTTTATGTTTCCTTCATAATACTCTCTCGTACAACTTAGATTGCCTTCGAACGCATCGCTGTCTTTACTTATAGTCTATAAAGATATTTTAAAACTATAAAGATATTTTAAAACTTGCTTTTAAAATAAATAATATAGCATAAGTTTTCAAATATAATAAATTTTACAAAATTATTTGAAAGATTTATGTTCATTAAAAATCATTTAGGTCGATCGCGTGACAGAGAATGATATCAAAACGTTATGTAATGTAAATATAGTAAAATAACTTTGTGGTAACGCGTTGACTATATTTAGCGGGACCAAATTGTCAGATAATTTCTTCAATCTACAAAATGTTAACCACATACCTCAACCTAAATTAAGTTACTAAAATATGCTCTAATAGAATATTAATTAGTAGATCCTATGACAGCGAAATATGCGAACGATTCCTGAAATACCATTCGACGTGTACGTTTTATTTTGGTTGTAAATAATGAATTTGATTTCGATATGATTTTGATGTTTGTTAGTTTGCTTTCACATATTGTACAGTAATTTCTTAATCTGTACGTTGTTTCATCAATGTTGTTATTATTTAATGTGGTCTAAGAGGTAACATAGCATATTTTCCTCCAATTGCTAACCTCACCTGCACATGATTCACCCTGTTAACTACCACACGAGGCTCTGACGACCGAATGACCGAATTTGCCAAACCCAAATCCCACAAACCAGTGATGCGGAGCAGCATCACTAGTGCTAGAGTATCGGTGCTGGACTTAACCCGCTTCTGAGCGTGGTGAGTATGAGAAAGAAATGCATGCCTGCTTTTGCTGACGCATTCTTAAGGAGATAAAAGCGAAAAAAAATTATTTAAGGTTTAGTATGTTTTTAGCAATCACGTTGCTGTCATGAATAGATTTTGTTTGATGTATTCACACATACTGCATCTACTCATGGGGTTTTAAACAGATATACCATGTACGTTTAATATTTGTTTTAAATGTTGAGGTTGAAAAATTAATGCAACACTATTTTATAGATGAGTGTCAAGTGATAATCATAAACATTTGCAAACCTATTCGTTGATTCCTATTCGTTTAGGTAAGTGAGATCCATTCGCTGTGTAATAAATATGAAAATAATCAAAATTGCTTCGATTTCCGCTATGTCCCTCTACAAAGTGCAGAAGTGTACAAGCTTGATTGTGAATGTGATCTCTCTTACGTAGGGCAGACAAAAAGTGCCATTAAAAACCGCTTAAAAACATAGCTGTCGTAAAAAATTCTACGGTCTGTGGTCATATTCTAGATCGCCTCTATCAAAGATCTCTTTGATCTATCAAATCTGATGATGAACACCCATTCCTACCAAAGTTGATTCGCGGTTGAAATAAAAAAAAAATCCAAATTACAATGGAGAAGATGGATGGGTGCTACCACCGGCTAGGTATCCCGAAATAAATAAAATTAAAGTTTTAATTAAACGCGATAAAATTCCGTAAAACATGTCATGAAAATTTATAGTGGTTCCTATAGAAAGTCAGTATAATAATAGGGTCTCAGACATTCCATTTAATCCTTAGAGGTGACAATGCATCAGTAGCGTGGTGCATCGTTTTTAAGCGTGGTAGAGCCAAGCGGTGGCTTTAGCTGCTCGAATGGGCCGGCTCGACCGGATTGATACCACGGCTTCTGCATTTCGATCGTTGAGTGAGGTAACCGGAGGCCCACATCCCCTCCCTATTCCTCTCCTCTTCCCTCCCATCTCTTTAAAGACTGGCAACGCACCTGCAGCATCTATGATGTTGCAGATGTACGTGGGCGACGGTTCAGTTCGCAATGGGTCGTTAGTGGCCCCGCACCTGCGGGTGCCTACTCGGCCCTATTGTCTTTCCGCGTCTTTGTCCGCGTGTTATTAAAGTGAGTGCCGCCCGCCGCCCGCGCATACTGCACGGCGGTACTGTTTGCGACTTCGCCCCGCGCATACGTGTGCTCGCCCTCCGGTTTGAGCAGCCATGACACTGTGCCGGAGTTATTATTTAGTGAGAGCCGTCCTAATCCCGCGCACGCTGCGCGGCAGTCCCGTTTGCGACTTCGCTCCGCATATAGGGTCACTGTGCTAAGTGTCTCACAAGCGGGTTCTGTCGTGTCGGTTAGTCAGAGCTGTTGGTCGCCGCGCCTTCATCTTCCCGCGCATATTCGCGAGCTATTAAGTAGTGAGTGTCGGCCGTGTCCCGCGCACGCTGCGCAGCAGTCCCGTTTGCGACTTCGCTCAGCTTACGTGTGCTCGCCCCTAGGGTTAGAAGCAGCCATATACACATTGCCTGAGTGTCTCACAATCGGGTTCTGTCGTGTCGGTTAGTCAGGGCTCTTGGTCGCCGCGCCTCCATCTTCCCGCGCATACGTGTGCTCGCCCTCCGGTTTGAGCAGCCATAACACTTTGTCGGAGTTTCGCAGTACAATATGTCGTGTGTCAGTATATCGCTAGTGGGCCCCGCATCAGCGGGTCCCTATTTCGACTCTACCACTTTTCCCGCGTTCAATCGCGAGCCATTACTAGTGGGTGCCGTCCGTGTCCCGCGCACGCTGCGTGGCAGTCCGTTGCGACTTCGCTCCGCATACGTGTGCTCACCCCAAGGGTTAGAAGCAGCCATATACACTTTGCCGGAGCGTCTCACGATCGGGGTCCGTCGCGTCGGTTTGTCAGGGTTCACCGGTCTCCGCACCACTATTTTTGTCTTATCCTTCCGCGTATAAATCCGCGCGCCATTAAAGTAAATCGTCATCCCGCCAAACTCGCGGGCCAATCTGCTCGCGAGTCAACTCAGATGAGGCTGTGAAAGCCTCCGGGCTAACAGCGTGTGGATGGTTTTTAGTCGGTATGGTCCTCCTTCAGGGGATTGAGCCCGACATAACCCAGTTGCTGGCCTACCGGTCAGCAACAGGGTATGCGTAACAGCATTTTCCATCCAGGGAAAAAAAAAAAAAAAAAAAAAAAAGGGCTACGGTAAGCACTTACCATCAGGTTAACCGCTTGCTTGTTTGCCGTCTTTTCCATAAAAAAAAAAGTAGCCTTCATTGATTTTAATGTCCATGGGGCTGCCGGAGCTACTCTTCATCAAGTGCCATGTCAACTCGTTAGTCACCCATATCCAATAAAAAAAACAAATCTGACCCTCACACCGATAGTATCACGTAGGCGTTAAAACGGATATGTGAAAGGTAAAGATGTGTGAGTGTCTCAGTGTTTGCCCGTACATTTAATTATAATCTGCGCAGTTTACAGTTGTTGATAATATTCCATCTCATTGTCTTCCATCGTTCAATCGATAGAAGTCCGACACAACGCTGTCAACCTGTGAAGCGGACAATATACATGTTACCGCTCACGAGCACATTACAACTTACGTATGTTATACTTCTCTTTGTCTTAAAAATAAACTTAAAACCATTCCACAAAACCGCTGCGCTCGTGCAATGAATAATGCTCCGTATCATATAATTGATGTTGCAAACTTCCGTGCAATTTTATGATGGTAGCTTTGTGTAATTTAATAGCATTAACGTTACATAAAGCTTCATTATGTTCAGGTTTTGCTTTCGTGCTGCAGAGTTGTTTTATATTTTTAAACTTACTGAAAATTTCACATTCTGTCTAGTTATATCGGACGCCATTTTATTGTTTTCGATATTTTGGTTTAACTGTTAACACAACTTCTAAAACTATGTTTTGTTATTTAACAAATATTGGGTATGCGATAATTTTAATTAAAACCTTTAAGATTTATTTAGAATTAAGAAGTTGTAACTTCATAGCGAATTCTGCTGTTTTGGAGAGCCCGCCACGTTGGTCCTAGGTCGATGTTTTCCTTCACCGCCAAGCACGTGGTAAATACATCACTTAAAATTTTACTTTTAAAAGTATTTTTCTTTTTTACGGAGGAAAACGAATTTTCAGGAACGCGTGTCCACTACCATAGACAACTATCTAGATAAACTTAAAAAGTAAAACATTAAAAATACAAAATCCAAATTGTTAGAGCAGTTTTCGAGAAACCAATTACATGTACTCGTCTATGCAGATTTATATAGATATATATTGTACTAGAATTGCTCGCTTAAAATATTAAGATCACGTACTTAACTCAAATAAACGTAACTGAAACTTCTTCGTCACGGTCTTAATAAACTGCCTAAAGTAAATAAACATTAAACTGGTTAAACTAAATTTTAAAATACTGCTGCTGAACATTGGTCACTCCAACGGGATGATTTGCCAAAAGAGTCACGTGGTTGGTCTTGCAGCACCAGATACTTCACACCTTTGACTGCTCTTTGATGCTACCCATCATCATCAGTCCTTGTGATTTCACTCTGCCAAGTTTTGAGATGATTAAACTGTTAATAGTCAGATGCCATGAGATGTGTATAGGTTTTTCCTCAGTCGATGCAACACCAACGGATACAGAGGTAATGAAGGAAAGGTACCACGCGGTAACTTCTTCTAGATATGCCTAAACATGGCTTCCAAATCTCTCTTGTCCTATACAAGTGTTATCGTTCCAACGCCAAGGTATTCATTATTTACTGTTAACTCTTTTCAGATAATTCACATTACTTCAATGATTTTGTGTAAGATGTACAAATTACATTTACGAACTTACTGACTGAAGTCAAACTATCACGAGCTTGAGTTTTCAAGGAGTTCAATATAATGAATGGATGCTGTAAACTTTTACTCAATTTAATGGAGCGTCGGATAACACAATCAATCTAAACTTACGCATTAATTTAACAGGAATTGTTAAGGTTAAGTTATCGCTAGTAATGAGTGCATCATGCAATAAACACAATGAAGATATCCTTTCAATTTGTTTCGACTGTGACGTCTTTGAAATAACAGCCTAAAGTCAATGTATACCAGAGTAGATGACCTACAAAGGACAATATTTTGGATTGCCATAAGTGTTATCACTAACAAGCATTAACTAATCTTCTTTTCCCAATAGCCGATGTAAAGCTTATCTGATAAGATCGGATAAAGAGTCAGATGCATTATTAAAAACAATCAATAGGTTAAAACAAATATATTCAAAAAAAATCCTAATGGCATCCGGCACATGGTAGGTATTGCCCTGATAAACGCCAATCATGGGTTCGCCCGCAGTTATTTTTTATGATGAGGGAATACCTTAAAGAACAAATTCACATTCCCTAGTACATCGCTTACTACGTAGTTACACGACTTTTTTTTCTGTTACGCCTTCAAAAACAAATTAGACGATATTAGAAAAGCAGATTTTTAACTCTGGAGTCAACAACGTACGAGAATGCAAAATTTTAAATTGTTAAAGTATCAATTAACTTTGCATTCAGAAAGTTCCCATTGCTAACAGCTTCAACTATTCAATATTAAAGTTTCAAGTTGGAATATGCTTTCTATACTCGCTCGGCAAAGTGCCGGGAAGGCAATCAATCTACACTTACCGGCGTTAATTTTCAATGCGCTGACTGTATTCTTAGCACAGATGTGGGTTTGCCTACCTTTGCGTTTCAATACTTAATTTTACCCAAAAATTGCATCCAGAAATTCAGAAGAATCTCTTACCCAGTCTCATACTCAAATGGACCACAATCGTCACAGCCTATATACAAGTCCACTGCAATACAGTATTTACAGTGCTTCACATATTTATCCTTTATTTTACATTTTTCTCTCTTTAATATCAGGTTCACGTTATAATGAAAATAAATAAGATGATCTTACATACTTATGTTTTATAGTATAATTGTTGCAGTACGTTGTCGGCTTTTAAGGATATTTAGGACATGGGAGAGAGGATCAGGAGCGGGGATGTGGAGGGTGAGTGGTCCTCCGGTAACTTAACTCACTGGACGAAACGCAGAAGCACAAGATGCCTCTCTGCCGGTATTCTGCGAGGCCGTGGTGCTGGTCGTGATCGACTCGGCCCATTCGAGCAGCCGCAAAAATTGCCGCTTGGTTCTACCACGTTTATATACATAATTCTTAGAAATTAATAAATAAGACATATTACATAGACAATGTCTAAAGGCTTATTTTGGAACACGGGCGTCTACAATGTTATTGTTTGAGACCATTGTGTTTAACAATTAGCTTTTGTAAGGTTAACTTTACGCTGTGGCGCGTGTTACTTCAGAACAAGAAACAATACAAAAACAGGTGATACATTACCAGATATATAATTTGGCATTGCAAACATTTATTGTTTCTGAGCCTCAGAGATATAAGTAATAATTTCTCAATCGGCTTTTCTTTTTTAACGTCTCGCAAAACTCATAGTTTGTACATATGTGTCATCACCACGCTTTTTTATTTCTGACCGATGTAAAGACTATTGTACAGATAGATGGAACCCACGGAGCATACTATCTCTGTCTAGAAGCCGTCTCTGCAGGTACCATCCTCTTACCTTTTACTGACGCTAAGCAACAACTGTTGTGTTCCGGTTTGACAAGTATACTAGGCCAAGATAATTTCTGACGCCACTTACCATCAGGTGGTAGCTCGTTGGTCAGCTCAATCCGATAAAAAAATACACATCGCACTTTAGACGCACTTGCTGTTTTACCGGTTTGATTATTTTCCAGCCTAAGACGTGTCATTCCGTCATCTGTCGGAAACCACAAATTATTCCAGGTATTTCCTAGAAGTAGGGAATACCTGGAAATCTATACATAAGTCATGGTGGCAATTATTATGCCACCGTTTTCAAATTCCAGCTACGTCTAAGTGATCTTTTTTTTATGGGAAAGGCGTCAAACGAGCTAGCGGGTCACCTGATGGTAAGTGATTACCGTCGCCCATGTACATCTGCAACACCAGAGGTTCTGCTGGTGCGTTGCCGGCCTTTAGGGGTATTTGGGAGATGGGAGGAAGGATGAGGAAGGAGACGGGGAGAGGGAGTAGGCCTCCGGTTACCTCACTCACCGAACGAAACGTAGAAGCACAACATTCCTCTACTTCACGCCGGTATTCTACTAGGCCGTGGTACCAACCCGGTTTAGCCGACCCATTCGAGCAGCAGCAAAAGCCGCCGCTTGGCTCTACCACGTTGAAAACTAAAAAAGATCTTAAACTAAAAAAAAAAGTGATTTCTATATCCAATACTAGAGTGTTCAGAAGTTTAAATATTTTCGTCCTTTCAACTAACTTGTCACCAGATTTTCTTTGGGACAACGTCACGTCACTACAGGTGGTAAGTTCCGTCGCCGTCTTACTATCCAACCCCACTATACAAATCGTACATAAAGTAAAGTATCATCCAGTAAATGTCCACTACAGGGCAAAGGTCTCCTTTTTAAACATCTATGAGGGTTTTGGAGTCGGGAAGGTTCCACGCCGCTGGAGAACTTCATGTGGCCTCGAAACAATATTTCTCATATTGATCGATCAATCTAAAGACATTTAGGTTTCCCACGATGTTTTCCTACAGCTTTCATCTGCAACACCATAAGAGCCACAGGTGCGTTGACGGCTTTTAAGGATATTTGGGAGATAGGAAGAAGGATGAGGAGGAGAATGGGAAGGGTGAATTTACCTCCGGTTATCTCTCTCACCGATTGAAACACATAAGCAAAAAATGCCTCTACTTCACGCCGGTATTCTGCGAGGCCGTGGTACAAAATTGGTCGAAGCCGAACATTCGAGCAGCAGCAAAATCCGCCGCTTGGCTCTACCACATATATGTATTTATATATACAACCCAACTAGGTGAGAATATATGAAAATACCCTAAAATACCAAAGATATTAAACTGATTTGACATCAAGCATGTGACAAATTATGTTCAATGAATCCATAGGCCTCGAACCAGTAATAACTGTGTTTCAGGATCCAGAGGGTTCCCATATACGATTAAGCTATATATTTATGTCTTCACTAAACAAACATTGATATAAAGTTAATTCACTAACAACTAAAGGAAAATTTATAATCTATGATTTATTCGTACTAAATAAAAAAAAATAAAGTAACGATGAAATATTAATATACCAATATGCGCTATGGATTTCATATTTCTCAGTGTTCGTGTGTGTATGTGTTTGGATGTATGAGGCTCTTTGTGTGTCCACTTGTTCTATAAATTAAAATATTACAACACCTTCTCAGTACCTTCGTAATCAATTTTTTAAGCCATGTTAGAATTTTTGATATTTTTTTCTTTATTTAATATTGTATCTATATTGCATACTTCACACTTGGCATATGATATATAGTATCGAAAATATACAGAAATCGTGGCAACTTTTAGTGTTATCGAACTTGACGAATAAGAGAAAGAACGAGAAAAAACTTGAGAATACGTACATAAGTTTTTTCGATTATTAAAGTATTCGATTGTAAATAAACAATAAAATATACATCCATTTCCCATGACAAGGCATTGTTTGTACACTACGTTAAATATCAATTAGAGGCTTTAAAGCTTTTAAAAAACAAACTTTTATAGCTTTTCGTGGAACATCCCAATTCGCCCGGGAGTATGGCAGGGATTTGCCGGAAATACGTTGCAAGTTCCCGGCGGCGGTGAGACTAACTCCAACTGCCGGCTGACTAGACAATGTGCGACTGGTGTTCTAAAATAGAAGCCTAAAGCAACGAACGAATAAATTAAAAAAAAAAAAAAAAATTGTAAATAGTCTATTTTTCATTTTCATTTTCATTTCAGCCTACTACAAGTCCACTGCTGTACATAGGCCTCCCCCAAAGATTGCAATAAAGCTCGGTCCTGAGCCACCTGCATCCATCGACTTCCCGCAACATTGCGCAGGTCGTCACTCCATCTTGTGGGGGGTCGTCACACACTGCGTTTGCCTGTACGTGGCTGCCACTCGAGAACCTTTTTTCCCTTTTTAATGAGCTATAGAAATCAGATAATATGATCAGAGAGCGTTGTGGCGTGAAAGACGATGTAGTGTCACGAATTGAGAAAGAGATTCTGAGAAGGTTTGGACATTTGGAGAGGATGAATGAAAGTAGGTTGACGAAACAAATATATGAGGCGATTGTAAATGGTAGAGTCGGGAGAGGAAGACCTAAGCTAACATTTCACGATCAAATCGGAGACGTTCTGAAAAAAGGCCAGGTCAAGAGTACTCTAAACCAAAGAGTATGCATGCGAAGATTGATTAAAGTGGCAGAAGCGAAAGACGTATGTCAGGACCGTAGCAAGTGGAAGAAAATTGTCTCTGCCTACCCCGTTGGGAACAAGGTATGAATATATACATACATACTATAGAAATCATTGTACATCGTAACAACGTTCCGCGAATAGGATTGGTTGTGGGTACGACACCCACAACCATAGTCAATCCTATGTTATGCTCGCTTAAAAGCCCCTTCTTGTGGCGGGACGTCCACTTCCCTTTTATGTGGTTGGGTAAGGGGGTGGCTGCCACATGCGTCATGACTGGCAGGCGCTGCTTGTGTGTTCCCTGTCTGCTCCGGTCTGCAAATCCTGCACGATTTTTTTTATTATTTTATTTTATCTTTGTTACACTGTTTCGTATGTATATAATTTGTTAGAAAAAATAACAAAAAAGGGGATATCTACGGGGTTTCTTTCGCCGAAATTTTAATTAGAAGAACTTGCATGCATTCATACATTCTGATAAATAAGGGAAGATAGATGTGCAAACAAATTGCATTGTCTATTATTTTTCATGATGCAAAATATATTATTTTTCATTTTCGCCCTTTCGTCACTTGTGACTTGCACCACTCATAAGTGAGTTAGCGAACAATAGAGGCACTGTTTAGTTCAAAAGTTCGAACTGGTAATGTTAAATTTATTGCACTCACTAAATTAAATGTATCAGTTGCATAACGCACACAAAGATTTTCAAGGCTTAGGCAAGGACAAGGGCTTCCACATTTGGAGTAAATATTTATCAACGTGCACACGATACACCTTGCTGACTAATACAAAAGGCTCTGGCGACCTACTTGTAACGGTAAATCCATCCAAAATGATCGAGCCAAATCCCATAGACTAGCGAATCCTTTATATATATACCCCCTACCCCCCCCCCCTCCTTCCTTATCCTCTCTCCAATCTCACACAAATACCCTAAACGGGCAGCAACGCACCTGCAGGACCTAAAGTGTTGGCGATGTACGTGGGTGACGGTAATCACTTACCTTCAAGTGAACGGCTTGCTCGTTTACCGCCTTTCTCCTAAAAAAAAAAAGAATAGCATAATTATGCTGCTGCTCCCTGTTTGGTAAATTTACTAGGTACCTCCTAGTATTCCATCCTCCTCTGCGTAGGAGTAGTCTGGATAGGTACTTTCCTAAAACCTATTTCTGTCGCCAAGCATCAGTGCAACTACTTTTGTGTTCTGGTCACAAATGTATAGAGAGCCAATATAATTACGGGCTATGATGCGTTTTATTTTAGTATTAAGGAGTGACAACGAATCTGTAACCTTCTTCGTTTGAACTTGTTTGCAGGAGTTTATGTGCTGCAGTAGACTAAGCAATAAAGATAAAAAACATCTAGAGTGGGAATGTGCCAGCGCTATGCCCCTCTATCCCTCCTATCCAGCATGGTGAGTGTGGAAAAACAAGCTTAGCTGATGGTTTTAATGAGAGCCCTATATTCAGCAGTGGATCGTTTATATATATATATATAGTACTTTGTACGTGGTAGACCCAAGCGGTAGCTTTTGCTACTGCTCGAATGGGTCGGCTCAGCCGGGGAAGTACCGAGATCTCGTAAAATAAATTTAGTATTAAATAATATACATATAAGTATTATTTTAAAGAAATTGTCTGATAAAGTCGAATTCGCTCGAGCTTCGAGCTCGAAAGTCGAAGTCGAAGTCGAAGTCAAATAAAGGGAAATATTATGCATCCCAGTGTACTATTAACGGATTAATATAAAATATTTTTCGTCTATACACTTTAAATATTGTGCTAACGAAGATTTTATTGGAAATAAAAATACGCAATAATAAAGTAAGCTACAACTATATATAGTTACAAGTACATCGTGAGGTAGAACGGCAAACAAGGTAATTAATTTCGGGCTACTGTTCCTTCGAACAGTTTGTACAATAATTATTTATAGGTTAATTGATCTCTCTAGACAGCTCCTTCTAGATTAGCAAAGAATTGGTATCTAGGAACAGAAAATATTTACAGACTGTGGTATTTAGATGTTACATGTTTGAAATTTTTATTTCGTCTTCTGTTGGAAGGCACAAGATTATTTTTTATTTATTTTTTATGGGAAGGGCATCAAACGAGCCAGCGGCTCACCTGATGGTGAATGAACATCTGCAACACCAGAGGTGCTGCTGGTGCGTTTCCGGCCTTAAATGGTATTTGGGAGATGGGAGGGAGGAAGAAAGGTGGACCTCCGGGTACCTCACTCACCGAACGAAACGCAGAAGCACACGATGCCTCTACTTCACGCCAGTATTCTGTGAGGCCGTGGCACCAACCAGATCGAGCCGGCCCATTTGAGCAGCAGCAAATGCCGCCGCTTGGCTCTACCACGTATATATTCTGGTGTTGTCTGTTATTGGGTGGTAGACTATCTAACGCCACAATCATCTATCTATCACACGGCGAACGTATGATTTCTTATTATTCTCTTTAACATGAACTACATGAACTAAAGCATATTCTCCACGCGGGGCAAACGGAGCAGGGCCGGTACCCTCGCAAAAGAGATGCTGCTGCCCGCCATTGGTGGGATTTGGGTTTTTTATAGTCGCATGGATCTTCCCCCATCAGTAGGTCGCCAGAACCTTTTTAGTTAGTAGGATGCGTCATGTGTGTTTGATTTTCAGATAAAAAGTTTTTTGGTACACGTACTCCACGCACACACCCCAACGTGTGTAAGATTGTGGTAAGATTTATGACAAGCGGCGGCTTTAGCTGCTGCTCGAAAGGTCCGGCTCGACCGGATTGGTACCACGGCCTCGCAGAATACCGGCGTGAAGTAGAGGCATCTTGCGCTTCTGCGCTTCGTTCGGTGAGTGAGGGAACCGGAGGCCCACACTCCCTCCCTATTCCCCTCCTCTCCCCTCCCATCTCCCAAATATCCTTAAAGACCGGCAACGCGCCTGCAGCTTCTATGGTGTTGCAGATGTATGTTGGCGACGGTAATCACTTACCATCAGGTGAACCGCTTGCTCGTTTGCCGTCTCTTCTATAAAAAAAAAAAGATAAATAAACAAGATTCAAACATCGTGCTTATTACATTTATTTAACGTTCAATTTGGTCCAAAGTAAACCATGAAGGGCTGCGTGAGAGCACATACCTCATTGTGGACATTGCGCCGAACGGTTAGTGTTTATCCACAAACAAGCAACAACGGGCGATATTACTTCAATTTCTTTCACTGTGCTTATCTCTAAATACCCTGAGGGTGACACGGATAATTCGAGTGAAGAGCTTGTTCGGAGACGTGCTCGGTAAACATGATGTAGTACTGTTGGGTGTTAGGTTAGTGTTGGTATAGTCAGGATACCAGACTGCTGAGACATTGGTACGGAGTAGAAAGCGTAGGGTCGAAGCCAAATGTTGTGTAAAAATACCTATACTTTTTTTTTATGGAAAAGACGGTAAACGAGCAAGCGGTTCACCTGATGGTAAGTCTCTACCGTCGCCCACATACATCTACCACACCATAGATGCTGCAGGTGCGTTGCCGATCTTTAAGGATATTTCGGAGATGGGATGGAAGAGGAGGGGAATAGGGAGGGGGAGTGGGCCTCCGGTTACCACACTCACCGAACGAAGCGCAGAAGCACAAGATGCGTCTACTTCACGCCGGTATCCTGCGAGGCCGTGGTACCAATCCGGTCGAGCCAGCCCATTCGAGCAGCAGCAAAAGCCGCCGCTTGGCTCTACCACGCTTAGAAATACTGTATCGGTTTCCGAATCTGGACCTATTGTATTTCATCCTGTGTCTGAGACACTGCATCTGATCGTTCCTCTGATCATATCACATATGCGTGACGTCATCGCATGAGAAGATAAAGCCCAGTGATTGAGAACAACAGTACGCCATAATGTCTCCTACACAGTCGACAAACACATTACATATGTGTGACACACCATTACTTTTTAATTCATCGTTATTTACCTTAGTGTCTGGTTTTCTTCGTGGTTTGTTCTTCAAGTAGAAGTTTTCACTACGAAAGCGATTAAACCAAAAACGCACAGTAAGGTCGTCAGTCGTATCCACTTCAAACGCAGCATTGATATTGCGAGCAGTATCTGATCCACGTCGGAACTCGTATGCGAAAATTGTTTCAGTGTTTGAAGTGAAAATAAAAACTAATTTAGAACGTTATAGTTTTTGTGTAAAAGAAAAGTTTTAATCGAGAATCTTGGACCATGCAGGTTTAATTTCAATCCTAAGTGGCCAGTCTATTAAAAAGACATCTTCATACTTTAACCCCTAATACATCATTGGCATCTGCTAGTAAATTGTCTACTAAACGAAACAATTCTTAGGAATAAGCTGTAATCGTAACATTTGGCAAGCGGATTGCCGATTTAGTAACAGAAGCCTTGACTATGCTAAAACCAATCGTGGAAATAGGCATTAAAATTATATCATTATATTCATACGTGAACATCGAAAACCTACCTTTTTTTTAGTATTTATTATAAAAGCAGAGGAATTAACATCATTTATATACATGTATGTTGCAGTTAAGGCAGGTAACATGAAGTGGACATACACACATTATTATTTTATGGGCAAGCGGCTCATCTGATGGTAATTGATTACATTCGCCCACGAACATCTGCTACACCGGAGAAGCTGCAGGTGCTTTGCCAGCCTATGAGGATATTTGGGAGATGGAAGGAATGACGGGGAAGGGGGTTGGGGAAGAGAGGAGTGGGCACCCCGTTACCTCAGTCACCGAACGAAATGCAGAAACACAAAATATTTAGTCAGGCTGTGAAACTACACCAGTCGAACAGGCCTATTCGAGCAACAGCAAAAACAAAACGTGCAATGCGGTACGCGGTAACTTCGTCTTCACAAAGACAATTAAACTAACCCGATTCTGTCACAAAAATTGGGTACGGTCGGGTCACTTACAGCATAGCATTAGTAATGGGAATATTAAAATGCAAGAGCGTCACGTGCGTCACGATACCGTTAGGCAATGAACAATGAATTATAGGTATTGGATGGTAAAGACGAAGACGACCCTCCCTTTCTTCATAGCGTTCAAGTAAGAGTGGTCATGTTTTGAGCTCAATCGATACAAATTTTTGATCAATTCCATCAGTAGCTACGAGATTCAATATCCATTTGTTTATTGTAACAACACTTCTTAATTGTACCTATTATTTTACAAGAAATTAATTAATCTGTCAGCTCGGTGGTGCAATTCAACGATTTCTACACGGGACAAGTATTTGAATGTGAATGAAATCCTATAAATTATTGTTTCAGATTTGGGTAATTGTCCATGTGTATTTTATATATGTACACAGCCTCCAAAACACAAATGAAATTACTACAGTGTGGTTTCTAAAGAATTTGAAAGGTATTATAAAATATTATTGGCTGTCTCGCGTCAAATTTAGATTATACATGCCTATTTCATACACATGACCAAGGTTCATTATTACTGCTGCGCTCCTTTGGGTCGAAGCGTGACATTATATATCCATCTTTATTATTTTTCTAATCGGACTTTTTGCTTCTGAAATTAGCGCGTTCAAACGTACAAACTCTTCAGCTTTTGTATTATTAAGTATAAGTTATTCAACTATGTTGAGAAATTAAATTGAAAGATCCACATTCAGTAAAACAGTGTGTATATAAATCGAGCAATCTAACTAAAGGGATGCGATGTGAAATGCTTCGGTGGCCAGGGGAGAGGGCAGAGACGGAAATCGGGAAATATCGGCTTGGTAAAGTGCGCTCGCAGTAATTCATTGTTACTTGTTTACGTATATTTTTTGATAAAGCTGAAAGGAAAATTCGGATTGAACATTTGGACGATGTTTTATATATAATTAATTAGATCGACGCTGACGCTGTAAATGATAAGTTATGGAGCTTTCACCTAATTTAAGTGAAGAAACTTGTAGTTACTACGTTGCCAGAGATTACACGTTCCATTCCACTTCATTATGACAGTGTAATTTTCAATGAACAAATAGAGGAAAAAAATATTCACTAACAATTGGGTGTTACACTGATCTTAGCTATTTCATATTTAGTCCTATTTTGCCGGAAATACAATATTAATGATACCGGATACTTCATCCGCTATCATTGGCGATTTTTCTTGTTTATTTATTTAGTCTTTGATGTAATGATTTCCTGTATGTACGCGAACACTATACATTCAAAACGTAGTATTATTTATGGATTTTAACGAGTTTAATTTTGTTGGTTTTTAAAAAAAAAACAATTTAATGTAAATTGTTTTTATATTATTTTAATTGTTGTAAAAACGATTTCGTTAAATGATAACGAACCAAACCTTTCAAAGTTGCATCTACTGGGAGCTGTTCCGATATCGTCGTGCCAAGTTGTTCAATTAAATTTTCAATTTAATTCAATTCAATTTATATTTTGTACCATGTAAGTGTTCAAAGGCCGTGTCGCTTGTACCATAAAAGAGTTAGGTGAGAACTGACTGGAGAGTGGTGAAATACATAACTTCTTAGGTATTACAAGAAGATTGAAGTAACCTGTTATGAGATAAGGAAAGATAATTATAATATTTATCTTAGAGATAACAAGGCGAAGAAATAATTTAGTATGAGGAAAATAACAAGCAGAATTCTGGAAAGAAGTTTCCGATATTGGAAGAATGTGCATAGACGTTTACGCTACTCAGAGTTATGCCAAATGGAAATCGTAGATCTTTTCTATATAGTATGGGAGTGAGTGCCAAAATAAACGCAGTAAAGTAAAGTAGCCTTTAAATATGCTACAGCTTGGCTGAGGTCTACTCTGTATACTCGGGGAGGGTTTTGGAGCCGAGAAGACTCCGCCGTGCTATTTTTCATTTTATATTAGGTTTGAGTTACTTGGGGATACTCACTGTCGATCTCTTCGCACTGATAACAATCTTACTTTAAAAATTCCATCCCATAACACTTCCATCTAATTAAATCTTTTTCCATTGAAGGTGTTCGAATTTTGAATTCCCAAATACTTCATATAAAGCATGCGCAATCCCTAGATACTTTTAAAAGGCTGGTCAAAGCGCACTTCCTTCCTCCCTAAATAGTTATTACTTCATCTCTCATTATCTGTTTATCTCTCCTTTAAAACTTACATTTCCTTGCGTCGTTTGGCTCTTATTTTATTTATTCTTTACTCTTTATGTTCCTGTATATGTATGGATATATATTGTGTATTTATTTACATATATCAGTATATGTGAGAGTATATACATATATGTTAGTGTATATATCAACGTGTATTTATTATATTATCTTTTCATTTCTTAGTAACTTGCGTACACCCTTAACCCTTGCTCACTGGCCATTATTTCCTCTGCAAAGTGGTTGCCTGGTAGAGATCGCTTCTAAGCGATAAAACCGCCATTTGTACCTTTGTGCAGTTTATGTTTCTCTTTATTTATTTGTTCCCTATTTTTGCTAATTGGTGTGCAATAAAGTGTATTTCATTTCATTCATTATTATTTGCAAGGCATGCAGTTTTCTTCTCGGTGTCTATTTCACCACCGGTCACGTGGTATATTAATCAGTTAAAATTTTACAGGTTCAGTATACCTTTCAAAGCGAAACACAGTGGCAGTAGAGGGTGGTACCTATTCCAGGTGGCTAGGGCTATAGGCTCCTTCTCACTTATGGTTTATACGACAGGAGTGGAGCAATTCGTTAATTCCAAAAACCACAGAGCAATGATCCGAATATAAAAATGAAAATCTTAAGAAGAAAATCGCTTGAGATCTTGCAAAAAGCAATAGGAAACCGTAAATAATAGTTTCATTTAAAAAATAACATTAAATTCGTTAACATCTCGCTATAGTCATAATATATAAAACAATGTCCATTAGCCAAGCCTAAATCCATTTACAAAGATACAGACGACCAAGCAGGTTAACGTGACTTATATCGAGTTCGTGACTTATCTTGCTCTTAGCCGGTAATCAACCCTCGTCACTCCCCCGAGCCGGATGAGTTTGATAAGTTTGTTAATGTTCGTGAGATTATGGGGCAGGAAATGATTGCACAACAATTATAAAACCATTCTTTTCTTACATCTTAAAAGTGTGAAGAGTGTAAAAGTGAAGTTACAGCGTGTAAATACCCACTGCTGGGCAAAGGCCTCCTTAAAGCGAACACTCTGACCATTAGGCAACTACAGCTCCTGTGTAGAATTATGCTGTATTTTTTTTTATATAGAAGAAGGGGGCAAACGAGCGCGCGACTCACCTGATGGTAAGTGATCACCGACGCCTACGAATATCCACAACACCAGAGGAGCTACAGATGCGCTGCCGGAAAAACTCTGTATAGAAAGATGACAAAATTATATTAAACTTTTCTAGATATCGGCGTAAGAATCTGCCATGCACGTTCTTCTCGAGAGTATGGTAAGAGACGACGAAGGAAAAGCTTTGAAAATCGCGACGGCGGCCGACAGATGGCGGGATAACCATCTTAAAAAGTACCAGAGCAAAAAAAACCAGACCGATAATGGACGAGGTGTCCAGTATATCCGCCAAACTTGCGGAGGTCTTGTGGTCTATGTCCTGCGGTGAACCATTTACAGGCTGTTAAGTTAAGATTTCTGTGATTACATAGCGCCATATAAACAAGTAGTAAAAAACAAGATGGCTTACCATCAGAAGGATACGATACTCAAAAAAAATTTGCATAACGAATATGAAAGCTTGTAACCGAGTTTTGGATTTATATGTATATATGTATGCATATCTGTGACACAGGGAATTATATTATAAGAACAATTCTTTGAGAAAACATTTAGTATGACGATCTAACATCCCGCAAACACGCATGTAACAAAAAAAACAAACGGTTTCTCTCGATACGGGGAAAAAATACCTGCGGTGAGAAAATTAAATCTGAATTAAAATCTTTTTTTAGAATTTTACTTAAGCATTTTGATGAACAATTCTTTGAGAAAACATTTAGTATGACGATCTAACATCCCGCAAACACGCATGTAACAAAAAAAACAAACGGTTTCTCTCGATACGGGGAAAAAATACCTGCGGTGAGAAAATTAAATCTGAATTAAAATCTTTTTTTAGAATTTTACTTAAGCATTTAGATGTTTGATACCATTGTTCAACAAATGTATAACATAATTATTATTTCTGCGTTTTATGATATTTTACGTAAATTAAATTCTTAATTAGCTCCATTATGGCATATAAATACTTTTACCCTTTAAGGTTTGCGTATGCTATTTTATACGTAATTTTGTATTTTAATTTTTGTTATAAATTTTTCTACGTGGCTTCTGCGTTTCGTTCGGTGAGTTAGGTAACCGGAATCCCACTCCCCCCATCCCCTTCCTCATCCATCTCCCAAATACCCTCGGCTGGAAACGCACCTGCAGTACCTCTGGTGTTGGAGATGTACGTGGGTGACGGTAATCATTTACCATCAGGTGAGCCGCTAGCTTTTTTGCCGCCTTTCCCATAAAAAATACGTCATAGTAATATGTCATTTTACTATGTGGTAGGCACGTAGACAGTAGACCAAAGATAATGTAATAATAAAGATAAGTAATCACATTATCTTTGGTCTCCTTTTTTACCTAGGAGTCTTCTGGGTGGCAGAGCCAAGGGGCAGGTTTATGCTGGAATGGGCCGGCACGACCGGGGTAGTACCACTTAGCATCGGGTGAGCTGAAATGATTTAATAACAAAAACTTTAACCATAGAACTTTTTTTTTGGTTTCGCAACACTTTCTGTGTGGTCCTTGTATATTACGCTATTAAATTACACAAAGCCACTACATAACATCTCTCTGAAGTTTGCAATGTGAATTATGTGTTACGAACTCATTGTGAGAGGGGATGACAAATTTCGCATTATTACAGAATGTTCCTTTAAAATAAATGTTTAAAACTTATTCGTATTCTTAGTGTAATAATGGCTTAAGTAGTAAAAATGTTACTGATTTGAAACTTCATAATTTACAAATTTATCACCATAACACCTCCCGGGGGACGGTAATTTGTTTATAATTTTTTTTTTATTGGAAAGGCAGCAAACTAGCTAACAGTTCACCTGATAGTAAGTGATTACCGTCGCCCACGTATATCTGCAACACCAGAGGCGCTGCAGGTACGTTACCGGCCTTTAAGAGTATTAAGGAGATGGGGGGGAGGATGAGGAGTGGGATCGGGAGAGGAGTAGGCCTCCGGTTACCGCACTCACCGAACGAAAAGCAGAAGCGCAAGATGCCTCTACTTCACGTCGATATTCTGCGAGGCCGTGATACCGAGCCGGACCATTCGAGCAGCAGCATAAGCCGCCGCTTGGCTCTACCACGTAAAGAAATTGAAGCCTGCCTGCTCAATCTCAAAATTAAGCAAAACAGTCGCGTGTGTCACTGCGAACACTTCGTTATCCCGTGATAAAAATTATTAATTACCTGTTGAACTTGGACGCCCTTTCCAAGAGCCGTGTGTGATCTAGTGATTAGCGCAGAGATATATATATATAGTAGAGAGTTGCTGAATTTATTACGTCTTCGGCGATGGAGGAAATTATGGGGAGGAAATTGAGATCGTGCAGCGGTAAAGCTAAGCAAACCACTGCGGGACGTCAAGATACTGTGAAATCCTTCTGCATAGGTCGCACCCAAATTAATATTTAAAAGATGGTGATGACATTAGGAGGTCCTAACACTTCAGTGTCCCGTGACTACAGGTGCTGCAAGGCACCTGAAACGTTAGCTCTTCTAAGATTCTACTTTCGGTCCTATCCTACTTAAACCTGTCTCGAGAACAATGTTCCTAAAGACTTCAGCTGATGACAAGCCCTCATATTGTACAGATCTGGACCCGTTGGACTACAAATTGTGGACAGTATTAGAGGGCATGGCGTGCACAAAACTTTACTCCAATTCAATTAGCTCTCAAGAAATCTTAAAAGCAAGCTGTGGCACAATTTCCTTTGGAGACAGTGTGTAAATCCATGGCTTCCTGGCCAGGAAGGTTAAAGGCCTGCAACAAAGCCAAAGCCGACCACTGAATAAAATAGATGTTATTTAACCACTTTTGATAAACATGTATACATAAGTTTTACAAATTTAATGCATTTTTATATGTAATAGAACTTGTGGCCACGCTTGATATACAATTTATACTCGTATCTTCACATCCATAGTGTCACTTAAATTTACGTTTTAGGAGAAATATTTGTTCCGTTTGGATTTTGTCTTACAAATTTAATCGCGCCCGGGCACCAAATATCTCCGAAGGTCTACAATAAAATCTATTGAAGAACGACAAGAGAATTGCAGAATATGCTCCCAAGTATTGCGACGTGACCGTGTATTGACTTTTATAACCTTTGACATATTTTTATTATCGGACCTTCCGAATTGATGTACATTTTTGTAACTAATTTTAGCAAACGTTTTCGATATTGCTTAATAAGATGCTATATTGCGTTGAATATTCGCTTAAACGTAGGTGGGCACACCAAATTGTTTCTAAAATGGAAGATTTATTTAGAAACAAATTGTATTTTATTTTTTATTATTAATAATTAATATAATTTACGCTAATGATATTAGAACAGTAGCAAAAATACTTTTAATACCGCAACCCACAACAACAGTATTCCGTATAATTTTGTTTTTTTTTTTTAGTTTTACTTGCGGGTGCACAGTGGTTACGATGAGATCAGGTCCGGTTTTAACCGGACCGACTAAAACCTCCACGATAGATACGCTGTTGGTTCGGGATGGCCTTTACAACTTCGTGGGGAGAGACTTGCGAGCAGCAGGCCCGCAAGTAGGTTTCCGCTTTGCAGTCTCTAAATGCTGAAAGAACTTGCTCCAATGAGGCAACTCAACACCGTCAATCTTTTTAAAGGTAAAGCTAAAGGAATTCCTTCTGTCTTCCTGACTGCATCACTCGTGCTATTTTAACTTTGTTAACGATTCTATGATTTAATATTACAACGCTATTTATTTTTAATTTCACAGTTATGGAATTACCAATTACCATAGACCCGTGGTAGAGCCGTGGTAGTCTAGTGGTAAGGGCGCTCGCTTTAGTTTCATAAAGAGCGAGTGACCAGGGTTCGTTCCCCGGTGTCGGCACCACTGAAATTGTTAATTAAGCAATTTTAAGTGCCGTCTTTATCACGTTCTCGGCGGAGAAGGAAACCATCGTGAGGAAACCTACCTTTCTGAGAAATAATAAAAAAAATGTTCCGAGGATATGTGTAAGCTCGCCAACCCGTACTGGAGCAGCGTGGCGGGCCCTTCCCGGCTCCAAAACCCTCTCTGAACGAGGTTTGACTATTGACTGTCAATGAGCACATACAGGCTGCTACTTTATGCATAGACCTACACACTGTCGATAGCCGCGCATGCGCATTGGAATCTTTACGGACATCGCTGAAAACCAACGCCATCGTAGCTCCTGCATAAGCGAACGTTGAGTCGATGTCCAGTCTACATCACAACATTCACGAATCAATATTTTAATTTTAATTTATTTGTTTTTTTTTTTGTTTTTTATACTTCTGTTCCAGACCTCTGTCCACCCCATTTGATGCGACGCTGGATGCGACGTTGTGACATTAAATTTAATATAACATTTCACACACCATTTCTAGGTGATGCACTAAGTATCAGTTATGTAAGTACAGTAATTTAGTAACAGGATATTCTTCAATGTTTGTTTTTTTTGATTTTATTAAATATATTTGCGCTAATAGTTAACTGGGCTAGCGACCACTCGGGTCAAAGATCTGGTCGCGTGTTCGCTGCTCGCGTTTGAAGTCGCCGACATTGAATTCCTGCAAGAGACGGCCTTGCAGGATTTCAATGGCATTTGCCGTGGTCAGTAAACTATTGGTCTAATAATCGTTTAACTGGATTTTAATTGGATTATTAGGCTACTTAATTAGTATGAAAAAAAGTTATTTAATTTTTTTTTATTAAATGTCAATACCAATGTCACATGAGGACTCGCGCCTGTCTCCCATTAGAGTAAACAGAAATTACGGACTTCATTTTGGCACGTCTCAGCGTAACCCAACGGCCGTCCGCAATTCACGTTGCACGTCACATGGTAGCGGCGAAAAAGCCTGCCTACCCCCTATCTTCCCGTGAGGGTCGTAAGAGGCGACTAAAAACAAAAGTCTTGAAAATGTCATGGTTATCTCCTGGGGCAATCGTAGTGGCGTGGTTCACCGCCCGATACATTGCTAGATAACACATTGCTACTAGATACTTTAATGTCTTTATCAATAAAAAAAACATACTATTACTCTACAGAGACTAAGTTCGTAAGAAGTTTTCTCTTAAACAAAGCAAAAAAGGCCACGAGACACTACGCAACTCATCCTGGAAATTGTGGAGCTCGGTTAATGTTTATCCACAAACAAGCAGCAACTGGCGGTATTACTTCAATTTCTTTTCTCTGTACTTATCTTTGAGTATCTAGACTTGAGTGTTACACGGAGGCATATAATGGCGAACTTCGAGACTAAAAATAATATAGACCTTTATACTTATCTTTATTAGTATGCATAAACATTTTATTAACATAGCACAAAAAAATGTTTACTATAACTACTTACGACCTATTGGCATAATACCAAGGACGCGAAGGAGCCGTGGTAGCTTAGTGGTCAATGCGCTAACTTTAGTTTCATAGAGCGCGTGTGACCTGGGTTCGATCCAAAACCCTTCGCTTCGCATATCCTCGAATTATTATTTTTTATTATTTCTCAAACATGCAGGTTTTCTCACCGCCGTGCACGAGGTAAATACATTAGTTAAAATTGCTATTAACAATTTTAGTGGTGCCGGCCACCGGGGATCGAACCTAGGTTACTCGCGCTCTATGAAAATAAAGTGAGCGCCTTGCCCTTTAGGGTACCATGGCTATGCTATAGCTTTATTAACTGTAGAGAACATTACAGAAAGTTTATTGCAGACTACGCGAAAATCTATCCTAGCCACCCCAAACATTTTGTATGTATATATTCACGCCTTGTTCCCAACGGGGTAGGCAGAGACAATCTTCCACTTACTACGGTCCTGACATACGTCTTTTCATGCATGCTCATTGGTTTAGAGTACTTTTGCCTTTTTTCAGAACGTCTCCGATTCGATCGTGAAATGTTCGCCTAGGTCTTCCTCTCCCGTCTTTACCATGGGCTGCATGTCAACTCCCTTTATAATCAGGGACAGCTGCTCATTCCCTTTATGGAAGTTTTCTATCATCTTTTGTTTGTTCTTGGTTACACTCGGGAAATTATGTTCGTTATTCCACATAGCAGTGTGTAGACGTGGGTCGTACAATCTAACAAAAGAGATGCGGTATAAATGCCATAACTCCCAGGGGAGCGTGTCAATGGCGGGACTTGGCGAATGTAGGCTTGGTGAAGTCAGATTAGAGTAATATTTCGTTACTGGTTCAGATTTCGCCTCGGATAAAATGAAACGAAAAGAGCCAAAATAATACATTTGTGAAATCATACTCAGCACTGTGTAGATTGCTTTGAAGAAACAATGTTTGTGCCATGATGTTGAGACAATATTAAACTTACACCTCTCATGCCGAGGGGTTTGCGTTGCCAAATGGGGTTACAAACTCTTACTTACTTAATAAAGCCTTTAATAATATGGAAATGTTTCAAACTTAGTTAATAAAGTAGGCTTTAAATGTCCCACAATTAGATAAATTTTTAAGAAGATTTTGAAGCCGGAAAAAGAATGTACCTTATTCTGTATGTGGTAGAAGCAAGAGGCGGCTTGTGCTGCTCGAATTGGCCGTCTCGACCGGCCTAGTGCCACGACCTCGCAAAATACCGGTAGTAAGTGAAGTAGAGGCATCTTTTGCTTCTTCATTTCGTTTGGGTGAGTAAACTTCCCGTCATGTCACCCATCTCCCAAATATCTCCGCGACGCACCTTTAGCTCGTCTAGTGTTGCAGATGGGTGACTGTAATCACATCTTATCAGGTAAGCCGCTTAGTAGTTTGTCCGTTTTAACAAAAAAAAAAATTGTCTTCGAAATATTTTATTTATCTGAAAGATGATTAAGAGATATTAATGTTTTTACGCGAATACTACACATTTTAAATGAAACAATTATTTAAGGATTTTAGACTTTCTAGGAAGTCTAGTCTATGATCATATTCTAGATCTCCCCAACCATTATATTAGCTTTGACAGACCACATATCCCCGCTATAGAACACCGATTCCTTCCAAGAATGATTCACGAGGCTAGTGATATTAAATAAAATCCTAATTACAATAGCGAACATGACTAGATGCTACCGCCCCTTGGGATCCTGTAATAAATAAAGTTTAATCCATGGTATGCTTGACCACTGCACGACCTCATGATACTCTGTGTTCATTCTGCATAGATCTGATCAAACATTTATAATTATTAAGGCGACAGTAACCGGGTAACATAACATATAACATCAGACATCAGGACCTCAAATACCACAGTCCCCGTGATCGTAGGGATTAAAAAAGTAAAGTAGTTTCACTTCTCAGATTTTCATTATCATACAGGTTGTCTGACGATGTTTTCCACGTGCTATACCATCACATGAAATTACAATTAACAATTTAAGTCATTCAGAAATCGAGCCCGGATCGGACCGACTTAATTGTTTTGAACAGCAAAAGTGATGAGCAGTGTCAGAACTTTAATATTTTCTGACATGAGAAGTGATTTTTCACGTTGTAACAATAGTATTTCCATGGTTACAACGTGTATAGAAATATTCAATTATAATTTTATAATTAGTTTCATATCAGTACAGTTTTGGCCCGCGGCATCGGACCCTTTCTAGATCAAAACATCCGTTAGCGAATCAGTTTAGCTTTTAAATAGCGCTCCTGTACTTTGACGGACACATCTGGTTCACGACCTAAGGTACCCAATCTGTTCGTCGCCTATAACAGTGTTTTTTTATCTTGGTTTAATTGAAAATAATGAAACAAAAATTTAATTGCGTTTCTCTGTAAAACGAAAGATCTATTTATTACGATATAAACAACATTTAACCAATTTTAAGGTAAATGTTAACAAAAGATTCACTCACATGTAAAACGAAAGAAACAACATTTAAAGCCCTTGTTTCAGCTATTTTTATATTACTATCTATATGTTCATTTTTAATCTTCGTAAGTATGATCATGTATCTACTTATCGTTCACAGTTAAATTGGTTACCTATTCGTCAGCGCCGAAGTCTGCGCGCTCTCACTACCCTCTATTCTATCCTGATGTCTCCTACTGCTCCTTCCCACTTGTCTTCCTACTTTCGTTACCTTTGCTCAAACCACGACAGAACCCTACGTTCGTCTAATAATCTCCTACTCCAGTGTCCCTCACATACCTCATGCTTTGTCCGTTCATCCTTTCCTGTTCGATCCGTACTTCTTTGGAATGCGCTCCCACTCGAAATCAGAGCGAGCGGATTGTCCGAGTCCCGACTCGGAACGCAGAACATATTCCTCACATTTTTAGAAACTGCTTTTGGTCATCTTGGTCATCGTTGGTCTCGATGATTAAGGTCATTATTACAGATGGGTATTCCGCCACGCGGCCAAGGGATGATTTAAATTTAAAATTCGAAATCGTTCTGTTATCCTAATAAATTATTAATCTACCTACTTTCAATTTAGTCCGCAAGGCCCATGTTTGTTTGTTGAAGTAATCAAGTTGCGGGACGCGACGGCTCCAATAGTGGCGTCTTGTTTTGACAGCAGTGTCAAAGCCGCTTTCCCTCTAAAGTTGCAAGTCTGCAGCTGAAGATAAACGAAACGTCGTCTCAAGATGAATAAAATCGCTTAATAACTAAGCTTAATATTAGTTCTAACAAGTTGTTATATGTTATAGACGGTCGATCAGGAGCTCAACAATCGCCTTTAATTTCATAGTACGCGAATGAACTCGTTTTGGACTCCGTCAAGAAACAAGAGTACACAATTCTTTATGTTCATCTACAAATATAGTAAAACATGAAATATTTTGAAAACACGTTGCATCTACAGGATGGTTGTATGTAAGCCCAGCGGCGGCTTTTGCAGCTGCTCGAATAGGCCAGTTGGACCCGGGGTTGATGCCACGCCCTCGCGGAATAGTGGCGTGAAGTAGAGGCATCTTGTGCTACTGCGTTTCCTTCGGTGAGTGACGCTCCCCCTCTCCATCCCTCACCTCATTTTCCCACCCATCTCCCAAATACCTTTAAAGGCCGTCAACGCACCTGCAGCACCTCTGGTGTTGCAGATGTACGAGGGCGACGGTTAATCACGTGCTGGTAAACCGCTAGCTCGTTTGCCGCCTTTCCCATAAAAAATTAGGTCTCCTTTTCCATCTAGAAGCCGTCTGGATAGATACCAATTTCTACCGCTAATCAGCGGTGAAACCACGGTTCGGAGGTTGTAAATAGTCAGTCTAATTAGAGAATATGTCCGGCACACCACAGTAGTCTTCAGGGCTGAGGACGCATCTGTAACCTTCTTCGAATGAAGTTATTTGAGGGTGTCCATGTTCTACGGTAGCCACTTACCATCAAGTGGGCTGTGAGCTCATTTATCAAATCAATACAAAAAGATATTTAACGACAACTACTTGTATATCACTGAGACAAATTGTGATTATAAAAGATCTGGGCGTCCTACATGGTTCTATACTCTATTACGATGATTATGTTACTCGTGACTGTATAAAAAAGGTATTTCATATGTATGTACCTTGTGTATTTGTAACTTGTACATGAACTTTTAACCAATTTATTACTGTTCAGATATCTGTACTCTTAGATAAAGTTTATCTCTCTAAATCTCAACTTAAATATGCAGCACAAGTTAGTATGGGACCGTCACTAAAAGAAATATAGTAATCCAATGCAGTCTGCTCAGACAAAATTATTTCGCTTCATTAATAATAAATGCTTTCATAGACGGTCCTCACAACCCGTTCTTTTATATTATACATAAGCAAGAATAATACCTAGGTCACATGTGATAATAAAATATTTTGCAATAATAATCAAATATATGCATTTTAATTTGTAACAGATTACACATCAACATGCATTTTTATTTATTTTTTTAATGCTAATGTGTATTATAAAACTGTATTGCACGTATTTATCGAATTGGATTATTAAAAACAATTTTATTCAAATGACTGATTTAGTGGTACCGGTAGTTATTTGCCGTCGTGGTAATCTGTCAGAGGGAAATTATTTTCTGATGTTCGTTAGGACCGGGGTAGTACCACGGCCTTGCAAAATACCGGAGTGAAGTAGACGCATCCTGTGCTTCTGCGTTCCGTTCGGTGAATGAGGTAACCGCAGGAACACTCCTCCCCGTACCCCATCGTCATCCTCTGTGCCAGCTTTTAATATCCTTAAGGCCGGCAACACACCTGCAGCACCTCTGGTGTTGCAGATGTACGAGGGCGACGGTTAATCACGTGCTGGTAAACCGCTAGCTCGTTTGCCGCCTTTCCCATAAAAATTAGGTCTCCTTTTCCATCTAGAAGCCGTCTGGATAGATACCAATTTCTACCGCTAATCAGCGGTGAAACCACGGTTCGGAGGTTGTAAATAGTCAGTCTAATTAGAGAATATGTCCGGCACACCACAGTAGTCTTCAGGGCTGAGGACGCATCTGTAACCTTCTTCGAATGAAGTTATTTGAGGGTGTCCATGTTCTACGGTAGCCACTTACCATCAAGTGGGCTGTGAGCTCATTTATCAAATCAATACAAAAAGATATTTAACGACAACTACTTGTATATCACTGAGACAAATTGTGATTATAAAAGATCAGGGCGTCCTACATGGTTCTATACTCTATTACGATGATTATGTTACTCGTGACTGTATAAAAAAGGTATTTCATATGTATGGACCTTGTGTATTTGTAACTTGTACATGAACTTTTAACCAATTTATTACTGTTCAGATATCTGTACTCTTAGATAAAGTTTATCTCTCTAAAGCTCAAGTTAAATATGCAGCACAAGTAAGTATGGGACCGTCACTAAAAGAAATATAGTAATCCAATGCAGTCTGCTCAGACAAAATTATTTCGCTTCATTAATAATAAATGCTTTCATAGACGGTCCTCACAACCCGTTCTTTTATATTATACATAAGCAAGAATAATACCTAGGTCAAATGTGATAATACAATATTTTGCAATAATAATCAAATATATGCATTTTAATTTGTAACAGATTACACATCAACATGCATTTTTATTTATTTTTTTAATGCTAATGTGTATTATAAAACTGTATTGCACGTATTTATCGAATTGGATTATTAAAAACAATTTTATTCAAATGACTGATTTAGTGGTACCGGTAGTTATTTGCCGTCGTGGTAATCTGTCAGAGGGAAATTATTTTCTGATGTTCGTTAGGACCGGGGTAGTACCACGGCCTTGCAAAATACCGGAGTGAAGTAGACGCATCCTGTGCTTCTGCGTTCCGTTCGGTGAATGAGGTAACCGCAGGAACACTCCTCCCCCCCGTACCCCATCCTCATCCTCTGTGCCAGCTTTTTAATATCCTTAAAGGCCGGCAACACACCTGCGGCCAGTCTAGTGTTGCTGATGTACCATCAGGTGATCCTTTAAGGGTATTTGGGAGATGGGAGGAAGGATGAGGAGGGGATGAGGAGGGGATGAGGAGGGGATGAGGAGGGGATGAGGAGGGGATGAGGAGGGGATGAGGAGGGGATGAGGAGGGGATGAGGAGGGGATGAGGAGGGGATGAGGAGGGGATGAGGAGGGGATGAGGAGGGGATGAGGAGGGGATGAGGAGGGGATGAGGAGGGGATGAGGAGGGGATGAGGAGGGGATGAGGAGGGGATGAGGAGGGGATGAGGAGGGGATGAGGAGGGGATGAGGAGGGGATGAGGAGGGGATGAGGAGGGGATGAGGAGGGGATGAGGAGGGGATGAGGAGGGGATGAGGAGGGGATGAGGAGGGGATGAGGAGGGGATGAGGAGGGGATGAGGAGGGGATGAGGAGGGGATGAGGAGGGGATGAGGAGGGGATGAGGAGGGGATGAGGAGGGGATGAGGAGGGGATGAGGAGGGGATGAGGAGGGGATGAGGAGGGGATGAGGAGGGGATGAGGAGGGGATGAGGAGGGGATGAGGAGGGGATGAGGAGGGGATGAGGAGGGGATGAGGAGGGGATGAGGAGGGGATGAGGAGGGATGAGGAGGGATGAGGAGGGATGAGGAGGGATGAGGAGGGATGAGGAGGGATGAGGAGGGATGAGGAGGGATGAGGAGGGATGAGGAGGGATGAGGAGGGATGAGGAGGGATGAGGAGGGATGAGGAGGGATGAGGAGGGATGAGGAGGGATGAGGAGGGATGAGGAGGGATGAGGAGGGATGAGGAGGGATGAGGAGGGATGAGGAGGGATGAGGAGGGATGAGGAGGGATGAGGAGGGATGAGGAGGGATGAGGAGGGATGAGGAGGGATGAGGAGGGATGAGGAGGGATGAGGAGGGATGAGGAGGGATGAGGAGGGATGAGGAGGGATGAGGAGGGATGAGGAGGGATGAGGAGGGATGAGGAGGGATGAGGAGGGATGAGGAGGGATGAGGAGGGATGAGGAGGGATGAGGAGGGATGAGGAGGGATGAGGAGGGATGAGGAGGGATGAGGAGGGATGAGGAGGGATGAGGAGGGATGAGGAGGGATGAGGAGGGATGAGGAGGGATGAGGAGGGATGAGGAGGGATGAGGAGGGATGAGGAGGGATGAGGAGGGATGAGGAGGGATGAGGAGGGATGAGGAGGGATGAGGAGGGATGAGGAGGGATGAGGAGGGATGAGGAGGGATGAGGAGGGATGAGGAGGGATGAGGAGGGATGAGGAGGGATGAGGAGGGATGAGGAGGGATGAGGAGGGATGAGGAGGGATGAGGAGGGATGAGGAGGGATGAGGAGGGATGAGGAGGGATGAGGAGGGATGAGGAGGGATGAGGAGGGATGAGGAGGGATGAGGAGGGATGAGGAGGGATGAGGAGGGATGAGGAGGGATGAGGAGGGATGAGGAGGGATGAGGAGGGATGAGGAGGGATGAGGAGGGATGAGGAGGGATGAGGAGGGATGAGGAGGGATGAGGAGGGATGAGGAGGGATGAGGAGGGATGAGGAGGGATGAGGAGGGATGAGGAGGGATGAGGAGGGATGAGGAGGGATGAGGAGGGATGAGGAGGGATGAGGAGGGATGAGGAGGGATGAGGAGGGATGAGGAGGGATGAGGAGGGATGAGGAGGGATGAGGAGGGATGAGGAGGGATGAGGAGGGATGAGGAGGGATGAGGAGGGATGAGGAGGGATGAGGAGGGATGAGGAGGGATGAGGAGGGATGAGGAGGGATGAGGAGGGATGAGGAGGGATGAGGAGGGATGAGGAGGGATGAGGAGGGATGAGGAGGGATGAGGAGGGATGAGGAGGGATGAGGAGGGATGAGGAGGGATGAGGAGGGATGAGGAGGGATGAGGAGGGATGAGGAGGGATGAGGAGGGATGAGGAGGGATGAGGAGGGATGAGGAGGGATGAGGAGGGATGAGGAGGGATGAGGAGGGATGAGGAGGGATGAGGAGGGATGAGGAGGGATGAGGAGGGATGAGGAGGGATGAGGAGGGATGAGGAGGGATGAGGAGGGATGAGGAGGGATGAGGAGGGATGAGGAGCTTTCCACTTTGATGTTAGAATGGTAGAGTCCGGCTGAGGAAGACCTAGGCGAACATATCACGATTAAATCGGAGACGTTCTGGAAAAAGGCCAGGTCAAGAGTGCTGTAAACCAACGAGCATGCTTGCGAAGATTGATGAAAGTGGAATAAGCGAATGACGTATGTCGGGACCGTAGCAAGTGGAAGAAGATTGTCTCTGCCTACCCCGTTGGGAACAAGGCGTGAATATATACATACATACATACATAAATTGATCGGAGTTATTATTACATGTATTCTGTACTGTTGCAATTCGATCATTTAAGAGGCTCATTGACACCGTGTAACGGTCCAGTTTGTAGAATTGAGCCACTGTATTGCAAAGTGTACTTCGACTATCAATGAAAAACCATAAGAAATTATAGACGTGAGTTAATTGAAGGGATTTATGCTTATTGAAAGGACACACCATATGGTAGCTATGTGTGAATCTCCCACCGCCTTTCGTCCCGTGGTTGTTCTACGACATGGAACTTAGAGAACAGAAGCCTCCGGAAGGACGTCACATTCAAGGCCAGCGTCAATGGCGCGGAACGTCTGTTACTGCTTTTGTTTTTTTTTTAGCCAATATGTATGCTAAATGTTGCAATGACAAGAAATTTCTCCTTGAAAAAATTAAAACGTTTACCGATAAAAACCAGTTGTATCAGGTAATCGATAAAAACGTGTTGTGATGGTACTTGGTGTGGGCAACACGAATAATTAAATGTCTTAATTATAAATGTAAATAGAACCTGATAAATTGAAAGACGACACATAAAAATACATTTATTTTACAAAAGGTAGTGTTCAATGAAGACTTATTTTAAGATTACCTACTTATTCTTTGAGTGTTTAATAAATGTTTCAAACGTTTGAATGTAAAGGTAACATGTACTGCCATCATTACTGTATCATCACTACTGTTGTACTGTACGGTGCAGTAAGACATCAAGAGTGGATAATAACATCAATAATATAAACTGTATTGGGAACAGTAAAGATAAGATATCTAAAGATATCTATATATTGCATCTAAACAATCACAGTACTGCTTGGAATAAAACTCAGTTCACACGCGAACATAATTATTAATTAATTTTCTGAGGTCGATGAGATTTCCAAACGTTTCCTCGTAAACTATTGAAAAAGTAATCATGATTTTAAGCCACGCTATGAGGTTTTCAATAACGGCAAACATATTATGTTGGATTTACTTGGCATCAACGACAATACAATGTGAAGCATTTAAAATACTCGTATTGTTTCCGTTTCCTGCGAAAAGCCATAGCATTCTTGGTGAAGGAGTTGTCAAGCACCTGCTCAAGGCTGGACATGAGGTATTAAATAAATGAATAACACTTTTTAAATTTAAATTGAATAATATCAAAAATATACAATATTTGCACGAAACGAGAGTCATACGCCGCTGACAACCCGTATAATTGATATCTCATATATTTGAGATAATTATGCAGTGGCTATGTACGTAAGTAACTATACAAGCAAGTGTAGGACGAAGTGGCACACACGAGATGAAGTGACAACCAGCACAGCGTCGCGGGAAGTCGATGGATGCGGTGGCTCAGAGACGGTCCGGTCCTTTAAGGAAATCTTTAGGGTGGCCTATGTACAGCAGTGGATTCGAGACAGGCTGTAAAAGAATCCACTTCCGACTTCCACGACCGTGGTTGAGTTGTGGTGACTGCTTCAAAATATCAATAGACTGTTGCAACTAAATGTTATGAATTATTTTTTTTTTTTGTGAAAGAGGGCAAACAAGCTAGCGTCTCATCTGATGGTCATTGATTACCTTCGTCCACGTGCATCTGCAACACCAGAGGTCCCGCAGGTTACGCAACCGCGGCTCTTAGCATGATGAAATATCCCACCTTTAAGGATATTTGAGGGTGATGGGGAGAGAAGCTGGGGAAGGGAATAGTAGGTCTCCCCTTTCCTCACTCACCGAACGAAACGCAGAAGCACATAATGGCTCCAATTCGAGCGGCTACCATGTCATTTATATAATATCAGTGACAAATATTTTTTTTAAGGTTACCTACATCACCCCGTTTCCCAGGGACAATTTTAATATGAACCTGCGTCAGATTGCTGTCACTGAAAATATTAATGCTTATGACGGTACGTAATATATTTTATTTAAACGGCTCCTTAACAAAATTTACCATACGTGATCGTTATAATTACACTAGCTCGTACTTAAGATAACGCGACCGACGTCTCAGAAAGTCAATATGTAAGAGCGTGACAGAAATACGTCCGCCGTTCCATTCTGCAGGATCAGTATCTCTACTTATCATTTTTCGTGACCACCTGATCCTCTTTACCACAGAGGTTACCGAAGTTCAAAACATATAGGGAAGCATCTAGGTCTACCTGGAACGCACAGTATTAGCTATATCACGTTAAGCGTCTCTCACCTCCGCTGGTTCTTGCCAATACTCATTGTCCAAGAATAAGGGAGTAAGTTCAGTTTGAAAGACGAAGACATCACTGCATTGGCAGCGCTCTAATGATTACAGGCTGATGCCCGGGTAATGCCAACTACTAATAATAATAGAAAAGATATTGGTTACAGTAACTATATTTTGGTTCACAGTTGGTTTAATCAATATTCATTCGCTGATGAAGAAAGAAGTGAAACTCGATCAAGATATTATCTTTGAAATGATGATTAATATAACAAAGAAGACAATAGAAAGTGAGAGTGTATTGAGTCTATTGAACAACGAAACGGAACAATTCGACGTTGTTGTGTCGCAGTGGATATTCAATGAAGTATTTAGCGGGTAAACGCCTTACCTTTTTATAATAAATCATTCATTATATTCTCGAGTGGCAGCCACGTACGGGCAAACGCAGTGTAGGACGACCCCCCACAAGATGGAGTGACGACCTGCGCAGTGTTGCGGGAAGTCGATGGATGCAGGTGGCTCAGGACCGTGCTTCGTGGCAATCTTTGGGGGAGGCCTATGTTCAGCAGTGGACTTCTAATAGGCTGAAATGATGATGATGATGATGATGATATATGAAATATTCGTTAATCTGTCGGGGTTTAAGAACGACACATGGGTGACATAGTATACGACTAACACCAAATATGCTAAACAAGAGCGTCATGTCGTGATTTTGATGCTGTATTTAATTTTGGTCAAGGTAGTCTCTGTGTGGGTGACGCGAAAGTCAATAAACCATTGAATTTTAAGACCGTTACCGGCACCACTAAAATTATAAATTAAAATTTTTAGTCACGACTTCATGTTTTTACGCGAACACTTCACATTTGAAATGAAACTATTAAACATAAATATTATTAAAAGTCTAACACATAGCCTCCCGTGACCATGATGGTGGTAAAGCACTCGAACTGTCGGGAACATAAAAACTAAAATTAAACGTGATAAAATCTTTAAATAGTTTCATTTCAAGCACAATTTTTAGTGTTAAATTTAACACCCTCTCGGCGGTGAAGTAAAGTATTGGGACAAATGGAATACGCCAACTCACACTGGAACAGGGTGGCTAATCCTATCCTCATCCAAAACTCTCAAATATTGAGATTAGGCGATTGTGCAGTGGGATGTTTATAGGTTACACCAGACTGTCGGGTCACTTGTGTTAAAACTAGAATCTTGACAAAATCCTTAGTATCTGTGAAGTTCGACATAAAGACCAAATAGAATAGGAAACTAGTCAAAAATCTATCCAATATTAATATGTTTTACCGAATATTTTGCTTACAGATTTGCAGCAGCATTCAATTGTCCCTACATATGGTTCTTCCCTTACGAACCCAACTTTGTTGCCTTAAGTCTAATTGACGAAGCCACCAATCCAGCGTATACAGCAAACATTGAATATAATGATATACCGCCGTTCACATTTTGGCAACGATTAAGAACACTGCACTTCCAAGCGACCAGTACGTTGAAAAGTTACCTGTAAGTATCGTTTGCAATCACCTTAAGAATATTTTCAAAATGGTAGAGAGGACGAGAAGAGGGGACTGGGAGGAGAAGAGGGCGTTCGGCTACGTCACTCAACGAAACAGAAGAAGCACAAGATGCCTTTACTACACGCCGGTATACTGCGAGGACGTGATACTACCCCCGACGAGCCGACCCATTCATTCAAAATGGTAGACAGGTCGAGAAGAGGGGACTGGGAGGAGAAGAGGGCGTTCGGCTACGTCACTCAACGAAACAGAAGAAGCACAAGATGCCTTTACTTCACGCCGGTATACTGCGAGGACGTGATACTACCCCCGACGAGCCGACCCATTCATACAGCGGCTGAAGCTGCTGTTTGGCTCTACCGCGTCAAAATCTCTGACTCAGGAACGCCACTTCTCCCATAACCCTCATGAGTATTTATATATTCTATATGTTTAAGAACAGATTAAGATTGCAAATTTATGATTTGATGGCTTTATTTCACAGAATTCATCGGGATGTTGAGAGGGAATTATTTGAAAGAACATTTAGTTCAATATTAGCAAAGAGAAATGCGACATTACCATTATATGAAGAGCTACGTCTCAAGGCATCGTTGATACTGGGCAACTCCCATGTTTCGCTTGGTCAAGCTTTGAGGCTGCCGCAAAACTACATCCCGATAGGTGGTCAACACATAGATGAGAACGTGAAACCTTTACCAAAGGTATGTTAGTTCATTCTTTGTTCAGAGATTTTGTCATTTTCATAATTTTCCAATGATATACTTTATTCAGAATTTAAAAGAAGTCATGGACAAAGCTAACGACGGCTTCATATACTTCAGCATGGGATCAAATTTGAAAATGAAAGATCTCCCGGATTCAATGAAACAGAATTTAATAAAAATGTTGGGTGGTTTGAAGCAAACAGTCATCTGGAAGTTCGAGGAGCCGTTGCCAAATTTTCCAAAGAATTTACATATTGTTAAGTGGGCGCCACAGCAAAGTATTTTAGGTTAGTAATGCTGGTTGTAAGAGATTCCCCAATTTTATCTCCAAACGCCTTAATAACCTGCTGACTGCGGATGAGGCTTTAGCGATCGCAGATGCCAATTCCATTCAAATATATCAAACCCAAATACCACAGACTCCTGGTGATGAGCAGCAACGCATAACAATGTTGTGAGTATGGATTACATCGGATACCTGGTTTTGATTTGAAAAAGAAGAAAGGAGAATATATATATAATATACCTGCTCCACTTTTGATCTGAATTGATATCATTGAAACGCTTTTAGTTACATGACGTTTTAATTTTTGGGACTACCCTGGACAACCTATTAAAAAAAATAAAGAACACCCGTTGCCTGTTCGTAATATCTCAACACATATTTGATTCCAGCTCACCAGCGATGTGTCCTCTTCATCACTCACGGCGGACAGCTCTCCACCACTGAAGCCGTACATTTTGGTGTTCCTTTAATTGGGATTCCCGTGTATTTCGACCAACTGTTTAACGTTGACCAATCTGTCATCAGAGGAATTGGTATCAAAGTTGAACTGACAGATAATGTAGTGGAGGATCTTAAATATGCTATTCAGGAGATTCTCGATAATTCAACGTATGTATATATAACGTATTTTGATATCTTTAAGGCCAAAGTGAACAGACATCTAGGCAAACGTGTACCATCCTAGGCCTCATCTCCGCCTTTCATCGGGCAAGATTGAGGTCAAACGCAAGCCTATTTATCATAAAAAAAAATACACATTTACTTGTGAGTAAGAGCCGTAGTCTAGTGGTCAGGGCGTTCGCTTCAGCTTTATAGAGCGCGAGTGATCAGACTTCGATCTATGTTCTCATGCTATTAACAATTTTAAATGCTTTATTTGCCACGTGCTCGGCGGCGATGGATAACATCGTGAAAAAATCTGCACATCTGAGATATAACAGAAAATATTATTTCGCAGCGCTACCCGGCTCCAACACCCTCTCAGATATTTGAGAAGGTAGCCTTTTCCCCAGCAATGGTCATTTGCAGGATACTTTACTTGTAATCGAAATCGTCACGAGGAAGATCTATCACCGCACTGAAGCACTATCTATGGCGGAGTCTTAACTTTCTTGACTCCCTCCTAATTGATCATTTGTCCATACTTTTGCATGTTTTTAATCAAGAGTCATTAACACAAGCAATGTATCGTTACTCCTTACTTGGTAATGCAGTTTAGTCGCTAAACTCTATGCTTGCGAATAATGAAACTTGCCGCATCATCAATACCAAAAACTGTGCCTAAAATCTATATAATTTTTTTTTAGATATCGGACACGAATGAAGGAGGTGTCGTTCATCTACCATCACCGGCCGTTACCGCCGGGAAAAGAATTGGTACACTGGGTAGAACATGTAGTGCAAACCGGTGGTGCGTTACACTTGAGATCACCCGCCTTACTCTTACCTTGGTACCAGAAGATGTATTTAGATCTGGCAGTATTGATCCTTATAGTATTATTCCTGATAGTTCACTGTATACGATTGTTGTATATCTCACAAAATCAATATCGCAAGAAAAAAGTTTTATAATTCTTGACGTGTTTGTACAATATTGTCATGACACTCGGAGGGATAATAATATTTGAAGAACATTCTGATACCCTATTGTTACTAACATATTCACTTATTTATTAAACACCGTATTGTTATATTTATATTTAAAAAATATATTCTGTAGCTTTCAAGTAACGAGTCGAACGAGTTTATAAAGGACAAACAAATAATGAAACTTTCTTTTCATATATAGATTAGGATCGCTCGCTTTAATTTCATAGTACGCGATTGACATGGGTTCGATCACCGGTGCCGGCATCACGAAAATCCTTAGTAGCAATTTTATATACTGAATTTACCACGTGCTCTGCTGCGAAGGAAAACATCGTGGGGAAGCATGTCTGCGAAATAATAAAAAAACTTTATCTCAATGAAACGTGAAGTTCCCCAACCCGCACCGGAGCTCGTTGCGGACCCTTCCCACGATCGGATATTTGAGAGAAGACCTACCGAAGATTGCCCGACTGTGGGCATTTACTGGCCGCTTCTTTACTTTGTACTTTAAGGTTAAAGTGCATTCGTTTATGTGTTTTCTGCACTGCTTAAGACCCACGATAGTCGAGCGCGTAGGGTATCAGCTTCCGAATTAGAAATCGGAATCTATCAATAAGTATGTTTGCGTACACTAAATTGACCGCTGTATTCGATACTAGTATAAGTACAGCTGTAAGAGTTTGCTTCGGGCTGTACATCGAATCTGAGTCGAGGAGTATTTTTTACTAAATCGTTTATTTAGAAATGTTTTGTCGATTATAGTACTTATTTAGACAAATTAATATCGTAATTGCAATGATTTTCAGTATTTACGCGAATTGTAGTATTTGAAATTAAATTATTATTAACCGAATTTGTCGCGTTTAATTACACTTTTTTTTAAAAAGGAATGACCGTTGCCGGGTTAACTATGACAGCTGGACGTCATACACTTCAGAATAACGGGATTAAAAAAGTAAAATTAAATGCAATAAAACCGTAAATACACCGTGAAACTATTCATTTCAAATCATTGTTATTATTTTTTTTCGGAAATAAATAAAACTCATTCGTTCATTACATACGGCTTTATTTATAATGTACATTAAATTTATTGTATATTATTATACTTCACTGGTCTGAATAGAACCATCCAAACAGCACAAATCTTCCAACATGTCGAATATGCCTGACAAACTATTTCTTTGTAATCCACCAGTAGCCGTGAAATTGCGGTCTGAAACTAAGCGCCCCTATTTCACCCACCTGTAATTTCAACTCATCTCATCTAGAAGGCAAACTTTTGCTGATTAAGACTAACTTACTATAGCTAAACGGCGGCCTTATTCTGTAATACCTAACGGTAATCATTTTTCTTTTTAAATCACTTGCGAATTAAGTTGAGGCAAATGTAGCCTCGTGATACAAATTATGCTAACACTTTTTATGACTCTAAAATCACATATTTATTAGCTCTACTTTTTAGTTTTAAAAGTACGTGTCCACCTGACGGTAAGTGATCCTACACATGTGCATTAAAAGCCATTATGATGAATCAAGATATGGGCGCTGCCCCCTTTCTCTTTTCGTTTTCCTTAAGCACTCTGAAAATTAAGTTGGAAGAACACGGTCTCTCTTCACTAAATCTCCCAAAGACTAAATTAGAAGACTACGGTAAATGACTCCTAGTCCCTAAGAGACTTAAACAGGCTAAAATGAGGCCGATGCTCAATGTCATGAATAAAAAACACAATCAAAATAAAGGAAGTTACAATCCAATTTCCATAAACGTGATAGAAAAAAAAACTTAGTTATAAGAACTTTTTAAACCGCACACGTAATAAGGGTTCCGTAACAAGAGAGATAAGTGGCCCGCATGGCCAAACGTTAATTAATCTGCTAACCGGAGCCGACATTTAGGTAAGAAGTTATTCCTGTTTCAGCTCTCCTCTTTGGAATAGTTCAAATACGTTCTCTGCCTTTTATAATAAACTTTAATTGGTATTGTTACAAATGAGTTGAGAATGTAATCGAATAGAACGCTGAATATAAAATAATACGCTTTTCTCTAAAGCCGCGTCTGTTGCTCGAATGTCTGTGCAATGAACTCGATGAACGAACAAAAAAGATGGCGTGGCTTGGGTGTTCGATCAACATTTTGTTCATCGAACTGTCAAACATTGCTATCCAGCGGACGGAAAGCATCTCCGTTTTCGTGTGTAAGGGCGAGGAATGCATTATGCTAAATTGCCGAATTTATATGTATTTACACTGTAGGGGTGTAAGAAGGAATGTAGCATCTGTTTATTTTTTAATATATACTTCCATGCACAAAGTGATACACATGGTGGACTTAATACCTAAAGGCATTCTCTCCCAATTAACCATAAGACATAAAGACATAAAGACATTTATTCCTACACTTACATCTACACACACTACATGATATGGTGATACATAATAATTATAAAAATAACAAATAAAAAAAAGATAAATGAATATGAAAGAGAAAAAACAAGAAATAAAAAAAAAATTGTGCTATAAAAAATAAGTGAATATATATCACAAGGAATTTGTGTGTGTTGTGATGAAGCGGCGGAAAAGCTAAGCACAGATAAACATATTACCGAGGCGGTGCAGCAGATCGAAATCCAACTAATGAAATGGTGCAACCCCCTAGACAATAAACGAGGCTCTGACTATTGAATGTTTGCGGGATATCTATCCTAATTCATTAAACCCAAATCCCACACAAGTGATGGGGAGCAACATCACTGGATATCATCAATGCGCTCACCAAATCCTCCAAGAAGTATATGCCGCTTTTGCTGGGGCTTTGTTAGAGCGGCATGTTCAGCAATTGGCTAAAATAGCTTGATATAGTATATACACTCTTTATATGAAACTTTTTCGACTGTCAGATGTTGGAGGAGATTGCGAACTACAAGTATATCCCCTGAGTGTTTAATAAACCATGGTTTGTTCGTTAAATTGATCGCAGCAGAGTTGTACAGCAAGCAGTGAAGTCTATGTCATAAACAACTTAGAAAAAATCAGTTTGGGAAAAATCCACAATTCTTTTTATTCCCAACGTTTCGGAAAACAGTAAACTGCAGCAAAGCAAACAGCACCTGTGGTCACTGGGGACTGAGGTCTCTGGACGTCCTGATGTATAGTTAACCTGGCAACAACAAAGACAACGGCTACCGTCGAATATCTTTGTCATCTTTGACAGCCAGTAAACTGCCGAAAAATAGACATTTTGGGTCGCCCCATACTTTTTGTGCACTAATTCACCGTACCAGACACCTAGGTACTGCTGTGTCATCCAGCCTGTCTATTTTCCGCAATGTGTCGGGAACCACGATATACCTTAGACTTATACAGGCCTATAACAGACAACGATACATTTTTTTTATGGTATAAGGGGCAAACGTGTAAACGGCTCACCCGATGGTAAATGATTACAATCGCCCACGTACATCTACAACACCAGAGGGGCTGCTGGTGCGTCGCCGGTCTTTAATGATATTTGAAAGTTGGAAAAGAAGGTGAGGTGGGGGGTTGGCCTCCGGTTGCATCGCTCACCGAACGAAACGTAGAAGCACAAGATGGCTCTTCTTCACGGCGGTGTTCTGCAAGGCCGTGGTACCAATCCGGTCGAGCCGGCCCATTCGAGCAGCAGCTAAAGCCGCTTGGCTCTACCGCTTAAAAATAATAATAAGGGTAATAGGTATTATAATATTGTAAATGCGAAATTAGCTCTGTAATCGATTTTGATGAAATTTGGTGTGAAGATATCTTGAACTCTGACGAAGGCCGTAGGGTAGTAGATATACATTGCTGCTTAGCTTAGCATTTTTCTATCCCGATTGAGCTGGCCCATTCGAGCAGCAGCAAAAGCCACTGCTTGGCTTTGCCAGGATTTTTTTTTTTAATAATAATAATCTTAGAACGTTTAACAAGTTGATAAGAAAGAAAATTTTACCTTATCCTAACGAGTTTTACACCAATTTCGACGTGCCAAAGTGATTCAATTTTTAAAGGGGGTCTAAAGTTTCGTCTGTTTAGTTCTCACTTATCAAGCTCATCCCAGTCTTAAACGGTTAAGAGCCGAGGGTCAATTACCGTATAAAAGCTAGATAAGCCACGAACCCGGCGAAAATTGTTTTAATTTGTTTGTAGGTTACTAACCCGATGATTAATTAAGTAATTTGCGTAAGGATATTATATTTCTTAAATCTGCGTGTGCAGACTTTATGTGCAGCAGTGAAATGAATACTATTGAACTTCTGTAACGTGTAATGATTTCTTGTATTTACACGAATACCAATTTTATCGCGTTTAATTACTCAAATAATGATTCATCGTTTTACTGATTACATTTATGTTGAAATCGGTAAATAATAATTTCATTTCAATAACATAATTCTATAACATCAGTTTCCTAATTCTAAAATCTGTTGTAATTCATAAATGATATAACCCTTAAGGTGTTATAAAAAAGTATTTCTATTATTTTAACTTTGTTACATTGTTATATTTAGTTAGTGATTTTGTAGTAAATATCACAATTACACTAACTTCATAAATGTCTCTTTAGGGTTCTGTACACCCGCTTTCAATCCTTCTTTTACCTATCTCACGTAAAAACGGTAATACAAACATGCGTCAAGCTTGGTGCGACAACAAATAATAAAAACCGGGCAAGTGTGAGTCGGGCTCACACTTAGGAACCCGAACTGAATGAAAGAATGAAAAAATATTAAATCTGTTAAATCCATCTACGCCTTATAATATTTCTTTAAATTTTGACGTAAAAACCGTTATTGTGATTTGTAAAATGCATAGATATATAGGGACGAGGTGTTTTTATTTATAGTAATACTCAAAATGTAAACCTTTCGTTCAGGTAACCTAGTGCTCAGGGCACTTTTTAATTTCGTAGATAAAGGGAGTGATATAGCACTCTGCCTTCGATCCCCGGTGCCGGCACTATTAAAATTGTTTAAAGCAATTTTAAATGCTGAATTTACCACGTGTTCGGCGATGAAGGAAAATAACGTGAGGAAACCTCCATGACTGAGAAATAATAAAAAATATTTTATTTTGAAGACATGTGAGGTCCGCGAACCCGCACTGGTGCAGCGTGGCGGACCCTTCCCGCCTCTGAAACCCTATCAGATATTTGAGAACTTTGTCTAGCAGTGGGCATAAAAACACTTCGATTTTGCTGAAAACCAATATGTTTGCAGTATATGCAAACAGCGCGCACCGATAAAGCAGCGAATATGCGTCCTTTTCTCCGATATAATATAAATTTTTTGTGTTTCGTAGGTACATAAAATTTATTTGTTATCACAATGAAATACAGCATATGGCACTCAAAGATAGTCAGCGTTCTATCAGAATAATTTTCAGACGACGTAGATCTATTGCTGACCAAGGCAAGATAAGTCACGAGCTCGATATTAGTTTAACCTGTACCCACAGGTATTTGTGATAACAAACTGAATTTCGTAGCTGTAACTTTACTTTCGTAGCGGTAGCTGTAAACTGTAATTTAGTATGTAGTCATTGAGGTTTAAAGGCGGGTTAAGTCGGGCATGAACCAATTAGAACGCTACGACACACACAAGGTCCCACAAACGCTGGAATACGAGACGTACCTTTATACCTGCACCTTTCACCTCCATCTTCACGTGGATAACGAACTCCCCGAGTCCACCACGGGGTACAATCCCTGAGATTGCCATAAGAACGCTGTTCCATCAGTCGCCTCTTACGACACCCACGGAAAAGGCAATAGCAGATCATCTTGTTACTCAAAGGAGTTGTATCAAAAGAAGTAACAAGAAAAAGAAAAACCCTTCTTTTTAAATAATTTTTATTTATGTCAAATTTTCTTTCTTCATTGGCGCTAACCCGATGAACTCTGAGATGTCTTCCCATGTATTGGCATCAATGATTGTAATCAAGTCCGATTCTAAATATGCCGCCTCCACTGTCATACACATAATCATGAATATACGTCGTGTTAAAACTTTTTTTAATACCACCTGGATAGCGCTGAGTTAAGAACACCGGGTTCGGATTCCGAAATCAAAAACGCAACGCAACCAGTATCTCCGTCTATGTTCTGACGTTTGTGTCCCCCATTTATAATTTTACTAAAGCTGATTAACGGGTGCCTTCACAGCTTACCAGATAATATATGTAATAAAAAAAAATTTCGAGGATATGTGAAGTCTGTCTACCCTCGTTATGCTACTATTTACGTGGGGTATCTGTGATCTGTGTTTTATTTCCACAATCGACAAATTCAGAGCTATAGCCAGTGTACCTCAGCGTACGCTCTATCTAATCTCGTTAGATATCGAATGCGGCTCTTACCGAGATTTGTCACCCCTGAACACGAGGACTAAGATAAAATGCGAGGTTGCCATTATTAATTAAGTCTCTGTGAATCTGGTAACTTCAACTGCACTCGGTAGACCCTGACGACACACCGATGGTGGGAAATACATTCGAATTCGCCTAACCCAAATCCTACGGGGAGTAACAAGGTAACGTGGATTATTAAGATTACTGCGAGGATACTGTTTCTGCCCTTGCCAACCCGTCCGCCCACCGTGCTTGGAATAGGTAAAGCTTACATGTAAAGAAGTTTTGACATATTATGTTCCACCGATAGACGAGAAGGTCCATACAAACATGTTCCAAATTTGGTCCGCTCACTAACGCCATCTAGCATCTAGGCCGCGTAGTACATGAGAACTGCTCATACAATTAGGTTACCTAGGTAGATCCCTCTGCCATTAATCTATGATGATGGAGTTGTCAAATTTTGCAACTATTTTTTTTTATCTAAATTAAAAAGATATTATGTTATAATATTAGTGTACCTATGAATTAATGTAATGTATCAATGAATGAAAAATGTATTAGTGCAAAGTAATAAAGGATTAACACATTATTCTGATAGTAGTATAGTTATAAACAACTTTTAGGCTAATTGGAATCATGTATGTCAAGAGGAGAAATAAGTTCCTACTGAACGCCTCATCAAGTACGTAATTAGGTACATATAGATCATAGGTTGGCGCTTTCATTTCCAGAAGTATTGAATTTGTTAAAAAATCTAAAATGTTAAATATTTGTAACTAAAACATAATTTATTTTCAGTTTTGTTACCTCTCATTTGATTTATAATATCAACTGTTTTCTTCATATTAGACAATTCATTTTCAATTGATAATTTTACGATATCAAAAAAGTCCGGATCGTTTTGATATTCGGAAAATTTATTTAATTTTTCCATCAATATGTTCAATATGAACAACAACACAACGAAACTCTTAGAAAAGTGCGCCAAATCGCACTGATGATTTGTTTTTTTTTTATTAGACTCGGGTCATTACTTGTACAGCCAAAAGGCGTGACTCATTAATGTGATATTTAAATAACTTGAAAGCGGACGTTTTAGTTTGAAAAAAAGAACACCGCATAAACGAGATATGAACATTAAAACGCTAGCGAATTTATTTTTTAAAAGCCAATGTAGGCCACTAGTCGTGAGCAAACAGCCAAAATTGCGCGGAGCCGTGCAAAATTGGACGCCAATTGATTTAAGAATCGATAACTAGTGCAAACAGTTAAACAATGATGCCGATCATCGTGTCGAGCGAACTAAATCTGTTTTTGGATGACTTTTGGTATGTGTGGCGCGTCACTGCCTGAACGTCATTGGATTTATAAATAAGATCAGCTCCAGAAATAGGTAGCTACAGGTTTTCCAGGCGTACCGACCGAAATAAAGCAGCCTGGATTCTGTTAACAATATTATTGTCTGAGCTAACAGAGCGGGTATCGATCCGGATCACAGTGAGTCTCTATCGGCGTTCGCAGCTAATTTTACGACTTTTTTTTTTTTTTTAATATGGATGAGGATGAAAGTCAACAGTTCTCTTTACGCTGGCACAACCATCAGGTAGGTAAGTAATTGTTTATTTTTTTAAACACTACAGAGAACACAGGTACACTTTTACCATATTTTTATGAACACTTAAAAATCATTGATCACGCTTCCTCATTTTAATTTTTTTAAATTACTTTGAATTTTAATACGCGAAATAAATTGCTTTCATTGAATGTAAAGTAAAGAAAGTAATTTATAAGCTTGTGATCTAACTTAAGTAAAAATGCTCAATTAACGAAATTATTAATATTCCGATGTTGTTACAAGTGTAGTCGTATTGGCAGGAATAATAACAATAGTTAAAATGTTTACGGATTTCATGTAATGTTTAATATAATGAAACAATACCTTTTAAAATTGCCGCCATATTTATACCAAACATGCAATATTGTATAATGATTTTAATATTTTTATTGTTAAACTTATTTTATATGCGTAATAATATAAACAAACACACAAATTAAATAAATAAATAAAATTTACGTATTGTTTAACAGTCAACCATAATAAATAATGTATATATTATAAGACGAGTAAATTTTTCTATATTATTCTGTTTCTAATAGGCGGTGATGTGATTTCTAACTTTATTTGATAATGTCATATAAATGGTTGCTAATTTTTATAAAATTGGTATAAATATTTGAATATACACGTAGCCAGGTTTGAATAGTCGAAAAATTAAATATTTTTTTTAATCGTTATTTGTTTCCTTTTCGGCCAGCTTGCAGACTCGTCTTACCAATAGTTTATGTAACTTCTTGCATAAGTTTTTTGCTTAAAAAAAAGAATAAGAAGCTTGTTTAAACAATCGGCAGATTCCTGTCGAAACTATCAGATTGCTTTGAAGCTTTGTTTGTTTTCTTGAAGTATTGGATAGACTGATGGAGCTACGACGAAATTGGCGACCTTGACCCGAAATTTACAATTACTGTAAAAATTCACGAGCACTTGCTGCGTTATACTATATCAATATTATGTAAACATCAAATATTGAAATACAAATGTTCACGCCAAGCGTATTTCTTAGAACGTCTTTATAGAATTAGTACCTATGGTTTCTTCTTCAGATACAAACGCAAGGTTGCTAATTGCACAACAAATAAATGTTTACATGACATTATGATTAAATACCCTGAAGATTCCACAAGGTAATAAATAAAATGTTATGTATTAACCTTGTTGGTAATCCTTAATAAATAAAATATGTTGTGAATCTAGTGTATAATCTAATCATCTTTGTTGCATCTGTTACATTGCCGTCAATTATAAACACTTAATACACCTGTCACTCGTGGGGGTAGGCAGAGATTACGGATTACCATTTGGCACGACTCATAGTAACTAGACATGCTTCTGAAACCTACATTTCGCCTCTCCGGGAGATATAAAGTTACGGATGGATACACGTAGCCAGGTTCGCTGCTTTTACTAAGAGAATAGCCGATTCCTACGCCGCTATCACGTGACTTCATAAACACAAGGTTTGCACAATTTCCAGGTTTATGTTGCAATTGCTAATACGATTGCTACAATGCCGGATATAATATCGTCCGTACAATATTCTTCTAAAGTATGCTGAAAATTTATTGGACTAATGAAAACAAACTGAAAATAGACAACAACCGGTCTATCTTTTAAGTTTTCGAATCTGTACACATTCACGTGCACTTGCAGCATTATATAATTATACACTATTATAGATATATTAAAATAAAGGAAATTTCAAAAAGATAGAGTCGCCATCAGTTTGACAAGTATTAGCATCGAAGGGGAATTTATTGAAGTCTTAAACGTCACTATTTTTAAAAAAACATCATGGAAGAAAAAATATGGACAGAGGTAGGCCAAGATGCAGTCATATAGAACTAACAAAGGAAAACGTAAAATGACGTGTTATAATTACGAAGTAATTCCGGTAAATGTTTGTCCGGTCACTACATAATTATGGGAATGTCAAATGTTAAAACAAAAAATAATTAATATTTCTAACCTAAGGGGTGGAACTTGCACCAAACCTCACTAAATATAATTAGCGCGAATGTATGTATGTATATACGCCTTGTTCCCAACGGGGTAGGGAGAGACAATCTTCTTCCACTTGCTACGGTCCTGACATACGCTTTCGCTTATTCTACTTTCATCAATCTTCGCATGCATGCTCGTTGGTTTAGAATACTCTTGACCTGGCATTTTCAGAACGTCTCCGATTTGATCGTGAAATGTTCGCCTAGGTCTTCCCCTCCCGACTCGCCTCATAGATTTATTTCGCCAATTAGCGCTAGACATCCTTAAAACATCCTTCTGTCTATCAGCTTCAAGCATTTGACAGAATGACGTTTTAATTATGTTTCTATTCTGAGAGATTTGGTGTAAGACACCATAAGTCTCCTCAAATTACAATAATAGTATGACGTAGTCTATTTTGCTTCTACATATTTTATTACTGACAACTAACATGAGTTTTTGTTCCGCGTTCTTTCCTCTAATATATCATTTTGTTCCAAATAGAGCAGTGTGATCGGAGCCCTGAGCAGAATGCTGAGCACAGGCGCTCTGAGTGATGTGACTCTGAGCGCCAATGGTACTTCGGTGAAAGCTCACCGATTGATATTAGCTTCGTGCAGCCAATATTTTGCTCATTTATTCAAGGTACAGTAATTAAATTGTTACATTCTACAATTATTAAAAAAAAACTTACATTTCCTTTCATAATAATAAAAGAAATAATCGATATCTGTCGAGCCTGTCGCCGTCCTTTTTCTTTTGCACAAATATTGACTTCCGCTGGAACTCGAACCATGAACCCATGGCTCAGTACGATAACGCGGACGTAAACGTGAGCGCAGTACTATCAGTAAATAACTTTGCACCAAAGAGCGGTAAAAGTGTTGAAAATCGGACATGGACATATAGCGAGATAACCATCTCGAAAAACACCAGACCTATGAGGGGCAGCAGTGTGTGGGGTGCGAGGTTTCCGGTACAGCGATGGCGATGGCGATTATGGTAAATCTTCCTAATGGATGAGCCCTATGTCCTGCAGTGAACTATTAATGGGCTGTTTTCTTTTTTTTTTAATTTCGAATTTAATTTCAGGAAGTGGACACAGAAAATAACACTCTTGTGATAGTTCTCGGCTGCGAACCTTCGGAATTGAAACTCCTGCTCACGTTCATGTACACAGGGGAGGTGACTGCCTCGAAGGGCAACCTGCCATCGCTGCTCCGCCTCGCGCAAACCCTCAAAGTTTCAGGGCTAACAGATTGTGATTCGGTAAGTTCTGATATAATTTGATTCTAAAATGCGCTCAAAGTTAAGTAGCTTAGCGTAAAGGCCCACAGCTGAGCAAAGGCTTCATTCTCAAATATCTGAGAGAGTTTTTTTGGAGCTGGGAAGGGTTCGCCACGCTGCTCCAGTTGGCGGACTTCACGTGACGTCGAAATGTAATTGCTATAAACAATTTTACTGTTGCCGTCACCGGGGATCTTATCCAGGTTACGCGCTAATAATCTATGAAAATTAAATCGACTAAACCGACCTAACCGACTCATTCGAGCAGCTTTAAAGAAATTCGAGCAACAGTTTTAAATGTACTTTGTAGTACTTTGCGTACTACAAAGTAACAGAAAAAACAACTACTATAGTTTGTGTAATGTGCTTAGTGTGGTAAAGAAAGGGGTTGAGTAACATTAAAAAAGCTTAATAAATTCCGGCTAATACCCCATCCCTAGACTTGCAGCGAAATCTTTCAACAATTTAAACATCGAATCTGTGCTGTTTGTATTGTATTTAACAACTTTTTCCACTAAAGAGTGGTTTTGGGATCTGACTTCGAATTCGATCCCCGGACTTGTACCAATAACTTTTTCGAAACTTTCGTTTGATTCATATAGTCGGCTTGTATACTAACACGGCGACAGGCTCACCATCTGTTAGGATGTCCAAAATAAGCTCTGGTGAAAAGTGGGTTGAAGTAACTAAAATATCTAGACCTCTGATCACACCAGAATTATTATGAATGTGGTAAAGCCAAGCGGCGGCTTTTGCTGCTGCACAAATGGCCCGGCTCGACCGGGTTCGTACCACGGCCTCGCAGAATACCGGCGTGAAATAGAGGCATCTTGTGCTTCTGCGTTTCGTTCGATGAGTGAGGTAACCGGAGGCCCTCTCCCCTTCCCCATCCCCCTCCTTCTGCTCCCTACCATCTCCAAAATACCCTTAAGGCCAGAAACGCACCCGCAGCACCTCTGGTGTTGCACCTGTACATCAGGTTAACTCGTTTGCCGCCTTTCTCAAAAAAAAAAACTGCCGCCGCTTCGCTCTATCACGTATAAAACGTCGTTGGCATGGACACTAATACGACGACCGGCTCAACTTGTCACATGAGCCCAAATTAACTTTGGTGAAAAGTGGGTTGAAAGTAACGTGTGGGACTAAATTACTATATATTTAGATCTTCAAACGCTACATCTGCATTATAAGGAAGGGACATTTTTTGTACTAAACAAAAAGTAGTTAATGAAATAAACTTTGGTGAAAAGTGGGTTGAAAGGACAAAACTACTATATATTAAGTTAGATCTTGCTACCGCCGCATTATGAGAAAGTGATTTTTTTTTTTGATAATCCAAAAATGGTTACTGTATCATCATCATATCTTTCAGAACTCAACTGTTACATCGAACGAAACGGAAATCGTTCCCGAACCGGGTTACACTTACACGAATCTTCATACAGCGAAACAAGTTGAAACGGAAGTATATTACAATGGTTCAGACACCAAACCCCACAATCATGACGGCAACGCGCAACAAAACGATGTGAAAGAGACGGAATATGTCGAAGATTATAGGAGCGAAAAGGAGAGACTGAGCAAATTAGATCAAATAGTCCAGAACTTGTATAGCACACATAAAATTACCAATCCAATGAGCACGGCCTTTACTCCGCCTTTAATGTCTAGTGTAGGTGAGTGAATATTTTGTATACAATCAACCATTTTTTGTCATCGAGGTAAGTCTCCACTAACCTCTTTCTTCCCGTGGGCATCGTAAGAGGTGCGTGGGCAGCGGGATAATCGTTCCAAGAAATTACCAAACCAAAAATAAGCAGATCCATGACGAGCAGCGTCCTTTTGCATGAGGCCTATGTCCTGCAGTGGACTATTTACAGACTGTTAAGGTATGGGAAGAGTATTTTCATGGTATCGAATTATCCGACATCTATCGGATGTCATGAAACTTTAAAGGCTTTTCCCTTAGTCGACTCTTATGACAACCACAGGAAAAAAGTGTGTGGCAGATTCCTACGACGCTATTACAGCACGATGTAAACTATTTATTGAATTGATTGAAATGATTTTCTGCGTGCAGTTCTGAAGTCTTAGGTTTTTTCCTTATTTCTACTGCTAATCTCATGTCAGTATAATTACAAGCTGTGAGGAATTTCATCTTAGTAGTCAGGGGTGACTGTGCATATGAAACCTTTTGCGTTTGGAGTTGCTTGCAGGTTGTTTGCCAAGTACCGTGGTGAACTGTTAGCTCTAGCTTGTTCCCCATTTCAGTTAAAAATCATTTATAATTAAAACAAATATTTGTCATCCAGTTCTGAGATTTGTTTTAGGGATTCAAGTCTCTTGCTCATTTGGAAGTTAGTTTAAAATCGATTGCAAGTTTTGTACCGAACAGACATGAAAGCGAGAGAGACAACAAAGCGTGTTATTAAAAGCGTGATTCAAAGAAAAAATAACAAAACAGATGGCAATCTTTGTAGAATCACTGGAGCCGTACGAGCGTAAATGGCGATCGGGGCCGGGGGGTTCGGTGTGCGCGGTGTGCAACAAGCGGCTGAGCAACCAGTACAACCTGCGCGTGCACATGGAGACGCACGCGGGGCGGCGGCACGCGTGTCGCGCATGCAGCCACGTGTCGCGCTCGCGGGACGCGCTGCGCAAGCACGTCGCGTACCGGCACGCGAGCACGCTGCACGCCAACACGCCGCACGCCAGCACGCCACACGCCATCACGTCGCACGCGCGCTCGTCGCACCCTGCTAGACCGCAGCGCGCGACAGCTCCCGCCGCGCGACTTGACGTTTAGTTGTTGTTATAGAAGCATAGCAAGCAAGTCTAGACATTTATTTTAGTCGTTTCGACCAATTATTCACCCGAACTAATTTGGAATGTGACAGGTGGTGAGCCCGTCGCCGTCTTACTCAGGCCGACGATACAAATCTTATAAATTTACTGTATAAATTTAGAATAACTGATTAGTAAGTACCCTTCACATAGGGGATCGAACTTGAGTCTCCTGACCTTATATACATACCTTCATACCTATAATAAAATTTTTGGTATAATTATAATACAAAAAAATACTTAAATCTTATAGTCGATTCAAAGATAAATGGAGGTAAAACGTAGTGGTTATAATACGAATATACTCTTTGACCGCGACTACACCTTTATAATGTGAATCGTCTATGTCGAATGCTACAACAAATTTTAGAACACTCAACCGAATGTTTTGTATAGCGCTATCTCTTTCACCGACCTCATATAAAGCTATTTTAGTTAAGTAAAGGACTTTTGAACCTTCATTCGATAAAATATTCTGCAGTCCGTCCATAACTGTATTTGTTTCACTAATGGAATGTATGGTAATTTATTTAATAATAATTATACAAATCATTTATCTTTGTTTCTATATTAGTCGGATTTTGGTCACGTGTAATGTTAACTGTTTTAATTCCCGCGGTCACTATAGCGTTTGACGTCCGTCCGTCTTTAATTATAAATTTTTGGTCCGTTCTACGCAGAATGAGGTCACAGTGTCTTAAGGTCAAGCAGTGATATATGCTTGGTTTTCTTTTTAATTTTATTTTTTACACGATACCAAGTAAGTGGTAACATACAGACATCTTCCTATTAAAATTTGTATTTTTTTATTTCAACGTCCTCAGGAATCGGTTTTTGCGAGGTTTTGTGGTCTGTCAAATCTTATGTAATGGTTAGGTTAGATGACCTAGATTATGATCCTAATGACCTAGAATATGATGACAGATTGCAGACTTCGTGCAACGTGATTTACGTCAGCTATGCCTACTTGGCTTTTTACGTGTGTTTTATAGATCTTTTTGTTTACTCTGTGTAAGAGGCCACATTCCTGACCATCCGAGAGAGGGATATTACACTTGACAAATAGTAAATACGAACCAATTTTCTTCGGAGGTTTGTACAAAAAAAAATAATGGAAGCCCGCTTTTAATTAGTACAGGTGTTGTAAAGAACTCGAAACGTCAGGAATATAAAAAAAATATATAACACGATTAAATCCGTAAATAATAGTTTCCTTTCAAATAATTGTATTCGTAAATAAAAGAAATCTTTAAGTGAATTATTAGTAATTTGAAAATATCGTACTTAAGTATGCAATTAGATACAATGTAGTGTTAAATTTAAAAATTGCTATTTTTTTTTAGTTTGTAAGCACATTTTATCATCATTGCCATCTTTACAATGCATAGAATGGTACTTTGGTTAATTATTTACATTTCATCAATAATTGATGTGATAAATTAAAAGCTAATATAAATCACAACTAACCATTAAATCTAATCAGAAAAGTTCAATTATGTATCTGCAGATTTTTTAACTAATGAAATATAAAGTAGGTATTACATAGCTGACTGATTTTAATATACTGGATGAATGTGACGGTACTGGCAATAAATGAACATCCGGTTACTACTGGTGCTCATTATTATTTGAAAATGGCGTAAATATTTTTACAAAACTACAACTTTTACAAACAACTTTATTAATAATAATTATAAATAGAATGAAATTAATACGCTGATGTAATTAAACTAGCTTTGTTGGCACTCATAAAAAGCTAACCAAAAGCGGTAGTTAATATGGATGTTGCTACGATACGTGCGCATTAATACGATTTCTACCCTTTTATACCGAACTATATTCTTCTATGCATATAAAATATTTTTACTTCTTACGCATATCTTTATATTATTTACTCGTTACCTATCTAGTCATTATTTGTGATTGTTTTATTTTCAATGTTATACAATATAATGTAATGCAACTATTTATGTACTACTTAATAAAAGACATTATAAAAGACATGTTATTTGTAATAAAGTATATTTGTTATCGTTAATTTTAGTTTTATTTTTTAATTATTTCTACTAAAATACACCGATTACTAAGCGAACCTGTAATGTAATGCGCGCGAATACGTAAGTTTAAAGCCATTTAACGTTTACCTCATTATTATACTTTAGCTTTATCGGCATTTAAAATATGACATAGGACTTGCCTAGTTTCTTACGTCGTCACAACAATAAAATATATCAAAATAAGGGATTTATGCAAGAAAATGTTAGCAAAAATTGTGCTTTTATTACATGTTGGTAAGCCAGATTCAGTGAAGCGATGAAAGTATCAGACCTTACATAATCTTTAAAATATACCAAACTTCAAATTATTGAGGCCGGAGAGTGTCAAGTCTGTGGCGAGCTGTGCGGGATTGTAATAGCCAATCCTTTCATTAACCCTTAAATACCTGAAGTTTTAAATTTGATACCGAGGTTATAAATCGCATTGGGCACCTACAATCGATTTTATTTTAATATTAGGCTGTTTATATGTAACCTTTGACTGATAATCTTCAAGTTAGAAAACAAAACAAACGTAAAGTGTCGAAAGATGACAAACAATATGACATTTCGGTTTCCCGCCGCATTGAATGGGTGACATAGTTTTACAAAAGTTTCGCTTATTAATTTCTTTGATTTTTAAATTTTTTGTAAATTAAAAGACGTGCGATAGGTGAGTATCTGATTTTTATTATGATTTATATTTTTTCTTACACCTGCTTTGCTTGAAGAAAAACTTGATGTTTTTGTAAGTATCAATTTTGATACTACAGGCATTCTGGGCTGTTTGAATCCGCCTTACTTACCTACCTGTTTTGGTTCAATTTCTGACTGATTTTAGTATTGTTTCATGTTTATACGCTTGGTTTGGTGTTGGATTGAATGTGCTTAGCCTTTACTTAACTGTATATTATAATTGAAAATGAAGCCGGACGATATTGAGGCTATGTTACGGATGCTAGAAAATGGTGAAAATTCTGAGGATGAGGCCAGTTAAAATGAAGATGATATTGATCTTTGTTGAGAAATTATTAAAATTCCTTGTAGAAGAATCAAACAAGTATCCGATACAAAAATCCTAACTTCACAGAAGTTGTGACTCTCTTAAATTACGTAAATTTTTGGCATTCTTATTTTCACAAGTGTTTATCATTATCCGAGCGTGAGATCGTACTGGTCGAATAAATCAAAATTTGAACCAATTGCCCGGACCATGAATCGGAACAGGTTTGATAAGATTAGACAAATTTTTCACATGAATGATGACAATAAACACTTGCCACCTGATCATACTCAACACGACAGACTGCACAAGGTTCGCCCAGTATTAGACCACTTGAATAAAAGATTCGTTTCTGGACCTTTTGACCATCGGCTATCACTGGACTAGCAAATGTGTGCCACCAAAATACAACATTTTATGAAGCAATATTTGCCCAACAAACCCCACAAGTGGGGATTGAAATGATATGTGCTGTGCAGCCTTTCGGGTTACGCATATAGTTTTGAGGTATACTCAGGAGCTAAGAATGTTGAGAGATTACCACACGAACCGGATTTAGGAGTGGTATCGAATACAGTCGTTCGATTGCTAAGACCAATACCAAGGAATGTTAACCATATCCTATATTTCGACAATTTTTATACCAATATTCCTTTATTACATTACCTAACCAAAGAAGGTATTTACTGTCTTGGTACCGTCCAGAGGAACAGACTGGGCAAGACTTGCAAGTTGCAAGATAAAAAGTTTTGAAGTCCATAGTAACAAGAGGAGCCTATCATGAAAATATTGCTACCTTTGAAGGTATGGATTTCTCGGCAACAAGTTGGAAGGACAATAAGCAAGTGCTATTGCTTTCCACTTATGTTCGTTGCGAACCAGCAGAGCTATAACCCGCTACGACAAAAAATAAAACGTAAAACATATTCAAGTACCTTGTCCTCGCGTAATCAAGGAATATAACGCCCACATGGGGGGCGTTGACCTGATGGACAGCTTCATTGGGCGATACCATATACCCATAAAATCTAGAAAGTGGACAATGAGGTTGTTCTATCATCTACTTGATATTACAATAATCAACTCTTGGGTACTCTACAAAAACGTTAACGTCAAAAGAGGAACACCCCAGAAGGACATACTGAAGTTAGGTGACTTCAGAACAGAGCTTGCTGACACCTTATGTCAGTATCAAAATCGACCTGAAAATAAACGTGGAAGGCCAAGTACAAGTCGAAAAGATGATGATGTTGAACCACCCTCCAAAAGATCACGGTCTTGTGTCCAGGTCTTACCCTCAACTGACATACGTTATGATCGAGTGGGACATGAAAAGTTTTATGGACTCAAGAAATAAATGTAAATATCAAAATTGTCGAAAGCTTACTTCATGGTTATGTAAAAATGAAAATTTTCCTTATGTGATAATAAGAAAAATCCCTGTTTTGCATTATTTCATTATTAAATAAATTTCAATATTTTGATTACCGTGATGCCTAAAGTATCAAAAATGATACCAAATCTTTTTCAAAATAAATATATAAAAATATCGTTTTAATTTATTTTACTATTTTTCCTCATTAGTAAACACAGTAAAGGGTACATTTATATATTTTTAAATTTGATTTAAAAATCAGGCTTTTAAGGGTTAAGAGAGGAAAGACAGACAGTTCTCCAGCTTATATCGACGCTGCTGAATAGTTGGTGTAAAAGGGAACACACCATCGATTCGGAAAATCGGAACGGAAAATCCAACCAATGTGCAAAACCTTGAGGAAATACATGCTGGTTTTTGCTTGCCCTTTTTAAGAGAGACATTAGTCCAGCAGAGGACTTAAAAAAGAATATTAAAATAAGCGGGGAAGTTTTTATTTATAAGATACGAATGAAACACCAAAATCATACAAGTGTACACAATTTATTTATTTTCTTACTTAATTTTTTGTAGAAATCATATAAAAAAATCGACTGAAAATTTCATCACAAAATTAGATAGTACAAAAATACTGTTTAAAATATCTAAGCTTTGATCTCGTTATACACTTGGACAAGCATAAATTAATCACACTAAGTTAGTTTGCTATTGACATTAATAAAAAAAGTCTTTTAAAATGCCTGTTATAAAAAGATATCTTCTACCACATGTTACAAAATGAATATATTACTCATAAAATGTCAAAATAATATTAGGAACTGTGACCAGTGGCCGTTTTTTTTGTTTTTGGAAAGAAATGTTTCTGGTTAATTTATAATAAAATGTGTATATATCCTTCCGTTACCAGCTCCACTTGTTCAACACTAGCATAGTACATTTATTTTAAAAATGTCTAAGACGTCACCGATCTTTTAGCACTTGGATGAAATTGCCTGGGGGCCGGAGTTTGAAATTAATAAGAAAAATATTAAAAGATAAAAATATTTGACTTTTTCTTGAAACTGTCACACAGTGACGTTTCATAAGAAGGCGGTGTTAGTTCCAATTTTGGCCACGTGCCAAAGGATCCTTGTCGCGCTATATTGTGTTGTATATTTTGTTCCTTTCGGTGTAAACTAAATATGTGGCCATTCTGTTCTGTTAACTATTCTGTTATAAACATTTTTAACATGTACATTTTATAAGAGACTCTTTACTTATATTAGTTGAGGCTAAAATCACATTTGTCCTCTAAAATACAATAAATTACTAGAAATACCAGCTCAGGACTGACTTGAGTATACATATATAAATATATGTTTGAGTTTTTAAACAAGATAAGCAAATTAGTAAAGATGTATCTAATTTAAGTACTTGGATAATTAAGACGAAATCTTTCGGTTAATAACAAAAGATAAACAAGGTCTTTTAACGCACAATGGAGCTTCGACGTACAAGGGTTTTTCTAATTGTTTACTTTTTCAAAAATACAGTTCTATATCTCACCTTCTCAACTCCTATAAATCCAAGCCAGTCCTAAAGACTATTAAATATTAATTTAAATCATATTTTATAAAATATAAAAAATGCAGTTTTAGTCACTCGCATTAGTAACGGTGTTACATAACAAACCGAGCATCTGAACACTTTACGACTAAAAGTAAGCAAAATAAATATGTTAGTATCTCATTACATATAGTGGCTAATAAAATTCTCTGAGTTACATATAAATATAGTAATATAATAATTTACGTCTGTTCGGGAACATTGTTACTTAGCACTTGGGGGTTAAATAATGCCTTAGACATTTTCTTTCTCAATCAAAAGACTAGATTATAAATATAAAAAAAATGAACATTTCAAAACAAATATCGCCAATGCCTTGATATATTATTTTAACGTAAAACTTTTATCACTGTAGAAATAAATATTGCACAATATCAATCAATAACCTTGAATTTCATTACTTTCAGTACATAAAATTCTTCAAAGTATTTCTACGAACTTAAGAATTGATCTACTTATAAAAAGTAAGTGATGTAGAGGACACAGTTCCTTAAAGGTGTTGTGTCTAGACCCTAAAGTGTCAGTAGTAATGTTCCGAGCAGACAGAGATCACACTTAGGCTTTGGGCACGTCCCACACTCGAGTGTTGCCATCCTGTCCCACCGACACCACGGACACGTCGTCCAACCACGTGAGGCCCGTGATCTGACTTTGGGGATGGGCATCTGGGAAGTTAACAGAACACAAATTTATTTATCATCTTCATTGTTATCTAACTTTTCGCTGCATTTAAAATCATGGTCCTTGATTAAGGTATAAAGCTGATAATTCCGCCATTTTACTATCTTACCGTGGTCGAATTGTTGAAATTGTCTTGTGAATATTTCATAAGCATGTCTGAGAAATTATAAAACAATCTTTTTTTGAAAACATGTGAAGTCCACCACCCCTCCTTGGCTCCGAAACCCTCACCAACACTGAGAAGCAGTTGGACGTTTACTGATTGCTGTTACTACTTTTATTTTATAAACACACAAACATGTCTCCCAGGAGAAGGCAGAGACTACGGATTTAACTTCCATAACCCACTCGGGGAGACAATGTGACGGGTAGCAAGACTCGTCACGACATTTACTCACGGATATGGTCAATTTTAGTGCCACCATCAGGGATTGGGAACTAAAGCTAGCGCCCTGACCACTAGGTTACCACGTAAATACTTACTTTTAATAATAGTATGCTTAGCCGGCTGTTCAACATTCCATATGATAATGCTTGTATCCAGCGAACCAGAAGCGATACGCTTCGAGTCAGGCGACCACGCTGCGCAGTTCACACGGGCTGAGTGGAAGCCCCATTCTTTGTTGTGAGCCAGCTGAAAAAAAAAAGGTTGTTAACGCAAACATCCTATATAATTTGTCTTGGTGGAGGAGGGGCGAGCCAGTTTTTCAGTATTTATAGGATCGATGATACACTTATCATCGATCCTATTACTACCACATTTGTGCAACCCATGGACATCACCAAACAAAAAACTTAAATCGAAGAAGGTTAAAGATGCGCTGTCACCCCTGAGGACTAAGATGGAAAGCCACACAGCCCACAACAACACAACAGCAAAAATGGGTAAGGAGGTGATACCTACCAAGATTACGCATAGGCTCGGAAGGAGTCTACCATCTAGTAAAAGAGGGTTGATGAACTGTGAGCGGAGGATTAGGGTAACTGCATTACATGCTCCCTTTCCTGTCCTTTAATTACTTGGTGGCCGTCTCGGGGGGTCCAGACAGACAGATGGTTTTTATTGAGAGTCATATAAGAAATATATAGCCGAGTGATTCCAATGAAAGAGATCAAAAGCGAAAACTAATATGAAGAAAAAAGTACCAACCTTATATTCCTCGACGCTGTACAATATAACTTTTCTGTTAGCGTCGCTGGCAACTATATACATAGAATCCGGACTGTAGCGTACGTCGGTCACCGCTCCCAAGTGGGTCAGCTCAGTCTTCGGTGAAAGCGAACGGCCCTCCAGGGAATAAATGTGAACTTTGCTGTCCGCACCTGTAACATAATAATAGCTTTGATGAAATTACTCTTTACTTTTCTGTAATTGCAGTAAATTCATGGATGTATATGTCTTGCAACGTACAATTTTATTGTGCGTTGCATATAATTAATATAATAATAAATATAATTGAGGAAGCGTCCCACACAGGGAGGACGAATAAATCCACTCACCACCGACGGCGACGTGCTTTGACTTGGGATCGATGGCAACGCAAGTGGGCTCGTAGCTCACCGGCAGACTGGATTGCTTACTGGTCCCCATTAAGACCAACAGCTGAAACAATTCAATAAATAACCTAAACGTGAGTAAAGTTAAAGTTGAGAGAGAAACAAACATAATGTGAAGGCTTTACATATATATCTAATTTAATAATTTAATATTGGACTTTTCACTTAAACAGGAGATCCAAGCTTGAGCCCCTATGCGGAAGGCTCGTACCAATGAATTTATCGAAACTATACTAATACTAATTCGATTTTTATTATTAGCCTGAATAGTGAAACGCATGGTGATGGTTGAAACCACTAAAAGAAATGTCTAAACTTCCGAACACCCCATTGATCAATAATAAATAAGTCTTACTGTGAGTACAGTTGTGGGAGTTTACATATAAAATTCTTTGTAATGTATGTTTGAACGGGTTTAACTCGAACTAATTAACGTATTTTGATGAATCTTTATATTTTTAACGCTAAGGGTTTTAGAATTTGTCAAACCCTTTCCCACATGGACATGGCATAATAAAAATGTAATAAGTACTCACTTCTTTAACGGTGGCAACAATTGTCATGTCTTCCTCTATGACGTGATCCATGGCCCGTGGCTGGGAGCCCAGTGGCACGCAGACATCGTTGTATGTGGGCACGTCGCCTAAATAAAATTAATAAATACTTTAATTCACTATACTTTAATTGACTACTTAAATTTATCGCAATTTTACAATATACATTGTAGATTCAAATGTTTAGTGCATCTACAACGTATTTCTCTCCAGCACGCAGAGTTGACTGGTGGAGAATGGTTTGGAGTTTGACTGGTGGTCAATAGGTCTGCCATTGTAATCCTTTAGTGTAAGGTGAGGTGAATAATATATATAAAAAAAAAACACTTTGTCGGAACGGGGAAATTAAACTATTTTTCATATCCCTGTTCATGTGTGGGCAATATATATTGCAAGACAAGCGCAATTTTGTGGTAATTTCTGACAGTATTCTGCAAACTTATTTTTTAACTTCAGGTTTTAATGTGGTGTCAAGGATGCGCATCTGTTACGGTTACTGGTTACGGGACATAAATGCGTACTGACCTTCAGCGCTGGGCACGGCGAAGCGTAGCGAGTCATCGATCCCGCAAGTGAGCAGGGCGCCGTTTTTGCCCACGCTCATGCCGTTCACTTGGTTGCCGTGTCCTGTGCCGCCCACGTGGCGACCTTCCCCTGTAAACAGGTCATCGATTTTTGTTCTATGTCAATTCTATCTATCCGAAGGTACTTCATTTTCTTCATTTAAAAAAAAGGAATGAAAATACATCGTCATCATTACAGCCTGTAACTAGTTCACAGCTGAACATAGGCTTCCCCAAAAGATTGCTGTAGAGCTCAGTCCTGAGTCACCTACATCCATCGATTTCTCGCAACACTATACTCCATAAAAACTCCATCGGTGAAGAGAGCGAAAAAAGAAAATTTAATATAAATTAAGTTTGTAATACTTTTTAGAAAAAGGCTATTCTTATCAGTTACATTAGTCTTGACTTAAAATTTTCTAGAAATTCAACATAGCTATTAGTACTACCACCCGTAGATTTGTTTAAATACAAACTCTAGCAATAGCTGTTCAATAGAGGCCTGCAATCTCCTACAACTGCTTTATAAGATGTACAGATTCCATGAAAAATATTAAAACCTTCATACATGGACTTAGGAGTATATCATTTCATGAGAGAAAGCTTATGCTAATTTATGTACCTATGGTTCAGTAATATAATAAAGTTTATATGTCTTTATGTACAGAAAACAAAATACATACAGCATCTATTAATTCATGTAACGTACTTAGGTATTAATGTGTGTTGTTTTAACAAGAATATTTAAATAAAATTATTAGTGGGCTCATACATATTTAATGTTCAATCTGTATTGTGTGCTTCCAATCACCGTGCTAACGGTCTGTCACTGTTATATTTCTACCCTCTTTACAAACACCACAATGACTTCATAACAATTCCAAAACCAGTAGGTATTTACTTAAGGCAATTAAAAAAAAAAGAGAAGAACACTTATTAGAGCCAGGCGTGGATAGAGTACTGATAATTGAACAAAACACTCTTACCGGTCTCAGTGTTCCATGACGTGACACAACCATCATGGCTGGCGGTGAACACGGTCCTCGTGGCCGGTTCCAAAGTCAAGCAGGTGATGGGCTTGTTGTGCCCCATCAGCACACGGAGCGGTTTGTCGGGATTCTCCACGTCCAGGTAGTTGATCACTCCGGAGAGGGAGACTGAGAGGAGGTGTTTGCCTTGCCACAGGCATGACACCTAGAAAATTTAATTTATTTTATTTTGTCGTCCCTATGAATAAAGAATATTTTTTGGGGTAAAAGGATAAATATCACTACTGTGAGGGTGGGTACCGGCACTGCGCTCAACCCGTGTGCCCAGAGTGGTCAGTAAGGGCATACCCTTTTAGCATGCCAATTGGCGCAGTGGAGCGATTGAATTAAGCTCTACGAGTCGCGGGCTTGATTTCCGCACGGTATAATTTAAATGTTTATTTAGTTCATTGAATGTCTGTAGATTTTACCGTTAAGATATTTATGTATTTTTGTTTTAATTGAACTTCAATTTTTTGTTGTCATGCACCTTTACAATATTTCTCTACGCCTCTCATTGACTGGCAGAGAATGCCAAAAGGCATGAAGACCGCCCTCTGTATTGCTTTCTTAAGGTATACAAAAAAAAAATATATAATAAATATTTACTATTAATTGTGGTAACAGCGTAAGAATATCCGACCAAGGGAAAAACCTTAAGGGGGCGACCAAGACCTTATGGCAAATCTGTTGCCAACCCGTTAGGCCGTGCTGAATCGTGCCAAATAACATAACCTCCGCCTATCCCTACGGGCGACAGACGTGAAAGCTTGAACAGGAACATTTCTACAGGCCATTTCTAGATCATAAACTAAATTTGAAGTCGCTGACGCGCCGCCGACGAAACTCTGCGCTTCTTCGGTCGCCGCGCTTGCCGATGTCAGTAAAAAATTATCCATGACAAATGACGCTTGCAAATTGACATATATAAGGACTATTAGGTTTTTTTGTTTTTCCGATTTTTTCTTTCAAGCAATTATGACAACTAGTACTAACGATGTTTTAATTTAATATCAATAAGATCCCATCCATTAATCCAATAAAGGCGTAAAATCGCCATGTACCGGAGGTTCCTGGGATATTGGCTTTGCCCCCCTCACATTCCATCTTCTGGAGCCTAATCTGCTGTACTATAAAAATATTTCAGAACAATTCCGTGTGCAATTATTCCCCGATAAAATTATACCGTGTTATTTTATTGACATTCAAGACATGGTTCCTTTTACTGGTAATCATAAACTCAACCATGTAACAAAACTACACAGTATCATTTTATTTGGAAATGAATTTGCATGAAGTTGTTTGTGGTATAAAAGGACTCCAGAGAGGGTTTGCCTATATAGGTTTCATAGCAAATAGAAGTCTGCATTCCCTACCCATCCATCCTTAGCGTCGACATAATCTTCCTATCTGACATTACATGAAATAAAAATAAATACATTCTTCGTACCTGTTGATTCTCAACAGCATTGCCCATGTTGAATGTAGTGGTCTGCTGCATTGTCTCGATGTCCCAGATCGCACAGGTCTTGTCTCCCGAGCAGGATAGCAGCTTCTTACCATCCGGAGACCAGGATATGCCGTACACCCCACCCTTGTGAGCCGGTGAACCGATCTAATACAAATAAATTAGTTAAATCAATCCGGGACTACTTGCTAAAATCCTTTACAGCAATGGGAGTGAAACATTAATTTGATAATATCGGCGAAGGGATTTAACTTTTGTATGGAGATTTTAGTATAATTTGCTTTACATTTAGCAATGATAAATGTCATATTGTTTAGCAAAAGCCATCCATCTCTCTAATAATAATATTGGACATGACTCAAATACTGAGTGGAGTTCCATGCCCTTTGTCTTTTATCCTTTAACAGGTGGCAGATTCCTTCTCCGCCTAGAAGGGCGCCTGGATTACTACCACACGCTTACCCATTTCTGGCGATCAACAGCAGAGCAATTACCTTTTTGTTCCAGTTGAAATCTTTTGAATAGTAGCAGTATAATTATGGGCTGTGATGGAATCCATCTTAGTCCTCATGGGGTGACAACGCATATGTAACTTTCTTCGATTGACGTGGGTTGCCAGGTCTCCATGGGTTGCTGTAACCACTTACCATCAGGTGGACTGGAGCTCGTATTCTGCCCATTCCAATATTAAAAATGATAACAAATACCATATATTATTTAATTATTATTTATTTAATAATTATTGCATTTGATAATACTAAAATACATTACCTCCCCTTTGAGCTCGGAGGTGGCACCGTCGAACAGATATATCTTGCCGTCAAAGCCGGCCGATGCAAACAGACTTCCGTCGGGACTGTAGCGGACAGCTTGCGCGAAGCGAGTGTGCTCCTGCAATTTTTCCATAACATAAATAAAATGTAAGTCCCACAACTGGGCATTAAAAAAATAATATTAACTAAATTTGTCAAATAATTATTTGAAGAAAACTATAACTATGGGGTAATCATGTCTTGACACCGACAACCTGTCATACATACATATATACATGCGAAAGACATTACTCTCCTTTTGAGGCAATTTTTCGCGAGGTAGAACCAAGCGGCGGCTTTACCTGCCGCTGCTCGAATGGGCCGGCTTGACCGGATCGGTACCACGGCCTCGCAGAATACCGGCGTGAAGTAGAGGCGTCTTGTGCTTCTGCGTTTCGTTCGGTGAGTGAGGTAACCGGAGGCCCACTCCCCCTTCCCATCCCCCTCCACTTCTCCCCCCACCCATCCCTTTTCCCCTCCTCTTCCCTCTTATCTCCCAAATATCCTTAAAGACCGGCAACGCACTTGCAGCATCTATGGTGTTGCAGATGTATGTGGGCGACGGTAATCACTTGCCATCAGGTGAACCGCTTGCTCGTTTCCGTCTCTAACATAAAAAAAAAAAAAAAAAATAACAAAAAACAAAGTAGAGATCCGTGTATTCGCTTGTAACTTCTAAACTTCTCACATGTAACACATTCACATTTAGTCTATACATTACAGATTTGTCCCGTTTCTTCCCTCGGGCGTCGTAAGAGGCGACTAAAGACACTTTTCTCATTTCGTTCAGGTAACAGTTAACAATTTGAATACAAATAAATAACAATGAGTAATCCTAAAAAAAAGTGTATGTGTATATACTTATGTACGCAGGTAAAAAGTTCTTTTGTTTAACAAAACAAAAATAACTGAAAATTTTATCCCATGTGCCAGTAGTTTTTGTTTGTGAAAAAATAACATTAAATGCAATTGATAACCGTTTAATTAAAAAAAATATAATTATCTTTCAAAGGCTTTAAAATAATAATTTATAATGAAAACAAATAAAAAGAATACATACCGTTAGCTTACCTCAAATCCAACAAATAAACCCACTTTAAAAAGTTAATAATATAAAAAACCACTTTTATCACAATAAATTATCATTCACCACTCTATATAATTTAAAACACACACACAAATACACATGTATATTTATGTATGAATATATTTTTTTATCTCCATTGATGTAAAACACGTGTGTTAAAGATTCATAAATATTTCAATAACGTCTTTGAATATAGTTACTATGGAGACTATAGACTCCATATAGTCTCCATAATAGTTAGCAAGATAATTTAAGAGATATTTAGAAACCAACTTCATCCTGTTAATTTATGATGTCGGTCTGCGCGCGCATCGTAAAAAATCACTCGTAATTTTTCCCAAATGCGTCAAAAGAAGTATAACTTCAAAAAGTTTAATTTCCTTTCTTTAGAAACACATTTGGATCCATTTCTTCCACAGACGATACTATTACAATTAAATATTTAATTATGTACTATCTTAATTATTGCAGCAGTTCTCACCTGCTTGGTGCACTTGAACTTGAACGGTGGTCCCTCGAACACAGCGATGGTGTTGTCTTCCGAAGCGGTCACGATCCTGAAGGGCCGCGCGGGTCTGAAGTCCACAGAGTTGATGGGTTTGGACTGTCCGCTGATCTCGCCCACGGAGGTCCCGGTCTCCGCCATGAACACGTGACCAAACCTGTCGTGATGTGATAACATTTGTTTAAGGGCCAAGAGGAATAAATAAGCCAATTTAAAAGGGACGAACGAACAAGCGGCTCCACCTGATGGTAGTGATTACCGACGCCAACTTATATGCACAACACCAAAGGAGCTGCAGGTGAGTTGCCTGTCTTTAAGGATATTTGGGATGGATGAATGGGTAACATTGAGTGTACCTCCGATTATCTCACCGACCGAACGCAACACAGAAGTGCAAAATGTCTCTACTTTCGGCCGGTATTCTGCGAGGCCGTGAGCCGACCCATTCGAGCAGCAGCAAAAGCCGCCGCTTGGTTCTACCGGCTAAAGTCTAGACTACTAGTCTAGTTATTTGGGTCAAGGTGATAATTAGTATGTCTGTCGATGACTTAGGTGATCAACAATACAAATCATACATAAGTTTAGTAACAGTCATTGGTGCGAGCAACTGATTCGGATTCAGATCACCTAAAAAGTAACAGCCTGTAAGCCCCCACAGCTGGGAAAAGGCCTCCTTCTCAAATATCTAAGAGGGTTTTGGAGCCGGGAAGGGCGCATCGAGCTCCTCCAGTGCGGATTGGCGGTCTTGACATATCCTCGTGAATAATAGTTTTACTATTTCGCAGCCATGCCGGTTTTCTCACAATGTTTTCCTTCACCGCCGAGCACGTGGGAAATGCAGCACTTAAAATTGCTATTAACACAGGCCGGCCACCGGGGATCGATATCACTCGCGCTCTATGAAACAAAAGCGAGCGCCATGACCACTGGGCTACCACGGCTCGTCACATGACACCCAACTTCTCGCCCCTGCTTTTTTCCATGTGTCAACTGCCCTACGTACCATGCAAACCTTCCATGCATGACATGCCAGCATTTGTTGGCGCTTTCACGTAGAGAGGCCTACGAACCTCGAGGCCTCGAACGGTGGACCAAAGCAGGTTGTTGATGACTTGTTTATGAGCTCCCGATCATCGGCCCGCTCACATCAGTTCGTTTGGCATCGTAGCTAGATAATTGGCTTCGGCGCTACAGACCGCGGGCTCGGTTTACACACTCATATATATTATCACACGGATTAATTCTTTAATGTTTTATAGCATTATTTTTTTAATTCTTACAATTTTATTTTGTTTATTTGTTTGTTTTGTTATTTTTATAATTATTATGTATCACCAGATCATGTACTATGTGTGTGGATGTAAGTGACGGAATAAATGTCTTTATGTCTTTTAATTTGGAAATAATGGAGTCGGAGGATATGATGTGTTGCATAGAGAGATTCGCCTCTTACGACCACCCATGGTGAGAATTGAAGCGGCAGACGCTTATGCTGTCTCTATTAATTAACTAATGAGCACATTACTTTTCCCGGCCTTCGCCCACGACGACCATGCGCTGGCTGTCCGCACTCCACGCGATATCCTTGATCGGCCCACCGATGGGCTGGAACTCATTCTTGAGGATGTGCTCCTTGTTCACTGTGTCCCAGATGCGCACCTTGCCGGACGCGTCTGAAAATGAATTATGGTCAAGCGTGAGGGCACTGCACTAATACAATAGCATTATTTTGTTTTCATTGACCTTATGAGTAAATAGCTGTATATAAATCTCACAAACTAGTCTGTCTGCGAGGTTATATATATAGTATTTGGAAAATCGGAGGTAGGATCAGAAGGGGAATGGGGAGGGGTGGTGGGCCTCTGGATTACCTCACTCACCGAACGAAACGCAGAAGCACAAGTTGCCTCTACTTCACGCCGGTATTCTGCGAGACCGTGGTACCAACCCGATCGAGCCGGCCCATTCAAGCAGTGCTGCTGATTGGCTCTACCACGTACAAAAGTAATGTATGGAAGTTAATTAGTTGTAGATGTCTGCCAATTAAATATTTTTTCAGAGCTACGTACTATGTCACTGCGAACATGAAAGTGCTACAAGCTTATGCGGTACTCTGTCAGATTGGAGCGTATGCATTGGCTAGGCACGGGACTCGACACGATGAAGCCAGAACTTAAAAAAACCATTAATTTGTGGGTAGCATCCCTAAGACTTACTAGTTCAATGGCGTTAATAGTTGAAGTACGGTAACTACTGACAGACAATATTACGCGACTTCGACCGTGTGGTAAATTTTCAGGTGGCTCAACCGAAACAAAAGCCAACCGATTTCCAAAAAAACCGGTTCAGCGGTTTAGCCGTGAGACGTTACTGACAAAGTTACTTTCTCATTATAAATATGAATGGTCAGAAAGAATGAGAAAAATCTTTCTGAATATCTGACAAAATTGTTTTACATATTTTGTACATAGTTTGGACTCATTAAATATTCGCTTAAGCTGTGATTCGATTCTTGGACACATGACAGGGCAGGTACATTGACCTCTGCACACCACGATCGCGCGTCGCAGAAATTTCTGGAATCTACAGCGACTAAGGAACAGCTCATGTAGCGACATACTACATCACTACAACATCATTCTCGAGGATAATACTGCACGTATCGAGATTTTCGTTTACCCAAATGTTTAAAAATATGCCTTGAAAATAAATGTCAAACAATTTAAATTTGATAAGTCTCGTACCGACCAGAGTTCAGTTCCGTATAAAATGTCGGATTGGCGTTGAGCCAACTGAAGCGAAAATCTAATACTAATTTAAACAGCGTTAGATTCTATGCGATAGGCCGTTGTACTTGTGTGCAAGTGGTATGCGCCGTTTTTAAATATATAGCCAGATTTGTATTGTTACTAAGCTGAATAAAACAAAAAGAAATGTGTAATCAACAAGCTTGAAATAGCGGAACAAGCTGGCCGTGGTAGTAATACAATATGGCGGTTCCCGCGGTTTTTTTTTACCCGACTGCCGCAGAAGGAGGGTAATGTGTAGTGTATGTATATCTATTATTTTGGCGCGCTCTGTAGCCTAAACGACTTGACGGATTTCAACATATGAGTTGTCGTTCAATTCGTCTATATTGTGGGAATGGCGCAGGGTATATTTAAATTCTTACACCGATATCAAACATCATGCATATTTTCAAATGAAATTTATAATAATAGTATAAAACAGTCATTAACTGCAACCTGTAAATGTCCCTGAATTAAAAGTGTTCTAAATTTTACTGTTATAGAAAAAAAAAAATATTTTACAAAGTATCTAACACATTATTCTCGTATACCAAAGTTTATTCTAGACATACACAATTTATTCTAGAATTTTCTACCAGGTTAAGATCTCTCAATATTTGAGATGGTTTTGGAGCCGGAAAGTACGTCTCGTTGCTCCAGTGCGGCGTGACGACATAACATAGTTTAATTATTTCTGAGAGATGTTTTACTTCACCGCCAATCACGTGGTAAATTCAGGACTCAAACTTCTATTTATAATTTTAATGGCCCGGGAAGCTAACCCAAGTCACTCGCGTACTATTAAATTAAAGCGAGCGCCTCGACCGCTAGGCTACTTTACTATTAAATAATTGAAATTTTAGTATTTTATCTATTTTCAATGTCAAATTCGTAAATTACAATAAACGAACTCGTTTTGTTAGTTTGTCTTATTTTGGTAGGTTGGGTTAGGTTATTAAGTGCTGACACATCCTTAAAGTATGCAAAAGAATTTTGCCTTTTAAAAATTATGAAAGAAATCTTAAGAGAAATATTTTCGCCAATCAACATTTAGAAACCCATTCATGGACGCATAACTGACGCCGTTATGCAGTGACCTCGAATTAACAAAATGGATCACCCTGGCCATGTTCCAACATAGTGCAGACTGGTCTTAACCAGCGCCGTGTCTAATTGATCCGAAATCTATTCAGCTAGATTTGATCCACCGACACCATATCTAATATTTAAATTGTGAATAAATTGAATTAATTAAAAATCGTCACACTAGAGGCGTTTATTAACTATTTTTAAGAACAGAGCTTACGTGTATCTGGAATAGAATGCTGTTGCCTAGCAGAAGATATTTTAATAAAATAACCAACAAATATGGAAGACCGCAATCTTTTTTAGTACAGAAAAAAATTGTAAGATAAGATCTTTAAAAGTAATCCGCAAATGTCTAATTCTATTTACTATAGTCTACATTTTCAACATCTCTGTGATTAATGGTTCTTTAAGTTGCCCAGTTAGACTATTTGGTTAGTTTAATATCTAACTGATCAACTACTACATCTGTCTATTTTAGTCCACTGCTAAAGTACACGTATAAGACGTGGTAGAGCGGCTCTTGCTGCTGCTCGAATGAGCCGGCTCGACCGGTTTCGTTGTACCGCGGCCACACAGAATACCGGCGTGAAGTAGAGGCACCATGTGCTTTTGCGTTTCGTTCGGTGAGTGAGGTAAACGGAGGTCCTCTCCTTCTTCCCATCCTCCTCCTTGCCCTTCCTCCCATCTCCCAAATGCCCTTAAAGGCCGGCAACGCTCCTGCAGCCCACTCTGGTGTTGCATATATACGGAGGGCGTCGGTAATCACTTACCATCAGGTGAATCGCTTGCTCCTTTGCCGCCTTTCCCATAAAAAAAAAACGACGTGCTTTTCCAATTAAGCGCCAGTAAAAGCCAGCTTACGTTTGTTTCAACCCTTGCTAATATCTCGATACCACGATGGGCACGCTCAAGAGACTAAGATATTCAACTAAATATAACGGAGATTTAGATTAGTTTTCGCATGACGAAACCTTAAAATAACCCTCGAAGCGTTATATGAGTCATCCGACGTGAAATGAATACACTTATCTAGATCTGGAGTCTCATTGGATTGGACATTAGCGGAGATTAATTTATATAAGGCTCCGGCTCTGAGAATGAACTCCAATACACTTACAATATTTGTTTACTCTCTGATGTGCCTCCTGGTATTGAGACGGACAGTGGATTTTCAGCTGCAGGCTACATAGCATGTAGATTAAGAAGCCGTTTGTCCCACTCCTCTACTACGATATTTAGTAACATATATAGGCAATTTTCAAGATCGTTATGAAGCCTGTTTCTTCTTTATTATTCTGTAAATTATTTAGTATTCACGGGATATGACGGCTCGGCCAAATCGCATTCCCTAGTCAAGAGGCATGTTTGTCTCACGCCAGTAACGCCAGTCACGGCAGTAACAGTGCGTAAACAATCTGAGTACATTTTAATTCAATAGATTCTGTGATCCTTTACCCACAAAACTATGAATTACAAAAAAAAAAGTTATATAAATCGACAGCTTTGATATTCAGTTCATATCGAACGTAATAGTGCAGTCACTAACATAGATACACAATCTTGTTTTGAACGGATATAATTGAATTTTGCATTTTTGTTGTTGTCCACCGTTACATGGAGCTTTCTATCAAAAAGTTTGAAAAGATTATGATGTCCTCGTGGTTGATTTCGAAACACGTTGTAAACAGCTCAGTGGATAATATAGTGCCGTAAATGTACTAACACAGAGCCACTCGCTCGTATTTACCTTCCGATGTAACGACCGACGATACGACCGAAAGAAGTGTCTGAGACACGGGACGAACAGAACACAAGTAAACCCGAAAACTAACAACTTGTGTTTGTACACAAATACAAACTTCGAGAGCAAACCCACTTCGGGTTTTCTCTCCAGGCGCTCGCCTCTCGTCACGTTCTATTTCTCGGGAGAGGCGCAGTCGGAGTCTTGCCAATTGTAAATGCTGTATGTCTGCCTACCCCAGTGACGGTTGCGAGTGCTTACGTAAAAGGGAAATGGAAAACAAATACAGATATAGAGAGGCAAAGGGCTTTCGTCTCAAGAGGTTGGACCTGGAAAGTGTTCGCCACACTGCTCCAATGCCAGTTGGCGGACTTACGTCATCGATTCGTGTTACGTAAGGAAAAACCGGCGCAGCGTTGCGCCGGTTTCCTAGCGATGTTCTTCTTCACCGCTGACGACTTGGTAAACTCCGCACTAAGATTTACTTTTATCAATTTCACTGGATCGAACTCGTACGCCTACTTATGAAATTAAAACGAGCGCCCTAACCGTTATGCTAACACGACTCTAGGCATGGGATAGCACAGTAGATAGGACATAGAATTCGTCCGAATGAAAGTACATGGCGAGTAAAAAAAAAAAAAAGGAACACCCTCACACTAGGATCTGTCCAGTATTGTGGGTGCGTTTACAAACAACTCAAACATGTACAGATACCTACACCAAGAAAAAAAAACAATACTAATAATTAATCTGTGCGGAAATCGAACCCGATTCCAGTAGCATTAAAGTCAATTGCTTAGCAGCTGTGTCAACCGAGCTGCTAATGGAGGCATGAATGAACACTGGAGCGGTACGAGATGGTCGCAATCGACCAACCAAGTGGGGAACATGATAGAGTAACTTCTTAACCCTAGCCCAGGCTTGAACCAGAGTTGGCTTTCCTACTACTACGCCTCAACTTTGCCCGGTCATGATCATGCGACAGAAAGATCGTTGGAAACTATTACATCCAGTAAGCACTGGCTGCGCGTGTCATCAAAGGCCTCTGTTCACAACGTACTCCGTGGGCCTCTGAAGTTTATTTTTTTGTTGGATTGGGTAAACCTAATACTCCACCTGGTGATAAGTGGCTCCTGCAGCCCACGGACACTAGCAAACTACAATCGACGAAGGTTGCAGATGCGCCGTGACCCCCGAGAACTAGGATATAATGAGTCACAGCCTATACTCCGTAATTAAATTGGTTTTTATACTTTTCAAATCGGAAGCCTAACAAGACAACGTTGGTGGTGGTGTTACTGATTGGGTAGACAAGGGGACACCTTTATGGCACGTGACCATACCATCGCAGGCGACCTTCTCGTCGCATCGAGACAGCCTCGGATATTGGCGTTTCGTATTCTAATCTCGCGAGACGAGGCAGTAGACAATCTACCGGGGAGGCAATTAGTTACATTATTTGTGTTTTAACACAAGTAAATAGAATAGACGAGTCGGTCTAGACGGATAACCTCAAACTTAAACTGAATAAGTTTTGACTTTGGCTTTGATTTAATGGAGTCATCATAGCCGACAACAAGTTCCGGCCTGTTCAGTTGTCGTGGCAGGATATGACGACATATTGCGGTGTCTAAATACTAGTCTAATACAAGTACAACACAGAGGTCATGCAAAGTGAGTACCTCTGCCTATGTCCTACATTCGACTTGGAAGCACATTTACCCTATAAAAGGTAAAACAAAGTCTGCTCGCGAGTCTCTTCTTCCAAAACTGTTAAGGCTTCAATAATCACTTAATATCGACATAACCAGTCACTGCCTTAAGTGACAGTTATGTGATCGCACATTTCCTGACGTGACAAAAAACATCTGTGACATGACACACAACCACAACTAAACATAAATAGACCGAAAAACATGCTGCAACAGCGATTGTATACAAAAAATCATAGCCACAAAATTACGCGCTCTTCACCAGCAATAGCTTAAGACGACAATTTCTATGGCCACTAAATTTCCAAAAAGGTTTTCCGGTGACAGTAATAGCAAATTTAAAAGCTTTTCTTTTCTGATTTATGCCATGTAGTAGCGGCATAAGAATCTGCCCTACCCTTTATTATCGGAGGCGGGGGGGACGTACAAGGCGACAAGTGGAAAAATGCCTTGAAAACACACCACATCACCTTGTATCTTCCGGAGAGGCAGAGAAATGTTTGGAGACACTGAGTCGTAATTATTATATATTCGACCACAATGATAACAAATACAAATAGATTGCGTGATTAACATATTTTATTGTCCTGTAATAAATTACGTCATATCTATGAAACATATCATTAAATAAAACTATATTATGCAAATAAACGTGTACATTCAATATTATCCTGTTACATACCAAAATGTATGCCTCACAATAAACAATTACCATTTACATAACAAAAAAAGCTGGTGGGATAAATGTAAATAATGAATTAGATATAACACCTCTGTATATAATAAAGGTATTGGGCAATTGGCCACATGGACAAATGGAGTTCTGTAATTTCTGCCTATCCCTGAGAGTTATAAGAGAGTTCTTACATTAAACATACTAATGGCATCAGAAGGAACATTTCAAGATCAAAAAGACATCACAGTCCATGCATGCAGATAAATTGTAATTAGTAGCCATGACTAATAATAGGTCAAATATACCTGGCTCTCCAAATAACACATTGAACAATGTTTATATCGCTTTAGTGCAGTCTATACTAATATACTGTTTACCGATTTGGGGTTGTGCTGCTAAAACTCATTTCCTTGTAGTGGAACCAGCTCAAAGGGCATTACTTAAAGCAATGAACTTTAAAAAAATAATATATCCTACTTATAGTTTATATGAAAATAGTGACTTATTATCGGTAAGGCAATTGTATATATTACACATTGCATTAAAAACTCATAAAGCAGTACCACTTGATATTAACACAAAATCTAAACGTTGGAAATATAGTGTCGCAAACACTGCCCCAGTAAAAACGGTATTTGCAAGTATGCAGTATAAGAAACGTTCTGCTTTTTTATATAATAAAATTAACAAAAAAATCGATATATACTCTAAATCTCATCGTGACTGCAAAGCTGTATTAACACAATGGCTAAAACATTAACGTATGATGAAACGGAGAAACTCTTGGAATACGTGAAGTAATTTGGAAAGCACTAACACATATACACTTACTCCCTTGACGCACACATACACACCCACGCATACACAAACAAACACACCCACACACATACTCACAGAGAGAGAGAGAGACACACACTCACATATACACATGCAAACTCACTCTGCACGCATGTTAATCTATAATTAATATTTTGGTAAATATAGAAAATATTTCTTGTTAATTTAAGATATGGAAGAGCGGCGTCTCCTGGCACAGGCACTTATCTGCTTAAAAGGAGTCTCTAGATAATCGTTACATGTATTCTCTGTGTTTACGGAAATAAAGATATTTTTATTTATTTCTATTTTATTATTTTATCACACGCGGTGAACGAAGAGGAACCTGTATGGCCTGACATAGCAGGAAGAGCCGAGGAGGATTAGCGTCGTCGCTTAGCACTGCCATCCGCAGCCGAGTGGGAGTGGGCCGAAGAGTGGCGGGGAAAAGGTGTTTCAGAATCGTAACATCTTTCTGAAATCTAAAGTGATCAACGTAGGGGTGTAGGAGATACGACATAATCCGTCTTGGCCTCTGAGTGGACAGGTATGCATGAAATATTTCCCTATGTAAGATTATTTTGAGTATTTAATTATTTCATTAAACGGAAACATGAGCTTGTAAAATATCTATACAAGGTCTCCTATCATACATCGAAATAGTTTTGGAGCTGGGAAGCGTATGCCGTTCTGCTCCAGAGAAATTTGCAAGGATTTAAAATATTTCTCATTATTTCTCTGACAATGTATTCCTTCACCTCTGAAGCATGTAGTGAAACCTCCTAGAATAATAAGCATCCTAAAAAAATTGCATTAAGAAATTTTGGTGGTACCAGGCTAATGCTAGGAATTACACCCAGGTACTAGAGTACTATGAAACTTAAAGTGAATCTCTAGGCCCTTGAACTATCAAGGCAATTTTATTCTACTTTAGAAGCTTCTAAATTACTATCTGCAGCTGAGCATAGAGCTCTCCATGAAGGACGATTTGAGATTACTGCTGCACTGGTTGGCGATCGCATTGCCAGACACCAAACTTTAGTTCATTAGATAGTTATAATTCTGCAGTCTGTCAAAAGACATTCAATACCCATGTAATGAAAACCGGTGACAGTCTCTTACTATTTCATAGTATACTATATTGCTCATATGATAACAGCTGTTCAAAATAGAACAAGATATCAACATTATTTACCTCTGTTTAATTCATGACAATAAAAGAAATAGAGTAAAATTAAAATTTTCAAATTTACATAAACATTTCATTTTACAACAGAGGTTGTTTATGTAAAATAGTTGAACCAAGACTCGAAATTCGAACCTTGGAAATAGTTTTAGCACTCTAACAATTGATTATTATTGTTCATAAATCTGATAAAAGCAATGATTCAAATGTGTAAATGAATTGATAACATTGATAATATACCAGTTATTTATTGACAACCTCATGGTTATGAGATTTGCGTACATACCAGCTGGGGATTTTGTTTGTATCTCAGCTGAAGTTCCATTTTTATTAAAAACTGAATTATATGTCTTATTTATTGTTATAATAATAATTGTTGAATTATTTGTCTGTAAAACGCAAAAAGCTCTTGTCTAATACAATAATTATCAGACAGATAAAACTGCATACTTATCACTTTTAAATTTATGTTATTTATTTCACTGATAATCTATAAATTTTAATGCTTAAAAACAAATTATTATACTTTTAATGATCATGTTACTTTTCTGGGTGTGAATAATTGAAAATTTAGCTTGAGAAATATATTTTTTTTTTTAAAACATACTAATTATTTACTTCATATTACACATTAATACATAATAATACTTTAAATTAAATATTGAATAATACCTGCATTATAATATAGCCAATAGCAGTGTACAATAGCAGCAGACCATACTGTTTCTCTTCTATTTACTCTCCCGGTATAAAATGGTAAAGAATATCAAAAATTAGGTACTATTTATAAGCATGTTGAATTTTGTTAATTGTTTCTAAATAAAGTAAACTGACAATGAAAGTTTTAAAATAGTTTAAAATTTTTATTGGACTAATTTATTCTATATATTTTATAACATTTTAGATTTGACTTCTCTTTTCATTTTTAATTGAAACACCAGCACTATGAGTTCTCATAACCATTTTTTTTTTATTTCAAAAATGTTAGAATAAACATCTTAATAGAAGAAATTTATTAACTGATTTCTTTTGATTAACTTAGGAGTCTTTTTGTCTGGTATGATGTAAGTAAATATGATTGTACTTATAATAGGTATTTACAGTAGGCAATGCAATGGCAATGGTCAAAAAAGGAAATACGAGTTTAAATCCCTACTACTCAGTATGTTAAACTAAAAATATCGTTAATTTATAAAATAATGTTCTAAAACACAACTAGTTATTATTATATTATTATTTCCGATGAAATATATTAATATTTATTACACGGCAAGTCATAGCAATGGTTACAATATAAAAATTCAATTTATTACCTCCAGATGCGATGTAAAAACCACTGGGTGAATATTTCGCGACGTTAACTTGACAAGAGTGTTCCGTATAAACATCGGAGATGGCCGGATTCTCAATATCGCGTATTATAACTGAGTTTCCGTTCGTGTAGAGAAATTTTTTCCCTTTCGGATCGCCTCCTAAAACAAGCGGCGTCCCGCGCTGCGTCCTCGGCAGGGCCGCAAAAGTATATTCTGCAAGCACCAGAACTCAGAATTAGTTTCTTGTAAAAACAAATTCCGAAACTCTTTTAAATCAAGACCACCATGCTTCCCACAGAAAGAAACATAAATAATTACTCACTGTTTGAATATGACATTATAACTCTACAATAAATTAAATGTTCACTACACTTTCTATGCTAAACTTAGCTGTAAATCAGTACTTTTGATAATTTATCTAAAAAAAACAAATTCAGCCGCTAACACTCCATAGCCTCCCAAAATGACGTGACGAGAAAACATAGATTTCATAATCTAGAGCAAATTATTCTTTCTTTTCTTTTCTCGGCTACGAAGCTTTATATGACAACAGTGACAAACTATCTGCCAGGGCCAAAGTGACCTAAAAACTCCAAAAGTCTTACTGAACAACTAGAGTAAATCAACTGTAAAAAGAAAGTCTACTTTTACCCAAGACCCTTTGGACTGATAGTACCAAAACCAAGAATGAAGATATCCGGCCTTCAATTGAAATTTTCAATTTTTGCTCACATTCCTGAACTTGCGGCATTGGTTCAACTTGCGGCATGTTTTAAACAAACACTTTCAAAAAAAGATTACAGAAATAAAAAACTTTATTCAACCATTACTTTTAAGTCTATAAAGTAACCCTGGATTAGTCCACAGGAACTCGGCTTCCATTCCCAAGGCCTCCACGTGGCAGGCTCGGGGCATTCGTTACCCATATTTGGAGGTTCTAGGAAGGTTGGGCTTACTTGGTGTCATAGTAATTGAGTAACATATTTAGCATGCTGAAGCAGTTACTACCCATGTCTCATCATTTCGGCCAGATCATCCGGCTTTATTTTTTGGTGTTGTCGCACAATTTGCTCCGGGTTAGACTACTGACCCGGCGCAAATTGTGCGACAACAACTATTAGTAACACTACTTACTACTACTAAGTAGTAGGTAGTGGGATGCCTCGATGTTTACTTCGCATACGTCGACCACTTTCTTATTTCTTCCAAGAATCCTACTTAACTAACGGAATACCTACATTGTGCATCCTGTAACATTTTCTCTGCCCAACCTAATGGTAGACTGGTGAACAATGCCTTTTGGCATTAAGTCCGCCTTTTTATTAATTTATTAGTACAAATAAAGTTTAAATAAATAAAATACGGCGTGGTATTAATCCAGTTAAATATGTCATTGGTGCAAAGTTACCCGAGGGAATATACTCCTTGGGTACCGCATCTGCGCTGCGGACACGCACCCACCTGAAGATCGCATTCTTAAGGAATTTACTCCGCCCAAGAATATACAATTTATGCGCATTATTTACTCCAAATCTAGCCTCTCGTCGCTGAGTACCATGATCTCCTGATGGATTCAGATCAGCTACCACTCATAGCAAAGGAGCCAAATCATTCATTTGATTCATTCATTCATTCATTCAACGCATGTGCTAAAAAATTGCTTGCTTAACGTCCGGAAAGCTTTTATTTCTCCTAGATTGTGATGCCACTCTTGTACTATTTACAGACGTGAATAGGCGACGGTGAGTGGACGTCTCTTGCTTTTTTCAGCACAAAGTTAACATCCGAGCAAGTTGAGTTGCCAGAGTACTACCACGCGTTACTCGCCTTGTATGAGACCGTACAACATTTCAGTTATATTCTGAAGTCCCGTTGTAGTAGCATTTTTACGGACCACAATCCTTTAATATACGTGTTATCACAATGGCAAGATAAACTGTATTTTTTAGCCGCTGTTTTTACTTATCCTTATATCCTGATCCAACACTCACTTTTTGTCACATTCTTCACACATTACTCCCACCATTACTTCTTCACCATCGCCTCCGGCTCCTGTTACTACTAGGACTGGTTTATTGCCATCCATGCTTATATCTCTTTCTCTTTCTGTAGTGTGGTGTTTTATGCCATTTGCAATGTGGTCAATCTGAGACAGCGCTATTCAATGCTTACTTTTCTTTTTGTAACAGACTTCGTAAAATAGATTATTTAACGATAGTGATCATTGTCCAAAACTAAGGTGATAGTGAAGACAAATAATAACTCTGAATCAATTTTTCTTTCATAATACACTCATAGTCCCAGCCTTGTCATAACTCAATTCGCGACGCAAGTTTGAGTTGCATTCGTGACCGTTTTCATGACGCCTTACACTTAAAGATTGGAGTTCCCCATTGTAATGCTCTCTGCATTTCAATAAACAAATATTTTGTTTGTCTATGGCACCACAAATGGCAAACCCAATCTTACGGATCTTATCCGTTTGTACCATTCTTCTTCATCTTCATCAAAGTCCACTGCTGGATACTGGCCTCTCGAAGAAAGCTCTAGCTAAAACAGTCAAGCATTTACTGAAAGCATTGCCCATACCACGAGTAGGCGGAATGGTAAGCGCAGTGCGCGTACCCCTTCACAAGTGATTACTACTCCTCATCACAAATGTTTAATATATGGATTCGGCTGATTCTGATATATTTTCTATCCAAATCGGTTCCAATAGCTTCGTTTGTTACTTAGCAAGGTTACCACGTGCACACCAAATAGAAATTTTGTGAAAGAGGTTTTAATTTATGTTGCACATTTTCTAATAAAGGCTTTAGCAGTCATCATCTGTTTCTTATCAGTTGGTCTGGAAAAACGGTGGGTTTTGTGTCTGCGATACAGGATCAGATTATTAAGAGGAACAACTATCGGAGATACATTCTAAGAAATGGCACCGTTGACTTCTGCACAGACACAACCTAGTAACCAGGATTTTACATCAGGAGCTCGCTCTTAAATACAGTCTCGTGAATTGGAGACTCCCTTACTATAAGTGAGTACTTACTACACCTGCGAGCCGGAATCCGCGCTCGCAGGTGACCGCGCCAGGTTCTATTGGGACCAGGCCATCATCAAGGACAGGAAGATTCTTGCGTCGAAACCCTTTTGGTCGACATCACCGACCCATCTGAAAAGAACCTCGTGATAGCCGAAACAAATGAGAAGACAAAGTATATGGACCTGGGTCACGAATTGACCGACATGTGGGGAGGTATACCGACCGAAATTATTCCTATACTCGTCGTAGCAAATGGGTTAATCCCTTTCAGCCTCACGAAATATCTGAGGTGGCTGGGACTCCGTGACTGACAGCTCCGAACTCTAACGCATAAGGCAGTGCTCCTTGATACCGCTCGTATCGTCCGCCGGTTTCTTTCCCTTTGTCCCTAAACCTCGGGCGTTTGGTCTCCTCTGCCGAGGGCTTCCATCTGGTTGGGTTATAATTTATTTAATTTTACTTTAAGTATTTTAAAAATAGTATATTATGTATTAAATATTGTATGTATACATATTTATATTTATCACCCAACCAGACGAGTTTCATTTTATTTATTTAATCTCTATTGCATTTCTTTATATAGAAGGATACAAAAGGTGGACTTAATGCTTATAGGCATTCTCTACCAGTCAACCTATGGTGTGGTAAAATTTTATGGTTGGCGCAAAAAGAAGTTAGAGAACCATAAATTACTAAACTACTAACTACATAACTAATAAATATTATAACATATTTTACATAAATTAAATTTTATTTATTTGTTTATTTATACTTTATTGTCTACACCAAAAGGATTACAAAAGGCGGACTTAATGCCTTTTGGCATTCTCTAACAGTCAACCCAGGGCGTTAAGAAATGTGGTGATAGGCGCATCAAGTTTAAAATAATATAAATGTGAAAGGGTAATTGAGAAATATACTACATAATTAAAACATTTATAAATGTATAGGGATACATATATACACATCCACATAGATACACAAATACATACTATAATATATACAGAAATAACAACACAGATAGAGAAATATACATACATACAAACACATTAATACATACATATTAATAGATCAGAATAAATACTAACAAGTATCAGATTGTTTTAAAAAGTGTTCACGTACCAATCTTTTGAAAGAAATTTTATATGGGGCTTTTCTAATGTCTTCGGGCAAAGAGTTCCAGAGAAGTGTAGCCTGCACGGTGAAGGAACCACCAGCAAAATGGGTAAAATGTTGCGGGATACTTATCATATGATTAGCAGAGGAACGAAGGACCCTATCATGGGTAGAAGAGAGATACTGAAATTTATTCTTAAGGTAAGAAGGGGTAGAAGGATCATACAAGATGGAAAAGAGCGCAAAAAGAATTCTAGAATCCCGCCTCTGCTGGATAGTGAGTCATTTAAGGCGAGAACGATAGTGAGAGATGTGGTTATACTTTCGCAGACCAAAGATGAATCTGATGCAGTTGTTAAGTAGGCGCTCTAGCTTGCAATGAAAACCTTTGTTGAGGTCTAATGAAATACATAAAATCATGTGTATACATACATATATTCTTCCATATTTGCGTACAAACCTTCATCTATACATTGACATACACTAACAAACATACATACATACTTTTGCCAGTAGCAATTATAAAATAAACAGCATCATGTCACTTTAGAGGTTTTCGATAAATGCTCACGAACCAGTCTTTTAAAAGAGCACTAACTGAACGCTTGTCTTATATTATCGGGCAAGGAATTCCATGGCAGTATACCCTGTACAGTGAAGGAGTTACCAATGAACCCGGTAAAGTATTTTATTATTATACAAAAGAGTATATTGTATTTTCAGCGGAATTTTCGTTGTGAGATCTGCTATTATAAATGTCTGTGCGTGAAATTTTCTTAAATCTGTCAACATTTAACTAGGGAGAAAATAATGTTCCATAACGGTAACACTGCTGCAGACAATGTCAAAAAACGTCAAAAACAAAATGCTGCCAGAGTTGCATCATGTACATGTAGTAGAATTTTATTGTTCCATGTGTAATTTTTGACCGATTTTATGACTGATGAGAATGCAACGAGCAAATAAAGCGAGTGAATTAACGAAATCGAGTCTATTTGCATCAAAGAAATGTTGCATTGGGACTTCTTTTGACGTTTGTTTCCACGTGGTGACTGTCATATAAAGTCTACGTGTTCGTGTTAATTCTAGCACAGTTTTAGTATATACCAGACGCATTTTTATTGAGCAATGGAGTCCTTGAATATGTCGAAGCTGAACTTGTCGAGTGTCAGGAGCCACGCCTCTAACGATACTGTGATAAAACCTGAAATTTCTGAAGTGAAACTGGAACGAAATATGTCGGTAGGGATGCCTAATTTACTTAGCAACTTTTAAAGTTGCCTTAGAAATAACTGTTGTTTTTTAAATTTTACCTTAATTACATCATCATATCGTTTTTGGAGTAATACATTTGTTTAATTAATAAAAAAAATGTTTGCTGATGTAAAGCTAACCTTGTCTCAGCTGTGATTAATATACATCTTTTGTTCCATTGCGGATATTTTGTAAAAATGATGAAATTTTAGATATTGTTACTTTCACTTGTTACAGATGCTGATAACAGATCCGGATGATGAATACCATTGTGAATACAGAGAGGATATTTGGAAGAATCTATTGGAACAAGAGGCACAGAAGCCAATAATCCACCTGCAATCACCTCAAGTAAGTAACAAGTATATATTACATTTAATTCCATAATATACATTCTTGTGTGGCTGTTTCTGAAAATATCCCATCTCATCAGGACAGCTAATTAGAGAACATACTACAAAAAACTTCTACATGTTCAATATTTGATCTACTATTTACATACATGTTTTATTATATCTGGTAACTAGTGTGTTGTGTGTTAGTTAGAAGCACCACATGTAGATGATATTGGAATTTTGATAAAGAAGGAATCAAAGTATGTCAAAAGCTAATAGATTTTATGGCATAGTCTTACGATAATGATGCTTATGTATTAATGTTATTCTTGAAGAAATTAGTTCATTTAATATTATATTGGTAACAGATGGCTAGATAAAACAAAAGATAGGTGGTGAGTTATTATATCAGTAAAATACTTAAGTTACTACTGGGACATTATCTAAAGAGAATTAGGTATTAAAAATCAATATTAAATTCAAATTATTCTCAGTGCCTCAGTTGAGTCAGATGGAGCAATATGTGTTAATCACCCTTGCTCGGGAAGAGTGGGTTAGAGTTTACTATGGAGTTGTAACTATGAAATTATATAAATAATACAATGCAATATGAAGTGTTGTTTACATCAAAATTACATCATGATTACAAGATATTTTTATTACACTTGGAACATAATTAATTATTTTAAATAATAAAGCTCTCTTAACTAGTGTCCTTTGATGTCAATTTTATGCCCAATAATTAAAAATGTTCTCTTAACTATAACATGATTATCCTTTGCTGCCTATATTGCAGCAAAGAGTAATCATGTAGACTAGATAATAATATCACTATCATCACTTTATGTCATGCAAACTTCAATATACTTACTCATTTGTGGCAAACAAAAAAGTAAGTGTTAGATGTTTATGGTTTTGAGTCAAGAATAGGGTAGCTAAATAAAACTTTATCTGTTTTTTGGAATCCTATAGTGTTTATCATCTATTCTTACATTTGCTACATCTGATATATTTACACATCCACACACCCATGCAACTATTTACACTCTTTATAATTTAATCTACACATTATTAAACGTAATTTTTTTTAACTATTTATATGAGATGAGAAGGTTTTGTGTTTGAACCTTTAGAAATGTGGGATATTTAAACATTGTCAACCATAACTACCGTCATGTTATGTTAATTTTACACATAAATTTGAATAGACCTTAATTACATTACCTGCATTAAATGAATTCTTCAAATAAGCCAGTATAGAGCATTAAGATTATGTTCAATGAGTGTGGTACCGGAGACCCACTTACCCCTCCTCATAATCCCTCCCATATTCCAAATATCCTAAGGCTGGCAACACACCTGCAGCTCATCTGAGGTTGATGATGTACGTGGGCGACGGTAATCACCTCCCATCAGGTGAGCCACTTGCTCATTTGCCGCCTTTTCATTAAAAAAAAATAGAAATTTAGCAACTTAAAGTGATTGCACCTAAAAGTCCAGAATAAAGGCAAACCTCTGTCACTTCACGTCCTTGGCGTGCTATTTATCTACCGAGTGCTCGGGCGGCGTCACCAAATATACAATAGTAATCTACCGTATTCATACCAATCTATGTAAAACTTAAAAAATTTTTTTTTTTCTTCATCGTTTCACGTACGAGTATTTTTTTAATTTATATAAGGTAAAAATCTCAAAAAATGTTTTTAAAAGTAAAACTGTTCTCACTTTCTTTAATTTACTAATTGAACTAGGAAAAATGGTAATTTTTTTTTATTAATCTACATACGAGGGTGGTCTGAAAAGTTTCCGACCTTAACGTGAAGATGGCAGCACTCGTCAATAAAAGCTAGGGAATGTGGTTGCGCATCATTTGAGGTAATCATCTATCATTCTAGGTACTCACCAAAATTTCAGGCAATTTGGACGCGCAATTGTTGTATGATAATCGTTTTAGTGAGTGTTTTTTGTAAAAATGGAAAAAATCGAAGATGAGTTGGACGCTGTGTATGGGTACTCTGCACTATCATTTACCACCATGAACATTTGGGCAGCTGAATTTAAACGAGACCGTACCAGCTTTGGAGACGATGAACGTTCGGAACGGCCAATAACTGCAATGACTGACTGACGATAACGTCATTAAGTTTACCTAATGGTGCTTTACGAATATGTGCAAAGAACGTGTTTGTCACGTCATATTGAATCAAGATTTAGCCATGAGAATGCTGTCCACGCGTTGAGTGCCGCGTTTGCTCACGTTAGACCAAAAACGTGTCCGAATGATAATTGCCAACGCTCTGTTGGCGCAGTTTAGGAGCAATTAATCAGAGTTTTGGCGCCGATTCATTACAGTAGAAGTAACCTGAATACACCATTATACGCTAGAAACAAAAATACAGTCAAACAGTGGACTGGGAAGAGGGAATCTGCTCCATAAGAGCAAAAACTGTTTTTTCAGCTGGGAAAGTGATGGCAATTGTGTTTTGGGATAGTCGTGGAGTTATCTTAATCGATTATATTCAAACGGGAAATACCATTACAGGAGAATGCATCATTACTTGACAAGCTAAAGCCAGAATTTGCGAAAAAACGGCCACATTTTCACTAAAATAAATTCTGTTTCAACTTGACAATGAGCAGTCTCCACCTTTTGCGGTTGTACTATTTGGATGGGTTAAAGAGATGGAAGCATCGCTGGGTGAATAGACGGGTGTGTAGACTACAAGGAGACTATGTGGAAAAATAAATTTAAAGAAAAATTATCTTGTATCTTTCACAAGCAGCAGTCCCTTGCGTCACTGCGATTGCTGCAAAGCCTTGCAGCTGCAAAGCAACAATAACTACGCACGCGCGTTTAGGCATATTACAGCACGCGCTACAGCGCTCTCCGATCAAACACAGTAGACTAATAACGCGGTAGATGCCTACTAAACTTTCTATGGATTGAGGTATCTTTTGCAAAGTAACCATTAAATAATCTGTGATAAGGGGCTTATTGTTTGATTGAGTGAGTCAGTTATCTTCTAACATATGTTCATAATTTTGGCGTGCCGTAAAAAAATTGTTTTTTTTTTTCAGTTAGAATTCCGTGGCGCTTTAGTGCAGCAACTACGCGATGTCACCAAGAAGCTCGGGCTTACGTTGGCTACTCTACATTCGGCCGTGGCCCAGTTGGATCTGTTCATGGATGCCCATCGGCTGAGGGCTGACCGTCTCACGCATGTTGCTCTCGCTTGTCTCAGTTTAGCGGGTGAGTGACAAGAATTTATAATCCATCACTTTTATTACATATTTTTTTATATTATCAACATTTATATTATTAATTATTGGTTTGTTAGGTATTGATGAGTAAGTTAGTCCGGCTTTACCAGTACCTGCCTTGTACTCGCCGTGGTTTGACATCACCCCCTCCACTGAGATATTCTTCAAGACGGACAGATAATAATACGTAGCTTTCTGCATAGTAAGAAGTGACATTGTCTCCAATTAAATCCATGGTACCATGTCCCATTAAACTGGAATTTAGAAAATAAATAAATCCATACCAAATAGGCCGTAGCTATCCAAAACCCTGTAGTTATTTTATTTTTTTTAAAAATAAGTAAACTGGTAAATTGGTTAATGTTAAGTCATGCAATTCTTTAATGACAATATTTTGAAACCTCAATTGGCAAGCTAAGCCTGGTCCTTTTGCCTTATGGAGGAGGCCTATGCTCAGTCAGTGGATTATATTTGGCTGTAATGATGATAATGAATGTAAATGTTAATTGAAATTAAAAACTGACTAATGGTGACGCCCAGATACTGAGTTGCGGTTATTTTTTGTTACAATCTTCAATATAAATTACTAGTATTTAATATTCACCACATGCACTATGCTCAGTCAGTGGATTATATTTGGCTGTAATGATGATGATGAATGTAAATGTTAATTGAAATTAAAAACTGACTAACGGTGACGGCCAGATACTGAGTTGCGGTTATTTTTTGTTACAATCTTCAATATAAATTACTAGTATTTAATATTCACCACACGCACTATGCTCAGTCAGTGGATTATATTTGGCTGTAATGATAAAGATGAATGTAAATGTTAATTGAAATTAAAAACTGACTAACGGTGACGGCCAAATACTGAGTTGCGGTTATTTTTTGTTACAATCTTCAATATAAATTACTAGTATTTAATATTGACCACACGCACTATGCTCAGTCAGTGGATTATATTTGGCTGTAATGATAAAGATGAATGTAAATGTTAATTGAAATTAAAAACTGACTAACGGTGACGGCCAAATACTGAGTTGCGGTTATTTTTTGTTACAATCTTCAATATAAATTACTAGTGTTTAATATTCACCAAATTTTTGGGAAAGGGATGGTTTTGTTTGACATAATAAATATTTTCTTTCTTTGAATATCACATTTGTATTTTTTATGGCGCCTATACCTCCTGCTAATTTTTAACACCTACAGCAAAAAGTGAAGAGAAATTTAGCCGAGCTCCTACACTGAAAACTCTTGCTAAGATCAGCGGAGTACAGCTGTGTGGAAAGACATTCAGACAGTTGGAATGGATGGTGGGGCAGCATGTACGGTGGAGGCTACTGGCCCCCACTCCGGTGACATTTGCAGCGCTTTTAGCGCAGTATGTGGTCACCGACAGCGACCTAACGACTAGACACCCGAAGTTTGTGAGGCGCTTCAAGAGAGACGGCGCAAAGTTATTAGAGGCATATTTGGATTTGACTTTGTCTGGTGAGTTTGTTTTCTACCTATTACCTAGTGTCGGGTGTGATAGGTGCTTGTTGTAGTGGTCACAGAAGTAGCCCACAGAAATCCAGGGTTCGAATCTCAGCTCCAGACAATATGTGCGTAACACACAACTATTTATTTAAAAATAACATCCGCAAACATTACAGAAATGTTGCAAGTATGTACTAGTGCTGCTGTTTGTTATTGTCCCGCTTTAGTTGTTTGTCCTGACATGTATATTATTCTATGTGTATATGGTATATATGTTATTTATGTATGTATGTATGTATGTATCTACCTATCTGTGTAAGTATATATTTTGATATTTATATCCTTTTACTGGTTTTATTCTCTTAGCTGTATCGCCTCTATTATGTATATATCTCTGCTTAGCCTAATGGTTGACTGGGAGAGAATACCTCTAGGCATTAAGTCCGCCATGTGTACCAATTAGTGCATAAAGATTAAATAGATAAATAAATAAAATTTATGCGTCTCTGACACTGCATCTGACCCTACTTTCGATGTTATCGCATATGTGTTAAATATACATATATTTACGCGCACACCTGCGGAACTATATATTGCAGATTCGACAGCCGATATTATTGGGAAGTTGTCCAAATCGACCACGCATCATCATCATCATCAATACACACAATTTATTTATGTGTGAGCAATTTTAACGACTTCATTTCTTTGCTATATTAAAATACAGGAGCACCTTTTTTAGTTTTATGCGTTTTATTTCTTATGCTTCTTTCAGATGTACGTTTGAAAGTGGTTGAATCTGTAGATGTGGGTTGTGCCTGCGTGGCTTGCGCTCGTGCCGATTTGGGTTTGTGCGCATGGCCCGGTTGGCTGGCAGCCGCGTCTGGAAGGAAACCCACAAGCGTTGCTCCCATTGCACGTCTACTGCAAAGGTGAGCAAACATATAAGAATTTCAGTATCAACACCACAATTTGGAAATTAAACTTTTGTTGTATATCATCAATCATCATGCACAGAAGTACCTGCAACCGCTCCAGGGCTAGGCGTTGTCTGCGAAGACAATAGACGTCAATTGTTTCACTTTATTATCTCTGTAATTCATAAAGAGATAAGAAAACTCCTCGGTATAGCTTTCTCCCTAGTAGTTTTATTTTCCAACACATCAAATGATGATCAAAAGGCCGAAAAGACACTCTTAAAGAGTGTTAGAAAGTTGATATCCCGTAACGGTCGATATCCTTTCTCATGGTTATATCAAAGAAGCGAATATCTGACTCTGCACTGTTAATTATGTAAAGGTCTTTGTTAAGAGGCACATTATAAAGAAGATTATTGTCTTTCAGAATGATGCAAATCTTGAAGTCGCGTGATGGCAATTTGGATTCTGAAGCCGATCAAGGATACAGCAGCGCTAGGACATCTCCAAATCTGACTCCATGCAATTCACCAAGGTATCAAGTCTCACCGGCATCCAGCACATGTAGTACCGCGAGTTATATCAACTTGGATTCCTATAGACAGCGTCCTATCACAGAAAGGAGGTTAGATAATGCTTATTCTGTATTAGATTTGTCCGATACGAACGTTGCCCAAACTTCGAATGTCCAGGATTACTATAGGTTGCCCACGGCGATCGATATGACCTGTCAGAGAGTTAACAATCCAGCAGATTACAGATATTGCAGGTCTTCGAGGCTGGTGGAGGCTAGCTTAGATGCGGTACAACCGTCTAACGTGGCTGTGAAGCGTGGCTTAGACGCGAACATAGAGTTAGAAAGGAAGCGATATCGATTATCGTCGCAAATGTCTCAGGTGGTTCTTTGATTCTTTTTTTTTTTGTTACATCTAGTCCTTTAAGTCCACATTCATGAATTTAACTTATCGTTCCTATGTATAGTTGGGTTATTTAATTAATATTACACATCCAATGAAACAAAGTTATGATGCTATTATTTCCAGATTAAACATGATTGATCCTGTTTTTTTTCTCAATAAAAGTTTGTTTGTTTAAGTATTCCCAACAGAGACTACTATCATGAATACACATTGAACACGCTCCATAGTGTTTAGATAATTTTAACCGCAATGACTGGTAAACACAAAATATTAAACACTATTAGCTAATTGCATTAGTTCTATATCTTGTTAAAAATATGAATAATAGACAAGTTGCCAGGGACTCAAATTGAGATTTCATCAGAACTTACCTAAACTAATTAAATTAAAGCATAAACAAAAAGTTCACTCAACTCACCCCACATAGGATCATGAGATCGCGGCGTGACACGCTCAAGCCGCGTGTTACTCAACATGGCGTCTGAGCCAAGCAAGCCGATATTAGGATTTGTCCGTGAAAGGAGCTGTGCACTCTATCACGTTCCATCTATCTCTACGTCCATACTCGAATACATGATTATGAGTTCCGAGAAATCTATACACGCAATATGGTCTTGTATCTCCGATTGCATCTTTCTTCACTCTATATGATATAGAATTAAAGACGCCAATACCTGACGTGCACCAATTTCAGTGGATGATACAATTTGATTGTTTCCACTCGCCGCTTAAAAGACATACGGCGAAGTTTCCTGTATGATTGGTTCAACAACCGTCCAGCAAACCTGACCTATGGCACCTTCTTGTGTCTTCTTAGTTTGGGACACGATTTTGATGTTCTCCTCAGTCCGGAATAACGCCATAGAGATCTTCTCATAAAGATCTGTCGAGTAATCGAATTGTCCGAACATAGTCGGGAAGTTATCCTCCACAACATTAGCACTCTCTAGCTCATAGCAAAATTAGTTAGAGTCGTCGCACGAGCCCAACCTAACAAGTTACGGGTAGGTAAACCTGCAGCTTCTTCAGCAGATCGAATAGCAGCTGGAAGATTCCAGTCTCTTGTTTCTAGCGTACCAGTGATTGTTAGGTCTTCCTGTATGCGTTGTGCGCACACGTTTGGGCAAAGTAGTCATATACATCCAATGTGTAAGACGGGTTATGCTTCCGAAGTCACCAGTGGGGTTCGGCCGCCCGGAAGTTCTAAGTCTGTAACGCCAAGACGCATTGTCTACTACACATCCCAGTCCCTTAATACATGCTTCTATAGGTCCGGGAATTGAATGCTTACCCCCGATAATACTTGGTTAGCGAATGAATCTTCGTCGTAAGTCAAATCTCCATCCTCTTGTCTGAGGCCAACAAGACTTGCGTATAGGCACATAACGCAGTAGTATATCCGGGCGGACTTAGGCACTGCCTTTGCGAAATAAGGCTGATTTGTGGGTATTACATCGTACTCTTTGTCTACTAATGGGATGGGATGATGCCTTCAGCCGTAATGGAAAATTCATTAGTGTGCCGATATGGGGCGGAGAACATTGGCTCGTTTTGGGCTTTGTGGGTACAGTGGCGAGTCTGGTGGGCTTTGGCCCGCTAGATGTAGGATCGCGAGGTGGTAGAGGCGGGCCAGCCGCATTCTTCGAGTCTTTTGAACTTTTAGAATAGACTCTAGTCTTCTGTCTTCTACCCTTAACCTAGGGGATGGTGGGTGGGTGTCCTTGGAATTTTCTTGCATGTCCATGTTGAACAGTGGTTTTGCCGTCGTAACGAGTTACCAATTTATCAAATGACAAAAGAGCCGTGGTAGCCTAGTGGCCAGGGCGCTCACTTTAGTTCCATAGAGCGCGAGCGACCTGGTGGGAGAACCACTAAAATTGTTAATTGCAATTTTAAGTGCTGCATTTACCATGTGCTCAGCGGTGAAGGAAAACACCGTGAGGAAACCTGCATCTCTGAGAAATAATAAAAATATTATTTCGAGGATATGTGAAGCCCGCCAACCCGCACTGGAGCAGCATGGCGGGCCCTTCCTGGCTCCTAAACCCTCTCTGATACTCGTATTTGAGCAGGAGGCATTTGCCCAGCTGTGGGCACGTACAGGCTGCTACTTTACTTTTTGTATGTTCTTTATCTATCTATTTTTTTAATAATATTTTCCGAACATCTCTTAAGCATTTAGGTCTATACTATTTGATATAGAATATGGTATTAGTTACAGCCATTACCTGTACTACGTACATACATATAAATACTGTATCAAAATCACAAATTTGTTTCATTGGTTTGATGTAGTTATAAAAAGAAGAGGGCAATATTAAACAAATTCTACACTGCCGTGTTGAGCCATTTTAGTATATATTGCTCAAAAATATTCATGAATATGGACATAATATTGTTAATACTTTCTGATGGAAAAACGTTAACTGCCTTAAAGTCTAAAGTATTACCAATTGCACTGTATTAGGGTAAATTGCCTTATTCCAAAATATGCAGATTAAAAATGTTAATGCGTAAATATTATAATCCGTAGTATGTTATAAAGTAAGAGGGAATAGTGTTGCCAATAGTATAGTATTCATTGTTAATTGTACTTCACTATTCCTTCAGTAAAATTATATTACAATTGTAATAGCAATAAAAAAACACCATGTATATGAGGTTGTTGATAAAAATATATCATTACGGCTTGGCCTTTATAAATATGACTGATTTGATTGTTTGTAATATCAATATGCTACAATATAAATACGTGTAACGTAGATATTAGATAGAAACAAATTCTTTCAAAACAATTTCACCACATCCCTATAGAAATGAGCTGAAATGCTTCAGTGATCCTTACATTTTACTCTAATACTCGTTACTATTTACATCTAAAATGTTACCTCATCACATGTTGCAGCAATAGATACACATTCATTGTTATGACATGTTAAAGGATAAATACTACGTATGTACGGTTCCATACGTTGGTCTTAATGCTGGCCCCAATACAGTACGCTTAACATGAGGATCCTAGAAAGAAGTATTTGCGGCAACCACGCGGCAACGTTCGAAGTTATGTCAGTTTCTTTAAAGAAAATACGCGGCAATCCACACGTTGGGACTCACAGGTCCATGCACGTGCTAAATTGGACCCAGGCGCTTTTCTTTTTTCCCTGTTATACAAGAATACACACAGTAACTTCACATTGATTCTCTGTCTAGTCGAAACTAACACAATTACCAATGTTTGGACGCCAAGCACAATTACCAACCAACGTTGGGGCCAACATGAGGAGCCAAGGTTATTCTGCTTATTTATAACTTTCTAAAAAAAAAAACCTAACAATTAGGTGATTCATAGCATGTTTAACAAATGATTATTAATAGAAAAATAAATGCCTTAAAGTGCCTAGATAATCGTTAAATTTATTATGATTTATATGCTTCATTACAAATTATAATATATCTGGTAAACTTACCGAATGATTTGTTTCCTATATTTTTCTGTTTCATCTTTTCAATCAATTTCTACAACAATACAACAATCTCTTCGGTTACAATATTTTCAAGGTGTAACAGCTAAATGTGGAACTATCACTTACCATATTTACCACACCACTACCACAATCCATATTTGCAAAGCTCTGTGGGTGTATGTTGGTGAATTTGTTTACAAAAGTAGTTTAAAACAATAGTTGTAAACGAACATTAACACAACATGGATGTGTTATGGTAGCATTTGTATCCAGTGTTGTTAATTATGTAGTTGAGTGGACTAAATTTCACATGTTGTGTTGATTTAAGGTCAAGCATCGACATAGAATGGTTGCCAAAGCAATAATTTTAACTTCATTTGATTAATGTTGTGTTTGTGCAACATGAGATATTAAGGTGATTCACATTAACATTTTTTTTAAGATATCTGTTTATGAAAAAAAAATTAATACAAATACACATTTTTAGTTTGTCTATCATTAATATTGAATAAATATTCTACATTGTCACTGCGATAATATATCGATGTCAATAAGAAAGATAAAGCCACTCCCTCACCCATTCCTTAATTTATGCCTTCAATGTTTCACCATTGATTCATACATAGGCAGTCCTACTTGCTACAAATTTTGAACATTCAAATTCATTTTAAGACACTGTATATTGGCTACATAAACACAAAAATTATAATGATTTAATGTGTGTATCCAAGTTGATTTTTTAATTGGGTTAATATTGCAAATCTTGAAAGTGCACTTCAAACCATTGGGCTAAAAGGTTAGACATTACATTTCAAAACCTTTATAAGGTATCCAATTTTTTTGTAATGCTTTATTTATTTAATGTTGTTTTTTTCAAATTGTAATTTTACAGTTTTTAACATTTTTCTTTTGATTATCTGCATATTTGTAACTTGTGATCTGTCAAAATACTTTTTTGTTTTGTCCAATAAAAAAATTACCCTTTTATTACTTAGTAGTTTTTTTTTATTTTTGTATTGGCTTTCTATAAGCCATCAAACATCACCTTAATATTATAACTGTTTATAGCAAATTACTATCCAAAATAGCTACTTAATTAGGATAATTGTTTATTTTATATGATCGGTACATTTCTTTCCTTTATGTTTATGTTGCGAAGTAAGCTAGCTGTTTTGGATGGGGAGTGGTTGTGATTAAAGATGTTTGTTTTAATTTATTTTTTTAATATAGCGTATATCTAGCAGAATTGTAAAATGGAATAGAATCTTTGTGGTAATTTCCGTTAGATTCTTTTTGTAGTGTTTTTTTCCATACTTAAAGATTCTGTTCCATTCATTTGGATTCGATGCCCTATTTAGTAACTTTGAAACGGGTTTTAAGGGGTCGTGTATTTTTAACTGTTTAAATAGACTGTCATTTGGTTTTTCCTTTAGTTTTTTTTTCAGAGAGATTGATTATGCGGCAAATTTGCAGAAACTATAGAATATCTCGGTTTATGTAGAGTTACCATTTTTTGTGTAAAGTTTTATTGTGAAACGTCACTGATCTGATTACGTGAGATTGTTGACCAATGTGTAATTAGAGGTTTAAGTAACCATTTGTTAACGAAATATGTGTTTAAATGTAACAAAACCATTTGAATAGTTGAAATTTCAGTATTTAGTGCATTTTTTTTTTAATTGTCCAATTAAGAAGCATTTATCAGGAACCAGCTCATACCTAAAACGTAATTAATATGTCTCGGCTGTGGACTCATATTTATCAAATAATATTGTCCTTGTTACACAGAATTTTGTTTGCACCTGATGGAGAATGACTAGGCAAGTCATCCCACTGTAATTCTATATTTAGGATGCGTTCAGCAATAAAAAAAATAATAATAAATATAAACTGGTTAGGTTCTCGTCAGGGTGTAGCATCAGAAAGTTGAAATTTTAAAAATAAAACCGCATACCAAATTTCTCGTCTCGGATCTTGGATCTGGAGGAGGATACAGTTTTATTTAATTAAATCGAATATTCGGCAGATAACAAATTGGTACCTGTATACGCCATAGTTACGGTGTAATAGTATTTTCCGTAAATGTGTGATATGATTGCCGGTACGGATCTTGAGCGCTCGGTGAAAGAGTGGGAATCGGTTTGCGCATCGTACACATTGGCAAAAGAATATTAATATTAAATTAACACCTTGTTAATTTCTTGTTATATTCTAAGTACCCATGAGTCTACAGACTTAACAAATTTAAAATTTACTTACTTAAAATACGAATGTTGCTAGTTAAAAAAAACTCATTTCAAAATTTCTATCATTTATTTTGACTAAAAAAGGAGTAGAAAACGAATCCATGAGATTATCCCTCATTCTACTCTTTTTGCCAAGCGGAATTCTATTTATGACATGTGATAGGAATTTTTAATACTGCCATGAACACTAAGAATAAGGTATATCGACGAAAGGATTGCTTCGGGGTCATTGTTTTTTTTTTGGGCTGTATGGTCTTAAGGCCTTAGGTTAACCTAATAGATGAATTAAAATAACAACAAATCACTGATTTTTTTAAACAAAAAATAGTGTCCTGTTTGACAGTCGATGATAAAAGGTATAATATTATTTTCCTCGAGAAAAAGGTAGATGTGTAAAATTACAAGTTCTCTCGAAGACTGAATGTACGACTACGAATGGTATTGGACTGAAACGAAAAACATAATTTTGTACTCTAAAATATAAAGACGCATTATAAACTTTGAAATAAAAATATATTTACTTTTATTGGCCGTTTTCATTATAATCCGCAGATGTTATAAAGTAGTGGGTACATACGTCATGAACAAATTTATTGATATCTTGAACATTCGTAACTTCAGTACTAAGAAATTATTCGACATGGGAACAACTAGTATACCACGATGGACCGACGACTTGTACACAGTGTTGCGGGAATTGATTTGCTTTATGATAATCTTTGGGGCAGGCCTTTTTACAGCAGTGGGTTAATCAGGCAGCGCAGGATTTTGTAAATGTTCGCGCAAATTATTTCGACCTCGGTGACAACTTCGATTAGTCATCATCATCATATGAGCAGTGCTAATTATATTGTAGTGCCGTAAGCGTACTCGGCACAGCCATCTGTCTTTGTCTTCCTATAATGTATGTATTCCTGGTTAGAAATATTGATTTGTCTCTTTGATCGCATACCCATGCGATGGAGTCGGCCAGGAGGATGGGTCAGATGACCGCTGAACTTAACTTCTCAGACAATTTGTCCCGGGTATATGTGCTTGTGTACAAATGCCGTAATGTTTCCAACTACAAATGCTATTAGTGTGATATAGTCGCAATAATTTCCGTTATTCTTTTCGGATTATTTGGGCATTTGAAAGTTATTTATATGGGTATAGAAAGTAGCATGTGACATGAAGGCCACGCCGGGCAAGTGGATTGGCGATCGGAGTACCAGACGCCGCATGCCTTAAACTTAATTTTGGTCTGGCTTGTTTCGAGATGGATGCCACGCCATCTGTAGGTAGCTATTGCGATTTTCATAGCTTTTCCCTCAGTGTCCTCTTTCGACACCCAGGGTAACTAGACTAGCAACAATTTTTAGGCTTCGGCTAGGATTTTAAGCCGGGACTCATGGTTTAGTAGTCGAGTACGTTCGCTAACCGCAGTACTACACGGTCGTCGGTTACGGAGGCGCTCACTCGTTTTCCCTTTCTCCTTCTCGAACCGAATCGAAAGCGATTCATGAGACAAATATATGTCGCCGTCCTGTAACTAACTGTAGGAATTTCCCTTCCCGTGTCGCGGATTTTTTTTTTTTTTTTTTTTTTTTTTTTTTTTTTATGGAAAAGGCGACTAACGAGCAAGCGGTTCACCTGCTGGTAAGTGATTAGCGTCCACGTATATCCGCAACACCAGAGGTGCTGCAGGTGCGTTGCCGGCCTTTAAGGATATTAGGGAGATGGGAGGGAGGATGAGGAGGGGAATGGGAAGGGGGTGAGGGTCTCCGGTTACCTCACTCACCGAACGAAACGCAGATCGCACAAGATCCCTATACTTCACGCAGGTATTCTGCGAAGTCGTGGTACCAATCCGGCCGAGCCGGCCCATTCGAGTAGCAGCATAAGCCGCCGCTTGGCTCTACCACGTTTAAAATATATCCGCATAAACTGCGGATGGATAAACACAGACCCCGAACCAGTTATTTGAAGTGGATTCGAATCCGCGACCCGCAGCGTCGCAGCTAAACATTTAGCTACAGCGACACATAGCTGTTCAATTACACACTCATCTTATTGCACACTCGTAGATATAGTAACCTTTTGGGGATTAAGGAACTATATATTTATGTACACACTACCAACTACCTTGAGGTAAAGGTGTAATAGTCTGCCACTCCTTTCTTCCCGTGGGTGACGTAAGCGGCGACCACCGTCGTAACATATGCAGTCCAATTAGGGGCTGCGGCATCTAAGGTGCGAGGTGTCCGGTACTGCAAGCGCTAATCCGGTCGTCGAAGTTAACGACACACTTTCAAAAGTTAGGAATAGCTTGATCATATTTTGAACTTGGACCGGCCAACTGGGACGTCAGGAATTTTCTCTGTAGGTCGGTCGTATTGTGCGATAGTGGAGTGGGCCGGTTTTCAATCAACCGTTGAAAAAGGTTACAACAATTTTTAGGCTTCGGCTAGGATTTTAAACCGGGACTCATGGTTTAGTAGTCGAGTACGTTCGCTAACCGCAGTACTACACGGTCGTCGGTTACGGAGGCGCTCACTCGTTTTCCCTTTCTCCTTCTCGAACCGAATCGAAAGCGATTCATGAGACAAATATATGTCGCCGTCCTGTAACTAACTGTAGGAATTTCCCTTCCCGTGTCGCGGATTTTTTTTTTTTTATGGAAAAGGCGACTAACGAGCAAGCGGTTCACCTGCTGGTAAGTGATTAGCGTCCACGTATATCCGCAACACCAGAGGTGCTGCAGGTGCGTTGCCGGCCTTTAAGGATATTAGGGAGATGGGAGGGAGGATGAGGAGGGGAATGGGAAGGGGGTGAGGGTCTCCGGTTACCTCACTCACCGAACGAAACGCAGATCGCACAAGATCCCTATACTTCACGCAGGTATTCTGCGAAGTCGTGGTACCAATCCGGCCGAGCCGGCCCATTCGAGTAGCAGCATAAGCCGCCGCTTGGCTCTACCACGTTTAAAATATATCCGCATAAACTGCGGATGGATAAACACAGACCCCGAACCAGTTATTTGAAGTGGATTCGAATCCGCGACCCGCAGCGTCGCAGCTAAACATTTAGCTACAGCGACACATAGCTGTTCAATTACACACTCATCTTATTGCACACTCGTAGATATAGTAACCTTTTGGGGATTAAGGAACTATATATTTATGTACACACTACCAACTACCTTGAGGTAAAGGTGTAATAGTCTGCCACTCCTTTCTTCCCGTGGGTGACGTAAGCGGCGACCACCGTCGTAACATATGCAGTCCAATTAGGGGCTGCGGCATCTAAGGTGCGAGGTGTCCGGTACTGCAAGCGCTAATCCGGTCGTCGAAGTTAACGACACACTTTCAAAAGTTAGGAATAGCTTGATCATATTTTGAACTTGGACCGGCCAACTGGGACGTCGGGAATTTTCTCTGTAGGTCGGTCGTATTGTGCGATAGTGGAGTGGGCCGGGGAACAATCAACCGTTGAAAAAAGGTTACAACAGTTTTTTTTTGCGCTTTTATTTCTCAGAGTATGAACTCTCTCAGAGTACGTGTAATTTGCATAGCTACTCCAACCCTGTCCATTGTAATACAAGATATAAAATTCATAAATGTTGCAGACAAAAGTGAGTCGGAGTATGAAATGTATTATATAATTTACATACAAATTTGTGTGTACCTATATGTTTGAAACGCTTGAGACTTATTATATATATATATTAAAATTTATCTAAGCACTGTTCACATTACGTATATTATTAGTGCTAAGTAAAATTGAACAATTAGTTGCAGAGAGACCACGCTCTAAAAATATTTAAATAAAAAAAAAAATATTTCTCATTGACTGAAAAAAATTATTACACTTATCGAAAACTTTTTGAAAATGTTTATCGGATACTGTTTACTAATCACTAATAATTCGAAGGATTACAGTTCCTAAGTACATAGTATTAATTCCTTCTCCAAAATTAATTGTATTATTATTACCTACTAAGAATAAATAGGTAAGAGATGTTTTCGATTCAATCCCACGACTCATTACAAAACTATATCTATATTGGTAAATAAATAAACATCCAAATTCAGTAGAATTAATAAATAAAATGAAAGAAAGGAAGTTTAAAAAAGATACAACCTTGTAATAAAGTACAGTTAGGTCATCATCTACTTTGACGAGTACGCCCTTAAGGTCAAGCTCCACTTGTAAAGCATCGATCCGCGCCACTTTCAATAAAAGCGTCGAGTTGAAATGGAGAGAGCTGATTGGTCCGCCCATTTCGTTAGCGTTTTGTGTACATGCCTCATGAGTCGAGTCATTCCGTTTTTGATTGGATTCGACCAGTTACTGGGCTCTTTATCTGTCTAGGAGCCATCTGGCTATCCCACACCTTACATATTTCTCCTGCTTACCACTGTTGTGTTCCGGTTTGAAGGGGATAGAAACGGTTACAATCTGAGTCTATATATATATATATATCTTAATGATCAGGTGTGTCAGCGCATCTGTAACCAATTGAGTTGTTCGCTGGTATTCATGTGCTGTCGTAGCCACTTCAATTATCATCAGCTGTTTTAACATTAACCTCACTGTTATAAAAAAAAATAACGATCACACATTATGTTTCTGCTTTATGATAGTTTTCCGGCAGAGTCTAGTTCTTCCCCTGTCACGCCCACCTTCGTGCAGCAATAAAGCGTTACTCTACCATACATGTTCCACTAAAAGACTTACTTCCACTTAAAGACTTCATCGATTTTTAAAGATTTATAAAATTCTTATTATCTTTATAAATTCGATTCTATAATAATATATATATATTATTATAGAATCGACAAGGCTGCTTGTCATGTGCTCGCATTGACGACTTCCTTCACTTTTTTCCGACTTAGCGATTGGATTTAAGGTCGCGACTTCGTCACTGCGAGTTGCTGGTACGATTCCCAGACGGGACAAGTAATTGTTCCGGGTCCTTATGTTGTTGCGATTTATGTTTGCCAACGCAAAATCAATACAAATTCAAATCGTAAAATTGTGCAATATTTGTAACAAAAAATTATTAGGAAAATACGCATGTTAAGTTATTAATGAACAAATAAACAAGTTACATGGATTAGAGTAGTGATATTTAATAGGTTTCTATTCTACATGAAATTAATGAATTTACATCCCCGCATACACGGACCATTATTTGTATAATATTAATTTTAATAAAATGTTTTGAAAAACCATCAGGAATGTTAGTTATAGTGTTCTCTTAATTATATAACGGTGTTGGTTTTTATATGTGCATGCAGTACAAAATGCGTAGTAGTAATTAAAGTTGGGGAAATCGCGTGACCTTGAAAAGAAGACGCACTCTTTCAAACGCTGTCGCGTTATGAATAAGGCCTATAGAATTAATACTTCTTTTTTTTTTATTTCTACTTACGCTAGAGCTAACTTACAACAGTATGGAGCCATACAAACTGACCGATTAAACTTTACAGAAGCTGAATCGTGCAGAAGGACTGCACCATGAAATTCAGCCATGGAACATTTCAATAACAACTGAGAGCGTATTAAAAAAAATGAGAATAAAAATCAGGTGGCTTCTAGACTTATTGAGGTTATAAAGATTTTATTAGGACTTCTGTGGGTTAGTACCACCCTGTTACCAATTTCTACCACCAATCAGCCGTGTTACAACTGCAGTGTTCCGCTTTGAAAGGTACAGAGAGCCGCTATAATTACAGGTTACGAGGAAGTACAGGTCACATCTCTGTACCCAGGGGTTTTATTATTATTCGATTAAAGTTGTTTGCAGGAGTTCATGGTATGCTCACGGCTCGACCAAGGACATCGCGGAATACCGGTGTGAATTATAGGCATCTTGTACTTCTTCGCTTCGTTCGGTGAGGTGTGTAATCAGAGGCCCCTCCACCGTTCCCTTATCCTTCTTAACCCTCCCCAATTAGCCTTGAAGGCCGGCAACGCATCTGAAGCACCTGTGGTGTTGCTGTTACACGCGGGCGTCGGTAATCACTTTCCATAGTGGTGTATTTATATACTATTTGTGTACGTTTCATAAAATCAAAAGTATGAGTATTTAATCATCTCTTTTTTAATCATTGATCATCATCTGCTTTTAGACTATTTTTCTGCTGGATACAGGCTTTTCCAAGAAAGCACCAACAGTTCAGGAATGCATTTTTTGAAATAATTGCCCATTTCCACAACGCTGGGCACTTTCGGACGAGGAAAGTGCGTAGTTTTACTTGTGATGTTGCTTATCATCACCACGCTTGTGCGATTTGTGGTTGGCGAGTTTGAATGGATTTTGCACCGTTGTTCAGTCATCAAAACCATGTCCGTAATTAAAATGGTCCACCATCTGTCAACCCCAGCGATTATTTGGTAAAGATTAAAGAACTTTTGTTTTATAGTCGTTGAGTTACAAAATTTATTCATAAGCTGATTAAACTGCGGTACGGGGAATGTATGTACCTATATAAAGAAAGAAATAATAGTTTGTAATATTTTATAAGATGGTACAGTTCGAACAAGAGCAATTCAGACGAAGCTAAATAAAACACCATTGCGTTATATTTACACACATTTACTTACAATATAAGTTACAATTCAATATCTAGACATTGTTTGTGCCTTATTAGGTAGGTAACACACTTTGGAAGTTAAAGTAGCAAAACTAACCTAGTCGATATACTGATGTTTCGTCCGGTGATAGTGTCGCTGGTAAACGCGGCGGGCGACGCGGCGGACGGCGACGTCGCCTCGGTCTACATTCACAGTGCAATGCACACAGTCCAATCCCAGCACATCCTGACAGAAACAGTGGCAACGCTAGTGTCCTTGTGACCGTAGCAACTTGTTCACCACGCGACCAGCGCGGTACGACAACAGCAGTATCCGCCCGCGACCAATAACATGGGTAACGAGCACCGACATAGCCGTAATTTATAGTGAAGTTGTCGCAGTCAACAGCTGGAGGGTAGCCGCATCCCTTAATGTTCACGTATAAAACAGCCGGCCGCCATTCTTCGCTATGGGCTTTGTACTTCACGTGCAATTGAGTGCATTTGTAAGCGTCGCTCGTGCATCCCTCTCTGCAAGACGCCCATGTACAATTATCCAGTCCGAGTCGATCGTCCCGCCGTTCCGTCACACATTCAGCTGGCACTGGGTCAAAGTCGGCTGCTAGAGCACTCAAGGCTGGGTCGGCGTACAACGGAACAAGGAATAGGAGAGCGGAAGCCCCACCGCTTAGCAAAGTTGCAAGCATAACAGTTATATATTTCGTTAGTTTTGCGCGCGTTTCCCCTCTGCGTCGAGAAGCCCGCACAACCAATTTTTCTGAGCTTCCGCCTCTCATTTTTAACACTGCGTCAACCCATAGTGAACAACTCAGTGAATAAATATCGTATCCAACAATGAATGTTTAGTGAATGTATTAGGCATGCGCCGATTTAACACATGCGCACTTAAATATCGTGGAAATGGAAGTTTAAATGCGACGTAATGTTTATATTACTCTTTGATTGCGGCTATTTCTTTTCATGATATTGGAACAAATATACAGATCTTGTGTGATTTAAACATTATTTTAATGGCTTATACACTTTATAATTCTTGCCGTGGTGTAACAATAAAAATTCTATTGTTATGACACGTGAATGGTTTGAAAAACTAAAAATAGTAGACTATAATAACGTAATAAACTTCTAAGCCACGCCAATAAACGATATAAAAATGGTGTTGGGTACTTATTATACTATTAGCGAAAAAGCTAGTATAACACAATGCACTGATTATAGGATGTAACATCATACCCAGTAACACCTATAAATATTTTTATCGGTAATGTCCAGAGTAAGCAAGTACATGACAGTAAATAATTAACCTCTTTGAGTATTTATGCATTATTTGTATGTAGGTATATTTTGTGGTTATAACCAGGTTATTTAAATATCTTTTTGTAGTATTACATACTTTTGCGATAGATGTAGAGTAATTCAGCGTTTTTGTACTTACTACAGTAGGGTGAAAAACGCAATTAAATAAAGGTACATTTTTCGTGTCTAGCTGCGACACGTGTACCTACTCCGAACAAAAAGAAAAACAAGAACAAACAAACTTATTATACAATTCGTGACAGATTAGTCAAGTTTGTTCTGTATTCTGAAATCAAGTCGGAATTTTTATTTTTTGTATACTGCCCCATCGTGTGTGCATATGGACGGAGGAGGGCCTAACAAGCCCTCCTCCGTCCATAATTGAACTCAAGGCGATGAATTCGGGGGATCAAAAAACGAGTAGTCATAGATCTAGACGTTTATGTTATTATAATGAACTTTTCATCAATAGTTTTCAGGGTCAAAAAAACAAAGTTAAATATCCATTTTGCCTCATTTACGGGGTTTTATAAGGGTTAAGAATATAAGGTAGTCCGAAAAACTATGAGCAAGAGTAACTGTTACTTATTACTTATTAGGCTGCACAAAAAGCCTTATAGCCATTACCATAATAAATCTTAAACAATTAAATTGACATTGAGTAACAGTGACAATTGAACAGTTGCGTTGAACAAAGTGAAGTTGAAAACAAATTTATCTATGATTTTACTACTGAAAATTGAGTATGTAATTTATATTGACTGAGTAAAATGGTGACAGATTTTGTTAAAAATAAAGAAAACAGTAATTTAAACAGTTTATAGTGATATTTTAGGTATGTCAGCCAGATTATTAAAATCATTTGCTTGTACTATAAGACAGACTCTGCCTCGACATCTTGTGATTAGAGCAGGTACACAGCCAAATTAAAATTTTATACACGTGATGTTTTACCAGTGTTATAAATTAATTTATCATTTTTAAATGGTATACTTCGAAGTGATAAATAAATATTTAGCTATTCGAAGAACTCTCGGCGTCAATTTTCTTTGATAATAATATGAGGTTATTTACATATTTATGAGGTTAAAATAGATACAATTTTGGTTTTCTTGTTATTTTACAAACTTATTACTGGCACTATTCATGTTCATGTCACATCAATACCGGTTGTTGATGATGGGAAACACTGGACTGCGTTTGGGAAACTTCTTGAGTAAACCTCAAAACCTTAAGAGGAAAATGTACAACCAGGATGACTTAACAGAACCGCCATGTGGTTTTTGACTGCATGCCGTATGCGGAAACGCATGGACAACTCATAGCTGTAAGGATTAGCAAGCAGAAGTGGCAATAGGCTGGCATACCAATTGGGGAAGATTGGTTCTTGAGTGCACACCTCATACAACTCAGTGTAGCCTGAACCCTGAGGATGTAATGAAAACCTGCACAATTACTGTTACTAGATGTCAATGAATGCTGGTGTAATGATGCTTTTTTTATGGGAAAGGGAGCAAATGAGCTAGCAGATAAGTGCCTGGTGGTAAGAAGTGATTACTGATGCCCATATACATCTGCAACATTGGAGGAGCTGCTGGTGCGTTGCCAACCTTTAAAGATATTTAGGAATGGGAAGGGGGATTGGGCCACCAGAAAACAAGCACAAGGTGCCTCTTCTTCACACCAGTATTCTGTACGGTTGTGGTACTCCAGATAAGCCAGAGCATTTGAGCACTAGTATAAATTGCAACTTGGCTCTACTCTTTTTTACTACTTTTTTTTGCTTGTTGAACCAAACAATCAACATTTTTGTTATGACTGTTTTCTTTGCTATGTTTAACTCTTTGGTTCGTTGTTTTCCATTTCAGTTACAACACAACTTTCTCCAAAGTTTATACTCTCACTGGGTTCCAACCCGTATAGTCTGACTGTTTCTATTTTTCTCTTTGTTTCGGGTTTAAGGACAGTCATTGCACCATATCTCATTTCTTTTAGTATTTCTATGAATTCAGTGACCGTTAATTGATAGCTATCATTTTAATAGTAATCTAATCTTATCACATGCGGTGGCCACAGCATTTTAGGAGATAATAATTTTTTTTATGCTGTACAAGACAACTGAAATTGTAGATTTTGTGTCATTTATTACATTTGGATACTTGATACCTTTTCTAATCCTGGGTCATCTGCAAGATGTCTCATCATAATTTATTATGTTGCACATGGACAATTCATTCAATGATATTTCTACTTCCTCAATTTCATATTTGATAATTTCTGTTGAAATTAGCATTGTTTTTTCCTTTTCAAAATTATTTTATTTGGCCAAGTCCAAGGAAAAGTGACTCAGAATGAATTTTGGTAACTTTCTTTAGATCACTGAGCACTAGAAATTGAGAAAAAACTCATAATGAGTATATTCTTGAATGTTACAATAAATATGTATAACATTTTGTAGGTTCACAAATAAGAACACTCACAGTTATGGAGGTAGCGGCTGAGGTGAAGAATAATGAAACAATTGTCAAAGACAAAAACTCTACACGCTATAAAAAACGTTTTATGAAACGCCAATGGGAAGATTATCATAATAAAAAGGAGAATGGAGAGTCTGAGGAGAAAAAACTTTGTGATAAACCAGTTGAAAGGATTAAGAAGAAAAAGATGGCTATGTTGCTTGGTTACTGTGGAGTGGATTATTATGGCATGCAACGGTAGGTTTTTGATGTATACTTTGTCTTGTCTTTAATATTTTGGCTTTCAGCATAGGCCATATTTCCTAAGATTATTATAATGTTATTTAAATAATTCCTTTAGTGTTTGGATTAAGTTCATAATTTATTGTCATTATAATATATGCTTTCTAAAATATGTCTTTCTTTCTGGCGGCAGTAAAATAATTTGCTTCTCTGTCCTGTGAATGTTGTAAAAGAAATAGCAACCTAAGATACTCTTTGCCTGTCAGTAACTGTATGGTGGATAATTTAGTTATACATGTACCTACATATATAAAGAATCATATATATATTATAGTAATGTCCTAGACTTACAAACACTTATATTCATCACACAAATGTTTGCCGCAAGCAGGATTTGGACATGCGTCCCTGAGCTTCAAAGCTATCGGGCCATCTAGGTTAAATGTCAGAAAAATCTCAACAGGTAGAGGAATAATTATATACTTAAATCATCCAGACAAGTGAAATGGAGTAATGGTGCTAAATTTTTATTAAAAGAAAAATAAGTACTAGAAAAGAATTGCATTGCGTATTGTGTAATTTTATGTAATAATCATTATTGTGATAAATTTTGTAGGAATCCAGGTGTTAAAACTATAGAAGAGGATCTTTTGAAAGCTTTGTGGGAAGCAAAATACATAACTGAGGAGGATTTTAATAATCAGCAAAATGCACACTTCCAGAGGAGTTCGAGAACTGATAAAGGTGTTTCAGCAGCGCGACAAGTTGTCTCCCTCAAATTACGTAAGTACAATTAAAACCTGCTCCAAAAAAATGTCATGACAGTTACATCAGACAGTTCAAAAACACATCAAATGCTCACAGTTTTAAAACTAAATGCTGCTAGTGGAAATTTATTTTACCGTGAAGTAGGGAAATCCATCCATCAAGCAGTCAGGACTATTTCTTGGTAATGTTTACACACAATTGGGTAAGATTTTTGTCTTTAAAATGTAATAGGTTGAATATTGGGAATACCTAATACAAAAGTAAGTTTAACTAATGTTTTACAAAATTTAAATAAATATAAAATAGCAAGCAGTCTATTATATTATTTAATATTTTGTATGGATTTAGGCATGGTAGCCTAGTGGTCAGGGCACTCGCTTCATTTTCAAATAGTGTGAGTCACCTGGGTAGATTCCTAGCACCACTAAAATTGTCTATACCAATTTTACATGCTGTATTTACAATGTGATCAGCTGTGATATGTGAAGTCCGCCAAACCCGCACTGTAGCAGCGTGGTAGGCTTTTCCGGGCTCTAAAACCCTTTCAAATATTTGAGAAGGAGTCCTTAGCCTAGTAGTGAGCACTAACAGGCTGCTACTTTTATGGATTTATAACTACAAAAATCACAAAACAAATTTAAGGAACTATGTCTTTTCTTACATGTTACATAAAACATGTTGTGTACATGTACATTTTTTTCATAATTGATGCTAACGGGATATCTTTATTGATACGATAATTAATCTTTATTTTTGGGTAATAAAATTTACACACATATGAATGGTTTATATTTATTTGTGTAATATTGAGTATTAACCTCACCTAAAATATGCAGACTGTGTATTATTTTTTTCCAACAGGCAATGAAACCTCGAGAGACTTTTTCCCTTTAACAGTCTTGTCTTGTCTTTGTTTTAGCTTTGGAAATAGATATAGAAGAAATCAATAAAAGATTACCGGAAAGCATAAAAGTGTTTGGTGTGAAAAGAGTAACTAATAAGTTCAATTCTAAAATTAAGTGCAACGCAAGGACATACAGTTTTACTCTTCCCACATATGTGTTTGAGCCTAGTGTGGTTACAGAGGAAGAGAAAAAGTCATATAGGGTAACAGAAGAGAAATTAAAAAAAGTTCGTGAAGTGTTAGATTTGTATAAGGGAACAAAAAGTTATCATAATTTTACAGAAAAGAAGTGAGTAACCTTAGTATTAATTAATAAGTGCATCTATATCCATGGATGTATTTATAACATAGAGATAGGACTAAATTTTTTAATTTTACAGTTGCACAACCCCACAGTTGAATAAAATGTATGCATGTGAAAGAACAGTTAGTTGTTTTTTCACTTTTGTGGCTTAGGCACAATAACTCAACTGTCTCTTTAACGAAATGTCAGCCTCATATGTATGCGATGCATCGTTGTTAAGTTGTCGAGGTTGGTACCACACTCTTATCCATATCTGCCGCCAAAGAGCAGCACTAGTGCAGCTGTTGTGTTCCTCTTTGAAAGCTATAGAGTTCCAGATCCATCTATGATTACAGGCTGTTACAAGTTGTTTGAAGGTGTCCATGGACAGAAGTCACTTACTATCAGGTGGACGGTCAGCTTGTTTTTCACCTCAATCCAATAATATAAAACCCTGCTAACTAATGAACTTTGCCATTTTTTTAGACATTATCAAGATCCATCAGCGTCCAGATATATGATGGGATTCGCTTGTGACAGAGTTTTTGTAGAAACTGATTGGGAGTTTGTGGAGTTACTAGTTAAGGTTAGTATAAGTAGTAGTAACATAAGTCAGAATTAGGGTATCTGACTGATGAGCAGTGGGCCGCATTTCAGCCGGGCTCAATATTTGTTAAACACACAATAACTAATTCATGTTGTGACACTATGTTTGATCTTTTGCTCCGATGCCGATCCGGCAGAAATAGGTTTCTGTCACCAATCAGCAGTGCACAGCAACCTCAAACGTGGTAGAGCCAAGTGGTGGCTTTTGCTGCTGCTCGAATGGGCCAGCTCAAGCGGGTTGGTACCACTGTCTCAGAATACCGGCGTGAAGTAGAACCATCTTGTACTTCTGCGTTTCGTTCGGTGAGTGAGGTAACCGGCGGCCCACTCCCCTTTCACATCCCCCTCCTTATCCTCCTTCGCATCTCCCAATTACCCTTAAAGGCCGGCAATGCACCTGCAGCACCTCTGGTGTTGCAGATGTACGTGGGAGACGGTAATCACTTACCATCAGGTGAACCACTTGCTCATTTGCCACCTCTGCTTTAAAAAAAACCTACCCACACAAAGTTGGAAAGTCGGTCGCGTATTCGATTGTTACATCATGAACTACCCAACAAGTAGATTGGAGAAACACTCTAGTGCTATGTAGATTTATCACCAAAATTTTATTTACAGGGTCAAAGTTTTATGCTGCACCAAATCAGAAAAATGGTTGGCTTAATGATAGCGGTAGTGCGTGGCTACACAGATATAAACACAGTAGAGAAGGCATTCGGTAAAGATAAAGTGATGATTCCCACTGCACCAGGTCTTGGCTTGATCTTGGATAAGGTGAGATGTTTTTTCTTCAACAGATTGGCGTGAAACAGATGCTAACAGTCCATCCGGTAGTAAGCGGCCACTGCAGCCTGCACATACATCTGTGAACAACCTCAATCGATGCCGACTTCTAGGCAGGAAAGCAACCTACCACTTGTTAAGATTCTAATTTTAGTTGCTGATTTACCATATGCAAGTTGTTAAAAGAAAAGTTTCCTCATGTTTGCTGCTTGATTACAAAAGCTTTCCCCTGCATATATTTATCCATAGTCACCATGCGGGGCAAGGTTAGCGTAACTCCATTCAACCGCTTTCACAACAGGATTTAGATGATTTTTTTTTTTATTATGGGAAAGGCGGCAAACGTGCAAGCGGTTCACCTGATGGTAAATGATTACCGTCGCCCATATACATCTGCAACACCAGAGGTGCTGCAGGTGCGTTGATGGCCTTTAAGGGTATTAGGGAGATGGGAGGGAGGATGAGGAGGGGGATGGGAAGGGGTGTGGGCCTCCAATTACCTCACTCACCGAACGAAACGCAGAAGCACGAGATGCCTCTACTTCACGCCGGTATTCTGGGAGGCCGTGGTATCAATCCGGTCGAGCCGGCCCATCCAAGCAGCAGCAAAAGCCGCCGCTTGGCTCTACCACGTTTATGAATTTCTTCATCTGAAATGATGTACTTACATTGATTTCCCATAAAAATATGTTTAGATCTGATAGTGCACTTTGCAATCATTGATAATAGTATGTAAAGAAAAAAAGTTTAAATATCTATTCTATGATGATATGATAATAAAATTAAATAAGATTTTACTAAATATATAATTAGGGCTTTATTAAATTTTGGCAGCAACTCTTAAAGTCTACTAAGTACTAGTAAAGCTGTTTTGTTTTAATGTTTTTTTGTTAATAATATAGTAGACAATTTTCAAAGATCACCAGACAGTTCTAATATATTTTAGTGTCAATAATATTTAACTTTTGAAATGTTTAATGTGAGTGATTTTTAAGGTACATTATGAGAGATACGATGCTCGGTATAAAGACAGCCATGACAGTCTCACTTGGGCCAGTGAAGACGAGTCAGTTGAAAAGTTCAAAAGAGAAAAGATCATCCCTAATATAGTCAAGGGAGAAATCGAAGGAAACTCAATCGGTTTGTGGCTTGAAAAGCTCAGTGGGCACAACTACGAGCCATCAGAAGATGTTCCCACTGAAAAGGAGACTGAAGATGGGGAGAAAGAGATAGACGATGATGATGACGAAGATTGTCCGGATAAGGATGAAAATGACGTCGATGAAGTGACTGAAATTAATGAAAAAGTAGTTGAAGAGAATAAGAGTGTTTAATGTTTAGATGATATTGAATTTTCTAGGAGAATTACACTGTAAAATTATGGTGGTAGCTCAGAGGCCGGATGCCTTATAAAGTAAATGATGTTGATAATTATGACAATGCTTTAACATAAACAGACAAACATTTCTGGCTATGGGTAAACCATCCTCCACACGACATAGAAACATTGTACCGGACACTCCAGCTTTATCACCTTTTCCAAAAAAATCAGAGGTGGCCTAGTTGTGGGAAGATTCGCCTTTACCAGCTTCTGTACAGTCCACTGTAGGACAGGTCGACTACGCATGGCCGGCGGGTTCGTGATTGAAGTACCGGAGACCTTCATCTATGGTACTACGCAAATAGCCTAATGAGTTAGGGTGCGGACTGCGAAACATGACGTCGTATGTTCGGATCCACCATTCTACTATTGCCGTGAACCACGCCAGATACGAGCTGTAATGCTTAGTTACTTAAATAGAGTTGCTAGTTAGTATTCTTTAAAAAAAAAACAAAATGCTGGTCTCGATAGTTTGGTTAATCCGCCATCCGTCGGAAATCACCAGCAGGATCTGGCATATCTCGATGACGTCACCACCTGCACTGTCAAAGCATCTGCGTTGTATATGGTAGAAAATCGGAGCAGGATCCTTGTTACTCCATTGTGTAATCTATCATATTTTTTTTTGTTTTTATGGGATTACCGACGCCTACGTACTTCGAAACACTAATTGTAGGTGGGTTGCGGCTCTATTTTTTTTCTGAAGTGGAATCATTTCCTCATATTCAACTGCACTATCGGATTACGAATAGCAATGTTTTTTTTTTCAATATTACCAACATTAGAAGGCAAATCAACATTATATAATTTTCTGATGCTATGAAACAATCTATTTACAATTCCACTGCAAAGTATTTCCTCGAACATGTAAAATTTATTGATAGATAATTATGTTTAATTTGTTTATAATATTAGTAATAAAAAAAATTGTTTCTATATAAATAAATCATCAAACAGAGATAGGGGTAGCGTGACAACTTTGGCTTTTACTAACATTTATCTTAAGGTTACTTCTAATGTTAGATTTTCTTATAAAGTCAGTATGAGATTAGCTCATACTCATCACATTGGGCAGGCGGATTCATGAGCGCAGTGTCGGAACCCTCGCACTGGAGATGCTGCTTCCTATCATAAGTCTGTGGTCCTCGGGTTCGGCACACTCCGCCATCAGTCGGTCGCCTGGTTTTTTAGACAGCAAGGTCACCGCGTGCAGGCGAGTTCGAACTTTGGTGAAAAATATGGTATATTACCTGGTATGGTATATGGTGTGTAAGGGACACTCCCATTAACCTACAATCATGAAATTTTACAAAGAATAGAAAAATAAATATAAAGGATGTGACGTTACTCAACGCGTTGCATAATTACAATATTTATTATTGAAAAAAGAAGATTTATTTCACATAGATTGAAGAGCCTATTAAATCGAAATGAAACTAGCGCCATTTGTAAACATTACGTTGCCGAATAAAGCTAGCGCGAGGCTTAACAAGACACCCATGGTTAATTAGGTTCTAAGGTTTAGTACATAAAATAACACAGCCGAAAAAGCTTGCTCGATTTATTGTACTGCCCAAAAATCTGTCATAAAAAAAAAAAACTGACTACTATAAAATAGATAATTTTATTGAGAACTATGATGTATGGAAATAACTCTTAATCTGAATCAACAAAACAAATAACTCTTTAAGTTGCAACGTCAATGAATATTAATATTACAAAAAAATCTTGTTTTTTTAGTAATATTAATATTCATTGACGTTGCAACTTAGGATTAAAAAAAAGAGCTTTAAACATGACTAAATAGAAAACAAAAAGTTTTGATTTTTGCACAAAGAACTGTCCCTGCACTCAGCCGAGAGCTGGCACATGCACACCCGAGTCGGCGAGGAAGTATGGTCCTCCATACACCGACTATGGCGAGAACACATAGGCACAGCGATGGAACACTGAGGTTACAGCGCGGCAGACCGTGCCGGAATTTTCGCGGAACACTCGGAAGAGCAGTTTCGGCTCGTCCCGGCGAAAGACCATTCCCGAGCCCAAGTAACAGCAGTCGAATGGCACCTTTTGGACTACTTTGACTGGCCAGTTAGTCCATAAGGAAGAAAAATAATATTTCCTTCTCGCCGGGTCAAGTGGGACGCATGATACGTCAGACCAAGCTGAAACCCCGCGAACATACACAAGATTGTTTAACGGAACATTTCCCGACCGTGTGGAAACTGGGGCGCATCATCATGTTACCGTTGGGGAAGCCGGAATGCCGGAAAGAACGTACAGCTGCCCTGCAAGTTGTTGGGCAATTTCTTCGTTCTATCCTTCATCGTTTCTCCCGTCTGCCGCACAGGTGTTCAAGAAGCTCCTGCTGCGGCACATCACTCCACAGGCCAACATCCGGGAAAAGCAGTTTCGCTTCAGGGTTGGACACTACAACACTTCAACTAACAAGGATACTGCACATCTGCAGTCAACAAATATAAAACAGTAGTTTCAGTATTCCACGACTTTGATTAGGCTTTCGGCCGTGTCCATTGTTTTTGCTTTGTTCATCTTATTCCATTACTCAATATGGTTATAGTATTATCTTTTAACCGACAAATGTTGTTTTGTTAGTTTGTATTCCACAAATAAAAGTTCCCCTTCCCATTATTTTATTTTGGTTTGGATTTAAAATTATAATTTAAAGGGGCTATGCAGGTAACCCGCCCGAGTGTTCAGAGAGGCGATAGTTTAAGGCCGATGGAACATCATATAATAACCATTTTAAATAAGTCGCATCAGGGACGAAATATTTCCAATCCACCTACGATGCGTGCGATTTCGTCCAAATTGCAGGATCATAAATGATTCCTTTGCTAAAAATGACATTTAGTACCTTGAAACTTTTTTAAGAATCAGTTTCTGTATAGATATATAGCAAGCATCTTAGTATTGGCGAAAATACAAATCAATCTCACACAATAGTTAGTATACATTAAATTGAAACTAGCACTGTAATACTAGCTTTAAAATTAAAAACCATTGCTTAAAACTTTATTTATTAGCGATGTCAAACATCTGCTTCTAAGCTCAATATTGCCATTTTCAAAGCACCTTCTCTTGATAAATTACCGCCAATAAAGCCTGTGCTGTGACAGAAAATGCAGCCTTCAATACCAGCAACATTGCTCAATAGCTCATCTCTAACACCCCACCAGTTTTTGTGTAGCGGTTTCCTAAAAGTTAAAATAAAAGTATCAAATCAATGACCTCAATGATGTCCTCGTGACCACGGCGACAACTTCCGGAGACTATGGTCAGTTGTCAACCGCATAGGATAATTTAGTTCCACAAGTGGATGAGCAAAACGGAAGCACTCGTTTGTTTTTATATAGATGGATAATTATATTCTAGAGACTATAGGGCCAAAGGGAGGCAAATTCTCATCAGGAATCAAAATACCTGTAAAAAAAAAAAGGGCCAGGATTTTTTCTCGGAATTCTATTCTGTTGTGTAAGGTAAAATTTACTTAGTGGACTCTCGTGTCTAGGAAATTAATCCTATAAAAAAACCAGCATAGGTAGTATCTGCACTGTGCTCATCAAACCCTTCTGCCCAGTGGGGTTAGTAGGTACCTATTCTTGGAGGGTTACTCACTAAAAAGGGCAAAAATTGTATATTACCCATTACATATTATGTTTGTGAATGTAACAAGTTTTTATAAAAAATTATGTATTAACATTTTATTAAAAATTCTTGAAATTTTGCTCTAACCTTAATACAAAGCTGATGGGATCCTCAGGAACTGCTTGTACTCTCCATGATTTAGGTTTATCTTGGAACAACACATATTTGATTTCGTGTCCAACACCAATTTCAGTTTCCAGGTCAAATAAATGTTCTTTCCAGGGAAATCTCTCTGTGAACTCTAATATCTGTCCCGATGTATGGACCTGAAACCTACTTTTTAAAGCAGTTTTTACATAATCCCTTGCAGGTAACCATACTGATATGGAGTGGTTGACTGTGAAAAGAAACTCCTCTCTGACCAAATCCATTGCTTTTATAAAAATTTCATCCGAGTTTATTGATTGCAGACTATTCCATTCTGGATTTAATCTACCAATGCGTGCGCTGAGGTGAGTCTGAATTCTGTATTTTGGCTTTTCTTCTGTCATTGGAACACCATTGTCAATGCCATCTACCTCTTCAATTAAGTTTTCATAAACTTTTTTATAGATAACTTTTAAATCATTGTCACTTAAAGATGAATGTTTTGGTTCAATTGCACGGATGACTTGTTCGCCATAATAAACATACACAAGGCCTGCAGAACTCAGTCTGAAATTAATATATTTACAGTAATTTGGAACAGTTTTAGAAAGACATAAAACCTCCTTTTTAATTTTTTGTATTTTACTGAAACTTATTCCAGTATTTTGGAGACATAAAAATTATTTAAGTTTTAAATATTTTTGTACACAAAATTGTAAATAGAATTTTTTTGTAAACATGTAACTTGTTTAAAAATAGACAATATTGAAAATTATTCATTGACAGTTAGAACATGCAATCTTGACAAAAATTGCTTTCAGATTAAAATGTTACAGGTAGACATGTCAAACTAATTTCTGTTCTTCTAACACTGGAGACATATTAGAAGGATGTTATGCAAATCTCACATTAATCAACTTCTATGATACTCATGGTCACATAAGAGTGGTCTAATCTAATAATCTAATAATAAAAGTAAGAGTGGTTAAATCTTTTAATCCAATGGCCATGAGGACTTATCTGATCATTACATGACAGCTAGTGGGACCAGGTATTTGAAATTGTAATTTCAAAAATAAAAGTGGGGATTTACCCCTTACATCCAAGCCTGATGCCTGACATAGTTAACTCGGGTTACCTTCATCTTTTAAATGTTATTTTGGTCAGATTCAGTCATTTAAAAAATTATATGTCAAATCCGTAAAACATTACAAATGTGTAGTTTTGCATCAACTTACTTGATTTTGTACTTATCACCTATCTCGGGTTTTAGTGTACTCAAAGTTTCTTTAAATTCTCCTTGATGATGATCGTAACGCTTCTTCTGATGATCGAAAACAGCGCCAACATCTACAACTATGTCACAATCGTTCAGCTTCACCATATCCCTGGTGCGAACGATCTCAGCGTCTTTGTATTCGGGGAGATATTGGAGCATACAACAAGCCAGAACCTCGTCGCAATGAAAAACACCATCGTGTGTACCAATCTACGAATTAAAGAAATTATTACTGTAGGCGAACGTGGTGAAATGCTCGAGTGTCTGTTAAAATTCGTAACCTGTATTGAGTGCCATTGGAAATAAAATAGAAATAAAAGTTTTGAAGCTATAGAGAACTTGAATAAAGTTGGGCATTGCATATCCCATAGAACTTTAGTGAGAAAAGGTTAGACTAAACACAATACAAACCTTCATGTTTTTGAAACAATAATATCGCTTCACACTGAAAGAAAAGCAACGAGAATTTACCGAAGGGGAATATAAAAAACTATTAATACTACCTACTAGCGATTTAAGCATAACAATTAAAAGTATTAAAACTTTTCACTAAATTTATGTAAGATTAATATTCATATCTCATGTGGTCTCTATGTTACTGATGAGTACTAGACAGCAGGAGTGGAGCTGCTGCTGTGCTTAGTAAAGGGGTTCGTTATATTACAGAACAGATAAATAAAGCAGTTAAAAACATATAGCATATAGTGGTTGCTCTTTATGTTTACTGGGGTCTGCTATCTGCGCAGTAGCAACTTTGATCTTTATTCTTGCGCTAGCCACGACTATAATCATATTACGCCATCTATAATGAACACTTGACATTCTGTCGAGTGTCAACTGTGTCACGGATCCATTCTTCCTTAGATGATCAGATGTTTTCGTTTTGCTATAACACTTATACTATTGGTCAATATTAAACATTTATGTATACTATCGGTCGTAATTAAATGTATATTTACCGACAATATTTTGCGCATTTTCGTCAGCCGGATCCTTAAAGTTATACATACAAAATAACAAAAGTGGTGAAAGTCTTAAACAAATATTATTTTTAATCTTTATCCCTTTATCTTACGTTACTATTTATTATTTATTTTCGAATGCATTTTATTATTATAATTCTATGATACTAATCAATCTGGCAAGCTAAAAAATCGCGGTAGGCAGTAGACGAAACACTGCCGTCATTGTTTATCGTGAATTGCCAATTAATATACAGTTGACAGTTGCGAATCATTTTGTTTTATTGATTTCGTTACAAACAGCAAGTTTTTATAAACTTTGACGATATGTAGGTAAAATATAAAACATACGGGATCATCGATGGCATCAAATTTCGAACAAAAATTATTTCGATTGTAGTATTTCTTAGCATAGTCGGTGAGTATGCGAGTATTCTAGGGTGTACTCTACTCGTAAGTAAAGAACAAGCCACTCACCGTTTTTTTCGCGGAGGTTAAAGTAGTAAACGACCTCGTCTATTGGCATCAAAGACGGGCACAAATTTAACCGCACAAAATATTAGTTATTCTCATGAATTGAACAGTTAATGAGAGCACGGTAGGTAAATAAAAGGTATTTTTTTAATGTTTAAGAGTTACATTTTACTCTCTATTTGCAGTAGCGCCATTTTAATTTCATAAATATATATTGATCCACAAAGATACTCCTCCTTTACTGAAGTCGCGAGAGAAGCTTCATATCTATGCTAATATATTAATCTGTGTACCTACCACAGACATTTTATATAGTAGCAGTAGTAGCGCCTAAACATGACTGTTAACAAAACATGTCCAAAATAGCACACTAATAAACCAGTCACACATATACAAAACCTGCATAATACAGTTATCATTTTGTATGTTGTATTTTCACATAATGTAGTCACTAGATTTAACCATTTAACCATTACTACGCAATTCTAAAGCAGCTTACTAAGCTGCTTACTTTGGGCGATGCAGCTTATTTGAAAAAACGGCACTTCATGAAATGTCATTGTAGTAGTAAATGTTGCTACGCGTGAATAAAAAGGATAGCATAATATAATATGACTTAACTGTGATCGAATAAGATATAATTATGTATTATATTATAAGGTACAACCATATTGAAAAGATATACGCGAGAAGAGGCTCAGTCTGCCAGTCTGCTACTATATTAAATGTCTGTGGTGACTACGTAAGCATGTTTGAACGGATTTAACTTAGTACCTATTTCACGGATTGGGTGAAACTTTTAAGTACAGAATGTCGATAATGCAATTTAATTAGAGATATATTATTACAAAGAGATATTATAAAAAAGAACTTGTTAAAAAGTAACTACTTACGCTCATATTCTTTCTTAGTGTAAGTCTTAATCTTATATATGACTATCTTTTTCTTTAAATGTGAATTATGACGGAATATCCGTCCGAATTTGCCGAACCCAAATCCCTCGAACATTTCACAGAACAAAATCTATTAACGTAATCTAAAGTCAACATGATGGAAGTCTCGGGTACAACTAGTATTTAATATAAAGAGATGTCACCATTTTGACATTGAATTACAAATAATAGGTACTGTGGTACCGATGGCTGCTAATAGAGGGAGCCGCTTGTACGTTTTTAATTTTCATAACAGTATAGTACCTAAACATCTAATAATAATAATGTGCTCGTGGACGATTTCGATCACGGCGAGAACTTCCAAATACTATCGGGGGTTGTCAATTGAACAGGATACCAGGATGCCTAGAAGCCCTAGTTCGTCTCCAATCTTCCCGTACCCGATGTGTTGCTTATGCGAAAAGATCGAAGGATCAGGTGCAATGTTAGACCCGAAAACCATTGTGTGTAAGACAGATATAGGCTTCGGCAGGGATTCGAAACCAGAACCCACCGTCAAGTGTGAAGTAAGGACGGTCAGTCCTTTTTTTGATTTGAACGATGCGCTATCTTATTATTAGCCGGTTTATTTTGATATTTAGCTTCTAATGTGCGAACATAGATGACGCTACACAGTTGAGGCACGGAGGTCACGCATAATCCAGATCCGAAAACTTACATTAATTTTTGCTCAAACAGTATGTAGCTAGTATTTCGCAAGCTTTTGGTCAAAACTTAGTTTTAAATTCGTAACCACAAGCAAAGTTAAGTGTACTGTACTGACGATTAACCACGTCAAGAAAAAATTGTAGACACTACAATATCTGGTCAATGCATAAATCGATCATCAATCAGTGTTCGTGACCGATTGCCTCTTCGATTTTCATAATGTAATCGTGAGGCGACAGGCACATACCGACTGTAACTAAAGAGGTTTGATATAAATCTTTTTTTTTAGGTAACAGCTCACCCGAAAGTAAGTTGCTACTGCGGCCATAATACCTGCATACAATTTCGAAAGTTTCAGATGCGTACCATCAACATCAAAATTATCTCAGAACTGAGACGAGGCCTATGTCCATCTGAATTCTGAATTTCCATATTAACCGTAGTTATGTAAAAGACTAATCTCTCACATTCTCTCGTTCTGCAATGGTTATTACTTGTAATATATCCCATTGAAATTCCATTTGTTCAAATTAGCAATGTTCCGTCATAAAATACTTATAGGTATCCGTGGTTAATAAGATATAGGGACCATTAACAAAACAAAACTCCAAAATATTTTTCTTGCGACGCCACAGAGGTAAAAACAGGGTGATACGTGTTTAGTTTTCCAATGAGGCATCTTCGGGCCCATCGCCAAGTTTGGGCAACGATAAAATTCGCTTAGTGATGTCAGAAGGATGTATTTGTCGGTATTATGGTTTTTTTTTTTAACGTGGTAAAGCCAAGCGGCGGCTTTAGCTGCTGCTCGAATGGGATGGCTCGACAGGGTTAATACCACGACCTCACAGAATACCGGTGAGAAGTAGAGGGATCTTGAACTTCTGTAATTCGTTCGGTGACTGAGGTAACCACTCCCCCTCCCCACCCCCCTCCTCATTTTCCCTCTCATCTCCCAAATACCCTTAACGGCAACGCACTTGCAGTACTTCTGGTGTTGCATATGTACTTCGGCGATGGTAATCACTTACCATCAGGTGAACCGATTGCACGTTTCCCGCCTTTTCTAAATATTTATATTTTTTTAGTGGATCTTGCTGTGAATTTCATAATAGGACATGGGTTCGTATCCCGGCGCCGGCTCATCTCGGCGGTGAAGGATGGCATCGTGAAGGAAGTCATGTGGATTTAAATAAGCTGTGATGAAAGTGAAAACGACTAAAATAAATGACCTCTGAGTATTGGATTACACGTTGTAACTGTTTTTTTCTTCTAACGGTTTTAAGTCTTATGTTTTTGGGAAGGTAAGCCGGTAAGTGTCCGGTGTGCTGTTCCAGCGCAGGAATGTGACTGGTTTTGTTGAATAAAATACATCTCGCCTCCCGATATTTCCCATCATCGCATTTCATGTGGTATATCGGTATTAATTATTGCTACTAAATCTTTATTATCGCTGGCGCCGGGATTCGAACTTTGATCGATCGCTTTCTCGCTTATTATGACGTGCCTTACGTGCTTGAACCCCAAGGGCGTTAATTTTGAATTCTTCCTGATATTCACTTTTAATATCTTAATAATTGTAATGTTATTTATCGATACATTAAAATAACGATTTGAACAACCCTACGCTTGGCAACGATGTACACCATTGAGTGGCTTGTAATCTGCTTATGGCGAAGGCATCTTGTTTGCTGAAATCAGTAATGAACATCAATTAGCAGGTATTTCATTACTCGGTCGCAACAAATCGTAAGCGATTTACATCCTTATGATGATTAAAGTGTGTTAAAAATTATATTTTCTAACAAAATTCGGATAGTATGAAAATAATTGATTACGCCGTATGGTTGCACGTTAGGGCGCTCGCTTTAATTTAATTGTACCCGAATGGCCTGGGTTCGATCCACGCTGCCGGCATCACTGAAAAACGAACGTTATTAACCTTCGGCACCACTATAAACGCTATTAACCGTTTAGTAGCATTTTACCACCACCACCACGTTTACACGACACCTGTATGTGTGAGAAATAATAAAAAACGAAACGGAACGGCACGAAAACGTAAAAAGAATTTCCAGGCACCACCAGAACTTCTGGTCACAGTGTTAAGTTTATCAACCATTACTAGTCTGTTATGACACCATTGGTTAGGTGGTAGATTCCTCCTCTGAATAGGCGTCACCTGGGTTGGTACCACAGTCTGCATTTCTGCAGGCAAACAGCAGTGCCATTACTGTTGTGTTCTAGTTTGAAAGGTATAGAGACCCAGTATAATTACGGGCTGTGCATTACATCTCAGTCCTCAGGAATGACAACGCATCTGTAACCTACTTCGATTGAGGTGGTTTGCACGTGTCCATGGGCTGCAGTAGCGACTAGAAAAATATTTTAGAGTTTTGTTTTGTTAACGGTCCCTACCTACCTAACCACGGATGACGGACCCTTGCTGATTTGAACAAATGGAATTTCAATGGGATGTATTATTATTACGTATGTAGGAGCCGTGGTAGCCTAGTGGTCAGGGCGCTCACTTTGCTGTCATAGAGAGCCGCCACCACTAAAATTGTTATTAACAATTTTAAGTCCTGTATTTACCACGTGCTCAACGGTGAAGGAAAACATCGTGCGGAAACCTGCTCTGAGAAATAATAAAAATATTATTTCGAGGATATGTGAAGCTCGCCAACCCGCACTGGAGCAGCGTGGCGGAACTTTCCCGGCTCCTAAACCCTCTCTGATACTAGTATTTGAGAAGGAGACCTTTTCCCAGCTGTGAGCACTTACAGGCAATTACTTTACTTTACTTTATTAGTAAGTGATAATTTGAGAGTTTAGTCTTTCATTTAACTAAAGAAAAGGTCTGATCTCAATTTCGGAGATAATTATAGTGTTGGTGACACGCGTCTGTAACCTTCTTCAATTGAAGTTGTTTGCAGGTGTTCATAGGCTGTATCAGCAGGTGGACTTAGTGTGTGTGTGTGTGTGTGTGTTAGCTCTTTTTTCGCTACAATCCAATAAAAAAAAATACGCGTAGGTATAGAGTAATACTTTTATTCCGTCAGCCACACGAAATCGTCGGAGCGCACAAGCAAGCGCCTGTTGAGGAAAAAAATCGCGAAGGGAACAATAATAAATAATAGTAATATTAATTTATTTATTTATTTAATTTTACTTTTAGTATTTTAATTATAATATATTTAAAGATAATTTATTTATTTTATTGTATTTTATATTTCATGTATACATATTTATATATATCTCCCAACTAGACGAGTATATATCAAAATAAACCCAAAATAATAGTTTTTTTATTTTATTCTATTTTATGTACTAGACGAATATATATCTAAATAACCCCACATAATAATAATTTCGCAAACGTAAAAGCAAATTGAAGTAGCAATCTGTATAAGTCTTACTGCTATTAAAAGTCTTTCTGTCTCTATATTTGTCGGTTTCATTGCCGGTCCTGAAGCCGGGAAAGCCGACCACCGCTGCTCCAGTGCGAGACAGGCTCGTAACACTGTCACTGTCACACACACACACAGACGTTGCAACCCACATATCGGGTTGAAACATCTAAAATAAATAAATGTTAATGATCATTGAACACTACTGTATAAGGTCGCTATCTGCTTGCTGAGTCGCGAGCTTTGAACTTGAACCCCCGGTTCAAAGTAGTGTTTGCTCAAATCACATTTCCTTTCTGAAAAATGTATTAAAACGTTACCTATACGTGGGATATTTTACTATGTTGTAGATGCGGTTACATACAACGCCTTGTTGGAAAAAACCGTGTAGGAATCGAAGCCGGACCCTCAGGGGCCGCGGTCAAACTCCTAGTCACCGCGCCACTATTTTGTCTAATGTTGTTTGCGCAGAAGCGACCTCAATGGGTCTTAAGGAGTCGTGCGCGCGAGCCTGGATTCAAATCGCAATGGACTCATTGTATAATATTGAAATTCAACAGTTTTTGTACTCGCCAACCGCACTCTTCACTTAAATGGATGGAAAGGACACAAACTGTTAGTCGGAAGTTTTTGAACGCGCCAGCGGATTCACAAGGTTTGTATAAGTAAATAACTCTTATTTGAGAGAAAACTTTGTTACTGTTCCATGGCATGTTTAACATCTTTGTCAAGCGGCTGCTTTTGCCTCCGGGGGGGGCCCTTTAAATATATTTGCTGGCACCTACAGCTTCTCTGGTGTTGCAAGCGTCGGTAATCACCTACCATCGGGTTAGCCGCTTGCTCGGTTGGCCCCTTTCCCATAAAAAATACACACGAGACAAACAATACATTCTGATACGAGACACGAAGTTAGAATTCGAACCCAGAACCATCCTAACGGGTACGCTAACCGCTAAGCCGGCGAGCAATGGCTTTACTTTACGTATAGAATGTTTTTCCTGATTATATTGTGGTCAGCTTCCTCGATCTAAGCGAATGGGTTGGACGAATGTGACCTTGTAGATATACCATTCCTTTTCTTAAAATAGTTTTATGAATATCATTACCGCAATTAATCTGTGAGTAACGCACGCACTCAAAATTTATTAAGTAAATTCTATCTAAGAAGCCCTAAGATGTACGTTATGTAATATGTATGAACGTTGTGTTATTTAAATTCAAGATTTTTGTAGAAATTCGCATCAACACAATCGTATTAGCTTCTTTCTTGCATATTTTTTTCACGATTAATGTTTATTTATATTGCTCAGGGCGATAATTACAACTGCTGACGTCATCGAAGCCTAGAACTCACTCTGAACTCTCGTCTACATCTATAAATATGCCTTTTAACATATTGAGAGACCTGCTCTCAGTCTATCGGACTAATACTGGGTAAAACTAATGATTGTGTTGGGCACATTCCGGGTGCATTTCCCGCTAGCAATCAACGATAGACAAGCAGGATGCACCGCGTGCAGCAGAGGTTGATCTTTTGAGATAAAGACGGAATATTTATTCCCCCTTACATTAAAGATAACCGGTCATCCAAATATCGTGAGGAAATCTGCATTAGAAATAAAAGACGTATGAAGCCCGCAAACTCGCATCGAAGCTGTGTATCAGATCACTCGCGGCCCCAAAATTGAGAGAAGGCTGGAGAAGAAGGAGGAGATGGCTTTACCCTGTAGTGTTACATTTGCATGCGGCTATTTCACTTTACCTTACCTCAACAGCCAGTACATAGTCCACCGCAAGACAGGCCTCTCCCATAAGAAGGAATTGCCAGTATCAGACCAGTATCAGATATCTCATACCTTAGGCGCTGCTGCCCGTCGGTCTGCAAAATTTTGGTATTTTTCGTGATAGTATAGTATAGTGTCGCCATCTGTCGGTAGCCATTGCGTTTTTTCCCTTAGTCGCCTCATGCGAACACCCACGGGAAGAACGGACGAGGCAGATTATACCGGGTATACCACACGCCACAAAAAACTATATGATTCAACAAAAATTTAACTATCCAAAGATATTTTTAATCGCCGCGCCTTAATCCAAGCCCTGTTCTATCTACATTCCTGATACAGCTAACAGTGAAGGGCCACGTATCGTTTCCTTATGTCATCACGGATATCATGCACTGGTTGAATATAAAACTTTTAGCGGAAAGTCGAAATGGATCTTAATGTATTTTGATGTTTGTTATAATTCATAGTGTATTATGCCACAAGTGCTGTGAATTCAATTCAGGATTGTATTTCGGATTAAAGCTGCTAATTTTCATTTTAGTCCAATATATCTTCAGTAACAGAAACCTATCACTTTACTGTTGATATTTTAACAATCTTCCAAAGCAAATGTTATTTTAGAAGTATTTATTTTAAATTTGGAGGTTGTTTTCCGAATTCTGAATTTTCTTTATGTCTGAAGGCCTTGTTGCCAATGTCACAGTAAATACGGAAAAAAAACTGTTTTAATACCTCCTTTTTCCTTTACTCTTCGAGCAGTACCTACAGAAACGTGTAATCGTAAAAAAATAACCATAGATTTAGTAATGATAAGAACGTATATACGATCTACACTGCATAGAGTAATACCTACAGTGACAGATTGGTAATGATAAGAACGTATATACGATCTACACTGCATAGAGTAATACACACATACCTACACTGACAGATGATAATTTATGGTTGTTAAGATGCCGGATATAGCGAACATAAACATGAGTTTAAAACATTATACGTTAAGGTAATTATTTTACAAAGCCCGAACCATGTATCTAGTACAGAGGCCAGTGTGCGGTTTACGCCGCGGTCAGCAAATAGCTTTATTATCTGCTACTGGATAAATTTAAATGTAAAGTGTCCGACATCTGCACCTTTCCCCCTGCCTTGAAATAAAAAAAAAACAATTTTTTTTTCAAAATACCTAACAACTGACTTATAACGAATGAGGTGATGAGTGTGTAGTAATAGTTTGATGATAATAATCATCATCAATACCTCATGGTCTATAGACTCATGAAGCCTAGTCATCTCACTGCAAGTTATTTTAAAGCGTGGTAGAGCCAAGCGGCGGCTTTAGCTGCTGCTCGAATGGACCAGCTCGACCGGATTAATACCTCGGGCTCGCAGAATACCGGCGTGAAGTAGAGGCATCTTGTGCTTCTGCGTTTCGTTCGGTGAGTGAGGTAACTGGAGGTCCACACCCCCTCCCTGTTCCTCTCCTCTTCCCTTCCGTCTCCCAAGTATCCTTAAAGACCGGCAACGCACCTTCAGCATCTATGGTGTTGCAGATGTATGTGGGCGACGCTAAGCACTTACCATCAGGTGAAGCGCTTGCTCGTTTGCCGTCTTTTCCATAAAAAAGCAGAAAGAAAGTTCTTCCAAGTTTTAATGAATCAGTGTATGTTGCAGTGGTATACTGCGTTTAGTATAGTGTGTTACGATAACTTTGAGTCAATTAGTGGTAAAACATTTCATTATTACCTTAGTCAAGAGTCGCAGAAACCTGTACGGCTTACCCGGAGACGGCCTTACCTGTGGTGCAGGGTGTGCGTTGCAGACGGGCGCAGCGGTGTTAGGGGGCGCCACTTTCAATGAAAGTATTTACAAGAGGGCGCTAGGGTTCTAATTGCACACGGCCGCTACATGTGCTAGAGACGCCTTTGGGCTTATCGCGTGGGGGCTCAGTTTTGTGGACTACACGGTGAGTGGTTGTGAAGAAAAAGGGGCTTTTTGTTGGTGCAAATTCGATTTTTTTTTATATATGGTAAAGGTGGCAAAGACACGTACATCTGCAACACCAAATGAGCTGCAGGTGCGTTACCGACCTTAAGGGTATTTCGAGAGGTGGGGAGGAGCGAGGGAGAGGGGAGTAGGCCTCCTGTTACCACACTCACCGAATGAAACGCAGAAGCACAAGGTGCCTCTACTTCTCGTCGGTATTCAGCGAGGCAGTGGTACAACCCCGGTCGAGACGGCCTATTCGAGCAGCAGCAAAAGCCGCCGTTAGGCTCTACCACGTACAGAAATAATGCATCCTTGACTCCATATGGTTTTGGGGAAATCTTCAGGTACTAAATTAACAACACGCGCGTCACACTCTCGCTGGCCTTGTACTCTGTTCTCAGGATTTCCAATCAGGCTTAAGAAGCATTTCTAAAATGAAACCTCATTTGAATCATTTATAAATTGTTATTAATAAAATGTAGATACTGAAACACATAATAAGTTTTATAATGACACGTTCTCTTACGCAACATTATGTTTTATTGTATGTTTTTTTATTATGATACTAAAATTTTCAAATTTGGAATGATTCAGGGCGTACCTAATTTGGAATCTGACCTCATTAAAAACAGCTAAGATTGCAATTAAATATCCATTATTTCGAGACAAATGTATTTTATATCGAATCCTGTATTACACAAAATTATTTTACGATTGCTATTAATATGTGAGACTATTCTTAGATGCGATAGAAAAATTAAAAATAAAATTATTTGTAATTTGGTTCTGGGATCAAATTTTTCACACGAAATTAATGCAATTACATTATTATTTATTGTATGCGTTAACTTTCTGTTGTATAGGTTTTTATTGTAATTTAGTAGGGATATGAAGGGGCTAGATTAGAATTTTTTTATGGTAAAGGGGACAAACGACGTAGCAGCCACCAGAGGAGCTGCAGATGCGTTGCCGTCCTTTAAGGATATTTGGTGGATGGGAGGGATGATGGGCAGGGAGTGCACGCTTACGGTTACCTCACTCACCGAACAAAACGCGGAAGCACGAGATGTTTCTATTTCACGCCGGTATTCTGCGAGGCCGCGGTACCAATCCGGTCGAGCCGGCCCATTCGAGCAACAGCAAAAGCCACACGATTAATCTTAACCTTAACTGTCTGTAAATTATATAGTATATTCCACTGCAGCACATCTTCCATGAGGAGGATTTACCATAATCCCCACCAGACGTCTTGCACCACAGACGCCGCTGCCCGTCACCAGTCTGCTTATTTTTGGTATTGGTATTTTTTGCGATGTTAATCTCGAAATGTGAAATCTGTAGTCGTTACAATTTTGAAGGACCTTCCCCAGTCGTCTCTTTGGCCGACACCCACAGGAAGGATGGAGGGGTTGGCAGAGTCTTACACCGATACCTCACGGCAAATTTCTTTTAAATATTTATCATCATCATTATTATGTAGACCTCAGCTGGAAACCGGTCTCTACCAAGAACGATTTGCCGTAATGGCAGGTGAATTGGGAATCTATGACGCGAGATGACAGGCGGCCGACACAGTTAAATAGAATTAGTTAGATTTAGTGATAATAATATCGTAGTGTCAAACATAGATGATATCAGATTTTTATTAAAAAACCCTGTAAATCAACTACATAGTGACGATATCGTTATGGCCGATTTCGACCAAGGAATTGACAGTTAACCCACCGAAATCTCCTGTGCAGGAGATATTATATTGTAATAAGTGTACACAGACGCATTCTCACGTCTTTATCTTCCTATATCCGTTGTAACACTAAGGCATAAAGACATAAAGACATAAAGACATTTATTCCTTCACTTACATCTAAACACAGCACATGATATGGCGATACATAACAATTATAAAATAACAAATCAAGAAAAAATAAATAAAACAAACTATGAATATGAAAGGGAAAATGAAAACAGGAAATTAAAAACAAATAAATTGTGCTATAAAAAAAAAAAAAAGTGAATATATCACAAGGAATTTGTGTGTGTTGTGATGAAGCGGATAAGGCGATAATATCGGAGAATTCCATTCAGATCCGGTGATCAAAACAATAATTTGTGTTTTGAACGAATATTGATTTCAACTGGGATTCGAACCCAGGACCGATGGTAAGGTACGCTAACCACTAAGCTACGAAGTAGATGGACACTTGGAACACTCGAAGCCTACAACAGTCCTGGTGACAAGTGTTTAAAAAATATTAGCTCTCAAAACCGTATACCCAAATAAGCGGGTTTAAAAACACTCTTCACCAGTGCTTATATGGAACAAAATGATACCTGATGAGACAGTCGCCATCTTAATATTCAGGCTAACGATGTAAGAGATTTGTAAGAGATTGCTTTAAGCTTTTAAACTGAATTATATTCTTGTATTGGAGTAAAATAAAAAATATTAACGAAAAGAAATAAACAACGAGTATTGTTTGTTCGGTGAACAACGACCATAGAGAAAAAATCGGCAATAATTCAATTCGATCGGCAATGTTGTTTATTTTTTACCATTTGCATAACATAATTGGACTCTAAATGCTTGTGCAGACGCACATATTGACCATAATAAATTAATATGCAGATGTTTGTTACCCGGACTTGTCCCAAGATCTAAACAAGCCAGAACGCTTTAATTTAATGACTTTCTATTATAACCTCTTTGCTGTATCTTGTACAATTTCGCACCAACTCCTGGGTTTATGATTAGAGAATGCCTGTAGGCATTGAAGTCCTCCCTTTGTTTTTTAAGGACGAAATAATGTTACTTTGATTTCATATTATAATCATTAGACTGTATAAGAATTTTGTGAGTGGCAGAGCTGTAAGGCAGTGGCGCTGCTGCTCGATAGGCCGGCTCCACCGGGGTAGTACAACGAATTCGCAGAATACCGGCGTGAATTAGAGGCATCTTGTGCTTCTGCGTTTCGTTGGATGAGTGAGATAACCGGAGGCCCACAGCACCTCTGGTGTTGTAGATGTAAGTGGGCAACCGTAATCACTTACCACCGGGTGAGCTGCTTGCACGTTTGCCTCCTTTGTCATAAAAAAAAACTGCGAAAATGAATTTATAATTTATCGTCATAACGAAAAATATATAAAATAAAAAACAATAAGCAAGGTTAATTACTTAATTTAGCAATACTATACAACAGTTAACAAACGTAAAAATTTATTAAAACAAAAATGAAAAAAAAAAATTTAAATCTTTAAAATCAAGTGCATAAAGCAAACCAATAATTACGGTAAATGATTTAATTTGGCAATATTAACATAGTAACAAACAGACTTTTGGTGAATCGAATACGAATACAATATATAAAGGAAGGTTTTAAGAGTCGTCGTGTCGGGAGATTAAGAGAAAAGCTACAGACAGAGGGAACTGGACGTTGCTGCATCAACAAGAGCGATTCCCTCAAATTGATAGCTCTATGTGGTGTAAAGCACAAATGCAGATTATACAAGTAAATATAAAAAAAATATAACGATTTTCTTTATATTTGCATAATATTTTAAGAGCAGTGATGACCCGAGTTCAATCCCCGGTACCGGCACCATTAAAATTGTTAATAGCAATTTTAAGCGCTGTATTTATCACGTGCTCGGCGGTGAAGGAAAACATCGTGAGGAAACCTGCATATCTGAGAATTGATAAAAAATCTTATTTCGAGGATATATGAAGCCTGCCAACCCGCACTGGAGCATAGCGGCGGTCCCGTTTCGGCTCAAAAACCCACTCATATATTTGAGAAGGAGGCCTTTTCCCAGCAGTGGGCACTTACATACTGCTACATTACCTTTTACTTTATATAGGCGTGTGTATCTTATGTGGAAGTACAATAATTGTAAGTTGTTTTTTTTATATACAAATAAGTATTACGATCGGTATTGGACACAGAAACATTTCATAATAATAATAATGATTAACATAGAAAAATGCTCCTCCTTAATGACAGTTATTTTTTTTTTCAGAATTACATGCGTCGAATAGCGGTTACAAGAATACCTAACGATTTTATTTACGGAAGTCAAAGTTAAGTGGGTGAGTAGGAAAAGGATAATGTTTAGATACTTAAATTAAATACGTATTAGGCGGATGTATTATACTTTTGAAATCGAACGCATCTTAACGAATTTGTTTGTACGTAAGCATGGTTGTGCAATCACGTAAGCCAGTGAAAGGGCAAGTAAACAAATTTTCGGGAAGTTCGTAAATTTTCTGGTTTCTGTTAGTTCTCGGTGACCGCGGCGCGTGCCTTCCGAAAACGCTGTATTCGGTAGTCAAGATAGCTGAATAGAGTCGGAGCTGCCGCCACGGACTTCAGTATCGCGCGAGATCCCGGCCGCGCCGGTCACGTAATGTCGCTCCGCAGCTATGCGAGACTGCGCACCCGAAATCCTTCCCGATAAACATTCGCTGCGAACTGTCGAAACTAACGAAAGCAAAATATTACAGTTTATTGATAGCGCAGTGGCGGCATTTCTAACGTTTACCATTTTGAGGTTATTATTTTTACGCGCTAGTTTTACGCGAAATTCGAAAAATCGGCGCGTTACCCGCCGGCCGGGTGTGCGTTTTGCAGTTGCATAACAATGCAACGAAGGCCGCTTGGAAAATGTCGCGAGTGCTGTGAAAATTTGCGATCGTCGTTACGTTTCCACGCGGCCGTGCGTTCGGTGACGGATTTGTACCGATTTCAGCATAATGACTCGTGCACGTTGCGCGCCCGTCACGACACACTACAGCCACAAAGTTTTTAGCCGAAAAAGTTTCTTTACGCCGCGACTACAATGATCTGATAATTGCACGATAACATCCCTTTTCTGTTCGCGTTAAACGTTTATATTTACAGCAATAATTGTACAAAAGCCTCGTAAAATCTCGTTAATAATTGACACATCGCATGTCGTTGCCGCTGTGTTTTACACTGTAATATTTTGTGTGCTTATGTATTTATAGTGAGGTGCTTGTGAGCTAAAATATAACGTTGGTGATATTTTCAGGTACGCGGGAAGTACTAAAGTTTAAAAAGTATTGCCTTTCCGATGTGTTGTATATGTCAGTGTTGAGAATTCAGTTAGAATTACAATAACCACAAGTGATACTATTCCCATTGGAGTCGGAACGAAAGTGAGACTGTGGTGTTGGTGAACTGTGCGCGGTTGTAAAAAAAAATCTATATACCTAACTAGTGCGAACGACATTTCTAAAGTGCAGCAACTTCAGTCCGATCGTAAGTTTTGGACCGTTAATTCATTATTTTTATCTTTGTAATTAACATATGGGTACTTGAACGATAAACGTTACTATGACAATGTTTTTCTTAAGAGTGCCGTGGGTTTAATGTTAAGACGTGTCGAGGCAACTCGGGTACAAATGTTTGTTTAAACCGAAAGAAAATTATGCTGTTTAAATAACGTATTAATGAATTAGATCGAGAGGACTGGAGAAGTCTATTTGGCATTTTTTGCCAATGCAAATTTGTTACTATGGTTGACATAACCTAGTTAATTCTAGACGTGTTGTAACGATAGAAATTCTATTTTTATAACGCCATTCAAAACATTAACTTAAAGTAGAGACACTAAGAAATACATTTTAATTATGTATAACTATACAATCACTGATTTATCCAATCATAAAATATTGTGTTTTTGATAAATTGTCGAACATCTAAATCGCAAGTAAATCTCCAATCTCGCTTTAAAATTTACAGATTTCTCGTGTTTTCTTCATTGATCCCTTTACCTACTTAGGTTAAATAAGATTATTCACTCAATTTAGGATACGAAATATGGGTAGGTACAATGATGGAAGAGCCGTGGTAGCCTAGTGGTCAGGGCGCTCACTTTAGTGTCATAGCGCGTGAGTGATCCGAGTTCGATCCCCGTTGCCGGCACCACTAAAATTGTTAATAACAATTTTAAGTGCTGTATTTACCACGTGTTCAACGGTGAAGGAAAACATCTTGAGGAAACCTGCATGTCTGAGATATAATAATAATTATTTCGAGGATATGTGAAGCCCGCCAATCCGCACTGGAGCAGCGTGACGGTCCCCGCTCCTAAACCCTCTTTGATACTAGTATTTGAAAAGGAGGCCTTTGTCCAGCAATGGGCACTTACAGGCTGTTACTTTACTTTTACTATCGTAAATAACCTACCTTAACTGTTACTGGTATTTATAACGTTATATCCGATTTTATATATCTTTTAAATACTAGCTACTAGTATTACTTTAAGATGTATGCGTTATTTAAGAGGACCCAAAAATGTATAAGGAAAAGAATATATTACAGCAATATTTTACTGCAATATTAAATAATTGTAGTAATATTGCAATTATTAATGCATCGAACAAGAAAATAATTGATGAGTACACATTTAGCGAAAGTTGTGTAACTAGTTTTCGAACTAGTTACGATAAAAAGTCAAATGGAAAAATAAATTGAATAGATATTACGTTTAATATCTGCTGGTTTAGGAACGAGCTGTATGAGAGTCTGTGTGCCTTATTATTGAACAGGCATTTCTCCAAATTGCATCTGGTTTACTGGTTATAGCATACCCGACTGCAGAGGTAGCTGTAGCAAACCGGACTTTTGAGCTTACTTACTTATACTTATGAGCACGGGTCCTGGATTTGAATCCCCACATTTGTGCAAAACACAAAATATTCGTTCGGATCTGGTTATGTTGCATTGCGTCCCGTGTCACAGACACTGAATCTGATCTTTTCACCCGATCTTATCCGATCCGATATCTCATAGGTGCGCGTTACATCGGACACGGGATGGTGAAGACCACTAAGTGGTACTGTAAAAGTCGTAAGGGTATACTTACGGCACTATAATATCTCATGCGCAGTCGATAACGATCGAGCCAGTATCCGATAGATATCACCGTGGTCGAAATCGACCACGTCATTCGCGTCATCGTCGTCACATTCCCGAGATAATGCCAATGTTGCAGGTGGCAGGTGGGTTGGCAACCGTAGTACGATGGTTTGCAGAGATAGGGATTCCCTTGAGAGACTCATAGCATCTTAGGCACTGGATAACACTGTCCTAGAACTCCTCGCTTTATATTCTATTGGGCGTATGCGAATGCGTGTATCATTGTTAATTAAATTTTTTTACGCCGATAAACCACGAGAAGGAAATATATATAAAAATACCGTGGTGGTCAGATGTCTTGACATTTTAGACCTTTCAAGCAGCTTTAGAGCTTATTTAGGACAACGTGGTGAGGCTGTCGCTCTCACAGTGACCAGGCCTTAAACCCGAAACATTCATCACCCATTCACTGAATCGGAAGCAATCCCTAACCCCCGGGTATCGCGGTTCACCAGGCAACATGAATACTGAAAAAAAACATATCTCGAACACATGTGAGGTATAACATCCCACTTAACGTTTTGAAAACCCTCTTAGGTAAAAGCTCTTTTAATACCCATTTCATATGTAAAAAGAGTATTAGGAAGAATTTAGGAAATTGGTCTCCAAATTTCACCTGTTGATTAATGGACAGGGGTCAAATCAGACTGGTGGTGGGAACCAGCGTCACCAGTATATTACCAGCAATCCGCCTGACCAGCGTATCCACCGGTATGTATGAAACTTCCATGACATACCAACTTTGGTTGGTGCTTCCATGGACAAACCAGTACTTTAATTTGTGGTACAACCAAACGACTGCTTCTGCTGTTGCTCGATTGGGCCGGCTAGACCGAGGGTAGTACCACGGCCTCGCAGAATACCGGCTTGAAGTGCTTCTGCGTTTCGTTCGGTGAGTGAGGTATCCGGACTCATTCCTCCCATTGACCAAATATCCTTAAAGGCCGGCAACGCACCTGCAGCTCCTCTGGTGTTGCAGATGTACGTGGGCGACGGTAATCACTTACCGTCAGGTGAGTGTGTGAGTGAGTTCTCCCTGTTCTCATAAAAATCAATAGACTTTATCAGGCAGATATCGAATCTAAGAGATATTACTATTAGTCCTGTATGATTTTATCCACAAATTTATTACATTTATTTGGGACTGATGGTAGGTGTTTTACGACACGGTTGGCGCTTTGGCTTCAATGCTCGTACATTTTGCGGGTTCGGTTCTCGCAGTGAACAAATATTTGTATGGTAGTAAATAGAATCAAAATTACTCTGCATGTATTGCTCCGAAGGAAAGGTGAGCACCACCTCCTTCACCACCTCCTTCACCACCTCCTTGACCACCTCCTTGACCACGACTGTCACCCACACATGAACTACACAGATAATATGTAATACCAACATTTAATACGTATTAAAGTTTATGCTAAACTATTTAGCAAATTTTATTTTCCACCATCTTGGAATTATTTGTATGCTATATAGATAATTGTAAATAATATTGTTGTAAACGCCAGTGGGTCAACGTTATTTTGTCTTAAAATGAAAAGACTGAAATATTTTTATTTGTTCACTAATAATACGTTAGTATTTCATCAGACACAGCAAATATTGTGCAAAACACAAGGGGCTCCGCGTTATTTTATATTTTTTATATTAAAATCCATTATGTCGTCGTTTTTAATGCCTGGACAGCAGTGAGCAGCCTAACGATCCTGTTCTTTCTTATCAAAATGCATTAATATCGTACGCCACGTGTGTTAATGTCTCAATTTGATGTAAGACCTTAATTGACTTACTCGTGTACGTGATGACATCATACGGCGCCACTGATAGTTTGCTTTTTGAAATTCGAATTCTGTGCTAGTTTTTTTTTTCTGTGCCAGGACTATCGTCAACTCACGGCGATGACGGTCCATCATTCAGCTAAGAACGTTTTCGCAAAAGCCCGTCCATGCTCGCCGCGGGTGGATATTTCGTGAAGGAAATGTAGGCAAAAAGCGTTCATCTTCAAAAGGTCGCCGCATCTGCGAAAGGAGACTTACTTAGTACCTGCCATATGCGCTTAAACTATTATCATGCCATATTTGCATAAACATTGAGGCACTCTCTCGTCTACACCTTCCCGTGTTCGATGTATCACTAATGCGATAAGGGTCATCTGTTTCATTGTTTCACTTCTTAAAACCAGTATCAGCAGTAAACTACATGCAGTAAAATTTCCCGCTTTCTTTCATTAATTTTTAATTATAAAAAAAAAATATTTTTAATGCCATTCAGTATTCATTAAAGCGTTCAATGATCCGTAAAAGTTACCGGAGCACGACGATAACTATCACAGCGAAGAGTTCATTTTCCCAGCTCTAGAAAGCGTCGAAGACAATTCCGAGACATTCAATACGGTTTCGCACGGAGCGATCCGAAAAATCCAAAACCTTTCCGTTCGGAAATTCGATAAATTTAATACCGTTCGAAAGTTTTCGCAATAGAACTATTGGCTTTGATATTGGATTTTACTGTAAATAATTATGTCATTCTGGATTTCGTTCGGTGAGTGAGGTAACCGGAGACCCACTCGCCTTCCCCATCCACCATCCTCATCCTCCCTCCCAACTTCCAAATATCAGTAAAGGGCGGCAACACACCTGCAGCCCTTCTGGTGTTGCAGGTGAACTTGGGTGACGTCACTTATCATCAGGTGAGCCTCCACGTTGCCCTGTGTCTTTGGAAGCCATGTCGTTTCTTACAACATCGGTCGCGGACTCTATACCTCAAAAGCCAAACATCTGTTCCCATCATACTCCTTGTATTGTTAGAATCTCTAAAAGTCTATTCTTTATATCTGTAGCCTTATGTATCTAGAACTCTGTACTTAGAACATTGTGAAAGTGTTTTTTAAATGTTCGTGTCAGTTTAATTCGTGTTCCGTATGCCATGCTTCAGTTGGACCTGAATGAACCGTTACATTGAAGCAGACATATATTTGACAAACGCATGTGTCACTAATGACGTAATACTAATATATGTCTGAACCTGAACAATTGATTTGAGGCAAGGTGTTTGGCAAATATTTGCTCAGCTGGATTTTCTGAAATCCTACTTCGATTCTTGGAATAAGTAGTTGGGAATGAATATCTTAAAAATTTTTGCACTAAGTAATTTAAGCGATTTATCACAATGTAACTACATGACTCTGGTCACGTAGGCACTTCTTCAATAATCAAACGTTGAATGTAAATAGGACATAGTTCAAATATCTTTTAATGTTTCTTTTAAGATTCAGAAAATTAAGAATACATTTTTAATTTACCCGCTTTCGTCTGAAATTACATTTTTTACATAATAATACGACAAAATTATGATGTTACGCAACGAACCAATTTTTGTTTTTAAATATTACCACTTTACGAACCAAGAGAAATTCTTATCGTTTACCGAGTAGCTATTATAATTATATTATATATATATAATTTTCATACTTCCAACTTGTCTGTGTTGTGCAATGAAATATGAATAACCAATGAATAAATAAACGGTGTTCTGGAATGATATATGTTTTTTCACCAAAATTAAGGTCATTAGGCTTAATATTTGAGAATTACGGATATTCAGAAATATTTGCTTTTTATTATTTCCGAAACCGGAATTATTTCCGGAGTGGTTTTTTTTAAGTAATATCCATTTAGTAAAACATTCAATATTAAGAGGTCATTGTCGAGATCTTCACAGGTCAGAGTCTGATAGCCATCCAGTGCAATTCCTACTCAATTGCGACATTGTGACACTGCATGAATGGGTGCCACATGGCCGTTTCCTTTCGCTCCCATTGTGTTCTTTTCCTCCTTCTTCTTTGTGCGGAGGCGGGCTTCCGAATGACCTTATATGACATTATTATTATTATTTTGTTCCTTTTTTTACTTTTAATTTATAGCATTAAGTCACAGTCCAAAGAAATGTATTTCAAACTAAAGATCATTAGACATTAGAATAAACAAGAATTAAGATTAGACATCCTCGAGTTTACCATAGTATAAAACAATGCGTTTCGCACATACTTCAAGACGTGTTATGTGATCACGCGGGTTTACCTCTCCGCCGATACAATAGCAACGCGCCGTCTGTACATCGTCCAGTGTCGACCTCGCGTGAAAATCTCCAACTATAAATACTTCGCGCCTCGACGGGCAAGAAGGCGAGACTAAATGTTTGAACAATCGGAAAAACTGAAAGCTACGCCGTTTTATTTATTTCCAGTCGAGCTTTTCTAATAACATAACACGCGTACACCTTCGCTGAACATTTATTAGATATGTTTATTTGTCTTGAGTAGGAGAATATTTATGTTTCTATAAAAGTTGAAGAAGGGTTCGGAAAGGTGAAGACTAGAGAATGCCTCTGTGTTTGCGTGTACACTTGGATCAATGTACCCTTCGCATTTGACAAACGAAATTATCGTTCTTACGTCGAAGATTGTAAAATGTTCATTAATTCATTAAATCGAGTAGAAGTAGCATCATCATCACTCCCGCCGTCCCCAGCTTCGACGAGCAAGATCACCTGCACCTGTTCATGACTATGAATATTCAAACATTTCCCTAGCCTGAGAGGGCTGTTTAATATATAGCCTTCTTTGTCGCTATAATTCGAAGGTTCCAGTTCATCTGATGTAACTTTTTTTTATTGAAGAGATGGCAAACGAGGAAGCGGTTCACCTGATGGTAAGTGATTACCGTCGCACACATACTTCTGCAACACCATAGATGCTGCAGGTGCGTTGCCGGTCTTTAAGGATATTTGGGAGATGGGAGGGAAGAGGAGGCGAATAGGGAGGCGGTGTGGGCCTCCGGTTACATCATTCACCGAACGAAACGCAGAAGCACAAGATGCCTCTACTTCACGCCGGTATTCTGCGAGGCCGTGGTACCGATCCGGACGAGCCGGCCCATTCGCGCAGCAGCTAAAGCCGCCCCTTGGCTCTACCACGCTGTGTAAGCTGTAAACTTTTTTTTTTTCGTAAACTCAAATCGAATACGCTGAACAGTCTATTATATTCAGTCTTATCTGTGTATACGGGGTGTTTGTCAAGTCGCTCACAAATTATCGATGTAGCGACGTGTTGTAATGTTTATTTGTGTGCGCGCGTATAATTATTACAGGTATTGTATGTGTGAAAAGTTGCATGTGAAAAGAAGCTCATACACACACTAATAGAGAAACATTACAGGTGTACTTATTGCGATCGCGCACTCACACATGTATATGAACGCACGAGCGTGCGACATTTATCTTACAGATAAAAAAATCTATCGCTCATTTTCAAATGACGGTGTTAATATGCTAAATTTGTTAGCCAACCTCATTAATTTGCAGCATTGCGTTTGAGAAAGTGCGCATTGTTATCGATTTATCACAAAACCCCTGATTACAATTACAGTATGTCACTATTTAGACGATTATGTAGACATAATCGATTGTTAAATATAAACAGAATTACCTTAGTGTGTCAAGAGCCTTCTTTGCCGAACACATCTTTTTAGTTTTAGCGAAAGAATCCCTTGCTGTAGGTGTCGTAAGAGGCGACTGAGTGTGTTTCCGGGAGCAAAATCGGCGACAAGGTTCGCTACTGGTCATGATCTGTCTCCCCTAGAGGTGAAAAGTAGGATTCGGATAATCGTGTGGCTACGCCGAGATGTCCCAAGTGGAAATTCGTAATCTCCGCCTACTCCTCTACGTAACAGGCGCGAGTGCTTATGCATCATGTAATCCCTGGTGGAATTCTCTAGATGTTTGTCAATTAATAATAACTTCATTTATTTATTTAGTTGAACTTAGAAATTTTCTTGAATTGAATAATTTGAATTTAAATAAATTATGATTTCTTGTATTTACGCGAACACTACACATTTGAAATGAAACTATTATTTACGGATTTTATCGCGTTTAATTATGTTCTCATATTCCCGACGTTTCGATTGCTTTACATCATTATACTAACAAGAGATTTCCATGTTATAACACCTGTTCGTTGTATAGGCGCTCTGAATCACAGAATGATTACACAGATAACCCGGGACCCCAAACGTTCAAGATTAGATAAATAATATTGTATTTGAAAAATAAAATATTACAATAATTTTTTTATTATTATATTCTCACAGTTTTCGAAATCTTGATAATGATAATATCTTGAACATTTTCGTTATTTCAGTTATATAATGAAAAATAATGAGACATTCGCCCCAAATTCATTCCAGTCTAAAGTGATGTTTCTAAGAACGGTATCAAGAATAACGCCTGCCACGATATCTCACTGGCACTGATTTGAAACGATAAGCGCAGAAAGTATACAATGCACGATAGCGCGGAGATATATATTACTTATCTGTTGTCGGTTATCTGTACCGAAATAATAGCGGAAGCCTTTGCCTAACTGACGAAGATGTACGAGGTAAATTACAATAATGGAGTTACTTAGGAAAGAGCCGAGTGGTAGCCCCCCAGTGGGCAAAGCGCTCGCTTTAGTTTCATAGAGAGCGAGTGGCCTGGGTTTCGATGAGAAATAATAAAAAATATTTTACAGTCACTGGAGTAGCATGGCAGAACTAGGGATATTTGGGGGAGGTCTTATATACAGAGGATTAAACGCAAAAATTAAAGGAGGATCCCAAATCAAGAAACATGCTTTTTTGCGACGTTTTTTTTATTTATGCTCTATCGTAGAAATGGTTTAACATAAAAGCGTCAAAGTTTGTGTGATTACAGTTCAGGCTCTAAATTAAAACAACAAATAATAAAAACCGGCCAAGTGTGAGTCGGATTCGCGCTAAGAATTCCGACCTGAATAAAATTATTTTTCTTTTAGTCAATGCGTAGCATGTCGGTACTAGATGTACGGTGGCCTCGGTGCGCGAGTCCGACTAGAGCTTGCTCGGTTTTTAGTTCATACAATAGCTAAGCATAGCTTCATACAATAGCTAAGCGTACCTTCATACATTAGATAAGCATAGCTTCATACATTAGCTAAGCATAACTTCATACATAAGCTAAGCATAGCTTCATACATAAGCTAAGCGTAACTTCATACATTAGCTAAGCATAGCTTCACGCGGATCGTTTCCCCCTATAATCACAAAGAATCACTTCGTGTTCATAACCGAAGGTTTGAATGAGAAGAAATTACCAAAAAAAAAAGGAGAAATCAAGAAATAATCCAAAAATGGATTCCTACGGAATTGTTTTCATCAGAGCAAACTCATTACGATAATATTGAAAGTTTGAAAAACGAAACTTATATTTGTTTCGTCAAAGAATCAAGAATTTTCTCTACATTTTTTTCCTTTTCATTTAGCATCTGAAGAGTTTCGTGTACGCCTTTCTCAATGCCCAAAGCTGGTAAAGCTCTCTTTCGGAATTAATATTACGTTTGTGCCATGTAGTATGGGCAAACAACTGAACTACACAAATAATGTTTATGGCAATATGCATGTTAGCAAGATGTTGTTAATTTTGAAGAAAAGTTCAAGAGTAATCTAAAATATTGTTCAACTTTAAAGGCAATTCAAAAATTAGTTTTTATAGTGTTGAAGAATGATCATACGGAAATGACGTAATCGTTGCCAGGTTATTTCTAAAATCCCTGATACATTTTATGTGGTATACAGGCAGAGTAAGACGCTTTAAGTTTTTTTTTATATTTTTATAATTTTTGTCGTCTTCTCCATTTAGCGGGATGAGTACGGGCAAAACCTTTCAGGAAATGCATCCCGGCTTTGCTGGCGCTTTCTTGGAGAGGTCTATGTTCAGCTGCGGGCACTTGAATGGGCTGAAGAAGAAGGAGAAACTTAAATTACCAATATTAAAGGTTTTAATTACCTCACCTCGCGTTTGACATCCTTGATATCCGAGTACCATACCGTAGTACCGACAAAATTCATGTTAAATTGTGTGAGAATTGTCATCACATGGTGTAGTAATACCATTTGATTACTTTAACAAACAAACAAATCCATGGCATTAGACGAAATGTCAATTAACCTTAATTTAGGGAGCGGGGACCTAAAATGACGCTACTTTTTGGATACTTCCATAAAACAACTTAAGTCGTTTAAACTTAGTTCGAAACAACGTGTCTATTGAAGATTTATTGATATGTTTTTATATAGACATCTATTTAATTATTACGTGCCACTCTTGTTCTTCCCGTTAGAGACGACTAAGGGAAAAAAAAAGCCTCTCGGAGAGGTAAAAAGTTTCTGGAAGGCTAGGACTATTCTGAGTCGTTCCAAGTTCGTAATCTCTGTCTACCCCTAACAGTTATGAGTGATTACATATCTTTTACTAAACACAATTTTTTTTTATTAATTGTAAATTTAGTACATTACGAGGTAAAATTTTATACCTAATTTAGAAAACGAACATCAAATCGTTTTAACATTTAAGGAGATATGGTAACATTCTTAGTGACACCCATTGATGATCTTGTAGCTTAGAAGTTGGCGTACCTGACTACTGAGCTATAGGTACTGGGTTCTAATCCAATAGGAGCATAACACAAATTGTAGCTTTTTGCTTTGCAGCGTAATGTGCCGCTCTGATCTTATCACATAAGCTTAACATCAGATATAGGAAGATAAAAAACGAGCGAGTGTCTCTGTGTTTGCGCGAACACTTACGGCACTGCGATGTCTTCTGCGCAATTGGGAAAACAGCCTATAGTCTTCGGAGGTTGTCGAAGTGGTCGAAATTCGCCAGGAGCACATCATCACTATCGGAATAATAGAGATTGATTTAAATGTCACAATATGTACTATGAGACGGCGTCCAAGGTCTTTGTTTTTTTTTATAGACGGAAATGGACTTGAACGCGTTTCTCACTTTTGCTCTATCTCCTACCACAAACCATGTATTATAACTCTCAAAAAATTGTAAGTATGAATACTAAATTAGAGTGCACAAGGTCGATTTCTGTTGAATGACTATTTTAACCGGAAAAAAAATTATATTTATGGATATTCTCGAAACCTTCACCTAAGTCGCAATCGCGATTTGATAACATTATTTAACATATATGTAAACTCGTCAATCAAGTTGCATTGAATAAACATGAAATGTAAAATAGCTTATAAGCCTCAACATAATAAGCCTCAAAACGTTCAAACTCAACGTATCTATCACTACATGTAATATATTGGCCGTCCGCAGTCGAATTCACGTACGTATACATATAAATTAACGACACCTATAACGTTTATATCAGCCGATGATAGTTTTAAATTAACTGCTAAGTTGCATTAAATTATCGTTGACCGCAAAACTTTGAGGAAAGCGCCATTTTAGCGACGCCCAAGTTGTAGAATGCGACTGCATGTCAAAAACTCACCGGTGCACAGATAACCCGAGTTTCCTCTGGAAAGCTACACGAACGACAGTCGTTAAAGACGCAGAGGGCCCCATTATAATACGACAGGCGGAATAATTCGTCGATTAGAAGAAAAAAAAAATTCCATCACACGTTTTGCCGAAATGTGGGACAAGTTAAATACGTTCAAATATATGTAACGTCATTCCGTTTCGAACGTAATCACGCAAAGCAGTTCATTGTCGAATGATGATTCGAGTGTGGATTGTGTGTTTAGACAAGTCCTTTCGTAGTTTAAGAGTCGAATTTTTAAACGTCTTAAATGAAACGCTTTGTAATTCCACTTAACCTATTATACTCGCATTGGTTGCCATTAGGCGCGATCTCGATGCCGCACGGTCACGGCTACGTTAGAGAATTCAACATTCCACTGAGTCTTATAGTGGTGTATGGTGTCTGCCAATGGGCATACATATCCGGAAATCTTCTTCAACTACATCAGTCTTTTTCAGTCCACCACTGAATCTATGCCTCTCCATGAAAGCGCAATGCCTCTATCGGAAAATCTCTCGGAAGTTATGCCCATACTCACCACGCTGGGCAAGCGGGTAGGTGAGCGCAGTCCCGGTATCCCCGTTATTCAACTCCTCATCTCTATAATATTTCCTTTGTTTCTTTTTCTTCTATTTTGGGTACGGCAATTAAAAAAACATTTAAAAAACTTGACATCTATTTTAACGATGCAATCCATCATACTCCTCTGGAGTGACAACGAATCTTCGTCCTAATGTAAACCTTCTGCTATTCTAATTATATCCTTTTCAGCTGGCTGGAAATATCGTTCATAAAAAAGGATGCTTGTATTTTTATCGAATATTGTTATGGCAAATGCAACTACGTACTGTACTTGGTAGAGCCAAGCGGCGGCTATAGCTGCCGCTCGACTGGGCCGGCTCGACCGGGTTGGCACCACAGCCTCGCAGAATACCGACGTGAAGTAGAGGCACTTTATGCTTCTGCGTTTCGTTCGGTGGGTGAGGTGACCGGAGGCTCACTCTTCTTCTCCATTCCACTCGTCCTCCTTCCCACATCCCAAACACCCTTTAAGGTCAACAACGCACATGCAGCATCTCTGGTGTTGCAGATGTACGTGGACGACTGTAATCACTTACCAACAGGTGAACCGCGTGCACGTTTGCCGCCTAACCCATATAAAAAAAAATTAACTATGTACTCTTGTGTTGTGTAAATGAATAAATCATATTCATATTCATCAAATTAAAAATCATCTAAGCAAATATTGAAATGGTCTTCTTTTCCAATAAGTTTTAGTAAAAATCGTAAATTTACTCAAATTCAAACGACATCGTTTCATAACTTAAGTTTTATTTAACCTAACCAAAGGTGTAATAACTTTATCGTAGAAAAAGCTGATTCACTCTTGCCTTATACGAGCCAATTGTAACACCAGTGTACTGGCCGCCCAATAGTTTTAATAATTTACTCACTACTCATACAGTACGCAGTTTACAAGACAATAATGACTGTGCACTTTCTTTTTCTTCTATTTTGGGTACGGCAATTAAAAACATATAAAAAACTTGACATCTATTTTAACGATGCAATCCATCATACTCCTCTGGAGTGACAACGAATCTTCGTCCTAATGTAAACCTTCTGCTATTCTAATTATATCCTTTTCAGCTGGCTGGAAATATCGTTCATAAAAAAGGATGATTGTATTTTTATCGAATATTGTTATGGCAAATGTAACTACGTACTGTACTTGGTAGAGCCAAGCGGCGGCTATAGCTGCTGCTCGAATGGGCCGGCTCGACCGGGTTGGCACCACAGCCTCGCAGAATACCGACGTGAAGTAGAGGCACTTTATGCTTCTGCGTTTCGTTCGGTGGGTGAGGTGACCGGAGGCCCACTCTTCTTCTCCATTCCACTCGTCCTCCTTCCCACATCCCAAACACCCTTTAAGGTCAACAACGCACATGCAGCACCTCTGGTGTTGCAGATGTACGTGGACGACTGTAATCACTTGCCAACAGGTGAACCGCGTGCACGTTTGCCGCCTAACCCATATAAAAAAAAATTAACTATGTACTCTTGTGTTGTGTAAATGAATAAATCATATTCATATTCATCAAATTAAAAATCATCTAACCAAATATTGAAATGGTCTTCTTTTCCAATAAGTTTTAGTAAAAATCGTAAATTTACTCAAATTCAAACGACATCGTTTCATAACTTAAGTTTTATTTAACCTAACCAAAGGTGTAATAACTTTATCGTAGAAAAAGCTGATTCACTCTTGCCTTATACGAGGCCGCCCAATAGTTTTAATAATTTACTCACTACTCATACAGTACGCAGTTTACAAGACAATAATGACTGTGCACTTTCTTTGCTAACGCGCTAAACGTCTTGCCAGAGGTGCTAAACCTAATCATCGCTTTTCAATCTAGTGGGGTGCTCACTATGTCAATAATACAGTCTCAAACAAAACGCACGTATTGGTCGGTCTCAAATTGGTATTGCTCTGTTATCTTTTTTAAACTTTTCGTTACTGTACCTACGAGCGAGGTTTATATATATATATGTATAAGTGTGGAAGATGTGACAAGAAGAACTATGTTAGCTTGGTGATCGACAAGCAACGCGGAAGTGTTCAGCATGTAAATTGAGAATCCAGTTTTTCGAAACTAAGCTGTTCCAAAGATCACGTAGTGCAGGAGCTCGCGAATATTAAATTAACCTCACCCATGTAGGATGTCATTAAGGAAATTAAAAAATGCGGTGGCAGTGATTTAAACATCTGTAGCTGAGTTTTCCACGAAGGTTAAAACTCTGTGTAATCTAGTTTAGCGTTTAGAAGAAGAAGAAATTCTAGATGTGCTCTTTGCATTAAAATACCAAATAGCTAAGATGGAAGAAGATCTAGATGGCAAAAACCAATGGATAGGGCTTATATTATTGAAATTAAGAGACCTCCGATGAAAGACCATGAGAACTTTATTGACAATTTGGGTAAAATTGAATTACGTTTCCCATTAACAAATTATGGTATACTTTAATATACTATATAAATTATAATATACTTTAACGAAACTTAAACAGTTATAATACTCAATGAATTACAGAAAAAGTCCCAAGTGAAGAACTATTGCAAAGGTTTATGGCATTTGACCTTAAACTACGTACTATTTGTGTGAAGACCATTAGTACCCATCGCGGTATGCCCAGAGTCGTGTAATGCGCCAATGAGAAATTAATTAGGGATTTTTTTCAAAATATGTCAATGACATTTATTTGACTTGCTCCTAGCCCTAGGGTTTAAAAGCCGACATCTGTCCAGATAATGTAAAGTAGTCGAGAAAATACTAGCACCCAACTTTAAGCCTTCAGACTTTTGTAGTGTCTGAGACACGTGAATATTTCAGCTGGTACGATATACGATGATACGATATAACTACTAAAGAAGTAAGTTATCAAGCGAAAATTATTAGAAGGATGTTACGTGAAAAAAACTAGCTGACATTGTAAAACTTTCCAACCATCGCTCTCGAATAATATAAAAATATGGCGGCATTTACACTAGAATTCTTTATATTTCGATGAAACCTAGTGTAGTCCAATGTGTATCTATGAGGCCACGTCGGGTCACAGTTAAATCGATGATTCATACAAATGACATATGGAAATAATCTCATTTGGAAATAGAAGAGATCCCACAGTCTCAAATAGTACTTCCCTTAATGATGTAATGAAACAAAAGACGAACACGTGACGTCATACCCGCTCTCGTAATTAATTTAAGTGTCACAGCTAGTGACAATTCAATCTGTTGATAAAACAACTCCTCGAGTAATAGCACAGTTAGTGAAAGGTCAAACAGTCCAGATAAGGAGTTACTGCGGCGGACTTTGTAAGACCAGGTTAAGCTAGGCCATGTATTTGTTTATACGTGCGAGAGAGCGATCTTTTGCAGAAGGTAGAAATGTTGGTACGTAGCTCTCAACACTTGTATTTGAATATCAAAAGAGTTGAAATCCCTTATATTTGTAACGTTATTCTATTGAAAGGTCTGTTTTCAACATCTCTTGTTTATTTTCATCACCATTGACACTTTTTTGCATGATTATAATTATTTGCATGATCCTAATATGTTTCTTTACAACTGCATGCGGTAGTTTATCTTAATTTTTGATTATTTGAGAACATGTTTCATGTCAGTATACTTTTGAAATGAAACTACATAGACTGCAAACTTTCTAGAGCAGTTTATGATCATATCCTAGATCGTCCCAACCATCATCAGATTTGATAGACCACAAATCCTTGCAAAAGAACACCGATTTCTGCCAAGGATGATTCGCGAGGCTATTGAAGTCAAAAAAACATCCTAATTACATTAGGACCACCTAATTCCAATCTAAAACCAAGCATAACACTTCACGCCTTCAAGATACTGTGAGCACATTCTGCGATCAGATCAAAATTATATAATTAGCGATTTGACTCTAACAATTGGACGTCCATCACCTCAGTCCTCCCGTGACCACGGCTGCTGTAAAACACTAGAACAAAGATAAACGCGATAAAATCCGTAAATAATAGTTTCATTTCAAATGTGTAGTGTTCGCGTAAATACAAGAAATCATTAAGGCAGCATACTTTTCCTTATTCGCAACTTATTTCCGTTTCACTGAACTGTGGTCTTAACGTTCGCGATATTTAGTATTGGTGTTAGCCCCATGTGAACGTGGTCAAGTTTGATATAGGCTTCAGCGCGTCTGGATGACGTACCTGGTTGGGGACGGTACCAATTCGCTAATTTATGTCCCGCGGCATGCCGTTGAACCCAATGCAGATTGGAGCGGGCCCGGTAGCGCGCGTTCCGGTTTTGTTTTCGCGTTATTTTGGACAGGTTGCCCTCTAAAATGTAAGTTCTCATTGGACTGTGCTGTTGACATTTATTTTTTGATTGCGTAAGGTGCTTTTAAGACTCGTGCGGGACCTACATTGAATTTTCGCTCGAAGTTTGATCGCCTCGATGGGATTTAACGACCCAAAGGCTTTTATATGCATATGCTTTTATTTACACGCTCAAAGTCTACAGAATTTGTATGAGAAGTTTAATTAAAGTATAATTATGTAGTTAATAAAGGAATCCATGTAAAAACTATTACGCTCGTTAATAAAGCTAATAAAGTACTCGTAATAAGAACATTTAAATGAAGTGCATTAATAAATTTTTTGAGAGCAAATTTAGTCACAAGAACGTTTTAAATTTTGAAAAAAAAAGGCCTAGAAAAGTTTGTAAAATCCATTGTACGTGAACTACTATAACAAGGTTATTCATGAATGGAAAGTAGGACGACAAGTATGAATCGATTGTCTCTTAACCTACATTAGCAAGCTTAATTCCCTTCGAGGTAATCCTAGATCTTTTGCTAAAGAAGAAAAAGTTGAAGACAGTTATATAAACCTTTTCTGGAATCAAGAAATATTATGTCATACATTCGGGGGACAAAAGACAATCTATACACCACATTCAGATGAGATTGACTCTGAAATAGGTAGTATTATATTTTATATTATTCTTTAATAGACGTTAATGTTAGACGATAGATGTTATTTTTTTTTTAAATTGCTTAGGTCGAAGAGAAGAAAGGTACTGCTATCCCTCCAACAAATTCGTGCATACTTTTACCACCACACCGAGCTCGTGTATCAATATTACACCAGTCACTAAAACAAGCATACACCTGGCACTAACAAAAACCAACTATCAACGTAGAAAACGCTCCACGACAAATTAAGTGAGGCATTTTTAAGCGATTACACAATCTGCGACTGTCTTCTATTCTTTGCACCCCAAAATATATCAGACGGTTATTACATAGCTAAAATAAGCCTAAAATGATAAAATTAGACGATGTTTTACTGGAATTGGTGGGATATATGGTCAAACTCTTAATACAATAGAAAACTTAAATATCTGGAAATAACAAAGATAATGCGAATGATAATTATAGAAACCTATTGGTTCTGTCGATCGTGTACGTGTGTTACGTAAGGTCCTGATTAAAGATCGAAGATGGCACTCGCTCGACATCGCCGGCACGGGATCAGATCAGTGTCGCGTCACGGCTAGTAGTGGATATTTTTAACGTGTTGTAAATAGTACACATGACCGGTTCGCTAATCGCTTTCGGCCGCGATAAGGTGACGTGACCACTATTGTACGTTTTCAGAGTTGTGTTTTGCGTTTCTGTTGCATTTGAAGATCATTCCACCAATATTACAATATTATCCTTTGCTTGTTATGGCTTTATAGCTGCTTCGCGGCATGCTGTGCTCAATTACATATGTTTGTTCCGAGTGCTGACGTCGCTTTGCAGACGGATTTGCTAAGCGCTTTAGACGCAGCTGCGGTAGACTAGAAAGAATATGGGAGAAAGAAAAGAGGTTGGATATGAAGATGATTATCCTCACGGGATACTCCGCTGTAGATTAAAACTCTCTAACTGATCACGATATCTCGGGAACCGTAAACCCCATAAACTTCAAATTAAGCAGATAGGTTTCTATCAAGGTTCAGGCATCCACTAAAAGGGTGAAATGGGCAGTAAGAAAGTCTTATGTTTTTGAAGTTAGAGACATTAAAATTCACATTTAAGTTAAAATTATTTAATCAGTTTAATTCTATAAGCGCTTATTGAAAATCAACTCCTACTTTTTTATTATTTTACACATAATAGATAATATTTATAACTAACTTGTAACTTAAAAAAAATACTCTTCAAAATATATTTAATTACAATGTAATTAAAAAAATATACAAATTACGAACTCCTTGAGTACAAAGTTGCGACACCTAGTTACTATATAACTTAAATCGTCGAGATTTAACGCTGTACTATTTCTAATACTTGACTCATTTAACCATCAATGCTCTGACATTTTTATCAAGCGTCACGAAGGACGAAGGTACTGCTTATCATGGTCATACGTTAGAAATAACAAGGTAAGGTTTGATATCGTTAAAGGTCTTCTTAGGCTGACGGTTTGTCGCTATCAATTCCATCATCGCTCAATTTCGACAGGATTATGCAAATTTTACAATAGTCGCGATGCATTAGCTAAATGACATTAACTTATAATGATTGCCTGTTGGACACAGGCCTCCTTCTCAAATACGATCAGAGAGGGTGTAGGAGCCGGGAAGGGCCCCCAATGCTGCTCCAGTGCGGGTTGGCGGGCTTCACATATCCTTGAAATGATTTCACTGACATACAGGTTTCCTCACGATGTTTTCCTTCACCGCTGAGCACGCCTTTAGTGGTGCCGGCACCGGGAATCAAACTCACTCGCGCTCTATGATACTAAAGTGAGCGCCCTGACCACTAGCCTACCACGGCTATTAATGATTGCCTAACCTTAATTAATTATCTTTCAATTGTTTGCGTTTCTTATTCTTGCTTATGTAGTTCGTTTCAATTAACTTTAGAATTAATTTAAATCAATTTAAATTATTTTTAATTAACAAGTAAAGAGTGCGTGACAAAATAATTAACTCCTAAGTTGTGGATCATGATTTTCAATTGAAAGAAATATTTGTGTAATAAATTATAATGGTGCAAGTCTAAATGTATGTATTTACTTAAACCGTTACTTTAGACGTTTCATGGTCTAACTAAAGGGGAAATAATGAGTTTCTTCTCAAACAGAGTTGGATTCTTTGAGGTTTGTGAGATTTCTGCGCAGTGAACTTCCTCACCTACGGAGAAGTTAAGGAGTTGAAAGGACATTAAGTATTAACAAGTGTACTTTCAATGTCATAATGATTATAAATAATGTTCCTAATGTATTTTTGTAAGGGTCCTGTAAGTAATTTTCTAATGGACATATGCAAATAATGAAAGAAATGGAGTTGGTACGTAAAACTTAAATTCTAAACGTTCAAATTTTTTATTTGTTTATTGGATTATGGTGGAAAACGAGCAAACAGTCCACCTGATGGTAAGTGGCTAATGCAGCTCATGGACACCTGGAAACTACTTCTGTCGAAGTAGCTTACAGACGCGTTGTCACACCAGAGGACTAAGATGCCATGCTTCACAGTCCGTAATTATACTAGCTCTCTATACCTTTCAAACCGGAACACTATAGTAATCGCACTGTTGTTTGGTGGGAGTGATGGGTGAGAGTGTGGTACCAACTCAGACCACTCCTAGACAGAGACGGAATCTACTACCTGTTAGTGTATCGAATACAATAGTATCCTCTCTGTAAATCTGTCCATCTGGCTGTATATTACGTGGAAATTAGTAAATTATAATGAATTTTATACATAACTGAAATCTTAGAAAAGCCCAATGCTTAGTTTAGGCATCGGTCTCCCATGTTTAAAAATGCATTAATTATGTGTAACATTCTTGCGTCATTATATTGTGTTAATTATGTGTATTAATTATTATTATAACAATAACCGATTGAATAAAGCAATACACAGCAAAATACACAGAGCGCTGACGATCTAGATGGTTGGCATTCCACCACAGTGCGTTTTAATCGAAGTTTTCTGCCACGCACTTCGACTTTGTGGAATCAGCTGTCGCCAGCAGTATTTCCGAACAGTTACGACTTAGGGACCTTCAAGAAAAGAGCTTATTCCTTCCTTAAAGGCCGGCAATGCATCTGTAGCTCCTCTGGTATTGTGGATGTTCGTGGGCGTCGGTGTTCACTTACCATCAGGTGAGCCGCACGCTCGTTTGCCCCCTTCTACTATATAAAAAAAAAAAACGATCAACAACTATAAGTCGGGAATCGTCTGATACTTGCAATTGTGCCAAATCGCCTGCCAATCTGGGCGATTATTGAAAATCTTTAATTTTGCGATGCTTATGTTCAGCCGTAACTATTAACAAGCTGATAGACAAAGACAGAAGACAGTGAATACCATAATCTTTATCGCAGTCTTTAAATCTAAGCGGTAAAACTCTGGGCCGGTTTATCCACTACTGAGTAATACCGAGTCCGGCTATGTGATAACGCCATGTGTTCCGAATGATATCAACGTAATTGATAAAATTGACCACTTATCAATTTACGCTGAACTGTATTGCTATGTTCACTTGTTTTTAATTGGATTTACTAAAACGTTCATATAGAAAGTCAAATGAGGATTATTTTGTAATTGACATGATTCATTTCTCGTCTGAATGTACAGTTATTAGATTGAACTGTTATATAATATAATGCCAATGTAATCGAATTTCGATACGTCTGATAATCGTCATCGTTAGCTTCCTATACCAGAAATTACCAGACGCATGCTAGATTCTAGACACTGGCTGTAGTAGAATCTATTAAACATATCGGCTCGTCCGTGTAACTACCCTCCTTCCTAGATACACAGAATACCATCGTAAAAAATGAAAGGATATACCCGCTAATTAACAGACAGACGGAATAGACGTGATCACTTTATATCACGTACTTACGCACATACCAACGGCTTGAAGTAAGCCAATTGCACTTGCATTATAGAGAATATTGCTCAAAGGCATGTGGAATATTCACACGTTAATCCTCATCGGAATGCAGTGTCCGCCTTCATAATGAAATAATATTCTTCATTGCGTACACGTTCCTTGCGTAATATTAGTTTTTAACAAATAAAAATATATATTCCTGTTTAAATATATGCCGTGGTAGCCTAGTGGTCAGGGCGCTCACTTTAGTTTCGTACAGCGCCATTGACCTGGTTTCGATCACGGATCCGGCACCACTAAAATTTTTAATAGCAATTTTAAGTGCTGTATTTACCACGTGCTCAGCCGTAAAGCGGAAAACATCGTGAGGAAATCTGCATGTCTGAGAAATAATAAAAATATTATTTCGAGGATATGTGAATCCCGCCAATCCCCACTGGACCAGCGTGGCGGCTCCTTCCCGGCTCTTCCCGGCTCCTAAACCCTCTCTAATACTAGTATTTGAGAAGGAGGCCTTTGCCAAGCAGTGGGCACTTACGGACTGCTACTTTACTTTTACTTTTCCTGTTTTTGTTGAAAATACACAAATATTTACACTAGATCCGACATGCAATTTATTATATACAACCTGATCAAGTAAATTTAATGAACATCATAAACGTGCCTCACAATACCTCCTAAATGTTCCGCGACACACTACTGCTGCTCTTCGAGGCAATTTTCGGAATTTAGCAACCTAATTGGCATAATCTCCCGCCGCCTCTACGCGATATCAGATCTTTGGCTCATTTTAAAATAAAGTATAAATAATTTCTTTTAGGCCTTAAAGAAAGCTAGAAGTAAGATAATATAACAGTGTTGTGTGTTAAGATTTAAATCCAATTTTATTAGTTAAGGTTATTAATTTTAAATTGTTTTCCTTAAAATAGAAGAAAGTCGAAAGAAAGGAACAATGTTAATTCGATACTAAAACACAACAAAGAAATAACAGATAATATAATATGTTGGATTATACCACCGAAAGGTCATTCGACTCAGCATTTTGCTGCAGCAGTGCAGCTACAGCGCTGATGTTCTGCCGCTGCCCTTGTTCAATGTTAAATCTCCGGAACAGTTAAACACACACAAACAGTTAAACAGACCCGGTTAACACAAAAAGAAAGGAAATAACAAACGTAACTAAATAAAGAAAACAAATTTGTTGTTGTATTGTTGTTTGTTTGTTTCTTTTTTTCTTTCTTACAAATAATGGATAGAAAGCACAGAAACAATTTACATTTCAATTAAAAAAAAAACCCGACTTCTTAAAAAAAATTATCCTCTTCTCTTTTTGGATTTGCAGACGCCATACTTAAATATTGTCACTGACACAATGAATACGAACCCAACAACACCTCATATGCTGAAATCCATCAAGTTGTTTAGGAGCGTGTTGAAGAAATAAGTATACACGCACTCGAAAAACATAACCCTCCTTATAGTGCAGTCGGGTAAATAAAAGTAGTTCAGGCGGACGTTTGGAAACAGTTACACACACTACGATGTACGTCTCTTCCATTACTTAAAAACCAATAACAGATGAGATTAAAACACCATAATTAATTAATAAATAAAATCCAGTCCGAACTAGCTTGGAATCTTTGATTGTAGGCTCTACGGATTTATCCGTTGTCAAAACTGGTTTTTCGTTAGATACGATTTGTTTGAGAAATTTGCATCGATCGCGTGTAGTTTTTTTTCCTCATGGTCATCGTCGTTTCATCACAAGGCTACGTCACACAAGCTTCCACGTGGTCGAGAACATTTCTTTAGAACTTATGGCGGACATACAAGGCGTGTTTCTACTGAGTATCCAACTGTAGAAAATACAGAGCTTTTTTTTATGGGAAAGGCGGCAAACGAGCAAGCTGTTCACCTGATAGTAAGTGATTACCGTCGCCCACGTACATCTGCAACACCAGAGGTGCTGCATGAGCGTTGCCGGCTTACAAGGGTATTAGGGAGATGATAGGGAGGATGGGAAGGGGATGTGGGCCTCCGATTACCTCTCTCACCGAACGAAACGCAGAAGCACAAGATCCCTCTACTTCACGCCGGTATTCTGCGAAGTCGTAGTACCAATCCTGCCCATTCGAGCAGCAGCATAAGCCGCCGCAAGGGCTCTACCACGTACAAAATTATGTGATGTTATGTGTAAATATAACAACAGATAAAATGTAAAATTTGACGTTGTCTGCCAATCCGTCCATTTCAGTCCACTGCCGAACAAAGGCCTCTCTATGAAAACGCCAGTAAAATCCAGTATACATTTCTCGGAAGTTATGCCCATACTCACCACGCTGGGCAAGCGGAACGCATCGGTACCCTCGCATAAGTGATGCTGCACCCCATCACAAGTCAGCGGGATTTGTGTTCGGCGAATACGGAATGCTATTTCGCCACCATTCGGTCGCCAGGGCCTGGTTTGTTGGCTAGCTGGGTGCACCGCGTATTTGGGTTGGTATTTGTAGAAAGAGATGGCAGATTTCTTACATACGCCCTAGAAATCCATCCTGATACAGATATCTACTAAATTTTAAATTCTGATTCACAGTACTTAAGATGATTTGTGTTCAAAATATCCGAAAAAGCAATTATGTTCGATAACAATCATCGGACCAATAATATTATAAACACTGACAGAAAGGGCGTAAAGAAAAGAAAAGCTAGCTGGACGCTTGGCAACACTAGTGAAAAATTACGTGTATTATCAATTATCTGCTTAGAATATATTCTTCGGTGGAATCAAATCTAATCCTATAAACCTATAGTCTAGTGGTGACCCGGGTTCGATCTCCCGTGCCGACGGAGTCTGAGAAATAATAAAAAAATATTATTTCGAGTATATGTGAAGCCTAACAACACGCTGGAGCACCGTGACGGGCCCTTCCCGGTTCCAAAACCCTGAAATCTGACAATATTTGAGGAGGCTCGGCACTTTAAGAAACATAAAATATCGAATGTGTTTTGTAATGACGCGATATTTATGTAAAATCATAGAACATAGTATATTTTTCCGTGTCCTTCAAATTTTTCTTTACAAATAGTATTAAGTAGTTAAGAATGGAAATGTCACGGATATTAAAAATTTGCATACAAAAGCATTATGGAAAATGGACCCTCAGATACAAACTCCTCTGAATAGTAAAAAAAACATTTAAAGCAATAGACGATTAATTTAAATAACGTAGTTCTTACCTCTCAGGGGATTAAGCATTAATAATTTAAGTTACTGAAGCCTACAAGAGTTTGAAAAGATACTAACCGTTGGTTCAAAGTTTCGATGCTTCGAAAAGAAGTATACAAAACAATTGCTGGTAATGTCCTATACAAGTAACATAGTTAATGAGCGACGCCCGCTGACCTTTAACTTGGAGAGGGTCGAAGGTAGCTGCGACTGTCGTTCTTAACAATCGGTCCACGTTAGGATCCAGTAACGAAACTACATTGAAATATATCGTGGAAATTCTTTGTGTTAAATTGAAAATGTTTTGTTTCACGTTATGCTGTATTTCACATGACACAACATTATTGATGTTGTAGCATATAAAATGGCTAAAGCTGTAAAAAAGTCTCAAAACTCCATCAAACTCAAAATGCTGATGGTGGCCTTGAAACTCAAAACATGCGCCATTTACAAACATGTAATCGGTCATGCCACAAAATATTTATCAAAAATTCCCTGTGCTTTCCCTGATAAAATCAGGCAGCACTATTTTTGAAATGGTTTCGTTTATTCAAGGCACGGTTACATACCAATAAACGAAACCATATCTTGGATGTGAAAAGTGACATGATATAATTTTAACACAGTATGTTCGTGATATATGCAAGTGCAAACCTCAGACTCCTTTCTTTTTAAGTTTTTATATTTTTCAACTAATTTTATATCTAGTTATAAATAGTAGAGTTGGGAGAGGAAGACCTAGGCGAACATTTCACGATCAAATCGGAGACGTTCTGGAAAAAGGCCAGGTCAAGAGTACTCTAAACCAACGAGCATGCATGCGAAGATTGACGAAAGTGGAAGAAGCGAAAGAAGTGTGTCAGGACCGTAGCAAGTGGAAATAAATTGTCTCTGCCTAACCAGTTGGGAACAAGGCGTGAATATATACATACATTATATCTAGTTCACTAATTTTAAAACTTATTTTTTTCTTTTCCAAGTCTATTTCAACTATAATATGTAATAGGTCTATTGCACTTGCTGGAACACTTAAGCATTTATAGTCTCACCGGGAAATGGTTTTAGCTAAAATAGAAACATTTTAGTAAAATTTTTGCAGTGATATGAATTATATGAATCGGAAACTAAATTACTGGAAATAATGCATTCTGTGAACTATGTCTGAGGCTGTATTACCACAAATAACTCACCGATAATAACGCAGCCACCCTGAATATTAGAGAAGCAAAAACAGATATGGATGAGCTGCCATCTAGGAATTGGAATGATAGACCATCATAATGGTATGTGATGTTATTTTGGTTGACAATCACAATCTGTCATCGGCGGAAATGTAAAGGTCAGCAGGTGTGGTATGGGTTTATAGAGACAACATTTTTAATCATTTTGTGAACAGGAAACCCGGTAAATAAAATGTCAAAACATCAATAGCGACATGAATAATTTGTCTCCAAATTTCTAGGAACTTTTTTTGATGTTCATACAAAGTGACGTTTCGTGGAAACGTTGGCAGCACAATCTACGCGGATGAAGTCGGAAACGCATGTTTCAGAACAGTTTCAGATATCATCGTTATTCCAAAAGCAATATGCGATAACACCATTCCATTTCATCGATAAGTGATACCAATCGTACCTCCGCAATTTGTCAGAAGGTATGAGATGTTTCTTCTGCTTTCCTTAGTCCACTTCTCCAAGACTCACACGATAGGTAGTTGCAAATTATGATTAAATAATTTTGTAATAAATTTTTATAAATATTCTTCTGTACCTTCACATATCCGATGTAACGTTCATTCGTTAAGATCGGGGCCAGGGTCAGAAACAAGATAACCAATAATTTCTGTGTTGCACATATTGGCTCTGACCAGGATTTGAACATGACTAATGGTCAAACCCCCCCGCCCATGGAATCCAACGTTCCTTTTGGAGAAAATTTGCACTGTAGTGACCATAATGACATAGTCATATGCATGTAAATAATATTGTTCTCCGTAAAGTGTGAGACTATGATTACCAGAAGAATAAAAGACTAAGTAGTTAGACAAATACTCTAACTACTTACGAGTCTTTAAAGCGACTGCACGAGCCATCGACACTGCTCATAATAACTTGCCGTACAAGTCGGCATAAAACTCTTTGGTAAGACACGAAAGGCCCTTCGAATTTGCAGCACAATCTGGTTTTTTTTTTCGGGCGCTCCGAAGGCACGTGCCGGCAGCCAGTGCGGCTACAGAAATTTGATTCATTCAAATAACTTTTTTTTTCGTCGTATTTTAATTGGGAACCAGCTTTTACTTACGTGGTTTTATATTTCGATTATAATCGACACGCGTATAGCTTATGCAGTTTTAATGGATCAGAAAAACAAATATTTTCTGTCGGTCCGTCTGCAACGGTATAACGACCTTGTATGCTGGCCTATCAATGACCGGTCCCCTCTTGGACTTTAAATGTGCATAAATCTAAACTTTAAGACTGTGAACATATTACCGAGCGGCGCGTCCGCCTTTCAAACGATAATGTTACTACCCATATAATTTAATTTAAACCAAGACCACTATACAACAAGATGAGATGTAATGAGCCACAGTTTTATAAATCGATTTTTGATAAAGCCTCCGGTGCTTTCATCGATTTTTCATCGCTTTTGCTGTAATAAATTGTAATGGAATATTACGAATCAATGAAAATCAGAATCGAGGTAAGAAAGTATTTACTAGTAGCAGTGACCCTTATATATTTAATTTCAGACATCATAATCGCGTGGTACAGCGGTAACACTGCCTGATAATGACGGCTCGAAGATTTCAATCCTAGCATATCTCACGGAAACTTTATTTAAAACAAAACCAACATTTACTCCAAAATCAAGAACAATCGATTTTAATTTGTTACATTAGTTACGCTGGTAAGTATAGGCGGTGACAGTTTTCGATTAAAAGGTGCTTTGGTTTGGTCTTGTGCAAATTGATTCTGGTCGTTAAATTCGAGCTCGCTCATTTCTAATAGATACAACGATATTTAATACCGCAATCATTCACCCCGCCATGCTTAATGCTCTGTAGTTTTTAAAGTTCTAACGTTAGACCTTTCCTGGTTTTTCCTGTTTTTTTTTCCCAAAAATGTTTTGTAGAGCAAATTTTTTTCTAGCGTTCATTTTTACGTACACGTTTAGATGTAGTAGGAATCATTCTTCTCTAAGCAACGGTCACATTTCACCGGAACATTAGTCAAGGCATGGCAATAGGTGTCAGTGACCACAAACAATACTGTAGTAGCAATTTACTCATGTGACAGTTTCAAGAGCACGTCTAAAATAGTTTGTTATACGCTATAAGAAATGAATAAATTTATATATACATATGTAAAAAGATACTCGTACAAATGTAGATATTTATCTATTTACGTTTAATTGTGTTCAAATAGCAGTTTACTAATAGGGGCGGAGCTAGCGAAGTGAAGCGAAGCGGGCGTAGGACACTCCGACGCGTTTTTTTTAATTGCTATCTTCTCTGAAACTAATGATCAGATTTTGATGAAACATAGCACAGACTATCTACGTAGTGTGAACAGTGAATAGATTAACTGTCATGTCTCTTAACTACTTCATACATAGTAACAAATTTGTATGTTTAAAAATATATAATACAATAACACTCCGCTCCAGTTTTATCCACACCCTGGACACACCCAGTAATAATGTTAGTTATCAGTCTCATCTCTTATAGTGGGTGGTATTATTCGAGATGTGTCAATTTATTGCAACTTTTTCTTATACTATCATTTGATGATGTTGATCATACCTACATATAAAGTATTGCTCAATTTATCCCTCCAACGAAATACTCGTATATTGAAATTACGGCTGATGACGTAGGAATTACAAATACACGGTATTATATGTACAAAAGATAACATAAAGCGTTAACAACGTATAATTTTGACTCAAATACGTGTGATCAAACTAAGAAACTTGCTTATACAATAATTTTCAGCTATTATGCATTTTAGCCTGACCTAAGTCGTTTGAAACAGGTGAAAATTACTATACCGTGTTTAGTTCCACAGTAACACCGTTATGAGTGTAATGAATTTGATAAACTTGACTCCGAGAACTGTGTTTTAGAAATAAACAAGTTCATTGAATGTGTTATGATTACATGGAAATATTTACACGAATACTCGCATGTACGTAAATGGAGATATATATTTATTGGCTGTGAATTCCCGCGTTTCGCACGCGTGATATTTTGCTTTATTAAAAATAAAGGAATAGGTTTGTTTCTAAATGTCTATCGCCCGAATTGATTTTCCGAATACTACCGGCAGTTGTCGACTACGAAGGTTGCCCAGCTGTTGACATTTTCAAGCGGCAACTGTATATACTCTTATTACCGCGTGGACTGTAAATTCTTTTTTTTATGGTAAAGGAAGCAAATGAGCAAGCGGCTCACCTGATGGCAAGTGATTACCGTCGCCCACGTACATCTGCATCACACCAGAGGCGCTGCAGGTGCGTTACCGGCCATTAAGGGTTTTTGAGAGTTGGAAGAGAGGATGACGAGGGGGGATTGAGGCCAGGAGTGGGCTTACGGTTACCTCACTCACCGAACGGACCCGTTGTGGTACTACCCCATTTAATGAGCCGGTACATTTAAACAACATCAAAATCCGCTGCTTGGCTAAGATAAAAGTGTTCCTCACATCTCATGAAAATAATATGTTAACTGTGTATGTGTGCTGTATATAGATGTTAGTACAGATATATATTACCATATACATATATACTTATGTAATGCAGTAATTATAAGCGCAAACACAGATGCACCCGTTCGTCGTCACCTTCTGTATCCATATGTAACACTTATGCAATGTTAAACACACATAATAGACTCCCACACATTCATACCCGGAAAATAATAGTTTGTAATGGTGTACAAATTGAACTACGACCGGAATTAGAAACTCAGGCTTATGATATAACAGAAAATAATGCAGAAGGATATGCAGATTCAGTCACAAGTTGTCTTCGAAAAGTGAAGACGTCGTCTCGTGTCTAAAACAGTTGCAGACGTGCGAAGCGGACGGTGCGCGGGCGCTATTATTCAATTGTTACATAAGACTACGCTGGCCTAAAATCAAATCTGGCTGGGATGCAGCTACGCCGGTAGTCCGCCGGTCGGCCGACTGCGAGCGGGAAGACGGGGATCTGGGTCAAGTTTGATTTAGTGCAAATGTGCATTATTGATATTTTGAACAGGAGTTTTATGTTATGATATTAAACCTGCTGGAATTTCGGAACCTTGTCGATTTTGTTATTTTAATAATACATGCATTTACATAATGATTGTCTAAAACCCCTTAATTCCATTTTATGAACTTGTCTAATCCGTGAAATCTACTGCAATATTTATAATTCGAATGCGTAAATCGAAAACGATGACGTCTAAGCCTTGATTTAATTCGATGGTTAGTTCAAGTTACAAAAGCACTAGAGGCTTAACAGGAAATTCTCTTGAAACAGGTCGCATGAGTAAATCGGTGATACATGCTACAAATTAACGAGACAACGTCGACGATGCTTTTTACAGAATCTGTAATAGAGCCGAGGAGGTATCTTTATGACAACATATCGGAACCTGCTCCCAATTAAAAGTTCACGTAAGTGGCAAGTTTGACAAGTCGCGGTGAGTGCGAATGGTCGCGCGGAACGAACTTGGGCTCTTTCCTGTGTTTCGGAATTAATTTTGGTGATTAATCAAGTCACGAATGTTAACGGGATGTAACAAAATTTACATTTCATACGCTCTGTACTTTACCTTTTACAATTTATATGTGAGTGCAAAAAAAAATCTATCTGAGGTTAATTTAAGTTATGATGAATACCGCAATTTTCTTCATATTTTCCACTTCTCCTTTCTCTTCTTCTCCTCCTATATTAAGAGGTGTTAGTGTTTGCGTGGTAACCTAGTCGTTAGGGCGCTCGCTTTAGTTTCATAGAGAGCGAGTGACCTGGGTTCGTTCCCCGGTGCCGGTATCACTAAAATTGTTAATAGCAATTTTAAGTGCTGCATTTACCACGTGATCAGCGGTGAAGGCAAACATCGTGAGGAAACCTGCATGTCTGTGAAATAATTTCGAGGATATGTGAAGCCCGCCAACCCGCACTGGAGCAGCGTTGCGGGCCCTTCCCGGCTCCTAAACCCTCTCTGATAGTCGTATTTGAGAAGCAGGCCTTTGCCCTAAACCAGTGGCCAGTTATAGGCTGCTACTTTACTGTAGTGTTTGCGCATATACAAAGACACTCATATCTTTCTCATCATCATTATCATGAACGGTATTGTTGATCATCTTTTAAAATATCCACTGCAGAACATTGGCCTCTCCTGATTTTATAAGATTTACAATTGGCATAATTTATATGCCATATATTATATCGGGCACATTGTTAGAAAGCACACACAAGTTATCGTTTTGGTATTTTTTATTTATATTAATCATTACATTTTTGTGTGTCTGTATAATTGCATACAACTTGTGTCTAAAGTCGAGACCTTGTTAATCAAAGTCTCGGATTGGGGTCGACGTAATTTGGTCCTATTCAACACCAAAAAGACAGGTTTGCGCGTTTACCGCTAAAAAGAATCCCAAAGAGAACATTCCCCTTATTGCCTCATACAGTATCGGAATCCTTGGCGTTGACATATCGAGCGACGTTCAGTTCCGTGTTCACTTGGAGGGAAAGGCCAAATTGGCCTCCAAAAAGCTTGGTGTGCTCTGCAGAGCGGTATTCATACAGGCATACAGTATTTCATGCCGATCCACCGTTTGCAACTTTATAAGGCGCAAGTTCGGCCCACATGGAATACTGTTCTCATCTCTGGGCAGGGGCACCCCAGTACCAAGTCCTTCAATTTGACCGCATCCAACGTCGAGCGGCTCGAATTATCGGCGACCAAGCTCTCTCTGATCGGCTTGATCCTTTGGCCTTGCGAAGAGATGTTGCTTCTCTTTGCATTTTTGTTCTGAGGAACTGTTCGGATTGATCTCAGCTGCTGAGTTTCACCATCGTACATCGCGACAGAATTCGAAGTTCCATCGATACCACCTAGATGGTTGACATTCCACCACAGTGCGTTTCAATCGAAGTTTTCTGCCACGCACTTCGACTTTGTGGAATCAGCTGTCGCCAGCAGTATTTCCGAACAGGTACGACTTAGGGACCTTCAAGAAAAGAGCTTATTCCTTCCTTAAAGGCCGGCAATGCATCTGTAGCTCCTCTGGTGTTGTGGATGTTCGTGGGCGTCGGTGATCACTTACCATCAGGTGAGCCGCACGCTCGTTTGCCCCTTCTTCTATAAAAAAATAAAAATTATAATATATCATGGGTTATTTTAGTGCGCGACTTTTGCATTATGTTATTGTATCTATACTATGCATCAATCGAATTTACCTGCGAAGATATTTAGGGCATAAACATATATATTTTATCTTTTTCTGTGCAATTTGATATTATGCTATCGCTGCATGGCGTAAGTTGTAATCGGTCACTGACATACTATATCATTGAAAAATGTTTAACTCGCCAATCGCTAGAAATGGGGCCACGCGGCCAACTCTGCTAAAATGGAAAGTGCATTTGACTATGCATTTACATCCAATTCAAGGGTGTTCAGAATGTGGTCAGGTTGCTCAGTACCTCACTAATTAGACTTTAATCTCGAGCAAGTGGCATGTCGTGCGGCGGTACGTTCTTTATTTTATAACAACTGTCGATACGGATTCATTAATGTTTTTTTTAAGTGAATGTGCATTTGCGGTGAGAATAATACTGCCCTGTTAGTTTTCTGTTCTTAATAATTATATTTATATTACCAGAAATGTAGAAAGCCGCGTCTGCTTCCCTGTTCAGAAATCTTCTGAGTATGTACCAACCTCTTACACACTTCTGTCGCTAAGCAGCACTGTACACCTGTTGCGTTCCGATTAGAAAGATATAGAGCGCCAGTATAGTTACAGGCTATGTGGTATTCCATCTCAGTCCTCTGGGGTGTCATTGTATATGTAACCTCCTTCGATTGAAGTTATTTGCAGGTATCAATGGGCTGCAGTATCCACTTACCATGCGCCCAATCCAACAAAATAAAAACACTTTAACATCGTTACGTTAATGATAATCATAGTAAAAATCGAGATAATTTTTTATTGATTCATTGATCGGTCGAGGTTTTCAACAATATATGTAGAAAACTCCGACGCAAAAGCATGGTTGTTATGAGTTTGAAGCCCTTGTCTATCCGCGTGATTAGCGCCCGCCGGATATCTTCGAACTATTTTTTAATTTTTCTTAGACATGCAGGTTTCCACACGATCTTTCAATCACTGCCGGACACGTTTGAACATGTTTGAACGCAAGTCGTTCGCGTACTATGAAACTAAAGCAAGTATACTGAACCCTGAGCTACTACTCCTAAGGGTAACATACACGAAATGAAAATAGTCGAATTGGTTGTTGATTATTAAGACTACCCCCATTTGCATTTAAGCGTTCACAGATTTAAAATACATACAAGTGACAAGTAATACATATAACGTAACTTCATATAATACTTTTCAACGTCATTTGTTCGGAGTCCGTATGTGGTCTAAGTTTTAACTATTAACTAATACTATATTGCTTATAGCCTACGTGATCTAGTTTGTACGTATTATTCATTACCATGCCACTCGTTCAACTTTCTGGCTAGATATTTCGTTGTCCTACCCAACTCGTTGTAACGTTCTCTCGCTCTCGGCATGTACTCGCATGTGAGGGGAGAGGCGAATGTTAGGCCATTCTAAACGTGCCCATTCGGTCAGCATGCTGACAGGAGAACATACGGGAGTGTAGCGCATGTTGTGACGCAGCGTTTCAATTTTTACTTCCTTACATTAGCACAATAAAATATTACTGTTTTATATCTACATCGTTTTTATTACAAGTATGATGGTCAGTATCAGAATCAGAATTCTGTTATGATGAAAAATACTCATAGGATACTAATAGGAAGTAATGAAACATAAATGTTAGTGTAAAACTACACGATGTTGTAATGTTGTGTATAAATCGCCCTCATTTCTAGTTCTACTATCACAAACTTACAATAACTTAACTAATAAACAATTTGACCTGCTATGCAAATGCAGTTAGATATCACATATTTCACTCTAAGTACGGACGTTACGAGATCCGATAATGTAATGACCTTGTATTCACGAGCAGCAACGGACGAGATCGCAGTAATAGTTCGTACAACTTATGTTAGATTCAGCGTTCAGATTATTGAATCGGGCTTACATAAGATACATATCAGAGACGTAGCCGGCACTGGAATGGTATTGTGTTACCTTAATGATGGACACTGGCAGTAAATTCTATGTCCAACTTCTTATCAAAGACCACACCTTGAACGTATCTCGACTTCTGCGCACCGCTTTTGCTTGTCCTTTTACTTCAACTGATTGCAATTGGAAAGTTTATGTAATTTTATGAGAATGGTCGGTAACTAATTCTGGATAAGAATTTGTAGGTTATGCGGTGTAAGGTGGAATATACCACATACTTCTCCAAACGCCAAATTCAGCTGCAAGCGGTGCACCCTGCAAGCGGATCTCCGATCGACAGAGGTGCAGCATCGTAGCATGCAAGTGGGTACTGGCACTGCTAACCGATTGCCTAGCGTAGTGAGTATGAGCGAACCTTCCAAGAAGGAGGAAGGAGAGCATCCCATGACTTATTTTTTCTACTAAACTTACGACATCCACCTGACAAAAGATTTGCTTACATTGCTACATACAGAAATTAATTACTTCTCTGACCACCATACGTGCCAGATGGTTAAACGATCACAGTATCAGACGCGCCGCATCTTAGATCTACTCAACATTGCCGGCTTATTTTAAGTCTGGCACAAAATCCCGACAAGACGATATTATTGCACTTTATGTTCAATTTTTATCATGTCATACTATAGCTTAAAAAATAAACCTTTGAGCATTTTGGTGTCGTTAAGTTAAGTCTCAAAATATGCTATGATTCTTCAATCGCAACTATTATACGAACTGTTGATATATGAAAAATATTGTTATTACCGCCTTCTAACACAATACATTTTTTAAAGAATGCTAACGATTTTCAACGTTGATTCTTCGAGAGGTTGATAACTGAAATAGATTGACCGATAGCAGTTTCTGGATTGAAATATTTTTTAATGTTCGCGTTCAAGAAACGAATTTGATCACCTATGTTTTCTCGACTTACACGTGCAGTGTTGAATGGTCGAATATATTTGGATCGTCGAGCAGTTGGAATAAGACACAATATTTTCTTTAATTCTAAAATAGTTTCAGTAGTTTTTAGATTATCGCTGGACACCCAGTCGGACGTGAAGTATGTGGACGATTTACGTTCGAATAATAATTGTTCGTAGTGCACTCAGTTCTAATACGGCACGCGCTGACAGAATCTTTGATCAGAGTTGCAATTTTATTAATTTATTCATTTAGTCTTTGTTGACATTTCTTTATACAAACGGATACAAATGGCAGACTTATTGCCTATAGGGATTCTCTATCAGTCAATGTAACCCGGTGTGGTGAAATTTTATGCTAGGCATCACGAATAAACTCTTAAAACATTACATATATATTACATAAATAAAAACAAGGCAACGCATAAAATTACTTACATACATACATAAAAAGGTACAGACATAGATACATACTTTCATATATTCATACATACATACTAACAAACAAACATACTTTTGTCATTAGCGGTTGTAGGGTTAAGAAAATTAAGAATGATAACATGTTATGTTTTGAGAGAAATATTACATTTGATAATCTAAACCAATTAATTATGGTTTAAAGAGATGTTACAGTTTTATATGTGACGAGTATATACTCAATTTGTCGGTAAAATCTATATGTCCCTTCGTGTCCTAACAATTGAATTTCCATTGTCGCAACACGTCACTAGTTATTTGATTGCTTATGTTGTGAATCCTCCATAGTAAGAGGAATCTACGGCATTAGTAAATTAATAAGCAACAGCTTAACGGGTAGACCAAACAGGCCAGGTTTTTTATCCTCTTCATCTAATCTAAAACGCAATGAATCTGTACGGCATTATGTTGACTTAACTTGTTTTAACATCAGATGGCATCAACGGTGAGAAGTCTTGTCTAACAAGAGAGAAAGTCTCCCAGTAGTTCTCTTTTGATGTAATCGATACATCGATGTTGATTCCAAAATGCATTGTCAACAGATAAAAGAGTACTATGTTTTAATTTAACTCATAGTTCATATTTGAATTTTTAAAAGTCACATTTCTATCTTTTAATTTCAATAAGATACGTTATTACTAATGCAGTTTTTATCTAACTAAACGTTGGTTTGAAAAACATCTTACTAAAGAAGTTTTTTTTATTAACTTCACGGTGTCATAACTAAAAGCAAATTAAACACGTTACATGAACCGTTGATAAGGTTCTAATGATAGTGTGTTGAATTGTTGTTAAGTAGTTTCGGTTTCCGAGATGTTGGATAATATGGAGATGCTAATTCTTATGAAATATATAGCGTAAACTAATGTTGTTATCGAAATTTTACGTAATTTAACGGAATTTAATTTTAAAACAATTATTGCCTCTCGTGACCATTAGTGCAAAAAAGAACAAGAGAGAAGGAATTAAAAAATTAAAATCAAACGCGATAAATTTCGTTACTTTGGATTCTTTTAAATTTCTAGTCTATGCGTAAATATAAGAATCTAGTTGGCCAGGCAGACTTTGTTCTGCCCCTTCTGGTAGAAGACGCGACGCGAAGATTCTGAGTATAAGAAATAAAATTTATTAATAACTCGACCAGAGCGCCATCTATAGTGTCTAGTTGTAATTTCCCTTTTTGGAATACGTGTAATTTTGATCCATGAATATAAAATAACTCTACCACAGCGCCTCCTCGGGTCCTAACATGTACAAACCATCGTCGCGACGGTACAAATATATTGTAGAAAGATGACGTCAATCAGACAAGTCGTTGAAAAGTTTCACGATTATGTCTGTTACGCAGGCCGATTTTTTATACATTAAGATAAACATGTTGTTATTATATAATCTCGCTTACCGGGTCTGTTTTAAATAATTGAAGTACGAGTTTAAGGAAATGTAAAATTAAATGGTTCCTTAATTAATAAAAAAAGTGTTTCTTGTAAATAAAGGCGGTAATTTAATGCTATATTGAAAAATGAGATGCAAGATCTAAAGTGATTATTCCTTGTCGTCAATTCAACACAGAAACTGTAAAAGCAAATAAATAATTCTGCACTAGGTTATAACTTGAACATGGAAGACAGAACTCATTAAATTTTCAATCTCCCCACTTCTAAGATTAATGTGTTTAGACAGTGTGAACAGTGTCATTTACAAATAGAATATAGACAGTTATATATTACAATACACAGCATTGATTAAATATTTATTTGTGTGTAAATCAAAGCGTATGTGAACAAGCACCATTATTTTATAAATATAAAGAGAATTAGCTAAGTGTGTCAAGAGCTTTATTTGGCCTAACATATATTTTAATGTGTTAGCGTAAGATTCCACCACCACTTTCCGGTGACTTAAACGTGGTAGAGCCAAGTGGCAGCTTTAGCTGCCGCTCGAATGGCTCGGCTCGACCGGGTAAATACCACGACCTCGCAGAATACCGGCGTGAAGTAGAGGCATCTTGTGCTTCTGCGTTTCGTTCGGTGAGTGCGGTAACCGAATGCCCCTTCTCCTTTCCACCCCCTCCTTATCCTACATCCTATCTCCCAAATACCCTTAAGGGCCGGCAACGCACCTGCAAATCCTTTGCCGCCTCACCATAAAAAAAAACTTAAGAGGCGAGTTAGTGAGGCCTTGAAAATATTACGTCAGCCGCCGAGAGCAAAACCGGCGACAAGTCCCGCCACTCCTCACGCTCTATCTCCCGGAGATTTGAAAAGTGTGTTTCGGAAGCCCGGTTCCGTTACGCCGTGTGAGGTGATAGGCGTGGGACAATGATTCTCATTAAAAAGTACATTCGTAAATCGTTTGATTTTTTTAAACAGACCTTACTTTTAATACAGTAATAGTAGAGATGCGAACCGATCACATCGGATCAGTAGCACATCGAAAGTTATTTAGGCTGCGATGTAAAACGACTAATCTCGCGGCGGAATTAACTTCGACCGTTATCCAATGTTGTATTGTAAGTGTTTTGTAATTACATTGCTTGGTAAGGGAAATGTAATTAGCCGGTCGGTCAGTGCTCTGCTGAGTCGTGGGACCCGGGTAGGCCACCAGCTTTATACATTACAAAATGAATGTTCTAACCAGAGTATTTTTAATGGTCTCTTTTCTCTGATGGCACTACATCTGGCCAGTCTAACGGTTTTATGTCGGATGACGTAAAATGGAAATCCTGGTCAGGTCTATATGTGTTAGAGCCAAGCGGCGGCTCGACCAGGGTAGTACCACGGCCTCGCAGAATATTGGCGTGAAGTAGATGCTTCTTGTGCTTTTCCGTTTCGTTTGAGTGAGGTAACTGGAGGCCCTCACCCTCCTCTCTTTCTTTCCCCCATCCCAAACATCTTTAAAGACTGGCCACGCACCAGCAGCACATCTGGTGTTGCAGATGTACGAGGGCGTCGGTAACCACTTACTATCAGATAAATCGCGAGCATGTTTGCCTTTTTTTCCTTGTAATTGCATTCTGATGTACCTCATATAGGGGAATGTTTAAAAGAATTGTTTTAAATAGTATTTGTCCTTCAGTACAAATCTCCCTTAAATCTTAAAAACACAGTTATAATATAACGGAAATTTGTTGTAATCTTTTATACAGATTTATGTGAAGAAAACTCTGTACGTGTAATACAGGTTTATTTTTCTTAATTTAAAAAATGCTCAACTTTCGCTATAATAAGTTTGTATCTGTATTCGTTCCACAGATACAAAAGCTAAAATAAACGAAGCATCGAACTGGCAAAGACATATTGTACTCGATTTATTGACAGTAGAGTACAAATTTCTTTCTTTTCTTTGTTGTAATCACTTCCTTATAGTTGCATTTATTTGTAATACGATTATTATGTGACCCACGGTCTTGCATGCCTTCGTTCTTTTTATGTCTTAAAAAATAATGAACTGAGAAATAGCGATGGGAAAGGTAACCTTAAGGAAGTTAGGGGCTGAGGGGCATAACACCATAACGTGTGTACTTGGTGCATCCTGTTGCATCCTGTTGCTAAACAAACGTGACTCTGGCGAACGACTGATCCCGGTAACTCTATCCTTTATTACTAACCCAAATTCCATACAAACACGCTTGCCCCGCTGGTGAGTACAGGCATTTCCCCTTCCATTAAATGCTAATCGTGACAGAGCTTTCTTGTGGATTCGGTGGATCGCCATAATCGCCACGCTCGACATCCGGATTGGCGATCATCGCTGTGCTTATTTTTGGTCCGGTATTTTTTGTGATGTCGACATTGCGATTTTCGAGAACTTTTCTCAAGGGACACGCCTCATAGGCGACGAGAACTATAGGCGGAAAAGAGGTAGCAGATTTTTACGCCGATACCACACGTTACAACAAATTATTAGGTAATATTCGAACTACGACAGGGGAAAAGAGTAAGGAAAATATCACTCGTTCGCTCCACTTATCAAATACCACGAAAACCAATGCCAAAATTAAAAAAAAAAAAACCGATGAGTTTCGAAGAGAACGATGCACCTAATGCGAATGTTGACCGATTGCTCGCTTTTGCAAGGTACGACTACGTGATGACAAAGTGACGACTTCGACACGATTACTTAGGAGATTTTTTTTTTATGGAAAAGACGGCAAACGAGCAAGCGGTTCACCTGATGGTAAGTGCTTACCGTCGCCCACATACATCTGCAACACCATAGATGCTGCAGGTGCGTTGCCGGTCTTTAAGGATATTTGGGAGATGGGAGGGAAGAGGAGATGAATAGGGAGGGGATGTGGGCCTCCGATTACCTCACTCACCGAACGAAACACAGAAGCACAAGATGCCTCTACTTCACGCCGGTATTCTGCGAGGCCGTGGTATTAATCCGGTCGAGCCGGCCCATTCGAGCAGCAGCTAAAGCCGCCCCTTGGCTTCCATCGAACCTCATCAATTTGCCCCATACAGATTTAGTATTTTGTGGTGACGGCGTGGCTTAGTAGGTAGCGGACCTGACTGAGCTGAGACTTGAATCCCAGTCGAATCCAATATTTGTGCATAATTCAGGTTTTCGGGTCTGGTCGTGTTGTGTCGTGTCCCGTGGCGATCTCGTGGCATATGTGTCACAAACGTATAACGTATAATGTAATGCAGTAAAAAAAGGTACATTGATGGTATCGAAATCTTCTACTTTTTTATTTGATCTCTTTCTTAAACTAATTCTGTGAAAAATATCGATCGATTATCGATCTGCTTCAAATAAAACAGCCGTGAGTGGGTATGAGACGAGCTTAATATTTAATGGATGTTCCAAAGTTGTTTCGCTTTACAAGTTACGTTGTAACAGTTTTATAAATAGACATAGAATTTAAAAAAGCTTGTTAAAGAAAGAAAGTTTCGGAGGAGCAATCGTTATGAAACCTTATTTTCCCACCATTAAGGAAAGTAAAGTGAAGTATTTTCGTCAAATTCAAATGCAAACACCTCGGAGTACAATAAAAAAAACATCAAAATCGGTTAACAATCTGCGAAGATATCGCGTAACATATATACAAAAACAAAAACATCCAGACGAATTGATAACCTCCTTCCTCCTTTTGTCGGTTGATAAAGTTCTATAAAATAGATCAATATGTTGAGAGTGTGGAAATAGCTCCTATCTAGACTAGCATATCCTCTGGCTACTAATGTAATATTAACATTGTCTATGTTCATTTACAGATGAAATTGTGGGATGGAATTCGTTATAAGTTGTAAATGTAACAAAGCATGATTAAAAAAGAAAGAAGGACCTTTCTGAATCTATAAGCATAATACAGCGTTATTTGGCTTAACGTCAACGAGACTATGGTGACCCCTAAAGTCAAAACTTCCTTATTTAAATCGAGGCATATTTAGAGCTCTTATTAACGTCACAATCTGCACCGATTTGAATAACAATACCTTTTCGGAGATGAATTGCCAAGGAAAACGATGTTAATTGAACACAACTGGAACACTTTTTTACTAATAGCCGACAGACGATTCTGTTGGTTTTTATATGATCTTTTATAATATGCACATCGTTAACATTTTCCTGTTCAGTTACTTTGCGAATTGTTCAATAATACATTGCATTGTCTATGACGCCATAGTAATTTAATTTCAGTCGTGAACTGTGGTGATCATGACTTAAAGTAAAGCTTAACTAAGTTAGATGATGAAGCAAGCGTATTATTCATTACACACTTTTTATTAATTAATTTCTTCTTGTATAGTGTTTAATCTGTTTTCGTTGCGCTACAGGTTTACCGTCCCACTTTTGCTGACGTATTCTAGACTTTCTATGAGTTTCGAGGTGGCCAATAAATAGAAAAAATTGACACTGGGTTCAAGCTATCGTAGTCCGTATTTGGTAACGCCCATGGCTAGTATTGGCGTGGAATTGAAGGTAACGGATAATATAGTGCACAGCGACTTACTTACATAGACAGATATGTTTAGAAATGTAGGTTGTTTTACTTTTTATTTGTTTAATATGAAACTGCGTAACTGCGTAGCGTGTAAATGTACAGGTCCCATTTTTTTTTTATGGAAAAGGTGGCAAACGAGCAAGCGGTTTACTTATCGGCAACACCAGAAGTGCTGCAAGTGCCCTGCCGGCTTTTAAGCGTATTTGGGAGATGGGAGGGAGGATGAGGATGAGGAGGGGGAAGGGGAGGGGAGTGGGCCTTGAGTGGGTGTCTACTTCACGCCGGTATTGTGCGAGGCTGCGGTATCAACCCGGTCGAGTCGGCCCATTCGAGCAGCAGCAAAAGCTACCGCTTGGCTCTACCACGTATTAAATCTTCCTATTTTCATTTGGAAATTGTATTAGTGCAACTCGATTAATCATTTGAATTTGTTTGCTCTAAAGATTATAGAATTTTACTCAATACTGGCAGTATCCATTATTTCTTATAATTTTTTTTCTCCTTCCTTAGTAGAACGAGTTTCAAATGGCGGCCATAAGTTGACATAATACGGGTTTTAATAAAACTTTCGGCTCATATCATCGAGTGACCGTTTCTAATGCGTAATTTATGCTTAATTAGATAAATAGCGCTCACTTTACGCATGTGTGAGGTAATATAGCGTTTGGCTGTTAATGCGTTATCAATACTAGTTTATTCTGCTATGAAATTTTTTTTACGTTTATTGTAAATTGTCTCGAGCCTATAGTTAGCTGTATCATCGAAACACTTTGCTTTTTAACTTAACTCGAAAAATTGGTAATTACTACTTATATTTTTAATTAAGCTGACAAACAATGTTGAAAATGCTGGCAAAAAATTATGAAATTAAAAAAACAGACACGTAGTAGCGTATTAATGTACACATCCTAGGTTTTGGAGCCAAGAGTCGTCTGCCAGGCGATTTTTTATTATTAATTCTAAGACATACAGGTACACGATGTTTTATTTCGCCGCCGAGCACGTGATAAATTCAGGACTTAAAATTGCAGTGGGATTTAAACCCAGATCTAGCGTACCACGAGATTAAAGCGAGCACGCTGATGCTACCTATTTAATGTTCGTTCCATACCACGATTATATTTAAAAATTTCTTTGAACTTTTTATACAAAATACAGCGATATGTATACCATACGAATATGTACCATATGTCAAAAATATATTTTTTTTTAATAACTTAGAATTTTAATCTGCATGGTTGGTAAATGATCTATATATATATATGTATTCATCACATTCCATTACTATAAACGACCGTTCCCCTTTCAGATCGAATTTTCGGTCGCTCCTTGACGCGGCGATCGTACAGGTGACCTGATCGTGCCACGAATGATTGCCAAAAACAATCGAATAAGTTTCAACTCATTCTGTGTGAAGCCTTAGTGACATGTTTATCACAGAGATAAGAACAAAATAAGCTCAACTAGCTTTTTTTTTTCATTTATACTTCAAATTAATATACTCACGATTGTTGTCACTTTGTGATACCTCGTCTTATTACGGTTTCGCCTTACTCCTTCGGTATGTTTAAGGCGAAATCGGTCGGTGGCTTTTATAATAGAATAAAAAGTGTTTTAAAACCTCAGCTTCTATTCAGGGGAAATGGGGGTAGACGAACGAGCGCCTCAACTGGTGGTAAGTATTTACCGTAGCCCACGTACATCTACCACAGCAGAGGAGCTGCAGGTGGGTTCAGGAGGAGCAGGTTATCCCGGAGTGCCTAAAAGTGGGATCAAGTAGGCACCCCTTTGGCACCTACACTCAATTAATTAATAACAACAAATATTCTCACTATTTATATATAGAATAGTTCAAATTGTATATAATCCTAAAAACTTAGAATCCCGCGAGTTAAGTACTTCTGTAAAAGAAATGGTATCGATCTACGATTTCCGTTATTTCACGCACTCTCATCTTACACACGTTGATTCAAAGTGTTAACAGATGAATGGGTATACCGATGCGTGCTGTGTACAGAAATTGATGCTTACGAAGCGAATTGAGTTCTTCTTAAACGTAATCATGTTTATACACGTCGTAACGTATTTTCTGTCTACGATTTCGAATATAATTTTAATTTTTGTGTATTTATATATATTCTCATCTGGTTGGGTTGTATGTATAGACACATAGAATACCACAAAATACATAATATTCAAAAAAAATATAATATTAATATATATAAATAAATAAAATCCAACCAGATCCATCGGCAAGGGAGAACAGACGGCCGTGGGTTAGGGAGAAAAGGATAGAAAACGGTGGATGATGCGGGCGGTGTCGGAGCACGGAGCGGTCCGTGACGGAGTCCCAGACGCATCAGCTGTTCCGGGAGGCTATCTGTGATTAGCTCATTCGCAGAGACGACTATCAACATACATGTCAGTCAATTATAAATGATTGTTAAAAAGAAAGAAAATTTGAAATGAAACTATTATTTACAGTTTTTATTGCGTTCAATTTTGTTTTTTATATTCCTGACGCTTCGATAAAAGAACACATAGCTGACGTAGAACACCGACGCTCTAGGAAGTCTGCAGTCTGTGATCATATCCTTGATCTCCCCAAGCATTACATCAGATTTGATTGCGCAAAAGAACACCGATTCCTGCCAAGGATGATTCGCGAGGCTATTGAAATAAAAAAACATCCTAATTTCAATAAAGAATATGGCTGGGTACTACTACCGACTTGGGATCCAGATTAAATCTAAAAACAAGCATACCACTACACGACCTCAAGATACTGTGAGCACATTCTGCGTAGATCGGTTCTAAATTAACAAATACAAGCCCGAATTAACTATGACATCTGGACGTCTTATACCTTAGTCCTCTCGTGACCACGGCTGCTGTAAAGCAATCGAAATGTCGAAAATATAAAAACAAAATTAAACGCGATAAAATCCGTAAATAATGGTATCATTTCAAATGTGTAGTGTTCGTGTAAATACAATAAATCATTAACAAACAAAATGACAATAAAATTTTAATTATGGTACTAAAAAGGAAGAATATAGGTCTCTGTTTATTACAAACCAGATAGCAAAATTAATTAGATTTAAATTAATTATACCAATAATTAATTATCATTACATCAATACAATTTCACTGCTAATATAAACCTCCCCTATAGATTTCCACAAACAGCCACCCCGATCTTTCTTGCCTGCATCATTGTACGAGGTTGCGCCTGAAGAATCTTTCATATTATTAATAAAATGTATCATTCTTAATCAGACTAAAACGAAAAATACCTGTAACGATACTTATTATATTTTAATACGAAAGTATCTTGCGGAAGTAGAAAGTAAGTTCATAAAGCTAAAAGATCGATTTTAAAACATATGTAAAATGGAAGATCTCGATTTCTCTTTTGAACTTGGTTAACGCAGCCTTGACTTAAAATCGGAAGCTCGAGTGAAATTCAATTAAAAACTAATAAACCTTAAAATTTATGGTAAAACTGGTTACTGGTGTAAGAAATAGTCATCGTCCTAAATCTGATGTAACGCTTATGTGATAAGATTTGAGGAAGAGTCAGATGCAGTGGACGAACACATTATACCGGATCCGAAACCAATGATTAGATTTTTCGGCTGGGATTCGAAACCACGATCCATATCTCTACCAGTAACCCAAGAGGTCTTCAAAACGATGTAATTTACGTAACTACAGCGACCTACCGCTCAGTTAAGATAACTACTTGTAAGTTCAGAGTTCATCGTCAAATTAACAACGTTTAATGACAAAAAATGGTAACACCATTGATTATATATTAACGGTTTGTTGATTTCTTGGTCCGTTCGTGTCTATCTTACTATGATTCAGCGACTAAGGAAATAACTGTTAATAAATGAGACTGCATGATAGAAAAATACCAAAGACAAAATTAACATAATTATCTGTCGGTAGTGGAGTTCAAATCTGATGAATACGTAAACAGGGATATTATAAAGCGGTCTGGTCTTAATTCACGGTAAGAGAAATAAATCATCATGCTATGAATATAGATAGGAAAGGAGGCTCGACATCATCTCAATTATCTTCTTATTAGAAGATCGGACGGTTCACATATCAACGAAATGCTTAAGTCGGAATGGAATACATTAGCGCGGTGCGAACAAACAGCCGGACAGGTTACGTTCGAATTATGATGGGAGTTGTACACATGTGAGGTAGATTCTTTATGTTTGATTTACTAAATTGTTAGTAAACAAATTATAATTTTTTAATGGCGAATGAGCGAATTGAGAATGATATTGTTATCATTTTATAAATCTCGAACAAGCTTTGGTAGTTAAGTGGAACGTTGATATCAGTAATATAAGCATAATAAGTGGAATATTGCAGCTGGGAAAGGTCCAACACGTGGCTCTAGAGCCGGACATGAATATATTTTATTGTTTCTCAGACATGCAGATTTCATATGAATATAATTTTCCTTAACCGCCAAGCAAGTGGTACTGAGCGCTTTTCGAGAATTGCCCAGTGGTAGGCATTTACAGGCTGGCTACTTTACTGTACCTTATTTTTTCCTGGGGAAATCCTTTATATATCCCTGGGATATAGCCGGGTTATGTCGGACTCCCACCGACTAAAACCCCACGGTGGTCGCCATCAGCGCTGGCGAGGGGTCATGGGATCTCCGTTCGGAACACAACCGTGGCCCCTCTTTCGCTGGGCTGAAATAGCCCCGTCCTGGGGGCAGTTTTACCCTGCTCCCAGCACACCCCCGGTGCTATGCACAGTGGCTCGTGACCACACGGTGCTTTACCTATTGCAATATTGCGGGAAATTGTTAGATATTACCACGGGAGGCTGACGTGCTTTGTGAAAATCTTACCTAAATTGTGATGAGTAATCGTGCCGGCGTAAGAAATCGTCTCTCCCTCTTTCCTCTCGTAAATGTCGTAACAAGCGACTAAGGGAATGAACCTCATGAATCTCATAGGAATTTCCGGGAAAAGGCGACGAAGAGACTCGCCACGTGTCACGTCCTGTCCCGTCCCGTCCCGTCTGCCGGAAACATGACTAAAGGACTGCAAAGCCCATTTGGCTACGCCGAGTGGTGGCTAATGGAAATCCCTGGTTTTAGCGAAATAATCATACGAGTTGTACTGAAGTTGTACTTTATTGCCCTGTAAAAGTGGAATGTATAGAAGATATGCCCATGCTTGCCATGCTGGCGGGCTGGTGAACGCAATGTTGGTGCCCATCACTAGTCTGTGGCATTCGAGGCGTAGCAAGAGTCTCGTTCGTTGCACTTCATGCATGTGTCGTTGGCATTTGGTAAAACTGTGAAAGGGGGTACACCCCATTGTAATAACCATATTAGGAAAGAAAAAAAAACCTGTCTAAGTTTTCTAGTCAAGTGTGTCCGATGCATTATTCAAAAGATCATTGCAAGATCAAGCGCATGATGTTGGTAGCGCTCGAAGAGAAACATGATCATCCCGGTATCTTCTAAATTATATAAATATTTGAATGGCCTACAAGATATTGACACTTCTAATGTTAAACTGTAAATAACTAAAAAGTTTGTCGAAAGCGTAAAAATCGCGGTCAGTACCGATCAACTTCGGTTAGTACAAATATTTGAGCGGATTAGCTAAGAGCAATATCACACAGTTTTTGAAAGAGTCAAGCCTCTGTGTGTGACAGAGATAGACATAATAGTTTGTAACGATGTTCTGATAATTATAATGGTATACACGTGACAGAAATATTATTATTTCTCTAATATTAAGTTATTAATGTGTGTGATATCCGACAGATTGTGGAATACCATCACAAAAAAATCCGATGTCTATGGCAGACCAATGGGAGAGGAATACCGCTGCCTTCTTCTCACAACGGAATAAGAATGTGAAGTGAACTTTGGTTTACAAATTAGTATTTAAAATAACAACTTTTTTCTATTTGAAAATCAAACCCATATCTATGCGAATAAAGACGCCGTGATCCACGACTCTACTTGGATAGAAGATGCTTTTTAAATAGTGTTTCAAAATAAATCAAATATATCAAGATAATGCAATAACAATTTTAAATTATTAATATGTCATGTCTAGAAATTCCTTTACTACCTATTCAAACATCATTGTAAGACTGAAAATATATCGAGCTTGTCATATAGTAAATTGAGCCCTTTTTAAATTTACATTTAAACTTTTTGAATAAGATATAATATTTAGATAGGTATAAAAATAAATGGAAAAATCCTTATAAGTTTTAAAACAGACTCTATTACAGTAGATACGTCCTCGAACAACGATTGACACGTTACAATGTAAGTACAATCACAAAGCTCAATAAAATGTTACGCCCAGCAAAACTGCACAATGAGCTGTTTAAAGTACATGAAATCAACAGAAAATACTTCACGGTTGTGATTTAAATTATTATATGGATGAGCGGTGCGATGTTTGCTATGTTTTTTAAATTCATGTACATACTGAACTATACTAATGGTGTCGATGATGTTCTCCTGGCTGATTAAGATTATTTGATTAGCGCAAGATATATCACAGAACTGTCTAACATCTGTCAGCGACTATGCAAAGTCACTCAAATTATTACATAAACAAAATATTACCTCTGATCAGTATTGAAACTGAGGACCGCAGTAGACTGCGCTACTTTACCTTATATTATATGTTGCTATTTTGTAAGATTTATCCCGTATCGTGAGTGCGTTAACATAAATAAAACAGATATAAATAGCAAATGCATAAAAAGCCGAGCATGAAACAATTATTTTTAGGCATATCGAAGACTCGTCTGATAGTGTTAAAGCCAACCACCTAGCCACTGCGTCAACGGAGACGGGAAGTCGTACTGATGGATACACATATGTAACACTTAAATTTTATCTGTATATTTAACAGTCAAGTCAAAATCTAATCAATTACCAAATTTAATGTATACTTGAAACTCATCCGTCTGCTCCATGATGAAAGAGACCAATCGGCCCTTTCTTTCGGAGACGTTTATTGGCCATTTATCACATTCGGACAAGTTTCTTCGAAACTGACGTAATTAAATATTCAATTTCAGTTAAACGCTATAACTCATTCATAACGATTTTAGAGACAGTTATTGAACAACTTTTATATATACATAAAGAGAAATCTTTTTTTTGAACAATGAGACATCTGTAGTATGTTCAACGTAGCTTTAAGTTTCGTTAAATTGGTCATCTCAGAAAGAAAACATAAAAAATAAACGCGATGTTCAATATACAGGCTGGCTGAGGTAATCTGAAAAGTGTTACGGCTCCTGATAGATAGGGATAAAACTGTTTGAAATGTATGAGACCTGAATTGTCCGGAATTGGGCAGCAGTATAAATGTTTACCACATAGCTCGCAGAACTGACAACCGTTGGGGAAAAAAGGTTCTCGAGTGGCAGCCACGTACAGGCAAACGCAGTGTGGGACGACGCAGTGTTGCGGGAAGTCGATGGATGCAGTTGGCTCAGGACCGAGCTTCTTGGCAATCTTTGGAGGAGGCCTATGTTCAGCAGTGGACTTCTGATAGGCTGAAATCATGATGATGATGATGATAAATGTTTGGCGACCTGTGCTGCGATCGCAAGCATGGTGATTATGGCAAATCCTTCAATTAGGAAGAAGCCTATGACAAGCAGTGGATACGATAAAGTAAACATAGAACAGTAATACAAAAGGAAAGGCGTTCGCCCTATGTTTTAAAGCCGATATAACTGAAACTGAAGTGTTGGCTTACTACGTGAAGATGTGAGTACAGATCGTGTGGAAAGCTGGGAAGTAAACAATAATTGACCTTTCCTTTTTTTGTTAGTCTGTATAAATCCACTGATGAACAAAGGGCTTTCCAAAAAAGCGCCTACAAAAGCTAGCATATCATGCATGGAAAATTATCCGATAATCACCACTCTATGCAGGCGGGCATAGTTCCAATATCCCACACTAAAGATTGACGATCCGATAGCCGAGTTCGATGCGACCCTGCCTTCGAAGAATAAAAATATTTGTTACTGAATCTTAGATGTTTATATGTGTCACATGTAATTATTTATCTATGTAACTATATTTATATCTTTCTTACCTCTATCTAGTTATCAAGATACAGGGAATCCCTGTTTGGAATTAGATATATGTTATTACTTCTCTTCTTTCTATAAAAAAAGTGCTGCTTCTCCATCACTTGTCTGTGGAATTTGGGTTCTGTATATTCGAATGAATTTTGAGGCTTGATATCTTTGTCAGAAAGTTTCTGTTTATAAGGTGAAGTTAACATTTACAGTAAAAGTTGGTATATCTATGACATTTTAAAGCCCGTTATGGATAGCAAGGTAGACTCGCCCCGACTCCAAAACATTCACTCTTATTGACTGTTGAGACTTTAAATAGTATATTTAGGAAAAGAAATTTTTAAATTAAATACTATAATTTGAATCATGTTAATGCTTTAGTCTATGTCATCAATAGTTGCACGTTTGTCATTTCAGACACGAACTAGTTCTTTGTTATTAACCACACTTAATCAGTAAAGTCTGAGTTCATCGTTAGGATTAGTCAATTGTGTTTAATCTGCTGCTCGATCATCCGGCATCTCATTCTTTGCCATCAAAATAACTGCCTACTCGTCAAATTGGAGACAATGTAACCTTTGTATAACCCGGTAGTGTTAGCCGCATATCGTAATAAAGACAAATTTGTAACAATTTAGTCTCAATCACACCGAGCGTTCGCGGCGACTTCAAACGTTAATTAAAATTGAAATTCAAGCGTGCCATCTAATAACTAGTGCAATAAACTTATAAACCACAATGAATACAGAAAATAGTGTCGTTGAAAATAATTTAAAACAAATGACGTCACGCTCTAATAAGGCATAGTTGATGTCGCTGCTGCCCCAGTACGATCGCAAATTCGGAATATCGAATCACTTCAAGTAATTGTGTCAAATATGATCGATAATGGAAAGAAGAAATTCATCTGTAGATGGCTTGTAACAGCAGTTTCAACATGTCTTGTGTACAATAAATATGTTATTATTATGAGGGGTTATTTAGATATATACTCAGACGGAAGCCCTCGGTAAGGCAGACCAGACGGCCGAGGGTTAGGGTGAAAGGGAAACAAAGCCGGCGGACGGTATCAAGAAGCACCGCCTTCTGCATTTGAGCTCGGAGCGATCCGTCACGGAGTCCCAGCCGACACAGATGTTCCGAGAGGCTGACTGGGATTAACCCATTTGCAGAGACGACTATAGGAATAATTTCGGTCGGCATACCACCCCACATGTTGGTCACCTCGTAAGCCAGGTCCACATATTTCGTTTTCTTATCTGTTTCGGCTTTCACGAGGTTCTCGTCATATGGAATGGTGATGTCGTCCAAAATTTCCTCGACTGTGCCCAGTTCGCAAGAATCGTCCTGTCCGTGATGATGGACCGGTCCCATTAGAGCCTGGTGCGGTCATTTTCGAGCACGGCTTCCGGCGAGTACTTATAGTAAGGTAGTCTCCGAGTCTCTGAAATCCGATCCAAGAGATCGTATTTCAGAGCGAGCTCCTGATGTAGAATCCTGTTACTGTTATTATATTATTTTATTTTATAGAAAGTGTCTACTGGCACTTGATGCTATTTTTTGATTCTTGTCTTGAAAAGATCACGTGATTTTTCCATTATGACCAATGCGTATTTAAATTGGATGTTCGCATTTATTTTATCACTCGAATTTGTTTTAGGCAACGTTTATTTTTTTTTATTAATTTAGCGGGCAATGTAAACAAATAATTAAGTAGAAATGTTAATCCATGATTTTAGCATCATTCACTTTGCAAGATCCGGTTTCATATATACTCGTAATGTTAAAATCCGTTGTTTTTTTAAAACAGTCCTTACGTCCTTATATCAACATAAAGTTTGAGAAGAATTTAGAGCTCTATTAATGTATGCAAAGACAGGTAATTCATACATATTAGATTATTATATACATAGCACATTACAATGAGTGAAATGTGTGAGTCTCTACATGATAGATATTCCTAATTATAAACATAAAAAAAACTATTATAAAAAGACACATTATTGTTGTCTCCTAATCTGCTTGAATGGGCCTGCTCGACTGGGGTAGTACCACGACCTCGTAGAATACCAGTGTGAAGTAGAGCCATATTATGCTTCAGCTTTTTGTTCGGCGAGTGAGATAATCGGATGCCCACTCCCATCCCCCATCCTTATCCTTCCTCCCAACTCCCAAATATTCATAAAAGCCGGCAACGCACCTGGAACCCCTATAGCATTGCACATGTAGGAGAAAAAAAATTTCGACTGATTTTGATATAATTATCACTATTCGATTGAAAGTAAGTTAAAGGCATATTATATGGGAAACATAATTTTTTGTCGCTTTGTCAACTAGTAATGACAATGTTTCTATACGAGGGGAGACACAAGTGACAAGTAGAACGAGAAAAAATAGCAGTAAATATAGCAATAGCAGCTAAAAGATAACACATGCCTGAAGGTGAATCAGACACGTTACGAAAGCAAAATTACGAGCGAATTCCTTTACGATCCGACACGAACGGGTCTATTGGTAAATGAGGATTTGTTTTGAAATCAATACATATAATGATACAGTCCGTTCGTAATTTAGAAATATTAGAATCAACGAATCGATTTACCCTATAGCATCTCAGTTATTTTGTCAGTTTTTCAATTATATTAACTCCTTGTAATCGGTGGATGGACTCCTTTTCTATCAAGGAGCCATCTGCCGCTCTTTTATATATTTCTGCCGCTACTGAGCAGTACAACAAAGGTTGTTGTCTAGTTTAAACGAGATAGAGAGCCAGTATAATAGTAGGGTTTGTGGCATTCCTTCTGTCACTATTTTTTGATTGAAGTTGTTTAAAGGTGTCCAAGGTCTACAGTAACCACTTACCATCAGAAAAGTACGTACTTACATCATAGTCTTCATCATAGTATTATGTTTGTAGACAGTCAACTGTTGGTCCTAGAATTCACCCATGTGGATATAATAGGATATAATGTGACTAAAGATAATTTTGTTTTTACACAAATATCGTTTAGATATTCTAAACTATTATCGAGTTCTTTTTTTTTAAATATATTAATGGCCTGTTAACATATGTTAGGTTATTAATATAAATAATTGCCAAATTAAATTAGTCGCATTTAAAGAGGCATTAAAATAAATTGCAACGATCTGGCATTAGTTTCAATATCATTAAACCTAATTAATTAATAACTGCTCTTGGCCGGTGATAACAATAGTAAAGGATTTCATTGATCAAATCGACGGTCCAAAGTGATATTAGTGGACCGGCCGTTTTTTGTAGGGTCTCCTTATGACCGACATTTGTGTGGACTTTCCGTATTTAAAACGAATCTAATAAGAAATGAAACAAACGTTCAAAACTTCATTGAAGTAACGCTGTAATGTTTCATCTTTCTTGATACCGAAAAAAAGTCCGGCGAGAAGTATTAAAATTCTATAGATTTTGGGAATTTCACATTTTACGGGAGTTGCCTCTGTTTATTTACGTAATTAATTTCGCTCATCAATACTTACACCCGTTGTCAATGAAAGATGTGATATAGGTGTGTCTTCACTCAGATACATTTGAAGCAACTGTCGAGAGTATTCAGAAATTGTCGCAGTAACTGAAATCGTCCAGGAGGACATCGGCATCATAATGTAGGTTAAGTCTTGATTTTATTATTATGCGAAATTAACCAGCAATAATATTTGAAATATATTTAATTTTCTTTTGTTGTTGTTCAGCTGTTCAAATGTTGTAATGCCAAAAATATGCGATGAGATATTAATAATTATTTAATGACACTTAAAACCTTTTCTTTTATTTCTTTCTACAGCTGTTTCGGCTCTTACTGCTTCTTTGTATTATTCTAAGAATAGTTATAAACACGACCTAATTTTTTATCTATGGATTTCATAACCACACTACTACATATTCTCGATAGTGTCCTGCGTTTATTGGAATAAAACTGGTATCCACACAGACTCGGAATAGTTCGGCGCCGATAGTCGCTGCGCGGGCGCAAAATATCGAGGCTAATTCTGGCCCGGGCAGACCGGAGTTATGCATTGTCCGGTGTCACTACCGCCTTTGAATTTGGGACTAACGACTGTTATTTGCATCTACAACCTGTTTTTAAATCTGTAAAGTACATTGTGGATTGCGTATTGTATTTTTGCGTTTTAATTGCCACATGTTTGTCGCACATAATAATTTGCATTTGTATTAGGAATCATATGCTATTATTATCTTTGCTCTAGTCTATGCCCCACTTTAGGGGTTTTATTCGAAGGGGCATTGATGGTATTGTTTCTTAGCAATGACATGCTTTAGACTTGTATACTTCATGAGTGTTAATTTCTTTAGAAATGTCTACGCCCAGCAGTGGATTATCACCGGCTAATGAATAAGTTTGTTAATACTTTCTTTGATCTTTTGTAATTTTAACCACATGGGAGACATAAGCAGTAATGTGTACTCAAAAACAAAACATGTTTGCTATTAATTTACTACAGCAGAAAACGAATTATTAATTTACAATTTGTATATACAGTAACAATTGCAATAAATTTTGGAATTTATAGCTCGGATTAAGAAGTCAATAGTGACGGTCAAATTTTTAATGAACGAAAATAAAGTGAGTTGACTAATGTTTTACATTATACAACATAAATTAGATGTGTTACGATCTCGCTGCTGGTAAAAAATTGTTAAATGAATGATGATTTATTTTAACTTGTTATTTAATATAAATGTTGCGTTTATAAATCTACTTTATTTAATCGTTAACATATTGTTTTTTAATTATAATTACCAGGACATGCTTATTAAAAAGAAATGTATCCTCATTACAATAGAATATTAATATTCAATGTGTTATTCGGTTTCTTTAAATATGGTAAGACAGTGATATGAAATTTGCCTAGATTATAAGTAACATTGGGCTAAACTGCTTTTTGTTTTATAATTTCTCAAGATACAGATTTCTATAATTTTTTTTCGTTTCGTTCGTGTAAGCTCGTGTAATTCTTGATTCGATTTCCAGTTAAAGAGAATGTTTGTTTTCATATAATGTCTGTTTGTATGAATATAGTCACATTATCTCTGACACTGCATCTGACCTTTTCTTTTGATTTCATCGTAGAAACCTTAAATTGTATATGGTAGGATAAAGATTACTCGTCTTTATCTCGTACTTCTAGGTTCGTTTCTGTGAACAAGCGATCGATCACTTCCGACACTGATCGGAAATGGTCGTAGTGATCTGATCACAAAGTTCAAGCAAATATTCGAACATCGACTGTTATATAAGCGAAGACAAAATGCATATGAAATTTTGAAAAGGTATCAACAATCAATACTTAGCTTACGGGAAGTAACGGTCGGTAGAGATCAAAGGTGTTTCGCCAGTTCGGAAGCGTTTGGCTATAACAGTCACCGTCGAAGCTGCCAAAAGTTCGCCGACGAAAAAGTGCCATAGCGAAGTATAATTTAGTCTTCCTAATTGCCGAGTTTGAGCTATTTCAGTTGCTACGTCACGGGTTCGTCGCCCGCGGTTTTGTTATCATCTGTAGCGCAGTGAATATTTTTTTTAGAATGTGGGTTTTGGATATTTGTACAAAGCGATAGTTTGTGAGACGTCATGTGTCTTCTAAGACGGTGTGGGTGGCTGGCAGAATTTCTAGCCTGCGTCAGTTATCTGATACATTTTCTTGCTTTGCTCATACATTTTAAAATATCAATTATAAGTTGATATTACTTTACAAACTTCGTTATGATCATTGTATGATTCCTTTCCCACTGGAAGGAATTGCTATAATACGGCTGTATACTACAAAAGCGGATTGGTCATCGGAGTACCAAACGCCTCACACCGTAGACGCTGCTGCCTGTCCACGGCCTGAATAACTAAGATCTGATATATTGAAGATGTTGCAGTTTGCTAGTGTAATTAAATACTAATAATATTTACATGTGGACGAGGTATGGTTGGTGCTTATCCATATTCTATTATCCTAAAAACCCATATGTTTTATTATACGCTTCCGCATGCGTTTCACTTCCACATATCTGTATCTCTGCTACACGTACGCCCCTTGGCACTGCCAATCAATTATCCCCTTTTATTTCCTTTTCTGCTCGTTCCTGATCTGTTTTCATTCATTCAATGTGATCGAACCGTTGAAACATTCCTAAGTCTGTTTCACTTAGTTCTTTTGTTTTTAGTACAGTGCTTAGAGGGGAGTCATTCCCTTTATTAATACTTTATTATTATTTTACCACATATTATTACTTTATTTTATGTTTAGTTTTAAAATTTACTATACTTTTTCGTTTTTACTATTCTTATATTATATTGACTTTAACGAGATAATTTAAAAAGGGACTGATCGTTGATGTCTTTATACCATACATACATTTTAATACAGCTGAAATTTTTAACCTCTCTATTTTAAAAGATAATGTAATTGTTTTTAACGATAAGTAAACTGGATGATGGAAAATGGATATTTAAATTGTTTATTTCTTTGGCTTTAACTTTTACTCCACATTGATTAAAATGTTAAAATGTCCTTTATTAGTCTTATTTGTTTAGATATCTGCACATATCGAACAATACACAATTTACCCATACCTCATCATTACATACACTCAGCACCTCTTTGTCATTTGGGTTCTTTTAAAAACTTAGTCGAACCGAATGAGTACTAAGATAATAAATTGCGACACCGGACATTAGCCGATACGGAATGAAGTTGTTTATATCACTAAACATGCTAATAAATTTCTTATAAAAGGATTTCCAAGTTTAGCCCAATACACCATCCGAGACTCCGATCTTTATCGTTAAGCTATTACATCGGATGCTGTAAGGCAAGGACGCGGGAGTGCGTTTGTGCGCATCTCCGCACTCTTACATGCCATTCGTTTGTCTGTGATTGTAAGTATAGTAGCAAAACCCGCGTACTAATTATGCTTCCCGTCACTGTGGTCCATTGTATTGGAGTTCGAGATTGAAATGTATCCGCTGAACGATCCGAGCCATGGTAGCCCAGACGTCGAGTGATCGATATAAGTTTCATAGTACGCGAGTGACCCCAGGGTCGATTGTCGGGTTCCTAACGATACTTGCTTTATAATTGCAAATAACAATTTAAGTGTTCACATCAATAGTTTATTTGAACTGTGCTCTGACATAACACAAATGCTACATATTATGTTAGTTACAAGTTAAAATTAATGTATTTTACTTTAATCATATTAATAATTGGAGTATGGTGGAACTGTGTGCCAGATCCGAAGGATAAAATTTCCAAAAATTAAAAAATATTAAAAAGCAGTAATTGCTATTTTTCTATTACGAGTAGAGCTCATGTATTGGTGTACCATATTATGGTGTTCCTTTAGTGTTCGGACATGAGTTACTTCTCGCCTCCCCGCCTCCGATGGAGCCGCCATCTTTAAAACTGGGAAAAGATTGCGTGACTAACGTTTGACGCTTTTAATTTTCTCCTATGTTTCATGGCAACCATTGAAATGCAGTAGAGGAAGAGCCCGTCGAAAGCTCTTCGTATTGGGATATATACAGGTCATAATTTATCTGTATTTAGAAGTGTACAGTCATAATGGCCTAATTGGATTGCGTTCAAGAATCCGTCACCTGAGCAACGGCACGTGATTCGACTAGGATAATCACAGAATTTGATAGACAATTACCTAAATCGATGGTTGGAAATAAACAGAAGAAAGTGGTTTTAGATGAAATCTTCTAGTGACTTTATATAAATGATTAAATAAGAGTTTATCTCGGTGATAAGTTTTTGATAAATATAAAGATGAACAAGAAGATGATGTCTTGCTCGTCGATTTCGATCACGGTGGCATCTTTCGATTACTATCGGCAGTTGTCAACTACGCAGAAAATTAAGGGAAGATATCATAGTCCGGTAAGTGTCACGCGCTAACCCAGAAACACTCATCTCTGATGTAACCCTTATGTAATAAGATGCGGAAGATGGGTCATCTGCAATGTCAGGGACACGTGTCGTAACCCAACTAACACAACCAGAGCCGAAAACCTATAATTGGGCAAGGAAGCGCAAGAAATCAATTCTTAATAAAGCAATAATCCTTTAAGTAATGATTTCATGTATTTACGTGAACACTGCAAAATTGAAAGGAGGATTTCAACCCGTGACCACGGGTGCTGTGAAGCACTCGAAACGTCTGGTTCATAATACAATTATATTACATACCTACAAAATTTAAACGTGATAAAATATGTAAATAATAGTTTCATATCAAAAACTTTAAGTACTTTTATGTATATATTATCTAACTTGTAACTGATGCAGTTAAGAATTTTTAATTTAAAAATTAAGAAGAGATTCTGTTTTTGTAACAGTAACAGAGTGACCAGTTAATAAATGCCTCCACTATATTAAAACTAGACGATTTTGTGATATTAAAATTCACAACACTTATTATAATAATCAACGATCTGATTTAGTACATTACTTATAGATAACGAAACATCTAGGATCTATTTAAGACTTGAATATTTATTTATTCGAATATTTATTAGAACATAATGGATTGAACTGCTACCTAGTTCTCACTTTGTGATTCTATCAAACACGCAAGAAATAAATTGTATAATCTATCCATTTAGCATAAATGTAAGATATTTTAATAAATTTACATATAACTTGCAAATTTTTTTTTACTTCACTCTCAATTAACATTCTTTGTGTCATTGTCACAAGATAGATCCCACGCTGATATAAGACATAAACAAAAATATGACAACTACATAAGTGTACTGTGATTTTGACCTCGTTTTAACACTTTTTACGCAGTTCTTAAATATATACTTTATTAAATAGGACTTACGAAACACTATTTCATGTTTAAAAAGCAGTAACCGACTTCAGAGTTCGCCATACTGAATACAGAGTAACCATATATAGCCTGTGACACGTATATAACGAAAATAACGATACACGAAATTATGACTAATATAATTTGTCACAACCAGTTTAAGTAGCTTTGCAAAACTGCTACAATATAAACACATGAATATCAAGGTTTCATTCGATTTAGCTGTAGTCAGGTACAAGTGGTATCGGATTATTCAACATTTTTTTAATAATATGGCAAATTTAAAATTTGATATTACTGTATACCACTTAAATAATAGTAACGATGTGACCTTGCCGGATAAACAAAATATTTAATGGCTTACATATCGTCATGGGGCACGACTAAATCAACATACATTAGCATTCCAAATAATTAATAAATCTGGTTTTAAAAGTAGACGACAGACAGACAACGTATAATTCGTTTATAAGATAGTTTTTTTCAATTTAATTATTTTTAAAAATTAATAATATAAATTTACAAAATAATTAACAAGCTTTTAGATAAATGTATTAAAGATTTGAAATAAAACTATTATTTATTTCATATTTTAGGCATAGCGGATACGGCTCTTGCTTGTAAGTCAAAATTAGAGGTTTCGATGGCTCTAACTGAAAGAAGGCGGCCTCTAAACAGCTGGTCTGTGTGGCGGCCATATCAAACTTCAATGAGTACTTTTTGTTACCGTTTCGTTCCGATTTTACTAAATAATATTATGTTGGCAAAATTTTTCATGTAATATGAAAAAAAAAACAAATAATTGGTAATAAAATAATGTATGTATTACGAATAATTTTATGTATATAAAGTTCGTTTTACCAGCTCGTGGATCAAAACGGACCATTACTGCCGTTCGAAAAAACTGCCGAGTTAGTTACTCTGTTGTCGACTTAGGAACTTTGGATGCTAAATTTCGCAGATTTGTTCCAGTTTAGCACATTTACTTCTAATTTAGCATATAGCACACACAGAATCTTTTGAAATGTCATTGGAATGAAAGTCATTCGCTAGAAGCACTATATCGTCGTTAGTAAATGCTAAATAATAAATAAACTATTTAAAAACTCTTTTTACCGTTACCTATCGGCAACGGCTGTGAGTGGCTTGCATTCAACAGTGAGTAAAATTTATTGTTAATTAATATTTATTGATTTATTAATAATTGTTTCTATACTAAGCAGATATTTCCAAGCTAGTACACAGCTACACGCGCTCTTTTGTTTGTTTTTCTTCTTCATTGTTTTGATTATAACGTAATATTTAAAATATAATATAAGACAAACATTTTATTTGACCCTTTTTCGTTAAAGTCTAGCATACATTTTGTATTTTTTATATTTTTCACAATCATTTAGCATTATTTACGTCAGCCTAGTTGCCAGCACTATCTCTAAAGTCACGTCTAAAGAAATTTTGCTCAAAAAATTCCCTACAGTCTGTCGCTAGCCCTCTGCATAACATAGGCTTCCTCTACAGATTGCCACTAACCACGATACTAAACAACCTGCATCTATTGACTTCCCACGACATTGTACAGGTTGTCCCTTCTTCTTGTGAAGGTAGTCCTACACTGCGTTTGCCTGTAAGAGGTTGCCACTGATAAAAAAAAAAATCCGCGGCTATTAATCATTTCTACCCTGTGTAATCTTTCCACAATTATATTTCTTTAATTCACGCACCGAAACAAGAGGATTTGTTTGAGTTACAAAAATAAACTTTCCGACAGACACGGAAGAAGACTGCTCACATTTTCACTAATACATAATATTTTATGACTACATATTTGAACCATAAATTATACATAGCAGTAGCTTAATTTCTTCTAGTCGTTAGTAATAATTTAAAGAGAAAATCCTGGGCGGAAAATAATTAGTTTGCGATGACTGGGATATTCATTTAGATAAACTACTTCCTTTCACTTTATGTTGTTGGGAGTCGCTGCTAATCTTAAAATAAGAAAAAAAAAGCTCTCACGATCGTGTACCAAACACTGGGATGTTCAGAGATGTCTTAGTCTTTTCATCAGAGCCAAGCCAACGATACAGACCGTACATAAGTTCTTAAATACTCATTTGTAGGTACGAGCCCTCTATTTAGGGAATCACCGTTCCCTATGCGTTATATATACGAGACACATATTGAAATAATAATTTTTTTCACTTGATTAAAGTTATGTGACAAGATCATTTCAAATTATGAACTAACTGTTTAATAAGATAAAATCATAAAAAGAGGATAAATAATGTACTGTTTAATGAAGAACTTATTCTCACAAAAGTAAAATACAGCGGCGCTCTAATTAAAAAAGAAAAGAAAAGAAAAATGTAACATCAAACCGTCATCGAGTCCCGTTAAAAGTTATTCAATAAACTCATCAGTGAGTCGAAAATGTGTCACTTTAAACACAATTTTATTCCTTCTGCATTTTATTAGCCGATTTATTTAAAACCTTTTACTTAAAAGCATTTTACGAACGTTCGTAATGCGAATGTGACGATAATATTTTGTTTTAGTCCATATTTAACTACCTTTCCATCCTTCCGTCTTTGGATGTTTTAATTAATTCTTCTACAACTTGTAAAATTAAATTTTAGACCTGCACTGACCTGTGAATTTTCACAATTCGTAGTGCACACTACGAGAGACCATAAACTTTGGAATTTAAAAAGTAAATACTGGCTGGTAAAGATAAAGTATCTAAAAAAATTTGATGATGTTTTTTGCCTGATGAAATAAATGAATATTTTGTTTTTAAAAATAGAAGTTAGTTGTTCGCGGTTTGTATTTCTGTACTTGTGCAACAGAACAAGTCTATCAAGATTTACGGAATGCATTAAAGGTAAGTGCCAGGGTAACGAGTGACCAAAACAATGGTTAAAGATAGTCCAAAAATTGTATTAGCGTTTTATTGCTAAAGAAAGAAAGGTTTCCATTGGTAGTTTGCATAACATTTTACATTAAAGCATGAGAATCAGAAAAGTTGGATACCATCATCTCTAACTCCCTAAGAAATTCAAGGCGGGCCCTTCCGCCGATAACGTCATGAGTTCCCTTTTCTGGGATTGTCAAGGGGTAGAAATGGATGAATTTCTCGATCATGGAGCTACTGTTACGAGCTATTTTGCAGAAGAAATAAAAAAGTTACGCAATGAATTTGGCGAAAAACGCCGAAGTAAACTCGCAAAGATTGTTTTGTTTCACAAAGATAACGCCCCGGCTCACAAGTCCGCCGTTGCGTGAGTTTTTGAAATATTTGAGTATCCTCCATATTAACCCTAGTATTCTATCTATTTCCGAGATCGAAGGAGTATCTGACAGGACAGAGATTGGAAGATGATGAAGCAGTAGTTGCTGCAGCATTTGCAACTGCGAAATTGTTATTTTTAGAATTTTTAGGTGCTGAGGTGGAAAAGTTATTTAGGAAGGAAATTTTAAGCGTAGAAAAAAGATATTCCAAATGTATTATACTAAAAAGTAGCGTAAAAAAATAAAATAACACAGTAAGTACATATACTTACGTAAACTGGGGATAAAGAAATGCCGCCAACAGTGACGGCATATTGTGAAACATTTTAAAAATAAATTATACTAAAATTCAAGAGCAGTTAAATAAAACAAACTCTGGCATTGACACGATACGTTTATTTTCGAATGAACACATTTAACGATGTCGCGTTTTGATAGATAAACTTTTTATGTCATTGTCGCTATGACAACTCGACGCAAACTGTCAATGTTTTAAACTAATATGACACTTAAGTTTACGGTGCTACTGTGGACTATTTCTTGAACGATTGTGGTGATTACACCGGCCAGTGTTGCCGTTGTATATCTGTAAAAAGTATTTAAACGTTAAGTGACGTAAATCAGCGTGTCTTTTATTATCTGTGCATGCAATTGCGGTGACGGTAAGCGTTTATATCAATAACAGTACGCGTTAATGCTAGTACTGAGACCGCAGTACGTGTTTATGAAAGACAATACTTAATTTTGCCAATTAATCACGAGACCAAATTCAGTACGCGGTCGATGCGTTCAGTACTACTTTATTAGTGAATTTAAAATAAAGTTTTAAATAGCCTGAAGGTATTGTCTATTCAATATAAAAAGACATATCAAAATCGGTTCCCAATCGGCGAAGAGATCGAGTGTCATACATACAAAATTAAATACAAACGAATTGATAACCTTCTCCATTTTTGAAGTTGGTTGAAACTGAGAGCCGCTTTAGGTGTTTTTACCCTTCTCGTACGTAACCACTATAAGTACTGCAATAAATCGCTGAAATTTTTGGGAGTAAGCACAGCGACAATCATGCCACCCACCACGTTCTATCTTCCGGGGATGCTAAAAGTATGACGTTCGTTTGGCTGCACTGTGTCAAGCCAAATGGAAATTCATAATATGTCTTTACCTGCTAGGTAGCTAACAGGGGTGAGTGCTTACGTTTCGTTACCAGCATCGAAATAGTCCACTGCTGGACGTAGGCCTCTCCCATGTGGATCATTTGCCATATTCGTCACGCACGGCAAGCAGATTTGTGCTCGCAGACACCTCGCATCTTAGACGTTGCTGCTCGTCATCGGTCTGCTTAATTTTCATCTGTCGATAGCCATTGCTATTGTCAAGGCCTTCCACTCTCTAATCACCACTTACGACATCCATGGGTAGAAAGAGGGTGGCAGATTCTTATGCTGATACCACACGGTCATGGCGGTGCTTATATAAAACAAATGACAATAGATACAGTCAATATCTTTGGAATTATATTTTAATCGACTGTTGAACATAGCCTCTCCAGGAAATCACCAGAAAGCCAACATTTTTTGGAGGTTTTTTTTCATGCTCACGCTGGGCGGGCGGGTCTGTGAGTGCAGTACTGTACCCTCGCTCTAGTGACACTATGTACTAGTGTGTGAGATTGTGGTTCGCCACAATACGAATGAATTTTCCGCCATGAGTCAGACACTGGATCCTCTGTTGTTAAATACTCTCGTTTTTTAACTAACAGGATGCAACACCTGCAGGTAAGGTTGGCATTACACCAATATATTAATCGTAATCTTAAAATTAATATTGTGATAGGTTGTCCATTTGTATGTTGACCAGAAGGTATAAGAAGATATAAGGTGTAAGTGTGGACAAACATTTATTTGTCATTATAGAAAAAATATAAACTTTAAACGTTCGTAATGAAAAGAAATGATCTTTTAATCACAAACAACTGCGTAATCGCGTGAAATATTGGATTGACCTTTACCTCTCTAATTGAATAAACAGACACCACCGATATCGGCTTACTATAATGACGCTCTTATTGTTTCGTCTGTGGCGCGGTTGTTTAAGTCTGAAAGAAATGTTTGGATGGAATTTCGATGGAATTAAAAAGAGACAACTGTTATTACTTTGATAATTCGCGCGATGTGAGAGGTTAGTCGACACATCTTCTAGTCAAGTATATCTCAAAACTTGAAGTTTACAACCAATGTTGCCAATGATGACTTATTAAACCGAGATGAGGTCTTTTACTGCGAGCCGTATGAGGAAGGTCAAAGCTGCTCGGCGGGCTATGGAAAGGGCTGTGCTCCGTATATCTCTGCTCAAAAGAGTCTGCAACGATGACATCCGCATCCGACATAGCCGTCAGGATCAGCAGGCTAAAGTGGAAGTGGACCGGCCACATAGGTCACAGAACTGACAACCGCTGGGGCAGATAGATTCTCGTGTGGCAACCATGTACAGGCAAACGCAGTGTGGGACGACAAGACGACCTGCACAGTTTTGCGGAAGGTCGATGATTGCAAATGGCTTAGGACCGTGCTTTGTGGCAATCTTTTGGGGAGGCCAATGTTCTTCAGTGGACTTATGACAGGCTGAAATGATGATGATGAATATTGAGAGGTTAGTGATAAATAAATAAAGATCGTTTATCGCGTACGGGAATACGTTACACGTTAAGAGCTGTTTTTATTCTAATATTTCGTATCCGTTGATATTAACTATTAATTGTTAGTAACAATTGTAATATGTACTTACTTGAGTGACATTACTTTAACCTTAGATAATAAAAATAGTTTATACCTTAATTGTAAGTTATGGACACTACCTGTACAGGTTAGAGATTTTAAAATTTAAGCAGCTTTCCTCATGTTCTTATTTTACCGCCGAAAAGTTGAGGAATCCAACCCGTGACAATCATCTACTACAAAATTTAAAACTAGCACTCGATTCCTGAGCAATTAGCATGTTGTCGCATGTTAGGAATTTGGACACGCCGAATCGGTGTTACTTAACATAACTGTCGAGCAATAACATCACAATTAGCGCTTCAATTGAAGGCTTCCCATCATCAGGTGTCAGTGAGCCGTCCGCATTATCAAATATAAATGAACAATCCGTCTATTTCCAAGAACTCGACGCTACGTTTTGAAAGCTATGCTTGTTTCACACTTCGGCTTCATTGTATTCTTAATTGAGGTTTGAGGCGTCTATAAAAGTACGATAGGCATTTGCAACTGTTTTTCGTTATTGTAAATTTGTACGGACAACAAAAAAGTATTTGTCCATCGGGAAAAGATCATTAATTTCATTGACCGTGGAACTGTACGTAGTATATTTCGCGTTATCATAAAGTTATTGAAATTGACTTATAATTATTTTTCAAACTAAGCTTTCTTCACTATCGTAATAAAGATTTTTTCATTTCAATAGCCTCGCGAATCAGCCTTGTCAAGAATCGGTATTTTGGCGATGATTAGTGATCTATCAAAACTGACGTAATGATTGATTACCGCAATCTGTAAATTTCAACCTCACCTTAGGTTCTTCTTTCTTCGTCGATTCATTCTTGGAGGCCTACATTCAGCAGTGTACTAAAATAGGCCGATGTAACTACTATTTCACTACTGTAGCAGATTTTTTCATGACGTGTCGTAACAATAGACATTCTATTGTTATGACACGTTACGTCGATGTTTCTCATCAACTATGTATGCCGTCATGTGGGTTTTAATTGATGTTTTATTCGGGTTTCATAGATCACATGCGACTTACGGAGTGAATGAGAGAAATAGTAGAATGCTTATAAATAATTTAATTGTTAATGCATCACGTGTATTGTTAAAAATTCAGATAAATGAGCGTCTTTGTTAACGTCATTTTGAAGTGATCAATAATTTGTTCCGTTTAATTTCGGTGATGCATGGAAAAGAAATGCCGATTAATTTTCAAAGATTTCTCAGCAAAGTAAACAATTTTGATTTTTTTTTTCATATTGAGACTTAATTTGTTTCCTAGCTTTACTTTCCCGGGGTCCAATGCTGTATGACACAAAACTACATACACTTCATATGAACTCCGCCTCTCGTCGTTTTATCGAGGTAAAATTATACCGTGTTATTTTTCACATCCAAGACATAGTTTCGTTTATCGATATCCCCTGGAGCCCATTCGTACACCGTAAGTTTGATGGCGAAATTTCTTTTTGCCTGATAATAGAGGTCGATCGACGAATCCAACTCGGCTGGGCTGCGTTCGGGAAACTACGACATATCTTCTTGTCGAGTATACCATAAAACCTCAGCAGCAAAGTATACAACCAGTGCGTATTGTCAGTGATGACTGAGACATGGACCTTCATTGCAGGCCGTATGAGGAAGCTCAAAGTTGCTCTGAGTCTGCAATGATGATATCCGCAGCAGAACCAGAGTAACCGAAATACCTGAAGTGGCAGTGGGCCAGGCCACATAGCTCGCAGAACTGATAACCGTTGGGGAAAAAGGACGACTCTCCACAAGATGCAGTGACGACTCTCGCTTACCTGAAGCCTATGTTCAGCAGTGGACTTGTGATAGGTTGAAATGATGAAGATATAATCACCATTCGTTTGTCGATTTACCATACGAGATCACCTCAGACGTTCGTCAATGACCTGAGTATTTTCTGGATGATAGATTCGCCATTTGTCAGGCGTTATGAGATTTTAAAGGCTTTCGGAAAGAAAGGGGGTGAGAGATTTTGTTCCGCCGCCAAAACCGCACAACTTTCATTCCTATTCTTCTAGGGTAACGTGTTCAACATTTTCAACTTCGACGCTATTTAACGTATACTTAACGTTTACTAATTAATAAAATAAAAAATCAATACCGATACGAGAGTCAGCAAGAGCTTGAGCCATAATTAATAAAATTTTTCACTTTAATTGCTAACCATACTTTCGGACTCAATAAAAGAATTCGTTATCAGTTTGAGAGGCACTTTGTACGGTGGCATAATCGATTTGTTCTTGCAGTTAAGCCGATAGTTAAACTGACAGTGGCCTCAAAACGGTCCGCATACGATCCGCTAACGTCCGGGGAACGTATGAGCTCTCAACCCATACGCTCGGCTTACGAAATCCGACATTTGATAAAGAGCTCTTCACTAACGACTTCTTACGTAATGGCGCAGAGATATTAATATATTTAGTTTAACGGGAGTTTGTTCTTCTCTTTTTGAATTTAGTAATTACTTCTGCTGATGCAAATTTATCTGCTGATGATGAAAGTGCAAATGTAATAATAATCTTTGTTACCTGTTGGTATTTTGTATGGCTATTACGGATTCTTGCGGCACGATTTAGCTGAGCCCGTGACGAGGGACGAGTCAGGTCAACGAATTTACTCAAGGTTTTTTCATAGCCGCCTCTTATCGCAGTCGCACGGGAAGAAAGGGTATGACGCCACCACATAGCTTTTCCTGGTACAGGAAACGCTGGGAGGCAAGTGGGAAGGCAAGGGGGGGGGGAGGCTCAGGTTACCTCATTCACGGCATGAAACGCAGATGCACACGGTGATATTCGGGGAGACCGTGGTACTCTGATAGTCGACCCATTCGAGCGGTAGCAAAAGCCGTCGCTTGGCGTGGAAGGATGTGATGCTATTAAAAGCACTGAATCTTTATCACGTGAACCCAGTTATGGTATAGAATAATATAAAAAAAAAATTGGACAAATTAATTAACAATGTCTTTATTATATGTTAAGACTACTGTCCAAGTTTAATAATGGTAAAAATAAATATTTCGAATAATTATATTTGAAATTGGAATGTGAACGTAAAGCCGATTATCTTTTATTATGTTGAAATAGTAGCAACTTCACACTTCATAGTCATGCTCAAGTTTTCCATCTGTCGAGAGTTTACTTAACACGTCCTTTCTTAGAACATCTTCGTCTTTAGAATGTCCAGACAAAGTCTTAAATTGTACAAATTTTTCTCTAACAAACGTTGTTTGACAAACTTTGTTTGATTTTGACTATGTTTGGACTTAACACATTAGCTGCGAAACTAAAATTGTTACTTTCGATGTTGCAATGGTGTTGTTATATAGGTTGTTTGTAGACATATATTAGTCGGAAGCAGTACCTTTTTTTATGGGAAAGTGAGCAAACGAGCAAGCGGCTCGCCTGATGGTAAGTGATTACCATCGCCTACGTGCCTACGGCCTTTAAGGATATTTGGGAAATGAGTGTGAGGATGAGGAGGGGGGATAGGGAGAGAGAGTGTTGGCCTCCGGTTACCACACTCACCGAACGAAACGCAGAAGCACAAAATGCTACTACTTACTAAATGGCCGGTATTTTGCGAGGTTCTGATACTAAATTACATTTTGATAACTCTTATAATTTCTGTAATTAACTCTCGTCAATTATACTATACATACTGATATAATCAAAATAAAGACCCATCTAACGTAGGTGATGTTCTCAAAGTTTAAATTCAACGGATTAGTCATGGTAGCCTAGTTGACAGGACGATCACTTTAGTTTCTTACTGCGCCAGAGACCTGGGCGGTTTATCCTCGGTGGCGACACCTCTAAAATTGTTAAGAGCAATTATAAGTGCTGTATTTACCACGTGCTGGGCGGTGAAGGAAAACATCGTGATGAAACCTGCATGTCTGATAAATAATAAAAATATTATTTCGCGGAAGCCTGCCAACCCGCGCTGGAGAAGCCTGGTGGGTCCTTCCCGGCTCCAAAATCGTCTTAGATTTTTGAGGCCTTTGTCCAGCTGCGGGCATTTATAGGCTGCTAATTTCTACTATACGATATAATAATACAATTATTTTGTTTTTTTTTTGACATACCAATTTCATCAATCTTATTCTATTACGGCGTAAAATAACTGAATGTTGTGAGTGAGTGACGTCACTGCTTTCCTCGTGTGGGGTTACAGACGTAAATTAATGTCGTGTATTCTATATCTATTGACAATGTAATGTGCGTTACAATTTCAACCTCTTTCAGCATCATCTAATTAGAAAGCTGAACTCGTCCACTACAGGACATATGCCTTTTCTAATGCCACTAATTTCCTATAATCGCCACCCTTCACACGTGGACTGGCGTTCACAGTTCGTATTCTTGCAAGTTTTGAGGCTGCTGCCTGGCGATGGATAATGATGGATTTTCGACATTTAAAATTAATTAAGAGACTTTTATTACAACCAAAACTGCAGTAATACATTCAAAAAATATTAATTTGTCTCACTAGGGACCACGCTGTTAAACAGCACTGTAAATCAAACGTTACGTATTTATACAAAGACAAGCCGTGTCCATCTTTAAATTGAGATGTCATATGAGCAAAGGTCAAAAAGTCAACGATAAATAACCAACGGGGTGAAGGCAACATTGTACTATAAAACCCCAATAAAGAGAAATACAAAGTACATTTGCATATAACAAACTTAATACACGATAGGGCAATGAATATAATGGACAGGTCAATCGAGATCCTATTAAATTTTGTAGCTTCAGGGTTTTACTGAACATTGGTACTGTCTCTCCGAGGTCCTATAATGAGCTTTCTCTAAAGGATAGGAAAGTGACAAGTTACATGTGTCAACATGTCTGCAAAGATAACGGTAAAGCGTCTAAAGTTTAAATGGCAATGACAATTTACTAACATTGTGCGATCCGCCACCCCATCGTCCCTCCATCTCCCAAATATCCTTATAGGGCAGCTGCGTACCTGCAGCTGCTCAGGTTTTGGAGATGTACGTGGACGACGGTAATCACTTACTAACAGATGAGCCGCTTGCACGTTTACCCTCTTTATAATAAAAAATGCCTTTTTTTATATCTCTTGGCTGGTTTTGTATTTCATTTCTAATGATGGTAAAAGATTTTTCTTAAATTAGCCTCTTGGTGAGCCGCATCATCTGTCCAAATATGATAACAGTATTCTTACCCCCTTTACCATAAAAGTAAACACCGTATTCACGTACCTCTTACTTCTTTCCACACTTTACATAATCAATTATAATCCCATATGAACCTTGTCCACCGTGACCTGCTTGCGCAAGGAACTCATCGTAATACCACCATACGTGTTGTCAAATGTATGCTCGAGTCATTAGAACGCTGGATTTATTTGAACTATAGGAAAAGTCGATGAAGCGAACTTTTTAAATTGTAAAAAGGTGAATGAAAGTTTTTAGGCACAGTATAACAAGATAAGCTTTTTATTTAATTGAATGTTACCGCGCAATATTACCTATCGCTTTAAACTACAGTCCTAAGTGCTTACTGTGTACCAGCCTATTTTAACCCTCTGTTGAACGTAGATCTCTCCAAGAAAGGATCAGAAAAAGCTGTCCTGTATTTCGTCTCAGACTTCAGGTTTCGAAAAGTCATCGGTATAGGGAATTGAACTTGGGTCTCCTCATTCAGAGGCAGATCCTCTAACCAACCAGCCGGATTCATTGCCATTTTTTTATGGGCAAGGCGGCAAACGAGCAACCCGTTCACCTGATGGTAAGGGATTACCGTCGCCCACGTACATCTGCAACACCAGAGGTGCTACAGGTGGGGTGCAGTAGGTGGGTTTCCAGCCTTTAGCGGATATTTGGGAGATGAGAAGGGGGATGAGGAGGAGGATGGGGACGGGGAGTGGGCCTCCGGTTACCTCACCCACTGAACGTAACGCAGAAGCACAAGATGGACCCCCTACTTCACGTCTTTATTCTGCGAGTCCGTGGTACCACACCGGTCGAGCCGACCCGTTCGTGCAGTAGCAAAAGCCGCCGCTTGCCTCTCCCACGTACCAATGTAAAACTGTACAGTCGAGGTTCACATGTAGTATATGGTAACATACTTTATAATCTTAGTACTTAATGGTGTTTTGCACAGTCAAATATAGAAACACGAGCGCTAACGTAAGTCGGCATTGTACGTACGTCTCAGAACACTATCAGACAAGATGTCTAAAACAACAATGGTGGAACTTGTAACACGACCTCGTCGGTCCAGGCGTGTAAGAATCCGGTGAGAAATCGAGTGGTCTCGGGTACAATCGGGTCAAACTAAGAATGTGAAACTGAGAGCTGGATTGTTGATTAATTAATGACCTTTCCTTACGTCTCGTATTATAATCATTTCTAGAGTTGAAACGATAAATAACGCGTTTGAGAATCATTATTTCATTAGCTGATAAGCTAAATAAAAATAAGCATTTGTTACGGGCGTAACTAATTTAAACGACTGTGACCGTGTGGTTTAGAGGTTGGCGTACCTGATCGTCGAGTCACGGCTCCTGGATTGGAATACCAGACGGAGCTAATATTTTTTTTGCGAAAGGGGTCAAACGAGCAAGCGGCTCACCTGATGGTAATTGATTACCGTCGCCCTGTGCACGGTGCATGTACACCTGCAACACCAGAGGAGCTGCAGGTGCGTTGAGAGGGCCTCACCGAACGATACACAGAAGCACAAGATGCCTCCACTTTACGCCGGTATTCTGTATATTATTGTAACAGATACATTATTGAACTTTTGGTCGTATTGTCTTGTGTCCCATATCTCTGTGACTGCATCTGACTGCTCTTAGAATTTTATCTCTTATGCGTTAGATCGCTCACGGAAAGGTAAAGACGAGTGAATACCTCTCTGTTTCAACGTACATATGAGGCACTGTTGTATAATCCATTATGAATCAAGTAAAATAATAATTGCTAAAGCAGCTGTAAACGTGTAAAGGGCAACCTAGTATGTGTCGGTGTGTCCAATTATCGGGTGCGATGCAAGTCGAGACCTATTACTAGACATGTCGATTTCCAATCAAAACATATCGTGGATCGATATCCGTTAATAACATGAAACCATTTCTTTGTTGCAGACCGCCAGACGGCGCCTGCAAGACCGCAGAACGTTTGCGGCTTCAAGTGAACCCGAGCCCGAGTCGCGCTGTTGCAAATCTAACTCACATGGTGCAATACCTCTAACATGCCTCGCGTGACGTATCGCGGCCTTGCAGACGAATCGGAACAGCATCAACGCGCGACGCCATCGGACTAAGCGACACCAATAGCTCAATCGTATAATGCGCGAACGGCGCGCGCGAGCCGAACGGACTGATAGTTAAGGTCCCGTGGGCGCCAAATCGCGGCTCCAGTTGCGTTGCGTTGTGTCGCGTCGCGTCGCGTATGCGATGCCGTGTTGAGCAGTGACGGCGCCCGCGCGGCTGCCATGGGCGCGGCGCGTCATGCGATCGCGGACGCGCCCTCTGAGGCTGCTGCTCGCGGCGCTCGCGCTCGCCTCCTGCGCCGCCGCCCCCGCCCCCGCCCCAGCGCCGGAGCCGCGCGCGCAGCGCTCCGCGAACCTCAGCCACATAACTGGCACATCGCGCACAATACAGATGTTCCTCAAGAACCGCTATCTCCAGCTTCTGCCCGATGGCACCGTCAACGGTACCACAGACGACAACAGCGTTTACAGTGAGTATATTTAATTGTAATAGTTTTGACTGTCGGTTGAATCCGCCAGTTTAAAAAGAAAGCATCTGCCAATTGCCAATGTGATATTATTCCGCTTTTAAGATGTAAGCTCAAGGTCTTTATTGTGTTATTTTTGTTTCCTTTCAGATTTTATCAATTCTAACGATTCTTAATTTTACTATTACTTAGTTTTCTTACGTATACAGAACTAGCTGACGTTGTTCTGCCTTTTCCGGTAGGTGGCACGATAAATTTGACTCTTATCGGGTCCAGTTGAGGTGATTTTCTTTTTATAGCATTAAACCAACATATATTGTGAATATGAGTCCTTTAGTTCCATAAACATCTTGAGAACCGCTCCACCTAACGGATCCTAGCTAGGAACCATCGCCGCGACAAAACAAATGTAATGTTTGCATATGGTCTCTATCGGTCACATCGTTCGGAAGTTACACGGTCACTAACATACGTACCAATGATCGTATAAATATTTCTGCTAAACCTTTCGGTCTCTCAGCTCTGTATTGACCTATTTTCTGTACATGTGTCTTAACTCAGGTGTTTTTATAAAGTAAGTAATAACAATGTCTATACTATACAAAATTTCGGGACTACATTTTACATTACTCTTTGAATCAATACAACATTTTATAACCACAGGATCCAATTGTATGAAGTCTAAAAATATAAATCGTTATATTACTTGCTAAAGATTTTTTATTAATACCAATTATATTAAAACAGCAGAAGTGGAAATTAGCATTATATTTTTTTTCACACATAATAGCATAATAGGTAACCATAGATCGCGTTAATAATATCCTTGCTCTGTTGTGTATGGCAAGCAGACGAGACGTAAACATCTGTTACGTAACATTGCACTGAACTCACATGTAACACGTTACCTTGATACTGACATGAGCATAGACAATATATTTGATGACCCGTTGTTAGTAATTATTTATAATCTGTTCACTAACCCGCTAGCCCTGCGTGGTGAGAATGGCTATGCGTTTTAAGAATTGTATGCCGGCTTGCTTGGAGCTTTCTTGGAGAGGCTTACGTTGAAAAGTGGGCATAATAGAGTAAAGAAGAACAAGAATTATGAAAGAAATGTCTCCTTTCGATTTTATAATTTGCTTACGACTATGTAGAGGTAATTGATACGTATTCCAAAATAGAAATGCCAAGGGTAAATTTAAAAGTATTTCAAAACTTACACAATCTTCTCTGGTGGGTGTGATCTCCTAATTAGTAGCTATTAATTGTTGGTTCTTCTAAGATTGTACAACGGTAAAAGGCAGTTGGTCTTTTTCTGTTAACGGTACTTGACCGAATCATTTCAGAATATTCAACAATGATGAGATAACAAGCGCAATTTTTATCGAAACATGGTCTTTAAATACCTATTTTTTTGCGACATGTGATGCGCCAATTTTCCACAAGCAGGCATTAGCTGTTAACTCAAGTGAATAATCGTATTTTTATTAGACTTTTAAACAGTTTCAGTTAAATATTTTATAATAGTCGCTCATATTGGCGTTTACATTTTGAAATATAGTAAGTCTAAAACATTTTTTTAGTCTATGGTTTAACAAAGTGCCGATTGACGTGTGAGTTCCACCAGCGGCGTCCCGCGAATCATTTTCACGCAGTGACATAAATATAAACAGCACGATCTCCTCATTCCCACCAGAGAAGACGTAATAATTGCACCGGAATAGACGTCTAAATAACACCTCCAACAGCTACACATGTGTCTGAAACGGTCTTAATCCAGGCCTTAATTATATATTCGGTCGGTAATGACTTTACTAGCTGTCAAATCGTGATAATGACTCAATCGGATTCGGGTAGCCCCCGGCCAACGGGCGGCGGTGGTGGTCCGTTCGTGAACCCGATAGAGATCGTAAAACGTAATGGGCACTTCGTCTCGGTGCTTTATTTTGTATTTTGAAGTATTGAGTAGATACGAGGAATGATATACACTGGTGTATTTATTCGCGCACTACGGATAGTGGACTTGTAAAACATCGGAGTGTAATCAGGATTGGGTGCACAATTAGCAATGATTATTTTTTCAGCAGTCGCGTTTCTTTTACTCTTTTTTTTATTAGGTCTACTAAGCTTGTATTCAACAATTAAAAAAAAAATCCTTTAAATTGTATTCTGATAAATGCAGACACAGCGTGCATATAGCATGATAACTTATTTGATACTTAAAGCAAAAATTTTAATCTTAATTTCAAAAAAAAACTACAGTTAAATATATAGTATAGTCGAAAGTTACTACAAACTCTAGTAAGAAAGAAAAAAGAAAGTTACTATTCTTTTAATCTTTTACGCCTTGTTACCTTTGTGTTACGTAAAAGCAAATGTAAGTCTTTTGTTATTAAAACGGTCGCTCAATATTACATTTTTTTTTACAGAAAGCGGAAAACTTCTCACGCTCTGAATATCCAGAGTATGTTATTGAAAAAAAGCGTTTGGACCACTCTTACACCTTTCCACGCTTCCCGGTAGTAATTTCGTCGTGTTTCGTTTAAAGTGCACCCGTTACGATCTGGACAAAGTTTAATTTGCATTCGTGCAACACGGGATTCTGCGAAATTTGTACTTAATTCATCAGTGTTAAGGTACAATTAGCAGATTCTCCGATCGCAAGTATATCATTGCGAGGACAGACAACGACTCGGACGCCACGTTGTATATTATGTCGAAATATATGATTATATCAATTATTGTATTGGAAATCGATTTAGCGGCGGCCGCGCTTGTGACTGTGGAGCCCTTTGTAGTCTAATTGCATTTCATTGATACGATAACGAGATGATGGGTCGATTGCGGAATAACCAACAATGGTTGGGTATATGGCTTTGTTTATTTGTCGGATAAGCTGATGCTTCAAATACTTGAGCACTGGAATATACATACTCCTACATACTCAATTTTGTATTACGCGGGCTGAGTATTACGTAAGTATTCTAATGTAGCGTGAAAAGATTTCGATATGTATAATTAAATATTTGGCGGGTAGTGGTGTCGTTGGAGAGTCAGCTGCTCCATCTTATCTCGTGGTTGTCGTATAAGTGGACGTTGCTGTATGCCACAAGACGCTATGACGACAGATGACGGAATAATTATTTCAAATATTACCGGATACAGGCAGAGACGTCTATGAAGGGCATCTCCCTTGTACAGGGGCCAACCCACTTACGTCTACGCATTTGGAAATGCTTATGTCCAGCAGTGGAAACTTGCAAGAGACTGCTAAAGAAAAAATAATTAAATAGTAACTAAACTACAATTTTTTTTTTGGAAATGGTGGGAATAAGCAACTGGACCCGTTCTTAGTTCTTATATTACGCTAATGATTAAACACTATAAGTTTTTATGTTTCAACTTAATTATATGTACTGTATAAAAAGTGATTTCTTTATTTTAATAGAGTAAGAAAAATCCTCTAGTGGAGAGTTATACAGAATCTTTAGTCCTTACTAATGGGTAAGGACATACCACTAAATCATTAAATAAAGCGAAAATGGTAAAGGCGCAATAACTATTTAATAGTGATTGCATAATTTAATTCCCCCATCTCCTTTTTACCGTCGGACATCCGCATGGCGGGTTTCCATTATTTTGCTGTGGATGTCACCTTCGCGTCGACGTCATTTCTAATGCGCACAGTAAAGGATTGGAATCCTACCTCTGCGTCAGTGTTGCCAACCGACTGTGTCACTAACTCGAGGTGTGAAAAAGTAATCAATCACTAGCAAAGGTTCCTTAAAAACTATAGCATTCAAAGTTTCAAGTAGCATTTTGTATTCGCAAAATCGAACTCGCTTTGAAATATTTTTGTGTCCGATCTTTAAGCGAGATTTACACTGGCGACGTATCCTAAAATGCGAAGAGAGTGAAAGTTCCAAGTGCGCAATTGTTCGACCCACACCACAGATGTCAGATTAACCCCTATAAATAGCAATCGGGGGTCCGCATCGATGACAATGACGGATTTATTGGGTTAGAAGTTCATAAATTTCAAGATGGCGACTGGATATAGCCCGAAGGCACCGATAAGGGGTTTTTGAATTTGCGATTGAATCGACTACCGAAGAATGCATGCAAAGAACTAAAAGTTGTTGTTTGCTATAAAACTTTTGATTTGTTTCGCTAGATTGTCGTTCTTGGAAATACATAGGATCAACTAAGTATGTACTTTGTATTAGTATTGGCCCATTAATCAAACTTTATTTCTTCTTCAATATCATCCTGACCTGTTAGTTATCTCTTCCGCTAAAAGCATTTACCGTAATCACCCGGCTTGGTACAGTATCTGTATATAATTCTTAGATATTTGTATATACAGATCTTATGATCTGGTAATACTTGTTCCGCTTTGTCGGTAGCAGTTAAATTTTTTGTCGATTATTACTTACCCGCGAAGTGAAATAGAGTGGTGGTCTTATCGGTTTAACTTGAAGTGCATGCGTAAACCCAGAAGCACTCACTAATTTTTACCTTGCAGCTAGATGCAGACACGGGAAGCAAAAGCAGAATCAATTATCCAATAATTCGTGTGTTGTAAAACAGGCTTCAGCTGGGATTAGAACCCAAAACTCATGGTTAAACTTGTGTCAGTGACACTAACCAGTGAGCCCCACTGTCCTCAATAAACATTAAGCTGATTCAATCTTGTACCGATACACTCAAAATTGGCGAATATAACACCGTTGCAGTTAATAACGGTTAGATATAAAACCGGACCCAGGTGAATGGTTTTAACGAGTCTTATTACATGACGTCCGGTTCCGATAACCACTTTTGCTGTTGCTAACCGGAACACGCAATGATAAGCATGATACAGGTTTTCTAAAGACAATACACGTTCTATATTGATAGCTGATTATCGTATTTTTTATATTCATAATAATTGTATACAGCTGCTATAAATTTGAAAAAGGAGGTTGTTTGAAACTAATAAAAAAAGAAACTGGTTTAATAAATACAATCAGTGACAAACGATATTTTCATACAGCCATAGTCTTCAAGATATTAGTACTTAAAGCGGCTGCATCCCTACCGGTTTTCTTTTTCGTCTCGTCGCGATAAATCCAGCGAGTTCTGCAGATTGAAGTAAAGTAAATTAAAGTAGTTACAGGCAACTCCTTCATTTACTTTACTTCAATCTGTTCCACTGTTAGGCAAAGGGAGACCTTGATGGAGACCACGGGTATCACATGAAATATTATTAATTATATCTCCAATTAATCTCTTTTTCCGATCACGTGGTAAATTCAGTTCTAAAACTTAGGCTTAGGATGGTACACGTTTGCCTAGAAGATGTCTGTTCACTTTGGCCTTCTCTGTCTAATCTAATCTCTAACCATAGAGATTAGGCGTCAATATGTTTATCTATAAATAACGATGATCTTTGTTTAGCTCCAGAACTCCACCTTGTCTGCCTAGGAGTCGTCTGGGTTGGTATTACACTTTATGTGTTCCGGGGTTTGAGAATTTAAGTACCAGAGGTGACTGTGACCTTCTTCGATTGTAGTTGTAATATTGGAAATCCGCCGTTCGTACATTTAAGTAAGCTCTCGAAATCGATGCGTTGACACAAGTCGGTTACTCGATATCAGTACGCCGACGTAAAGAGATGCCCAAAAATGCCTACCTCGTTAAAACTGCCTGCCGAAACCGGCCCTCTGTTATTAGGTAGCTAGTGTTGTACCCCGTTCTTGAAATTTGTAAATCGCTCGATATATTTATTACTTTTAATACCGCACAAAGCGATACACATGGCGAATTTAATGCCTATGCACTCTCTCCCAGTCAACCATTAAGCTATGCAGAGATAAACACATAATAGAGGCGATACAGCTAAACATTTAAGCTGTGGCCTATTTCAGGTGGCAAAAAAGAGAAGTTTCGAGTATTTTTCTCATAAAACAGACAAAATTAGTTTGATTCAAATGTTAGTACAGAGCTAAGCTAAGCATAACATGCCTGTGACAGATATTTTGTTATGTTCAATAAATTTTAAAATTTTAATAAAAAAAAAAAACTGGTTGACAACTGGTTTTGTAATTTATAGCGACATCGTGAAGTACTGAATAGAATAAGTATTTGCTTTCGATATAATAGTTCTAACGGTTTATATTCATTATAGTATTGGGTATGTAAGAGAGAATGTATCATCTTTTTTATCTCCAATTGTCAACCTCATCTATAAGTGGCGAACAGAGCCCTGCTATCTAACGAACGAAGTAAGAGCCTATGTGTTCTGTAATTAAAGATTTTTACAGGCTGTTAAGGCAAGAGAAGTCATGATTAATGATTCAATTAGTCCGATCGCGTTCTCAAACCGATTTACTTAGTTATTATTGTATTACGAGCACGAGCGTACTAAATTATATTTGATAATTTCCATAAAGTTTATATACCGCAGCAAACGATATAAAGTTTAATGTTACATCACAAAGGGTACAGATTTACTATTTCCCATTATGTCCGACGTCCCTCTGTTTAACGAAATGCTTCCTCAATAAACCTAATACAACAAAATTATTTTATTCCCGCGTAGTAATTGCTTAGGCGATGTTCGGAATAATCAAACACTATTATACTAAGCGATCTAACGTTTACCAGTTCCGTAAGCAAGTTGCGAACAATTATTAAAAAGCAAACTGGCAGTCTCCCAATGCGTTATAATAAAGAGATGCAATAGAATGTTAACGTGTGTCTGAAGAAGGTAGAAAATACACACAAATAGACACAATAATATAAAGCCGTGTGCTTTATCGGCTTCCGTAACAGGAGAATCGTGTTCGATCCGTTGCGTGTAGAGGCTCGCACCTGTGAGTTATTCGAAACTTATGTACGATTTTTACGTGGGCCTGAGCAAAAAGACAGCGACAGGCACACCTTTTCTCTCTTGCATCTGAAGATTATCTTTTAAATACATTTTCCAGGCATTCCTTTTCTTTTTATGAAAAAATGGCACTAACGAGCAAGTCGCTTACCTGTGGGTGATTACCGTCGCTCACGGACATCTGCAACTCCAGAGGGGCTGCAGGTGCGTTGCTGGTCTTTAAGGATATTTGGGAGTTGAGTGGGAGGATAAGGATGGGGGACGGGTAGGGGGAGTGCGCCTCCGGTTACCTCACTCACCGAACGAAATGCAGAAGCACAAGATGGTACTACTTCACGCCGAGGTCATGGTATTGCCATTGTAGACCCTTTCCCATAACAAAAAATTAAAAAGAAAGAAAATGCGATAGAGGTTTTTAAACGTGGTGGAGCCAAGCGGCGGCTTTTGCTGCTGCTCGAATGGGCCGACTCGATCGGGTTGGTACTACGGCCCCGCAGAATACCGGCGTGAAGTAGAAGCAGAAGTAGACATCTTGTGCTTCTGCGTTTCGCTCGGGGAGTGAGGTAACCGGAGACCCTCTCCTTCTCCCCTCCTCATCCTCCCTACCATCTCCCAAATACCCTTAACGACGACGACGGTTATCACTTACCATCAGGTGAACCGCTTGCTCAGTAGCCGCCATTACCATAGAAAAAAAAAACAAAAAAAATGCAATCAAACGTCACAAATCAAACGAAGCCTAGTTTCAAAAAGAGTTTGATTAAATTGTTTATTTATATCAGACACGTACGAATAATAAGAGCAGACTCGTGATAAAAATACATTCTAAATTTAATTCTGAACGCAAGCTTTCCACAAATTTCCATAAGTAATGATCACAGAACCTCCTATACACGTCGGAAAGAAATGCATTCTCAGAGTAATTTCATAGATAACACTTAATGTCCCTATTAAGTATACACTTACGCAACGGAATCCACACTGTGCTGACGGTAAATCTATCAAACACCAGAATTAAGCAGCCCCTAGAGAGACACAATAAATTTTGCACGAGTAAATGACCCATACATATTCATGGAGCGTTGTCGGTGCATCGGTGACAGGCAGATTGATTGTGTTACAGCTTTAATGCAGCAATTTACACCTGTTAACCACTACACGATTTCCTTGTTTAATATCTTCATCGCTTGAAATGATAAGGTGCTTGATTGGCCGACGTTGATCGAATTTTTATCGGCAATTTTTCGTAATATTCTTAACGCCGATTTGAAATTCCGATTCGCCGATAGGTTTTAATCGAATGGGTGGATGAAGAACAAACCTGTGAGTGTGGGTGATGAACAAACTTGTGGGTTCGTGTTGAAAATATTTAATGTTTCATTTTGTTTCTAAAGAAGTGATTTTTCCACCGACTTTCTACATTGTTGCCAACTTGCTGGCAGCTCCTTTATAAGTACTCGCCAATTTACTGCATTTAAGTGATAAGTGTATATGAAAAACAGAACGTCATTTTAGTCCGTCTGTAACAGACGTTTTTCTCACAAACAATGCTAGTAAGAAACTTCAAAGCCATAATAATAAATCTTATTAACTAACACTCATTACACTAGTTACCACTTCAGCATTTAAAAAAATAAATAAAGAACCGTCTACCCACTTAAGACATTGGTATGCTAAATAATATATAACAGGGTTGCCTACAATTTTTTAAAGACCGCACTAAAGATATATTTTAATAACTTACAGGTAATAGTTCCGGGTATAGGTATATGAGAGAGTGCAATTGATGTTTGTAAATGCACCCACACGGCATAAATCCTACATATTATTTTTTTCTTAAGTGATGTTGAACCCAAATGCATGAAGTTACCAGTGATATAAATCTGCTCATTACAAAAACCTCTAGTAAGAGAGACTGCAGTAATATGAAGTCGATTTAACAACTTTCGATACGCGAATTTGGTATCGATTCACGTAATTTGTAAACGAGTTTTATTCGGCAACTTGAAGGTCTCTCCGATTTTCGGACTGTCACTATGGTCGAGGCCGAGCAATAACATTGAACCTACAACCAGTTGAAGTAATAATAATAAGACGATGAAGCCTACTTACTTAATCTATAGCAACATGAATAGATGACATTTTGACAGATTTGAAAATGTACAGTTACGATCCCCCGAGAGCGAACACAACCTCATTGGAGTTTTTTGAAACCTATTTACAATTTGTATCGTTAGCCTAGTCGACAGGCTCACCGCCGATTGTTCCAAACTAAGCACCGACATATTTTAATATTTAAAGTATTAAGTTTTGTGGAGCAACTTTCTTCTGACCGATTTCGCTTCAAAGCGCGCACTTAACCACGAGACTCAAGTTATGAATTTTAATATCAAAACATATTTAAATGATTTTTGTTTTTTGTTTATATTAGCAACCATTGATGAAGTCTGCCGGCTTGGAGTCATTCATTGAAAATCGCACGATGTTACCGGATTGAAAATTAGGTTATAACAAATAGTTTTAACTGAAAAATGACTCGACATAGTCCTTCATGGGAGTAGGGCAGGGAGGTGGGGTGTAAAGGGGAATATACCATCTCTTTCCTCAATTGCCAACCTCCATCCCTTCAACTCACACGTGGTGCTACCAAGGTGTACCCTGTCAACCCACAAACTACGCTCTGGAGAAAGATTGCGGAATATCCTTCCGAACTTACCGAAAACATATCCCGCGGACTAGTGATGTGCACGGTGTTCCACGCTAGGGACTACGCTCACCAATCCGCTTGCCCAGCGTGGTAAGTATGGGCAAATCTTTCAAGAATTGTTTACCGGTTTTTGTTGGAGCTTTCTTAAAGAGATCTGTGTTAATCAGTGATAATAATAGTAAATAGGCTGATGAAGTAGTTGTGTATGGGGGTAAACAAATCTTTCTTTTTTCTTTTCTTTTTTTAATACATTACCTACCGCTGTAGGAATTTCTCCTGTGTCGCGGAGGCAGTTTACACACATGAATTGCACACGGACAAACACCCAGACCGGGAACTATTATTTGTAGTCCATACAAATACTAGTCCCGTGCGGGAATCGAACCCGCGACCTGCAGCGCCGCAGCTAAACGCTTTGCCACTACGCCACCGAGCAGTCAAATATTAAATATTACGGATTTTCATTTGGCACGACTCGGTGTATTCAAACAGACTTCCGCTGTCCACGATTCTATTCTCCATTGACATTGGTGTCGATTGGAATGGCTCGTCGTCGGATTTGTTCAGAAATCAAATTGGCATCTTCAAGGTCTTTCATTTGTCTTACTACCACCGTGGGAAGAAAGGGTCGAAGATTTATTACTTCACTACCACACAGCTGTAGTTACTGAGTTTTTCGTGACATTTACTTATATCTTTGTAGACTTTTGTATATGCTCGGAATGTGCTAATGAAAATATCTGGTGTTACAACATTTGACAGTTGTCGATATTAGTGACGTCACGCGAGTGCCGCTACCCGTCCCATTTCTGTCAGAGTCTAGTCGTCAATAGACATTCGAGTACCTCGATGGGTTCTGAATCACCGTTGAACTATGTAACTTACATATGTCAATAGTTAATTTCAAATGTATTATAGGACATGCATTCAAGTTCATATATACGGAGGTATTTTTATCTATTGTATATTGCCTGTTTTACCACAAAACCCAGCAATGAGACAATTGTTTAACGGTTGTTATGAATAAGCGATACCACAGATTACCCATGGCTTAAACGTTGTTTAAATTAAGTGAAAACTGCTTACTTGCTGTCTAAGACGCGTATAAACTATGCTATTTTAATTTATTATTCATTCGTCAAATTAGGCAATGCAAAATTATATACGCGTTGACTACTGATTAATTAAATAATCATTGCCATTATAATTTTTAATGACAAAAGGCAAGCAAAGTTACCTACTGTTTTTTTTTTAATGAGAAGCAGTCGAGGTGGGCGAAGGCACCACGAGGGATAATGCCAGGCTCCTAATTAATAAACCTTTATGTTGTTCCTCTGTTTGTTCTTACGGAACCTCCGGTACGCTTTCGTGCTTTCTCAGCTAAGTTGGTTTAACCACTTTCATAGCGGTGTACATTTCATAGGGTTATCACAGCTAGCGCCTCTTAGATCTTAAACCTTTAACACTAGCCGACGGACCTCTCTGATTTCCGCCAGGAAATTCTTTACCATTTTCTTCTCCTATTCGAGATAGCGTTTTTTTCAACATTTCCAACTAAGCTTATACGTTTATTTAGAGTAAATTAAAAGTTAATAAGATGTGTGTAAATGTTTATAGAATAGGTTTCTTTAACGAATAAATAAATAACATGTGCTACGATAAGAAAAATAAAATTCTACTTTGTAAGAATTTTACAATCGATTTCATAAATAACTTCAAATGCACTTAGATTAAGATGTCGAATGTCACGGCTTTTTTCATTAAGCTGTTTGCAGATTGATATTTAACAACCAATCTGTATTTGCGTGCGATTGAACGAGATTTATCTCGAAAACGGCTCTTATTACACAGTGATAGGGAAGATTTCAATTTCAAATGTTTTAGAAGTAGGCGCTTTATGAGAATATTTGTTTGCCCTCATTAATCATAACACCACCGGATAATTGCCTTTCAATGAATAAAGCATATGACATTATTTTGCTTGCGGTAGGTTATCAGTTATCAAGTAATTTTGTATTTGGGTTGAACGATCGACACAAATGATACATTCGCAGCGGAATCATTGCAGCTGATTGCTGTCAATTTATAAAGTAATCGACCATCGTTATCTGATCGACGAATTAAGACGTTTCGTTTATTCCATACAGATATCGATTAATAGTCGATTGAATCGATATCGAGACATCGATTGTTATGTTAGTAACTTAAAGAGAAGAAATATGGCTCCGGTTAACGCTATCTCATCCGCGTACAGTTATTCAGTTCAGATATTAACTCATTGCATCGTCTAACTGTCCTGGAGCCTGGTTGCCTTAGCGGACTTTAGCTGAAGTATCGACCAATTGCTATATTACTTGAACACAATCAGTTTGTAGGCCATACAATGCAACATGCCAATTAAAAAAAAAAAACAACGCGCGGCTAAACCGGTAAAGTACCACGACCTCGCAGAATATCCGCGTGAAGTACCCGATACCCCCTCCCTCTCCCCATCATCTCTCACAGCACTCATATAACCTTAAAGGCCCGCAACGTGCCCGCAACTCCTCAGGTGGGCGTTAGTAATCACTGACCACTTGGTGAGCCGCTTGCTCGTTTGTCCCTCTAACATAAAAAAAGGATCTCTATATACTACAGGACCAGATACTCCGAGCACTGACTAAATAAAAAAAAACTGCCGTCAATCTATGAAAATGGCTATTAACATATTGTTCGAGAATTTGCAGAAGTTAATGGTATCATAGAAGAAGTTTCTGTAGAATGCAACCTTCACGTCTCAAGTGAAATGATAATTCATTGTAAAGGGGAATATGCCATCCCTTTCTCCAAATGCCAACCTCGCATCGCACCCTGCTAGCAAATATAGGAGGATGGATAGGAGCATCTCCAGTAGGAGAGTAACCAACCCGCTGGACCAGGGTCGTAAATATGGGCATACCTTCCAAGAAATGTTCTCCTTTGGAGAGGTCTATGTTATCCAGTGGACAGCTAGTACCACCCACTTAATCATTTCTGCCGTCAATCAATCAAAAAAAACAAACCGTTACTTAAACATTTAAGTTTTCAACTACTCTGTTTTTCGTTTCTCATTTAATATTTTTAAGTAAAGGGATAATTACAAACAGAAAGTAAAATCCGCTCTGTTGTAAACGAGATCAATAATCTTACGGAGCGTCTCCGAGTTTGTTTTACGCTTCTGTTTATTTTTAACGCGAGACTAAAAGTCTAAATTGTATTACGGGAGAGTCGTTGCGTAAATTTGGCAACACTGCGAGTCCTTGGATTGTTTAAACGATCTCATGTCTCGACGTGCTCGTGCCTGCCCGTAACATATGCCACTAACCGTACCGGCGCACGTACTACGTATCATAATCGTTTTGGAATTTTTCTCTTCAACTGCATATATATATAAATGTCATATTCGCAGTCTTTATTTAATTAGGGTTGTTCGAAAGATTCCTCTTATGTAGTTACATATATTTACCACTCTTTAGACATAATCAATTCTTTAGAATGTATAAAACGTGTCCTGCATTGTATATTTAGATACGAAACTAAAAAGTCACATCGATGACTTGTCAGCTGTCAATTAATAACCTGAGCCGAGATTCCTTCCCCCTCAAGAACAATCCTAAAGTTGCTACGATCATCCATTTGTTGTTGCCGTAACTTCATAAACAGAGTTCCATGTAAAGTGCAGCTGGATGGTAGTGGCGAGACACCGAGACTATTAACTCATATCGTGGCGCAAAAATAAAAATTATATTGTTGTGACACGTTAAGGAATAAGTAATTCTCAATAATAAGTAACTAAGGCCGCCTGGCGAAGAACTGAATCTAATAAAGTCATGTCGCACTTCTGTATCACGCTTCTTATTTGTTTATTATTTTGTATTTATTGTTGTACACACAAAAAGGCATAGATTCATTATAACCTAATGTTTGTTCAAGGGAACTACTTATTCCGTATACTGAAATTTCTTCCTTCACCCAGCAGACCCTAATAGAAAATTTTATTGAAATGGCGAAGTTAGTGCGTACATATCGAAAACGTAAATAACAAAATATTTTTTTATACATACTTGTACGTATGCACATAATATATATTCGAATAACACAAATAATAAGATGCTAAGTAGAGCTCTTTTACGTCTTTTCAAATTCTCCTTAAGGCAATTCACAACAACTTTAGGTTCGCGTCAACTAATTAAATTGAACGTCGGTTCGATCCCATCCGTGATGTTTAACAACACAGTGATACCATTATGTGACAGAGGAAAGAACCTCCATATTCATATCGAGTTAGAAAATTAAAGTTGGACAGTCATTGCAGAATTCACTTTTAGCAGAGTTAGAAATTTTCTTTCTATCAAAACAAAGAACTGTCTAGTATAAGCACTTGTTTCTCCAATAATTATCTATGGCTGATGTCTCAGCTTGTTGTTTTCTTTTCTGTCTGTATTTTCTCTGTATTTTTTATCTAGACTTTGTGATTTTCAAGGCTTCTCGTCGTCCGGTAGGATGGTTGGTTCATTTAAAGTTCCGAATTTTAGTTCCTGTCTGATTTACACGATTGCCAACTCCACTCATCTAATAATTTTATTATCTCCTATAATCATCACATCACATCTTCATCATTCAGGCTTTAGAATACAATATATACGTCACTATATATTGTTAAATATCTAATTACATGACATAATAGATATTAGGTACGTCCTTTATAACCGTGAGGTGTTTGCAAAAATTATAAATATATTATTGTATATGGCCAATAAAGTATAAGTAATGTAAAAAAAAAAAATTAAAATGTTACGGCGCGTCTACGAGAAGTAAGTAATCTTTGCGTGTTAATACACAGGTGCATCGACACGCGTAAACTGGTCGTTCGGGTGCGTCACGTCGGCCCCACTCACTTACCCAAAACTGATGCATCGCCAAATTGTGGTGCAAAAAGATTCCCAATTCCCCCTACCATTTGCAAACGAATATTATTTCTTATTAATGTTCTAACATACTTTGAGTAGGTAATTCTTGACATGTTGCAACGACAGAAATTAGTATGAAACGTAAAGGATTAAATCAATAAATTTGACGATTCGGTAGCTAAGCGTTGAGCTACGGCGATGCGGGTTCGATTTACGCACGTGGTAAGTACTTATATGGCCTTCAAGTAATTGGTTCGGGTCTGGATGTTTATCCGCAGCAAATTTATATCCAGCATACAGGAGAAATTCCTGCAGTGAGAGTAAAGTATCAATTAAAAAAAAAAATAAGGAAAAATACTAAACGCGTAATGTGTTTTTTATTATGGTTGATAGTTAAAATAATGGTCATAGAGCATTATATCATTGCTGACTTCAATAAAGGCGATAAGCACTTACACATACGCCTAAGCAAACATTCTTCATTAAATTAACAGTGTGACCTTAACATAGTTTTCCTTAATCTATACGCATAGCAACTACGTACAAAATACTTTAGCTTTTATTGAAAATTGTGCACGCGGTTTCAGTCACTCATTAATAATTCATAAAGACGACAACGGTGTGGGAAATTATCGACACGTTGTAACAACTTCCTCGGTTCAGCGTAAATTAGTATGTTACTAGCGGCTGTGTACTGTCTTTATATTGATTTATTGATTTTTCAAGGGCTGTCAACTATGTGATGTTAATATTTAAAAAAAAAAAATTATTTTATGCTTTTTTGATATACTTGTGTAGGTACATTAGGCATAGTATGCAAAACCAAGAATTTGCTTACGGTACTTTAATATATCCTGTACAGTTGACAACTTCTGGTGTTTATTTGAAAAAAAAAACCTCATAATCGACCGTCCAGGAGGACATTACCTGTTGTGTTACTCCTCTATTGTTAATTTTTAAGCTAATTTCTAAATTTAGATAGTGAATACTTCTAATCACAATATTTTCAAATTAGTCGAACCTACGCTAGCCACAATACCTCTCCCGTGATCTCATAAGTGATAACCAGCGACAGAAGTCATACAAATGCTCTTTAAGCTGTACTTAAGGAAACAATTAACCTTCCTTAAAAAAAAAAAATCTGCATTTCAAATATATAAATCTGATGAAGAACTAAACTTCCATAATCTTTAAAGAAAGTCGAATTTATACCAAGTAATTATCAAATTATAGATATTTAAAATACATAATTATTACATGTGTAATAGTGAGTTCCGTTCGAAAACTCGTAGTTGAGTCTGCTTAAGCGCTTAAGGGATCTGGGTATCTGGTGCGGCAGGAGTGCAATTATTTAACTTCTTCCCGACCTTGTGAACCGGCTTCAGTATATCAGAGTTTTATGTTTTATTGACTGTCTTGTGTGTGTTCCAAAGAACATTCATTTGAAATTGCGAACTGCACCATGCAATATATTTTTCTTTCGTAACACTGCAACCGCTGTTGTAAAAGTAATTTACTTACACTATTTTTAAATATAAAGGTTTTGAGGAATACACTCAAACATTGTTTTGGGCTTTATGATAATATTTGAATTTTTTTTCTTTTTTTGCTACTTGCAATATGATATGGCAAAAAATTTAAAATTGTTTAAATACTCATAAAGGAGTAGAGTTATTTCAAGTACATACCTTTTTTTTTGTTGAGTTGACTAACGAACTGTCAGTCCATCTGATGGTAAGTGGCCACTGGAGAGAGTCCGTTAGCACCTTCAATGCAAAGAACTTCAATCGTATCAGGTTACAGATGCGTTAATAGAAAATATATCAAAGCCTGTAATTATACTGGCTCAGTATACCTTTTAAACCGTTACTCAATTGTGGTTGCACCGCTGATTGGTGACAGAAGTGTGTAAGAGGGTGGTATATGACCATTAGACAGAGAAGGAGACTACCACATCATTCATCATTTCACCAGATCAAAAGTCTACTGCTGAACGTAGGACCTCATCCAAAGATTGCCACGCAGCTCGGTCCTGAGCCACCTGCATCCATCGATTTTGTGCAACACTGCGCAAGTTGTCACTTCATCTTGTGAGCGGTCGTTCCGCACAGCGTGTGGCTGTTCGTGGCTGCCACTCGAGAACCTCTTTTTCCCTAACGGTTGTCAGTTCTGCGAGCTATTTGGCGGCCCATTCCACTTCAGCTAGCTGATCCTTACGGCTATATCGGTTACCCTAATTCTGGCTACGGGTATCATCGTTGCAGACTCTATCGCGCAGAGAAACACAGAGCATAGCCCCTTCCATAGCTCGCTGAGCAACTTTGAGCTTTCTCCTACGGCCTGCAGTGAAGGACCAAGTCAGTTAGGACCACCTAGATAGTTATGATAATATTTCTAAACATTAGTGAATTTACTTATTGACTATTCCTTTTATTTGCCAGCAATGATGAAGATTGATCAGAATATATACGAAACTGAAACTGCCATTCAGTTTCTCGAAGAAAGAAGAATTTCTCGAAGCGCTACTCAATTTAAATATAATCAAAATAAAATTAAATAAACCCTTACATCTACTTTTGATTTTAATCATAATGTTAATTAAGAGGTGAAATAACTTGTGATTCTTATCCAAAGGAACGATTGTCTCTTAGTAGCGCATGCTTGATTGTTTGATTTGTTGCTGGCCGAGCGTGATTAGGCGGCTGGGCTGTCAAGGAAATGGCTGGAAGTGGACGTTGGTGCCTCGGCATGTTAAAGCTCATATTGCGCAGTGGCGGACCCTGTCGGTCGTAACTAACGAACGTCTAGAGACTGCCCCCACGGTAATCATGCCTCGTGGGCGGATAGGGGCATGTCCACAGTGTTCTCCTAATAACAATGGTTAAGACTAATCTCTGAAACTCCTAGGAAACAGCGACTCTTAAACACATCAACTTTAAGAATTATAATTATTGTTTAATGTGATTTGTATTTGATTAAAAAAAAAATAGATCCAGATGTTTTTCAAACACGAATTGCAAACGGATAAACATCAAGACACGAAATAATTATATGTAATCCCTTCAAATAATTGTCTCGTAGTGCGAGGGAACACTGACTCGCCAAACATCTCAATATCTCTAAATTAACTTCCGCCCTAACTTAAACCAAACGTGACAGCAATTTACGCATTAGAAATGTATACACGTGAACATTTAGAAAGCTTATTAACGATGATGGATTCAGTATCTAACAAGAAAGTTTCCACAAGGTACCAGATTTATTTACACAAACGTATATTTCACAAAATAGCGTCGAGCATAGATCTTTGTCAATCACAATCACAACGTAACGAAGTGTCCACGACACGGCGTTTTAAATTAACCAATCGGTGTGCTTGTATTCTCAGGACAAGACAAGACATAACTCGGTCAATTGGGTGGAGAATAATTAGATTGAAAACTACTTTAATTACAGCTAGAATGTCATTCTCGCAAGTAAACAAAAGTTTTAAAAGATAAGCCGTACCTGGCGGTAGTGGTGGTAGTAAGAATCTGAGACCTCCATTTCTTCCCGTGGATGTCGAAAGAGCTCACCTACTACCACCTTCTGAATGTCTGGAGTCTGTAATCATATCATACACCTTATCAAGGAAAAAGCATTGGAAATCTGACAGTATCCTGTAGCATATCTGGTAACGATGTCCGCCACCTGATACGTTCTAGGAGATTCTAGAAGGGAAAAGTGGATTTCGGAAGATCGTTTAGCTACGCAGATTCATCTTTAATTGAAATTTGTACTCTCTATTTATTATTATAAACGACAGGCGGGAGTATATATATATATATATCATTAAGATACTAGGAATTCATTACTTAGAAGAATACGACATACAAGTTCTCGAACACGACATAGACGAAGATAATACTTTTTATGGAATAGAAAGATAGATTACAGTTTTCTGTCTCATGTTACCAGTTAGAATCTTCATGACACGACAAATTTGCCCGTAGGAAAACATGTATGATTATTGTGTCTGGAATTCAAACGAGTATAAATTCCAGTCTCGTCTATCATAAAGAATTCTTCATCAGCACACCGCCTTACCGATAGTTATAAGTCATACGTTAGTCTCTCAATCAGGCTGCTATGGTCTTTGTCGGTCCTTACTTCAAGCTATAAAGTATAGTTTGAGTGTGTGAGGAACGCGTTTAGCCGATTTGCACGCCGCTGCTCGTAATGTATTCGAGCTGATATACGAGTGAGATGTGACTCAAACGATGATTTATCTGAAGCTGCATCGATAGTGGATTATTATCGTATTTTGTTTCGCGGCGATGTATCTGTAATGCAGTTACGTAGATAAGAACGTAATTGTCTCAAGAATTTGTAAAGAGTAAGCTAGTTTAACCGGTAAATCTGGGGCGTTGATGTATTAGATATATTTTCTTAATTATTAGTAATTTAAAGGTTCTTTTGATGTTTGCTCTTAATCGACGACTCCCAGAACAGGTGACAGAGGTACAGATTCTCAGAATCTCAGATTTGACCACAATTAATTCCGCAACGGCAATATCCGAACTACGAGAGAAGTTATTCTTGTATGTGAGCATTTATTCTTTCTTTCAATACTTACAATGTATTAGTACATAAGATGGGACGGAATAAAGTATTTTATTAAAGTTGGGAGAATTAGTTATTTGATTGTGTAAAATGTTTCAACTGCGCACCATTACCAAAATGTAGTGGCTGACCAGTTTTTTTTAGAGGTTTAATAAATTAAACGTATTCGCTACGCAAGGTTTGCAGTTTTAGTTTCTAATACCTCTCAGAACTGAATTAAAAAAAAAGAAACAGTTTCGTAGCTCTTTGAGATCTTGAGATTACCTGATCATTGATAAGCCAGTGATGGTAATTGGCTTTTTTTTATATAGATTACAGATTGGAACGGAGCCCATTGTCTCACGTAATAAACAGGACGAAGGGTTTTAATGTATACAGGACAATATCTACAATCGAGATCGATCTCCTAAAACTGCTAAGGATAGCTTTTTAATTAGTTTCCGACTGTTTATTACCAACCACGATCACAAATTTTCAGTGGACCTCTAAATTTATAATGGACATAAATATATGTGGCAGATTAAGTCCTCGGTCAGTGAGCGATCCGTCAGGAAGGAACTTTGTCCTTGATTTATTACAGACAGCCTAAGTCTTGGCGGCTAAAGACAATGCTACGAGCAAAAGAAGTTGTAATAGTTAAAAAATATTTTTTGTTTTAATTTAATTAATTCATTAGCTACGTCTGATTGGGACGTATCAAAACTTGGAATAAAATTTGGAGAAAACAGTAAATCATGTAAAGGGTTCTATAAATATACGGTTAATTATAATTGTAATGAAAATAATGAAAAGTTAAAATAGTGACGTTGTAAAGTAACCTTTTATCCATTTCAGTTTACTTAACATCTTGAGTTTCGATATACAGTTTTTAAAACAATCTGATTTAATAGCTTTTTTTTATTTATTGTTCTTTTGTTTTGTTTACTTCAATGTGTATTATAATAAATATATAAAGATTTTCTATAACTATTTCTTGTATTTACGCGAACACTACACATTTGAAATGAAACTATTGTTAACCGATGTATCGCGTTTAATTTTTTTTATATGTATTTACAACGTTTCGAGTGCCAGAATGCAGCTCAAGGAAGTCTGCAGTTTGTGATCATATCATAGGTCGCCCTAACCAAAACATCAGATATGATAGAACGCAAATCCTTGCAAAAGAAAACTGATTCGCGAGGCTATTGAAATCAAAAAAACAGATGGCTGGGCTGACTACCACCGGCTTGGGATCCAGTAATAAATAAAATTAAATCTAAAACCAAGCTTACTACTGCATGACCTCAAGATACTGTGAGCACATTCTGCGTAGATCGGACCAAAATTAATAATTAAAAGCTGAAGGCAGCCCGAGTTGACTATTACGTCTAACACCTCAGTGCCCCCGTGACCACGGCTGCTGTTAAGCACTCAAAATGTCGGGATAATATAAAAACAAAATTATACGTGATGAAATCAGTAAATGATAGTTTTAAAGATTTTCTGTTAAAAAGTTAAAGTGTATTGTATGAAACTCAGCTTCAATATCAATTATCATATCAGTTCAGACGCCGAACCGATGACGAGATTATTCGATCGATAAACCCAATTGTAACTCTTTAACATTCAAATGATTAGAAATTATGTTTGTAATATGTGCCTCATTTGAATATACTACGACAGTTAATAATAATGTTGTTTAAAAATAATCATTATAGCGGTAAGAAGTATGCAGAGTTTACCTTAAAAAATCTTTCTATTCCAATGCAGAGTCTCTCTCTAATGAACTCCCGCGCAGCAATGATTAATTTTGGATTTTTACACCTAAAATTAGTCATTGCACTGGAATTGGTTATAGGCATTATAGCTTGTATGACGCGGTATCATCTGCTACCACAGAGACTTTAAATGGTAGAGGCGTTGAAGTTCACCCATTTCTTTAGTCTGGCTCACTCCTATAAAGTACAGGTGGCAACCCTATGTCGAATCTAGACAACTCGCGCTCAACGCAATAGAAGCAGAGTACCCGGGCCCTTAGCTACCTCTCGTTACATGTATTTATTAATCTGTTTTACCCTTATTCTGTTCCTGTGACCAACAAGAGGGAAGGTACAAATACAAAATCATTTCTCTTACAAAACGAGGCCACTTTCACCGAAACAATGGCACATCGACAGGTCCAGGGATCATTGTATGCGCCACACAATGCAACTGAACTTTAATTGATGTAAATGCAGTGTAGGTGATTTAAATACACGTGTCACTCGACAGATTCTTACATCGGACGGCTGGGCACGTCGCGCCTTGTTTGTTCGAGACCCTACATGGTTGTAGTGTCGATTTGGTTTATGATACACATAAGTTATTTTCGAATCGTTTTTTTAATTACTGTGATAGTACCAAAGAGAATATAACAAAATGAAGAGATGCTGGCTGCTATACTTTAAAAGGTCAGCTAGACCGTGTCAGGATCGAATCTAATAAGAACCCACGAACAGATCAAAAAATTCCCCTGTGAGATTGTATTGTTTCGATAATTAAAATTTTGCTAAGAATGTTTCTTCCATGAATTTATTATAGTTATTGTTGAAATTAAACTAGCGTTGAAATTAAATAAGCAATGCGCTTTTGTTTCGATGCACATGGATTTCTACAATATATTTCCATTTATTCGACAAACACATTAGTAGTTATGAACAAAAAAATATGTTACCGATGTAATCCGGGCATCAGAGATGTCAATTGCATTGCACGGATCAGTGGTTTCGAACATGGGTTTATGCAAAACTTCAAGTGGCTATGTTTAAAACTGCAAGCGCCCATGGAATCACTTGCAGTTTCAAAACAACACAACGATAACGAAAACAATAAAATGAGAAAAATATTTGTTTGTCTTTCCATGCTAAATTAATAGTTGTTTGAAATTCTTACGACGTTTTAAAATTAACATATGTACAGGTATGAGTGATTCAAAAATAACTTAAGCATAAATAAATCTGCTAAATCGGTAGCAGGTAGATAGCATTGTTTCATTTTGCTAATTCTAATATTTAAAGCACATAAAAATATCTAAGTAATAATCTACTCTTGTGTTGTAACTAAGTAAGGAAACTGCTATTTAAAACTGCCTTGAAAACTTCGTAAAGATTTCTATCTCTGTAGTCGACTGAGCCAACTGTGGATGACTAAGGATCGTGATCACTTTTGGAAACCGCAGCAGAATCCGACTTGTCTCCAGCGGTGCAGGTTGGTTTTCGTGAGGATTCAATTATTAGTGAAATTTTCTATGTTACCCAAACTATTATATAAATAGATATATATAGCTATAAAGTAATATCACTGCTTCAGGATCTAATGAGCGCTTAGCTACTCTTACTCTTACTCTTACCTAGTATTGTCAACGAAATGAATAATCAATATATATTACAGGATGTGTAAGTTTTAGGCTAATAAGCGTTTGAGTAGAAGAAATGGATAAAATCAAATAACATCCAATTGTTATCCACCTCTGACAAAAGTAAGCTGCATTGATCACTAAAAGCTATACATCAATCTGTTTTTTAAGTTATACAATTGACCTGAATATTTCTTATATTGAACACCCCTGGCGTAATTTTAAGATAATTGAAACTTCAAATTGAAGAGGATCGCTACTACAATTACCACCAGAGTTAAGCAATTGGGGAGAGAGGGGGAAGACGGGGGGGGGGGGGGCTGAGCGGTACGTAGATATGCTAGTTAGTTTAAACAAATGGCGCATTTATAATTAAAATATGCCTGCACCTAATTTAGGTCACGTCTAGGTATAGTCTAACTAATTGATATATGATAATGATTGATGAGTGTTGTTGTTAATTTTCAATATCCTTCACGACGTATCGTATGCCATGGCTGTGACCCTATTACGTTTGATTTATATGCATATAAGACCTTAGGTTCCGTGTAGCCTCCCTATTGCTATTTATTGCGATTGTAACTTGTATGTGTTCGTAGAAATTATTACTGTATGGTAGGATAATGATTTGATATTTATTAGGGAACGGATTTGACTTTTATTAGTGGATGTTAACCCCTATGTAACAGTAGGTCCCATAAAAATAAATAATTACTATGTCTTTCAAGCTGCTTAAGTGACTGTCACTTAAGCAACTTCATAGACATAGTAAACAAACACATACACATCCAAAATCACGCAACTGTTGATGAAAAAAAAATTAATTGAAATGCCATAAATCTTTGTGGACCGCGGCGCGAACCCGACGACGCAACTTATTGGTATTTGTAATGCCGTTAATAGGTACAGCCGTGCGCAACACTTGACGCTTCAATCTTACTATATCGGAGTTCCGTACCGAGAGAATCCGTTAATCGAAATGGAAACAAAAATAAGGTTGCCTTAACAGCCTAGAACCTACAGAACCTACCTGTATCTGTCCACTGCAGGACCCAGGCCTCTCCCATAAGGAGGATGTGTCACAATCGCCACGATCGGCATGCGGATAGGCGATCGCAGGGCCAGACATCACGGACCTTACGCTGCTGGCGTTACGTCATCGGTCTGGTTTACTTAGACTGGTATTTTTTTGAGATAGTTATCCCGCCATCCATCGGTAGCCATTGCTCTTTCGAGGCCTTTTCCTTAGTCGTCTCTTACAACACCCAGGGGAAGAAGGGGAGTGGCAGATTCTTACGCTGGTACCACACGCCAAAATAGGGTTAACAAAACTTTAATAAGATCAATTTTAGACATCTTTAAGGCCAAAGTGAACAGACATCTTCTAGGCAAACGTGTACCATCCTAGGCCTCATCTTCGCTTTCCATCAAGCGAGATTGAGGTCAAAGTAAGCCTATTTTATATTAAAAAAAACAATAAACGCATTGTGCGTTCTGTTAGAGTTAACTTGAAAGTTTGCTTTTGACAAATTCCATTTCGTAATAAATGCCATCACCGGCCAGTAGGCATACTACTAATCAAATTCTAGCTTGTTTGCTTTTCTAGGCAGCTTCTAAATATCAATCCACATATGAGACAGGCGAATGGGACTATTTAAGTATGTCCTTTTAAAAATCTTTATTACAAAGTTAATAGTATCTGTTTAATTTTTGACTAATAATTTAATAAACTTCAATAGTTTTAAGTTATTAATATAATATGCTAATAGAAATATATTTACTTAATTTGTAACAAGAAATTGAACAAAATCCAGCTCGCACTTGACATAAAGCTCTCCTGTGATAAGTTACCGTCGCTATTAATACTATCGAAACGGCGACGATGTTTTTTATGATAACACATAATGATTTATAATTGAACAACAAACTGGACGTTATTAAACACTAACACGAAAGTACTGTCGCGCGCAAATTATGTCTAGCTTCTCAACTTAACTGTATATTTCATTGTCCATGAGAGCTTTAAACAAAGTATTTATCTATCCTTATGGTTTCTACCTACTACCGATACTAAATACCTTTGCGTAATATACTATGCGGCGTCGGTTATGCCAAAGTCAAGGTTTTAAGGTTTTTGGCTGAAATTCAGCGCTGAATAAGATTGTTCTTACACAGCAAATACTGAGCGAACCCCTTTGGCGGCACGGGCGATTTAGTTTTATTTCATTGTTATGAACATGTGCTGAATAAATGTTTTTTCTGTTCTATTCTATTCTATTCTATTATTTATATATGTTCAATTTTGAAAACGAAGCGAACCAAAGACAGCAATGGGAAGCATTGACACTACATTTCAGTCTTTAGTGGTCCGTCTATGATTAATAGTGATAACAACTGAACCTTAGTCACACAGGAGCCCTGCCGCTCCATAGTTCGCCTGCCAGGCGATAAGTTTAACAGTAAGCGTGCCCGTGCTCTACACCGTGTGCGAACCTACAATCCAAAACTAGTAGTAATACTAAAAAAAATCGCTAATTCACACTAACGCAGCGAGGGTGTAACTTCTCGGCTCTGAATCCTTTAAAAGAATTCAGGGAAATCCTTTGTTTAAGCGGTAAGACATTTTCAAATTTTTATACTGGGTAGTTAGAGAACTGAGCCCCGAGAGCTCTTAGATACTCTACATAGTTCTGATGATAATGCACCTCCATCATGATAGAGTTTACTACCATACCTGTGAGTCAAAGTTACCATTAACCTTCAGACATACCATTTTCTCAATTATCACCATCAGTTTTATATAAAAAAAAACTTTCGATATGGCAAGACCAATGAGGAGAATGTAACATCTTTTGCCAGTATATGCTACAATAGAAAACTAAGTTGTTGAGTATGTATTACTTCAAAATAGTCGCCTACAAATATACCGTCAATATAATCACTATCTTCAATTTTTAATTGACTGATCATTCCTTTTTTTTTACTAAATTAATACAACATTTAGAAGTTTTAAATTACAAGACATGATTGTGTTACCAATTATAAATTCAATAATCAATTTAATTCATCCACTAATAACGCTAAAGGTATTCGATAATTAACGTTAATAAAATTCTTTTTGAACAACGTAAAAAGGAATTCTTTTAGAATTCCCTTACGAGCCTGCCTATATAGATGTTGTAATGGATTGTATTTATTAATCGGTTTATAGTATTTTGGGTCTTGCTAAGCGGAACTAAACTATAAAAAACCGCTAATGACCGTTTGTTGCTAATTATTTATAGTTTAACAGTTTTATCGCTTAATTATGTTTATTTTATATCACGCATACGGGTTTCCATTTACATTTTCGTCCAATCAATTTTGATTCATTGCACTTTTGAAATTGATAGCTTATCTTTCTGTTTCCACTACGGCTCATGTGTAATTTCCAGCTTCATTAATATATTTTTTAACCTGTATGTATTGATGGTAGTTGTTCAAATTAAAGAACTTCTTGATTACTAGTCTATTTAAGTCCACCACTGAACATTGGAACGCCTCTCTTAGAAAGCAAATGCAAAATAGCTTAAGCAGGCGCATGCATTTCCTAAAAGTTTGACCCATTCTCAAAGGCCACGCTGTTCCGGAATTCTCGCACTTATGATGCTTCTCCATATAACTCTTGGTGGGTTTCAGCCTTGCAAAGTACTTAAAAAGCTTCGTTTGTTTATTTATTAAAAATTATAAAGTAGAAAGACAACAATCAGGATTAGAAAGATGCAAAAAGAGTACAATCAGGTATTAACGATGTCTGCAATTTTTCTTACCTCTCAATCAATGTTGAGCGAGTTATTGATAATTATATAAGATTTATCTTCAATATATGGAAATTTGGCTATGCTTAGAAGGCTTTCCATATTCCAAAAAATTTACTCCAGTATCTACTTGCTTACAGTTTTCTAGCATAAAACAATTTAACATCTCTGTCTTATCGCTGGAATATCTTTCAATATCTCTACTCATGACCGAATGTTTGGAGCCTTGTCTTGGCTTTCAAAACAGTCTCCAAATCTGTATTACTCAGCTTAGCGCGACGCTCTTCCGGACGATGTTGAGAAGGAATATAGAAATAAACCCTCTCACGACAGAATACCAAATACTGGGTGGACAGAGGATTTATTTTAGTCGATTGAACTCACTTTTTATCATATCTTATATGGAACTACATAAGAGATGGTGAGACTACATAAGAGGTACAGACCAACAATAGAAACTGTACCATAGTTGATCGAACTCGGATTTCTTGATTTGAAGGCAGACGCCCTAAACCCTACGACTATCGTGGCCAAGGAAATTCGCTCCTGTCATTTAATTAAACGTTCAAAGATCTGAATGTATTTAAATAACATTTGACAGTGAAATGTCTAGGAATCAGGACTTGGAATATTTTTATGGCGATCAATTGTATTTTCTAACCGACTGTACATTTCACTTTCTTTTAATTGTTACGAGCATAAGTCAAATAGCAACAGATATTGTGAAAGAGAGGTCCATTTCGCACCGGTAGTGTGCTGCTCGTAAATTGTTGGCGCAAAAACTGGTCGGTTCGAGTGTCGTTAAATTTAACCAACACGTTTTATCGTCTGTAACAGAAACGATAGACGTTGGATATTTCACACGTTCCTATGATTTCATTAAAACTGAAATAGATGCAGGTAATTATATGAAATTAAGTTTCCAGTTTATGTTTGTTTCAAAATGCTAATGCTGTAAATTAAATTAGGAGCAGAGCAAGCGGAAATGTACGAAATATTTCTCGAATTTCAACGTTATCTGCACACGTCTCAACAGGTTAAAAGTCCGGCAACCGAGTGATATCAGAAGATGCTGAGAAAAAGATAGTGTTAATATCAAACCTGAATCAGACAGACTAGTGATGTGAAACGGACACTAGAGATCAGTGTGCTCATCGCCCCGCCCACTCAGGCTGGGAGTATGGGCAAATCCTATGTACATGCCAACTTTTTTTAGACTGGACTAAAAGATGTCGATGGCGTTCGTAGTGATGGAAAATTAAAAATCACAAACAATTTTGATACTGAAGATAGTAAAAAGCATGCTTATGAGAACGTATACTCAATATGTGTGTAAAGTGGATAAAGGTCTAGTTAATTAATGTTTGTCATTTCTACCCACTATACATCAGAGCTTATTTGGATTGACGTGACAGGTGGTGAGTGTGTCATCGTCTTAGTGTTCAGGCTAATTATAATAGTTCGCACATAAGTTTCGAAATACTAATAGAGGATCCCCTATCCACTCCGCTATCGTTGCGTTGAAATAAATACTATTATCAATATACGAATAAAACCCATACCTACATCAGTGTCACTGTACTCGTGCGTTTCCAGGGTCGAGTCCCGGTCAAGGTTGCCAGCGTGCCATCAGCTCGTATTATTAATAAGTGTCATAAACATCAATTATCGTTAGATGGAATTTGATTGGAATAATAGCGAACAAACTATATGATTAATTTGATACTCATGGAACAAATCGCATCACGACCTTGTTTAAAATAAAAACAATACTTTGCACGGAATGTTCCGTACATTTGTTGTTTTGTTGCTTACCTATCGTTCGGCGAAACATAATAAAGTTCTCTTTAACGCTGGGATTCGTTTCAACATTACATATGCCAAGCTGTGGTCGCTTAAGTGTCAGGGCGCTCTCTTTAACTAGGTCTCCGCGAAACCCGGAGACCCCTCTACTGAAATTGTTAGTTCCACTTGCATTTCTTAGAAATAATTAAGAATATTACGTGAAGTCTGCGTCTGCGTATTGGAATTGGCGGACCCTTCCCGGCTTCGAGGCCTCTCCAAACTATACATTTACATGAATGAATGAATGAAATGAAATTCACTTTATTGTACACCAATAGAAAAAATATAAAAAAAATATATAAAAAGAAACATTAAATACAAAAAGGTACAATTGGCGGCCTTATCGCTTAAAAGCGATCTCTACCAGGCAACCATTTTGCAGAGGAGATAATGACCAGTGAGCATGAACACGAACATGTCTCCTTGTTTCTTCTTCGTCGACAGCCTCATCAGTCTGTTCATTATCGGTGTGACGTCATTTGTGTTGGCTGTCGGATGCCATTAATATTTCAAGGTTAGTGAGAGGTAGTTGACTCTCTCTCTCTCTAGGAGTCGTCTGGGTAGATACCACCCTCTTAACCATTCAGTAGTTCTACTACGGCCGTGTTGCAGTCTGAAAAGTATAGCAAGCCAGTATAGTTACGACCCTGAGGCATTCCACCTTAGTGGATCTATTACCTACTGTTACAGATGCGTTGTTCACGGGCTGCATTAGCCCGTCAGGTGGACTGCTGGTTTGTCACCGCAATCCAATTCAAAAACCTGTGCCCATAGTCGAACTCGCATGGAAAAAGGGATTTTGTGATGAAGAAGGAACGGGGATCGACTTGACCGAGGTGGTACCATGGTCTGCGTTTCTTTCGATGAATGAGGTGATCGGAGGCGCACTCCCCTCTCCCCTTTTCCCCCCTCCCTTCCCCCGCTAACCAAATATTCAAAAAGGGCCGATCAAGCACCTGCACCTGCAGCTCCTTTGGTGTTGGAGATGTACGTGGGCGTCGGTAATCACCTACCATCTGCTGAGCCGCTGGAGCAAGCGGTTAGCCCCCTTTCCTGTATAAAACAACGTCTTCTTTTGCAGCCATAAAATAAAAAAAACAAAAAAGTCGCATAAAATAGTACACCGGCTGAATGTCCTTCGCTTGTTTATTCTCCTTTAGAGCAACCTCATTACGAAATCAATCTAATTTGTCAAGTTAAATTTTAGTTTAAGTCGAAATTAATCATTTGTAACATTCTGACTAAGCGACCTTCGCTTTTTTATCCACTTTAATAAATAATATTGTATTACCGAACAAAACGAATAATTAATCTGACGTTTCTTAACGGAAAACTTGTGTGACGTAGGTTTTCAAAAACTAGTCTTGTCTGAGTTTCCTTCGGTGATTTCATCAAGTCGATGTTAAAGAATTCGATAATTAAGTAAATCAATATTGATTGATCTTCCATTATTGTCGATGATGCAATTAGACGTGACATGACGTTGCTCGATAGTCATGTACCCTTTACCCAATTAGAGTGCTAAAAACATCTTTAATGCGTTTTATCCTTGATTGTAAGAACTAACATTTTTTTATTATGTACGTATTGTATGTGTTATAGAATTATTATTAAATATTACAATTTGATTTTATTGTATCTACTAGCTTCTGCCTGCGGCTTCGTACGCGGGGAGAATCTTCCCTTCTAAATTACTACTGAACTACTCATGCACCTTCACACATACGTACACACATTTTTGTATATGTATGTATGCATAAGTAAATATAAGTTTTGACCTAAACACTGACTCGAAATTAAACTAGTTAATCTCTTGTTGGTATTCTGTTTCACTAATATTACTCACCTATTGATTTAATATAGTGCTGTGGAATTTGTTCATGAGTAAAATCAATAAAATGTTCTTTGTGTTATATAATGTTTCTAAATAGATTTCCTGTTAAATATTTAAATATGAAATCGCCTTAATTACTATTTCCACATGCTACACTCTCGTAACGTCCCGTAGAGATTGACTCAAAAAGATATTTCTATAGTTGTGTTGAATATAATATAAAGATAATTACTCACGCCTGTCAGCCGTAGAGGTAGGCAGATAGTACACATTTCCATTTGGTACGAAGGAGTGTGGTGGGGAACCTCGTCGTCGGTTTTGCTTCCGGAGAAATTACAAGAGATTGTAATTTTCAATAAACAAAAAAAAACGTGTACGCCTGAGCGAGCATTGCTCTCTGACAACTGATGAAGTCGGAACTGGTAATTAAACGCATTACATAAATGAACTGTTATATTTTCGTAACTATATGTTTATGATATTTTAGCTGTCGTTTTTCTATCCGATTTCTTATAACACTTCGACTCCAATATATATGAAATAGTTATCTAACAGCTACACAATGTACGACTATGAGATTGACGATGCAAAATCCTATGCAATGGGTGTTATTCGATAACTCTTATCAGTGAGCTTACAATGTTATCACTTACGTATAAGACGACAGCCTGAGAAACGCTTGGGTGGTCGAATAAAATACTCAATTTGCAACATAGAGAACCCTTCTTAAGATTAAAATCAGCTCAGGTGCCACTAAAAGCGAAATTGCAACCAGAATCGACTTCATTCTGGGTTTCATTGGTTTTTGTGTGATCTAACATTTGTGTGTTTGACTAACGGTTATTGAACGAGAACTCTAATTAGTTGAGTGATTCCACTTTTAAAACAATAAAGTATTTGCCTTTATATGGTTGTGTGCAGTGTGTACACGCATAAGTGTTATAAATTTCATCAACGTATTACAAACATAGGATGTATTACATTGTTTTAAGGCTTTAAATCGAACTAACTACATTCCTTCTTACAGTCCTGAGAAAAAATGCCAAATTGAAAGCTCGAGGCAACAGTCACGAAAACTCTCAATACAAAATTGAAACAGGTAGAGTAAGTATTCTATGTGCATAGGACTTTACGTATTACGTAAATAAGAATCTAAATAACTTTATTTATAGCAGTAAAGATGTCACATAACCGGTTTGCCAAGGGAACCATACACGGGGAGTCGTAATTTGATTTACGTCCGGCCTTCTGCTAATTTCCACGCATTGTGTTTTAAACGGACGCTTAGTTTTCGAAAGCATAGCGCCTTATATGGCGATAAAATATGGCGGCTTTCGACGTTTATCAGTGTAACAAAGAGAAATTCGACGTTAATAGTATTTTTGAGACTATGTAAAATGTATCAAATCTACCATATCGACAGAAGCAAAAGCAGTCGCTTTATGACGTACAACATTCATTATTAAATTTAATAATGCTATTTACTTGATATAACTCCAGACATGGGTATTAAACGGGAATCATAGTAATACGCGTCTCATTTAAATAAATGTAAAGTTTAATCTTTTAATACGTTAATCTTTTGACCAAGAGTAAGTTCGTCATGCTGGTATTCATGATGATACGAAATGGTACATAATTGTCATACGATTTGCTTGATAATCATCATCATCGTGATTACAAAGCTGCTAGGTATAAAAATTAAAGTAGCAGTCTGTAAATAACCACTGCTGAGCAAAGGCCTCCTTCCTAAATATCTTCCTAAAAATTTTTCCAAAATTCACGAACCTGCAGTAAACTTAAAGAACTGTTAGTTAACTTTCGCTAACAGAAAGTGTTAAGCGCTAAATTCTACAGTGCGTTGAAAATGAAAGTACCTAGTAATTATAGTTATGATCACGATGTTAATTTTTAATAAATTAATAATTGTCTTACAATATTTTCTATGTTCAGGAAATATTTAAAAAATATTCGGTAAAATTTGATTTGAAATATTTAATTTTTAACTGTATATTATTAAGAGGGTCCCCTGGACCCTGTCAGATATTTGTGAAGGGCTTTGCCCAGCTGTGGGCATTTACAGGCTGCTACTTTACTTTACTTATGTAATGATTCTTTAAACAATTAAGACTTATTCTACAATGAAATTTTGTATCCAGGTTACGAAAACAGTTCCTCTGTTAAGTCTAAAATTAAAAAAAAAATAACGTTATTACTGACGTAATCATAGAGGCGAAGAACTTTACATTTCGCCAACCATCCGTCATCACGTCCTCCTGCGCGAAAACAAATATCCTAGATACGCGTGACACTCGCCGCGCAATGCATTCCACGTGCACCAGTGCCTCGTAACTATGGCAACCGGAATAGGTTAAACCAAACGGCTCGTCTTAAAACATATTGTTCAGAAAAACCCTTTGGAGTTTCATTCGCCTGTTTCTTTTCCGTCAGATCATTGTTAAACGGTGGTAGGTTAAAAAAAAATAGGTTGACAAGATATATTTATGTTTCTTATGTTGGCGAATAAATGACTTGATTTGATAAATTTTTTGTTATTCTAATAGCTTAATTTAAGACAATATCATCTTAAACTACTAACCTTTAATCTTTGATATTAAATTCTAAATGAAACTTTAGATATACAAACGTTAAAAAAACTGTTCCCATTTGTAGTACCGCCAGGTAAAAAAAAGTTTATATAAAATTGAATAGCTTAAAATAGCTATCTATTCGGACTTTTGGCGCCAAATCCAAAATCGAGGTTGTGTCTGCCGTTAAATTTTGTTACATCTCCATAGTTGTGGGGTTCTTATATTGGTGATTAAGGTTATGAATACGATGTGTACATTGATTAGAAAGTTCAGTTTAACATTGATGATCGCGATTTACGTTTCGTTTCGATTCTATCAGATCTTTAAATCTTTAGTAAAAGAGAAACTATTTACTGTCGATATTCTAACAATCTCTTCTACGTGCAAATAATCAAAATTTGCCATTCTGATCTTTCTGAAATTTAAACACTCAACTATTTATTCAGTGTAGCTATAAAGTTAGAAAAAAAAAACATTCCTTAAAATCATTGTACAAACCTTAACTTTACCTAAGAATTAAAACTTCGTAATGTCTCTCTCACGAACGCAAACCCAATACTGCGGTGATGACCCTCTGGTTTAGACATTTTAGACCTTTCGAAGCACTTTTCTTAGTGCTCAAGACAGTGATCCAAATTTTACATAAGTTTCGAAAAACTCGTCTTCTGATCAGGAGGCAGATCATAACCGCTCGGCTGCCGTGGCTTCGCGTTACGCAATATTTTCGTCTGAGTTGAAGAGTTTTACTTATAGCGATCCTGTCGTATATTGCGAAGCTCCGACAGATTATCTCGCAAACAAACACATGATAAAGTGATGGATGGACGATGCAACTAGGCCGGCCGGTTGGAGTGATCCCCGTCGTTGGTGCGAGCGGGACGGGTGATACGAAAATACAGGAAGGAAGGAAGGTCTGATATTTTTTACACGTAGTTACGTGTATGCGGAAAAATTGTGTAGTCATATGATTGATTGCTGGCGACGTTTCGTGTAAACTCACTGTGTTACTTCTAAATACTACATGCAGATCAGAGCAGATTTAAGTCTTAGTACTTCAAGAGTCGAGGCGTTCGTTTTAAGTTACGTAGTACGCGAGTTAACACTATAATTATTGATAGGCATACTCAACACTGCATATAAATCTTTAATTTTAAATTGTACGGGATAATATGCCCCAAAAATATTTCGATGACATGTAGCGCATTCGTTCCTATCCCCAAAAACTCTTGAAAGGATGCCTTCGTTTAGCAGTGGGCTATCTACAGCCCGCTGCTTTAGTTTGACACAAGCGGAACTCTCACAAAATGTGCTCATGTCATTGGGACAAAGAAATATACAGCCGTGAAAGTCGTGATAATGCCGTGAGGTGGTGATGAAAGAGAATCTGCCGTGAGAAAGAACAACGACGGCATAGTGTCTAAGGTGAATAAAATCCCGCCCGCCAAAGTTGTCGATTATGGCAAATCCTCCCATTGAAAGAGACCTATGAACTTTTGGAAGGGTGGTAAAGAAGAAGATACTAATGTTTACAGGTAGCGTGATCGGAAACCTCCACTCTCTGATTTAATGGCAGCTTCAGTCCAACTCAAATCTATTAATACTCCGCCAAATAACATAAATACAATAGGTGCTAATTGAATTACAATGACACTATAACCTCGGGTGAATTAAGTGTCTACATGAACACGAAACCGTTACCGATGGTATGACCATATTACGACATCTCAATCTTAGCGTAAGCATAAAACTTCAGATAACGTGCTAAATCACTTCTGTGTTTGCCACTCCGTTGTACGCAATACGCCCGCCTGTTTATGATCAGCATAGCGTGTGATATATTAGTGTGTGTTTTGTTTTGATTTTTTAATTGAATTTGAGCGTAGTTCGCGGGGGTACGGTCACGGGTTTGGTCACTATATCAGTACTAGTCCCTAGCTACAAGCTCTTCCCTTATTACTCTAGCGCGGCTGTGCAGGTCAAGGAGAAAGTCATAACGCACCAACGGTAATCCTCCCCCTCACAGTCCACATTTTTCTTATTGGTATGGGATGACAAACGAACTAACAGTCCACCGTATGGTATTGCAGAAGGTCACTGAGGAATACGATGGATTGCCTCACAGCCTGTAAATATTCTGGCTCTCTGTACCTTTCAAACCGGTACACAACAGTTGTAGCATTGCTGGCTGGCGGAAGAAATGGGTGAGATGGTGGTAGCTGCCCTATCGACGCCTAGGATTTGTCAACCAACTAGTGAAACCAGTCCGAAGTGGTATCACCAGTGAACCGTGATATGGCCGCTGCATCAGACCGGTGATTTAGGTTCCTCTGGGTTCCCCGAAGGTATCCAGCCCTGGAATTCTTTTTTAGCTATCTGGATTGCGGTTAGCACAATTGGATGGGCTACGTATCTCCGGTAGATAAAAAATTACGGCGAATGCTCCCGCGTCACGGGAACAAAGGTGGAAGCACATTCTTACGCAGCTATTACTCGGCATTCGAATACTGGACAATGATAAGAAGGCCGGTACGATAAGCACCGAACCATTCGATCCCTACTTAATATTCTCGCACTAGCGGATTACGTCATTTCAGTTTTCACACATATTTATGTCAATATGTATTTATGTTAAAATATTCCCATACAAAATGCTTTGTCAGGGAAACGTTTATATGGTAAATATTCGACTGCCTCGATTTTATGAACGATTGTGAAAATCCAAACGGATTTATGCTTTTGTAGACGTTACGTTTACGGCTTAAACTTTACGACTGGCATAATTCCGTATAAGAAATAGATTATTGACGTAAACCACGAGGAGCTGATTTGTTTATGACTGGCGAACCGCGTCGTCTACACACGGACAGATCTACAAAGAATGTTTTACACAGGCCTTGTTGATTTGTACCAAAAAAATCAACAAGTATCGAATGTGTTTATCGATCCCAATTTTGTTCGATATCAAACATAGCCTATGACCATCTGGAGTTATGCAGCTTTCAGACAGTGAAAAATTATAAAAAAATCGGTCCAGAAGTTACAGAGATTGCCTCGCATATTAACAAACTCATAATAAAGAAAAATCCTGTAAATGCCCACAGCCGTGCAAATGCCTCCTTCTCAAATATATGAGAGGGTTTCGGAGACTTCACATGTGCTCGAAATAATATTTCTCAGACATACGAGTTTCCTCACGATGTTTTCCTTCACCGCCGAGCACGTGATAATTTCAGCATTTAACAATTTTAGTAGTGCCGGTATCGAGGAGTCAATCGCGTTAATTTTTTATTTAACAAAGAATACTGGCAATGCTATTTATTAAGTAACATTACTAATATTCTTGTTAACTCTCCTACTAAGCCTACAGCTTGTATCTGGAGTGGTTCAAGACAATAGTGAAATGGCGGGCTCGAACTTACGACGTCATGTTTCGTAGTCCGCAGCCTAACCCATTTGGCTATTGGCGCTTAAATCGCGCTCTATGAAACTTAAATGAGTGCCCTGACCACTGGGCCATCACGGCTCTCACATTATCACTTTGTAATATTCCTATAAACGTGTCTGTGTGTTTCGCAGATAGTCCATATTTGATTAATCATTATTATTAAAATTTCAAGGTTTATTTGGTTGTTCAAATTCGATTTGAATAACAAATAAATCAATATTTATGGTTTAATAACACGTGTTTACCAGTTTATTTTAGAACATTACTTCCAGTTTTTTCTTTTATTTATTTTTTATTATAATACTTTATCTTGTACGCTGCCGTGTGGTGTGTAAACGCCTGGTATCCATATGGGGGTAGTCACAGATTACGGATTTCCATTTGAAACGTGGCAGCGCAACCATACGGAATTTTGCAGAATTTCTTCTTTCCCAACTTTTCGCCTCTCCGGGAGATTTAGTGTATGATTCCAGAGATTGGCATGAGATTTTCAAAGCTTATCCCTTAGTTGTAGGGTGTTGTAAGACTCCGCATGACAGATTGGCCACCATTTCGGATATCCATGGACAGAAGAGCAATAAGTAATCGCTGGAGATGTGAGATGTTCTTCTCAGCCAGTAGAGTGCGACATGTTATGCCATCAATTGGTGGCTATTTCGACTTATAAGGCTTTTCCCTTAGTTTAGTCGCCTCTTCGCCACCCACGAGAAGAAAGGGGGTACGCGTATTTTGCTATGGTGAATCGTAGATTATTACAAAATTTGTGTACCCATTGTAACACTGAAGAAAGTATTCGCTTATTAACAGCTAATTAGCATCATATTACACGTGTAAAGTCATTGCTGAACAGTACGCGGAAGAGTTCCTCGAACGTGTCCCGCAACGCGTCTTGCCGGGGGTATCGTATAGCGCAACTTGAACCCGACGTATGCGACTACTGTCTGCCTGTAGCTATTGAAAATATTAGTACACACTGTGACCGTGATCTGTAAACCTTTTGTATCCTTTGAAATATAACGATGAAACTAATCGTTAAGTTAATTATTTGAAAATATCTTAGTTTTAAGATCAAGATTCATGTTTCTATCTATATTTCAAACAGCTTTAATAGTTATGTATGATCGGATTGAAAGATAGAGGAATACCGATAAAATACCGGCCGACTAAACTAAATGATGTAGTGCTACCTTGCTTCTGGGTTTCGTTGGGAGTGAGGTAACCGCTTCTCTGCCCTCCCCCATCCCCCTCCCCATCCTCTCTACCATCATCCAAATATCCTCAAAGCCCGGCAAAGTTGCTGCAGCTGTTCTGGTGTTGCAGGTGTACGTGGGCGACGATAATCACTTACCAATCAATCTTTTGGGGAGGCCAATGTACAGCAGTGGATTTTCCGGTTATATTGTTTCTATCCCTAGGCCTCTTCCGTCTCTCCCAACGATGAAGTAAAGGTTAATGAATTTAACAACAGTAATGTGCGCTTGTTGGACAACTGTAATGTGCGCTAACCATTGAGCCAAACGGTCGTCTATTATAATATTTTTTATACAATATACTATTAGACACTTAATGTAATATTAGAAACAGTATACACTTTCTGACAGGCGAACTTTTTTTACTCTGTGCGAATTCCATTGTATGACTGCGGAAGACAAACACCGGGTATTTCTGTACAATTTATTACAACCGTGTCGAGTTCACGAATGTCTAAATCTCGAATATTTCACGATGTTTTCCGTCACCTTAAAACAGGCAGTAAATCATGGTAGCTACGTGCTCACGATCTGCTGGCTAGGATTAGGCGCCAGTGTAAAAAGCCTTTAACAGTTGCCTGTAATATAACATAATGTTGATGTTAATTGATTGGCAATAAATAAACCTGTAATACAAAGCTCTCGCCATTTTAATTAAAAAAAGAAGTAATGTCGTTTATAATGTATAAAATTTTCTCAAGGTTCTAGTAATTTAAGTTAAAAATATGTGGTAATTTCATATTTAAATCAAAGACATTTTAAAGTTTTGTACTGTATAATGTCATCACACAGACTTCTAATAAATATTGACATAAGGATAAAATTTACTTGATTTATATATTTTACTTTTTTTAATTTATTCTTTATTATTGAACTTAAGCTAAGGGTTACAGTGGGTGGACTTAATGCCAAGTCGCATTTTCTACCACTCAATCCATGTCACGGTAAAAAGAAGATAAAGAAAAAAAAGCGGTAATGGGTGGACTACATAAAACACTAAATTAATTAATATATGATAAATAACATACATATGTATAAATGTATACAAATATGAAATAAGACATAAAGATATGGAATAATAAAATTTTATTCTTTATGGCACCAAAAAACTGTACAAAAGACGAGCTTTGTTTTATGGCATTCTTTACCAGCTAACCTTAGGTAAAACAGAGAGCGTTTACGGCCGTTAAGGTAAGCAGGAAAAGATTGTATTAATATAATGTTACATATTTAGAACATAATAGAATAGGCCACATTTATTATTTAAGCATACGTACACATACATATACGATATATGCACTTACGCACATGTATATAAATATATAACTCTGTAACTAAATATACATAAATAACCTCTTTATGAAATACTACAGTCGAGACTCAACTTTGTTGGCTGATTTTCGCAGGTCAACAGGCAATCTGTACGAAAGAGTGATGACGATGATTTGTGAATGTTTTTTTTTTAATTTTTTGTTTCGTAATCTTTTGTTAATCTGTGCTTTAACACTGGCCATAAGATGGCGGCGGCGCTAGTCTCCCGCGTCCACGCCGTCTACTACTGACAGTGGTGATTCCGCTGTGAATGATGCCATGCCATGAAACAATGGGCATGTCGTCGGAAATGTAGATGCGTTGCGATTTGTGTTCAACTGCAACAGTATACGACTTTTGTTTAAATTTAAAATATTATGCGTATGTAATTTTGGCGCGAAATTTACTTCCGTAGCGACTTGTGCAGTTGTGTGTAATCTCGCTTAACTTTAAATATATCACAAACGCTTTAAAAAATGAGGGTGTGCTGCACGTTATGTTGGTGATTCTAAATAAATAAATAAAAGAAAACGAAACTTTTAGTGTGATATCTCTTTATAAAATTATATTATTAATAATTTTATTTGAAATGAAACTATTATTTACAGATTTTATCGCGCTCCTGTCAACTTTCTAATAACCGAACCAAAAATTTCAACAAAAAAGGTCAAATAACGGCGATAAATTTAATAACATTTTTTTTAACACATGCGGTGTTTCTGTGTATTATAATCTTGGTATAATGTAGATAGGGCATTATGATTAAAGAAGTGAATTTTCTTATCGCGTCCCTACACGGCTAATATACAACAGTAGCTAATGTAGTACAAAGATAATTGATTTAGTGAGATAGGTATATGTGTTTCAAAATTACTATAACAGTAAAAAACAATTTAATATTCATAATATTCATTCATATACAAGACAGTAAATCAACAAACTATCGCATAGTTACTATACTATACGCTACTACTATGCATCTCAATGAAGCTTTTATCTAATAATGTTTATCACCGGATCAAGCAATGTCATAGCAATTAGAACTTATTGTACGTGGGAGAATCAAGCGGCGGCTTTAGATGCTGCTCGAATAGTACCCCGGTCGTACCACGGCCTCTCAGAATACCGGCGTGAGGTAGAGGCATCTTGTGCTTCTGCATTTCGTTCGGTGACCGAGGTAACCTGCTCCCTCTTCCTTCTCTCTTTTCCCTTTCCGCAAATATCCTTAAAGGCCGGCAACGCACTATCAGCTCCTCTGGTGTTGCAGATGTGGGCGTCGGTAAGCGCTTACCTTCAAATGAGCCGCTGGCTTGTATGCCGCCTTCCCTATAAAAAAGACTCGGTATTAAAATATTATTTATTATATCAAAACTATTTTAATACACCTTTGAAACTCAAAAGGCATCCAGACAAAAATCTGTTCAAGGCTGTTTGTTCAGGTGAAACTTTTGTCTGGCCCTCTGTCGCTCGGTTGAATACTTTTGTTGTTCCCGTTTAATTAATTCATAGTACCAGGAGTATTTTTTTTCTTTTTTTTATTACAAAATATGGCTATAATAAAAGAATTTTATCAAATGGATGTAAGAGCATAGAATAAGATTTACAAATATTTTGAATAAGGACATTTCGTTCACAATAGTGGTGACTGTATCAGTGGAACTTTTAAGGGTTTTATAAGTTTTAATAAATTACTATACAATACTTTTATAATTATTAAAGAAGCATATATACTCGTGAAAATAGATTTATAGCTGCGCTTGCCTATAACCAAGGGATTAGAATACGTCTGCATATGTATTGATATACATATGTCCACCTACCTTTGCACATACACGACTATGCATATGTATGTGCTAGGTATAGCAACATTATGCTAAACTGTGTATTTACTTATGCCGTGCGGTGTCGTAAGAGGTGACTAAGGGAAAAGCTTTGAAAGGGCTATCGACAGATGGCGGGATAACCATCTCGAATGAAACAGACGGGTGACGGGCAGCAGCGTCTAAAGCGCGAAGTGTCGAACTGCGATCGCCAATCCACTTGCCGATTTTGGCGATCACGGCAAATCCTTTTTATGAGGACAGACCTATGTCCTGCAGTGGACTATTAACAGGCTGTGTAAGTAAATACATGTAATACAGGTAATTGTATGAAACATAATTATATTCAAACGTATACATTCATGCATAGCAAACTTGACGCGTAAACGTAACCAATTTTTGCCCAATTAAGTGCTCGGATTTATAGATTACATGAAGTGGTAGTTCGTATTTTATTAAGCATAAATAAGACTTTAGAAGCTTTCTTATATAATATTATAGTAAATTGTGATATTGTGTTTGATCGTATCGACGATACGACATCAACGAGAGAGTTAACGAGGACAAAATACTCTAATTATTGACTGATCATTATATATAATATTTGAAAATATGTACCAAAATTATTATACTGTAAGTGAAAAAAAAAACATGTATAGATATCATGTATATTTTGTGAATTGGTAGTGCCAAGCCGCGGCTATAGCTGGTGCTCGAATGGGCGTAGAATACAGGCGTGAAGTAGAAGAATCTATCTCTGGTCGTATTAAGGCTAAAATAATGTTAATATACCATATATCTAAGCTAATAAAGGACTGTATTATCCTTCTAAATTACGAATGACTGCTATCAATCGCTTCAATTGGTAACTGGTTATTCAAGCTGCTTAAACCAGGCAGTAATCCCGATATAATCAGGATAAATGCTACTAGTATATTACATGCAGGAACACAAGAAGCGCTTGATCTCATTTCTAAGTAACATTCAAAGATTCGTTACAACGTAACCCTTGTTAAAGTTATGGCGTCATAATTCATCGCGAGATAACCCTGTAATTATGTGTGTTGTGGAAGGACAGTAACCCAATAACCTTGTCTTACCGTAACCCACTTGGCTTCGACGTCAAATAAAGTGTCAAGTGAGAAAATCTTGAGGCAGGTCAATGTATATTGCACCTATAACTTTAGGGCCATGAAAAAGACGTCGTAGTTTCCTATAAAACGTGTTGAAATAAAGTAGCTGTTAAATAATTATTACATAAAATTTTAAGGAAAAGGAAGTAATATTATTTGCAATATTAGACGAATAATACACTTATGAAATAATCCTTGAAAACATGTAAAAACAATAATTACCATTTATTCGAAAACAAAATAATAGCGTTAAGTTCTTTTTTGTTTGTTAAAATTAATCTACAAATATCTGCTACAAATAACTATATGATTATTATTACTACGATTAAAGCAACTAAGTAAAAAAAAATGGTTTAGTTTTGACACTTTCATCGCTAGCTTCATAGCCTCATCTCGTTTATTAAGGGGTCATATAACCCGCTGCCAGCCGTTTCCTTGGAAGCGCTGTTGCATCTGACATTAATGTCAACAGTATTGTTCAAATAGGGAGTCGAGGAATCCAGTACACGATGTGCCGCTTATTAAAACTTGGATTGGGAATCGGGCTAATAAAAGAAAGATTATTTATAAAGCTGTAATTTAGAACTACAGTTGTTGAGGAAAAAGAGTCCATTCGGGAGTTTTATTTTAAAATGTTGAAGAGGAATCTAAGAACTTGTCTCTGATCAAATATACAACTAGGACTTTTGTCGCGAAATAGAATCGAGATGGTTGTGTCTTGAATGAAATTTTGTGGTTTCTGTATATTCCACTTTCTGTGTATTGTGCCGCAAGTGCATGTGTACAGTAACTGGAAAATTCAATTGAAGGCCAGAAATCGTCGATTTTTGTTTGCTCGCCATTAATCCAATGAATCTTCAGCAGAAGTTGACAATCGTTCTTCTGGCGATATGCTTGCGGAAGTTGCCAAGCTCGACTGGATTTATCTCTATGGGAAATATGGATTAGGATAAAAATAATCACTTCATAATTTTAATCTTGTAAGTTATATTTTTCTCTTGAACAGGGCAGGTATATCTATTATAACTTCTAAAAATCGAATGAGTTGAGGCAGTATTGACGAAAACTTATTGGGTAGAATAAACAAATCAAGAGAATTGTGACTGATTAATTTTTTCCGACTAATTGACATACAAATTCATCAATATCCAACAATACTTTGACACTGGCTGGTATATTCGATTTTGTACGGCGGCGGCTTTTGCTACTACTCGATTGGCCCGTCTCAATCGGTAGAGACATCTTGTGATTCTGCATTTCGTTCTGTAAGCGAGGTAACCGGAGGCCCATCTCTATCTGTTGTCATACAGAGCTCCGAGCCCGAGGAAAGAAAGAATTACAACGACATACTTAGTAGTAACCATATGGGTAGTAACATTACTAATACTATACTACTATTCGTAATATTGTAGAATGTTCAGCAGTGGACTATGAAAGGAAATATCAGCGCAACCATAGGCAACTAGTCTTCATGCTGGTGTAATCCCAGCTTCGGGATAACAGACATGTAGGTTTCTTCGAAAGAAAGAGGAAAACACCGTAAAGTCTTTCTTTTCCGCAGTGGTAAATGAATTGCTCGTTTTAAGATTAATTTCGTACACAAATGCCGGCTTGTTGTTTTAACCACAAAAAATGTTTATTACAAATTGTATGTGCTGAATATTACTACGTACTAATAACTCCGAGATTCCTACTTAGGACCGAACTCGACACCCGAAAAATCCGCGTGGTTTTTGTTATCGGATTGTTGTTCAGAAATCAAATTCTATTCTTATCTGAACATTTAATTGTTGGACCGTATGTCTTCAGTCACACGTCGAGATGTTGGTGTCAACGATTTTACTGTGCTCTACAAAATAAAATATTCTATCGATTTAAACTAAAACAAAATAATGTTCATTTGTATCGATGGAAAGCTATGTTAAATAAAGCTAAACATGAATTTACTCGAGCAATAATATTCATCATGTTGGACCGTAGGCTTAGATTTATTCTCCATTGTAAGAAACGACAGAGACTGCAATATATTGTCGACTGCCCCAAAAACCAGGGCTTGGCGACAATTGTCTGTGTTGTAGGCACGTAACATACCTAGGTGTTGTAGTATTTAAATATCGAGTGAAATGACGATGGAAATAAAAGTCTTTGATTCGTTTACATTTTTTTTTAATAATAATTATAGTCATCATTACCAAAGTAATAAAAAAACAAAACCCTAAGTCCTGAGCTAGGTTTATTACCTGTGTTAAAGAAGTGTTTTTTTCCCATATTTAGTGACACGTTATGTTAGTAAATAAATAAATGTTTAATTATATATCATATCCAAAGCGCGTGTGAAGTAGTAAAATAGAAATGTAAAAAAATATTTATAATTTGAACTAATTGCGAATTGAAATTGCTAATTAATTTGGTAGTCCTTAAAATAAATTTAGAAACCGACCTAATCGATAGCCTAAAAATAATAAAATAACATTTTTTATAAATGGAGTAAATATTTTTACCATGACATAAATTCACACCAGCTACGTTTTATTTATGCTTACCCGACTTTAAAAATCTCTACATTAAATCGACGTCTTATTCGGTCTGAGTAACTGACAAGAGACTCCTTTACATCCAATTGTTTTATAAAACTTTATTTAAAACAGCTTTAATAACGTTGTAAGGAAAAAAAACTGTTTTATTTTCAACATGCCTCAAGTTTTCGAATATTTTTTACATCAAGCAATCGTTCCATTCCGTATGTAAATTTTGGGATGAAGATAAACATAAATACAAAGTTACATACCAGAAAGCGGTGATTTGCATCAAAACATCGAAATTCTCTAGCCTTTGACAGTTGAATGAGTTAAAAAAAATGGCGAGCACACACACGGTGTGTGTGCGGTTTTTGTCTATTTTTGGTGTCCCGTTTTGGTATTAAAAATACACCGTGTAACAACGAACACCGAAATAATATGGAGGAGTAATGCAGTTTCATTTGTATTGTAATTTTTATTACAATATTTAGGTCAAAATCATGTGTTTTTCTTTAGTTCGTTTTAGAAAAACACCAATAAAAATTACGGTATCAAAAAGAATTTGTCAGAGTGATATTGTGTCATGTATGCATACTATGTTTATTTAGGATAAAAGACAGTTACAAAGAAATAATGATGGTTTTGAAAATTAGTTAATAATATTTTAATAAAGTTTACACGCTTTTAAGTTTAAGTTTACGACAAAAATTACGAAAATCGAAACATTCAAATATTTTGAAAAAAATAGTCTCAGGTTATAAATGCTATAGGCATGTTTTTATAGATTCGTGTCTGACAATCACCCTTGAAAAGCAGTCCTGCTGTCCTAAATGAGATTTGACATGATGATGTATTTTATTTGACAAAGAATCGATTATATTCTCATTCTCCTTTCGTAGATTTTACATATTATTCGAGTTGTTTTATTTCAAGGCCTATCAGTAAGACCTTCAGTACTCGGTGGTCTCGGCCCTAATGAAGAATGTTTATGGAATACAGACCGACATCAGTATGACTCAGAGCTTGTTTACATTGTCCCACACGTCACGGTATTATAAACGATACGTATTTGTCTTCGCTATTCAAACTTTACACACATCCCTCGTGTTGATTAACTGTTCTTTTATTAACAGCTTACTTGTAAAAAAAATGCGTTTCGTTTTAATGTCGGAGTTCATGTCAAATATTTTAGACGAGAGTCAGATTTTTTTTTTATAATCTGAAGTCATATTGTTGTACTTTAACTACTCTATCATGCACAATTAAATATGAATTTTTCCAGCGTCCAATGCCCGTTTAAAATTGTAACTATATTGACGGTTTTTTTCGTTATATTTTTTGTTATATAATAATGACAATTGCACGCTTTCGTGAACAATTTCTAACATTTCTTTTTTAAATTTACTATAACTGATATAATGACAGAGACAATAAAAGATATAATGGAAACAATTTTATAAATACATTGCGGAATACTTGTAGTGGAGCCTCTTGTCAGTTAGCCCGACTAAATAAGATCTCGGTTTAATATATCGCGCCGCACTTTACTTACAAGTAGCCCATAGTCAGTAGTTTTTGAATGGTATCCACAATAAGGTTAAAAAAGTTATATTTTGCTTTCACAGAAATCGACACTGGTCCTTAAGTAAGTAACCAATGCCGATTTCTATAAGGTGAAGAAATTGAAAAGTCTTTTCGCATAGTCTCTTATCTTTATTTTACAGTTTTGTCATTTTATAGTTTTAATGCACTACAGGAGTGTAAAGGGGATAATTCCGTTAATCCTTTAAAAGTCAAACTCATTTACGCGCACCCTGCTGACTAAGATGAGCCTTTGACTCATCACCAATGGCGAAAAATCCATCAGAATATGACTAACCCAAATTTCACAGACCGATGGGAAACAGCATCTCTGTGGGAGAAACCTTCCATGCTCGGCTTGTCGCTGCTGTTGTAGATGTACATTAAGGAGAGACCGAGAGATAATTTTCATTCATACAAATAATTGAACCTTACAAAACCTGGATAATTTTTCGTTCTTTATTCATCATTTCCTCTCACAAATCCGCTGTTGAACATAGGGAGGCCCAAATATTGCCACAAAGCACGATACTGTGCGTCCTGTCCATCCTGTTCCTCCAACACTGAGCAGGTCGTCACTCCATCTTGTGGAGGTCGTCCTGCACAGCGTTTCTCTTTACGAGGTTGCCACTCGAGAACCTTTCTTCCTTTACGTTTATCATTTCTTCGAGCTATGTGGCCGACCCATTGGGACTTCAGCTTCCTGATCCTTATGGATACATCGGATATTCTTCTTTCCTTACCTAAAGAAAAATCCATTAATTTGATAACGATCTTAAATGTAGATATCTAAGCATTTCGTTACTTGTGTTATGTAACAGAGTTTCGGGTAATCTTTATTAAAAAAAACGTTTTTCAACACACTGCTATAGTTCATAGTTGTACTCCGAACAGTCCTTTATAGAACTCATAGGCACTATCCTATTTGTTTTTTTATTTCGTTTGTCATGTCATGAATAACTTTCTTTTTCCACCATCTGAAGTCTTAAGACTTTCAGACATTTCCCTTTAATGAATAACACATATCACGATCCTCATGCAATGAGAACGTATCCATATTTTTACTACGTTAAAAAGCCGTTGGTGAAAAATAAAAAGCATAGCACTCTAAACAATGAAGAAACAAACCAAATTAAAGCTTAATAGCAATTATTACAGCAACGGTACATGTTAATTGCAGGCTTAAGCGTAATAAGGTGTATAACATCTGACGAACACAACATTAGTCAATGTACGGATGTGTAAGATTGGATAAGCCATGTCATGAACGTCCGATTTTTTCTGTATTACACTGTAAATTCGTTGTTAATTATTATATTGTAGATTAACATTAACACAAAGACCGTTCTTACTTCCAGCAGGCGTAGAGGCGAACACTTTTAATTAGTACAAAACCAGCATCAATTGTTACCTCTTTTTAGACCGTCAAAAAAATAGGGTTATCAGTTCGTCTGTATTGTGAAGCGATTTTGATGATTCTGGTTTATTAAATAAGCTATACTCGTGGGTGAGAAAATTAGGTTTAAAATGAATTCAAATGAAAATTATTTTGCATTTGCAGTAAAACATTCACATTTAGTAATTTTTAAATCTACCTCCGTTTCATAGTCGGGTTGGAGTGTCCGATAATGTAACGAAGAAGATATAGGTGAAATAAACCCTGTAGGTGTCCTCTTTTTAATTTTTTAATAGATTTGAAATTTAACAGATATAAAACATATTCGTAGATAAAATAGAATATAAAAAAAAATAATGATAAAAATAAACTAATGCAGGATTTGCAGCCCCACATGCAGCGTCTGTTCACAAGTGTAACGCATGTGGAAGCCCTGGTCCACCTCAACCATATTAAAGGGAAGTGAACGACTCGCTTGTTTCTCTAAAACTTTATTTTCAATCATTTGCAAGAATACTACTGTTACTTATTACGTTACGTTATTATAATACGGTTGTTTTGTCGGTGTACTTCATCCATAGAAATAGCATACCAAAAGACCCATAACATTTGTTGCACACCAATGTGGCGCACACCGCTGTGCTTGATGTTGTAATTTACAAGGTCGATTAAGGTATTTTAATCGAATTTCGTGATTTTATGATCTCAAGATTGTCAAGTATCGGCTGTTTGAAAAATTAATATCGTACACCATATATGTAGTAGACAAAACATTATTATCCTTTGTCTTTCATTAATAAATCTGGTCGCTTTTAATTTAGTTCGTCTCTTGGCTTCATCGTTTTATTTCATTCATCCAATATTTAGTCTGTGGTGCTTGAATTATTTTCATTCTCAGACGATTGCGTAAAATGTAATTGTTTATGAATGCACGCGTATATTTACACGATAGCTTTTTTTAAGCCAAATTCTTAACGGCCTACGCGCTAAAATAGGTTCAAGGGAGTATTTCGCTGAAAAGTGTATAGCTGCCAAGGTTGAGTCAGTTCGTGGCCAAGTAAACACGAATCTACATAAATGTATACAAAAAAGTTGCATCCATTAGATAACCGTTCTCTCTTAATAATACTGTTGGCACTATGTAATATCCTGCACAGATAATATCTTCAGAAAATAACTAGAAAAGCAATTAAAAAAAATATAGAAGATCGGTGATCATAATGAGACATCACAAAGAGATCACATCACATCTATAGAGTTAATATAGTACATAACCGCAAACACGTTAGTTCATAATAACTGTCATTTGGAATCTGCGTTTGAAGTTTACGATTGATAATTCGAACCGACTATCCTTTAATTCGTAACTTGAAATGAATCTGAAGCCGTTAACCGTCAATTCGAATTTCATACGGCCGTAGTTTGGGAAGCGGCACAACCGGATTATATAGTTGCTAGATTAACACGTTCAATACTGCCAATTATTCGTGGTATGACGACGAACTTCAATGATATTCTGCGAGTTCTATCCCCCGGAGAGATGAAAATGGAACGATTGGTATTGTCAATTGGTATTGCCGGACCATTAAAATTATGAACAGCAGAGGCAAGTGCCGGTTTAGGTTATCAGCGGTGAAGGAATCTTTACCCCTAGGATGTCGATCACGAAACATCCACCCAATTTGTGAGAGACAAAAATTTCCAGCAGTGGATGCTGACAAAAGCAACGTTCCATATTTGGTCGCTAAGTTTTGTTAGGGTTGTCAAGCCGGGAATCGGGTTCACTACATTGCTTCAGGATAAGTTGCTCGATAGTGTTTAGTTCTTCCTCTTCTTTATCAACCTGTGAGTAGTCCACGACTGGATTAGACTAGACCTCTCCTATTTTCCTTGATTTGCCGGAATCATAAGCCAGGCGTTGTATCGGATAGGGCCTTATGTAATCAAAGTTATAACCCGACAAATTTGTAAAAAGTAATTGTCGAATTTTACGTTTGAAAACCGTTGAATAACGCTACGAAATTGTAAAAGTAGCTTTGATAAGACACATCGCAGGTTTCTCCTTAGACCCTTCTGCCCGTTACCGATCCGCATAATATTGATTGTTACATTTATGTGTGTGTGGTGTGTTATTCCGTTATCTACAAATGTCCATAAGATTTAGTACTCGACTTTTATTATACCTACGAGGTTTAAGTATTTTATTTATCTAAGATAAATGAAATTATTATTGCGCAGTCAGTCGACCTTCGCAACGTCCACAGGGCGAGTTACGATCTAACGATCAAAAGAAAACAGCTCTCACGAAGGATCTTTTTTAAACATTTTAGTCCACTTCTCAACAGAGTATATTTGGAATCGATGGTAAGCTTGTCGCCGTCTAACTGTCCAAGCCATACGCTGGAAGATAAAAAAAGAAATGACAATTGACAAACGCAATCTGAATTTCTTACGTCAAAGAAAGATTTTTCATATCATACAATTCGTACATAAGTTTCAATAAATTTAGTCGTACAAGCCCTAACAAATAGGGGATCTAAACTCAAGTCTCCTGATTTGGAGACAAATTGGACTGGCCGATAGGCAATCTAACGGTCAGTTAGATTGATAATCCAAAGAAAAATAAAATCGATTGCATTAGAAATTAATCTTTTTTACGGATTTTATCACGTTTAGTTTTGTTTTCATAATCCCGACGAAAAAAAATTGATAAATAAATGCTGAAGGTAGCCTGGGTTGACTATGACATCTGGACGTCTAACACCTCAGCTGCGACCACGGCTGCTGTAAAGCACTCGATACGTCGGGAATATAAAAACAAAATTGAACGCGATAAAATCCGTGAATAAGAGTTTCATTTCTAATACAATCATTAAATTTAAAGATGCCGGGTCGTCCCCGTATACTAGTAAATAAAGTAAACAGCAAACCAGCAAAGGCACCGGTACACCGGTAACAGATATAACGACCTAACATAAACTTCATGGGGAAAAGTGGATCATGCTCAAGTGCCCAACATTAATGTCTGACACTGTTAACAGCGTATTTATCTTGATTGATGCGTGTAATTCAATTAACCGTATTCCACAATTAGAACATAGTTAAATAACTTAAACATATGTTTTATCAGTTAAATTGATTGGCTTACTGAGTAACATGCCTCGACAAATCTCCTACTGTGCGCTTGGACACCAGGGTAGTATAAGAATGTTGGGTTTGTTGCTTTGTGAAGCAATAATATAAATCTACGCCGTCGTAGTAATACATTGTTGAAAACTTTTTGGAGAAAGTTGAGAGTTAACAGTATAACGACAATTAAACCTAAGCATGAGAATATACATATATTTATTTATATATATTCGGTTATATATTTATATATAAATATATATTACGGTTTGGTCCCTAGGTAGCATTGTAGTGATAGCTATCCATATCCGTCCTGAGGTTTTGGCGTGGTGCGCCTTTAAGACGGCCCGACAAACAGAGAAGTTTTCCACATTTTTTTTTATCTATCAAAAAAAATGCCTATGAGAGCCAATCGAATTTGTTCTAATTTCTTCTTACAAGCAAGCACACGCTCTTTCTTTATAATATTAAATAAGAGTAAACGTTATCACCGCGCAGATTTAAAGGAAGGGTATTTTGATTTCGCTTAAGATATTACTTTCGTATGTCTGTTTATATGATTTATTGTCATTTTACGTCGGTCGCCACGCCTACCTTGTTTCAAATGTTGCCTTATGACTTAATCGATTAAAACCAATTGTGTTTTTATTTTATTTTCGAAATCACAATTTTATGTCTCTTAAAAATGTAGTAATTATGTCAGTACATGAATAAAAGACTAAGCTTAGTACATCATGATATGGTATGGATGTAAATGTCTAAGCATTAACAGTAGACACTAGTAGGCTCTGCAGTGGTTCTGACCTTTTCCTTTTACTTCCTTTGATAAATCCTTCCGTCGTGGGGGCAACGAAACGGATACCCACGGTCTCTCCGCCGCCTGCCAATGTCACCACCATTACCTTGTAGCCTCTGCGGCTGTGCCTTCCTAGACAGAAAGATAAAGACTAAAAAAAGTTTATTTATTGTGGAATAACGTAACGGACTCTGAAAACGAGATATAAAATAACATGTTTATATTGTTTTAATGTCTCGATTTTCGGGTACGTATGGAGCCTATTACTAAGCCGACTACGTCTGTCCATCCGTCCGTCTGTCGTACCTATAAAAGGGAACAATCTTTTGAATCCTAATAGATAGCTGGTACAAATTTATATTTAAGGCGCATATCCCAACAAATAAAAAAAGTAAAAAGCAGCGCATCACGCGTCAAATTAGGTGTGATTATAGTGCAAACTCTCAAGTAAAACAAGAAATAATAAAAACCGGCCAAGTGTGAGTCGGTCTCGAGCTATGGATACCGTACTGAATGACATAAAATACAATTTTTTTGGAACAGACGAGGACATAACTCTGATACTTCTTGTGTTACGGTTGTACGGAACCCACGGTTTGCGAGTCCGTATTGCACTTGGCCGGTTTTTATCTGTTACAGTTTTATCTGTTGCCACAATGAAAATATGTACAAACATAAACACGTCGCGTAAGCGTCGTAGAATTATACCAGTTGACGTATAATAATAACCACGAGCCTTATATGTCCAAAAAGTAAATATTTGGAAATTAGCCGGCCCAGTGATGTGCAGCGCTGGTCTGCGACTATAATATTAGAATAAAATACTCACGTACTTTAGTAAACTTACACGTTTACGTTACGTTACGTGCTTTACGCTGATCGTTCTTTAATTTAAACTAACTTTAGACTTACCTTACAGGCTGTAAACAGTTCACTGGAGGATATAGGCCTCTCCCATAAGGAAGATTTTCCATGATCGCCACACTCGACAAGCGGATTGGCCCATCCAGTACCTGTCACCTCGCACCTTAGATGCTGCTGCACGTTATCGATCTAGTCATCAGTCGACACGACCCCCTCGTCTGTTGTCTGATCTAGATAATTGACAAAGATGCCCTTATTAGTCCAGTGCCATGCTAATTAGGAGTCGGTGGCGCGGGCCTACGCGCGATGTTGCTCTTGTGGGTGGATGTTGCCCTGATACTTCAAGTAGTATAAAATAAAAATAAATTGTCAAATATTGAAATAAATAACGGTGCACATAGAATATATCACAAAGTCACTACCTGCAGCTATATCAGTCTATTCTAGTTTACAGCTCTCCAAGAAAGTCGGAGATAGTTAGATGGTCTGCCTATACACATCACGCTGGGCAAGCGGGTTGGTTAGTGAAGTGCCGGTACCCTGATGCAGCTCCCCATCACTAGTCTGTTGAAATTCTGTTCGGCAAATCCGGATTGATATGCGTATTGGTTATATATCATTTGGTGGTCAAAGCCTCCTTTGTTGGCTCAACGGATGCATTTCGAGAAAGAGATGGTATATTCTTCCTTGCACCCTAACTCATCTAGTACCTACTACTTAGTATAACATTTATTCCCATCTAAACTTACTCGTGCTTTGACTAGAAAAGAAACAATTAAAGGCGCAGCTATCGTTTCCCCGTCACTACTCCGCACCGACGTCGTCAAACAAGAGGGGCGCAGGTCGTTGTCCTCATTGCATAAGCAAACTCGCATGAAAACTCGATCAAGGTGATTCGTAATCATGAATTCGTAAGCATAAATCACTAGTTCTTGCACACAAATATAGCACTTGTCGTTACGCGATTAAGGTAGTAATGGCCCGCGATCCGATTTCTTTATTACCTTTTAAATTTGGAAGTGCATATTTGACATCTGAGCAAATTAATTCAAAAGAAAAAATAGAATCTAGAAGCACCGAACACTGTTCTTTTATTTATTATTCTCAAAGATACTACAGCGATATGCGTTATTCTAGGCACAATAGGTTATGTGACGTATAAGTGTATACACTGTAACAGTTTATGTAGTATTGTGTGCGTGTGCGCGCGTGTATGTGTGTTTAAATGTGTATTTCGTTTTGAATATTATGTGAATTTGAGTGACGTCGCTTTACTTTTATTTTGAATTTTTAGGTAGCGTAATTTTTTATAAGCGGTCAGATCCGAATCGTAAATCATTATTCTTTAATGTTTTTTAAATGAATTGGTTCACCGCCTTTTTTGATGGGATTTTCCAAATATCAGGATTAAAGATATTAAACAAACCATCATTGATTTATCGATTTCATTTTAATAATCGTTTGTCACGCGATGGTGTGAAGATTAAATGTATTGAATGAATAATATAAATTTTGAGGAACACTAATACATTACGTTATTATGTATGTAAAGTAGCAGCCTGTAAATGCCCCACGGTTGGGCAAAGGCCTCCTATCGATATTTGAGAGTTTTGCAGCCGAGAAGGGTTCACCACCGCAATATACTACATATTTTTAATATTTCTCTGATGTTTTTGTTCACAATGCAATCCTAATAATAACTCTTCATAACAACTGGAATGATATGTTAGATGGACTAAGAGAATACGCTAATTTCGGGTTTATTGCAAGATGGTGGATAAGTTGTGATTGGGGCGTAAAATTACCTACCACCCTCTTTTTCTTCCCGTTATTTGTCTTAAGAGAAAAACTAAGAAAATTTAGGCGCAATCTACCACCTATCACGTTCTTTCTCCTGAAGTAGCGAAATGTGCGTTGTGGCCCGTTTGGCTGGAGCCTTTCCAAATGGAAATCCGTAATCTCTGTCTACCTCTTCGGGTCACATGGCTGCCTACTAATGCTTTGGGACACGATTCTTTTAAATCAGATCTAGACTGTGTGATGTAAATATATGATTTGACATTTCTTACGTCGAAGAATAAATAATTTTCATTTATTTTATTTCATTCATAGGCTACTAGTGTCAAACAATAAAATTGGGTTTGGCGGGTGACCTTTAATAAAAAATCAACAGAACCTGTTACGCTTCATAGTGACTATATTTGAAGCTACTGATTTTTTTTTTAAATGTTATTTTCAATCTAAACCGAACGAATCAAATATAACCTATATATATATACTCTCAATAGTTAGAGAGGCAGGCGAGTCTATAAGTGACAAATGAACATAGATTTTTATATATATATACTAACTGAAACAGGCCACGCTTCCCGGAGGTTAGATAATATATTTTTTCTGAACCTTTCCAGTAATGAGTCGAACATAATGCATAAATTTAAGCACCATCGATCGAGCTATTTGCGAATCTATAAGGGACAAATAAATAAACATTCATATTTAGCTATTGCTAAAAGATTACGATGCCTCTTCTCCGTTGTTGGACACAAACTCTGTTGCGTTTTGCTAATCACTGTGCTACATTTACAGGCGCTACTTATTATAAATATACAGAAAGTCTGGAGCTAGACCCGTATTTCTGTATAAAATATCTAAGACTATTCTCGTAAGTTTAAAAATTATGAAGCTCTGACAGGTGATTCGTTTCCCGCCACCTACTATATAATCTGTGATCATCAGACTGACGAGTGTTGCCGTTGTGTGCAGGATTTATTTTAATTTGTTCGAACACCTGAGGAAAGGTGCGGATGAATAAGAGTTTCAGGAAGCAAGCAAATGTTTATCAAACAGGTTGTTAATACTCGACTATAAATACATTGAACGTTTATATACGCCGTGGAAAGATTAACGAGGGTTACGACCCTACGTGCGCATCATGTGTAAAAATGTACGCCATTTTGAAAGTGAATCTTAATTGTTTAAACTGGCCGCTTTACGAACTCGTTTTTTTTAATTTAATTACATTAATGGACCTGAATCAGGTGGCTTCCTAATTGAAAACTGTAATTAGATGGATTTTTTTTGGAGGCGCAGATGTTACTAGATTTGAATAAGCTTTTTTATTGCTACCAAGAACAGCAGAATATTAATCTACGCCTTAATTATACCTACTAAGTGTAGTAATTTAAACATTATCTCTTATATCTACATAAAATGAATTCGACCTCGGACTATGTAGTGAGCTTTAAATTCATTTTTAATTTAGAACATTGTTTCTTTTATAATATTGGTGACTGTTATCCATTATTATTACACCCTTAGGGCGTTAAATATTTATTTTCATTAATCTGAAGTTTTGTAAGAAGTTTTGAAAAATTTTGTTTATAAACGCCACAACGAAATTAATTTTTTTAAAAATTATATTCTTAGAACTTGTAACGTAAAACGTAAAGTTCATACAATTTTTTATTCACACTTAAGTAATTTTAATCGAATGTTATCGATAAAAAATCGATTCCAAAACTCGCTGTCGGTTTGTTATTTCAACTCGGAAACCGGTCACTGATTATCTAAATTATTTTATCAATGAATTTGCATGTTTGCGTTCATTAATGGTTAATTAAACATATATTGCTTACATTCCTCACAAAGTGAGTTGCGTACAGAGTAAATTAGTAGCATCTGATGCTATGTACTCCTGGTCGCTATCTCCATTATGAAGATATACGAGTATCTCCCAAACTGCCACAAAACCAGCGTTATAAATTTGTCGAGTCTTTAATATGTCAGGCAATTGCCTAATTTCATATAAACTTAATAAAAGATTTTCGATAAGAATTTCCTGGAGTTTTTTGGAAACACGTATGCACACGAACCGAATGTTACGCGGACTGCAGGCGCCGTTGTTTTACCACTGAAAGAGGTGATGGTTTAGAAAATGTTCAAATTATACTTTAACAATTGCCGCGGTACAAGGATCGTACTCAAATGCTAGTAATAATTTAATAAGAAGAATGATAATAAGTTTAAAAGCATAAAACTAACGCAGCTAATTAGCTTAGAGCTATTTTTATCTATTATATCAGTAATAAGAGAAGAAAAGAAGATTAAAAACAGCTGGTGAAAAGAAGCATAGAAAAACTGTTATGACATATTCTCATTCAATTCTTAGTGGAAGTTCAAGCTGAAATTGAGACCTGACACGGATTATATCTTTTGGTTTGGCCATATTCATCACGCTGGAGAAGGGGATGTGTGAGCGCAGTGCCTGAACACTAGTGGCGCTGTTCTCCATCACTAGACACAATCTAGGATTTGGGTTCAGCAGTTTTGGATAGTTTTGCCGTAATTATGCAGTCGTCAATGCCTTTCGAAAAAAAGTGGTATCTGCCCTCTTACAATCCATTAATCACACGGTTAGTAAAAAAATATTAAAACAAATGAAATGAGCGACGTTACACCGAAAGATCTTGTTAACGTAAGCATGGACACAAAACGGAAGCTGCGAGATGAAACGATTTTGTTACTGTTTGTAACATTAAAGATAGTGTTAAATACTTAAATTGGATGTGACATGTTCAGCGACGTAACTGTTTGTATGTTGCGGCTTAAAGTTGAAGTGTGGTTACCTTAGATCTACTCGGCTACTCCGAAGTAGATGAGGCTAGGTATTATTTGTTTCAACATTACTTAACACGTGCACAGAAAATATTTATACATTTCATAGTAAAGCGAATCCAAAACAAATATGTAAAGGAAAAATTTTTTTTTTTGAAAAAAGATCCTGCAAGTAAAATGTAGATAGATTAATGCTATATGTAACTTTTATATTATATAGCAGGTGTTTAATTTAAGGACAGTCGAAGCACAAGTATATTTCGTAACAAAAGGATCAGTAGGTTAAAGAAATAGACCGAGGAAAGTGATAGAGGACATATTACATTCGGACGGTGTTTCCCTAGCAATAATCAGAGTCTTTGAGGTCGCGGGTATTGTATGCGGCAAAATATGCTAATCCTGAGCTTTGCCTGAAGTTAAGGCGGCTCGACTTTGATCTAACCGCATGATTTTTAGAGAGAGAGCGGCGATCGCGGTACCGGAAGCTGTAGTACTGTAATAGTATGAAATCATTTGGGTCTGGCATCGTCATGAGCCAGTCAATAGCCCACTGCTGAACGTAGGCTTCTAGCAATGTGAGAATGTTCTTTAATCGACACGACTATAGCAAATTTTTAATCAGTGCCCGACGCCACGCACCTTTGACGGTACTGCGATCATCGGTGACCTCACTCACCGATCGGAACGCAGAAGCACAAGATGCCTGCCTAACTTCACACGGCTATTCTTCGGGGCCGTGGTCGTACCCCGTTAGAGGCGACCTATTCCAACAGCAGCTAAAGCTGTAAATATAACTTGACAGCTTCGGTCCTTAATCAACGTGCGTGTTGTTCATGGGTAGATTAAATAGAATCATACTGATCTAGTGCACTCCCATCAGGGGCTGCATCATCATCTAACACCGGGTGAGATTGTAATAGAGTAGTAATCTCACAACAGTTTAGTGCTCCCACTCCCACCACTTGAAAAACAAACGTATAGTTTCACAGAGTGTGAAGCGTAAAGAGCCAGCGCTATCAAAAAACCAGCGCTACAATAAAACTTGTTAATCACCGATTATTGCTTCGCCTCAACAGTAAAATAGTAATTGCCACTCAATAATCTACTCTGTGCTCTAACTTTGTTGACGGAGATCCTTTTCGGTCCTCGTAAAAATGTTCATATCTTTCTGAAATAAAGCCGGCCATTCATTGCACATTGGAATTTTCCTGCCTTTTTTTGGCGAAATTGAAGCTAACCTTAGTGTTTAACAAGATAATAAAATATGTAATTTGTCTTATTCGTAGTGTTATTTTGCGATATTAAAAATGTATTAAAGACTATTTACCATTTATTTTATTGGTGTGGAGTGAAAAAAGAACCAACAGTCCACCCGACAGTAAGTGGCAATCAATAATAAATCGTTGAAAGTCACAGAGGCGTCGTCTCACTTGTAGACTAAGATGGAATGCCTCTCTATATCTTTCAAATCAGAACACAATGGTGGCAGAAATGGGTAACAGTGTGGTACCAACTCAGACGAATCCTGGGCAGAAAAAGAGTGTAAATCATCGCTCTATTATTCTAATATTGACGACCGCATCTAGTCGCTGGCGTTAACCGACTGCTGTTTCATTGGTACTGCGTTCGAAACCTATCAGAGGACGATATTTTTACAATACACAAATTGATATGTAGCGTTCCGTCAAAGACACGCTTATCCTGCCTCTGCCGCATATTTTTTACGTGGGAGAGATATGCGACGGCATTTGCTGTTGCTCGAATGGACAGACTCAACCGGGTTGGTAACACGGCCTCGCAGAATACCGGATTGAAGTAGACGAATCTTGTACTTCTCTGCCCCTTCTTCCATCCCCCTACTCACCCTGCCACCACCTAAATACTATTAAAGGCCGGCAACGTTCCTGCAGCAACTCTGGTATTGCAGATGTACGTGGGCGACGGTAATCTCCTACCATCATGTGAACCGCTTGCTCGTTTGCCGACTTTCCTATATAAACAAAAAAGCGTTACATCTAATACTGGAAGGTAAATGTGAACGAGTGCGTATTTGCGCATATACTGACGGCACTATAATATATCCTACGCAATTATCACTTTCGTCGAAATAGGCTTGAGTTTAGATTAGACATTTTATCACATAGTATAATATTGTTCTAGTAACAAATATATCACGCGAGTGTAAATGGTAGAGTCGGGAGAGGAAGACCTAGGCGAATATTTCATGATCAAATCGTTCTGAAAAACGGCCAGGTCAAGAGTACTCTAAACCAACGAGCATGCATGCGAAGATTGATGAAAGTGGAAGAAGCGAAAGACTGTCTTGAAGAAGATCGTCTCTGCCTACCCCGTTGGGAACAAGGCGTGAATATATACATACATATATAACTCTTATAAGTATTACACTAGAACTTTATGGACACAGGTGGTGCCGTACTCTGGGGTTATGGATGTAATATATGGGCTAGTCTGTGTCCAGCAGTGGGCATACATAATATTTCTCTTTTAATTTATTAATTTTAAGAAAGATAGATGGCAAAGATTTCCTTTGGAAACATTCAATGATCACAATAATCGACTGGAGCTTTACTGGCTAGCTTTATTTAACCCTGTTACTTACCACGGCGAATCCAAGCGAAATTTTAGATTAGACAGTAGTAAAAATTTTATGTACATTGCCTTTTGATTGCTTCGCTTTTCGGCTGTTTGAGAACGTGGAGTATAAATAACCAATAAAAACTTATCAAGCTTGGCCCTAATGTCCGTCGGTACACTTTTAACTCCTGCGATTATAGATGGTACTTTAATGGCGAATTAATTGGGTTTTTATGTCTGTGAATATTTTAAATGACGCAGGAACAATAAAATAGCATTACTTAAGCGATTGCTGCAAAACGGTTAAATTTGAATACATTTGCTGTTGTTTAAAATAAGAATGTTGTGAAATACGATTTTATTAACGATAAATGCGTTTTTATTAGTACGGTAATATGTTGGTCGTGTATTTAAATCGTCTTGACGTCTTTATTATTTGGTATAATCGAGTTTACATGTCGTTATTCGATAGCGTTTATTCTTTATAACATGGGGATGTACCGACCACACGCGTTTGTTACGATATTTGCGTATTTATCGGGTGCAATAAAAAAATAATCAAGAAAACGGATTAATGTGCTTCTGTTTATAATACTTCAAGAAAATTCATACGGTGCCTTGAATTTGATAAAACATTAACCATATCAATCATTTGAACAAGATCACGTCGTATTGTATTGGCTTTTTTAAGAAAAGTTTGTTCGTTTTAATTTTCAATTTATACAGATAAATGAAAAAGATTCGTAATTACTCTATGCTTCTGTAGTTATTTTTGATCGACAAAATTAAAAAGAAATGTCTGTTTTCTCTAAACTGGAATGAGACCTTAAGATTTACACGTAGTAGAGCCAAGCGGCGGCTTTTGCTACTGCTCGACTGGGCCGGCTCGAACGAGTTGGTACCACGGCCTCGCAGAATACCGGCGTAAAGTAGAGGCATCTTGTGCTTCTGCGTTTCGAGAGGGAGGCCCACTCCCCTTCCCCTACCTCGTCATCCTACACATTTCCCTTAAACGCCGACAACGCACCTGCACCGCCTCTGATGTTCCAGATGTACGTGGGCGACGGTAATCACTTACCATCAGGTGAACCGCTAGCTCGTTTGTCGCCTTTCCCGTAAAAAATAAACCTTATGAAGCAACGTAACCGAAACAAGTCAGAAGTATCTTGTGATTTGAACTCGTTTAGTTGGCCAACGCTAACCTCCGATATTTGTGTAAGTCTCGTCGGGGACTTTTAGAAAAATTTAACTGTTGATTAGAATGACTAAGTTTATACAAAATATTTTCTTGATAATTCTTAGTCGAAAATTAATGAAGAAAATTTCGCTTGGCTTGACTTACAGAAGTTAAAAGTTTAGTAGGCTATTCTCTAAAAGGTCAAACTCCCCGTAATAATTCGTAAATGTTTAATGAGAGACAATGCGCTACCGCGGCCACAGTTTTGCAGTCGTAAAATAAAAAGCCGTAGGCGCTGGGCCCGGGCCGCGGCCTTATCTGCAGATACAGGTTAGAGCTATAAACCACTCGCGTACCTTTGCAAACAAATTTCGTTATAATAACTTTTGGGCATAGGTTAATATGGACGTGTCACGTTATTTATAATTGAATTTTTTTTTAAAAGAAGAATGTACATTTTCTTTCTTACCTAAGCCTACTTTCTTTTGTTAGGACTAAATTCTGTTGTTCAATCAGCTTCGAACAAATACATAGAATGCTTTAGAATATCTTCTAGTGGCAGAACTAGGATTGAACATTGCCTTCAGGCTCAGCAAGCTGACGCGATCAAAATAGATTTTGTAACCGGTTACGGTTATAACCGTAACCTTGGAATATAATCCAAATAGAACTAAACTGACATAAAATTCTAAAATATTGTTTATTTTAGGTGTATCCACAAGTTTCTACAATACTTACGATTAACAAATCTCTTATCTGTCCACACAGTGCACAGGTGCCGCTCATCAGGCGGTCCCGCGTCGAACAGTGGCCCGGGGAGGTGAGGAGGCAAGGGGCTTGTTAAATGATCCAACATAAAGCAATGTACATATACAATGCATTAGTTTAAATGCGATGTAGTGTATCGACAACCGAATATTGCTCATGTGTTCGAACCTTAAAAGGTTTGACTTCATTATTGTAAATTCGTCTTAGGATTTACGTCAACGACGAATTTGATCTCCAGTAGAATAATCTTTTGCTCATTTAGGCGTACACTTTCAACAAGTAACCTATTATTTCTTCACCATACAAATAAGTTAATTATAAATAAAAAAGAAAGAAGACCATACAAGTATGTCTACTGATGTCAGCTTAAAGTCCACCATTTTATTTTCTTGGGAAAATTCACCTTTGAATTCTAAAACCACGATAACACTTTTGCACACATCCGCAGTGCGTCAGCGCCGCCCGCCCTACACGGCCCCTTTTCGGGAGGTTTCCTCCTCCTCCTACCATGGTGCAATGGAACACGGGTGACCTTTGGGCGACCTCCCCCGAGCCCACCACCCGACAGCCATGGGGGTCAGGAAAGCGAGTATTCAAAAGCATCAGCCTTTCCAGCCCTCGGCGGCTGATCTGTTCCATGGCTACACCGCCGACAACATTTCAGCAGCGTAGGGTAGGGAGAGCTTAGTTTTACATACACTTCTCTCCTGCTCCCGGCCCCACCACTGCCGCATCAGCTTGGCGGCCTCGTCTGAGTCAGGCCAGCCGGCACAGTTACGCGTGGTTCACCGTGGGTAACCAAGCCACCGCTGAGCCCCTCCTGCACATAAAGGCTTGGTAAATTTGTTGACAATGTCATTTAAAGTGTTTTAAGAATCGCGGAAGTTTAAAATTGCATAATCAGATAGAGCAATCGTAAAATTTACAATCTAATGGTTATCACCTACATAAAATTTTTTCTTAAGCGTGTTGTAATTACACTGATCATAGACCACCCCTTAGTAGTGAAGGTTTGACAATTCCTAATATGCTTTTGTAATTGTATTTCATGCTTTAATAAAGTTGTATTGAAGCTTAAAGATAAACAAGTCAAGAAAAGTTATTTAAAACATATATCCAGAATCAACAAATGAGTTATTAAAACGATATTTCTCAATGTTGAAACAAGATTTTTATATTTGATTTATTGGCTCACTTAAAAATGCCAGTTGCAGACATACTTCATGTTCCAAATAAAAAGAAAAAAAGACTTGAATAAATAAAGGTCTGAATATAATCAAGCACGTTAAATGCTTCAACAAATACATCCAGTATCAAACATGCAAATCTACACCATAAAAACTGACTCCATTGCGCTGACATGTGACTCTTCGCCTGATTAGAACAGACGCCTGAATAAATGCGAGACCGGACCAGATTGTCAGGGTTGCCAGGAGCACCTACAATACGAACCTTAATAGTCCGTTTTAACCAGTGTCTTCAGTTGTTTGTAGTATGGTAGCGGCGTAAGGATTAGACACCCCTACCTTCTCGTAGTTAAGAAGTGGCTAAGGTTCTATATTGAAAATCTCAAGGCAATACTCGGGAGCAAACTTGCCGGCAAAGTGGTGGTCCGTCACATTCTATCTCCCGGAGACGGGTAGATTGACGGAAACGGCCTTCCGCTACCCTGAGCCAAATGAATGTTCGTTATCTCTGCCTTCTATGATATCCCCACGTGTCTGACTATACACTCAAACTTTGATTCAATTTTAAAGCTGAGGTTTTCCAGCCAGATTTAAGCCAGAATTAAGTGTCGAAAGTTTTAAAGAATTAAGTCGAAATGACTCTACACTTTCTTAACTATTTTAAAAGAAGAAAGTCTTCATAAAAAGTATTTGACTAATATTTATTATGTTTGTTACCTAATATCTTCGGCGTCTATGAACCGCTTAAGACAATTTTATTTTCATTAGAAAGGATATACAATTTGGTATAATATGAACTTAGTAATGATCTGCAATTTGGAAATATTCCGTGATAATCCGATTTTTAATTAAATCTTTATTTATTAATATAATACGTTGTAAATATGATAACGCAAACGACATCCAGACAAATATCAGATTATTATCATGACAATAAACTACTTCATCAATTGTAAACGAAGAATAAAGATCTAAGTTAGTTATCAATCCATTATGATTCTCAACACCTCCATGGTACTAGTTTTTTCCCCGTTTCTTGTCACTCACAAAGATTCTAGTTAATATTCATATAAGAAATTGATAATTTTTCTACACCTTGCAAACGTTGCTGGCAACCCTGAGAGGAAGGCGTACGCGAGCGAATTTTCGGGCGATAAGTTGTAAAGACAGAGATGAATTGCGTCAAACACCGACCCTGTCGTTGTCACGTCACCCTAATTGTTATAAATGAAGCCCAACACCGGCCAGTTGGTTAATGGATCACACATCACTGGATCGAGTGATCCGTGAGAAAATTTACGAGCGAACTTTTCATTCGTGAATCAATTTGATGTATTCTGATTTATTTGTTCATTCGTTGTTTTGAAAGCGATATGACAGCCATTTTCATTATTCACGTTATAAAATTGAGAGTCGTCGGATAGAGCGCGTTCTAAAACGGAGGCTGCGTTAAATGGGATGTCCATTATTCTATCAAAAGGGACCAAAGAACTGCGCAATAATACTGACAGCAATTGGAATCGTGACGCCGAAGGTACAGGCCTAAGTCCATCAGTGCATAGCCGTAGGGTTATGATGGAGTGGGAGAAACCCTCACTCCTGAGGTAAAGAGTATAATAGTGACTTGTAAGTAATAACAATAGGGAATGAGCCAGATTCCTTTTCAAGTAATTTAATTCTGATCCATTACAAAGTCATTGGCAGAGACAAAATGATAATTCCTTTTAATTGTATTTACCACATATCAAATTTAAAAAAGTTATAATTACAGAATGTTAAAGTTTTCATTGAATTGTAAAAACAAAGAGTAACATAAATATTAAAATTAGACTATAATAATTATCAATTAAGATTTTCATACTCATTTACACGAACATTTTTAAAAGTAACTTAGAGTAACGAGCGAAGCATAATCAATCAGTAATATCAGAGCTAAGTGTTATAGCTAAGGTGGTCGCCATCCGGACCTCTTCACATATGAGATACAATTATACATCCAACCCACAAGGACCAATAACTCTTAAAAGGATAGACCGCTTCCGGGTGGCCCATTCTAACCACTAAACAAACATACAATACGACTAAATCCCTATTTTATGGGGCATTAACAAAATGATTCACCCCAGATAATAATATCGTACTAATAAATATAAATATTTTCATTTGTTGTGATTTAATAGGGTAACGCTTTAAAGGTAAGAGTACTGTGGATACGCTTAAGCATCATGTGACAAGAATAATGGACACGTCGCTATACCAATCATCGAAATTTTTAAAAATTATTTTACTGCTCTCTTTTTGACAGCACGATGTTCTGGTATCCCACATGCCACAAAATAAAAAAAAAGTTGTTATCTGTACAGAATCAGCCTGAAGATGATTCTAAAACTCTTTTAAAAATAAGAAGAGACATGTGTCCATCTGCCAAATCATGTCTATAGCTTTATTTAATAAAAAAAATACCAATGGCATTTTACACTTCTTCTGTTAAAAGTTATTATTATTAAATAAAGCTATAGACATGAATTGGCATGTAAATATATCATGGAAGCATATAGAACATACTTAGTTAATAAACTGACAAAGAAAACTCATAAATTCAATTTATTTCTAGATTAGATATACATACATACATTTATACATTTGATATACGTAATATGAAGACAAAAATAAGTTAAATCCATGTTATTCCCACCCACCCCCAATTTCAATAAGAAATTAAAATCAGTTTAAGTTTGTTTATGGCCGGGGAAACACCGTTAGCGCTCGAGCCCACAAATACCGTCTAATCGATATTGGAATCGACTACGCGGGCTCACGCGAACCCAGGGTGTTGTCTTGTAACAGGACGAACAAAATGTGTACCAACTTAACGCAGTATTTATTCAACTCTGTAAACTTAAACGTTGCGTCGCCTTTTTAAACATCTACTGTAGAATAGACGGCACGAGGCGTTGTGAATGGAGTTGAAAACATCTTAAAAGTCCAAATCTACGCGTTAACGTGCAGTGTCAATATGAACATTTAGGTCTATTAACTTTAATAGAAAGTCAAGTATATGTAAGTAGTCGTTGTGGAAAACCTCCGCTCGCAGACCTGATGTTTCCTTAAGAATATAACGACAGTCTGTGTTGGATAAGATAAGACAAATCTTTATTCTATTAAAACGTGGTATGAGGATGTTACAGTCTTTTGAGTTTACATGTTGTACTATCAATAGCATGCAAATTTAATATTAAATATAATCATATATTAAAATTGATGTAAATCTGGAATATTTGAATTCTAGATTTCGAATAAAATTCTAGATTGCATTGCCATGCAACCCATAAGATGTTACACTGACCTTGGAAAATTTTCATATTGAAATCTTTAGCTTTGTGCTACTTATAGGACAGGTTTACTGATACAGACCAGTCATCTCGCACATTAGAGATCCGATCGTACTGATATGAACAATTAGCCAGGTCCGATGACAGAAGACGACCCTCTTCAATTACAAAATTTCATCAGCACACAGTCGCCGTGAACGTGTGACAGTGCTAGAGTACTAATAAAATTAAAAAGATACAACATTTGTGTCTCCATGTACCTTTACTTGAAAAGCAACACCCTGTTTAAAACATATAGATCTCTAAACGATGTACGCAGTTTATTAGTTGCTGTACCGATGCTCCCCGCCTCGACATAACAGAACGTAAACATCGGAGATGTGAAAGTACGATATTGGTAATTTTTATTTGGGCACATTAAAATTCTTTAGAGAAATTATCCAGTGCATACTAAATTTAGGGTACTATTGATTTACGAAGTATTTTTATGTAACCATGCATCGGGGTTTCAGAGGAATGAAATTTAAAATACATGTTTTGTGTTATTTTGGCATCATGCAATGATAAATGAATATTTCAACCTCCTATAAATGGAAAGACATGAAGTTTTAGCCAATAAGAGTCAAGCTTAACCTAATCGTGAAACAGCATGTAGGATTTTCAAAAGAAAAATCATGCACTTCATCGATAAGTTATGTTTGCGCCTAAATTTCCACCCCTTGATAGATTCCCCATAATATATTTTTTGCACTTTCTTTGCAACGTTCTAAAGAAAGCTTTTTTCCGTTCCTTTACATTATGAACCTTCTGTTTATTTGTAAAATCATCATACTGTATCGCCTGCTTTGGTTTAATACTTTCACGAGTACCATTATTGTAAGCAAACGAAGCAGCATTGTGCGCGAATGTGTCTGCCGTCAATTATACGGTAATTGTTTCTTTATGGCCCCTGGGTAATGTGTACCGGGTTCGAATTCCAGTCGAAGTTAATGTTTTTACAACACATAAGTTGAATTTATGTCTGGTTGTATTGGGATTGTCACATGTCTATAGATCCTTACATCGATTTTATCACACTTGCGTTACGTTGAGTTAGGTAAGGTGTATTCGAGTGCCGACGTGTTTGCGCTAATGTCTACATCACTATTATATATCCTATATCCTACGCAGAAGATTAATTTTAGGCATTAGCTGAAAGTTATCACCATTTGTTAGTTTTAAAAAAAAATTGTATCATAGTCACCATTATTGTTGTTTCTTAATAATGTAGATACCCTGCTTTTTCTTTAGCAATCACTAGACAGTCTACTTTTGAACATAGAATGCGGAATTAAGACGCTTTTATTGGTCTGGATAATTAAAACCTGTTTTACCTCCTTTAGTTTATTTAAGATTGATATTCTGTCATCTTCCTTATGCTACAAAGTCTTTTTGACTTTTACGATTACAAAATGCAATGGCATGGCAAAATCCTACGCACGGTAATTTTATGTACATGTGTTCAAAATAGTTTTTATTATATTATAATATTAACCTAATTTACGAATGGAAAATTACTAAAGAACAGATTTTGTTAAAGTACCCATCTCGTTCGGGTAACTTTTAAGTCTTTAGTACAACGAATCTGTATTGGCAAAACGCATTTCGGAGTTCACGCAAACTTTGAACGGCGTTTTAATAGGTTTAATAACACACATCGATGTCGGCGTAATGGTTACATGTGCACCCTACTGCATAATTCAGCCGGACGACTTAATAAGGCCTAATAAAATTATACAGCTCACGAAAAGTAAACATGGCCGAAAGCGAGAGTCGGCCAGCCTACAATTTTCTTCAAAATTTTGATAACTTCATCTCGCATAATCACAGTGCACGAAAGACAAATCACGACCACCGATCACGTGCGGCTTTAAACGACATTACGTTTGAATTTCGAACGTTTTGTTCAAACATACGCCGACTGCTGATGTGTGCAAACGTGTGTTTAGCTGTAATTTGGAACATATTTGCAAAATTAAGCAAGCGTTGTTACGAATATAAAATCGCCCTTGGCTTGTGTAATTCCAGCTGAATTTTACAAATTCAAATGTCACTGAACTCGAGGTGAAAGTACTTGACCGCGTATTTAAATATTTTATCTGCAGAATTTCTAACCAAAGGTCGTAGGTATAGAGTGCTTAACCTACAGAGTATATACATTTGCGTGCGATCGGCGCCGCAAAGTTCTGTTATTCTTAATTCATCTATACGCACCTTATAAAGTAAGTAATAAAGTAGTAGCATTGTGCCAGATAAATGAAGCATATTTATTTAATACCTAGTTACGCTGGTTTCATATCGAAAGTAACTGTTCGATTTCCAGTCCTGTAGAGATATTTGACTTTCGTAATGACTTATACCTTAGCGGATGTGACTTCCATAAATGTTCTTATCTGGATCTGTTAATTTATATTAACAACTTTAACATGTATCTTACGCTTTAATTATAAATGGAAGGATAATTAAACTATTATAAATAACAATAATTCTTAATGATGTATTCAGTTTATTTGAAATAAAACTATTATTTTCGGATTTTATTGCGTTTAATTTTTTGCTTATGTACCCGAAGTTCCGATATTTATAACAGGATGAACAACTGAAACGACGAAACAAGTAACAGACTCTCAAAATTTCTATCACAGTTTGTGCGATCTTCATAATCATGTACTGGGTCCTGTTTTCAGCAAGCGCAGCCCTTGCTCCCACTGATTTCATATTTTTCGGAATTTGGAAAACATTTTACAGAAGGAAAAGAAACAAACATACAACATTAAAGTCCAATAAGGCAGTGAAAAATACCCCTTTGAATATTATCATTCGATGGTCGATCTTTCTCTAAGTCTGGGAACGGGAATCGGCAGACGTATACAACAGCCGATATATGCCCTCATGGTTATAGTGTTCAGCTTACGTACCCAGAACTAATGAAGCGACTGGAAAGTGGTGGTCGCTTTTTTTTTTTGGAGCTATACATAGAAGGTTTTGTCCTGAAACACTGCGTAGGCGCATAGGTTATCCGTGTCAATTATAATACAGTATTCATCAAGGAATTGCTTTTACTTAATATGTATAGATTTTGTTTTTCGAACAAGGAACTCTATGTGGTCTAAGTTTCTGGCAGTTTTCAGATATTTAAAACAACTGTTTGATAATTCTTGACGTGTTTGAATACTTGTTATATTGACGATAAGTCAATACTATATGAATGTAGTAGAATGGTAATTAACTTCTGGCGTAGATTTTTTGTACTGATTATGAAAATTGTACATTGCCGATCTTCAATTAAATTTTCACTGTTCATTCACAAGCACTTGTGGTATGATACACTATCAATATTCCATACATTATTAATTCTAAACACAATCACAGCTTTTCGATTTCGCGCCAAAAGTCCCTACAGAATTTTGTTATACTAATTACAGCTTTACCTTTTCCTCATTAAACGGCTTGAAGAACGTGGGCAAAGACCAGCTGCAATCATGTAACGCCTACATTGGACCATAAATAGTACTTTAAGCGATAGTCTATTGATAAATCGCTATTAGAGAAATCGTTGCTACAGTTCTGTGGTCACTTATTCTTTGAACGAACCCGCTAGAGCTGTTTAGTGCCTTATGTAATTTATTGATTTATTGGTATGATTTTCGTTATTCAATGTTCTTCATTATCCGTTATATAAACAAGTAATACATATTTTAAGGTTTAATCACACACAAATAAGTAAGTATTGCTGGATTCAATTAACCCTTTCCAGTATCAATGGAGAAATTTTATCTTCGTTTTAAATCTCTATCTCCTTCACGTTACGTAAACTTTCTTCCGTAAACCATATTTATTTCATTATCTTCTTTGCCTTCGTATCGCCGTAATCGCCATGCTCTGCAAGCGGTTTGACGATCGCAGTATCAGACACCTCACTCCTCAGACGCTGGTGTCCATCACCGGTAACTTAGTTTAGGTATATTTGAGATAGCTGTTATTCCATTGAGATAGTTGGTCATTAGAATTTTCTGGCAATTCTCTTAGTCGACTTTCACGTCAACCACAGAATGAGATGAGGGAGATTCTCTTACGACGCCAACTAATAAAAATCTTTAACGTAAATTGATTTAGATGTGCCTCTGTGGGGTGAATACTCTGTGCCTCGACCGTTGGTATCTCGTGAATGTAAAAGCGGGTTCTCTTGTTAAACAACCCTCGTGGTTAACTGTAAAGTAGGGTAACAACATTGCTCGTAAAATTTTCACATACCGTTCCCCAAAATATTCCCCGTTTCAGCGTTGTAGAAGTGTTTTGTACCCGCCTTTATGGACACTTAGATTTTAAAGCGGCGTTGTCCGCGCAAATTTAGGAGCGATGTCACATTTGTGATGGTCGACCGTTCCCGGATTGGTTCCGACCATTCGTGATGTTTATTGTTACTGCATGAGTTATTCTGTAAAGATGGCGCTCGTTATACGCGTAGCAAGAATGTAAACGTCCTTCTGAACATAGATCTTGGCTTCCATATATTGATGCTAGATTATTTTAGATCAATTTTCTTTGAATTATTAACATCTTTGCTTTAAAGTTATCTAACCATTATTTTATCACATAACATTATGAGAATTGACAAAATATCTAAAAATGAATACTAAGTTGTAAGTGGCAGAGCCAAGCGAAGGATTTTGATACTGCTCGAATAGGGTCGGCTCGACCTGGGGAGTACCACCGCCTCCATACCAGCCAGAATCGCCAGAATACCAGCGTGAAGTAGAGGCATCCTATGCTTCTACTCTCCCCTCCCGCAACCCACCTTCCCCAACATCCCTCCCATCCTCCAAATATCCTCAAAGGCCGGCAATGCACCTGCAGTTCGTCGGGTGTTGCAAAAAGGGGGAATCACTTACAATCAGATGAGCCGCTTGCTCGTTTGCCACGTTGTCACGTTAGAAAAGGAAAGCATGTGATATCGTATGTCTGATATCTTTCAACAATTAATGAATTTGATATAAGCATATGCTCCACACTTTAGTAGCTCGTATTAACTTTTGTTATAGGTTTACTAATAATAATAATTCGAGGGATGAAACGAACCAGAGATGAAATGAAACGTAAATTTAATTTCTCTTGAGATGCGATTGCCCAATAGTGGGGCGTTACAGAATTGAAACCCTATACGGAAACTATTTACTTTCAGTCTTTGAGCATTGCGTGTTCTTCTCGCGTGCTTGTTTGTTTTAACGCCCACCTTAACAGGTGCAACTGTGGGTTATTAGTTTGTGGGCAGAGGTTTGATGAAAGATATTTCATTAAAGCAATTAGAAGTCACATTCTGGCACACCGACCGACGCAGTGCTTAGAGGTGCTCTCCTTCTGATTAGTATGTTCAGGGTTGGAATTTACACGGAAGTCAATAATTGTATGTGATAAAAGTAATTTTTTGGGAATTATTAATTTTGATAATTATTTAAAAGTTAGTTAAAAGTAATTATTAATTTTTGTGCAGCATCGCAAAATGTGCTCACAGTATCAGTATATAATAACTAAAAGCTGAAGGCAACCCGAGTTAACTATGACTTCAGGACGTCTAACACTCTAGTCCTCCCGTGACCACGGATGCTGTAAAGCACTCGTAATTTCGAATGACGGATTGTGTTCATGAATGGATAGCGTGATAACCTCCACACGGGAACTTTGATGTCGGCTTTACCACCATTAACGACATACAATGCCTTTCGGCAAAAACAAATCAATGTCCGTTATCTAAATAAGGCGGCAATGTGCTACATGATTTATGTCTCGGAAGTTAACGCGCGTTTCGTAATAGAGGTCTGGGTTGATTGGTGTCAAAGGTCGAAATAATAAGTCAGTGGTGCCAACTACCATCAAAGAGTGTTTATGTTGATGTGTGTGAGTGAATATTCTTTATAAATGATTTTTTATTGTACCGATGTGTTGGATGCCGTGTAGTTTTAAACATAATGCTTATCGATTAGTGTAAATCAAACCGTGGATTTCAATATGTGACGTCATTACAAGTCACCTGTCAAAATTTAATAAAAAAATATATATTTCACCACGAGGTACGTTACTTCTCTAGTTAGGTCTCATGTGGTCTACCCACCCTCTTAAGTGTGTCATTATACTTCGTATAGCTGTACCCTGGACAAAGACTCTTTTAAATATTTCTCTCCTTGTCTAAGTTTTACTTGGTGGAAGGCTCCTTCTCGGTCTAGGAGTCGTCTGGGTGGGAGGTGCCTACCCAACGACGACTGCGTCTTACCAATTTCTGTCGCGAAACACCAGTCTAAAAATTGTTGTATTCTGGTTTGAAAGGTATAAGCAGCTAGTATAATTACGGGCTCGAGGCATACCTGAGACGGTCCTTAGTGGCATAAAAGCAACCTGCTTCGATTGAAGTTGTTTGCTGATTACCATGGAGTTGTTTGCATTGGCCACTTACCATCAGGTGGGCTGTTAGCTCGTTTGTCAACCCAATCCAATGAAATTAAAGTCTCCTTAGTGTGCTTCTGAAATAGGCCTATCCAAGAAAACGGCAGCAAGTCTGCATTAATTTCTGGAAGAGTTGGTCCTTACTCATCACGTTGGACAGATAGGTTGGTCAATGTAATACCGGCACTCTCACACTAAAGATCACTCCCCTGTCCCTATCAGATGATCGCCAGAGCTTAGTTTGTTATCTATCAGGATGCCCTACGTGGCAGGTGAGTATCATATTTGGAGAAAAAGATGATCTGTGTGACACCCCCTTACATACATTATAAGTAGGTGTGATTTATCATAGAGGTGTGCCAATTGCTTAAGCTCCAAACCAACGACTTTTAACACCTAGAACACTTGGCATGGTGTGCCGTCAGCTTAAATAAGAACTCTCTAGATTGGGATAAGCGAGAGGTTGTTTTTATCATAAAATAACTTTTTTCTTACTCGCTACAATGTTCTTAGCTCTCGAGTTACAATTTAAAACGTTTAATTAAATTCCCTGTTCGGACACTTTTTACGCTTATTTCTATGCATGAGCAAAATGTGAACCGATCTAGTAAACTGGACGTGTTGCGTTTGGCTTCATCTAGTATTGTATTACAGAGGCAGAGATAAAGTGCGAAAGAATAGCGTGTTTCGGAGCGATTTACGCGGCTGTCTTTCAATATCTTATTTTCAAATTTATATCTAATTCTCGATTCTCGGGACTTTTGCTTAAAACTTTATAATCCAGTATTATAGTCCAATAACTTGGTATGTCCAGCTGTGGAATACCCTTCACTTATATATATTTTGGCCATCTCTGACTAAAACTTACGATGTAACTTATACGAGTCCTCTTTCAGAGTATACAGTGTCGCTAATTACAAACATGAAGATAAATCATTATCACCCTTTTAGAATGCTTACCAGAATGTGGAGGTTAAACCAGAAGCTGAGTACGACGCGTGTAATTCATGCTCTCGATTTGAACATAAACGTCAAGTGAGACATGATTGATGCTTAAGAGTTAAAAATAACTATGTCTAATATAAATCCATCTATGTGTTTCCGCTAACACCGTCACAAGTTATACTCTCAGCTTGTTACTGTGTCTCGTTCTCTTCGATATTGTAACACTAACCTGTCTAAACACCCCAGCTATCGCGTCACTCCGAGTTTTATAGAACACTGAAAACTATCGTGGAAATAAATTACTTTTTACATCTTAAAAGGTCCCTTGAGCTTTCGTTATTTTGCACTTCGGTGCTTGTGCTTGTGTAAATTGAATGGAATATTTTTAAATTTTTTTTTGCGGTTCAATATTAGAGAGGGTTTCGGAGTTGTGAAGGAACTGCCGCTCCAATGCAGGCTAATGGACTTTGAACGCTACTAAAGCTAATACGGTTATGCCATAGAATCTAAACTGTGGTCATTTTTGTGTAAAATAAATTTTGAAAGCATCATATCTTCAACTACGTATAAATGAAGGTAGCGCCGGCAGAAGCCAAGATATATTTCTTGGAAGGTTTGCTCATGTTCACCACGCGGGGCAAGAGTTAGTAAGGGCAGTATCGGTGCTACATTTATGACGCCGCTCCCCATCACTGGTCTGTGGTATATGGCGAATTTGGATGGTATTTCCACCATATCCGGTCTCCAAAGCCTATTTGTTGGCTAGTAGGCTACAAAACAGATGTGCAGATGAGATTGGGAGAAAGAAATAGTATGAACTCTCTATCTCTAACACCACCGCAACCTCCACGCATATTCAACGCAGAACATAATTGGTATACATACTTCTTTTCTTCTTCAGTAGGTTCTGAACAGTATGCTCCTTTATATAAGAGAAAGTCACATAATACGAAAATAACTTTTTTTTTATGGTAAAGGGCGCAAACGTGCAAACGGCTCACCTGATGGTAAGTGATTACGTACATCTGCACCCACCCACGTACATCTGCAATATCAGACTATCCTCCATATTGCTGATCTACGTGGGTGGGTGCAGAACTATCGCTCCTCTGATGTTGCAGGTACCGTTGCCGGCCTTAAAGGCCTTATATTTGTGTGATGGGAGGAATGAGGGCCCGGAGTTGGGGAGTGGACCTTGGGTTACCTCGATCACCGAACGAAACGCAGAAGCACAAGATGCTTCTACTTCACGTCGGTATTCTGCGTGTTCATGGTACTACCCCGGTCGATCCGCCCATTCTAGCAGCAGCAAAAGCCGCCGCTTGGCTCTACCACGTACAAAAATAAGAAAAAGTTATAAAGTTCCACGTAATCGCCGAGCATTGCTGTGCATCAGTGAGCGCAGTACCGGACTGGAAATTACAGTCTCGCATATTTGTGATGGTTATTTCACCATATAACAGAGCCCCTGACATTTATGGGAATTTTTCCCTGACCTTGCGTGTCGTACCCATAAAATGAGAGATGGGATTCTCAAACTCCGACACCATACGATGGTATTAGGTTAATTTAATACTGATTTTTTAGCTCTGTTATAACAAATAACAGTATAATTTCAATTGTTTCAAAGTTATGACACGTGAACGAACACTTTTTAATAATCTTGTCGCTCTAGCAACATGATTCGATTATCAACATATGTTGTACATATATGTATCCAGTTTGAAGTAACAAAGGCAGCAACTAATTCCAACCAATAGCTCAGAACGAAATTACGTCATTGTATCTGACGTCACATTCACATACGTCCTTGAACTCCGAACTCGGTTTGAAGCGAAGACGTGCCCCGCGTTCCCTAAAAATAAACATGTGTTGTAACGGCGGAGGCGGTGCGAATGTGGGATACCGCTTGGCAGATTTTCATTTTCGACACTTTTCTGGCTGTTCACCTTGTTATCGACGGCGACTGGCGGTGGCATTTCGGGGGGTTTTTTTTAAATAATATTCGCTGGCTAATGGTGAATTTTTTTTTTTTTTATTAAGATTAATCACATAAGGCATAATCGATTATGTCCCCCCGTAAGTTTTATACATCAATTACTTACTTAATAATGCAGATACGTCTGACAAGGGCTTCGCCAAAATAATATTACAATCGCCCAGTTCCGAAATCAAGTGCATAAGAGGTCTCCTTGAATTTTGGGCACATTCCTAATGGTGAATGCAAAAATTCAAATTCAAATTCACACCAACACGGTTAGCACAGGGCAATGTAAAGTTATTAATATCATATTATCCAAATGAAAATAATATAGAAATAGTCTGCGTTGCTTTATATCAGCGTAGCGAGAATCCAATTTACTCGTTAAAAAATCGAAAATATTGTAATTGCGAATCGTTATAATCGGGGATATTTACTCGTGTGGTAACACCATTGCACCTTTTCCCCCGCGACTGTTCTTCCTCGGGCAGACTCGACACTAGCCTCACCGTAGAACCTTAAACGGTCCTTAAAGGATTAGACATATACACATTTTAAGGAATTCACACCTGGCATTCAAATGGGGTAGGCAGAGGTTCTGTATTTCCATTGAGTCTCGTCAACGATTTTAAGTAACACAATACATTAGTTCTCGCCGTTTTCTTACCACGACAAACTTCGATCATAATGACGCATACTTATTTGATGATGCTTTACAGCATCCGTAGATTAATCTCCCCGTGATAGTCTACGGCTGCTGTAAAGCATTCGAAATGTCGGCAAAAACAAAATTAAACGCGTTAAAATCCGTAAATAATAGTTTCATTTCAAATGTGTAGTGTACGCATACTCGACTTAAATATAACGAATTACACGTAAATTTATAAAATTAACCTTGAAACTTAACTAAGCATAAATTATATTTCGAAACGAAACACATTCGTCCACTGAATATCACCTATGTTGAGTAAAAAATATGTATTAAATTGTTTCAGTCAACTGTTACGCGGAACTCTGGAAATTGTTGTGAAATATTTATAGAACTATAGCTAAGCGTGACACAAGGGCTATATATAATAGTATATAAAAAGATCTGTTTGTTTCAAACATTTTAGTAGGTATGCGTGATTTGGATTAGCGATCGTAGGACCCGACGTCTCGAATATTACTATTATTATGCTCGTCATCAGAGACGCCATGAAATGTTAGGGCTTTTCTTTTCGTCGACTTTTGTGCCACGTCTTAACCACGGTACTTTCATTACCTTCTGTCAAAGTCCACTGCAGAACATAGGACACCCTCAAAATATTTTCACTAAGCACACTCGGTCCTGAATCACCTGCATCCATCAACTCGTCCTAAACCTTATCGCCTGTATGGTAGGTGCCAGTTGTAGCTGGGCCATATTTTTTGACGTTGTCGGACTTCACACGGCCACGAAACATATTTTTTTAATTATTTCTGCAGGCTTCCTCATGATATTTTCTCTCACCGATAATTTCAGGACGTAAAATTGCTATTAATAATTTTAGTGGTGCTGCCACCAGGGATCGATCCGAGGTCTCTTGCGCATTGTGAAATTAAACCAAGGGTATCCACGGGTCTACCATGGGACTATTCACGGCCACTTGAGTGGTGCGAATGGTCACCTTCCTAAATGTTCGTTCCTGGGCACGAACTAGGAAGCATGACGTCACATGTCATGCTTGCTATAAGTTTTCAAGGTTGTGTGAAAAAAGAATTTTTTTTTAATAACTTTAGTAATATTCCTAAAATAAACTCGGTTTCTGCTGTTTGATGGTTTGAATACTTACCGCTGTATTTTATCTTTATTATCTTGTCAACTGATGGTAAAAATTAGAATAATTCTATTGCGCCATTTTTCTCGATAAGAGGTCGTTGACATTATGAATCTGACGCCGGCGGCATTCCTGATTTCAGATTGTGATACAGACGCGCGCGCTGCGTAAGAGATAATAAAAAAAAGCTTATCAAACTATCACATTTCCGCTATTAACGAATTTATTTTTCGTAGAAAGTAAAGAAAGCAACCTTTAAACGTCCCAGTGCTAAGCAGAAGCCGGTTCATCACAATTTGAGTGGATTTTAGAGCCGGTAAAGATCAGTCACAGTGCTGTAGTGCGGGTTGGTGAATATCTCAGGTCCTTGAAATAATGTTTTGACATTTCTTTGACATGTAAGACTAGACAATTGTAATTAACAACTTTAGCAGTACCGGCTCCGACAACGGAATCCAGGTCACTCGCGCACTATGATGACATCACGAGCGACCCGACTACCATGGCTTACGTGGTTATTTTATTGATTGTAAATATTTTTTGATTTCTTTTCAAAATTCCAAAACCCTTTGAGGTACGACTGAGTAGTATCAACAGTTGGAACGAACTGAATGACATAATTCGATTTTCAAACGCTGAATTCCATTGCAATTGAATATCGAATTACCGACGTCAACCGATAATACATATCGCATCCTGATCGAGCGGGACAGAATGAGATAGGCGTTCCAACCCTCGCGATCTCCTTGTAACGGTACAGGAGGGCAATATGGAGATTTGTCGGGAGGAGGTCCGCATGAATAATAACTTATACAAATGGAACGAGGTCCTAACAATGCGTGTTGTATAATTTAGACATCGGAATGACGGAATATTACTTCTTTAGGCGTCTAGTGTCTCAATGCTCCGGTTTCGAGTCCGCCCTGACATTGCTTTGATGTTCTATTTAAAGTATGTAGCTGGCTCTATGAAACGGTAATCATTTGTTTTTCTACGACAGACAACCGTGTGTCAGTGGTCAGGTATGTCTATGTAAATATATCTTTACTTGTATATAATATTTCTCAAATTTAAATAATTTTATTTTGTTTCAGGTAAGTTCGCGGGCAGTTAATTTAAACGACGTTGGTATATATATTCACGTAATTTCTATTTATATTTGACATACGAGTACATATTTTTTAATTTTTAATCTGTAACCGAGGTATCGTTGTTTACTCTTCAACGTGATACATTTTTTTTTAATTTAAAATAATTTTTGCTGTATTTCTGTTCGGAATTCTGTTTTTGCTCATTTTGCCGCACAAATAATCACATTCCGGGTTCAAGCTCCCGGTTTATGTAAACTTGAGCATGCCGTGAATATTTCTAGTTTCTCTTTCAGTTCATGGACGCCTGGGACGTAAATCTTGAACACTGCACTATGTAGAAGCAATGTGTCGGTGGTAATTAATCATAATCTCGTTTAATCTATCACGACAGCTGTTCAATAAGCATAGGCAGCTGTTCAACTAAAATACTTATACAATTTTTTTATATTTTTTTTAATTGGGTAAAGCTCACGTCCAATAGTGGACTTGGGAAGGCTGATAATGATGATTATGTTATTATTATATATAGGAAAGCATGTGTCTAATAACCTAACATGTGTTTAATGTTATCTTTGACTAAGCTATTATATATAATAAACTATTGGAGCAACCTATCCACAATGGAATCACTGGCGTGGCATGGATCGGCCACGGGTCATAAGTATAACTTGTGAATAGGATCTGTCGTAAATTTAGTGAACTAAAAAAGCGACGACAGCGCCGCGCTGTGTGCTACGCGTTAAATGTCAATTCGGTACAGTTATAGCGTATTATTTTAGTGAAATGCGCACGCGACACTGGCCATGTGCACACAAGACGCGAAGATACAGCGGTCTGTGCGTTAATAAATTTATTTTATTAAAATTATAAGATGGTAAGGATTCGCCCTTACCTACTCTCTCTCCAGACGTCATCAACATCTGCACGCCATGCTAACGAAGCTCTGGCGATCGTACACAGGTTTCTGCCAAAGATTACCGAAAAGCACGGTCCTGAAACCAAAACCGAATACACTGAACCTGCCTAATGTGATTGATATGGACCAATTCCATGCACGGCTTTGTGGTCTGTTTACAAGGGGATAAAGAAGAAGAAAGAAGTATTTTATAAACCCTGCTCTTTGCTAAGTCAATCTCTGACCAATCAGGAGAGTTAGAATCAATATTGTAAACGGACATTAATTTCAGCAGCGGCACGAATGTATCGACTCGACTGGGGTAGGATTACACTGGCGCAGAATACCAGCATTAAAAAGCACGGGGAATTCTATCATCCTTATTCGCTAAACCTTAAAAATAGCGTGACTGAACATTCCTTCTCATTTATTTTAAGCGCCTCGGTGTGAAAAACAAGCTAACTGTTCACCTGATGGTAAGTTACAACTGCACTCAATGGACACCTGCAAACAACCTCAATTGAAGAGGTTTACAGATGCGTGGTCACACTTGAGTAATAAGATAGAATGCCTCTCTGTCCGGAGTTATACTGGCTCTGTATGCCTTTCAAACCGGGACACAAAAGTAATGGCACTGGTCTTTGGCGGTAAGTGTGTGGTTTTTAACCAGACGACTTTTAAACAGAAAGGGTATCCTAACCTTGACCTGTCAAACATTACTTATCCAGGACCTCTATTTTTTTTTTCTTAAAAAAACGTTACCTTCCTCTGTAGGAATTTCTCCTGTGTCGCGGAGGCAGTTTACATACATGAATTGCACATGGACAAACACCCAGACCGGGAAATATTATTTGTAGTCCATACAAATACTAGCCCCGTGCGGGAATCGAACCCGCGACCCACAGCGCCGCGGCTATGCTCTTAGCCACTACGCCACCGAGCCGTCAAAACAAACAAAGACCTGATTACAATAAACGAAACCATGTCTTGGATGTGATTAACAATGAACGAAACCATGTCTTTTCTCAAGAAATAAAATCACGGGGAATTTTCGTGAAATCTTTTTGTGCGCAACAACAAAGCATGCGCGTTTGTTTTGCATATCGTGTCTCTGGCACAGAATCCGTTTCTTACATCGATCGAGTCGGAAGTTAAAGACGAGTGAGTGCCTGTGTTTGCCCGTACACTTACGGCACTATAATAAATGCCGTGCATATGGCGTGAGTCGGAAATCGTCACAGTGATCAAAATCAGCCAGGGACATCAAAATACGAGGATGTTACTGCAGTTGAATTGTTTTCGGCTTTATATTTAATAAGTCTTTTGATAAGCACTAGGGTGGTCTGTATAATGTTGCTCAAGGCAAATTTGCGATATTCGACCTCCAATCCCATTTGAATAATAACCCGGTCCGGACATGTAGATTGGAAATTGTTTTTGCATGTGTGCAACATTGATTTAATTTCAATCAAATAATTTTTTTAAGCATTCTTTATTATGCTTGTTAACGTAATGCGTTATGTACAACGTATTTTGATAAAACTTTGTGTGTGATTTTTTAAGAAAATGTTTTATTTTTTCCATTTTCTGTTCCACGATGTTTTGTGTATGACAAAGGAAAAACAATGAATTGTATACTGCCATTTGTAAAATTACGACAACGAGTTACAAGATGGTTTGTAATGAAATGTATGATTACTATTCCATGTTTTTTTATCATTAAGACAATAATCATTAAGGTTATATTATTAATTATTAGTAGCTGGTTGGGTTGGCAGTTTATTGTTAGTTTGGACACTAAGAAGGCGACTGTCTGGTGGTGGTGACCAGCCACGTTGTCCCAAATAAACTCTGCTGAAAAATGGGTAGAAAGGAATTTTAGACTAAAAGTCCTAAATGACTGTCTGTAAAACCCAGTATTGGGAGTACGGTCGTGGGGGCTTATTGGCTTATTTATAATATTATATTTCCCTCGATTTGTATTTAACATATTCTGGCCAATTTCGATAATGACGACAACTGCGCCGGATCTATAACAGTGACGTCTGTGTAGGCTCCAAAAACAAAGGCCATCACGACCTAACCCATATGTGACGAGCGGTCGACTTTAGATATCCATTCGAGAACCTTCTTCTCCAATGTCTTGTAGATGAATTGAAGTTACGGAGAACGGGTATTCTTGGTATTCCTCACAAAGGCTTCGTAGCAGAGAGTACATTTTCAAACGCCACGGTTAAGGAAAGTGCAGTACGTTGAATTTATTCTAAAAAAACAAAAACACCTAATTCATAAAGTGCAATGTTTTTATTTTATTTGTGTGTTTACGTAAGACTTTAAATATTCTTTGGACGTTTGATGTGTCTGGCACGTCGCTGTTCTGAGTTCATTTTTTATTTAAATAAAAAAAATAACGATGGTTATGTGCAGTAATGATACCGAGATGAGGGCAAATAAATATTTTTTTCAGTTATTCTTAATCGCCGCTTTTAAAAGCAACCTAAATTAATCATTAATTAAGCGCTTAAAATAATTAGAGCTTTGGAAGGTTTTGCTTAAAAATTTCGTAATAATTTTTGTAACCGGCTTCGAGGATCCCTACCATACGTTCAAGGTAGTTCACACTGAAGCCCATTTGACTACGTTATGTCGTATCAAATGGAAATTTATCTGCCTACCTTTATGGGTGACTGGCGTGATTGCTTATAAGTATATTTACAATTAAGCTTTAGTTCTTAAAAAAACAGTATATTTTTTAAACGTTAAAGCTACGTAAGTTTTGCTAGAAACATGCGATTTAAATATATTTAAAACGTTTCGTTGCAAATCGTTTCGAAACTACGTTCAGCGGCATACGTTTTTTTCACGTGCGTCACGATTGTATCTCAATCCATTAATCTCAATCGAAGCGATTTGTCGGGCGAGACTCGAAGAAAACAAACAGTGTATCGTACACAGCTCGGTTACGTCTCCATTCGCGCTGCCTATTGATCATTCCGTATTCTATTTTCGAACGCCAGATTTCTCACACAAATCTCCTAGGAATGCGAGCAATTATTTTTCTTAGTGCGTGGTTCCGGAACATCCTTTGTATTTATTGTTTTTTTAATACAGTAAGTTGCTATGGCATATCACAATTTAATAGAACGATTACTGCATCCATTGCAGATTATGTATAGGACCAAAAGTTATTTCATATTGAGTCAAAACTGTTTTAAATATTTATAGGTTAAAAGTAGATTTGTTAATGAACTACGAAAGAAAAAAAACAATTAATTTAAAGCGCCGTTTTAGCGCGCTGCAGTCATCGTAAAATAACAAATGTATTACCCGGGGACTTGATTTAGATGCATTCTGTTGTTTGCGGTTTCAGTTTGGTGGTGCTCTGATTAAATAGCAGCTTTTTTTCTTTACTTCGTCTAATCTACAATGGTCGACCTCGTCCGCACGCGATGCACCCTGCTGGCCAACGGACGAGACCCAGGACCGACCGCTGGCGCTAAATCCATCCGACCGCCACAGGATACTCCAAATTGCCTTTGATATAACGCTTATAGGCAATAAGTAGCACATAGATGCAGTGTCAGAAGCACGAGACACAACCCGAGCTAAATCTAAATAATTTTTGTGTAGTTGAAATATTGTCTTCGGTTCGGAGTACGGGCACACAGAGAGGCGATAAGATCGGATAGATGCAGTGACAGAAACACAAGACACAACCAGAACTGAATACAAATCAATTTGTGTAGCTTGAGCTATATTAGCTAGATATTTGAATATCAACTTCCGCCTGGACTTAAACCTCGGACCCAAGTATGGTTTCCATACAATTATCAGACTGTGATCAAAACATTGCTGAACGTAAACCTCTTCCTAGTTAGATGCACGTTTGGGTGTAATGTTTACGTTTACGTTAGGAACAGTATACGCCTTAAAACAAATGGCATAATGCTTTAGTAATAATTAATAATAACACAATCACGAAAACAATAAATCCTTTGTTTTAACGGATCAGTGTCGGAGTCGATCGATGGGAGTAAGTAGAGATCGCGATCGAATCTTATCGCGTTTAATTTTGTTTGAATATCTCCGACGTTCCGAGTGCTTTACAGCACCCGTGGTTAGATTTGATGGGAAACATCGACGCTCTAGAAAGTTTGCAGTCTGTGATCATATTCTAGATTATCTAGATATCCATTGAATCGGATTTGATAGACCAGAAATCCTCGCAAAAGAACACCGATTCATGCCAAGAATGATTCGAGAGGCTATTGAAATCATAAAACATCCTAATTTCAATCGAGAATATGGCTGGGTGCCACCAAACCAGGCATGGCATACCACTGCGCGACCACAAGATACTGTGCACATTCTGAGAAAATCGGACCAAAACTAATAATTAAAACTTGAAGGTAGCCCGATTTTACAATGGCATCAGGACGTCCAACACCTCAGTCTGCCCGTGACCACGAGTGCTGGAAAGTCGAATATAAAAACAAAAGTTAAACGCTATAAAATCCGCAAAAAATATTTTCATTTCATATGTGTAGTTTTGTCGTAAATACAAAAAATCATTAATTATAAGATCTGTTAATTTAAAACATTTCGTTTAAAGTTCGTTTAAGATCTTGTGCGTTCCTACCGTTATTACCGGTCGTACACACTGGACTTGACGGCACCCTCTTACCACGCAAGGTCATGCTGCCAAATGGCTATTATAGTGTTCCGGTTTGACTCTGTTTTATAAAAAACGGATTTAGAAAATTCTGTCATTTTTACTAACGTCCAGTTCTTAACCGTTTGATTACTGTGACGTGTGTGATTAAATATATGACATAGAGGTGGCATGACCTTGATCATTATCTGCTTTAGAACTGTAGATATTCTTACCGTATCGATGTAACGCGTATGTTTTTATAAAGGACGAAGAGTTGGATGTAGTAAAAACACGCTAACTTCCACACATTTCAAAAAGTTATGTTGGACGAATATTGACTAACCTAACTTGACCTGCTGGACATAAACCTGACCCATAAGGCGAATTTGCCATAATTGCCATCCACGACAAGGGTATTGGCGATCACAGTACCAGACACTTCGCACCTTAGACGCACGTGATCGGTCTACTTAATTTTGGCCTGGTATTTTTCTTTATCTGTCGTTAACCATTTTTGGTACTTTCACAGCTTTTCTCTTAGTCGTCTCTTGCGATGCTCACGGGAAGACACGGGTGTGGTAAATACTTACGGCGAAACCACACGGTATTGACCTCAGCTGGGGCTCGCAGATAACGAAGGACGTCTTTGCTAAGGGTGCTGTTTTCTAACAATAGTACAGATTTACTAATCGTGCAACATTACAAGTCTCCTTATTTATGATAATGACGCATAATTTACAAGCCCGAGGCGCCAACGACGCCGCAATTGTGTCACCTAATTGTTCGAGCTATAGTTGGAACAGAAAAACCGTAGAGTCTGTATAAGCCGCGAATAAAATTTATTACTTTTGCTTTTTTCATATGACGCGAGAATTAGTGAAAGTTGTCATGACAACGAAAATGGTTGTGAAATAATAAAATCCAGTGTCTAATTTTATAAATTTTTCGCATCGTTTATTGCTAAAAACTTAAGATTTTTTTTTATGAAAACCTTATTTTATACAAGTAAGGAATATCATAAATTTTAATACAACTTAGATTCTGAGCATTGATTTTTTCTTCTGTTATTTCTACAAAAATTATAAAAATATATTTTATGAATAATGGCGGATACCGGCCGCTATATTTTTTACCTGTTGGTAATCTATACTTAATGTGAATGAAAAATTACGGTTCAAGTTACCATTTAATTAACGTAAACAAGACCCAATGGATGTTAAACGGTTGGCAATAAATCACGACAATCATCATAATGAATATAGTTGAGATATGTTATTTTCTGCTTTTCGCTTTATGTTCAGTGACTATAATTTCCTTTAATAGTCGTAGATATAATTTGTTGAGCCAATCACAGTCCAGTAAATCTGAATACTGAATAATAATAACGTAGCAATCCTTAATGGGAAATCGGAAATCAACTCATCCATAAAATTTTAAAGAGTGTTTGCATAAATGTGTTATGTCTATAAATTCGTACCAAACTACTATGTGCTGTAATTGCTTATCTATTTTCCAACATGATATAAGAGTAGAAGAATATTTAGTGAAAAGTCTTTGCCAAAAATAAAACAATATAAAGTCGACTCCACGGTAGAATCAGTGCTTCCGACCGTATACGAGGCGTCGATACTGACCGCATGTTGGCCGGCGATCTGCGATCTCCGTAATATCGTTACTTTGGATGCCGCATCTGTTAATTAATATGCATTTATGTTACAGCTTCTATAACATAAGGCTAATTCCGCTAAGTGAATGCCATTTAAATGTTATTGAACTTAGGGGAACATAGCTTAATAAATTCTATGGCTATTCTATTCTTAATAAATTGTACTTGACTGCTTCTTCTTCTTCTTGCTTTCTTATAGAGCTGTTTTATCCCCAGTTTTAGGTTCTCGTGTTAAAAGTCAAAGTCATAACGTTTTTTTATTAAATCTAGTCTTCTTTAAAGCTCTTATGATAATGATAACTTCTGCACTGGTTCACAAAACAAGACCTTCCCAGAGAATAACTGGCAAGGAACTCTGGGATCTTTTATTTTGCGTCATATTGTCATTCATGATTTACAATAAAATCAACACAATGTCAATCATAATAAAATCGATACAATATTATTTTAAATGTTTATTCGGATACTTGGAACTGATATAGTTCGTTATAGTATCCAAGAGTCATGAGTTCGAGTCTCGGTATTGTTGTTACCAAATTGTTGATTGCATTATGAAGTTATTGAATGGTAGAGCTGGGAGAGGAAGACCTAGGCAAATATTTCACGATCAAATCGGAGAAGTTCTGAAAAAAGGCCAAGTCAAGAGTACTCGAAACCAACGAGCATGCATGCGAAGATTGATGAAAGTGGGAGAAGCGAAAGACGTATGTCAGGACCATAGCAAGTGGAAGAAGTTTGTCTCTGCCTACAAGGCACTGGCGCCTCTGGGAACAAGGCGTGAATATAAACATACATACATACATTATGAAGTGTTAACTTTATCACAGGAAAAATTTAATTTAACATAATGGAGCTGGGGGGAAGGCTTTTCCTAGCTACCAAAAATTTTCCAAAAAAAATAAGAGGTAGTCTTTGCTCATTCATTCTTTCCTCTTGTCGTTTCGGTGGCGTAAATAAAAAAAAGTTGTGGTATAAGGTTATTCCGGTTAACAATGTAAGTATAACTGTTACCTGAGTATGCTAGAAGTTTTCGGCATCTTGTCCTGAACTCAATTCATTAAGGCCTAAAATTTATTCATCTATAACTAAATAATAATTCGCCTCCGCTTCCGTTTATCTAGAAGTTTCCGAATTAACTTCTTCCAATGAAACATTCAAACTCACTATGTCCTTTCATTATATTAGTATAAAAATATAGATATAGATATATTCAGTATAGCTTAATAACTTCCATTAGTTATCATTACAACTATTTTAAAAACCGATGGCATTAATAAACCAAAACCAGTTCAAATTACCAAACAACCATTAAAAACTTGTCCATCATTGAAAGATGGCGCAAATAAAATTACTACACCAATAGTATGTTTATCACCTCGGTGTAATTTCAATCGATTTGTAAGCAGGCTCATTGGTATAACTACTAATGAGCTGTAACTACCGGGGTACGGCATGTTTATGTGGTTTTTAATATGCCTCTGTGGGCCTTGTTGAGGCATCAGTTCAATAGGCTGGAAAGAACCAGAGCTATTCACGTATTTAATTTCCAATACTTTCCCGTTGTGATTATATTATGTTCATCTGGTTATAATTGTAATTTTGCGTTCTCGGGGATGATAGTAACGTCAGAATAAAAACCAACCATTTATATTTCGAACTTGCCACTTGATAGAGAGGGACTGTAAACAGAATCCGAAAACTTTCAAACGTGTATCCGTTGAAATTTCCGTCCGTAGTCCGTATGTATTTTATTGACAATACAATTTGCCAAAAAAATACTAATGGGTGGCTATTATAATATTGACTATTATAAGAATAACGATTGACGATTCGATGAACCAATTAAATGTAGAAACGTTTACATTTTGTATCACTGTAGCATGGTTTATAACACATGACTATTTGTCTGCTGATTAATAATGCTGATTAAAAACAAGGCTCCGTTGGCTTAAAATCAATTTAAATATACCGAACTCAAATACCATAGACTAGTTATGGGGAGCAGTATCAGTGCCCAGCGAGGTGAGTATGGGCAGATCTTTCATCCATAGCTGGCTTTTGTTAACATTTTAATGGAAATGCCCAAGACCAGCTGTGGACGTTTTACATGGTAATAAATTAAAGTAAATTATTCTACGTTACTAACGTAGAAACGATTGTAGACATTTGACATCCCTTGTAACTTATACCAAAAACAATTACTCCAAGCTGGATCAAATTATCGCCTTATAAAACAGAAATAGTATTTTATTAAAGCAATAAACTCAATTAAGACGTAAAACTAATGGTGATCAGTCGGTTTACGATCTGTTTTGTGATGATAATTTAACTAGAAAGTCCCGCTATGCTTAATAAATATTGTTGTTTATAAGACGACTAAGTGATCATGCCTAATTCGGGTCCAGTGATCCAATCACATAGTTTAATTTTGAAAACGTTGAGTTATTTCAGTTTTAATTTAAATATGTTCTGATACCATTACACATACTAAAATCAACTCTAAGACTAGCTGAGATTACTCAAATCGTTTTTACTTAAAATTATATTGAAAATACGAGACATTATCAGTTTTAGAGTTATACCAGATTCGTATTCTTGTCGTTATTGAGTGTGAATGAGAATATCATAGATTTTATTGAATCGTGTAATTCATTATGCATTACTAGTAACTTGATAAAGCGAGACATTTTGCGGTTCACAAGTAAGACCTCACTTCCTATTCCGCGTTCATTTTCATCTACTACATTTTGTAATTTCGAACGAAAGTATAAAGTAAAGTATAAGATAGTACACATAGTAGAACAAGTAATATTCATATTTTAATACCATTTAGTTTATTTACAATGCTTTTTCAATTTCTATTGTTTTATTGTTCTATAATAAAATATTTAAACAAAATTGAGTGGGTCTATGTGTTGTGAAAACTCTACGCTTTTATAGCGCTATGAAAACGGATCTCGCCGGCTATTAAAATAACCATTATTTTGTTAAGAGCCATCTTTGTTAACTTTAGTAATAAATTCACTGTTTCATTTCGACTATTTCGTCAAAACAGTATTATTATAGTCCTGATGTAGGAGTTTATGTCATCAACACCAATCTGTAAACAATTTTCGTTCTGCAAGACACACTTTCTCAAGTAGGATTTACGGAAAATTATCGTGAAGTATAGACTGTAGATCGCAGTCAGACGCTCTCAACGATTTGTTATGATTTGTATATTTGAATCTGCATTTAAATCCTTAGCAAGATTGAGAAAGCCTGTTATCTTATAGAACAAAAATGTCGAGTGGTGCTCGCTTAAATCTTGTCGTAAATTGGAACATACATTTTAATAGAAAAGTATATTTCATGAATGAATACAAGCGGTAACAAATGTTACTTTAAAAATAAATTTTTTATGTTTATTTAAAAATAAGAAAATAAACAATTTATAAATTTGATACTAGCGATTTAATTTTTTTTTTGAATGAAATCTCACAAAGTATAGTTAATAGTTAAATGTGCGTTGCCGGCCCTTAAGGATATTTGGGGGATGGGAGAGAGGATGAGGGAAGCAAACCTCCGGTTACCTCACCGAACGATACGCAGAAGCACAAGATGCCTCAACATCACGACGGTATTCGTGCAGTAGCAAAAGCTGAGATGAGTTAACATTACACGCTCCAGAACTAGCTTTTGAAAGATAAATATGAATGTTCGTTTCTCAGTCATGGATATTGAGCAATATGATATTATGTAAAGTATAATTGAATGTCACTTTTTTATAACCAGGAACTTGAAATCGAATTTGTAAGAACTTAAACCGATTGGCACTGAAGCGCAAAATTGCCGCGCACTTGTCACTCATGGCCTTATTTAACGAAGTTGATAAGTCTGTTTGTATGATTGTACATGAATTTAAATTTAATTTTTAAAATAAATGTAGAGGTAAAATCTATAGGGATGAATCCGCCGATTTACTTTATGGTTTTGTCAACATTGTTAATACTGGAAACGAATTTCATAATGCATTCAGAGGAAAATTGGAGATATTAAAGTATTGAAACATTGAAGAAGGCTGTTTACTTAAGATATGAATACGTTAAATTATTTTTAGTTTAAATGTTGTATTCGAATACATATTTTTTAAAAAAAAAATTGATGTTTGTTACCCCAAACTCAAACACTATAAAATAAGCGCAGAAGCATAGATAGTAATAAATCGACGTATGTTTTGCGACCCTAAATGAGATATCAGCGTGGTATATTGACACAGCTACCGCTTAAAAATGCAACTAACACAATGATCCGTCTCCGTCGATAATGGGATTAAAATGCAATTGTGCTTTGGAGCGGTACACCAGCCAGTCGGTCGTATACGAGAACACATACGAGGAAGGGAGCAAAAAAGCGCTAATCTTCTGAGACTGAGACGTTCCGCCTTGATTCGCCGGCGAGCGCGGTAGATGACTGTCAGTTGTTTTGATTAGTGACGGCTTTTTTTGCTTTGCCGTCAGGATGCGGACCATGTGATAAGCGGTGGATAACAAACTTATATTAGTATTTCGTTAGATCTCTTCTAAGCTAGACATAAATTATAATCTTAGACATTAACCGAGCTTTGTGTCGGTTCGGTTTGTGGTAAAACATTATCTTGTTTTGGCTCAATACATTTTTGTTTGATTAACAATGCTGTAACTCATTTCCCAATATCTCAGTTGTCAGTGACACATATTGTACATGGCCCTTAGTTCTCGGCTTAGGGTCCAGGCGCTTGCATTTACATATTGATAGCCTACGCTCCGAATTCTTGTTACTCATAAACCCTCACAAAAATAACATATAGCTTGTGTCCAGCAGTCTACTGAACTACTTTACTTAAATCGTTCTACTGAGATTATTTTCCCAAAAATTGTTCTTGCTCTGATGTGGTTGTATATTTTTCCCGCGATAACTTGCTTCTAACTTCCGCCTGGTTTACGTTCAACTAGTTGAATAATTTTCCAGCAATAACACTAGTTTGTAAATTATTGTGACGCATATTATACTGACATGAAACTGTCGTAAATGTTGTAATTATGTCGGTCGTTTCATGTTGTTCTTTATTAAAGTTTATATTCCATTAGTTTGAACGTTATAATGAGGTCGATCAGTGTCAGCTACCACTAGTGTGCAAGAATGACTACGTTTAAGTTTGATTGGCTTCAGTGCCTATAGAATCTCTGGGTATATAAGACATGCACAATGCTTTAACACATTAGTTAGTATGCATAATCAGAGGATTAGTATTTATTTATTGCTACACGAGACTACAATTTTTAATTCGGGGTACAACTGTAATTATTGTGGACAGAAAAGGCGTTACTTATATTTCATATCAATTAGTTCCGATACCAAATGTCCACTCTTAATCCTGTTAATAACTGAACTAATTTGTTTATAGGACAATCATTTTCTATTTAAGTCTGAAACCTTTACGTCGATTATTTTCGAAGTTTTGTATACACCGTGCTTCTTCTACCCCTTATCTTGTTCCATTATCGTTTGTCGTCAAATACGAATATATTTATTTTTCCAAACATGTTTGACTTCAAACGTTTGACGACGAGTGATGTAATCTTCGGTTAAAGTTTCCAAAAAATATCTCTTCATCATCACGATTCCAATAGGACCTACAATGCCGAGCAATTTAAGTCTCACCATCATACCGATTGACATACTCAAGGGATCATCAAGCTGGATGTCACTAATTTTTTCTTATTACAAACGAAATTGTTTCTTAATGTCCCGCTATTAACTTTTAACTTGCTCCATCCTAATTCCATGTTTTTCATGCCGACTGGTTGCTGGTGATATGCTAATATGATTTTCTTTTTGAGATGATAATTACGTAAAAATAAACAAAAATGGCGGACTCCTTGTTTGGGAAGGTTGTATATTCAAAATGAGAGATCAAGAGAATTGAAAGGGATTCCACATTATAACGATGAATAGGAGTGGTCGCGCATTCATTAATTATAACCCCGTTTTAGGGATGTGCAGCTGAACGAATGAAAAATATGATTTCCGTAACGGAGTGGACAAAGCACAAAGTACTTAAGCCAGGCTAATCAACGTATTGTTCAACAAATATTAATAAAAGATTTTCGTCACAATGTTTATGCGAAAGAATCTTTATCGATGACGAATACTTCGTTACCGGCCAGCGAGTAGTAAAACTAAAACACACGTCGGCGCACTTCAATTCAAACTGCAGTTATTTACGCCGTTTGTTTGAATTCCACATTTATTATTGGCCACGCTTACTTAAACGCCGGAGCTAAATTTAGTTAAGGATTATGTTATAAAAACAAATTTTTGTCAGTTGGATTAAGTTCCATTTCTCTAAGCTATTTTATCAGAACTATTGTAAAGAAAGAAAATTCAAAAAATAAACAAGTCCGACGCACTTTCCGTTTTCCGTTCCTTTCCCGGTCGCAACAACCGCATGAAGGAACGTCAGTAGACTTTTAAAAATTTTACGTCTGACTAACAGAATTAAAATATCTTATGTTCTATATCCAGTAGGAGTGAAAAGAGGGTTGCAGGAACTCTATTAGTTTAGCTAAGTCGAGCCAAATGGAAATTCGTAATCTCTGTCTACTCTTATCGGTAACTATCATGAGTGCTTAAGTCAATTTCAGTTTATCTTTATTTCACAGCGTACTCAGAAGTGTTTGTTATTATAGAGAGATATGGTAGACATATGTCTAGTAGTGACGGTGGGTTTTTGGCGGCAGCGTTGAAGAACATATCACTCCATCTCATCCCGCCGGTTTCATAAATAGCAACCCAGAGAAACGGCAGAAAGACACCGAAAGAACCAACTCAAATATGCCAAATTCAAATTATAAGGATCGGAGACGGTTGCTTTATGTGTGAGATTCCTATGGGACATCCCAAACACTCCATGTCCTGCAGTGAAGACGATGAATTCATGATTTTATAAACTTTTAAGAGATCTAGATCTAAATTGTATAAATAATAAAAACTACTATTAGAAAAAAAACAATTCCCCTATACCTCATATAAATAGTACAATAAACACAGTCGACAACAGACTGGGGCTTGTGATAGTTAACGTTAAAAGCTCATATAATAATAAAAATTGCTTCTTTTAGTCAATTAGTGCGTAGCATATTAGAATATAGTTCATCTGGTTAGAACTCAACAGGTTACAAAGAGTTCAAAAGAGGTTCCTTAGCTTAGATAACTTTTTGCATTAGGAGTTGCCAAGAATATCAAATCTAACAAATATAGATTAGCAAAATTTTAAATGCATTCCTTATCGAATCGTAGAAAAGCTTCAGATTCTTTTTTTTTTTTTAAATAAACAAAATTGATTAACCTCAACTCCTTATCCAGTTTAAATCAAAGATAATACGCCATTTTGTTTGTCTTATCCGTAGAATAGTTCTGGATCGTAACTTAATTAATCAAGTTACTGACTCTACGTACGTACGGGATTTACATAATTTCCGTCAATGTTATTACATATCTACACACTAAGTACTTATGTGTTTAGTTTTTAGCTATTATAAAAAATCCATGTTGTGTTCGCCTGTTTATACATTTTATAATTATTGATTATCATCATCATCATCATCATTTCTGCCTATCACAAGTCCACTGTTGAACATAGGCCTCCCCCAAAGATTGCTATGAAGCTCGGTCCTGACCCACCTGCATCCATCGACTTCCCGCAACACTGCGCAGTTCGTCACTCCATCTTGTGGGGTGTTGTCCTACACTGCGTTTGCCTGTACGTGGCTGCCACTCGAGAACCTTTTTTCCTTTTTTGAATTATTGATACTTTATTGTGAAACCGATTTTGATGAAACATTATAATAAAAAAAAAGCGCAAAAAGGAAAAAGATACGGAAAAAGGTTAAAATTCAAAGTTTTATTTTTTCAATCACAGTGAACGCGTGTTCGTACTACTTGAGGGAGTGAGATGTCACGCGTGGGATCAGACGGGATATGTCGTCTTAATTGCGCACTTTGACAAGCGAGATCTGTAACTTGAACGCGATTAAATTCCTTTTTGCCAACGTGATGCTGATGAGGGGTTTGTTAGTTTATCTGATCGAGGAAATCTATGCATAGGTGTGGTAAAGATTTATTTATATAAGAGGATTAACTACTGCTAAAATTGTTAATTGAAATTTTAAATACAAATTAATCACGCGCTTGGTTAACGGGCTGGGACACTCTTCTCGTCTTCCTTTCAAAGTTAGAGATCTTCGCCTAGCTGTAGGATAGCCAGTTTGTTTCATAGTTTCCTAGCCTAGGTGTTTATCTGCCTCCAAATCAGGAGTTCGAGTTTTTCAAAAGAAGATTTGTATCGTTGATGTTCTAACAACGAAACGGCGTCGTCGCCAGTCATGTGGGCTTCTTAAATAAGCTCTGATGAAAAGTAATCCTGCCCAATAGTGGGTTCGGTTGTGACATCTTTTTTTTTTCTTCATATAATTCTCAGTTTGGTTATTTTCAAATAATGTAGTTTAAATAATAATCTTAATTTAAATATATTATATTCTAGTTATAATGTTTTGTCTAATAGGCTTTAAATATTGTGATTATTTACAGCAAATGACTCCTTACTTTGTTTTTCAAAGTTGATACTGTGTGATGTATTGCACAATACCAACGTTTCGAGTTGAAAAATAACAAAACAATTAACGTATACCGCGCTTAGGCGGACAAACCAATGTCGAGAAATAAACCGTAAACATTTTGCGAATACAAAGTAAGTTGAATTAGGAATTGTACATTATTCTTAAGTTATGTAAAGCTGTGAACACCGCCAACGGTGTAAGAAAATGCCATCCTGCTTCTTACCGAGGGTGTCGTACGAGGTTATGTGTTAAGCCTTGAAAAAGGCATTCTCAGGGAGCCAAAGCGGCGTTAAAGTTTTTTTTCCTCTCCTACACGTTACTAACTTCAAAAAAGTTGGTTCCATTACCACATATGTATTGAATAGTCATAACAAACCAAACGATCACAAATTGAATGTCTCCCAGTAACCATGAGGGGTCCAAGGCCCATATTACCAAAACAATCATTTTATTACTTTGCCTTTAGGTTTACACTCATTTTTAAAGTTTCTAACCGATGCAACCGAATGTAGGAAGTTATTAAATATAGACTCTTCCAACATTTGTTTACAAACATAGTTAAAGGTATATCTAATTTTAAGTATATTGAAAAGTACGGCCGCGTGTTTTGATAACCTTTGCCTTTGATAAACACAATTAACCTAATTTTATAATTAAATTAGCTTCCGCCCGCAGTTTCGCTTGCGTGTAGATTCATCCCGGGCTTCTCTGAGATAAAGAATGGCGTATATCCTTTTGTAGGCTCCAAGTTACCTTAAAATTGGTTCGGTAACGCGTCATTCAAAGACAAACATCCAAAGAATAATACTTTCACTTTTATAATATTAAAGAAGTATATTATAAATCTCGCTGGACAAAGGGAACACTCACCCAATGAGAAGATTTCCCGAAATCACTACAAGCAAATCTTCGAGAAGTATAAAAAAGTCGCAATGCGCGTTTGTCTGTATATTCACCTATAACTTCTAAACTTCTAAATGGATTTCTATGCGGTTTTGACAATAATTTATAACATTTCATGAGGTAGGTTTGTGAGGTAACCTAAGGCCCACCCCCGCCCCTCCTCGTCCATGGGGAATGATCCCCTAAATATCAATGAAGGCCGGCAACGCACCACAAGCTCCACTGGTTTTGCAGATGTGTGTGCGTCGGTAATCTTGTGACACACAGATGGTTACACTTCCATATTTAATTAATATATAGATTACATATCTCACCAAGAGAAGTCGGCGCGGATCGCTAGTATGTCATAAGCCACATTTTATGAAACTAAAGCCATTGTCAGACAGACACCTACAACCGCAAATATTTGTTTTCAACGGCCGTATCCTACAGTCTTAGTTTTTTTTTGGTTTTATAGTACTTTTTAGTTTAAAGTTTTCAAGTTTATATCTAAAAAAACTTGTTACTCCAGCCCTCCTATATTTCTGAATAAATAATATCCTGACAAATTTCTGAGTAATGGCTCGAATAACGCTTTAGTACTGTAATGACCAGTAAGTACGTACATTATGAAAATAACTTAATCATGTATACGTGATAAATCTAATTTTAACAATACTCTCGCGACTACCGGGTTGACGTATCAACTGAGCAGCTCTTTCAGTCCGCTCCGGCCCTTGGCCATAAATCAACTTTATGCTCTGCGTGCTAACTCAATATAAATCCCGACACCAACACGCTACGTAAACATTGTCCCCCGTGCCTGTACTCCCTGCCCGTACTATGTTATCGTTCAATATTGTGGATAAATTGTTATTTGCAATTCATAACGCAAACTAATTCCATGCAAGTTACGATCTCTTAAAGTTATCGATGTCGATTTGTTGGTACAGTCTACAAAATGAAAGAGAGTGAAATGTGACAAGCAAAAGAAAAACAGCGTTTTTTTAAAACATTACTACGATTTAAATTTTATATATACAAAAACTATGTTAATGTTTCATTTATGACTAAGGAAGTATAATAAGAATAAAATGTAGCTTATTATATGTGTAACTTTTTTTTAAATTCATGTTCGCCTACAAGTTATCAGCAAAAGTTTATATATTTTTTTTAAAATACACTTCCTTAAAAAGACAAAAGTATACTTTTATAAAAAAACTTAACAAATTTTTAACTATAAAAGGTGTCTGTCATAAATTACGTGTACCGAAACCGATCATAAAACCTCAAAAATTATTTACTCAAAATTTATATTACTTTTAAGATATATCGAACAAGGAAAAAAAATTCATTATTTTACGGCCATTCGAAAACCGCGCGCTTAACTCAATTCCGGGATACCAGGGGATCAAAGATCCACTGCTTAGGGAGACATAGGCCTCTCCTAGAACTTCCCGAATGGATTCCCACAACGCCAGTCGTGGCGACAGGGTTCAGTAGCTGTGGTTTGGTCATCTGCGGCTGAAAGAAGAGAAAAACAAATGGACGTCCTGGTTTCGCTGGATGGATTTGCATCGCAGCTATGCAAAAAAAACCTGGTTAAGTACGAGTTGGACTCGCACCCCAAGGGTTACGACCACATAATGGATATCTGTGTATTTACCAAAAAAAAATGAGATTCAGTTCGACCCGACTCACACTTGGCCGGTTTTTCTTATTTACTGTTTTACTTTAGTTTGAAAAACACACGTTTCCTGTATGGTGTTTTAATAATTTTATTATGCCTATCTATGCCTATTACAATTGAAAAGATACAACCGTTTAAAGTTAAGACGGATGGACGGACGGAATCAATCGGTCGCCAGCGTCTTCTCTACCGGCCAGCTATGTTGCACTTGCAGTAAAGGTTGGGATTTGAACAAAAAAAAATTGTCGATTCCCTTTTGCAATTGATTTCAAAATCTTAATTATTTAACTCTGTAAGGAAGTAACAGTCTCTGTAACAGGCGATAAGAAAACTGTGTTAGAAATTTCTCCATTTGCCCGTTCATGTCTGCTTTCGTTCGGGACTGTACGTTGTTTATCGCTATACGAGTAGATCCGCGGTATCGATAAGCGTATTATTAGAAATGCTACCAAGATGGGCATGTAACGGACGCGGGAATGCCACTTGATCGGCACTTGGCCAACTTTTATTACTTGAAAATTACAATAGATATTGTGAAAAATTCCTTTTATAATGAAATACTTAAAATTGTTGACAAAACGAAGGTCGCGGTAGCCGACTGGTCGTAGCGCCCGCTTTTGTTTCACAGAGCGCTAGTGGCTGGGTTCGATCCCCGGTGGCGGCATCACTAAAATTGTTAATAGCAATTTTAAGTGCTGAATTTATGTTTGCCACGTGCTCGGCGGTGATGAAAATCATCGTTAGGAAAACCTGCACATCGGAGAAATAGTAAAAATTACTGGAGCAACGTGTTGGACCCTTCCCGACACCAAAACCCTCTCAAATATTTGACTTTGCTTAGCTGTGGCCATTTACAAGCTGCCACTTCCTTCAAACGTGGTAGAGCTAAGCGGCGGCTCTAGCTGCTGCTCGAATGGGCCGACTCGACCGGGTTGGTACCACGGTCTCGCAGAATACAGGCGTGAAGTCTCTATCTATCTTGTGCTTCTGCTTTTCGTTCGGTGAGTGAGGTAACCGAAGGCTGACTCCTCCACCCCATCCCCCTCCCCATCTCAGATACCCTTAAAGGCCGACAACGCATCTGCAGCACCTCTGTTGTGAGCGACGGTAATCACTTACCATCAGGTGAACCGCTTGCTCGTTTGCCGCCTATAAAAAAAACTTAACTTTTTGATAAAACGCATCACCGTCTTTAAAAATTACCCCAAAAAAAGTATAAGACTCTGAAAGTATAAAACTTTTTTGTAGCGTCTTCATTTAAAGCACTGTTGCGATCGATGCGACGCTACCGACACCTCAAGATAATTGCAAATTCACTTCAAAAGCTCTCTGCGTCGGCTCGCACCTCCGCACATTTTTTAATTGACGCATAACTTATATCAGGAAGTGCGGAGGCACGAGTTAAGTGGACAAGTTGGAGAGATTCCCATAAAAATTACTCAGCTTACGCAACGTCTTCATTTATGCTCTACTCAATAATATCTCCTTAAAAGGTATTCAACCTTTACAGGACGGCGTCAACTCAATCAATCTGTGAAATTGCGGCCTCGAAGTCGGCGTTTTACTAACATTAACTAATATATCTGTAATACTTGTAGTAGACATGCTCATTTTATAAATCATCTTTCGGATACTCACGGTTCCTATAATAGCATCTTTACACCCAATTCATGTAATATCGTGAATTAAATGAAATTATATTAATAAACCTTCGCACACATCGGCTTGAATCTCTTTATGAAAAAAACATTATGAAATGTTTGAGAATCAGTGCAGTTATTAAACCGATACGAGAGATAACAAAAATAATTATAATAAACCGGCAATTTGTCGGTTTTAATATCTCATATTTCTCTATTTCCGCCCATTGAGCGCAGCTTAGCATAGCATTTTGCATAATATTGTAATCGAAATCATTTAGATTATATACTTCGTCGTCATATCTTGAAAATGTTATTTTAATATGCAGTATGTATGCAGTAGGCATTAACTTTTCGTAATCGAGATAATTGTTTTAATTTTTTTTAACGTATGAACAATTTCATGTTCACATTAGTTAAATCGTTAATTTTTAAAAATGGCTTCCATTTTTAAATTTCACTTATTTCAGAAGATATTTGATAATTTTAATACGACTTTTTGATGCGAAATTGATCTGATCTTTGTAATACGCTTATGCAAGTACAGAAAGACAACGCAATGAAACGTCTATATACTGTGCCACTATTTATACTACGTGTACATGTACTTTAAACTATGACACTTTAAAAACTTTTAAACTGATGAATAAACAAATAAATAAAACGGGTACAAACGGTGGTTCTCTGATTAGCTTGTCACACTTAAACACATTTTAAATATTCAATAATTATTTTTTAAATAGTGTATCACAAAGGTATATTTAATATATAGATCGATCCGCTCGTTTCCTAGACACACAATGTGCGTCGACGCAGGCGCGTATCGTTTTGCACAAAGGTTCGCGGAAGTCCACCGACGGCGCACCGCACCTGAAATGTCAACACTAACCTATCCAATTATAGACATCCGAATTAAATAATAATATGAATATTGTTTAATTGCATTGGATTGCAGTCAAAATGCAGAAAGAGCTCACGGTATCTTGAGTTCGTACAGTGGTATGATTGAGCTTGGATTAAATTTTATTCACAAACCCGGGATCGTCGAGATTAAAAGTATAATGAAACGTGATAAAATCTATCTATAGATAATAGTTTCATTTCAATGTGCAGTATTCGCGTAAATTTATAGAGATCGTTATGCATGTTTGTTCCTTTGCTATCATATCCATTTTGTTCTATAGACATTACCAACTTAAAAGTTAAAAACTAATGTGACAGCTGAGTGACAAACGCTTTCACTTCTCTGGTATATTATTATAATTTGTGAAGTTCAAATCAATCTGAAAGTATCTCAAGTCTGTACTTGCAAACTCATAGCATATCTGTATAAGCTATGTGTTTGATTGTAAAGGAAACCATCGTGAGAATAAGAAGTATTTATTCAACGGCGTGTAAAGTTCTATAAAAGAGCCAACTAAGAGGATTAGGTTCTAAAACCCACGTGTATTGGTCCAAACGCCGTTACAAAAAAATCATCAACATTACAACCTATCTTAAGTCCACTGATTGTCCCAAAAAACACTTCTGAGCCAAAATCATAGACTTCGAGTCGTGGCTCCATGTTGTGGCCACCGTCAGCAAAAACTTTCCGAGCGATAGCTGCTCAAGCTTATTTGGAGATAATTCATTTTATATGGAAAAGTTATTAGGTCCTTCTAATAACTTAAAAATAACACACAGTACTTCTCTCCAATCCGATTACTATCGGCAGTTGTCATCTGCGCAGGAGATATTATAGTGCCGTAATTGTACGCATAAAGTCAGACGTACACTCGTCATTAGCTTCTCTGCTAAATTGAACTTGAAACAAATTTTCAAACCCATATTTACTACGGCTCCCAGAAGATACTTTGCAGAAAAGATAGTTTTGATATTTTCACGCACACAGTCGCGGAAATAATAACAGTTTAGAAAACGATTATACTTACGATTGTAGAATAGAACATGCGGCAGTGCTCCGTGTCATGTCCCACGTCTTTCATTTTCGCGTTAACGTACTAACACAACATGAATTATCGGACTGTCGGTCTTCGTGTCGGGACAATAAATTGGCACGATAGGCCGTCCTCCTACTCGTATCGACGTGACCCACATACTCAGTGAAATTAGATATCCGATTATATTAATCGCAAGAGCGAGTATCGATTGTTAATTAATCGATCGTTATCCGGCTATTTGTCTCTGATAAGAAGTAAAATTAACAAATATACACAATGACAGTAACAAACGGAAAGGCCAATAGTGTTATTAATTTTCTCTCAAGACTAATGAACACTATATTATTTAATCAGTATGATTTCAAATCTTTTATAACTTGTGAATTTTCTAAGTTGGCACTATAATATGAAACCTTAGCCCTAAAATTTGACTTGACGTTGATGTCCCTCTGGTCGGTTTCGGGTTCTTTTGGTTAAAATCCTAAGTACTTCTTAATAAACGATGTATTATAGTGCATAGAGGCTTACGTCTTTACTACTGGTTATAGAGAAACCCTGTTTGATGTTACGCTTCTGTCATCGACTAAGACTCGAACCCGGTACACATAACTCGACAGAGAGTCAAGGTTACCACAGAACCACAAGATTTATTAAATCGTAAATGGTTTCGGCTATTATTAAGTCTACGTTTCTTTAATGAAACATCATTAAACGTTTTAAGTAGGGTAAATGCCGCTTTTCCGATCAAAAGCAATGTCCAACATTGACTAACTTCATTACAACCGTCCAATAAACAAGAGTTAAACACTCATTGACCTTAAGAAAGTGTCTACTTGCGGAAGTAAATTATTTTAATGGGCGTCTCATTATATCGTTAGAGATATCGAGAGAAATGATCAGCTGATTACTTTTATAATCAACCGATATAGATTTCGAATTAACTTCGATCAGTGTTAAAGAGAAATGTAACGAGTTAGAACTTGAGGCTTCTTATCCTTTACAGCATAAGGAAACTTCTAGAAATAACACTTGCAAGTAGAATTACGTTTTAACTTAAGGTCGATGAGTATAGATATTTACACAAATGGGAAAACTATTGCTCGATACTTGATAAAAATATAATACGGTCAGTGTATTTTGATGAAGCATGGCATGTGTGCATATTATCTTATTTGCAGTTTATATAAATGGCATATTTAAATCGAAGATTCGCTTTCGCTCCAAGATTTCGTAGGTTAACAATGATATCCAAAATTTTTTCCCAAATTTAGTTAAAGGTGATGTTGATAAAAGCGTTTAAATAAAGACGATCGAAATGAAAATTTTCGTTATTAAAAAATCGTCATATTTTGATAGACAGAGTTAAAATGCTGGAAACTATGCAAGGTATTGTAACACAATTTGTAAGGTAAAATCATGGACGCAGGTTGCATATATCTGTGGTTTGAAGCAATCTTTGGAGGACTTTGTGTAGAGACAAGCGGCGGCTTTGGTGCAGATCGATAGGGCCCCCTCGACCGGGGTAGCACCACGAATTCGGAGACTACCGACGTGAAATAGAAGCATCTTGTGCTTCTGAGTTTTATCAGTGAGTGAGGTAAACGCCGTACCGTGAGGCCCACTCTTCCCTTCCCCAACTCCTCTCCCCATCATCCCTCCCAACCCGCAAATATCCTTAAAGGCCGACAACAAACCTGCATCTCCTCTGGTGTTACCATCACCATGAGCTGTTTGCTTGTTTGTTTGTTCCCATAAAAAAAAGCAGTAAACTGCTATTTCATAGTCTTTGTTCCATAATGTGAAAACGCTACAAAATCTAATGTCTTATAGTCTACTGGATCAAGTCGCGAGCATAGTTTGTCAATTATAAAATACCACAGAGGTAAAAGGAAAAATTGTGAAATTTTCTCAGAATGTATTAGATACATTCAATTCTCGAGTCAATTATAACTGCTAGGGATTACTTAAACGAGTGAAATTTCAGAGAATCATCTGACGGTCCGTTAGTTTAGATAAAGCGTTTCATACATTTAGGTTAATGATGGGACTGAGTTCGTAAAAGGACATTACAAGAAAATCTGTACGGCAAACGTGCCGAGAATCTTTATCTTAAACATTCTGATCAAGCTTTATATATGGAAATTCAAGGTTAAGCGTTTTTAAGCTTATTGTGATTGTTGTGGAATCGCGTATTGGGTTTTCTAGCAATGCAAATTGCTTAGTCATAACATACGAGGAAATAGAGTTACTTTTATGTGAAACCTTTAACCTTTTTTAAGTAACGCCATTTAAAAGTTCCTCTGCTGGGCACGGAACTATAAGTCTACGAAAATCGAAACATTTACTTGTTTCTTAATTTAAATGAACAGCTGGAAGAACCGAATGTCTGACTAACGTGGTAGAGCCATGCAGCGGGGTTTGTGCTGGATCTACGTTTCGTTCGGTGAGTGTGGTAACCGGAGGCCAATTCCCCATCCTCATCCTCCCTTCCATCTCTCAAATATCCTTAAAGGCTTGCAACGCACCTTCAGCTCCTCTAGTATTGTGGCAATCAGTTACTATCAGGTGAACCGCTTACTCGCTTACTTCCCATAAAAAAAACAACAAAAAACAGGGAGCAGAAAAGAAGTTTTAGACACGAAATCCAATCATTTGTGTTCTCGTCTATCGGAATGCGGACGTACCACTCCTTTATTTTATGTATATCTGTAATTTCTAATTATTTAACAGTTGTTTATATCTACTTTAATATATTACAAGAGATAAATCGGACTTTCCCTCGTTAATTCCAATCGGCGGCTTAGGGCGGCAAATTGTGTGGCTTTATCTTCCGCCTGCACAAACTAAATAACACTCCATCACCTGTATTAGCTATCTGAAATAAGTATCTAGACTAAGCTCGTCCAACACGCCGTGGACCGTCAGGAATTAGTTTAACTTCATAATTACAGGGACATTCCTTAGGCGTAGTGTTACCATGTCATTAGATTATTCCTGCTAATACAAATCTTTTTTTTTTCTTTTTTTTTTTAACCAATCCACTTTCTCGTAATAGAGACATCCCCACGAACGTCAATGATATTTCAGGGGGTGTGGGCCCTCGCTCGCCGAACGAAACGTAGAATCACAAGATGCCTCTACTTCACGGCAGTATTCTGCTAAGCCCTGGTACTACCCCGGTCGAGCGGGCCCGTTCGAGCAGCAGCAAAAGCCGCCGCTTGGCTCTACCACGTTTCAGAATCTATAATTGAGCGTTGTTTATGAATGAACTTTTTTTTTGTTTTAAAATTTTCTGTGTCTCGGCAACATGATGTTACACTATGAGCTACTACTTTTTACTCAACATTGGAGAAAGATGCATCTTAAATAATCATTTTATCATTACCGAATGTCGATGGCAATTCCTAACGTGCCTGTACATATACCATAGCCAAATTTTAGTTAATTATTTATTTTTTCTTCTAAACTAGTGAGTTAGTGAAGGTGCTCCAAAGGCCGATATTTTAGTTGTTTTATTATTACTATTACGGCTCGGTGTTGTTATCGATCCACAACTGACCGTACATTTCTCCGAACATGTCCTTAATGTCTAACTAAGGCTATGGTGACCGAGTGATGGCGGGAAATCCATCCTAATTCGCCGACTAAAGTAGAGGAGCCACAATCCCCAGTGTAAGGATCACCGATACCTTGTTGATACGGGTCAACCCCCCCAAGAGAGCCGATGCTTTCGTTAGAAAAAAGGGGTAAAAAGGTTCTCTAGTGGCAGCCACGCACACAAGATAGTGTGACGACCTGCGCAGTGTTGGGGGAAGTCGATGGGTGCAGGTGACACAGGACCGAGCTTTGTGGCAATCTTTGGGGGAGCAGTGTTCAGCTGTGGACTTGTGACAGGCTGAAATGATGATGATAATGTAGAAAAACATTCAGATACACAATCCTCTTTTCGGACGGTTAAAATGGTCACCTTACAAAGACGATACCGAGATTGTAAGCCCAAAATCAAGCACCGATAGGATCGGACAAGTTAGTGTTATGTCCGCGGCGTTCCCCGCGTCGGTGAAAACGCCTCGGCAATAATCGTTAAACCTAATCAATAGTAACACGCTATGAGATTATCGAGCACATGGATGTTCTCATTTGTTATACATCTCTTGACATCGCAGCTTCATTGAGTTTCGACCCCAAAAAAAAGGAAAGATAAAACCAGCTCGCGCGGTACTACCAATCGACATTTATGACTTTGACATTTAGTATGCAGTGTTGTAACACAATTTGTAAGGTAAAATCATGGACGCAGGTTGCATATATCTGTGGTTTGAAGCAATCTTTGGAGGACTTTGTGTAGAGACAAGCGGCGGCTTTGGTGCAGATCGATAGGGCCCCCTCGACCGGGGTAGCACCACGAATTCGGAGACTACCGACGTGAAATAGAAGCATCTTGTGCTTCTGAGTTTTATCAGTGAGTGAGGTAAACGCCGTACCGTGAGGCCCACTCTTCCCTTCCCCAACTCCTCTCCCCATCATCCCTCCCAACCCGCAAATATCCTTAAAGGCTTGCAACGCACCTTCAGCTCCTCTAGTATTGTGGCAATCAGTTACTATCAGGTGAACCGCTTACTCGCTTACTTCCCATAAAAAAAACAACAAAAAACAGGGAGCAGAAAAGAAGTTTTAGACACGAAATCCAATCATTTGTGTTCTCGTCTATCGGAATGCGGACGTACCACTCCTTTATTTTATGTATATCTGTAATTTCTAATTATTTAACAGTTGTTTATATCTACTTTAATATATTACAAGAGATAAATCGGACTTTCCCTCGTTAATTCCAATCGGCGGCTTAGGGGCGGCAAATTGTGTGGCTTTATCTTCCGCCTGCACAAACTAAATAACACTCCATCACCTGTATTAGCTATCTGAAATAAGTATCTAGACTAAGCTCGTCCAACACGCCGTGGACCGTCAGGAATTAGTTTAACTTCATAATTACAGGGACATTCCTTAGGCGTAGTGTTACCATGTCATTAGATTATTCCTGCTAATACAAATCTTTTTTTTTTCTTTTTTTTTTTAACCAATCCACTTTCTCGTAATAGAGACATCCCCACGAACGTCAATGATATTTCAGGGGGTGTGGGCCCTCGCTCGCCGAACGAAACGTAGAATCACAAGATGCCTCTACTTCACGGCAGTATTCTGCTAAGCCCTGGTACTACCCCGGTCGAGCGGGCCCGTTCGAGCAGCAGCAAAAGCCGCCGCTTGGCTCTACCACGTTTCAGAATCTATAATTGAGCGTTGTTTATGAATGAACTTTTTTTTTGTTTTAAAATTTTCTGTGTCTCGGCAACATGATGTTACACTATGAGCTACTACTTTTTACTCAACATTGGAGAAAGATGCATCTTAAATAATCATTTTATCATTACCGAATGTCGATGGCAATTCCTAACGTGCCTGTACATATACCATAGCCAAATTTTAGTTAATTATTTATTTTTTCTTCTAAACTAGTGAGTTAGTGAAGGTGCTCCAAAGGCCGATATTTTAGTTGTTTTATTATTACTATTACGGCTCGGTGTTGTTATCGATCCACAACTGACCGTACATTTCTCCGAACATGTCCTTAATGTCTAACTAAGGCTATGGTGACCGAGTGATGGCGGGAAATCCATCCTAATTCGCCGACTAAAGTAGAGGAGCCACAATCCCCAGTGTAAGGATCACCGATACCTTGTTGATACGGGTCAACCCCCCCAAGAGAGCCGATGCTTTCGTTAGAAAAAAGGGGTAAAAAGGTTCTCTAGTGGCAGCCACGCACACAAGATAGTGTGACGACCTGCGCAGTGTTGGGGGAAGTCGATGGGTGCAGGTGACACAGGACCGAGCTTTGTGGCAATCTTTGGGGGAGCAGTGTTCAGCTGTGGACTTGTGACAGGCTGAAATGATGATGATAATGTAGAAAACATTCAGATACACAATCCTCTTTTCGGACGGTTAAAATGGTCACCTTACAAAGACGATACCGAGATTGTAAGCCCAAAATCAAGCACCGATAGGATCGGACAAGTTAGTGTTATGTCCGCGGCGTTCCCCGCGTCGGTGAAAACGCCTCGGCAATAATCGTTAAACCTAATCAATAGTAACACGCTATGAGATTATCGAGCACATGGATGTTCTCATTTGTTATACATCTCTTGACATCGCAGCTTCATTGAGTTTCGACCCCAAAAAAAAGGAAAGATAAAACCAGCTCGCGCGGTACTACCAATCGACATTTATGACTTTGACATTTAGTATGCAGTGGTTGTTGTGTAATCAGTTCCAAATCTTTAAAAAATACATATAAACTACATGGTTAATGTTAATTGATATGAAATTCATGAAGTAACCTTTATTTTGATACAAATTAGGGTAAAAAAAACGTGTGGACAACCTAGGCAAAGGCAAACAAAACGCACACTTCCTTAGCTTGGATGAAACTTGAATTTAATTGAAAGATTATTATTATTTCATAATTTTGGCCTTGCCCATGCGGGAAGTCAATGAATGCAAGAGAAACTGGAAAACCTCTGTGTGGCAATCTATGGAGGAAGGGGCTCTATGTTCAGCATTGGGTTTTATGTTAGAATGCAAAACTGATACTGTTGAAATGTAGTAAACGAGGGCACCGAGCCACAATATGATAATTATTATTTCTTCTTCAATAGTCCGCTAAACAAGGTATTCGCACTTAGTCCTTTCCGGATCGAAGGTTTTGCCATAATCGCAGCGCTTGACGGACGGATTGGTAATCGCAGTGCCCGATGCCACGCACATTAGACGCTTCTGTCCATTATCGGTTTTTGGCACACCATTTAATGAACGATATAAGATTTTAATACTTTACCCTTAGTGGACTATTACCATATCCATGAAAAAGAAGGGGAGACAGATTTTATTAAGCCACCATTACGCCCCGATTTAAGAATACAAAATTTTTTCAGAAGCGGATTCGCCATAAATATTTAAAAGAATTGTCTCTTTTGATGTATGTATGTATGTATGTATTCATGCCTTGTTCCCAACGGGGTAGAGACAATCTTCTGCCACTTGCTAAGGTCCTGACATACGTCTTTCGCTTCTTCCACTTTCATCAATCTTCGCATGCATGGTCGTTGGTTTAGAGTACTCTTGACCTGGCCTTTTTTCAGAACGTCTCCGATTTGATCGTGAAATGTTCGCCTAGGTCTTTCTCTCTGACTCTACCATTTACTCAACTCTCTTGATATAGTTTAAATTTTAAAGGTAATAGTCAACTTTTTATTTTTATAATATGTATTTAATATATAATAATTATAGGTTTTAATTGGATTATATGCATGAATAAATTACTTATATTACAATTTTTAAAGTTCATTTATTTATTGTTAAAGATACATGTTCTTATCAAAATGCTTAGCATTTTTAATCTTTAATCAATTTAATACTCAACTTATAATCGCTTCGAAAAATCAAAACACGACGCTACGCAATGCTTTGTCTGTGGAAAAGATAGTATTGTCTATTATTTCGTAATTCTCTTGCTTGCTATAAACGAATCGAAGACGTTAATCGACATAAAAGTTCCTTTTTTTATACTAGTATTGCCCAGTAGTCGAATATTTACAGATTTCTGGGCAACAACAACCCGGCTCCAAAACCCAACCTAAATATAGAGAGGGCCTCTATATTTGGGTTTGGTTTTGGAGCCGGGATGCATCCGCCACACATCTCTACGGGATCCCGGACGTTTACAATTAGCACAATTTAGCAGCGCCGTCATCGGGATTCAAACCCAGGTTATTTGAGAATGTTATTAAAGCGAGCGGTTAGGATGCCACTAAGGTACTAGGGGCTTACTATGTTTCATATAAAATCCCTGCCATCCCAGCGCTACGGCTATATTGCAGTAGCATACTACTGTGTATGTTGCCATTTCGTCCGTGCAAGGTATATCTTTGCAGTGTCATTTTTCTTTCTATCGAATTGCAGCTTCGTATAAACACAGTTTCTTTAATATAAATTACTCTTGCGATTATTGTCACTTGATGATACTTCATCCATTTGACAATTATTATTTATCTCTTTTACTAGTTTCACCTTACCGCATCTTCAGAGGGTCACTTTATTTCTTTTTTTCTTTATAACATTTATATAGCTCCCTGGTTACTAGGATCCTTCACGTGTTGGATGTATGATGACTGCATGTATGAGTATCTGATAGTGCGTTTTAGCCTTATCTCGATCTTAAGCCTTATCCATTCCCGTGTTATAAGTCCTGATATGGCACACAACAATATAATTGCAACTATCTCAAAGTTATGCCACGAGACGGGTTAAATGAACGTCCTCTTTAATCTCTAGGAGTTTTCTCACTAGGAAACTCCGTATACATACAGGCATACTTTTGCGTGTATTTACGTCATTCATTAGTGTGCGATAAGCGAGAGTGCTTATAGTTTTGTATTTTATTATTTGATTAATTAATGTTTATTTTTTTTATTTCAGCAGCAAAAACAATATCTGAAAACATATAGTATAGACAGATTAACACATGTTTAGGTTAAGTTAGCAGTGATATAGTAAATTATTTTAAAAGACATTAAAATAATGAATGTGTATTAAACATAAATAATCCGGTCAGTTCCGGACGAACAAAAAATACTACAATGCAATCCTAATTTATTTGTTTTATCTCTTACTTTACAACTTCACTATTATATTTTTTTATATTATATACTTTAATGGTATTACTTTTTATAGCCTTTTGTGTATCTATAAGTATTTATGGACAAATTTCAATCAGATGAGAATATATGTAAATAAAACCGAATACAAACCGCATTGTAAATAACTAACAGTTTGATTCCGTATTTCCGTATAATTAAAGCTACCTAACGAGCGGTTAAGGGGGAGCCTATCCCCCGACAGGCGCTCTAATTTCACAGCACCAACTCACCGTCGCAGCCGCATGCAGCGACACACGCGAATTTCATTACGCCTACGTTGAATTGCTAGTGAACACACTTCCTTATTTACTTCTGTCTTCTTAGTAATATAAGACTCGATTTGGAAATCGATGACGGGTTTTTACGTGTTAGTTATTTTCAATACAGAAAGGACGAATTTTTTTAATAATGTCGTTATCTCGATCCCCTTTGTAGGAACCACTAAAATTGTTAATAGCATTTTCAAGTGCCGTATTTAGCACGTTCTCCTCGGTGAAGGAAAACATCGCGGGGAAACCAGCATGTGTGAGAAATAATAAAAAATCATATTAGGAGGATATGCGAAGCCCGCCAACGCGGGACATTCCCGGCTACTATTGTATCGCGGATTCGCTAAAATTATTAGAATTTACTTATATGTCATATATACCTTATATAAGGTATATGTTAATGTAGCGGCAAAATATCGTAGTACAATAAACGTATAAATTCGGAACCTTCAATGCATTAAGGAGAATTAAATTAAAAAAAAAGTCATTGTTAAACTCACCCAGTTGCAGCCGATTACAACGAACAACTACAATATAATTCGGCAACCTATGTAAAAGCAATTTGCGACGTACACGTGACAATCAATTTAATTGTATAATTATCTGTGTAATTGAATTAACGGGCGCGGATACAATTCGCGATCGCGAACCCTTGATTACAGTTCAATTGGATGCTTATGCTAATGCGACGGCAGGGTCCTCAATGGCGCGACTTGTCGATCCCGACGATCACGTTCTGTGATACGGGGTCCCATTAAAGAGCCAACTTGTAATTAAACTTCTCACTGAATGATATTGAGTCTTAATTGTGGTTATTAACTAAAACGCAGGCGGCACGAAGCTTTGAATAGCCCCGGGGTCAATAAACTGTTAGTTGACGCCTAGCTACGCTACCGTTGCCTCTTATGTCAAAGGTTCTAACTTTACTTCCCATAACTAAAGTAAATTTATCTAACCTCAATCGCATGGCGATTCATAAATAAACGAAACCGGATACTTATAAAATATCGATCAGCTCTACGCCCACATATGATATAATGTGATTTTATCGGTGTATAAATTGGACAGTACTTGATACTAACTATATTTATTACAAGAGCTAAAGCTACTTGTGAACTAATCACATCTTATTTGTGTATTTTTCTACAAAGTAAATACCTAAGTTGACAATTAGAAATATTTTCGTGTAGCATGTTGATCTCACATTACGTACGTGGTAGAGCCCTGCGTCGGCTTTTGCAGCTGCTCGACCGGGATATCTGGCAGAATACCAGTGCTTCTGATTGCGTACATAAGTATTTTATTATCTTCGCTTATTCTGTTTATTATCACGCTAGCTTGACGTGAGAACCACGCTTGCGGCTACGGCACAGGAGGCAGGTACGTTCGGATTGCTCTTACGTCTCTGTAAACATTATAGGACTTAAGAAAACTTCTTTTATGATATTCTATCCACCACAAGATTTCTCACACCCACCCCTGTTCTAAGCAGTCCACTGCTGGGATACGAGTCCCTCCAAATGGGAGGATTCGCCGTTATTACCACGCTCGGGGGGCGGGTTCACGATCGCAGTACCAGACATAGCACACCTTAGACGCTGCTGTATACCTTGGGACTGGATAATATTTAGTGCTGGGGGATGAGGGATGAGTTATGGTTGTAAATTTCCCTACGCCACCATCACTGTGATCGGTGACTCAGTTCCTAGTACTGAGGAATTTCATTGCTGTTCTCTGGCATGGAAATGCACTTACATCTTAATTCATCATCTAGAAGTGTCTCTTATTTATTTATATTTTATTTGCATACCTTAAAAAAATAGTATAAAGGACGGACATACTGTCTTTTGGCTTTATCTGCCAGTCAAACCGAGGTGTGAAGAAATATTGTTATGTATGTTAATGCACTAACATACAAGATTTATTTAATATGTGAGTAATAAAACACAAAGAGAACAACAATCTTTGTAACCATTTAATCGAAAAGAAATATTGCGTATTATAAATAGTAGAAAATTAAACACAAATGCACAATCGAACACTGTAGTTCACTCAACAGGCACACCGATCTGACCTAATCCGTAATATATGCCCCCACAATGAAGTTTATTATTTTCCAAATTTACCACATCCAAAGTAATATTTCCGCGGTGCTAAGCTTGACAAGGCTCATCGCCTTTCAATAAGAGTTATAGCACGATCAGCGTAGACGTAGAGATAAGCGACGCACTCGAGTGCACTCGGGCTTATTGAAGTTGAGAGCATAAGAGCCTTATTGGAGATATTCGCAATTTGTACCTAGGACTTAGCTGCGTATTACAGTGAAATTATGTTGCGAGTCATTTGTCACGTATAAGCTCTTGACCACGGTACGGACCTGGTCATGCCTAGGGCGTCGTGACAAATCAGATTGTACCCATTACCGAATAGTCAAACCAATGGAGTTGGAATGTAAATGTTAATGGTGCGTGTTTACAATGTTTTTAATGAGAAAAGAGGCAAACGATGCCTCTGCTTCACTCCGGTATTCTGCGAAGCCGTGGTACTACCCCGGTCGAGCCGGCCCATTGGAGCAGCAACAAGTAGCTGGCTTTCAGGTGCCCATGGGACCATGCCTTTTATTTCATGATATACATGGAAATTATTGAAAGAAAAAATTACAAATTTTCATTCATTTCATTCCTTAAGTCCTGTCTCGGATCCTACATCAGGAACTTTATTTGATTATATCGAAAGCAGGAAGGTAAAACCATATAAGTGTTTTGTGTTTTCACTAACGTCGTATGCACATGATAATTATGAACAAAATATCGTGGTAGAGTCAAGCGGTGCCTTCAGCTGCTGCTCGACAGGGCCCGTATCGACCGGATTAATACCACGACCTCGTAGAATACCGGCGTGAAGTAGAGGCATCTTGTGCTTCTGCGTTTCGTTCGTTGAGTGAGGTAATCGGAGGCCCACTCCCCCCTCCCCATTCCACTACTTATCCACTCTCCCATCTCCCAAATACCCTTAAATGCAAGCAACCCACCTTTAGCTCCTCTGGTGTTGCAGACGTATATGGCCGACGCTAATCACTTACTATCAGGTGAACCTATTGCTCGTTTGCCGCCTTTCTCTTTAAAAAAAACTTTAGATCGGTGTGAAGTGAGTCGAGGAGGTATTCGGAGCGGTTGGCAAACTTCACATGTTGGACATACATAGGATGTTTTCCTTCGCCGTAGAGCACGTGGTAAGTTTAGCACTTAAAATCTCAATTGTCAATTTGAGTGGTGTCGACACTGATCTTCGAACCCAATTCACTCGCGTAATACGAAATTAAAGCGAGCACCCAGACCACTAAGCTAACACGATGTATTAATACAATTAAATAATATCAGAGGCGTGACTAATAGGCAACTACCAGATTTAACCGGACGGCGGTAGCAACTACTTTAAATAATCTCCCAGTAGCGGCAACTTCTCCATTCGCCGGCTTCTCCACTCGTCGGCTAGTGCATACACAACTTCTTAGCACTTGAAGCATCGGGATATATTTATTTATGTTAAACTGTTCTTGACGTGATCACTTAATGTCAATTCAACACTACATAACCACGATTGCGTACTTTAAATATGAATCTATTCATACATATTCCTGTTAACGTAAATTTGATTTTGATTCGCAGATTTATTTTTACGTCGATTCGGATAAGTATAGGCGCAAATAATCCTAAACTATTTAAATTAAACAGTCATTTTCATTAAAATTCATTTAAGTTATTAATTTAGTCGTTGAATCCTCTACAAGTTCATTGACTGGAGAAGAACCAGACTAAAGATACGGCACAGGTGGTGTCTCATTTCCTATGGATCCTAATGATACAATAACACAAAGATATTAATAAATATAATCTCTAAAAATATGTAAGCATGATCTGAGGCAAAAAAAATAAGATAAATCCATATGCTATTATCACAAAAAAACTATTTTAAACGAAGCAACATACGAGTAATACAAAAACTCTAGAAATTAGTTGCCATATAATAATAAAATATTTATCTCATATTGTGTAAGTATCAAAAATCAATGTCCTTTATAACCAACACTGCATCCCAGCGCGTGTCGGTTATATAAACTAAGGAACTACTAAATTAAATTAATTACAAATGTTTAACACGTATGCACTTTTGTTTTATTAAAAAAAAATACTTTATTATTTGTGCCTCTTAATTCAACCATTTCAAGCATTGCTCTCTTCCAGTTACGATAGAAGAGCATCAGTCAAAAATAATTGCGTTTTTAAATATTTATCAGTTGGTAGTCTTGATTCGTTATTTATTTTTAATTATTATTATAATTTCAACACTAGTGCTGGTATTTAATAAAAAAAAAAAAAGTATTGAGAAATTTACTCGTTGAGGTACGAGCAGTATCATCTTGAAATAACTCTTTCTTGATTATTTACAGTATATGTTATACGTTACAGCGTTGGAACAGTTGGTCTTTAACAAATATTGTTCCGTTAATAGGATAGAATGTGAGTAATGAAACGAATTAGAAATGGGTGCATAATATTATGTTAAATATGCAGAAGTGTTTAGTTATAGTTCAACATTTCGCACTGCGGGAAGATCATTCCACCGCGAGACGGAGACCTTCTTATCTTTCTGGGGATATCATTCAGCGACTTGTACGATATCCACGGTATGGGAGGAGGCGGCAGATTATCTTAAGACGTCTACAAGCAGTCACAGTTCGTTTAATAAACTGTAGGGTTCGTATCGAAATTTTACAAGCAAACCTTAAATGACCGGCCGTGGCGCGGCGGTTGTAGCCTATTGAGTTTTAGGTCGTTCATTTTGCAGAGCTCACGGTGTAATTTCTCCAAAGGCCTAGTTCTGTGACAGTCGAATTAATGTCATTTTCGCTATTCACACCGACAATGTCTGAACCAGATTCGACGTTCTACGATGAAACTATATCCAACTTAGAGTAACAAGCCGTTGTTACTATTAAAGGACATTAAAATCGAATACATTGTCCTCACAATTGTCTGTCATTGAGATTGAGATAGAGGATACTTAAGAGCGGGATATAGAGGAGAAAAAGAAATTCAAACCGGGATAAGCTGAAGAAAATTCTTCGTAAATCCCAAATCTTATTATCTTTTCGGTGTATCCAAAATATGATTATGTCGAAAATTAAATATTTTTGCATTCATTTTGATTAGGTTGTCCGTCATCTCCGAATCGCGGACCTGTGGTGTGAATATGTCATAAAAGAATACAAGTATAATATATTCTCTATTGAGGAAGTGTTATTTCTTAGCGAACCGCGATAACGTTGGAAACGTTAACGTGTTTTAAAAAACGGTTGATTCGTCGTAGTTCCTTCATTATTTAAGTATTATGGTCAACCTTGCACACGGATCGGATCGAAGTGACTTTCTGAATGAAACTGCAGCGGACTTGCAAGATAGTGGTGTCCTTTTATCGACATTTCAAACATCTCGGTCGTGATAGAATCGCCAGTGTCCCGTTAGTGTCGACAGATCTAATGACCGGCGCACACCGCGGTATCGAGTTACAAATATATTTACGAAGCTAGTACAGACAATTCATATTGCTTGAGTTTATTTAATATTAATAGGCGTGGGCGTGTTTTATAAGATTTTGGTGTCTATACTGTTCTAATATTTAGAATAGATAAAAAATTTGCGAATATTTAACTTCATGTAAGTCATGAAGGCTGAGCTAATTTGTCAAAAACCTAAAAGCTTCCTATAACACATCAAAAATTTATTTTTCAAAGATTTTTTGGCTATAATGGCACACAGTTAAGTCTATTTTCTATTTATGGGATAGGGGGCAAGCGAGCATGCGGCGCACGTACATCTGCAACACCATGCACATGCTGCTACTTTACTTCTTATTTAACGGTTACAATAAGCTAAAACAATTCGTATATTTCATGTAACCTGTCACTGCACTACCGTAGCAAACCGCAGCTATTAAAATAGTATATTAAGTAGGAAGGCTTTGGTAAATATGTCAAAGCATTAAAATCGCAGACTTCATATTAATCGTCCAGCTAGCGATGTGAGCTAGTGACGAGCAATTATAGGCAAGAATGTATCGACAACAGCGCGTAACGAAAGCATTTAATGAATTCTATTATTTAAATGGGTTAATTGGAAATACACATACTGCACGCACATTTATTTATATTCGACCTCAGAAATTATTTACAATTGTGCGTACAATAACAATCCATTACAACGTATTGCGTCTATTTTAAAATCCACTGTATAAAAGAGCTATTGTAGTGTTCTGGAATATTCTAAAATATCGATATATTTAATAAAGATATTTAACAGTCCCTTCATTGTTTAGTATTTAACGATACATTAATACAACCGATAAGCAACTAGTCGAATAGACTAAAATAATATACGTAATATACGTATACGGTCGAAAGCTTATTAACACAACAACATTTTACGTTGATGGTACGTAAGTGTTTGAGATTCAGAAGATGCAACTTAATTAACCTCTTTATCAAGGAGAGAACTGCCGAGTTAACTTACCTAACTGTTGAGCCATAGGTCATTGATTCGAATCCTAGTCGGATTTGATATAAAATGTGCAACACTCAAACTATTCGTTTTCGGGTAACAGCCTATCACAAGTTCTCTGCTAAAAATAGTCCTCCATCGACTTTCCTCAAAATATTAACATCGAACTTTCTGCTTGAAAAGTGTATCATAACTTTTTCTATGTTTAATTTTTACCAAAGTTTTATTTTTACTGCATATATAATAACAATCGAATCTCTTACATTTTTCAAGAATTACAGTAGGTATCGACGTTTTCATCGATACTTCTTGTCTAGTAGCCATCACTATGTGTTTGCTCAGTACAATTTGCGATACAGTTACTGTATTTATTTAAAACTATTCCAGGTATTGAAGACTATTTAGTCAGAGCCAAACATTAAACAGATTCAATGTTGATTTTATTTAGTCGCGATAATAATTATGTGTTAAGCTTCTTTTTTTGGAAAGTTAAGTTACATTCGGCATAAATAATTATTTAAGCGACAAATCGTGACTTTATAATATTACAGTGTAGTTAATATAGATTACGTATCACTTTAGCCTTTTTCTTTCGCGTAAATTAATTCATTAAATTTATCAAAGGTAATAAAACAAATAGATATGTCTTTTCTTTTCATTTTTTATTTTACTAAAAGTAGTAAGTAGCCCGTAAGTGCCCACTGCTGCACTCACTTCTTAACTATCTGAGAGGGTTATGGAGCCAGGAAGGGCTCCTTACGGGATGACGGACTTCACATGTACTCGATATTTTCCTTCACCGCTGAAACAAATATAGCACTTAAATTACACATTGATATAAACAAATTTAACTGGCGCTGGTACCGAGGATCGAACTTAGGTCACTCGCGCTCTTTGAAACTAAAGCAAGTGCCCTGTCCACTGGGCTACCACGGCTCCCAACCAACTTAATTGATATTACATTAAGCACACACGAACACACCAATTACTTTCAGAGTGTTTAATTAAATATAAATATAATTTATTTAATTTAATTAAACACTTTATGTTTAATTAACTCTATAACCAACACAAAAAACTTAACACAACCCTAACACCCACAGTTCAAATTTCAAGTAAATTAAAACCGTCCGACAAACGAATCAAATCTTAACAACTTTATCCCTGAACAATAGTGACGTCATAATGTGAGGATGTATGCCGGGAGTGGTTCCCGGCATACATCCTCACATTAACGAGCGTATCTAATTCACATGGCACAGTCATCGTCCATCGGACAAGGATTACCAGCTTTATTAATGGGCCAGGGGTGTCGCCAACGGATTATAATGCACGCTCATATCATAGCGCATTTTATTACCGGATTAGTTAATTTTAGGATGGCGACGATCTTGCGTAATATAATGGTCGATGATGAAGAGTTTTTAGAGTCGTTTTCTGAATTAATAGACTAGCTTGGAAGGCTATTAGATTTTTACTCTGTATGAATAACGGTGAGCTAATTCGGATAGTACTAAAGCTAAATGGCTAGCCATGAATGAAGAATTTTATTTAGTTTTTCTTTATAATATTAGTCGGAGACTGTTTAGACACCTCGTCTTATCAATTTTATGAAATTAATATCTTCATTTAACATAACCTTTCACATATGTCATAGCGACAGGAATTCTCGTGTTTTAACACGTTATGAATTGCTACGGTAAAATTGGAATGCTATCACCAATACTAATATTCCTCTTAACCATTCGAAACTTCGTGTTAGGAAGTGGTTCACGACCAAGTAAGGCGTATCGTAAGCCAGCGAAATGGCTCTTGGCCGGCAGCGCATCTGTAGCTCCTCGGGTGTTGTGGATGTTCGTGGGCGTCGGTGATCACTTACCATCAGGTGAGCCGCATGCTCGCTTACCCCCCTTCTTCTATAAAAAAAAAATTAAAATTGTTTATTCTTCGACGTAAGAAAGATAATTTCGTTTGTCAAATGTCAAAAAGTAGTATTATTCTTTTGCAATCTACCACCGTTTCGTAATGAGGTTCCTCTGACGGAGAAGAAATAGGCGAAAGATACTCCGTAGGTATTCTCTATTTTGACGCCACTTGGCCAACTATAAAACTAAAAATATTATTTTGTGCATAGTGTCGATGATTTTAAATACGTACAGAGATTATTAACATTTTGGTTTTTCTCTCGTGGCAGCATTCTAAGTCAGCCCTGTTCGGGGCTAAGGAGAGGGTGACAATTTCATAGTTAAAATGATCCCTCTAAAAATCTGATATGTTCGGCGCGCTCACAAAGAGAGGCGCGGCCAACGCATAAATAACCGAAAATATTATACATGTATCTACATACAAATCTTAATTTATAAAGATGTCAGGAACGATACAAACAATTTATGAATCTGCCGTCGGTGCCCATTACGGAGATAATGATGTACGATAAAATATCCTTTTCCCAACTGACTTCTAAAAATTAAGTTATTAACTTCAACAATCTCAAGGACTCGAGCTTAACATGTTACTTCAAAAAGTATATGCGTAGATCGGAATGATCGATTGGCTAATAATTGCTAAAATAAGCGAATTATCTATTCACTAACATAAATATTAAATATAAACAGTGCAGAATAAATGGTCACTAATTAAATATTAAATTTATTATATTTAAAGGCCGGCAGCGCATCTGTAGCTGCTCTGGTGTTGTGGATGTTCGTGGGCGTCGGTGATCACTTACCATCAGGTGAGCCGCATGCTCGTTTGCCCCTTCTTCTATAAAAAAAAAAAAAAATTAAAATTGTTTATTCTTCGACGTAAGAAAGATAATTTCGTTTGTCAAATGTCAAAAAGTAGTATTATTCTTTTGCAATCTACCACCGTTTCGTAATGAGGTTCCTCTGACGGAGAAGAAACAGGCGAAAGATACTCCGTAGGTATTCTCTATTTTGACGCCACTTGGCCAACTATAAAACTAAAAATATTATTTTGTGCATAGATTGTGTGTCGATGATTTTAAATACGTACAGAGATTATTAACATTTTGGTTTTTCTCTCGTGGCAGCATTCTAAGTCAGCCCTGTTCGGGGCTAAGGAGAGGGTGACAATTTCATAGTTAAAATGATCCCTCTAAAAATCTGATATGTTCGGCGCGCTCACAAAGAGAGGCGCGGCCAACGCATAAATAACCGAAAATATTATACATGTATCTACATACAAATCTTAATTTATAAAGATGTCAGGAACGATACAAACAATTTATGAATCTGCCGTCGGTGCCCATTACGGAGATAATGATGTACGATAAAATATCCTTTTCCCAACTGACTTCTAAAAATTAAGTTATTAACTTCAACAATCTCAAGGACTCGAGCTTAACATGTTACTTCAAAAAGTATATGCGTAGATCGGAATGATCGATTGGCTAATAATTGCTAAAATAAGCGAATTATCTATTCACTAACATAAATATTAAATATAAACAGTGCAGAATAAATGGTCACTAATTAAATATTAAATTTATTATATTTAAAGGCCGGCAGCGCATCTGTAGCTGCTCTGGTGTTGTGGATGTTCGTGGGCGTCGGTGATCACTTACCATCAGGTGAGCCGCACGCTCGTTTGCCCCTTCTTCTATAAAAAAAAAAAATTCAATTAAATCAAACGCCATAAAATCCGTAAATAATAGTTTCATTTAAAATTTTGTAGTGTTCGCGTAAATACAAGAAATCATTATCTGTATGATTTTTCTGGAAAGTAGGAAATTTAAACATTTAATTAAAACTAAATATCCATATTACAAAATTTATCTTGTAGCTGATCTGAACCAATTAATTGTGGGTTTTGTCTTTATTCTGGTACAGGCATATCGAATCATACATGGACATCCCTAGTTTTAACGGTGTGTTACTTCAAACACCTTAATACCGTAAAATCACTATTAAAATAATTGGAAGGTGTTAGTGTGTCGAACCTTTGACAATTATTAATATCGAATTTATCTCGCTTATATTTCTATTCGTTCACAAATCATTTTTCTAAAGCTAGTAATGTGTAATCGTATGACTAAAAGGCCTAAACTTCATCACGTTATTTACGCAATTATACAAATAGTAATGCACTGCCTCATAGCCGATTTACTTTTTAAGGGATAATCAAACATTATATGTGACCGTTTTAAAGCCAAGTGGTAGCCTAGTCAGGGCGCCCACTTCAGTTCCGTAGAGCCCGAGTGACCTGGGTTCGATTCCCAGTACCGGCACCACTAAAATTGTTAACAGCAATTTTAAGTGCTCTATTTACCACGTGCTCGGCGGTGAAGTAAATCATCGTGAGGAAACCTCCATATCTCAGAAATAATAAAAATATTATTTTGTGCATAGATTGTGTGTCGATGATTTTAAATACGTACAGAGATTATTAACATTTTGGTTTTTCTCTCGTGGCAGCATTCTAAGTCAGCCCTGTTCGGGGCTAAGGAGAGGGTGACAATTTCATAGTTAAAATGATCCCTCTAAAAATCTGATATGTTCGGCGCGCTCACAAAGAGAGGCGCGGCCAACGCATAAATAACCGAAAATATTATACATGTATCTACATACAAATCTTAATTTATAAAGATGTCAGGAACGATACAAACAATTTATGAATCTGCCGTCGGTGCCCATTACGGAGATAATGATGTACGATAAAATATCCTTTTCCCAACTGACTTCTAAAAATTAAGTTATTAACTTCAACAATCTCAAGGACTCGAGCTTAACATGTTACTTCAAAAAGTATATGCGTAGATCGGAATGATCGATTGGCTAATAATTGCTAAAATAAGCGAATTATCTATTCACTAACATAAATATTAAATATAAACAGTGCAGAATAAATGGTCACTAATTAAATATTAAATTTATTATATTTAAAGGCCGGCAGCGCATCTGTAGCTGCTCTGGTGTTGTGGATGTTCGTGGGCGTCGGTGATCACTTACCATCAGGTGAGCCGCACGCTCGTTTGCCCCCTTCTTCTATAAAAAAAAAAAAAAAATTCCAGAATACTCCTGAACTTTTTCAATACATTGAGTTTAATACACACGCTCACACCTCAGTCCCTCCGTGACCACGGCTGCTGCGAAACAATCGAAACATCGGGAATATAAAAAAAAAATTAAAATTGTTAACAGCAATTTTAAGTGCTCTATTTACCACGTGCTCGGCGGTGAAGTAAATCATCGTGAGGAAACCTCCATATCTCAGAAATAATAAAAATATTATTTCAAGGATATGTGAAGCCCGCCAACCCGCACTGTAGCAGCGTGGCGGCCCCTTCCCGGCTCCAAAACCCTCTCAGACATTTGATAAGGAGGCCGTTGCCCAGCAGTGGGCACTTACATGCTGCTACTGTACTTTTAGTTTTATAAATATTTTATTAGTATTTATTTATTTATTAGATAATGACTTCTAGACTGATTTAATCTTTGACATCTTTGGTTAAGGAGATTGTCACTCCGTGCGGTATTTTTTTAAAAGAATACTAATAATGCTATTTATTAAGTAACATTACTAATATTACTCTTAACCCTCCAACTAAGCTCACAGCTTGTATCTGGAGTGGTTCACGACGATAGTCGAATCGCAGGCTCGAACTTATGACGTCATTCGCATTCCGCACCCTAACCCATTCGGCTGTTGGCGCTTATATACTCGTGTACATATATTTATAAAACAATGCTTGCACTTTTGCACGACAAATATACCGAACAAATCAAATACAGATTGCCGTCGGCTGGAACATATACCCAAGATCGACAAATCATTGAAGAAGTAACGGACCAATGGGATGCACATTAAAATAAAATAAGATTAAGTATTATTACTAACCCACTAGCCCAGGATGATGAGTATTGGCAAGAATAATAATAAGCTGATGAAGAAGAAAATTTAAAACTTATTCTTCCTACCCAACTTCTGGTAGGCGGACGAAAAAAAGGAACTTACTATAAATACCCTTTGGGCTATTTAAGCTGACACTGTTTACTTTGGTTCATGTGTACTTGTGCTGTGCTTTCTCTCTGAGATTCTGCCTAGACCACATGAAATCCCTCCCATCGTACGGATATGCGTTTACGGTAAATCGTAGGCGGGGCTCTATGTTCAGGGAAGTTAGTTAGTTAGTATTTGAGTTCAATTCCTATAATGAAAGTTGAATTTTAAAGAAGCGACTTCATCATTTTTCGCCGTTACTTCTCCGAACATTTGAAACCAGTAACATATTTTGGACGTATGAATCTAATCCGAAGAGCTTGTTATAAATATTACGCATTAGACAACTGCATTATTTATTTAGATATAAACTGATTATTATTATTATTTTAATGTATATATTGTAAACTGCAACTTCACCAACCAGACTCGCACAAACCGAAGAGGACCTATAATTAATTCATTGTTAAACTAACGGCTCATTTATAGCATCGTTAACTTTGTTATCGTTAAGTGAAGATACTGTACGGTTACATTCGCGTTTTATCCACAGGTCCATTGATATTTATGTTTTAATTGAAAGGGTCCCGTAATAACACTAATAACTTCAGGAATTTCAATATTTTTATATTTACCACTCTCACCCATTAAAAGTCATGGTATGCCAATGTATACTTAGTTGGATCCTTGACTTACAGGATATTTGACATGATATAGATCGATAAATGTTTTTTTTATTATTTATGTACACACAAAAAGGCATGAAAACATTAAAACATAGTATTTGTACAAGGGCACTACTTATTCCATACATTAAAATTTCTTCCAGCAGACCCTAACAGGAAATTTTATTGAAATGGCAAACTTAGTGCGTACATTTCTAATACATTTTATGTATACATTTAAATAAATAAGATTACATATAATTAAATAATATACATATATATATTTAAATAAATAAATATATATATATAAATACATGCACGTTTCTTAAATAAAAGTATAGTTCCGGAATCTCTTATGGTAAGCGGTAGTGAGTTCCACAACCTAACTGCATGGACTGGAAAGGAATAGGAATAAAAAGTGGAATTATGGAAAGGATAATTAAGAAGAGTCCTGACATGCGATCTGCACGGCACATCCGGAGGGTGAACGAAGGAAAATAGGTTCCTGGATAGGAGGATGGGTTGTACAAGATGTTATAAAGGAGATATAATAATCGAGTCTGTTTTGTTGTTTAAGAAGAAAATTAAATTATCTGTGTAAGTACATATAGTACGAACGGGTGCAGTGGGCCATCGGTTACCTCACTCAGCGAAGGAAACGCAGAAGCACAAGATAGCCTTTACTTCACGCCGGTATTGTACACCGTGGTACTACCCCAGCCGATTCTCACAAACATTCAAATTCATCACACAATGTTTTCTCCTAGCGCAATTCGAACCCGCAACCTTCAAAGACATCGTCACTAACTACCAAATAGGCCTTCGGCTCGACATTAGACTACAATATCAATAAACATTAAAGGATGCCTATAGAACACCGTCTAACTATCACGAGAAAACAAAAAACATTTCATCTTAATTTCACAAATAATCTCTATGATAAAGCAATTAAAGATTCGGCCACCGAGCAGTGAAACGTCGGAATTGACACGGACAACGTTTCCTACAATGGGGGGTCAGCTGTCAAATTAATCCGTACGGCGCGCGCTGTCAACGGACTGTCAACACTGTCAAATTAATAATAATAATTGGACGGCGACGCGACGGACCCTTAAGTGGTGTGATTGATTTTGTGGAATGATTTCACGCCTCACGTACAGACTCATGACACGTCAGAGATGAGGAAGTACGCCGTTGAATACACACTAAAAGAAAATTTAATAAATAATATATTCAACGTTAGTTTAATTATTTATAATAATTCGTACATATCATTTATGTACGATTATGTCGCAGTGTTGCGGGAAGTCGATGGATGCAGGTGGCTCAGGACCGAGCTTCGTGGCAATCTTTGGGGAGGCCTATGTTCAGCAGTGGACTTGTGATGGGCTGAAATGATGATGATGATGTCGCATTTCACGATTGTATGAGTACCACAGGCGGAAGGAACCCAAAATTTTACAGTTACATGTACATGATAGATAAACTTTCACACCAGCTATCTTTAGGGCAGGCAGAGATCCCGGATTTCCATTCAGTACGATACAAGGTAGTCAAAAGTGACCGGTGGTGAGCACAAGAAAAAATGACGTAAGAAAGTGGTAACAGATTCATACGGCTTTACCAAACGTCTAATTTTGAAAAGGGCATAGACAAAGATAGCTTAGTGGTTAGGGGATAAACCTCCGAATCAGGAAATATGACTACGTTCCCCTATGTGCAGGGCTCGTACAAATGAGTTTTTCGAGTCTTATGTACGATTTGTATTGATTGCTTGGATACCAAGGCCGCGACAGGCGTCACTTTGTCCTAAATAGGCTCTGTAAAAAGCTGGTTTGAATGACTTAAATGTCTAGACTTCTGGCCACGCCAGTATTGGGTATACGTTCTTGAAAGCTCATATTATATATATTTGTATGAATACATATATTATATTTAATATGATATACATGAAAAGAATTTCAATTGTTTCAAAATTATGATATGATTTTAAAAAAAACTTTTGCAACACGTTAAGAATTATGAAATCTATTTCAATTTCCACTTTGTTATTGATAATAAGATGCTATTAATAATCTAGATTTAATTTAAAGTTTAAGCTTCTGTCTCCTCGATACAACTTTAGTGTTGTACATAATGTCGATATTTCCAACGTAGCGTGTTGGTTTGACATCGATTAATTACGGCCACGTCCCTTATTGGAGCTCGCCAAGCACGACATCGCGATCTGAAACGACAGTGCCCGCTCATTGAAGAACCACTTCAAGGAGCCAATAGGGATTGCGAATTCTTATGCACGTATTGAATTCCGTAGATATTTGTTTTCAGATTCTGTTGATATATATTTTAAAGAGTGTCATTCATGAAAATAATCAATTTAAAGTAACTTGTCGTGTTCTAATACTTTAGTAAAAATAAATAAACAATAAAAGCCTGTAAAATGTCTACAATTTAAAGCATTCTACTTCTGTATTAGTCTGTATAAGTGCATAACTGTATAAAGCCCTTTCTCTGAAAGCTCCTTCAAAAGCTGCCATTAAATGCAAAGAAGATTTGCCCATACTCACCACGCTGGACTAGTGGGTTCGGTGAACGCAGTGCCAGTATCCTCGGACAAAAGATACTCGGACCCATCCCTAGTTCATAGAGGCTTGGATTCAGCATATCTGGATGAATTATCCGCCATCAATCCATTAACGGATCCACTTCAGTTAATCTGCAGGTTTCACCGCGTGCACGTGAGGTTGAATATTAGCAAAAAATTGTATTACATTATTAAACTTATCTCTGGATGAAATTTGCCTGAAATGTGTCTATGATTTGGTCTCGTTACGGTTGCCTTAAGAAAAAAAAAACGTTGTAGCGAAGTTTTTTATTTATAAACATACTACTCGTCGTATATGTATTATATTTATGATATATATATTGTGTCTATTGTTTTAACGCGTCAAGAATTAACTTGAATTCCATCTCTTCGAATCTTGCTTGTGTATTCAAGCACGTTGGAAATTAAAAAGATAAAAGTTTTTAAAATATTTCTTGAGGAACTCCAAACACATTAATTTATGATATATAACCAATTAACAAGCGGTTCTACTTTTCTAGGAACTTAACGGCGCACTCTCTAACTAACAGGTCTACTTTTTACCGCCACATTCAGAATTTTGTCTTCGGCCAAAGTAAGAAAGTGAGGTATTTTTTAATATCTTTCGTTCGATGACGTAGGAGGAAAACTTCGTGCTCTTTAAAGTTGTTTATAAAGAACTGCAAGACTGAATGGTCTCCTGTATACATCTTGATTATTTCATATAATGCAGGCCTAGCAACTAAATCATTGTATTCAACACTAACGAGCACGTTACTATTTGTAGTTTTAGTTAGTTTCTAGTAGTATTTAGTACTTACTAATACTGATTTCTTGTATTTTCTAGTACGAGTACTTACGAGCGTTCTCGTACGCGAAAACTACACATTTGAAATGGAACTATTATTTCCCGATTTAATTGCGTTTCATTTATGTTCAAATGTGTCTTAATTCTGATAGAAGTAAAAATTAAAGCTTCGATACCATTTCAGCCCGGGGGGAGGGTCGTCCCATACTGCGTTTGATTGTACGTGGCTGCCACTCGAGAACCTTTTTTCCCCAACGGTTGTCAGTTCTGCGAGCTATGTTGCCGGCCCATTGTCACTTTAGCTTGCTGATTCTTACGGCCATGTCGGTTACCTTAGTTCTTCTGCAGATATCGTCGTTGCAGACTCTATCGCGCAGAGAAACACCGAGCATAGCCCTTTCCATAGCTCGCTTAGCGACTTTGAGCTTCCTCATACGGGCTGCAGTGAAGGACCAAGTCTCAGTTCCGTATGTCTCATCACTGGCAACATACTGCTATCAATAAGATGCAAATGTTAGTTTCCTTTAAAATGCTAGTCTTTAATTACAAAAATTACCTTTTAGTAATGTAATTATGGAATTTAGGTTTTGTTAACATACTCGTAAATGCACGAGTGTTATGAATAAACGTATTAGCTTATCTTATTAATGGTTAATCAGGTGTGGCCAATCAGAATAAGCTTAGGTTGGCCTATTTTCAGTTACAATCATGCTTCGTTGCTTCGGTGTGTACTGATTTGTTTCTCCACTAGAGTCTACCGGCTCCCTTACCTTATAAACTATGACGAATTGAAGTCGTACGAACAATATTTTGATTTTTGACGACCTCGTTTAACACAAATTTAAGGACCTGTGTCTCTAACCCGTGTGCTTCGATCTCATTGCCTTAAGGCCCCACTTCAAGATGGTTAATATCTGTGCTAATGGTATTATCACACATATTAGCCCAGCAGTTTGCGATCAGTTCACACTTTGGTAGGTCGTTCAGTTTGTCACACACCTTTTTTTTTTATCGCGTCGACTTGTATCTTTGGTGTCGCATGAAATTACCTAAGCGTACCATTTTATCGTTTTTCAACAATGGCGCAACTCCAAGCGCTGACAACTCAAGCAAGCAACGCAAAGATTTTCCCAAGAAATCGCGCTTCGTGACGAATCATTCGTCATGCTTCGAAAGAAAACGACCTCGAGCATCCACTGCCTGAGAATTCTATTTATTAAAACAATAACGCATAGACATTATCGACCCAACCTTTGTTACTGTTACGCAACTGATAAACGATCGTGCCCCAGTCTAGAAATACGCATGACAAACTATGCACTCAATACGTTTGATTTTTTAGTACAATAAATGCACTTACAGGTTCTTTTTCAGTCTTTCGTGGTTGTAATCACTCCTGGCCATAACCATTTCTGTATTGGTGAACGCGCCGGTAATCTCGCACTAGACATGTGGAGAGCATACACAAACGCCACAGATTAGTTATGACTAATCTGTTACAAACACTGATTAGTAATGTTCAAATGCCACAGACTCGTAATGACTAATCTGTGGTATTTTGATTTTGACGACCTCGTTTAACACAAATTTAAGGACCTGTGTCTCTAACCCGTGTGCTTCGATCTCATTGCCCTAAGGCCCCAATTCAAGATGGTTAATATCTGTGCTAATGGTATTATCACACATATTAGCCCAGCAGTTTGCGATCAGTTCACACTTTGGTAGGTCGTTCAGTTTGTCACACACCTTTTTTTTTTATCGCGTCGACTTGTATCTTTGGTGTCGCATGAAATTACCTAAGCGTACCATTTTATCGTTTTTCAACAATGGCGCAACTCCAAGCGCTGACAACTCAAGCAAGCAACGCAAAGATTTTCCCAAGAAATCGCGCTTCGTGACGAATCATTCGTCATGCTTCGAAAGAAAACGACCTCGAGCATCCACTGCCTGAGAATTCTATTTATTAAAACAATAACGCATAGACATTATCGACCCAACCTTTGTTACTGTTACGCAACTGATAAACGATCGTGCCCCAGTCTAGAAATACGCATGACAAACTATGCACTCAATACGTTTGTTTTTTAGTACAATAAATGCACTTACAGGTTCTTTTTCAGTCTTTCGTGGTTGTAATCACTCCTGGCCATAACCATTTCTGTATTGGTGAACGCGCCGGTAATCTCGCACTAGACATGTGGAGAGCATACACAAACGCCACAGATTGGTTATGACTAATCTGTTACAAACACTGATTAGTAATGTTCAATAGCCACAGAGTCGTAATGACTAATCTGTGGTATTTTGATTTGACATATTTAGGTTATAATTTCTGCCATCATAGAAAGCGCCAATAGCCTAATGGGTTAGGGTGCGGTCTGCGAAACATGACGTCGCAGGTTCGAGCCCACCATTCGACTAATGTCGTGAACCACTCCAAATACAAGCTCTAATGCTTAGTTGGAGGGTTAACAGGAATATTAGTGATGTTAGGTAAATAGCATTGCTAGTATCCTTAAAAAAAAAAATCGGTCTCCAGAGTCTCATCCTTTAGGCAGCTGTGTGCTGTGCGGTTGCGGTTGGCCATTTAGAGAAAAAGTTATAAAAAAAATAAACTCTTACATTCATTCACTAATAAAGGTTTAATGCAGATTACACGGCAAAAATTTTGACGGTTTGCAATTTCAGTTTATAAATTTGCAAAGCTAACATCGTTGAAATTTAAGATAACATTCTCCCTTTAAAAATTATACGTCTCAATAAGTAATAAACATGAGAGGGCGTCACATAACTGCGGTAGTGTTTAAATCCGTCACCATATTTGCTGTAAAAAGAATAGGTCAGTAAAAGTGTAAAGGTTATCGACCTCTTCACGGCTGTTGTTAAAATCGTATCATATTATTTTTATGCTCTGTCTGCGCGCAACTAACACTGCCCGAGTCCTGTACATAGTTTGTTTTTTATTGTTGACAGCGATAGTAGATCAAAACCCTCCATTAAATGAAACGTTTAGCGTGACACGACTTGTCATTTATTCCTTGACAAAATCCTGGGCTGCAGAATAATCGCACAGAATCGTCTAGATTGTTAACATATAACTATTTCATCGACTACAAAAATATTAAATAATTAAATAACGTACGTGTGTATGTATTTATTATTATATATATGTATTTATTATTGTATCCGTATTTAATTTATATATAATTATAGATTTACATTTATTATATTTTTTTTTCCCCTCTCTATTCTATCACCTACACCTACTTCATTTCATCTCTGCATCGTCCGAAGGTTGACTGGTAGAGAATGCTTCTGGCATTAAGTCCGCCTATATACATTTTCATGTATATGAAGTTAAATAAATAAATAAATAAAAAATAAATAATATTACCTTAACCTTAACAGCCTAGAAACAGTCCACCGCTGGACTTCGGTCTCTCCCATCAATAGGCATTTCCATAATCGCCACGCTCGTCTAGGGATTGGCGATCGCAGAACCAGACTCCTCACACCTTAGCTACTGCTGCCCGTCATCGGACTGCTTGATGATTGAATGACGAACATCCAGACATTTTTAAGTTTAACATTTATAATTTCATTTTCTGTAGCAGCATGGCGGATTATCCTTAATTGAACGACGATTGTGCCCTGAGTGCAATTTATTTAATCATTATACTTGCTATTTTATTACGTCTATACATATGATACGTCGGATTGTCTGATTCGTCACCACAGAGCCTTAACTACTGTTCCTTTGGTTAAGTGTAAGCATCCATTAATTCTAAAACTTAGAAATTCAACCCTAAGTGAGTAAAATACGGGAAGTTTGTATTGGATTCCCGTCATTTTCGAAATAAGGTAAGTGAAATCTTGTATTTCGGCTACTGTGCGAGCAAAGACACATATAACAGCTAATGTTTAAAATACTTACACCAAAAAATTACTGCTTTAAAACACAATTTAAGTCTTAAAATTACGCAAAGCCAGCAAGTAGTGTAGAACGCCAATATTTTTAAATTTTCATGAAAATATCCATCTCATTCTACTCAAACTAGGTGAATACTATTATTATCTTAATAGTGTTATCATAACCTAAATATTATTATCTAAAACAAATTTAGTTTAATTTTTGCCTACTCATATTGCTCATATTAAATATAATAGATTTCCGCAAAGTATCGCCTTATTGTACCAGTACATTATATGATCAGAAAATCGATAAACTAGAAAACGTCAATTATTATAATTAGAGTCATGGAAACTATGGCAATGAACTGACTCACGGCGAGTTATAAAACCGCCATTATTACAACAGCTCACCGGCCAGCTAGGACAGTTAATTTTAATAACTGACCTTGCACGCAAATAATTATTTAACTGCATCTATCGGTCGTTTATTTATTTCCTTCTAATAAATCATCGGTTTATTTCCGAACGTTGAACTTGCTGCAGCACCGTATAACAGTCCTCACTTGATTGTTACAGCAAATGCGAAATCTTAACATATTATTCCGCGCTGTGAAAGTGATAAAACATGTCGCAATAATGCATGTAAAGATAATTGTTACTTGTGTGTCATAACAGCGGAGTGTGTGATAAAGACAAATTACAATTGGACGAACATAACAACAAAATTAACGGAGATTAATTTTGTGCGTGCGATGGGCGTATAACATGCCTTCTTGTATTTCACTGTAACTAAAATAAAAATGGTTTTATCTATAGTTATTCGCACGTGACGTGACCGCGAGCGTGCAATACGTGCACGGTCGCACGCCGGCCGGTAACTCCAGGCGTCACGCGACCCCGCGCGAAAATCTCCGATAAATGCCGAGCGATGACCTCGCCGTGTGGTGATGAGTCGTAATCACATGTCGGTTACCTCGCGAAACCGCAGTGCGCGGCCATGATCTTAGTTTAAATTTATCACTAACTAAACAAAACTCTCCTGAGCCTGCACAAATACAAATCTGACTCACCGTCTGATCTCTATCGCCAGCAAAAGAAAGACTACGATTATTTTTAAGCTTAGAGAGACAAATGTCAAATGCTTAATACATTAAGAGAAAAGAGATTATTGGACAAACGGTAAATATGAATAACTTATTTGCATATTGCGGGCATCGGAAAATTGGCGATGGAGTGGAGACCTTAATCACCACGCTACGCAAGCGCGTCGCCGATCGTTCTTCTTCTTCTTTGTTTAGTCTATGCCCTCTCTTAGTACAATAATGCCAATGTCAGTCATTGGAGCACGTCACCGGTCTAATAATTTCAAGGTTATTTACCGCTATTTGGATGTCACAGATCTTTGTTAGCTTGGTTTAACTACACCCACGGGAAGAAGGTTAGGCAGAACTCGTAAGGTAAACCTCAAAATATCTATACTTCCACAACACAAGCTAATATCGACAATGTCTTGTAACTAAATAATATAAAGTAGGTGTAAAATTTTGTTATAATAGATCGACTTAAGATCTATTATAACAAAATTGTCTTCTTCATTCTTTTTAAATACTAGGAATAGGACCGTGAAAATCATTTCCATTTAGTTACAATACCGTTGTATAATCTCATGCCAATTACTAGTTATTTATTGCGCTGGAAAATCATCGAGTTGTTTCATTAGCTCTGTACCATCCAATCGATATTGGGCCTTATTTGTGTCACTAGGGAGGGATCTATTTCATTTCTGACGTCTAGACATCTTGCGGACATCAATTTTACTTGCATGAACGCACTAAACAAACTGTTTTATCAAGTCAAGCACTGAGTTAGTGTGTCATTGTATATATTTAATTGTTGTCTGTGTATTGGTTTCAAGATTGGATATTCGATATTCCTTAAGTCAACAACCGATCAGCTCTCACCGTCTCCTCTTTCCCCTCCTTGGTTAAAATCGTAGTTCCGTCATTATAAAGAGAAGTAATAATTCTTTTGAGAAGTTTGTATTCAAGCCGTTCCAGGTTATGGCAACGATATCATAGCGACGAATAGACTTAAGAAAACTCATGACGTCTAGCCGGCCGCGTCTTTGGTGCAAAATGTCTAGTGCTGCGACCGCTTGGACGCGTGATGATTACGGTAAATCATTTCTTTACTTTATTTATTTTTCAACATAAACCTTACCTACATTTACTACTGTTAGAACAAACTGTTGTCTGTTCAAACATAAACTGATATATAAACATGTAACAAACATTCTAATACGCAGTCATGCAAATACTTGTCCCGTGCGGAAATCAGCGGTCTAAGTGAAATACCCTATGCGCCACTGAGGCAACCTTCTATTCCGCTCCCATAGGCGACTTATGCCCAGCTGTGGACTGCTCAGAGGCTACTGACGATTCTAACGTAAGCCACACGTCAGTTGCCTCTCACATAAGAGTTGCCAATATTTTTAGGAGATCATTAGAATAAATAGAAAGTTGAGAATTTTTGCAACAGCAGGCCGTATCAAAATATAATACAATACTGTTTTATATGCTATGGTTGACAACCCCGTTTGGACGTTGGAAATTAACGAACCGTTAGTTCTAAGATTCATGTAGAACAAAGATTTAAGACTCTTCACACATTGATGTAATAACCCAAAAGAAAGTTATAGATACAAGGATGTTAATCCTCTATCCCTTTATGATAAACGAATTAAACTCGGACAGTGACAGAGCAGATGCCTGCCCAAATATTTCCACTCGTCTGATCGCCGTGGTGCTTGTCGGTGGTCCAAACCGGACCCAATTTTTGACAGCTACCAACTTTCACCATAATTATTATTTATACACTGTCCGGTGTTTATCTCCTACTTTATTATTTTCATTACCATGATAAATTTCTCCGGTCCGCATTAGCTTCACTCTGTCTGTAGATTACGTGAGATGACACGATGCTTCCGTGGATTCATTCGGATCAGGCCTTAGCCTCGTTTATGTAATTAAAAAGAATGTTACCAAATATAACTGCTTAGCAGTAAATTGATGTAATGTAATAGATAAGAGTCCTCCAGACCGATGTTAATCGAAATATTCTCTCATTACTTTTTCATCGTGTTATTCGTAATCATTTGGGTGATTTGTGAATTAACGCCTTCAAAACATAACTTCAGGAAGGAGTCAAGGGAGAGAAACAATGTGCATGTAAGATGACGCATCCATGGTTCCGATGCGTCTTATCACTGGGGTGAGGAAGAATCGACTGTTGAAATATGGCGAAATGATCGCCCTTGTCCGACTTAACCCATTGAAGTTAGACAAGCCCGACATAACCCGTGCTTGCAGGTGCGTTTGGTATTTCCCCACGTTCAAGAAAAAGGCATCCATGAAATATGCCTAAGGGAGGAAGGATCAGATGTAGGATCAGAGACCATGTGTAACCACAAGATCGGACCAATAAAAAATTGGCGCAATATAGCGTTCTAGTATGCTCACTAATTGAGCAATGCCCTTTGTATAATGCACAAATTTGGGTATTGACTGCATCCCAGCAAGGTACGTCGATCACCAATCCAAGATGTCAGTAAATGTGTGCAAAAATAAAAAAAAACAATATTAATGTTTTGTTTAAGATTATATGTAAATACTATTCCCTACCTAATCAGTTCTATCGTATGAAAATATTTTCACAAGTTGCTTTAGGTAGGCAGTTATTCAAATAATAAATTCAGTGCCGAAGCGTCAATTGGATAAATTACAACAATTAACCAAGCACTGCAGACACGACCGCCTGCGTGTGTGGTCGTAGCGTGACTGATCACTATTATAATCTTGCATAACCGTCACAATCTTGAAAACCGGTGGTTTATGGTCGACTACGATAACTGCTTTGATATTAAGTTTTTAATTACAGCATGTATGTCTTTAATAGCTTATATTGTTATATAAATACGGTTTACGCAGTATTATCAGAAGTTTATGATTGACATAGAATATCAAAGTAGTAGTTTTCTTTGCAGTTGGTAGTAATAATTTGACCTTCAATGTTAACTGATTCTCGGAGATATTCATAAAGTTTGATAATGGCAACGAGTACGTTTAAAAGGTTAGGTGTTCAGGCCCCACTATGGTTCATAGATCTTAATTTACCACGTTCAGCGCACAAAATCGCTGAGAACCTTTGACCCTCTATTAGCAGAGTACGCCACGTGAAAGTGAAGTTGTTTCGGAAAGATAAAACTGATACTGGTATATGTTTCCATTCATTCTCATACGACGCAGAAAATGTGAATAAAAGCGTCCAGTACCTTTGTCAAAAATATTAATTAAAACAAATTCCTTTTTTCTCTTGTCGCACATGTTTCATTGCCATGAATCATTTGCATAGTAACAGATATTTTACTTTAACTTGCGGGCCTCCTGCTCGCGAGTCTTACCGATGTAGCTGTAAAGGCTACTGGGCCAACAGCAGACCTACCGAGGGGGTTTTAGTCAGTCCAGCATCTCCCATGCTGATCCCGACATAACCAGTCACCGGAGTCGGTGACGGGTAGGTGCGAGCACCTTTCCCCCACGTTAAACTAAAAAAAGATATTTTACTCGTGTCATATCATTTAAGCTTGTATAGAATTTAAAAAGTATATAATCACAGTAGGCACATTTCCAAACACTCTTTAATATTTTAAACCAATTCAATGTGAAATCTTCTCACTGTTACAATATATTCATCTATTATTACAAGCCACTTATTCGCATACGTCTAGACCTGATCCCGATCTGGTCGTTATATGTAACGACTACACTTCCACATTAAATTGTCTTCTAAACATCATTCTATTTTCACTTAGCTCGTCTGATTAGTGGTATTTGCGTCGCAGTTCACCGAGTGTTGCTCATCAAACTGTAGGGCTGTGCTCTGTATTAGTTTCACTGACCTTCTTTACAATATCGATATATTTTAAACATGAAATAATAACGTTACACACCTGTAAAGAATATTACGCATGAATTAATTAACTTAGATAAGTTGATTATTAGTTTGACGCACTTCATTATCGTGCCGTTTGTTTTATAATCGGCTTTAGAACGACTATTAGTGTGTATATAACAATATTAAAACGATTCATTTTTCCCTTCTCGCACTTGTTAAAATACCTTCGTATACAAAGTTTCTTAAAAAGCACAATGTGATTTTTGAGCGAGTTTTAGAGCAGGGAGTTTCATCTAATTGCTCGGATGTGTGTCGGCGGATTTCATGTGATTTAAAGATGGACTTGCGATAAATGATAATGACGTTGTAACTGTAAAATACAGACGCCTAAATCGATATCGACCGGCGTTAGGTTCGCATCACTAGCCATCAATGGGCTCTCATTACCGTCAGAGCATTCACGAGTGTCGGCAAATTGCACAAGCGCCTTCATTCACAGCTCCTTAACGTGAATTAACACTGGTCCCCGATAGACTGTGCTTATCAACTGAGGTGCAAACCTTCCACGGAGATTACAGGATATACGAACGCTAAATTGAGCATATTATCAAATTATTACTTCATTTAATAGTTGTATCAATGCTCTGTAGGACTTTCTTACATGCTTAGCTCTTATGAACCAATTGGTATTATTTCATAAATAATTAGGTTGCGTAAGTATAAATATATATTTTTTTTATGGTAAAGGCGGCCAACGAGCAAGCGATTCACCTGATGGTGAGTGATTACCGTCACCCACGTACATTCGCAACAACAGAGGTGCGTTGCCGGCCTTTAAGGGTATTAGGGAATTGGGAGGGAGGATGAGGAAGGGGATGGGAAGGGGGTGTGGGGCCTCCGGTTACCGAGCGAAACGCAGAACCATGCCTCTGCCTCTTCTTGGCACCGATCCGGTCGAGTCGGCCCAAAGAGCACAAGCAAAAGCGGCCGCATGACTCTACCACGTTTGACGTTTTATTTATTTTTATGACATCATTTTGTGAGTTTAGGATTAATGTTGAGACAGATGAAACTATCGAGTACTGTTATTATAAATCCTCTGCTGTTATTGCAGCTTGACATATTTATGTACAGGAGAATACAGGAACACAGCATAGGTATGCAATATGCTTAATTCAACACCTAATTAAATCACAGTCTAAAATTAAAATCCCTCCGTATTTATGTAGAAATCTCAAAGTGCCTTTCCATGACGGTGCCAACCAAAACTGGCATGCCGTTCTTGGAAATATTGTAACCATGCTGGGCTTGGGTTTAGCGCAGTCTATCCTCGCTCTGGTGATTTAGAGGAACGCCACTGGCTCTTCCCTATAATCAGTATGTAGTCATGAGGATGGATCTTCCACCGAAGCCTCCTGCATTACTCCGGGTGAACCACGCGCAGGTGAACTTGGTATATTCTACCTTACATACCAAAAAGATCTACTAAGATAGATTTCCAAAGCAAGACTATCCAAACTGTATTAAAACAGTTGGTTACCCCAACATTCACTTTGCGCCCGTGTTTTGCCCCGGGTGGCGACAGAGCGCCTTCTTTACCACTAAGGGCATCTTCACATGCTCATCAATACAATAAGAGATTAACGAGGTACAGCAGTCTCTCGATGCAAAATAGTTTCCGAGCTTCAAGTGAGTGTAGGTGATCTTCACGTTTATTACATCCCCCTATTCAAGTACACTGCCGAATATAGACCACGAAATAGGGCCAGCGTCAGCCGCCGTATATTTCTTGAAAGCGCAGTACCTTTACCGAGGGTTGTGATGCTGTCCATGCCTTAGAGTTCGCCAAGTTCGGAGAGACATTTCACCATCAAATCGTTTGTTGACTAGCAGAGAGCGCCACATGTGGGTGAGGTTGATATTTGGAAAAGAGTATGTATGTAAGAAAGATTTATACCATACATTCCATCCTAACGTACACAATTTTATTTAAGTTTTCTTTATATACATAAATCAGCACATCAAATTGCTATTAATTATTTATAGGGCCTGGACCCACATTATGATGTAAGGTATGCCTTAGTTGAGCGAGTATTTTAAAATCGAGATGGATGGCCAGGCGTTATGTTTAAAATTTAGTTACTTAAACAAGCATGCATCCCATCATGGCGGCATCCGAGCTTGAATTGAATTTTCAAATAGCTACCTATATTATGTATCAAATATTGAAATACTAAAAAACAAAAATTACTAAATCATGCCAAAAATTACCCCGTGTATCCGGAGCCTAATTTTACGTAATGATAGTTACGAACTTGAACTCGAATTGAAAACCGATGAAAGTAAACGTGCCCTGTTTCATTTCGTTCAATGAATTTATTCTCGTTTGAACTTGAGTTCGATAACGCATCACGTGTCGTTCGGTGTTCGAGAACCAGTTTGAAAGAAAAACGCCTTCTTTCAATTGCAGACACGGCGAAGACGCCTGCGTCTGTCAAACTTTAGCCCACAATTATTTAAAAAAAAAGTAAAATGTACTCTATCTTCAGTACGATTTTTTGTCATATTTTTGTTATTAATTGCAAAGCTATAAAATTTTCCAAGACGGTCACGTACGATGCATCTAACGTTCGCTCCGAACATTAGCCAAACATCGTACAGGGGAAGGGGAAGGGTAGTAAGAGTAAGTTGCGGCTTAACTTACGGCACTGCCGTCACTAGTATACGAAAGTTGTCACTTTAGTTGGAGTCGGTCAGGAAAACATGACCATCGTCATGTTACAGTAAAGTTAAGTAAACTAAAGTAACAACTAGTAATACTTCACGGCTGGGCATAGGCCTTCTCTGAATTTTTAAGAAGTGTTCTGAGGCAGGAAGGATCCGCCATGCTTCTCCAGTGTTGGCAGATTTCCCACGTCCTTAAAATAATAAAAGTTTTATTGAAAAGTTTAATGTTGCTGGTTTCCTCGCGTTTTTTTCCTTCACCGATAAGCACGCGGTAAATTCAGCACTTAAATAACAATTTACAAAACAACAATAATTTTATCGGTGCCGGCGCCGGGGATCGAACCTAAATAACTCGCGTACTATGAAATGAAAGGCAGCGTCTATATTATACTTAATATAATTACGTAAGGAAACATAGTTTCGTTTAAATTGCAACCTTTAAGGGATATACATATTTGTCCGGTGCTTCATTAATCTTACAAGTGCCTATTAAATTTCTCTATTGCTTGTGGACTTGGGAATAATATGCGAGATGTTTATGCGTAGTTCGATGTTTCTCTCGAAACCTTATATGGTTAGGAGATCAGAGAGCACAAGGATGTCAAATTAGCAACTACTTCCTATGCAATGTAAATGTAACTGACCTGAACTCGAAAGCTTTTTTACATACAACATTTGTACAAAGGTTGTGATTCATTTGACGGCTTCAAAGGTTATATTATAATAAAGTAACCGAACGTTGTAGTGTAAAGTAGCCGTGGTAGCCTAGTGGTCAGGGCGGACTTTAGTATCATAGAGTGCAAGTGACCTGGGTTCGAACCCCGGTGGCGGCACCACTAAAATTATTAATACCAATTTTAAGTGCTGTATTTACCACGTGCTTGGGAGTGAAGGAAAACATCGTGAGGAAACCTGCATGTCTGAGAAATATTAAAAACTAATACTATTTCGAGGATATGTGAAGCCCGCCAACCCGCAATGGAGCAGCGTGGCGGGCATTTGCCGGCTCCTACACCCTCTCAGATATTTGAGAAAGAAGCCTTTGCCCAGCGTTGGGCACTTACAAGCTGCTACTTTAAAACCGAATGTTATTGTTAGTTCTCCGGCCGGTAAATGACACACTGCAGTACATAGGCCTCTCCCGTATGGAGGATTTGCCATAATCAACACGCTCGGCGAGCTGATTGGCTTGGCACCTTTGACGCTGTTGTCCGTCATGGGTCCGCTTAAATTTGGTCTGTTTTTTTTTTGGGATGGTGGCGTTTTTCAAGGGCTTTCCCTTAGTCACCTCTAGCGACACCCCCGAGATGAAAGAGGGGGGCAGATGCTTTCACCGACACCTCGCTACGTATTAAACCAGATAAATTACTTCATTTTCTTACTATCAAAATCGTTAAATTTCTTCCGAATTAAATATTACTCAGTATACTAAAATATATGTATAAGTGAGTAAATAATGTAATATAATTAAATTCCGAAAAACACACGATATCTAGACCCGAACTAGAACAACCTGTGGATAGAAATAGCTCTATTTAAGTTTTCAAAAAGTAAAACACACAGTTTAAAAAAGGAATCGGAGGAATATGTGTAGTAAATGAATAATCTGTAGTAAATGATCTCCGAGCTGTGATCGTCGAAATTATGAATAATTATACACGATTGTTTATAAATATATATATTTAATACATCAAGATTTGTTTAAAACCACATATTTTCCAAAGAGTAAATAACTTGTTCCGTTATGTTTCATAACAGTTATAAAGACAGCAATAGATATGACGCCATGTAAAACACAAAACTATTTCACGTCCGGTGGCAGCTTTGCCACTGGGAGAAGATGGAAGAAGCGAAGAGATTTGGACTTTATGAAATTTCGTTCGAAAATTGAATCCGCATCTAGTACATACAGCATTCACTAATGATGGGACGCTATATAGATTAAGTTTAGTCTTCTGTTGAGATTTTTATATATTCATCCGTTATTAACGTTACTCACATTTCGAAGTGATAATTATTAAAAAAACATTGTTATTATTTTTAATCTATTTATTCATTGATAATTATCCTATTTCTATTGAATTTACTCATAAGTTACGTATTTTGATGTTTAAAAAAAAATCTATTTAACATTTCAGGAAACTTCTTCATTTAGTTTAAGAGATTTACTAGATCGTCATAACATTTGAGGCTTCCCCCGCATTACAGTGGCAGAAATTCTGATAGCGACGCCATACGGCAATTTTTTTTTATCACTCGGGGGAAAGATGTCAACACCTAACTGTCAGTGAAGACAGTGACACACAGGCAGGATCGGCGTTAAGTACCGGACAGACTATTTTTTTTTTTGTAGAAGAAGGGGGCAAACGAACGTGCGGCACACCAGATGGTAAGTGATCACCGACGCTCACGAACATCCACAACACCAGAGGAGCTACAGATGCGCTGCCGGCCTTTAAACACGAACACTTAAAGAATAACACCCCTTCGGATTAGAGATATACGCTTTTGGCCCGGTGGGTTTGACCGCTTCGGCGGAAGAGACTCGCGTGCAGAGGGACCGCAAGTTTAAGGGCCCTACGGCATTCTCTAAACACATAATATTTAAATGTATTACGGTACAAAGCGTAACCTGAACATTACATTTCATTCGTTCGCTCATTCCGCTCACTATTAAATCGTATGTTTATGAACCATTTAACAGTTGAAATCGTAAAACGGCACACTTGAAGGTTTATTTGAACGCTGCACTTAAATCCGCGCCCGACGTTCACAACATAGAGATGTGAGCTAATGTTAATACCGATTTAACTGTCGTAGTTTGAACTCACGAAGTGAAAACTCTACGGTTTGAAAGGAGCTAGAGTCCGCAATGGCTCAATGGCTCAGTGAAGTGAATGATGGTTGGACGTGTCCCTTTGCGGAGGGCTGTATGGACGGAGAGATGACTTTTGGAATGTGCATTCATTCCTAGACATTTCTATACGGTGTTTACGGCTATCTGTAAGTCGTCTGCAGGGGTCAAATGTTTTAAGCGCGTTGTAAATCGTTTAAGCGGATGTACATTTGTTAATATGATAGTATTTTAAGTATCATGGTCAGGTACGAGTGTGCCTTTTGACTATTGTAGTAAAATCGCTTTTGGTTTTAGAGAACTACAACTTTTTACTCTACCGTTGGATATAAGAGAGGCGGGATCCATTGGGACCTTTAAGAAGTTAGTTATAGAGCAGATACTTATCTCAATCCCCTCGGGCACCAACGGGACAAATTATTACAATAGTTATGTTTATGTCGTATTTACTGTTGATTTCTTGTATTTACGCGAAAACTACACTGTTGAAATAAAACTATTAATTACGGATTTTATCGCGTTTAATTTTCATTTTAACTTTGTTCCGATCTACGCAGAATTTAATACTTTTAAGAGTATATTGTTTTTTTTTTAAAAAAAAATTATTGTATAGTATATATATTTACATCGCACCACTGTACCTGTAGCTTTGTTTCTTTGGCCTTCGATAGCCAGGAATAGATCTCTATGCAGCGATAAGACCGCCAAATTGTACATTCGTCTTAAGTCTCTTTTTTAATGTTTTCTGTTCTTTTGTTTTGTGGTGTACGATTCAAGCATATTCATTGATTCATTCAAAAATTCAATAACATTCGTCAGATATAAAATAAGAGCACGCGATAAATAAGCTTTAATTTTTTTTAATATCGCGTAAAACTTTATAAATGGCCAGGGCGGCTGCCTATCTATCACACTCCTATTTTTTTTTTTAAATAATGTAGAAGTCTTGAAATGTCTAACTGCTGGGTAAAGATCTCCTCACGACACTTGTGTAGGTTTTGGAAACCGCGAAAGATCTACCACGATGCCTCTGTGACAGAACCGGGAACCGGCCCCTGTATTACTAAAGTACAATCTTACTAGTACCCAGCGTCCGGCTGCAAAGCTCTCCCCCTGCTATCTTATAATGATTAAAATAAAAATAAAATAACATGGTGCGTATTGTTTCAGCGATACTTCAGCGTGCGACGTACAAGGTCGGCCTCCTGACGATCCAGGGGGTCTCCACCTGCCTCTACCTCTGTATGGACGCTTGCGGTTTCCATTACGCAAATGTAAGTGCTTCTTAATTTTTTTTTAATTCCCGCTTTGTAGTACATCCCTTAAGTTTATTATTTAACGCTATATTTAATAATCGGACATTGAACGTCTTACCTTAACCTTAACAGGCTAGAAACAGTCCACCGCAGGACATAGGCCTGTGCCATAAGGAGGATTTGCCACAATCGCCACGCTCGGCAAGAGGATTGGCGATCGAACGGACACCTCGCACCTTACGGCGCTGTTGCCCATCTTACGGCGATATCACATGGCGTTACAAGTCTATATGAAAATAATTATAGAACCTCGTTCACAATCCAATATTTGTCACTAAAAGGATACGGATGGAATTATTTCTTTACATCCAGTGAATCAATTACAGTAATAAGAAATATTAGCTTATTGTTTTCCCGGAAACTGCACTAACGATTTGGTGAAATTTTGAACTTAGATAATGTTTTAAGTTTCCATGTTTATCCTAGATAGGAGCAATTCCTGTGAAAATTTATTTCCAAAAAATAATTAAGATAAATTTGTTTTCTAACGCGAACTCGATAGAGTATCGAGAAAACGGTATGTCACCTACTCAACAACAGATGTCACTGCGCTACATCGTTAGCGTGGTAGTAATAGTAGGCTGAACAAGCAATGCTTGACTTGCTCGGTCGACCAAGTCCTACATATACCTTTTTCTTTTTTTTTTTGGGAAAAGCGGCAAACGAACAAGCTGTTCACCTGATGGTTGAACTTGGATTACCGTCACCCACGTACATCTGCAACACCAGAGGTGCTGCAGCTGCGTTGCCGACCTTTAAGGGTATTTGAGAGATGGAAGGGAGGATGAGGTGGGGGATGGGAAGGGGGAGTGGGCCTCCGGATACCTGAGAATGAAACGCAGAAGCATAAGATGCCTCTACTTAACGTAGGTAATCTGCGAGATGTGCATTCCAATTCATTACCATATTAACCATTAACCATTCACTGGATAATGGCTGATTGCACCATGTGGTGGGCCACGAGGTCGCCGAATCCCTACAGCTATTATTATCTCAAAAGATACGTATCTTTTTTCTTTATGTTGCATCACACTCTCAATATGCATGGCATAACGGGGAACGTCTCACAATAAAATGTCAAACGAGAACAATCTCATGGGCGTCGCGTCAATTTATGCAAGATTGAACCCGAAGTCTATGCCTTCGTAGTTTTATTAAAGCGCGATCAGCATAAAGAGTACAATGAATTACTAAATCAGCATATTTTATATGGACCTATTGCATATAGTATATTTTGTACGTGGTGGAGCCAAGCAGCGTCTTATGCTGCCGCTCGAACGGGCCGGCCTGACCAGGGTAGTACCGTGACCTCACAGTATACCGGCGTGAAGTAGACTGTTTGTGGTGGCATCCTGTACTTCATCGTTTCGTTCGGCGAGCGAAGGTAACCGGATGCCCACTCCCCCTCCGAATTCTTCCTCCTCCCATCCTCTCTCCTATCTCCCAATTATCCTTAAAGGCCTTCAACGTAACTGCAGCTCCTCTAGTGTTGCAGATGTTCGTGGACGACTATCATCGTTTAACAAAGGAGGGCCACTTGCTCCTTTGCCCCATCCCGTAAAAAGACGACCTTCCTAAGCAATTCAAGCCGGCATTAATTTCTTGGAAGGTTTACCCATTCTCAGCTCGCTGGACAAGCGGGCTCCAATCTCCTTATTAGTGACGCTGCCCCCCATAACTAGTCTATAGGATTTGGACAGCAATCGAATGACCCTTCTTCTCGATCTTCTTCAGATCGTCATTCGATCGCCAGAGCCTCGTTTGTTCATTAGCATCACCGCGTGCAGGTGAGGTCGGCATTTAGTAGAAAGAGTTGGTATGTTCTTGCAATGAATAGTCTATTCTCTATGTCTAATCACACATAAGTCTCCGGGCCACTACCCCTCCACGGCGACATCTGTCGGTTAAACACCTGAAGATGTAGCGACGTAAGAAAATGTATTGTCTCATCTAATCCTCGGGTGTCGCAAGAGTCAACTAAGGAAGCGATTCGAACCACTAAATAAGTCACATAATACGTGGCTTAGTGATTAGCGCAACAGACTGCCGATTCCATTCCGTGTTCGAATCCGTTGGTTTAGTTTCTATATTAGTTTAGGTTATATTTTAGTAAGTCTTCAATTCCGATATATCTTGAAGAGCTAAGCCAAGTTTTTTTAGCTTTGCGTGTAGTGCAAGTGTGTTCTTTAATGCTACAATTCACTCCTCGGCTCCTTCTGTAAAGGTTACTAAGAATTTTCGATAATTATACGGAGCTGATACTAATTGTCTTATTTCAAAATTTATCACCTATTTTCGCACTATAGCAAAACCTTTCGTCGCTCAAACAGTGTCTCATCATAAAACAAAAATAAATAGTTAGTTCTTTATTTAATGAATCAGTCATCAAAAATGTCGCTCTATTACAGTCCGTATGGTATAACCAAATATGTTTGCGACATGATTTTCTTAGTTAGGCAACGCAAACATTTTGGTGAATAATTTATTACTCCGATTACGAGGCGACATATAAGGCAATAGTGATCATTTATGATATTACAATGGGTAGGCAGAAAAGTTATTAGCCTTCCTCCGAATTTGAATTGCCCGGAATATGTAAAATTTATTATTATTAGCCGTGGTAGCCAAGTGGACAGAGCGCTCGGTTTAGTTTCATTGAGCGCGATTGACCAAGGTCCCCGGTGCCGGCACAACTAAATAGCGGTTTTATATGCTGAATTTATCTTGAGCTCGGCGGTGAAAGAAAACATCGTGAGGAAACCTGCATGTTTGAGTAATATTATTTCGACATGTATGGACCAACCCGCATTGCAGTAGCGTGGCAGACCCTTCCGAGCTCAAAACCCTCTCAGATATTTGTGAAGGGGACCTTTGCTCAGCTGTAGGTATTTACAGGCTGCTTTACTATTAATATTATTATTTTACATATTGCATATACTCACAAACCTATTACTAACAACAAATTGCGTAATAATACCAAATTATAAAAAAAATATTTGACACTATACCAACTTGTCCTGCTCTTAATTCGCATTGTTTTAATGTATTTATGTATGTATTTATTCACGCCTTGTTCCCAACGGGGTCGGCAGAGACAATCTTCTTCCCCTTGTTGTGGAAGAAGATTGTTGTTGTTTTAATACCTACCCTTAATTTAAAACTTTAAGAGCATACATTGTTTCATTACACAGATAACGTTCTGGTAGTTTCTCGTAGCCCTTAAAAAAAATTAGCTTTTTAATGAGCTAAGTTAATACCCCTAATTGTGATGTATATGATGTGATAGATGATGTTCAACACATACATCGCCAAACAGCGAGAGAAGAATTGGTGGAGAGATTTAATATAAACAAATGATCAAGGGGCCTTTTTAAGTATACTAGCTCGTTTATTTAATTTTTTTTTTGGTTCGAAGTATATGATAAGTTTAGGTAACACTGAGCCACCCTAATCATTGGAGCATTTAATCTTTATTGGATTAAATAAAAGAATAAAGAATATTTTTGTAAACTTTGTATAAAAAATAAAGTCTTGAGTTTGTCGGTAGCTTCTTACAGAATTAATTCTGGGCATTCCTCACGCCTGTTACCAAACATTAGACACGACCCTCCGCGTTTCCGAACGCGTTTTTGCAACCCACCTTTCTCATCTCCGATAGATTGCTATGAGATTTTCGAGGGTTTTCGCAAATTCGCAGTCTTACGTCACCCACAAGAAGAAAGCGGGTGCAGGTTCTTACGCCGCTATCACACGGTATACCCTCAGCCCACCTTATGGTAAATGGAAACTGCCGTCCATGGACATATCATTCTAAGAAGGTTACAGATGCGTTGCCACTCAGAGCCCTCTACAATCTCACATTCCGATAATAGAGTCCTCCGAGTCAGCGGTGCTGGTTTTGAGATATGTGTTGCCATTAGTATTATGAGTGGCTAAAATAGCCCATGGACACCTGGAAACAACTTCAAACGAAGAAGGTTACAGATGCGTTGTCACCACTGAGGACTAAGACAGAATTCCCCACTGCCCGTAATTATACTGACTCTCTATACCTCTTAAACCAGAACACAACATTAACTACACTGCTCTTTGGCGCTAGAAATAGGTAAGGTAAATACCAACCCAGGCGACTTCTTGACAAAGAAGGTGTCCAACACCTGTATCGTAGTGCACCTCTTGTGCATACCGGCATTTGACTTTACTAGCACTTTCTTAGAGAAGCCTATATTCGTCAATGGAATCATCTGACGAGGAAGCTGAACCATTTGAGTTCACACCGCTATCTATAACATCTCTACACTTAGATAGTTGAACAATACAGTAACGCAGTCTAGTTTACTATCAGACATTTAAAGCAATTGATCTATATACAGTGCGAATGAATTAGAGGCGTAGATTGAAGCGCGCTGGTCTCCGAGCATTCCTGCGCGTAACGCCTCTCAATTAGGTCTTGACGTTTAAAATTCTAATTTGTCATTTGCTCACTACTTGTTGTTTATTGTCTGTTTATTACACAATCCTTGGCCTACTCGCTGTGCGAAATAATTCGAGTTACTTATTATGCGACCGCATGCTTTATATTATGGCGTACTGCAGAATGACCACATAGGTACTTTTAGTTTTAATTTAAGCCTTTTACATTTAAGAACTTTACATGTACTAAAAACTATTAAATTTCAAGCAGTGTGTTTACGGCGTAAAAATCCGTTATTCCCTTTTTTCTTTTGAGTGTCGTTAACACGAACAAATAGGTCATCGAGAAAAACGGTTTGCCCCCCTCTTTCTATCTCCCGGAGAAGTGAAAAATATGAAATAGGGGTAGGCGGAGACAATCTTCTTCCACTTGCTACGGTCCTGACATACGTCTTTCGCTTCTCCCACTTTCACCAATGTATACTCGTTGGTTTAGAGTACTCTTGACCTGGCCTTTTTTCAGAACGTCTCCGATTTGATTGTGAAATGTTCGCCTGGGTCTTCCTCTCCCGACTCTACCATTTACACTCGCCTCATATATTTGTTTCGTCCACTTACTTACAATAAAAAAAGAATTATAAATCAAATATCAACATAAATCAATTCTCAATCGGCGGAGATCCCAAATATATATTTACAAAAAAATGCAGGCGTATTGATGTACCCTACTATGTTTTTGACATCGTTGGAAAATAGATAAAATATGTTTTAGGTCAGAGTACCGAAGCTCCGAGTCACAGATTCCGGGTTTCAATGTCAGCCGGAATCAATTCCTATGCTCATTGCACATATTCCCTTGAAGCCATATTATAATATATAATTCCGATAACATGTATTTATTTATTTATTATTTATTGAACCTTAGGAGCAGAAAAGGATCAAAAGGGGAGCTTAATGTTAGACACATTCTCTAAATATTCCCTTGAAGCCATATTATAATATGTAATTCCGATAACATGTATTTATTTATTTATTATTTATTGAACCTTAGGAGCAGAAAAGGATCAAAAGGGGAGCTTAATGTTGAACACATTCTCTAAATATTCCTTGAAGCCCTATTATAATATGTAATTCGATAACAAGTATTTATTTATTTATTATTTATTGAACCTTAGGAGCAGAAAAGGATCAAAAGGGGAGCTTAATGTTAGACACATTCTCTAAATATTCCCTTGAAGCCCTATTATAATATGTAATTCCGATAACAAGTATTTATTTATTTATTATTTATTGAACCTTAGGAGCAGAAAAGGATCAAAAGGGGAGCTTAATGTTAGACACATTCTCTAAATATTCCCTTGAAGCCCTATTATAATATGTAATTCCGATAACATGTATTTATTTATTTATTATTTATTGAACCTTAGGAGCATAAAAGGATCAAAAGGGGAGCTTAATGTTAGACACATTCTCTAAATATTCCCTTGAAGCCCTATTATAATATGTAATTCCGATAACATGTATTTATTTATTTATTATTTATTGAACCTTAGGAGCAGAAAAGGATCAAAAGCGGAGCTTAATGTTAGACACATTCTCTGCCACACAACCATGTTCTACTCGTATATATCTGAACAAGAAAACGCCGCAGCAGTCGTAATAGTCGTTTGTCTTTCGAAAATGTACAATCGCAATAAATTAACGCACTTAAGCATCTTAACTAAGAACTAAGATGCAGTAACATCTCAATGATCGTTCGAGGCTCTCGCAATGTTGCTCCCTGCCGACGCGCCCGTCCCGACGCGGCCGATTACAAACACGGTACGTTGAACGAGAGGAAGCAAAGCGCTTCGTTTCCTCACAACCTGCTCAATGACTATCAACGCTATGACGTAATGCTAGGGTAGACTCACTTTCTATGGTTTAGATTAAATTAAATTCGCTCAAACATAAGTACTCTCTGAAATATACGGACAACGATAAAAATATGACTTTACTGATCGATATGCCAATGCGACTGTCTTTAAATAAACTTAAGAAATGTAAAACAAACATTTAAAATTTTAAAAGACTATATATTTACACTTTACCACCGACATCCTGCATGCAAATCGGCCTCGACACCAGATTTTTTTTTGTACCTCAGGGGGAAACACCAGCCTGTCACTGATGTGACCGGTCATAACGGGAACAGCAAAATGCCTGACCGACTAAATCTCTTCGGAATTAGATATATACTGTTGACCCGGTGGCCTTGGCAGCTTCGACGGAAGTGACTCTATTTTTATTGGTAAGGTGGCAAACGAGCAAGCGGCCCATCCGATGGTAAGTGATTACCATCACCCACGTACATCTGCAACACCACCATGTGCAGGTGCGTTGCCGGCCTTCAAGGATATGAGGGAGGCCTCGGTTATCCTCACTCACAACGAAACGCAGAAGCACAAGATGTCTGTACTTCACGCCGCTACTCTGCGATGTCGTGGTACTACCTCGGACGAGCCGGTCCATTCCAGCAGCAGCAAAAGCCACTGCTGGGCTCTACCGCGTACAAAAAAACTTATTTAAGGTGCAAAGACGCTGCATGCCACTGAGTCGCGCTCCGACCCTGTTGACGAAAATTACTTCCGAAATAAACTGGTGGGGGGCTCGCAGAAACCCAATCTTAAGAAGGCTATGTCGAGTATATCTCGTGAAGGTCGTGATCCAGGGACTTTGCATTCCTCAGCTAATGCGGAGAGCTGTGTCGGTGTGTTGTCTGCGTGAATTTGTACAGGGGGCGGGGCCTCGAAAGCTTTATTTACACGGATAGAGATTAGGATAGATAATAATAGTTACTTGGATAAACCTGAAGTTTAGCGAAATAACTTAAAGATCTTTCTTTAAAATGGGCCGTTAGAATGGGAAAATTTAAATTTCAGTGTAATTGACTCTATTATACTCTGTATTGTCTCTCTATTATACTTGTATTGACTATAATACTCTGCACCTTTCTATATAAAGGTGCACCAGTTGTACGGCGAATATAACGATTTTGTAACACTTCTAGTGATTTTAATCGTGCTTGCATATGACATAATATTGCGTATGCAAGTTTTGTACAGTAGTCGACTCCAGCTCAGCTCACACCTGTAATCTCTCAAAGGATAAGAATAGATAGCAATACATTCAAGTACCAAAAGAATTTAGTTACACGTATTACAAAATGCTAATTGTGGTTATTCTTCGTAATCCACGTCGTCTTTAATTCCATTAAATCTAAAAGACATGGTTACACTGCCATAGTACGTACACGGAAGCGGCATCGTAAGTTTTAATACGCACAACGATCCACGATTATAATCTTCTTGCAGTAATGATAGGAGTAACGGGTTCATTAACTTAGCATACTAAATGGCTTAACTCAATGTAGCGTACATTGAGTTAAGCGATTAGGACACACTTTTCAATTTAATTCAGAACTCATTTCCTTTCTATTATTACCACGAGCATTACTCATTGTTATTATTTTCAATTATTTTAAATCTTGTGTGCTCAAAGTGGCAGCCTGTTAATTCCCACTGCAGTGCAAATGCCTCTTTCGCAAATATTCGAGAGGGTTTTGGAGCAGAGGAGGTCTCGCCAAGTTAAAAATTGCTATTAAAAATTTTAGTGGTGTCGGCACCGGATTGAACCAAGGTCACTCGCGCTCTGTGAGGGAATCTTTAATTAGAACTTTTATGTTACTTACATACACATCACTAGGTGGTAGAGCTCCTTTTTTTTTTGACTAGGAACGGCTCCTAGGTAGGAACACACTGTTACCTATTTCGGCACCAATCAACGCCAGCTTAACCACTGCTGTCATTTTTGTTTATGGGAAAGGCGGCAAACGAGCAATCGGGTCACATGATGGTAAGTGATTACGGTCGCCCGTGAATATCTGCAACACCAGAGGAACTGCAGGTGCGTTGCTGGCATTGAAGATTACTTCACTCACCGAACGAAACGCAGAAGCACGTGATGCCTCTACTTCGCGCCGGTATTCTGCCGAGGTCGTGGTACTAGCGACCTCGAGACGGCACATTCGAGCAACAGCACAAGCCGCCGCTTGTCACTACCACGATATAAATTCCGCTAAGTAAAAGGTAATTCTGAACGGGTACGTCTCTACAATTTCACGCTCATCTTTCTTTCTTTTCCTACTTCTGAGATAAAGATGTCACCATCATGTTCTCATTTCGAGCTTTAACGACACTTCAAATCAAACGGGTGCTCATTCTTGGTAAAAAAACTCTGGATGCATGTGACAGATATAATTGTTTCCGTTATACTTTTGACAGCTTCCCGACAATAACTCCTCCGCGCCACCCACAAACAAGTGTACCAACTGCCAGATTATAACAGATCGAGTGTCAAACAATTCAATTAACAATGCCATACGCATTGAAAGAAATCCTTTCAAATAAGTAGATCATATTTATATCAAAAGAAACCATTTTGAATCCTATAGCGATGCGTTTAAGATATAAGTTTTGAATAAGTGCTAGTTGGTCATTGTTGGAGGTTGTTTATTGTTGCGGTAAGGAATAAAATAGGTCATTTATTGTGACGTCAGTGTATGACCGTTTGTGAGGGATGGATAATCGCGTGATCTCGAATCATCATCGATCAATCGCTGATGGATCGATATCCCAGTGGTGAAAGTTTTGGTGTTGTGGTCGGGTCTTTGATGCGGGACCATTCTATTGTAACAAGATCTTAGATATCTATTGAATAAAATGAAAATACGATGCTATAATAAATGCTTTACAACTATTGTTATGATTATTTATTATTAGAAATGTGCTTAAAATTAATTTAAATTACGTCGTTCTGATATTGTTTTTATACTGTCGTTTTATTGACTACGTAAATGAATATAAAATGAACTGTAATTAAGTCGTATTGTTAATTTAATTGTTGTTATATTATTGCAGTGATTAACCTTCATGGATATAATTAATCAATGGAAAACTATCTTTACTTTTAATAGTGAAGTTGACATAAGACACTTCTGGCCTTGGATTCTGGACAACATTTTATCTGCCTCATGCCTTAACTACTAGCGGTGGATCCCGCTTGTTAACTGCCAGTACTCTGACGACAGAATAATGGCAAATGAATCCAAATATGTCAAAGCAACAGTCTAGTAAACTATGTATGACTCTTGACAGGAAGAAGAAGCATTAGTAGTGCAAGAGTACCGACTATCGGCCACACAAACCGCCCAGTAATCTCCCAAAGTATTTAAAAAAATGAAATAAACCTTTTTAAGGACTTAATTAAAGATGAACTTTATTAGATACAGACTTATTTAATGTTCGACACTTCATTGTTTATAGAATAATAATTCTGCGTTTTAAACTAAGAGAGGGATGTTAGCTTCGTTCAAATAGTTTCCCTTTAACGAATTTATGTCTTAATGTTATAGTTTTTGCCCTACCAACCCTTAACTGTCAGGCAGGCGTCGATGATGTATAGCCCCCTTCCGTTAATAGGCATGTATTAAGGCTAGCACAATATGGCAGAGGCTTCATATAAAAACTTCGTTTGCAGTAAAAATTTATTATATTGCCTATTATCGACGCCCACGCGGTACTTAGAGCGCTTCGGGTTGAACTTGTGTGTTATTCTTATCTTTATTTGGGAATAATAAAAGGTTCCTACATTATATGTTGAGTTGCGTACAAGCGTAATCGCGTTCCGTCTGCCCACGTGTGTTCCCGAGTCAAATGCATTACTAGTTGCTAGAAAATGCTATCAATATACGGTTGATTCTCGTATTTAGGAAAGCGATTCGCTTGATATATACTGACATTTATTTGCTTCGTATTTTGTGATAAGTGATAGGGAAAATTGAGAATGAAGAATGGAAAACATTTTGTAAGCACTGTTGTCTGTTCATATTATATCTCTTTTGTTATACACATTTGGATGTCATAAAATTTTGTCCCGTTTTGAATAGATTTCAACAGCACTTAATAATCTCGGGCTTATCAAAACTGTGGGATGTACGAGTCATACATAAGCTCTGTTTTATTACTTAATACGTCTAAAAACCTTTTAATCTAGATATGCTTCTGAAGATACGTTTTAAATATTTGAATGGATAGAAATACGTATACAATATACGCATCTGTTCTGTTAGTTGTATAGTTTATTAATTATTTATTTACGTACAATAAAAATGTTTCATACAGTAAAGAAATTACATTTACATCCTAAATAAGGGAAAAAATAATTAACATTATGCGCACTTAATATTCTATGATCGTAACATAAATTAAATTAAAATAATCTCCTTATTCAGCATTTGTAATAAATAAATTTACTAAATAAAGTTGCTTCCATACTTATTTACCACTCAATATAAACCAATATAAGGGCGACAAATTAAACACAAACATTAACATAGTCACAAACAAGTCGCGATAAGGATCGCGAACCTTACGGGAAGAGCTCTATAAAAGATTATAAAAAAGCCCAGTTATGTGAGACCGGTGCTTGACTGTTCTTTTCTACGTTTAAATATGTATATTACCACTCATATTTCGTGTCTGATGCCTCTGTACGTCCGTGTATGGTCTGATATATATTTAAATCTATCAAGAGCGACACCCAGACGGGGTAATCCAATACCGGGATCCGTACTTCTTTAATTTAAATAAATTTACGAAAAGAGGAGACACAAGACCTTACATAATTTATCCATAGTTACTTCTAGTATTTACATTTTTCAGTTAAACAGCTATTGGTCTTAAAATCTTAACTTGCATAGAGAGACTGCATCGTCTTGTGATTGAAAGACGCATTCGTCATCATGATCACAAATTTTGACTTACTGTTCGTAGCGTACCTGACCAGCCATGATTCATAGGTACTAATCCCTGCATTAGTCTGAATTTATGGGTTTTCGGGTTATCTTCTTCTTTCTATCATCGGATGTAAGGCTTGGTGTGGGAAGGTAAAGAGTAGTGAGCGCCTCTGTATTTGCACGATATAACACATCCTGCGCATTCGACAACTGTCGGGAGTGCATCATCATCACCATAATTTTTTTTAAGCAAGCTCCTGCACATGTTGATTCGGGCTAAACTGTTTACTTATTTTCAGTTCAGAGCTATGCGCCCAACCATTTCAGCGTATTGGCCCTTCGAATTATGACGGTTTACTTCGCACAGCGATGGATTGAGATTTAGCTACATGCATAAGACCTGAGCCAGGGGCTGCAACCTTTTAATATTCATTCCAATAACACATATCGGTTTTTTGAAGTCAGTTTAAACAAATTTTGTAAACATAATATGCTAACCTACGTTTACATGTTTCATGTAAACGTACGTGAGCATATTATGGTATATCGGTGTTTATTTTCCATCTGATCAAATTTTCCAGGCATTTCTCTTAATCGTCTCAGACGGCCATCTTATTTTATTATCTCATACTGTAATACCGTGGTAGCCTAGTGGTCAGGACGCTCACTTTAGTTGCATAGAGCGCGAGTAACCTGGGTTCGATCCTCGGTGCCGACACCACTAAAATTGTTAATAGCAATTTAAAGTGCTGTGTTTAACACGTGCTCGGCGGTGAAGGAAAACATCGTGAGGAAACCTGCATGTCTGAGAAATAATAACAATATTATTTCGAGGATATGTGAAGCCCGCCAACCCGCACTGGAGCAGCGTGGCGGGCCTTTCCGGGCCTTTAATTTGAGAAGGAGGCCTTTGCCCAGCAGTGGGCACTTATAGGCTGCTACTTACTACCATTGGTATTACTACTGTAATACCATTGCAAGAATGGCACCCGATAAAAATTGGCCTATGGCGTTATTCAGTTTATCTTTTTCAGACCTGCAGGTATCCTTTAAGAAATTTCCATAAAATAGCTCCTCTGTTGCGCGGGTAATAAATTGATTTGAGCTTATTATTATCTTGTCTTCTTGCAAAAAAAAAGGGGGATATACCATCTCCGTCTCTAACTCACCTGCACGTGGTGTGTACTCTGCTAGCGCGTACCAAACCCAAATCCCACAGTCTGGTGACCTTCACCAGCATATATCAGCAGTAATAATAGTCCAAGTGTAACGGCTCTGCGCTTACCAACCCGCTTGCCCAGCGTGGTGAGTTTGGGCAAACCCACCACGCTGGGCAATGTTCAGCAGTGGACTGAAGTTGACTGACACAGTGTGGTAGCATGTAGTATGTATAAAAATAATGCGATAACTTTAATTTGCTACAAACAAAATGGTAAATAAGAAGAAAAATGTAGAATACGATACCATGCAATCCGAAATACTTTCAAAGTGAATCAACAATACAAGCAATGCGTTTTTCACATCATTTGTCTTTGTCTGGCAAAATGGTTTTCTCCGCCCCCTGATGGGGAAAACGGCAATAAAGCAAATTAGATTTAGTAGAAACGACTTTGTTTTTGTTTTTCTAGTATATGGTAGAATGTGACTTGATTGTGAAATTGTTATAACCGAAAATCGTAACTGTTTTTCATACACCATTTACCCTTTTGGAAATGAATAAAGTAAAGCTGGGTTTCTATTTAAAGATTTTTAACCGACTTCAAACCAAGAGGAGGTTATCAATTGCACTGTATTTTTTTTATCAATGTTAGGCGACATTTACGCCGATTGGCTTTTGTTGGCTATACCTCGAGAGTGGTTACTACCCTTAAGGTGTTTCTGTAAGGTATTTTGTTTGTGTTAAGTTTTTGTGAGAAAATGACATATTAAACACTAGAGTTAATAGGCCGTATAATAAAATGAATTGACCTTAGCTTTGCTTTAGCTCGTGTTATGTAATGCAAGGTGATTCAATATAAAAACTGGATTATATTTCAAAATTATATTAACACCCGCTAATTGTAAATGCAGGTATCGTACGAATAACGCTTACAACTTAAAAAGGCATTCTAACATTTGAGCAAACTACAAAAGCAACCGATTTTGAAATTGGTCGTGCTGTATGAATATCGGTGTGATCCCATTAAACAAGGCGCTTCACTAACGTCAGCGAGATAAAAGTGAAGTGACACCATTTATCAGGAAGTTCTCGATTCATTAGCACGGGCGGCGAGAATCGATTTGTCATAGAAAGATGTGTGGCCCAAAGGAGATACGGAGCAAATGTTGTTCGATCCTTGTTATCCTTGCTGACAATACGCCTCCAACTTTAGTAAAATGGATGAGTTGTTATATTTTCAAATAATCATGAACAATTTCGATATAGGAACAAACTTTTATAAAATATTTATTTTTCTTCCTTTCGCTCTGTGCCGCGTTGGCAACAGCGTTGTACTATCCTGCCGGCCAGGGTAACAACAAAACAAAGAAAACTCATAATATTCGGATATAAAAAGAAATAACAAGTTTTAATATAAAATAAAAAAAAACCAACCATCAGCTATGAGTTGTGTCAGTGTTGGGTTCGCGCCTAAATCTTACTTATTTTATAGTTATAAAATGCTACTATTATTGTGAAACAAAATGAACGCCTAAAAGGTCGTGATTTTCGTGAATGCAAAACAAAGATGCAAGACATTATTTATATGACTTCTGCAATCTTTCTTTCCAATATGCCATACTAAAATAGCATGGAACGCGAAGAATTTAAATGCTCCCAATAGAGTTGAGATTATTATGCATGGCAGATTGATATAGGGATTCCAACTATTTGGATCCATTTCAAACAAAAATTTATTGTCTATGGCTGCTTTCTATTTTTGATCCGCTTGATTTATAGAGGTACTAACACAATAAAACTTTAAAAATAAAACTATTTCAAATTTAGAATTGTGTTAAGATTGACCGAAATATTCCATTTGTTACACGTTTATGTGTTTCACTTCTTAAAGAAATATTCGCTGTTAAGCTTTGAAGTATTTACGGATATTTCGTATGGTAATATAATATACAAATAGTTTTTTGGGTAAATAAAATAAAAAAAATATTTCAAGTTTATGGCTCGCTTGGCGCAATTCTCGCACGAGACATGCTTTGTAGGACCTGTACATAATTGTTTTGGGTGTTTGTGTACGTACAATTTCCTCCACGACTCTGGTGAAAACATATGGGAGTAATCTAGAATATATCTCACAAAAAAAAGCATTAACCTAAACACAAACAGATGATAAATTTTTAAACGAGCTTCATACAAATCGCATCAATATAATCACTGGTTAAATAAGCAGCTGTTAGAATAACACGACTGCCTGGGGGTTCCAATGTAATAATGCCTCGGTATTCGTCCAGATAGGGGCTACTCCATTATAATTGGTGAATAATGACTCGTTATCCCTCTTACACGGATCTGAAAGCGCTTTACAGTTAGTTGACAGTTAAGAAGAGATTAAAAAGGATCCGATTTGTCAAATGTTACTCTACGAATTTAAATGTATTTTAATCTACTACTTTTAAATGTACAGATTCTTGTTATCCTGCACCGTTCATTATAAAGTTAATGAAACAATAATTATTATAAAGCTTCGTGAAGGACTCTACGATGAATCTGTGTGAGTTACTTTCGTTTTAAAATAATAGGTATATTGGTGGAACAATATTTCATGACAATTTTTTTTTAAATTCAATGCAGCCTTTTTAGATACTAACCTAAAAGTTACAGGTTATATTATCACTGCCCCAGTGTAGCTGCAAGCTTCATATGAACATGCGATTTATTAAAAAGCTAATATACGTAAAGTCCAGGGTTAAGATCCCAACGAGACTCTTTGAACAGTACAACAATTATTTGCTTTGATCTTTAGTCATATTCATCCGGTTCGAGAAAGCGAAAACGTGTGGCCGGTACTGGCGTAAAAACATCCGCCAGTACTGGTGGCACTATAATAAATCCCGCGCAAGCAATTTCTGGTTTTAACTAAACGTTTGGACTTTTTAGAAAGATTGATTATTTCACAAACGTAACAAGTTCACGTTAAGATCACATAAACCGCCTTTACGAAAGTAATCATCATCATTAGTTGCCGCGTAAAATCTCTTCCCAGGTCAATAAATCTTCAATCTTCTTTCAAGTGCGGAAGCATCTCTAAGCCCTTATTATGACAGTGATTTCGACTATCGATACTTACTCAGTCAGCCCACTGATACTTCTCACAGTTAATTCGTGAGATCCCTGGCTGCTGTACGATCCATCACTCATAATCTTCCAGTTGCGTCACCGCTTCCTCTCCCAAATGAATTACGGAATAGCTACCGATATAGAGCCTTAAAGCATGTGACTCACTGGGTTGGAAATAATTTTTTTATTGAATAGGTAACATTTACGAAATCGTAATTCGTTTTATCCGCAATGGATAAGTAGTAAATTAAAAAAAAAAAATTTTTGTTATTATTAGTAGAAGTAGATGAATTAATTCTTGATCTTCAACTTTTTCACATACAATGGATGAACTAATATTTTTATAATACATTACTGTATTATATCTACCTCTACAAGCAGAAATTAAATGTCAAAAGCGAAACTTCTTGTATTTGTAAGGTGTAGGTCAGGCTTACCGCAAGATATAAGTAAATTCAATGTTGGACTTTTGACCCAAACACGAAAAGATTTATGATTTAAATCAGGCAATTGTTATAACAGACTTTAAAACTAGCAACAAAGTTGTTAGCCGTTGCCATAAGAGAGCTCCAACGACTTAGGTATTGAATGTGTAAATTTTCAGGGACGGCACATTGATCATTCACGGTCAACTACAACACATTAGTACCGCAAAATTGCATAGAAAAATAACAATTTTTGATGTTAAATTGAATTAATGAAAATATCATAGAGTAAAACTAAGTCTGTGCAGCAGCATCAGACCCCGAAATGGAAAGAACTCAATAATATTCGAGATTCGAAATTTAAACCCCGACACTGATTTTCAGTTCAACTCGGGTGGCTGCTTACGTGGTCATCTAGAATACCATTAATGTAAAGTTTTACAGAGTTATAGCACTAAAAATATAGAATTTGTTTTATTTTATATAGCTACTTCATTTACATAAAAAGTGGTTGTCTCTCAGTCAGGGTTGCTAACACAAATTATTGTTAATTGGACAAGGTATACAGTGCCACTAATACCTTATCGAGGTTATCCTTCCTCCGCTTCTATGACCGGAACTTTACATCGGATAACATGAGAAGGTCTATACGTAATTCTATAACTAGTGTGCCCGTGGCACTACAAAACTCCAGTACCAACGTAACGGTGAGTCGTGGGAGCGAGTCCGATCGTACCCCGGATTACTCAACCCCGGCAAAGACCAGGCGGGCCACTCCACTTGCTTCCTTCTTCACGACTAGTGAAGCGATTAGCAGCGCACTCAATTAACATTATCTATTCTGTCACAGAGTATATTAATTGAGTTTTTTTTTTATCTGCTTCTTTACGTAACTGCGTTAATACATTTGGTCTTACTTATAGATGTCTTGTTACTAAAATAATAAATGGTGTAAGAATCTCCCACCCCCTTTCTTCCTGTGTCGTAAGAGGCGACTAAGGACTACTAAAGCCTTGAAAATTGCAAATTCTCCGGACAGTTGGTGTGATAACCATCACAAAAACTCCAGACTAAAATTAAGCAGACAGATGACGGACAGACCTATGTCCTATAACTTTTTACTGGGTGGTAAAGATAAGGATATGGAAGTAATATATGCAAATTATTAACGAGTACTTACATGATTACACATTTTGATTTCATTAATAGTCCACGTTAATGTCAATAGTCAACAGGCACTCGAGTCGTTAATTGTCCATGGCTGGACATACGGAACTGTCCAATGGAAGCATCTGTTATGATCGTTTCCTTCGTTGCGCGATCGCATTCAGACGCCTCAAACCTTAGGCGCTTCATCCCGTGAATGGTCTGGCATTTGAGATGCTTGCGAATTAACACAGTCGAATGCTATGAGATGTTCAAGGTTATCCATTAGTTCTTACCACTACTACACTACATCAGCCTGTTTTAATCAACCGCTGTGTCGAATAGTCCACGTTAATGTCCTCTCCAAGAAAGCGCCAGAAAATGCCAGCAAACGTTTCTCGGGAAGTTTATCGATACTCACCACGGTCTGGTGAGCGCAGTGCTCGCAACCTCGCACAAGTGACTCCCTGCTCCCCACCACTGGTCTGTGGGATGTGACAGTCATTTGGACGGTCATGTGACATCATTCGGACGCTAGCGCCTCGTTTGTTCCCCGGCAGGGTGCACCACGTGCACGTGAGGTCGGAATTTGGAGACAGGGATGGTATATTCCCGTTAGTTTAATCTTAAAATTAACATGCTTTGCCCAAGGAAGGAAAGTGGTCAAATGTTATATTACGTCGTACGCGAATTCCACCAGCGTAAGGCAATTTTTGTTTTATTTTTATTTAAAGTAATAATCATAATGTAAAAAAACACTACTTACTTTAAATAAAAAAAGTTAAAAAAAACCTAATCAGCGTCGTTTTTTGATGGTACACGATATTAGACGGAAATGATGTAATTCAAATATGTGTTTTGTAATTATTATTAATAGCAATTATAAAAGAATATTTTATCTATTTGTGTTATGTTCGTCACAGTTCATATTGAATTGTTACATACTAGAGCGCCTTGAAGGCGTAGTATTCTTTAACATAATAAAACGTTTAAAGATAATATCCCGAAAAGGATTAATAACACCGTCTTCAAAGATTTTAACACCAAGAATGGTATCGCCTCGAAGGAAAGAAAAAAAAAACAGTTTCGAGTTAAAATTTTAAATTCGGACTAAAGGGTTTCGCCGCGCCACAGGCGCCGCTGGTGTGTTGCCACAACAAAAAATTGTAGCCGTTGAAAAAAAAAAGTGTAAAACGTTCCACAAAATAGACATAATTTATATGTGAATTAACGACCGCATTGTGTGTTTTCGTTGTAATTTTTATTTACGATTGTTTACCCTATTTTATGTTTTAATATGACGCGATATTTATGGGACTTTGATTTTGTGTCCAGCGGGTATTTATTTGACTTTTTTTAAGGGATGTGTTTTAATTTATGAGGCTGTTTATATTGACATTTAGAATTTAAAAAAAAATAACTCGTACGCGTATCTGTAACCACACTTATATTCAAAAACACAAAATAAACGAATATTGTTTTATTTTTCCTACCAACCAATTGACCTGCATCTCCTACATGTATGTATGTATGTTCCCAACGGGGTAGGCAGAGACAATCTTCTTCCACTTGCTACGGTCCTGACATACGACTTTCGCTTCTCCCACTTTCATCAATCTTCGCATACATACTCGTCGGTTTAGAGTACTCTTGACCTGGCCTTTTTTCTGAACGTCTCAGATTTGATCGTGAAATATTCGCCTGGGTCTTCCTCTCCCGACTCTACCATTTACACTCGCCTCATATACATATTTGATTCGTCAACCTGCTTTCATTCATCCTCTTCACATGTCCAAACCAGCTCAGCATCCCTTTCTCAATTCGTGTCACTACATCACCTTTCACGCCACAACGCTCTCTGATCTCCTACATAATCCAACGAAACAAATATCATTCATAATTATTTATTCATAGAAAATCAAATCGAATCTGGCTACTACGATTATTCGATTGTGAACAATCATCAAATATTATTTAACATAAGAAATAGATCCTGCCGAGGCGCGGAGCGGTGACTATGAATGCTTAGTACTTTATACAAATATCGACAATCTCATATTTTACGGCGGTTTTTATTGGCGTAAGGAATTCGGTTAGAAAGGACGAAAGGCACCGCTTTACGAGCGCACCGGGTTCAGATTGGGAGATTGTGATTCGTTATAAATTTATTAATGATTAATAATGATATCGAATTTTAGTTATCCAATTCGGTGTGGGTTCTCGGATGGTTTGGATAGATGCAGAGCGCGGGAGGCGACGTGTCAAGTGCATGTTATCGATTGAAAAAAAAAAACAATTATTATTTGAATGATTGTAATAATGTATAACTAAAAATCGATCTCTGTAGTTCGAGCTACAGAGCATTGAATAAATAACTGCATTCAGCAATAACATATCAATACAATAGTAGAAATTAATAAGTCATGATAAACCGAAAACCGTGGTAGCCTAGTGGTCAGGGTGCTGACTTTAGTTTCATAGAGCGCTAGTGACCTGTGTTCGGCGGTGAAGGAAAACATCGTGCGGAAAACTGCATGTCTGAGAAATAATAAAAAATTTCAATAATTTCGAGGATATGTGAAGCCCGCCGACCCGCACTCTCAGATATTTGAGAAGGAGGCCTTCGGAGGAGGAGCTGTGGGCACTTACAGGCTACTACTTTACTTTATGCATCTCTTGTTTATGTGTGCGATTACTTCTCTTATATGCTTGTTTCTTTCTCTTTCGAATAGTGGAATTAAAGAATTCTGATCATGGGTGTCGTTGAACCTGCCGAATGTCTATCAAAATATCTATCAGTAGTACTATAAAATAATCTGACATCTTGTACGGACTATTCTTACTTGTTATACTTTTTCGTGTAGTTACTATTTAATTTCTATTATTTAGTTTAAGCAATATTGTAAAGTGGAAAGTAATGGCTCCGTAATTATGTTTCACACGTTGCATAAACAAGTCATAGATAACGATTTTTTTTTAAATCTAGTACTAAGTGCTCTGTCAATTAACCGATAATGACACAATGATGTAACGCAGTTACCGGAAAGTTGTTTTTGTTTAGAAAAGTAGTGCCAACATGATAACTACATTATAATATTAACCTCACTCTCCGAGACGTCTCGTGTCTCGCCGCCGCGACATAATATTACGGGAGGTTTTAAATTCCCATAAACCTGACGCTTTAGCGGCAACAATCACACTGCATCCGATCGTAAACTTTTATCTCTTTATTTCAATTTTTTTTTTTGTTTTACGCCTTTTGTCTAAGTAATCCAAGGCGGGGGTCCTAGCACTTGCCTGATCATGTGTGACGAAAAAGTAGAAGAGGTTGTAAAAACTTCACCGGTTCCTCATATGTCGTTTTTATTGCCGTATTAAACTGCTATCCGTGTCCGATTTTTATGTAACTTTGATATTTAGGCGGATTATTTTACTTACTCGGGGATATAACAGAGAGACAGTCGCGTTTACCATTAATAAGTAGTTTGCTCTATCCAGTAATTATCTAGACGCATAACCCAACTTCATTCATCAAAGAATATCTATCCCTTTCCATATCATTATCATACTATTGACTTTAGGACTAACGTAGGTCGCATCTTAAATCTCAGGGTCCGCGACACAATGTACTGACTGCATCAAAACCGGCCAAGTGCGAGTAGAACTCCCGCTCCGAGGGTTCCGTACTTTTTGGTAACCACACAACATATTTTTATGTCATCTATTTACCAAAAAGTTTTCATCCGTTCAGTTCGTGATCATTAGCTCTAGCCCGAATCACGCTCGATTTTTATTATTTGTCGTTTTACTTTTTTGGAGTTTGCACTAACAAGTTTTTTTGAATGGGAACCACTTTATTTTTTAGATTGTCATTTAAGCTTGGAACGATAAAAGGATATCGAGATCGTGAGAGTTCTTTTATTTATTTTTTTACATGAGATGAAGAAGTAATACGGACGTCGTCTTTGTTTTATTGTCATGTCTTTATGTACAATCTAAAGTTGTTGAAAGTCACGGGTCCAACTAGTATCAAAATGTAAACGAATGACAGTCCGTTTCTGTCATACAAAATAATATGACGCATATATTAACCGAGGAGCTAAACATTACAAATCTGACATCGTTACATAACGTAACAATGTAACATGCAATGCTGCAAAAAGTTAATAACGTACAAAGCCGCAGCTTGTTAATGGCAAAAAAAAAAAATCGATCATCGATATGTATCAGATTATCGATGAAACAAACACAACAAAATGCCATTAAACAAACACCAAGGCCTGCCAGAACGACCGCCTATGAATAATTCAAGACGATCGGCTGACGAGACGGCCGGCAAAAACGTATAGAAAACCCATTATTAAACCCGAATCGCTTTATTATTAGTTTTACAAATTATTGCTATTAACATATTTACTAATCAGGAACTTAAGCTGAGATAATAACTAGTCTCGATACAGAACTGGCATAGTTCACGACACGCTATAAAAAATAACGACGGTGTTATATTTTTAATTCGCTGTTTTTGTTTTTCGATCTTTATCTATAAGGTTGCAACACTGGAGGTGCAAAAAATTAATGGGTAAAAGAAAAGTACATAACAGTATTTTAACTACGATAGTAAAAACAAGCTCTCACGACCGTATTCGAAATACTGGAAAATAGGATGGTCAAAGGTTCATTTACCGATATCGATTCAGTCCTTATATCGATATCTTTTCATCAGAGCTTTTTTTGGAAAGTGAAAAGTTCCAGTCAAAGCCTTAGTGTCCTGGCTTGCTAATCATATCCTGTCATAGCCTATCCTACATAAGTATCGAAAACTTAAGACGTAGAGGACAACTCGGCTATCATATGTATCATAATACTTCTTATGTCATAACATGTATATGGTATATTTGTATATATTTTATTTATGTATCTAAGTATGTATGTATGTATGTATGTATCTACCTATCTGGGTACTTACCCAACCCAACCATAAAAAACAATAGCATATATTAACCGTAATATACTTATATATTTTGATATTTATATCCCTTTACTTGTTTTATTCTCTTAGCTGTATCGCCTCTATTACGTATATATCTCTGCTTAGCCTAATGGTTGACTGGGAGAGAATGCCTCTAAGCATTAAGTCCGCCATATGTACCAATATCTGTGCATAAAGATTAAATAAATAAATAAAACATTAAAACTATTTATATGATATTGTTTTTTATGGTGATAGAGCAAACGGCTTACCTAATGGTAAGTGATAACCGTCATCCACGTACATCTGCAACACCAGAGGAGCTGCAGGAGCGTTGCTGGCCTTTAAGGATATTTGGGTGGTGGATGGATTAAGGGACGGGGGCGGGGTGGACCTCCGGTTACATCACTCACTGAACGAAACGCACAAGATGCCTCTACTTCAGCCGCTTCTTCTAGCCGGCCCATTCGAGCAGCAGCAAAATCCGGCGCTAGGCTCTACCGCGTAGAAAACATTTCTTATGTGTCAATATCAAAACTAATGTCACGAGAAGGGTATTTGTATGTATTTATTGTTTTTATTACATAATGGTAATTGTGAGATTACCGGCAATGATCTGATCAACCCGCTTGGTCATAGAGAGGTCTATGTCCAGCAGTGGATAATAAAGTCCGCAAGAAGAAAGTATTTTACGATAAACCACTCCTAAAGAAAGAAGGGGGGAAGAGAACAAATGGGCTGGGGAAGGTAGTATAGTAGTCGTATGATTTTGAAATTCAGGATAGACAATAATATCGGCGTCTAGCGCTTCTTGAAAACACATGCGTGGTACAGAACAGGGGATAAATATTAGCATGGAAATATTTTGTTTACTAAATTGTTTATTTTCTTCTAATCTATACGAAAGCAGTCGCTAGTAATCTATGATAATATAATGAAAATTTTCAAAATCAAAATATCATCTCTCAATTTTAATTAAAAACAAGATTGTCGATGCCCGTCTGTCGCCCATTCCGTTTCCAAATATTTTCGCTATTGCACGTCACCAAATAGGTCAAATGGACTTCCTCGTAACTTACTAAGCCGAATAGCTTCCCATCGATAACGATCAGCAATTATACAATAAATAAATAGAAGCCTGGAATGTTGCCCGTTCGAATTGTATTCGTAATGGCGAACTATAACAGGGGCGGTGTGCTCGTATAAATTAACACTAGATTCACAGACGACAGCTAGATCAACCCAAATATGCCGGGAACTCACGAAATGGCGGGAACCCTGACGGAATCGCATCGATACCTGGAAGCGATGCAGCAACATCGATCTTCATATATCAGTTCTTAGAAATATGAATCGCGAGCGGGCTAGTCCGGCGCCCGCTATCGAACTTATTTGTTTCGTTATTCAAATTTCGAAAGGAAAATGAATACGCCACTGTTATATGGATCACGAAGCTTTATGGTTCTCACTGGCTGAATATAATCATAGATTTAGAATTATATATTTTTTTTGTAAATAATGAAAAAGTATTTATAAATGCGTCCTTCGTTGTTTCCTTACAATATTTTTATTTTTTTAATTTTTTAAAATCTGTTTTCTTTTATATACTTTTTTTGAAATTATAATTTGTTACTTTTATTAATTATCGGCCGTGTGATATGGGCGGTAGAAAACCAGCCATCTCCTTTCTTCCCGTGGGTGTTGTACTTGTGTGTTGTACATGTTGTTAGCTAAGGGAAAATCTTATCGTGTCCGTCGGATAGAAGATAAACCATCTCAAAGAATGCCAGACCGAGACAGCAGGGTCTAGTGTGCGTGGCGTCTGACCATTTCCATTGCCAATCCCAAGAGTGAAGATAATGGCAAAACTAATAACAATCTCCGGTAGTAAACCTGAGGACGAAGCTCGCCTCCCGTCAGCTCCGTTCCATCTCCCAAATAGGTGAAAAAGTGCGTTAAAAACCTCGTTGCGTTACGCAGGCCTTAATCTCTGCATATTTCGGTACATATTTGCACAAGAACGATCCACTAAAAAATCCACAAGGCGATGCATTTTCTAGTAATTAAATAAACACATTACTTAACGACTTCTATATGTCTTAACTTTTCTGACACTTATTCGTCCCTTTGATCAGAAGCGTATTGGGCGGGAGCTTAAAACTAAAAGACGTTTATATGACAAAGTTTTTCGAACTCGACGCGATTGTCAGCCCCAGTAAATCTGCCCGGCCCGTGCCGCTGTAATTGACGTATTTATTACTGAACAAACGACACGTGAAACGCGTAAATTAGCCCCAAGCTTACTAATTTAGCTTCTATGGGATGTAATTGTAACAGAACTGTGCCGTGTGCGGTGTAAATGTTGTTTCTGGAATGTCTTTTAAATAAACGTGACACGTTCGTTGCGAGTAAAAAAATATCAATGCATTTTAAGAGAAACAGGGTAACAGGGTTATGACTATCTCTTACCTTAACTTTACCTTAGCTGCCTCTGAATAGTCCGCAAGACAGCAGGACATAAGCCGCAAATATAAAACTCGTGGCTTTATCACGCGGCACTTTCGTCAAGTGGATTACCAGACACCATGCACCGTAGAAGCTGTTGACCGTCATCGTCATTATTTTTGATCCGGTTTTTTCCGGATTGTTTTACCACCATCTATCATCGATTTTCGAGACTTTTCCCTTAGTCGTCTCTTACTACGCCCATGGGAAGAAAAGGGTTAGCAGATTCTTATGCCGATACCACACAATCGTACCATCGCAATCATATCTTAAAATCCAATTACTTGAGGCAACAATAACAAAACCTACATTATTTCTTATGGCTTTTTTACCCGTCATAATAAAAAAAAATTTTTTTATATTTAGTCACCTATCGAGTGACCAGTTGTAACATTATCGATGTTACTCTCTCGAACTCTATTCCTACATTTGGAGACCTTTACAATTAAACGAACTTCTATTTATTGTTTTTAACGCATAAAGATCGGCGAACGATAACCCCTATCCGCCGCTGCTAGTGACGCACTTCACGCACTTCACGCACACGGCTTATCGATAATCTTTCTTTATTTTCTAGGTACCTACTCTCAGGTAGAGAGGTTCACACCTGACCCGCGAGGTTGGCACAATTTATCGCCTAGTAAATATTTATGTACGCTTATGAATATCGAAATTAACATATTGCCGTGGCTTTGTAATTGTATTATATACATGCGCGATGGGAAATTTACGCACATTGCGAGCTGGCCTGAATTAACCATTGATTTATCATACACTTTCTAATAAAATAAAGTAGACGTTACAACAATGTTTAAATTTATTATGGGACTCGTTCAATTTGCCATTCGTTGCAGGAGTAACGGGTATCGGTCTTATCTAAGTAGAAGTAAGTTCTCGAACAACTTTTTTAAATATCATTTAATTATGATATGTACGCACGCACAGTTATCTGTTTACTTAACAACAAAAAAAATTAACAATTGTTAATTTATTACGTAATAAACCAGGACATTTTATAAGTAATGAATTTTATATTGTACAGCAATATATGACTACTAAATCGTTGAGAGAAATGTTTTATATGGGCACATGACAAAAAGATATTAAATAGAGATATTCGAATAAAAGTAACCGTATTAGTTTCATTTAAGGAAATGTGCGTCTGTGTACGGTGTAGATATCAGGATGCTCAATTAACGCTTATCTAAATTTAATTAGTTTACCGTTATCTTAAAGAATCTAAAGTGTCGATAATTATTATACGATTCTATCGATAACCAAATAGCAGTAATCAATCACTAGATTGTAACTGTGATTCTCACACCACCAGCTTTATGAACCAATTTCCCTCAAAAGGCCCGTGGCTATTATTGGGATTGGGGTCTAATAGTTTGGTGATAAGATAAGAACCGGCGGGTATAATATTTTGACGAAAACAACGTTGACTTCATTAGATTAAAATGTTTAAAACACCTGCTCTAGGAGACATCCGACATTTGTCTCTTGACAATTGACAACTTCCATTCATCACTTATTGACAATTTTGATTGATCACTTACACGTGATCTAAAGATAAAAAAAATATATATAGTACCCTGGTGGTACTTACCACTGATAATATAGAATGGTGGTTGAATTTTTGAAAATTCTACTTTTGACCTAATTAAAACTAAGGTAGCCGTATACAATATAGGAATCGCGAAGCAAACACGCCTGCAAAACATATGCCAGTGTTTTAATTTCACATACACTAAATAACCATTAAAAAATGTGTGGATAAAAGATTTCTCTGGGTCCACAAATATATTTCACAAAAATTTCGTGTAAAGTCATTTTTCGATAAAAGATTATACCGTGTAATTTTTCCACAGTCAAGACATGGTTTTGGACATGATATGGTTAAAACCATGGTAAAAATTATGTCACACGAAATTTTTGTGACTTTTCACCACTGAGAAATTGGTAAATCAATACATAAAAATAATTTTACAGGAAACTCGCGTGCCACTGAATTAACCACGGTCCTTACTTTGTTTTACTATAAACAGTTAGCGCACGAGCAAGCCTCTCGTAGTACAAATAAAGATCTTATTAATTTTGCTTTGAAATACCCGCGGCATTACAGCCCAGGCCTTGTTAAAGAAATTGCACTGTCTAATGCTAAAGCTAACCACAAACGTTCCTAGTGTCATAGTCGGTGATTTTATATTTAAAAAAATAAATAAAAATCATTGACGGATAAGACAAAATGTGCTATTTTAATTATAACTTCTTCTTCATCGGGTTTGCCATAATCTCCACGCTTGCTTAACGGGCTGAAGATCTCTGCACTAGACTAAAATGCACGGCTCACGTGCTCGCACCAGCGAATCGTTGTAGGGGCATGTCCTATGGCGTATTTAGGCGGATCCGACACATCCGTACGGACACGTGAATCACAACCCTTGTCAAACCAACGATAAATGATAAAATGACGAATCTTCCACAACCCGCGTGATGGGGCAGCCAAGGTTGGTCAGGAAAGGCGCACCAAGCTGCTTGGTGAGCTCTTCGTTGGGTAACCCTAACCTTGAGTTAGGTAAATGACAAATAAAACGAAGTCGATAGTCTATGGTCGCCCTTATGTACCTCTGGTGGTCGATAATGAAATTGCACTGTCCAACGCTAATGCCATCCGCTAAGTAACGCCATGGGTGGTGGCGTCTCCCGCTGTATCATATATTGCCGTACTGTCGAACCAGCTCCCTAGTACGAAGGCTTAAGACTAACTAGCTCTATATTATGCCACAATTAATCGTATTAAACAGCGAAACTATGTAAAATGAAAAATTATGTTAATCATTCTGTAACTCTATCTAGTCATAGAATAATTGTGTCTGCCCCGAGTAACACAATATGCGCATGGGGAAAAAAAAGATTTTAATTTTACGACTCGCCGTTTAAGAATATATGGGCTGTACTTGATAGGACCTTTATTTACTTTGTATGGACTTGTGTAATTTGCCTATTGTTAGTTACTTATAAACAGGTATAGTCATATCGTCTAGAAAACCAAAGTCAAGTTATATGAGGATCATGTCCCCCCGGCCGATCCACACGTCGACGTAATTAAGTTGCTGTCTGTCCAAGATTTATTATAGCGCCGTGAGTATATATGATACACACAACACTTGTGCTTATCCAGTGTCAGAGACAGAGTATTATAATACCATCTAGACCAGACCGTAACCAATAATTAGTTGGTTGCTCAAATATTACCAGCAGCCGGGATTCAAATGTAGTTCACACGATTCAGTACCTACCTAAGGTTCACTATTCACTTAAAACTGAGACTAAATATTGGCTATGTATCAAAAATACTAGATATTTTATTAATAATGATTCTTCTAAATAATAAGAAAACTTTACTGTAAAATAAAAATCCTTCTTTAGTACAATAAATTACCTTAGAAGTCCATGTCAGCCTTGCATTGCCGAAAGCTCCATATCATTGTAATTGAAAAGTATAAACTAAAAACTTTATGTCAAATCATATCACAAATGTTTAACGTTTGACCAGAATTTCACCAAACATAAAATTTCAATGAAGTCCTAAACGGTAAGCCCTTCTACATGTCCGTTCACTAAGAAAGTGAATTAGTGTCGTACAATGAATGATAATTTGATTGTAGTGAGCTGTAGAAACTAACAAAGATATGCAACGAAGCTATTAATTCGAAGCAATTCAGTAACTACGCGTGGGCCAGTCTCGAAGCCAACAAACGTTGGAAGCGTACATAAATCGATCCTCTGGTTAACCCGGTGCTTCCGATATCACAAATTACTAACATCATAAATCAGCTAGTCTATTACGTTCACCCACGATTCAACATCGCAACCCGATAAACTATCGTGGATTGAATTTAATGCAACGCAATTGCTAATGCCGGATTCATTGAACAGTTTAAGGGGGTATCAGTGCACCCGACGGCGAATCACCATACATATTTATGAATAAAACAGCCAATTTGCTTTATACACTGCACGCTTACGGGTACGCTGCCTAAAAGGCCGGTACCAATTTAAGCTTTGAAATTGTCGGACCTTGTGAAGGTTGATGTATGCTACCTATTAGTAACTGAATTGAACGAGCCGGTGGTCAAGAAACACGAATGGCCATGTCGAAACTCCTGTAGATATTGATAATGAGACATGTTTAGAAAGGCAACATTGAAAGCTCGGTAAGCTTAACAACACTGAACTGTCGCATAGGCCTGTGTACCACAGTTAGCCTGGATGTACACGTGTACTTAATAGAGTATTTCAATGAAGTCTATACAGATAAATTGCTGTTAATTAGCTCATTCACAAATCTTGTACATACAAAACATAATTTTAGCATAAGTCTAAATACATTTGTTTCGACAATTGATATATGCCAGATTTTAAACGTCTACAAACTTTAAATAAACTTATTAATTATTAGAGAATCCTGGTAACAGTATCGATAGTAATTCTTGCATTCTTTGTTTCAGAAGGATCTCTCGGACGACTGCGTGTTCGAAGAGCATATAGAAGAAAACAATTATAACACGTACTCGCGGATAAGAGGTGGGAAGAAAACCTTCCTGGCATTAGATAATAGAGGCAAATCGAGGCGGACTCAAATACCGGTCAGCAGACCGTTGGGCAACCTCTCAGGATACGCGTTAACGCTGACAAGGAGGTGGGACGGACTGAAGCAGACGCAATGTCCGCCGCGTCGCCACCGTGGTAAACTTAAACGGGCGCCACCGTTCCACAGAAATTGCCAGCGACGAGTTCAAAAGCAAAACCAGAGGCACAAGCGTAAGCACAAGAAAGCGAACGATCCGAAAAAGAAGCAGAGGCATCCGAAGGCGCGGAGAAAACACGAGAACGGAACGACCACGACAACGGAGGTCAGCTGGGACGAGTCTACCGTATCGACGATGTCGACTACTGACGTAGAGTTTTTTCGGTCGTCGACCGCGCAGGAGGCGGTCGGCCGTGCGTGAGCCCCCTGATCGCCGTAGGCGCCGCCGTCGCGCTCGCACACTAGCACCGTTCCACACTTACAGTGCAAGAATCTCTGTATCATTCCTCGTATGCTCCGCTCTCCTGAACAGCAGCGGTTGATCGCCTAATATTGCATTAGGTGAAAGGGTCCTCTTGCCCAGTCTTTCGTTTTCAATTCTAAAATTATTTAGCACCGCGAACGTGTATATTGCTAGCAAATTTTCAGACATTTATTTAAAGCGCTTAACGGGAGTCTATATGAATTAAAAAAGAGGATATAGATTGCAGATCGTTCTTAATAGACAATTCTGTTATCATGTAGTAAATCAAATCTGAAAAGTGTTATCAAGTATGCGGTCTCCGATTCATAAAATCCCTTTTGTAAATTAGCCAGTGTCCCGCTTTGTTAATTATGAATGGCCGAGGTTGTTTCGAGTTTATCTTTTTTAATATGTAATATAATGAAATACTCAAATATCTAATCGCATTAAATGAACAAATCGATACGGCAGACGCTGTTATAGTTGCAACATTTAACAAAAACGACATGATATTATTCTACCAAAGCTACTGAAATTATCTATCTCAATGTATATTCCTAGTTCGCTTTAAAACGTAGGTTTATCGGCAAGATTCCAATTGTCTTAGTTACTGTTACTTATCCTGAAATTATTAACGTAGATGATATTGATAAAATAATGATGAATTAAATCGAATGGATATATTATTTAAAACGTGTGAAGATTATCGTTTGGTAAGGTGGAACTGTGTTAGAGTAAGGTGTACGATTCCTGTCCGTGGCATCATGGTCGAACGCAACTTGAAAATCTAAATTCCGTTCACTCATACACTTTGTTCACCCGGTCTATTTCAATCTAACAACTTACATCCCAAGCCGTATCCAATCGAACCTTTTCTGTTATAATTAAGCCTAAGTGATTCGTTAATAGACGCGACAAGTATTCGGGCCCGTTATACGATCAAAACAATTTATTGACAACGAAAATTAAAAACTCCTATATTTATCCCCGTTAACAAAGTGTCCAATGGCATGTTTTACTTGTATTTAAATCAGGAAAAGGTTAACACTATAAACGGAGTCTATTTGCGTACATTGACACGAACAGGAATCATAGAAAGGTTTGTACTTAGTTGGATGATTGAGGGAGTAATTTCATAAGAAATTGACTGAAAATATATGACTGAGTAATGTAGGTTTGTTGGTTTCGGAATAGATAAGGCATTGTGCGGCGGGCGGCTGGCTATCGTTTAAGTTACTCACCAGAGACAAGCGGCCTGGTTATTTTTTTCTCGCATGAGGAAACGTCTTTTACGTTATAATCCATGGATGCTAATTTTTCGAATTCAGAAATATCGATACTAGACCGCTTGCCTCGGTCCATTCAAACGTTAAATTAGTGATAAATATTACAGCGATGTAGTGACTATTAGTAGATAGCTCTTAGAACGTGTATTTAATTTGTAAATTATTTATTTTCCATAGAGAAAGTCGTATTTTGTTAACGTTTTAGTTGATGTTTTTTTTTTTAATTATTATTATTCTCTTGTCCCCTTTAGTTCCAACCGAATGTAGATACGTAGGATTTCATACGCTTTTACTTTTAGTGAGCCAATTTTGTGTATTATATTATTGTACTCGGTTCGGTAGCAATATGTGCTTTTTATATGGTTTTTGTATAGAGTATGTACGCAGTATATGTGATTATATGGAGATGTAGCGCGGCGACATTCATTTTAGTGAACCCTCGCATTTAGACGACGTGTGTATTCTAACTCAGACCTCTTGGGTATCAAGCAACGAATACAGTTTGTCTGTTATTTATAATACAATGCCTGCATTTTTGTTAATGTCTATTAAATGTAAAAGCCTTTAAAACCTCTTGTATATGCAAATTAAAAAAATCCTTACCAATTTTATTTTTATCAACAGAACATTGGTACGGTGAAATAAAAGATTTAATAGAGCAAAATTGTTGCTTTTGTAACGAATATATCCCATGTATACCAAGTTATTTATACAATAAAACAGTTGTAAAAATAATTTTAATAAATGACATCGTTTGTAAATATGTCAGTGAAACACAGTTCGCTGAGTCAAAGTCGAGAGTTTCGTATATGTATATGCAACAAGCTTTATGAATGTACCTACAATATGTATAATGTATAATTATGTTAGTCGATTGACATTGCAGTTTATTTATGATGTATGTATTTTATTGATGAAACTTGTGAAAACGACACGCAATCTTAACGATATTAAGCATTTACACGTCAAAAATGTTCGATTACAACGAAAACTAATGTATCGATTTGTGTGGTTTTCGACTGAATGAATTAATAAATGGATTATCGGGTTTACTGTAAATGTTACTTGACTCTTTATTAATAAATGTAAATAAAATTTCCGTGCGATTTTAACATTAGAATAGCACCAGTATATCGGGTATTGTAAGAATGTTCTCCGATACAATATTTAGTTTTTTTTTTTATTAATTTTATATTGAATAGACACTATTGAATTAGACAATTTAAACCATCCTTTTACGTGATTAAAATCAAAACAACCTACAACACGAGAACTTTAAAATAGAATGAAATGTAACAAAACTCAATGTCATCACATTGTAAAGTGTAAGTTATTATAACAAACGGTTGGGAAAGACCTTTTTAACATTAGCGATTTAATAATGTATTTTGAAAAATAACATTTAAAGAGAATCACGCTGTTTTAATTTTTTCGAAACACTGCCTAAAACTCAACTTGTGGCATTAAAAAAATTATATTAATAAAATAAGTCGTTTAAGTATAAAAGGTCTTTATTCAAAGGGTCGGATAAGTTTGCGTAACTTTATAACTGCCGAAGTGTAAAATACAAGTTAATTTTATGTTATTTATACACAAGTGCCATAATATACCTAATTATCAGGATTTATCTACCGATTCAGGGGATATTATTATTTTCCAATGTTCGTGTCCTATTTCGCAACTTATTGTTATTAATAATTCTCCATTAAAGGTCTGGGAGGGAGTTGGAGCCGCGTATAAGCTTTATTAGAATGAACACATAACGTCGAGCAGGCAAATCAAAACTAACCCACTTAACGGTTAATTATAAAATATTTTGTTTCAGTTACGAAAACACAATTGTTTTGTTCTACATTAACCAATAAACATAAATTTAGTATTCACTTAAATCGATACCTAGAATCGACATCATTGTATCGGTTTCCGTTACGAAACGGTGGAAAAAATTAAATTCGTGTTCATTCAAGTGTTATAATATGCTTTATTTTTGTCAAAATACTTTCATGCAACCTGGCATCTATTGCAGTAACAGTTTAAGATTTGCAATGTTGGTTTTAAACTCTTTAATATATAGATCGAAAAGCATCTACGTTGTTAAACTGAACGGTGAAAGAGATGCACTAGGGTACCAGAAATACTGCTCTGCTGCTCTAGAATATTTCTCTATTACGTAACCCTGCGTCATTAATATAATAAAAGTCATTATAGTTACTTAGATGAGTAGGTAATTTAGGTTACGTAATTTGGGTGGGTTAGTTTTATAAGGGAATGAATTAAATGAAAAAAAGAACAATTATCTAAGTATGTCGTTGTCCACAATGCCGTTCCCACCAATCCTCGGCTCCGTTTTCCGCCCAAACCTTGTATAGGAACGTCAAGAGGGGTCAAACAGTATTAATTAATTAATTTCGATACCTTTACATTATACAATAATTATAACTCAATGTTCGCGCGGTTGCTAACGTATATGTACAAAATGAAGAAATTTTCTTAGATTAAAATTAAAAAGAGATACTATGTATAATCTAAAACGTTTCTAAAGTAGAATTTAAAAGTTCAACATTTTACGTAGATTTACCAAATGAAGATTGATCGAAACTTTTAGACAATAACTTTTTACAGCCTCTTATATCTTCGTCCAACCATTTATTGTTGATCGAAGTCTTATACCTAAAAAATAAATAAAAATGATTCTTTAAATACAGTGTGATGTTTCATTTTATTGCCTTATAGGGAGCATGTATATTTTATTCTGCAAATGCCATCCTCACTTGCCCGCAATGCTAGGAAACAAATGAGGTCTTGGCGACCCAATGATGGCGGAAATTCCCTCCGAATTCACCTAAGCCAAGCCCAAGATCTATGAAGGGTAGAAGTTTTACAGGTGCGATTCGAAAATTTAAGATCAACGACACTGCAAAAATCATTAAATTCCAACCAAACCTGCAATTTTGCTAACAAATAAGACTGACGATCGAATGTTTGCGAAAGATCCACCTGAATTCGCCGAAACAACCTTATGCAAGGAGTAGCGAGGCCGGCACTGTGCTTAATAACCCGCCTGCCGGGTGACGAGTTTAAAAACAGTGTTGCCAATTTTGGTATATTTTCTCCTTAATTACCATGTAAAATTCAAAAATAACATGATTTTAGTATTTTAGTTTTCAAAACAAATAATAGGTTTAAAAATGTAGTTTTATCAGAATTAATACTTTACTAATTTGCAACCAAAGGAATAAGCTTTTTTATAATATTCGTGAACGTATGTAATTTTCATAGCCGATTCCAGACAGAAGACCTGTCAGAAATGTGCAAGAGGACATTTTCTGATAGTCAAAATACCAGAATGATATTAATTAAATTATGTTGTTTATAGTTTTGGAACCCGGCTTGAAGGACCAATAACTATAAATATTATCTTGGGACCCCAATTTATATTCCAATTGGTAAAAGAGATAGGAGATACAAAGTTCAGTATATTAAGAAACGAATCCACAGACATATCTGTAACAATATTCTTTGTATCTCATCATCAATTCGATATTACAGCACTTCAAAAAAAGCACAAATATAAATGTATATTTATTGGGCTGAAAAGTTCATAGGCATTGATTTGATTATTCAATATAGTTAGTTGCCTTCGAGAGCGATACAACTATTATAGCGGTCATACAAATTTTCGATACCATTTTTATAGTACGATTTGTCTTTAGCCTCAAAATAGGCTTCAGTTTCGGCGATTACCTCTTCATCAGCGCAAAATTTCCGTCCAGCGAGCATTCTCTTGAGGTCTGAGAACAGGAAAAAGTCGCTGGTGGGCCAAATCTGGAGAATACGGTGGATGCGGAAGCGATTTGAAGCCCAATTCATGGAATTTTGTCATCGTTTTCATTGATTTGTGGCTCGGTGCATTGTCTTGATGTGTTTCATCAATCACTTCTTCTTCAAATGGGGCCGTTTTTCCGCGATTGTGTCCTTTAAACGCTCCAATAATGCTACATAATAGTCACTGTTGATGGATTTTCCCTTTTTAAAATGGTCGATGAATATTATACCATGCGATTTATTACGATTGAACAGCATCAAACACTGCTGAGAATCATCAATTCGTTGTTGTTTTTGGTCGATTGTGATCTCGCGCGGCACCCACTTTGAACAGAGCTTTCGCATATCCTAATATTCATCTAGAATATGTCCAACACGTTCCTTTGATATCTTTAGGGTCTCAGCTATCTTAATCTTAATCTTAATTTGTCAAGCCTTGGCTTCAATAGTATTTTTTTTTTCGCCAAAAAGCAATGCCTGGATAAAAAGGAATTTCGTGTGTTAATAACACATCTTTTTATCCATTTTTTTTAAAAAAAAAGTTACTCAAAATTCTATATCCGACAAACTAATTGTACGACAGTTGTCAAATTTATACACGTGTCTTTTGAAGGTTAGGGTTAACTAAAATTCATAATAATTTAATACTAGTCGCGCCATCTATGTGTCAGTCTACGAACTTTTCGGTCCACCTATTATATATATTTTTATTTTTTTTATTTTTATTTAAACTTTATTTAAATACCTTTAAACATAGTATTATAAAGGGCGGACTTAATGCCTCTTGGCATTCTCTGCCAGTCAACCCGGGGCGTGGAGAGATATAGTAAGGGTGCCGAACTTGTTAAAAAAAAAGAAAAGAAAAGATACATAAATAAATATAGAAAATACACATACAATTATATACATAAAGACGGAATAAATACATATAAACAAATATGAATACATATATATATATACACTTATATACATATACACACATACATACATATACATATACACACATACATACAGCATACAAAATATTATTATAATTACAATGACCGATGATATCAATACCACTAAGTGGGAACGGATGTCTTGAAGAGGTGTTCACGTACCAGTCTCTTGAACGATAACTTACTGGACACTTTCCTAATGTCTTCAGGCAAGGAATTCCAGAGTAGTGCAGCCTGAACAGTAAAGGAGTTGCCAACATAATCGGTGAAGTGTTGCGGAATGCTAATCTTATGATTAGATGAAGAGCGAAGGACCCGGTCATGAGTAGAAAACACAAACTGAAATTTATCCTTTAGGTAAGAAGGAGAGGTAGCATCATTTAAGATAGAAAAGAGAATAAGCAGGACTCTAGAGTTACGCCTTTGTTGGAGAGAGAGCCATTTAAGGCGAGAACGGTATTGTGAGATATGATCATACTTTCGAAGGTTGAAAATATACCTGATACAGTTATTAACCAGGCGCTCTAGCTTGTAAAGAAGATCTTTGTTCAAGTTAGAGTAACACACATCTGCATATTCAATAATAGGAAGTATGAGTGTCTGGACAAGCATAAGCTTAGTTTCAAAGGGAAGAAAATTTTTAAGACGGTAGAGAACTTGTAGCGAGGCAGTGACCCTACGGCTAACTTCGGTAACATGTTTTCTCCAGTTCAAGTTGTTATCAATAAATAACCCAAGGTTTTTGATAGAGCTCGTAAAGGGAATCACGTTCTTATTATAATAGACAGGAGGTAGACTCGTAAAATCTACTTTAGCCAGCATTCGCGAGCTACCCACTGATATAGCTTGGCATTTCGTTGGATTCACAGAGACTCCGAAGCGTAATGACCAGTCACAGACAGCTATTACATTGTTATTTAAGTTAGTAATCGCGTTATGAAGATTATTAATATCTGACTGCACGTAAATCTGCAGGTCATCAGCATATAGATGGTACGAACAGTCAATACTAGACGTAAGGGAATTTATAAAAATTGAGAAGATTAAGGGAGAAAGTATACCGCCTTGCGGTACGCCACAACCAAGTTCCAGCCACTGAGAGGCCTTTTGTCCTAAAAGGACTGATTGCTGACGCCCGCGAAGATATGAGGAGAACCACTTCAAGACCGGAGATGCGAATCTAAAGTGAGAAAAAATTGCAAGGACGACATCGTGGTCTACTGTGTTAAAAGCATTAGAAAAGTCCACTAGCACCATAACTGTAACTTTCTTATTGTCCATGCCTTCTCGGATATCATCAGTGATTTTAAGTAGAGCAGTTGTGGTACTGTGGCAAGGGCGAAACCCAGACTGAAAGTTACTCAGTAGGTTATATTCATAAATGAAATTGGAGATTTGCTTGTGTACACAGGCTTCCAAAACTTTTGAGAGAAAAGGCAAGATTGAAATAGGACGGAAGTGATGAGGGAGTATAGGGTTAGGTACTATATAGTATATATAGTTGAGATAAAAAAAATTATGAATATATTTTTTTATTTCCACTTATATAAAACACCTATTATAGATTCATATATACTTGAATAACTACCTTGAATATAGTTATCAGTTCTCACGAAAACTTGAAAGACCTACCAACTTCATGGTGTCGGTTTTGGGTGTCGGTGGGCGCGGGCATCGAAAAAATTCACTCTCATCATTTATCCCAAACATGCCAAAAGAAGCATAACTTTAAAAGTAGCCAAGGGGCGACTTTGGCTGCTGTTTGAATAAGCCCGCTCGACCGGATTGGTACTACGGCCTCGCAGAATACCGGCGTGAAGTTCTGCGTTTCGTTTGGTGAGGGGAGGTAACCGGAAGCCCACTCCCCTTCCACAACCCCCTCTTTATCCTATCTCCCAAATACCCTTAGAGGCCGGCAACGCACCTCTGGTGGGTGACGGTAATCACTTACCATCAGGTCAACCGCTTGCTCGTTTGTCGCCTTTGCCATAAAAAAACACTTAGGTTTTTTTTTATATTGAAAACGAGACAACCATCTTTGTAGTAAATGGCATTATTACACTATTTACACATTAAAATTTAAATATTAGAAATTTAATAGGGATTGGAACCGAAAATGGCTATGACTGATCTTAGAAAAAACAAGGACGGCGTTCACAGCCTACTAAAATCTAAAATTGACATAAATAATCTAGTTTCAGTGGCATACACATATATTACTCATGTGTTTGAAGGAAAATACCCCGATATGAGCAAAACTAATATTTGATTTTACCATTCCTCCGAAATAAATTGTTCTAGAAGGAACAATTTGTATTGGAAGTTTGAACTGCTCCAAAGAATCTTTAAAAGTTACTCAAATGTGCAATGTTTAAATGATACTCATGCAACGTGGTTGTCTTTTAAACCTGTCCGTAGAATCATTGGTTAAAACTGAATGAAAACGCATTTTGAAAATGTGAAACAAAAGGAAAATAATTACATTGCAGAAATGGTCTACTCTACGCGTAATAATCCCAGCAATAATGTGCACCTGCGGGTATTTATTACCAATTTTAGAGGAAGTACAAAAATATCAAAAAAAAAGTTGAATTTTAATGCTAACATCAAGATATTTTGACTGCAATCAATATCGACTGCTGGATTCACTACTTTATATGGGTTTCGGTGTAGAAAGTCGAATTACTGAATACCAACGAAAAATAATCAAACATAATGTAAATACCCCTCAAGCCTTTGTGACTCGATATAACATAACAAAAACAAACAATTTTTATGGTGACAGACAAACAAATAACGTACTAGCAAACATATTGAACAATCTTACCGAAAAACTAAAAAATTATTTAACCTCATATAATATTAAATATAAACTAAAAAGTCACTACTTAAACGATATTAATAATTAACATAAATATGTATTCATAAAAATATATAGGTATGTATAAAGTATTTTAATGAGTTTTATATATTTAATATTACTGTAATAAACCTATTATCATAATATAAATCAATATTCTCCAATCAGCCGGTAGATCCATGCAACGTAATTTACTAAACAATAAGTATCTAAATCAAAATAGAAATCTCAGTAAAATAAAACAGTATTACAGAATTTTGAATACAGGGGGGAAGATCGCAAAGTTTGGGTAAAGATCAGAATACTCTCTAAAATCGTTCATATGTACTAAGGGCTTAAGTTTACAAACAAAATTTTCCGGTCTTTCCCTCTTGCTAAATAAAAAAACTGCCAACTAACAATTCCCCAAACTTTTGTAAAGGAAACTTTACAAATTTTTTTTTATATTTTTTGACTACTCAGGACTTACTTACCCCATGAAGCTTTTATGGTTGGTTCTCAAACATTTTTAAGAAGGCAGTTAATTGGGGTAATAAGGTTATATGTATAATTATTGAAAAAAAAAACAAGTGAAACAAGAAATTTCCACCATGTCAGTAGAATTTCGATTATTAAGAGAATCATATTACGAGGGTAAAGGGAAAATTAAATTGCTCATTCTTTCTCCGCATCCGTATTTACTCCATGGTACCTTATTGTTTATTTTGGAAAATTACAAGTAAAACGAAGTAATAAATATAAGTTATTTATTTCTCTACATAAAAATATGTGTCCTATTTTCTAAATGGTAACACATTTTGTATTACAGACTAAAAACTCTAACAAGTGTGTTTTTTACTAATCACATATTTTCCAAAAAGACTAGGATTACAACGATGTAATGAGTTTTCTTGAAGAATAATTAGCTCAATATTGATGAATTAATGACAAGTGGTGCGCCAATTGACAATTTTTCAAACTGTCACAAAAAGTCAGTAAAGTCGACTACTCTATTCTTAAGAATTACACTTATTTGGTCCTGTTTTTCTCATGGAATTCTTCACTTCATCGACAACCGTTAATTTCAGGTAATACCCTCTAGCTATATAAGCTCCATAATTTTAGCGTTCAGTACTAAGCAGTTAGTTTACTTATAACATAGTGATTACATTTTCTTTGAGTACATGTTTATAGAATATTACAGTAAATTACTTCCACCCGCGACTTCGATTATCTTTTTTTTCATGGATTTACTACGCAAATTTTAAGTGGGGTAAATTACTTAAGGACAAAATATATTCCCAAAAACAATAAAGAAAATGTTTTGATTGTTTTTAGTATAGCTTTTGTAATAGTTTTAGTGAAGGTTGCTAGGTAGAAAGCTCTGGAGACCGTTGAAATAATACTGTCCTGTCATGTGTACAACAAGTACTACCTATAGTATTTGCGACAGACTGAAATGATTTAAAATATATAATTAAAGATTAATAAGAAAATATGAAAGCGCCTGAGAATTGACATTTTAAATTAAAGCGAATCGAAACATGAAAGAATTAGTTTTAGAAATCAATTTAAAAAAAAATGTACAAACAAACAAAAAATCTTTAATTTTGCTACAATTATTCTGAGACGATTACGTTTAAGCAGTCTATGGAACGTTAGCGTTGAAAGCACAGATACAAATCGCATCGATTTTCTTGTGTCTCGGTTGGTAGTCATTGTACATCGAACGACGGTCGTACTTTGCTCGATGCTTTACTCGATCGCCATCTTGTTTTACAAGTAGTGTTAGTGATATCTTTCGATTCGATACGCAATTTAATAATCGGTTTCAATTCAATATTCATCTGAGTTTTTGGCGGCAAATTGATCAAAGATCAATAATAATCGATTGAACAATGAAGAAAACATCGTCTGTAGTGTGGCGATTTTTTGATCGTTTAGAAGAGAATAAGAGATGTGTGGCGGTATTGTGTAAATTATGCGACTCTCAATATAAGTATTTCGGAAATACGACAAACTTGAGATCACATTTAGTGAACAAGCATCCTATTCAGTGGGAGTTGCTGCAGAATGGTACGCTCGACGAGTCCACATATCGTACTTTCGAGGACGACGAAAGTACGAATCAAACGGCGTCAACGCCAAAGCGAAGAAAATATGTAAAAGTCTACAAAAATGAGAACGTACGTTATTCGGTATCAGTTGATCTTAATAAGAAACAGCGTAGCGGGAAGTCTACTGAAGACGGCCTGATGCCCGTTATTGAAATACAAAGGGTATTTACAATGTTCTGTATAGGTTAAACTTCTTATCATTATATACTGATAACGATGTTATAACGAAGTGTTACGGTATCGATTTAGTAGCAATACATTATTGCAGATTTTTATTCGAAGTTTTTCAGAAATACAGTATCATTGTTAATATGAATACTTAGGAACTGCTTATCCCTTCAAGAATCAATCAATTGAATTTCTGTTGTTACAACACGTAATGCAGACCAATTTAATATCACTTTATTCATATACTGTATCATATCTTTTTATTGCAGGTTGACGTCTTAGAAAATTCTGAAACAGATATTGACCAGGGCAACAATGAGGAGACTCAAGCAACAATCAACTTGGTGCATCAGATGCATGAGAATCGAGGTTCTGATGAAGAATGGCTAGAAGACGACTGGACACACCATGTTGAGACATATGAGCCTAAACATAAGAAGATAAAATATAGACAGATAAAACGGGAGATAAAATCACCAACTCCTGCCAAAAGACTGCCAAATTATGTTATTAATCGCAAACCAAGCATTACGAAACCTCAATTACAGCCTGGACACATAGCAATAGAAAGTTTGCAGAGAAAAGATGAATTTTCTGTATTCGGTGAATATATTGGCAACAAACTGCGGAAATTCAAGTCGCACCATACAAGTGCTAATGTTCAGCAACTAATAACAACTATATTATGGCAAGCTGAGTATGGAGTGTATGACAATATGGAATCAGTGAAACGAGTTGTGTTGAGCACAGTTCAAGAGATGGATACTGTGCAGAATGTAACCCATGAAATACAAGTGCCTTTGCCTCAAGAAGTGTTAATTGAAGAAAAGGATCATGAAATGAACAACCAAAGCGGAACTGACTCTGTAACTTTAGTAGAAGGATAAGGAAGGAGTATATTGTTTTTGTATATTTACTACAAGAAATTAAAAGCCCTACCAAACATAACTTTAACCCTTAACATGTCATAACTATTTCTTTGTGTCATTAGTTAAAATTTTACTAATTTAATTGTAAATTAGTTGGTTATCTTGGTTAATATTTGTATAAAATTGTATATCATTAAATATATTACTTTTGAGTATATTACTAAATAGCCATTTTAGAAAGAGCATTGTAAGGTATTGTTGTAACTTTGAAGTATGGTTTGAAAATGATTATTATAATAAAAATGCATATTGAATTAAAAATTAAAGTAAACAAGTTTGCACTAAGACAACTTTTTTATTTTTCCAAATTAAATGCAAAACTATATTTAGATCAGATTTAAAATAAATAGACAATAAGGCTTTACCAAAAATAGTAAAAAAAAACTTGATCATGTGGCATATTTTGGAAACTGATGGGCGCCCTCTGAATTGAATGGGGTAAATGGAACGGATTTTAGTTTATTTTAACAAAAAAGTATCAAACAGATTATAGAAACCGCGCATGCGCGGCTTAGACTATTTCTTTTTCCATCAGTTCTCTCTCTCACACGGCAATCAGCTGTTCTGTCAATATGGCCACGCTAGGTCGTACATCCCGTAAATTATATAAAAAAATTAACATTTCACCTGTTTTAAGCCGCATTATCGAACATGTTAATCATAAAAATTCGAAAAAAACTATGTGGACTACATGTGCTTGTGTGTTTGGTGGTGTCGTGTTATATGCCGCAAATAGATCCTATAAAACAAACACCGTGTATGCTCTTAAAGTAAAGGTGAGTAATCATAATTTGCCAGAACATAAAGCATATGTGTCATAATTAACCAAAGCATTGTATAATATTTTTACTATAAATAGAGGATGCAATTAACCTCATCATACTTTTTTGGCTCATCATGAAAACATTTTCCATAACTTAACCATTTTATATATTACGAAAATCGATCATGAAATTGGATAAATTAATCTTTAATAAAATAATGTAATGTCATTTCAGTTATTTTCTGCGTGATCGGCTATATTTAAAAATAGCTAGCTGAGCTTGTTTTTCTTACAGTTACGTCAGTGTCACAACTTTGACATTTATTTACGGTTGCGTTCAAACTATCGCGTGACGCTCGTGTTGTCATTGCATTATGAAGTCTTTTGATATCTCTGATAAATTTTATTATTAACATTTGTTTGTAAAAAATAGCAAAAGAATAATATGTATGTTCCACAAGATAAGCTAATAATTTATTTTAACTAATTGGGCTATTATTTTGAATGTATTAACTAAAAATAACGCATAATAATGAGTTATAATCACAGACATTTAATATTGTAGCAGACTTAAAACGACAATTAACAAAACGTGTCCTCAAATGCACACTAATAAACAACTCATGCATATACAAAATCGTAGCCCAAATTAAAGATTAAAGGAAAATCCAGCTATATTATCGTATGTTGCGTTTCTCATGCGTCCCTAGGGATTGCACGTCCTGATGTCACAGCTAACTATGGTTACCGTTAGCTTTTAATTATTCTACATCAGACATCTATGCAGAAGGGGATAACAGAATCTTGATATCGTGCAGTGGTATGCTTGGTTTTAGTTAATTTAATTTATTACAGGTACCCAAGCCCGTGGTAGCACCCAGCCTCTCTTTAGAAATAAGAATGATTTTGATTTTAATAGCTTCGCGAATCACCCGGTCGGTTCTCGCGAATGCTATATATAATACAGGTTCGAATGGGTTTTCTTTTGCGAGGATTTGTGGTCTATCAAATTTGATTTAATGGTTGGGGCGATCTAGAATATGATCAGACTGCAGACTTCTTAGAGCGTCGAAGTTTTCTCGTTAGCCGTGTTCTTTCACCCGAAACGTTGGAAAAATGAAAGAAATATAATTAAACGCGATAAAATCCGTAAATAATAGTTTCTTTTCAAGGTTGTTTGTTGGTTCAAATGTTTAAAAGCATTGTCTTGTATTTTTAAGAAAATTTTTCGTCATAAATAATGTTTAAAAATTACTTTACACTTTGTTGTACATCTGTCTGTTTATCTATAGTACTGTACGATAAAGGCTTTGCAAGAACGGCTTAGGGTTTCAAATCTAAATGTGGGTATAGCAATAGTATTATTAATTCCGTCATTCGAAAGAAAAACCTTTCTCTGCATGCAAGTACTGAATGTGATGGATTCCAGATGGTCTGATGACGATCTGCGATGAGTACTACTGACCGATTTACTTACCGTATGACTACCGTGCCTGCCTGCCAAAGTTAGTGTCAGGACTCTGACGATATTTCAAATCTTATCGCATAAGCGTTACATCGCATATGGGAAGGCAAAGACGAGCGAGTGCCTCGGTGTTCGCGCATACATCTTCGGCACTGTAATATCTCCTGCGCAGTTGAAAATCGTCGATAGTATCAGACGTTGTCGCCGTGGTGAAATTGGCCAGGGCACCCACGTACATCTGCAATACCATAAGTGCTGAAGGTGCGTTGCCGGCTTATAAGGATATTTGGGAGATGGCAGGGAGGAAGAGGAAGGGGAAGGGGCCTCCCGTTACCTCACTCACCAAACGAAACGCAGAAGCACAATATACATTTACTTCACGCCGGTATTCTGCGAGGCCGTGGTACCAACCTGGTCGAGCCGGCCCTCCGAGCGGCAGCAAAAGACGTCGCTTGGCTCTACCACGTTTAAAAAACTGTTTGTTGAAGAAACGCGTTTGTTCACTTTCTGTGAACAAACGTGTTTCATGCTTTCTTACTCCCGTACATACCATACCAGCGTTTTTTTGACGTTTATGGTAAAGCCAGTGCTGTACAGGCTGATAAAGAAATAAATAAAAACAAACTCACTAAACGGTAACAGATAGCGCTCCCATGAAAAAGGTTATCAGACCATCACCGCATTTCAGATACTTAATAAAATCCGTAAGGATATTAAGAATATTACCCATTACTGGTTTCACAACCGGCCTATTGTTGATACAACAATCTTGAGATAAAAGTAGCTACATATAAATGCCACTGTTGCGCAAAATATTTTCCTTCACCATCGAGCATGTAAGTTCATCACTTAAAATTACAATAATAAAGTAGTAGATCAAAGGAAGAAGTGGGTAAAGCAGTGGATGACGCTGCGTACCTTCGAAAAGGTTAGAAAGGGAAAGCCTTTTGTCGTGAATACAGAATAACAATCGTTTTCCTTATTCGAATATCAAGTGTATGTGTTTGTACAAATGCTTGTTTAAGACGGAGACTGGATTCGGAGGCAAATCGCCTCCGAATATTAGCTTAATAAAAATATCGTATATACAGGAAAGATTTTCCCTTGCCCCTTCTCCTTCCTCACCATGTTGATTAAGCGGGTTGGTGAGAGCAGTGCCAATAACCTCGCACTAGATATGCCACTCCCTATCATTGGACAGTTGGATTTCGATGGATACCTTTCCTTCTCCAGAGACTCATCGAGTCGTGCAGGTGAAATTGACCATTGGTGAAAAGTTTACATATTACCCCTTGCGCCTTTATCTGCCAGTTTAATACGTAATAATGTCGAAAACCGTATAAATAAAATAGTTGCGGCGCATCACTAACTACAAAGAGATCCCCACTACTAAATTAATGCGAACGATTAATATCAACGCCATATCCCTGAGAACTGTACCAGCAGGAGCTTTTACGTATTTTTTTTTTATTTTAACTTAACACGTGTTAAATGCAGTAATGAGTTACCCTGGGTGGTGAGTCTTTAATAGGACAGAAAGACAAATCGGTGCCGACGGATTTTTCGATTTGATTTTTTTTTTTCGGTATTTCACTTTTTAAACCGCCACTTAGCGAGTTGGAGGCGATAGGGTGACGTAGTTTTAGATGAAGCTCATTAATTTCATTAGGTTGAAGCTATGAACGCGTCTTTGTTCGCATGGAAATAAATCGAATTTACTTTTTACAATGAAAAAAGGACATTTGCATTTGTTACATCTCTAATGTACCTTATCTAATAAATTTAATTCTTTTTTTATATCTGTGAAGCCACAAACGCATCTGCAGGGCTTTTAGTTTTAGACTGATAGTGCCTGGATCATGATAAAGTTTCATTTATACATTTTTAAATACAAAACATTAACTCTGTCGCTTGCAAAAAGGAATAAAACGTACGGAAATAATGTGAATATTAAAAATATATTTGTTATGATAACCCCGAAATGAAGCGCTACTAGCTTTAAGTGTCCAGCTGAAAATCAGCACTGTGACTAACCCTTTCCATTATTTGTTTCTTTTTGTTTGTATATTCACCTACATTTTTTATACATTTTTTTAACAAATTTACCAGTCTAGTCTTTTCTCCTTTTTTTTAAATGGGTTAGAGCGCGTGCTGCAAAACAGCGTGATGTCGCAGGTTCATGGCATTCAACTATTGTCGCGAACCACTTGTGAACAGGTGCTGCTTGAGGAGGCTGGTCTGCTCGAGTTCGCAGTGCATTCATGCTCTAGTTTGGTGGATCACTGTATTCTTGTGGCACGCTTAACCTACCTGACCTATGGATCCATATCTTCTATTGTACGATGTACGTTATAATTATTAATACAAAAAATAATCAAAAAAATGGATATCTATGAAGTTTCTTTTGCCTGTTTCTTCTCCGGCGATAGAGCGTTGTTAAGAACCTGTGGTAAATTCGTTATTATTTTCATTCACTCCAGACACAAATTCGACTTACTTGGAGTACAGAAATAGAAAAATTAAAAGTAGTTTGTATAGTAAGGTTTATTTTTTATATTCGATTAAGACAGAGCGCTCGTTGTATCTCTGCTTACACCGATATGGATGCATAAACACGATGTTCGCTTACGTCTGTCACCGACCGCAACTCGACTCGCAAATATTATCCTTGTATCTATCATCGGGTATACGCGAGTTACATCTCACGATGAACATTTAATTTTTTTTTATTTACAGTTAACAGACCTGGAAAAATGTCGACTCCAAGTTATTGCAGGCGGTCTGATTGCTCGAGAGATTGCAGGACTCGGGATAAGACGGCTGGCTTAAGCGGTGAAATCAAAAACGATGCCATCTTAAAATGTCTTGCCTCTTAGATTTTTCTTGTAAAATAAAGTCTGTAAATGCCCACTGCTGGTCAAAGACCTCCTTAAGTATCTGAGACGGGAGAAGCCCACCATAAAGGTTTTTTTTATTATTATTCAGACATTCTTCACCGCCGAGCTAAATTTAATACTTAAAATTTCTATTAACAATTTTATGCACCAGGGAGCAAATTTTAGTCACTCGCGCTCTATGAAACTAAAGCGGGCGTAGAATGTTCTAGGTGGTAGGCTCCTTCCATGCCTAGGAGTCGTCTGGATAGTTACCACAGTTTTACCTACTTCCGGTCGAGTTCTGCTTTAAAAGGTATACTGTGCCAGTATAATTAGAAAACTATTGCAATTGCTTTTGGATCTACCCTCGTATTATTGTTTGTTATTTTTTAAATATCTTCATTGTAAGCGATCAGTGCCAGAAAATTTCAGTACGCCCCACGTCAAGACAGAGAGAGTCTAGTCGACACTACAAAGGAGTGATATATGGATGATTGGAAAATGCATAGATTAATGCTGAACATCCATCTAATGCTCTTAAATCCAAACCATACATATTCCTAACAACCATTTGTCAATGCTTCTAAAGGGGATAACAATCCAAATGCATGCGTTTGACTGAAATGAATAGATTTGTAAATAGATCGGAAATTTGTTGAAAGACGACAAGACTAATGTCGCATGCGATATCCAAAGCATGAGAAACTATGTTTAAATTTAAATTTTCTGCAGTACCTTCACGGTCAGGCAGTGCAACATAATCAAGGAACATTTCTAACTCGTTCAAACAAAAAGAAAAGTGTAACTTATTTTTTCGTTGGACTACTTTTTCTTTATTGAATTTATTTATTGAACAGTTCAACTGATGGTAAGTAGTTACTTAAGCCCATGGAAACCTGTGAACAATTTCAATCGAAGTAGGTTATAGATGCGTTGTCACCCCTTCGGACTTGGAACTCAACTGTGGTTGCACAGCTGCTCGGCTGCAGAAATAGGTAAGAGGTCAGTACCTGCCACCCTCCTAGTACTCCTAGACAGAGAAGGAGTCTACCATCTAATGAATTCCGTTTATTATAATACGCATGTATGCGCATACGCAGCCGTGTGGTATGGCCCTACAAATCTGCCTCCCCCTTTCTTCCCGTTTGTGTCGTAAGAGACTGTGGCTACCGACAGATGACGGGATAACGATTTCCAAAAAAATACCAGACTAAAATTAAGCAGACCGATGACGCGCAGCGGCGTCTAAGGTGCGAGGTGTCTGGTTCTGCGATCGCTAATCTGTTTGCTGAGCGTATGGCAGGTCATCCTTTTGACGACGTATGCCCTGCAGTGGCTGATAAGATAAGAATACGCACCTAGCGTTCTACGTATAGCTGATTAATTTAAGATCTATATAGTAGAGCTAAATTTTAGTGTTTATAAATATTCTACATAATTTTTTTTTTAATAAAAATTTCCCTATTTTTAACTCTCCAATAACCTGTTCTTCGCGAATCCGGTTATAATCTAAACCGAGATTCATAAGTAAAGAACTAAAGAGCAAACATTATTATGGATGTGGACGAGTTGTAGCCCAAATTCGAAGCGTTACAAAATTTAAAGTCGGGTTTTAATACATACTTTTTGTTAATTTTTTTTCTAATTTTTAGATGTATAGTATTGGCGAATAATCTATCATCCCCTTTCTACCCTTGGGTGTCAGTCGTAAGGGGCAACTAAGGGCAATGCTTTGAAATATGAGAAGAGGAAAGTGTGTTGCTACTTGATAAATGGAAATTCGCTTACCCCAATATGTCACAGGCGTGTGTGATAATGTGATTGACTAAAATGTCTACGTGTCATTGAAGCTGTATCTTATTTGACATATCCATTGTTTTTTTTTGTTTTTCCTTATATTAAATAATATTAATGTATGTCATCACATGACGGAGGCCTTTAAACAATTTATTACATAAATTATTCATACGCTACTCAACCGCAAATGTCTGCGGTGTTACAACCTAGACTCTAGTAGCTTACAAATTGATTTTACCGCCAAAACTTTGGTGAGTATTGCGCCATTTTTGATGATTCAGGCGTCAAAAATCGATCAAGAAATCAGCCAGGATTTCCTCTGACCGACCTACATTGTATTCAGTGTCAGCACACTCATTGTGTTAGGATTTAGCCATTGTTTAGTTACAAGCTTTGAATGCTCAATGGGGTTAGTCAGTCTAATAATCATTTTTTTGCCCTCATTGGGGTTAGTCAATGATGGCAAAAAATGTTTATTAGATTACATTTATTGTAGGCAATGTTTGCAACTCCTGATTTTTTTTTATTGTTTAACTACGTCACTGTGTGTCTCATAGACTCTAAACAACCGTCCCTAAAAGTAATCAAAATGTACGAATAGGAAACGCTTGGAAATTCTTATTGTTTTTTACTACACCCAACAAGCCTTCCAACCCGAAGCTATGGGAGCCAAGAAAGTGAACATTTGGAAGCACCAGCCTTACCGACGTCCAGTGGCAATTCAGGTTCATGGCGACGGCGCCGATGACCTGATCCTGATCCTTCCTCCGATCAGTATTACATCGGATGTGGGAAGGTAAAGACGAGTGAGTGCCGCTATGTTTACGCGTACTTGTTACGGCACTATAATATCACCTGCGCAGTTGACGACTGCCGATAGTGTTCGAAAGTTGTCGAAATCGGCCGGTAGGACATCATCATATTAAATAATTTAAGTTTAGAAGTCTATGTAATTAATTCCCACAAACTTTTTTCCATCTAAAGGTTAACTAAGGTCACTTCTACATTGATGAGTCAAATGTTAATTGCGGAATAGTTAAGCTCGTAACCGTTTTAATTATTTTATAGTTGTAACGCCGCTGAGTATTTCATATCAGTCACGTCGACACTTGTTAGTTCCTAGAACATCTGGAGCTCTAACGTTGACTTACACAAATATTTAAGTCGCTTCTCATGTTTGATGACTCTATTAGGCTTTATGAATCAATAGCTGTTATCCAGTATTACTCTAACCCTTACTGTTACAAAGTTGTAAAAAAGCCTGTGTAAATTAATGATATTTAAACACAACTTACGCAAAAACCAGACTAATTTAGATGCGGTTTTCACTTTGTGAAAGGTTATGACAATTTAAAGACTGCCATTACTTTAAGTGACAATTCTGCGATTGACCGGTACGGGATTGTTACGCAAAAAAATACTGAAATCTGGTTTTCACTGTTCGAAAGCGTATAAAGACTCCATTATTTTTAATCCTGAAAGATAACGGGATCGACCAGAACCGGATTAATACCTTAACTAGTACTAGAATGGGATCCATACACAAAAAACACAGAACGATTTAAATGTATATATGTAAATAATTTTATTAATAAAACTACTCGAGTCAGTACTAATAGATTAACGTCGATAAAATCGCGGGCAAATACTAGTGTGTGCATATAATGTCTATGAAATGTTTATGCTCAAGTTTGTTCTTTGACAAGCAAACACATCTCGATGTTTCCGTGCATTTCGCCATAGACGATATATAATATGTCCAGAGAAAGTCAGAGAATTTGTAAGAAAAGTTTAATTTCAACCTACATACGTCGTACTCGGGTTTTCTGATTCGATGGAAGGTCCACTAACCACACGATTATCGGGGCTACCATCTCTACTTAAAAATTAACTAAGTCGTGGTGATTTATTTAAACCTCAACATCTTTTTTTTTTTTTATTATTTGCCTTTGTTTTGCCTTGAGTTTTATAACCTTTGCCTTCTTTCAGCACTTTGTGGGATCGCATCATAACGTAAGCACAGATTTTTAATTAGTATTACGTATGCGTCTATGCACACGCACCGTCCGTGCCGGGGATTGCCCTCCGCTGGTTTTTGTTTCTCTTCGGTTTCCTCGTTGCGTCACAATACTCTCGATCCATTTCAATGTATGACGCACACTTCGCCGAATGGTTTTAACCAAATGTCATTGTCCGGAACAATTTGTTAGGACGAAGTGATCGTAAAATGTTGTCGCGTATCTCAGCGGTCTGCCACCCATCATCGCCGTCTGTCGGCAGTCATTGAGATGTTCAAGGGTTTTCATCATGTGCTCATGCGTTTCGCTCGGTAAGTGAGGTAAGCGGAGGCCCACTCCCCAAAAATCCTTAAAGGCCGGCAACGCACCTGCAGCTCCTCTGGTGTTTCAGATGTACGTGGGCGTCGGCAATCACTCACCATCAAGTAAGCCACTGGCTCGATTACCCCTTTCCTATAAAAAAAAGTTAACTTAGAATTTCTGGTACATATAGTTGTGTATATAATGTTTTAGTATTGAATACCAAGTAGGTATGTGTAGTGATGTTTGGAATGTTAACGCATGAGAATGCTTATCGATGTTGGATTAAGATAAAAGCTCTTATTACTCGAGGTCCGGGTCGCAAATTGGGCCGTATTTAGTTCGATTACACTGCATTATCGTAAATAAACGCTGTTGCCCGAAGTTATTAACGTATAATTTTTATAATAAAATCACGAACGTGTAATTTAAGGGCAAAGGTCAACACCCTAAATAGTTGCAAGTTGCACAATGTGTTTATCTTCAATCTTTTCTTGAAGACGGGGTCTATTCATCTCGTGTCCATTGAATCTTTTACCTAATCTATTCAATGGCTACTTGTGTCACATGGCAAATGGTGTTGGACCACGTGCGGAATTGCGCAGTATGTCCTGAGATACTTTATTTATTATCTTTAACTGTATGATAATTGTAGGTATGGTAACATTTGATGAAATATTGCAAACGAAGTTACTTGGCACGATTTCACATGCAATAATCTTTAAAATAATGGATTTAAAATAGTTGCGCCTGATTATATGAAGTATAAGGATTGCTATGAGGACTCTTTACGAGATGGTAGGAGGTTCTTATTGTCCTGGATAAGTGGGTATGCTCTTTCTGCAGTCAATCAGCTTAGCAAGCACTGATGTCTTCCGGTGAGAAAGATATACAGTTAAGTACCAATCTGTTAGTGACCACTGCTGGGTAAAGGGGCCGGACGACATCTCTGATGCGGTCTCAAATATCTGAGAGGGTTTTTGGAGCTGGAAAGGGCCCACCACTCTGCTCCTGTGCGGGTTGGCTAGCTTCACATTTCCTCGAAATAATATTTTTTTTTATTATCTCTTAGACATGCAGGTTTCCTCGCGATGTTTTCCTTCACCCGCCGAGTACGTGGTAAATACAGCACTCAAAATTGTTATTAACAATTTTAGTGATGCCGGGGATGGAGCTCATGTCACTGGGGCTCTATGAAACTAAAGCGTGCGCCCTGACCATTAGGCTTCTACGACTCTTTATTGAGAGCCTTTATGGTGTAGAGAGGCAATATAATTAGCTCCGAGGTATTCAATCTTAGTTCTCAGGGTTGAGAGCGCCTATAACCTTCTTCCATTGAGGTTTTTTCGCTGGTGTCCATAGGCCTCTTACCATAGGGTGGACAGTTAGCTCGTTTATCATCTTAATCCAAAAAAAAGTGTGTGTTGTGTATTCGGATATCATGACATTATCCGGAGTCTTCATAAACACAGTATTATATTAAACTACATAATCCGTGTGGAATTTAAAACAGATAAAGATAATTTTTTTTTTCATTTATGCCCATCGAATACAGTTCAGCCGTTTCGACGATAAGCCAGGACAATCATGCAAAGAAAAGTTTTTAAAACGTATTTTTAGTTTTGGTAACGTTCATTAAGCAAAAAAGCTTAAGAAAAGGCATCTTGAAATCACAGACAGAAATCTAAAGATTTTATATTATTCTAAGAATTTATTTATGTATAAAATAATAGCACATAAGTGATAGAATATTAGAATTGTACCACGTTTTATATATAAATATTATTATTGAAGGTTGGGTGGCGTAGTGGCTAAGCGTTCGGCTGTTGCGCTACGGGACGCAGGTTCATTTCCCGCACGGGAATAGTATTTGGACTACAAGTAATTGATCCGGGTCTGGTGGTGTTTGTCCATGTGCTATTTACATATTTAAACTGCATCAGCGACATAGGAGAAATTCTTACAGAATTTGTACTTGCGATTGTTGTGAAACTAGTACAAGAAATAATAATAATTGTCAGAATTTTTTGTATAGCGATTCGTAAAATTGATACCTTAGTAAATTTCTCAACACCAGCGTTTATATCCATGGCACATCGATGCCCACTTTACGCACAATGGAATTGACAACAAATTATCTCATTATACAGACAGACAACGGCGTTGTAAAATATGAATACAAAAAAAAGCTGTCGCACGCTGACCGACAAGAATTGGATCAATGACTGCGCGGGTGGTCCGTTCTCAGAAACACCCTTTAGTTAATGGGCCTATATGGACAATAAGGCACCGTTTATTAGGGGGGTTTGAGCACCGATTTAGGGTTAGCCCGTGAATAGCCCGGCCTGATTTACTCACAATCGTGATATTGATATTATCAGCGGCCATTCAGTGTTTTGTTACGAACACACGTATCGCCGTTCGTTTTTTCAACCCTCATATTTTTAATTCGGGCCCGGGAGTGTTTCAATTCGTGAAGGAATCGTAGCGACAGAGGGATCGATTTATCGCCGGCTCTATTTGACGTTTCCTTTGCATTCGTATTAGAACACGCGGCGTAGGTTCTCCTCAGTTGCGGTACCAACTTCTATTGGCGTTCCTGGAAAGGCTAGTAGCCACATCTATATCGCCACGTGAGAAGATCAATGAAGACGGTAATTCTTAATTCTTATAAATGTTTTTTTTTACCGCGTTTTCATTAAATTACTTTCTTTTTATTTTTCTAAATCACTTTTCACTTTCTGTTGCTGTGTTTGTTAGTACGGTATGAACACCTTTGAAAATCTCTTAGCAGTTTTCGGGAGTGATCCAGTGACAGGACATAACAACCCACCACGTGAGTGAAAGAGTAAAAAGTGAGTTGCGGAACTATATGAGACAAGCTTCAGTGTTTATACAGAGTGTTGGCATTCAGTGAAAAGTTTATTGGTCATAATTAATAGGAATTATTTTTACGGAAAAAAAGACAAAAATCATTTTCGGACACAAATAAAATAGCCTAATAATCCAAATAAAATGCTAGTGGGCTAATAGTTTAGTTTCATTGGCGCTGCGTCGATAAGTTCTTTGATCTGGGTGTCGTTGGCCTGGTTAACTAGTAGCGCAAATACATCTTGAGCCAAAATAACAAAGACTAAAAAATTACCCTGTGTCTAAATTAGATACTGTACTTATATAATTGATATTTGATATATAACTTAGAAAAATCTTTAGAATGTGAGGTTAAATTCAATCTCGTAACGACGCATCCAACCTGTATATGCACGAAGTATTCAGAGATAAAAAGCATGGGGTAAGCTCATGGTAATGAATACCTAAGATTCTTCAGACACATGCCAAAGTGCACGTGTTGCCGACCTTGAGGTGTAGAATTTGATCTCGGAGTTCGAGTTTAAAAAATATAGTAAATCAACAGATCGTGAAATACTAAGATTATACAAAGATAAATATGTAAGAATACGTACACGAAGATCATAAATTAAATTACCATGGTTCGTTAATTCCCAACAAAATATCCATACGGCTCGACAATGAACCTCGGCAACCGTTAAGCGCTGTCGACTTCGATCCCAGGGATAGTGTTTCGTCGATGAGAAAAAAAGTAGGCGACGGGCACACGTTCGCGGACAGCGATATACGAAACGCCCGACGTACCTACAACTTTTTTGATATATGAAACAAAACAAGTCGAAGTATCGTACATACAAAGAAACCTATTTGTCAGAAATAACAATCATGAAATATGCAGGGTTATTTAAAAAGTGCCAGTACTCTTTTGGAATCAAATTTATATCATTAAAACAACTTAGGTACCCTAGTACCACCTATGGTGGGACTGCTTTTCTTGCTCAGGAGCAGTGCTGCCACCTTAGTTTAGCTTTCGGAGCTAGATCTGACTTAAAATAAGGAAAACTAAAAATCTAATTGTTATTCAAAAATTAAATGTAGTTCACAATCTCAATCTCACGCATAACATCCGTGTGTCAATAATTTTTGGGGTAACACTTAAGGCTAGATATAGGCTTCAGTGTTACCTTTTTAAATTTTTATTTTTTTTTTATTTTGGTCGTCTAGCGCAATCTATCGCCTCCGGTTACCTCACTCACCGAACTAAACGCAGAAGCACTATATTTCACGCTGCTATTCTGCGAGGCCGTGGTACTATGCGGGGTCGAGCTGGCCCATTCGAGCAGCAGCAAAAGCCGCCCCCTGGATCTACCACGATTACAGCTGTCCGTGGGCTGGAGTAATAACCAACCATCGGGTGGACTGCTCGTCTCGTTTGTTAACCTAATATTAACAAAAAAAATTACCAGTACTTTTTAAATTTAGACGTAATTTTTCATAGTAAAATAGTAAATGTCGAATATTCATTTACTCTATGAAAGGATCGTACACAATATTCATTGAGGGACAGTGCGTAAAGTACCGAGATTTAGAGCAAGTATTTCTATGTACAACAAATATTTGTTCCGTGTCCGGGTGTTTGTCCGTGCGAAATTTATGTATGCAAACTGCCTCCGCAACACGGGAGAAATTACTATAAAGGGAAGTAACGTGTAAAAAAAGAAGGTATCGTCTTCGGTACGCCATGTTTTCTTAAGGCATGGACATGCCTGTATAAGACTTCTTGGAGGCTCTTGAATAATATAATAATAAGAATATCATTTATTATTTTAACTTATTCAGTCTAAATCTCTAATGGAATACATCTCTAAGAACCGTTACTCCCGTGTTCAAATCCCAACCGAAACCAAGCCAGGATATTTGTGCAACATAAACTATTGGTTTCCTGCTATGTGTGTTTAGGGGTTATTACACAAATTCTGAAACCGTAAACCGTATTGAGCAAGAATACAATGATCAACATTTACGGCTGTGCAATATGTCTAAAATGCAATGCAATGCAATATGAGTAAAAAGGGCTCATAAAAAGAAGACGAAGAATATCACCTTGTGTGAAAATTAGCCAGTCGGATTTTTTACTTATTAACAAGCTTACATGCCTTACAGAAATCGATTTAGCTCAGCAAAAAGTTAATAGACAGTGCCAGCTACGCACAATGCTACTTGATTCATTTTCGCTCAATTACCCCTTTTCAGTTCATTTGGCCTCGTCTATAATCTGTTTACCGGACCCTTCAACAATCGCCCATTTTCCTCTGTCGTCAAATTCACTTAGAACGCCGCCTGAACTAATTCAATCTACGTTACGCACACAATTAAGCAATGAATGGCGGATAACGCGGGCACAAGGGGCTAAACTCACGGTCGAAATTCGAGAGTTGTAAGAGTTATATACAGACATGACATTGTCTGAATCTCTTAAACTATTAAATTCTAATGCTGGTGCAGTCCGTATCCGATTTCACTAAAGGGACAAAATTAAACGTGAAATCATGATAAAAGCAATAATTTGCAACTCTACACAAAATGTAAGATTACTTTGAACTTCATCACATTTCTAAAATGTTAAAGAATATAATGTAAATTGAAAATTACCGTTATGCAATATATATCGTAAATTTAAACGTTAGCTCTACCAATGAGGTTCCATTCACCGGAGAAGAAGCAGACGAAAGAAACTACGCAAGAATTCATTTTCAACTTTCCAAATGTTAGTAAATAAATTCCTAAGGTCAATGATTTCTAAACCCTAAGCAGAGGTTCCAAACATAAAGTAGGTGATAATTTATTTATCCGCCTCCAATACGAAGGATAACGTAATTAACGACCTGAGCGACATCTGGCGTTTAGTGACCGCCTTCCGGAGAAGATCGCCGCCAGCGGCGTGTCGCGGACTTGGAGACAGGCCAAGACAAGTCACGTCTGTCCACAGCCCTCTATACACACGTCGTGTCGCGGAAAGTAACTCGCATTCGATGCGCATTTAGGGCTGCGTTATACTGTCGATATTTTCTGTACCACTTCAGGAATCCTATCTATCCGAAATTCTCTCACTATTGGAACTACGAGTATATGTAAGAAAATGTGTTACAAAAAGTAAATCTACTTCTCTATTTCTTTTGTAGTAATACTATATAGTCTAATAATAGTCCACTGCACCACATATACCTCTTCTAAAGGTCTCTAAGGGCTTGGTGTTGGCAATGTCTGATATCTCGTACTTTAGACGTTGCTGCTCGTCTCCGGTCTGGATACTTTTTTTTAACGTGGTAGAGCCAAGTAGCGTCTTTTGCTGCTACTCGAATGGGCCGGCTCGACCGGATTGGTACCATAGCCTCGCAGAATACCGGCGTGAAGTAGAGGCATCTTGTGCTTTTGCGTTCCGTTCGGTGAGTGAGGTAACCGGAGGCCGACTCCCTCTCCTCATCCCTCTCCTCATCCTCACTCTCGTCTCCCAAATAGTCTTTAAGGCCGGCAACGCACCGCAGCACCTCTAGTGTTGCAGATGTACGTGGGCGACGATAATTACTTACCATCAGGTAAATCGCTTGCTCATTTGCCGACATTGCCATAAAGAAAACAAAAACTAATAGTATTTAGAAGTGTCGGAGGCCACACATATTTTCTATTAGTCTTTCTTTGAATAGAAAAACGGAATGGGCGATTGTATTCCATTACGCCACCACCACACGTCACTAATATAACTAGTCTAGCCATAAACAGTATGAATATTTAATAGTATTTTTTAATTTTACCGTCAAAACTTTCAAAACCCTTGCCCCCATACGCTAATACGATGGAGGAGAAGCGACGTGGGGTTTCCTACCGAGTCTTCAGCCAATGTTTATCAATACTGTCTTGGTTGGTAGTAAAGCCACTCAGTGGCTTCGTCCGTACCGTGGACTTTCCAGCAATACAATGTTCCAGACTTCATATGATCTGAACACAGACCCTCGTCGAGTCCTGATCTGAACCCGTTGGACTACAACATGTGGTCAGTACTAGAGGACATAGCCTGCTCATAATGTTTCTCCGACATTGAGTCTCTCAAGAAGGGTTTGCTAAATTTGAGAAACCCATAGATAAATCTGGCCCATAGAGATATTAAAAACCTGGATCAAAGCCAAAGTCAACGACTTTGAACAAAATAGATTTTAATGAATCGCTTAGACTTGTATAAATATGTACATTTTCTTTTTAAAGTGTAACAGAACTAACTTATAATGTTTGTTCGCCTAGGTATATATGTGAATAATAAGTATCTAAAACATGTGCTTCTCTGATACTGCATACAAATAAAGATTATTTGTAATATAATAAATTGTCTAGGTAAGTCTTTCGATCGTGACCTTTTCGATCAGCTAAATGTGTGACTTTCTTTTGCTATTTTACCACACACCACGGCACTAGTGTACGAGTATAGATGTAACCAGGAGAGGTCGTCGTAATCGAAACCGGGCAGAAGGACTTCATCATAAATCGATATACGATTGTTGTAAACTACTCCGTTATCGTAGAAAAGAAAATATTGTTTTTCATTATTATTACATTAAAATTGATCTGTAAATTTATAATTAGAATCATTATTAAAATTGTATTATAAAAAGCAACAGAAGATCTTAGGAATTAGTTTTATACAAAAATCTGCCACATTTTGTTCTTTCTTAAAGCAAAAATTTATATTAATCTATAAAGTTCAATAACATATACATAATAAGCATTTAGTTGAAATCAATTGAGAAACTGTAGCATACTTTCCTAATTACCAAATAGTTATTGCCCTTAGGTCGTTTGCTGGGACCCTTATTATATTTCATGGCTATCAGTTGCTAAATCTTAATAGATCTGCGCTGCGGCTTTCCTTTCTAACATGAATTTTGCATGTACGACAGTGCCGCTCTCTGTTGACCGTCGCTCACTGTCCCTGTTTCCTTATTCGTCTTATTTCTATTGCATGTTTACTTAGTTTTGCGTTTCTCCCAATCGACTTGAATACTATGTTAGTAAATCAGTAACATTTTGATCTTTGAAGCACGGCCTCGGTATACATAATTTGTACTTCTCATAACTTTAGAGCGCCACCGCATTATGTCAAAAATTTCCGAATTTGTTAGACGTAATCGTTTGTCTTAAGAATAGACACTAAAAATGGAAATTTTTGCTGCTATAATAATTATAAATATATGCTATATAAATATAATTTTTGCTATAAATCATATATAGACCTAAAGTCTATATATGATTTATGATATACCAGATTTTTTATCTCTCCTCATATCGTAAAACTAAAGCGAGTATAGTATAAAACAAAATATGATGGTAGAAAATAAAGTAAAATCACAGTCTATGAATAAAACGGTAATAAAAACTACCGCGCCATGTTGATTGAAAAGTATTCTTAGCTGGACAACGGCCACCTCTCATTATTAGAGACGATTTTGGAGCAGAGAAGACATGAAGATTTCCTCACGGTGTATTTCTTCACCACTGAGCATGTGGTAAAGGAAACACTTAAAATTGCAATTAATCATTTTCGTGATTTCGGGATTGGAACCCAGTTCACTGGCGTACTATGATGAATAAAGCGAGCTCTTGAGCAACTACGCCTCTCTTAATACTGCAAATTTTAAGACGAATATGCAATGAGATCTGTGTCGATTGATGGAAGATTTGGATTAGTTGCAATTTGAACACATGCCTTACCTTACCCTGATATTCTGATAGTCTATTGCAGGACCACACCTAAGCGGGAGATTACCAGCTTTTTCTTCAAACCACGTGGTGCATTCTGCTGGCTGAGCGCACTCCACATGTCTGCCTGTCTGCAGCTCTTAAACCCTTTCCAAAACATGCTTTCTCAACGAAGACAAGTTAATACATATGACAAAACTCAAAATATGAACCTTCATTATTCCTTTTTTTGCTTTCACTATGGTTAACCATATGGCTTTATTCATAAAAAAAAAAATACTAAAAGTTCATCTTTAGTTTTTAGTTATGAACTATGAGTTACATACAATATATATTATAAATATGTATACAGTTTGTTCACTAAAGTTTCTATCAATAGAATTCAGATAATCTACTCAAGTATTAAACGTTCTTTCCCTCGTCAACAATACGTGCACTGAAAACCTGTCATCGCAAATAGTTCAACATCAGTCACAGGGGAGCAACCCCCCACGTCATGTCACCAACAAAACCCAACGCTCTACTTAATCCATGGCTTAAGGAATTTTTCAATCAGGCGCATACATGCGACTTCATAATTTGTTTCACAGTTGGACCACATGAGGATCCTGCCGATAACGATCTGTTAGTTCCAAAAAGAACTCTCACCGCTTGTTCATTAGATTTATTATCGCTTTTAGATGATGCCGGAGTTGGAAAAAAAGGCGAAATGGCGCTTACAATAGACCGCGGTCATTGAAACAAATCTGGTAAGGGGTCTCGTTGAGGGTAAACATATCCTTGACAGGCCCACTGAGTCGTTAAGAACACTTGACTTCGTGATTACTCTTGTGAAAAAAGATTGGGGTTTTGTATTGCTTATTAAATATGCTTAAAATAAATTGTATATATTATAAATCATCCTTATAGGCTATGTCACCTTTTATGTCGCATTTAAAAGATAGTATAATACTAAAAACTTTTTATTTCTTTTTAATTTTTATGAGTATCATGTCATCTTAATTATGTTGTCACTAAATCTAGAAGTGGATCGTTATTTAAAATCTTGGCTACATTTTATTTCTCGTAAGTATGAATGTAAACTCAACTATGACCACAGCCAAATGTTCTTCACCTCTGACCTCAGCTGTTATACGGTATATATATATTACGAGGATAGTTCAAATTGGACGGCGTCAGTGCGCCCGCGCAGCCACACGCATTGTTCGTCGATAAACATCTTGTTAGTCAATCACAACACGACCTACCCTTACAAAAGATCACAAAGCAACCATGCCACTGTCGTCTTTAAACTTATGTTCTATAAGGGCCAGTTCCGTGTCTAACGATATATTAATTTATGGCGATTAATGGAAAAATAGAGCATCAGGTTTCAAACGGTTTATGATAATTTGAAAACTGCAGGGCGTTGACTTTGTCTCTATGTCAGGTTTATTAAATCTATCAGGTGTCGTTCCTCCTGTGATTATTTATATAACAATTCATGTATTAAAAATAAGCTCTGACCAACACTGGGGCGGTGAAAGTGAAAGTACATTTATTTATTTTGGGAAGTCATTTTATTGGTGCGGTTTGGTGGTTTTTTATTTCACATTGGTGTAACACGTCCTAAGAGTCCAGCTGAGGGTAAGTGACTACTGCAGCCCATAGACAGCTTCAGACTACCTCGATCCAAGATGGTTATAGATGCGTTGTCACACCTATGGACTAAGATGGAATGCCTCACAGCCCGTAATTATACTGGCTCTCTATACCTTTCAAACCGGAACACAACAGCTGTTGCACTGCTATTGGGCTGCAGGGTAAGAGTCCGGTATCAACCCAGACGACTCCTAGGTAAATATGGAGTCGACTCTTTTTTCGTGTAGTTCTTTACTTCAATTCCGACGCTGAAATTCCTTGTGTATACCAATGGTGTCTAATCGTTGACAATGTTTAAAGAACATGAGTTTATATATATATGCTTGTGAAGGCGCCCACTTAAGTAAGAGCTTATATGCTACTTACAACACGCGTTAACATTGGTCCATCCAATTTAACCTGTCCTGCTTTCGAATCAGGCTGTGCAGTGTCGCGTCCCGTGTCAATGGCACCGCCTCTGTGTATGCGCGTGCACTTGTATGCCTGTCCTATAACAACCGATTGGATGGACATAATTTTTGACTTATACATACATCGAATACTTTACCTTTCATCTTCAATAATTATCAATCTGTAAATGATCCACTGCTGGACAAAGTTTGAAGTATTTGTCGTAATCTCCATGATTGGCAGACGATCGACGATGCTTCTCGATACCGGTCTGCAGTGTCCTCTTTAGCATTCATCGACGTCCTTCACAGCCTGTTAATAGTCCAATGCAGAGCATAGGTATCCCCATTTGGAGGATTTGCCGTAATCGTCTCGCTCGGCAAGAGGATTAGCGATCGCAGTACCGGACACCTCACACCTTAAACGCTGCTGCCTGTCATCGGTCTTCTTAATTTTTTGGTCTAGTATTTTTTGTGATGGTTATCCTGCCATCTATCGGTAGCTATTGATATTTTCGAGGCTTTTCCCATAGTCACCTCACACGGCACCTGTCATCATCGTCTTCTGTCTGTAAATCATGCACTGCTAGAGAAGCTCTAAAACATTTATCGTAATCGCGACGTGTGACAGGCAATTACTATCAAGATGCATGCATCCCGTTCTGGACCCTGCTTCATATCGCCTCATGTCTAGTTAATCGAATGCCACCAGCTCTTATGCTCCACTTTTACGACGCTCACGTGACGAGATAACCCCTCTCCTTCTAACGTACTCCGTTGCCGACAATTTCAATTATTGGCATATTTTTGGCCATTTAAGAACCGTGTAAGAACCTGCAACACTCTTTCGCCCCGTGGATGTCATGAGAAGTGAAAAACCTTGTAAATCTGAGTGGCGAAATGATGGCCTTCGGAGGACTTAATAAACTCATTGAAAACGCAGACATTGTAAACGCAGCGTAGGGAAGCGGACGCTTGCTTGAATGGAAATCCGTAATCTCTGCTTATCCCATAGGGTTCCAGGTGTGCGTGCTTATACTACTCGTACTCGTTGATATTTCATGTTTGCTCCTAGCGGTATTCGAACCCAACGACGCAGAGTAAGAAAAGTAGTATTCTCAAACAACTTAATTCTCGGGTCTTCATCGCTCCGACGTTTACCTTTAAAATTCAGTTGCGTCACAGTGCCTGGAGTGCTAACGAATCGAACAGGGAGTGAAAACAAATTAACTCGACTTGAAAAACAGAAAAATAATCTCCATTATATACATACCATAATATTTTTCAAGTGCATCTTGATTCAATCGCGGGTAAAATTTTTAACGTGTTCAATTTGAGACTGTAAAAACATTTATTGTATATCAAAACGCACTTGAAACGTTGTAAAAACGCAGGCCGTCTTGACTCGATGCGACTAATAAATCTCAATCAAGATCAGAGATACGATATGATTGGCCGGTGTTTCTGTGTCGGCGCCAGGGTTGCCATATTTTTTTAGAAAGCAACGGACACAATTAGTGGAAGACTAAAAAATAAGCGAAGATTTCTTAGAAACCAATTAGTTCTTGATAATTATGAGGACAGTTAATTCTTTATAAAGCTGTTCCTGTGACTTTGGCCGCTTCTTTACAGTAGGATGTAAGTCCAGAACCGTATGACATATTAGGATGAAAAATTAAAAAGTCTGAGTTCAGTTGCAATGATAATCTATAATCTGTTCCGATTTTACCATAATCGATTGATTCGTTCGAGTTCAAGATATTTCGTAGCGATAGACATTTTTATTTTAAGCGTTACGTTGAGTCGTACGTACATTAATATTCATCAGAATGTGGTTTTCTTTTGCATTATCCTAAAGTCTATCAGACTGACCAGTTGATTCAGTGATCTGCGTACTAGATGGCGATTCCTGGATTAGAAGCCCAACTCAAGCTGACGTTTGAAAATCATCTTGTTTTCGAGTCAGTCAACACTGATAAGTGTTGCAGATTTTCTACTGTCTTATCGCTTGTGCATTACACCTGCTACGCGATAATAAATATGAGTGAATGCCTTTTTCTTTACTTACGGCGCTATGATGAATCCTGCGTCTTTATGGTGAACCAGCGTTAGTTACTTGTTAAGCTGTCGGCTCGGTGGCGAAGTGGCTAAACCTTCGGTCGCTGTGCTGCGAGACGCTGGTTCGATGCCTGCACAAGCATTTTTATGGGCTACTAACAAGTGTTCCGGGTCTGGATATGGGTTTAGGTGACAATCTAGTTGACAGTGGACCTGATAGAAAATGGCTAATGCAACCCGTACTACCTCGATCAATGGAATTTACAAATGCTTAGTCACCCATGAGGAGTAAGATGGAACACCACACAGTCTCCAATTATACTTGCTTAGTATACCTTTTAACCTAGAATACAATAGTGGTTGCACTGCAGCTTAGCTCCAGATAAGAGAATGATAACTGAGAAGGCTTTCAGGTAAAGAAGGAGCCTAACACCTGATACCGGTTACTTTAAAAAAACTCAAGATACAAACGACTTATTTGAGTAAAATTGCATGACTTTTACATGCGAAAAGTTTTACTAGTTTGTGTAGTTTATTAATGATTTCCTTATAAGTAATGAAATTGGAATGTCTCAATAAGTCCCAAATATTTGGTAGCCCCGGTCGGCGAGGAGAGGTCGCTATAGATAGCTTACATAACTAGATTTGCGTAGTGAGGAATTTGTTTTCGTTTCGGCCCCATCTAGGCTTAAAGGTCGAAATTTCTTCCATTTACGGAATGCATAACGAATGCTTTTAGTGGACCTTTGGCGGCGACGCGACCTTTTTCACTTAGAAGTTGGAAAATACAACTTGGACTTTGTGTTTAGAAATGTAACGAAGCAAAGTGTGACTGCGAGTTCAGTTGCTTACTGCTAGGCAAGGCTAGGTCTAAGGACGTAGGCCTTGTCGTGAAAGAGTCTACAAAATGCATGCCATGCATGGAAGATTTTCCTATTGCCACTCACCACGCTGTGTGGGTGGGGCTCTTACTAGTGATACAGCTCCACATCACTGAACAACCTATTATAGTTCGGCAAATTCGGATGGATATTTCGCCAACATTCGGTCGCCCGCCTGCAGTTGAGGTTGGCATATGGAAGATGGTATATTCCCCTTTACGCTTACTAATAGTACAGCTTTTATTACATGTACGACCTCAAAATTTTGTTTGCAGCAAAGGAACTGCCAACGGTTACCAACAGCTCGTAACGTTTGTTCCATTTTTTCAAATAAATTATAAAAACCATATCCAGTGTAATCTCGTGTTACAAATATTCTCGCGACCCACAATGAAAAGGATAATAGAATGACAAAGTCTTGTTAAGGCACTAAATAGAAAAAGAAAGGCGCCGTTCGACAATAGTATAGAATATGCCCCAACAATGATGCATTATACGATGGCATCGACACGCGTGAAATAAATCACCGGGTTGCAGTAATGTGTTCCATGGCCATATCTATGCGTTATCATCCATACGCGTACGGTGCCGGTTAATAATTTATCTGAGGTAGGACCGGACGAATTTGTGACGATAAATCTCTTATTTAAAACATTACTTATGTTCCGGGTAGCCATGTTTGCGAATTGCCATCGGGATTGTCCTAATTTGGCAGGATGGTGTTTATTATAAATATATTTGAAATTTTGTGTTTTAGTTCTTCTTAATGATAATAGGAGGAAGTGTTAAAAGCCGATGGACTCCCGGGTGATAAGTACATTGGATTAGAGTACTAAGATGTATATATAATAGAAGACGAATCACAATCACACTCCATATTTTATACGTGACATGTAGTAACGTAAACAGTACGCTTTGTGACACCGTAATGTGATATCGGGGATATCGGGGAAAGATTTGTAAACACCTGTAACTTTGGGAAGCACTAGTAATAATACTGTTTTGTACAACTTGTTTACTTAAATGTCTCAATTTTTGTAAAGATATGGCAACCCCAATCATGAGAGTAAATATCGAACACTTTGTTAATAAACACATACATCACATAATCGAACACATTTTATAACACATTATTGGCTAAGCACTGTCCATGAATGTCTTCACCTTGCAATTCACTATTAAGTATACACCTATGTGGTCCGTTCCCTGCGTCAAATAGCTAAATAATTATTAACTTTTTTTTAAATCAATTGCAAGCCTTTTTCGAATAGGGGGTGTCAGGGGGAATATATGATCGATTTCTCTAACAAACGTGGCTCTAGCGACCGAATGATGGCGGAAAATCCTACGGAATTTGCCGAACCCAAATCCGAAAAGTGATGGGGAGCAACACCACTATTGCGAGGGTGCCGGCACTGCGCTCATCAACCCGCTTGCCTAGCTTGGTGAGTATGGGCAAACCTTTCAAGACTAGCATACCTTCCTGCCGTATGAGCCGTAATAACGCGAGTGACCAGGGTTCGATACCCAGTTATATGCGGCTGGCTCTCTCTTAGCCTATGTGGACTTAAATAGGCTGATGAAGATGAAGGAATAGCCTCTATACCAGCGACAGTTTTTACTGTTTACAGAAATGATCTTCGCGAAATAAATTATAAGCTACCTGAATAGTCTCCAATAGGGATTAAATAGTATGTGCCGTTTTTGTACGTTATTCTTCTTCAATCGGAATATATGAAACACACATTTGATGGTGTACAATCAGAGATATTAGACTCAGAATTATGCCGTCATTCACAGGCACATAGAAATTAGCCTATCTTAAAATGTACGTCTAATTTATTCTATCATCACGTTCAAACACAAACAATCCCGGACAAGGTTATCAAAATATTAAACCTTGGACAATACAGACAGCGTCTGTTTAGAGCCGGACCGAGGGCAAGTTTGGGCTCCATCGTGTATATTATGTAAGTCACTATCGATAATGCCTTTGTTGACTTCAAGGTCTCTTTCGAAGTGGGCCATTTCGATATCCTGAGCGTGCTCTATGTCCAAACAATTGAATTACGTACTTACATTTAAATAATACTAGTCTGTACTAAACGTTATCGAGTTTGAATAGCAATTGAAACAAACATTTAATGTAAAACAAATGCCCACGCGTGCCATGTTGATAATGATGGATATGATTTTAATGTCTCGAGAAGGACTTCTTTTTGGAACCGGATTAGATTCAGACATTCATAAGAGCTTTAAACTAGCCTAAGTTGACTAATAAAATTTTGATTTTGATTTTGAAAAACTCATTGGTCAACGGAAGATCCCTAAATAGAGGACCGAACTCGGGTCTCTTAAGGTAGATATATACCCGTATATCCCTCCTATATACATATAACCGCCTTTGATCATTGTAATCATTAGGTTATTATTATATGCATCATAGATCAATCTTTACGAAATATTCGCATATTCCTTAACAAGCTATATCTGCCACATACATACATTACTTAGTAGAAAACTAAAACAGACCGCTCTTAAAGCGCACTGTTAATAATGTGAAATCAAATCCATAAACAGGAATAAGCGGACCTATCAACTACTTGTGCCTAACGATTGTTCGCCGGCAGGAGCAGGGCGCTCTACGTCTACGGTAACAATTTGAAGGGTGACCACACTTGCCTTAGAAATTACAAGACTCTAGGAAACTATTTCATAACTCACGTAACGTGTCGAAATCATTGACTTGGGCGTTTTAGGAGTCGAGTAAAGAGAAAGCGTTAAAAATCTTAGTGTTCAACTAATGACGATTTAAACATTTCATAAAATGACAGAACCGTAAATCATCATCATCATTTCAGCCTATCTCAAGTCCACTGCTGAAAATAGACCTCTCCCAAAGATTGCCACAAAGCTCGGTCCCGAGCCACGTGCATTCATCGACAACACTACGTAGGTCGTCACTCCATCTTCTGGGGGGTCGTCCCACACTGCATTTGCATGTACGTGGCTGCCACTTGAGAGCTTTTTTTCCCCAACGGTTGTCAGTTGCCACTTCTGCTTGCTGATCCTTAAGGCTATGTCGGTTACCTTAGTTCTGCGCGGTTATCATCGTTGCAGACTCCATCACGCAGAGAAACACCGCAGACCGTAAATACAATTACACAAATAAACATTGACGAGAATCAGCGTCTGGGGTGTCTAGTACTGCTATTGCCAACCCGCATGTCACGTCCGGCGATTATGAACTTTTGGCAGGGCAACGGACATAGCCCGTCGAAGGCGGGTTTGGCATTTCCTCAAAGATAAAAAAACTGGCAACAGTAGACTATTAACAAGGTGAAGCCTGCTATACAATATATGGGCCTTCTAAGGCATAAAATTATGCATACGTATTCTGTTTTTTTTTCCTTTTCGTCCAATAATTTTATTCGGCATCATAATGCCATAGCCATAGCCATAGCTAAAAAATGTTAGGGCACACTACACTGCTACAAACAAAGGTGTCTTTGTTCGTCCGGTTACCTCACTCATCGGCTACTTCACGCCGGTATTCAGCGAGACCGTGCTATCATCCGGATGAGCCGGCCCATTCGAGCAGCAGCAAAAGCCGCCGCTTGGCTCAACCACGCACAGAAAGTGAAACCTACCTGCCAAATTTCAAGGTTGCAGGGTTTTTATTATCCTTAGATTTCGAGATTAGTCAGTGGTATTTCGATGTTATCTATATATATATATAGATAGAAGTTTATGCAAGAAACAGTGCTTTAAAAAGAATTCATAACTTGTGAATTGTACAGTAACATTTCTTAAATCAATCAACGTTTTCGTTCTATATAATATATTATATACTATTATAATATATTTATATAGATAAACAAGCGCTACGCCGCTAATAAATAGTTATTCCACCGTTCGCTACCACCGGACTGTCCGCCTTTGTCCCGGTTAGCTGGTGACCGTCATGTGACGAATAGCAGCGTGACCGTTCGCGGGCGGTATTGTGTATATCGGCACACGATGCCATGTGTGCCGATATACCGCCATATCGGTTGACAACTGGTATCGATTGCTGCAAAGCGAATCATATAAATCCGGCGGACCGGCAAAGATATAATCTTTCTTCTTACACACACATAGACAGCGTTATTGTTGGTACAGGCTTCTTCCGTAGTACGTACCGTGACCACATGGCGGCGTGAGCGTGGCGTACTACAGCATAGTCCCCAGTTTTAAGCCAATATTGAACAGCATAAAGCATATTGGATATATACAGTACAGTATATTGGATATACTCGTCCAGTATTTCAGGCAATGTTTCAGCTGTTTCAGCCGATAACGTTTCGATGCGCTTCCTTATCGCGCTGGAATATGGTAAGATGATGGCATTTTTTAGCGTGGTAGAGCCAAGCGGCGGTTTTAGCTGCTGCTCGAATGGGCCGGCTTGACCGGATTGGTATTGGTACCTCGCAGAATACCTGCGTGAAGTAGAGGCATCTTGTGCTTCTGCGTTTCGTTCGGTGAGTGAGGTAACCGGAGGCCCACACCCCCTCCCTATTCCCCTCCTCTTCCCTCCCATCTCCCAAATATCCTTAAAGACCGGCAACGCACCTGCAGGTAATTACTTACCATCAGGTGAACCGCTTGCTCGTTTGCCGTCCTTTCCATAAAAAAAAGGCACCTCTATATTGTCGCCAATAATTTAGAACCATACGCAAATGTCAATTGCTTTTTAATAACCTTATAATGTGACCATGATTGTTAAGATCTTGAAATGTACGTTTTACATATTTACATATACTAAGACGGCGACTGGCTATCCACCTGTCACGTTGTACCAAATAGGGTCTGGTGAAAAGTGATTTGAAAGGAGTAAAAATGTCTAGACCTCTGACCACCTCAGTATACGGACGTTATTTTGTTTAAATGTTTTTTTTTCCGTTCTCCTCCTCCCAAACCGAAAACAACTAATTTTGCGTGCCATACAAATATTTACTTGTCCCTTGCGGGAATAAAACCCACGACCAATGCAATAAGTAAAAGTTATTGTTTGTAACAAGGAAATGATGTCACCTCAAACCATCGGCTGATTTTGCCAAGGCAACTACTCCCTAATAATATTTATTAGCTGCCTATCAACTGCATGTGATATGATATAACATTATAGTGCCGTAATTGTACTCGCTGACACAGAGGCACTTACTAGTCTTTACCTGCCTGTGTCAGATGTGACGCTGATGCGATAAAATTGGAGAGAGGGTCCGATGCAGTGTTAGAGGCACGGGACCGTAACACCATACAACCGTAATGTTACACAAATTTTGACTCCGCTAGGGATTCGAAATCAAAAACACACGACTGTAAAGTCTGTCGCGCTGATCACTGAGCCACGTGGCTCATTCACCGACAGACTTTTCACGATTTCTAACTTAATTGGATTTGGATCCACCGACGCTGATCTTGTCCCTGCTTGGAACCATTAAACGAGTTCCGATTGTATTTTATATGTGGATATCAATCTTCCTTTCCTCTCCTCTTACCGGAAACTATCGAATAACAAGTGTTTATCTGTCGTGATTAATCTACTGAAGGTTAAGATGTTTTTGTTTTTGTTACAAAATTTAATCGTTAGTGTTTCTTTGTTTGTGTCATATGCTGTTAATATAACGTGCCGTAGGAATCTGCTATCTTCTTTCTACCCGTGTGAGTCGTAAACTTTGGTACTCTCTATGCAATTGAAGCCGGTGACGTGGGTGTGTGGCGAATTGTGAGATGACAACTGCTATGTGGTATCGGCGTAAGAATCTGCCGTGGGTTGTCTGAGTCTTAAAAATCGCAATGACTGCCGACTGTGTCGAGATGACCATCTCGAAAAATACCAAATCGAAATAAAAAGCAGACTGTTACACCGTTAACGTACGGCAGCATATATGGTGGTAGGATGCTGAACTTGGTGATTATGGTAAATCCACGTTACGGGAGAGGCCCGTGTCCTAACAGTGGACTATTTACTGGCAAGCAAGGTAAAGTAACCGCCGATAATATTTGCAGAATGTCAGCGTGGTCAGAATCGGCCTGGAGGATATCAACGTCAATTACCTTTATCTCTCAAACTGTTACAGTGGGTACGAACGATGGAACATATTTGTTTCTTCTAAAACAAACAATCTAATTCCCTATACCGTTGTAAGACACACCGTTACATGTCCACTCGGCGAGAAGCCCTTACCTTTAGATTGTATCTGCTTATGATTGGACTCCACACGCAGTGCCCCCGGGGTACGACACGCGTGCGCTTTCAAAGTTCCCGGGATCGCGGACGGTCGGAGCTGTCAGACTGTTTAGATTGCTGTCTTTAGTACGAATTAATTTTAAATGTAATAATAACGATAAGTTCGTCGACTCGTCTGCTGATTCTTGCATCCTGGCTTCAAATCTATTTATTTCTAATTCTATATATTATTCGTAATATGTAGTCTCGTCGTTATTTATTGTGTGGATGTGGTCGTGTTTTCGAACAGTATGCGTTCCATTGTATTTTCAGGCACTATGATGCTTTTAGATTCTTATCGCCGTGGTCGCAATCAGTAACATTAAATAATAAATATCTAAATCCAGGGCTGGGGTAACGGCAGGGTGCACACTCTAAAATTTCAAAACACGTCAGTGACCTGAGTTCGATTCCCAGTGTCGGGGTAGTCTAGGTGTCGGGTGAGGAACATATAATTGTAGGCCAGGGTAACGCAAGGGCATAGAATAAAGCAATCGTTACAACCTCATTTAACCGTATAAGTGACGAGACTTTTTTTTAATTGGATTGGGATGTCGGTGAGGGCCGAGCTGACATTCCACTTGATTGTAAGTAGCTACCGCAGTTCATGGACACCTGCAAAAAACTTCAATCGAAGAAGTTTACAGATGCGTGGTCACCCTTCTGGACTAAGATGGAATACCCCGCAACCTGTAATTATACTGACGGACCGAAAAAATACAAAGGTTTTACTAATGCTTAGCAGCACAGAGATAGATAAGAAGCACGGACGAATCACATTAATTTAAAATATATGAAAAAATTTGAAACAAAATTTTTTCGCCCTATTGTTTTTCAGTCTATTTTATGAATAACAATAAATTTTATTAAAATAGCCTCGATTGACAAACAGAAAGTATACTATAACAACATTTTGAATATTCACACTCCATAAATCTTTCTGAACGCCATATCGCCCACTGTTGTATTGGATTTCGTTCACTTCATTATACATTGACACACAGCCGTTTCGTGTTGCCACAGAATAATGCAATTCCGGGCCACTCTTCGTTACAAGTGAGAGTTATGGTGGGAAAGGAACACCTCGACCTATCCCGTGCATGCATTCCGTCGACCTGTAGTGCCAAATTGGGCAGATGGCGGTTGACTTACCGTCTCTCAATCATTACGTTTTGACAGTTCTCAGGAGGGGGAGAGGGGGAGTCTTTGATTGATCGCCTTGTTTCTGACAGGGGGACAAAGGGACACTACACACAGTATGTCTTGCTTCGAATAGGAACACGCTTTGACTGGCTTGTCGGGGTGACATCACTAAGTTGCTGTTGTAAATGATTGTTAGACAGAAGTGAGCTGGCAGGGATGGCACTTGTCAAACTATTTACCCGCGGATCAATCATGTTTGCTTGGGGTGGGGTGGCAGCTTTCCAAAAATTCTATAAGACGCCAAAAAAAAACATTTACTCGTTTCAACATTGACAAAAGTTAATGTTACCGTAAGTGGGTTAAAAAGACTAAAATATGTGTCTACATATTTTAGTCTCTGTCCACCCTAGTATAAAGTATGTGGTCGTAAGAGCTTAATAATTATATGTATATTTCTTTTTAGCAGTCCGAAATTGTAGAAATAATATTCACCATGTGAAACCATTAACGAAATGGTGAGACAGTTCTCTTTAATTTTTTATTCTCCTGCCCGATCACTTATCTGATTGAGAATAATAGAGGCTGCAACCTCGCACCAGTAAATTTGCTCCTCACCAATGGTCTGATTGATTTTTGCTATCACTCGGAATGTGAATTGGTTGGAAAAATAAAAGAATTAAAGATCAAAGCAATCATCCTTAAAGTAAACAAACAAAGCATTTACGCGCTCGCCCTCTGGTGACCGACGGGAGCACTCGGACGTTCCCAAATTAGCCAACAATTTGGGCATGGGATCAGCGATAAAACAATTTAGCGATCGGTCACTACAAAAGGAGCGTGCAGAGCAAATTGTGGATGATCCAATTATGTTATTACGCCCCCTTCAAATCGTTTCGTGATGCTCATACAGTTTTTGATTTGTTAAGCATGCATCTCGAGATTTGGCAGTCATGCCTTTATGTCCAGTGGAGATTACTCTGAATTTTTAGCTAAGATTATCATTATCATAAGAGCCGTGGTAGGGTAGTAGTTAGGGCGTTCGCTTTAGTTTCATAAAGCGCCAGTGACCTGGGTTCGATTACGTGTGACGGCACCACTACAGTTGTGACCCAGCGTGTCGAGTACTGGAAGATCTTTCAGGAAATGCATGCTGGCTTTTGCTGGCGCTTGCTTCGAGAAACCTATGTTCAGTTGTGGACTTAGATAGGCTGATGAAGAAGGTAATGAAGTGTAGGAGACAATGGTTGTAGTGATAAGGCTAGTGAAACTGTTTGTTGAGTCTTCAGTTCGAATCAGGACTAGTAGTGGTGTGCTGCGTCCAGTATCTCTGTCATTGGATCTGTCCTTTCCGGGCCGTCACCATACCCACTACTGGAGCGGTCAGAGGTCTAGACATTCTAGTCCTTTCAACCCACAATTCACCGGAGCTTATTTGGAGCAACACGACGATGACAGGTGTTGAGCCTGTAACCGTCTTAGTGTCCAAGCCAACGATAGAAAACGTATGTTTCGAAAAACTCATTGCTACGAACTCGAGTCTTCCGATTCGAAAGTAGATCGTCTGATCACTCGCGTGTTGTGTCTGTATTACGTCACTGCCGATGATGATACCATCACCAAAATCACTGGCGATTTCCTTTTATTGGCAACATATTAAGTGCGTGCTAAACGAAAGCTCGCCCGTGAAACAGAAATTAATGCGTGGAGCCCAGTGCACTAGTACTTAAATATAGACTCCAAAGGTCTAATACCGTTAGCTCGTAAGAAATAAGGACCTTTATACTTGACGATCTTCATTATTTTATATAGTATACTATAAACTCAGCGACATCTTTCGGATATTATAACATACTCGTATTTATAAAAATATAAAAATTTGTTCAAAAACTCCTTTGTGCGTATAAATTTTTTTTTTTTTTTAAATAAGGACTGTAAGTAAATATTATTTTCAAATGAAAAAATACTCATACAAATAGATTCAAAAATACCGAATTCATCGGTGATTACAATAAATACAGCCGGATTGAGAACCTTCTATCTTTTTTGAATTCACTAAAAAGAGAGGTGGCCAAATTTTGACATAGACAACAGTCTGTTGTATTCCTTCCTGCTTTCCAGCGGCGCTACAACCTTTCACGGGTTTTCAAGCCTTCAAGCCTCTTCTACAATTTTCTACCATTGCTTTTGCTGTAGCCCGTCTTCCTAAGGTTTAGTTCACTCTGTGCATTCCTTTTACCGTTTCAAGGCCAGCCTCTTCGTCGCGTTGGTTGTGGCGTTCACCTAGTTGTTATATTACGAAGCTAGTTTTCTGACATCCTTTCCAGATGACTCATCCATCTCTGAAGCTATAACATGCAAAAGCTAATTACAGTCTCATCTACTATTGGTATCCGCTTCAGCTCGTTTTTCATCTAGGGAGTGATGATGATAATGAAGAAATATATGCAAATTTTTTTAGGAAGAATGGTGTAAATAATGTATAATTAAGGTTGATTCAAAGATTGGGCTACAAGACAGCTGTAGCACTAATTAAAATAGGTATAGTAAAGTAATTTAAAAAAATTGAGCCCATGTCCTTCGGAACATTTAAACAAATTTAAAAAACAAAATGAATAAAATAACGATCAAAATCGATCCAACGGGTTTAAAGGTTAACCTGTACAATGAAATACGCGTGGCTTCCGGCATAATAACCACCTAGTAAAACGCCACACACAAAATATAAAACCTAAAGATGGCTTCCCATGGTGCGAGATTTTACCGACCAGTCTCCGATGATACCTAGCGTTTGAGGAAAAAAACGTTTAGTCAAAATATTGGGCCAAATTTTGACTTAACAAAAAACAAATATAAATAATCGTTCTCGTGTCGTGTTGTGTAAAGGCGACAAGTCCGCTTGCCGAAATGAATTAGTAAATCGGCGACGACATTCCCGATGCGTCCTGTCCCACGAACAAAAAGTTCGGCGACAATCTCTAATTTATTTATGAGAATCGCCGAGCAGCGGTGATGGCGGGTTAGATCGCGCGGACAAGTGCAGATAACGAGCCCAATTTCGTTAAAGGGTGGGCAGTCTCCAAAATTGAGATAGGGACGTAGCTATCCAAAATTATTCCGCTTTAAGAATACGATCTGTGTTTCAAGTTTCCGAGTTCAAGCTCTGTCGTTCTGACCTTCAGAGCTGCCGCAGTTGTCTAACACCTCAAAAATCTTGTTACTTTTAAGTTTACCAGAATTATAACAATTTTATTTATCATACGTTTGTATTGGATTCTCATTCGTATTTATATGTAAGAAAATATACCATTTCATTTAATCCTTTGGGTGCTCTAAGAGTCAAGTAAATGCTTGACTTCCGTTTCCAGGTGCCGTTTACTTGCGGCACTTCTGCGTCGTTACAACTGCCGACTTACTTCTTTAAGAAAGAAATGTGCAGTGCTAATTATTATAAAAGAAAATTTTACAAATGTACATTAAGACAAATGCAATTTTTTTTTATATAGAAAAGGCGACACATCTGATGGCTCATGTGATGATCAACGCCCCATATAAATCTGCAACAGCAGAGGAGACGCAGGTGCGTACGGCCGGTACGCGCCTGCGGCTTTTAAGGAAGGAATAGGCCCTTTTATTGAAGATCCCCAAATCATAACTGTCGGGAAATAACGCTGGAAACAGCTGATACCACAAAGTCGTAGTGCGAGGCAGAAAATTCCGAGGGAAACGCACTGTCATGGATTACCAATCTAGACGGTGTTAGTGGAACTTAATATTCTGTCACGGTGTACGATGATGGAACTCAACAGCTGGGATCATTTCAAGCGACATCTCTTCGAGCATCTTCATCAGAGAGAACTTGGTCGCTGACGACGCAGCCGCTCTGCGTTGGATGCGGTCAAATTGAAGGAGTTGGTACTGTGGTGCCCCTGCCCAGATATGAGAATTCATGTAGAGTATTCCATATGGGTTCCATCTTGCGCCTTTAAAGTTGCAGACGATGGTTGCAACCGGAATGAAATAGTGTCTCGCTCTGCTGAGCACACAAAGCTATATAATGATGAAGAATAAGATATGAATTATAAACTCTATAATTTTAATATCGTCTCCATCATATCATTGAGTAGTTTTTATTATAGAGAATAAATACATTGAAGTTGTAAAGAAATAAGAAAATATAATTATTACAAAACATTTTTGGCAGCCCTATGTGAAGCTCTTCAAAGTACCCTGATTTCCAATTCGATTCTATTTACGAGATGAAGGGTTGGAGGGGATTCGTCTTATTAGCGTGATCTCTGGTGACGTTGCTGAATTACATCGGCTAAGTAATTGAATACATCCCGGCACATTATATTCTCTTTGGTAATCGTTTATTGATTCTTCATAATTTTCGCATGTTTCAAAAGTTGTAGATCACTACACTACCCAATCTTCGTAATTAGTTTTTAACAAGTACTTAATAAAGCCTCGACGTCTATCACTCATAGGCAGAAATTACGGATTTTCATTTGTCACTACCCAATCCTCAATAGGACTCCTTTCCTATCCGAGCTTTTCTGCTACGAGTGTTTCAAGGTTTTTCCCTTAGTGGACTATAACGATATCCATGATAAGAAAGAGCGTGGCGTTATTTCCTTTCATCATCATTATCATTTCAGCCTTCCTCAAAGATTGCTACAAAGCTCGATCCTGAGCTACCTGCAACCATAGACTTCCCGCAACACTTCTGTTTCCTTAACTCAAATTAAAAACAAAAACAGGCTTGAAAAGTTTGATTGATGCCCAAAATCAACTAATTCCAAATCATAAATAGAACTTTCATAACACCGGATATGACTTAATCGAAATGTAAATTTTCCCGCGCTTACTCTGGTCACGTGAACGGCTCTTGTTGAGCGGCGTAAGTGTCGGATTACATTAGATCAGTCGGGATAATGTCGCTTCATTTTGATGGACCCGTCTCTGTGTCATGCAATCCCGAAAATGTTGCCATGTTTCTATAAAAAATTAACTATGATATTTCACTTTCCCGGATTTTATATATTTTGTGTTCTATTGTGTATTCTGTTTTGTGCGATAAAGCTTTGGAAATTCATTAGGGTACGTGAGCTAATTTCATATTTATAAATTAAAAACATTAGTGCTACTACCACAATAATTCGCTTTATCTCACTGGAGCGGCGTTGCGGACACTTCCTGTCTCCAAAACTCTCTCGAAAATTAGACGAGGCCTTAGTGATGTGGTTTCACTTGTGGAAGAGATTTAGATTAATCAAATTTAGATGATTTTCCCGCCGACTAGGTTGCCAGACCTAAATTTTTACGTATATTCCCGCTTACTCCAGCTGAAGTAACTTCATTATATTTGAAATCAATATTATATTATAAATCAAATTTATTAACGGATTTATCGCGTTTAACATTGTTTTTATATTTCATTCAAATAATAGTTTCATTTCAATTGCGCAGTGTTCGCTTAGAAACTTCGTTTCAATTTTCCCGTCAATCTGTTAATTGAAAACAAAAACGTGGCGAACCTACTGTTTATTTATATTTACGCGCGTATCGAGATAATGTTAATTAATTGGAGTAATCGATCAAATCTGTCGGCGCCATCGCGTCGCATCGCTCACGAAACCAACGATGCACCCTCGAGCTGGTTCACATTATGTAGAAGAATCGCATATGGGTTCACGGAGGTGCAATTAATTACACCTTTGTCTTATTTCTGACTCATCTTCGCCATTTTATCCTATGTACCTACTGGAGGGCGAGAGAGAGTGAGAGTAGTATTACGAGGGAGTGTGTCTGTGTTGGCGTTGTACTCTTTCGGTACTTTACTTATTCTACACACATAAAAACTTATCCTTCTTGTCTACAATATATATGTTAAAAAATTAAGGCAAGTGAGTTATATGAGTACTGACGAGCGAATTATTAGTTATTTTTGTTTTATTAACCTACATATTTTGTACAGCTAATATTAAAACAGTAACAGCTATATATATAATATTATTCCTTACTAGAAGTTTAGGGAAAGACTAAAACAAAAGAAAACAAAATATACAGAATATAATACATTATAAAAAAAAAATCCTATAAATACTGTTACGTTTAAGATACCACGCTATGTAGAAACTTGGCATTTGGCATAGTCGAGTCGATTTGAGTTGATTCGAGTTTGTAAAAAATATATGCGTTAAGTTTCATTAAAATCATATTCATTAAAATCATCATATTCACTTCTAAGATTTTGAACTTGAAAGTTTGTATGACATCGAGTGCTTTCTAGCACCCTCGGTAAAGGAGGCCTGCAATCTTTTTGCATGTGGGGCAGTAATAACTAATTCTCTCATATCCATCTCACCTGCACTCGGTGTACCTTGCTGATTAAGGAACGAGGCTATATAGACGACCGATGGTGACAATCCATCCGTATGTACCGAACCTAAGTACAACGGACTAGTGATTGAGAGCAGCATCACTGGTGTGAGGGTACCGGAACTGTGCTCACCAACCCGGGGTGGTGAGTATGGGTGAACTTTCTATGCATGGCCTGCAGGGTCTGAGGCGTTCGGGGAAAGGCTTATTGATAAGCCAGTAGATTACAGGCTAATGTGGTAAACGTGAACCATTGGAACAAATGTGCCTTAAATATTGCAAATAGTGCCCGTAAATAGTATACCTTACCGACCTGTAAGGTATGCTATTTAGAGCCGTGGTAGCCTAGTGGTCAGGGCCCCCACTTTTGTATCATAGAGCGCAAGTGACCTGGGTTCGATCCCCGGTGCCCGCACCACTAAAGCTGTTAATAACAGCTGTGTTTACCACGTGCTCGGCGGTGAAGGAAAACATCGTGAGAAAACCTGCATATCTGAGAAATAATAAAAAAAATATTTCGAGGATATGCCTCTCGAGGAGAAGCCTGCCAACCCGCAAAAGAGCAGCGTGGCGGGCCATTCCCGGCTCCTACACTCTCTCAAATATTTGAGAAGGAGGCCTTTGACCACCAGTGGGCACTTACAGGCTACTACTTTACTTTACCGACCTGTAAATAGTCTGCTGCAAGAAATAGACCTCCCCCGTATCGGTGATCGCAGTACCAGACACCTTGCTCCTTTGACGCTGCCGCCTGTCATTTATCTGTATTTTTTAGTCTGGTATTTTTTTGGCAAGGTCCCGCCATCTGTCGGTAGCCATTGTGACTTTCAACGCATTTCCCTTAGTCTTTTCTTACGACATCCACATAAAGAAAGGGGCTGGTAGATTCTTACGCCAATACCCCACCGTCACCGGCACCACACGGCTAAGCGAAATACATCGAATGGAAATTCGGAATCTGTGCTGACCGGCGTGAGTCTGTGTTTCTTCTGACAAAGATAATATTTATGCTACGACATCTATCTGCTCTTGGTGTTGTTTTATACATGGACTGCATTGTATGCTTACAGAATACATTTAAAACATTTCATAATTATTTAATATGAGCGTCTCACGCAAGCTTCCCTTGTAAGTAGATAAGCGATATAGTAATTAACCGACCGGTACACTCATTCAAATTGTCAGCGTTTCTCGTATCCCAACGTACGGGCTATGTTATGTTAATAAGCATCGTCAACGGCGCATAGTTTGGGCTAATTTATATTCCGAGCTAACACCTTGGGTTATTGATTGAGTCTGTTACTCAATCTTGCGTACCGGCCGGTGGACTTAGGATACGTAAGAAAGTTTTAATTTTCTTATTAATTATCGGTAGCCCTGTGATCACAGCGCTCGCTTTAACTTCATAGTACGCGAGTGAACAGGGTTCGATCTCCGGTGCCGACACCTCTTAAATTATACATGGCAATTGTAAGTGCTGAATTTACCATGTGCTCGGGGATGGAGGAAAGCATCGTGTGGATACCTGCATGACGAATCCTTTCCGGCTCCGAAACCAACGTAAATATGGAGCGGGCGCCTTCGCCCAGCTGTGGGACATTTACGGGCTGCTACTTTACTTCTTAATTTTATTGGGGTGTGTCGGGCGATGCTGCCTGCACATGGTGAGGCTTAATCTTAGTTGTAGCGATAACAATAATAATGACACTAGACATTCAGTCTCAAACCAGGATTCCCTGTAACTCACTACTTACAAATTTCCTCTACTTAATTACAGATTTCTAGTAAGTTTTTGAGAATAGATATAGTTTATTTTAAATAAACAAAGTAATAGACATCCTTTTAAGTAAATAAGTACTTGTAGCAGGATGCCCTGCTCTTCCGTATCTGTTGTTTTCAAATGTTATTTTACAAATAAACGTAAGTATTAGGTACCACAGGTAGGTATCACTTATCTATTATATACTAAGCAAATATAAATAAATCGTATCAATATGTTTTAAGTGTTGTATTTACCACGTACTCGGGAAGGAAATCATCGTGAAAAAAATAATTGTTTCGTGGCCAACTGGAACTCTAAAACCCTCTCAGATATTTGAGAAGGAGGCCTTTGCCCAGCTGTGGGAACTTACAGGCTGTTACTTTAGCATAAATCAACTATAGCTATTATAGGACCATTAATATGATTTATGGTTTTTTATATCAACAAAGTTAAGCTCAAGTATTTTGTACGTATGTGTGTGTTCGCGCGCGTGTGTGTGAATGAATTCATTTTGAGAAAATCTGCAACCCAACTGTAGTTACTCCAGACTATTCAATATGTGGTGACATCAGGGTATATTTTTTATATACATAAGATTATTTGTATCTGGTAATCTTTTTACCATACAGTTACTAAAACACGGGGAATCATATTTTGGGACATAATGAGTTTTAGAAATGTTTTTTTTTAATATTAAAAAAAATGCTAACCTTGTCTGAACACGTACTCGTACTCTTATACTAAAAAGAAATATTTAAACAAAACGTTCGGTGCACAGGTTCCTAGATGCAACTATCCCTTGAAAACTTCTTCGTATTGCATAAATATCAGATGCAGTTGATATCAAACCGGAAACGATAGTAGACCCTGACCGCAGAACCACCCATGCTTAATTGTGAAAGAGAAAAAAGTAACAAATACATAATAGTCAGTGATTTGCTTAAAATAGGCCCTGTCGTCGCTCAATTACGGGGGCTTCGTCCTTCGCAGATGAAAATGCTAGTTATTAAGCCCTGACCTATAATTTAGTGCTAAGATTGCCTAATCTGAATGAATGGTTAAAGGTTAAAATTGCATGAGCATTATGTCCGAATATTTTCTTGTTAATAAGGATGACAACAGAGTAAGAAAGCTGGTTATGGTAGAAGAGGCATGAACGCCGAATAAATGCAGTAGAAATGAGAGAGTTAACAATTATGATTGATGTGAAGATAACTGACAGGGTTCGAAATAAAGTGATCAGAGAGCGTTGTGGCGTGAAAGACGATGTAGTGACACGAATTGAGAAAGGGATGCTGAGCCGGTTAGAACATGTGGAGAGGATGAATGAAAGTAGGTTGACGAAACAAATATAAGAGGCGAGTGTAAATGGTAGAGTCGGGAGAGAAAGACCTAGGCGAACATTTCACGATCAAATCGGAGACGTTATGAAAAAAGGCCAGGTCAAGAATACTCTAAAACAACGAGCATGCATGCGAAGATTGATGAAAGTGGAAGAAACGAAAGACGTATGTCAGGACCGTAGCAAGAGGAAGAAGATTGTCTATGGCTACCCCGTTGGGAATAAGGTGTGAATATATATATACACACATGACTACCGATTACTCCGAACTTTAAATGCCAATACATTAAAGGTCGACAACGGACTATCAAGTGGTGGTTATTTTTTATTCAATAGTGGCATTTTATTCATCTTTGATATAGTTTTTTTTTTTCAAATAGTAGTAAATAAAATGTCAATGAAACAATACACTCCGAACAATGTTTGTGTGTCCAACTGAGATTAGGTTGTCTAATTTAAATGCCAATGAAAATCGTCAGTGATCAAAATTACATTATTGAAAAAAACAAATGCCACCTCTGAGCAAAATGGTAATGAATTAATAGAATACTGAGTAGAATTTGTCCGTCCACATGTGAAACTAAAATGCCAATTTACATCATCTATGAACAAAAAGCCTCTACTAAAAAATGCAACATGCCAACTAAATTATAGAACGACAAGATAAGAGATAAGAATCTGCCATCCCATTTGGCTCGGTGGGTAATGAAAAAGTCGCTAAGACAAATGCCGTTACTCACGATAGACGGTGGAATAACCATTTCCAGTATGCAAGACCTAGATAATCCAGATCGGTGATGGGTAGCTGCGTCGAAGGTGCGAGGTATCGCCATCGATCACCATCATCACTGTGTCTCCGGTTCACGTCACTGAACTTGCTAACCAGCTGCAGCTTTAAAATACTACTTTTCCTTATGCCACGGTAGCTGAGCGGTTTGGAGCCTCATTAAGGCATTTGATACATACCATATATATACCTTCCCAATAAGTTATTTAACTTAAGGATGTCATATTACTAAATCCTTCAATTCGTTAACGCCTCATATCACTCGACACACAGGCCCACTGAAAACCAGCGCTGTAGTCTCAACTGCAGCATTAAGCTGAGTGTGGTCTGTTTGCCCCATGCGCCACGCAATGCGTCTAGAGGAGGCAACGTTAAACATTGTTTGTGTAAATAACTGTTTGATTAAATGTGTTGCAATGTTTGTTTTGTTATCAAGTGGCGTATTTGTGCAATAAATGTTTCTTTCTTTCTTTCTTTCTTTCATTTATGAAGTAACGTACACAGTTTTAAATACACTGCCCTCTCAACCAGAACTTTTAATTACTTGTAAGCGTTTTAAAAATGTGGCAATTAAATGTAGAAAACGTACAAATACCAAAATGCTTTCTATCTGAACTTACGTCTAGACGAACATTTCCATTGATCAAATTCATCAAGGTCCGGAGACGATGGGACATCGATTTCTACGACTTTCAGCAGGGATAATTGGATTTATGTATCGGCTCGGTGCCTTTCTATCAGTTTGAGATTCCGATAGAATTGTAGCGGTTGTACCAACATAAATAATACTTAATACGTATGTCCGATTTCACCAAAACTATTTATTAATATTTAACAGATATTCAATACTCAATGTATTAATTATTGAGTATTGAATATCTGTTAATTATCATCATAATATATACGATTAATTCTTGTAAGTTTTGCCCATACTCAACACGCTGGGCAAGGCACCAGCAGGTCGGTGACCGCAGCGCCGGCACTCCCGCACTCCTCTTCTCATCACTAGCTTGTCTGGTTTGACAAATTCTAAAGGATTTTCCGCCATCATTCGGTCGCCAGAGCCTCGATTGTACTGTCGCTAGCTATTCTACCTTATTTCAGATTAAAAAAAATAAACGCAAATTTAATATGAGCTGAGAAATAATAGTGTGTTAGAGATATTATGTTAATTCAACCATTACGCCATTGGGCCTCCAACTAAAATAAGCGGCGGTTGCGCTATATCATTAGCATGTTTTTGTTGGTCTTCCCATCTGTTGGTTTTTCGTAGTTAATTTCTTTCAGCCATGTTGGCGGAGATGATGCCTCTATCACTTAAATTGATATGTTGCGTTTGCATCAAGTTGCATCATTATAGTTTTTAACATGGCAGGCGCCCGCGGCTTCGCTCGTGGTGGTATCGGATTTCTTTAGATTTTTAAACGATTTTGGCGATAGATTTTTTTTATGGTTTGTCCCCAAACGAGCGAACGTAGATCTGCATCAACAGAGGAACTGCAGGTGCGTTGCCGGCCTTTAAGGATATTTGGGTGATGGGAGGAATGATACGGAGGTTGGGAGTACGGGGCCTCCAGTATTCTGGCGTGGCCGTGTAACTACTCCGGTCGATACCGAAGAGAAGTAGCGGCATCTTGTGCTTTTGCGTTTCGTTCGGCGAGTGAGGTAACCGGGAGCCCTTCCTTAAGAAATCTCAAAGTGTTTTATGGCTTTTCCCTTAGCGTTTCTTACGTACGTAGTTTATGACATAAACGGGAAGTGATGTCGTAGCTGAATATTGAAAGCGAACTAGCGACACTTGACTGTAGCAGTTTTTTTTTTAAAAGCACAACCTATTATTAAGTGAATCGGTTACCAATCTAAATATGTATGTAATTAAGCCTAAGTTACCCAACGTACACATTAATGATGACGCGCGGAACAGCTAATGCGCAGTCAACAGGTGAATGGCTCTGCGCACGTTGTTAACAAAAATATGGATGCCTATTGAGGCGGTGCCGGTCACAAAAACCAATGGGCAAATTTATATTAATCGGCGGCCCCTGAGGCGGTACAACGGCTCCCAAATGAGGCCCATGTAGGGTCACCAAGATACATTTCGAAATCGTGGTACTGAAAGTTGACACGCGTTTGTTCTCAAATTTTGGAGTGCCTGAGAAGTATAGGACATATAAGTCGGTGAACTTTTGTGATTACCGTCGCCCACGTAGATCTGCAACACCAGAGGTGCTGCAAGCGGCCAACGGGCCGCAAGAGGAATGGGGAGGGGGAGTGGGCCTCCGGTTATCTCACTCACCGAACGAAACGCAGAAGCACAAGATGCCTCTACTTCACGTCGGTATCCTGCGAGCTCGTAACACCAATCCGGTCGAGCCGGCCCATTCGAGCAGCAGCAAAAGCCGCCACTTGGCTCTACCACGTGTGCTAAACGTATCATTTTTCTATAATATTTTCTGACTATATTGCGACCGTGGTAGCCTAGTGGCCAGGGCGCTCACTTTAGTTTAATAGAGCGCGAGTGGCCTGGGTTCGATCCTCGATGCCGGCACCACTAAAGTTGTTTATAGAAATTTTAAGTACTGTACTAATAGCTGCGCGACGTAAGAATTTCAATACGCACTCTTTACGATAATAAATATAAGATAATATATAAGATAACCCTATCCTGGCATGAAATCTTTGGGGGAGGCCTATGTTCAGCAGTGGACTTATAATAGGCTGAAATGATGAAATGATGATCCTGGCTTGCGGGGCTCTGTCAGGACCTTACCTTATTTGCCTAGCTACTCGTGGGAACGCAATAATGCCTAGAAATAATAATGAATGGGGTTCTGGAAAGAAAAGAAATGAAAGTAAAGGTTAATAAGACAAAGGTTATGGTGTGAGAAAGAGAGGAGAGGATGACGGAAGTATGTATCAAGATTAGGGAAGATATTTCAGAGTAAGTGAATGAGTTAGTTTACTTGGGAACAATGTTTACGAGAGATTGAAGGTGCGAATGTGACATTGAAAGGAGAGCGATGGCAGGTACTATGGTGAAAGGGGCATTGCATACATTTATGAACATCTAGGCGGTATCTCACAAAGCTCGTTTAGCTGTGCATAGAGGAGTATTGGTACCAACACTAACATATGGAAGCGAAATCTGGGTATGGCAGAAGAGGCATGAAAGTAGGATAAATGCAGTAGAAATGAGAGCGTTAAGAAGTATGATTGATGATGTAACTGACAGGGTTCGAAATAATGTGATCAGAGAGCGTTGTGGCGTGAAAGACGATGTAGTGACACGAATTGAGAGAGGGATGCTGAGCCGGTTTGTACACGTGGAGAGGATGAATGAAAGTGAGTTGACGAAACATATATATGAGGCGAGTGTAATTGGTAGAGTCGGGAGAGAAAGACCTAAGCGAACATTTCACGATCAATTCGGAGAAGTTCTGAAAAAAGGCCAGGTCATGAGTACTCTAAACCAACGAGCATGCATGCGAAGATTGATGAAAGTGGAAGAAGCGAAAGATGTATGTCAGGGTACCATAGCAAGTGGAAGAAGATTGTCTCCGCCTACCCCGTTGGGAACAAGGCGAGAATATATACATACATACATATTCTTTACGATACTTTTTGGTGTTTAACGATACCATATGCCGCAAGTGATTAATTGTAAAGCAATGAGAAAATATATCCACTCTACTTCCAAATGGTAATATCATCTGAGCGTGGGGATGGAGGCAGGAGACCTGCCAATCGAGGCTCTGGCATTTGATGGGTGGAGTAAAACCAATCCGACTGTTTCCGGTCCGAAGTGTCGCAGACTGGTAATGGTGACCACCGTCACTCATGCAAGTGTATTAATCAAACATGTTAGAAGATCGTATTTAGTATGAACAAATCATTCACGGTTGACATGTCATCTTTTGTAAGCGCGCCCAGTAGTGGGCAAAAGAAGAAATATACAATCACTGGTCATTCTTGACTGCATATTTACGTAAATACTTTAGGCTGTCAATTTTTATTCGCGTTTGTTTGTTACTTTTTTGAAACTTCATCATACTGATAATGATTGTTCCCTATTATACTAGTATCAGAACACCACAAGAGGTAAATAGTAATTATCAAACTTAGGCTGTATTCACTTAAATATATTTAGTATTTTATTTAACTTACCGATTGCAATGTCCCAGAAACTCGTGAAGAATGCAGCGCCTAATCGCAAGCTAATTTCATATTTTACAGTTGGTGTGCTTTGAAAGCTGGTTTTTTATCAATTTGTCCGTGAACTTTGGGAGTATTTTATTGCGACCATAAATCTGAGCAGCGCGGTTCGCACAGATATTAAATTGATATACGGAGTACAAACATACGCGACAGGCTTGTATTACTATGATAGATTGATATGAAACGAAATGAAAATTATTATTGATGTTGCAGAAGAAATAGGCGGAAATAAACTCCCGCATTTATCCTCTTATTTGCCTTATTTTTTTTTAACATTTTATACGTTCAAAATAAAACAAAGTAAGCTTAAAATGTACGAGTATACAAAGTAGACGTATGAAAATCAGGATGAATATAACCGATCTTTGTCTAAATGCCAACCTCAAGTTAGCAAAATGTTCAGCAGTGGACTAAAATGGTATGGTAGAGAGCCGTGATAATCAGGGCGCTCGCTTTAGTTTCATAGAGCGCGAGGGACCTGGGTTAGATGCTCGGTGCAGGCACTACTAAAATTGTTAAAAGCAATTTTAAGTCCTGTATTTACCACGAATTCGGCGGTGAATGTAAATCGTGTGAAAACCTGCATGTCTGAGACATAATAAAAGTATTATTAAGAGAATATGTGAAGCCCGCCAACTCGCACTGGAGCAGCCTGACGGGCCCTTTCCGGCTCCAAAACCCACTCAGAAGAACTAAAACGAACGAAGAACGAGGCCTTTGCACAGGAGCGGGCACTTATAGACTGGTACTTTACTTTACTTTTTCAGTAGTGTAGTATGAAAGAAAGTTAAAGTACCATACTGTGGTGTAATGTTATCGAGGCTCTGACCACCGACGGTCACCTATTTGTCTGCCCAGCGTGACGAGTAAGGGAAAACCTTCCACAAGTGCATGGCAATGTGCTTTGGTCGAAAGCGCGAGTTTGTAGAGTCACTTGGTCAGAAGAAGACTTGTGCAGGCTGGTGAAGAAAACGATAAAGGCTTATTCTTGGTATTCTCATCCATATTGCGTAGTTCAAGTACTAAGAATTAACATCTAATTCAAACATTCTCCACCCGGTTTTTACTTGGTTGTAGTAACGCGAGAGCTTTGCCTTTAGTCAGAAATCTTTTGATTTCGTCAGCTTTTCTGGAGACATGGTCGCAGTACTCTCTTTGGAGACAAACGGTGGAAAGTCGTGTCTTGATACAAAGGACTAAAATTTACATTTTACCATGGATCTTGCAGCCCCTCTCGTAAATCATACATTTAATGCACGCCGACAATTCTTTGCGGATTCTTTGTAAGATTGGTCCAGCTGTGGACTCAGGCTGATGAGGAAGATGCAGATAACATTGCGATATCGCCCGGATGGATGGATTTGAAACGTTCACTAAGAGGCTTCTCTCATTTTCCCATCATTGACAACTTACTAATGGGTGCAACAAATTGCCTGTCAAACTTGAAACCGAATGATAAATCTCTCGGGAGCTGCCAATTTGATAACAATACTAATTAGAACGTGTCAGAACATGACGTGCTAATTTCACCTTTATCTTAATGTATTTCCTGCTATTGTGCGATAAACTATTTTGATTACTGGAATGTTGTTAACATTCTCAAATTGTATCAGTGTTGATGTCGGTTTATGTACCTTCATAGTCGTTATTAAATCATCGTAGTGCTCGGCAAAGGTCTCCTCTCATTTTTGTGAGGATTTAATAGCCAGAAATAATCCGGACCGGCGGACTTCTTTATGTCCTCGAAAGGTTTTTTTTTTTAATTTCTCGGACATGCAGGTTCACAATGTTTTCCTTCACATCCAAGCACGTGATACATTCAAGAGTGAAACAACAATTTTAGTGATGCCGGCGACGATACTCGATGCCAGGTTACTCGCGTACTGGGAGACTTTAAACAAGCGCCCGGACCTAGAGCTACCTCCGAGTCCACCTACTGGCCCAATTTGATGTGTTCAATGAAGTGTAAATAAATAAAATGCCTAAATAGCCTTAATGAGAAGTAATTGTGCGCCGCGTTCACGTTCCTCCTTACATCAGCTCAATTCGCTCTGACAGCTTCGTGTAACGCGATCTAGTCTATTTGTTTAACGTACTGATTGAAATTTACAGCGTGCCCAAATTGTATTGCGGTCCGCGGTCCGCCGCTGGCAGAGGTTCGAGCTCAGAAACGTCACGCTTACTGCCGCGTGTCTACGATGATTTAAAATCGCGTGTTTCTTGCTCTAATATATTCTCGCCTGTCTCTAAAGATATCCTCGGGACGTGCATATATTTTTTATCTATGAAAAGTTTAAATGCTGCCGTTTGCCTCTACCACGCGTCTTTATTGGAGATACGTACTTGAAAAAAGATTGCCACTGTTACAAGTATAAGACGCCTTATACTCTTAAAGTTTAAGTAAAATAAATTGATAATTAGTTATTAAGGAATATAATATTACCTTATCTGAAACTAAGTCGTCTATGTCGGAAACAAACTGCGTTTCAGAAGACGTGTGAGGTTGAAGTGACCTGACATTGGATATATTGTATAATTACTGCCGATAAAAAAGAAAAGAAGAAGAGGAAGTCCTAGGCGAACATTTCACGATCAAATCGGAGACGTTCTGAAAAAAGGCCAGGTCAAGAGTACTCTAAACCAACGAGCATGCAATGCGAAGATTGACGAAAGTGGGAGAAGCGAAAGACGTATTTCAGGACTGTTTCAAGTGGAAGAAGATTGTCTCTGCCTACCCCGTTGAGAATAAAGCGTGAATATATACATATATATATTCTGCCAATCATATCGATACTGCATCTGAGCGAGATCTAAAACTCTTGTAGCAAAAGCGTGACGTAGTTCATATAAAAGTAAAGACGAGGGAGTGTCTCAGCATTTGTGCTAATAATATCGGCATTATAATATATTCAGCGCAGATTCTAGCCTCGGGCCGTGATATCTTCCGGTAACAACCAATATCTGTGAAAGAGATAGTAAGTAAGAAAGATTAAAGTACTAGGAGAGTATAAGGAGGGTAAAGCATGTGCCATAAACTAATTCTAGATCTTAATTAGACCATCATGATTGAAGATCCATGTGAAATTGTAAGGAGAATTTATACTTAATCCAATAGATAGAGAACAGAGAGAGAAAAACTCACTAAAACTATTGCATCTTGAATTCTGATGTTATTATAATGCATGTTCCTTTAAATATTTGTATGTTAGAGTGTGACACGAATCGCTAATGACACTTTATCTTTTGTACACACATATACATTAATGTAATGCATAGGCTCCTTATTAGGCGCATACCCGAAAGTGATTATCATAACGTATACGGATTTCAGTTAGTGTTTTTCCTGTTAAAATTTGTAGTGGTTGGGGCCACGATAGCCATGCGGTAAGGCGATATGTCCCCAAATCGGAAGACCCGAGTTATCTCCTATGTTCAGGGCTCGCAACAATGAACTTTTAGAAAATTAAGACATAGATCAGAGCAAACAAACAAACAAAAAACAAAAGCTTGGTGTGCTCTGTAGAGCGGGACAGTATTTCTTGCCGGTCCACCGTTAGCAACTTTATAAGGCGCAAGTTCGGCCCCACATGGAATACTGTTCTCATCTCTGGGCAGGGGCACCCCAGTACCAACTCCTTCCATTTGACCGCATCCAACGTCGAGCGGCTCGAATTGTCGGCGACCAAGCTCTCTCTGATCGGCTTGATCCTTTGGCCTTGCGAAGAGATGTTGCTTCTCTTTGCATTTTTTACAAAATTTTCCACGGGGAATGTTCTGAGGAACTTTTCGGATTGATCCCAGCTGCTGAGTTTCACCATCGTACATCGCAACTGAATTCGAAGTTCCATCGATACCACCTAGATGGTTGGCATTCCACCACAGTGCGTTTTAATCGAAGTTTTCTGCCACGCACTTCGATTTTGTGGAATCAGCTGTCGCCAGCAGTATTTCCGAACAGTTACGACTTAGGGACCGTCAAGAAAAGAGCTTATTCCTTCCTTAAAGGCCGGCAGCGCATCTGTAGCTCCTCTGGTGTTGTGGATGTTCGTGGGCGTCGGTGATCACTTACCATCAGGTGAGCCGCACGCTCGTTTGCCCCCTTCTTCTATAAAAAAAAAAAAAACTCAATTATATATTGTTTAAAACAGTAACGCGCTGTTTGTAATTGTTTTCGTTACTTTACAAACACAAAGGTTCGAATTTCGAGCACAAGCGATACAAGTCACAATTAAACAATGAACACAAGATGAGATTAACAACATAAAATGCTGGATGGTACCACCGCCTCCCAGTGTATCGGCGTGAAGTAGAGGCATCTTGTGCTTCTTTCTTTCGTACGGCGAGTGAGGTAACCGGAGGCCCTCTCCTCCTCCTCATCCTCCCTCCCATTTCCCACTTATCCTTAAAGGCCGGCAACGCACCTACAGCACCTCTGGTATTGCAGACGTACGCGGCCGACGCTAATCACTTACCATCAGGTGAACCGAACGCCCGTTTGCCGCCATTCCCATAAAAAAAAAAAGTCAACACAAGAGACTCGCGTTTATCGACAAAAATTAACAAACCGTTAAAATATCTATAAGTAATCTTTAGTAAGTTTATTATGTGCCGTGTTGCAACAATAGAAATTTAAACGTTATTAAAAATTACGCAAATTACTGTTTAACATTAAACATCTGTTATTTTTTTTATTTTGGGAAACCGAGCCTTACTTAAATGTTCTATCTCAAAAAATCATACAGAAATATTTGGTTTCAAGTTAAACAATTTAGGAAAAAAAACCCGACGGCGGTAAGGCGTTCGCTTAATTACTGTCTAACCCGGCTATTCCGACCACAACAACAGCATATTAACTTGTTAACTTAAACATAGGCATTAATTAAGTATACACCAGTAACAAGTCTATTCATAAGACGTAGACCACCTGCTCAGCGATCAAGCACGCCCACTGAGCCGACGGTTCCTAGTACGAATCTAAGCCGAACTTGGTATTTTGTGCAACACGTAAATTATTGGTTTTCAATTCGCATACCGTCTGGCTAGGCACCACCATCTTATCTATTTCTACTGCTAACTGGACTGCAGGTGGTGGTATAGAGAGCCAGAATAACTAAGGACTGTGAAACATTCTATCTTAATCCTCGGGGATGATGACGCATCTGTAACCTTCTTCGATTGAAGGTGTTTGCAGGCGTCCACGGGCTGCAGTACCCATGAGTAGGACAGAAACGATTATTTAGGGATTTATATTCGTTAGCCTAGTTGGATCAGGGCGCTCGCTTTAATTTCACAGAGCTCGAGGGACCTGGGTTCGATCACAGGTGCCGGCACCACTAAAATTGTTAGTAGCGGAGCAACGTGGCGGGCTCTTAGCGGCTCCAAAACCCTCTCAGGTACTTGAGAAGGAGACCTTTGCCCAGCTATGCACTTACAGACTACTTTATATTCCCGACATTTCGAGTGCTGTATAGAAAAACAAAAATTAAATACGGATAAAACTTCGAAAAAACGAAAAAATTAAATACGTAAACAATAGTTTCATTGCAAATGTGTAGTGTTCGCGTTAATACAAGAAATCGTTATGAGTAGCGCTGTTGGCTCGTTTGTCAATCTAGTGATATAAAAAAAACAACAGGGAACGTGAACTTTGATCCGGCAGCATTACCACGGCTATAGAATTCTGCCAACTCCTTATTTCCGTAGATCTCGTAAGAATCGACTGACTAGAAGCCAAAACAGAAGATTCAGAAGGTATCTGAATAGATGTAAGAATCACCCCCCCAGAACGAAAATGACCTGGTAACAGAGTTATCGCTGCGGCAAAGTTAAAGCACATTGGCAGAATTGGCGAGAGACTAGTTCGCCTCCCATCGGGATCCCGCGCATTCTGGTCTCTCGCCAAGGCTGTCCAGGGGAATTTCTGTCAGCCATCTCTCCCATCTCTACACAAGGAGGATGATTCGCTGGCCCATACTGCAAAAGAGAAAGCCGATCTCTTGGACTCTCTTTTTGCATCCAACTCGACTCTTGATGACCGGGGAAACTCTCCACCTACCATCCCGTGGTGTAAGTGCTCCATGCCGGAAATTCAGTTTCTGCAGAGCTCAGTGCGAAAGGCACTCCGCTCCTGGACATTCATAAGTCGAGTGGGCCGGACGGAATCCTCCAATTGTGCTGAGGATGTGTGCCCTGAGTTGGCACCGGTTCTCACGCGTCTTTTCCGGCACTCCTACTCTTCAGGCGTCGTCCCGGAATCTTGGAAGACAGCATTTGTGCATCCAATACCGAAAAAGGCGACCGCTCTGATCCGTCCAACTACAAGCCTATTGCCATCACCCCCTTGTTATCTAAAATAATGGAGTCACTCATCAACACCCAGCTCCTGAGGTACCTGGAGGAACACCAGCTGATCAGTGACCGACAGTACGGTTTCCGTCGCGGACGATCAGCTGGTGATCTTCTAGTTTACCTGACTTACCGATGGGCAGAAGCAGTTGAGTCTAAGGGGGAGGCTTTGGCGGTTAGTCTGGACGTAGCGAAAGCATTTGATAGGGTTTGGCATAAAGCGCTTCTTTCAAAGCTTTCATCTTACGGGGTTCCTGAGAGATTGTGCAACTGGGTCACCAGCTTCCTCACGGATCGGAGCATCAAGGTTGTTGTCGACGGTGCATGCTCGGACCCCAAACCCGTGAATGCTGGTGTTCCACAAGGCTGTGTGCTATCTCCCACTCTGTTCCTTCTGCATATCAACGACATGCTACAAATCAGTAGCATTCATTGCTATGCAGACGACAGCACGGGTGATGCCCTATATACAGGCCGTGCGAATATTTCTCGGGAACACGTCGACGAGTGCCGGAACAATCTTGGGTCTGAAGTCGAGACCTTGTTATTCAAAGTCTCGGATTGGGGTCGACGTAATTTGGTCCTATTCAACACCAAAAAGACAGGTTTGCGCGTTTACCGCTAAAAATAATCCCAAAGAGAACATTCCCCTTATTGCCTCATACAGTATCGGAATCCTTGGCGTTGACATATCGAGCGACGTTCAGTTCCGTGTTCACTTGGAGGGAAAGGCCAAATTGGCCTCCAAAAAGCTTGGTGTGCTCTGCAGAGCGGTATTCATACAGGCATACAGTATTTCATGCCGATCCACCGTTTGCAACTTTATAAGGCGCAAGTTCGGCCCCACATGGAATACTGTTCTCATCTCTGGGCAGGGGCACCCCAGTACCAACTCCTTCCATTTGACCGCATCCAACGTCGAGCGGCTCGAATTGTCGGCGACCAAGCTCTCTCTGATCGGCTTGATCCTTTGGCCTTGCGAAGAGATGTTGCTTCTCTTTGTATTTTTTACAAAATTTTCCACGGGGAATGTTCTGAGGAACTGTTCGGATTGATCCCAGCTGCTGAGTTTCACCATCGTACATCGCGACTGAATTCGAAGTTCCATCGATACCACCTAGATGGTTGGCATTCCACCACAGTGCGTTTTAATCGAAGTTTTCTGCCACGCACTTCGACTTTGTGGAATCAGCTGTCGCCAGCAGTATTTCCGAATAGTTACGACTTAGGGACCTTCAAGAAAAGAGCTTATTCCTTCCTTAAAGGCCGGCAGCGCATCTGTAGCTCCTCTGGTGTTGTGGATGTTCGTGGGCGTCGGTGATCACTTACCATCAGGTGAGCCGCACGCTCGTTTGCCCCCTTCTTCTATAAAAAAAAAAAAGGCTGCAGCGTTACTGGTGAGATTGACACTGCGACTAATGGCAAAACCTTCTTAGAACACCGCCAGCCGTGGTGCTTTTTGGATGAGGTCTATGTCCAGCTGTGGACGTTCGTAGGCTGTGATAATGAATCCAGTACTTTTTTTTGTCAATAATACCATTTTATTGTTGCGCCGTCCTGTGAGGTCGCGGAACCGCCCACCCGTGGCCAGACGTCGGTATAATGATTTACAAGAAACTGCCAGTTCTTAATTAACAGTTCGCGTCGCTGACTCATTAGTGAAACGAAGTTAACGGTCAAAGAATCATGTTATATCACGTATTAACACAACAAAGGAAAGTTTGTCCGTTTGAATGCACTTGTAATTTTGGTATCGCGGACCAGATTTTTGTTAAAAAATATATTATATGAAAATAAATGTCGACCATATGACTTAGTGTTTATCGTACCTGACTGCTGAGATGTAAGTCCTGGGTTCGAATACCAGCCTAAGTATTTGTGCATAAACTCAGATTATTGTTTTTTTTTATTATTATATCTAATTAATAAAAAAAAATTATAATTTAATATTGTTTGATTTTTTTGTACACTTTTTTAAAAAATTTGATAATTTTTTTTGTGTCAATGAATTATAGTTGTGTACATTTTTTCTAGGGCTAAAAGGCTTTTTTATTATAGTATATGTGTTAACTATGTCGATGATAATAAAATATTTAAATAAATAGTTTTATTAAGTATTTATTTAAATGGTAGTTTAATTAATTATTAATATTATTTATATTTATTTTGGTACTCTCATAGAAACTATGTGATAAGATCAAATTAAGAAGGTGGTTAATGCATATCACATACTATACTTAATTTGTTCTCATCACCTATATATAGACATCACCTTTAGGTAGACTGGTTGAAAATGCCTTTTGTATAAAACACTATAGGAAGTTTTAGTAAAGAATAATTAAATAAATATTTGCATTTTTGTGTGTGTGTCCGATAAATTATTATTATTATTAAATGAGTATTACGCGCACTTTGATGTCTGCTTCTTAGCTTTAAACTCCTAGTACCAGGTAGGAGTAGCCAGGGATCGTTTCCCCGGGCCGACACAACTAAAATTATCAATTGCAATTATTTTTATCCCAAAATTTCGAGTGCTATACAGCAGCCCTGGTCACGGTAGACTGAGGCGTTGGACGCCCTGATGTCATAGTCAACTCGGACAACCGTCTACGTTTAACTATGGAGAATGGTCGGTTCTATGCAGAAATCGCTGGCCGTATCTTAATCTCAAACTTAAACTAAAACTAAACACCATTAAATCCGTAAAAAAAAAGTTTAATTTCAAACGTGTAGTGTTAGCGTACATACAAGAAATCGTAAAAAAGATAAGAAACATTATTCCGATACCCGCGCGAGCAACACCGCGGACTTTTAATAGTCGATGATAAATCAAATCCGTATAATCGTAAATTTCCTTACGTAGGTAACGGTTTCGAACTGATCTAGATAAAAAAAAATGGCAACTTGTGGTGCGGGATCAATCGTGATGCCGCACGCAGTGGCAAAACCTAGAATTATACGTTCGTTGTTTTGCCCACGATTTGAAGACTTAATACGAGACCGAGACTTGCACGAGAATGATACATTGCTTTTCATTCTGTATGTAAAAAAAATATTAAATGGAAAGATAACAATATATTAAATCGATTTATTGATTTGGAACATCTTTTGTCATGGTGGAATAAATTTCAGTGTTGCGAAATGGAAGCGTAAACGATTGTTTTTTCTTTATCTGCCAATAGTTCAAGTTTTAGTAAAGAATAATTAAATAAATATTTGCATTTTTGTGTGTGTGTCCGATAAATTATTATTATTATTAAATGAGTATTACGCGCACTTTGATGTCTGCTTCTTAGCTTTAAACTCCTAGTACCAGGTAGGAGTAGCCAGGGATCGTTTCCCCGGGCCGACACAACTAAAATTATCAATTGCAATTATTTTTATCCCAAAATTTCGAGTGCTATACAGCAGCCCTGGTCACGGTAGACTGAGGCGTTGGACGCCCTGATGTCATAGTCAACTCGGACAACCGTCTACGTTTAACTATGGAGAATGGTCGGTTCTATGCAGAAATCGCTGGCCGTATCTTAATCTCAAACTTAAACTAAAACTAAACACCATTAAATCCGTAAAAAAAAAGTTTAATTTCAAACGTGTAGTGTTAGCGTACATACAAGAAATCGTAAAAAAGATAAGAAACATTATTCCGATACCCGCGCGAGCAACACCGCGGACTTTTAATAGTCGATGATAAATCAAATCCGTATAATCGTAAATTTCCTTACGTAGGTAACGGTTTCGAACTGATCTAGATAAAAAAAAATGGCAACTTGTGGTGCGGGATCAATCGTGATGCCGCACGCAGTGGCAAAACCTAGAATTATACGTTCGTTGTTTTGCCCACGATTTGAAGACTTAATACGAGACCGAGACTTGCACGAGAATGATACATTGCTTTTCATTCTGTATGTAAAAAAAATATTAAATGGAAAGATAACAATATATTAAATCGATTTATTGATTTGGAACATCTTTTGTCATGGTGGAATAAATTTCAGTGTTGCGAAATGGAAGCGTAAACGATTGTTTTTTCTTTATCTGCCAATAGTTCAAGTTTTAGTAGAAGCAAGTTTACAATGCCTATATTTTTTTAATTTTGTTTTTTTTTTAATTCTATGGTATTTAACTAACATTACTAATATTCGTGTTAACCCTCCAACTAAGCAATAGAGCATGTATCTGGAGTGGTTCACGACAACAGTAGAATGGCGGTCTCGAACCACGTCATGTTTCGCTGTCCGCACCCTAATCCTATATACTATTGGCCCTTTTAATTATTTACGTTGTATTACGTCATGCAGACGTGATAGGCGTTAAGGCTTACATCAATAGGTCACTGCTGGACATATGCATCTCCCAATGGAAAGATTTACCATAATCGCCACGATTTTCTCGGGCTTGTGATCGCAGGCGGTGAAGGGAAACATCGTGAGGAAACCGGCAATTGAGAAATATTATTTCGAGGATATGAGAAGCTCGTCAACCCGCACTGGAGCAGCGTGGCGGGCTCCCTTACCGGCTCCAAAACCCTCTCAGATATTTGAGAAGGAGGTATTTTCCCAGCTGTGGGCACTTACAGGCTGTTACTTTACTGTACTGACGTTCAAACCCAGGATACTCAACGATCAAGTACGCCAACCTCTAAGCCACACAGTCGTCAGTGTTATTATTGTGTCACTCTTGCTTTTTTAAATAAATAAATACGTAGACAAAAATATTAGTGAATAACTGAAAATGTTTTGTCCAAATGGTCCTAGTGTGAACTGAACTATATCACATAACTTTTAGGTTTGAGGCAACACTAACGTTTGGCGCTCATGAATTTGAACCCCGGACTTAAACTAAGACATCAAAACTATCAAGGAGGTTGTCTTTCCTGTAGGTAACGTAAACAGGCCATGGTATGTGACAACTTTCTCTTCCCAAAAAAGAAAGGAATACATTAGCATATAAGGAAGCTCGAAAATAACATAACGTTTCAATTTACTTTCAACTTTGTCGCAGAGCTGGTAAGTCGTCCCCGGTTCGAAACCCAACTGAAGCAAAAAAAAACTCTCACGACGGCATACTCAATACCGGGGTGGTCAGAGGTTTTAGTCTTTTCAAGCCACTTTTCACCAAAGCTTATTTGGGACAATGTGATAGGTGGCGAGTCTGTCGCCGTGTCAGTGTCTAAGCCGACAAGAAAAATCGGATCGGGATTCGTACCCACGACTCGGACTACGCAGCAGAACAACTTTACGGGTAACTACAATGAAGAAAAAAAAAGGACAACTATTAAAAAAATACATTACGCTGACAAATGAAAGTGTAATGTAATTTAAGGCTCCATGATTACGACCCTCTGTCCCCATTATCATAATATTGGATGCCCAATAGGTGTAGAGCGTAACACTGTCGCGCAGCGGGAGCTGGATTAAAATATTGTATCAAATGCACAAAGAGCTTTATGATTTTATTACTGTTTAGTCGATTGTCGATTGAGGTTTGTAAAACTTTGTGTACGATTCACAGTTGACGAGAATGTGAGAATAACGCAATATAACGGCTACTAATACTAATGCTATGCCACTGCGCCAGGCAATCCATCGTTAAATAATTCGCAATGTTTTTAAACTAATTTTGATAAAATATTAATAAACTGTGATTATCTACTTACTTAATTATTTAGCTTATTTCGCCTCCGCCAGAGAAAGGGTATGTAAAAGTTAAAATGTAAAATAAAGAAAATATATTTCAGGGCCACTTAGATAATATTTTAGTTACAATATTATGCAATTTAAAATAACCGCGGGAGTTAATGTCCAGGTAAATTTAATTTACAGCTTGTATGCAAGGTATACATTAAATTATCATAATAACTTACTACTACAATGTTGGTAACATGTAATTTCTTGCGCTCTTCATACTTTTTTTTTTTTTTTTTGTCATTCTTGTTTATCCTGTGAATCCTAACACCGTGCGTCAAGCATTTACATTTTAATAAAGTTTATTTAAGACCACTTTGTACGCCGCGAGGTGCAACCCTCAACCTCAACATTATGGTTTCGTTATTTTGTCACGTTGTATTTGTCTTAGCGTGTTTAGGCTTATTGCAGACTACAGACTTTGAGACAGGCTGAATGCGACGTTACGGCATTAAATTCTACCACTTATTATACAAACCATTTTTAGGTCGTACAGTGAATATTAATTATTTATTATTATACTTTATTAGCTGATTTTTTTTAATGGTTGAGGGGGCAAACGAGCAAACGGCTCGCTTGATGGTAAGTAATTACCGTCACCCACGGACACGGACATCTGCAACACCAGAGGAGCTGCAGGTGCGTTGCCGGGCTTTTAGGATTTTTCGGTGACAGTGATGATGAAGACGAGGGATGACAGAGAGGGGAGTTAGGGAGTGGGCCTCCGGTTACCTCGCTAACCGAACGAAACGCAAAAGCACAAGATTCCTCTACATCACGCCGGTATTGTGCGAGGTCGTGGTACCATCCCGGTCGATCTGGCCCATTCGAGCTCCAATTGGTTCTATCACGAACAATTTTTTTTATTACTATATTGTTAGTACACGTAGCCATTGGAAATTCGTAGATGACTAATAGTTTAATAACCTCGGCAAGAGCGACTACCTTGCAGAATTTCATTATCGGTGCTTAGGCGTCTTCAAACTTGGACTGCGGACGTCGGACGTACGGTCGATAAGTTATTTAACCTGAACGTCGAAGGCCTAGTTAACTACTGGCGATTATCTTGTTGCAAAATAACAAAAACTAAAATATTATCCTGTGTACTAAACTTACTCTACTTATATAATTGATATACGGTATATGATTTAGATATAGTCTGTAGGTTAAGGCAGCAGAAAATATTAATTAGGTACTAGTGAAGAGTAATTCCATCTTAGCAAATGTAGGAGTCTACTGTATTTTCCATCATGGGTTGTAATCGACGGCATTGTTTACATTAAAAAAAAATTACGAAGAACTTGTAACGATTGTCGTTAGTCTGTAGTGACCTTTATTTACCCATCGAGTCTTCCATCACAGTTCACAGCTCCATTCCGGGCGATAATCGATTTACCACATCGACGCTCTCACGCAACAGGACGCTGTGCTTCACTACTCCGCGTAAAGTTTATGACACTTGACTATCCACAACGTGAGAATGCCGTGATGTTCATTGGTTTGTTTAGTCCTTCCGGGTATGAGGGTCAAGCACCCGTACATGAAGAACCTGGAAGGCACTACTTTTTAGCCATGGTGAAATGGTATGAATGTACCATAAGAATTTGTTTACAATATCCAATGACGTTGTAGATATTGCCAAACAATGATAGATTCGAAGGATGCAGGTGGTAGAGCCAAGCGGCGGTTTTTTTTTTATTAGTTATGTAATTTCTTCCAGCAGACCCTAACAGGAAATTTTATTGAATTGGCAAACTTAGTGCGTACATTACAGTACATAATATGTATACAATTAAATAAATAAGATTACATATAATTAAATAATATACATAGATATTTTTAAATATCGATATAGCAGGCTTTTGCAGGCTTTGAGGAGTTACATCTTAGTCCACAGCGGTAACTGTAACTTTCATCTTGCATCTGTAACTTTCTTCGATTGAACTTGTTTGCAGGTGTCCATGGCCCGCACCAACTTATCAGTTGTACTGTTAGTTGGTTTGACACTCTAATATTAAAAAAAAAAATTGTATGTTGCACAAATATTGTCATTGGCTACGAAGCTGACAACTAAGCCACGCGCATTGTCAATAGTAAATGTACATTTCTATTGACAATTTAACACAATTATCTGTAAATTGTGCTACATAATAACATTAGTGTTCATTATGTAAAAACCAATTCATTATTATTATTAATTGAAATCGCAATGACATACAAACAACTAACATAAGCCGTTTGTGCACGAGAAACAAAGCAACCTTACTCAAAAATGCGTCGTTTCGGGCAATATTGAAGTAAGCCTATTTTTTTTTTAAAAAAAAGGCATTTAATGCAATGTGCATATTAAGTTTATCAAAAAGTAAAACTTAATTTTTGGTGTTACTTAACATATTTTTTTCCCGGAATTCCTTCACACCGGCAGCTACTCCTAAGTGTAAGAGGGCGAGTTAATGAAGCTATCAGCTGCATGTTACCACCTTCAAATAATCATTCATCATCCGCATGGACGTGGTAATTCCATGCCCCTGTCCTTGGACAACGCATCTCATAGAGCACAAGGCGATGCGTGGAGACGACTATGTTCTATAATAATTTATTTGTACACCATTGTACTGTGCAGTGATAACTCCGGTGCGGAGTGCTCGCTCTATTTTAGCTTAGTTTACGAGTAGCCTGGGGTTCGATTCCTTTTTCCGGCTTTCCGAAAACTGTTATTTACAATTTTAAGTTGTGAATCCGTGATATGTATGCACGTGGTAAGCAATCGGTAGCAAAGGAATCATGTCTGAAAAAATATAATATATCATAGTTTTTTATGGGAAAGGGGGCAAAAGAGCAAGCACTTGATAGTAAGTGATTACCGTCGCCCACGTTCATCTGCGACACCCGAGGTGCTGCAGATGCGTTGCCGGTCTTTAAGAATGTTTGGGATATGGGAAAGAAGATGATGAGCACCTTCCGTTATGTGTGCTGATTACATGTCAATAGCTTCTGCATTTAAAGTTGTAATCGCTCAAGCAAACGAACACAGATAGATGCACATTGTAAGTATATGTTAAAAAAAATACTATCAAGGAAACTCCATATCTTTCTATCGTATGGGCCGCTACTTTCACTGTCAATTTCCACAGCGCCTCTACGTTACAACGTCAGGAAGCGGCCACCTCGGCACAACAAGTGCCGAAGAATTAAAACAAGTAATTAATTTGCATCCGACATTTATAATCCACACATTCCATTATATGGTACATGATGTACTATGTGTTTTCGACCACCATCCTTTATTCTATATTACATAGTGTAAATACTGCCTGAATTTGAATGAAATGATGACATTCAATTTAGTTATCCATTCAAATTCATAGCAGAATGGTTACGATTTCAACTCTTATGTATGGATAAAATATCTTTTGTGGCGTCTGGTTTTATGTCTCGTAGGGTGAAGATTCCGACATAACCTGTCACTCCCTTCAGTGACAGGTTATATCGGGATCAACTATAGGTAATGGAGAGAGGTAAAGCCCGCTAGTAAATTAATTGCGTTTTAACCCTCCGTGTTATGTTCTCCTGGCCTGTTACGACCACGGCGACAATTTCCGAACATTATCGGTGGTTGCCAGGCCAGATGCCAGATTCAATAGTACCGTAAGTGTACGCGCAAACACAGAGGCACTCATTCGTCTTTACCTTCCCATATCTGATTTAACGCTTTTGGGATAAGATGCGGTGTCCGTGTCTCGGGTCCCGAAAACCAATCATTTGTTTTTTTTAAACAATTTTTTGTATTCGTACCCACGACCCGTACCTCACTAGTAAGGTACGCTAACCACTAAGCCACATCTATGAAATAACTGTACACCGCTCTCATATTTAATCACATGTACATACAATTAAACTTTCCTGAACCGTAATATTTATTAGCTACAGAAAACTAAGATAAAGTGAAAGCTTTTAGCTTAAACTATGTTTGCTTTTTAAGCGCTCGGTTCTAATACATTCAACATTAATTATGTATGAGACTTATTCTATAACTTATTAATCTATCTATATTTGTTATAACATGAATTGTTTGATTGTGTGAGTGATTTTAGAACTCATAAACCTGAAATAATACATGAATCTTCTTCTTCTTCATCGTCAGCTTATTTGAGACCACAGTTGAACAAATACACCTAGGCCTAACCAATAAAGTCCCAGTAGAAGCTCATATTTCCTCAAACGTTTCCCATACTCACAACGCTTCGCAAGCTGGTCGGTGAGCGGGACACTCGTACCCACGCACATGATACGTCGCTCACCATCACTGGATTTTCCTTCTTTTTTTTAATTAGAACAGTGGGCAAACGACCATGCGGCTCACCTCATGATAAGTGATTACCGTAGCCCACGTACATCTTTAAGGATATTTGGGAGATGGCATTGATGACGAGAATGGGGTTGGAGGAGAGGGCAGTGGGCATCCCGGATACCTCACTCACCGAACGAAACGCAGAAGCACAAGGTGCTTCACGCCGATATTCTGCGAGAACGTGGTAATACCCCGAACGAGCCGGCCCATTCGGGCAACGGCGGAAGACGTCGTTTAGCTCTACGACAGATAACTATTTTGTCGGTCGGTTGCCAGAGCCTCGTTTATATCTACAATCTGTAACCATGACAATTTTGAAGAGAAGACGGCATATTCTTTCCTTTATGTAAATAAAAAATTTTTTACGTCAATTTGTATAAATTACAATTTATTTCATGGACTCCGATATCGTGAGTTCTGAGGTCAATGAAACTTCATTAATTTATCAAATATCCAGCAAAAACACCATCTTTGCGTACTAGGCTAACATGAATTGCAGCCGCGTGCCAGACTATCCTCTATTATCAGAGAGAAAACCTTGTCCGTGCAGCGAAACGTGTGTAAGCTGTTAGTGTTACCGTATTTTAGCTTATTAACCGATTACGACCAAAAAGAAGATGAAGAAATTTGATAAAAGACGTTAATTGATTGAGGTTAATATTTAGTACGTCGTGATGCTTGGCTCGCCAGGTGCACTAGTACAAGTGGTAGTAAACGTGACTAATGTAAACCAAAATGTATTAATTTTCGTAGAAAAATTAAGAACCAGATATAATTCGATTCTCGTCAACATTTGAACCGAAAAAATCCAAATCAAAACTAATCATTTATTCATGAACATATGAAACATGCATTTCACTTGTCAAACGTCATTTTTTTTTTAATTTGCCACTATTTCGTAATGAGGTTTCTCTGACGGAGAAGACGCAGGCGGAAGAAACACCGTTCTGTTCCGCCAACTCTAACATGCTTCAAATTTTTATTCGTGGTTGGTACATAACCATATCGTGGTTGAAGAAAATTCCGAAAAGACGTGTTTATAATTGATTTCACTACGATTGCACTAGAGTCTTATGCCAACGAACACAGTTAATCGTTTAAAGGTCAATCTAATGCGATGTGAACCTTCCAGTGTCGAGATTGCAATATTGTCCTATATTATTATTCTTACATTCGCAAATACCAACTCTGTTCTATTGTAATTATTTCCGTGTACAGAATAACCTCAAATCGCCTATGAAAATGTCAGTTGCGTTATGCAGTATAATATATTATCAATTAAAATTTCTCTTTTAATTATGTTAAATGGAATCATGTCGCTTTAAATTGTTTTATCGGTAGTCGGGAGCCTGAGCGTGGTTAGCTGGGCGTGGGTGGCGACGGCGTGGGGATTAATGGCAGTAGATACTACTAGAATGTTCTGTAATGTTTTAATTTAAGGATTTTTTTATTATCATCATGTTTCCGTTTGACTGCTATATCGGGCGATGATGCGATTGATGATTGATTTTTGTGATCGTTTGTGCATAAGGAACCTATTCACTCTCGACTTGAACACATCCAGAATTCAGCATTCGGGAAACACCGACGTCGGCAGATAATTCCACTCCTTAGCCGTCCGCATGATGAAGATCGAAGCAAAGCGCTTAGTGCCGGCATGGGGGACTTCCACCTTAAATGGATGGGAAATTTCCGTACCTCTGGCGGTTCGATGGTGGAATGGGGATGGGGGTATTAAACTATGTAATTCTAATGCATACCCGCTAATCGTTGATATGAATTGTATATACGAGTAATGTAGTACAGTGAAAAATAAAAAACAATTTAGTAAATAAGAAGGCATCGCTTACATATTTACATTTTCTCTACTCAACCCAAGGGAAAGGCGATATGATATGAATATGAATCTAAACGTACTGTTATAACAAAGTCAGCATTTCATGAAGTAATTCCTTTATAGACTTACAACAACTTATTTATTAATCACTGACACTTTGCCGTGGTAGCCTAGTGGTCATGTCGCTTTAGCTTAACTGGGTTCGATCCCCGGTGCCGGCATCACTAAAATTGTTTATAGCCATTTTATATGCTGAATTTACAACATGCTCGGCGGTGAACGAAAATATGGACAGGAAACATTCATATCAGCGAAATAATAAACAATATTGTTCTCTCCGCTCTTCGGGTAGTCTCAAGTTGCTGACGCCTTTACACCGTGCTGGGTACTTATCTAAGTCATTCGCTTTTACGGCTATAAGACTCTGGAACATCCCTCTTGACATTAAAAAAGCTCCTAATAAGTTTGTCTTTATAAATAAAATCCGCAAACACTACAGAAATGTTGCAAGTCTGTACTAGTGCTGCTGTTTGTCATTGTGCCGCTTTAGTTGTTTGTCCTGACATGTATATTCGTTTGTATTTTGTATTACAATTCATTATTCTATGTGTATATGGTATATTTGTATATATTGTATTTATGTATGTATGTATCTACCTATCTGTGTAAGTATATATTTTGATATTCATATCCTTTTAATTGTTTTATCCTCTTAGCTGTATCGCCTCTATTACGTGTTTATCTCTGCTTAGCCTAACGGTGGAATGCCTCTTGGCATTAAGTCCACCATGTGTACCAATTTGTGCATAAAGATTAAATAAATTAATAAATATTATTTCGAGGACGTGTGAAGTCCGCCGACCCGCTACCCTTCTCGGCCTCAAAATCATCTCGAACGATAGGATGGTATAGCTGATTATCTAACTCCGTCACCACACTGTGTATTGCATCACGCATTCCGTTGACTTTGCTCTTGAACAGCTTTGAGCTCACAGGTTACCCCAACATTCGAGTACTATGCCAACTTGGAGACGTGATAAAATATTAATTAGCTATGTGACAAGCGGCGTTAGAAACGGTAACCCGGAACCAAGGAATTCCGCGGGAGAAGTAACAGACGACTGAGGGAAAAACATTGCAATCTCTAAACGAGTCTAATATAAAAACAGGGGAAAAAAGTGGGTTATCGAAGCTTGTTTGTTTGTATGTTATGTAAAATGTTCATCGCATTTCTATATTACATTTTTCAACGTGATTACATTTTTCAACATCATTACATCCACTTTCAGTTTTGATATACTAATATTAAGAAAATTATAGCGCTGGTGCTTTAATACAATAATTACAGGTTTTACAGCCCCCACCCGCGTCGTCTCCCGTATTTGGTATAATCGACGGACGTTTATGGCAACATTGCTGATAATGGCGCCCGTCAACATGACAGATCCTTGCGGAAACCCGTGCCGATGTACACACATGCCTTAATCTCTTCCGCGAAACACCGGCGCGTTTTTTATAATAAATACCTAGAAATCCCCCATAAATGTCGAGTCGCATACATCACGCGCGAACGTAATTCGCAGGCTTCGTACCCGCCGCAATACTAATTGAGACGTTTTTACGATAAACTGCGTAGTTAATTAACACGCTGGACAGAGAGTTATCGGATTTAATGGCCGCGCTCGAGCTTGTAATCTCTGTGCCGATTTTTTACCGGTGCTCCAGTTTTACAAGAAACACGCAACGGAAATGAATTGTCGGGGGTGCCCATATATACAGTTTGAAAGTTTCTTTTATTGAGCACCTCACATCTTTAATATGTTTGTTCGGCAATTAGCGACGCGCATATCACCGACACCAGAGAAGCTGCGGGTGCGTTGCCGACCTTTGCGGATATTTGAGAAGGGGGATGGGGATAGATATAAGGGACTGTAGGCCTCGGGTTACCTCACTCATCGATCGTAACACAGAAGCACAAGATGCCTCTACTTCACGTTAAGCCGGCCCATTCATTCGACAGCAAAATTCGCCGCTTGGGCTCTACCACCTACAAAAAATATAATATAATAATTTCGCATGTTTAAATTTCCTCAAAATTTACGCGGCTGAATACCGTGCAAGGTAGAATAAACCATCTTTTTCTCTAAATACCACTGCTGGACAAAGGCCTCCTTCTCAAATATCTGAGAGGGTATTAGAGCCGGTAAGGGTCCGTCACGCTGTTTCTAATCCGGTCGAGGCGAAAAATTTTGATTTTGAACATAGGACCGTACTTACGACTCAGCAGGCAGGCAATGTTCTCGTTGAGGCAAGTTACGATTTATCCCAATCACCATCTCCACACAAGATCTGCAATCACCAGAATCTTCGCATTTCATTGCTGCCTCACTTTTAAAAAGTAATGTGAGATGATTATTTTAGATTTTCTTGCATTTTTCTTTACTGACTTTCACTATACCTATATACGCGAGGGTGGTGTAATGACTAAAGTAATTTAAGTGATCTAATTCTTTAATTGGAATTTCGATTTTAATTTTAATTAATAAACAAAAAACCTCATCTCTACCACATCAGTCCATTTCAGCTGACTGCTGAACATAGGCCTCTCCACTTCTTGGAAGGTTTGGCCATGCTCACTACGGTGGAGAAGCGGGTAGGTGAGCGCAGTACCGGTATGGTGTGGGATTTAAGGTGGACAAATTGTGATAGATATTCCACCAGCATTCTCCACTATCAGTCTCCAGAGCCTCGTTCGCCTGCTAGCCGGGTGCACTTCGTGTGGTTGGCATTTAGACAGATATGGTTTATTGCTTTATTCGCCTTAAAAATCATTCATTCTATTATTTTGTCTTATATCTTATATTATTAGCAAAATAATGGCATAGGCCAAAATTTACATGTTGTAAACAAAACAACTCCTGCGTGTTGGGGGGCATGAATACACGTCATTTTCAAGTCCGCATTTTCGCAAAATACCAACCTGGCGGCGCTAGTGCGTTAATCTCGTCGCTGCCGGAGATAGAGGACAGTCGCTCGCGTTAAATATATAGCGCCAGAAAAACGATTAGCCCTAGTATAGTGCGGGGGACGTGATTAAATTCTAGTCTTCACTGAAATTGTGCAAGATATTATAGATAGATATCTCCTCCCACAGATAGATCACCCCAATCGTGCTACTTGGAGTGACGTGGTCACGGCATCACAAAACCCAATTGAATTAATAAAGAGAAAAAAAAAAGATATTATAGATCTTCACCTTTTCTGCTTGAAATTGTTTGCAGGTGTCAACAGGGAACTGTTAGCTCGTTTGTTACTCGTTTTTAAAACCCCTTATCTCCTTGTATAAACATCCCGGGCCAATTTCGTCCAAGGCTTGTCGCCATTCGAATACTATCGGTAGTCGTTTAGTGCGCAGGATATGTTATAGTGCTGTAAATGTACGCGCAAACACAGTGGCACTCACTCATCTTCGCCATGATACGATTTTTAAACGTGGTAGAGCCAAGGAGCGGCTTTTGCTGCTGCTCGAATGGGCCGACTCGACCATATTAGTACCACTGCCATGCAGAATACCGTCGTGGGGGTGAGGTAAGCGGAGGCCCACTCCCTCCTTGCCCCATCCCTCCATCTTAGCCCTATACCTCCTCATCCTCCCTCCCGACCCCCAAATATCCTTAAAGGCCGGCAACGCATCCGCAGCACCTCTAGTGTTGCAGATGTACGTGGGCGACGGTAATCACTTATCATCAGGTGAACCACTTGTCTCGTTTGCCGCCTCTCCAATAAAAAAAAAACTTGTGGAAGATGATCGGAGCAATGCTCAGATGCATTAGATCTCTAGTAATAGTGTTGTCTCTATTACTAGAGATCTAATGCATAGATACGAAGATCATTCATTCATAAATTTTTGGACGTGGTGGAGCCAAGCGGCGACTTTTGCTCGAATGGACCGGCTCGAAACCAAACAAAATTATTCAATACGCAACATGTACAAATTAAACAATACAATATATCTATACATAAACCACACATATTGTACTTACATAAACATACCAACACACGTAATATTTACATACACACAAACCTACGTCAACATTATTATTGCAAATACTACAATCACAAGTGGTGTAAAAGTCTTTGTCCAGCTGTGGACAATTAGCAGGCTAACAAAGAAGAAGAATAATAAACAAATTATCTTAGTCTTAAACTAAAAATAAAAATTATAAATATGAAAATAATTACGCTCGAAAAATTTTTTTTTCGTACATGGGGTATAATACGCTGTCGGGTTTTTACCCGACAGCGTATTATACCCCATGTCACTCCCACAATGAAGACTAATCTAACGTCACCTCATATGTTGAAATCCACCAAGCCGTTAAGGCTACAAAAATTGCCAAAGAAATAGATAACGCTCTTTCTAGGGCAGTCGGGTGAAATTTTTACGACAAAAAATTTCACTTAGGTCGCATTCGTGGTCTTGTTCAAAATGTTTCCAACAAACATTTCGCACATCACTAGCGAAAAAGGACATCGTATCTCGGTCGGTGCTATGCACCGTTGCAATGAGGGGCCATTCTTTACATCTTAAAGGGGGCAAATGATAACCCCAGCCGCGTATCGGCCGTTTCCAGGAATGTAAATTCCGCCTTGGAATTTCCTATGGAGTGACCCCCAATGTAGATTAGGGTTTATACTAGAAACCTTAAAGCAGAGTTAAGAAGAGCTTTCAAAGCAGTTCGATAACAAACGCCTTTTGTATCAAACTGTTTTGCTAAATTAATCATATATTCTGAATTTCATTTACTCCCGTGAATTACTTTTTTATGTATGTATATATTCACGCCTTGTTCACAACGGGGTAGGCAGAGACAATCTTCTTCCACTTGCTACGGTCCTGACATACGTCTTTCGTTTCTTCCACTTTGGTTTAGAGTACTCTTGACCTGGCCTTTTTTCAGAACGTCTACGATTTGATCGTGAAATGTTCGCCTAGGTCTTCCGCTTCCGACTCTACCATTTACACTCGCCTTTAGTTTACTTAACTTTTTTATGTAATTCCTAATCAGTTTTATATATCGTAGTCTCCACCGAATAAAGTCGTAAGCTCTATCTAGAATTTAAAATATCGAGTACACCTTTCCAATGCCATAAAATATAATCAAGAATTGTTTTTCCTTGAAAAAAGAAACTAAACGTTTTTCCGTATACAAATAACAGCGAATTTCTTTTAAGTCTAAACTTTAGCAGTCGTAGGTCCATGTGACGTCCGGAGTTCCAACGCGGAATCGACCACGGCGACAACTCTCAAATACAATCGCCAACTGCTACTAGATATTGCCAACTGCGCAGGAGATATTATAGTGCCTACACACTTGTGTGGGTGTGTGTGTGCGTGTATATAACGTGTAAACACAGAGGCACTCACTCGTGTGTACCTTCCTATATCCGATGCAACGTTTTTGCAATAAGATCGTAGAAAGGATCAAATGCAGCACCAGAGACAGGGGACGCTACACAACACAACCAGACTTGAAAATTATTAATTTGTGGTTTTGCAGATTTTGAATTGGCTGGAATTCGATAGCTGAATTTGCTCAGTAGTTAGGCGCTATCCTACGTTTCTCAATCATTTTCATATCTCGACCCAAGACAAAGCCCAAAAGTTAAGAAAACCGGCTTGCGACTCCTTCACTGAAAAATTATAGTGAATATAATTTAATAGTTTATATCATCACGGTCACCAGAGTAAATAACAATGTGCCGTCGAGCGTTCCCATCGTTTCCTGTTTTACATACGATCGTGAAACAACATATGTCGTATCGCGGAACTACACTAGGGACTCTTCCCCTAATCTTAATGCGGCAGTCGGTGTTGCCAGACGTCATAACTCCACGTGCTCGTGTATCTGTCGAATGCGACGCGGTACGCCGCTCATCGGGGCTGGACGCACCCTGCTCGCCGCCCACGTGCTCGTGATGCTATCTGACGAGTTACGAGCTCGGAGGTGTCGACGGTCATGTTAACTATGCACACGTGACCATGGAGTTGCGAAGTTTCGGAGACGCTGGTCAGATGATTTTTTTTTTTATTCAGGACGACCGAGATACGATATCCTTTGTTCTCATGTGTGGAATGTTTGTTGGAAAAATTTTGAACAAGACCACGAATGCGATCTAAGTGTAATTTTTTGTCGTATTGTATTTACCCGTGTGCCCTAGAAAGAGAGTAATGGCGACCATTTTGACTTTTAATGTAAAGTAGGGTATTTGAGGGATGGGAAACATGATGAGGAGGGGGGACAGGGAGGGAGGGACGGCGGTGGTCCTCCGGTTGCCTTTCTCAACAAACGAAACGCAGAAGCACAAGATGCTTCTATTTCACGCCGGTATTCTGCGAGGGCGTGGTACTAACCCGATTGATTCGACCCATTCGAGCAGCAGCCAAAGCCACTGCTTGGCTCTATCAAGTACAAAAAGAGCGTTTACGTCTCGCAACTTTACATACAAACATAAGACCAAAATCTTCGAAATGAATAAACCGATTTTAATTAAACTTTATTCGTTTAATTGTGATAAAGGTAAGGTCTAACAAGGTAAGTTGTGAACATTAATGAGATGTTTTTAAATACAGCCGTGAGACGTAAACGCTCTTAAACGAAACGCGTCTCCGATCAGCTTCGCACATCCGTGGCACAAGCACCTAACGCTTGCCACGTGCACATCTCTTTACTCAATCGTGAGATGCTCTCTTGGACGATATTTTTTCTATTCGCAACGCTTTGTGCAGTTTCAGATACTTATTCTCGAAATAATTCCATAATCGAGCAATGATTGTATACGCGTTGCATAAATATCGAGTTCGGGATTCGAATCCTAGCTGGCACAGTAGCAAGGTGAGCCAACGACTGAACTGAAACTTCCACAGGTCTGTTCGAAAACCGGGATCGATCGAAACGGGATTTATGTACGTAAAGTATTGAAGCAATAGCGCTTTAACGATTCGAAAGTTAAAAACTCTCATACGTTTGATTAAGAAATTTCCTTTCTAAAATGGAATCCATACACAGCGGCCTCAATGTTCTGAAGCCTGAAGGAACGTTTTTTTTTTATTAAGATTCAACATTATTTAAAACATAAAACGTACTCATAGATTACAAAAGCAAAAGACTATATTGGTATTTATAGGAAATGGGTAGAATGACCAGTAACCACTGATTGTCACACTATGCTCTCTGCTATTATCTTTGCAATGTTGAATATTAAATTTAGTTTTATTTAGACATTATCTGTGTATTGTTTTTTTTTCTGGACTCTGGGCGAAGGCCTTCTCTCAACATGAGAGGTTTTTAAAGTTAAAAAGGGTTTTTGCAAAATATTTTTTAACTATTTCACAGACATATCGATTTCCTCAGGATTTTCTTCGCCGCCGAGCTCATGATAAATTAAGTTTAGCCATTAATCATTTTACTGGTAGCGAGCTGGGGATTGGAACCCAGGTTCGCATACTATGGAATTAGAGCGATGAAATACTGTTGAATACATTATTTTTATTTAAGTAATTTAACTTTTGTAATTATTTTTTGAAAACACAGCAGATAAGATTTAATATTTACAGTCTTTGACCCTTAGCTCGTCGGTGAGCCCGTCTTGTGACCACGTCTGTATAATAACATTGACATTCATGCAGTTTATATACGTAGGAAAAAAAAAACTTACAAAACTGAGACCCTGCTTACTCCATTACATTAGCTATCATACTCATCCTCCCACACGCACAGAGTCATTCTCATCTTACACACCGGGAGACCCCATGGGCGTATTATTATTTATACTGATTATAATAGTTTAAATACATTATTATCATACATTATATATATATTAAATATCTAACAAGCTCCTAATTCATTGTAAGGAAAGAGCGCTACTATGTAAAATACAGATATTATTTCTGTAGTGTAGACACAGATGTGTTGCCACATAGAAACATTAAGACTAAGGTTATTTGTTTATTACAAAATCTCTTTTATATTGAATCAATAAATAAAAGTTTTTATCACAATCTACTGTGACACTTGCATATACTATCGGCGGTTAACAACTCCGTGGAATATATTATAGTGCCGCAAATGTACTCGTAAACATAGCGAAACTCACACGTTTTTAAACTTCCCGTACCCGATCTCCAACACTTCTGTATATCCTGTATCCGATGTAATAAGAGTGATGAGATCGGAGGAAGGGTCAAATGCAGTGTCAGGCACGGGACACGGGACACATGACAATACCACCAAACCGAACACCTAACGCTTGAAGGCTGAAATTCAAAACGCAGGCTCAACAGTCAGATAAGATAACCACTAAGCCACCTGATCGTCAAACGGCATTATATAATTTCACCTCATGTTTATACGATAAAATCACAAAAAGGATAAGATGCACTGTAAGAGGAGACACGATAAGAAGCTGTGAATTAAAAAGCAGGTACGCTGAACGATACGCTTGTCTATCCCGTATAGAACATCGCCGTGAAGCTAATCATAAAAGTTAGACACGCTCATCATGGCACGTATTCGAACAGCAACCGATATAACGTCCCATATAATTTGTACATTGAAGACGAGTCTTTATCGCGCGCCAGTATCACGTCGCTTGTTAAAACAATCTTCGTAATTGCCCCCCGCTGTTAAACTCCTTTCCGTTGTTCGAAACCTCGCTTCATCATTCGAACGACCTTTAAGTACTTTTCGTGTATCATAAATAGCTTTGTCAATTTTTGTACAGTCACTGAAAGTAAACTCGACGGAATTAAAAACAAATCCGACCTAGTAACGATTTAGCGGTTTACTTTGAGGATAATATTGTTTAAACATACTGCATAGAATTTGTTACAGAGTGGTAATCGAAGGAGGTTACCCCTGAGGACTAAGATGGAAATCACAGCCGGTAATTATTCTGGCTCTCTGTAGGTTTCAAACCGGAAGACAACAGTGGTTGCAGTGCTGGTTGGCGGCGGTAGCAGGTAAGAGGGTGGTACATTCCTGGACGGCTCCGAGGAGCCTCCCATATCATCATCATCATCATCATTTCAGCCTATCAGAAGTCCACTGCTGAACATAGGCCTCCCCCAAAGATTGCCACGAAGCTCGGTCCTGAGCCACCTGCATCCATCGACTTCCCGCAACACTGCGCAGGTCGTCACTCCATCTTGTGGGGGGGGTCGTCCTACACTGCGTTTGCCTGTACGTGGCTGCCACTCGAGAACCTTTTTTTCCCCAACGGTTGTCAGTTCTGCGAGCTATGTGGCCGGCCCATTGCCACTTCAGCTTGCTGATCTTTACGGCTATGTCGGTTACCTTAGTTCTGCTGCGGATATCATCGTTGCAGACTCTATCACGCAGAGAAACACCGAGCATAGCCCTTTCCATAGCGCGCTGAGCAACTTTGAGCTTCCTCATACGGGCTGCAGTGAAGGACCAAGTCTCGGATCCGTATGTCATCACTGGCAACACGCACAGGTTGTATACTTTTGTCTTGAGGCTTTGCGGTATACTCGACGAGAAGATATGACGTAGTTTCCCGAACGCAGCCCAGCCGAGTTGGATTCGTCGATTGACCTCTGAGTCGAAGTTGGACTTACCTAATCGGACAATTTGTCCCAGGTATACGTACTCGTCTACAACTTCGAGCCTATTGTTCCCAACAACAACCGGTATTGGTGTAACATGGACGTTTGACATGAACTTCGTCTTGTCCATGTTCATCTTAAGACCAACCTGTTGGGAGACGTTATTGAGGTCATTGAGCATTGTACTAAGCTCCTCCAGCGATCCTGCCATAAGAACTATGTCGTCGGCAAATCGAAGGTGAGTGATGTATTCGCCATTGATGTTGATACCGTATCCTTTCCAGTTCAGCTGCTTGAAAACATCTTCCAATGCAGCGGTGAAGAGTTTCGGGGATATGACATCACCCTGTCTTACACCTTTCTGCAGTTGGATTGGTTTCGTACTCTGATTCTGTACTCTGATAGACATCGTAGCCTCATTGTACAGACACCTCAGCACTTCGATATACCGAGAGTCTATCTGGCACCGCTGGAGAGACTGTAGCACCGCCCAAATTTCGACTGAATCGAAGGCTTTCTCATAGTCCACATACGCCAGACATAATGGCAAATTTTACTCCTCGGCCTTTTGTACAATCTGGCGAAGAGTATGTATGTGGTCTATGGTACTATAGCCTTTTCGGAATCCGGCTTGTTCGGGAGGCTGGAAGTCGTCAAGTCTGTTCACTAGACGATTTGAGATGACTCTCGAAAACAGCACGTATACGCGGCTTAGAAGCGATATCGGTCTATAATTCTTCAAAAGGCAGTTATCCCTTTCTTGAAGAATAGGACAACCACGCTTCTACTCCACGCTTTCGGCGTAACACCGCCATGAATGACGGAATTAAAACAAATCCGACCTAGTAACGATTTAGCGGTTTACTTTGAGGATAATATTGTTTAAACATACTGCATAGAATTTGTTACAGAGTGGTAATCGAAGGAGGTTACCCTGAGGACTAAGATGGAAATCACAGCCGGTAATTATTCTGGCTCTCTGTAGGTTTCAAACCGGAAGACAACAGTGGTTGCAGTGCTGGTTGGCGGCGGTAGCAGGTAAGAGGGTGGTACATTCCTGGACGGCTCCGAGGAGCCTCCCATATCATCATCATCATTTCAGCCTATCAGAAGTCCACTGCTGAACATAGGCCTCCCCAAAGATTGCCACGAAGCTCGGTCCTGAGCCACCTGCATCCATCGACTTCCCGCAACACTGCGCAGGTCGTCACCCATCTTGTGGGGTCGTCCTACACTGCGTTTGCCTGTACGTGGCTGCCACTCGAGAACCTTTTTTTCCCCAACGGTTGTCAGTTCTGCGAGCTATGTGGCCGGCCCATTGCCACTTCAGCTTGCTGATCTTTACGGCTATGTCGGTTACCTTAGTTCTGCTGCGGATATCATCGTTGCAGACTCTATCACGCAGAGAAACACCGAGCATAGCCCTTTCCATAGCGCGCTGAGCAACTTTGAGCTTCCTCATACGGGCTGCAGTGAAGGACCAAGTCTCGGATCCGTATGTCATCACTGGCAACACGCACAGGTTGTATACTTTTGTCTTGAGGCTTTGCGGTATACTCGACGAGAAGATATGACGTAGTTTCCCGAACGCAGCCCAGCCGAGTTGGATTCGTCGATTGACCTCTGAGTCGAAGTTGGACTTACCTAATCGGACAATTTGTCCCAGGTATACGTACTCGTCTACAACTTCGAGCCTATTGTTCCCAACAACAACCGGTATTGGTGTAACATGGACGTTTGACATGAACTTCGTCTTGTCCATGTTCATCTTAAGACCAACCTGTTGGGAGACGTTATTGAGGTCATTGAGCATTGTACTAAGCTCCTCCAGCGATCCTGCCATAAGAACTATGTCGTCGGCAAATCGAAGGTGAGTGATGTATTCGCCATTGATGTTGATACCGTATCCTTTCCAGTTCAGCTGCTTGAAAACATCTTCCAATGCAGCGGTGAAGAGTTTCGGGGATATGACATCACCCTGTCTTACACCTTTCTGCAGTTGGATTGGTTTCGTACTCTGATTCTGTACTCTGATAGACATCGTAGCCTCATTGTACAGACACCTCAGCACTTCGATATACCGAGAGTCTATCTGGCACCGCTGGAGAGACTGTAGCACCGCCCAAATTTCGACTGAATCGAAGGCTTTCTCATAGTCCACATACGCCAGACATAATGGCAAATTTTACTCCTCGGCCTTTTGTACAATCTGGCGAAGAGTATGTATGTGGTCTATGGTACTATAGCCTTTTCGGAATCCGGCTTGTTCGGGAGGCTGGAAGTCGTCAAGTCTGTTCACTAGACGATTTGAGATGACTCTCGAAAACAGCACGTATACGCGGCTTAGAAGCGATATCGGTCTATAATTCTTCAAAAGGCAGTTATCCCCTTTCTTGAAGAATAGGACAACCACGCTTCTACTCCACGCTTTCGGCGTAACACCGCCATGAATGACGGAATTAAACAGCTTCTGAAGGACAACAAGTATCGGTTTTCCACCCGCTTTCAGAAGCTCAGCTGTAATTCCGTCCTCACCCGGCGCCTTGCCGTTTTGAAGCTGTTTGAGAGCCATCCTCCCATATAGTGAAAGAGAAATAGAACCATTTAAAGAGTGTCCAAAAAAAAACAATAATTTGTGTACTGTACAAATTTTAACATTATGAAACATCCAATCGACGACCCTCGTGGTGTTTGACATTATATAGAAACGACTAAAACCAGCTCAGTTATTCGTTACCTTAACAGCCTGTAAATAGTTCACTACAGGACCTAAACCTCTCCCACAAGGAGAATTTGCCATAATCGCTACGCTCGGCGATTGCCGATCGGAGTAACAGACACATCGCACCTTAGACGCTGCATATTCAGCTCCACCTTTGGTCTACTTATTTTTGGTCTGCTATTTTTGAGATGAGATTGAGATAGTATCACGCATCTGTCGGCAGCCATTGCGATTTTCAAAGCTTATTCCTTAGTCGCCGCTTAGGACACCCACGGGAAGTATAAGGGTTGACAGATTCTTATGCCGATGCCACACTAAAATATTAGTCGTTTTTCCTACAAACAATAAATTGAGTTTTAAAGGTGTTAGAATCCTTTCTCTGACTAGGAGTCGTCTGGATAGATATCACACTTCTAACCAATTGCACTTTGAATTACGAAATGGTGGTTTAGATTTAAAAAAAAAATAACATTTGACAAGTGAAATTTGAAAATGGAACACATCAGTGATTGCACTGCAATTACTATTGTGCTCCAGTTTGGAAGGTATAGAAAGCCAGTATGATTAACTAGAGAAGCATTGCATCTTAGTGCACTGGGGTAACTTTGAGTTTTAACAGTTGAAAGTAAGAAAGAAAGAAAGAAATACATTTATATGTAGATTCCCTCTCTGCGCAGGAGTCGTCTGAGCTAGTACCACACTCTTACCCATTTCTACCGTCAACCAGCAGTGGCATTACTGGTGTGTTCCGGTTTGAAAGGTATACAGTGCCAGTATGATTACGGACTGTGAGGCGTTCCATCTCAGACCACAGCGGTGACAACACATCTGTAACCTTCTTCGATTGAAGTTGTTTGGTCCATGGGCTGCTCTAGCCACTAACCATCAGATTTAATGTTAACTTGTTTCTCACATCACTATCTCAGTAATAGTCTATTTTTAAATATAATTAATATTTAAGTTATTAATATATTTATATAAATATAAATACTTTTGCTATTGTATCTATATATAGATTTACATTTTTGTTTTCTTCTCTTTAGTTCTCGCTATTCTATCACCTACACCTACTTAATTTCATCTCTGCATCGTCCAAAGGTTGACTGGTAGAGAATGCTTCTGGCATTAAGTCCGCCTATGTGCATTCTCATGTATATGAAGTTTAATAAATAAATAAATAAATAAATAAATAAATAAATAAATAAATAAATAAATAAATAAATAAATAAATAAATAAATAAATAAATAAATAAATAAATAAATAAATAAATAAATAAATAAATAAATAAATAAATAAATAAATAAATAAATAAATAAATAAATAAATAAATAAATAAATAAATAAATAAATAAATAAATAAATAAATAAATAAATAAATAAATAAATAAATAAATAAATAAATAAATAAATAAATAAATAAATAAATAAATAAATAAATAAATAAATAAATACCGTTTTGAAGCTGTTTGAGAGCCATCCTCCCATATAGTGAAAGAGAAATAGAACCATTTAAAGAGTGTCCAAAAAAAAACAATAATTTGTGTACTGTACAAATTTTAACATTATGAAACATCCAATCGACGACCCTCGTGGTGTTTGACATTATATAGAAACGACTAAAACCAGCTCAGTTATTCGTTACCTTAACAGCCTGTAAATAGTTCACTACAGGACCTAAACCTCTCCCACAAGGAGAATTTGCCATAATCGCTACGCTCGGCGATTGCCGATCGGAGTAACAGACACATCGCACCTTAGACGCTGCATATTCAGCTCCACCTTTGGTCTACTTATTTTTGGTCTGCTATTTTTGAGATGAGATTGAGATAGTATCACGCATCTGTCGGCAGCCATTGCGATTTTCAAAGCTTATTCCTTAGTCGCCGCTTAGGACACCCACGGGAAGTATAAGGGTTGACAGATTCTTATGCCGATGCCACACTAAAATATTAGTCGTTTTTCCTACAAACAATAAATTGAGTTTTAAAGGTGTTAGAATCCTTTCTCTGACTAGGAGTCGTCTGGATAGATATCACACTTCTAACCAATTGCACTTTGAATTACGAAATGGTGGTTTAGATTTAAAAAAAATAACATTTGACAAGTGAAATTTGAAAATGGAACACATCAGTGATTGCACTGCAATTACTATTGTGCTCCAGTTTGGAAGGTATAGAAAGCCAGTATGATTAACTAGAGAAGCATTGCATCTTAGTGCACTGGGGTAACTTTGAGTTTTAACAGTTGAAAGTAAGAAAGAAAGAAAGAAATACATTTATATGTAGATTCCCTCTCTGCGCAGGAGTCGTCTGAGCTAGTACCACACTCTTACCCATTTCTACCGTCAACCAGCAGTGGCATTACTGGTGTGTTCCGGTTTGAAAGGTATACAGTGCCAGTATGATTACGGACTGTGAGGCGTTCCATCTCAGACCACAGCGGTGACAACACATCTGTAACCTTCTTCGATTGAAGTTGTTTGGTCCATGGGCTGCTCTAGCCACTAACCATCAGATTTAATGTTAACTTGTTTCTCACATCACTATCTCAGTAATAGTCTATTTTTAAATATAATTAATATTTAAGTTATTAATATATTTATATAAATATAAATACTTTTGCTATTGTATCTATATATAGATTTACATTTTTGTTTTCTTCTCTTTAGTTCTCGCTATTCTATCACCTACACCTACTTAATTTCATCTCTGCATCGTCCAAAGGTTGACTGGTAGAGAATGCTTCTGGCATTAAGTCCGCCTATGTGCATTCTCATGTATATGAAGTTTAATAAATAAATAAATAAATATCTAAAAACCATTGAATATCAAATAGGTACTTATTTGTCATACATCAGTGTGGCCTCTAATAAAAATAATATAGTTAAATAAAGCATAAAGAACTTGATAGAGCGTTTCGGGGGGACTAAGGCGCGAGATAATAATGCAAGATGAAGTGATCTCCTTGCTTATCTGTTTAAAAATCACTTAATAAGCGAGGCTTGGGACGGTACGGCACTTGCGGTTGCACTTGGGTCACCCGAGACGTCTCTTTCGAACAGCTTTCACTTCCTAAGGCGTCGGATGTCAGTACAGGAAGACCAAAAATTGGGTTTTTATACGGAGAGTCTCTGTAACGAAAGAAACTAAAGATGTGGACAGCAATTCCACTATAAAAACATAAATACTTGAATAATAAGAATAATTATTATGTGATTCATTATTTCCCAAAGTATGGGTCGCAACCGACCAATTATGTTGCATAAATCGAAAAATATACGGCGAAGCGGTGCCTGTAACAAGTAGTCAGATGGACAAGTATTAAAGGTCAGTTTAGTCATACAGACGCACGCAACTTCATCCTATATTAGTTACGAATTATAGTGCGTCGGCCACGATTTCGAATAAGACGAAAATTCCCCGTTTTCACCATACCGTATCCAATCTTTTCTGAGATGAGCGACAGCACAACGCTGTACACTTTGTTAGAATGCTATTGGTAACTAACAAAATGTCCCATAAAGTTATTAAAAAAAAATTAAGTAACAAACTACCATTGCATGAGTATTGTATTTTTGTTTCGTAATGTAAATATTTATAAATTACCATAATCTATTTGTTATATTCAAATTCTGAAAATTATTGATAAGACATGGTAACCCCCGTAGGGCCGTACATTACTGAAGTGATACTTACGTGATTTGAAATAGATATTGATATCTATTTTAATTGCTCCGCATCGCGAGAGATACGATTGTTTATAATTGTTAACTTTTGTAAATTAAATCGAAATAAGAATCAATTTCTTCTAAACACAACCAGTTCAGTAACATTTAACTCTGATAAAACGAATATTAACTAGCATTCATTTTTATTTAGGCTTAAATTAGACAGATTGTCTATAGACAGTAAAGGTACTATCCAACCGTACCTTCGTACATCTGTAATATATTAGTATAAATCAAATTTTATAGACACTAACCTTTCTCTCATGAAATGTTCTAAATGATGTTAAAAACTGCACTGAAATTAATTTAGAAGTATCATGCAAACACATAGACACACGGATGGAGAATTTGTTTCCACTGTTAGATGTATGTTAAAAGTTGTGGTACTAGTGATGAGGAGAGCCTTGGGTACGATTTCCGATGGCGACATGATAGTACTGATAGTACGTGGTCTCGACTTCTGCTTCAATACATGGACTACACATACATAGACACGGGGCCGTGTCCGACACGGATAGTTCCAACAGACGCAGCTGGAAGTATAGCCAGGTATAGGCCGTTTCGGGATTCAGGAAATCTCGTAGTCTGGTGCATACCAACACCGACAGAGCCTTTTTCCACATTCGAACAAAACTTTACAGTTCGCAGCCGTCCTCACGCGATGCCCGTCTGTCCTGCCATGAGGCTATGACGGATTTCCACACTTCGCAAAAACTTTAGAAAGATTATATAGTTTAATAATTGTTCTAAATTTAAAAATTTGTATTCTTGTTTCAGGTATTTATCGACGGCCAGCGCCCTACAATAATTTCACTCCACGAAACGCATAATTTATATCCGTCAATTACTGTCGAATAACAACTTTCTAGGCAAGATATTATTCTGATTTAATAGACTCAAGTGCGGGTCAAACGCCTGAAGGTTTTATATTTGCTCGAGTTAATGCTGATTTGACCCAGTATTATATACCCACTAGCTGAACCCTATCACTGTGGCTATTTTAATAAGTTCCGCAATATTCAGTAAGAAATCAATTCGCCTTATTTTTGTTTTTTTTTTTTGTAACTATGCAATTAAATCACATCTCGGACAAAATCTAATCAATTCTAACCTTTCATTAAATCTTTTGGATGTAATATGCACATCAATCAACTGGTCACAGTGACACCTTTTTTCCGCGCAGACGTTTATTTTTACTATTCACATCATGCAAGAAAAATAAGAGAGAAAATTTGACAACAGAAAGTAAAATCTTGACAGGAGCTACCTAGCCGGGACGCCTGTGAGTCGGACCGCCGAGTGTCAAGAAAAATTTAATCTAAATTAAATCTAATTAATTAATTAATTAATTAAATCTAATTATATAGTAATTAAAATACTAAGTATTTCTTCGGCATAAAAAGTATATAAAAAGATTGTGTAAATTTTTTTAATCAATACATCGACTACGTTACGTTACGTACTTGTTGGAACTTCTCCGGAGGAAGCGACAAAGCACTTATGCTATGCCGTCCTACCGACTAAAACCTCAGGGACAAAAGGCCAAATTAGCTTTCGTACCCCTACATAGTCCAACGGCACATAACAGACCCGTCCAGTAGAAAATAAAGCATGTGGACCTTCTTCTCCATCTCCGTTCTTTTTAGCTCTTTTAAAATCCACCCGTAAACGTCGAACACAGTGACGTGGAGCAGCGTCACTAGTGCGAGCTAACCGCTTCCTCACACGCAAATTACTGGATCAGATTGTATTGAGTTGGTGTCGTATCTATGGTACTGCATCTAACTCTTTCTCGCCTCTTTGTCACACCCAGTTCGAGAGAGAGAAGACGAATGAGTACCTGAGTTACGATGCTTTAATATTTGCCGCCCATATGACAACTTCTTCCTCTTCTTCTTATTTCACCACTGGCTCTATGGGATATTCTGCTCCGTAGTTACGTTCAAAACTACATCATGAGATTCAACTCAAAAATGTCATTGTAAGCGAAATCTGATTTGAAACATTTTACTAACATAGCATATCGATAAATTTTAAATCACTGTTTATTCTTGAGGTTGTAAATGTAACCTGTTGTATCGGCATCTCATTATCAAGATCGTGACTCGAACGAACAACGAAACACATCGATGTTTGACCAATACAGATTTGTGTGTCCAATTATCCTATTGTTGTATCGATATCTAGTATATATTCGTTGTATCAATCACTATTTAAATTTCGCTAGTAAGAGAGTAAATTCGGAAATTACATATAATACTTTAAAATACTTTGCACTATGACAGCTTTCGCGTTTTTTTTTCATCTATGCTGCACTGACACAAGTCGTGTGCTTCTTATATACACATATGACATTTCCTCTGATCTGACGCATATGCGTTACATCGGCTTTGGGACTTTTTTTTAGAATATAGGCAGCAAACGAACAAGCGGCACACCTGATGGTAAGTGATTACCGTCGCTCAGCTACATCTCCAACACGAGAAGAGCTGCAGGTGTGTTGCCGGCCTATGAGGATATTTGAAGAATGGGAGGGGTGATAGGAAAAGGGATGGGGGCAGAGGAGAGGGCCTCCAGTTACTTCGCCGAACGAAACGCAGAAGGACAAGATGCCTCTACTTCACGTCGGTATTCTGCGCGGCCATAGTACTACCCCGGTCGAGCCGGCCCATTCGAACAGCAGCAATAGCCGCCACTGGGCTCCACCACGTACAAAAAGGTTTAGAAAATTTGTTTCTAAAGGACAAGTGTCTGTGGTTACCCTTGTATTTACTAGACTTTACCTTGGTTTAAGCGGGAATACCAAGGACATGTAAACTCCGTACGTGTCCGTGATGGTACGGGCGTTAGAGCGCTCTCTTTAATTTCACATTAAGTTGGCTAGAGAGCAATGTTTGATCTGTGGTGGTGGTCCACTAAAAATGTTTATTGCGTGTCCTAGTGCTCTACGGTGAAGGAAAACATCGTATACATTGTGAAATCTGTAAAGTAGGCAGCAGTAAGGAGGCAGCTTCACAAGTGGGCAGGTTTTGGCACTGTACTGGTAACCTCAAACCCACATGCCCAGCGCTGAAAGTACGGGCATGTCTTCATCCCCACTACGCTGTTTTGTAACAACAGTAGGCGGTAAATATTAAGAATTTCGATTGAGCTTCCCGCGCCGTCGCCCCCGGTCCCGCTTTTATAACGTCGCACCGTTCGATTCCAGAGATTTATCGCTCCTCAATACAGTGACGTAACTATTAATAACACTAGATCATGGTGTTGTAATTGCGTAACTAAGTTTATGACGCTACCTGATTGCTTTATTTGTAATTTATTTCTCCATAAACTTCCCACACAGTTTTTTGTTTCATTATTTCAATTAAATTTTACATATGTACTCGTAGGTGCTGGTCTTACTGCTCAACTACATCAGCCTATTTTAATCTATGGAACAAAAAAAAGAGTAATGTCAAAAATGTCAAAATACCTTTTTTCTGGAAGATTTGCCCATACTCACCACGCTGAGCAAGCAGATTGGTGAGCGCAGTGCTGTTATTCACAGACTGAAAATGATTCTTATTTTTTTCGGTAAATTCCGCCATCTTTCGGTCGCCAGAGCATCGTTGGTTAGCTATCAGGATACACCATGCGCTGGTGATGTTGATATTTGAAGAAAGGGATTGTATATTCCTCCTGCAGATGAAGAAATATATAGTACGCAAACAATACTGTATTCCATTTGAATGGATCAATCTTATTTTTGCAACACCCGAAACTAATAAGAAACAAATCCTTCACTATGTAAACACATTAATAAGAAACAAACGAACCCTTGTCTTTTTTTTACTCTTTCCGTGAAACAGATGTACTGTATATTTTGAAGTACCTTATTCTGAAAAATATTTGTCTAAAATGTATTATGTCTCACTCGCACCTAATCTCTATAGGCGTTCGCTATTTGACATTTTGAGTAAACCATAGGGTTGGAATACGCTTAATGTTTATTGCACATTGATGCAATTACCTAACCTACCGACGTATCTATATTGGCATAGTCTGGCATGTTTTAATATCCGGCACTCTATCGGACAGCATGATATTTTCAAGACATTTGTCTTAGTCACTCACTCGTACGACAATCACAGAAAATAAACGGGTTGCAGATAATCTACCGCCCTAATCGTATAAAACGGTCTACACCTTCAACGACGAATTAAATTCACAGATTTATTGCCGCCAATACATTTTTTTTTTCAGTTTTACTTGGAGAAAAGGTGCTGGCACCTACCCGTCACCGTCTCCGGTGGCTGGATATGTTGGGATCAGCATTAAATAGACCGACTAAAACCCCCACGGTAGATATGCTGTTGGCCCAGTGGCCTTTACAGCTTCAGCGGTAGAGACTCGCGTGCAGAACGCCCGCAAGTTAAGCCGCCAACTCATTCGACTTACCTAACTTTATAATTAGCGGGCAGCGCTGTCAGCTCTCCAGCAATCAGGACGCGGAGGCGACATACGACTGATTTAAACGGGCGACGGTTCCCGACGCCGTGACCCGTCGTAATTAAACATGTCGCTGCCGTTCTGATCAGATATACAAATTATCTTGCATTGAATTAATATCCTTGTTTCAATTTGTACTATTCATTTTCCAACTACATTAAATTTCTGTGTGTTTATCACAAATATGCACATGTGAAATATGCCGAAATTAAACCAATGGGAAAAGAACGACTCTCCGTTTACCACCCCATGTGTAAATTTTGTAAATATTTTGCGGCATTTCTTGGTGCTATCCAAAGACTTTTATGGACTTTACTAGATACCGCCAAAGACTTTACTAGAAGTAACTGGCATGTCCAGCTTTATTTCATCATGTTCTCATGTTTTTGCTGTGCGATTGCCAAGTTACGATTTTTAAATTTTTAACAAATGTATAATCTTAATAGACTCAAAAAATATTCTTTATACTTCTGAAAACAATAGAGGGACTTTTATAGCCGTATTTAACTTCGCGTAGAAATTTCCAAATTAAAATATTCGCCTCCTTGTCCTTAAAAAATAACAATTTGTCATTAAATAGCATTCGGTGATAAAAGCTAATAAAATGTCAATTCTGAAAGCAAATAACTCAACGGCGCTACGCGCGGGCGAAGGCGCGCCGATGTTTACAGCCTGTCAGTGCGCTGACACGGATTAAACGAGCGTCTTCTGAACGGACTTAGATGGCAACGTGCTGTCAGCGCTGCAGCGCTTTCCCGCTCGATGTTTGCGATTGTTTGATGTGTTGTCGCGTTTGACGCGGGAACGATTTTAATTACTGCGCAGTGCGTATTTAGAATTAACGTTATTTGAAAATTGTAATATTGTTTTAAGACTTTGTTTAAACTTGGTAAGATTAAATATAAAATATTCAATACAATTTGTTCCTTATTTGATCCTTAGTGTATATTTACGAGTACCTACGCTAAATCCCAAATTAAAAAGGGGAAAAAAAAAGAAGATTAGCCTCCGAAACAGGAGACGACCCTTATGTGGTGAGGCTGTACCAATGAGTATTTCGAAACTTACGTACGATTTAAATCGTTGACTTGGTGAATGAACGCTTTCTTATCCGGTACTGCCTAGTTTCGGTGTTCGGCTTCGTATCACGTAATTCGTAACGCGTGTAATAAATCTACGTTTTACATATTAAAATACTTTTAGTTATGGACATTATAGATCGTCAACCCACCTGCCAATTACGACCTCATCAGGCCAAACCTCTCATAAGGAGAGGCCACTCAGCGGAGGAAGATCTACGTTAGGACAAAAACATTTAAAGTGTATCATACTTTGATACACTTTCAATTCTATATTAGACTTAGGGTAATGTGACCAATAATGATTTTTTCAAATGCTAACCTCACCCGCACGTGGTGCTTAAATGGCGCCGCTCTACCGGGGTAGTACCACGACCTCGCTGAACACAGACAGTGAAGTAGAGGTATCTCACGTTTCGTTCGGTGAGTGATATCTCACTCGGTTAACACCGGAAGCCCACTCCCCCTCCCCCAACCTCATGCCTCATCCTTCCGCCCTTCCTGCAGCTTCTCTGGTGTTGCAGATGTAAGCGGGCGACGGGAATCACTTACCATCAGTTGAGCCGGTAGATCGTTTGCCCCCATTCTCTTTAAAAAAATAACAAAAAAAAGCTACCTAACAAACGAAGCTCAAGCGACCGAACGATGTCGGGAAATCAAACAAAGTTTTCTGCATCCACACGTCACAGATTAGGAAGATCACATTGCGCTCTGCAACCCGTTCACCCACCATGGTAAGAAAGGCCGATGAAACCTATATGATGAATAACTGCTTCGTCATGACAACTTCAAAGGTTGTTCTATTCTTTATCTATCCTAGTTGTCCGGCACATTCGATATTCTTTGGTTATTAGCTTCATGTTCATCTCTGAGATCATCAAACGTACAAAGCTGGTGAAATGGCGTCGCAAAGCTGAAGCTACTCGTAATTAGACGAACGACAGACGTCGCTCAACTCCTAATTTAGTTGTTACACGTTCCGCATATCCAAGTGTCCGGTGAACTTAGCTACGGGCATATTTTGCTTGTTTGTTTGTGCGCCTGTCCGTACATGTGTTGCGACAATTTTCTCGGAACTAGTCAACGTATTTAGACGCGGCTTTGGACGTTGTTTAACACCTAATTATTTAACGCACTAGCAAAAGAACAGTACGACCATAGACGTTTGCATTGGTTTATCATACCATAGCGTATATTTTGTAATTTTACGCGTATGTTAATAAATTATTAGTAGCCATGGAGACACATAAATCCAGAGTAAGCGCTAAGCGTAAAGCTATTGTCACCCATCTTTATCCCCGATTTATTGATCTATCGAGCCGTGGTATCTGGTACCACGGCTAGATAGATCGCACGGCTTTAGTTTCATAGAGCGCGAGGGAACTGGGTTCGATCCCCGGTGCCGGCACCACTAATATTGTTAATAGCAATTTTAAGTATTGTATATACCATTTGCTTGATGGTGAAGGAAAACATCGTGAGGAAACTGGCATGTCTGAGATTGAATAAAAAAAATATTATTTCGAGGATATTTGAGAAGGAGGCCTTTGGCCAGAAATGGGCACTTACAGGCTACTTTATTCTACTTACTTTACTTTATTGATCTATTTTATAGTGACTCTCTCACAGGGGTCGTAATCTCCTCGCAATTGGGATTATGAGGTTCCCCATATATTGGGTATTCGCTGTACCACTTGGTGGAAGTTTTAGCATATGAGTACCACTTCTCATATTCAAGATGGTCTATTGGAAGCCACGGGATTTTGCTGACATTTCGCTTAGTCAAATTTTAAGATGGCCAAGGGATTTAGGATGACGGAGATTCTCTTGGACTAATTCCACCCGCCGGCACTGTGTTATTTGTAACATCGATACTCAAAAATTGTGCCAAAATATGTGTCAAAAGTCCAGCTACACTATGGATACAAATTTGTATCGTACGAAAACACACGACACGAAACTCGTCGTACGAACCGAGCGCCGGTTACGTCGGTCTATAAAGTCGCTATTGTGACATTTATTTGGTGTCATTTGAAATTTTTTTAACGCACGGACGCATTCAAAATCCAATCAAGTCGGGATTAATTTCAAAGGGAAAAAATCATTATATATTAAAAGTCGGGAATATACGCGTGGATATGAACTATTGGCTCGGATCCAGTAACAGACCCAGTGAGAATTACCATGGCATTCGGAGGATCCTTTACATAAGTCCAGTGCTGGAGTTATACAGTCTGATAAAGAAGATCAACGCAATATTAACGTAGAAGATTGAAAATGATAGTATATGGAATATTTCTAACTTGTGCTAGATCATCTAGTCATCACGACTACATCCCATACCGAGAATTCGAGACGTGGGGCATCCCAGCGGATGTTGCAAAACTAAAATATGACGAAGTGTACGCCACCTAGCGCTTTTCGATCTCGACTGGACGACTCTCTACGTACTGCTGTGCCCTCATATAAACAAGGTATCGATGTTTGTAATTCATTAATATATTAAGAATTTCAAACTAGCCTTCTTGAAATAGTACAAAACTAACTTACAATCCGCTTCTGTCTTACTAATCGCTTATTACTTGTAAGTTTCTAAACGGATTTTAATGCTGTTTTCATCACAATTTAGAACATTTCATGGGCAAGGTTTATGTAATTATAAAACATTCACATTCACTTTATTTATATATATCTGTCCGTGCGAAGCCTGCGCGAGTCGATAATTTCTTTATAATTGAGCAGTCGTTCGAATTTTACTGTTGAACGAAATAACAGGCCACATAGAAATGTTTGCATATTAAGAAGTTTTTTTTTATTTATTACACTGGTCGATTTTTAGGAACTTCTAATTTTAAGTTTTAAAGGGATTTTTTTTTATGGGAAAGGTGGCAAACGAGCAAGCGGGTCACCTGATGGTAAGTGATTATCGTCGCTGACGTACATCTGCAACCCCAGAGCTACTGAAGATGCGTTGCCGTCCTTTAAGGGTATTTGGGAAATGTAAGGGAGGATCGGGAGGGGGATGGGGAGATGGAGTGGGCCTCTGGATACCTCACTCAAAGAACGAAACAGAGAAGCATAAAATGCCGTTACGTCACGCCGGTATTCTGCGGGGCCGTGGTACCAACCCGGTCGAGCCGGTACATACGCGCAGCAGCAAAAGCCGCCGCTTGGCTTGACCACGTTATTAGCTTCAATATAAGTATTACTGCTTTAAATCAATCGAAGATATTTTTTTTCATCTGTATCAAATAGTACAAGTCTAGACACATACCTCTCTCAATACGAGGAAGGGTCTATATTGGTCACACTCTGTGAGGGGGCTAGCGATCGCAGTCCCAGACGCCTTACGCCTCAGTGCCTGCTGCTTATCATCGGTCCAGCATTACTTGAAATAGTTAAGCCGTCATTCAAGGCATTCCATAAGTCCCCACTTACTAGAAGGAACGAACTTACTAGAAGGGAAACCCACGGGAAGGAAGGAAGTGGCAGATTAAGCTACTGCCACATAGGTATGTGCAGCTTTTGAAATTTATTCGAAAAGAGGTCTTATTATGCCACAAAAACGTATAACCTAGGCTCCGTGCCAAGTTATACCTCGATAAAATCATGCTCGGTTTCGTTTATTAGTAACCATGTCTCGTATAAACGAAACCATGTACAAAAATAGCACCACATGGTTTTGCCACACGGAATTGTTGTGCTTTTTTTTGGATATAGCGAATAAGGCATAGTCAAAGTTGAAAAATGTTACGCAAGATTGAATGTTACGTCAAAAATTATTCATTGTTATAGGACTACATCTTACGATTCCACCGAAGCGTATTAATTTCAAGTCGAGAATAAACCAAAGGTTAGGTTATTAGTTACTGCTTGCCACCTTTCTAACTTATACAATAGAGCGTTCAATTAGTTGACTTGCCGGAAATCACATACCATATACAATCCTATGCACGCGGCTCGCGATACAAGGGTGATGCTAAATTTTGTGCCTTGTTGCGTGGAAATGAAAGTCAAACATACGGTGGTCTTCACTTCTGTCCTATTGTTATGATGTATCAAAACACGCTTATGTTTGTAACTACTTTTTGTATAGGTACAGTCAACATCAAAAGTAACCAACCTAATCAAAGGTAACGCAAAGAATACTTTAAAAAGGTGCAAGGTAATATTTTTATTAGGATCCGTGGTGTACGTTTTCATTAATGAAACGCTTTTGGAACCATCTTACTTTGGATGTTGAGTGTACATTATGATGATGATCTCCGGGTCGATTTCGACCTCGGTTACAACTTGAAAGCGATTTGAACTTAAAACCCACATTTAGTGAGCAGCCACACTGACCGGTTTTCTATCGCATTTGTCTCGATAGAAACATGTTAGAAGGACTTAATAGAGTCTAAATATTTAGCAATTGAAGATATTCACGAACACGTTACTCCATTATTTACGTTATCGCTAATTTGATATTATGTAAATGAGATTCAAAATATTATGTGCGATTATGTGCAAGAGAACCCAAATTCCTCAGACTAGTGATGGCGAGTAGCGTCGGTACTGCGCTCACCAACTCGCCTGGCTTAGTGTGGTGAGTATGGACCATTCTTCCATGTCTCCTGTGCTCTCTTTTGTCGGCACTTTCATGGAAAGATTATATCCAGCTGTGGACTTCCATGATGGTGAAGAAAGAGAGACCATGTGTAAAGGATGTGGTTTTTTTTTTCAAGCATTTAGTCGTAAAAGGAAAATATTATTCTATTCCATTTTCAAAATTTCTTTTTTGAATAATATTCAGTTTAAACTTTGGCGTGTTAAATAGTTATTTCGGTAACATACGCAATTAAGGCTCAAATTAAAGTAACGGTGACTAGTGACTAAGTGACTAACATCGCTAAACCTCCAGCAGTTGTACGTAAATGTGTCTTACATAAGTTTATTGCATCACCTTCATCTAGAATTTGAACCCGTGACCCACAACAGGCACTATCGGCTAATCGCAAATTAGATAACAACACCGCAAAATATTTAACATTTGCTGTCATAACTGATCTATGAAGCCTTTGTTTAAAGCCCGGTACACACGTCCGCGTCCAAGTGCCGGCTAACTATAATCATCTTTTCCAACGCATAGTTCATGTGTCTAGACAGGGCTTTACCCAGTTACACAAGGCCGCGTCACGGGTCGTCGTGACTAGTCTAACGCCGGCCTTTGTTCTTCATTGTCTACACGAAAAAAAAAAGAAGGTATTTACCTATCCATTTGGCGAGTGATGCTAATTGGACTTAATAGGATTACAAATAAGTTGGCTGAGTCATCGTTCGTGAAGCGCGCTGCGAATAGCACAGGTGCTTCGTGCATGTTTTGGGTCAGATTAGGACTGATCAGTTCACAGGAACTAGGAACACTCGAAATCCGCATCGTTTAGTGATTAGTCCCTGCATTACGTCGCGTCTCGGACACTGCACTCTGTTGTCATTTTCACATCAAAGTATAATATCATTGCATTTTATTCTTTAAACCTTCTGGTGGCGTACCGCCTCGCCATTAAGTTTTTTTTTTTATGGAAAGAACGGCAAACGAGCAAGCGGTTCACCTGATTGTAAGTGTTTACCGTCGCCCACATACATCTGCAACACCATAGATGCTGCAGGTGCGTTGCCGGTCTTAAAGGATATTTGGGAGATTTGAGGGAAGAGGAGAGGAATAGGGAGGGGATGTGAGCCTCCGGTTACCTCACTCACCGAACGAAACGCAGAAGCACAAGATGCCTCTACTTCACGCCGGTATTCTGCGAGACCGTGGTATCAATCCGGTCGAGCCGGCCCATTCGAGCAGCAGCCAAAACCGCCGCTTGGCTCTACCACACTTGAAGTAGTAAATAACTCATACCTCAGACGTATGAGTTGTTCTGTTGTTGCCAGTCACCGGTCTTTGTATTTTTGGTCTGATACTTTTTGTCTTCACTCCTTGTGAATGTCGCGTAAAAGTCGGTTCAGGGAAGAATAGAAAAAAATGCCGTGACCTCCATTAGATGGCGGAATAATCATCTCTAACATGCCTGGCGGATGACCAGTAGCTACCATCCAACACTAACAACTCCCATCCCAATTGTAGAGGCTTTAAGAGAGTTCAGGAGTGAACTGTTAACATACAGCTAAGAAAGAAGAAGAAAAAGTTATCAAAATAGAATAAAAAAAGAAAAGGTACAATTTGTAATATTACTATGATCATTGGGTAGAAATACAATATATGTAAATACATCATAGGGTCTGAAAACGTTTTATTTTATAACTTTTTTATCCTCAGTCTCGCTTCAGTTGCCTCTGGGTCTATTCTTCCTTATTTTAGTTATTGATTTAACGGACATATAAATTATATTGACAACTAATGACAAATATACTTTGAGTTTTACCAGATGGTAGATTCCTTCTCTGCCTAAGGGTAGTCTGGGTTAGTACCACACTCTTACCCATTTCTACCGTCAAACAGCTGTGCCATACTGTTATGTCCAGGTTTGAAAGGTATGCAGTGCCAGTATGATTACGGGCTATGAGGCATGCCATCTTAGTCCACAGCGGTGACGACACATCTGTTACCTTCTTCGATTAAAGTTGTTTGCAGGTGTCCATGGGCCACAGTAGCCACTTACCGTCAAATGGATTGTATGCTCGTTTCGCACCTCTATCCAATAAAAAAAAAAGTTCATACAATGTACTTTGGGTTTGGGTCACTATCACACATTCGCAAAGGAATAATAGACCCGCCTCGGCTTTGCACGGGTTCTAAACGGATTTTGAAATGAAACCATTTGAAATTAAACTATTATTTACGGATTTCATCGCGTAGTAAAGCACCCGAAACGTGTGCAGATATAGTCACATAAAAAGAGCATCAAAGAAGTCCTCCGACAATAATAAGTGCATATCCTGAAATTATATTTAAAAATAAAATCGAAAGCATAAGAAGAGTAATTCAGAATTATTGCAAAACACTTAAGTATCAAATATTTTTTACAAATAATGTAACGAATATCGGTGACATAAAACGTCAGCTAGTGTATATAACAATTTTGAATAAGCCGTACGAGTTTCTCTGTACCTGTTTCTGCGTTAAATAAACAGCGTTTTTGGATTAAACTTGCTATTTTATTATGATTGTTATCTTAGTCGACTATGTCTTCATCTAACAGTAAGAGAATCTGTGACCGCATCTCTTACGGTGCCATCAAATCATACGGCATTGCCTACAAACGTTAGAATCCGTTATCATAATGTTCAATGTTCGATCTCCTTTGTGGAGAGCTCGTGAAAATTGGTTATACGAAAGATATGTACGATTTCTATACTTTGAACCTGAACCACAGGTGACAGGCTCACCACCTCCCACGTTGTTCTAAACTAGATCTAGTGAAATGTCTCTAGACACCTCTTCATTTTAAAAATCGCCAGACAAATTACGTCTGGCGGTCGGAAGTCACGTGATTATATTTTCGTTTCTGGCAAATCCTTAAGGGGATTCGTCACCTTCGGGATGAGATGCGCTGGTCATTTCTCTTACGCCGCCATCAAATCACTCGGCGTGTTCTGCCATCTTTAAGATCTTCTGATTATTCTCCTATTACATTTTTTTTAATATTCAAATATAGGACATATCAGGCAGATATACACATACATTACGAATTACATAATGAGCTTCGTTATGAAATCGCTAATGGAATTACAAACTTCACTTCTATGTTTAGACATGCCGAACGAATATTTCACATACCTTTACAAAACGGGAGATGAAAAGCCATTGTCAATTACCCGGTGGCTTACCGCAGCTCTTAAGAGATTACCCCGACTGTTAAGGGTGCATGGATTACTTCTACCGCAACATGACATTAGGGCGCACGCAGACTAACGATATTTATAAAATAAAAAATAAAAAAAGTGCAAATTCCGTTCGTTACAGAGAGAAAGCATTTTTACGCATGTTCTTAGTAAAGTCTTTACTTTCTTGGTAACAATACCTACAGGTGGGAAAAGATCACTTCTCAAATATTTGAGTGAGTTTGGGAGTCAGTAAGAGGTCACTTCTTCTCTTCTACTTCACGCTACTTCAGCGCGAAGTTCAGGGCGGACTTCACATGTCCTCAAAATAAGATCTCCTTGTTGTTATTATGTTTGTGTTTGTGTGATGACACACGCAGATTTCCTCACGATATTATCGTTGGGCGTCGAGCACGTTGTAAATTCAGTACTTAAAATAGCTAACAATTTCGGACGTGCTCAGGTCACTCGCGTACTAAAATAGAAGCGAGCACCCTGACCTCTACGCTTCTTAGTACCGAGACCTAATTCGCTCTTACTTTTCTCAAACCTCTAACGCCCTTGCCGCGACCGGCCAGCTTCCTACAGTTATACAGTTCACACACACACACAGAAATCAGATATCTCGCACTGTCTGCGACCACGTTACGAAGTAGAATAGCGAATGCTATATATGTATTCGAAGAAGTTATTGCTGTTAGCCGTTTTGGCTTTTACAGCTTCATAGGTTTGCGCCTGCGGCCTCAAGGACGTTTATGCTTTAAGTAGATGTGCAAGAGTACATCTACTGCTTACCCCTTTATGGTAAGCAATCTAAGGACCGTCCGAGGGAGGTTCGGGCCTCGTCTCGGACGGTCGTGGTGTTTCGGTAGTATTGGGCGGTAAGGACCGCCCTGAATCCCGGGTGTACGGTGTGTACGCGGGTGTTCCGGTTTGCACGAAATAGCGAATGCGCAACTTGTGACGTCGTTTTTAACAATCCTGTGACAATGATGCCGCAACTACAAAGCCCGCGACTTGTCGGTGAAATGGTGCGAATCGGAACTAAATGACGTTCATAGTCTAATTAGAAGTATTAACACGGCATGTACAGTAATGAAATGCAGAACAATACCTTTACTTAATTTTAATCTTTGTGATTCTTATGACATAAATCCATTTTAAAGAAAACAAATTTTTTTCAGATAACCTTGTATGAACTCAAATATTTGTGAAGTCATTAACTATTGTCCGTCTGGTGCCGTCTGATGCGACTAAAGGAAAAACTTTAAAATATCTCATAGCAATCTCCAATAGCAAACCCGGCGTTGAAGTTCGCCAACCGTCACGCATTATCTCCCGGAGAGGGGATTGCGAAAGCCCGCTTTGCTACACTTAGCACTTCCAAATGGAAACCCGTAATCAGTGCCTACTACGAGGATTTATATATTATATCATTAACGAACGAATGCAGCTGTCGATTGTTTGAATCGGGCCTAACGTTGTGAGTCCCAACGTCTGTCAGACAGCGGTTTATTTATAAACTCCGCGGTGAGGTACACGGGATTTCACGTGACTCCCACGGGATTAAAGGATCAGCGTCGTTAATAGTTCTCTAAACGTCGCACGCTTTTAGCCGCCGAATGTCAAAATGCTTTCAATGGCCGCTTTCTTTTAGCAATAATGTGTACTTGGTTACTATTTTTATGTTTTCGGTGATAACTTAGACATAATAGAGTGTGCGTGTTCTTTTGTAATTAAAAGTAACCCCGCTATAGGATTCTCGCCTATGTTTTTTTTTTAAATAGAAAATGAGGCAAAGGATCGCGTGGTTCACCTGATTGTCAATACCAGAGGAGTCGCAGATGCCTTGCCGGCCTTTGAGAAAGTAATAAATTCTTTTCTTGAATGTCTCCTATCAAAAAACTAATTATTATTATGTTGTACAAATATTGTAAAGGTATTGGTTACGGCTGGAATTCGTACCCGGAACCAACCATTTAGCAGGCGAACAACACTGTCCGCTGGGCGACGCAGTCTTACCAGTCAAATATTACACGTGACATTCTAGCTTTGTTAATCTGTTAACCTTTATAGTCCCTTGCAGGGAATTAATCTATTCCTTTTCAAAGAATTAAGGTAAATACCGTTGTAAATACCGTTACATACAATCATTAAGTTCACACGCGATTTCACACGTTGCCAAGCACGTCATATATCACATCTTGTTACCGCGCCCCTTGACCGAGATATCCCAACTGCGGCTGTTATCTTAATGATGATTAGCTCAGGAGACGGCACCGCTACCACTGACGCTCGATCGTTACTCAATGGTGCGATAATGACAGCGATTCTCAAACCACATGGAAAATTATTGATTTTGATTTTATTTTTTTAATTTTATTTAAAATACTTTATTGCATACACCCCAATTTGAGGTTACAAAGGGCGGACTTAATGCCTATTGGCATTCTCTGCCAGTCGACCCATGGGTTGGTGAGATAGCCGTAGCAGGTGTATTCATTTAGTTAAATTAATTAAGTAATAAAATGATTTTAAAATAACTATAAACAAATATAAATGGATATAATAAAATTAATGAACAAAAATATGACACTGAATATGATAACTGATAATGAATAATATACATAAGAAACACAATAATAACTAAATAAGTCCATTTAAATTTAAATAATGTTCTTTAACAATTTTTTTAAAAGAGTTCCTGCTTGCCGTTTTCTTAACTTCGTCGGGCAGGGAGTTCCGGAGCAGTATAGCCTGAACCTTAAAAGAGTTGCCGACAAAACCGGTGAAGTGTATTTTATTTTTTTAATTAAAAATAACGCGTTCGTGATCTCGTTTACTACTTGCCGATCGAACATCGAAACCATGGTTAACAAACCAACAAGATTAATTCAATGGATGTAAGTAGAATATACCAGCTTTTTCTGCAACTGTTAGCCTCACCTGCTCGCTGTTCTACTGCTCTGTGTGGTGGACGAGGCTCAGGTGCCTGTCTGATGTCGGAAAGTTCATTCGAATATGACGAACCTAATGATATCCTGTAGAACCAAATCCGAGAGTCTAATGATGGAGATCATCATGTTTAGTGCGAAGTTACTGGTGCTGCGTTCAACAACCCATTTGCCAAATGATAAAAAAGTATGGCATAATCTTGAACTCTTAGCATGCCAGCTATTGTTATCTCTATCAAGGAAAGGCATATGTCTAGCAGTAGACTTATACAAAATGATGAAGAAGTTAAATTTTTACGATATTGGATTTAATAATTTTCGTAGCAGTTATAAAATAGCATACAAGACTTATCTTTACGTTTTAATCTACGACGTACCGATACTTCAGACAATAGACAATAATTTCTAATATATCGATAATCTATAATGCTTATCCGTGATTTCACAAGCATTAATGCTTCTGAGCTTTACAAGATTTATTTTGTAGATATTATGCAGGCTTCAACGCATTTTATGTATGAAAAGTTCACGTAAAAGGCGTAAAAGTCACATGCCTCTCCTTAGTGACTAGTCTATAGGATTTAGATTTAGCATATTTTGATGGATTTTTCAGTATGGATTTTTCTTCTCTCCGTAAAGAAGACATTGTGTGTAGATTAGGTAGCAATTGTAATCGAAAATTAGGTATTGTCCCTCTTACAAGTTTACTGCATATGAAATATAGACATTCTCAAGCCAACAATAAGTTATTAATTAACTTTAAAATGTTTACGTATATTTGGGAACCGCTGCAATGAAACAAACGGATTATGTATGTTATAATTTCCGTTCTGATAAAGGGGCATTTAGATTCAGGATTCTTCGTTTATCGCCGCTCCTGGCTATCTTCACTTATTTAATAAATATTTAACGTCACGTTGCCGACGAAATTTATTGTGACCGACGTCTTAGCATATCGGAATGATTAAATAAATTTGTCAAATCGATTAATTCGTGATAAATACAAAATTAAGAAATTACTTAATTTTGTTTGAAACGTGAAGATAGAAATAGCTTGTTTTATATTGAGAATACGAGTCATTAATATTGGGTACATGAGTATCCTAAATATGGGTGTTTATATGTGTGTATATAAATTTACCCTGGTAGCTTGGTTCAGTGAGTAAGGTAACCCGAGGACCACTTACCTTCCCTCTCTCCAGCTATAACAAAAAAAAAACACCATTAACCCTTAAAAGCCGGCAACGCACCTGCAGCTCCTCTGGGTCTGCGGATATACGTGGGCGTCGATAAGCATTAACCATCAGGTGAGCCACTTGCTTGTTTGCCCCCCCTTTCCCATAGAAAAAATAATTTTGTAGCAGCCTGTCGGTTCCAAAACTGCCTCTATTATAGGGGAGGCCTTTTCCCCAGCAACGCAGACGCTTACTTTTTCGTATGAATACCTTGTTTCCGACTGTACCTATCTATATATAGCGATAAGTATAAATACGTAGATATATGTATACATTTATATATATATATATATATATATGTATACAATATATCTACATATGTATATACTTATCTGATATATAATTATAAATTCACATTGTGTCGTACACAAAAACAATACTCGAAACATAAGACGAAAAAAAAAAACTAAATACACATTTCGCAACTGTGACACCACTGGATGAAGGGAGCGTCGGGTGTTAAAGAAACCAGTGCCGCAAACAATTCCGACAGATTCCCATTTCTAGTTGTCTAATGATAGATGCAGTGAAAACTTGGTCTAAAGGAGAGGAAGTTAGCGTGATGGGTTCGTTTTAAGGACATTTGCTCATTTGTACATTTAGGGTTCCTGCGACAAAAATTAAATATATTTTAAATTAAGCTCAAACGTCCCACTGTCACGATGTATTTCTTCGCCTGACATATAGATAGGCTTAAAATTTTAATCATCTACTCGTATTTATCACCACGCTGTCACCGGGAATCTATCTCTTGCCAGCGTACTATGAAGATTAAGGCCCGGTCTTTTATCCCAAGTATACACCATGATGCGGAGAGACTCCTGTTTATTGCGATGATTATGTTCTCCTGGTCGATTTCGATCAAGGCGACAACTTCCACATACCGTTGGTAAATTTTCAACTGCGCAGGATCCGCAGATTATATATCTGTCAGATTTTATGCTTATGTGATAGGTTCGGAGATAGGATCAGAAGCAGTGTCAGAGACGAAAGATAACCTTTTTTTTCTCATAGGGAATTGCCTATCGCATACTCGGGGCCAAGGATAGGTTATGTCGGGTTTGCATAGACTAAAACCCCATTGTGTTCCACCTTCGCCGCATGTCGGTAGGGTCACGGGATCGCTTTCACACACAACCGCGACCTCACCAGCGCCGGCCACTCTCGGCGGCCCCTTCTCGGGAGAGAGCGTATCCTCTCCCACTCCGTCCTGACTAGACGCGCCTTCCTTCTCGGCCTCCTAACCCACGAGGGTAGCGGACCCCTCGAGTCGGCCACCCGGAGACTATGAGGATCAAGAAGTCTGGTGCTCTTAACCAACAGCCTTCTCGGCACCCCGCGGCGGATCTGGTATATGGCTCCGCCGCCGACCAGTACGGGTACAACGGCCATCGTAATACCAACACTCCTCTCGCACCACGGCTGTGGGGGGCCAGGAGAGCGCGAAGCTAACACTCCCCTCGCAGTCCACCAACAGGCATCCGAAGTGGGCTCACCAAGCCGGCCACCTCGGGCCAGCTATTCCCGCAAAGACAGGCCTGCCATGTAGGTTCCTCTTGATTCACCGTGGGAGACCAAGCCTCGGTTACTAAGGCCCTCACGACAAGGCGGTAACCCATTAGGGGGGGGAGGAAAGACAACCTAACTCAAACAAATGTTGGCCGAAGCCGAAGTTAAACCGTATCCACAGTGCAGCGCTACCAGGGTCGCAGTGTAGGCGGAGAGTAACTCATCGTAATACTAACACTTTGCACCCTTTTCACAATTCTAAACGATCCTTGTGTTCCTGAGTACTTGAAATCTAAGATTCAATACCTGGGTGATTCTCATAACTGTTCTCTCCGCTTTTCGGGGAGTATCAAATTGCTGACGCCTTTACACTACCGGTTACTTATCTAAGTCATTCGCTTTTACGGCTATAAGACTCTAGAACGAAATCCCTCTTGATATTAAAAGAGCTCCTAACAAGTTTGCCTTTAAAAATAAAATCCGCAAACTTTTAAGCGTGGTAGAGCCAAGCGGCGGCTTTAGCTGCTGCTCGAATGGGCCGGCTCGACCGGATTGATACCACGGCCTCGCAGAATACCGGCGTGAAGTAGAGGTATCTTGTGCTTCTGCGTTTCGTACGGTGAGTGAGGTAACCGGAGGCCCACATCCCCTCCCTATTGCCTTCCTCTTCCCTCCCATCTCCCAAATATCCTTAAAGACCGGCAACGCACCTGCAGCATCTATGGTGTTGCAGATGTATGTGGGCGACGGTAAGCACTTACCATCAGGTGAACCGCTTGCTCGTTTGCCGTCTTTTCCATAAAAAAAAAAAAAAAAAAAACTACAAAGATGTTGCAAGTCTGTACTAGTGTTACTGATAGTCATTGTGTCGTTTTAGTTGTTTATCCGGACATACATATTAGTTTGTATTTTAGTATTAAAATTTATGATTCTATGTGTATATGGTATATTTGTATATATTGTATGTATGTATGTATGAATGTATCTACCTATTTGTGTAAGTATATATTTTGATATTCAGATATTTTTACTTATTTTATTTTGTTTAGCTGTATCGCCTCTATTGTGTTTATCTCTGTTTAGTCTAACGGTTGACTGGGAGAGTCCGCCATGTGTACCACATTGTGCATAAAGTTTAAATAAAAAAAACAATTCCCCTGGACACCACTTCGTGTGCTAAGGCCAAAGAGATAGGTGCTACTCAACAACGCTTATTCTCTCCCTATAAATAGTTTCCGTAGGGCCCACCACACGTCTTCTCAGGATGACCACCTGGAACCCGACCGCTGCATGCGTCCAGCCATTTACGAGTAGGAGCCACTTCGGAGTGGCAAACTGTGCCTGATGGTAAGTTGCTACTGTGGCTTATGAACACCTGCAAACTATCACCTTCCATCGAAAAAGATTACAAATGATTTCTCACCTCTGATAACTAAGATAGAACGACTCGAAGCTTCTAAATATACAGACTCTCTAAGCTCTTCAAACCGGAAACCAAGAGTAACTGCAATGCTAAGTAGCGGTAAGCTACCTAGATGGCTCCGAGAAACAGAAAAGCAGCTCTACCAACCACCCAGTACGCTTCACCGTCACAGAACCAAAACTAATTATAAGTCAGATAACAGAGGTTATAATCAGGTGGGAGGGTTCCATTGGAAAATATTACATAACAAGCATAAGCCTTCTCGCTGCCTTCCGTACGCTGTACCAACCTCGATATTTAAATCAAGCAATGACTTATGTCACGCTTTGCCCGCGCGGCCGGTTAACTCGCTGTCGGCTAATACGGACATTTGCAAAGGCTCCGAACGCTGCGTCCGTCGCTCTGATTGCGTCGCATTTGTCTTTGTAGCGGTTTAGCGTCGTGCACGCGACTCGTACATTAGCTGAGTTTCGGACGTAAACGGTTTGAGGGGGCCCGCATTTGTATAATGGCAAAGCTGGTACAGCCGAGTAAGAAACACCTTATTGTTTGCAAGTCTGACATAATCGATATCACCTTTTTTTTTTAATTATAAGTGTAAGAAATATGTTTAAAAAATACACTATAATTATACCATTTGCCACTTACCAACATGTGCTCAATATACGACAGTAATTAGCACAAAAATTAACAGATTTGGAATTGAAAAATCGGCGTATTTCGCTATGGGTAACTTTTTCTTATAATATCAACCTCACCAGCACCCCATGCACTCTGGTAGTTGATAGACTAGGCTATATATAACCCCCATAGTTGTCAACATTGTCGCATTGCCGTTGGCAAATAACATTGAATTGTCTCCGATTGAAGATCACACCCGTGTCCAAACGAATCGGGCGGCGCGATGCGATACAAAAGGTCGACGCGCTATAGTGCTGACCCCCGGCGGCGAATGCAGACATTACTGACACGGGCTCTTTGTAGCCCGCTGCCTCGCGCCGGCTCATTTATTACTACACACGTACCGACAAAACGTTAACACGAACAATGGCCTCTTGTAGATAATACGATATTGATTGTTCAGATGCTATTAAATCAAAAGATGAAAGACTCTAACTACTACTTCTGCCTATTTTAGTCTAACGGAAGTCTAAAGGAAACTACTTCATCTACCTATTTTAGTCTACTACTGAACACGGGCTTTTCGGGATTTTTGTTGGCCTTTAGCTCTCTGGAATCCGGTATACATTTCTTAGAAAGTGGGCCCACACTCACGACGCTAGTCTCAAGCATTATTATATTACCATGCAAGTTTGGTCCTGTTTTGCCGGTTTGTTATCAGAGTGCAGAACGTGTAGGCGAGGTTGGTGTTTGAAGAAAGAAGTGGTATTTTCCCCACACGTTCACCGTCTGAAAGCGTAAAAATCTACCACCCCATTTCTACCGCTGGATGTTAATCAATACATTTTTTATTTGCACAGAACAAAGCCTTACAGAAGTTGTTATCCGTGCAAATTTGACGACCAAGTTATTATAATATTTTAAAAAAACATGTTAAACTATAAAATTAAAACTTGTCCAATAATCTCAAATTTACATACCACCCCTTGCAAAATTATCGTAAAAGGCGACTAAGGGAGACGCCTTGAAATGCTCGTGGCAATCTCCGGATAAGGCTGTCCATCCGTCACGGTCTTACTCACGGAGAAGCTAAAGTCGGTCGAGGAAGCTCGTTCGACTACGTACAAGTTGTGACAAATGAAAGTTCGGTATAGATCCACCTCTATTTGTAATAGGCATTTGTGCAGTACCTAATTATAAAACCTCACACGCCTCAAATGCTCATGTTAATTATCAAATTTAAATTATTACAACCAAACTGGAAGGGCTAGAGTAGTAATATACAAAAGGCTTTTGAAATACGCGAATCTGTAATATGTAAGTGAATTACGTGAATATGAAGATTATGGAAAACAAATTAGCTCGATATGTTAAGTTTTTCGGGCATACTCGTGATTATATACGCACTGATATACCAATTGACGACACACAAAGCTTTTTCCGCACGGTTTTTTTTCATCATCATCATCATCATCATTTCAGCCTATCAGAAGTCCACTGCTGAACATAGGCCTCCCCCAAAGATTGCCACGAAGCTCGGTCCTGAGCCAACTGCATCCATCGACTTCCCGCAACACTGCGCAGGTCGTCGCTCCATCTTGTGGGGGGTCGTCCTACACTGCGTTTGCCTGTACGCGGCTGCCACTCGAGAACCTTTTTTCCCCAGCGGTTGTCAGTTCTGCGAGCTATGTGGCCGGCCCATTGCCACTTCAGCTTGCTGATCTTTACGGCTATGTCGGTTACCTTAGTTCTGCTGCGGATATCATCCTTGCAGACTCTATCACGCAGAGAAACACCGAGCATAGCCCTTTCCATAGCGCGCTGAGCAACTTTGAGCTTCCTCATACGGGCTGCAGTGAAGGACCAAGTCTCGGTTTTCATCATATTAACTAAATTAAATGTTTTGAAAAAACATCAGGTCCGCCAATAATGGGGTTCTCTTAATAATGGTATATGTTTGTTATACTTAAATGCGGTATAAAATTCTTAGAAGCGGCTTAAGTTGCGTAAAGAAGCTTTCTTTCTAAGTTTTTTTCATTATGACGCGTGCGAAATATGTTAATTCCTGCCCAATATCAACCGTATCGGACAACTTTCAGTTTCGGTAGCGCTCTCTCATCTACACTACTCTTTTTTTCTTCATCTGTAACCCGCTGGGCCATTCGCTCCTGCCGGTGTTTAGAGGATTTGCCGTAATCTTTATTCTTCGTTTTCTTTTCACTGTCATTATGATTATGAAAACAAGGACCAGCTTAACCACTAGAAGTATTTCAATCGCGTCCCCGGGCCATCGACGAAGGCTAGGCTAACCATAAACTCGATAACACAACGACAAGAAGCTCCATAATGGCGGTCACAGAACGTCATTTATCAGCCCATAAATATTAGCAAATTGCAAACGCATTAACATCGCAATTTTGCTTTAAAGGAGTGTTTTTAACGTCTTAAATTACTCGTTGAAGGTATAATATGAAAGAGATTATAGCTTTGATAACTTTGATATGTTATGCAAGTTAAGAAAGTTACGCAGATATACCTTCAATAATGACTTAGCATTTCACAATTAGATTATTACTATGAATATGTACATTGTTTTGCATTGTACGTGTGAAAATACTTCACGGATACCTGGAATCGCAGGGGGGTAAAGACGCGTCATGTCGAGTTTGCTCTGTCTAAAACCGCACGATGTTCCAACTTCGCCGCATGTCGGCTTTGCGACGGAAATGCCCGTGCACACAAACGAAGCCCGATCAGCGCCGGCGACCCAGGGCGACCTCACACTGGGAGAGAAATCCTACTCTTCCTATCAAAGAGAGCGCTACCAAAGCAAAACGGGGCTTTTTACACGGCTTCAGTGGAAGCCATGGGGTTAACAAAAGCGAGCACCAGCCCTCCCCGCAACTCCACCTCGGTTGTAGAGGGCTACGATAGTGCAAAGCAATGATTTAAACACACAACACAGTCCACCAATTCATGCCCACTCGAAGTGCCCACCTTGGAGGAGCTCGCCCCCCTAAGTCAAGCTATTGTAGGTTTTTTTATTGGATTGGAGATACATAGTAGACTGGAGCCCGTGGCAATCTGCAAACAACTTCAATCAAAGAAGGTTACCTCTGAGGACTAAAATGGACTGCTTCATAGCCGGTTACTATACTGGTCCAGTATACCTTTCACACACATATATACAGTCACATGAACATTATACTATGACAGTCATAGTCTAATTTGCATGTTAAAATATCTATTCGTCAGTTGCTACTTGCCAACTCCATTCAGTGACTACGTTGCAAAATATCTACCAAATATGAGTATCTAATCTATGGGCGATATCTATGTTAATTGCAGGGCAGTGGACTGTCAATAGCTAATAGTAAAGCCATTACAATGATAATGATGTATAATTATCAACTAGGATCGACGAGACACGCTTATAAAAGTTATTTAAACGATTTGAAGTTCCCAGGAATCCTATAAAAATAAATCGATTTAGTCAAAATTAAATTAAAGTAATGATTTACAAGACGTCGTTCAATATAAACAATCAGGAAACAACTCGTTAAAAGCGATCAGCGTCGAGTTTTAAATCGAAACATTAATTTACATGCGGCGTAACTTGGCGGGAAATATTTTGAAATTTCCAAAATGGCGACCATGACGTTTTTGAAGTTAGTGTGTGTGATATTGGGTTGGGAGTATTAACTATAAATTGTGAGAAGGCTGCCGCTGCCCGGGAGATGGATATGTAAGAAATGCCATGAACATCCAGGGCTGCATTCAGTTTTAAAAAGGTATTTTTTATTCAAACTAATCACAGATAGATTTTCAGAACTGAAATGTGATGTATTTTCCGCCATCATTCGATCGCCAGAGACTTGTTCATCAGCTGGCAGGGCGCACCTCGTGCAGTTTAGATTGACATTTGGAGAAAAAGATGAAATAATCACCCTTACACTCCATTACAATAAAATTCTTCATTGCAAAATTTTAAAAAGAACGAGAATCACATTCCTAAATTTATTGGAATAAATTGCTGCTTGACTTTTGCTTGTTGTTTCCACAACCTTATCTGATATTCTAAATCGTCCGCAGTTTCAAAAATCAACGTAACAGAAATAACATTAACATAAAATCAATAAGAAAATATGTATCATGAATTACTATCATTTTTCTGTTACGCATTCGTTGCAAATATTATATTTAGTCTAAATATAATATTCGTGTGGGCAAAAAAATTATTTATTAAATCCTGCGCACTGCTCAAGAACGCATCTCATAAATCTGGATGCGACAGTTTCGAACGCATCCATTTTACGAATATTTGTATCGAATTAGGCGTGCGCAGACGAAGCGGCTAATGGCCCGCTTGGTGTGGTTTGCCGACGCCGGCGACCGCCGCGTGTCGCCGCCAACCGCCGTCAAGTCGCTGTACCCAGCTTGTGTAACCCATATGTGTTTTATACACTTCATTATAATATTGCCTGGTTTATGGAAATACTAATATAATATTTTCTAATTTTGTCCAAAACGAAGTATGGCGCTATTTTTTTAGTGATCGAAACTACATGTAACGTTTAGTACTCACAGCTAAAAACTTCAAATTCTATTCTTCTCGATAGTAAACAACGAACATTATCGAAATGGGGTTTCCGACAATATATTACTACTATTATATTTGATAGAAGTTGTATAAAACATTCCTAGACATTTACTTCTAATTCTGGCATGTCATCACAATCGAACCAAAAACATATTCGAACGTTTCTCACTTAAATAAGACCTTGCAGCTCAGCGCGAATATAACGAAACTCCTCACAAAACTAGATTCAACAATCGAAAGTCCATAACTCGCGTAACGTCAGATATACACGGGAAAGTTACACAACCGTCTGTGTTTGCGTCCAACAAAGGCTGGCCTGGAGCAGGATGCGTAAATTCACAGAAAGCGTAATCAACGTATAATAAATTGCGTATTATTTTATACGAAAGCATCGAGACATTTAGCCGGGCGATAATAGACGGTCCGGTCTCGAAGCGCGGCACTGAAAGTGCAAACTGTGCCATCTAACGGTGGTAGGGTTACCATGATTACGTTAGGAGCACATACTATTAATTGTCAGAGACACTGGACAGTGTCTCCCACTTCCATTTGAGTTAGTCAGCGTAGAAAAAGTGCTGTCCGTAACTCACTCGTAAAGAGTGACTCTTTAACTGGAGATGGACCATCTGATACATGACAGGCGGCGTAAGTTTTGCACCCGGAGATTATTATGAGATGTCCAAGTCCATTTATTTCCATAGTCCTCTTACAAAAGTCAAGGGAAGAAAAAGAGGCGACAGATTCTTATTCCGCTACAATTAGGCTACACTGACTAAAGCCCGGCCGAGCAGCTAACTCGGCACCTGGGGCTGATGACGTCACATTCATGCGCTAGTAAAGTGTGCATGTGTGCAGTGTGCAGTTTAAAGCTGCGGGGCGCGACGCGGTGAAGCGGGAAGCGAGGCCACATTCTAACAAGGCGCCATGTTACTACGATTGAGTTATACTATTAGACCGACCAACCGGTTAACTCTGCACAAACAAACACAGTACAGACAGTTAGGAGTAGCAATACACGCACAATTCCCCGCCGACGCATAAGAGCGTATCGACCGATAGTACACCCGCGGTTCTTACCGCCCAGCTCTGACGGAACATCCCGACCGTCCGAGGCGAGGTCCGAACCTCCCTTTGGACGGTCCATAGATAGCTTATCAATAAGAGGTAAGCAGTAGATGTACACTTGTTCACCTACTTAAAACCTATGCAGACCTATGAAGCTGTTAAAGCCAAAACGGCTAACTGCAAGAACTTCATCGAATACATACTGAGTAAAACAATATATGAATGTTATAATACATATACTTTATTGATAGTTGAAACTTATTGGTAAAACAACAACATCTTCAAACAAATCATGTACTTACCTCTTAAATAGCTTTCTAAGTCTCTAAAGTTTCATTTATTAGGGGCAACATCCTGAGTACTGTGGACAAATGTCCGTTTCTAACTAACCATAGTTTAGAGTACAAGTCTATGATCGTTAAAATATGAATAGTGGGTATCCAGCATTTCTAATGGTAATAAAGACGAAGCCACCGATCTATCATACTTGTTGGACGCCGTGAACGTGTGCGCAACAGCGGATGGAGTCGGTTACTTGGTAACCTGAAACCACTTGGTTATTCGCTACTGGCGTTTGATCAATTCGTCACCCTCGATAGATTCTGAGACGTTTATTAATGTATTTATTTGCATGAATCTGTATCAGTGTATTTACTCGTCTCAGCTAGTATATATTTCACAGTGTCTATGGCTATATTTAAAGCAGGAAAGTGCCGTAATCAATACGCGCGACTGACGGATTAGCGATATTAACACCAGATGCTGCTGTCTAACACAAGTATGACCCATTTGAAATATTGATTCCATCGGTCGGACAACACGTGGTATTTCCAGCGTTAATTTTTATAGATCTCTTCGACATCTACCGGTACCGAATATAGTGGCAGATTGTCTTCGCCATCTCACGTTAAGCTGTCAATTAGAACCTGAAAATATCTCGTCATTTCTAAAAATAGGATTGTCCCAGATTAAGTCCACAGTATTGTCGGCCTGTCGGCAACAGAGCAGCAATTTAATGTACACCTATCGAAGACACGATAATGCCCGTTTACTTTAACACGTAAGCTAAAGATTTAACACGAATCTCACGACATTTCGCTGCCGGAACGCGTGCTGTTTTATCTGCGATTTCACTCTCCTGCGTAAGGTGTCTTCAATTAGAGTAATTGTAATTAAGGCTATTAGGTTGGTATTATATTATGCAGCTAATAAATGGCTGTAACAATTTAGTGTTACCTAGTAGACTAGTCTGTTGCTCCATAGTTGTTTTAGCAACAATCAATAAAAACTAAATGATGTATGTATTTTACGACATTTTTATAATTTTTTTTATTGTATACTATTTCTGTACAAATATTATTCAAAAAATATTTTGTTTTATAATATTAATAAACTAAGTAATATGTAGAATATAATAGTTATTATATTCTACATTTGTACCACTTATTATGAGATTAAATTTCATTGCACGTGTGTGACCTGGCTTCGGTCCCCAGTGCCGGCACCGCTGAAATTGTAAACAGCAATTTTCAGTGCTCAGCGGTGAAGGAAAACGTCGTGACCCCAACCTCTCACATATTGATTGGAGGCCTTTTTAACCAAGCAGTCGGGCATTTACAGAGTGCTTTACTTTACTCTTGCTGCTTTATACTACTTATTACACTAATTATTAATAAGCGGCATTCGATGCACCTTACTAATCAAAATGAAAATGAAAATCCTTAAATCTTCGATTTAAAAAAGGAAACATTTCATTTGTCTAATCTGCCACGCTTTCGTAATGAGATTCCTCTGACGGAAAAGAAACAGGCGAAAGAAACTCCTCCTCCTTTTGACATTATTACTGTAATTTTAATATCTGATATTATTATAAAAGTAGAAGGCATGGTCACCGAAACTGACAGCATGCAATATCAATATAAAAATACACAAAGTTATAGCACAAAGTGCACTGCCAACATTAATTGACCAGCCTCCACAAGCAGCACCTGTTCAATTCACGCATGTGGCAATCCCAGGCCAGTTTACAAACAACGCTCTGGCGACCGATAGATGGAATGATGTCATCCTCGTCGACAACTTCTAACGCCAGTTGCCAAATGCGATGCTGGATATAATACGTAAACACATAGACACACGATCGTCTTTACTTTCCCGTGTCCGTAGTAATTAATACTCACGCGATAATATTGTACGAAGAGCCAGATGCAGTATCAGCGACATAGAAATCAACAGTACACCACTATACCCGTCCCGCTCCTCCTTATTTTTTTTATAAACACCCAGAACCGGAGGCGAAACATTTAAATCTTCCTTGCGATAATCAAACCCGCAAAGCCTACTCACCCACTGCGCCGAACGAGCCTTAAACAAACAGAAGCTAAGCTAGGTTATACTTAAGTGCCATATTTTATTTTCCAGAACGCAACGACACTCAAAATTTCTCACCGTCCCGTATTCGGTGTAAAACTTTGCAATGTGAATGTGTAAGCTGTTGTTGTTTTAAAAACGGTAGAGCCAAGCAGCAGCTTTTGATGCTGCTCGAAAGGGCCGGCGCGACCGGGTTTTGGTACCACTACCTCGCAGAATACCGGCGTGAGGTAGAGGTATCTTATGCTTCTGCGTTTCGTTCGGTGAGTGAGGTATCCGGAGGCCCCCTCCCCATCCCCTTCCTTCTCCCAAATACCCTTAGAGGCCGGCAACGCACCTGCAGCATCTCTGGCGTTGCAGATGTAGTGGGCGACGGTAATCACTTACCATCAGGTGAACCGCTTGCTCGTTTGCCGCCTTTCCCATAAAAAAAAAAGCTTCGGGTGCGCACAATGTCGAACCCAGAACTACTGCTTAGTACACAAAATGCTGTGCCATAGTGATGGAAACAAATTGTCTCTAGCTCTCAAGTTTCCGAAGGTGATTTACAAACGCATTTAAAGACTCGAGCACGTTCGTCATGTGTGCTGTAGATATCTATCATGGTAACCGAGCTCCATACAGCATAATGGCTACCGGTTTTCATTAAACGATTCCTATGAACCTCATAAATAACTCTCGTAGTTGTATTTTATTAATACTCCGGTGTGCAGCCGTAGCCCAGTGGTCAGGGCGCTCGTTTTAATTTCATAGCACGCGAGTTAACTGGGTTCAACTCTCGGGACGTGTTTCACTAAAATAGTTAATTGCGTTTTATTTGCTGAATTCACCAAGCTTTCACCAAGCGCAAGAATGAAAACATCGTGAGGAAATCTGCATGAGAAATAAAAGACTTATGAAATCCGCAAACCTGCACTAAAGCTGCTATATTCACTGTATCAGATCCAGACCTGCTCCACAACTGAAAGAAGGTTCAAACCATGAGATCGTGGTTTTATCCAGTAAAGTAGACATTTGCATGCCGTTCATTTTATTTTATTTACTTAAAGTAGCAGCCTGTAAGCACCCCCTGCCCGGCAAAGGCCTCCTCAAATCATTTTTGAGAGGAGCCGGGAAGCACCTGCCAGGATCCAGTGCGGGTTGGCGGGCCTCACGTATCCTCGAAATAATGTTTTTATTATTTCCCAGACATGCAGGTTTCCCCACGATGTTTTCCATCACCGTCGAGCACGTGGTAAATACGGCACTTAAAATTGCTATTAACAATTTTAGTGGTGCCGGCATCGGAGATCGAAGCCAGGTCACTCGCACTCTTAGAAACTAAAGTGAGCGCACTGACCACTAGGCTACCACGGGTATACCTTACCTTACCTTACCTTAACAACATGTAATAGTATAATGTCGGCCTCTCTCATAAGAAGGACTTGCCATATTCGCCACGCTTTGCAAGCGGATTGGCGTAGACCGTAGCACCAGACATCTCGCACCTTGGACGCTGCTGCTCCCATCGGCCCGCTTAATTTTGATCTGATATGTTTATAGATGGTTATCCCGCCATCTGACAGCAACCATTTCGATTTTCAAGGCTTTTTCCTTAGACGCCTCTTTCGACACTCACAGGAAGAAAGGGGGTGGCAAATTGTTACGCAATTTTTTAATCCTTTTTGCACCTCAGGAGAGACAACGCATCTGTAACCTCATTCGATTGAAGGTGTTTTAGGTGTCCATGGGCTTCAATAGCCACTTACCTTCAGGTAGTAGAGCCAAGCGTCAGCTTTTGCTGCTGCTCGAATGGGCTGACTCGACCGGGTTGGTACCACGGCGTAAAGTAGAGGCATCTTGTGCTTCTGCGTTTAGTTTGGTGAGTGAGGTTTCCGGAGGCCCACTCCCCCTCATTATCCCCCTCCTCATCTGCCTTTACGGGTATCTCCCAAATACCCGTAAAGGCAGGCAACGCATCTGCTGCACCTCTGGTGTTGCAGATGTACGTGGGCGACGGTGATCACTTACCATCAGGTGAGCCGCTTGTTCGTTTACCGCCTTTCGCATAAAAAAAACGGTAAGCGCCAACATTGCGCTGACCAACCGCCCTTCCCCAGCGTGGTGAGCATGGCCAATCCTTCCCAGAAATGTATACCGGCGCTTTCTTGGAGAGGCCTATGTTAAGCAGTAAACTAAAATAGAGTGATATAAAAAAAAATACTCGTGACTATTCTGCATAGATTTAGACTCAAACTGCAAAAACAAATCCTCTAAAGTTGTTTCCTCAATACTTTTAGTTGCTCTTAAGTTATATTTGTTCGATTCGAACATAAACAAAGAAGGTTTTTTTTTTGCATTCTATCGTTTTTTTATAACTCACGAAGAATTCTCACAAATCAATTCGATTTTACGCAGACTATTTGCTGTGTCCGTATACCATAATCAGATCGAATATAACCTAATAAATTCACGGATATGTTTTGCTAATTAGATAGTATTCCAGAACGCTGCAGTATCTATAACAAAATACAGGCCATAAATTAGTTCGGAATCGGCAATGCCATCTCTACGTGTTGTCTATGCCTAATTCCCGAGAACTAAATCCTAAACCTAAACAATCTTTTCTGAACGTAACAAAACTTCGATTATTTATAACGTGCCGGACGTCGTTTTGAAATGCGTCGACAAGCCTGAAAACTTTATAGACTCTGTTTAGGTATTTTTATGTGCATTTTAGGCGGCTCTATACGACGGGTGTCGGATGCCTCGATACGTAATTAATGACAGTCACACATCTAATTATTTACTTGTCATTAAGCCCCTATTCGTTTCTAATGGATTTGTTGATTATGCGTTAGATTTAATGAATAAGTTTGGAAGTATTTAAATAACCCAATCGAGTGGCGTGGAGCGGTCTAAATCAAGTTCCACCTGTGATGTCAGATTTTCTCAGAAATTTTAATTTGACACAGTCATATGTTTACTAAGCCCTAGTTAACAATTTAAAATTTTCCATTTCAATTTCGAATGGGCCGGCTTGACCTCGGTAGTATCAAGGTCTCGCAGAATACCGGTGCGAAATTGAAGAATCTCTGTGCTTCTGCGTTTCGTTTGGTGAATGTAACCTGAGGTCCGCTCCCCTCTCTCCTCATCATCTATCCCATCCCACAAATTTCCTTAAATGCCGGCGACGCACCTGTAGCTCCTCAGGTGTTACGATGTACATGGGTGACGGTAATCACTTACCTCTCGTTTGCCCCATTTGCCAAAAAAAATTATTAGTGATAACATTATTTACATGAAACCTACAAGTGATGACCCTGCTCCGTGCTCTCGAATCAATTGAACATTCTTTTATCTCTCGTCTCGGGATCGTCTTTACATATCCGACTTCTACAGAATTCAATCAAACTTATACAAATCTGGTGCGAAGGTTTGTAAGGGGCAATATAAAACCATATCTTTCTTCGTATGCCAACCTCTCCTGCACGTGGTGGTGCACCGACAAACGAGGCTCTGGCGGCGGACTGGTGACGGATTATCCATCCGAATTCGCCGAACCCAAATCCGACAAAGTGATAAGCAGCAATCACTGGCCTCGCACAAGCAAGCGTACGGTGGCACATCGTCACCAACCCGTTTGCCCAGCTTGATGAGTACGGGCAAACATACCAAGAAATCCCGACTTTTGTTGACTGACACCTTGTTGAAGTGTTCAGTATTTTTTTTTTTATGGAAAAGACGGCAAACGAGCAAGCGGTTCACCTGATGGTAAGTGCTTACCGTCGCCCACATACATCTGCAACACCATAGATGCTGCAGGTGCGTTGCCGGTCTTAAAGGATATTTGGGAGATGGAAGGGAAGAGGAGAGGAATAGGGAGGGGATGTGGGCCTCCTGTTACCTCACTCACCGAACGAAACGCAGAAGCACAAGATGCCTCTACTTCACGCCGGTATTCTGCGAGGCCGTGGTATCAATCCGGTAGAACCGGCCCATTCGAGCAGCAGCTAAAGCCGACGCATGGCTCTACCACGCTTAAAAGCTTTACTAAATAGAGTAATATTTAAAGCATAAAATATTTTGAAATTATTAATACTTGCACTGAACAATCTTCTTAACAATTTCAGTAAATTCTAGATTAGTTAGATTATTAGTCATTTGTTAAATCTTATATTTTAATATATTGTAAATTCTCAAAAATTTCGGAATCTTGTGATAATCTGTAAAAATAATAATAAAAATACTCAGGATATAATATATATTTATGTAATATATTATACTTTACTATCGGAGCGATTGTCAAACGAAAGCTAATTCTTACAATAATATAGTATCGGGTAATACATTATTTCTTCCCCCAAGAAGATTTACAGGTCTCGTTTTGTTACAAATTTACCGCCCGTGATGGGGTGGTTCGGTTAATTTATTGCCATATTTGTGGCTAAACGACTGTTTAAGCGGACAAAGCCGGGCGCTGTTTCATAGCGATTTGGATTTACAAGCACGATTTATTGCCGCGTTAAGTGAAATATTTCTTTTGGTTATTTATTTACTGTCCGTGCGTTCGTTAATGCTTCGGGTAGAGTTCTTAGGAAATTCGGTTCTAATGATTTGTAAAGTCACGTTTTGCGATTTTAAAGAGCCCAGTGTTTATCGAATTGTATATGTTATGTTATAAATATTATAGAAAGAAAGAAACACATTTATTTGGCGATCACACAACAAAACACAAAATAAAAAACAAATTAAATAAACAAAAAAAAAACAAAAAACATGAAAAAGATTAATTTGTTGTGCGATGTCAAAAAGGTTCCTCAGTGATATCACAGCACTGTTTTTCAGTCGGGTCCTTCATTGACTTCACGAACAACCGGACAAGTAAATAAAAAAAAAGCATTATTAGTAAAAAACAAAAGATAGACAGTTCTTAAATCATTGTAACCGTTGAGCAGAATACTCATCACGAAAAAGAGAATTAAATAAAAATAGAGCCCAAACAAAAACAAGAAAAACTTCAGCGTGCGTTTCACAAAAAAAAAAAATTAAATCAAAAAACTAAAGTTAATAAAATAAGTTAAACATTTAATAGATTGATGAAATTGTACGAGATTATAGTAAGTAAAAAAAATATATATATATCAAGTGTTCTTCTGTGATGTTATCAAGTACAACTTCATACGTCTACTAAATGTTTTAACTGTTTGCAGGTTTCTAAATAGCGGGGGCAGGTCATTCATTATATGTAAGTGTCAAAACGTACTCGAAATAGCCGTAAGTATATGCTTAGAGCATGTTGTTTACAAATTCACAAGGTTCGTACGTTCTATGAATTTTTTTTTTGAATTCTTTGAACGCTGTTGATATTTTTGCTTCTGAACGTCTGTGAATCGTAAACACACGTGACATCACGAATACGATGAAACAAACCCTGGTGATACATGGTTTGTTTCATGGTAACATCAGAAGGTTCTAGACTATCAAATCATTGCACTTTAAACACTGCTTTTATGAGATATCAAAGGGTACTAAATATTTCTGAAATTACAGACACTCACTACTACTACACTCGTGGTTTCCGACACGCCTGTACATAGATGGAGCAATACCTTTACTATACACCTATACCACAAAGGAAAATAAAGGGTATACCAACCTCAATTTCGTTTCTTTATTAATGGATACCACCGAGCCTAATAACCGAGTATTATTGCCACAAATGCAACGGTGTTTATTAGAGTACGATACTTTCGTGGATCCTTTCACTTTGATATATATATAATTGTTGTTATTTCTTAACGCTTTTGACTTATTATACACTTTACACAAATAACATTGCAGGGACCTTAAAAAAAATATATCGAAATTTGTACGTTAAATAGCATCAGCGCAGTATCTTCTTTACCTTCTTTATCGCCACATGAAAATGCCAACCAAAACTGGCATTCTTGGACCTGGCAGTTCCGGTACCTTCGCACTAGGGACTCTTTTTTTTTAATTTGAACAGTCGCTCTGGTGGAAAGTTGTTACTGCAGCCCATGGACACCTGCAAATAACTTCAATCGAAGAAGGTTACAGATGCGTTATGCTCACTGAGGACTAAGGTAGAATGCCTCACAGCTCGCAATTAACCTGATTCTCTATGCCTTTCGAACCGGAACACAACAGTAGACGCATGCCGTTTTGGCGGCAGAAACGGGTACGAGGTTGGTACCTACCCAGACGTCTCCTGGACAGAGAAGGAGTCAATCACAAGTCTACTCTGTTTATTTTCGGTGAAATGAGTGTTGTGAGATGATGCACTTGCATCATTGAAACCGAAAGCGTCTTAAAGTAGCTGTAACATTGCACTCCTACGGTTTATCATCAGCTGATAATCAATGTATGGACCGTCCAAGAGAGGATCGGACCACGTCTCAGTCAGCCGAGTTGAGTCGGTCTGTCTGTGCAGCGCGAATCGCCCTGGTACACGTACGTATCTTGTGTATGCGGGTGTAGACTACACTGCTCCCTATTACCAGTCTGCGATATTTGTATTCGATGAATATTGAATACACATGTCTCATTTTCCCCCATCAGTCATCAGAGTTGACTAACGGCAGCCAGGTGAGCCACGTGGAAGTGAGATTGTCACTTGGAGAAACTGATGGTATATTCCCCCTCTTGGTAATTTTTCCAATTTTACCATTTTTATCAATTTTCTTTTCAAACCATCATAAAAATGCTCGAATGTCGGCACCCCTTTGACAGAAGGGTCATTCCATCAGCTATGTACATACTATACCTACAATTCGATGCCTCTGTGGCCCAAAAGGGTTACATCAACCAGAAAATCCTAATAACAGCATTAGAAACCCGATACGCGGAAGAAGTTGCATTCCGCGTTCCACACCTTAAAAATAATATTCGGAAGGAAAGTTCTGGGCGAAAGAATAGCTAATAGCTTTGTTAAACAAGGAGGGCTATTTACGGAACACGACTTATCTTTGTCTCATTTTAGGTAGCGGATACATTAGTTGCGCGCAGAGGAAGCTGGGGCGGAAATTAAAATTATTAATAATTGTTTGTGTGCTTCAAACCTGAGTGATTTTTTTTTAATGGGAAAAGCGGCAAACGAGCAAGCCGTTCACCTGATGGTAAGTGATTACTGTCGCCCACGTACATCTACAACACCAGAGGTGCAGCAGGTGCGTTGCCGGTCTTTAAAGGTATTCGGGAGATGGAAGGGAGGATGAGGAGGGGATGGGGAATAAGAGTGGGCCTCCGGATACCTGACTCACCGAAAGAAAGGCAGAAGCATAATATGCCTTTACTTCACGCCGTTATTTTGCGAAGCCGTGGTATCAACCCGGTCGAGCAGGCCCATTAGTGCAGCAGCAAAAGCCGCCGCTTGGTTCTACCACGTTTTAGATAGAGCCGAGGTAGCTTCTGGGGTCTACGCGCTGGCTTTAATTACATAGTACCCGACTGTCATGGGTTCTAATCTCGCGGCCGTTACCTCTATAATTGTTAATTGCTATTGTAATATGCGTCTGTGTATAATAAATGATCAATCAATCTTATGGAGCAAACACGGTCAAACTATGCCTGTTGTCACATTACATCATCGACGGGAGACGAAAAGTTGGTTTCGAAAAACAGTTAAGCCACGCTGAGACGTACCTTATGGAAATCCGAAATCACCGCTTACCCTTAAAAACTGATATCATATTTAGTTAGTACCTAACCCGCCATCACTGCGCAGTACGCTACTCTCGTGTACTGTGACACCGCGTCGCTTACGTAACACTAAATCAACGATGTTCATTTGTCACATCAGGAGATTCCGAATTGTTTTAAATCACTCCGCCCACTATACTAAACCGGGATGCATTTTTGAAAAGGATTCGGGATGATGGCTTAGATTTGAAAAGGAATTTAATGAATTCGTTCAACTGCATGTATGTATGTATATATTCACGCCTTGTTGCCAGTGGGGTAGGCAGAGACAATCTTCTTCCACTTGCTGCGGTCCTGACATACGTCTTTCGCTTCTTCCGCTTTCATCAATCTTCGCATGCATGCTCGTTGGTTTATACTACTCTTGACCTGGCCTTTTTTCAGAACGTCTCCGATTTGATCGTGAAATATTCGCCTAGGTCTCCCTCCCCGACTTTATCATTAAACATTCAACTGAACATTACTCATTTTTAATTTATGCCAGGGATTCGTTATTTCATACCCTTAACTTTGTATTTGCATATGCGGATCCAAATCCAAAAGGAAAATATGTCAATCTTTGGAATGAGAATGATGTACCTCGTTTTTCGTAGTCAGCCAAGTAGTTTAGAAACTCTGAGGGAACAGGTTAATACTTTAATCTATGTTATTTTCATGGTAACGCTATCAAAAGTAAACATGTATAGAAGTTTGTTTGTTTGTTTTACAAATACTAACGCTAAATAAATTAGAAAAGAGACTTTTTATTACATTAAATATAGTATTCTACCCCGGGAATTGTTCAGAAGTATTTGATGTCACTCTTGCATATTTTGTTTCTGTGCTTAGAATCAAGATTAGAAACAACGCTATTTTGGTAGTAACTCTATTTTGTTGTCTATATATATATAGACATATATCTATTTTAAATGATTTTGCTCTCCCTTTTGAGTATTTATTTATGTTTGTGAGCGTTACGGGAAAGTAAACTAGTTTACACTGGTATTCATTATGTTTTATTTTGTTCAAAAATTTATATTAATAAATACTATATAAATTTCAACCATTATTCGACTTCGACGACATATGTCGTTGTCTTTAATTTCACACGGAAAGACAGTCGTCTCAATAACTAGTTTCATTTACTACTTATTACTATCCACCAGCTGTGTCCCCAACTTTTCTTACGAAGACTTGAAAATTACAGCGAATCTAATAAAATATTTTTATAACAATTTTTTTTTTGCACAAACTCTGTGTGACAAACGAACTAACCAGTTCAAATTTATTAGTAGGAGGTAATCGCCTTCTAGTAAAGTTGTTTGCGTTGTCACTTTGTCCCTGTGGACTAAGAGGGAACACCTTACAGCCTTTAAGTGTATTGACTCTCTTTAACTTTCAGACAGAGAGATAGCAGTGGTTGCACTGCTGATTTGCAGCAGCAATAGGTGAGAGGTTGGTGGCTACCCAGACCCAGGGCACCTGGGTTTTTGCTTTTTTTTTATTGGGAAAGGGGTCGAACGTGCAAGCGGCTCACCTGATGATACATCTGCAACGCCATAGGCCGCAGGTGGTTTACCGGCTTTTCAATGATTTTTGCGGTGGAGACACAAGATGCCTCTACTTCACGCCGATATTTTGCGAGGCCGCGGTACAACCCTGCTCGAGCCAGCCCAAAGGCCGCCGCTCGGCTCTACCGCTTAAAAGAAACATTCCTAGTAAAATTAAGCCGAGTTTTTGTTATATTTCCCTTCGAAAATAAAAACGAAGCCCTAGTTAAGTTTATTAATGCGTCACTACAAACGTTGCAGCAACCGGAGGAGCTGACGAAGTCGATAAAGCTGACGTCACGCGAGAGACGCTTCATCAAGTTCGCGAGCGTGGAGTACGGCGGCCAGCTGTACATGACGCCGCAGGACTTCCTCGAGTCCGTCGTGGAACAGGAGCCGAGACGTGAGTCCAGCGGTGCATGGTGATATAATCCTGGCCGGCATCGACCACAACTCTCACTATGATTAACAGGAAATATTATAGTATGTGTACCGTGGTAGCCTAGTGGTCAAGCTCACTTTAGTTTCGTAGAGCGCAAGTGACTTAGGTTCGATCCCCGGTGCCGACACCGCTTAAATGGTTAATAGCAATCTGAAGTGCTAAGTTTACAACGTGCTCGGCAGTGAGGGAAAACATCGTGAGGAAACCTGCATGTCTGAAAAATATTATTTCGGTAATATGTGAAGCCCGAAAACTAGGCTAGGCTAGGCTTCAAACCCCTCTCAGATATTTGAGAATGAGGCCTTTGCCCATCAGTAGGCACTAACAGGCTGTCACTTTAGTTACTTTTACTATGTGTAGGCATAGAAACAATCTCACTTCCTGCGAGTAACGTGATAAACGACTAAAGTAAAAGTTCTAAAAATCTCATGACAATCTCCGTGACCCAGCAGGGAATATGTAATCATCTCAATCAGAACTTCTATGCGGATGAGTAATACATAAATTTCACGGGGACAAAATCAAAGGATCTGTTAGTTTTATATAAGTTTTGAGATTTCAAATATAGCTTAATGTATTGTTTACTCAGCCCGCCTGAAGCGACGCGTACTAACGACGAAAGAGATAGAACAGCTACGCGACCACATGCCGCCGCTGAAGAAGGGATCCTCGCAAATGTTCCGCAACATGAGGGACAAGGGTAAGCTTCTTCATCTTTATCATCAGCTTTTTACGGTCCACTGCAGGATAATGACTTCTCGGTGACGTCTTTTCTGGGACATTGCTGTTTACTAAGTGGCAGGGACTCCTTTTCTCTTATCCTTCGCCTATGTTAGTATCTACCAACACTCTAACCTATTTCTGCTGCTAATCAGCTATTTCTGCCCCTAATCAGCTATTTCTGATACTTATCAACAATGTATGCCGTTAATCAGCCATTTTTGTCTCTAAACAACTATTTCTGCCGCTAATCTGTGCAACCACTATTGTTTTCCAGTGTTGAAGGTCATAAAAAGCTAGTATAATAAAAGGCTTTGTGGAATTCCATCATAGTCCTCAGGGAAGATGACGCATCTGTAACCTTCTTCGATAGAAGTTGTCCATGGGATGCTGTAGCCACTTACCATAGGCACTAAAAGGTTGCTTGTCACCCTAGTGTTATAAAAAAAGACACGTAAAATGAGTTTAATGTATATTCTCGGTGATTACTTCATAGGTTATCTTCTTATCTATACGCCAATATAAGCTCACATCTGTACATGATCATCTGATGCAAACGCCAATAATCTCTGGCATGCAACGTAAGGAAGATTTGCCAATACTCTGGACAAGCAGATTGGTGATAGCAGGGCCGGTATACTTGAACTAGAGATGCTGAACCACATCTCTAGTTTGTGAAATTAAGATTCGGCTGATGGACTTTCCGCCAGAAGTCGGTCGGCGTAGACTCTTAAGTAAGCTACTCGCACGCAGGTGGGGCAGAGATTAGGAGCAAATGTTGATACAAAATTTATCTTGTCGATTCTCCCTTGGATAACATTTAAGTCACCCCTTTTTATGGTGTCGTAAAAACTAAAAAGAAAGCTGTTTCATGGAATCTCTCTTTCCGCCACGGCATCAGCAGAAGCTACTCCCAAGTAATGAGTTAATCTGTACGTATAGTGTTTTATTTCTTATTCTTCAACTACTACAATGTTTAAATAGTCTACTGCTGCATAAAATTCTTTATTAGTGAGAGGATTTACCATTGCCACCACCACACTCGGCGGGCTTAGTAATCGCACTATAAGATGTCACGGGACTATCGTCAGTCACCTGTCTGTCTGGAGCTTATGCTTGTAGGTTTCCATAGCATCAAGATTCCGCCAAGATTTGCCAAGATTGGGAATTCCCCTTATTTGTATTTTGCATCACCCACGTAATAGCAGGGGTGGAATATTATTGGTTAGCATGTATTATTACAGGTAAATGGTAATTAAAAATATCTTATTGCAGGTATCATCTCTTACACCGAGTACCTGTTCCTGTTATCGATACTAACGAGTGAGTATAATATTACCATTGTTAATCTTACTTCAACCACGCATAGACGGAATGGTTAGGGGGTCTGCCTCCGAATAAGAGGACTCGAATTCGATCCCCTGTGTGAGATCTTGTACTAATGAGTTTTTCGAAACTTATCTACGATTTGTTACGTTGGCTTGGACACTATGCCGGGGATAAAGCTCACCAATAGTCACGTGGTCCCAAATAAGCTTAAGAGAACGACGGTTTGAAAGGACCATAATGTCTAGACATCTCTAATCTCCCCTGTATTATCTATATTATTAGGTAGACGATCGTGAGAGCTTAATCGTATATAAATAAATATAAATATATTATATATAATATACACGGCGTCAAAAAAATCCCACCTTTTGAAATTTTGACTTCAAGCGAATAATACTCTTAACTTATTTATTGTACCCTACCAAAATTAATATCATTTGAAAGCACAATTAATACACTTTAAAAACGCGTATCGTTCTTTTCTGTAAAAACAATAATCATCGGTACATCACAGAGATACTGGAGGACCATGTGGTCCCGTATGCTGGTTTTGTCGGGCCTGAATTCACATTCATGCACGACAACGCCCGCTCCCATTCGGTTACGCAAAGACGTCGACACAATATAGCGGTCGCCTCTGTCGGAAGTGCAACGTCGTCTTCCGGATCCATGCTTCCTGATGTAGCCTCCAGTCTCCTGGAACCGCTGGGATACTCGTTTCACCCGGAAACGGCTTATGTTGAGTTGTCGAGCAATATCAACTTGGCGTAGTCCTGATTGCAGTAGTGCTACCACTTGAGCTGCTTCTTCTGCCGTGGTATCCATTTTTCAGGGTTTTTTTCTTACTGGAGCTGTTCAGGTGTGACTTCAGTGATGTCTGGATAGCTAATGACCCATAATTAATTTTTACCCCCTTTTATTCGTGTCCAAGTAGTGAGTCCTCTAATGAGCTTTTCAGCACTTTTTTTTTAAAGACCCTAACGTTTCGTGATTATTGTTTTTACAGAAAAGAACGTTACGCGTTTTTAAAGTGTATTAATTGTGCTTTCAAATGATATTAATTTTGGTAGGGTACAATAAATAAGTTAAGAGTATTATTCGCTTGAAGTCAAAATTTCAAAAGGTGCAATTTTTTTGACGCCGAGTTTATTTATTACTTTATTATTTACAGTTAATTTTAGTAATTAATGATAAGTTTATCACAAGCACAATTTCCCTTGTTTAAGTCCACCGCTGAACAAAGGCCTCAATAAAGCGCCACCGTAAGTCGGCATGCGTTTCTTGAAAGGTTTGCCCGTACTCAGCATGCTGGGCAACCGGGTTGGTGCATTCGCACTGGTATCACTACACCCCGGTACTGAATGCGGGATAAGGGTTTGGCGAATTCGGTTAGATTTAACGTCATCATTCGGTCGCCAGAGCCTCGTTAGTTGCGACCTCACCTCGCAGAATACCGTCGTGAAGTAGAGGCATATTGTGCTTCTGCGTTTCGTTCAGTGAATGAGGTAACCGGAGGGCCACTCCCTCTCCCCATACCCCATCATCATCCTCTCTCCCGACTCCCAAATATCCTTAATATGGTGAGCCGCTGGCTCGTTTGCCCCCTATCCTATAAAAAAAATGTTGATATTTTTCTAAAAGTAAATTATAGTTTATAGAAAAAGATTGTTCTAGATTTCTTTACTCTACAAACCGCGCGCCTGTGATGTGGCAAGAAATGCGTGTGAACACAGCGTGCGTTTATTCACGCGTGTTGATATTTTGGCATACAATTAAGGTTGAAATATTTTTTTTCAAATTAACTAATTTTATACAGCCTTGGATTAAAATGTATTTAATCGATGTTATTTCAAATCAGCCAGTATTTTTTAATAACCTTAAATCGCCTTTTGAATCTCACACTACCTAACTAATATATAACAGATGTTAAAGTACAAACACTTGTCAAAAGAATATATGAATAAATGTATTGAAATTTTTTTTCTAGAGCCAGCATCCGGGTTCCAAATAGCGTTCAACATGTTCGACACGGACGGCAACCAAAGAGTAGATAAAAACGAATTTCTAGTCGTAAGTATACCGAAATATTTCTATTTTTAAATAAATATGCACCAGTACGTAGAACTATAATTGTCAAGATTCCTTTTTTAAACTAAAATCTAGAGATGTTTTTTTTTCTTTAAACATTCTATTTTCAAAGGTGGTGGTATATTTCAATTATGGCCGGGTGTTGTGCCTGCACCTGTGTCGGTGATTGGTTTGGCAGATGTGCTTTGTGTAATAAAGTAGTGCACGCATTTATGGGATGGGCGCGGGGTACTCTTCTACTCTTAAACTATTAATGGTAATACCATTTTATTAATATTTTACCATCAATTTTACAACTTTAATATGAAGCGTGCGATTGATTTGTGTTTTCATTCGAAAAGTCAGGGGTCAAACATTTTATATAGATACAAGACAACAATCTGTGGAACTTACTGTACTATGGCTAAGTTGTGTAAAATCAAAATTGTTACTTTTTTTATTTAGAATAAAACGATTTACTTTTATAATAGAAAATATTCTATTAATAAAACACAATTTTAGAAAGTATACAGTAACAACACAGGGTATAAGAAAAAACATGGTTGTCTTATTTTTACTTATGTTTACAAAACACTAACTACGGTTAAAAAAAAATCTGACTTCTTAAAGAGTAATTTATGTTCCTACGTCGAAGAATAAAGATTTTGATTTGGATTTTAAATTGCAAAATGACAATTTTACTAAAAAGTAGATGAGATGGTAGAGACAACAAAATTGTTAATCAAATTATATTTACTAAGGCAACATTACAATACAGAATAAATAAAAGAAAATTTTGATGCGAAATAAAACTTCATCATAAATTTGCAATTTGTCTACATTGTATCGTTTCATTCGTTATTTTATTACATTTTAGTCTTACCCTATATTTATTTAACCCTGGTAAAAATTAAATGGACGTGAAAGCGAAAGTATTGGTAGTTACTACACGGCTTTTTATCGCACGTAGAAACATTTAAAATGTGAAGCTCTTTTGGCGCAGGGGCCTATAGTTGTAATAGATTACGTTTTATTTATATGTATATATTTATTTTTATTATATTTTGTATTTTATTTTCTGAGCATGTGTTTGCCATATCAATGTAGATCCAGCGCCTGCTCGGGGGCTCGTTGAAGGAACGAAAAGACCTGGACGAGAAAAGTCAACAGGCCGTGAGTTATAAATGCTTCCGACGGTCAACGTCGCACTGTTTTGAACTGACATTTAAATTTTGAATAATTTCACGCTTGTCAATTTTTGTCTCAATTGATAAGGCTGACTTTCGTTTTTTATTTTAAGCTGATATGACACTCTTTAAGTAAAGACATTATTCGATACCACGCGTTGGATTTAGTTTATTTTTATTTATCTGAACAATATAACAAATAAAAAGTATCTAACAACTTTAATATGGTATACAATACTAGTATATGTCTGAAGTATTAAAGAACTTAATATGTAAGACATGGTTAGTCGTTTTAGAACTGAAACGAATACGCCACGCTTCTCCAGTGCGGGTCGAACTTCACCTATCTTCTAATTTTTTCTTCATGAATGCACTCAGTGAATTATTATTGTTTCTCGAATCGATTGTTGTTAATTATGGTTATAAAGGTATAGTTTATTATTTAGTCACATAAACGTACTTTAGCCTTTTTTTTTGCTAACCAATTCCTTTATACGATAACTGAAGTAACATGAGGAATTCTATATTGTACGTGGTGGAATACTACACAAAAACTAGTTTTAAATATTCTTTATAAGTCCATTTCAATGTTAACCTATAATATGTTATGAAATATTAGAACCAGATATTTCGTGTTTTAATCTCTCGTACTCGTAATTCTATGCGTTTATTTCTTGTTTTAATTTAAATTTTTGTCAATTCTATACGTGTTACTTTGTTTATTTTGAGGTGCAAACTTTAATGTTAGTTCAAAACAGTCGAAGTGTCGTTCTCCCTGTGTCATTCCTGGTCTAAAATTCTTAATGTTCTTTAAAAACTTGTTTCAAATCCAATTTTCACTGTTATGATTTGTCTATAAAATTATTAATATACCTTTTTCCAAAATTAACGGCAAAATCACTAAAGGTAATGTGTCTAATTTTAAACATTGTCTATCTGTTCCTCAATCGGGCAACACTGCCAATATTTGTGTAAGGTTGCTTTATTTCCGTTTCAATACCCTGTTTATTGTTTTATTTTTCCTTTTTATTAATCTTACGTACTACTGAGGCTCCCCAAGCCCGCTCAATGATCATGAATATTGTTTTTAATAATATATATTTATGTGTGTATTATGTGCTCATCGCGTGGCTCTATAGCTGCTTGCATTAGTTTCTTCAAGTGCACTGAAGAACAAGATGGAACATAAGGAGAAAGCTAAAGAGCCGTCAACAGTAAGTTACAAGCGTAGAGTGAAACAAATTGGCCTTGTTTGGATTGAATTATAAATCTTGTGTGGACTTCAATCGCATCTATTCGGCATTTGTGAATTTAAATTTGTGATCGTTATGAGCATTCAAAATTTGACATTTTATAATACCCGTTCGTTTAAATTTTTCATTTAAAGGCATTTGTTACAGAATAACCAAGCTACAGGGACAATTTAAGAGATTTGATTGGAACTTTTTTTAGACTATTATCATTCTCTTTTCTTATGCTTTCTTGTCACTATATGTTGGCCCTTTTGTTATAACAAAAGATTAATAACAGAATGTAATAATGTAATGACTTAATTTTTTTTAATCTTACTACTTTTTGAAAGGTGTATAAGATATTATCGTTCTTAGCTGTGCCAAAGTGATAGGCTTTGTCAATTTTCGCATTTAGCTCGCTGCCATTGATTACGTACGTTTTATTTCACCTTTATCGGCTGTTCAGAATTTTTGCATGCTTGCATTAAAATACAATCTTTTTTATTTGTCTTTAGCTTTTTTATTAGTCTTTAACTTTTTTGTAATTATATGTTTCTATGTTGATAACTTGGTAATGATTAATATGTTAACACATACTTGAACTCTATATAACGTATTTATAATAATAATTCACTCTTTTTTTAACATTAACATAACCTTTAATATTTCTGGACGTGTTTAATATTTTTTTAAATACTAGCAATGCTACTTAAGTAAACATACTAATATCCAGTGGCCCACTCCCTCTCCCCATTCCCTCCCCATTCTCCTCCTCATCCTCCCTCCCATCTCCCGAATACTCTTAAAGGCCGGCAACGCCCCTGCAGCACCTCTGGTGTTGCAGATTTACGTAAGCAGCGGTAATCACTTACCATCAGGTGAAGCGCTTGCATGTTTGCCGCCTTTCCCATAAAAGAAAAAAATATTCCTGTTAACCCTTGTAACGTTAAACCAGCGACGTCATGTTTCTCAGTCCGCACCCTAACCCATGACGCTATTGAAGATTCTATTGTTTTGACACGTAAAGGAAACTTTTTCAGTAATAATATAATTTTGAGATAATAAGAATACTATAGTGAGAAACAAAGTGAGAAGCACAAATTCTAGGTGCTTTTAATCCAAAATGGCTAATGGCTAATCTAAAACATGGCTATTTGGTGATTATCCCGCAGCCTTCTTTAGTTTCAAATTCCTCTAGTCTCCAACATAATCATCAAAAGTTGCTTATAAAAGTCCCATTGTTGGGCACAATAGGTACTCCTCTGACATCTGAAAAGGGTTTAGAGCAGGAAAGTTCACTACGAAGTTTCCGGTAAATTAGTAAGAGCTATTTTTGTGGTAAAGCGCCACCGACGATCGAATCTAGATAGCTCGCGTACCATACTTCTGTGTTCTGTGTCCAAAGTTTGCTAACTATTTACTTTTTAAATTGAATGTACCCTTAAGTGTTGAAATCCAGAAGTACACCATTGATAGATTAGATTTTTATTTGACTAATATCTATATTTTGTATGACTCCACATAAACTAACTCCATATTTAAATAACCGTATACAAAAACAACACTTCCTGAAAATAACAAATAAATGCGTATGTTTTAGATGGAGAAGATATTCAGCTTCGCGTGGAAGGGCAAGAGGGGGATAGGAGAAGTAAATCCAGAGAACAAGGAGAACAAAGACGGCGGGCCTCAGGATACGTACGTCAATGACGATCAGGGCTTGCAGCGCAGGCACAACGTAGACACGTTCTTACAGGTTAGCCAGAGATCATGAACTGACGGTAGAACTGTGCTTGGATCAACAGAAACATCTACAAAACTAAAACTATGAAATAAATCATAGAAAAAATAAACAATTGAAAACTTTTTTTATCTACATGTAACAAATAACTATTTGATTGTTTATTTGGTTAGGGTAAATTTCAAATATGGTCTTAATGGTGTTAACTAAGTGAACAATCAGCATGATACGAACTACAATTTCTCAAATTTGTATGTGTTATTGTACCAATTGTAGGACCTATTGGAGTCCTATTTTAAAATATTAATAAATTATGAAACATGTAATTGTTTGGTTCCAGGTACACTTCTTCGGTAAGAAGGGTACGAACGATCTCAAGTTCGAGGGCTTCAGACAGTTTATGGAGAATTTGCAGACCGAAGTACTCGAGCTCGAGTTTCATGAATTTGCTAAAGGTACCCAATTAGAGAAAAATTTTGGCGCTATCCTTGGTGTTTGATAAAGTAAAGAATGCGTTACGAATAAAGTTAGTTGTGTGATTTCGCGCGGGTGATGCGGAGTGATATAATATAGTTAATAAGTACTGGTGTCGTACGTGCGATATGGTATCGGCATTAGAATCTGCTACCCCCTTTCTTCCCATGGGTGTCGTACGAGGCGACTGAGGGGAAAGCTTCACCACCTCAAGGAAATCTCAATGGTTTTCTAGTGATGGTGGAATAATCACCTGGAAAACGCCAAATTATAAATAGACAGGTCGACGATGGGCAGCAGCGTCTACGGTGCGAGGTGTCTGGTACTGCGATTGCCAATCCGCTTGCCGTGCGTGGCGATTGTGGCAAGTTCTCGGCATGGGAGAGGCCTATGAAGATGATTTTTGATCAATAATAATTTTAGTTCGTCAAAAGGTATTCTTCGCAATATCCAAAAAGAACCTTTAACGCGGAGTAACCTAGTGTGGATAAAAGTAACTTGAATCACTTGATGACTTGAATCGGTCGAATCGCAACACAACACCTTTGCTTTAACAACCACTTACAAAACTTAGAAGAATAAGTTAGGCCACGATAGCAGTAAGGAAATCTGCCTCCGGCTTAGACACTAAGGAGGCGACAGGCTCACCACCTGTCGCATTGTCCCAAATAAGCTCTGCTGAAAAGTGAATTGAACGACTAACATAAATGTCTAACTTTTGACCACTGCAGTATTAGTCGTGAAAGATCATTTTTATTTTTTTTTATTTTAATCTTGAAGACTTGTAAGATATTTCCTCAAACGCAGGTCACGAAACGATATCGGAGGTGGACTTCGCCAAGATCCTCCTCCGCTACACGTACTTGGACACGGACGAGTACGACATGTACCTAGACCGCCTGTTGGACCGCGTCCACGACGAGCGCGGCATCACCTTCGACGAGTTCAAGACCTTCTGCCAGTTCCTCAACAACCTTGAGGATTTCACCATCGCGATGCGGATGTACACGCTCGCCGATCATCCGATCTCTAAAGGTAAGGTTTATGGAGTCGGTGTTTCTCGAGGAGCTATACTAGGTCCCTAAATATTTGTCGAATATAGTAGTGATTTAATAACATATACAAATATGGTAGCCATTTTGTTACACCGTGTTAAGACCAAACCAACGCATCGCGCATTGGGTCAACATTTTCGACACGCTTTACAGTATAAAACTCAATTCGTAAGATTTATTTTTTGTGCGACAAAAAAATCATAATAGCTTATTTTGAAAAGTTATGAAATTAGAAACATTACTTAAGATTACATACATTGATTAAAATTTGAGAACATGCCAGTATTTTTCCTGTTTACATTACCTATATATAGTTCCGGAGAATCCCGATGGATTTTCCGCCATCAATTGATTTCCAGAGCCTCGTATATTAGCTAGCCGGGTGAGATGTTATATTCCACTTAAAAATGTATGTATCGATACCAAAATGCAAAGTTATTTACCAGACGAGTTCCACCGCGCGGTGAAGATCTGCACGGGGATCGCACAGTCGGAGCACCTGGTGAGTACGGTGTTCGCAATCTTCGACGCGGACGGCGATGGGCTACTGAGCTACAAGGAGTTCATCGCCATCATGAAGGATCGCCTACATCGCGGCTTTAAGGTAATTAAACAAAATGTCACACGTAAATGTTATCAAATTTACTTTAATATGTGTCTAGTACTTTCACCTAACTCTACAAATATGAATGTTTTTTTAATGAAAAATAGGCTTGGCTTACGTTTGACCTCAATCTTGCCCGATGGAAGACAAAGATGAGGCCTAGGATGGTACACGCTTGCCTAGAAGGTGTCTGTTCATTTTGGTCTTAAAGATGTCCAGATTATAGTGTTCCGGAAAAACTGACCTCGGCAGAGAGTTTCACTCCTTAGCCGTCCGCATAAAGAAAGAAGAGTCAACCCGCTTCGTGCGTAATGTCGACTTATCTATCTCTACTGATAGTTAATTTCACCCGTGCTATTATTACTACTGTCAAAAATAAGGTTGTTTGTTTTTGAGTCTCAAAAATTCTTCTACGCCGCACTGAGATTCAGTCATCGCATGAGATAATAAATGATATGGCTTTCGGATGATTGTTTGGAGCCTAGGTGGTTTGTGTGTGTGCAATTAATGCCTGTACGAGTGAGGCCTTTTCTTTTATATATATGTTGTTGTTTTTTTCAGTCTTACGCAAAAAACGAAGGCTGGGAGGCGTTCAAAACGTGCGTCAAGCAGGAAATGAAGAGCTCCGTTTAGAAAAGTAGCGAATTACCAGCTGCGCGCCAAAGTCATGCCTTATTTATTTATTTATGCCACTGAAACCAGTTACAATATCTTAAAAGCCTGTGAAAGATCTCAATATTTTATACAATAGATTAAAAACAGAAAAGATCTTTTGAACAAAATGTTATGAGTCTAAAATAATTTATTCAATTTATAGCTGTCTTGTTTTTTCGCAGTATTCGTTTTACGCATTTAGCGTTTTCAAATAACTAAGACGTTTTTTTCACGTTGCGCTTAACTTGAAGCGTTAACGTTTGTTAATCGTTTCAACATAATTTATTAAAAAAAGGCACCTTCGTTTAACACATCACGGAATCTAATTACGCACACTAGAAATGTAATCAACGCTCCTTCGGAGGCATTTATCACTCACCTCCCACATAATCACAACAGACGACAATGTTACGTGCATATAAAGGTACCGCACGCGGCTAACATGTGTGCGTGCCGGTACGCACGAACCACAGCACGAACACAACGCCAACGTCTCAGTATGCCAGAAAGGCGCTAGTCAGTGCCGCGAACAACGAAGCTTATACTTCAAATATGTCGACACGTAAATAATAATAAACATGAGCTCTCATGCACAGCGTTAATTTATTTCAGTTATTTGGAGTTGATAGTAACGTAAAGCTATGATCTCTAGATGTTTGTATGAGAAGCATTATTGTTTGAGAGAAAATTAATTAAACAGATTATTTATTAAATATACATGCTTCAAAACAGTAGATGTAAACACTGTCTCACTTCCAACGTTTCGTGCAATACTGAAACGTCAGCAGTTTATTTACATTTCTGTGTTTAGAACGCTCTTTAACGCGGGCGGTAAGAAAGATTTCATGCAATGAGGCCCCATGTAGTTTATTATTAATGAAAATTAGATTTGTATTTTCTTTTAAATGGAATTTATTTACTTACTGAATCGTGAATTACGCACTCAGCACGACGTACGTCGCCCGGATAAGATCTTTTTTGTTAGATAGATTTAATATTCGCATAAATCAACTTTTCACTTTACAGTAAAAGAAACAGTTCTTCGATGAACATCTCGTAATGTAGGAATATTGTGTTATATCTGATTGTTGCTTTTTTTAGGGCAATAAATGACGTTTTTAGTTAGTTGTAAATATTAACAAACACATAATTCTTTAATAATGGTTGTTATTAATAAAGTGAGATTCTTTTATTTATTAAAAATAGGTTGTTGTAATTTTAAACAGTATATTATGTTACTAGTATAACTATTATGGTACAATAGCTATGCCTAATATAGAGATTATTAATATCTTACAAAATACGAATATCATGAGCAAATTGTTATTATCAAGATAACAAGTTTATCGATTAATACTAATGATATTCAAAAAAATATTTTCATTTAAAAAAAATCTTTCTCGTATGCGTATTAAGTTTGTTTTTATATTTTGCGGTGAAGAAAATCTTTATTAATCTGGTACAGTGACGTAAGAAAGATTACCGACGCGTCCCGTTCGTAAGTCCACGTAGCACATGGCACTTCCGATGGGCGGAATAACCATCTTTTTTGACATGTCAGACTGAAAATTCAAAGTCGCGTCGCGGGCGGCATCTGTAGATTTCTGAACGTGATGTCTGCAAAGTTAGTTATTTGCCATAATTCGTACATTTGTCGGAAGCCAACTACATGACATTTTATCCGACATCACCTTCAGTTATATAATAAATGCTATTTTTGTACGCAATAATGTAATGTAACATCGATCACATCTCTTGCCCACGTGTAATTACGAATTACTTTAGCATCGCGCAACGTATATACAGTAATACTCTGGTTCGGACATGTCGAAAGAAGTGATGTTCGCCTGCGCTGCGTAACGCACTATGTAACAGTACCGGTGATATCACAAGCATCTCTTAGACATCTCTACTTCAGTTCCGCAAAATCAATCAGAGCTTCATGTGGGTATCTCGTATGTATGTCGTATGTCGGTCAGCTTATATATATTCTTCGGTTATTTATGTTGGTAGACCTAGTTGATGATCGAACCATCGACAATGTACTCTGGCAAAAAGACACGGTTAAACTCCCACGCGGTCGAAGTGTTCAGCTATAAGTATACAACACCCATGGGACGGTGCAGTATGGTGGGTTCTCTTACGTCATCGAAACAAACCGATGTATTACCGGTACTTATAAGAACGTTTTTCTTCCGATGTTGTGTTAAAACCAATTGCTACGTTTTTATTTTATAATAAAACTCTTCTTAACAAATTAAATTATTTTTAAATGCTTACTTCTGTTATGCCTTTAATGTTTAATATCTTGTTTAATATGTTAGAATTGTATTAATAAATATAAGATCCTTGAAATGCCTCATAACAGTGTAATAATAATTATAAGAACCTCGATATTACTTAATATTTAACTAATCAAGTTTGCTAGTCATTTGCATGTAGACGTACAAAAATATATAGTTTGTTATCGCCATTGAGTTATTTGCTTAGTTAGATGATCGTCGCTCATTTCGTTACGCTTTAAGGTACAGAAATTAATTTATGTCGCGATTGTAATTGTAGTCATATTTACATTGTTTACTATTACACGGTGATTAAATATTATAGTAAATGCATGTACAATAAAGCCTACTATCCTGAACCAGTGTAGTATGCGTTCCAGGAGGCATGCTTGCCTACGTTACACTTATGGGAACTTGTCAATATGACCCACAAGAGGTAGATCATATTAATGGCTACAAATAAGTTTCTTAGTGTGATCCAGTTGAATATGAAAGCGATGCACAAACGTAAAGTTAACATCACATACATTATTCACATAAATTAAACTACACGCACAAGATGAGTACCCAGCACGTAATGTTCCTTATCCATTGAATTTGATAGTGTTTCGAGTGTGATGATTAAAATAAAGAAATTGAACTTGTAAGCATGTTTTTTTTTTTAACACCTTTTGTCATTTTAAGATCCTAGTACCTACTCATGTGACAGGTGTACCTTTAAAGTTTGTTTTATACTCTCCAAATGAAAACCTCAAACTGACATAAAAAGCCACAATTCGAAAACAATATTACTAGTTTGCCATTAAATGGTTTTATTGTATTATTCATATTATTTAACCATAACCATACCAGCCTGTAAGTAGACAACAGCAGGACAGCAACACCAGACACCTCGTACCGTAGACGCTTATTTTTGGGTTGGGTATTTTTCGAAATGGTTTTGCCGCCATCCGCCGGCAGCCATTGCGATTTTCATGGCCTTTTCCTAAGTCGCCTCTTACGACACCCACGGGATGAAAGGGGACAGTGAATTCCTACGCCGATACCACGTGTTATATTATTTTGTTATCGAACAAATCTGAGGTGCCGTGAAAAAAATTAATGTATCTGTACGAGCGCAAAGAAAATAATATGATGGCAACATTGAGTATTGATATAAACGGGAATGAGGATATTAGGAAGTGTTTGCAGAAAAGTTTATATTATCTATAATATCTATTATAGCTGACAGAAGGTACTATCACAGACACAGGTACTATCCAGTACAAGTTGGAAGACTTTATGTAATTATCATATTAAATGAAATCACTAGTTTTAAAGTAAATAGCAAAGAACAATCAAGGTGCCGGTAAAATATCAATGAACAGAGATCGAACTCTCATTGCGCGCGACCAGCCGCGGCAACATTACAGCCATACGTCTCATAATCATAGAATTTCTATTGTCGCGAATTACATCAAATACCAAGGAAATAAGTCCAAAGTCAGGTTTATCCTAGAACTTCACGGTTGTCTGCTGTATGCTGTTTCTGACACTGCATCCGACTCATTCCTAGTGTCAAACGGCAGTGTAGCAACTGTTGAGTCAACATTTGAAAGGTATAGAGAGCCGTTATAATTACGGACCATGAGGCATTCATCTCAGTCCTCGGGGCTGACAACGCACGCAACGCACGCAACGCACGCAAGGGCAGATAGTTCGGCTCGGAGGCGTAGTGGCTAAGCGTTTAGCTGCGGCGCTGTGGGTTCAATTCCCGCACGGGACTAGTATTTGTATGCCCTAAAAAATAATAGTTCCCTGTCTGGGTGTTTGCCCATGTGCAATTCATGTATGTAAACTGCCTCCGCGACACAGGAGAAATTCCTACAGTAGAAGGTAACGTTTTTATAACAAAAGAAGAAAAGAAAAAATAGAAGAAATATCATGAAGATACCGGAATATTTTATTTTATTAAAATCTGTGCTCCGGAAAGGTGTACCAGTAAATTTCATGTTTTTATAAATAATTAATTTCGCTCAAAAATAATAAGACGAACATTCGATTACATTTTTATTCAGATGTTTTTTTTTACTTAAAATATATTTTTAACTTCTCTTTCCTCATTCAAGCTTATACACGCAAATCAATTCCTTAATAAATAAACAACTTACAGAGCAAATTAATATAATATTCAGTTTGCATAGTACACCAAGTTACTATTGTTAGTGTTAATTAACATAAAACTAAATGAATTTTAAGTATCACGCCTGATTCAAATTTTAATATTAAAAAGTATTATTAAAAGCCATATATATTACGTTGTCTCATTGCTGGGCACAGGCCCATCTCTCTTACTGCCGCATTCAACTCCTTAGTATTGCTTCAATGAGAGTTACCTTTTGTAACCAAATAGCGTGTCAAAACATTAGTTATAGCGTTTTTCATCAATACTAAGGAGGTGCCGATAACAAACTAATATTTTAATATTATTGAGAGATCACTAATAAAAAAAAGTTTTTAAAAAATGCTAATTTTAAAACATTTCATACCATTGTTTACACAGTTTTACACCTGCCATAGTTATGCCACATTGGGGGTAGCCAGCAGCACAAAGGGCGAGGTCGGGCTCGAACGGGGAAGCGCCCGCACTCTAGTAAAAGTTGTTAACCGCCTTGTTAACTAAGTAGTACTAGTAAGTACCGGCAACCGGATGATAGCCGACTCGATTATTGAACTCGGCATTCCCCCGACCCCTCCCCCGGCCCCTCCCCGGCCCCTCCCCGCCCTGCCCACAATATAAACAAAAACATAAATAATAACAAATGTAATTACGATATTCTGTATAATCAAACAGAATATTCAATATCTAAGTGCTAAAAAAAGAACAGTGCTAAATTAGACAGAAATCGTAATAATTTTCAAACCCGACATATTTTACAGTATTTCATTTAAAATGCAAACTTACAAAGCATTAAAATCGTTCTCTTAATCAGCAAGTGTTTGACATAAACTATTCCTAACTCTGCTTTCAAACCGTATGTTAATGAGGTATTTAATGATAACTTGACAAACGAAATGACATTAATGACTTACGGAGCGAGTATTTACAAGCAAACAAGTGTATAGAAATTAAAAATTATGCTTTCCTCGAGGTCGTCAACTAGTAAACTCTGGAAGATGAAGAAGACCTTTTATATGTTATAACAAGGGAGGACAACCAACAGCCAAAAAAATAAGCCCCAATAATACCGAAGCGGCATTTTGCAGTGTTTCTTTAAATGTTAAGTGTAATTCAAACACACAAATTAAATATTAAAAACTTTATTTTTAATTGACCACGGTTTCTTCGATTGAACGTTTCACTGACGATTATCTGCCCATGTCAAGGTTGAAGGAAACGAGGGAAAGTTATTATTATGTATATTATAGTACATGAGACACATCCGACAGGTCGTAGCACCGATGAGCACACGTAAAAGGGAAAAACACACAATTTTCACTCGGGTTTTAAATATATTAATGGCATTTGGTCATTGGAAAATAGTACAGGGACGAAATGTAATTTTTCTCTGAACAATTGTTACCTAGGGGTTGGCAATCTGCGCCTCACGGGCCATATGTTAGTTAGTTTTATTTATCAATAATTTTTATTTATGCAAGTAATATTTATTGTTGGCAAGAAAAAAATTTAAGAGCCATCTTTAAATTTTGTCAATTGTAATTCTTAACTCTTTCGACACAAAAGGTTGCCGACCCCTGACCTAGACGGATCTATGGTTTGTTGGCCGCTCTTGTACAAAACTGTCCAGCTCGGTATGGTCACTGTCAATTTCTCAGAGCGTCAGTACGAGTACAAGAGACAGTTTAGGTAAGTTCGGCAACGTCGCACTGTGTGTGTAATTCGTGAACAACTAGTCGGTCAAAACATTGTTGGATATGATGCAGTATACAAGAAAAATGTTAGTGAATCTCATTGCTCTGGCTAGAAATGTGAAAAAGTGAAAATACGTCGTGTGCAGCTGTGTCTTGCTCCGCCAGGACCACGAAAGGAGGCGATCTATATTCAGAAAATCGATAAACATGAAAGATTTACATGTGATAACAAAAATGTGTTGAAAAAATAATAGTGGATATAATTTTCAAGCGACTGTATAGTTTTTTGTATGTTACGCGATATCTTTGCCGATCGTGAACCGATTTTAATGAATATTTTAAACTTGAAATTACACCTCTAGGGGTGTGAAAAAAGGGGATTGTAGTCGAAATCGGTTGTTTCTCAAAACCTTTATTTTAATTCACTTGTCATATGTCCAAATTACCGGATCACATCTACAACTATCTAATCAATACAAATTCTAAGTTGAAACTTTAATTTTCTGAATAAATATTCATTAAGAACGTTCAAACCGTCAGCTAAGACAACAATCGGAAGTAAGGATTAATATGACCTAAAAATAATCCTTTTAAACTACTTCTAAAAATTTAAGCCTTTCCTTTTCCCATAATAAACAGAAATACATCTCTAGACATTTTCTATTTTATGCAATCGCAAACGTAATCAGTCATACAAAATGTATTTAAATTCAAATATGCAAATTTAAAATGTATTTACGAGATATTGCAGCCTCGTTCCTTTAACTTTCTAATTGAAGATAGAGATTTAATTTATCGCTACAAAAGTTAGTTGTACTGTTTAACATTAAGCAAAACAACTCTATACGACGTACAACCTCTACGAGTTACATAATTCTAATAATTTTGGTAGGAAATGCCATGAGAATAGAACTTGTCGTTGCATGAAAATTCGTTAATCCGTTCTCCATACTCTATACGTAATAGTATTTTTAGACTGATAACAGATTAACCATCTCGCCAGACGCCACAACGAAGCGGCAGGTTCTGGATTCGCCAACCCCCGCTCGACGAGCGTGGAGAATCGTGCTATAGGAGAAGCCCATCTCTGGCAGGATTTACAGGTTATTTAAGAAGAATTACTAATTAAATATCATAAAAATAACTACAACGCTATAATCTTTAATGCTCCATATGATTTTCATCTCTGTAGATAGATCTAGTTGAAGATTTAACTCTTTTTGCATCTAATTTTAAAAGATTTCTATTCAAAAATAGAGGAAACACTTAATAATAATGTTTTACATTTGATTTTCATAAATTAAATTATCTCTTAACGTAAAATTTTAATCGATTTGGAAATTAGAACTTACTACGATTAGCAATAAGGCACCATTTTTAATGGGTTAAGTGAGACATCAGAATTAGCAAAAATTTAATTATTATTAAAAGAAAACATATATATATGCAGATCTAAGAGGGTTTCTTTATACGTTGTTGACCTTGTGACCATTTATGTCTTCACAGAAGAAACTATGTACGTATGTTACATACAAGGGGGAGGTGCAAATGTCCGAGCAATGGAAGGGGTGGGGGGAGGGAATGCTTACTTGGTAGGTATCATCGTAATTGGGAACTTATTAAAAGTTTTTACAGTACGTTTTACCCCGATGGCATCATACCTTAACGAGTAATCATTCAACAAACAAGACAGATGTCAAGTGTCGTGGTGAAACCCCTGCCCGGGCGGACGATTGAGGCCATCGCGGCCTTCAGCGTCGAAAAGTTTGTATTGGGAGATGTCCGCCGTAAAAGAAACAGCTGTTTGCATTAGTTGGGAGCATCAGATACCACCATTTCGAGCATCCTGACACAATAATCATGGCATGCCAAAGGTCGCGAAAAAAGCAACATCGTATCGATTCGTCTAATTACTTTATGGAGCTGTGCGATGAGGATCCTACACCGATTTTGGAGCGGGTTGTGACTGGGTACGAGACGCGGAGCCTGAGTCAAAGTTAGCAAGAGTTTAAGAGCGCAGAATCAGCCGGTAAGATGATGGCTGCCAGTTTTCTTTGGGACTGTAAAGGAGTTTTATTAATTGATTGTAAAAAAAAAAGGTTACCTGCTGCATTCACCGGAGAGTCATACGCTTTCATTTTAGCGGGACTGGAAGAAACCAACGAGGAAAAAAAGGACGAACATTATCCAAAGGCTCAGAGAGTAAAGGACGTGAAGGATCCGCCATGCTGCTCCAGTGCGGGTGGGCGGGCTTCACATCTCGAAATAATATTTTTGACAAATTCTCAGGCATGGCGGTTTCCTCTTGCTGTTAAAAAGCTTAGTGATGCCAGCACCGGAGATCGAACCCTGGTCACTCGCGCACTATGAAAAACATAAGTTGAGAAAAACAAAATATTTACAACCCTTCCATTTCGCGGACTTTAAGACCTTCCCCTGTATATATCCAAAATTTTCTTCGAACATTGCATATAAAATAGTTATATATATGTATATATAGTCCACGTCTTCAGTTTTTCAGTCATGCCAATAATGCTATGCTTTATTATTCTATACTGTAAGAGTTATACAAGTTCCTAATGCTAGAAGTGGATCAATGTTTGCAATTTGCTCAGCAAATGAAAGATATGTTGCAAAAACGTTTCATGCAGTGATGAATGCTGTCCGTATGTCCGTCCATGCCACGTTTCATCTCCGCTCCTCTTGTAAGTACTAACATATATAAGTTCCATAAGTATTGCTAAAGATCACAACGCAACAAGGAGAAAGCACCAAATTCTAGATTTTTGACGTTGTAGTGGAGCGCAAGCGCAAGTGTCCGTTCTACTTCCGGCTCCGGTCATGCTGTGAAAGGTACTACAGACAACTTATGGGGTTCACCATGGCTCCGACCTCAAGGTAATCCAGCCGTTCCGGATGTAACAGAAGGAAAGGTCCAGTTGTCTCAGCATCCCGGCGCGGACACGAGGTTCATTTGCTCGCCGTTTTCGGTGGCAGAGGTTAACCTGTGCCGTAGAATGAAGGAGGCGACCACGCGGGCAACCTGAGTAAAAAAGTAAAAGAAGTAAAGTCGCAGCCTGTAAATGGAGCCTCTTTCTCAATAATCTGAGATAGTTTTGGAGCCGGGAAAGGATCCACGCTGCTCCAGTGCGGGTGGGTTAACGGACTTCACATATCCGCGAAATATATTTGTTTTTAATTCTCAGACATGCAGGTATGCTCGAAGTTTTACTTGACAGCCGAGCACGTGGAAAAAGAAGCACTCAAAATGGCTATTAACAATTTTATTTTTTAGGAGATTGCTCGCGTTCTGTGTAACTAAAGCGAGCACCCTGGCCACTATACTACCACGGCTCTCCTGAGTGATAGAAAGAAAATAATAAATACAAATTCCAATATTCCTCAAACACGACGGTTTCCTCGCGACATTTAAAACCTTCAAGGCCCTCATTTCAATCTCAGTATTTAAAATTGAATTCAACAATTTCAGTGCTGGTGGCACCGAGCAACAACTGAGCAAAATACTTGCAAAGAAGGTGTCTCCACCCCCTGCCTCTGTACGTATGATAAGCAGCGTACGTATTTTATACGTGGTAGAGCCGAGCGGTGCATTGGTACCAGGGCCTCGCAGAATACCGGCGTGAAGCAGAGGCATCTTATTCTTCCTCCCTACCATCTCCCAAATACCCTTAAATGCCGGCAGCACCTCTGGTGTTACACAAGTACTTGGGTGACGGTAATCACTTATCATCACGCAGGTGAAGCACTTGCTCGTTTGCCGCCTTTCCCGTAAAAAAGAAATGCTCCTAACAAGAAACTCATACCAACGAGAAGCAATGCCAAATGTGAACAAACGGTATTGAGGGCATTGATGGAGAGCACCGGCAAGGATACAATGGCAGGAGTACGCAACATTTTTTGTTTTTTTTTGGATAATTTTTTAAAATTATTATTCATTTATATTTATATATAATAAAAAGTAAATGAAACAAATTAATTTGTCAAGTTTGAAAAGTCTTCAGTAGTGTACTAAATTAAGCTGATGTAATCACTTAAACACACACAAATATGCACTTTGCATAATGTTTCCGCAGGGAATCGGAGTCGAAGGTATAAAACAACATTAATTGAAACAAACAAAAATGAAGAACAAACGATCTCCAAAACTAAACTGTAGAGCTGACAAAAAACGCTGTTGCATAGGTAACTACTTATATTATTACATTGTTGTAATTTAACCTGTTAAAACTTCGCACGTACGCGACGTATGTAAGAAAGAGACATTACTATTTCATTATTTCTAAGGCATACTAATCAGGTGGACAGGCCGCTCGCTTTAGTTACCACGAGTGACCTGGGTTCGATCCACAGTGCCGGCACCACTAAAATTGTTAAAAGGTGCTGCTTTCACCACGTGCTCGGCGGTAAAGGAAAACGTCGTGAGGAAACCTGCATGTCTGAGAAATGACAAAAAAATATTTCGCGGATATGTGACGCCCGCCAACCGGCACTGGAGCAGCGTGGAGGGCCCTTCCCGGCTCCATACATTCGAGAAGGAAGCCTTTGCCCATCGGTGGGCACTAACAGGCTGCTACTTTACTAATGAATGTTTGTATCGCTGCCTGCTGGCCGAGCTTTAGTACATAGTAACATTATCTCACCTCCCCCGGCGTATCCTCGTGAACGGCGTGTCCGCATCGCGTCAACACTTGCATTTGGAACTTGCCTGCAGATCACAATACATTCATAAGTTTCACTGAACTGAGTTGTGGAAAGTTCGGATATGGTGAGTTAAATTGTCCCAAATGGAGTTCCTTTATCTCTCTGTCTATCCCTTTGGGTGAGACGTGAATGGTGGTATGTGTATTAGCATTATAATTTATGGACATCATGCAACTACCCTACTTAACCTAAACACTAAGTGATCTAGTGATGGCTTAAAAGCTATAGTCTAGCTATAGTCTAGCTAAAGTCATGGCTTCAGGCCGATGGTGGAATAGTCATTTGAAATTGTGACCCGTGACCTGCGCTAGACTGTACAGATTATCTTTTTTTTTAACACGCTTCAATAATTAAAGTTAAAAAAAGAAAATAGTAACAAGCAGCTACTACAGCTAAACAGTTGAAGTAGGTTACTTCCTAATAAACTCAATATAAATTTATAATACAAACTATAAATTACATATAAAATATAGAAATAAGCTCTCACCCAATGCTGGGGTTCTCAAAAGTCGAGACATTTTAATTCTTTCCACCCACTTTTTACCAGAGCTGATACTGAATACTAAGGAGCCTCGAAATCGTAAGCTTGTTTCTGATAACCTCTTTGGTACGAACATTGCACATAGGGCATCAAACTCCAGTCTGACCACTCAGTTATCGATGTGTCACGTCACATCTATGATAAATTAGTTGTAGGTTTTTACTCTATAGTATGGGATGGAAATAGTTCCATTATTAAATTAAAGTAGATATGCTTTCTGACCCATTTTTAAGGTGTATGCAGGTGAGATCGTCATTTCTAGAAAGAGGCAAGTGTATTTCCACTCATGGGGTTTAAGAGTTAAATAATTCTAAATATCACTCACCTTGCATCTGTCCCACAGTCAGTTCCCTGTCCAGGCCATCGACAGATGCCAGCAGCAGTAGCCTCGGTGCTCTTGTGTGGAGGAATGCGTTAGACAGGCCTCCGAACCAGCCGGCCCAGTGTTTCTCCGTACGGGACAGGTCTATGCGCCATTTGTACCTGAAAGTGTACCGTAAAAAAAAATAGCAATATAGTACACAGTCATCCCGCGGCAGCCGACGACCTTACAGTATTTCTAAAATTCATTACTGGAATTGTTAAGGTGATGATGCTCTATTTTTTTAAGGTTTGTTTTTACAAGCTGAACCCAGTCAAGCTTCACAGTGACCATTATCGTATGCACAAAGTTTTTTTTTTTTTAACTATTCCATTGTTAAAAACAAAAAAAACCCAAGCGAAATCCGAATTTTTTTTTTTATGGAAAAGGCGGCAAACGAGCCAGCGACTCACATGATGGCAAGTGATTACCGTCACCTACAAACATCTGCAACACTGGAGGTGCTGGGGGTGCGTAGCCGGCCGTTAAGGGTATTTGGAAGATGGGAAGGAGGATAAGGAGAGGGATGAGGAGGGGGAGTGGGCCTTCGGTTACCTTACTCACCGAACGAAAATCACAAGATGCCTCCACTTCACTAAATTAAGATAAAAGTGTCATATAACACACTCTATGGCACAATCTACATCTCTACCAAATCTCATTTGTCTTTAATGTGTGATTGGACAACAAACACAAACACAAACATTCACATTTGTAATATTAAGTAAGATTTAACACTTCTTAAAACATTCTAAGAAAATAAAAAAAAGTTTCATCACCTGATTTTCAGTAACCCATTCAAATGTACATAACAATAATTTTATATAGACGATTAATAAAATACTTACCTCATGGACGCTCCGTCTCCTACGGCATTCGGCTTTGCAAAGTTAGCGTCGTCGTATACCTCGATCTTAGTGACTGTTGTATCGTTCTTAGATTGAATGACGTCGTTCTCTGATTGAACGATATCGTTCTTACATTGAATGTCATCGTTCTTAGATTGTGCTGCGTCGTCTTCAGATAGAACGATGTCGTTATTAGATTTGACGTCGTTCTTAGGGTGTATGGCGTCGTTCTCGTCGGTTCTCGCGTGTTTGGCCTCGGTCTCGTCCGTGTCGTCCGCGTCGTCGGCCTCCTCGGCCTCCTCGGCGATGCGGTCCGCCAGCGGCGCGCTGCGCGCGGGCCCCGGCAGCTCCACGCGACCGTCGCCCGCGTACGACTCCACCTCGTTCGTGGCCAGGAGACCGGTTTGACAGCTGAAATTATTTGCAACGCTTGATCTTAGTTATTAAACATAGTTAGTTCTAGGATTCTTGTATATAAGCCAGTCACGTATGTCACCCATAGTTAGTCAGAGATTAAGCATTTGGCATGGCTGGGTCCCTTTTAATTTTTAAATTTTTCAGGAAAAGCTTTGACAATCTCATGGTAATCTTTCAAAGTTTACCGGCCGACGAAGCTCGCCACTCATCACTATCTACTGGGGAGATAAGTCGGTTTCACACGCTTTCGCAGCGTTTCGCAATCGAACATATTAGAGAACAACAAATTCATTAGCAGTATGACTTATATGAACGTAAGTATATATACGCATGCATCTAAGTTACGTTCTATGTTTGATTGTTATCGAGATAACCAGCTTACGAGCCTCACGCCCGTGCCGTGGCTCTGGTTACGCTATAAAACTGAATAGGCCATCCCCGATATATAAAATATCTGAAAGGAAGTCTAAATATGAAAGGGAAATATCTGAAATATTTCCAAAGGTGTACAGTTACGTTTACGCTGAAACCTGTTAACGAATATTACTAGAGCATGACCACGCCGCTCTTTTACATTTCTACAAACTCCTATTTCAAATTTACCTAAACCACCACTTATTAATTTATTTACATTAACAAGTAAAAGTCGGATCAACTCACTTTAAAATCTGACTGGGCATCGAAACTTTCGCCGAATCAACATTCCTCACTTGACCACTTCTAACGCTGCAAACAAATAAAAATGCATGTTAATAATAAGTCACGTACTAAACTAAGAATTATCGATAATTATCTCGATTATCGATCGATCGGACAAAACGAAGCAGTAATTAAACATATTAACTGCTCAATAACGGTTTATTAATGTTTACTAAATAGGTAATAGTTGACATGGTGGCCAAGCTTTCAACTACAAATAGTTTGTTCTGGTCCGGCTGTTTGTCCGTCTGCCGCCGAGACTTCCGAGAAATTCCTGCAGGTGGTAGTATTATAGTCCCGCCAGTGTACGATAATAACACACAACACAACTTTCCATATTTTTTTTTTATCAGAAAGGCGGCAAACGAGCCAGCGGTTCACCTGATGGTAAGTGATTACCGTCGCCCACGTACATCTGCAACACCAGAGGTTCTGCAGGTGCGTTGCCGGCCTTTAAGAGTATCTGGGGAGAGGGGAGAGGGGAGAGGGGAGAGGGCCTTTGGTTACCTCACTCAGAATGAAACGCAGAAGCACAAGATGCCTCTATTTCACGCCGGTATTCTGCGAGGCCGTGGTACCAACCCGGTCGAAGCGCCAGCCAGAAATTATTCTTGGAAATTTGCACGCCTAAGATAGAATAAGTGATCTGTTCACCAACCGATCAACAATAATTAACAACTTCTGTAAAACCTTGTTCTATGTAAACATTTTTTTTTTTTAATTTATCACATACCACCATTCTATAGCATGTTCAATACTCTTGAAATGAGTCGGCCTGCCTCGCAGGAAACTTTGCATACTGGCCAAAGCCTCCATCGCTGTTCCTGAAATAAAATTAAACAAGTTCACTTCACTATAAGCGATGATGGCGTATCCTCTCTATGGGATAGGCACGTTAATGATTGTTTAAGAAATGTAGAAGAGATTTTCTTTTCAATCGGCATTCCAGCAGTCTCATGTCGCCTGAAGGTATTTACTATGATACTACAGATGCAAGTAAGTATTCTCCTTCATTCACTTAATATAATACCCGTTTAGCTGTTAATGACAAATGATGGAAATGAGAATAGTTAAGAGACTTAATGTTTCGATTGCTGTACAGCAGCCGTGGTCACTGAAGTTTTAGACATCCAGATGTCTTGTTATCTTTGGCTACCTTCAGCTTTTATTTACTAATTTTTGGTCCGATACATTATACAGAATGTGTTCACAGTATCTTGAGGTTGTGCATGGTAATCTTGGTTTTAGATTTAATTATGTTTATTACTGGCTCGAAAGCAATAGAAACATCGGGAAATATTAAAACATAATTAAAATGTGATAAAGTAAATAAGTTTCATTACAAAAGTTAAAATACTTTTCCACCATTTACTAAACAAGTTATAGTAAAGGAATATAAGGGTAATTAAAACCAACAAAGTGGATGATAAAAACGTAAATTTGGTAATAGTAGATTGCTTGATTCTGACAACACTATGGGTGACTAAGAACATAAAATGGCGAAGTCTGTTTAAGCAATGCAATGTCGGCTAGACGCTGGGAAGTATTGCAATAGGGAAAATATTTTTCTTATTGCATCAAATTAGGAAAACTCGTAATGGCCGTACCTTCAACCACATCAATAACAGCAAGGCCGTGTATATAATGTTCGAGTACTGGCGAATGTGCGGCACGGACCGCAATGGCGCCACCCATTGAGTGCCCCAAGAGGACCAAAGATGGCGGCTCCTCGTCATATAGCTTTAGTAGGATTTGCTCCACATCCCTATAAAAATGTAATGATACAACACAGGTTCCTAAAAATTACATAAACTATCTTTTACATTTTACAGACTGATACTAGGCAGCATGTCTAATGTGTTATTATTTGTAAATTGAACAAATATAAACATTTACAAATTAATAATTCGAAAACACTAGACAAGCTGATGTCAAAAATATATAGGTGTAAATACCTATTTAGTCAAATTTGTATTTATTTATTTTGTATATATTATTATGTTATTATTTTTTAAAATATAGGTTTACTTTGTTTAGGTATCAGTATGTAAGTTTGTTATTAACACAACCTCTCACTGTCCAATGGAGGTTGTCTGGAAGAGATGGCTCTTTAGCAATAAGTCTTCCTTATTATACCTAAGTGTTTATATCTGTAATCTGTTTTTTTTTTTTTGTTTTGTTGTGTACAAAGAAGTATATACATACATACATACATACCTAAACATATTATTTTATAAATATATTTTTTTTCATACAAACTTTCTTTATTTAGTTTTGGTACATCCCTTTAACCTTAAATACTACCATTCTAAGGATGTATTGATTCAGAACTTAGACTAAGCAATACTCACCGAACCAAAGTATCAATGTTCAAATCATCAGGATCTTTCACTTTAGTCTCACCATGCCCTCTTATATCTATAGAAACAACCTGGCAGTGGATCATATTTGTTATTTCTTCCTAGAAATAAAACAGGCAAGTTAAATTATGATTAAAAATATCTTTCAAAAAAAAGTTGTCTCTAACACCTCTAAATTATTGATTTACATTGTACTATGATAGCAGCATAAGTAAACAAATTACTATCATTATTATTATACAATGTAACTCTTTAGCTGTTGTCCTCTGTTTCCCTTGAAAAAATCATGTGTCATCTTCTGGAGCAAAACCAGCAAAAAGTTGTGCCTAATGAAAATTTACAATCTCTGACTATCCCTATGAGTGACAGGCATCTTTATCTGAACCTGCAGGCCTCCTCTAAAGATCAGTCCACAAAGAAGTCCTGTGTCAGCTGCCTATAGGAGGTTGCCACTTGAGAACCTTGCTTCCCCAATGGTTGCAAGTTTGAGTCAGCCTATTGCCACTTCAACTTAAAGATCCTTTGTGGATATCATTATTGCAGATTCTATTGTACAGGTAAAGCCCGCTAAGTTGAAACTTCCAGATATGGCATACAGTGAAAGACCAAGTCTCAGTTCTGTAAGTCATCACTGGAAACCTACACTCATTGCACAGTTCTTAGAGACTTAATAATTGAATAATAAGTTATGTGACCATGTGTATTCACCAACACTGTCACCATAGTGGTGAAGAATCATGAATCAATAGAAATTAATTATTTCGACATCATCATCATCATCATTTCAGCCTATCAGAAGTCCACTGCTGAACATAGGCCTCCCCCAAAAAATTCGACATAAAAAATAGAAATTTCACTTATCAAATGTCAATGGAGAATCTAGAAGAAAATGTTTTTAATGAGACTTACTGTAAACAAGGACCAACTTAATGCAGAGTATCCACCACCATGTAGAGTCACTATCCTTGGCCTTGAAGGATGATCTGGCTCTGGAGACAGATAGACTCTGAATGTCCCTCCCTCCGTTTCCACGTCTACATGCGTCTGGAAGTATTGCCTCCATGACACGGGTGTATAATCCTTGCGTCGTGCGGCGCCGAATGGCGCTAGTCTGTTGAAAACATCATACAGTTACGTTTTATTTCCAGTAAACACTTTCATTTCCTATAAAATTGTAACGTAATTAACACTAGACAGAAACATTTTTTACGTTCTAACTTACAAGTATTTTCTAAGAAAGAAAATGTATTTATAAAAGTTTTATGGACTGCATTAGTAAAATTAAATATCATCTTATATCAATTTATGTAAATAAACAGATCCAACTCACTTTGCTATCCCAGAAGATCTAGGCATTCGAGGTGGTAATTTATTTTTCATAATTGTTTTTTGTAGAGAAGACATTTTATAGATCAAGCTCTAGTATAATTGAGCACTATTATTCATAAAATATTGAAATGCTGTTGTAACTGTATATTTTAGATCAACATACAACAATGACAACAACATTACAATTTTCCGACATTTTGTTTCTTCAAGCTAGTGGTGAGCCCCGTCAGGTAGACTCGAATACCGATTCCAGTTCTCGAAATAAAGTACTAGGCTTCACAGAATTCAGTTGACTCAAGATTCCAGCAATATTCTAGTATTATACTAGAATATTGATCCCTGGACTGAATTCTCGACTTTAGCTTATTGAGCATAAAGTAAGTTTTGTGATGCTGGATAAATTTATTTTAATGTTTCTCTTTAGATTTTCTTACTAAACATAATTTTCAAATCTTTTTAAATAATCTTCTACTTTTTATTGCTTTATAAAGTTTATATTCATTTATAAAGTATATCAGATAATGCATGATTTTTTATTTTTTAATAATTAAAATGTTAATGATTTTTTTTTCATAACTAGACGAGAAATTACATTGTATTAACTGATCAATAAAATAAATTTGTATTTTAAAACATTATATCACTTTTTTCCGGGTTTTGGAAAATAATACTTGAATTTCAATTGGATACTAGGCCAGGTACTCGAATGCTAGTACTATCCGAGACAGTGACTCCATTCTTTTTAGAACGTGTACCTTAGTACACGTGTACTAAATATTGGGTCTTTAAGGGATAACTTGTAGGAGACTAGGTTTTATTTACCTAGCCTATATATAGCCCAGAGATTCCATGCGTATCTGGTATTGGTATCGGTATCTGGCTGCAGCAGATCGGGAATGGCACAAGACGGTCGATCGGAAATAGATATGGATAATTTCACGCATCACATATTATATAATGTGTAATAACATAAATCATGTGTCCCACCAGTTATAAGAATCGAAAACATTCGTTAAATCATACGACTGTGTTTGTGAATTTTGATTCGCGCGAGCCAAGCTACATAACATTTCGCGAAATGTGTCACCAGTTAGAGAATCTGTTTGAGTAAAATTTTTTTTGGCGGAAATGTCAGTGTCAAAATAGTCATAGAGTAATACTAAGATACCAATTCAGATGCAGCGAAAAATAAAGTATTAAATTACAGTTCAATTGCATATAATTAGAGTTTTTCATTAAAGCAATAGCAATTGAGAATTAATTATTTAGTATATTCATGAACTTTGAAGTATTATTACGCACTCGAAAACAAATATCAGTTACATTTGTTTACAATAACAAACATGGATTTTCTACAGATATGTCGCATTTGTCTCGAATCTAGCAAAGAAACATATGATATTTATACCAGTTATTATGTTAAAAGAAATACTTTATACGCTGATATGCTTTTGAATTGCACAAAACTAAAGGTTCGTGTGAAATGTCGCTACAATAGTATTACATATATGATATACTCATATCAGCGTATTACTCTCATATTGGATCTACTACTACTTCTACATCAGAGTATTTTTGTCCACTCTTGAACATAGGCCTATTCAAGAAAGCAAAAAGTGGCATAAATTTCTCGAAAGGTTTGTCTGTATGCACCACTCTGGGCAAGCGGATTAGTGAGCGCAATGCTGGTACCCTCGCACTAATGATGCTACTCCATATCACTAGTTTAGTATAGTAGTTTTCATACTAGCAAATTTGAGTGGTTATTCCACCATCATTTGCCAGAGTCTCACTTGTTTGCCTGCAGAGTGTATCACATGTAGGTGAAGTTGGCATTCAAAGAAATAGATAAAGATATATTCCCCGTTAAACCCCTATTTAATCACGAATATTTAATGCTATTTTACTATCCACATTGTTGCAGCCTAGTAAAGATGATGGATTACCTAGATTAATCTGTAAAGAGTGTAGCAAGCAGCTCAAACGAGCATATGCATTTAACATACAGTGTGAGGAAAGTGATAAAAAACTAAGGACTCATTTGAAAAAAAAACCTATTTTACAAAACTCTAGTGGTGACTATGAAGATTTAGAAGTTAAATCTAATGATTCAAATACAGAGAAGCTAAAAGATATCAATGGTGATGTTATGGAAGGATCTGAAAGTACACATATTCTTTTAAATAATAGTAATTTAAAAGAACTGAATCAAGATATAAAACTCGGTAAGATATTTATAGACTTTGGGATGAGTACTATATTTATTTTTATAGTGTACACATATATCTTAACTATTACAATTTACTTTTTGTTATAAAATGTTTGAGTCGGCCTGTGACTTTACTTACATGATTTGAAATTTATTTATTTAATCTTTATGCACAGATTGGTACATATGGCGGACTTAATGCCTAGAGGCTTTAGATTTATGTGCCTATGGAACATTTGTTCTAGTATATCTTACTGTAGCATATGTACTGTATCAAACTTTGTGGAAAATTTAATTTCAAGTACTTTAGGTGGGATTGTGCAACAATCTTTCACATTTATAATATTAGAAGGATATACTATTGAGTCTTTTAGGGTTAAATTGTAGGTGCCTAAGTTTTAATTTAAAGTTAATCTTCTTTACATGTTTAGATTTAAGGCATTTTATGCTGGTAATCTACATCAGATTGCAGATATGTACAACACATTATGGTTTAATTAAAATATTGATTGTTGTGCAGCCTGTAAAAGAAAATGTTAAAATGTTAAAAATGTGTATTGGTAAATTAATATGAATAAAAATATTTCTACATTTCCAGAGCCAGTTACCAAAGAAGAGGACGCACATGACAACTGTTGGGATGCTGATGATGATAATATGCTGCTTGATGAAATCAAATTGAGAAAAGAATTTACAGGTTCTTTGTTTTTATTTAGTTGGTAATTGGTAATGTGATACAAATAGGTAGTAAGAGTCCTTATTTACCCTGGAGTTGTCGGAATTGGATCCTCTTACATAGTTCTGGTACTAATCAGCAGTGCAACTACTATTGCATTCCAGTTTGAAGGAAATAAGAGCTAGTATGTGAGGCATTCCACCAGCAGCTGTGACAACACATCTGTATCCTGTTTCAATTGAAGTTGTTTGCAGTTCTCTATTGGCTATTTCCACTTACTCCAATGTTATGAAAATAAAAATATAATAATTGATTTAAATAAAATAAGTATTTTTTACCTCAATTCCAGAGTCAGCATGCAAAGAGGAGGAAGTAGATAACAGTTGTTGGGATGCAGAAGATGATAAAGTGGTGCTTGATAAGATCAAATCAAGAAAAGAATTGACAGGTGCTTTGTTTCTATACAGTGTTTGATGCAAAAAAAAACATAAATACATATAATATAGCAATTTAGATAATTTGTGATTTTTCTACAGAAGCCATTATTGATAAAGATAGACCTAAAAAGAAAAGAGGAAGGAAAAGAAAATGTGAGTCATAAATAATTTTTTTGTATTTTGCATGGTAATTTTTGGATAACCTAATCTAGTAAACAAGAAAAAGTAGATGAAGCTTCATAAAAATGCTCCAAAGGCATCCGTGGGCAGATTGATTGAAAGGTACTTTAACCATTCGGATTGCAGTATTTGGATTTATGTTTAAGTATGTGTTTTAAAAATTCCACTTTGGATTTTAATTTTTTTGCCTCAGTAATTGTCGTACTGTAATAAAACTCATATATGAAGTTGTGGGGCTGTATTTATATTACAATATTTTGCTAAACACAAGCCAGCAAGTTTTCATATGTGTACCATGTCCAGCATGTAACTATTTAGAAATGGCACATGCCAATGGCACACAATGGCACAATGGTCCTAATGTAAATGCATCTATATATTGTTATATCTGCCTCATTTGGTGTCTACAGAAGTTTAACAAAGCTTAATCTTTGTATACTCTCGAATAGGGCATTACTATGTGCTTGTGTAATAGTTAAGACTGCTGTAGACCTCAGAGTGCCAATTTGCTTGTTTCTTATCCGTCTCGAAGGACCAATACGATGTACCGTTCAGAACAGTGAACTGTATGCAAATATTATTATGATAAAACTTATATACATTTTATTATAACTTATATAATAAAATGTAATTAAAACGCAGGGATGAGATAAATATTGGTCATTAACATTATTATAACGCGAATTGGATTTGATACAAACGCAATATGCCATTATTGCCATTACTGTGAACAGGCGCTGCTTATGAGGGCTGGTCAGCTCGTCAAATCCTTCATTAGTTTCTTTTTATTCTATATTTGTTTTTAGTATTTAATTTTATCTGAGAATATACTTTGATTGCCTTCGAGACTATTTGTTGTGTTAATCTATTTACTTTTTAACATTAGCTATATATAAAATAAATTTAATTTCTACATAAGACTAAAAAATATACGCAGTTATTGTATCAGATATCTCTCACTTCAGATGACAAAAACCTAATAGAAAGCGAGAGACAAGTGCCGGAGAGCAAGCTGCCACACCAGTGCGAGGTCTGCGGGAAGTTCCTTAGCACAAAGAGCAACCTCAAAGCACATAAAATATGCCATAGTGATTTGCGTCCTTATAAATGTGACAAGTGCCCGTCAGCCTTTAGGTGAGAGGGAAGTAATTAGTTTCAGTATTTACAGCGATGTCCGGGAGAATGTTCATGGCCACGGCAATTACGGTTTAAAATGATTGTAATTTGTGTTTTGGGTCGCCAGCGTCTATGCGACCCCACGGTAATGTGATCTCGGGGCCAGGCGCCTCGCTTCCTTTGAAGCTTCCTACTTCTTGTCGGGAGTGTTTTGTTTAATTCCAATATAATATTGCAAACGTTACGATATAGCCGGATGTTAAAGATTACTATAGAAATCCACTGCTGGACATACCCTTGAGTAATTTAATTCCATTGTAATTTTCCCAATCTATTCTTATTACATTTACGTCAAATGTTTTAATGTCACTTCCGAAGGACAATGTCCGTGGCGAAGCTCTATTAACCATTTAGTAAAGAAATAAGCCTGTGAATACCCACTGTTTGGCCAAGGCTTCTTTGACGAGCCGAGAAGGGTCCGCCCTTCTGCTCCATTGCCCCCTTGGCGGACTTCACAAGTCCTCAAAATATTTTTTTTGTTATTTATTTATTTATTTACTCTTTATTGTTAGCCTTAAGCTTAAGGTTACAATGCGCGGACTTAATGCCAAGTGGCATTCTCTACCAGTCAACCCTTGTTATGGTGAAAGGTGGTTTGTACCTGCAGAGCAAAGAATAAAAAAAAATCTCCCAATTATAATAAGTTGATAAGCACATATAAACACACTATGTAATTAAATAAATATTATATTATTATCTCTCAGACACACAGGTTTCCTCGCGATGTTGTCCTTCACCGTTGAGCACGTGATAAATTCAACACTTAAAGCAAGTGCCCTGACCACTAGGCAACCGCTTGACCATTGGTCTTTCATAATTTCATAGCTCATGACGTGACGCAACAATAGAAACCCTATTGTGATGATGCATTAAGGGTTAATTTCGATAGTATTACTCCCACTACAGAAACAGACGAGTATGCCTCGTTGTATAGGCCAGCCTAGATTCTTTTCATGGGTGGGGTAAGAGCCGTCTAAGTGATAACCCTTGAACTGATCATGTCTCTTACAGTTGACCTGGGGACGAGGCTCCATATCCGTCACGATCTATTTCCGGGAGATGTGAAAACTGAAATCCACCCTTGTCGATGACAGGTGTGAATGTATATTAAACTACTCTAGATATGTAATTGATTTATGGTGTATGACCTAAAAAGGTCGTATCTGTCGTGACCTGTATAAAACGCGTTCTGAACTAAAATGATTAATTTTTACTATCAGGGGCCACAGCACACTGAACCAGCACAAAAAACTTCATACAGGCGAAACTCCGTACCATTGCGAGTACTGTCCGAAGCAGTTCAGGCGGCGCACGGGCCTCGTCAACCACATACGAATGCACACCGGTACGTACCGGCGGCCGCCGGCTCCTGAATCATCGTAATCATTCTCTCTCTCGTCCTCAGGGTGTTGTATAGATAAATAAAATGTGCTGTGAAACTGGTACAGGTGGTAATAATAATTGTCAATATGATGAAGTTTCAACAAATGACAACACTCGCAATTATATAATAATAATTATTGTTTCTTCTTCTTCTTTGTTTATAAAAAAAACAATGATCCTTAATGATCGTGGAGACAGCTTTCAGCCATAAATTGCGCGTGGACAAACACCCAAACTCGAAATAATTATTTGCATTCCACACTAAATACTTTTCCCGTGCGGGAATCGAACCCGCGACCCGCAGCCAAACGTTTAGCCACTGCGCCACCGAGCCGGCATTGCTACATTACAACGTAGGCGTAAAAAAAATTTTCTTTCCAAAAAAAAACATTCTTTACCAATTTGTTTAATAAAAGATGCAACTATATGTCGTTGTGCAGACTAATCTTTAAATCCACTGAACCGATTTTGATAGGATTCTCTTAGATGTGTTTCTTATGTTGTTGCGAAGGACATAGATTCAGTTTTTTATAATATCTTATACTTTTTTTAAACCGGGCGACGAATACAATAAATGCGAAAGTAACTAAGAAAAATGGTATAATGTTACCTCGAACCCGGGTGAACGGCTTAGGATACGTTTTGGTCCCGGGGTAAGCTGCGGAAACCTGGGCGGAAGATTACGTTTGTACAATTAACCAAATGTTCCAGGTGAAAAACTTTTTAGCTGCGACATATGTTTCAAGAGCTTCGTTCAAAGTGCCCAACTGTCCATACACGTGAAGAGGCACAAAGGTGAGAAGCCGTATCTGTGCCAAGACTGCGGCAAAGGTATATATTATTATAGTTTATTATAATTAATATAATCTCCACAATTAAAGTTACAAATCATTCTATGTATACATTCCTAGAGTATAGATTTAATTGAATTACTCGAAAGGTTTTAAAAATTTATCAATTGTAATTTTTAGATAACTTAAACTAATAAATTTAACTTTTTTAATTAATTATTTAATCTGTAATACTAAAAGGATTCCAAGTATATCGTTGTTTTTGTTTAATCGATTCTAACCTCATGTAATGGTAATCGATGTTTTAAGTCACACAATTTTATTTTAAAACTATTCTTCACTCACTCCATAAAGAGGGGAAAAAAATACAAGTTTTTACAATGAAAAACTATTCTTGTGTTTTCCAGGTTTTCCAATCAAAGCTGATCTGAAAGTGCATCAAAGGATCCACAATGGTGAAAAGCCATATTCCTGTCACTTGTGCAGTAAAACATTTGCCACTTCCGGAAATCTCTCAATACATGTAAGAATTCACAATAAAGAGGTTAGGTGAGTAAAACGACAATTTTAAGTTGTAAGTTACTTTATTTTCGGATTTCTTTTTCCATTTACCACTAAACAATGTAGAGTCGTAATGCAGACTTAAACCAGAAACGAGCACACTTTCATTGGGAGAAGCAGCAGCATATTGTTACTGCATTTATTTTGGTGAGATTACAATGGGAGACTCCATTGTTGGTGTCGCTCTCTTTCTCAGTCCTCACAGTCGACAGCGGAACCATATTACGATCATTCGTTGAGAATTGAGGAACGAATGGGCTGTACATATGGTTTTTTTTTATAGGAAATGCTGCAAACGAGCAAGACTGATGGTAAGTGATTACCGTCGCCCACGTACAGATATCTGCAACACCAGAGGTGCTGCAGGTGCGTTGCCGCCTTTTGAGGATATTTGGGAGATGGAAGGGAGGATGAGGAGGGACAGGAAACGCAGAAGCATAAGATGCCTGTACTTCACGCGGGTATTCTGCGAGGTAGTGGTACCCACCCGGTCGAGGCGGGCCATTCGAGCAGCAGCAAAAGCCGCTGCTTGGCTCTATCACGTATAATCGTATTCATTTATCACTCTTTCATAAATATATAAAAGATGGTGAGAGTAGTTCTTTTATGAAACTATTTTTACTCGAGTCCTATTTGTCTGTGAGGCCTTTGTCCGGAAAAGAAAAATAACTAAGACTATATTTTTCAGGTATAAATGCAAAGAATGCCAGCGCGGTTTCGTCACCTGCAGCGCCTACAACGTGCACTTGAAGAGGCACAAGGGCCAGCGCGACTATCGCTGCGAATGCGGCAAAACCTTTTACACGTCCTCGGCTTTGAAACAGCACAAGGTCGTGCACACCGGCGAGAAGAACTACAAGTGCAAGATATGCGACAGGAAGTTCTCGCAGTCCAGCCATTTGGGGAGACATTTCAAACGCGACCACGCCAAGTCCAGTCTGCCCGTGCCCGCATCCAGCTGTTACAGGGCGAGCGTGCCGCCCGCGGCGGACGAGCCCGCGTACGATGACTTCGACGTACAGAAAATGGCGCGAAACGATGCTGTGAAATGCGAAGGCACTTATCGACGCTCCATAACATATTCTTCTGATGAGCAAAATTAAAGCGACCGTATCACATCAAGCATCTAACATCGTATACGGAAAGGTCGTGTGTTTGTCTGAACATTTGCGAACATTAAAACGTGTCGTTATTGCGCATGAACTATGCTTTTATCAGCGCATCCCTTTCAAGATCTCTTAACTGTGCTCTTGCGTTCGAAAATCGGGTAGACACTGCTACCGTTGGGTGCCATGGTCCGACGCCATCATGCGACACTTGTCACCGAGCCCTAATCGAGAACCGCCGAGCTCAGTCGTCGTCGTCGAGGCCAAAAGTTATATATCTGACGCAATTATCTACACTGTAATTCATTTTTTTTTGTTTTAAAGTGAAGTAGCGATAGAGAAGTAAGATAGCCAACCTTTAGACAATTGTAAAAATGCTGTGTTTGTGCATCGAATGTGTCTGTTTGTTCGGTCGCAAAAACTGCGGATCCGATTTTAATGCGGTTTTCACTTTTAAATGTATACTTTTTAAACCGGAAAAATTGCAGAATTGACCAGTACGGGACTTTGACGCCTAATATGCTGGACTATTTGGGAAAGAGGCCTATTAAATACTCCGACACTTTCAATCCCGAAAAATACCGGGATCGACCAGAACGGAATTAATACTATAAGAAATGGAAATACAATAACCACTGCCAGCGTATTAATAATTTGTTTCTATTTATTAAGAAATAAAATTACACAAAAAACTGGGGTAAATGTAGCATCCTGTAAATGGCCACTGGTAAAAGGCCTTCTCTCCTTCTCAAATAACTAAGCGGTTTTTGGAGCCGGAAAGGGCCTGTCACGCTGCTCTATTGTGGTTTTGGGGACTTCACATGTCCTCGGAATAATATTTTTTTATTATTTCTCAGACATGCAGGTTTCCTCACGATGTTTTCGTGTAACCTAGTGATCAGGGCGCTTTTGTTTCATAGAGCGCGAGTGACCTGGGTTCGATCCACGGTGCCGGCACCACTAAAATTGGTAATAAGCTATTTTAAGCGCTGTATTTACCACGTGCTCGGCGTTGAACTAAATAAACAAAGCATTATTTTGAACACGTAGGAACTACCCCAACCCGCTCCAAAGATCCTACAAATATTTGAGTGAAGGGCTTGGCCCAGCTGTGGGCATAAGAGGCTGCTACTTTAGTCCACTTCAAGGAATGGAAAATGGGACAGATTAAATTGCCATTATATTAAATAAGTTCAAATCGCACACATGTGTGTGTACATACAAAGAATTTATACATTAGTATAGATAAACTTATTTCTAGATTAAATTTGTTGAATAAATTATTTTTAGAAGAAAAATTTTGATCCAAGTCCTTATCTGAAATTAGGCCTCCCCCAAAGATTGGCACGGTCCTGAGCTACCTGGCACCCGTCTACTTCCCGCACACAATGCAGACCTTGTGGGGGGTAGTCAGCTAGCCAGTTCTGCGAGCTAAGTGATCGGCCTATTGCCACTTCACTTTGCTGATCACTAAGGCTATGGCGGTTACCCCAGTTCTACTGCGGTTGTCATCTTTGCATATTCTATTATGCAGAAAACTACCGAACACAGCCCTTTCCATAGCCCGCTGTGCAACTAGTGAGCTTTCATTAGAACGTTTTTATTGTTTTTTGTTTTTTTTTTGGTAAGGTGGCAAACGAGCAAGCGACTAACCTGGTGGTAAGTGATTAGCGACACTCACGTACAACTGCAACACCAGAGGAGCAGTGCGTTGCAACCTTAAGGGATATTGACACACCGAATGAAACGCAGAAGCTCGGGATGCCTCTTCACACCGGTATTCTGCGAGGTAGTGGTACTACCCCGGTCGAGCCGGCCCATACGAGCAGTAGCAAAAATTAATATCAGCGGTTTAATGGTGTCATTAAGCACAGCGCAAAGGGGGTCCTGCGATCCTACTTAAAGAACTAGATATGACATCTCCAAGTCGAAGATGAGTGATGTTTTCTTCATTGATGTATCCTTTCCCGTTCGGCAGCATCAAAACATTTTCCGATGCAACGGTGAAAAGTTTCGGGGGAATGTAAAACTCCACTCTGTCCAGAGAATGCTTTACCTGTGGTGCAGGGTGTTCAGGGGCGCCGGCCTCGGCACTTTCAATGAAAGGGCAATAGAGGGCGCTAGGGTAATGATTGCACACGGGCGCCACATGGGCTAGAGACGCCGTTGACTCTGTCTTACAGCTTTCTGCAATAGCGACGGTTTCGTACTCTTGCTTCTGTACTCGAATAGACAACGTAAACTCCTTGAAGAAACAATTCAACCAGTAGTTTTCCAGGTTGCGAATCACTGTTGTATGTCATCAACGCGAACGGTAGTTTGATCTGATAACATTTTTTTTTCTTTTCCTTGCAAAGTAGTATTTTCACAATTCTGATCATTAACTATAGTTATTCCTTCATATTGACAGTTACTTACACCGCCGTCAATGGATGGCAGATTTAGAGTCAGATATCCATTTTCAGATAAATATTTTACAGTTTTGTATTTCGAAAATAAATTTTGTAACTCAAAATAAACACTTTGAGGTAGATTGCATTAAAATGCAAAAGAGTTGCTCACAAATTCTATAATTTCTTCTCGCTTTATCTTCATCTAATTTTCCAATTAGATCTGGTCGTCCAACAACTTGGAGCCATTCGTGTCTTCTGAAATATAAAATACATATCTAATACCTACCATGTTGGTTTAATATGGTATCATACATGAGCAATAATTTTTTTAACGCCGAAAAGGCATTGGCTTATTTCCATTAGCTATCCTCTGACACCGGCAGGATTAGTACGAATCTATTAACACCCGATATGATAAAATGGTTGCTGGCCGGTAGGCCAGCAACTGGGTTATGTCGGACTCAATCCTCTGAAGGAGAACCATACCGTCTAAAAACCATCTACACGCTGTTAGCCCGGAGGCTTTTACAGCTTCATCTGAATTGACTCGCGAGCAGATTGGCTCGCGAGTTTGGCGGGATGACTATTTATTTTAATGACGCGCGGATTTATACGCGGATGGATAAGACAAAAATAGTGGTGCGGAGACCGGTGAACCCTGACAAACCGACACGACAGAACCCGATTGTGAGACACTCAGGCAAAGTGTATATGGCTGCTTCTAACCCTAGGGGCGAGCACACGTAAGCTGAGCGAAGTCGCAAACGGGACTCCTGCGCAGCGTGCGCGGGACACGGCCGACACTCACTACTTAATAGCTCGCGAATATGCGCGGGAAGATGGAGGCGCGGCGACCAACGGCCCTGACTAACCGACACGACAGAACCCGTTTGTGAGACACTTAGCACAGTGACCCTAGTATGCGAAGCGAAGTCGCAAACGGGACTGCTGCGCAGCGTGCGCGGGATTTGGACGGCTCTCAATAATTAATAACTCGCGAATACACGGGAAGATGGAGGCGCGGAGACCGACGACCCTGACAAGACCTACGCGACAAATACCGAGTACGAGACACTCCGGCACAGTGTCATGGCTGCTCAAACCGGGAGGCGAGCACACGTATGCGCGGGGCGAAGTCGCAAACAGTACCGCCGTGCAGTATCCGCGGGCGACGGGCGGCAATCACTTTAATAACACGCGGAAAGACAATAGGGCCGAGTAGGCACCCGCAGGTGCGGGCCACTAACGATCCATTGCGAACTCTTTTTTGTTTTTTTTTGGGTTGCCGTGCACAACATTCTAATTGCTTAAATAAGAAGCGAGACTGTCTATGTTCCAGATCAATGGCTTAATATTTTTGGTTTCTCTAAAGCTATAGATTTTAATATGTGTTTAACTAAAATATGGTAACTTATTTGACATTCTATTTCAGGGTTGCAAAGGGTCGAAATAACTGATTTATAGTGAGTGAGTGAGATGTATGATAATTTGTAAACTAAACGAAGATCAAATAAAAATTTAGTTTCATCGCTACCATTTGGGCTATGAGAAATAACTACTACTTTACTACTGTTCAGACCAGGCTATCCATTTTTCCAAGTATCATAATACATTTTTCGCGTAGAAGAGTCTCTCTCCCTCTTTCCTAGGAGTCTCTGTCTCTGCCCTTTAGGGTATTCGTCCACTCCAAAATTTGCACACCTCCAGAGTTATGCCCTGCACTTTCAGAGCATGAAATCTTTATAGGACATCTATTAGAACTCGAACGATATGTTGAAGTGTGAAGATCAATTTATCCAGTCGCATAACACTATCGGAAGTTATTTTTTTTTTTTTCAAGTTTTCTACAAAATTACTTACTCTTTTCTCTATAGGGGCTAATGCTGAAAGTTTATTCTACCTTGCTCGATACAAAAACAGACACGTTTGTCACTCTCTTTAAACACCACGATCTAACCAAAATCAATCTAAAATCTATCCAAAAAAAAAAGAATGTGATCATTTCATTGCCAAAGTCGTAAAAGAAATCACGCACTTTTCTCGTATATATCTAGAGACCACCTCTTCACCACTCACACCTCTATGAAAAGAAATGAATCTTTTAATCTCGGATCACAAATTGTTAATAGTCAGGGCTATGCAGCGGGATAGACACGGGAGCGGCATGACCTATGATCACCTCTATTCGCACACTTGTTTTGATTAAAGAGCGGGATCATTCTTATTTTTGGGACTGAATTCAGTACAACGACGTAGCGGCCTACTCCTGCTAGACGCGCATCGATACTGAAACAAACAATTACGTTTGCGGTTACTTGCCTTTCGGGGCACCGCGCTGGGCGTTATGATCTGAGTCGTCCCAAAAGCGGTCTACGTGTCACAGTCGCTACGATTGCGTAGATTACTACGGCGCTCGCTAAGCCCAATAACTGCGGGCGTGACATTTTAATAAAAAAGATTCAGTCGACTCAGATGATAACAAAAGTACTATAATAATTTACCTCATAGGTTTTTCCTACACCGCTTATATAAATGATTGTGAACATTTTTATTTGTTGCAGCTTCCGTGTTCTTTCATCTTTTTCTACTACGATTACGGAAAGCAACGGTTTCTTAAAAACTAATTCTACCAGTAGATTCTGTAAACGAATAATAACGTATTTATATTTCAATAAAACAGATATTTTAATATTTTTTTATTTACTGCCAATGTCACTCTACTGTCTCACTGCCAATACTTTTATAATTTGATCATATATGAAATAATAAAATTAAATCAAATCAATATAAGAGATACATATTAACTTTCTTACATTCTTTATTTCAAATATACATTTAGTGTTAAATAAAAAAGTTCAAAATTTAAAATTTATTTCACCACTTTCACTTGAATCTCATAACAGGTAGGTCCTCACTAGGTAGATACCAGATGCCACGAGAGTTCATTTACAACACTGCAGCCGAATTAGCCGATACCTATACCAAACGTACATTCGGTTTCGGCTACGGCATTGTGTCTACACTCTTTTGAAACATCATAAAATTTTCCGTTTTCACACATGTAAGCAGTACATTTAACAATTTGTTTCGTCACAGCTTAATAATGGTCGACTTGGGAAACAGGTCACAATCAGTTTCTCAAGTCGACCATTATTCATGAATTGTCATGGTAGTAGTGAATTTTGCTACACACGAAAAAAAGGATATGCTAGGTTGAACAATAAGTATTAGGAATCGGATACTTGACATAAAGTAAAATTTTGTTCAGAACATTTCATTAGAAGCCATTGTCACAAAAATATTAAAATAAACTGCCCCTAATTTTTCTTTGTTGACATTCAGCGGGACTTTGATTCGTGTGTAAAATTAAGAAGATCGAAGTTGGTGCAGTTATTACATTATTAAGTATAATAGAATAAGGTAATTGTAATTTTTATGTACATTGAAGAATATATGTGAGAATAAGTCTAGTCTGCTACTATACTAGATATTTATGGAGTAGGTACACGTAATGTTTTTAGTAAAGTGACCTAGGTCTGCAGGGCTCTCAGAAATACTGAACGAAACGAACGAACTGACAGAAACAAACGGGTTACGCCATTACATTACAACTATTGTAACTTTTTAATAATATTCATTGCGGTAGCGGTGCACGACTCTGCCATCTCGTTTCTAAACGTCGGAGTCGTAACAGGCGACTAAGGAAAAATCTTGGAAATGACGAACGAGACTCGCAAACGTCACGTTTTGTACCCTGAAGACGCGAAAAGTGAAAATCTGTGTTTTACTGTTTTATATTTTAAACGAAATTGTTAAGTTTTCTGTATAATATAAGTTTTATCATTAACATAACAGTAACCGAGACAGGAAAAGTTCGAAAACGAAGTGTGCTCTGTGATATGTTTGTCTATGAATATAGTAACAATTAAAGGTAGTTGTAAATAAATTCGGTGACGTACGCAAGTTGGTTTTATTGATCCCGCGAACATAATATCACTCGATAATGCTAATGGTTAATGCTTATTTATCAATTTAAAACAAAAGTGCATTATTGAAATTCTGAGCCACGGGAAGGTCAAAGCTGGCCTTGTTATTATAATATGTGACACTAGGATAACTGATAATGGGAATCACTTTTTATTCAATGAATGTAATATTGATTTACATTTCATTAAAATATTTTTAGGCCATAACTAGTATATAGTATATGCTGTAATGTATCGATATATCAATATCCTTTATATCGAAATGAGCAAAAACATCGATTTTATCTGGTTTCGTTATGTCGATATGTCGTTGCATCCCTAACTGTGGCATTTGGCATATAAGAGTAATAACTTTGGGTTCTAATTTTTTTGTTTTGTATTATTTTTTAAGTTAATAACTCATGATGATAGCAAATTAATTGAATTAGGATGACAATGGAAAGGAGGATAAAGTTGAAAACACTTAATAGTCACATTACATGTAAGATTTGCCGTGGGTACTTCATCGACGCGACTACGGTCACCGAGTGTCTACATACGTGTTAGTAATCCTTGGATTATAATAGTATTAAATTGATTTAGCCGATGTATTTAAATGCTTGAATTGAAAGATAATTTATGTTAAGAATTTAACTCATATGTCACTATTATTCATTTAAAATTTGGACTGGTTGACTATGTATTACACATACAGAACATTACTACTTCCTGCACTGAAATGACTCTCCGGCTTTCATGGCATTGGGCTTTTAAGTAATTAATCAATATAAAAGTTAATCCATAATGTAACATAATCTCGAACATGTGATTGTTATTAGAAGCAGTTGGGATATGGGTGCACAAATACAATTATAAATTTTCTTACTAAATATCATATTTCAAATGTTATTAAATGACAAAGAGAATACTCATTGACAATTCTGAAACAAAAATAGCAAAACTGAAGCAAAAGTCATCAAAATCAATATCACATAAACAGTAATCTAATGAAACCTCTTTACTCTATGTCACTATATTCTTATAAATTGATTATAAACACATTAATTTCAATGCATATATTAAAAACCTACCAATGTGGTAGAGCCAAGCGGCGGCTTCCCCCTTCCTCACTATGTATCTGTTTTCTAATGCTACAACTATGAGCCTTAAATACTTGAAACTACTAACAAAAAAATACGGCAGGTACCCAATAAATCAACATGCATGCTAGAAAGTTTGTCAATATTATTTCTTGTTTCATAGATTTATGAGACAACCATTGAACACTGTCTGTGTTTGGGTTGCATACTTCATGATGTTTTGCTCCCACACAACACTTCCCTCTCTCTATGGTTCCTATACAGTCAGTTGGTGGCAGTTACTCATGATCTTGATCTTGAATAGTACACAGAATCATTGCACGATTTTAAATGGAATAACTTTATTATGTTTTAAGACTATAATTTTTTTTTAATATTCTTAATATTTTTTTTAATGTCTTGTAAATAAATATAAAGCTATTCTATAAAGAGACACTCCTATTGCTTGATGCTACCTGTTATGGACCATTATAGAAAAAAAATGATCCTAAATGTTATTCCAGGGTATAAACTATAACTATACCTAGTTTCATCAAAATCCAATCCAGTAACTTCAAAGCCTATTGTGTACAAAAGGACAGACAAAATAAATTATTTGGCTTCTATATAGAAAAAGAAATATAATCCAATGAAAATTTTCAATGTGCAGATTTGGCCAGGGAACAGTTTTATTAAAGTATACTTAAATTATTATTAGTCAGATACAGGGTATCAAAAAGTAATGATGTGACAATAATCAGAAGAAAAGAAGATACTATGATAGTTTCAATTTAGGTTTTTTTTTTTCAGTCTGTAAAAGTTGTCTTGTAAAACACTTGGAAGAGAACAACACTTGTCCAACATGCAACATTGTGATCCATCAGTCTCACCCCCTCCAGTACATAAGCTTTGATAGGACCATGCAGGATATTGTTTATAAATTAGTGCCCGATTTACAGGACAGTGAGTATAGCTATTTGAAAATAATTAGTTTAATTTTTCCTTTTACTTAAAAATTCTTATTGAAAGCATAATTATAAATTTTCAGATGAAATTAAACGCGAGAGAGATTTTTACCGAGCAAGAGGTCTGCCTTGTCCGAAAGACGCGGCCCTCGCTGCAGACAAGCCAGGGGCAGGTGACGAACCTGAACAGCCTGACAACACTGACAGTCACAGAAAGGATGAACAGGTATTAGTTCCTTTTCATGCTTCCTAGTACCAAAATCTAATAAAAAGGTAAATACTCAAGGACCTTCTAATTAGGTAACCTGAGTTTTATCTTTTATGTGGAAGGCCTGTACATTAAGCAGTATGATGGCCTGGCTCACCACCTGTCACATTGTTATATTTTATATTATATTATTACCCCTGTATATTTAATATTAACTTATTACCCATATATTACCAATATTATAAACAAGGTCTAAAGAACCCTTTGGTTTGGTGATACCATTGCATGGTCTGTTCATTAATAAGGATTCGCCAGGCTTCCATCTATGCTGCCTTTTGTATTGCATGGTGTATGTTCAGAAGCTCAGAAGCCCAATCTGCCTATCGATGGTATTGAACCTTGCGGACGACTCCCTTCCATTTTGCTCAATAAAATAAACTAACACTGTCCAACTTATGTACAGCATGCATCACCAGTGCCACATCCTGTTTTAGGTCTGGCCTATTTCAGACAGTACAGATAGGCAGTAGAGATTCCATAGGAGATAATGATAGTTCCAGTCATTTCTTAGTCAAATTATTGTCAAAAAACAACAATCAAAAATGACAAAGTCAAAATATCAATAATTTTAATACTATAATTTTCAGGTTAATGTATGCTTGGAGTGCATATCAACGTCGTTGCGTACACTAAAGCGTAGTTTTATAAGGTGCTCTGCGCAGGCCACAATAACGCACCTCAAGAAATTTGTAGCTAAGAAAGTGTTGAATGGAATGGAGAAGTATAGAGAAGTAAGTATCTTTAAAAAAGGGATCCATATACAAAGCAGAACAGATGATGATGATCTTCAGTCCATATCAGTTACAGTGATAACATGCAATAACTTGCCTATTGGAGTTTGTGAGATAACAAACTCCACAAAAGTACACATCCAAACTCTCACTTACTGGTCTAAGAAACTTATGCTATATAAATGGAGAAAGGTTCAGATGCAGTAGCAGACAAGGGAAAAAATAAAATCAGTCCACCTGATGATAAATGGTCAGTGTGGCCCATGTATATCCCCGATTTCAAATCGAAATGTTGATGAGTTATCATTATTACCCTAGAATTCTAAGACAGGGTACCAGTAAATTAGAGTCACAACAGTATTATGTTATTATATTACACTAAGAGAAGGACTACCCCCAGTCAAGTCAACCCATTTGTGCTGCAGAGGGGTTTTCTCCTACATAAATTTAAGTTTTTATAATCGGTTGCACTTCAATTTTTAAATTATGTTTAAATAATAATTATGGCGGCTGACGTAAACCTACCTTTAATAAGTGTCATGAAAACCAACTAAAGTGAAAGGCCAGGAAAATTGTCTGGCTCATGACAAATTACTGAGATAACTGTTGTGTTGCTGTAACAACCCATCATATGTAACAATAGAATTTCTATTGTTGCAACACATAAAATGATCTAGTTTTTTTTTAATGTGTAAGTGTTGAACTAATTTTGTTTCATTCCAGATTGATATACTATGTAATGATGAATTACTAGGCAAGGACCATACGTTAAAATTTGTATACGTCACACGTTGGCGGTTCCGCGACCCACCGCTGCGTTTGCAGTATAGGCCTAAGATTGACTTGTAAATTTGCGCTAGGTATAATTAATGTAAGGTTATAATGCGATTTTAACAATATAGTCAATCAGATAATGAATGTTTATGGAGTCTTACTACCTTCATTATGTTACAAAAAAATTATATAGTTAAAATCGCATAATAACTTGAGAAGTGGGTATTGGATGCCCTAAACAAGGATACCATTTTATATTAATAGTGAATTTGCACCAGAAGTGATCTAAGAATTTTGATACTTTAGAAAATTAAAAATCTCCTGTTATGAAAGAAGAATTTATAGATTTTGTTTTATAAAAACTAGTTTCAAAATGTCTGGGTAATTTTTATGTTATATGTGTCCAAACCATTTTTCAGTACCAGGTGTACTATTTTTTGTTTGTTTAGAAACATTTTGTTAATTTTGTTTTAGTAAATCATTTCGTTAACTAATTTTTTATTGAATCACAGACATGAATTTGATCCACTGTACAATATTTTTGTATAAATTATATTTTTAGCAAAAGATTAGTTAATTTCAATAAAGTTTAATTTAGCAATACTTATGCCTATATAAAGATTATTTAAAAAAATATTAAGTAAAATATATTATTTTCAAACTTGGCGTCTTTTTGTTATTGATTATATGATAAACGTAAATTTTAATGTGTGTTGTTGCATTGACTTCTTTACACAAAACCAGAGAACAATGGCGTCTTTAAACTATTTTTTTTTAAACGATAGGGGTTGCTTTAACTAAACTTAATCACAAAGAGTTTTTGGTTTTGAGAATTTGATAATTTTCCAACTTCATACATAATGAACGTTATAAATTAAAAGATAATTTCGTTCGTGACTCAATAAGCGGCGTTAGAAAATCTGCAACCTGATTTTATTAGTGGGTGATGTAAGTCTTTAAATCGCATGGCGTCCGACAGATGGCGTTAATCCGCCATCTCAAAAATTTAAAATTCCAGAACGGAAAATGATGGTAGCAGTATCAAAGTTGTGATACTATTATGAAAAACTACATTATTATACTGAAAAAACTGCGGTGATCAACCCTCTTGAGCCTCCTATGTACAGTAGTGAACCTATTAGGAATTGTACATATATATTATACTAACTTATTTTTAATAATTCTTCTTCACCATAGTTTAGAACAACTTAGAAAAATTTGAACTTCACTACAGATTTGGTACATATTGTCCTGATTTGACAACCGGACTATGGTCCTAGTCATGAAGCATAAGTAATAATTACAGGGCTCTTATATGCAACCATTACTTAATGGGATGACAAGCTCATTTCTCGTTACGTAACAGAATTGAACTCTAAAAAATTATGCCTTTAAATGTAAATAATTCATTTGTATTAAGTACGCTATATGCTTTAATAAGGGCCTATGAATTATGAATACCTATTAACTACTATTTCTGGTTCGCAGCCTATTCATTTATGGGAATAATAAAACAGTTATCAAGATATTTTAAGTGCTTAATTTTTTAATCTGTAACTGTCATGTCCCGTCCACTTACCACATGAGTAACTCAAAATCATAATACGTATTAATTTATAAACAAATAATTGATAATATTTCGACTGATTAGGTGGTTACACACTGACACGTATTAGTGCACAGTGCAACATTTTCCAAACTTACATGAGTTATTTCTTTTTCTCGTACTCACACTTCCAGAAATTGACTGAGATAACAATACCTTGTTTGACAGTTTTGTACAAGAGCTCCAACACGCTATAGCTTCGTCCAGGTATTGGTCCGAGATTGAACCAAACGTAGTTGTTACTCTTTGATCGAAACTGTTTTCTAATGTTTCGTATTGTTATAGCTTATGGCAACACTTATATATTATTTTTCCTGTGTCAAAAAATATAGTATACTATAAATAACACATTCCTGTCAGAACTACTTATAATCGACATTAAAATTATAGTTAACTTTTACTGCCGATCTGGTGGACTCGCGATCTCCTATCTTGAATGGAATTTTATTTTTTGGATGACAGGGATACTTGTACGCTTTCTTGAGCACATAACAAAATCAAATAAAAAAAAACAAATTAAATAAAAGTCACGTCCATCTTTTCAAATTGGGGTCACCAAAAGTACCTTTTATTTGTTGTCGCTAATCTTTCAGGGCCGCTATTGTGGACAAGAATGACATTAAATACTATAAATAAATAGAATGTTTAGCCGCGAATCATTTGAGAAACATTCTGGTCTTATTAGTCCTAATATGACCCCTATCAAAGTTATGACACGTGCTATACACTTTGAAACAATTGACATTCTGTTGATATTAGTCATAAAGATTAGGAGGGTTTTGCCTACACATCAAAAATATTATTTCGTGTTAAGAAAATTTTATTCGTATTTCACATAAACGTATTTTTATTAATTTTATTTATTAAACCTGCTACCGTCAGCAAAATTGATATCACAGATGAATATTTTATCTACTAACTAAAGTAATCTTAAAGAAATTAGTATTAACCTTATTCCTTTCCAGTATAATTGGTTTTTTATTTTTTTCCCTAATGCTTCAGATTCACGTAGAATAGGTAAAATCCATGGATCAAGTAAGTACCACGCTATTGTGTGAAATAACTTTTCGTACCTGCCCCTGTGATAGCCACGCGATAACGATAACGACGGATAACGCAATTCGTTACACGAGTAACAATACAAAATGATTTACCAAACCTTATTACTTTACATTCACTTACTTTTAATATTATTTTTCTTGATTTTATTTATACCATGGTATCAAGTATGAGATAAAAGACGTACTAAAATGTGAATTAAAATATTTTAACGGTTTTAAAATAGCATAATGACATCACTATTCGATAAAGGCATATTATTACAATTATTATATCTGTGGTGGCATGGTATGTTTTGTTTGTGTGCGTCGCGAAGTTGTAGTTAAGCAGGTGGTGCTGTCCGTGCGGAAAAAAATGAAAATGGTTTGTCGATAGTTTTCCCGTCCACAGTGAACATAAATGTATTTATTTTTTAGTTTATAAACAACAAGTTATTTGTCGTCAAACTGGGTGCCAAAACTGTAGAAAGATTTTTGAACTTAGCAGACGATAGCTTCGTCGAAGATGTCAACGACGACCTAAAATGTTTTATATCAGAGAAAAAAGTTGACAGGTAAACAAAATTCATTTTATTACCGCATTCTTGGTCGGTGAATTATATTTTTGCGTTGTGAAATCCGGCGAATTGCGTAGAAAGTCGGCCATATATCGTAATATTATATTCCTGTATATTTTCAAGGTTATAATGTCGACCGCATACCGGACGTGGATGTGATCAAATGGAGCGAAACGCTCCGGCACCTTGGAGGCTAATAGCTATTCATGAACGTATGAAAAAAATAGCGTCACCTGCTGGTTCCGAGCGTTGACCCTATTTTTTGTTTTGTTTTTTTTTTATTTTAATTGGTTAAGATTTGCTTTTGTCTTTGTGCGTAAAACGATTTCGTATTAATTTTATCATATAATATTACTGTTCATTTATTTAATAAATTGAAATAAATCATGATATCTAGCAGTCCGATTTTGCTTCCAGCATCAACTTCCGATTATCATTACTGTAATATGTAATAGTTGACCAACTACGCGCGGTATGTCGCACGCCAAGTCTAAAGAGGCAGACACGTCTTTACTTATGTTATAAGAAAGGTTAAATTGTGTAGACAAAAGAGATAAAGTAACCAGTCTAGAAAACCCATTTTTATTGTGTAATGCACAAATATTTAATGTTGCAAGAATTTGAAGCTAGGATCTTGCACTCAGAGTTTTTCAGACAACTGGGGAACTTGATCATCTAGGGTTAATACCATATTTACCAACTAAATTTATAGATAAAAAATTGTGCACATTTTATTAGCTGTTAGAAAACAAAATTTTAATAAATAATAAATTAGTTAATTTTAAATTGAGCTTTGAAAGATGTGAATGACATGTATGATAATGTTGTATTTAATCTATAGTTTAAACCAAATTACTTGTGACAATAGGTCAGATTTTTTTCATAATTAATGGCAATTAATTTATACATAATTTTGATCACAAACATGACAAAAACTCTGATTTAATTTACTATTTATTTCTTGGAGTTAAAATTGAGGCCTGTGACCATATAATAAATTTTTGATAGCTTTGAGAATTCTTTACTGGGACCATTTATTACTAGGAGTGGTTATTAGGAACGGTTCTAAAGTTATTTAAAGATTTGGTTGCCTGGACTAGCAACAAGGCTGCTAAATTGAATGTTCCATCCTTTGTTCTGTTTTCATTCAACCACTGAATATATAATAATATTTAATTGGTTTATTTGTTTTTAATAATGGGCAAGTCCCTGAAGGAGAAGTCCAAGCTGCATTTTGAAACGCTGAGTAGATAATTTTATTGAACATGTTCATTGTTGCTTGTGCCCACAAGCACATTCAACTGGATCAATTCCTAGTAAAAACAAGATGCACCATGTAATAACAATAACCTGCCACCATATTTCATCCCATGAAAGTCGAATATGCAAAATACTAGAAAGGTCTTGGAGTCTCAAATATATAGAGAATAACTATTCCAAATATGAGACATCCACAACCGATTATGTTTTTATATGGGAAAGGATTTTATTTAATTATCCCTCTTAGTATGGCATACTGGAAAACTGGTGTGCCCTTCTACACAGCCTTCAATCCCATGTGGTTAATGAGGCCCTCTGTTTTAAGCAATCCAGTGGCCGTTGGGGTCAGTAAGGCAAACTCACAGAAATCCGTAGTGGATCTAGTCCATGACTCTGCTGCTGATTTCGGTCCCGGAAGGTTGGGATAGCTGTGCGTCATTATACCGACACCCGCCTCCCCCTTCGACCATTTAGTGCAATGTGTCATCACCTTGAAACTTATGGTGATCAGCGTTTTATTCCCGGCAGCGTGCTGGTGTTTCCACCGGTGAGCAACTACCGTCGTTTCCTTATACACCGCTGCGTCGAGCGCCTGGCCCGACCTGACCTTGCCACATTCTCCATTGGGGTCAGTGACGAGCGGCGCACGGTTGTGTGCTACCAGGAGCGTCTCCTGAGGTAAGTCCATTTTATTATGTAACGGTCCTTTTTTCACTCTTATGCTCACAGTTGGCCACTAAGCTGGCTACCAAAGCCACGTGGTGAAGATGTGCTCGCCGTTGAAGGAAATAGTGAGAAACTTGCATGTCTAAAAATATTTCGAGTCCAAAACCCTGTCAGATATTTGAGAAGGAGGCATTTCCTCAGCTGTGGGCACTTACTGGCCGGTACTTATACTTCAAATACGTTAGTGTGCAATGTGGTAGCGTGGCGGAATAATATCATATTATAAACGGCAGTGATATTTTATAGCCTGTTACTTTACTTTTAATTTTTGTCCTTAGCTAGCTTAAGTTGGGTTTGTAACCAGTTATGTGAGTATGTTTTTTTTTTCATCATTTCCGTCATCCTAAATTCTCGCCGGACAGATATGATAATCGTATTGCTCTACGCTGTTCACTCACTTGCGAGTGTCGCATTAGCCGTCTCCGTAACGGTTAGGATTAAACGGTTGGCTGCCTGCGTTTTAGTGTTTTTCTGCTACTAAAAAAAAGTTACCTATACAACAGTGTTGCAACTTCGCTCCAATAATTACGCAGTGGCATTTGTGTTTTAAAAAGATTTTTTTTTGCTATTCTAAAAATGTACACGGAGTCTCGTTCTAACAAGGCAACCAATCCATACTTCCGAACTGTAGGCTATACTGGGTTTTTTTTTATGGAAGAGAGCAAACGAGCAAGCGGTTCACCTGATGGTAAGTGATTACCGTCGCCCACATACATCTCCAACATCAGATGCTGCAGGTGCGTTGCCGGTCTTAAAAGATATTTGGGAGATGGGAGGGAAAAGGAGGGGAACAGGGAGGGGGTGTGGGCCTTCGGTTACCTAACTCACCGAACGAAACGCAGAAGCACAAGATGCCTCTTCTTCACGCCGGTATTCTGCGAGGCCGCGGTACCATTCCGGTCGAGCCGGCCCATTCGAGCAGCAGCCGCCGCTTGGCTCTACCGCTTAAAAATAATAATAAGAGTAATAGGTATTATAATATTGTAAATGTGAAATTAGCTCTGTAATCGATTTTGATGAAATTTGGTGTGGAGATATCTTGAACTCTGACGAAAGACGTAGGATACTTTTAAAAGGGCGGAAACTATGTAGTAGATATGCATTGCTGGTTGGCTTAGCATTTTTCAATGAAAATTCTTTTGAACACGGTTTTTGTTTTTATCTTTAATATTGCGTGAGCCGATAGGCTAATCACGCCAACCAATGACGTAGAGCCCGGTTTGTAAACAAAACGCGTATCAATAGGGATGAAATAATAATTCTGAAGATAATGAGAAGTTTGGCAAACCTGTACTCGCGCAGTGAGTAACCTCTTCCCAGCTCCAAAACCATTTAAAAATAAAGAGAAAACTAAAGGCCAATCTAATAGTGCGACAGTTATATGTTATTTGCAGCAGCTTGAATGGGCCGGCCCGACCAGGTTGGTACCGGCGTAAAGTAGAAGCATCTTGTGCTTTCTGTGTTGTTCGGTGAGTGAGGTAACCGAAGACCCACTTCTCCCCTCCCCATCCTCATCCTCTCTCCAATCTCCTAAATACTCTTAAAGGTCGGCAACGCACCTGTAGCTTTTTTTTTTGGGGTGGACGGAAAATGCTTTAAGCATTCCCGCTGCTGGCCGGGAGGGCACCAAACGGGTTATGACGGACTCGAATCTCAGCAGGAGAAACATACCGACTAAAAACCATCCACCGGCAGCACCTCTCGTGTTGCAAATGTACGTTTCCCATAAAAAAAGAAATAACTTCTCATTCTTAGCATCGCACAGTCAACGTGGCCGCAGTGCATGTGTGTACCTGCCGCACACTGTTGCTTCTATATAATTGCACTCAACACCATGCAACACCAACACTGTGCAGTTCGTTTAATTACTGAACGCAACACATTTCGTGGGACGTCGCAATCCATCAAATTGCTTTCTAGCGTCTACGCTCTGCTGAGCAGCGCTGTGTTCTTGACAATGCGATTATTTATTGGGCCCGATATTTGACAGTTATTTTTGATTCTAACGACATCTATCGGCAGCCACCCGCAACTCGTCCAAAAGCCGACATAACCGTGTCCAAATGCAGATACATGAAATGAAATTAAAATGTTTACCTAATTTTTCGACGTAACAAATTTATGCATCTATTCCGTCAGAGAACAATAAACCTGTACCCCCCCTTTTGTTACATTTTTCTTTTACCTAAATGGATATTATATACACTGCATTGCAATATTGTTCCACTAAAATTGTTAATAGCAATTTGTTGTATTGACCACGTACTCGGCGGTGAACGAAAACATCGTGAGGAAACTTGCATGACTGACAAATAAATAAGAAAAAATATATTATATCACAGATATGCAAAACTCGCCAACTGGAGCAGCGTGGCGGGCCCTTCCCGGCTCCATAAACTCTCAGATATTTGAGGAGACCTTTGCCCAGAAGCACTTGCAGGCTGCTTTACCCCAAACCGCATTGAAGCGGATCTATGTTTCAATTTATATGAATGATGTGCCAATCAAAACATAAATGTGCACGTCAAGCGCCGATGGCCCTTTGACGATGATAACGTGGAATGCAAGGTTACGGCGACCGTAGTTCCGGACACACTACTACCGTATGATGCTTCTGTGTCGGTTAGAGACATTTGAAATTGATATTTAGCGACCTCTCTATTTCTCTAGCGATATTCTCTTAATTAGAATTTCCAATACAATTAAATATGTTGTAAAAATTAGTGGTCAGTAAATGTGTACCGGCGGTGAGCCGCATATTTAAGCTCGGTGGGAAATTTGGCTCAAAAAATGTTTTTGCTTTACAGAAAAAAAAACATATACACGTAGAAAAGATGTCCCAAAAAATTAAAAAAAAATTCAATATTCTAGTACATAAGTAGTACATGGTTGAGCTTTTCTTACTTGAGAAATATACCCAAAGACTATTTCTAGAGTAAATTTCACTTATTCGTGAGTTGAAGAATAATATAAGAACTTACACAACGATCCCTTAGCACACAATCATACTAATAATGACGATAGAGCACAAATCATAAAATTGCAATTTTATTGACGAAGTGTATGTAATAATGGGATTGTAAACTAGGGTATTGAATAGCAGAGGTTAGTAATTAGGGGTGGCAGAAATTAAAAAAAAATTGCTTACTGGCGGCAAATGTGATGTAAATCCGCCACTGCTGCTGGGACAAGGCATGCCATCAAATACTTGAGAGCTTTGGAGCCTTCAGTGCGGGGGCTGGCGGACTTCACGCGTACTCGAAATAAAATATTTATTATTTGTCACTTGCAGGTTTCCTCGGTATGTTTTCCGTCTCCGCTGAGTACGTGGTTAATTCAGCACTTGAAATGACTATTAATAATGTTTAGTGGTGCCGGCGCCGGGTATATCGAACCCAGGTCATGCGCGTACTATGACATGAAAGCGTTCGCCTTGACCACTGGCCTACCACTCTTGACTATATATGTGTGTGTGTGTGTGTATGTCATATTTATGATGTTATAATTAGGTGAAAATTGTTTCAGTGATGAAGCTTGTGCACGTCCAGCTATGGGTCTGACGGCGCTCAACCGCGACGATGCGGCACTCACGGACACAAGTAAGCAATGTAATAACAATGAGATAGGTAGTGTTAAGTATGTTTGATTGTATGTAAAATGTAAACTAGAAAACTACTGGACCATTTCAGACATTTTTTTCTCTGTTATAAAACCGACATTTTTCCAGATAGATACAGTCTGTTTTAAAAAAAAATATTCCCTTCCCCTTTCCAATTTATTTTACCTTTTCCAATCAATTTAGGTTACCGTCGCCCACGTACATCTGAAACAGGAGCAGGAGCTGCTGGTACGTTTCCGTTCATGAAGGATATTTGGGAGATGGGAGTAAGGATGAGGAGGGGGCCTCATTCACTGAACGAAATGCAGACGCACAAGATGCCTCTACTTCACGTCGGTATTCTGAGAGTCTATCTCAAGAGTAATAATTATGTCATGTTTAAAAAAAATCATGGTTTCGTAAGATCTGTTACTAATTATAACCGAAGGAAACCGACCGAATAAAATATAACTAAATTTATTTAATACTAACAATACCAATACTTGTAACAGTATTATTAATTAAATTGGCTTTTAAATTTTTTTTTACGTGACTAACGTACCTTCGTGTATTGCGTTTGGAAACTTTGTTAATATAATTGCGTTTGGATAATTACGTACATAAATATGACTGTAAAAATGTGTCTACCACCGTATAGGTATGTGGTGACATAATCCTTCCTTCATTCGGACCGTCTAGTAAAAACCAAAAACAGGAAAGACCTTAAATGCGTTATGTCTTTTGAAATGTCATTCAGTCACAAACTAGTATTACCCGTATTATGAGCATCAACAAGTGTACCTAATAATACATACATAGCTTAATTATATACAAGCGCCTGTCCTCTAGGGATTACGGATTTCAGTCAGCTTCCGTTAACCACTTGTCGCTACCGGGAGGGACCAGTTGCGTACATTCCATATAGGCATAAACACAGTGGACGACCCTAGCTAATTTCTTGAGTAAGAGTATCTACGTTTTTTGTGATACAAATACTTCGATTTTTATACCAACTGCCTGCCTCAGAAACCCACGATCAGAACCCTATGCACGCCACTGAGAGGTACAACGTTTAGGGTGAGACGAAAGAAAGGGATCGCAAATCCTTCCACCGCTATCACACGGCACCGTTTAAAAATAAGTTTTATCCACTTACCCAATTAAATTAAATTTAAGTGATACACGTGGTAATGAAATTTTTTTTGGTTTTAATTTTTTCACGGTTCAAAATACAGTTTCATGGGTTTTATTTCTTATCGACGTTTAGACGTTGTCGGTCTTCGCGTAATGAAGTCTCGGTTCTTATAAAAATGTAGAGAATGCGTTGTTGCTAAACGCAACTCGGCAGAACATGACGTATTTTCGATCTGGTGTATAGCGAGTAATTTAAACAGCATCGCAGACGCTGAAGTTCGACCGCTAGATTTGGAAGTGTCTTTCACCTATAAACATGGGGTTCGAGTATATTAAAGGACTCACGTTTTGTTTTAGGTCATACGAATGAAATTCATATTTGCATACATTTAATTCATTAGAATAAATATTAAACAGAACAATGGAATAAATTTCAAACAAGCATTGTAAGTAGAACGTAACGGAAATAGATTAAATTTTAATTGATGGAAATGATAGTGTATAAGATAGAAAGACGACGGCATGTGTGTGCACACAGACACATGCAAGGGTGTTTCGACTCGATAAAGATTACATAATTTTTTACTGTCTTATAACCTACTAATTTTAATGAAGTTACTACACGGTGTATTATGGATGCGTGTGTTTAAAAACTGCACTTATGATGTGATTGAATCCGTGTACGGGGTAATGGGTATTTAACGGATAATAAAGTATCAATTGTGAAATAAGTGAAAATCATGCAGTTGTGCAATGTTATAGACGACTGAACGTTTGTTATGAAATGAGTTGGGAGCGAATTTGTTCAAATTTTGACGTTTAATCGAAACAGGTTAGTGCAGTTCGTTATATGAATTATTGTACGAATACAAATAAATAAATTGAGCAAATAGAACAACTTTATCTCGACATGTTTCAAAGCCTGAATCGTCCCACTGCAGGGCAAAGGTCTCCTTCCTCTTTTCCCACTTCTAAGTCAAAGTTCTTTAGTCGATTTAGCTCTTACGTCGTTGTAGACGTTTACGATACTTACGTTTTTGTACGAGGTAGAGCTAAGCAGCGGTTTTTGCTGCTGTTCGAATGGACCGGCTGGACCGTAGAATATCGACGTGAAGTAGAGGCATCTTGTGATGTCGTTGTGTGCGTTTCGTTCTGTGACTGAGGTAACCTGAGCCCTTCTCCCCCTCCATATCCCCCATCTGCCCAAATACCCATAAAGGCAGGCAACGCATCTGCAGCTTCCCCTAAGGAAAAAAAAACCAAAATTAAATTCTACACTGGTTACCAACGAGACGATCCCAAAGAATAACTGGCGAATTATAAAATATATAAAAAAAAATATTATCAATTCATTACAGTGTATCATATAAAATTGAGGTGTTTGACGCCCTGATGTCATAGTTAACCCTGCTACTGTTAGCAGTATAATTTTTGGTCCGATCTATGCAAAATGAGCTCCACGGTATCTTGAGCACGTGCTGCGCTATGCAACCACCGCCTACTAGGGATCCGTTAAGCAATAAAACTAAATCCAATACCTAATAAGAGTCTCTTACGAAGAAGTAACAGGCGAAAAAAAACTTTATGTACATATTGTAATAATTTTTGAATAATAAAATATTAATATAAAATTATACTATTTAGAAACACCTTAACCACTTCTATCAATGGTGAATTCTTTCACTTATCATTAAAATTGAATTAAAGTGCATTTGGGTCAAGTTTACCCATCAATTAAACGAACAAACCTTCGAAGCGTGCACGTAATGCACAATTTCGTCTATAGATTCGTCCTTCACAATGTCGTATTGCGCGTCGTGTTACGCCAGTGACATAATAGTAAATGACGCAAGCGGTCGCGGCGGGTCGGCTCAGTGATAGCCGACGAGGCCAGCGGTGTGGGACGCCGAGAGTGAAAGTGGCACGGCGCTCGCTGCCCAGCCGAGAGGGCGAAGCCTCCACTATGAGGAAACAAGAACGATTGACCCTATTGCCTCGCGCTCGGCTAGAGCCGGCGAAGGGTTTTGAAACTCGGTAACGAACTAAACATTGGCTACAAATCACATGTGGGCTAACGAGAGAGGGCAGTTAGTCTTACACATGTAAGCGGCGATTACTCACACTCACTTGAAGGTCCTAAATCTCGTTGTTATTGGTGCGAGGTGACAACCGATGAGCACCTGATGGATGGCTATTGCATGTACCACCTACATGCAACTTACTATACACTGTCTTCGCAGCAACTAAGACTAAGAAAATACCTTTGATACTGGTACTAAACAGTGGTAGCAATGCTGCTTAGTCGCAGAAATGGGTAAGAAGGTGGTACCTAGCCGTCTAGGCAGCTACCACCACCCTCTCGCTATTGCAACCTTGCAAAATCTCGGTCTGGAGCTCAAACAACTGCATGGAATTACAGGTGATTTCCCTTCGGTCGGTAGTTGAGAAGTTGTTCGATGGATAGAAGTATGACTACCATTTCCAAGTTCGGATCAGTGGCTAAGAAATTTACTTCTATAAAATATATGTTAATCATACATCTATTGTCGAATCTGTTACGTATGAAAGTTGTACAGCGGCTGTATACTGACTGCATCTAGTAAACAAGCTTTGCCTCGACACACTACGAAATCGCGCATTATCAGCGAAATCCATTCCCTTCAGTATGGTGGTTGACTAAACCAACGGAGACCACATTACTGATAACGGTGTGTTCGATTTCAGTCCTCACGACACCACATTCGATCTACATCTGAACTTAAAGATCGCTTCTTTTTCGTGGATGTCCATCATCCCATCTGGTAAGAGTGTCTTACCACCATATATTTTGTATCGTGCGTGTGTGTGTGTTTTTATATTACTCAGACCCAAAACAATTATCTCTTCTCGTAGTAATAGAATTTCTATTTTTGTAACACGTCATGTAGGAACTTTAAGACGTCGTAGTAGAACCAAGCTGTGGCTTTGGCTGCTACTCTAATGGTCCGGCTCGACCGGAGTAGTACCACGGCCTTGCAAAACACCGGCGTGAAGTAGAGGCATCATGTACTTTTACGTTTCGTTCGATAAATGAGGTAACCGGAGGCCCGCTGCCTCTCCCATCTTCCCAAATACTCTCAAAGGCCGGCAACCGCAGCTCCTGGGCTTCGGTAATCACTTACCATCTGGTGAGCCGCTTGCACGTTCGCCCCCCATTCCCATGAAAAATCTTTGTTTCGTGCAGGTATCGAAGCCACTATCTAGAACGTTCTTCTGAAACTATCAGAACTATAGATTACCGCACCCCATGGACTGCCGGAACATTTTCTTTCGCGGAAGCATTCGGAGCACATTCAGGAAGGCATTAAGCCGATCAACTAGACTAGCCTGCGGCCTTAGCGAGTAGGGTTTCTTTGATCGATATTCGTGGAATTTATATAATTAAATCAATTACCTAACGAAGTATGTTGAATCGTCTTAAGGCTTGAGGCATTCTTAAAATTCTCGAGCCTGGATCTTGATTGATGAATTTAATAATAGATTCTATTTTATTATAATCAATGTAATACCGAATTATCTCTTTTCATTCAAAGTTATGTATAGTCAAGATCGTAATTACAATGGTTATTGAGATATTTTAAAGTGAAAAATAACAGTTTATGCATCTGGCAAAACGAATATCTTTGAGACTATGTTTATTTTGATAGACTATTAATAATAATTATAATGACATAGAAAAAAGTGCAAACACCCCCCCCAGTATTTTTCATATTTTCCTTAGAATTAATTAAATGTTGTTGTACATCTAATAAGAAGGTCATTTAAATAATACCATTTATGATATAATAATTTCCTTTTCTTCTTTGAAGACCCGAAACTTTAAATATAATCAAAAAATAGAATACAGCTTCTTAAATAAAATTTCATTCTTTTCAAAGTACTTTTCTTTCTTACTTTATTCATTGCCACAACTCAAAACCTAATATAACACATAATTAATGTTAATTAACAATATGCATTTATTGAGTAGCAACAACAAAACGGAATTTTCGAATAACAATATGATAAAAACTATCATGTCGACAAACCTACGTGTCTGATATTTTCTTTAATGATCTGCATATAATCACACGTATAAAATTAATAAATTAACATCTAAACTACTTTCAAAACTCTATTGTTACCGATATCGTCCAACGTGCTGCGATATGTTAACTTCTTTCAAGTTTTTGTTACCGTCACATTATGTTTCTGCAACGTGTTATTGTACGAGTATCTTTTTGCTCGCAAATCATTCATCCAGTAACTTTTCTTCGATCGTGTTACATTGATTAGCGACATAAGTTTTGTTGATTATGCAGATGTCAGCTATCTAGATCTAACCGAAAAGCAACTTGATAAGCTTGAGCGACTCCAAAATTTTTGTATAACATTCATATTTGGTCTACGCAAGTATGATCATGTTTCACATTTTCGTACTAAGCTCAAGTGGCTACCTATTCGCCTTCGCCGGAATGCTCATATTATTTTTATTCTATATAATTTGCTGTATAACCCTTCTTGCCCTTGCCTCTCATTCACGGTTTTGGAGGTCATCGGAGAATTTGAAATTAAGAATGCCAGTTCATAGCACTAAATTTTTGGATAGATCATTCTCTGTACAAGCTGTCCGTCTATGGAATGCCCTACCGCTATCGGTAAGACGTGCTCAATCCTTACAAGTTTTTAAAAATCTCGTCAAGGCCCACTATCTGTCTTTGTAACTTCGTTTATTTAGACAGTTATTTTATGTATGTATTGATTTAGTCTATTTATGTATAAGTATACTTATATAATATCGATACATAAATAGACTAAATAAATACATATATAAAATAACTCGATCGCTAAGTTGGAGTTTAGTAGATAAGTTGAGAGATGGAGTGTGGATGAGTCAAGGGAGTTAGAATAACTCTTGTCGTGAAACGTTGTAGATATATTGGCAAGAGTGTTCTAATAAGTAGATAACGATAAATTGCCTAACAGAGCAAATATTGTACCGGGCAGTGTTTGAAATGACATTTAGCATGTCTTGGTGAAGAAAACACATCGTGAGATGTTTGTGATGTCATCTGGTTGAGACAAATGATGATGATTACGGTGATGATGAGTGCGATGATGTTAATTATGTTTTCAAGCACTGTATTCATTCATGGACAAATTAAGTCTGTAAACTAGAAGTGAAGCGCTGATTTGTGTTATTTTGCGAAATGTACGTAGCTTATTCTCCTGCATATTTAAGGATCATCGCACTGTGATGAGAAGGCGTTTTTTCATACATTTTAATTAATTATGTGAAAACGAGTTTTCTCTAGAATGACCTATGTAGATAATTTTGGAAAATAGTGTAACTATCTACATACAAAAATTCATCCAAAAAAGAGCTTTTTCCGAGAAATCAAAACATCTATGTATATACATATTTATACAGTAAATGATCGCTTGAAGTAAAGGATACGATATAAAATATATATTTCTTTAATGGTATAAATGCCAAATACCACGCAATAAAGGCATCTCCAAATACAAGATTTACCAAATTTTGTACATACGCAGATTATAGGTACATATATTTGAAAATTTAACTTGTGAATGGTCTAATACTTGTTCCAACTCCTATACAATGTAAAATAGGGAAGCGATGGTGCAGTCTTCAAGGACGATACTAGAAGAAGAATAATACTAGGACGGTTCTGATACGTAGGATGACATTATTATACAATCTTTTTCTATTAATCGTATGTGTGTACACTTGGAAGTTTGAAAATTAGAGAGGTGTACACGATGTTTATGAGTGGGGCTTGTGGTAAACTCTGTATTTCCTTATGTGTTGAAGGCGTGTTAAGGCGAGGCAGCTTTTTACCATCGACTTTTTTCTTGATACTGTGACAGTAAGGTAAACTTTCTACAGCCTTCTGTGGTCGAAGAGATCGACGGGTACTACGGGTTCAAGCTCTCAGATTTATTTGCATTTAAGGTTCTGTGTCACGAGTAACGTATGATTTAAAAAAAAACAAGCAAACAAGTTTACGTTCCTGAATTTAAGTTTCATCGCCTGTAAAGCAAGAGGAGCGGGAAAATGCTTATTTATTACTTTTAGCCAATGAGATATCTATAGCAGAATGGTTATGAACTAATAAATTAATTAAAATATTCATTCATAAGCATTCTGAACAACAAGCTGAAGAGGCAATGGGCCGGCCACATAGCTCGCAGAACTGACAACCGTTGGGAAAAAAGGTTCTCTAGTGGCAGCCACGTACAGGCAAACGTAGTCGATGTCCATCCAGGTGACTAAGGACCGGGCTTTGTGGCAATCTTTGGGGGGAGGCCTATGTTGAGCAGTGGACTTGTGATAAAAATATAAGCATACTGTTACCTATAGGGATAGGGCTGATATTAAGTATTTCCATTTAGCTCAGTGTAGCCAAACGGTCCTGAGTAAACCATTTTTCGCCGCTCCGGGAGATAATGACATCTTGAATTGCAACACATAATTATATATATGATTGACTCCGTTCAATTCTTAGACTATTCTTGAGACAATTTGATGAACATCATGGATGACCACGAAGTCAGTGCGGTCATCAGCGGGCGGTGTGACTTGACGTTGAGGGACGAAAGCGGATGAGAATAGTAAGACTTCATAAAACATAGAATGTTTATCTTATCTGTTGTGTACGTCAAATTCATAAATTATAATATATTTTATTCACAATACATTTGCATGGAACGCTACTCCAATTGCAAACGTATGATATTCACCAAGAATGTAGTATGATATTTTCTTTCTTCTTTAACAGTTATAAAGTGTTAGTATTATAAGTGTACAAGTTGAGATCTATGAAAGTGCTGCGATGTGTTGTTCTTTCAAGTTTTTATTAGTTTCTATGTTTATGCAACGTGACATTAGTATGTTTTTGCTCAGAAATCAACCATTTGTTAATTGTAAAGTGCTGAAGGAAGCGCCTGCATGTCTGAGAAATAAGAAAACGCCTACGTTGAGTCCGCCAACCCGCATTGGAGTAGCGCTGCGGACCCTTCCCGGCTCCAAAACCGTCTCAAATATTCGAGATGGGGTGGTCTTTGCCCAGCTATGGGCGTTTACAGCCTGCTACTTTACTTAAGTTGAGTATGTACTCGTACTTCTAATCACTTTTGGTTTTAAAGGTGAGTGTTATGTATTAAGGTACACTTTTGATTGATGTGATACAGATGGAAACAGTTTAATGTCGTGTTTCTATTGTCAACACTAGTTACCTGTCCAAGTTTCCGTGTCAGCCTAACAAGCTCCCACGACGGCGCGCGCCGGCAAACGCCGATATTGTTACGTGAATGCCACGAAGTTATTTTAACTATAATGTCAAATGTGTTAATGCAACAGTGCGGGAATGTCTCTATACGAGTATTACTTGTAAATATTTATACTTATATATAAAATTATTTGTATGCATGCTGTTACGTGTACGATGCATGTTAAGCTTAAAAGCTATTTAACGGATTTTGAAGGAAAGTTTTTTAAAATATTCCTTATATTTCCAGAAGTGCTGTAGGCTATGTTGTATCTTAATATAATAAATGTAAATGTTCGGGCTCGGGTAGGAATGAGGGTTTTGTTTTAATTAATATTCCTAGTGAAACAAAAATTGTTATCACGCGGGCGAACCCGCGGGTTACCGCTTGTACTGCTATATGAAATTCTTTGTACGTATGTACCTATTTAACAAACAAAAAAATACATGAAATAGCCGTTTTATACTGAAATTTTTTTTCTAGGAAATACATTTTATTACCCTCATTATCTATCTATACATTGATGTCATCTCGTGGGAAGATCGTTTATGCCTTTACGATAGAACTCTGGGGATCTAGACTCTACAAAGTCTGTGAAGGCATTACTAGAAGCACATCCTGAGAATAAAATTTGTTTTCATGCAGGAAATTGTCCAAACTGCGAAAAATATGGTAATCGGTTGGGGTCTGGATATTGTAGTTTGTAATTGCAGCTCTTGTAATGTTAAAACAGTTTGCCAAGTAATGTTAGGACTTGCGTTATCATGGAGCAATGGTGGTGAAGATTTATTTCTAAGATACTAAACGTGGTAGAGCCAAGCGGCGGCTTGTGCTGCTGTTCGAATGGGCCGGCTCGACCGAATTGGTACCACTACCTCGCAGAATACCGGCGTGAAGTAGAGGCATCTTATGCTTCTGCGTTTCGTTCGATGAGTGAGGTATCCGGAGGCCCCCTCCCCATCCCCTTCCTTCTCCCAAATACCCTTAGAGGCCGGCAACGCACTTGCAGCACCTCTGGTGTGGCAGATGTACGTGGGCGACGGTATTCACTTACCATCAGGTGAACCGCTTGCTCGTTTGCGGCCTTTCCCATAAAAAAAAAGATCGCTTGACGAGGGATGATCGGGGTTGTTTCTCTGAGAGTTTCGCCATCATTATTGGAAGTTCTTCACAATAGACGGCTGCTGTTATTAATATACTGCATCTAAAAAGCTACAGTGAATTAAATCATGTAGTATATGTAATTTGGCACGAAGTTTTGATTATGTCAGGAATAGGATCTAAGAATTTTTTTATTTCAAAGAGTTCTCTTCGGAAAAATAATTATTTACAAGAAATTATTTTATTTATATAAAAAATTACTTTTTAGACCAATGAATCCTGCGTATGTGGATACGATACGATACGATTTATTCACTTACACAACACAAAAGTTACAAGAAATACATTTATACAGAAAACACAATAAATATGTAAAAACAAAAAGAAATAATTTAAGAGAAGCTGAGGCTTAAGCGGAGTCGATTGAGGTAGACTTTATAATTTATAAACCGTGCCGTGTGAAATGAATCGGTGCTGATTCAGCATAGTGTCGCGGGGTTAACCGCAACGCTGATTTTCAGTCAGCACCGACCCTTTTGCGCGATGTACTTCGCATACTGTCTCATAATAGCAGTACGCAAGATATGTTTGCTGTAAACGCACTGCTCTTTCATGATTTACCTTACATATACAGGCATAACTAAGTTATTAATTGTTGATTTTATACAAATCAGTATAAAATCAACAATTAATGTATAAAACGAAACAGTCTCTAAAATTAGATACAAAATTAAAAAATAAATAATGTAAACTTTTAAAATAAAATAAAAAACTGCATAATATTACACACACTACAAAACACTACTATATATAACCAACAATGTAAACTTAAACTTAACTACTCTTTATGAGTGAAAATCGATCCAGTTTGAGATAAACTATATTTGTATATAATTAATTAGTCAATTTGACTTTGGCAAATTTAATAAATAGAGACGATATTACGACGATAAACTTTCATTAAAGTAAAAAAAGTAGGTTTTAAATCATTTCGATGATTTTGGTCTTCGGAAGGATGTATGATATTTCTTGAGGCGTAAACACTTTTAAGCGCTACTTAAATCTATCAATATGCAGCATCTTAAAGGTGTTATGATACATGCCTATTAAATTTTATTATCGCCGTGGTTAATCTTCTTTATATATAAAAACTCAGACTGCGATTGAGTTCAAGTTTATAGATTATGTTCGACACATTACTAGAGAGGTTTAGAACAAAAACATTAAAATATAGATAACATCTGTACTAACAAAAACGGTCACTGTAAAGCTTGTCGGGGAACAGCTAGTCTACTATAAAAACTAACTACTTTGAAAGGATCTTTTTTAAAATGATTAACGTTATAAATAACGTTAAAGAAACATCTGTAGAATACGTCGCAAATATATAGTCCGATGCGTTTGTAGCAGTACCTACAGACAATGAGCTCGCTTCCTTCCTGGTACAGATCCAGTCATCAGTCAGTGTCTCAGTCACAATGTGTTCGTGATATATCGATCGTTGTTACGCAATAAATATTAGCTTCGGTTGGTATTCGAATGCAGGACCCATTCATTGTTCTGTCGGTTCCCATTTGCTTAATGGTACGTTACCCAAGCGACGTGGTGTATAGCAAATGTGTAGACGGTGATATAAAAATCACTTAAATATGGACAGAATGTATTTTACAAACTACTTCAATATCTCTACGTTAAATCACTATCATAAATTTATTTTTTCTGGCCACGATAGTCGAACTGCAATTTATTTATGTATTTTTTTATAAACTTTCTTTGTATACCTTTATAAAGGTATTATAAAGGGCGAGGCGTGGAGAGATACTGGTGCAAAACATTCAAGTTGTAAATAAAAAAACAAAAATACACATATCTTAACTAAACTGATACCTAAAAATATTCTATACACATACTTCGAAATTTGTACATACTCTAATTATGTATAAATTTACATACTAACAGTATTGCAATGTAATAAGTATACACAAATATGAATATTTATTATTATATATTTATAGGTAGGTACTCGTATATGCACAATATTATTATAACTGAAATGACTGATGATATCAATTTCGTCACTAAGTGGGAAGGGATGTCTCGGCTATCTGATTTGCCTCCGACCCAAGTTAGAGGTATAGGAGCACATAGGAGCACAGGGCGAGCTCGAACCAATGCAGTTTTCGATACTGTACGATTATTATCATCGATTCTACTAGTAAGACGTCGATATGCTCATCGGCACGTTGATTCGAAAAGCTCTGGTGAAAATTGAGTTGAAACGATTTAATTAAATGTCTTGAACTTGTTGTATTTGTTATTGAGTAATAATGGGATTGTTAGAGAGTCTTTGGGTCTCCTGATCCGAAAGTAGATCAGATAACCACTCGATTATCGTGGCCAGAAAAAATAAATTAATGGTAGTAATATTAAGGTTGGCGTAGAGATATTAAGGTTGTTGTAAACTACGTACTTTTAAAATTTAAGGGATGTCAGTCTGACGTCAATTAATCAATCATCTCGTCAAACCATTCGCTACACATATACCAATATACAATACAAATACCAATACAATCTTTGGGGAAGGCCTATGTTCAGCAGTGGATTTGTGATAAACTGATGATGAATGATGATACCCATACAAAGGTACCGTGAGAGCCTAAAATATATTCATTTGTTTTTTCTACAATAAAAATATTTCACGGTACAAAATAAAAGGCGTTAGTCTATGAGAACTGCAGATTATACAACAACATTGTTTAAATGAGGTAATGGATGTAATGTTATCGAGACACAAAAACGTGAATTTTAGATCGTGTGGTCGGCATGGGAGCGGAGCTCAATGCATTCATGTAATAACTCCGTTACAACACTTTTCGATATATTTAGGACTGTCCCGCTCTATTAATGCATTTGTGATAAAAAATTAACCAGAATCACTTGTGTATGATAAATAAAGTAGCAGCTGCTGTTAAATGTACCGTCGCTGTGCAAAGGCCTCCTCTCGGTATTTGAGAAGGGTTTAGAGTCTGAAAGGTTCCTACGCTACTTCAGTACGGGTTGGCGGACTTCACATATCTTCGAAATTATGTTTTTTTGTTGTATATGTGTGTTTGTTGTTATGTGTGTGGTATGACATGCAGGTTTTCTCACGAAGCTTTCCTTTACCGCCCTGGATAAAAGTACAATTCACAATTTTAGTAGTATGACACTGGGATACGAACCCGGGTTACTCCCGTATTGTGACATTAAAGTGAGTGTCATAGCTACCACTGAGCTACCACGGCTAAGTTATTAAATAAAGCGTTTATAAATACTTACTACACCTACAATGTCCGTTAATAGTCTATTTTTTTTAATATAGTTAAATCGCGTTACCTAGTTACTGCATTGTTAATCCAGGCTAATCAATATTTTCTTTATATTTAGTGGCAATTTCGTTATTACGAATTCTGCCAATTCCAAGTCAGTCAGAGAAGTGTCATAAATGTCAAATTACAGTTTTTAGATTATTAACATGACACTTGTTGAGATGTCTACTTGTACAATGAACAGAGACTAGTGTTAATAACCATCACCATACTCCTCTACCTATCCAACTGCGTAAACGTTGTATATGTCACAATGACATTGACAACGAAGTCGACGAGACAGCGTTTACGTTTACTTGAATATTACCAGTCGATTATCGTTATCGACCGTTATATTTATGTATAAAATCATAATTTTTATTTTTTTTTATAGAAGAAGGGGGCAAACGAGCGTGCGGCTCACCTGATGGTAAGTGATCACCGACGCCCACGAACATCCACAACACCAGAGGAGCTACAGATGCGCTGCCGGCCTTTAAGGAAGGAATAAGCTCTTTTCTTGAAGGTCCCTAAGTCGTAACTGTTCGGAAATACTGCTGGCGACAGCTGATTCCACAAAATCGAAGTGCGTGGCAGAAAACTTCGATTAAAACGCACTGTGGTGTAATGCCAACCATCTAGGTGGTATCGATGGAACTTAATTCTGTCGCGATGTACGATGGTGAAACTCAGCAGCTGGGATCAATACGAAAAGTTCCTCAGAACATTCCCCGTGGAAAATTTTGTAAAAAATGCAAAGAGAAGCAACATCTCTTCGCAAGGCCAAAGGATCAAGCCGATCAGAGAGAGCTTGGTCGCCGACAATTCGAGCCGCTCGACGTTGGATGCGGTCAAATGGAAGGAGTTGGTACTGGGGTGCCCCTGCCCAGAGATGAGAACAGTATTCCATGTGGGGCCCAACTTGCGCCTTATAAAGTTGCAATTTGTTTTTTAGTCTCACCAAAAAGCTGTCTGCTGCAAACAAACGTTTTATAATCGGACTGGTCACTAGTGGGAGTGCCCGTGTGGCACACCCCGTTATGATTAACACCACCTTGCAATGAAAAAGTTATCGATCGTGAAATTGTTATCGATTGTGGTGGTAAATACAGCGATTACGAAACTCGGCACTCGCACACTATATTTTGACAGCTGGAGGGATATTAACGTCAAGTCTGTAATGTACTCAATTGTCAAGTTTGCCATTGACAGCTGTGGAGTAATATTTGAAAATTAATTATGTACTACCTATTAAACAATGCAATGTTCTTATTAATTATATATTGGTATAGTGGTTCTGGTAATGGCAGTATAAAATAATTTTTGATAAAACACTAGTGAAATTTATTAATAAACTATTTTAATTCAAACTATTTCAACACATGAATCAAAAACATATGTATTATATTTTATAATTAAAAAGGTTTAAATTATAAATAACTAAACTTATTGTATCGATTACGATTCCGAGAAGACATCGATAGTAAGGTGCAGAGCAGCAATAAAAAGAGATACACCCTTATCAACGGTAACCCAAGTCGACGTCTAGTGCCTCCTTTAGACGGGCCCGTGAGTTGGTGCGAGCCACTCTATGGTTTGTTCGTAAGGTCTTTTTTCGTTAACAGGGGTCGTCTCAGCGCCTCTTTTTAATTTATATTACTTGCGGGTCTTCTGCTCGCGAGCCCCTACCGCCGAAGTCGTTAAGGCCGCCGGGCCATCAGCGTATCTCTCGATCCGTGGTGTTTTAGTCGGTTAGCACATTTTACTACGCGACACCAAAAGAAAAACCTTTGAAAAAGGCGGAGCTGCGGGTGGAAGCAGAATATAATAATAATAATGGTGGATTATTATAAGTTATGGACATTGCATAAATGTGACAGTCATCGCACCGAAACGTTTGATTTCAATCACACGTCACAGTATAGATAATAGTACTACATTATTAAGTTACACTTATGAAATGACATTTAAATGTCTCGTGACATAACTTTTCACATTATTATTTACATATATCAGTTCTGAACATATTTCGACATGGTGCGAGTTTATCAGAGAATGTGCCCTAAAATGGCGGTCAAAGCGATAATTACCACATTGAGCAACCACAAATAGATGCTTTAAATAAAAAAAGAACGACGATGTGCATTTACTGGTTGGAATTCCGTTGCTGGCACAACATTAAAAGTAGATACTGAATTTGCTGTATAATTTGCAGTGAAAAAAAAAACATCGTAAGTAAAACGCCATGTATGATTTTTCCCTATATCAGGAGGGATTACAAGCGAGATAATATTATTTTTGTTGTTTTTGGTTGGCACACGCCTTGAGTTCTACACATAGTCGGGACCCTTAGGTGCAGGAAAAGATTAAGGATTTGCATTTGTCACGGCACAGCGTAACGTTGGTATCTGGAGAAAAGTAGATAAATTCCTCCTTACATCCTCTCCTTTCTTTCTCAGAGTATACTTCTAACACGACACAGTCTTATACTGACCATTCTATCACTGGTTCGATAAAATCCATCAGTCCAATGAAGTTAGAAACACGGCAAGCAGCACTGCAGCATTATTTGGTTTATATGCAGCAGCTGTTGGATTATATGGGGGAGCCATATCCGCTCAAAAAACATCGAAAAAATTAGAGGAGGTTGCTACTTTACTTTTTACTTTTATTATTCCACGGAATAATTTTTTTTTTGTTGTTTGCTGTTTTGCAATAAATTAGATCAAACAGAAGGCCATTGCAATCATTCGATAATCCCAAAACCACGTCTCTGTGATTACAAAATGGTGGTGACTTTATGTAACATTGTTTCGCAGGCGCAGCGGTGGGGGACTGCAGGCCTGCGCAAGCGCAGCGTCACCAGCCTCAGGAAAAGATCAGGTCGGTGTACACTTCCTTCTTTACTCGCGCTTTGACCGACAACGCGAGCGGACGTGCAGTCTCCGCTGAATCATTGTGTTTTATGTGATTTAAATATTTAACTGTGTGATTTTAAAAACGCAAATGCTTTAGATTGTGATAAAGGAACGTATGACAACCTTGGAGCTGTGTGACGTTAACACCGAGTGAGTAACTATTGGGCAATCGACATTAATAGTGTTTTGTCTTTGTTTAAATACCTTAATATTCATAGTGCACTTGCTTGTTTATTTGATCGAGGTTCATGGTTAGGGTCAAATCATATAAATAATTATTTTATTTTTGTTTTATTAGATACGTCTGTTATTTGCGCAGGTGATATAATGTGTATTGTTACGAACGAAACGTTACGAACAGCTGTTGTTTGTGTTATTACCATGTATACTAATTAAAGTTCCATAAACAGATCTTACAGGAAACTGCATTGCACAATTCCGCGTACAAAAAGTAAAATATACCGTATACCTTACAATTGCCTTGTAACGCGTGTTTCTATTAATTATCCATATACAGAATTTACGCTACTAGTATTTTCAATTAATGTCAACATATAACCGTGTTTGCCATTCTGTCGATAAAAAGTATATTGCTGTGTTACGTTGTCAACGTGCTCATGAGTAGATAAAGATAATGTATCGAATAAACTCATACATATTATAACATTCGTGCCGCTTGTAAAAATAATTAAATATATCAATTTTCTAGAATGTTCTACGTGGTGAATACGTTTTAGATTCTTGTTAACTGTTAATACTTAACCTGTAACTAGTGTTTTAGTGCTTGTACATTTGCATACACGGATTATGGAATGGTTTACTCGCCTGTCTCTTATGATCCACCCTTTCATTCCCGTTTGAGGATAACGAGTCGACGTAAGTACATGCCAGAAAAATATCCTTGCCACTGATATCTTAATATACTATACATAAAATACGCAGATGGGTTTCAGCGTCAAAGGTGTCTCACCAACCCGCTCACCGGGCGTGGCAATCACTGCAAAATCCTCCGCAGTGGACTCTTCCGTGTCAACTACTGTAGAATTGGAGAGACCCAGCAGACTACCTAAAGACTGTTAAAAAAGGACACTCATGACAGCCAGTGATTTTGTCTGCCCTTTTGTCGTTTGTCGTTAAATAATTTTTGTCCGATTTCAAAATTATTCTATATCTTACATAGGTTACGCCTCTCGCTCGGATTTGAATTGAATCTAGAGCCAGAGGTCGTCACTGATGTCATATAATAAGACGATCCCAGAAGAGGTTTCACCTCCCTGTACGGGCACTCGGATCGCCTAGCCCCTCCCCCCATCTTGGAAGTTTTTCTTTCGTTTTCAGGGGGACGCAGCGCTTTACAGCAGCAGCCATCGTCGACCCTTTTTTTCAACTTGCGGGCCTGCGCTCTCGCAAGTCTCTTTAGATGCAGCTGTAAAGGCCTCCGGGTCAACAGCAACGTGGATGGGTTTTTAAAATCATTTTAATCTATTCAGCCCTTTAAGCTTGATTAAGCAGCAAAGATCAAAACATACAAATGTAATCAATTTTTACTGAATCGACAGATATTGCTCAATCAGTTAAAAGATTTGAAATTTTCAAATATCCGGTAAAGGGTTCTCTTGAGGCTGTATTATAAAATGTTACTGCAATTTTAATAATGGAGACTTTAGAATTTGACATAAGCTAACGCGCCTACCAGACCTTTAGTGGTAGGCAGAGACTACGGTTTCCGTTTCCTGCGAACCTTTAGGGTAACCAAACTACTTCTAACCTCTTCTCATCTCACCAGATTTGCTTCCGTTAATTTTCCCCATTCGACGGTTGCCGGGAACTCGTGGGTTCCTCTTAGTTGTTAATTTATAGCATGTAACCTGAAATGTGTTTGCATGAAACAGACTAAATTTTCGTATTTCCGTTCGGTTCTGACAAAACAAAATATTTTTCCTATATTTGTACGTATTGATAGAATTAGTTTACTTTGAGCTGGATGTTCTACTTTAACCTCTTCTCCAAACGTGAACGTAAACGTTGATCAATGCAACAGTGTAAACATGTAGGGTTTTAACTTTAAGACTGTTTTAGGAGCAAAACAACTCATACTGTTCATGTTATATTATATCCAGTACGGACGGTCGTAGGTGAAATGAAGGTCATAATATTTAGTCTAAGTACAAATTACACTCAACTGACCGATACTTATCACAAATACCTCCGAAATAGGTCAATGCGGGCGGGAAAAGGCAGAGGGGGGCTGTCTAGATATTTCTTTACACAGTAATACAAGTATACAACAAAGACACACTGGATTAGCTTTCAAACATGACATAATAAGAATATGAAGTATCGCTGAAGACATGAGACACAATTGCCATGATCTTGGCGATAAATAAAATGTTCACATTATAACACATAGCGAAATTTGTTCCGGTACAGTCAATAGGCCGCCACAAATTAGTCTGGTCACAAATTAATCTTTATGTCATAACAATACAAGCTATATAGTTATGTCACGAGCATATTATCATAACAATAGAATTTGTATTGTTATCAGTCAAATGTGATTTCTTCGTTTTCTTTATCGTCAGCGCCTATTTGAGTAACCGGATAGAGTTTCTGCCATAGCCTCACCCTTAAGTCGGCGCAGGTCGGTACAGGTGATCGTTTGATGAAAGACTTGGTATTCCCCCCACTTTCACTTTATACTTGTGTATCTATGTTAATGTATATGCTCTAAGGATTAAGGTGGAATGTCTCGTTGCTCTTCACCGGTGTCTGGTTCTCTTCGCTCACCGCACCGAACATCGATAGAATATATTATATCTTCTGTGCATATATATATTTTTTTTCATATTTTCTTAATGAATACACAATTGTGCTATTCATGAGGCCGCGGTGTTCTGAGATCGAATTGTTCCGGTTGGTACTTGCGTAATGGAGAACAGAAGGCAGTACATAGTAAACGTCTAATTCAGGCTATTTTCTGATTAATAATGTGTACGAAAGTCTTTTTTTTAAAGTCCGTAGATCTGGTATGTTAAGTAAACTGTTTATTATAAGAATAGGTATCTAGTGTTTTTATAGTATTGGTTGTCGTAACTACCATTGCCACGTCTTCAGCAGTATCTATGTACGTAAATATTTTTGTTAATTATAAACACGTTATATGGCGTGTGATATAATATAATATAAATCCGTCATAAGGAAGTATTTATTTGTAGTTTTTTTTTTATTTAGACGTAGGCGAAGAAGCAGGACTCCTTTTCTGCCTAGGAACTATCGGGGAAGGCACCCCGCTCTTACTAACTTCTGCCGCTAAACAGTGCAACTACTGTTGTGCTTCGGTTGGAAAGCTATAGAGAGCCAGTGTCATTACAGGCTGTGAGGCATTCCATTTCGGTCCTCAGTTCGATTGAGATTGTTTGCAGGTGTCCACGGCCTGCAGTGGCCATTACCATCCGATGGACTGTTATCTCGTTTTTTTACCCCGTAAGCCCAGGACCCAGCAAATAAGCACTTTGACCGTTGACACACGTGACTATCAAGGAAGTACGTTAAACATGACACACAAATAGAAATAATAATTATGTAGGTATACGTCCACTTCCAACTCGCGCCCATGCGATCCGGCGTGCTCTAGCGAGTAAACAAACAAATAAAGAATGCGTCTGTTACGGCAGCGGCGGTGTGAGTTGGGGATACCATATTTAAATTTTAATGAAGGATATAAAGTTAAATCATTTATGCATCTACATTGTGTAATATATTTTTTTTAATCTATCACCGTTTCCATCCAGTCCATTTTATCCACCGGTCCCTCTGACGGAAGACAAACTGCCGAACGAAACTCCGTAGGTAACCTCCAGGTTTTAGGTTTATTTTTAATAATACTTTACAATTACATTTATAGAAACAGTTTGGGAGCGATCAACTCCTCATCATCTCTCTTATTCATGTATTACTTTATGTTATACTAACTCTTTTTATAAAGTCTTTGTTTAATACATTTTTATTTCTGTTTAGTAAATGGCATTACAAGCTAGACTGTTCCTTGTATTTACATTATGTTATATCTCTGTTCTTGTATTTTTGTATTTATCTTTATTCTTCCAGACTTCAAATATATGCTTAAGCTCTACATCAGCACCGGTTGTGAATTATGATGTAACAGTTTATTAATTAAATTTAATTAAATGCCTATTTTTTTTACATAGAACTCTTCAAAATTTGCGTTTCCTTATTTAAATTGTTTTAATTTCAATGTTTGTTAATCACAAATTTATAATAGTATGAATCTGTGAGTAGTTAATTCATAACATACTCATGTGCACTGTTAAAAAATATCCCGAGCGTCTCTTGTTAATTTATTATCGAATACTCGTTAATGTTTTTATCGTCGATTTAGTGTTAAAAAAAAATCCCCACAAATCCAAACAGATGGCTGCTCGAAGCATTGAAAGTGTGCCGAGTGAGAGGCAGTTACGAATATTCGGCGGTCGACCTTGCCCCCCTTTTGCGGCGTTACGTGGCGCCGGCAGTGATGGTGTTGCGGGCACGCTCCGCGCCCCGACCGGCTTCACGCTGTCGCAACGCTGTTCTGTTCAATATCCTCAATGTCTACCCGACCCCGGTGGCTTAATGCTAAGTGTTAAGCCTACTGGGTCAGAATGCCAAGACAAACATTATGAGAAAACCTCCATGCATCAAGGGGTATAATAAATGAATATATATAATAGGAAGATCTGGCGATCGAGTGATGACGAAAAATCTATCTAAAATTACCGAACACGAATCCCACAGATTAGTGATGATGAACAGCAGTGCGAGTGTACCGCCACAGCACTTACCAATTCCATGCACGCTATTGTTGGTGCTTTCACGGAATTGCCTATGGCCAGTAGTGAACTTTACACATGCAGGCTGTTAAACTAAGAATATAGGTAACACCAGCATGTTTTAAAAAAATATAGAAAAAAATTATTTGACTTTTTGTTGTGTGATATTTACTTTAGTTAAATAAAAATTAACGTTAACAATTTTTCTTTAATACAGCTTCAATTTTAATTTTGGTTCTATCTGTTTGGAATAGACATTGTTCAAGACTATTTAGGCTTACGTAATCGGCATAAATACTGAACCTATTCGAGTGACTTCGTTATTTTAGTACACGACGCAAAAGAAGAAAAAAGTAATAAATACTTTTTATCGTTTATTGTCTATCACATTGTTTATCACACTGAACCTTAACATTAGGCTCGAGCGGTCTCGTCTGGTGAAGTCTACGCTCCGCCCACCACGTGCCCTTATCCAGAACCCCGAGAGCTTTCAGCTCGAATTGCATAATCGCTTTCAGTGCCTAGACGATTGCGTTACAGTGGACGATACGAATAGCAGGCTAGTGGAAACTGTCCATGCGGTAGGAGCTAAGTTTTGCAGGACCCGCCGCACGAACAAGCCCCAAAAGCTCTCTGATCACACTCTTAAACTCATGAAAGCCAGGCGTGAGATAAAGCTGCAGTCTACAACGGATGCGTTAGCGTATCGGCTACTGAATAGACAGATCTCCAAATGTATGAGGCAAGACTTACGCAAATTCAATACAGCCTGTATTGAAAAAGCGATAGAGCGGAACCAAGGCTCCAAAGTCTTCGCCAGAGATCTGTCTATCGGAAAGAGCCAACTGACCAAGCTGAAGACCGAAAGCGGCGCAGTCATTTCCGCTGGAGCCGAGATTTTGAGTGAGATCGAGAGATTTTACGGACAGCTGTACACAACGTCGTTGAAACCACACACTGATGTGAGTAACGACCCAAGAGCCAAGCTTATCCGACATTACTCCGATAACTTCCCGGACGTCAGTCTGAGCGAGATTAGGATGGCTCTCAAACAGCTTAAAAACGGCAAGGCGCCGGGTGAGGACGGAATTACAGCTGAGCTTCTGAAAGCGGGTGGAAAACCGATACTTGTTGTCCTTCAGAAGCTGTTTAATTCCGTCATTCATGGCGGTGTTACGCCGAAAGCGTGGAGTAGAAGCGTGGTTGTCCTATTCTTCAAGAAAGGGATAACTGCCTTTTGAAGAATTATAGACCGATATCGCTTCTAAGCCGCGTCTACGTGCTGTTTTCGAGAGTCATCTCAAATCGTCTAGTGAACAGACTTGACGACTTCCAGCCCCCGAACAAGCCGGATTCCGAAAAGGCTATAGTACCATAGACCACATACATACTCTTCGCCAGATTGTACAGAAGGCCGAGGAGTACAACTTGCCATTATGTCTGGCGTATGTGGACTATGAGAAAGCCTTCGATTCAGTCGAAATTTGGGCGGTGCTACAGTCTCCAGCGGTGCCAGATAGACTCTCGGTATATCGAAGTGCTGAGGTGTTTGTACAATGAGGCTACGATGTCTATCCGAGTACAGAATCAGAGTACGAAACCAATCCAACTGCAGAAAGGTGTAAGACAGGGTGATGTCATATCCCGAAACTCTTCACCGCTGCATTGGAAGATGTTTTCAAGCAGCTGAACTGGAAAGGATACGGTATCAACATCAATGGCGAATACATCACTCACCTTCGATTTGCCGACGACATAGTTCTTATGGCAGGATCGCTGGAGGAGCTTAGTACAATGCTCAATGACCTCAATAACGTCTCCCAACAGGTTGGTCTTAAGATGAACATGGACAAGACGAAGTTCATGTCAAACGTCCATGTCACACCAATACCGGTTGTTGTTGGGAACAATAGGCTCGAAGTTGTAGACGAGTACGTATACCTGGGACAAATTGTCCGATTAGGTAAGTCCAACTTCGACTCAGAGGTCAATCGATGAATCCAACTCGGCTGGGCTGCGTTCGGGAAACTACGTCATATCTTCTCGTCGAGTATACCGCAAAGCCTCAAGACGAAAGTATACAATCAGTGCGTGTTGCCAGTGATGACATACGGATCCGAGACTTGGTCCTTCACTGCAGGCCGTATGAGGAAGCTCAAAGTTGCTCAGCGCGCTATGGAAAGGGCTATGCTCGGTGTTTCTCTGCGTGATAGAGTCTGCAACGATAATATCCGCAGCAGAACTAAGGTAACCGACATAGCCGTAAAGATCAGCAAGCTGAAGTGGCAATGGGCCGGCCACATAGCTCGCAGAACTGACAACCGCTGGGGAAAAAAGGTTCTCGAGTGGCAGCCACGTACGGGCAAACGCAGTGTAGGACGACCCCCCACAAGATGGAGTGACGACCTGCGCAGTGTTGCGGGAAGTCGATGGATGCAGGTGGCTCAGGACCGTGCTTCGTGGCAATCTTTGGGGGAGGCCTATGTTCAGCAGTGGACTTCTAATAGGCTGAAATGATGATGATGATGATCGTTTATTTGTTTCCGTCCGAAACAACGTTATTATTTTTATCGTGTACCTTACTGTATTTTATTTACTCGCTTAGTTGTATGTGTGTATTCTATAGAAATATTAAGACTAAACACGTTCCGTTTTGCAGTCTGTTAAGGAAATCTTTCATTTTATCTTTAAAACATGTTTCCATTCTTTTATCGGTTAATTGATTTCAGTTTCCGCATGCATAAATAACGTGTACGTTTACGAGCGTTAAGATTGATTTTCTTTTATTGTTTACAAAAAGATTGGTTAGTTTATTGTATAATTTGTTATTCTGTCTCTATTGAAAGATTAATTTTGGAAAGGCACTGTGATTACAGGACGAGGGGGTTTGAATGTTAAATATGGAACTGACTCTTTGTTAGACAGGTACGCTGATTACTAATTACAGCTACCATAACAGAGGATAGTCAACATGGATACTAAATTAAATGATTAATTATATTTAATACAAAAAAAATAAAGTAACTTTTCTAACTCATTTCATATTCAAAGTATCCTAATATTTTCAAGCAACATTGCCCATTAGGCAAGTCTTTCATGTAAAAGATGCCAATTCTTTGGCTCTTTTGGAAAGACCTTTGTCCTGGACAAAGTGGATATTGAACTATATAGAATATTAATTTTGATTCACAGGTCCGGATCCGCGAAACCACGACGTCCCGATCGCGCGGTTTACGTACCCAGAGCGTTGCGGGGAACCGACACCAGCTCGTCGGACGAAGCAAAGACTGACACACAGAGGCGGAACAGTCATAGTGCAGATCCAAAGTGTCCCATATCCCCCGGGCCCAGAGACAAATCAGCGCACGGAACGCCCAAGCGATCCATAGACAAGAACTTCTGCAACGTCTACACACCGCCACACCTCAGGAACCAGAGATCTCACACAGCCCCAAGTATAGGCAACCAACCGACGGCGACCGGTACAAACGAATCTGTGCCTTCAGGCTGCCAAGTGCCAAATAGTGATAGTGCAATATCGTTTAGTGATAATAGTTATAACGACGTAGAGGTGGGAGAGAGTTTTTATATAGGAGATTATTTCGCTAATGGACGGCTCGGGTTCTTCAGTCCCACTTTTTACGAGTACGCGGACAATCTGGAACTTGACAACGGTCATTTTACAAATGAGTCGAATCTAAATATGGCGGAACAGGAGGCTCAACAGAGGATTATTGAAGGCGATTATATTTATAGCAAGGACGAAGATGTCGAGAAGAATGAGTTGAAGCGAGCGTCACAAGAGATAAACCGAAGTAGTAAGAGAATAATTAAACAGAGCTTCGATTCGGACGTGCTAGTTATATCGGATCCGGTGGAGGAAGCGAAAGAGGAGAATGAGAAGGATTTAAAAGACGAGAAGGAGAATCCGAAGCCGAAGCTAGAGCCGAAAGTGTCTTTGAAACGAGAGGAAAATGACTGGGACGCGGTTTTCGATGATAGCGGCGAATGTCTGGATCCGTCCCTACTTGAGGAGTTAACTTCTACAGTAGGGAAGGTTCATATAAGTAAAGCTAAGAATAACTACGACCAGTATCAGACCAGGGGGCAAGCACTGTTCAACGGACCCTATGATGAGACCTTCGCTCACGTGGTCGAAGTTTACGACTTCCCCAGCGAGTTCAAAACGAACGATCTGCTGTCTCTGTTCAGTGAATACAAGGATACCGGGTTCGAGATCAAGTGGGTGGATGATACGCACGCGTTGATCGTGTTCAGCAGCGCAAAGATTGGTGAGTTTTTTTTTTAATAGTTATAAAAATTCCAGTCATGCCACCATAATAATGTTTCGTCTTTCCGAAGTAAGAATTATTTTTTTGTATTATTTATTTGATATGTACATTGGCTTGTGTCTACCACTACTGTCTACATTTTGTTACTTAAGGAGACCTTTTTAAAAACGAGCTTGCAGTCCACCGGTTGGTAAGTGACTACTGCAACCCGTGGACACTGCGAATATCTCGGTAAAAGAAGAACAAGGTAACAGATGCGTCGTCGCCTCTAAGGTCTAAAATGGAACAGCATACAGCATACGCATATCTAAACTGATTCCCACCTTTGGCCCCTGCCTTAGATAAAACGGAATAGGTGACGATTCTCGTTGCCGGGTTTGCTGCCGGAGATTGCCATGAGATTTCCCCCATACGACCCCCATGTGAAGGAAGGGGGCGGCAGATTCCAATGCCTATAAAACACAGTAATACTTAAATTTTATCAAAACAGTCATAGAACCGACTGCAACATCGAAAAGCATTTTCCTTATGGTTATTAATTAAATAATTAACACTCGATCGATTAATGTGACACTTGATTAACGTGATGCATATGTCGCTGACAGTTTGTTTTATCGTCATTTAAATAAAACGTCCGCGTAGTACCATTTTTTGAGTGAGGACTGTGTATGTGAAGCGATGGACTGTCGCAGGATGATGACGGTCATACATTCTCATTAACTTCACTATTAATTGTATACTTTTTAATTTAACGGCCTGATTACGTAAACCTTTTTTAATTGAGCACTCTCGCCAACGACGAATAGGAATGAGTTGCAGTAAATAAAATATATATAATGAATTGAATGAATTCCCAGTGTTTCGGAAAATTTATTGTAATCGTTTCCCGTCTTATGTTCTCTATTACTGTAAAAATGTTTTCGTCTATTGAATGTTAAAACATACATCACGAACAGAAATCGCACGTTTCTATATGGCACGTTCCTGTTCAGCGTGGCCAAATCAGCGAAACCGAGACGTGGTCTTTCACTGCAGGTCTTATGAGGAAGCTCAAGTTACTTGGCGGTCTATGAATTGGCTATGCTGGATGTTTCTCTGTTTGATAGAATCTGCAACGAAGGTATTCTCGTGGACAGAGCAAGCAAGCAAGCAGCAAAACTAATGTAACCGACACAAACGTAAGGATCAGCGAGCTGCAGTGGCAATGGGCCGGCCACATGACTCGCAGAACTGACAACCGTCGGGGAAGAAAGGTAACACGAGTGGAAACCACAAACACAGTGTAAGTCGTCCCCTTTGATTTAGTGACGACCTGCACAATGTTGCGGGGATCCGATGGGAATACTGTAATCATTTTCCATTCGGTGAGCCGCTTGCTCCATTTCCCCCTCTATTCAAAAAAAAAACCATTGTGTTTTTTTTATTCCAAAAAAAACAATGGTTTTGGTCCCAAATAACTAAGTAACCGAAATACTACAATCGTTAAACTGTGATTAAATTAAATTCACTCCAATTCTTTTTGCTTTGCAAAGCTTGAAACGACGTCATAAATTGTGGATGACATTCATTTCATTATTGATGATTGGTAAAACAGGTTTACTTTGAATCACACTAACGTTTTGGTTGTTATTTGTTTTTTTTTAATTTTGGTCAATGTCTTCGCCGATTTCGACCATGGCGACATTCGTGTCACTACTCTTTTTTTTTATCTATTCGTATGTTTGTGACACTCAATACCACCTCGTGACTTATGACCGCTGAAGTAGAAGCCACAGTGACTACTTGGCTATACCAGTGCAGCCCCCACCTCTCCCCCGAGTCGTGGAGCTTGTACGAAGACTAGCTCGAGACATTTTCGCAATACACAAATTATTGGTTTCCGTATTTGTTGGATGTATTCCCATTGCCCCTTGTCTTGCATCTAATGCGTCTTTCAGTCTTATTGCAAATTACATACATAGGTTTGAGAAGGTTAAGACGAATGCTTGTTATTTGTGCTGATACATGCGGTATTTATATATTTTTTTACTTATACAGTCTTATATAGGCGAACTTAAGTCTACCTGAGATTGCTAAAATTAAGTAGGTGCGTCAATATATTAGTTACTATGAATGTGCTATATGAAATAATCAATACCATACAATGTAAGAATAAGGGTATATTCGTGTACAAAAATATCTACAACAATAAAAGTATACATTATAGAGAAGTATATTTACATACATATGTATTATACACAAATTAAAAAAAAATATCGACAGACGTAAACTAATTATACTTAAGTAGATAAAATACTAATGAGATGATTGTGGCAATTTACTTAAAAATAGTTCTCTGACTTTCATTTCAAACGCATAACGATCAGTAGTGTTTGTATGCATCTATCATAGCTTCTGGTTTTTAAACGTAAGGCGTCGTTGTTATTCAAATCGACTTAAGGAGGATATTGTATTCAAAGCTTTTGCTTATAATTTTTTTTAAACATATTGTTAGGAAGACTGCGTGCAGTTACAGGGGTGTTGAGGTACAACGGTAATACATTGCCCCAGGAACGTGTTACTGGACTCTATGGAGTCTAGCAACTGGCGACTGGCTACAGTCCTAGGTGTTTTGGTAATAATAACGTGAATAAGGTGCAACCGCATGATGCAATGGAAATAACGCAACGTTGTGTTGCATGTGAACTTCACGCAACTGTTGTTTTAACCGCTATAAAAGCCGTTAACTATCTTAGATTTAAAACACTAGAAATTAACGTAAGCATTACGCTATTAGAGAACCGTATATTTGTTCGTTTGCGTAAGATTTCGCGAGACGTCCTTGGTGTTTTGTGAAATGCTTATTTAATTCTGCATTTATCGTAAGAGCTACTTTCGTTCAAAACATAATACAATACTCGTTTTTTACGTGATTAAAATTCCATAAGCTTTTGGGTCTTAGGCCTTATTTTATATTGGGGAAGATGGATGAATTAATAGGATAGTTGAATCTTAATTTTGGTGGTTCAACTACGGATTTGGTTGGGAAAGGAGTTTATATAGGAAAGAACCGCTAATTGCCACCACCTAAGCGAAGTGTAAATATAATTCTTTAGTTGTTTTGCGGCGAAAGATAATGCTAGACTGCAAATCCGGGATTCATATTATCTGATATCCGTTTTGGAACAGTGTAACGGATTATGCTCTGAACTCTTTTAAGCTGGAGTCAATATTGGTGCAAAACAAGAATTGATTTTCGGTTCTGGTTAGCAGCCTGTAAGTGCCCAATGCTCCCCAGCATCAAAGGCCTCCTTCTCAAATATCTGAGAGAGTTTTGGAGCAGGGAAGGGCTCGCCACGCTGCTCCAGTGCGGGTTGGCGGTCTTAAATTTATTTTTATTATTTCTCCGGCAAGCAGGTTTCATCGTGATGTTTTTCTTCACCGCCGAGCACGTGGTAAATTCAGCACTTAAAATTGCTATTAACGATTTTAGTGGTGCCGGCACCGGGAATCGAGGACCCTGACCTCTAGGCTACCACGGCTCTGTCTATCCTACACTTACGTGGCTTTACTTACACTTACGGTACTAATAGTTGGGCTGAAAAGTTCATAGGCTAACATAGAAAAAATCTATTTTTTTGATAGAATTTGATTTGATTATTCAATATAGTTAGTTGCCTTCGAAAGCGATATAACGATTATAGCGGTCATACAATTTTTCGATACCATTTTTATAGTACGATTTGTCTTTAGCCTCAAAATAGGCTTCAGCTCTTGAGGTCTGAGAACAGGAAAAAGTCGCTGGTGGGCCAAATGTGGAGAATACGGTGGATGCGGAAGCGATTTGAAGCCCAATTCATGGAATTTTGCCATCGTTTCTATTGATTTGTGACACGGTGCATTGTCTTGATGAAACAGCACTTTCTTCTTCTTAAAATGGGGCCGTTTGTCCGCGATTTTATCCTTCAAACGCTCGTGTTGGCCGTATAATATAGCTACCCCAGTTGACTACCGATGGTATACGGCAATCGTCACCATGGTGAAAATTGGCCAAGAGGACATCGCATTTTATAAATCGGAGGTCTATGCCTTGTAGTGGGACGTATGAAGACCATTGTTTATGTTCTCTACAGATTAAACATGGTTAAATTTCCATTCGCGGCATTCGATCGACAGACGAGATGCGACGGGTCGGCGACGTGTCGCATTGCACGGTGCAGGTAGCGTTGCGCAACCTCGCTAATGTTGCATTGTTATTAATCATCTGTCATTCGTTCTTTCAAAATTAGTGTTGCCAGTGTTTGTAAACAACTTGCAACAGCAAAGTCATGAATGTTACGCAAGCTACGTTTAACGGCGCCGGCACCGCTGATATGATTACGTGCAATTTTAGCTGATTTACAGCGTGGATTGGCTGTGAATAGGAACAACGTGATAAGAAACCTGTTAAGAACGCACGCGCCCACTGGAGAAAGTATAATCTTTCACGAGGAAGGCAGGCGAGACTACTCCAATTGGAGTAGCTTCAGAGCCTCAAAAAATGACAGGCCGAGCGGTGGGACATTTATTTATAGGCTTTTGTTTCACTATTTTATTCACTAATTATAAAGTGTCACCATAACGTGGTAGGCTGTGTGTCACCATTACGCGTGTATCGCTCTTGTGGTACTCACAATATTCCTGATTAAGGATATTTGCCATTTTGTCGCTTAAGACGGTCTCCGGCTCTAAAGCTTTTAAAACGTAAAACTCCGGCTATTAAACTATAGACATTTCACTTTGGGTTTTGAGACAGCGCAAGACGGGTGGCGGACCTCTCTCACTCCCGATAATTGTCATGAGACCTTCAAGGCTTTTTCTTAAATCACTTCTTACGACACCTATTCGAGGACTGCAGGAGGCCAATGCTTACGCCGCCACAACAATTATGTAGCATTAATAAATATTCGTACATTATATTATAATTTTTTTTAAAAAATATTCATTATATGTAATAAGTATCTTCGCCTTCGAAATATCTGATTAATGTCTGACAATATTATTTTCGTTATCGAAACCATTATTGGAATGTTGTCACCGGGTGCGCGCTGTGCTCTGCGACCTACAAACGTATAACCGGCTCGCAATAACTGCTGCCGCCGGTTTTGTGCCTGATTATAACTGTTATGTATCATTATGTTTTAAATTGTTGAGTAATTTGTATAAGAGATTAGTTTTTTTTTTTTAAATCTATTCTTTTAGATATGTGGATGGATTAGCCTTTAAATGGCCAATTAACATTTACAGGCCTCAATGTATAGTGGAATCTAAAGCGCTCTTAATTTTTATGTTTTCGTGCACAATTTTGTGCAAACACTCTTGTAGCACAAATGTTGAGATGTACAATAAAAAAAGAGATGTTAAATTTATAAAGTGTGTAGACAATGATGTGAATTAATTATTTAAAATTACTGAGAAACAAAATACCAGTCTCATGTTACTTCAAAAAATGTCTGTTATACTCTACTTTAATATTAAAAATGTGAAAGTATGCTCGTTTGAATGTTTGTCTTTCCATAACGCAAAAATGCAGAGGCTGAACCGATTTTGATGACTTGACACCTGGAAAAGGCCATCGCGTATCTCAGGCACGCCGCGGGCGGAACCTCGTGAGATATAAAAGTTTGAATAATTTACATATCGCATTCCAATGCAACGGGAAGTTACCTATCATTGCGCATTAATTAGTTTCGAGCCAACATCATTGCTATAACGATAGGTATTCTAAGAGGATCGCACATTAACCAATCGTATGGTAACATTTGGAAGATACGATACGAGTAAAATTGCTCAAGCAATCATGCCGCCAAAAGTTGCATCAACACCGCATCCCATGAGGCAATTGCACCGTGGTCGGTGGTGCAAAGTTACCTAATGAATTGAAATCGAGATCAAGAGCGGTACAGGTTGCGAGACGATATTGCGTCGTCTTGCAAGTTACCTACGGGTCCAAGTATGCGGTGATGGCGGGTGCATTTGAATGCTTCTAGTAATGTTTATATTTGTCGTGATTTCATAGAAATTTACCTGCTAATGTAAATTGAACAAAGGACAACAACACATAAAAGTTAACTCCCACTGTAGACATTTCTCCCGTGTGGCGGAGGCAGTTTACACTTATAAATTGCACATGGACAAACAACCAGATCTGTAACCGTTATTTATAATCCATACAAATACGTGTCCCGTGTGGGAATCAACCCCGCGTCCCGCAGCGCCGCTGCCTAACACTTAGCTACTCGTACTATGGCGCCGAGGTGTCAAAATAATAAAATAGATGAACGAAATAATACAATAGAATATAATTTTGTATTAGCTATTGAAAGGCACATTGTTGGCACAACTCAGATGTTGGAAGAGTTTTTTTTAAACCAAATCAGATTATTTATTCTTCAACATATGAAACAAATTTTGCATTTTATATCTACCACTGTTTCGTAATGAGGTTCCCCTGACGGATAATTTACCAGGCGCAAAAAACAAGTTTATTATAGCTAGGTTAGATATGACTTTATTGGTATTTAGTGAAAAAGTTATTAGTACTAGTAATCATAATCATTTGGAAATAGTGAAAAACTTAAAAAAATATTACCCTAATAATCGGAATAAAATGCTAGTGTCATAGTGGTGCAAGTAATGCCACTTCAATTACCCCGGTAAGAGCGGCTAACACGCCGGATAATTAAGAAAACAGCTAAAGATTAATACATTTTCTATATATCTATATACAGAATCAAGTAAGATACCAAAAAGAAGTAGAATAAACAATTTTTTAAATAATAATGTAATAACACGTGTGGTAGATTCATATACATTTGAATCACTACCTTGAATATAGTTATCAGTTCTCCTGAAAACTTGAGAGACAATTACCAAACCAATTTCATGGTGTCGCTTTTAGTTGTCAGTGTGCGCGCGCGTCGTAAAAGTTCACAATCATAATTTTTCACAGACGTGCCAAAAGAAATATAACTTCAATAAATAAAATTAAAAAATCCTGTGTCTAAACTACTTATAAAATTGATATTTGGTGAATGCCTTAGAATTTGCCTGTCGAATAAGAGGTTAATTTTAATGTCCAATCTGTATATGTTTGTACAGGTGTGTGTATATGCGTGTGTTCAAAACGGGGTTGTAGGTGTGTACAGTGGGTTGTGTTGGTTGTGTGTAAAGTGACAGACCTTTACAATTAGTAATTAATAGTTTTTATTTAATTTGATTATGCTAGTGTCGTTGATTCCTGAGGTGAGGTACGTTTCTTTGAAATACGGAGGATATATTTTTCTTCACATTTAAAACGCGTCCGCTCTTTAATTGTACCGATGATTACTTTCGTTTTCGTTAGCGCGTTCCACATTTCACAAACAGTATTTCCATTCGAAACACAATCCATTGCCGCCTTGAACTTGAAACTTGTATCTTTCCGCCGCTCTCTTATTTATTTATTCAATTCGGCAGCCAACGGAATAATAATAATAGTATGTACTTTAGTGAGTGTTATTACCTTATCGTATTCGTTTATTGGTAACTATGTCTTCGATGAGAAAAATAAAGCGGTATGCTTTTATCGTGTACGGATTTTTTGAGAAATATTTAAATAATATTATGCATAGCGCACAAGAGCTATGACATGTACCTATATCGGCCATTATAGATTAGGCCGCTCTTCCTATCCTCAGCGTGTATCCTCCTGGGTGCAATCCTCGGAACCCACCCAAGAACACATTAGGTATGGACCTTCCCATGTTGAAATATACCTCACTAAAATTTTAGCCATCAGCAGAGTTAGTTGCAAATTTTCGAAGATTACGCCTCTAATTCTATAGGTATTATAAATTATTCATTAGAAGGTACTATACCTAGTAGCACCTACTATACCTTACTAGGTATAGTAGGTACTACTAGGTATAGTAGGTACTACTAGGTATAGTAGGTACTACTAGGTATAGTAGGTACTACTAGGTATAGTAGGTACTACTAGGTATAGTAGGTACTACTAGGTATAGTAGGTACTACTAGGTATAGTAGGTACTACTAGGTATAGTAGGTACTACTAGGTATAGTAGGTACTACTAGGTATAGTAGGTACTACTAGGTATAGTAGGTACTACTAGGTATAGTAGGTACTACTAGGTATAGTAGGTACTACTAGGTATAGTAGGTACTACTAGGTATAGTAGGTACTACTAGGTATAGTAGGTACTACTAGGTATAGTAGGTACTACTAGGTATAGTAGGTACTACTAGGTATAGTAGGTACTACTAGGTATAGTAGGTACTACTAGGTATAGTAGGTACTACTAGGTATAGTAGGTACTACTAGGTATAGTAGGTACTACTAGGTATAGTAGGTACTACTAGGTATAGTAGGTACTACTAGGTATAGTAGGTACTACTAGGTATAGTAGGTACTACTAGGTATAGTAGGTACTACTAGGTATAGTAGGTACTACTAGGTATAGTAGGTACTACTAGGTATAGTAGGTACTACTAGGTATAGTAGGTACTACTAGGTATAGTAGGTACTACTAGGTATAGTAGGTACTACTAGGTATAGTAGGTACTACTAGGTATAGTAGGTACTACTAGGTATAGTAGGTACTACTAGGTATAGTAGGTACTACTAGGTATAGTAGGTACTACTAGGTATAGTAGGTACTACTAGGTATAGTAGGTACTACTAGGTATAGTAGGTACTACTAGGTATAGTAGGTACTACTAGGTATAGTAGGTACTACTAGGTATAGTAGGTACTACTAGGTATAGTAGGTACTACTAGGTATAGTAGGTACTACTAGGTATAGTAGGTACTACTAGGTATAGTAGGTACTACTAGGTATAGTAGGTACTACTAGGTATAGTAGGTACTACTAGGTATAGTAGGTACTACTAGGTATAGTAGGTACTACTAGGTATAGTAGGTACTACTAGGTATAGTAGGTACTACTAGGTATAGTAGGTACTACTAGGTATAGTAGGTACTACTAGGTATAGTAGGTACTACTAGGTATAGTAGGTACTACTAGGTATAGTAGGTACTACTAGGTATAGTAGGTACTACTAGGTATAGTAGGTACTACTAGGTATAGTAGGTACTACTAGGTATAGTAGGTACTACTAGGTATAGTAGGTACTACTAGGTATAGTAGGTACTACTAGGTATAGTAGGTACTACTAGGTATAGTAGGTACTACTAGGTATAGTAGGTACTACTAGGTATAGTAGGTACTACTAGGTATAGTAGGTACTACTAGGTATAGTAGGTACTACTAGGTATAGTAGGTACTACTAGGTATAGTAGGTACTACTAGGTATAGTAGGTACTACTAGGTATAGTAGGTACTACTAGGTATAGTAGGTACTACTAGGTATAGTAGGTACTACTAGGTATAGTAGGTACTACTAGGTATAGTAGGTACTACTAGGTATAGTAGGTACTACTAGGTATAGTAGGTACTACTAGGTATAGTAGGTACTACTAGGTATAGTAGGTACTACTAGGTATAGTAGGTACTACTAGGTATAGTAGGTACTACTAGGTATAGTAGGTACTACTAGGTATAGTAGGTACTACTAGGTATAGTAGGTACTACTAGGTATAGTAGGTACTACTAGGTATAGTAGGTACTACTAGGTATAGTAGGTACTACTAGGTATAGTAGGTACTACTAGGTATAGTAGGTACTACTAGGTATAGTAGGTACTACTAGGTATAGTAGGTACTACTAGGTATAGTAGGTACTACTAGGTATAGTAGGTACTACTAGGTATAGTAGGTACTACTAGGTATAGTAGGTACTACTAGGTATAGTAGGTACTACTAGGTATAGTAGGTACTACTAGGTATAGTAGGTACTACTAGGTATAGTAGGTACTACTAGGTATAGTAGGTACTACTAGGTATAGTAGGTACTACTAGGTATAGTAGGTACTACTAGGTATAGTAGGTACTACTAGGTATAGTAGGTACTACTAGGTATAGTAGGTACTACTAGGTATAGTAGGTACTACTAGGTATAGTAGGTACTACTAGGTATAGTAGGTACTACTAGGTATAGTAGGTACTACTAGGTATAGTAGGTACTACTAGGTATAGTAGGTACTACTAGGTATAGTAGGTACTACTAGGTATAGTAGGTACTACTAGGTATAGTAGGTACTACTAGGTATAGTAGGTACTACTAGGTATAGTAGGTACTACTAGGTATAGTAGGTACTACTAGGTATAGTAGGTACTACTAGGTATAGTAGGTACTACTAGGTATAGTAGGTACTACTAGGTATAGTAGGTACTACTAGGTATAGTAGGTACTACTAGGTATAGTAGGTACTACTAGGTATAGTAGGTACTACTAGGTATAGTAGGTACTACTAGGTATAGTAGGTACTACTAGGTATAGTAGGTACTACTAGGTATAGTAGGTACTACTAGGTATAGTAGGTACTACTAGGTATAGTAGGTACTACTAGGTATAGTAGGTACTACTAGGTATAGTAGGTACTACTAGGTATAGTAGGTACTACTAGGTATAGTAGGTACTACTAGGTATAGTAGGTACTACTAGGTATAGTAGGTACTACTAGGTATAGTAGGTACTACTAGGTATAGTAGGTACTACTAGGTATAGTAGGTACTACTAGGTATAGTAGGTACTACTAGGTATAGTAGGTACTACTAGGTATAGTAGGTACTACTAGGTATAGTAGGTACTACTAGGTATAGTAGGTACTACTAGGTATAGTAGGTACTACTAGGTATAGTAGGTACTACTAGGTATAGTAGGTACTACTAGGTATAGTAGGTACTACTAGGTATAGTAGGTACTACTAGGTATAGTAGGTACTACTAGGTATAGTAGGTACTACTAGGTATAGTAGGTACTACTAGGTATAGTAGGTACTACTAGGTATAGTAGGTACTACTAGGTATAGTAGGTACTACTAGGTATAGTAGGTACTACTAGGTATAGTACATTAAAGTGCCTGTTTCACGGTGTGTTCGGTTTTATTAATTAGACTATTGTGAGACAAATGAGAATTAAAAAAAAAACCTCGATAATTAACCGGGTGGTGTGGAATTTTAAATGATAATAAATATTAATGTTGACCACTACGAAAATTATTCCCTATTTATGGTCTCTTTCTTCTACAGTGAGATATTGCTGTTCTAAGATCTTCTATGGTATTATAACATCTCTGTGCCACATTCTAGCCGCCATAACGCCTAGCCGATTTAGATCGGAGATTAGCTTATAGGTTTCCCGTTCTACATAATTATGTTTTTGTGTGCTTGGCCTGTTTTATATAATGTTTCCACGACATAGTGTATCAAAGTGCAGTGTACTATGTAACGAGCAATAAGCACAGTGAACCACTAACACTTTTAGAGCATATTCAGGATGATATTAGATATTTTTTTTATTAAACACATTGCTACCGAGAGATACGATTCAGTATAATGTTCATTTTTAATTCACCACGTGGATACTGGATACCAGGGACGCATGTTAAATTTTCAATTGCACCGTCTCGCGTTCATGTACCTACCTGCATGCTTTACCAAATATTAGTTACACAAGGCCAAGCGCGTTTGCTGGCCCACGGGACTCGGAAGGTTTACGTTACTTTAAGTCATGTCATTCAGGATTATGAAACTTTAGTTGTAACTCTATATGCAAGCTGTATTTTAAGTGATACCTGCCCGCGGAATCAGGGCTCCGTTGTTCCAATCTCAGTTGTTTCTAATGTTTAAGCAACACACAAATTATTGGTTTTCCTGTTTTGGATGCATATTTTCTTGTAAATAATATTATCTAAGTAAAATACACAGATCTCCCTAAAATGAGAACTCAAATCACCAGACTACAGACAATGATAATACACGGAAATGTCTCGTATCAACGAACTGTTCACCGTAATTGCTAAATGTTGCAGCGCTTTCATTCTTATGCGTTGGTAATTAGAGCCATAACGCGACGCATCGTTATTGTAATTGCGTCGGTATAATGAGATAATGACCGATTTAGGTGCGATCAGTTGCACACAAACGTGTCCGTCCGTGCCGACGCAACCCACTTTCCACCTAAAAGGTTCGAGGAAGTCCATTCAACTGTGAGGTATTAGGTAATGTGATGTAACGATGAACGATGAGCGGCTAGCGATGTTGGGAAACTGCGATTTATCCTATATTTACACCTTTAGTCCGCTGGTGTGCGGGGGTTTTCACCAGAGCTTATTTGGGACAATGAGCCAGTATAGATACATATTAAAATCAAAATCTTTGTTCTTCGAATTAAATTTCCCCTTTTTTATCTGTCGGATAGGAAACAGGTGGAAGACGATTTCTCAAATATACTGCCGACGCCGCTTGGCAAGGCCTCTCAAATAATGAGAGTCTTTTGCATAGCACTGACATTTGAATTTACAGGCTGTGACTGAACACAGTGAAAACACTGTTTTATTTAAATACTAATAAAGAATATTTTTTAATGATTTTTACAAATTAAAAAAAAATCTCTCAAATATTTGTTTACTAAGTTAATTATTGTTTAATTTTGAACTATCACTGTGCGGCCAATGCTCAACTTCCTCACCAGCGGTATTTGCCGTATGCCGATTAAGATTAAGACGACGGGTGATGATAGGCTTACTACGTTTTTTATCTTTCGATAACGCCTTCGGTCGTTGTATAATAGACACTAAAATGTTCTTAACTTCACTGCCACAAGCGCTTCGATCTCTTCGTTTATTGAGTCACTGAGGCCGTCGACCCTCGGACGTACCTAAGAAGTAGGTTGCGCGGGTCACAGGTTGTATTTATTAAAATTTTGTATGTTAAGTTAAGCTTTTAAGCTCTAATTTTGTGTCGTCAAAAATAGACCTTAGCTTATAAAGCGAATAGTGTTTTACTCCTTGATAGTTAGATTAGATAACCTTGACAAAACACTGTATACAGTGAAAACGTGATAAGACAGGTTCTCCAATTATGGAGAGCATGTCTTTTCCTTCGTCGCCTTCTACAACCAAAGATAGATATTGCAATCATATGATTCCGTCACCCACACAGAATCGCCAGAGACTGGAGCACCGAGTGCAGGTGATATTGGCATTTTGAGGAAATAGTTCTCATAATGAAGGAACCATTACAACCATGTGTGGTAACATACTGCCACGCACTATATTTCCGTGATCTTAGCATGAGATGACTAAGAGAAAAGCCGTGCGGCGACGTGGTAGAGCCAAGCGGGGGCTTTTGCTGCTGCTCGAATGGGCCGGCTCGACCGGGTTGGTACCACGGCCTCGCAGAATACTCTATCTCCCAAATACTTTTAAAGGCCGGCAGCGCACCTGCAGCGCCTCCGATGATACAGATGTACGTAGGCCACGGTAATCACTTACCATCAGATGAACCGCTTGCTCGTTTGTCGCCTTTTCCCATAAAAAAAAGCGTTGAACATTTCATGCAAATCTCCGAGAAGACGAGCCTCGCCAGGAACGTTCTATCTCCCGGAGTCTTGAAAAGGAGGTTTAAGAAGCACGTTTGGCTACCCTGAGTCGTGCGTAAGCACACTCTGCCAATCCCTATGGGTGATAGGCGTGAGAGTGCACCCTATAAAATATTGATACCCGCACCCTGGGTAACAAGTTTCTCACGTCACAAAATTTTAATCGCGATGGCGTTTGCAATGCCGGCGTTTTGCCCCACTTTCTTGTTGCGTCACGGCGGTCGTTGAACCTAGTCTCGCTGGAAGTGGGCCACGCAGGTTCAGATTTTATATTTTAAAACACAAATTGTTTAATAGCCGATGATCACAGCGCATGAAATAAACGATTACCGCCAGGAGCCGGTCGCGGTACCTCGACGGTGAGAATCTGGCTACACAGGACATGCCCTTAATAAGTACCTACCGTTTAAGAGAATGATTGATCAAAACGCTTGGGGTCCTGTGGCGCTTGTGGAAGAGACCGAAATGTGTGCTATACAGGTGACATTTTTTCTTTTTACGATTAAAATGCACTCACACAAGCAAAATGATAAAGTGTATAGAAGCCCAGCAATAGTAACTTATTGGAAAAGTTCAAGTAGATCCTGTATAGATGGTTCAAGGAGAAGAGGACGAGGTTTTGTTTTTGTGAACCAGAAGTGAAGACTTCGGCCATAATTTATCAAGAGACTGTGGATTGGATCGTGTAGTGAAACCTTTGAGTGATACACTTTTCGAAGTTATACCGTGGACTTGCCAGCAAAACTGTAGAGCTGACTCTACAGTTTTGCTGAAAGTCTTCTATATCTGCACTTAAACTAAAGTGCAGTTATTCTGAAATATTGTTGGTGTTAAAGCATGTGTTTAGATATTAAAGCACTTATAGGATACGTCTAAGTATATATAACTACCATATGTCTGCTGAGGGAAAATAACTTTTAATGTATTATAGTCTTTAGTTTCCTCGACCACAGGCTTGTCTAGTGATAATACCGCCCGATGTTACTTATCGTTTTGTTATTTTTAGCAAATTTTTTTTTTAATTCTTTGTTAATTAACTAAATCTGGTAGGTAATAACGGTAACGATTGCAGAAATAAAAAAATATATTTTTATCTTACCACGGAATTTATATTTCTGCGGGATTGGAATGTGGCCAATATCAGAAATGTACACTGTGTCTTACATTTTTCATGTACCTTATACTTTATAACCGCGATCTCAGAGCGCCGTCGGTCATTGCCACCGCCCGTAGTTAGGTGACCGGTTTGTATTTTGTCAATGCTACATGGCTGTTCATTTTGCGGTTTACATAGAGAGTAATCCTAGATACCATATATAATATTAGTGTAGATTTTTCTTACCTTAACGGCCTTTATATAGTTGACTGGAGGACTCATAAGTAGGATTTATCATTATCGTCACGCTCGGCAAGCGATCGCAGTACCAGACACCTCGCACTTTATACACTGCTGCCTATCATCGGTCTGCTTAAATTTGCTCTGGAATTTTTCTATCGTGTAAGTTTCAACACGTCAAGACATAATGAATATTCGAGATAGTGCGCGATGAAGTCGCTTTGTTATTTAAATGATTCTCTCACGACATGTATACCTACGTATATACTCTAGGGAGATAGATACATATTAGTCGGCCCCCAAACAAAGCTCACTCGCGACCTATGAAGTTTTAAGACATGCGTCACGACGTCACGGGCCATGACCATGTTGAAAAGTAAAATATCGTATGATTTTATCGAAGAATTATTGTGAAATTATTCGTGACACAGCGGTTAAGGCGCCCGAGCCGCCGATGTCATGGATTTATGTTATGATTATACTGCAGATCGTTCTTTCGTTCGACAATTTCCTTTTTACGTGTCATAACACGCAGAATTTCTATTGCTTTGACACGTCAAGCATTATCCGTGATTAAACGACAAACATACAAACCCTGACATTTGTAATGTTAAATCGAATAAAGCAGGCCGGCCACAAAGCAAGAGGAGCGGGGGGAAAAAGCTTAGCCAATGCATAATAAGCATTCTGATCAACAAGCTGAAGAGGCAATGGGCCGGCCACATAGCTCACAGAACTAATAACCGTTGGGGAATAAAGAACCTCGAGTGGCAGCCACGTACAGGCAAACGCATTGTGGCACGACCCCTTACAAAATGGAGTGACGAGCTGCGCAGGTATGGAGGAGGCTCAGGACCGAGCTTTGTGGCAATCTTTGGATGCCTATGCTCAGCAGTGGACTTGTGATAGGCTGAAATAATGATGCTGATACCCTTATAGCACTTCAGGAAGTCATAAGGCTAATTAAAAAGGCCAATTAAAATACGTGAAATTGCTTTTAAGTTAAATCCGGTCAAACCTGTATATATACAAGGTTTATTTACATATTAATGTAGATATAAGCCATCACGGCAGACCGCATCTGTAGCTCCTCTAGTGTTAGAGGATTTTCGTGGGCGTCGGTGATCACTTACCATCAGATGAACCGCATGCTCGTTTGCCCCCTTCCCTATAAAAAAAAGATTACTAATTCCCATTTGTCACAACTCACGGCGTAACCAAATAGGATTCTTCAATAAACGTCGTCAAGACCCTGAGATTACCATGAGTTTTTTCAAGGTTTTTTTGTATGTCACTTCTTATGAAATCTACATAATTAAACAGACTAGAAGATCCAGCACACTGCGTTAATATTATTAAGTTGATTAATAGTGTACGATATTTGAAATTAAACTATTATTTACGGGTTTTACCGAGTTTAATTTTGTTTGCTCAGCAGCTGTGGTCACGGGGGGACTGAGGTGTTAAACGTCCAGATGTGTGGCTGCTGCAAAGCAATTGAAACGACGGGAATATAAAAAATAAAATTAAACGCGCTAAAATCCGTAAATAATAGTTTAATTTCAAATGTGTAATGTTCGCGTAAATACAAGAAATCGTTAAGTGTACTGTATAATATGTGAGGATCTTTAAAACAACAGGATCGCATCTTAAGATTCTTTGAAATAAGCAACCTTTTATTTAACACGCGGGCAATCGAAGGTCGCTGGGTCGACCTTAAAGTATGTCAGAGGCGAACCCGTAATCGACGAAAAACCATCGAATGTAAAAGTAGTAAAGTGTGACCCTTTCGACCTGCCGCCTGACCAATTTACAAACCTTCACATTTAAAATGTTACTGGGGTATAGTAGCTTACTACTGGCCGATTTCGATCAGAACAACTTGCCGATTGTAATCGGCAATTTGTCAACTGCGAAAGAGATACTATAGTACCGCAAGTGTAAGCAGGAACACAAACACACACACACACACACACACACATAATATATGTTTGTGCACAGATAGCAGGTCCGTCTGGCACTCTTAACTCGGTACTCATGTCACAGCAATCTGCGGGGTGTAGTGGTATGTGGGTTTAGTGTGAAGTAATGAAATGTGACGAAGTACTTGCACTTTCAGCTGCGGAGGTGCTGTCGACTCAGCGGTCACTCGCGCGCTGTCGGCCCCTGCACGCCGCCACCCTTGAGTCGCGCAATAAGGCGAAGAAGTGTGCCGAGTTTCTTCAGCCGTACAGGTACGATCTACTGTACAGGTATCGCCAATAATAAGTGTACAACATGTGCTAGATGTTCACATTAGTGACGTTGTACGTTTTGTTTTCAAGCTCTTCGAAATGTTGCGGTCTTGGTAGATGACGATGATATAACAGTAGCGAATCCAGATCCACATCATCAGTGGCTTTCTAATGCTTTTGCAGGCAGATGCAGTGCAGACACAATGATTTGCAGTAGGGCTATATAGGTGCTGTCTCATTGAACCGGATGATAGAATAGCTGTTGATGATGTTACAAGGTTCGCCACTTGTAACGTTCTATCTCCCTGCGAGGAGAAACCCAAATGAACACCCGAGTGCTGTATAACAAAGTACCCTACTATTTAATTTAAGAATGGTATCTAAATTCATTGAGCCGAAATTAATAAAATATTGTTACCAAAGTATTCTATAAAGGGTCGTCCTACACTGCGTTTGCCTAGACGTGGCTGCCACTCGAGAACCTTTTTTGCCCAACGGTTGTCAGTTCTGCGAGCTATGATTCGTATAACTACAAGACTGTTTGAGAAATGAAACAAACTTCAGAACAGAACAAATAACAGATTATCAATAAATTATTAGTAAATAATTAAAAAATTTGGAAAGTCCCAAAGGTTCACAACTCAACGCTCATATTATATTTTGAATAATCCATTTGCTTTTAATAATTAACGAATCACGTATTTCTTTTGAAGAAGCTAAAAATGGTTGTATGTGTTCAATTAACACGAAATATACTTGGCGATTCTGTCTAACTTAAAGAATAAAATTGTTAAATTTGTTTGCATCACCAGTTGTCTCTTTGGAAGTCATCAGTTTCTTACAGTAAAAAAAAAACTATGGCTGAAAGTATTATGGCCAATGCTTCAAGAAAACGAAATAAAACGCCGACGCGTTAAACGACGCTCGTTATATTACACAGCAGATTAATGAAGTAAAGCATAATCCACCTGCTATTTATTTTTTCTGCGGTCCGCTGACTGTTATTTATTCTTGCGCATGCTCGACTATTACCATATAACGCCATCTATTGTTGACTCTTGTAATTCTGTGACCTGTACCTCGAAATCATTTTGTTACTTGGATGATCAAGAGATGTCGTTTTTCCACAATAATACATATTGTTCTGAAGCTTGCCGATGTCTAACCAGTGTCCAAAAAGGGTAACCATCACTGACCTTGCTAAATATCAGTTAATTTCAATAACCGCCATAAATGCAAGATTATGGAATGTTCATTAAATACCCAGCATGTGGCGTCCTAGCTACTCAGCCAGTTTCTCATGGTATGTCAGGAGAATTTCTGTGAAACGCTTGTTGTAGCTCTGGATGTCTCTGAAGCGTCTGATAGGGTATGGCATGCCAGATTACAGGGTAAGCTTCCATTAATGGTACAAAACACCAGCATCGGTCTTTCAAAACCAAAATAACATTGGACTCTTCCATGCAAGAGTGAATTGGCAATCTTCTAGACTAACGTGTTAACCATCAGTCCGTTCGTTTTATTTCTATTGAGAATTATAAAAATGGGTATTATTTGCAGACAACGTCCCGAAACGTGTACGGCGCTGGCGCGGCGCTTGGTGTCCGGCGCGCTGGGCGTCCGGCTCAGCACGGCGCGCCAGGAGCGGGCCGAGGAGCGCCGCCTCATTACCATAGCGAGAGGTGGGGCTCACCGATGTAGTTGTCTAATGCAGACGTGTCCGGATACGTGTACGGCGTCTGGCGTCCGGCTAAGCCCGGCGCGCCAGGAACCCCACCTCATAACCATAGCGAGAAGTGGGGCTCCCCAATGAAGTTGTCTAATCCAGACGTGTCCGGGTACGTGTAGGGCGCCAGGAGCCTTGGCTCTTATTGTGAGCACGTCGAGATGACCTTTTCAGTCTAAACTAAAACTTAAAATTTGTACTATTTCCACATTTATGGCGCTATTATCATTACAATTGCTTGAAAATATCGACGGTGAATATGTTGGTCGTTCTTTTTCTCAGACGATTTTTTGGACTCATGGAATCAAAGCGAAAGTTGGTGGCCTCCGGACTTTGTTAGGATTTTCCAATCAAAGTCACATTCACTAGCAATTGCGCCTAAATACACTAGCAATATAGTACACCGAAACTCATAAAAAACTAAAACTAAATTTATTAAAAAACACAGCCAGCTTCACTCTCCGCCGGCTCAATACATGATAATGTCCGTTTGACATACTCGTACTTCGTTATCTACATGTAACCTAATCCCTATTACTAGAAATCGGCGTTTTCCGCTTTGAACGCAAACTGATGTGTGTCCAATTTTAAGTTGTGAAATCGATTTTAATATCCGAGTTCAGTATCGGCTTGCTATAAGTTGGCGGATGGCCCGTGCATAGTTTTGGTTTTATTAGCGAACGACAAACGCAAACGCAGTGGGTGTGGTTTGGATTTGGATTCTTGCTGGATTTTGGTTCGTATGTAGTTTCCGCGAGGTCTATTTAGTATTTTCGATAATAAATCGGTTTTTCTAGTTTAAATAATCGATACAGAACTATTTATGTGCAAAATCGCATTTTACTTGTAAAACTCGTATTCACATAATACGCATGTCTACCTCTAACAGAAAGTTCATATTTGCAAAATGAAAAACACATTACTTAGTTTCATTGATTTTTTGTTTAAACATACTAATAGTTATTTAAAAAATTATTAAAACACAAAATGTTGCATACGCCGTTCGTCGTATCTCCAGCTTTACCCTAGGCCAATTACAAATAAAAAATATAAAAATAACGTATGTCAAATAATAGTGCTCATATAGCACGCGTGTTCGATGTTCGACCTTCGCATTCAATGTATATGATACACTGGCTTAGTTTTCATTTGGTTGTAAATTATATCGGCAATAATGTTAATTTTCTCGCTGTTACAGAGAAGAAGCGTCAAGCCGCGCTGCACAAGGAGGCGGCTTGGGACGGCTCGCTCGCGAACCAGTCCGTGGCCGACACGTGAGGTGACCGTAGACGAAATACGACCTTATGTCTACTCAATTTAAGCTTAAATTGTATTTATGTTCTTAATTGGCGGTAAAGAATATTTGAAAGAGAGAGAGCGAAAATGTCATAGCAAACACGTTTCCCAGGTTTACGCTGGATGTTTGGATGTGACGAATAATACTAGCGCGACAGCTATAGAGAACCGAATTGGTGAGGAATACTCCACTCGAGTACCCCAGGTTTATAATAAATTTTCGATAAACAATAACTTTTGTGTGTGTAATGCTTACATTTACTTACGGCCTATAGCTCCTACCTAAGCCAAGTAGGGATTAGAACAGTGGATCCCTATAACAATTTTAATATGTTTCCAGATCGCCTACAGGACGCCTGCACTCGTGCCTATCGAAATAACGTACCTTCTTTACGTGATCACTATATCTAAGCTGCTCTCAAATACAATGACATTCAGTTAAACTTATAGGCAATAAATATTTTTCTAAAGCGAAAATCCTAGTTAGAAATTCACGAAATGCGCAAGGGGTTTCCTTTCGAATATCTATGAGTTTTAAGATTAAGATTCGATGTAGTTTGTAATGTTATATAACTATAGGGTTTTCTTTGTGATTTGTTGTGCTTCCTAAGCCGTCTTGATACACTAACATATTTAATATATATATAGTATTATTTTGTAATCCTCACTCAATATTTAAGGCTCAATTTTCAATGACTGTCTAGATAAAAATATTAAATGTTTGTGATGTTAATGCTTTGAATCGTTAAAATACCTTCCATGTTTTGTTGCATAATGATCCCTAAGACTTTTGTAACTTAGTTCATATTTCATTACATATTTTTTGTGACTAAAGCTATTGTAATAACTGATAACGAACAGATCTTGGATTATTGGACATTTGGCGTGTCTACCGGATACATAGTTAGTACCGGATTATTACTACACAAAACCTTACCTCCGTAAAGTTATTATTTCTTTAGTATTCAAATATAAACCTTTATCATATATTACAGTAACACAAAAGAAATTGTCACTAAATTTTCTTTAACCGCCTCCAATTAGGATCTCTAAAATAAATCGTATCGCATAGTATATCTCAAACCAAATATATAAAAGCATAATACGATGCGACGGCGTAAGTTTAAGTTCGTTGTATTTATTTCGTTGTGAGTTACGTGCCTTTTTTGTGTCTAGTCTAATCGTAGGAAGTAATGGAAACCTCTTGGCATATTATTAGGTTTAATTAGGTAATAATATTTGGATGGTCCAGAATGGGACGAAAGGTGTGAAGATATAGCCTCGAAGCTTCGAGTTGGTCGCGGTGTCCTATCGTCATTCATAGAACAAATTAAGCGAATTTAATCTCCTTTTATAAAAGCGTCTCTATTGGTAATCTGTAATTATTTACTTCAATTTTGACGTGTCGAATTCTGTTTATTATATTTCTTGAAAAAAAAAACTGGACATAGTAACCTTTTATTGTATCAATAAATATGAGAATATAAATATGCCGAATAGCTGTCCATAAGAGCCTAGCACATGTTTAAAATCAGCAACTTTGTGACAATTAATATTATATTATTATGTATGTGCTGAAGAGGACAATCCTGTGTAATATACAGAAACTCGAAGATAACTTAAATATAGCAAAATTTTATTATATTTATACCTTATTTACAACATCAGCAATAATTTTTTTTGTATTTTAATTATTATTGCGTGGAATATTTTAATAGAAACGCTTTTTCATGTACAATAGTCAGGCATTATACAAGAGCGTTATATAGACATTATAAACAATAAAAATGTATGGCAGAAAGATAGCGTACTTTTGCGTACAACCTTGTGGTTAAAAAAAATGGACATTTGCCGCCATCTTTTACGGCAGTGTCAAAAAATAGAATCGTCATTTCTACTGTAAGAAAATACATAAACTTATTTACGCTGTAAGACTGAAGTGTTAGACAATCTTATCTTTTTACATTTTCAGTGAGTACAATGGAAACGCCACGAAATTAATGGTTTTGGTACTTAAGATACATATTTTTGACAACAAAATCCTAGAGAAGAGTTTTTATTGCTTTATAATAAATTGGTACAAAATTGAGAATCGAATTATTGGTGAAGTTATTATTATGAGTATTATTGACAAAAGCATTTTGAACTTCTTATAAGAATTTTAAAATGTTTTAAATTAACATTATAATGTAGAGGAAAATACTATATGTAATAATAATAAAATATTTTAAATTCACTTGGTACCTAGTTATTCCAAGCACATAATTTTATAAAAAGCATTGCCGTAAATTTTTGTTGCTTTATGTTGGTTAATTGGTATGGAGCAACTTCTTGTTACTTATCGATCAAATATCGATTCACGAACATGTTATGTTGTATGATACAAAAAAAATAAGCATTTTTTTAAACGTATTGTGTGTATGTGCATGATGAAGCGATTATTTGATTAACTTCCCTATTTTTTTTACTACACTCACTACATTAAATAAATTTTGTGGTCGATTGTGTAACATATTTATTTCAACATAATGTTAAAATATAACAATTGTAAAATTAATCCTAACACTGTCATTTGTAAACATATTATTTTATTGAAACATTGTGAAGTTTTGTACACAATATTGGTCAATTTAAAAGGTTGTTGCATGTAATTGAAAATTATGAATGACGATATCGAGGTTTTTGGAGAGGAATATATCCGTAATCTACGCTTATAAACCAATTTGTAACTATTACCACTAAGAGCAATTTGCATAATCTGGAGATGTATTAGGATGAATTACAATTAGTGGGTGACGGTAATCACTTACCATCAGGTGAGCCACTGGTTCGCCCATTTTATTATAAAAAAAGAAAACAATAGTTTCGCTCGGAGCGATTATATATATATATGTTAATTAATAGGAAACGGTACGATTTTAGACGGGCACCGGCAATGTGTGATTCTGAAATAAATTATGTAAAATCAAATTGCTTCGTTAAATAAAATTGAATTGGTAATGCTGGGGGCATTGTCGATAGTTACAACACATAGTTGCGAAATCGTCCGGTTCGTTATCGAGAACAGAATACAGATAATGAAAACTGAACTCTTCCAGTACATCTTCAGATATTAAATCACTGTTAAGATCTTTTTACATTTTTTAGATACTGTAAGTGTTGATACAGCGGACCACGAACTAGTCCTAATTTAGTGCGCAATTTTGTAGCATTCAACGTCGTCATTGATCGCAATGCCGGCAGTTTGCGCGATCACAGGTATATTATGCCCACGAGTATAAATATGTTACACGGAATTAAAGCAGTCTATCGTGGAAGGAGTAACGGCCGTTATAGAAGCAATATTATAATGTTATGTAAAACGTATCTGTAGTAACAAATTCATGCTCTTGTGTTCGATTGCGTGTAAATTGTTGTTCTGCTGCGCGTATCATGAATGTGTTAAACAGTTCACCGAGGCTTGATCTGTACAAAGAGATGTAGAGAGTATTATTTTTGTAACATCTTGGAGATTCTATTTGGAATAAAAATAAATTGTCCGACTGTTCTTGTTGTTTCATTGCCCTTTAACTAGCGGGGACGCATTTCTTCTTAACTCCTTTATATGTAATTAGCATAGCTGCCTGGCGCCGCTACCTGCCACTATGTATGCTATGTAAGCTCAGATCGTTTACCCAAATACTAGGGTGGTTAGAGGTCTATATACTTCAGTCAATTTATTTTAATAATTTCCACCCACTTTCCGAGCTTATTTGGGACAAGGTGACGGGGTAGAAAGGCTATTTTCGTCATAGCGTCCATGCTAATAATATAAATCAGACATGTTTCGATAAACTCATTAATACGAGCCTTGCATAGTGTATCGAACCCAAGTCTCTAGATTCCAAGGCGTAGATGCGCTGACCACTCTGTTATCGTGGCCTCTAATTGAGAGAAAACGAATAAAAACGAAGAATACATAAAGCAGCTCAAGCTTAGATGCTGTAAGCCACTTCTTCAATCCTTGCCCCCACAAACAAGGGTATGCGTATATTTCCTCTCAGAAAGTCCTGACCAATGATCAGGAGGCTCAGTGTTTAGTGTCAACAGTCCGCAGAGTTGTTCCTTGGTCGTTCTACTCACTACATCATCTTTGACGCATAAACGGAGCATCAGATACAGGAAGATAACTACAATTCCTAGAGGCAAATTTTTGTATAGAGTTGTTTACGATTTATTCTATTCTTTATTGTACACCACTTAAATAAAGACAGTAGAAGAAAACAGTTAGTACCGTGTACCGTGCTTATTGGTCTGAAATATATTTCTTACACAAACGATACTTCTTTAGTGAATTGAACAGAAAGTAACAAGCGAAAAGAAGGGTCGCGAGCATAATATACTACATAAATTCGCTACTCATTACGTTCAATCTCACATAAGGCGAAAAGTGACTTTCGAAAGCCTGTTTTTGTTGTGCTAAATGGAAATTGAAAATTAATTTAATTATTTAAAACTAAACTTACGTGATCGTTTAGGGGCTCTTTTCAATGCAATTTTATGTTTTTAATTTATTCATAGCGTTTATAGGAGTAGGTAGAGATTGTTTACTTCCATTTACCACAACTTAGCGTAAACGGACTACAGCAACCCACTTTTGCACCTCTCGTGAAAATAGAACGGCAAGCCTTGGCGCCGTTTGATTCCCGAGATCACAGCATTCACAGATGTATCATATCATGTAGCTGTAAGCACCATTCGCTGTAATTTTCTATCACCATTAGTAATGATTAATGTAATTTAATGACTAATGGTGATAGGAGATACTAGTACTACCATCTGTGCATTAACTATTTAAATCCGCAGATCGTTTGTTGAACGCCTGTTTTTAATCTCAAAACTATTGTTAACAAAACAATACACGTTAGTGAATCGCTGTAAGTAATATCAAACAATAAAATATAAACACTAACAAGTACATTGTTAAATCAATCCAGTCATCATCGTCGACGGACACAGGCCTCATGTAGCTAACTATGCTACGTGTTTTTCTACTTCTGTGCTTAATCTTGCAGGAGAATTTTGTGTTCACAACGAAAAGAGTTTCTAGGACATTCGCCAAAACATTACCAAGTGTCGAACAAAATAGGACCTATCATACGTTTGGGAAAATATTAGTGAATTCTACAATTTTAGTGCAATTTGTTAATAGTGCTGGTAAACTTAGTACAACTTCAGATAAAAGGTCAATAAAAAAGAATAAGCAAAGAATTAATGAAACAAAAAGAAAAAAATTAAAAGGAATCGTTGACCAACAAACATTTGAAAATGGAGAAAACGCGGCTATTCGTTCAATTATACCGTTTACAGAAGCTCCTATGTCAGTTCAATTTAACGAAGAGAACACAGAGTCAAGAGTCGTATCCAAAGAAAGCAATTTGAAATCGCGCAACGTTTTCTCTTCGACAAGAAAGGGTTGTGTTAAACCTCCGTTAGCATCACAATTAAAAGGAGATCTTAAATTGAGTTCGAAGCATCCTTATTATGGGTGGCCGTATTTTTTTCATAATCCACAAATATATGAACGACTAGAGGACATCTCCGAAAAAGAAAAGGCTAAAGATAAAAGGTATACTGATACTGAAAATGCTGTAGATACCGATGTGATCCCTCTACAAACAAACATTCCTAAAGATGGTTCTCAATTATCATCTGGCAATCAAGTTGCTCTTCTACCTTCACAATATGCACAGGACGCTGATAATCCTATGTTTGGCGATCAAGCCTTCTTCTCGTTTATACTTAATGATTATTTTGATAAAAGTATTGAAGAAGATCCAACGTTATTCAAAGATCTACATTGGGGCAAAGAATTTGATAGCGAGTTTACTGCACAAATCGGCGATATTAAACGTATAAGACGTTTAGAAAATGACCATTTGAGAGATAACAGCATCGAGACCTCAACTTTAGTGAATTTAGATATAGTAATTTCTGGAGAAGATGAACGAAGTAATACGAAAGTTAGGACAAAAGCTAAACATTCAGAAACTTGTAAGGGATTTAAAGATTTTGTTGAAAAGTTTGCTCAGAAATTCGGCACAAAAGATTCAATATCCGTTATGAGTAAAGGCGAACAAATAAAAAAGTCAGAATCACACCTAATTACAACACGCAAAGATGAATTTCAAGAAGCCAGCGAATTATTGGACGAACTAGTGACGAACTATAACGATGATAAAGCAGACGAAAAAGATACTTTCATGACAACAATAAGCGATTTTGAAGAGTTTTTAAATGCACACGAAACCCCATCTATGTTTAATGAAGTCGGTGACATGGGTATGCGTGCAACAAGTGTTTTAAGTCGATTTAGACATGTAGCTAAAAACGCAGCGTTGGTAAATAATGCCGATTATATTGATACATCGGAATACGCTATATAGATGACACAGATTAAAAATATTTGTAGATTAATATATTTTTATTTATTTCCTTCCGGTGTGGTATTGATATGTGGGTTACAATATTTAAATGCAAATGTATGTCATGCACAATACAAAGTTTTCACGTATTTCTTGTATGAAGAAAAGAGCCTATTCCTTCCTTAAAGGCCGGCAGCGCATCTGTAGCTCCTCTGGTGTTGTGGATGTTCGTGGGCGTCGGTGATCACTTAACATCAGGTGAGCCGCACGATCGTTTGTCCCCTTCTATAAAAAAAAATGTTAAGCTTTTTTACGGATGAAAGGCTACAACCGAATGCACTGTACAAGAATTGACTTAAGAACATTTTTTTCTATGCGGTAAGTAATTATCGACACCCACGTACATGTTCTTCTACACTAGAGGAGTTGGAGGTGCGTTGCCGACTTTTACGGATATTTCGTAAACCACGTAAACGCAAGAAAATACGTATTTTAATAATAATTATATATAGCTCCGAGGTTTTAGCTTTCATTTCACAGTTCGAAAACCCGATGTCGGCATCTCTATAACTGTTAATTGCAATTTTAAGCGTTGTATTCAACAGCCGCTCGGTTGTGAAGGAAACGTTGTGAGTGTCCTAATGTCCGAGAAATAATAAATATTATATTTCGAGGACATTGGAAGTCTAAAACGGCGTGGTGGACCCACCCGCCAAGCCCAGGAGGCCTATGCCCGTCTGTGCGGCATTAACTGGCTGTTACTTTTATTCACATTTTTTTTTCTATTAAATATTTGATTCGCCGAAACATTAATACAATCTACAATGCCAACTTCGCCTGCAACAACCAAACAAGGCTTTGGCGACCATCTGATGGTGGAAAATCCATCGTAATTTGCCGAATACAAATATACTAGTGACAGAGAGCAGCATCACTTGTCTCGAACACTAGCGGCACTGCTCTTACCAATGGCATCTGACGGCATTTTTTCCGAGACACACATGTTCTGCAGTGGAAGCAGTGAACTTGTAAAAGCTAAGGTTATCAATAAGAATACATCTAAATACATAATATTATATCATAAACTGTCACTCAGATGGGTAGGCAGAGACTACGGACTTCCAAATAGAATGGATATTCTATTCTCTATCGCCTCTTAAACATCTTTACATGTGGCCATACATGCTGGTCGGTTACGGGTATTCTTAATTTGATCCATATTCAACATGACGATATGTTGAAGATGGTTCAAATTAAGAGTATTTAGTCAATAAATCTGGGACGTCCCGCGGCCGTTCTGCCGCTCGCTTCTGCAGCATAAATTTGAGCATGCCTTTTTTATTTCTGTTCACTATATCGTCTTGCAAACCACACTTCGTATAGTCGCAATTTGCATATATTTTTATTCAGATTCAAAATTCGCGGGTTTATAGAAAATCCCCCCTATAATAGACCAATATCCAGTGGGTCCACACCAACAGGCTGTCAAAAAGAATGGGTCTTTGTAGGGTCTTGAAATTAAGTATGATTGTAGATTTTATAGTTATATATATTTTATACCCTAGAGTCAAATATATAAATTCATAATACACAATACTTACACTGCTCACTATAATTATTACGAATCGTAGTTTTTACATAATGATAATTGTGTCACCGTATTAAAATATATTTTTTATGCAAACTTTCAAGTCCAAGAAACTGTACGCATAAGTAGAGGCATTGTTATTAGGAGATAATTACGATTAGCTATTATTACTTAAAACTTAAAATTGTTCTAATTGAGCTTAAAAACTCTTGTTCGGAAATGTTCTCTACTAACTATGAATATAGCTTATGAGTACAAAGTTTGTATTGAGAATCCGTGTGGCGTTAAGGATCTTGTTAAGACTGTGGTTAAGTGGTAAAGGGACCCTACACGAATCGACGATACGAATACGATTAAGGAGCGAATCCCACTTACGTACATTATATGTACTTAAGCATAAGAGCTCTTTCAATTTAAATTTTCCAACGCTGGGTGTTCGACTAATGCCGCACGGTTGTAGAGCTGCATGTTGTGCAGCAGAATCGTTGCAGGACGACAGCAGTCAGACATCAACCATCAACTCTAAGTAGATAACTTAGGACATATTAAATTATGTAAAACCAAGTAAAAATATGTTTGTGCCTTGTACGTTTCCTATATCCCTTCACATGTCAAACCTATTAGGATTTCTATTGTATCAACGCGTTATATCTAATGCAAGGAATACTTCCACTAGAATTGAAATGTCCGCATAAAGGGCGTAGAAGAGTATTACTAAAACTAAAGAAATGATTCCTGTTGATACTAGGCAAGCGGGTTGGTCAGCGCAGTGCTGGTACCCTCGCACATCAGCTAGCTGTGCATATCACGTGCAGGTTGGCATTGGGGGATGGAGATGGTATACCCATACTACCTTATACTGCTGCATACTGAGGCGCGCGACACACGTCAATACTTGAGGCAATTCAAAGATTTTCCAGGACTGATTCTGTCTGTCTAATGTTATCTGTGACGTAACATCCGATTCCGGGTAGGCGCCGACAAGTACTTCTATGTTCTCACAAATTTTCACTCAATGGTCTGTGATACAACAATGGGTACTGTGAGATGTCCTGCGCAGGTAAAAACTGCTTGTACTACGCCACAAAGACAATCGTCATTGACGTTATCATCACTACTTAAATCTAAGTAAAGTAGCAGCCTGTAAATGTCCCACCGCTGGGCAAAGACTTCATCTCAATATGTTTGAGGTTTTTGGAGCCATGATAGGACGTCACACTGCTTCATTGCGGCCCACCCGCACGAGTAATGAAAATATTATGTCCTCGAAATAATATTTTTTTGTTACTTGACATACATGCAAGTTTCCACTTGGTGAATAAAACACTTCACATTGCTGTTAACAATTTGAACGGTGTCGGGACCGGGGATCGATCTCAGGTTACTCGTGTACTATGTAATAAAGCGGTACATTACCATGGCTCTTCATCAGATCTTACTACTCCACAACCAGTTCATGTAGAATAAAGATAATGATGCAAACTCGAATTTAAATGATACACTTACCGCTTGAAATATGGTTTATTGTTTAAACATTTTTATAAAATATAAGAAATAAACACAACATTTGCAACAATAAAATGTAATAAGCAATAATTTTCATTTTGATAAAATTAAAACATTAGTAAAACATTTCTTCTTAATATTAACCCGGATAACTTCCATCACTTTGGTCATTGACATTGTCATCTAAATTTTTACGAAGCGGTATTTGTGGAAACATTGGCAGAATACTCAGAACTTTATTTACTACAAATGAAGTTTTCTCACCCAATTTATTCATATAGACGCCTATGTCCCATGGAGACCTTATTGTTCTAATTGAACTTCTACGCCCATATTCCTTATTGTTATCAGTTTCCTCGCCAACGTCATCTTGTGTGTAAATAATTTTGACAACTTTTTCCGCAGCCTTTGTTGTAAATTCATCATAATAATCGTATTCCTTGTCATTGCCTGGTTTTTTAGTAGTGTTTTCAATAATTTCTTCACGTTTATTAGGACTTCTGTTTTGAGGCGTGACTACTTCATTGAGAACTTTAATTTCAGCTGGTGTAGGTTTTGGATCAATCACAGGAGCTTTCACGTCCGCGTAATTTTTATTCAATTTGAATTTTGGTCGCGGCACCACTGGTTTCCCTCTTGTGGCATATTCATCGTGGTTCACGTCAAAATCGTAATCGTCAATATTAAAATCTTCATCCTCATTCTCACTAGAGTCTGTGAATTTTTCCGGCCAGCGAACCATTCTTGTTTGATAATTTTCTTCGTAATCGATTTCAACATAGGTTGGTATCGGCTTTTTCACTAAAGGTATTTTCGCTTTTTGAATAGAACGTTTAGAGTTTGTTCCATTTTGTATCTCACTTGCATCTATAGACGATCGACCTTTTCTATCATGGTTTTCATGGTCGTGAAGACAGTGTTTCGTTATGGAAACACTTTTGAAATCGTCATTCTTTAAAACTAACGCTCTCTCGGTAGTTCTTTGAAGTAATCGACATCTAGATTCGAGAATACAGGGGAGGGCGATTGAGATGAAAACTATATTGTTCATTGCTACGTTCTGTCGTTTGCTCCGTTCGTATCCCGACTAGTGATATCGTATTGATTCAAAGTATAATGTAAACAAATGATGTTTTTAATAACTGTTCACGGCGAGTTCAAAACAATGTACGCTTCGTACAAATACGTACTGATTAATAGACATTATTTTTGCAACAGCCGCATCAATGAATCTGCATTGTATAGGGTCAATTGTATGAATGTTTTGGGTTCCGTTTAGTTGTAATGTGGATAATTATTGCTTTAAGAGCAACACATTATTATTTTTATTAATTCTTTTTATGTATTTTTTAATTTGCTTTCTTTGTAAATTCAAACTCGTAATTTGAGTAAAAAATAAGTAATACAATATGTTTGCAACTGTTAAACAAAATGGAAGTACTTGGCAGAAGTAAAAGGAACCACCTACGAATGAAAATTATGTAGTCTTCTTCTTCTGTATATTTATATAAACATCAATGCTTATGTATATTTCACAACCTGGTGATTATACTTTGGTGGTTGTACTTAATTTTCAGAACAAACATCTTGTCCTGACATGTTATGCGAGTGTCTAATAACTGTAAGAGGCGGCTAAGGGAAAAGTCTTGAAATCGCAAAGGCCACCCACAGATGGCAGGATAACGGTCTCGAAAGGTGCCAGACATACTGGTACTGCTACTGCCCATCCGATTGCCAAGCGTGGTAATTATGGTAAATCCTCCTTATGGGAAATGCCTATCTCCTCCAGTGTGCTAAATACAGACTGTTAAGGTAAGGTAAAAAATCAAAATTCCACGTCCCGATAACCTAGTTTGTAGTGACTCTGCCGTCAAAGCTGAAGGTTGCGAGATGGTGAAATTGTGGGGGGTCGTGAATCTTTATGTACGTATATATGATCATTTATTTATGTAAGATATCTATTTAATCAGCATCCAGTCACCGAGACACTGGGGATCCTATTTTTCTGACTGGATGACATGTGAGATTGTTCAAAATATTATTATTAATATCAATATAAACACATTTTAACTTTCAAGGTGAAGATGATTAAAATGATTAGCTACGCTACTATTCATAAAAGAATCTAATAGAATGTAGTACGAAATTCTAAATTCTACGAAATGCTTTTGTCTACAGCGAGTATAGATTAGAACTGAAAAAAATATGGCGTTACTCACTTGCATATTTACAAACAAGGCTGCAATTTTGTCTTCATTCTACAAATAATGTAAAATTGTCGATGCGTGTATGTTGTCTTTGATGTGCAATGTTTGTTTACAGTCAACTCGAACAAACAAATAACTTGGATGCAAACAAAACGAGGGAAATAAATTTGTAACGCCAATTCAGTAAACGTCTTTCGCCATTCTGACATCGCGCAAGATGAAGTTAACATTTAATATCATAAATACCATTTTCTGCTTAAGTTTTTCACCGGTATTCATGAATTACATTTACGACGACCTGGTAAATATTAGAGCATTCTTACCAGCTAGCGACGGCATCGGATCTTTCTCGAAGAATAAGGCTAATGGTCACAAAAAATATCTTATTAGCAATGGCAATACGAAGTACCAGAAGCTGGTGAACGAACATTCAGTGGACTCTCATTTTAGAGTGATTAAATCATCAGGGTATTCCAATTCATTTATTCCTGATGTATATGCACGAGAGGAAGTACGTAAATTGCAAAAGTATACCGTAGCGCCAAATCAAAAGGCAGCTACAGTAATTAAGGAATTACGTAAGTCCCAAAGGTATACCGTAGCGCCTCATCAAAAGACGCCTATAACAATTAAGGAAACCCTTAGCCCAAGTTCGAAACAGTTCTTGAAATCAACGATGGACACTGCCATTCCAGACAATGTGAAATCCACCATTAATGGCAGTCAAACGAAGAAACCCACCACGGACAGAATAAAAGCAGGTGATCACCAGCATTTAAATGCAAAGCTATACGATCACAAGGTAATTGATGCCATTACCAAAAATATACAATTTACAGACAATCAAAGAATTATTAGCAGGCAGAACCATCTTCACAGAAGTTCTTTGTCGTCGAACCGATTGCCAAGTTTCCTTCCTAAAATACAATCGTCGTTAAAATTTAACAAAACCATTCACAGGTCTACAGCGAATGATAAAACTGTACCGAGCGTTAGACGAATATTTAAGGACATTGGCGGAAAACTGACAGATAAAATACAACAAAAGACTGGAAGGAAAAGAGATACCAGCGCCAATGAAGATACCGATATGTTTTTAGAAAAAAAAAAATATTACACAATATCTGATAATTTGATTCCAATGAATCGCATACCACTCGATCAGCCAATGATAGCAAACATAGTCGAGGAGAATGCAGATGTAACGAATAGTCCCTATGCAGTTTTCTACAGAATGAGTCCAGATATAACCGATCAACAAGACGGTTATATGGTTTTAAGCTCACAAGACGAACGTACAAATAATATGTATAAAGAGAGAGAAGCTGCGATGAATTATGGAAGCGAAAACAAAAACAGCGATAATAATTATAGAACGTATACAAATAATGTCAAAATGCACAAAAAAGTTAAAAACTTTTCCAACTTCAGGAATTTTTAACAAATTGTGAAAGGGTTGCTTAAAATATCGTGTTCAGCAAATTGTAAATTATTAGTGTTATTACTATTAATATTTTAAAAATAAGTATCAGTATGAGAAAGGACACGATGTTATAAAGCAAAGGATCAATCGTAAAATATCGTTGCAGTAATTTTAAGTCGCTTGAAGATACTAAATGCAAAACCGCTACTGCTTGATTCGAAATGAAGATTTCAGTAGATCGTTAAATTTATTATAATATTAAGTAAATTGCCCTAGAAGCTGTAACAATTTTGAGTCGCTGTAGATTAGGAAATTCAGATAAGTAATTTTTGTTAATGTTTGTAAAATTCATACATTAAAATGTATTTAAATAAACTGTATGTATTTTGTCTTGAATTTATAAATGTGTACTAAAATATGTGACATATAAATGACACTAAAACGGCGAATGCCCCACCACCTGTCACGTTGTCTTGCCCTTGTGAAAACTGGGCTAAAGACACAAAAATGTCTAGAACCTCTGACCACCCCTGTAATGGATATAGGCATGTGAGAGCTTTATAGATCCTGGACACGCTGTAAAGGCTGTCTGCATATTATGTCAAATAAATATACTACATTGCAGCAGGAATTGTGTACAACGTATCAGCGCTTCGCTTGGCCGAGCGGAGAACGCCAGGCGCCACCTCGCGGCCAAACTCCTCAAAAGAACGTATTCGCGCGTCGTCGTGAACGAACGTCGGCGCGTGGTGGTATTTTCTTCCACTGGAAGGATTGCTCTTTTTGCATCATACGCGTGTGAAAAATATACTAGTGAATCCAGGAACTGCTGGACACTGTGCAGCGGCCAAATCGTGAAATCCGATACCTCCTGGTGAAATCGCCGGGGAACCGCAGACAACCGCAAAGCAGGTGTTGGAGCTGGACCGCCTTTCGTTCTACGAGGGATAGGTGTGAACCTGACAATTTGAAACGTAGTAATTTACCCCAAATTTGTCATCTGTCAACGCAACCAATCATCACAGATTAATGACATAGGCAGAACCTGACCAAATTATATGAGCAGTTCTTATGTTCTCTACGGGATGGATACTAGATGGCGTTAGTCTATCGGTGGAATATAATGTCAATACATTCACGGTAGTTGTAGCAATGGATCGAGATCGCGCAGGCATCAGTATCTAAGTACAATATATTATATATATAAATTATCTCTAGCATGTCACTTCTGTACGGTAAAATTTCCTCAGCTCGGTCTCTAAGTTATCTTTTGTTTAAATGTATAAGCCACACCTGCAAACTCTTGGCAGAGGTTACGAATTTCTATAATTTCCAGCCTACATTATAACAATAGATTTAATTTTACATCTAACTTTCATGAAGTTTGTTAAGTGTCACACATCACGGTCACACTAAGGTACTCACTGACCGTTTCCTTCCCAAATCTTAAGTAATATATGACAGGGAGGGTCAGATGTAGTCACCATCAGACACTATTAGATCACATAATGGTAGACTCCTTCTCTGCCTAGGAGTCGCCTAGGTAGGTACATTTCTTATCCATTTCTATCGCCGATCAACAATGCAACTGCTGTTGTGTCCACGTTTAAAAAATGTAGAAGGGCGGTATATATACGGACTGTGAGGCATTCCATTTTACGTCCTCAGGGACGATAACGCATCTGTTATCTTCTTCGATTGAAGTTGTTAGCAGGTTTCAACGTTGTAGAGCCAATCGGCGGTTTTAGCTGCTGCTCGAATGGGCCGGGTTAGTTCCACGTCCTCCCAGAATACTGGCGTTAAGTAGAGACGTCCTATGCTTCTGCGTTTCGTTCGGTGAGTGAGGTAACCGGTGGACCCCGGTTTCCACTCCCTTTCTCCCTTTACCCCCTCACTATCCCTTACATTCCCCAAATATCCTTAGAGGCCAGCAACGCACCTGCAGCTTCTTTGGTGTTGCTAATGTACATTGGTGATGGTAATCACTTACCATCCGGTGATCCGCATGCTCATTTGCCTGCTTAACCATAAAAACAAAGGTGTCCTTGGGCTACAGTAGCCACTTACCATCAGGTGGACTGTTAGCCCGTTTGTCATCGTGCAAGAAAAAAAAACCGGTAATAAATATTGTGTAGTTAGTTAGATGACCTGAATTATTGCACGAACTTAAGGTTCCAATGTCAAGTATTTATATAATAACTTCGGATCGACGCGGTTGCCCAGTCGTGTGAGCGATCTCTGTCTCCTTGACACTTGGCTGCGTTTTCATCTATGTTAGTTTTATCTGTAACGCACAGCGGTGAGCGCACCCGCTTAATAATTTGTAGTTTGAATTTAAGGTAAACCGCAACCTGCGGTAATAATCAATTTTAAATCTGTTTGCATTAACGAAATTCGAATTTCGGTGCTCTATATAGTTAGGATTTAAACTATATAGCCTTCTCTTTGGGTGTAAAAGTAGCAGCCTGTAAGTGTCCAATGAAGGGCAAAGGCTTCCTTCTCAAATATCTAAGTGGGTTTTGGAGCCGAGAAAGGCCCGCTTCCTGCTCCAGTTCAGCTTGGCGGACTTCAATATCTACGAAATAATATTATTTATCATTCACCTTTCGATTTTTTGCTTCACCGCCGAGCACGTGGTAAATACAACAATTAAAATTGCTATTAACAATTTTAGTTGTACCGGCACCGTGGATCGAACCCAGGTCATTAGCGCTTTATGAAACTGAAGTGAACGCCCTGACCACAAGGCTACTAGAATGAGTATTATTTTTACAATTGTCGAAATTAAGAACAACATTTTAGAGGACACAGAAGTTCGCGGGGTGGATTCATTAAATATTATTTACGCATAGCTTTAGGCAAAGATCGCTGGTTGCCACTTGGCATAACTGACAACTCCCAAACGGGCTTCTGCAACCCACTTTTGGCCTCTCCTTACGATAGAACGTGACGATTGGGCGACGAGCCTGATTAACTCCCGGAGGTTGTCAACATGGTGTGCTGTGCAATACACAAGTTATTACTTATTGGTTACCGAGTGTATACTGTACGGTGCCTATGCCTGTATAATTTACGGACTAATTTCTTTGATATCAGAACTTAGGACTGAGGCATGGGAAGCCGAATAATGAGTCTATTTGCGCGAATACATAATACCACACAAATTATAATTACTGTAACAGATGTGTGTACTAGTGTGGTAGACATGGATTCAAATTCGAAACCCACGGTTTGCACGAAGCTGTATTAAATGCATATTTTTTATGTCATTAATTAACCGATTTGAGAAAGATGAGATAAATTTGAGATAGGTGAGTAAGATTTCACCGTGGTCCCAACCGGCCAAGACGATTCCTCATATAGATTGTCTCATCTTAGCTCATTTTGTTACGCAAGAATGAAAATATAAAAAATATAGTAGCAGCCTGTAAATTTCCCACTGCTGGGCATAGAGGAGTCCTATACATTTCAGAGAGTATTGAAGTCGGAAAGTGTCTGACACGCTACTCCTGTTTGGATTGGTGTCACATGTCCTCAAAATATTTTTTATTTCTTAGATAAACAGGTTTCCTCACAATGTTTTCTTTCACGGCCTAGGATGTCGTAATTTCAGTTAAAAATTTGGTTCAGTAAAATGTAAAAAAAAATTGTTGGACGGGATTATTCTATTATTCTATTTTCTAGTCACTAGGGTTCAGCCCTAGTGCATAGATCTATTGAAACTGTATTTGTACAAAAGAAAATTGTATTAAGAATATATTTTATCTAAGAAATCGATCAAGTCCTTCATTAATCGAAAATACTCTAATTTGCGCCCGAGCACGTGTTTTTTTGTTACAGTTAATCAACGCAATGCACCGTACAAACAACACAGGGTTTTTCATTATCATTGACACAGAAGAACGTTGCACAATCTCGAGAGCGCTCTCGAATCGGGTCATTTACGAATGTCAACTTAGCTGCATTATGTTCACTATATAAATATTTGTCTAGCCGTTTATTGTCATTACTGTGAAAGAAGTCGACAGTATGGCGCGGCGCATTCCCTTGTTACTGATAGTGACCATGATTCTTTCCATTATCTCCTGCATGGAAATGCGAGAGACGGTGGAGAGAATGGTGATGGTCCGCACCACTGGCTCTGACCTTCAACCGGCAGCCACGGGTTACATTTACAAAAAACAAAACGATGGCTTAGCTAGTGTAACAAAGATGGATGAGAGCGAAATACTAGAACAATTATCGAAGTTCTACGATCAGCCAAAAGTCTTCCCGGCGCCCATCAAGGCTCCCGGTTCATTCCAAGGCGATGAAGCGGAAGAAAGGAAAGCGGCGTCACATTCTCACGAAGCTTATACGATTCCAGTTGAAGAAAAACCAGAGGAGAAAGACGATCACATAGATGGAATAGCAAATGAGGATGATACAAAAGACTATGCAGGTTATGGTGCTTATAAAAAGGATTTTGCTGATTATTTTCATGGCTTAGGTCATTTTGAGGATGGAATTTATCATGAACATGGGGGCGGTAACGATTACAATTCCGCTGGACATCACAAATATGGCGATAAGGGATACAAAGGCTTTGGCACCAAACATCATTATGGCAAAGGGGATGATGGGGATTACCACACAAAGAAATATGAAAGTTTCTATGTATCAGGCGAGGGTGGACACAAGAAGGATTATGATGAAGCCGACAAGTATGGTAAACATTACGCACAAGGCCACGCGGGAAAAGGCGGAGACCATGGGCATAAAGAAGAACACAGTAAAGGAGAGGACGTTGATGGATTTCACAAAGTCTACGATAAAAACGAATTCAAGAAAGACAATGACTTTTATGATGGTGAAGGACACAAAGGTGGTTACCACAAATTCGGCGATGGACACAAATACCATGAATCTGGAGCTGCAGAACATAAGAAAGGAGGCTCTCATGACTCAGCACACCATGACGCAGAATCAGGAAAGGAAGGACATCTCGAAAAAGAGTCAGGTGTTGCCCACAACGCCGCACACTCAGCAGAAGAAGGAGAAACATCTGAACATCATGGACACAAAGATTTTGGCTCTAAAGGCGAATCTTACAAGGGCAGGGGCTACGGCTATGGGGTCAAGCACTGATGGAATGTTGAAGATTGTTATAGTTTTGTTGAGTTTTGGTAGACTTTTGTAAATATGTTTCAATAGATATAAAGATAAGCGTATCAACTAAATGGAGTTATTTGATTTTTATATTAAAATTAAGTGTTGAAAGGAAAGACTATATACCAAATAATTATGTTTGAAAAAAATAGTCATCTATCTTTTTTATAACCATCAACATCATTATAATCAATCTTCAGATATCCACTGCTGGACATACGTCGCTTCGCTTGGCACGATTTCTATCGCGATGATTATGATGTCTTTTATTATGACGATGAACCTGATTATCGGAAGTGGTATGAGCTTACGAAGGTACCACCCCCTTTCACCCCGTTGGTATCGTAAGAGACGACTAAGGGAAAAACGTTTAAAATCTCAATGGCCACCAACAGATGGCGGGATAATCATATAGACAAATACCAGGCTAAAACTAAGCGGACCGACTCAGTAGCGTCTGATGTGCGTGGTGTCTGGTACTACGATCGCTAATCCGCGTACCGAGGGTGAAGATTATGAGAAATTCTGCGAATCCTTATCTCTTGCAGTGGACTATTTACATGCTGTAAAGGTTAAGGTACCTGATCTACGCGTCAAGCTCTGATAGTAACTCTCCATAATGTCCTCACCAGAGTGGCGCTTCTTAAGATTGACCACTTGATTTACTCTTTCAACTATCGGAGGCTCATGTCCTGCAATATGCTTTTTGATCTACCAATGGCGAAAATGAATTTATTTTTATGGGAAAGACTGCAAACGAGCAAGCGTGATTACCGTCGCCCACGTACATCCTCAACACCAGAGGTGCTGCAGGTGCGTTGGCAGCTTTTAAGGATATTTGGGAGATGGGAGGGTGGTGAGGAGGGGGATGGGGAGGGGATGGGGAGGGGATGGGGAGGGGATGGGGAGGGGATGGGGAGGGGATGGGGAGGGGATGGGGAGGGGATGGGGAGGGGATGGGGAGGGGATGGGGAGGGGATGGGGAGGGGATGGGGAGGGGATGGGGAGGGGATGGGGAGGGGATGGGGAGGGGATGGGGAGGGGATGGGGAGGGGATGGGGAGGGGATGGGGAGGGGATGGGGAGGGGATGGGGAGGGGATGGGGAGGGGATGGGGAGGGGATGGGGAGGGGATGGGGAGGGGATGGGGAGGGGATGGGGAGGGGATGGGGAGGGGATGGGGAGGGGATGGGGAGGGGATGGGGAGGGGATGGGGAGGGGATGGGGAGGGGATGGGGAGGGGATGGGGAGGGGATGGGGAGGGGATGGGGAGGGGATGGGGAGGGGATGGGGAGGGGATGGGGAGGGGATGGGGAGGGGATGGGGAGGGGATGGGGAGGGGATGGGGAGGGGATGGGGAGGGGATGGGGAGGGGATGGGGAGGGGATGGGGAGGGGATGGGGAGGGGATGGGGAGGGGATGGGGAGGGGATGGGGAGGGGATGGGGAGGGGATGGGGAGGGGATGGGGAGGGGATGGGGAGGGGATGGGGAGGGGATGGGGAGGGGATGGGGAGGGGATGGGGAGGGGATGGGGAGGGGATGGGGAGGGGATGGGGAGGGGATGGGGAGGGGATGGGGAGGGGATGGGGAGGGGATGGGGAGGGGATGGGGAGGGGATGGGGAGGGGATGGGGAGGGGATGGGGAGGGGATGGGGAGGGGATGGGGAGGGGATGGGGAGGGGATGGGGAGGGGATGGGGAGGGGATGGGGAGGGGATGGGGAGGGGATGGGGAGGGGATGGGGAGGGGATGGGGAGGGGATGGGGAGGGGATGGGGAGGGGATGGGGAGGGGATGGGGAGGGGATGGGGAGGGGATGGGGAGGGGATGGGGAGGGGATGGGGAGGGGATGGGGAGGGGATGGGGAGGGGATGGGGAGGGGATGGGGAGGGGATGGGGAGGGGATGGGGAGGGGATGGGGAGGGGATGGGGAGGGGATGGGGAGGGGATGGGGAGGGGATGGGGAGGGGATGGGGAGGGGATGGGGAGGGGATGGGGAGGGGATGGGGAGGGGATGGGGAGGGGATGGGGAGGGGATGGGGAGGGGATGGGGAGGGGATGGGGAGGGGATGGGGAGGGGATGGGGAGGGGATGGGGAGGGGATGGGGAGGGGATGGGGAGGGGATGGGGAGGGGATGGGGAGGGGATGGGGAGGGGATGGGGAGGGGATGGGGAGGGGATGGGGAGGGGATGGGGAGGGGATGGGGAGGGGATGGGGAGGGGATGGGGAGGGGATGGGGAGGGGATGGGGAGGGGATGGGGAGGGGATGGGGAGGGGATGGGGAGGGGATGGGGAGGGGATGGGGAGGGGATGGGGAGGGGATGGGGAGGGGATGGGGAGGGGATGGGGAGGGGATGGGGAGGGGATGGGGAGGGGATGGGGAGGGGATGGGGAGGGGATGGGGAGGGGATGGGGAGGGGATGGGGAGGGGATGGGGAGGGGATGGGGAGGGGATGGGGAGGGGATGGGGAGGGGATGGGGAGGGGATGGGGAGGGGATGGGGAGGGGATGGGGAGGGGATGGGGAGGGGATGGGGAGGGGATGGGGAGGGGATGGGGAGGGGATGGGGAGGGGATGGGGAGGGGATGGGGAGGGGATGGGGAGGGGATGGGGAGGGGATGGGGAGGGGATGGGGAGGGGATGGGGAGGGGATGGGGAGGGGATGGGGAGGGGATGGGGAGGGGATGGGGAGGGGATGGGGAGGGGATGGGGAGGGGATGGGGAGGGGATGGGGAGGGGATGGGGAGGGGATGGGGAGGGGATGGGGAGGGGATGGGGAGGGGATGGGGAGGGGATGGGGAGGGGATGGGGAGGGGATGGGGAGGGGATGGGGAGGGGATGGGGAGGGGATGGGGAGGGGATGGGGAGGGGATGGGGAGGGGATGGGGAGGGGATGGGGAGGGGATGGGGAGGGGATGGGGAGGGGATGGGGAGGGGATGGGGAGGGGATGGGGAGGGGATGGGGAGGGGATGGGGAGGGGATGGGGAGGGGATGGGGAGGGGATGGGGAGGGGATGGGGAGGGGATGGGGAGGGGATGGGGAGGGGATGGGGAGGGGATGGGGAGGGGATGGGGAGGGGATGGGGAGGGGATGGGGAGGGGATGGGGAGGGGATGGGGAGGGGATGGGGAGGGGATAAAACTACTTAATAGTACGGGGTAGCCAGAGATCACGGATTTCCGTTTGGTACGAATCAACATAGCTAAACGGATCTCTGCAGCCCACATTCACCCCTCTGGGAGACAGACCGAGGAGGTCGATAAACTTCGTCGCCGGATTTGCTGTTGCTTCCGTTACATTTTAAAGTATTTCCGTTAAACACCTCTTACGACACCCACAGGAAGAAATCGTGTCCTCTTCTCACAAAAAACATAGCTCTCTCTGTCTCTCCATGTATTGAATGTTGAATACATCATGCTATGTAGCACCTATAATATATAGAGATGTTACAGGAAAGGGTTTATATACTATGGCACAGAAACAAATAGACGCTCTTAATGAATGACTCAAATTAACCTGCTTGCTTTATTAACACATTAACAAGAGCGTGTATGAATTTTCGTGCTAAAAATAAACAGATATTAGATGTCACGCTTCTTACCCTAAATAATTGTATAATTCAGCGTTAGAATCGAGAAAAGCATCTTGGTCTATGGGTTTATGAAAAACTGGCTTTAAAATTTCACATCGCGCATGTCCGGACAATACTGTTATCGTTGCTGGGAGCATAGCTAGAATAGTTTAATTGAAGTATGGAGATCGGAGGCTCAAACAAATCTTAAGTGTCTAGAAAGAAGCCAAAACAAAATTATTAAAATATTATTCCACCTTACTCCCACAAACCAGTAATTTTAAAAATATTCAATCTCACACAGATTTATACATGCATTTTAATAAAAAAAAATACTTCTGGTTCAATTCAGTCCAACTTAAAATTACATAAAAAGGTAACACCACAATCTGAGAAATAAAAACAAAATATAACTCGCCAGCTCACGAACTAATTACGAAAATAAAACGATTTCGTTAGAGGGAGTACAGTTATACAATAAGCTACCAAATTATATAAAACAATGCGAAAGTATGTATAGCTTTTTTTAAGAGCAAACACCTATGTTATGCACAAGAGAATATCGTAAAGGTATAAAATAAAAAAAATCTACTTTTTAATTTAAAGTATGCCCCTTTATAGCGTATTTTGAACGCGTTGAAGCCACTAGGACTCGTCGCGGTATGTAAAAAGAATAATAATTTCTCTTACCTATTTCTACCGCCAAACAGCAGTGTTGCACTGTTGTGTTCCGGTTTGAAAGGTAAGTATAGAGATCCTGGGCAATTACGGGCAATTAAGCATTCCATCTTAGTCCGCAGGGGTGACAACACATCTGTAACCTTCTTCGATTGTAGTTGTTTGTCCAGGTGTCCATGGGATGCAGTAGCCACTTATCATCAGGTGGATTGTTAGCTCGTTTATTCGCCCCCAATCTAATTAAAATCAAACAATCTAAATTATGAGAATGCACACTCACGGCTGATTTCCCAACACAACTCCGCGTAGGCAAACGGGATTCCGCAACTCATTTTTCGTCTCGCTCGGAGACAGAACGTGACAGGTGGTGTGCCTCTGTCTATTTGGTGCCGAAGATTGCCATTTTAAACGTGGTAGAGTCAAGCGGCGGCTTTTGCTTCAGCTCGAATGGGCCGTCTCGACCAGGTTGGTACCACGGCCGGGCAGAATACCGGCGTGAAGTAAAGGCATCTTGTGCCCCTGCGTTTCGTACGATGAATGAGGTAACCGGAGGCCCACTCCCCCTCCTCAACCTCTGGTGTTGCAGATGGAGGTGGGCGACGATAATCACTTACCATCAGGTGAACCGCGTACTCATTTTCCGCCATTCCCATTAAAAAATATGTAAAGGATTTTCCTTTAATCGCTTCTAACGCCACCCACGAAAATAACGAGAGTGGCAGATCCTTACGACGCCTCCAATTGGCTTATTATTAACCAGTTCCGCAGAATAATAACGTGAAGAAGAAGCACGAGCAATACAAAAACAGATAGAAGATTTGATTGTCGGAGACAGAGAATATTTTGAGAACGCCCTTCATTTGTTATAAATATAATTGGTTTCCCATTAGCATACCACAACCACTTTTCTTTAGAAAAGGATGTATTTCCATCTATAGCAATTAATCAAGTTTTTGAAAGAAATTTGTATAAAAAGAGCATGTAACTTTTGTTCGAGTATAACTTTCTTAAAAAAGTTATGTAGCCTGTTAATGCCCCTAGTTGGGAAAGACAAAAGTAACCAAATATCTAAGAGGGCTTGGTCACAAATCACTTTCATAATATAAGGCTAAATCTTTAACGTTCCTACCTGTTTCTGGGTTCGTATGAAACCACATATTCAAAATTAGAGTCTTCTAGATATATTTAGTCGACCTGACTTGCGTTTGAGATCTTTACGCTGCTTATATGATATCTGTAGGATACTTACCTACGTGTAACATATTATAAAGTAGCTCTCAATCTTAATAGGATTACGTTGAAATTTATAAGTAAGACATAATAAAATCCATAACAAAAGTATTTGAATTATGTTTGTTACATCGTTGGACAATATTACAACACAAGTTCAAGGCGACTAGCCTATTTAATCATTCATTATAGGGTCGAGAAAAAAAAGCATTACACGCTGATTAACCTGCGGTCGGCCCGCCTCCCAATATTGCACAATGGTCAATTTTTTCACTAGCAATGTCTTTGTCACCTATAACCTCGTTAATAAACAATCTGTTACATGGCTACAAGAAAGGTGGGACAGCACACTCACGGTCCTTCCGTTGTGTTGAATGCAGATATAAATATTGAGCAACGGGCTTACCAAAGTATAACGGAATAGATTGCAGCTGTGAACACATCTCAAGATGAAGACAATTGCTAGCGTTTTGTTGGCGTTGGCCACCGCTGCAGCGGTCCAAGTGGGCTATGCTCCTCCAGCAGCTACCAGCTACATCTATCGTAGCGATAACGGCGGTCCTGGAAGCCTCGTACAATTAGGAGTTCACGGTTACGAGCAGCCTCAGATATTTGCACCTCCTTTACCACTAACGCAACCCGTTAAAGCGATCGAAGCTTACGATCTAGCTCCGGTGCCGTTACCTTATATTGCTGCTAAGCCTATCGCGATAGAAGATGCTGAAGACGATGAGGGCTCTGATGAGGGTTCCGTTGAATACGCAGACGAAGGTCTCAAAGGACTGGAACACGGTTATGAAAAAGGAGCTGGTAGTGACTATGGCGAAGAACACCACGCAGCTCATGGTGAGAAAGGCAGTAAAGGCTACAATTCGAAAGACCATCACGCTGATGGTAAATCGGGCCACTATGGAAAGGAGCACAATGAAGGATTTTACAATGAAGGCGAAGGCAAAAAGGTAGCCCACCACGACGAGGCCGACTCTCATGGAAAGCATTACGAATCGGGCGAGAGTTATAAAGGTGGTGATCAAGGACACAAGAAGCACTTCAGCAAAGGCGAGGATGTCACCGGGTACCACAAGGTGTTCCACAAGGATGAGTTCAAAAAGGACCATGACTTTTATGACGTAGCTGACAAGAGCGGACACTTCAACAAGCACGGCTATGAAGACAAACATCATAACTCTGTGGCGGGTGCTCATAAAAAGGGCGAACAAAGCGACGGCGGATATGATAAGAATGGCTTCGGAAAAGCTGGATTTCATGCTAAAGGTCATGTGGACGATGGGCACAAGGGTTATTCTGCTGAGGAAGGTAATGACAGTCATTACAATCACCACGATGATTTTGGCAAGAAGGGAGGCAGTGGGCACGAAAAGGAGTACGTGTACGAAGACGGTGATGGTGACGATGATGATGACGATGATGAAGAAGATGATAAAGAATAAACTAATGGACTTTAATATATGTAAATATCTGTTAACTATTTAATTGAATCGAATTTTTGTTATGTTTGATATACGAGTGCTAGTATTTTTTACAGCTAATAAATAAATGCATTTTATATAAAGATAAAAATTAACTTTCCTTTAATTTTATATTTTTATTATGAAAATATTTTTCGAGTTTCGAATAATTTACAACTAGAATAAAAAAATATTATATGCATATGTTACCACATAACACATTTATACAATTGGATAACACTAACACATTTCGTACACTGGCCTCATTATTTTCTAAATTTATTGATACATATTTTTCACTTTTTACTCTGCACCCATGTCATTTTCTGCTCAACCTAAGGGTAACCTGGTAGAGAATGCCTCTTGGCATTAAGTTCGCCTTTAGTACCTTATTTTTAGCTGCAAATAAAGAATAATTATATAATTAACACACATTACATAACCTTCACGGGACAGCATAAAACGGTTATACAGTAAAGTGACAAATTCACAAATATAGAAATCATAAATTAGGTAATGACCGAAGCAACTCAATTATTCGCTAAATTAAATTAACAGTTTTTTTTTTAAATATTAATTGAATGAGTTAAAAATCGCTGGACCGGCCTTCTCTTTCAATTACATTCAAGGCTTATTTAACAAAGCAAATGATGCAAAAGTGTTTCAAAATAATGTCATTTACAATTACTAGAACTTTGCTGCAGTGCGCCAACAAATATCACGTACATACAGTACCGATCCGAATGACCTTAAAGAGATACTAGTGTATTATCATTTCTTTTATTCTATACATACTCATATATATAATAAATTTGTACAAAAGTGTTTTTTTGTCAATCTATAATTTTTTCAATAATTAAGTTCAGAGGTCTTTTGAGTGCTGCTGAAACCAAATCAATGATTTTTAGAATTTATGGCTGGATTTACTAACACAAAGAAGAAAGGCTAACTTGTTGTGTTAGACACGAGATTTCCTCGAGGCCGGAAGTCGTTAGTAAATGGTCCTAACATATGGCGACCCCAGGCGAGGTTTCACCTCCTCGAGCTGGGCTCTCGGATCGCATTGCCTCTCTCCTCATTTTGGAAGTTTTTCTTTCGATTTTAGGGGACGCAGCGCTTTACAGCAGCAGCCATCGTCGTACTCTTTTTTCCTTCCTTCTTTTCGCCTTCGCAGTCGCAAGTCTCTTTAGGTGAAGCTGTAAAGGCCTCCGGGCCAGCAGCATCTCTTGGATGATTTTTAGTCGGGATGGTACTCCCTCTGAAATCCATGTCCGACATAACAACCCATTTGGTGGCCTCCCGGCCAGAACCCGATAACGTTAAAATAAAAAAAAGTAATAAGAAGGATAATTAACTTTCTTTATTTTTTAGTGTAATTACTAATGCACGACTTTTGATAAATGTTTTGGTTACAGAAATGTAAAGAATAATAAAGTAGGGACAGATCGCATGTATACCTTATTTTAACAAATAATGACAACGAAAAATGGCTTAAAGTCGACGCGATGCAAACACGTCATGTTGAACTATTAATTACTGGCTTTGCCCGCGGCTTCGTGAGTTAGTGTTATAATTTTTTGTACCCGTCTTGTCGTGGCGTGGTAGTATATTAGCCGTGGCTTGGTCGCTTACCGTGAAGCGAAAAGGACCTACACTGCCGGCCTGACTTAGCAGGGTCGGCCGGCACGAGGTGGTCCGCTTCGACTGGGCACGCCAAGCTGGTCTGGCTGAGTTGGTGGACTGTGTGGGAAGATCGGTGGTATTGCTAGGCCTCATTTTTGCTGCCCTTCGCGGAGGTGATAATGTCGCGGGGGGAGAGGAGAGCTGGTATTGCGTTAGACCACTCTGCCTATCCCTCGCTACTCTGGCGGGGCCGCACTGCTCCATAAACCCAATCCGTCGCGGGGAGCCGGAAGGGCTTGTGCTTTCGATCCGATCCGATCTGATCTCTATGGCTTCCGGGTGGCGTGCTTCGATACCCACGTGGGATTGGAGACCGAGTAGGAAGCCGTTTAGTATTTAACATCTTGTTTTCTAAGAAAAAAATAATATACTACATATTTATTTAATCGATGTATTTAGCTACATCACACATTACATTTCTGGCATTCCATCATAGTCCTCAGGGTTAAACCAGTAATTATACTGGTTCTCTATACCTATCAAACCAGAACATAACAGTTTTTATACTACGGTTTGGCCTACCTACCCACACTACCTACACATACTCCTAAGTAGAGACAGAGCCTACCGCCTGAGTAGAGTTTGAGAGTATTGAAGATATCTATGCATACATCAGTTCCCGTCTGCAGAAACATTGAAGTCTGAGACTATTGACGACCGATTGACTGTCACGTCAATCTCGAGAACACAGCTACCGAAGGTTCTTCCTCATAGGGGAGCACATCCATAAAATTAATACCGGTCATTCGAGATTCTACGCTACTTTCTACAGCTCGTTGGTTATAATTTTCAAGTCAATGTAATAATTCAATACAACATTTTAATAAAAACGATGTATATATTTATTGTTTCGTTAAATTATGTTAAGAACACACCATTTTAACACCTAGCTATGTAATACATTAACATAATTGGTAATAACACCTAAGCAAAGTCGCGTGATAGACCTCCAGGCAAAAATGCACTTCATACTTCACATGGCCAATCACGCGACTTCGCGTGGTATTTAATAATAATAAAAATAAACGTGATTATGGTATTAACATGCCTGAAAATAGTTCCTTATATACTTCCCCTAGAAAACTCAAATGTATGGTTTACCTATAAACGTGTTAAGCCGCTGTTCATATGGATGTTTGCAAGATACTCCACTAGGTATGAAGGCAATAAGTCTTGAGAGGACTCTCTGGACACTTTACTCTTTGCGAGTGCGCTGCATATGATGGATTCCATATCTGACTGGCTGGCTCCGTACCAGGCTATTAAACGATAATATTTTAGGCTAATTTCAAGGCCTTTGATCTTGCGTTTGAGAAAGCCCAGCTTCTTTGTAGCTTTCTTGACAATAGCATTGATGTAACGTAAGCAAACACTCACTAGTTTTCGGGTATGGTCGTGTTGTGTCGATTCCATGTCTCTGACACTGCATCTGTCCCTTCCCACGATCTCATCGCATAATTATTACATCAACATCATCACATTACGTTTCTTTTTTATGGGTAAGTGGGCCAAAGAGCAAGCGGCGGAGTGATTACTGACGCCCACGTACATCTGCAACACCAGAGGAGCGGCAGGTGCGATGCCGGTTTTAGGATATTTGCGGGATGGGGGTTTGGTGGGTTTGGAGAGGAAGGAACTGGGCCTCCGGTTACCTCACACACGCGGCGTGAAGTAGAGGCTCACACAAGTAGCCCCTACTTCACGCCGGTATTCTGGGAGGTCGCGGTATTAACCCGGTCCAGCCGACCCACTCGAGCATCAGCTGAAGCCGCCGCATGACTCTACCACGTTATAACAATATACATAAAGAGAAAGCCAAGTGCCAAGTTTTTAACGTGACGTTTACGTAAAGTAGATTCTACAACGAACCTATAGTCTAGTTGGGGGTGACGTGAGTCAGCCTTTGAAGCTGAGGTAGCTGAAAGGACTACAATTGAGGGATAGCATCCCTCTAGGGGCACATAATTCTATTTTTAGTATTAATTATAAAAGGAGAGGAATATTAGTGCCTGTGTAAACTGCTAATATAAGGAAGCTTGACTTCCATGTAATAGACGGAAGGTTAGCGATGCAGTATCGGAAGCACGGAATTACAAAACACACATCCTCCAAATCCCAACCTCCTAAAGACATTTTTAGCTTTCGTTGGTCATATACCAAAAAGCTTAAAAACATAACCCTAAAGTTGTTTTCTTTCTTCAAAAATTTCTTCTCTTTACACAAATGAAATTATAGTTGACGTACTCGTAAATATAATAAGTATATTTAAAAGATAATCTAACAGTAACCGATTCAACGGCTATTCATTTGTTAAATTGATTTTTTATATCTTAATTATAATAAGCAACTAATTTGGAACTGTAATTAACCGCTTGAAAATTAATCATAAATAACATCATGCCTAGACCATGTCTGTTTTAAACAAAATACTATATAAACGAAACTGAATCCATGTGTGTCAGTGTCGCAACCTACTTGCTTTGTTAAACAGACGGCAAAAAAGAGCAGAGACATGGAAAAGAAACTATACTTCGCGTTGACTTTGACATTGGCCTGCTTGATGGTCGAACCGGCACCGATCGGTCCAGACGATTCGGAATTTGATGAACTAGGGTATGACCATATCTCAAATCTTTCATACAATATTGAAGAGCAAGATTTGGACAATTTCTCTAAGCTACTAGACGATGCCAATCTAAGAAGTAATGCCTTTAAGAATGTCGCCACTGACAACGCTAAGCCAAATGTGATTACTTCTGGTTTCATAAAGAAGAACACAAACAATAACGGTGTTAAAAATAATCATAAAATTGAAGATTTGAAAAAGTTCTTTAAATCGGATAGATTTCATGATGATGAAGCATATGATGATGATGAAATATATGCTCTTAGTGACGGCATTGCCGCTAAAGCTATTATTGCCAATGGAAATGAGGAAAGAAAATTCAGGAAGGGAAGCAAAACTCGAGGCTTTCATCGCATTCAACACAAGGATGAATACAAGAAGGATAAAGAGATTTATGAAGACGATGAAACGAGTGGTGTTATAAAGAAGACTGGGGCTAAAGGACTTGGGATAAGGCTTAACGCTGGCGCGGGTCATATTAAGGGTAATTTTCGTCATGATTATAAAAAAGGACAATTCGGAAAACAAGGTTACCTCGATAAAGGTGATTCGGATAAACAGTACAGAGGGTATAGCGATTCTCAAGGCATTGATGCCTATTTTAATAGTGAATAAGAATAATGTTCTATTTTGCACATAGAATTATTGTATGTGTAACTGTTTTATTTTCTTTCAATAATGTCCCTTTAATAAGATTTTTTGATTATATTTATCATTTTGTACTTCTCACCAGCCACTACATTTTTTACGTTTTTACAACCCAGTGCACCTTCAACTTTCTGTTTAAAGGGTAAATTAAAAAGCTAAAGTGAATTAGGTTCTAGTTTCACTTCGGGGATCCGCTACCCTTAATCTAAATAAATAGATTAGTTACATAAAAGTCAACGACTGTGATTTCACCGTTTCATATTTTTTCTTTTTTCCAATTTGTCCATGTTGAAAAATGGGTCCTTTGTTAGAATCTCAGTAGACGTAAATATTTGTGCAATACACAAATTATTGGCATTCAGGGCGGGTTATGGTGTTTTGCGTCCCATGTCCCTGCATCTTTCTCTTCCTCCGATTTTACCGTATTAACATGTTTAAGAGAGAATATACCATCTCTTTCACCATACCAACCTCACCTGTACGTGTTGCACAAAACGAGGGTCAGGTGAATGATTGATGGCGGAATATCCATACGAGTTTAGAGTACCATAGAGATTAGTGACACAGAGCTGAAATATTATTACGTAGGTACAGGTACTCCGTTCACCAACCCGCTTGCCCAGCACAGAGAGTATTGCCAGACCATCCAAGAAATATATGGCGCTTTCTTAGAGAGGCCTATATGCGCCTCCCTATTCCCCTCCTCTTCCCTCCTATCTCCCAAATATCCTTAACAACGCACCTACAGCATCTATGGTGTTGCAGATGTATGTGGGCGACGGTAATCACTTACCATCAGGTGAACCGCTTGCTCGTTTGCCGTCTTTTCAATAAAAAAAAACTTAAAAATAAAAGCTCTATCTCCTTCTTCTAACCACCTCGTTTGTATCTGTATAGTCAACGAAACGAACTAAACTACCTGTAGTTTGGCGAAAATTGTGTGATTGGTTGTTTTATTATCAAGAATAAAACCATTTATAATTATTAAAATGAAATTTAAACTCAAAATATATCCTCCGTAGTAAATTTATAGTTAAAAGCTGAAGGTAGATCGTGTTGAGTATGACATCTGGATGTCTAACACCTAAGTACTCCGTGACCACGGCTGCTGTAAAGCACTCGAAACGTCGAGAATATAAAAAAAAATTTAACGTCTTAATTAATAGTTTCATTTTAAATCTACGAAAGATAATTTACAGATTGAAAGTGGGTGTATATGTTCACATTTTTCTAGAAAGAAACGCCTACACTATGCTAATAAATTTTTGATTACACGTTTGTTATTCTATAAGCTGTTCCTAAAATTGATTGCCGAAGCACGAGCTAAGAAAGCCGCTACAAATAAAAAGAAAGTCGAGTAGAATTGAAATTAATAATGTGGTAGTTTTTTTTTTTTTTTATGAAACAATAGGCTTGCGTTTGACCTCAATCTTGCCCGATGGAAAGCGAAGATGAGGCCTAGGATGGTACACGCTTGCCTAGATGTCTGTTCACTTTGGCCTTGATTTAATTGAATTAATTTAATTTAATTTAATTCTGAAAGTATTTCAAAATTATGGGATTCTACTGTTTCCGTGACACCCCGATTTATAGTCTGATTCTTTCGCATAGTTTTCGAGATATAGAATTTTATATATATAAGTGTTTTACATAAAAACTAATCGAAACATTTTTCTTAGTTTTGATCTTATCTTTTACGTTCCATTACGATACCGTAACTATAGTCTATGCCTTGGATATTGTGATCACGATGATTATGATATTAATTTAGCCCATTAGGGATGGCAAAGGCAAAGGACTTTAGTCCATACAGCCAGGTCTGTTTTCTTTCACTGTTTGTTGTGGACTCTCTTGTTTTCACGAGCGTCTCGCGACAGTTCAAACTATTATTTTTAGCGGAAAAGGGGGCAAATGAGCTACGTAGTAGAGCTAAGCGCCGGCTTTTGCTTTTCCTCAAATGGGCCGACTCAACCGGGGTAGTACCACTGCTGCACAGAATACCAACGTGAAGTAGGGGCATCTTGTGGTTCTGCGTTTCGTTCGGTGAGTGAGGTAACGGGAAGCCCACTACCTCTCCTTATTCACATCCTCATCCACCCTCCCGACTCCCAAATATACTTGAAGACCGGCATTGCACCTGCAGCTCCTCTGGTGTTGCAGATGTACGTGGGCGAGGATAATCACTTACCATCAGTTGAGCCGCTTGCTCGTTGCTCCCTTTACCATAACTAGAGGAGCTGTATCTGGGTTGCCGGCCTTCATGGATATTTGGAGAGGGGCTCGGCCCTCCGTTTGACTGACTCACCTAACGAAAGACAGAAGTACAAAATGCCTCTACTACCCAGTACTACCCGGTCGCCGATTCGAGCAGCAGCAAAAGTCGCCGCTTGGCTTTACCGGCCAATATATTAAAAGTTTGTGTTCTGGATCCTTTACAACTTTTCGTATTCTGAAGGTATGAAATTTCTAAACTTGTAAATATATTATTTTAAGCTGTAATCGCAATGTTTTGACCGACATTACATACACAGAGCGTCGCTACCAAACTTACGTAGGACGTCTCCTTTACTCGTACTGTGGCTTCAAGAAATAGACAGAGATAACAATACCTCGTTTAACAATCTTTATACAATATAGCAACTGCAACAAGCTATGGCTTTTGTGCAGTTGTAATAATTGGTCCGAGTTCTATACATCCATGTCAGAACGATCTGTTGCGGCAGTCTCATAGTCGTTTGTTGTCATTTTATACGTCTTTTCTGCTATGTCAATCTGTCAAAATCTTTTATCATTTCATTTCATTCTATGCTCTGTGACTATAGTTGAATGAGTCGAAATCGAACTGTGTTTGTGTAAATGATTGGGAAACAAAGAATTTTACAACGCGAAATAGATGAGGCTCGGTGGAGGACCTCTGTGTAGCATTACTCATGAGTACGGAAGAGACTCTGTTGAATCTCGATTTCGACAAACCGAACACAACAATTACGCCTCCTGATGACGGCGTGGTATCTCTATCTAGTAGCGCCGAGGACATTTGTTTAGTGCCAGAGGTCGGGTTCGAGGGCAACGTGGATTCTCCAGGCCTCAACCGGGAGTCGCAGCCGCTCTTGAGCGGCCGCGGCGACTTCGAAGTTTCCTTTAACCATTTTCCAGGTAAAAATCCAAAAACTTTAACGTAATCATGTTCCTCTTTTGTTATTTACTCAACTCTCTTATTTCTTTATTCCTTATGACAGTACTAAAAGTAAAATTACATTCTATTCCATTTGTGTGACTTCTTAAATGCAGTTATGTGGCTTCAGATTACGCATAATAGTGTACAGTGAAACAAGATACGACGTAAATTTCAGTCACCTTGGAACACTACAAAATGCCTAAACAGACACTGAATGTGTTTATTTCTCTTTGAAATTACATTTGCATATGTTACTGATTTGCTCCAACTTCAGATCTGTTTTAATTCAGTAAAAGGCTGCTGAAACAGGGATGTTACTTGTGTGAATGTAGTTGCAAATGAAAATTTTCAGTGAAGTTTAACAAGTGTGCACAAAATTCGGTCTATTGTATTTTTAATTTGTCTTTATGACAATGGAATTTCCTTTTCAATGCAGTAAGTGTATACCAACAATGTGCTTTCTTTTAATGCATAAATTTAATAGGTGAGATATGTTAACTTCAACACATTAGACAATAGGTATTACTTACAGGTATTACATATAATTTTATCTCCTTTTTTTTGTTGTCAATTTCTGATAGTACCAAAACAATTATATTTACAATTTTATCTGATAGAAACTTTAAAGTTCAAACTTTTATATAATGAATGATTGATGGTCAAGACCTAAATCGGACATCTTGTGAGTCTATTTTATTTTGTTTTTACAGCTTCATGTCAAATACTAAACAATTGTTATACATTAAGACATTCAACTTGTTTAATAAGTCCTTCATGAGCCATAATTTTTAAATAGTTGAAATTCTTTTATTGTAAGTCAAATCAGGACTTATGTCACAAGAAGGGTGTATATATGAAATCTTAATGCATCTTATGTTGAATTCCAAATTGAAAATTTTTTGTACCTTACAGTATAGTTTGTTGTACATTGCAATATGAAAGGAAATGCTAATTTTACAAAACTACTACAGATAAGTCTAAATGAGTCCACATGCAAATGTAATGAGTGCACAATGCCTTTGCAAACAGGTACCTAGTTGATAAGGTGACTGCTCTTACATTATTCTGAGGTCAAATAAAAAAAATATGCTACAAATGAAGATAACTATGGTGTAATCATTTTGCAATACTTGTTTTCTTTGTGGTGAATATAGTGTTGCCACTATAATGAATTGCCTCAAATGAAAAATAATCACTGTAATATAAAATCAGCATAAATTAGCACTTTACTGCTGTGTTTTGTATAGACTCACTTGGACTCAAGACCTAAATACTGGATATGAGATATACAATCATAGGCCTTAAGTGCTTCCTAAGTTTTATTGTAGAAGTCTTATGTTATGTATTATTATTTTATGTGTTACATGTATTATATTGTTGGAGTTAAGTATTATCATACATATATAAACCTAACTACTACTTAGCATTAAGTCTGTCCATTGTAACCTTTGCCTAAATAAAGGTTGACAATAAAGAACAGATAAATAAAATAAATATATGTCTATTAAAAATTGACAGGCATAATTATTCAAACCAGTGAAGGATAGCAACAACTAAGGAGCAAAGTATCTGGTACTACATTGACCAACCTGCTAGCTGCACATAGCAATTATGTTAAATTGGGAGAGGTTTATATCTCGGCTTCTTCAGCCTCTCAAAAGTCTGGAAAAGTAAATAAAGAAGTTTTTAGTTATGATTCTTTACAATCTTAATACATTAGGTACTTGAAATATTTAGTGGCAATGTAGTTATATTTTATGAATAATATATGAGCCTCATTATCAAGTAGAACCAATTAAAAACAAGTTTTGGTATCTTATTCTATTGTCATTGACATTGGGTTCAACATGAGTACAAATATACTTGGATATCGTTTACTACAAGATGTTTGTAGAAACAAACTGTGACAACAACATTATTCATGTAAAAGTTTAACCATGACTGCATTTATCTTACAATCAGTTTTTCAATTCACCTTTGACACTTCTCAACCAGATTTTTAGAACTCATAATGCTGCTCTTATGTGTTTTTCTATCTATAAATTAAATTAATATTATATTAGAAGATGCTCTATTCGTTTTCAAATTATAAGATTCATGCAGATTGAAAAGACACATATGTTTTAATTATTTATAATGAACAAATAGTAAACCTCCTTTCACTAAATAGCTTTAGTAATGAAATGCTTACATGTACATGGTACATGGTGATATATCACAATGACTATTGTTGTTTATTTACTAATACAAATACTTGTGGTGCATAGTTCTCAGCTATTTTGAATTTCCAGATACAGTGTCTTTGCAAAACAAATTTTGAAATATCAATAGAATTGCCTGCAAATAGAACTCCATGTGATTTCTTTCAACTATTTACAATGTCTTCGTAAACTCATAAACTACAACTCATGCTAAATGTTATTCATTTTTAAATTATAAATTTAGTATTTTGTCTAATACTTTCTGGAACTGTATTATAGAAATAGTATAGAATTCTTAGGAAACATTCATGTCATGAATTGAATGTCATAAATTGAATTGACATGAATAAAGAACAAACTTTGGTCTTTGTTTTCAGGACATTCTAGCTATCTTTAAAACAGCTGTTAGCTTGCTTTAAAAGTTATACAGAGCCAATATAATTACAGGCTGTCATGCATACCAGACTATACATCTGTAAATTTCTTCGATTCAATTGGTATACAGATATCTATGAGTTACCATACTGCAAAGTATTCTTTCTGGCAATTTAGTATAAATAATTGTAATGAACCATACGAGGGAATACCATCAGCAGTTGACTTAGAATACTAACACATGTACAACCTATCACTATTGTTCATGATCTTACAGAACAGCTCGGAAATTGCAATTAAATTTAAAATGTCATCAGCCTGTATGTTCACTGCTGTACATGTGCTTCTCCTAAAGGCAGAATTTGTCGTAGAGATTTGTGAATTTGAATGCTGGTCATCTGTCTGTTTAGTTACTTTGCAGTGAATTGTGTTATGTAAATCCGATTAGCAATTAAAGATTATTCAACAGATTGTGTATTTCAATAATTGATCACGTATCTTATTACGAAACTTATCTATTTTTGATATCGTATTATTGTGATTGAATGATTTGATTTTTTTGATGCTACAAATTGTAATTCTATTTTTTACATTAAAAAAAGTGTTGTAATTATGTAATGTTATGTACTTCACCCTTATAGTGTCACTAATTCTGATGTGACTCATGACAATAGAATTTCCAATGATTCAAAGTTATGACATGTGAAGGTTTAGGTGTAGGTTTTATGGTTTAGGTTTTATGGTATCTATCTTAATCAAGAGGACCAGACGCCTCGCACCTTAGACACTGCTGTCTGTCATCAGTGCCAATACTTTTTTGAGATGGTTCATTTACCATCTCTCGGACACCATTACATTTTCAATGTTTTTAATACGATAGCCGTGTGCTTAGGTTAGGGATCTGCATAAATGGAGAGTTAGTACCAATGAGTTCATATGTATGATTAGTATCAAAGGCTTGACTGCGACAGGCTCACCACCTGCCACGTGGTTCCAGATTAGGTCTGGTTGAGAGGGTTGAAACAATTAAATGTCTAGACTGACCACCCCAGTATTGGATGCATGGGCGTGTTTAATTTTTTTATAAACTTAAAACATAACAACCTTTCAGATGACCCACAGTTTAGCGAGCTGGTATGGCAAGCGGAGGTGGCCATCGACAATGGCATCTTTCCAGAGAGGATATACCAGGGATCCAGCGGATCCTATTTCGTCAAGAACCCTGGTGGAGTGAGTAGAGTATAAATAGAATTAAAAGTTTCAATAGAACTTGTTTCATAAGGTTCCATATAACTGTGTGATATCATATCATAATATTTATATTTAAGTAAAGTTTTTGTAAAGCGTAGTAAGGAAAGGTTTTAGTATCAACTTATTTTTCACACAGAAGGCTGCATATTTTTTAGAATTATACATCCTATATAAGTGGTCCATAAGCAGGATATTTTAATGGAGATGTCCTCCTGGCCGATTTTGCCCACTGCAACAACTTCCGAATACCATTGGCAGTTGTCTAGTGCGCCTGTAATTATCAACAATTACCTATAATTATCACATTAAGAATTAATTTTGTTAATCACTTAAATACTGTTATTGGCAATTATTTCCAACATTACATATTGATTGCAATGTTAAAAATAAGTAAGAAATCTTCCTTTTTCGCCTTTTACACCTATAATAAAATTATATTTATAATTTTAATTGTAACATTTATTTTAGTCTTCATGTATATTACATTTGAATAATTTTTTGTTTACTAGTAGTTTGTCTCGTTGGAATGTGTCGTAATGTTATGAAATATCTGTGGTCTTTGAAAAATACTTGCCTTTACCTCACTTTAACAGCCTGTAGATAGCCCATTGCATTACTTAGGCCTCTCTCACAAGGTATAATTGGTACATCATCAGTCTGCTCATTTTTGATGAGGTAGTTAATCAGTCATGTCAGTGGCCAGCGAAGCTTAGTTATCAATTAATAATTAAAATCGGAGAATGTACTCCTATTGGGAGAGACCGGTGTGTAGTAAGACATTGACGCATTAAGTATTCCTAAGATACAGCTCCTTTAAATTATTTTTCCAGTATACTATATCATTTTTGCTTTGGTGGATTTGATGTTTCATTGTGTACTTGAATTGTAAGGAGCTAAGAACAAGTCCTTCACGGGGATAAGTAAGCTTTTAGCTTGGTTTTCTTATTTGGTGTGATGGAGACATTTTGAGTTATATATCTGTTATTAACATGAGTTTCAATTGTTAATAACAGAGCACCTGCCAGTGCCCACTTACCTCTTAAACATCCTGTAAAAGTAGCTTGAAATAAAGGTTTCATCAGTTAAATCCAGAAAGTGCGATTGAACAAAGACTTCTAAACTGTAACATTTGCATGTTTTTCAACATGTACATACACACAAAGAATTTTGTATGTTTGTATAGATAGATGAGTTTGATTAATCCTCACAGAAAATCATCGGGGTGTTCAAACCAAAAGACGAGGAGCCGTACGGTAGACTGAACCCCAAATGGACGAAGTGGATGCACAAGCTGTGCTGTCCGTGCTGTTTCGGCCGCTCCTGTCTGATACCGAACCAGGGCTACCTGTCCGAGGCAGGTGCGAGTCTGGTTGACTCTAAGATCGGGCTCAAGATTGTGCCGAAGACGAAGGTATGTGGTATTTCTTTAAACTGGGATTTTTTATATACAGTCTTGGAGTACCTTTATTGAAATTACGCACATCACAATATATTGTGCTCATAAATCAATGATCGCACTATCAAAGTTTCTATAGGTTATATATATACAAGATCAAAATAACACCCTGAGGAAGAGACGTCCTCTCCAGGTCATGAATATCCGACCTGGCGGGTAGCTACCATTTTCCTTTGCACGTTCATCTCTTATATTATTTATTATACTCGTAGTACAGTAATTTAGTACGTACCGTATTCTGTTTGTTTGTAGCAAATAAGGTTAGTCCTCCAGTGTAAGACAATTTACTATGCATTTTTTTCTCCAAATGCAAATCCCTCTCACACGTAGTGCGCCCTAAGTAAATAAAAGTACCAGCCGGCAAATGCCCACAGCTGGGCAAAGGCCTCCTTCTCAAATATCTGAGAGGGGTTTGGAGCAGAGAAGGGTCTGCCACGTTTTTTTTTATTATTTCTTAGCCATGCCAATTTTCTCACTATGTTTTCCTTCACTACCGAGCACGAGGTAAATTCAGTACTTAAAATTGCAATTAACAATTTTAGTGAACAAATATTACCCCTTCGGTTGCCTGGAAGAGATCGCTATGCAGCGATAAGGCCGCCAAATTGTACCTTGTAATTGACCTACTTGAACATTATTACGTGGACATGGGAAGTCCGCAATGGAGCAGCGTGGCGGACCCTTCTTGGCTACGAAACCGTGGCAAATGTTGAGAAGAAGCCTTTAGCCTAACAGTGGAATTATTATTTCATTTAAAAACGTTTCTTACAAAAGATACCATGTTATTCCTATTCAGATGGTGAAGCTAGTGTCGGAGACGTTCAACTACCTGCGGATAGACCGCGAGCGGTCGCGGCTCAAGCGCGCCATCACCGAGCAGTTTCCAAATCTTCGATTCAATAGAATGGGACTACCGCCTAAGGTTAAGGAATTATTCAACTAGTTTCCTTACTTCTAGTGTTCATTATTTCTTATTTTGCAGAATTTATTACTGATGGTAAGTGGCTACTTCGAAGATGGTCACAGTATAGTTATATTATAGTAGAAGGTACAGTTGCGCTGTCAATCTTGATTGAATGCCTCGCAGACCGTAATTTAACGGGCTCTCTATACGTTTCAAACCGGAACAACAGTAGTTGCAGACCCAGACGACTCAGAGGACTCCTCTAAGTCGTCTGTCTCCACTGCATTGGGTTCGAAATATTCCGATGGCATTATCCCCCATTAGGTCGTCAGAACCAAATCGGTTAGTTAGCTGGGTGCACCGTGTGACAAGGTCGGTATATTCACCCTTTTACCTTTATTTGAATATATTATTTAATTATTAAAATATTTCAGAGTAACTTACCACGTAAACTATACTTTAACGCGTATAGACAACTTAAACTAAATAGACACCGCACAGGAGTACAGTCGCGGCAGCCAATGTTACGATCTACAATGTATGATCAGTCAAGGTGGTGTCTATAAGCTAAGTCGTCTATAATCATACGTAATGGCATTCATGTCGATACAAGAAACAATTCTTTCTTCTTTGCACTTTAATTCTGTGAATTTCACCACACACTATACGACTTTGACAGAAATGTAAACGGGCTAATGAATTATTTGGTTACCAGAAGATGGCGCATTTTTATAACTAGCTGTTGTTTACGTTTACAGGTAGGGTCATTCCAGTTGTTCGTAGAGGGCTACAAGGACGCAGACTACTGGCTGCGGAGGTTCGAGCAGGATCCTCCACCTCCGCACGTTATGAGGAAGTTAGTGTCTCTTATTAACTCATGATGTTTCGCATCTTTGTAAATGTTATTGTTATGACATGTTAGGGCTAAATTTAATTTGATTTGATTTGACGAAAATTTGGGACAGACATGTCATGACGACTAATAACTAACACAATGACATGATAAATGAAAATGTCTTGAAGTTGAATATGCAAACTTTATGTCTATTTTAGTTCAAAATAGACAAAAAGAAGCTGAGTGTTGTCGCTATCTTGTGTATACCACATACATTCTGACAGCTATTGCTACTATTTTGTATAAAGTTACTATTTTGTGTGCATAGGGTAGTTTCACTTATCAGCTGACGAATAATATATCGTTGGAACTGTGCTTATATGAAGTAGTTGATGAATGCTGAAAGTTAATGCAAGTTTTATGGTTATCAGACGACAGCGCGCTTGTGATAAGTAAATTTTGGTCTCAGGTTCCAGTTGCAGTTCGAGCGGCTGGTGGTGCTGGACTATATAATCCGCAACACGGACCGCGGCAACGACAACTGGCTCATCAAGTACGAAGCGCCCAACAAAGACTCGCTGCCTATGACTGAACCTTCAGTGAGTGTTTGGTTGCTCATTCACCAGTAATAATAATTTATTTCTATTTAGCACCCACAAGATTATGAAGATTACATCTAATATTAACAATAAGTAACTAAATCATTCCTTGTGAGAGCCTGATATTAGTATTTGGTAATGCCTGTATGTCTGATCACCAATCCCTTAAAAGTAGCATTATTATGAATATAACATCAGCAAAAGAATTACCTAAAATAACAAAAATTGTGTGTGTGTGTGTGAGAGAGAGAGAGAGAGAGTGCATCATACATGCAGCTTCTGTAGGATTATGTTAGGGAAGTACCAGTGAACCATCAATCACCAAATAATCCACTGCTGTATAATGCCATTCTCTGATTCGAAGAGTTTTCTGTAATCGGCACATGTATTTTGAGTTACAGTCATTTTAAAAATAATTGAAACTACATTTGTACTTAATTCACAAATGAACCGGTCAATTCTTTATATTTGATGATAAATTATTTGTGAAACAAGTGTTATTAAATAATGTGATTTCCAATTCTGTAATTTAATAACGAACGTTTCAACTACTTACAATTAAATAAACACTTAATACACAACGGGGCATAGATTCTTATATGAGTCATATCAAGTTTTATTTATGTATAATATCATTTCGTGTGATTCCATTGTGGCTAATAGATCCTGCTCTATAACACAAAAATGGGAGGAGTCTTGTGTCAACTTATACTGTAACTTTAATGCATCAATTGCTTGAATTGACAGGAGTGGTCGGGCAACGTGGACGTTCGCATCGCGGCCATCGACAACGGGCTGGCCTTCCCGTTCAAGCACCCGGACTCGTGGCGCGCCTACCCCTACCACTGGGCCTGGCTGCCTCAGGCCAAGGTCCCCTTCAGCCACGAGACTAAGTCTGTCGTGTTTTTATACTATCACTTTATGTAGGCCTCTAACCGAATATCCTTAATTCTACTCTTTTAAGCCCACTGCAGAACACTGGCTTCTTGAAGAAAGAGGAAGGTTTGCACGGCTCACCAAGGTGCTTGCTCAGCATGCTCAGTATGAACTCAGCCCTCTTGGCGAGCGCAGTGCCTGTACCCTCTCATTAGTGGTGCTGCTAACTATCACTAGTCTGTGAGATTTCAGTTCGTCAAATTCGAACAGATTTTCCTCCTGTATTTGATCGTTAGATCCTCGTTTGTTACCCAGCAGAAGTTCAAGTTATGTTGGCATTAGTAAAAAAACATGGAATGTATGTTTTTTTCTTCCCTTATACTCTTAAATTGTAGTTTGTACTTGTAAACTGTATACAACCCTATTGTGTTTTTCAAATCGTCTACCTCTAAAAATGTACACGAAACTTGTAATTTTTAGTTTATGTCATCTTACCAATTGTAACAAATTTTCTGCCATCGACCATCATAATTAAAAACTTTGCCACTGATGACATTTATGATTATGTAATTTATTTTTACCTCTTTACAGGGAGCTGGTCCTTCCACTGCTGTCCGACATGAATTTTGTTCAGGAACTCTGTGACGAACTACACATACTGTTCAAGGTGATTAGTTTTCAATAATGTCATCCTTTACGTGATTTATATAATAGATATATAAAAGCCTAATAACAACTTGACTGTACTTTGAAGAGTTACAAAAATAATTTTATCAAATAACCGAACATATTTCGCTTCGTCCAGAATGATCCACAACATGCTCGTCAGAAAATTTAGTTACTGCGACTTTTGCCTAATTTCACATCGAGTTACTTTTGTATATGTATTAAGTAGTAAAATAACGAATTTCAGATTTCCCTTTTCTTTATCCGTTCGTTTAGGACCGAACGTGTTTAAGCCAAAACAAAGGAAACAATTGAATCAGGTTTGCTAATAGTTAATTATAAAAGATATTGTTGAGTCTGTATTTAAAGCTGTTTCCTAATTGAAACGGATTTATTGAAACATAAATTGATGTTCTAAATCTTAGCGGACGCATTGTCATTTCATAAATGCTATTTACCTTTTTATTGATAAATAGTTCTCGCTATTGTGAATTACAAAAAAATTGGTAGTCGCAAATGCGAATATTCGTTACATCACTAGTGTAATATGCAATGTTATGTGGTGGTTATTTATATTTCATAGAAACAGCTGTTTAAACCAATCTGTAAATAATTTACTGCAGGACATAATCATAAAACATCCCATTGTCGCCGCAAGTGGATTGGCTGTCTATCGCACCAGACACCTCGCACCTTAGACACTGCTACCCGTCATCGGTCTGATATGGTTCGAGATGGATATCTCGTCATTAGTTGGTTTGCATATAAAATTGTCAAATCCATTTGGTTGTTGAGATAAGAGTGGGACAATCTCACTACATCTACTACTAGAAAATCAAAGTTTAGACATTCGCTGGGAATCGTTCCCAGGACCTACAATTCAGCTGCTGTTGACCGTACGCTTACCTATACGATCGAACATTGTCCCGTTGTCCCGTAAACTAGTCAGTTATGCTATGAAGCCAGCGACTGGTCTCGTGAAGACAATTCAGTGTGCCAAGCCTGTGAAAACCTACTCTGCCACTGGCTTTCTTACTGAATTGGTGCTGAAGTGAAAATCGTATCCGACCGCCATCATGCTGCATTGTGAGTGTTGTGACACTCATTTTTAATTGTCCGCCGGCAGCAAGACAAGGGTTTCGACCGCGGGCTGTTCGAGCGGCAGATGTCGGTGACGCGCGGACAGGTGCTCAACCTCACGCAGGCGCTCAAGGACGGCAAGAGCCCCGTGCAGCTCGTGCAGATGCCGGCCGTCATCGTCGAGAGGTACGCTGCGGTCATTCGTCACTTATAGATATATACATAGATAGATTGATAAGAACCCGTCAAGTAATACATAACTGATGTAAAACAGCGTCGCTCTAGGAAGTTTGCAGTCTAAGATTTTAGTCTGGCTCGCCCAACCATTACATTACATTTGACTGATTCTACCACTTATACCCAGGATAATTCGCGAGGCTGTTAAACATCCTAATATCAATAGAGAAGATGGCTGGATGCTGCCACCTGCTCGGGATCCGGTAATTAATATAATTAAATCCAAGAGCCAGCATACCACTGCACTACTTCAAGATACTGTGTGCTCATTCTGCGTAGATCGGTCTAATAATTAATAATTAGAAAGTAGTTAATAATTTGGCTATGACTTAAGGATGTCAATCACCGGACGGACGCAGTCCGTCCGTGACCAAACCTCGGAATTAAAAAAGTAAAATTACACAACTCTGTCACAGCACTAATTTTAAATATTTTAAATTGCAACACTTGGACATCCGTAATCACCCTACGCCCTTTACAGCTAGCCCCGAGGCTTAGCATTGAGCATTTCTTTAACTTTGACTTTATTTTTGCTTGTGTTCCAGGTCCAAAAGCGGTACTACGTCATCACGTTTCTTCGATTCGTTCCAACAGCGTTTCCAGCACAAGTCGCCGTTCTTCTCGTGGTGGTGAATCATAACTGATTTATCGGTAAGAGTCAACTTTTGTGCGGAACATTGCGTTACCATTGCAACTGAAATCGGTGTCTTTTAAGTGTTGGTTTTATTGACACGATTGCACGCCTCATAATCGAGAAAGCGCTCGAAGCAGTATATTGTTATCGATATTTCAATATCACGCCATTTCTGTCTAATTGTAACCTATCATAAGATCAATGTTGGCTCCCGCCAGGACGTTTCAAGCTGTCCAGTGCTCGAACATAGGTCACCGCAGTAACACTCATTGTTTATCTCATATATACTCTACTCAATATCATAAATTCTGTTTGTTTTAATATTTGGTTATCGTTTCTCGTCGACCGGACTTTATCTTACTTTATGAAGGGTATCACCCGTGGACAAGGTTGAATTGCCCATTGCCAGTTTTTGTGGTTTTAGTTTCGTCCCTCATACTTAAGCAGCAGCAACACAATCACATACAGTTTGCATGCAATAGTATGCAGTGTCAAAACTCTGCATTTATTTAATTGTTCATTGCAGGCATCAAGCAGCGGTGGAAGCTCCAGAATGATGCCGTGGTTATATATAGTAAAACAATTTTATGTATATTTGTGTATTTACCATGTAGATTAGCACATTATCAAATTACGTCATTGCCGAAACGCGTCACAGTGTAATATGAAGCTTGGACGCGAACAATCGCAAGTAATATTGAGAAACATGCGTGCCGACTTTGTTAGGTAAACCCTTCACGTGTCATAACTTGAAACAACTGAAATGCTATTGTTTGAGTCATATTAGGAATACAAAATCAAATTGACAATGCAAAAACTTCTTTAAGCTTGAAAATACATTCTGACCAAAAAAAATTACTATGAAAATTGATTTATTAATCAATTCTCGCCAGTAATCGTAAAAAGCTCCATTTATTCAATTTGTGGAACAAATTTACTGGCTGAGTAATTATCGACGCGCAATGTTGCGTATTACTTGCGAACAGATGTTTCTGTCCGTGCATTACGCTGTGTCACCCTTAAGAAGGCAGTAGAGAACCCGTGGTCACGGTTGGACCGAGCTAGTCGAATTTGCTTCTCTGAGATGTTCAATTTAATATATTATTATGAAAACATGTAAAATTAATTATTACGCCAAGGAATATTGCTTGCCTTATCTGTTTAAATAATTTCGATGTATCTAATAAAGGTGTAATACTACGGCTCTATTTCAATATCTAATTATACCGTTATGTTATATTTAAACAACTATATTGTCAACTGTTGTCCGTTAACTAATAAACTTTTAATCATTTGAGTTATACATTTTAATAGTTATGCTAAATTAAAATGAACTTTACTCCATTGTTTGATAGTATAAAATCCTTTATCGAATTGACTTGCAAAAGCATGAAAACAGATTTTGAGACAATAAATAGCTGTATAATATTCATAAAGATCAAAATTCATATTAAATAATAACTTTATGGCACCACATTATTCTTAAACCCTCCTTGTGAAATGTTCTAAACAATTACACAGATATACGCGGATTGCGACTTACTATTTAAATAAAGACATCTTACAATTTTCTACATACACAAACCAAACTGCGAAAATCGCGTAATCTGTCAGTGCTGAAATAACGATCAACCTCTAATATCTAATGAGATAATACTAAAACTATTTGTCTAAAAATGTTTCTTCCTTCCGAAGCTTTTTCAGCTTAATATTGCCATAGTACTCATGTTTCCAATTTTAACATAACGTTTGCCCTTACTCCTGTATCACATGATCCATAATGGTAATGTAAACTCGAATCTTCCATCTTTACAGCGCTCTTGTAATAAGTCAAAGATTCAGAAACTTTACTACAGAAATTCCTAAAACGTTGCTAGTTAACATTTACTTTATCATTTAAAAACGTTTTTTTATCATTCAATGGCCATACCGTGTTTTTATAGTTGTTAAGGCTTACGTATACAAATTGGATGATAAAAAATATATAATTTAAAAAGTATTGACATACAATAAGCACAGATTCAGAAAGCCAGCCCGGGAATAACTTATTATACGTATTGTTGCTATATATATATCACGGAGAATTTGTATGCAAGCCTAGGGTTCAGACGAGCAAAGCCACGTGTGCATCTTGTGTACTAACCTTGTTATTTTTTAATTTAGATCTCCATATAGCATTTGACTTAATTTGTACATTTAATACATACTAAAATCAAATAAAGATAATATGGATATATGATTATTAAATAAAGAATGTCAGAGAGAGAACGCTAGTGTTGCTTTACTGCTTATACTTTATATCGGAGGTAGGGAAAAAGGCAAAGGGAAAGAGTCAAAAAGTCTATGTTCTTCAGTATATGTTAGACAATTAAATATTTTATCCGTGCTACATTTACTGTAAACAACTTTAAAAAATTATTTCATATTTATGTATAATATATACGTTATATTATATAGTCACATGTAATATTAAAATGGAATTGTTAACAATTTTATAAGTGTTATTTTTATTACATGTGCTATATAGTGGCACAATATAAAATATTCACACCGCTGACGGATGTGCTTGTGTGTCAGATGCGAGTATTCTGAGACCCTCAATACATATTGTGGTAATTATAATACTGCGTCGAACGTGCACGCCACGCCATCCACTCCCATACTGTATTATATGTAGTACATACTTGTATATCCTTGATATATAAACATTTGTATTCATCAAAGTGTTTCCTCGCAGCGATTTCAACTCGCAATCCTTTGCTTTAAAGTGTAAAGCGAGTTCTATATTAAGTAAGCTATACCGTCATTATGGTTGATGACGATATTTCTCAGAAAATAATTTTATTATGCCAGAAAACATTTTTTTTTAAATTATTGCCAATTGGTAGTGAAAGTGAAAGCGTCGTCAGAGCCAGCTACTAAGTAAGAAAAATAAATTGTTTATTAAATCTGTTTTGTATCTCTTGGGTAAATTTAATATTTTCTCTACCCTCATTTTTCCTTTTGGCAATCTGTCCAGATTTACTTTTGCAACTAAAGTTCTGGGATTCACTTAGTATTTGTTTAATACCTTTATGTATATATTATATAAAAAAAATTGTGTCAAATGCAAAATAAACCTTATTTAACGCTAATCAATAAATATTTAATTAAGTACTTTTACTTTTGTGTAGCGTTCGCATATTAGCAGCTTATTTACTGTGATATATTTTAAATGTTGCGCTTTTCGTGTCTAACTATCATATAAAGTAACTAAAAATAAATAACGCATTTATCCCCTTCTGTACGATATCAAATGATCTTTCAATTGCTTAAGTGAGATTTAAATTGATGGTAGTGTGTTTAGATCCTGTGGTTTTCCATCTGTAACTAACTCATGCTTATAATATAGTCAATTTATAATCTAAGAACATGTATACGAGTATCACTCTTATACATGTTCTTCGGTTTCCTATAAGTTAAAGGTTTTCAGTTTTTAACTTCAAATCTTAGACTAAAAGTTTGACGAACAACTTTTAATTGTATTTCTGTATTTAGTCTGTTATGTACAGTGGTCGCGGTCCCACAATAAAAATTTTGTGGGTTCAACAACCAAGATATATAGACACAGACATTGCAAATACCAATATCTATAAAAAAAAAAAATACGTTATTGCAGTATTGGATTAAGAGAATCGGCCACCTCCCCTCCGTGGGTGATGGTCAACTATTGGAAAATGCCAGTTCTAAATTGACCAGGTGACAGGCGAGTGTCTATGGTGCGAAGTATCTGGTTCTGCGACAGCCTACGCTCCAGCCGGGCGTCTCGGTCATGGCAAATGTTGCCATTAGGTGAGGTCTATGTGCAGTAGTGAACTATTACAAGGTCAACAAAGGCGAGAATATTAATTTAAATTTATTCAACTTAATACGAATAGACATATTTCAATACACAATTTTAATTAAAACATGTCATTAAACACTGAATTGTTTTGTAGACTTCACTTAATTTGTTAACATAAAAGCATCTCAGATTAGCGATTCCTGTATAAGATATAAACTTATACCTAAGGTCTGTATTCGGTTAAGGAATTCCAAATGTTAGAATGGACTACTATTGTTTAACCACATGCTGTACACTATTTATTTCAAACACAAAACACAGTCGCATTTACGTTAACAGTCGAATCCTCGATACTTCGGAACCTCATAACTGTAGCATATGATAGAATAATCAATTTCTAAGGAAAGCCTCGTATACTCCAGAAATTGATTCGATTTGACTTTTGATACCTAGGTTTTGGCAAAGCAAGTAAACTTTCGAATGTAATATTGAAAACTTTGGCGTACAAAATGTATTGTCTCAAATACTTTGGGCATATATAATCAAAGAACATATTTTGTAAGTCATATTAAAATATCAAGATTCAATCATTTTCGTGGGTTTTATTAACTATAGTATCATAGTATTGACCCATAAGTAGTCCAATTTACTTAATTGAAAATAGCACATTTCGTATTTATAGATATAAATACAAAATAAGCAGATTGATGATATCCAGCGTCTAAGGTGCGAGGTGTCTGGTCTGTGATCCGCTTGCCGTGCGCGGCCGTTACGGCAAATCCAGCTTATGGAAGAGCCCTATGTCCTGCAGTTGACTGTTTACAGGCTGGAGACAGGTGTTTATGTAATGACTTTATTGCAATGAAATACAAGCTAAAAAAAAGCTAAATTTATTGTTGTTTTTATTATTTCAACTACTTACACAAAATTTATGTGTTGAAATAAAACGAAACAACAATAATGCAATTGAAAAGTTGTTTAAATGTACATTATCTAACTATTTATAATACGAACAGTTCAAATTGGCAACAGCATAATTTGTGGTAAGGTTAACATAAGGTATATTCAAGATTATCAAAGACTAGCTTTTATTATGAACATATTTTAAGGTTTGCAAATATCTGGCCAGTTAGTAATTTGAGCCTAAATTAGTGAATACCTTTGTTGAGTCACATAACATGTAATATAACACTTAGAGTTCTGTAAGTTTGTTGAAGATTTTATCTGATTCTAGTTATTTTACATTAGTTCAATGTTAAATATAACGGGATTCTTAAGTTCCTTACGACTAACATTATACACCATCAGTGACGTAACTAGTTACCACCTACATTCACTATAATGGCATATATATATCACAATTCAGATTTAAAACAGTAGTCCTATTCATTCCTATGTAGTGTATGTATTTGGGAAGTACCTCTCGGACTAATTGTTAGCTATGTTGATATATCTTTAAATGGGAACTTCTTGATAAGATATATGGAATATTCCCAAGGGCGTTGTAGGGTCTAATAGACTATTTACCGAAATGTTAAGCTCTATGGTTTATTAGTAAACCATGGTCTGACTGCCACAAGCTATCGTAAAAGAAATCAAGTGCCTCGTGAGTTTCGACCGATGACATAATAAATAAATCTTATCTCAATTATTAGTACAATCACTCTATTAGTTCACTCTGAAAACTTTATACAATATGATAGGCATATATTAACACACGTTAAAGCTAGATATTTAAATGTTTTAATCAAGTAGTAACAATGTACGAGAGTTATTTAAAACTAACACATCGACTTTTATAAAATACTTAATTCAAAACTTAGATAAACATGTATTTTTACTAAGTATAGTCAGCAAAGACATTTCTCTGTTAGTTTTAAATAATTTTAAGTTATTATGATATAATTGATGACTGTAGGTGTGTGCGTGCTGTGATTTGAGTACACGATTTTGGGAAGAAAATAATCCTGTGATGCGTTATCCATTCACATCTATTTTATTACATCCAAATTGTGAATATTTTTAAACACAAAATTGTATCGATAATGATAACTAAATTTGAATGCAATGAGATTTAAATATGATAAAAATACGGCATTTACTACTAACCTTTTGTATTTATCTGAGATCAATATAATTTATACATATTTTTAAAAGCGTCAGATGATAATTTTGTTCCCAGTAAGTGCGTCACTCTTAAAGAATTCCATGTTTGTAAATAGTTTTTAACAGTTTTTGTTTAATGGTTACTTCGTGTTTATAATGCATTATTTAATTTTGTGAAAATATAATCATCATTGCATTTCATTGTTTTTGATTTATTTCCTATGTACGGACGACGTTGCTCTGTGCTGCTTCGACATTTGGGTTAAGACTTCTAGCAATTTCTAGAATTCGATATTTCGTAAATTGTTTTCAAATTTAGGTTATTTACATTGTAATTTGAATATATTACAATACATTCAGGTGAACATTTTTTTTATAATCTAATAATGTTCATTAAACGATTTGTGTGCAAAAAAAACGCAAGTTTATCTATGACACTGAAACAAACGTATTTTTACTTCTACAGCCTGTATAAAAGGCCAATACAGGACTAGAGCATTTCCATAAACGTACCAACGAAAGCTAGCGTGCCTTAGAAGCTTCGCCTACATATTACCACTGTATAATTTCCACATTCTACATACTCTTTGAATTTTTTTAAAGATGCTACTCATTATTTGTAATCATATATCTATTAACGACTGTTAGTGATTTTGAAGTTAGACATTTGAAAAGTTTCACTCTGTGTAATGTTAAAGTTAAATTGATTCGGAATTTAAGAGGACTTTAGTCCTCTTAAATGTTTTTAACTATTTGCAGTGTGTGCCGTTAGGCAACGTTGGAATTTATAAAGAACACTTCTAAAAGGCATTTAAAAAAAATATATTTTAAATATACTTCGATGATCTGACTTGAACCGTGTCTGGAGCTGCAACTAAAATGCTGACAAAGCCCCTTTGAAGAAGAGGTAGGGTGCATCAGCCATATATTATCTGCTCTATTTTAAAACAGAAGTGTCAACCTGATCGTAAACTACATAAAGCTAACATTTTTATTAGCAATATGCGTCATAGCTGATGCAGTTATGTAGTCGTACTGTTTGCTTACTTTAAAAATATTTCAGTCACGGAAATTTTGAAAGCCCTAAACCCAGTCGCGTTTAATCGATTATTGTGTAAAATAAAACACAGCTATTATAATTTAGCAGTTTATTATGTTTAACAGATAAAATATAGACAATTTATTTTATAATATGGTGAACAATAAATATGTTTGTGCAAAAAGCGTTCCTACTGGATCTACAATGTTTAAATTATATGACCAAATTTTTAACGTGTCCATTACAAATTTTCAAATAAAAAAAATAAACGTTGACTTTCAAAATCTTTGCTATTAGAACCAATAAACCTTCCGAATGCTTATTTTATAGATAATAGAAAGATTATGCAATTTCTCGGTGAATACTTTCTGCAAGTTCTATTTTAAATTTAGAACAACATAAATACACTTTCTGGATTAGCATAAAGGCTATTTTTTATTTAATTATCCATAAAACAAGATGAGCTCACTTTAGGTCAGTTCACCAATAATTAAACTAAAATATATAATTGCTCTGATATCTGAACAGAGCAAAGTCTGGGTTGGTTGGTTAGATTTTGCAATCTTCGGAGGTGTTGGTGTTAAAAGATCTGGCAGACTTATCGGATCAATAAAAATAATGCAAAAGAATAGAATTTTCTCACATACTTAATAAACATTAAAACCTAAACTATACACTGATTTAAGCAACGTCTATTTTTTCGAAACGCAATAATCCTATATATAACAACATAAATAACGAAGAAAACAAACAAGTACCGAGGGAATGTAGATATAAAATACCTACCAGTGCATATGCATATAGACTAGATCATTTATATTAAGCTTGAAGCTACCATGCAAATACATTTTGTTGCATTATCTCGAACCTTATAACTGCTATGAAAATAAAATTTATTACTCGTGAATGTGAATATATCGTTTTTTATGAAAAATTTAGCCTGAATTACTTTCCATTCCGCGATCAAAGACATGATTGTTGTGAGATTCATTATTTTAAATGCTTAAGTAAACTGTAAAAATTTACAAATTTTACTTTACGCCGTTTTCTAGATTGATCACTGGGAAGTATCTGACAAGTAATGAGGTTCTTATAAAATGTACCTTAAAATACAAAAAGTATATTAAGGGGGCGTTTGCTCCTGAACTGTCACTGTTATGTATATTCATCAATCTAATACAAATGTCACTTTAGGTTCATCTGTAACCAAGGTGATAGAATTTTTTTTAACAATCCAGCTTTTGACGGCTCGGTTGGCGCAATGGCTGCGCTGCCGAGGGTTGCCGCACGGTTCAATTATTTGTTGGTTGGGTGTTCGTCCATGTGTCTGTAAAACTCTGTGTACTTTATTTAAAAAAAACAAGATAAGTAATTGTAGCTTAGCAAATTGCGTGGCGATCTCAACATTACAGTTTAGATTTTCTTGCAGCAAGCATAGGGTTTAATAGCATTAAAATGCAAAAGACGAAAATAATCTACTGGCTCTTTTTATAATTTAAATTCTTCGACTCTTCTAGGAATCACGACCTAGCACGAAAACAAAAGTGGCGGCAAAAATATTTTTGTAAAATGATTTATGATTTTCACAATTCATCTCATAATTTTATTTCACATTACATAAATTTACTCAAAACGATTTCACTACTACTAGGCAAAGTAATGTAACACTTCGTATCTAAAAATAATCGAACATATCTCATTTATATATCATTTAAATATTTCATTTATATGGGGTGAAAATTTTTATCGAATAAAAAACTACCTATATTTCGAGTTCCAGAAATACATATAAGACATTTTTACGTACAGTCATCTATAGTTAAGGCAAATTTAATAAATGAAGCAGTTGCTGACTTTTCAACCCCCCACATTTTTATCTTCCTAGTATGTTTTTATCTATGCATATGCACGCCGTGCTGATATTTGACAAAGGCGATGGCCGCAAGCTCCTTGCAGAACTCTTCCAGAACGATCAAACTCTCCACGAGTTGGTTGTGATCACGGCTGGAAGCAAATAATAAAAGACTTCACTTCGCCATTAATTTATATAGCTTAAACAAAATTAACATTGACGATATGAAAACAAAACGGCTATATCAAAAATAGTCATTTGCTTGGTGGTAGTTCTCTACCTAGAAGTCGGTCTGGATAGGAGGTCCCCTCGACCATTTCTGCCGCCAAGCAGCAGTGCAAACGCTGTTGTATTCCGGTTAGAAGGGTATACTGAGCCAGTGTTAGAGCCAGGCTACGTGACATTCCATCTTGGTCCTCAGGGATTTAACCCTCTTAGATTCCATAGATGATTGAAGCGGCAGCAGGCCACCTACTATCAGGTTGACTGATAGCTCGTTATATTGTTTGATTTAATGAGAAACGTGTTTTTAGATGACTGATCGAATGAATAAAATTATTTTATAGGCACATGCGTCTGCCACTCCGAGGGCTTGGCAGATTCCGTTTTGTCATTTGGCATGACTTAACGCTGCCAACCCACTTTTCGCTGGGAGATAAAATATGACTGAAGATGAAATTTTCAAGACTTTCCCTTTAGTCGACAATGGAGATGGAAAAGGGGTTAGCAGATAATTAATCCGTGTGTAAAAATCGTAGAATGGAGCTAAACGAACCTTTCATCATAACTAGGATCTTCGCTCATCAGCTGAAGCCTCGTATTCTCTATAATCTTTTTGTAATTCTTTAGCCTCGGTATTTCCATGGTCAGTTTCCTTGCGACGACTTGTAGTATTTTAAACAGTGCCTGGGTCTTTTTGGCAGTGGGCAACATTGGGTTCAATAGGTATTCGTGTAGATAAGGATGCGGGATCAATGCCAACTTTGAGATTATAGACGTAAGGTGTAAATTCACTTGGTAGGGCTGATAGGCCATATTCGAGAGTAACTTAAACAGCATTTTAAAGAATGGGCCTTCGTCAAACTCTTCTTCAATGGCCGGCGAATTTAGGTCTCGACTCCGGAGGACCAGTTTCTGTGAGAAATGGCATTCGATACTTTTGCCGTTATCATCCACGGAGCAGTGATCTTTGGTCCATGTTTCTCTATGCGAGCGGTGCAGAGGCTGGAACTCTTCGTCCAAATGTAAATCTGCTTCGGGTCTACTGTCGTAGCTGTGCGTAGAGCTGGCCGTGTTTTCGCCACAGGTATGTTCCGACGGCCAGTTGAAATTAGACGTTATGTCTAGCCAGAGCTAAAAACGTACGTGCATATAGTACTCGTATAGACACACTAAGAAAAATACAACGCTTCAACCTTTAGTCTCGACTTCATTTTAGTCTACGAGTATATAAATTGTACCAAAAATCTATCTATAAAGTACTTATTTTGTCGTGAAGGTATTATACAAGAGCCACGGTAAGGCTCATCGTCCCTTAAAACAGTTCCTCGGTGACAGGAAACAGATCACTTCCAAATTAGGACCTTTGTATGGCGATGCTAGGCAGACGAATATGCTTTCGAGGTGGTGAGACTAATTTTTTACCTAGATGCCGCCTGGGTACGTACCAGTCTTTCAGTGCACCTCGCTGACTAACGGGCGAGTAAATGGCAAGATACTGATGGAGGTGCTAAGGGTGGTGATTATGGGCCAATTTTCTATGCATGGCCACTTTCATGAAAAAGCCTGTGTCCAGCAGTGGAGTTATTCAGGCTGATGAAAAGGTAAGAAGATACTAAATATGGCTATGAAAATGCATGTTTGATGTTTCTCTGCGAAATAGAATCTACAACGCCACTACCTGTTGCAGTACAAAAATAACCCACAGGGCGTGATGACCTGCGTAGTATTGTGGCTAATTCGATTGATGTAGGTGGCTCAGGAACGTGCTTTGTGGGTACCATTGGGGGGACTATGTTCAGCAGTGGACTTCTTGTGATAGGCCGTAATGATGATGGTACTTAAAATGTTTGTAAATACTTTGCTGCAGTAAACATTATCAACGTTATGATTTTAAAAAAGGTCCTTATAGAGACGTCATAAGGTTCAAATGTTTTCCAATAATTAATACTTTGTGTAGATACCTGATAATGGCGTTGCGCGTCGTGTATGTAATGCTCGTAGTCGGAACCCACCGGGTCGGAAAGTACGGCGCGCGGCAGGAGTAGGAGGAAACTGAAAAAGGACGGGGAAATGAAACCAGCGCGTCTCTCAAACACTTTAATATAGGTAATATGCACAAAACTATTACTTAATATAATACAGTTTTAAAACTATTTCAAAACAAAAAATAGAGATTGAATAGTGCAGATGTGCATAATTCATCAATAATATTATAAGTTATCGATGTATTAACAAAATTAAATTAAACAATTAGGATTTTAGTTCAATCACATAACTTCATCACAAATATGCAGGGCACAAAAATAATACTAATTCAATTACATGGTGTACTATAATATTACTTTAGTTTTATATCACAATAATTTTTTAATTAAATTTGTGACAAGATGCCGACTAACTTTCGGACAATTATCTGTCCAATTTATTATAAAAATGTAATATAAAAAAATATATGAAATTTCAATGCGTATCGATATGTCTACATCCCTAACTAATTACGTTACTGGAAGTAGAGGGGTACAACATTACTTACGTATAAGAAGTAATATTGTGTCTAAAGTGCGTGGAGTCTGATACGGCGATCGCCGATCCACTTGCCAAGCGTGGTGTTTATGGCAAGTCCTATTTATAGGAGAGGCCCATGTCCAGCAGGGGACTATTTACAGGCTGCTGCGTAAATAACGTTGTTTGTTTTGCATAAAAAAAATCCTGATTATTATCTGATATATTAATTTACATCGTAGTGATAAGCTAATAATTATTTATATCACGTGGTATTTCCCCGCTTAAATTATGTTACGGAAGTCGCGTACCTTGTTTTGTACACAAAATTGTACAAAATGATTATATCGACTACATAAGTTTTTTTATTTATTTAATTTCTAAGCCCTCAGACCAATTGTTGCACTGGGCGGAGTGAATGTGTATGTCAGGGGTGCGTTACAATTTTTTGTTTGAATTTATTTTTGTTGATTTTTCTGAATATAACATAAGAAATAATCAAAGAATAATCGATTTTAGGAATAGTAATTGCAGTAGTTAACGATAAACGATTGTTGAAGATTTAAGTATGAAATGACAATTATGGATACTTCCACAATGTCTTGACCGACTAGTCGGTCTCACGCTGACACGTTTAGTACAACAGCGGCAACAGGCTAATCCAGGAAACAATTGATCCGAGTCTAAGCCAAGTTGTAGGAGGAATTTTTAAATTTTCCAGATTAAAAATAAAAAAGTAGTGTGCCAATTACAAAAAAATAATAATTTATTATTGGCACCTTGCCTAATTGCAGGGATTACAGTCGTCCGTTTGTGTCGTTGTATGCAATTTTTGTACTAATTGTGAATAGGAGTTATTACACCTAACCGAATAACAGTTTTGAGTTTGCCTATGATCTGGATACTCCCTTAAAGGACACCAGTAACCAACCCAGTGGTCCTACTGGACTAAGATATGAGCAGAAGGATATTTTTGAATATTATAAGTTTATTTACAATTATGATAATATATTATTTCTAGATTATTCCTGGACACTTTAAATTCTGAATAATATGTATACTTATACAAATCACATGCCTTAAACATATCATTAAATTCTTACATTTTAAATTTAAATTTAAAGCTGTCTAAATACGACATAGGAATAATTATATTATTTTTAAACTAACCGATCGGATTCATAGCCTAATTATAGTATAATTACTAACAATTACGTTTATTCTGTAACGTTTATTTCATTATCTGTTGAATTTTGTGCATTTTCGTCTGCCATTAGTTCTTCAATTCGCGCTTTTAGTTGTGCAAGCCGCCTAGAACGGGTAAAAGAGTGTGTTAAGCAGTTATCGCGAAAAGATGAGTTAGTTTAGGTTGTTAGTAAAGCTTTAACCACGGAGTTAGTAATTGTTAATAGACGAAACTCGATTGAATTCTTTAAACTACTAATTATCGAAAGAGATTTTTTTATTTTATAACAAATTATGACAAAATTTATGAAAATTTCAAGTTGCTAATTGAATCGTTATACTAATTGCATGAAAGCTTGTAAAAATATCGAAGGAAAAATTATAGTTCACTTTTACTGCTTTGTTGGTTTGACACAATCAAAAAAAAAATTAAACCAACAAATATTACAATTTTACAGATTTTAAATATAAAAATACAGTACTGTTTAATACAAATGCGATGAATGGAGTTATTTTCGTTGTAAAGATTTTTGATTTTCTTTTTTTATAGAAGATTCTAGTTTAAATTATTCTATGCAATAGAATTAAAAGAAGGTTTAATCATTATAAACATTCTCGTGCCATTGAGTTATCGATGTTAAATATGAAATGTAGAAATACAGAGAAGAACGTAATTTATCAAATTTCTGTCACTAAAACTTCGTTATAGAACTTTTTTTTAATGGTTATAATTTTAAGTACCTATTGCGGATAATAAAATCATACAAAAGCACTGACGCCAGAGTTGGGAGATGAATCCCATAAGTAGATAAGCGTCCCAGACCCAAATTTGAAACTAGTTAACCAAATCTTATATCTTAATCTTATATGCTAATTGTAAAGCTTATTTATCGTCATGTTTTTGACTCTTTGACTATTTGATTTTAACCAACACATTTTATGTCGAAATATACTTTTGCAGGGAACAGACCCTTATAATATTGCGTGATCATGTAAACGACTGATTTTAACTGTTTAGAAGTTTACAGAGGTTTTATCACGATACTTGAACAAAAGGATAAGTTTAAAACATCGTTCTTGTACAAAAACAGCTTTTTAATCTTTAAAAATAAAGTGGCAGCCTGGAAATGGCCACTGCTGGGCAAAGAACTTCTCGCTAATATTTGAGAGAGCTTTAGAGTCGGGAAGGGTCCGCCACGCTGTTCCGGTGCGTGTTGGCCATAATAATTTGATTATTTCTCAGAAATGCAGGTTTTCCTTCGCCGCCGAACTCATGGTAAATAGAATAGAGTAATGACTTGTTAACGTGTGGGACAAAGACTTTTGAAAGGTGCATTGGATGTTGCTTCAAATGTTTATTTATTGTTTCTCAAAACAGTGCAGGTTTTCCTTCACCGTCGAGCTCGCGGCCAATTTAGTAGCAAAAATTACAATTAATAAATTTTATCGTACTGCCACCGGGATTCGCAAACACATGAGTCGTGTACTAGGAATTTAGACGAGCTACCGGCCCTAGTGCCTCGGCGTTGCTCTTCCTCATAGTCCACTGCTGAACATAGGCCAGGTCCAAGATATCGCCAACAAGCCAATGTACATTTTCGGAATTTTTTTTTTAATTTACTGACGGAGAAGAAACAGGCAAAAGAAACTCCGTAGGTATCCTCTTTTTTTTTAATTTTTTTCAAAACAAAACGTTTTAACAGTACCATATTTTTAACAGAAACGGCTTGGGGGCTTGTCGACTCATTCCCAGGGTTTATTATCATCCATGTAGTGCTTTATATTACACCTCACTCGCTACTCGAAGCAGGCAGGTTAGTTCCAGTAACAGACCATTAGAGATATTGCTCCCCATCACTACTTCTGTGGGATTTAGATTCGTCAAATCCCACCCACGCATTACCTGCCATCAGTCGATCACCAGAACCTCGAACTGGCGAAGTTACCACGCACAGGTGAGGTTAGAATTTTGTGAAAAAGATGGTTTATCTATTACTGCTATCGCATATTAAATAATAATTAATAAATACTGACCTGTTAATTATCCTGTGTATGTTCTCAATATCAGCCTGCTCCTTGGTGTCCAGACCCTCGTGCTGAAGGATGTCATTGATCTGCTCGTTCACCTGGTCCTCGTGTTGTAGTTGCTTCATCGCTTCTCTAGATCATACAATTATTATGTACTACTAAGTTTACTGTTTAGGATAATTTATTTATTGCATTTTTATTTGCATAGAACTGAATGCCTATCTATATATCTGTATATATCTATTTATCTGTATTCTGTACCAATCTAGCCTTGGATTGAGCAGATACTATGTAAAGATGCAATGTGCAAAGATGATTAATTAATACAAACATAAACAAAGATAGATGCATACATAAATACAAGAAAAGAGAGTTCTCTTGAGACAACATTTGTGACCAACAACAACGTCGGCGAAGACGCGGACGGATGTCATGCATTACATGAAAAATGTTCATGGTATTTTCACTCAGCAAATCACTAAATAGCCGTGGTAGCCTAGTGATCAGGGCGCTCACTTTAGTGTCATAGAGCGCGAGTGACCTGGGTTCGATCCCCGGTGCCGGCACCACTAAAATTGTTATTAACCATTTTAAGTGCTGTATTTACCACGTGCTCAACGGTGAAGGAAAACATCGCGAGGAAACCTGCATGTCTGAGAAATAATAAAAATATTATTTCGAGGATATGTGAAGCTCGCCAAACCGCACTGGAGCAGCGTGGCGGGCCGTTCCCGGCTCCTAAACCTTCTCTGATACTAGTATTTGAGAAGGAGGCCTTTGCCCAGCAGTGGGCACTTACAGGCTGTTACTTTACTTTTTTTTTTAATCACTAAATATAGAGAGGGAATATATATATATATATATATATAACTTTTTTAAGTGACAGGCATGTTATGTTCTAACATATATTATTCAGAGAACATTCGTCAACCTCAAATTGAAAGATATCATTGTTTTAAAATAAATCAACCTTAAGATCGGCGGAGCACCTAATGGTTTAGAGTGCAGACTGCGACGAAGTGGTCAACAGAAATATTAGTAATTTTAATAGCACTAAAAAAACTGTTACCTATTCCTCTCTCTTTCCCTCCATAGCGACACGTCATTAAGTCTGTCCCTTTCGTCTTCTTCAAGAAAAGGTTGAGGTGCATAATAACCTCTCGAACACACTCGTGATAGGACCAGCCTGTTAATACTGTGTTCTGTTCCTTTCTCAATTATTGCCTGCAAATAAAATAGAAAATTAAGTTACAAAGCGTAAAATGAGCGGCTCAGATTGATAAACGTATACGTCTTTCACCATGTACGTGATTTCCCAATTTCACAGTATTAGTACCATTCCTAAACAAAACTAACATCAGCTGGTATAAGTCCACAGTTGGATATAGGCCTTCCACTTAAAGTGCCAACAAAAGTTAGTGCGCCATGGACATTGCCCATACACGCTTCGCAGGGCTGCTTGATGAGGGCAGTGTCGCTCAGCTCAGCATGTTACTCAGCATAACAAATCTATGGATTTGGATTAGGCATATTTTCAACCTTCAGTCTTCAGATATAGATAGTCTTCAGATATTAACAAGATTCTTTAAGATAATAACATTGTACATAGATGAAAATTTAGAGAGAAAGAATTTTGAATGTAAAAGTACTTACCTCGAAAAATCGGAGTGTTTCTAGCGTGAGGTCGTGGTCGTCGCTGAGACAGTTGTTAATTAGAGCCAGCAGTAGCGGCCATTCTGACATTTCACCGTCACCCACCAGCCAGTTTGAGAACTCTATTCATATATCTCTATTAAATATTTTTTTTGATATACATTTATAACAATAAAAATTACTAATTTGGTTAACGATTGGGTTGTTCTAAACTAGACCAAATATAATAAAAGTAAACAATCTTAATAAAAACAAGGAATCTTTTTGAAATTTATTAAATGGCAATTGTGTAATTTTTATAGCAATGAATTTTATCTCAGTGATGCTACTTTTTAGTGAAAAATCGATACAACTTACCAGAAAGTTCTACTTAAAGATTTTTTTAAGAGCGTCTGGACTACCAAGCTAAACTATACAAGCTACCAATGTGACCATTATCAACATGTATTGACGATGGTTATTCAGTGAAGCCCAAGCCATTTCGAGCATTTTGGGTTGTCTACTTTATAGATATAGATAGATCGAAGGATTCCCGTATGCCGTAGTCCAGATTGATGGTGTCATGGTACACCCAGTGTAGCCAGCGGACCCTTCATCGTGACCGCACTTACCATTGATGAGTTCCTGCGAATCGACGACGCGAAGACATTTCGCGAGAATGGCGGCGGCCAGAGTGGCGCTTCGTGCACTTCCCAGCGCTAGCTCCCCCGCCGCCTCGAGAAACTGCGCGCGGAACGTTCTAGACAGATGCGACGCTATCGCTGGGTGGCATTCCTGAACACGAAAATGTATTTTACGCAACGTGGTAGCGAGGTATGAATCTGCCACCGGCGAAAACCACGGGTGGGAAGAGACGACCACAGAAGTGAAAAGCCTTAAAATATCAGGCACCCAGCTATTAATGAACACTCAACAACAATCCATCAGTCAAAGCTTACCTTCATTAATGTATCACAGTAATCCAGCCAAGAGAAGAAACTGGTGAGTTCCCGGTACCCATGAAACTTATTGTAGCCCTTGTCACCGAAATCTTGGGCAACGTACCTACAGTAGAAAGAAACAAGATTATTAATAACATTAGTGAATGATATTTAATTTAATTTCGTTTCAAGCCTGTTCACTAAATTCAACTTCGTATCGGATAACAGACTCAAATAAATTGTTAAGTGGTTAATTAAATTCAGGCTCGAAGGACCATTATATAATACGACATGCTGCAGTATATTTTTAAAATAATCATGGCATATAATATGTACTGAATTTAAATCACTAAAATGTACTCACGCCCATGTTATATTCAAATGATCGACATCACTAGGGTCGACATCTGACGGGATGCTCTTGTACTTCTCCGCCAGTTTATCAATAATGGTCTCGCAGACAGGGCTGCAGCTCGTCACTAGGTTAGCGATGTCGTCTTCCGGTAAGGATGACACTATCATAATACCTTCACACGCCCGCAAGACTACTTGGTTATCCTGAAAAATGTAAGATATTTTAGATTAGACCTATCGTCTATCCGCGGCTTCGTCCGCCTGCTCACAAAATTTGTCCCACGAAAGTCTCTCTTAAGTGAGGGAGAAAAAAAATCTTATTCCGTGGCTTAATGAACTTCTCATTCTTAAGTTTGTCGTTCAATTAAATAGGTTGAAAGATAGCCTAGCACCGCCGAAAATACGGAAAACATTTTAAAAAGTTCCACCAAAATCCGTCCATTAGTTTTCAAGTTAAATCCGATCAAACATACATACATTCATGTATACATATAGAGAATTTTATAAATTATTATAGATAAGTATGACCACGCTGGTAGCAGTGACAGAATATGTCACCTGAGAATGAGAAAATATGGTAGAAAATGAAAGTTTTATTTTACATATTATGTAAGCCTATGGCGTTGCATGGCTTATACAGACGATAAATATATTACGTGGCCATTTCATTTTATTGCAATATCTACAACCATTTTCAACTAAACTCTAAAAAAATGCTAACCATGCTGCGAGTATTATCTAATAGTAAAGCAATCAACACAATGGAACTGAGATAAGATATAAAGCCTACAAATGTTACGACACATGGTTATTTGATAAGAACTTCATTAAAAAAACTTTTATTCTGTACAGTGTGTATATACTAAATGTAACACATTTGTGTCGGCTATACCGAAATGTATGCGGATGACGCAATGGTTGAGCGATTGGCTTGATCGTCCATTGGGTATAAATAAAGTAATCGAAAATCTCAAAAACTTATTCGTCTTGCAGGAGAATATATAGGAAAAGGAAAATAATTTTGAACTTTCTCTCCTTGTCTCCCATTACGCGAACTAAAAAAACCCCCCCTTGTACTAGAGAATTCTTAGTATAGTAATTTTTTTTTTTCAAGAAAAAATTAAAACACAAAATATCAATGTTTAGTATGACGAGAAACGTAAAATGAAGAGCCAATTGGTGGCAACAAAGCATTCCATCATAGTTCTTGTAGATGACAATGCAACAACATCAAAATCTAGACGTAGGTATCTGTAGGGCTCCCCAGTAGCTATTTAAAATAAAGAATCAGACCTGAGAAGTGACATAAAACAAAAAAAAGGATTATATGCGATTGATATAGGCAAGGAGATTTATAGAAGAATTGAAATTTTTAAAAACTTACAGCACTGGTTAAATAAGACAGTAGCAGATCAATCAAAAGGAACTTATCATTATCTTCGTAAACTGTCTTTTCACTTTTACAAGATGCATTGTCTTCTGCGACCAAACTGTTGGACCGGGTAACACCATTGTCTTCTCTAGAATTTGTCCGTACTATAGAAATGTTCCTCATAGGATTTGGCGCCATTTCAACCTCAAAAAGGGGATTCTTCTTTGGAGTTTCAACTTTGCTATGAATAGGTATTAGCTTTTGTATATCCTCAGGTATGCTCAACAGACTAGTTTTATCCTCTACAAATGGTGTCGTAAATATATTGGCAAGACCTGGCTCTTTCCTGACCAGCCCACAAAGAGTAAGTAAGAGTTCGACTTCCTCCTTCTCTGTTGGCGATGCTGGGTTTTCATTGCACTGTATTAACATTCTCTGAAACAAAAATCCATTTTGGCTATGGTGTGTCATATGCCAATGATGGTACATAATGTCTATCTGCATCGGTGTGAGTGTTTTATTTTAAATAACCAGGGTGGATGCGACCATTCTGTCATTTAACGAAAACTTGGTTAGTACTTATCGCCATAATTATTATTAACTAGCTGAACCCAGTCGAACGTGTGAATGCATCACAGTGACTATAGTACTGAATTCTTTTTATTCTCTACTTTTCCAATAATGAGTCCAATATAACCCATAAATTTGTACCTAATCGATGGATTATGATTTTATAAAGGGCAAACAGGATAGAAAATTTTATTTTTATATATAGATAAAAAAAACAAATTTCTATCAGCTTATACAGCCCAATTCAAATATAACGCAATAAAACGCCGGTCTCATGAACAACAAAGTTTACTGACCTCTTCAAGAGCGGCGAAATCGTAGGATTTCTTTATCGGCGAGTTGGATACAAAGACTATTAGTCCAAATATTCCTCGAGTCAAAGTAACAAAAACAAAAAAAGTCTTAGAAATCGTATGTAATTGATATTTGGTGTATGACTTAGAATCGTAGTAATGACGTGTTGTATTAATAGAAATTCTGTTATTAAGACAATATTTGTATTTATATTTTATTGGCTGTTTCATAATAATTATATGCCCAAGTACTAATTGAGTTTTCATTAAATTATCGTAACTATCCATCTAACATTATACTAAAATTTTAAACTTATAACAAATAAATAAAGTAGTAATACCTGTAATGGCCTGTATACATGTGCGCTGTTGACGCATGGTTGTCTAGTCCGTCTCAAAAGTGCGGTTCCTGAGCTTAAAGCCAGAGATCTCGCCCCTGGAGGTCTGTCAGCCGCCGCGAGAGCGGTTAAAGCGTCCAATAAACAGACAGACCGTTGCACAATAGCTTCTAAACATGGACCTACTGTACCACCTTGCTGTTCTTTTTCTTCATCGACTATAAGCTGAAAGATAATGCTTGAGTTATAATTTGTGAGAGACTCGGTGATTAGTACACCTGTCTTACTAAATTTTTAGTTTGTGGTTCAAATCTGCATTCATTCATTCATTATCATAATTTCAGCTTGTAAAAATTCCACTACAGAACATTGCCTCCCCCAAAAGATTAACACAAAGCACAATCCTGAATCATCAGCATCCATCACTTCATCTTGTGAGGGGTTCATCCTACTCTGCATATGTCTGGACAAGGTTGCCACATAAGAACTGTTCTTCTCCTATGCTTCTTATGTATATCGGTCAGTTCTGCCAGTTATGTGCTCCTCAAAGCTACGTCGGCTACCCTAGTTTTGAACCCCTAGGTACTGAACATAGAAGAACACAGTATTATTTTTTCCTACAGTATGCTTCAGTTGCCTGTACAACCATTTTTTTTTATTTTGTACTTGTTGTTGTACCCAGCATTGCCCAGGGTAAAAATTAAAAAAAGTATAAGAAAATAATAACTTTTAATTTCTGAAGAATTTTTAAAGAAAACAAAAAACACAACAGGGCAGATGCTCTAAGACCTTCCTTTAATGGTATAAATATAATTAAGTTCTCCATGATACTGAAACCTATTCCATCTCATGTATAGTGGATGTGTTCAGTGCAAATAATTATTTGAAAAATAGTAATATAAAATGTATCATTATGAGTCTTATTTATCATATTATTCATTTTATACAGCTGCAGTGACCCTCTCCTCGAACAAAGAGAATGGTTGCAAATTTTTGTCACACTATTTGGTTAAAGGCTTCATATAGTTCGACTGTCTCTCTCCATGCTTAGTCTCCTTCCACAGCCTGGGTCTAGTTCTACACAACAGTACTTGGCAATTAACTATATAACCAAATTAAACTGATATTAAGAAACTGCAAATAATTTGATCTGTCTTGGAAGCTCAAGAATGGCGGCTATAAGCTATAATGATGAAAGTAATCAGATTATCAGAGCAAGGAAGACTTACAGCAACAAGAATAAGATACCAGTTCACAAGTTACTTCACAATTAATCAGAGAAGCTGAATACACTGATTAAACTATAAATAAGTTTGGACTAATAACTGTAATTTCAAACAAACGCATAACTACCTGTATTGTATTTAGAATACTTAGATAAACAGCCAAGCGAATTATCTCTTACCTATTATTTGTATGCAAGTCTATTTTAACTGCATTCTTAGCCTTAAATAATACATCAATTGTTGTTGATATGAGAATTACATGTTAAATTTATTTATATTACTTTAATATTTTACTACTTATTGAAGAACTAACAAACCTGTAACATCTGATGCAAGTGATGAGGTATCCTGGTTTCTTCTATGTGTACTTTATTATTATAGTCGTAATTCTGATAAAAATGAACAATCATCTTCCAATGGTACTGGAAATCTTCTAACCTACTCGCAGGCGGTGCCAGCTAAAATTAAGATAACAGAAAAGTTTTATACTTCTGAAAATAACTGTTTGAAAGGATTATGACCTGTAAAACTTACTACATCCGCAGCAGTTTGTAATACATCAGAAAATCTGCTAAGCATCTTAAGTTTCGCAATTTTTTTTACATTACATATAAATTAAGAAAGAATTGAATTTTTAGAATAATAATTAAAATAAATGTAATGCCAGCAGGCACTTAATTGGTGGTCTCCTAACAATTAACACTTCGAAAAACATAAACTCCACTCTTCAACTTCATCTTCTCAGAAATTCGCATATAACAAACATCAAAATCACAATTCATAAAATAAAATCAGTCAAATGGTTAAACGTCAATGTCAAATAAATTTTTGTTCGTTTTGTCGCAGTGCTGATATTACGGCAATAGTCTTAATACTTTACGCCAGCACTAAAGATATAGATAACGGGAAATAACATTCCCGTTATCTATATAATAATATATTATATACATATTATGTAAAGGATAGAATGAACTACGTTCTCATTTTTTTAATTCCAGTTTGATTTATGATCCACAAAATATACAATAAGCTAGACGTACCGATAAAAGATTAGTCAACAAAATTAAAAATAATTTAAATATTACGATGATATATGTAGCCATTTTAATTTTAACTATCCACTGAAGGCCAGAAATCGTCGTTTTACGTTTTGATACTATTAGTCCATCAAATCTTCCGTAAAATTTACTATCGTTTTAGCTTATTTTTACTTGAACAAGGTTTAAAAGCTCGATTGAAATTTGAAAAATTGTTATCATTATAATATCACTTTGACACTACAGTTCGGGAAAAAACTATATAGCATACGAAAGAAAATCGAATTATATAATCACCGCAAATATTCTTTGGGGGAAGCTATACAGAAGTGGACTTCTAATAGGCTAAAATGATGATGACGAACCACCGCATACTATTTCTAGACGCAACTCGATTTGACCCTGCCTGTCAATTTGTTTGTTTTGTCATTGTATGTCATGTAATAGTAATAGTAAAATAGTTTGTAGAAAAATATCGTATTTATATCGTTTATTCTACACAAACACAATATATAAGTAAACCTATCTAGTAAATATAAATTACTATATTATTTAATTAATTATATGCTTATTAAATGATAAAGTAAATGTTTATCTCTTTTCCTTACACATTGTAGTATTATATATAATGTATATTTAACCAAATTATTTAGAAAAATCAACCAACAGGTTTTCCTAAGGTTTTCATGGTATTAGTTGTTCAAGCTATAAAAATACGCCCTAAGAATGTCTGACGATGAGGTGATACGTTTTGAAATAACCGACTATGATTTAGACAACGAGTTTAATCCAAACAGAAATCGTAGAGCCAAAAAAGAACATCAGATATATGGTAAGAAAAACATTTATATTACGGCTATTGTGTAGTTCGAAATATTCACAAATTGTCTGCCGAATTTCATCTTAAGAAAATGTAATTAATTCCATAAGATATGATCTTGTCTTTTATTTATACGGTAAAAAATAGTACTTTGAATATGTAAATAAAAAGGTAAGGTCTAAATAGCTTAATGTTAATAGCTACGTTTCATAACAATAAAAGTTTCGTTATTCTTGTTAATTATTATATTTGGCGTGGATTTAAAAACCCAGGATGAAAATAACCTATTTCCTTCTTCAGGTCCCAGGCTACCTGTTTGTGAAATTTAATTACAAATGGTTTAGTCATGAAAAGCTAACAAATAGACGGACTGTGTTACTTTTGCATTTATATTATTTGCATATATATTAGTATTGATACTCAATTGTATGTAAGGTCAATAACTATCCCATTTATAGAAAAAAATAACCAACACTTTCTAAATATGACATGGTGTCACTGCAGTCATATCCCTCACTTATTATTGGTCACACAATTTATCTGTTAATTTATCACAATATATATATTTTTAGTCTACAGTTAACTAGTTTAATTTACAGTTTAGACTGCCAAAGGAACCTCCCAGGTATTTAGACTTAACAACCATATATTCCTACTGTTTTGTAGCTCAATAAATACATGTACATCCATAAAACTATTGCAGGTGTTTGGGCAAAAGACAGTGATGAAGAAGATAATGAAGATACCATTAGGAAAAGATTGCGCAAACCAAAAGACTTCTCAGCTCCTATTGGCTTTGTGGCTGGTGGAGTACAGCAAGCAGGCAAAAAGAAAGATGCCAAAAAAGGTGAAGTGTGCAGCAGTTTACATTAAATATATTTGGATTTTTAATAAATATGCATCCCATGAAATGTAATAAATAAAACTAGCCAATTTAAACCAATTCTTGCAAAGCATATAATAAACAAAGGTAAACAAGATCATAAACTATTATACCATTAAACTTTACTTGTGGAATCCATATAAAATGTTCACAACTTTTAAAGCTCCTTAAATTTGAGATTGATTTTTTGAGGTTTGCAGCCAGGAAGCGTCCGCTACACAGTTTAAATGTGGGTGCAGCAGACTATGTATGCCCATGAATAAACATTTTTCTTCATTGTTTCTCAAACATGCCGATTTCTTCACCATGTAACTGCTCTGTGTTCATTTTGGTATAATTTTTCATAATTCAACTGTATATTTCACTCTAAACATTATATTCTAAATTAATCACTCATCATAAATTATTTCACAGAATTGCAATCAACAGAAGCATCTACATCTCGGCCAATAGTTATAGACAGTTCCGAGGAAGAAGAGGGAGTTGATCAACCTTTGACTACAGATACTGCTGGTATTAGGCGACAAGGGCAAGGCATGAGGCCACCCAATCTTGGTGGAAGTGTCGGTTCGTGGGAAAAGCATACTAAAGGCATTGGTGCTAAGCTTTTATTACAGGTAATAAAATATCATTTGTGATATTCATAAGATATTTTATATATTATTTAATATTAATTTAATAAGATATATAACAGGTAATAAGCTATTATTTCTAACTCGTTGCTAATGTTTTAAGCTAAGAGTCAATGCTTTAACATTGTTATTTGGTTATCTCGTTTGACTGAGGATATGGAAAGTATAGTAGATACCAAACTCTGGTCTCCTTGTCATTTAGAGACTGAGATTTTGCATGTTCAAGTTTGTTTTTTAATGGGAAAGGGGCAAACGAGCATTCACAAAAGCTCACCTGATGGTAAATGATTACCGACGGCCACGTACACCTGCAACACCAGAGGAGCTGCAAATGCGTTACCGGCCTTTAGGGCTATTTGGGGATAGGGGAGGAGGAAAGCGTCAGGGGAGGCGAGGGAAGTAGGACTCCGATTACCTCACTCATCAAATGAAACGCAGAAGCACAAGATGCCTTTAATTCACGCCCTTGGCCGAGACGGCCTTTTCCAGCAGCAGCAAAAGTCGCCGCTTTGTTCTAGTACGTACAGTACTTTGTTATCATGGACTATTGGATTTGATTGAACTCAAAAAATAACTAGCTACTTTTTTGCCTCAAGAAACCTCTCTTCCTCATTTCTGTCGCCGATCAGCAGTGTAACCGTTGTGTTGCGGTTTTAAGGGTATAGTGAGCCAGTATAATAACAAGCTTAGCATTCCATCTTAATCCTCAGGAGTGACAAGGCACCTGTCTCTAATCTAATCTCCTTTAATTGAAGTTTGATTGAAGCGGTCATCAAGTACTGAAAGGTTTGTCACCCACAACTTAATATAAAATAAAATACAAACAACACATACATTACTTCTCTGCAGATGGGTTACAAGCCCGGCAAGGGTCTAGGTAAAGACCTTCAAGGTATATCTGCACCTGTTGAAGCCGCCGTGAGAAGAGGGAGAGGTGCAATTGGAGCTTATGGACCAGAAAAAGCAACTGTGAGTATAATTTTTACGAATCATTATATGTATTATCACCGACAGCGATGAGTTGTGGTCTGATGGGGGAATTAGGTGTTTATGATGCCCTGTTTGAAGCATGACTTCATATACTAAAGAGTTTTCTTTCTATACTAGTGTTATTCTAGATAGTTTTGGAGCCGGGAATAGCTTTAAAGTACCATCTAAAGAGGCTGCAGCTTAAATTTACCCTGTCGACGCCTTAGAGTCTAGATCAGGGATTCCCAGACTATTTTGGACAAGAGACCCCCCCCTTTTCTAAAATGAACTGATACTTCAGACCCTCATAGCTAAATTACTTTAAAAATCCTATTTCTAGTTTTTTTCTATTGATACAAAATACTTACCAATTTAAAAACTTTGCGTTTGGTTAAGTGAGTATACTTGACATCATTTTCTCATCTAAGTTCAACATAATAAACAGACATAAAATTCTGTAAATCAAGTGTAATTAGTAATTATTAATACAAAATACGCAAATGTTTTTTAAAAGTACAACAATGGTTGATTGGTATGGATGTGGAATGCCTCTGGGCATTAAGTCCGCCATGTGTACCATTTTTTTGCATAAAGATTAAATAAGTAAATAAATAAAAAATAATTAAAACAATGATACTTCCTACTAAAATATTAGTCATTCTTATAACTAGTTGGTACACGTAACAAAACTTATACAGTATCTCGAAAGTTTCAAATAAGAACTTGTGTTAATTAATAGGGGACGATTTTTAGACTTCCCCAAAATCAGTTTTCGCGTATGTCGACCCCTGGGAAACCGATATCGACCACTTTGGGAATCCCTGGTCTAGACCAATGATAAAAATCATAAATAAGTATCGAAAATCTGGTTTACCAGAGTCTACTGCTACGAGATACCGAAGCCGTCACATAGGTGATAGAAGTCGGGTTACCTGATTCGAATGCGATGACGATTCCGCCAAATCACTCACCCATCGAGGGCCTCTAACAAATAAAACTTCAATTAAAAATACCTCAAATTGGCAGTATCTAATAATGATTAATCACATATAGATAAAAGCCAAAAAAGAAGAAGAACGGCGTCTAAAGGAGAAAGAAGACCAAGAGAAAGGGCCTTTGGAGAAGAATTACAACTGGAAGAAGTCTCATAAAGGGCGTTACTTCTACCGAGATGCAGCTGACGTCATACAAGAGGGTAAACCCACGATGCATACTATTGGCAGGTACTTCTAGAACATTCCATTTGATCCACCCACTCAACCATAACCAAATGTAGATTTTACATAGTGTACGGTTAAGGCAATCTATTAATTTTTTCATCCGAGTTGTCAAAAACCAACAAAGTACTTACGTTTGTTATAGAAGATATATTACAGTCCAGGTATTAATTTTTACCATGTCACTTAAGCTATGATATTCTGAATCGGAGGCAGATCCGATGACTAAGCATCGGATCTGCCTCCGATTCAGAAGACTCGAGTCGATCCACCGTCTGGAGGGCACGTACCAATAAGTTTCACGAAGCTTATGTACGATCTGTATCCTTGGCTACGATACTAAGACAACGACAATAAGCTTGATTAAACACAGCCATTACATTTAGAGTTATCGTGATAAGTTTGGTTATAAACGTGCCATCTGTGTTTCGTAGCAGTGAGCTGGCCCGGGTGCCAGTGATCGACATGACGGGCAAGCAGCGGCGCGTGCTCAGTGGTTACCACGCGCTCCGTGCCGCCGCGCCCCGCTACGAGCACGAGCCCCGCAGGCAGCTGCAACACTTCTCCGCACCTCAGCTCACGCACAACCTGCAGCTGGTCGTCGACTGCTGCGAGCAGGTTCGCAAGGCACAATCCCGCACATACACACGCACGCGCGAACACACGCACGTACTTACACACGCACGCACATACACACGCACGCACTAACACACGCCCGCATATACACACGCACGCCGATACACACGCACGTGCATACACACGCACGCACATACACACGCACGCACATACACACGCACGCACATACACACGCACGCACATACACACGCACGCACATACACACGCACGCACATACACACGCACGCACATACACACGCACGCACATACACACGCACGCACATACACACGCACGCACATACACACGCACGCACATACACACGCACGCACATACACACGCACGCACATACACACGCACGCACATACACACGCACGCACATACACACGCACGCACATACACACGCACGCACATACACACGCACGCACATACACACGCACGCACATACACACGCACGCACATACACACGCACGCACATACACACGCACGCACATACACACGCACGCACATACACACGCACGCACATACACACGCACGCACATACACACGCACGCACATACACACGCACGCACATACACACGCACGCACATACACACGCACGCACATACACACGCACGCACATACACACGCACGCACATACACACGCACGCACATACACACGCACGCACATACACACGCACGCACATACACACGCACGCACATACACACGCACGCACATACACACGCACGCACATACACACGCACGCACATACACACGCACGCACATACACACGCACGCACATACACACGCACGCACATACACACGCACGCACATACACACGCACGCACATACACACGCACGCACATACACACGCACGCACATACACACGCACGCACATACACACGCACGCACATACACACGCACGCACATACACACGCACGCACATACACACGCACGCACATACACACGCACGCACATACACACGCACGCACATACACACGCACGCACATACACACGCACGCACATACACACGCACGCACATACACACGCACGCACATACACACGCACGCACATACACACGCACGCACATACACACGCACGCACATACACACGCACGCACATACACACGCACGCACATACACACGCACGCACATACACACGCACGCACATACACACGCACGCACATACACACGCACGCACATACACACGCACGCACATACACACGCACGCACATACACACGCACGCACATACACACGCACGCACATACACACGCACGCACATACACACGCACGCACATACACACGCACGCACATACACACGCACGCACATACACACGCACGCACATACACACGCACGCACATACACACGCACGCACATACACACGCACGCACATACACACGCACGCACATACACACGCACGCACATACACACGCACGCACATACACACGCACGCACATACACACGCACGCACATACACACGCACGCACATACACACGCACGCACATACACACGCACGCACATACACACGCACGCACATACACACGCACGCACATACACACGCACGCACATACACACGCACGCACATACACACGCACGCACATACACACGCACGCACATACACACGCACGCACATACACACGCACGCACATACACACGCACGCACATACACACGCACGCACATACACACGCACGCACATACACACGCACGCACATACACACGCACGCACATACACACGCACGCACATACACACGCACGCACATACACACGCACGCACATACACACGCACGCACATACACACGCACGCACATACACACGCACGCACATACACACGCACGCACATACACACGCACGCACATACACACGCACGCACATACACACGCACGCACATACACACGCACGCACATACACACGCACGCACATACACACGCACGCACATACACACGCACGCACATACACACGCACGCACATACACACGCACGCACATACACACGCACGCACATACACACGCACGCACATACACACGCACGCACATACACACGCACGCACATACACACGCACGCACATACACACGCACGCACATACACACGCACGCACATACACACGCACGCACATACACACGCACGCACATACACACGCACGCACATACACACGCACGCACATACACACGCACGCACATACACACGCACGCACATACACACGCACGCACATACACACGCACGCACATACACACGCACGCACATACACACGCACGCACATACACACGCACGCACATACACACGCACGCACATACACACGCACGCACATACACACGCACGCACATACACACGCACGCACATACACACGCACGCACATACACACGCACGCACATACACACGCACGCACATACACACGCACGCACATACACACGCACGCACATACACACGCACGCACATACACACGCACGCACATACACACGCACGCACATACACACGCACGCACATACACACGCACGCACATACACACGCACGCACATACACACGCACGCACATACACACGCACGCACATACACACGCACGCACATACACACGCACGCACATACACACGCACGCACATACACACGCACGCACATACACACGCACGCACATACACACGCACGCACATACACACGCACGCACATACACACGCACGCACATACACACGCACGCACATACACACGCACGCACATACACACGCACGCACATACACACGCACGCACATACACACGCACGCACATACACACGCACGCACATACACACGCACGCACATACACACGCACGCACATACACACGCACGCACATACACACGCACGCACATACACACGCACGCACATACACACGCACGCACATACACACGCACGCACATACACACGCACGCACATACACACGCACGCACATACACACGCACGCACATACACACGCACGCACATACACACGCACGCACATACACACGCACGCACATACACACGCACGCACATACACACGCACGCACATACACACGCACGCACATACACACGCACGCACATACACACGCACGCACATACACACGCACGCACATACACACGCACGCACATACACACGCACGCACATACACACGCACGCACATACACACGCACGCACATACACACGCACGCACATACACACGCACGCACATACACACGCACGCACATACACACGCACGCACATACACACGCACGCACATACACACGCACGCACATACACACGCACGCACATACACACGCACGCACATACACACGCACGCACATACACACGCACGCACATACACACGCACGCACATACACACGCACGCACATACACACGCACGCACATACACACGCACGCACATACACACGCACGCACATACACACGCACGCACATACACACGCACGCACATACACACGCACGCACATACACACGCACGCACATACACACGCACGCACATACACACGCACGCACATACACACGCACGCACATACACACGCACGCACATACACACGCACGCACATACACACGCACGCACATACACACGCACGCACATACACACGCACGCACATACACACGCACGCACATACACACGCACGCACATACACACGCACGCACATACACACGCACGCACATACACACGCACGCACATACACACGCACGCACATACACACGCACGCACATACACACGCACGCACATACACACGCACGCACATACACACGCACGCACATACACACGCACGCACATACACACGCACGCACATACACACGCACGCACATACACACGCACGCACATACACACGCACGCACATACACACGCACGCACATACACACGCACGCACATACACACGCACGCACATACACACGCACGCACATACACACGCACGCACATACACACGCACGCACATACACACGCACGCACATACACACGCACGCACATACACACGCACGCACATACACACGCACGCACATACACACGCACGCACATACACACGCACGCACATACACACGCACGCACATACACACGCACGCACATACACACGCACGCACATACACACGCACGCACATACACACGCACGCACATACACACGCACGCACATACACACGCACGCACATACACACGCACGCACATACACACGCACGCACATACACACGCACGCACATACACACGCACGCACATACACACGCACGCACATACACACGCACGCACATACACACGCACGCACATACACACGCACGCACATACACACGCACGCACATACACACGCACGCACATACACACGCACGCACATACACACGCACGCACATACACACGCACGCACATACACACGCACGCACATACACACGCACGCACATACACACGCACGCACATACACACGCACGCACATACACACGCACGCACATACACACGCACGCACATACACACGCACGCACATACACACGCACGCACATACACACGCACGCACATACACACGCACGCACATACACACGCACGCACATACACACGCACGCACATACACACGCACGCACATACACACGCACGCACATACACACGCACGCACATACACACGCACGCACATACACACGCACGCACATACACACGCACGCACATACACACGCACGCACTGGTGTTAACATTTGTCCAGAGTTATCAATCACGTAAAGGTGAAATTCATCAGACTGATTCTGAAGGAATGTTGAGTTAGTTTGAAATTTTGAAAATATTTTGAGTTGAGAGCAGCTTACACGGAAAAAGATTTTTTTTTAGTTTTAGAAGAATTAAAATCTCAGTTTAAAAATAGTTGGAGCACTGGCGTAATGACGCAGACGTTATTGTAACTTAATGTTTGTATATTTGAATTGATACAAAAAAAAACAATTCTATCAGATGGCTTACAGATCACACGTTGGTTTCCCTCGCTGGTTTGTATATTAAGAGTGTTAGAATTTTAAGCACCACGTGGTTTTAGGATTTCATTTAGGTTTTTTTTTAATCGTCTACTACGCATACGTAATAAACATGAAGGCATTTCTTCAAATTTAGAGCCATGTTATCAAACACCATTCTTTAATTCTATTCAGATCTTCATGGAACTAGTCCATCTCTTCTTTTTATTTAATAGTTTTATATAATTTTAAGTCGTCTGTCAATTAGAAATCTTACTGTGATATATCTGAAATTATTGCCATTTTCAGTGATATCATTACAGTCAGAATCATTGTTACTTGTATACAAGTTACTTGGTACTTCCAGGCTGTGGAACCCGCGCGTGCCGGAGCCGATGCTGCGTGTTTTCGAGGCATGGCCGACGGCCTGCCCCGGCTGGCTGCTGGAGGCCTGCGCTTCACGCGCTGTGGTGCCGCGCCTGCTGGCCGCCGTGCGCGCCTGGGACCCCACCGGCGACACGCTCCCGCTGCACCACTGGGTGCTGCCCTGGCACGAGCTCGCCGGTCAGTACCTTTCGCGCCATTAGTGCAACAAATAAGTTCAATAAAGGAAGACTATCAATTTACTATCTACTTACTTTACTACTAAAATATCGATTTAACAAGACTTCTAGCAATTTCTATGATAATTACGACAAATGTAAAAATCGCACAAGTTTTCTCTTTGGCCGAAGACCCTGTAGCCAATGCCACAAACATTGCGCAGGCTCGTCGCTGTCGGCGGGTGTGTACCCGCTGATCCGGTCGCGGCTGGCGGCAGCGCTCGCGGCGTGGCACCCGGCGGACGGGTCTGCGCGGCCGCTGCTGGCGGCGTGGCGCGGCGCATGGGGCGCGACGCTGCGCCCGCTCTTGCTACACCACGTCGTGCCCAAACTGGAGCACTGCCTGCAGCACGCGCCACTCGAGCTGGTAGGCCGCGAGAACAGTGAGTGGCCTGCGTATCAACTTGAACGTCTTATGTAACAACTAGCATCTGCCCGCGGCTTTGCTCGCTTGCTTTTTTCCTTCGTATATATTTAGTATTTTGAGCGTAATTATACCGTGATTAGACTGACATACAATATTTCGTTGCCGCGTGGTTTCCGCGTAAGAATCTGGCACCTTTTTCTTCCCGTAGTTGTCGTAAGAGGCGATAAGGGTAAATCCTCCTTATGGGAGAGACCTACTCGTATGTCCTGCAGTAGATTTGTGGTGAAATGATTTGTTTTAATAAATTTTAATTTAACATTTTTTTTTAATGGGAGAGGCGGCAAACGAGCTAGCGGTTCGCGTGATGGTAAGTGATTACCGTCGCCCACGTATATCTGCAACACCAGAGGTGCTGCGGGTGCGTTGCCGGCCTTTAAGGATATTTGAGAGATGGAAGGGAAGATGAGGAGGGGGAGTGGGGAGTGGGCGTCCGGTTACCTCACTCACCGAACGAAACGCAGAAGCACAAGATGCCTCTACTTCACGCCGGTATTCTGCAAGGCTGTGGTTTCAATCCGGTCGAGCCGGCCCATTCGAGCAGCAGCAAAAGCCGTCGCTTGTGTGAAATAATATGAATACCTAGTGAAAAATATATTATGTTTATTATAAATATCGCTTTAACATTGCACTTAACTTGCTGGTTTCGATGGTTCAGTGGAGCATTAGACTGTAGTGCACTGTAAAACTACTATATTATGAAATTGTACAATGGTTGTCGTTTTAACACACGGGACAATGAATTAATAAAATGCGCGAGCGTAAGTATGCGTGTAACAGCTGACAGAAGCTGCCCGCGCAGCGATACCCCGCCCCTCTTCACCCCGCATTAGGTGTGCTGTTGAATCGAATGCCTTGACATTTGTAGTTATAGTAGTAAAATTACACTGTGGTTATTCAACATAAAGCGTGTGTACACGTGTGGTCATCAGCCGCGTGGCTGTGGTGCGTGCAGTGGGTGGAGCTGGTGGGAGCCTCGACCATCGCCGCGCTGGCCGCCCGCGCGCTGCTGCCGCGCTGGCTGGCCGCGCTGGCCGCGTGGCTCAACACCTCGCCTCCGCACGCCACCGTGCTCAGCTCCTACAGCCAGTTCAAGGTGAATAATTACCCTATAGCAATTTAATGTTATCTTCTTCCCGGGCCAGCTTTTAATAGACCTCACATTTCCCCTCGTTATTCATTTGTTGTTTCATAACTAACTAGTTTTGTAAGTGCTCTTTTGTTTTGGGATCTAAAATGCGTTATTAATAATCACGTAGCATTTAAGTGAATGCTATAAATTTCATTGAATCATATGGTGAAGAAGAAGTGTTACTCAGTTATGGTAAGGGCTATGCGGGAAGTCGATGGATGCAGGTGGCTCAGGACCGACCTTTGTGGCAATCTTTGTAGGAGGCCTGTGTTCAGCAGTGGGCTTATGATCGGCTGCAATGGTGAATGATGATGGTTAGAAAATAGGAGTCATCGACAATTTGGAAATAGGCTTTACCATTTAAGTCGCTTTGTGATTATTTAAATATTTCAACACATCAGGTATTCTAATTTGTTAAATACAATAACAATATTTTCTTGTTTTCTTTAGAAAATGTTTCCCGAAGATGTGCTGAAAGAGCCGGCTGTTCGCGACGCCTTCCGCAAGGCTCTGGACATGATGAACAGGAGCACGGACATCGACTCGATCGAACCACCGCCCCCTCCACGCTTTACCCTACCTGAACCCAAAGAAACGTCCAAAATTAACGAAATTCTCGCAGTGACAAACCCCCACAAGAGCTTCTCCGAACTTCTAGAATCTCGATGCATAGAGAAAGGAATAACATTTGTCCCGATTCCGGGCAAGACGAGGGAAGGCCGACCTCTCTACAAGATAGGGGAGATGCAGTGTTACGTCATAAGGAACGTTATTATGTACTCGGACGACGGGGGCAGGTCTTTCAGACCGATCGGCATGGATCGTTTGTTGAACATGGTTGAGGACTGAATAAAGAAAATGGTTTTTTTTCCTATCTTTTATTTATGTAGCCATGACTAAATAATCCACACCGATGCAGGGCGGTAGCTTCTAAAGTGCCAGACATATCTGGTACTGCGATCGCAAACGCACTTGCCAAGCGTGGTTATTACAGTAAAAGCTTTTACTGCTAGAGGTTTGTCTCCAATAGCAGATTACTAAGTACTATACTTACTTATGAAGATGGCAGTTACAGTTTAAGTAGAGCCGTCATAGCCCAGACTTGTTTTTTTTTTTGGTAAAGGGGGCAAACTGGCAGGCGACTCACCTGATGGTAAGTGATCACCGTCACCCACGTACATCTCCAACACCAGAGGACTGCAAGGTGTTGTCGGCCTTTAAGGATATTTGGAAGATGGTAGGGGGGTTAGGGGAGGGGAAGAGGGACTCCGGTTATCTCACTCACCGAACGAAACGCAGAAGTACAAGGTGCCGGTATTCAGCAAGGTCGTGCTACTACCCCGTTCGAGCCGGCCCATTCAAGCAGCAGGAAAAACCGCCGCTTGTCTCTACCACCTACCAAGACTGCTGTTTTGTATCTTTTAGCAGCAACGCACCAAGCGTGATTATTACAGAAAAACTTGCAATAGAAATATCTAGAGGTTTGTTTCCATTAGTAAATCTATTAATCACCAGCAATCACTGAGAACTTATCTAGAAGACAGGGTGCTGCTTTAGTTTCAAAGTGCGCGAGTGATCTGGGAATCTTAAATGAAACCTTCATATTTCTTTAGAAACGAGTTACAAACGAGCGAGCCACTTTGATGGTAGGCGGCTACTCCAGCCCAGTGGACACATGCAAACAACTTTAATCGAAGTTGCTTTGTCATCTCCGAGGTCTAAGATGGACTGCCTCAGTTTGTATTTATACTAGCTCTGTGTACCCCACAAACCGGAACTCAACAGTGGTTGCACTACTGATCGACAGCATTACGTAACGCACGCAACGCTTCTTCGATACTTCCATAGAAATTATGCAACCAGTGTTCTCGCGGATCGGAGCATTAAGATCGTTTCCCATAGACTACGCATGCTCGAGCTCCAAGCTCGTGAATACCGTAAGGCTGTATTCTATCTCCGATTCTGTTTCTTCTGCGTAGTCTATGCCATCGTAAATTATTAACGTACTATATATTGCTCTGCATACTGGTGATGCTTTATACTGGTGATGCTTTATACTGGTGATGCTTTATACTGGTGATGCTTTATACTGGTGATGCTTTATACTGGTGATGCTTTATACTGGTGATGCTTTATACTGGTGATGCTTTATACTGGTGATGCTTTATACTGGTGATGCTTTTATACCGGTGATGCTTTTATACCGGTGATGCTTTATACTGGTGATGCTATACTGGTGATGCTTTATACTGGTGATGCTTTATACTGGTGATGCTTTATACTGGTGATGCTTTATACTGGTGATGCTTTATACTGGTGATGCTTTATACTGGTGATGCTTTATACTGGTGATGCTTTATACTGGTGATGCTTTATACTGGTGATGCTTTATACTGGTCATGCTTTATACTGGTCATGCTTTATACTGGTCATGCTTTATACTGGTCATGCTTTATACTGGTCATGCTTTATACTGGTCATGCTTTATACTGGTCATGCTTTATACTGGTCATGCTTTATACTGGTCATGCTTTATACTGGTCATGCTTTATACTGGTCATGCTTTATACTGGTCATGCTTTATACTGGTCATGCTTTATACTGGTGATGCTTTATATTAAGCTATATTTATACAAATATTTCTCTGAAACAAGTCGAAGCATGTCGGAACAAGCTTGTGTCTGAAGTCGTGACTTTGTTCAAAAAAAATCTTTTAATCTTGCTAATGTTTACATCCGAGATCAACGTGGGTGTATTCAAGAGAAGAGTGAATAGGCTTATACGCCACGACCTCGGACTTCATACCTATTTAATGATCACATATAAAAGTTACCGATATACTATGGTTGTTATCGTTTCTGCGCGATATATTTCATTGACATAAGCAATTGTCTTCGACTATGACGTGTATTGCAAAAGACGTGCCATTTGGTAGTTGTTTTTTTTATTTATTTAATGGCAATCTCGTTATTACGAATTAAAGTTATTGTTGAAAATATGTAATTCTTTTTCATCTTCTACTTCAAATATGGCTTCTACTTCACATATGTCGCTACAAGATATACGCTACGCTCACCACAGACACGTAATCGTCCACACTAACTCCACTGTCCTGCAAATGACATTTCCGACAATAAATTTAAAGCTAGCAGTCCCGTATATAATTACTCTATGGCTAACACTCTAATGGCAACAGACAGAACACAGCGACAGCCCGATAGTTTAATGTATATGTTCTGTGATTTAATGGGATTGGACATGGCTTCAAAGTTGTATTTTGTGAGTTTTAATCTCGTTGATCTCGATCTCGAACATCTTTATGATTAATATGAATAGTTTGACATTGCAGCAAAGTAGATATTATTAAATGGTACTAGCCTTCGCCCGCAGTACACGTGAAAAATCTTCTCGCGATTTTTCTGGGATAAAAACTAGTCTGTTAAAAAAAAGGTCGTATGTAAGCAAGTATGTAATTATTTTAATTGGAAACAAAACAAGCCAAACTGAACAAAAATGTGTTTATTATTTATTTAGTAAAACAGAAACAATTAAAAATAAGGAATTTTCTAACACTAATTTCTACAAAAATTTGGCACAATTGTTCCTATTAATTAACAATATTGCTAAATAACAATGTAAATATTCTGTATAGTAATGCTTAATTGCTTATCTTAATAAATTCGCTTTGTAATAGTACCAAGGTAATTAAAAGTGGAGTATTATTGAATACTAAGTATGCATTCTAAAAGTTAATTAAGTTGAGAAATTACAATCGTACCTGTTTAACGATATATTATCATTAGGTACATACATTTATGTGAGTTCAATTTATTAAAGAATCTTAAGAGAATTAATTTTATTATTTTTAGATGTTACTGACTTATGTCTTATATTTGGTAGATTATATTATAGAGTATATAAACAGAAAGTTTATTCATGCATAATCATTCAAAACAGACTCCCTGTTTTGCAATAACATTTATAGATTATGACGCTTTATTTTTTAAAGATCTTTGATAACTATAAGCCCTGAAGCATTGTATACCGTTTGCCAGACCTAAAGCAAAATTGCATAGAGATAACGAATAGTTAATAGGACGTATCATTAGACAGTAACGGGTCCAGATGATACCGGTTGCGGATAGCGTCGCGGATTGTGTGGTCGATACTTTATCCAGGGGCCGGCGATAATCGTCGATTGAAGCCATTACTAAAGCCTGAAAAAGGGAATAAAATTCAATTTAAATCTTGATTAATAATCAATTCTACATTAATTTTACTAAAGGATAAAATTAGTAAAATATATTGCACTTTGCTATTGCAAATAGGTTATATACAACATTGATAACAGATTTACAACATCCTTGGTTTTTAAACAGCGTTTCTTTTAATCAAAATAATAATTATTCGAAACTAAGTCTAGGTCAGATTTACAACATTGGAAACAAATAAAAAAAGTACTGCGTTTTAATGAAAAAGGACAAATGTAAATCGAAGATCATATTACATAATCTACTTTGTGTAGGAATCAAATGTGGTATTTTAGAACAAAGTTTACCATGAAATCGATTTTTTTTTATTATTTGTAAATAAATTTAATGATAACTTTATAACAGAAGTAGCTGCCTACATATAACGGTAAGTAAATCAGATAATAAAGCAAATAAAAAAAACAAGCGTTCAACGATCTATTATATTTGCGTGCTACCAACAAAACTGCAAAAGTGCACAAATATTATTTGTCTCGCGATCCCAAAATGTAAACCCAATACCCCCAGTATTGATCAGAGATTTTAGTTCTTTTAATTCAATATAAACCGTTCGTTTCGAAAAACTTATTGATACGACCCTTCTAAATAAGCGTTAGAACTAGTCTCCTGATTTGGAAGCAAATCGTAGAAAACAACAAAATAAATTTATGGAATGTGCTATAAAAGAATCTAAGAGTTAGCGGATGCAACCAATTAATAAGTACTATACGTGTGTTATGCCGTGTTAGGAACATGTTGTGGCAATGAAGCGATTAGTAATTTAGTGATCGATTGACTTATCTCATTCGAGTATGTTCACAATGAAGTCGAGTAACAGCTTACAAACATGGTTATGTTGGATACAGGATTCCTCGTTATTCTAAGAGAACGCAGTCAGCGCTTGACAGACTTCACATATCGGTGACATGCAGGTTCATGATGTTTTTCTTCATTGCCAGGCTCGTAGTAAATAACCAATCCAGCCAGCATTGCAAATCGAACTCTGAACACTCACATAGTTTACAATTAAGTGAGAGTCTGGTCTCTAATATAGGAACGTCGGCTTTTAATCTATATTGAGTAATACGTAGGACTCGCGTCACTCGAAAGGGTAGGCATAGCAGACATAGCAGATTCTTCAGTTGCTTCCCATTGCAACTTTGAGTTAGCCTCTAGGTCCGTTGTTTTTGAAATTGTTTTAGGGCTGTTAGTGGGCTTAGTAGGTTTTCCAATTTACTTAAAATGCTAATAGAAAACACACCTTGTTAATACAATATGCGTTTCAAGGATAATAGTGTTCATGCAGATAACCAAAAATAAACATGCATATATTTACCTTTTGTCTTGCTCTATTCTTTGACTTATTGTGTATTGCCATTTCTAATACTGATGCATTTTTTCATTTCTTGCTAGTAATGATTATCATTTCCAAGACTACAGAAAATATAAATAAATATAATATAAGAAATACGTATATGATATGACAGTGAGAGGTGAAGATGAAAAAAGAAAAGATAGGAAAATGAGAATGATAGATTCATATATTATTAAATAATCAACAGGTGTTCATACAAAAATAGACAAGTTTTTAACAATATTACTTTAATTGTTACAACATGATTCCCAAATGTTAACTAAACAATACCCATGATTATAACAACATCCATGTCTTTGTTAACACACACTATTTCTTGCATATATATAAATAATAAATAATATTTAGGTACTTTACAATTTACATAGCACTGAAAACATGCACAAAGTTATTTTGTTTAAATATCAAAGTTATATTATTATAGACAAGACATTAATAGTGTGTGTTATTGTTGTATAACATTTACATTAATAATAATTTATTTATATCACAGATGTAGCAATCAAAGGATAAGACTTAATGAGAAAATTTAGAGCACCAACTTTGAATTAAATTAAAAAAAATATACTTCGGCACTTATTAAAAATTATTTAGAACTGAACATCTCATATTGCAATTTCAACTAAAAATTGTTTATTTATAAGTAAACTTTTATTCTTTTATTTATAAGTGTTTTGTCTTCAGCGTTAGACATTTTTGTAATGTATGTTTCTTATTTATAAAAATCACTGTCTTACCTAAGTTTCTCTAATCTACTACTGATGAGCTATTGACTGGTAAACGGATACTAGCATTGATTATATCATAACAATCTTTCAATACAATGGGGTAATTACCATACTATTACATGGAACATTATGTGATGAAAAGATACTTCTCAACTGTAATAAAGTAATGTGAATTTGACCTATTTAAACATGACAGTAATGCAATATCATCGATATGAACGAATTATATACTGCATTTACTCAGTAAAATTCCAACCCTATTGATACATCATTTATCTCAATCATCTGTAACAATTTATTTATGGTTTATTTGTTTGACCAATACAATATACATAAACAAAAGTTTACAGAATTATCGCTGTAAATCCTTATTTTAATCATTAGTTTAGAAGTATGAAAGCTACATTTGTTGCTCACTCTTGGTAGAAAAAAAAAAATATAATAATATAATATATATATTTTTTCAAAAAAAATATATACACCTGGAGTAAGACCATTAATTAAATCTGTAAAATGATAATATTATTTTGATGTGTAAAGCCTGTCTAATAAAAAATATCGAAAATGTCTTAACTCATAAGTATAATATCAGAAATGTCATCAAAGCATAAAATTATTTATCACATGTATAAAAATACTTTAGCACTTATCTCGCTTCGACATTAAATTAATTCTAAACTACCAATAACAATAACAAATAAAAATGATTCCTGCATCACTGATGATTATCCAAAAAAACAAACAGGTATAATAATATAAAATTCTTTGAAAAAATGCTAAAGCACTTAATGTTTCCTAGCAGTCAGTTTTAATTTCTTTTTAATAAGTTAATATATTATTGCAACCTTTAATTATGTAACTTGTATTGGTGAAACAGAATAAACCCAGTGAGACTTTATTACTTAACTACAACCCAGTTTTTTGCAGCGACAATTATTCTTTTTTCTTCAGTGATTGTTGTTGATGTTTATAAGCTCTACCAATCTGATAGAGACTTGTGGCCGCAACAAACACATTCACTGCAAACAGGCTGTAGTTTTTCGGTATGATAACAAGTGAATAACGTGACCAAATCAATCCAGTCGCTGCTAGGGATGCAGACTGAGGTATTGACAAAGTATCAACAGGCCGACTTAGATCACCCAAACCAGCTATCACCAAGCCCTGGAAGGATGAATATGATTTGTGAGTTGAATTACAACACCACAATTAATGAAAATACAATGACCACCAGATGTCAATTCCACATTCACATGCCTATTGCTAATGAAACATGAAAATATTCAAACAATTTCATTAGTATTTATTGAGATGCTTTGAGCAGTATGATTTAAATACTAAATTGAATACATACAAGAAGGATCAGTTTCATATAATTGGATATCAATGAATTGATTAATGTTAACCATCGGTCTATTGCTGGATTTATTTAGTAAATGATGTATGGAGACAGGGTTTATCAATGGCCAAATATTACTTTTATACTTTTGGAAATGATAAAAATATTAATTTCGAAAAAACATTATCCTTTTATCATTCTTAGTTAAAGAGGTTGTTATTAAATTAAACACCATTAATTCGTTGTCGAACTCAATAACATGTCGATAAATTAGCTCACTGAAGAAAAACATTTAATTTAAAATATGCATAAGCTATATCAAATTCTATCTATGATCATGAAAAGACCGCAAATAGAATATTGTAGATAACTTATCATTGTCTTAAGAGAAGGTCTAATCAAATATAGGTTGACCTTGAAAATATATTACGTTGAAAGTATTGTCTCGAAAATATAGTAAGTTGTCATACTTACCCATTTAAATGCTGGGGCCCAAAAAAAGATGGTTTTAGGACCTAAACAAAATAATTTGAAGTAACATATGATTTACACACAATTTAAAAAACGAAAACATTTGTAAAATATGTATATTACCAGCTTCATGTTCCCATAGGGGACGGAGCTTTGAAGGGACAAATCGGTCAGTGGCTGTAATCAGGGCTCTATATACTTTAGACATTTTAGTTCGATATAACTTTTTTACTTTTATATTCAAATACAAGGGAGGATATGGGAGTCCCTACAAAGCTAATAAAATATTTTGAATAAAAATTTACATAGCCACTTGTTGGCTGAAGCCTGTTCTGTTCACCTATCCTCACTTGTCACTGTCAGTGTCAATCAATGTCAAGCAGGCCGGGGCTGCCATTTAAGAGTTGAGCGCTAAAATGGTTTCAAAAAACGCAAGGTTCCGCTAAACATCTTAAAAAGTATTATATAAAAAAGTATATGCTATTATTTGAAGCTAATGAAAAATTAAAAATTGCGCCAAATGTATACAAATTTACTCCTTAGTAAATTTGTATACATTTGCCACACAAAGAAAATTGACAGACTGATTTGTGCTATATTGTGTTCTACACTTAACCACAGAGAAAAGATAGTAGTGGTAATTCGGTCTAGACCAGCGATTCCCAAACTATTTTGAGCAAGAGATCCCTTTTCCAAAATAAACTGATACCTCAGACCCCCATAGCCAAATTACTTTAAAAATCCAAGTACCGTGTCCACAATAACGTGGTCGACATCGTCGATACCTCTTGGGGTCGATATCGACCACTTGGGGAATCCCCGGTCTAGATGAAGCAATTGTTCGGTAAGTGCTTGGTGAGGAAGCGAGCTGTAGAGACGAGCGGCAGCTTTTGATGCTGTCCGAATGAGCTGGCTTGACCGGACAGGTACGCCTGCCTCGCAGTATACCGGCGTGAAGTAGAGGCATCTTGTGCTTCTGCGTTTCGTACGGTGAGGGAGGTAATAGAAGGCCTATTCCCTCACTCCTACCTCCCAGATCCCAAATACTCAAAATAAACGCAAATGTAGTCCCTCTGATGTTGCAGATGTAAATGGGCGACGGTAATCTCCTACCATCATGTGAACCGCTTGCTCGTTTGCCATCTTTCCCATAGAAAAAAAGACTCAAATTGGGAAAACATACATTCTAAGAGTCTGCACTTTGTATGTTACAAACAAGACTCCCCGCACACAGACTCTCTTCTAAAAATCTTATTTTGAAAGTTTAGTGAGTAGCAAGTAGGCTCCGAGTGTTAGGTGCAATTTGTCTGAGAAAATAAATTTTCCAACATTGACACTACCCTCGCAAGAGAAGGCGTGGAACCGGCCTTGTAAGGCTGGGTTAACAACGTGCTTCGCACAAGAATAACAAGGATTGTAGGTGAATCAAAAGAAGTTGCTATTCTATCCAAAGGATGCCGAAAGGGGGTATTATCACTGCACTGCTTCTTTAGAACATGGTCACAAACGACCACATTACAAAGCTCAATGCCGACCATTTCTAGACAATTGGTTATGCAGACCTAGGAATACTAATCACGTGTAAATCAGCTAGTATGATATATGACCTCAATCAAGCACCACTACATATTGTAGAACATTTGGTGGAGAGAGTATAGATTATCAGTAAATCCAAATAAAACAGAAAGTGTGATGTTCACTCACAAACGAGTGCTAGACAGATATCATCTATCCTGACAATCTGGTACTGAGCTAAATCTGTTACAACAGGTAAAATACCTAGGCATTTTATAGCGGTCGCGGAACACAGGACTAAGCACCTCGACCGCTGTCGCTCCCCGAAGTCACTGGTAACTTCAAGGCTTTGCTGAGTTTCCTTAAGGAGCTCGTTGGCTCGAATAATTAAAACTATATAGATGGAATAAAATCTTATTATTTTCTTGATTATACTCCTATGATTAAAAAGACTGTTGAACGCATGCTTCAATTCATCATCATCATCATTTCAGCCTATCAGAAGTCCACTGCTGAACATAGGCCTCCCCCAAAGATTGCCACGAAGCTCGGTCCTGAGCCACCAGCATCTATCGACTTCCCGCAACACTGCGCAGGTCCTCACTCCATCTTGCTTCAATTAAATAATATTATTTCAAAAATCATTCCTTTACATGATATCCGTAATTAAATATAATGCTACTGTTCGCCAAAGACTTAAATTAATTTAAAAATACTGTATTGATTGTAATTATGCAATATGAGATATTGTAAATAACATCGATGTTCAAGTACTCATTATTACAATAACCTAAATAAAATAGAAAAATTGTATAGGCTTTGTATTAAATAAAAGGATGTGATGAGACAGTGAATTTTTGTAAGTAATGAATGCGTTAAGAATTCAGAATTTACAAATCGGTTTACTTATGAAAACGGCTATAGGTTACCTGTTGATCCTAGAACCGTACAACCAAAAACATCGATGATAATCGTACAACCCTATTAAGGTACTATGTAATGTGTCAATAAAGTTGTAAAATAGTAATTTTCTTTGTTTATATTAATTATTTTATTCTGAAACCTTATATCTTTGTCTTTATTTTGTTCACTTTGACTATATTAATGAGTTTTATAAAATTCTAAACATGGGTACTAGTACAATGGGGAGCGATTTACATTCTGATAAGCAGGACAAGCTTTTGAAACTACAAGCTCGAAAGAAAGAATTGGAACAAATGCTGTTAACTAAAAATGAAGAATTATACAAATTATGCGTTCAGGAAGTTCAGTTAACCGGTATTATGCCACCAGAAGCACCTTTGAGTCCTGAAGTTCCGCAAAGAGAAAGATTAGGTAGTGTTCGAAGTACCGAGAGATCCACGGATGGCACAGATGTTTACGATGGGTCTGACACCTCTTCACGAAGGCTCAGAACTGCCCCCACAGACCGTATACACGACTGCGATTCAAGTAATCGCAAAAATGTCTGTCATAGATTGTCAACTCCATCGATATCAGGTATGTCAGCGAAAAGTACGCATTCTAGACACGTGCGCCGCCCTGAGACTAGTTGTTCGAACTTCTTCCCTTCACCACCACAAGAGCGTAATCCTGAAACATTCTCAATTCATACTTCTCACACATATCCTGCTCTAGCCGGTCGTCATGAACCTACACCTGCTGATAATCTTCAGAATGAACTGCAACAGGGTCCCATATACAGACATCATACTTTGTCAACTGAGTATTCAAATCGGATTTATTATAACAACCCTGTGGAGGCTCATAATGTTTCAAGGTTGAGAGAGACTCACTTTAGCTCCAGTCATCCTGATATCACTACACATTATACACATGGCACTATTGCTCCTCAGTCTGTACCACAACAAAATGGTGTACGTAATACACCTATTCTATATCAATATGCTTCTCATTTAAAAGCTCAGAGCCAGCATTTAGGTGCTTTGGCTCATCAACATCAGATGCAAATGCAATCTAAGAGACGTAATGATGGTGTACGCCGTAACACGTTACAAAGAACTCAGACATATCATCTTACATCACATAGTGATTACAATCAACACTTAGAGAATATGACAGATGCTTATAGACCTCCGATTCCAGTATATCAACATAGATCTCAAATAGATATTCAAGAACAGCCAACAGAAAAAATGCATCTTCCAATTGAAAGATTGGTTGCGGTACCTAATTCACTTCCATTGCGTGAGCGTAATGTTATGAGAAATCCTGTCCATATGCAGTTACAAGTGTCTACAGATGACTATGGTTTTGATGACAGAAAACACTATTCAGATGCTTTGAGTCCTGTTAGTCAAATGTCAGGATACTCTCAAGGAAATTTTGATTCTGTAAGTATGAATAAATTTTCTCCACTGTCACAAGCAGAAACTAAAGTAAAAGAGAAGCAATGGTATGAGACATCACTGGACTCTCCTACAAAGTCTGAATTACCTCTGCTTAAGAAGACTTCTAGCTTAAAACGCACTCCCAGTCTTGGTAACTCACAGGCATATGAGGTAATGATTTCGTCAGGTAGGCATTCGGCAATGCAAAGCCCTCACATGTTACCACATAGTCCTCCTGTGTTGTCTCCAAGTGCAGTCTCTTTAGAGTCACCAAAAAATATGACTGTAATTGAGCAGGGTAAATGTATACCATACAGGGAAGAAACTAAGCCTTTTGAAATGTCTGATTTTTACAAGTATTCTACTAAGTTTAGACAAGCAAATGCTCAAAAAGTGCCACCATCAACTTCTGCCCCTAATGTAAATGTTATATATAATAAATTGCCAATGGATTTGCCACAGTTTAGTCAAGAACACTGGCATGGACAAATGAACTAAATAATAAAGTATCAAGTAAGTAGCAATTCAACTTGGTCAATATCTATTATTTATATACCTAGTATTTTAAAGAATACAAGACCTTTTTTATTATATTTATAATCAATAATTTCTTTGTGTTAATCATAACTTATGAACCAGATCTCTAGCATTTCATTTAATAATTTCTTATTTTTTAATTTATTAATAGTGGATATAAAATATTATCAAATATGTCAATTAAATTTTACAATAAAAAAAAATTATGTATATTAGTATAACATATATTTGTGTGTGACGTGTGATAGAATGTGCAAACATGAATGTATTCAAAATGAACTACAAAGTCGACAATAAATTGATCTTGTTTTATGGCTATCATATATGAAAGTCATAACCTTAATTACATTGGTTTCGATAAATTTATGATAAGAACATAGAAGCTTCGTAGAACTTTTGGCACATACTCGAAAAGAAGTGATTGAGTCTTAAACAAATATTGATCTTATTGTATTTTTCGAGTTTTATGTTGATAGTTTAGTATGCCGCAAGTGCTTTTGAATGTGTACAGTTATTGGAGAATTTGATTGAAGGCAGTAAAACATGGATTTTCGTTTCTGTCCTATCAGTCCAGCAAATCCTCAGTAGAAGTGGACTATCTTTACAGGCGAAACTGTGTTCAAGTGAATAAGTATTCAAGCAGGTCAAGAATTTTTTCTTTTTTTTTTTTTATGGATCCTCTTAAAAGAGAGAGGGCATGAACATGTCAAGAATTATCAAAAAATTGTTTAAATATCACTTTGACACTGTTACTTCATTGTGTTATTTATAATTTGTTCACTGGATATTTCACTCATTTTTAGAAATAATGGAATTTACATTCTTTGCTTATATGATCGTAGGATTGATATAGTATAGATGATATATAAATTGGTAGTTCTTGGCAAACCCATAAATTTGCCTTAAATTACTCTGTAAAAATATTTCTTAATTAAAGTACAACACTTTATGCCCACCGTATAGTACAACATGGACCTTTGTCAAAATTGTCTGTGAAGTCTTCAAATTTAAGTTATGTCTTGCCGCACTCAGAGACTTTTACCGTTATTTAAGCAACCTATTAGTATTGATTTAAAAAAAGCTGTCATTAAATCAAAAGTTAGTTAATAATGTCCATAGTATGATTCCATTTAGCCATAACAAATTAATTTATTTAAAATATTCTGTAAATTAAACAAATATTTTAATTATTTAATGTATGTAATTTTGTGTATCTGTCTGAAGGCAATTTTCATAGACTGTGACTGTTTTGTACCGTGTTTCTTTTTTATTTCTTATGCATAACTCAAAATTGTTGTCCTGGAGACTTATTATTCTACCTATAAATATTTGTTCCTTAAAGCTTAAATGAGAATTGCTTTCAGCCATATTGTTTTTAATTTAATTTAAGACTTACTTTGACAGAGGTTACTGTTACTGACAATTAGTTAGCATTTGTTTGCCGTGATTAATAAATAATATTATTAGTTATTAAACTTCACTTTTCTTATTTTCTATTTAAGTTGGTGTGTTATAATTTTAAATTATTAAAAATTAAAAATACTGAAAACGAATGCCTCAAAAAAATTTTTTGTACTTTACATTGTTATTATAATGTCCCTTAGGTTACAAAATAACTTTTAAATTATTTGTATTTACCACCAGGTAAAATTGACTTAATTTTTTAAACCTTGCCAAGCAATTGAAAGCCTAAAAGTCGTCGCCTTTAACTTTATCGTCCACAAACAATGATTTTGAATTAGATTAATATAATTTTAAGTCTGTAATTAGATATATTTAGACAGAGATTGATCCTTAGAATACTTAGCAATTGAAAATTGCAATTGTATTGCAAAATTAAACATATTGATGACTATTTTTATATGTTGCTTTAAGTGATTAGGTGCGGAAGGCACAGTTTTATGTCATTCTAATAAAGTTTGATAGTTATTATATTTGGTTTGATTTGATGATAATGTCCTCCTGCCATACTATCGGCAGTTGTCAACTGGAGAGCAGGAGATATACTGCCGTAAGTGTACGCTCGAAAAGAGGCACTCACTCGTTTTTATCTTCCCATATCCGATGTTACGCTTATGCTATAATATAGGAGGAATTAACAGATGCAATGTCAGAGACACGGGACGAAAACAACACGACCAATAATTTGTATTTTTGCACAAGTATTGACTTTGGCTGAGATTGGAAACCAGGATCTGTGGCTCAGCAATCAGGTACGCTTACGAGTAAGCCACGTGGTTGACAATTAGTTAGATTTAATATTTAGTTTTTGAACGTCGTAGAGCCAAGCGGTGGCTTTTGCTGCTGCTCATGTGGGCCGGCTCGACCCGGTTGGCACCACGGTCTCGCAGAATACCGGCGTGTACTAGAGGCATCTCGTACTTCTGCATTTCGTACGGTGAGTAAGGTAACTGGAGGCCTACTCCCCCTCCCCTTCCCCTCTTCCTTCCTCTCTTCTCCCAAATATCCTTAAAGACCTGCAACGCAACTGCAGCACTTCAGGTGTATGCACCATTCCTCCACGAGACACAAAATAAAAGGATTAGTATCCGTTTTAACCACTGTATCCCTCTTTCCCGACCTTCCCCTAAGTAACAAGTGTACAGCTGTAGATGCATAAGCGCAGCCTAGCCTATATAATACATAACTGAAACGGTATGAGAAGAGTGAGAAATGGCAAAGAGTAAGTGAGCCGCTAATTTTCTTATATGTTTTGTCAAGGACTCATTAAAATGGATACTGACAGAACGGGTAGTGCCGAACACCAATAAAAAAAAAATCTGATGCTAGCGTATGCACAGCGTTCACCGCCCTGGCTGCCAAGCAGGATGGGTATGGCCAAATCTTTAATCCATGGCATGCCAGTTTATGTTGACGTAACTAAATTTCTGTATTATAATAGACCCAAAATCAACTTAGGACATTCGCTTAGAAGAGAGTATACTTAGGGATCATTGGTTTGTATTACATTATTAAGTAACAAAGAGGGAAAATCCTTTTGGTGTGCAGTTGGGCAGTATAATGCTATTAATTTACTAAAATAAAAAATAAAGCAAATGAAGAGAAAGATTAAATAATTTATATTCAATCAACTCATACTATTGTTCAAGGCGAAAATATCCAAACACACTGACGAGACTAGGCAGATGATTGCTGTATAAAAAACTAAAAAGTAACTAATAAAAAAAAACTAATTCGATGCAAAAGAAAGTTGTTCAAGCAAGTCCGGCTGTCTGGGATTTTCGCATCTTAACCAAACGTCCACGAAGAGATCTTTTACCCGGGTTAAATCCACCGTTTAAGTAGTCGTCGTCACCACCTGAAAACGGTATTTTGGGATATATTATTATATATTATTGTAGTGCCGTTAATTATTAATATATTAATATTATTATTATAGTTTTGGCATTAGATTGTTGTAAAGAGGCTCTCACTCGGTTACTCATGCCTGTATCACAATTGCTCAGGTATACTGACCATTGCGTTATGCGGACAAAAAGATAAGACATCATCATCGATCTGATTGTAGTCCACTGCTAGACATAGGGACCTGGTGCCTAAGTGGCATGGATTCTCCGTATTGGCTATACTTGTCAGACGAATTGGAAATGTAAAATATTAGACGTCTCGCACCGCTGTTGACCGAAATTGATCATTGCTATGGGTATACTATTCCATTTACCTACACTAACTAACTAAATCGGCCTTTTTTAGTCCTCTGCTGAGCGTAGGTTTCTCCAAGAAAGCGCAGGCAAAAGATAGCATACATTTCTTGTAAGGTTTGCCCATACCCACCACAGCCCGCTTGGAGTTGGTGAGCGTCTTGCCGGTAATCTCTCACAAGTGATGCTGCTCCCAATTACCAATCTTTGGGATTTGGATTCGGCAAATTCCGATGGAATTCCACCATTATTTGGTCCACAGACCCGCGTTAATTTAGTAGCAAAGTGTACTAGTTTTGTATTTAATTTATCGAAGACATGAAATTTATTTGTCATAATTCCCCTTTCCTCGACTTTCATGAGAAACAACACAAGGTGGTACTGGATACTCAAGTTAAGTCATCACGCGAAGATATTAAGAAATGTTCTTTATTCTTTCTTATTTAAAAATTCTATTAAGTTAAATTAAAAGTAATTCTTAATTTTAAATATTTGTTACTTTATATGAAAAACAAAAAGAAATAAAGGCAGGAGTTTAAGGAAAACATAAATTGTGCGATGTCTAATGCTAAATAAAAGTGTTGCCTTTATTTTTTATTTACCCGAATATAGGGTACCTTAAAGGGAATTGCATAATTATTATCACCAATATATCTCACCAGAACCTCCTAGCTGTCCGTTAACGCATCCTTCATCCCACATGTTGAGACAGCGCTTGCCGGGATTGAAACCTCCGTTAAGATAATCGTCGTCACCGCCTGCGATTTTATTGTAATAAAATAATGTGGTTTCAAAATTAAAAATAGCGGTTTATAAATGTCAAATTCATGGACAAAAGTATAATTTTATTTTGTTTCATAAGAATTATATGCATTTGCAAAGTTTCATATCAATGCGATAGATAGAAATGGGTGTAATAGACATACGCGTGGATCTCCTGCATACACCGGTCGGATGCGGCGTTACGAATTAAAATTTAACTACATATTCTACCGGCCATATCTAGGCCCTAATCTATCTATCCCTATCTAGTACACCAAATATTAATAATATAAGTACAGTGGCATACTCACAAGATTTTATTTTTAGTATTTGTTATTTTTTTTTATTTTCGCTAGATAAATTTTCCGCTCATAGTTAACTCACAATGACACACAGATCAAAGATATTATCTACCGTCTACGGCCCGCCTTCCGTTTTGCCGATGTCATTAAACTATGATGTATGAAAAAAAAATTTTTCCTTTTGGAAGTAAAGTAAAGTAAAATAATTATGCTTGTGGTTATAATTATTTAAAAATACTAACACACTTTTCATTGAATGTCATAACCAACCTGAATAAGCAGGAAAGCCTAAATTTAGAACAATAATACCTCGAAACTCAGTCCGCAGTTATTGCCTCAGTTTCTCCAAGAAGTTGATATGAAACTACTATTATAGTTATTATTTTAAGAGCGTAATATTAATGATTATTTCTAACCGGATCCTCCCAGTTGACCGTTGACACATCCGTCATCCCACATGTTAATACATCGTTTGCCTGGGTTAAATCCACCGTTTAGATAATCATCGTCTCCACCTGCATGATTAAAGCATAAAGTTAATTTTGTCATGTATAAAATGTATGTATAATTTTTATATAAGGCAAAGCCACCTTTTATCATTAGATGAGCGACATTGACAGTAGGTTGTTAGACGAGTAAGTGTATTGTCAAGGATGTAAATAATTCAACTTTAGAACTTACTGAATGGTAATAAGGTCGAATTAAGAAATCGGAGAAATATCACAAGAAGGACGCTTGTAATAGATAAATATATTGATGAATAAAATTAAAATACTTAACACAGACATCTGCGGTTCAAAAGTTAGAATTTAAATATCATGTCAATAACAATTTTCATCTGACACAGTGTGAAATTAGTTTTCTTTGTTTCATCTCAGAAATCTTTTTGTTGTTTGCAGCCGTTTTTATAATTTTTTTTTTTTAATGTAACTATTTACAATTATATCCAGGGGACTTTCAAGTGCAGACTACGAGTTATAGCCTCCATAATGTCATTATATGTCCATAAAAAGTACTTAAAACCAATTTATTTTAAATTTCATGACCGATTTTTGCACTATATTTTCAGAGATACTTTATCTTACATAGAACTTCTTCTTTATTCTTATTATTTACTTAGAAAAAGAGTCTACCTTTAGCCAGACTAAATTTAGTACGTACATTATGTTTCAAAAGATTAACATGCTCTGTCATATATTAAAATTTTTACCAGATCCAGGTAGTTGGCCGTTGATGCAGCCTTCATCCCACATGTTAACACAGCGCTGTGAATCTAAAACAATAAAATGGTCCAGATATCTGTTGGGTAAATATTTTTGCGCGGTTTAGTAGCGATGTTAGAGTATGAGGCAACTAAGGGTAAATCCTCGAAAATTGCGAAAGTACCTTTAGCTACGCTAAATCGTGTGTAATAGGAATTCCGTAATCTCTGACTACCCTTTTGGGAGACAAGCGTGAGTGCTTATATATAGTATATATTTTTGGCGCGTAAAAGGGCTTCTTAAATTAACGTTCAATGTTATTTTGTATAGTCGAACCCATTTCTTTTAATTTTTTAGCAGAAAAAAATTCTTGGCATCCTACAGATAATGTTATAACCGTGTTTATTATGGCAAAGTTACTCTGCAAAAAAGCGTCTAGCGTTTGGTGATGACAACATCCAAATACAATTGACTGTTGTCAACTGCGCAAGTCTTTCCCTTGTCATATTCTTGGTCCTTAAACGCGTATCCGATAGATTTGTGGAGGGTCAGATGCCGAGTGAGGCTCGGGTTTGTAACAGAACACAACACATACCCGAAAATCAATAATTTGAATTTTGTTTAATATTGGCTTCGGTTAGGATTCGAACCTAGAACCAATGGCAATGACACTCTAACCACTGAATCACACGGTCGGATCTCGGAAGAGATGTCTCCAGCAGTAGACTGTTTGCAGAGTAATGATGATGATGAAGCGTGCTCTGGTGTGCACCATCCTATCGAGTCTAGAGTTGTGACTAATGTCTAGAGAAGCAATAGCAGATAATTGACGACCGTGTGACTTAGCGGATAGCGAACCTGATTAAGCTATGGGTCTTGGGTTGAATCCCATTTCAAGCCAATGTTTGTGTCACACACAAATGTTTGCTATTCAGGTTCAGTTCTGTTATGTTCCGCCCTGGTGCTATGACACTGCATCTTATGCGATAAGATGAGAAGTGTGAGATGCATTGCATTAAATTTACATCGGATATGAGAACGTTAAAGACGAAGCGAGCGCCTCTGTATTTGCGCGAACATGTGCGGCAATATCCAGCGCTAGCTGCGCACGATCGACGCCAGTGTTCCGAAGTTGTCACAATGATTGAAATCGGACAGGATGACCTCATCTAAGCTCCGTGGTTAAGATAATGGAGACAGACGCTTACTTACAGTGAATCCTTGGTTTGTCTAACCAAGCCCTACAATTCACTAAGGTGATTAAACCGAAAACCACAATAACTGACTTCATTTTATAGACACAATAATTTAGAACACTGGTTAAGCTTTGTATGATCTGCGCCATTGAATACCATCCTTTTATAACAAAAGCAGAAGGTACTATATTCATATTAAACTAAAGCTGTATAGAATTATTTGCTCGGCACTCGAGATATGCAGTTCATTAATTTGAATAGGACAATATTGCTGATAAATAAAATCCTAAGGATAACGAAGTGAGATTATTGTAAATGGACGAATGTTTATTTCGTAGGAATGGGATATCATTGCCTCCTGTTTTGAAATGACTGTTAAGCTCGACTGTGATTTACTTCATTATGTTCTCTACTAACGTATTATTTACGTTTTTTAATCATTTTGGGTAAAAAAGTATTCAAAAGGTAATGAATACTTTAGTAAAAACATATATGTTAGTTAGCTTACTAATAATACCATGAAAAATATAAAAAAATACACAAACATTTAAATGCATTTTTAAATAATAAAAACAGTAGAAGCTGTAGATCGTCTGTCTCAAGATGGTACGAATATTTGTCAACAATAGTGATTACCTTTAGCCTAGAAACAGTCCACAGCAGATCATAGGCCTCTTCCATAAGTAGGGTTAGCCTACGATTGTGGAGATTGCAGTACCAGACACTTTAGACGCTTCGGCCCGTCATCGGTCTGCTTCATTTTAGTCTGGTATTTTTCGAGATGGTTATCCCGCCATCTATCGGTAGCTATTGCTATTTTCAAAGCTTTTCCCTTAGTCACCTCTGACGATACCCACGGAAAGAAAGGAGGCAGGGCAGATTCTAATGCCGATATCATACAGCTTTCATTGTTGCATAATCATATGGTGATTAAACGAAAGCAAAGTAACTGCCTATAAATCTCCTACTGATAATATATGAGAGCGTTTTGAAGCCTGGAATAGTTTGCTGCTTCAGTGCGGGTTAGTGGAATAACATTTTTTTTTGTTTCACAAGCATGCAGGTATCCTCGCGATCTTTGCTTTCACCAAGAACCTGGTTAATTTAAACGGTGCCAGCAGACTAATTACAAACACATCTTGTGGCCTCCGTCAGATGCCAAAACAGCGATTCCAAAAATTCTAAGATGAACAAATGACAAAAATGACAAAAAGATAAGATTCTAAGATTCTAATGATCTAAGTTAATCGAACTTGTAACAGGCAGTAACATTTAAAGTATTTGGTTCTGCAATCACCAAATTATAAGGAAAGTCCTATGTCCTGATGTGGACTTTGGATGTAAAAGAAGAAGAACAAATCTTTTTCTTTAATAGTGCTAACAGTCCACCTGGTAAATGGACTGCAGTTCATGAATACCTGCAAACAACTTCAAGCGAAAAAGTTTACAGATGCGTTGGCAACCCCGATGACTAAGATGGATTGTCTCACAGCCCGTAATACCGGCTTTCTATACCTTTCAAACCGCAGCAGCAGAAATACTTATGAGGCTTGTACCCACCCAGACGACTTCTAAGTCAGAAAAGGAGTAAGGGTAGATTCCTTTTCTGATGTTTAAAAAAAAATATTGTCTCTCCGAACGCCTGTTAGGTACATTACATTAGTTGTACATTACCGATTTATTTGTTTATAATATCTCAATAGTTTTTTTTAACCCCTAGGCCACACAATTTAAAAAAGATAAATAGAATCTTTTTAAATACAGATTATTTTAGCACTTACACACATATACAGTGAGTGTGTTATAAAATATTTACATGAGTAAAGGAACCCTAATTTCAATAAAACAATTTATTTTAGTCTTGACAGCTTCATATGCTTTTCACACATTCAATATGACATTATTAGTATTGATTAACTGTCAGTTAATATCAGGGGAATATGAGAGGAAGATTTTTTTTATTTATTTGTGAAAGGGGGGGGGGCGGGCACACCTGCAAGCGGCTCACTTGATGAGAAGTTATTTACCAGAGGAGCTACAGTACGTTGCCGTCCCTTAAGGATTTTTGGGAGATGGGAATGAGGGGAGGGGGAGGGGGTATGCGTGCCTCCGATTACCTCACTCACCGAACGGAACGCAGAAAGCACTAGCTACTTCACGTCGGTATTCTCCGTCCGTCATCTTCCCTTAAAGGCCGGCAATGCACCTACAGCTCCTCTGGTGTTGCAGATGTATGTGGGCGTCGGTAATCACTTAACATCAGGTGCGCCGCACCTTCGTTTGCCTCTTTCCCTTGAAAACTCTGACTTGAAAGAAAACCTGAACCAGCATAACCTTAACACTCTCTAAGGCCCGAGTTCTTCTATTATTACTATAAGGTACTTCAGCCTATTTAGTCATAGAACATAGGCTATCCAAAAAAAAAAAAAGCGCCAGCAAATGCCGGTATTTACTTATTGGAAGGTTTGATCACACTCATCAAGCTGGGCAAGCGGATTGGTGAGCGCTGTGTCCGTATACTCTCGCACTAATAATACAGCTCTCTATCGCCAGTCAGTGGAATTTAGGTTCGGCTCATTCAAAATGGTTATTACGTCATAATTCGGTCGACAGAATCTCGTTTCTTGGCCAGTACGCGCCTCGACCAGATGAGGTTGGCATTTTGAGAAAGAGATGGTTTTTTCCTCCTTACACAAGATCACCGACTAATTACTTCTCAAACAGACGTTTAATGTCAAAACAGCCGTTTTAACTGATAATTTTCCTATATTAAAACGATCTGTCAATTTGTTGGTGAACTCGAGCCTAAAAATTATATGTGCACAAATAATAACTGACTGGGATTTGAACATAAGAAATACGCACACATAAGTACAGTTCACCGACTACTGTGCCACTCATCATCACAATGTACGTATTAATAATTACCACCTACAAAAAGTAAGCGATAAATAATCACCACACACAAAAAAGCACCTACCACTGCCACTAATGGAGAAATAATCTCATACGGCTTCTAATTGAAGGCTAAGTTGTTTAGAGCATATCGCCAATTCTTTTATACTTGAGGCCTCTAGATTGACGCTACTCAAAAAGCTGATCTTGCGTCTCTCTTGCGGTCAGCCTCACCAACAGGAACTATTCAGACATCTACTTTTAGGGCGTCTCCCCTTCCTCGTGAAAATTAATATAAGACAATTTCATACAGGGGGTATTTCATTATAGAACCAATCAATCACTATGTCAATCCTAGTACCACTCAATCGTTGACATCTTGCATCTTAGATGCTGCTGTCCCTTTATTTATCTATATATTTTAGTCGGGGAAATATTGGGATGGCACTATGAGAGGCGACTGTCGATGGGCTGTTAATTCGACATGAGATTTTAAAAGTTCTGTTCGCAACATACAAATAAAGGGTATACGAATCTGGTTGTATTGTGATTGTCGCGTTTCTCCAACAGTACATCTGACCCGGCTTCCGATGTAATCGCAAAGCGCATACGTATATAGAAGCAAAACCACTGTTGCTTCTTAACCCTTCGTGTTGTAACTTATGAGCAATTAAAATTTTGTTATTTTGAGTCATATTAGTACTAATGACAATAGAAGGGTAATCTGAAAATCTGAATGACATTATCATCATTTTATAGATTAATGTTTTATACTGGTTCATCAGAATTCAGAATCAAAGGGATTCTTAATTACTGTAAACAATGTTCAAAACCAATAAATTAAAGAATCGACGGCTTCTCTTTCGGATTGGAGATCACAGAACTGGATATCTCGCAACTTCGAAATATCTCTCTGCCTTGTAAAGTAGCAACCTGCAAGTGCCCACGGCTGGGCCAAGACCACCAAATATCTGCGAGAGTTTTGAAGCCGGGAAGGACGACGAACTCTACATATCGACGAAATAATATTTTTTAATATTTCTCAGATATGAACTACGAACTACCTCATCCCAGATATTATATAAATATGTCGTATATATAGGGTTTGTCATATTTGAGATGGGAAAAGTCGTCATCTCAGATATTTATGTGGTACCTATCTCTATTTGACAACTCAACTTACGACTCTCACGAGATGAGATAGTGGCAGATTACTATTATTGTAGAACCGTAACAGTAGTGTAATAAAACGCAATCGCTCTTCGCAGAGTCCGTATTAGCAATGGTTCAGCTATATTACTCTGTCACAAAGTGCCCTATCCCTATTTTATCCTTACAACTTTTGTCTTCACTGCAGTCAAACAGTCCCACCTTCTTATGCGTATAATATTTAGCGTATTAATAATCTTCTTTAAAACTAAATGTTTTCCATTTTAGAGAATATTCGTTGAATCGAACATATATATTAATTTTACCCAACAAACTTTACCATACAATACTTTCACTCGATTTTACTGTTTCAATTTAAAACTGAAATCTTTCAAGTTACCCATAAAACATGACTCTACACTTTTTTTTTTATCACAGAGTAAACAAATTATCTTGTTATATTATACGATAATTTTGTATCTATTATCGTTAAGATTATTCATTGTACAGTATTTCTTGTTTTAAGCTTATTATCATTTCTGGTTTTGTAGCGAGCGCATGTGTGACTAGAATTGTAATCTTGATGTGTTATGTAAAAGTGATGAATTTTAATAGGTCTGTGATAGATTTTTGTATTTTTATTTTATTTATGTGTAGCATCGTCGTAGGTGTGAGGCTGCTGGTTCTGCAGTCCTCAACTAGCATGTCTAGCGTGGAGGTTAGAGGAGATAATAATATTGAAAGAAACCTTCGTTCAAAAATAAATGCCTCACAGAGACGCTTATTGAGACACTGCTGCCAGACACGGCACTGTGTATTTTCGTACTGTCTGTTTTAGATTTAGTTAACCTCCCATTTGAGTTTTTTTTTATTGGATTGAAGTGACTAACTAGCTAACAGTTGACCTGATGGTAAGTGGTTACTGCAGCCATTGGACACCTGCAAACGACTTTAAACGAAGTAGGTGCGTTGTTACCCTTGAAGACTAAAATGGAATGTATTACAGCCAGAAATGCTGGCTCAGCGTACCTTTCACAACCAGTAGTGGACGCACTACTGCTTAGTAGAAATAGGTAAGCAAGTGGTAACTACCCAGAGGGCTCCCGGACAGAGAAGGAGAATACCACTTGGAATATTTTCATGGAACCAATTTTGAAGGCTTTACCTTAGTAGACTTAGTCTTACAATACTCACGTGAAAAACGGGAGTGGCAGATATTCCTACGTCGCCACCGCCACTTAGTAAGCATGGTATCCTCTAGCGACTCTGAGATTCCGATGCCTGGATCATAAGACCTATGTGGTAATGATCAAATTATTACTTTACCGTAATTAATGTAAAGGGGAATAATACCATCTCTTTCTCCAAATACCAATCTCACCTGCACGAAATGCTCTACTGTTTAACAAACGAGGCTCCGGCGATCGAATGATAGCAGAATATCCGTCTATATTTGCCGAACACAAATCGCACTAGTGGTATGAAGCATCAGCACTATTGTGAGGGTGCCGGCACAGCGTTCACTGACCCGCTGGTCCGGTGTAGGGAGTATGGCCCTATGTTCAGCTGTGGTCTAAAATAGGCTGACGTAGTATGTTAAAATGTTCATTCTCTTTTTAGCTTGTCGCATATCGTATACAACGATCGTGGAAAAAATTAACAATAGAACAATATTTATAGTTCTTTTATAATAAATAGGGTGGCTCGAGCGGGTTGGTATCACTGCCTTGCAGGATACCAGAGTGAAGTAGAGCCATCTTGTGCTTCTACGTTTCGTTCGGCGAGTGAGGTAACTGGAGGCCCCCCTCCCCCCCGACCTTTCCCCGTCGTTCCTTGCATCTCCTAAATATCCTTAAAGTCCGGCAATGCATGAGCTGTCTCAATTTGACCACACCGGTTCTTTCGCGTTACATCACTTACGACGACAAGATTTGCGCCGGATCTTTGGATGGTGATTTCTTTGTAGATATACGTTTATCCTTTGTAGACATAAACGGCATATGTAGGTCATTCCTGCTGCCCATGTTGGAATTGTACCAGGAGCCACATGCTTAGTCACTGCCCTGCCTCTTCGAACGAACGAACTAATTAAAAGGAACGAATTGGTAATATTCAAGCTGGTATTCATAATGCTGTGTTTAATCATACTCAACGTACTTGACGGAGGGGTTGATAAACGTAGTACCGTTATCCCTCCCACTCTTGAATGCTGTTGCACCCATGTTTGTGAGATTTGGGTTACTAGATGAATTTTCAGCCATCAGCTGTAGAGCTTCGTTTGTAAGCTCGATGTGCAGGCGAGGTTGGGACCTGGAGAGACCCCTTACAGCTTATGGTCAAAACGTTGCATATCTCCATCATCATCATCATCCGCGTGATCCAGTATTTTACCGATTTTTTTAATTTGTAGCGTAAAATTAGGATCTTATGTTAAAAATATTTATTTCAGAATGGAGATTTTTGTAGGAATTATCATTGCAGCAATGCTGTCGAGTTACTCCTGCGATGCCTACAGAATTTGTGTGATGTCGCCGATGCCAAGCAAAAGCCATGGGATTCTAGCAGAAGGATATTTAAGGCCTTTATTAGCAGCTGGCCATGAGGTTATTAAATATCTTTGATTTACTTTTAGTACAATTGATAGAACTTTTGAATTCTTTAATTAAAATCAGTCTATAAATCATAATATGTCAGAAACCCTTTTCCTATAAAATACTCTGTGGTAGTAGACATACCAGTTGTCTTGCAAGCGTATTTACTTTATAAAATCTGCTTCAATAGTGATTATTATTGATTATTTTCCTGTAGAAAAAATATAAATGAGAAACAAAAAAAAAATTGAAATTACCATTATGGTCAATATGGTAACAACGCTGCTTTTTGTAGGAGGTACAGAGAAACGTTGTCCTAAATTGTTTTTAAAAGAACAAATATCAAATAGGAGCTTTAGAGAAAGTAATATGGTCGTATGGTATCCGCATAAGAAACTGCCGGTGACGTAAGTGGCGACTAAGGGAAAAGCCTTGGAAATCAGGATAACCATCTGGAAAAATACCAGACCAAAATTAATTAGACCGATGACGGGCAGCAGTGTCTAATGTGCGAGGTGTCTGGTACTTCGATCGCCTTCCGTTTGCCGAGCGTGACGAATATGGCAAATCCTTATTATAGCAGAGGCCCATGCCCTGCAGTGGACTGTTTACTGTTAAGGTAAGGATAAACTGTAAATTTATTTTTCCAAAGTTGCGTTTCAATGTACATTCGTATCATTCAACGTAAGTTTTCGCAAGGTTAAATGATGACGCAACAATATAGACAATTTAAAAATAGATCTCTGGTCATTAACGTAGCTATTAGAACATTTGGTTATTCATGCGTTTACATTAGTTAGTTGTGTTTTTTGTACATTTAACAACAAACTTTGGAGGCACCTATTACTAGAAAAACAATAAGCTACCATTTAGTCGAGTCTCATAAGTCTCGGTTGTCTAATAATTTACGTAACAATTGTCTTTTTGTGCTATTCTTGGTTTCTACGCCTTAGCTTATTGTTTCTTTTCGTGAATTATTTGCAGATTACATACATAACACCATATCCGAACAAGAATGCACATCCAAACCTGACGCAGGTAGACGTCAGCGCAAATATTTTGATATTTTCCGGTAAGAAAAAATGTGTTATAATGTTGTAAATGTCAAAATGTTTATTATTGGGATATTTTGCACGATGTATCCAAATTTGCAGAGGAGGTACAGAACAGGCAACATAGATGAAAGGTGAAAAAAATCAAATTAGAAATAAATCAATTATTCTGCTCTTTTTGTCTTTTAAATTCAAAATGCGTGGACACCTTTATGTTAAATCTAACCTTTATTCGTAAGGAACGATGGTGTTAGATTCGGAAGGCGGAAGTAGTAGTAAATAGTGATCGATGCAAGTGCATCTCTTCTTCAAGCGTGATTGACTACAAATCATATTCTATTTGGGAAATTTTTAAATAAATATAACGACCTCATTTTCGCGTATTTTAAAATTCATCAAAAGTTGAAGTTAATTATTAAATTTGGATATTCTTTGAAAATATCACTAGATATATATGCACTAGAGGCTGCTCGAGGTTTTGCTCGCGTGGTCACTAATTTTGTCCCAAGAGAACTCTTAATTGAGCAAACCGAAGACGAGGCTAGGCATACGTCACGTTCTATCTTCGGGAGAGGCGATCGATCGGGAAAGTTGGATGCTATAGCCCGTAAGGCCAAGTGGAATTGTCCGTAATCTCTGGCCACCTCTATAGGTTAACTATTTCTATTCTGTTAAAATAAATTCACTCTAAAACCTAAATATTTTTTCAGATGACATACTCAGTTTAAAAACGATACTTAACAAAGAAGTGGATTTGTCCGATTTTAGTTTTCTAATGAAACTTGTACAAGATTTGTACGCGGCGACGCTCGGAAACAAGGATGTCCAAGTTCTGCTCAACGATCCCAAACAAAATTTTGACCTGGTGATTTCTGAATGGCTGTTCAGCGAAATATACTCAGGGTAAGTTTAGTTGTAAAGGACGAGGAACTGATGGCGGAAAATCCAACTAACAATGTCGTACCGGATCATGAAAATGTCCTCCAGGCCGTGTACGACCGAGGCTGCAGTTTCCGAATACTATCGGCAGACAACTGCACAGAAGATGCTATAGTGATGTGCTACAAGGCAAGGCAAACACAGAGGCACTCACTCATCTTTAACTTTTTATATTAGATGTAACGCTTATGCGATAAGATCGGAGGAAGTGACAGATGCAGTGTCAGAGACTCGGGACGAAAACACACTAGACCCGCAAAATTAAAAGTACGTGTTTTTGCACAAATATTAATTCAGCAGTCATATACGCTAACCACTAAGCCTCGCCTTCGTCAGGTTGAACCTAAAATCTACGTACTTATACATATAGTTAGCTATACCTATATACCACATACCTGTGATGGGAAGCAAGATCTCTTGCGCGAGGGTACCGGCATTGCCCTCACTAAACCGCCTGCCCGTGCTGGTGAGTATGGGCAAATCTTATCTTCCATGCGTACCAGCTTTAGTTGACGCAATAGCGTAATAATGATCGAAAGCTTTTATGTGAAATTCTGCCACACGCATCTTTTCCCGTTTACGTCGTAAAAGTCAACTAAAAACATGACGGAATAAAAATCAATCGCATGGCCTCTGATTGATGGCTGTTTGACCATCGCAAATATGACAGACCGAAAATGCACAGACAAGGATGGCAACTTGTACTGTGTTCGCCAATCGGCTAGCCAAGCGTGGCGATTACGGCATAATCCTGCCTATAGATGGGATGACCAGGCCTGTGGCTCATCCAGCAGCGCGCTGTTTATAGGCTTTTAAATGTCAACTTTCAAACAAAATTAAACCCACAATCAAAATCCCCCCTATAAACATTACAATTTTTTCAATTCAGTATTTCAGCCGTATTCAATTGTCCGTACATCTGGTTCTCTACGATAGACGTTCACTGGATGATTCTCAAGCTAATAGACGAGACACCCAGTCCTGCTTACACGGCTGATTTACAATCCTACAACCTGCCTCCATTCACCTTCGTCCAGCGCGTCGAAGAGTTGTACAATCAATATTTGGGGCATTCACTTGTAAAATAGTAAGTAATGTGTGTTTTTATTCATTCATGGTGTAAAAGGGGTGAGGGGAATATACTTTTACATGGTGTACTCTGCTACCTAACAAACGAGGTTCTGGTGGCCGAATGATGACGGAAATTCTATCCGAAATTGGCGAACCCAAATCCTACAGACTATTACTAGAAGTAATGGGAAGCATCGTCTCTGTGTAACTCGAGAGGGTAACGGCACTGCGCTCACCGACCTGTATGCACAGCGTGTTGTGTATGGGCAAGTCTTCCGTGCATAGCATGCCAGACATAGTTGGCACTTTCCATGAAAGACCTATGTCCAGCCGTGAAATGTTACAGGTTGATCAGGAAGATTTTAAAACGAACGTCGACTCGGTAGCATTAATTACTAAGCGATTCCTATCCAACGTGTTCCCGCTCCATCGTGGCCAGCAGCTGTGACTTGGTCACTCACGTTGATGATGATAAGAAGCTGCATGGTCAAGATGACGCTTCTGACTGTGGAACTGAATCGTTATGCGAGTTGGTGAGATGCCGGCGGAAGAGTGAGAAAGTTGCATCGCTCTCTTTGTCTTTCGGAACGGAAGTTGGAATCACGGGCGAGAGAAGTTTTGTAATTGCCGAAATGTGTTACGGTGGATCAATATACCAAATCTGCCGTAGCGGACTGAGAGAGCTGGTGCTTCTAGAATAGAGTAGAACATAGTAAAATAGAATAGAGTACCCTAGACAAATACTTATCAATGGAATATTATTAAAAAAAAAGTATACTACCTTTTACCGAAAAGAGGTTGGCTCAGAATATGCAGATAATTGAAGAGCAAGGTATTGGCACTATGGGCGTCGAAAAGCTCTCTCATTGTTACGCAAATTATATAAAGAACTTAAGTGTTTATTACAATTTAAAGCCTGCATTTTTAAATTTCAATAACTACCGATAATTGATGATAATATATATTTGTAATTAATATTGTATATATATCAAATCAAATCATGCATTCAATGATTTGATTTGATTTAATTTGAACTTAATTAGAAAAACATAAGAAATTAATTTCACTTGTCGAACGTAATTTTTTTTATATCCGTTTCGTGTTGCTTGCTTTCCTATGGTCTCTGGGAGGCGGACTCTGGAAGGTCATTGCCCATGTAGGATGAGATAACGTGTGGAAAGGCGCACCCCGTATTCATAACACGTGAGGTCACATATGTGTGTATGTTTTTTTATGGGAAAGGTGGCAAACAAGCAAGCGTTTCTACTGATGGTAAGTGATAACTGTCGCCCAGGTACATCTGCAACACCAGCAACACCAGAGGTGCTGCAGGTGCGTTGCCGACCTTTAAGGATATTTGGGAGATAAAAGGGAGGAAGAGGAGGGGAATGGGGAGGGGGATAGGGCCTCCAGTTACCTCACTCACCGAACGAAACGCAGAAGCATAAGATACCTCTACTTCACGCTGGTATTCTGCGAGGTAGTGGTAACAACCCGGTCGAGCCGGCCCATTCGAGCAGCAGCAAAAGCCGCTGCTTGGCTCTACCACTTTTAATGGGACCTCGGTGGAAAATGGCAGGCTTTTAATCGGTACAATCTTGATATAACCAGTTCTGACTTTTTCCTTTTGAAGCACCAATAAGAATTGGTTAAGGTGCGGACTGCGAAACATGACATCGCAGGTACGAGCACCGCCATTCGGCTATAGTTTTGAACCATTCAGAAAACAACTTTTTTAAAATAATTATAGGATTGCAAGTATTTTTGTTTTAAAATAATTATGGAATGGGAAGGTCTGTATCGAATTTTTAAATTTCACTAGCTGGAATCTGCTACGCTTCATAGTGGCTGTTTTGATAAATAAAAATATATATATATTTTTAAACCTATCCAGGAATTTTTCGGTTAGACGATGCACGAAGGCATGGAAGACAAAATGATAAATATCAATTTTTATATCTTAGATTGATAACATAAATATGCATTATAGGTAATCATAGTTAAACAAAGTACATAAGTCATATTATTTTCAGTTTCCACGATAATAACCAAAGGGAAGTTTACAACAAATTTTTCGGGCCAATTATGCATAAGAAAGGAAAACCCTTACCTTCATTTGACGAAATTATATACAACGCATCGCTGATTCTGGGAAATTCTCATGTTTCCATGGGACAATCGATAACTTTGCCTCAAAATTATATTCCCATAGGAGGGTTTCATATTGACAGAAACCTTAAACCTCTACCTGATGTAAGTATTTCATTTGTCTATTTAAATGACCGGTGTTTGCTTTTCATCCGATTGACATATCTTTATACTTTCATTCATGCCATTATTAGCATTAACTCCTGCGTTTGTTTTGTACGCGAAGCAGTAGTTTTTATACGTGGTAGAGTTAAGCGGCGGCTGGCTTTTGTTGCTGTTCGAATAGGCCGACTCGACCGGGATAGTACCACGATCTCTCAGTATTATACCGACGTGAAGTAGAAGCATTTTGTACTTCTGCGTTACCTTCGGTGAGTGAGGTACCGGAGGGTCACTTTCCTTCCCCCAAGCCTCCCATCTCCCAAATATCCTATAAGGACAGCCCCTCTGGTGTAGCAGATGTATGTGGGCGACTATATTCACTTCCCATCCAGTGAGCCGATTGAACGCTTGTCGCCATAAGCATAAAAAAAGACGTTTGAATTTCTCGTTAAATAATCTCTATATCGTAATATGTACTTTAATCGAATAGTCGAATATATGTAAGATTTATTTTCCATAATAAAAGTTCCTTCTTACTATTGTGATCGCTAATCAGTTTGCTATACTTTGCTATTGTGGCAAGGCCTATAGACAGGGTGACTAAGATGTTCTAAGAAGATACTATGGCAAATCCTGCAATACTGCCTTACAGTGTAATGCTACACACACAATGATAATCACCAGTAACTGAAAATAGCTATTGTAAAATAGCAAAACAACTTTGAATGATTCCACTGATATTTCAATTGTTAAAGAGTTTAAAGAAAGTTATGGATGGCGCTAAGCACGGAGTTATATACTTCAGTATGGGATCCAACTTCAAAAGTAAAGAATTTCCGGAAGAACTAAAGCAAGGTTTGTTGAAAATATTCGGTGGATTGAAACAGACGGTTCTGTGGAAGTTCGAAGAGGATCTTCCTGGCAAGCCGAGCAATGTGCACATCATTCAGTGGGCCCCACAGCCAAGCGTCCTAGGTAATTAATTCTTTAAACTTTATGCGTACTATATACATAAGTAATAACCTCTTAGCTTGAATAAATTGAAGCCGGCCTTGCTTTTTCTTACAGAGACTCAGATATCGTCTCCGGCTGATACCTCTTATCTCCATTACCCGGGGTACAAACTGGAACACTCCTTTGTGCCCCGTGCCGGAGTTTGCGTATACGTCAGAGATGATATCTGTTCTCGACGCCTCGGTAGTCTTGAAGGTTTGGACCTTTCTACCCTTTGGCTGCGCATCGACAGCGACGACCATCCGCGCGTCTATGCGTGCCTTTACAGGTCCCATAGCGGTAATACCGTAACTGACCGACTCATCGACCACATCCAAATGGCTACAGATTCCGTGCTACAACAGATCCCATCCGCAGAGATCGTGATTCTCGGCGATTTTAATGCCCACCACACCGATTGGCTCGGTTCTCGCATAACCGATCATGCGGGAGATCTGTTCACGACTTTGCATTAGCATATGGCCTGACACAACTGGTAACCTCGCCGACGCGGATCCCAGACGTGGAAGGTCATACACCTTCCCTGTTGGACCTTTTGCTGACCTCACACCCGGACGGATATTTGGTCTCAGTCGATGCCCCTCTTGGCTCGTCGGACCACTGTCTGATCCGGAGTGTAGTGCCTATCGCGCGCCGATCCCGAACGCGATCTGCGGGGTTCCGCCGTGTGTGGCACTATAGGTCGGCAGATTGGGATGGAATGCGGTCTTTCTTTGCTTCCTACCCATGGGGGCAGGTTTGCTTCTCGCTGGATGATCCCAACGTCGTTGCAGATTCTGTCACCGATGTGGTACTTCAGGAATGGAACTTTTATTCCGTTCTCTGCAGTGTCTGTCGGAGGTAAATCCCAGCCTTGGTTTGGTCGCACCTGCAAAATAGCGTCACGCCGAAAGCGGAAGTGCTACCAGGCCTGGGCCGATGCATCGGCGTCTCGGGATGCAAAAACCAGTGCTCTTAAAAACGAGTACAACTCTGCCTCCAGGTCCTTCAAAAGAGTTATCGCTGCGGCAAAGTTAAAGCACATTGGCAGAATTGGCAAGAGATTAGTTCGCCTCCCATCGGGATCCCGCGCATTCTGGTCTCTCGCCAAGGCTGTCCAGGGAATTTCTGTCAGCCATCTCTCCCATCTCTACACAAGGAGGATGATTCGCTGGCCCATACTGCAAAAGAAAGCCGATCTCTTGGGCTCTCTTTTTGCATCCAACTCGACTCTTGATGACCGGGAAACTCTCCACCTACCATCCCGTGGTGTAAGTGCTCCATGCCGGAAATTCAGTTTCTGCAGAGCTCAGTGCGAAAGGCACTCCGCTCCTGGACATTCATAAGTCGAGTGGGCCGGACGGAATCCCTCAATTGTACTGAGGATGTGTGCCCTGAGTTGGCACCGGTTCTCACGCGTCTTTTCCGGCACTCATACTCTTCAGGCGTCGTCCCGGAATCTTGGAAGACAGCATTTGTGCATCCAATACCGAAAAAGGCGACCGCTCTGATCCGTCCAACTACAGGCCTATTGCCATCACCCCTTGTTATCTAAAATAATGGAGTCACTCATCAACACCCAGCTCCTGAGGTACCTGGAGGAACACCAGCTGATCAGTGACCGACAGTACGGTTTCCGTCGCGGACGATCAGCTGGTGATCTTCTGGTTACCTGACTCACCGATGGGCAGAAGCAGTTGAGTCTAAGGGGAGGCTTTGGCGGTTAGTCTGGACGTAGCGAAAGCATTTGATAGGGTTTGGCATAAAGCGCTTCTTTCAAAGCTTTCATCTTACGGGGTTCCTGAGAGATTGTGCAACTGGGTCACCAGCTTCCTCACGGATCGGAGCATCAAGGTTGTTGTCGACGGTGCATGCTCGGACCCCAAACCCGTGAATGCTGGTGTTCCACAAGGCTGTGTGCTATCTCCCACTCTGTTCCTTCTGCATATCAACGACATGCTACAAATCAGTAGCATTCATTGCTATGCAGACGACAGCACGGGTGATGCCCTATATACAGGCCGTGCGAATATTTCTCGGGAACACGTCGACGAGTGCCGGAACAAACTTGTGTCTGAAGTCGAGACCTTGTTATTCAAAGTCTCGGATTGGGGTCGACGTAATTTGGTCCTATTCAACCCCAAAAGACACAGGTTTGCGCGTTCACCGCTAAAAGAATCCCTTTGTCGTTTCTCCTCTTTTGAGAACATTCCCTTATTGCCTCAGCCAGTATCAGAATCCTTGGCGTTGACATATCGAGCGACGTTCAGTTCCGTGGTCACTTGGAGGAAAGGCCAAATTGGCCTCAAAAGCTTGGTGTGCTCTGTAGAGCGGGACAGTATTTCATGCCGGTCCACCGTTTGCAACTTTATAAGGCGCAAGTTCGGCCCCACATGGAATACTGTTCTCATCTCTGGGCAGGGGCACCCCAGTACCAACTCCTTCCATTTGACCGCATCCAACGTCGAGCGGCTCGAATTGTCGGCGACCAAGCTCTCTGATCGGCTTGATCCTTTGGCCTTGCGAAGAGATGTTGCTTCTCTTTGCATTTTTACAAAATTTTCCACGGGGAATGTTCTGAGGAACTGTTCGGATTGATCCCAGCTGCTGAGTTTCACCATCGTACATCGCGACTGAATTCGAAGTTCCATCGATACCACCTAGATGGTTGGCATTCCACCACAGTGCGTTTTAATCGAAGTTTTCTGCCACGCACTTCGACTTTGTGGAATCAGCTGTCGCCAGCAGTATTTCCGAATAGTTACGACTTAGGGACCTTCAAGAAAAGAGCTTATTCCTTCCTTAAAGGCCGGCAGCGCATCTGTAGCTCCTCTGGTGTTGTGGATGTTCGTGGGCGTCGGTGATCACTTACCATCAGGTGAGCCGCACGCTCGTTTGCCCCCTTCTTCTATAAAAAAAAAAAAATAAAAAAAATAAATAAAGTTTATATAATAACGCGAAACCGTATTGTATGAAATTATGCAGAAAATACACAATATAATTTGTCTTATTTTAAATCGCATCTCCATTAATCAATTAGAGAACAACTTATAGATAATTCTGTATCACCAGAAAGTTCTTAATACTTAATAAGTACATCAGGGCAGGTTATAGGTAATGTAAATTTTTTTTTCATGGTAAAATTATTTGTTTTACAAAAAAAAGGAAGAGATTTTTGCTGGACGCAGAAAGCAGAAAAATAGCAGTATAAGAGAAAGGAAAAAAAAAAGGTTAAGTCACGAGGTTTACTAGGAATATAATTTGTTTATATTTTGTAACAATAAAAACCTTTCGTCTAAAATTTTAAAACATAGAAGTTTTGTCTTAACCTTTGCATACGATAAAGATTGGCAGATCAGGCAATTTAAGAGCGATTATTTCAGTTTTCTTACCTTTACATTACATTGTTATATCCAAGCATAAAAGGACTTACATATTTATATAATTTGATTCTAATCTAAAAGATAACCCTTACAAATCTACTGTTTAATAGTTTCATTTTCAAAGTGAAGTATCTATGTAAGTAAGTAAGTTTTTTTTCAGCACATCCAAATTGTCGGATTTTTATCACACACGGCGGTTTGTTGTCCACAATCGAAGCGGTCCATTTCGGCGTTCCTGTTATTGGTATACCGGTTTTTGGTGATCAGTTCATAAATGTTGATAGAGCTGTAAGAAAAGGCTTTGGTAAAAGAGTTGACCTCAGTTACAATTTGCCAGAAGATTTAAAAGTAGCTATTGATGAAGTTATCAATGATCCTAAGTAAGTTCTCAATCAAGGTATAGTTTCAGATTTTTTTATCTAGAAATAATATATTTAAGTAAGGATCATCAAGCTGAAGTGGCAATGGGCCGGTCATATAGCTCGCAGAACTGACAACCGTTGGGGATAAAGGTTATAGAGTGGAAACCTAATACAGGCAATACAATGTAGGACGTCCCGCTATAAGAGCGAGTGACGACTTGCACTGTGGTGTATCCACCTGCGTTCATTGACTTTAAGTTGCGGGTGACTCGGGACCGTGCTTTGTGACAATTTTTGAAGAAGACCTTTGTTCAGGTATGGGCTTGTGTCCGACTGAAATGGTGAATGATGATGAAGAATATATTCTATGACTTCTGAAGTCCGCCACTGTGTGAAGCAGTTTGGCGGTTTCTCCACCTAACTGAGAGTAGACGTGTATCCTTGTAGTAATATTATCGTATTTTTAGGTACACGAATACGGTGAAGAAACTCTCGTTTATTTATCACGATAGACCAGTACCCCCATCAGTGGAGATAGTCCACTGGGTAGAACACGTGATAAAAACAGGAGGTGCACCACATCTGCGGTCTCCAGCTTTACAAGTATCATGGTACCAGAAAATGTATCTGGATCTAGCTGCAGTGATATTCGCAATTTTGTTTGCTGTCGTAACAGGAATTAACTTTGTATTGTCATTACGTAGGACCTCTGGAAAAGAAAAGATAAAAAGTACATAGTTATTTCGACAGAATTAAAAAAAAAACATCACCAAAGTTAAATAGACGAATACTTAAATTTCCGTACATGTAGAAGCATATAAGACGGCATATAGTAATGATACTTGTAAATGGATTTCAGTGCTTTCATCGTGATCGCACCAACTATACTTGTGTACTTTACTAATGTAAATACTAAACAATAAAGAAAGTTCAGATAAATTACTGCTTAAATACTTTTATTCGGAAACGCATAAAATCTACTGACTCACAAACGTGGCTTTTGAGGATTCCGAATTTGTCTCGAAATTAAAAAAATTGCACTCTTTGCAAGTTCGACAAGATTCATCTAAAAAGATAGTTTGATTATAATGGAGATGTTCCATATGATTCCAGAAACGATACATTAATAGCTTGTAAATAGTTCACTGCAGGACATAGGCCTCTCCCATAAAGAGGAATTGCCAAGAAGAAGCGCTGTAGATTATGTTTTCTTTTACTTCATGTTACAAATGGGAATGTTTGCATGTTTGTCGTTTAATCGCATTACCGCTGGAACGGGCATGATCGCGGCGATGTAAAACTTTATTTGGATTAATGAGAGAACAAAAAGGCGGGCTCCATAAAAAGAGACATTCTCTACCAATCTACCACTTCGTTGGGCAGAGATGTAAATGGTGCAAAGTGCGGAGGAAGACACCTACTTAGGATAGGGTATTAGATACTTTTATCACAAGGAAGAGTAGTATTGAGAAAGATCTACGTGACAAGCGGCGTTTTACGTTTTTTTATTAATTCTAACCTGCTGTTACGAGCGACTTTGTACGCGTGCAGTTCGTAGTTTGCGTATTTTATTGCTATAATCAAAAATGTGTGTTTTCTATATTGAAAATCAAACCAAAAATAATATTGATGTGTATTTTATTAAGTTTCAATTGAATAATACAACAGTAAATGCATCCCAACTAGCATTTCAACCTTTCAGGAGACTTTTTTTTCTCAAATCCCCAGGATGTGTTCCCGCCAAATTTTAAGTTCCCGAGAATTTGTGATTAGTTTACCCACGCTTCTTTACTTTGACATTTTCCAGTAATGTGTCCAACATAATCTGTAAATTTGAACTCAATCGCATGATCTATGCGATGCATATAAGACGAACACACAAACTTATTATTTAATATGTAAAGATTAATGCTTTTCTCTTAACAATCTTTACAATTTTCAAAAGACGGATTTAACGCTTTGTGGCCTTGTTTTCGCAATCAAGATTGTATTATGTACATATTTAATTACTGCCATCGATACTAGCGAATTAAAGTGGTTTGGATGCAGAATGATGTACTATCCATAAAAAATTAGTTTAAAAACCAAATACATACGTCTTTCTCTTCCTCCTTTCATTAGGTCTTCGTCAAGACATATGTTATGAGCCCAACTAAATAGGTTTACAACGAGACATTCAAGAGTACCGTTACCCACCTTCCAGCCCCATTATCAGTGCGGCTGGATGGTATTCTTGTATTTTCACAAATTACTCGTACGTCACTTTAAATAGTTCTAGCTAATAAATAGTTTTTGTTCCTGGGTCCATGTTCTGCGGTCTCTACACCATTCATTTCGACGAGCGCGATTCCCGTGACTGACGTATCGGTGGGCACCTAATTGGGCGTCGAGCTCGTAGGCCGTACTCATGCAGTCGATTTCGCAGAGTTTGGGGACTTACATCAACACCGTTTGAATTTTGTAGCCTCAAACTGATCTCTCGAGCGGTTAACATCGGCTGGCGTCTTGCAGTCAGTTGTATGTACCGGTCTTGCCGAGTGGTTGTACTCCTTTTACGGCCTGAATGCTGTTCAGCGGGTTCCCTTGTATTATTGTAGCGCTGCCAAAGACGACAAATAACACTTCTATGAATGCCAAAATGCCGAGATACCTGAGATTGATTACTTCCCGCTTGCAACATCCCTACAGCGCTTTGCATTTCATTTGCCGTCAAAAGAGGTCGCTCCATAACGTAAAGAATATCTAACAATTCAATTTTGCCGCTAACTTTATTTAAATGGTTGGTAAAATTGCAAAAGACTAAACGTAGCAATTAAATTCAAATAAATTTCCTCTTCCATTTAATTTTATGAAAAAAACAAAACATAATCGAATTTTTTTTTTTACAACCAGCCAGTATGTTATCAATAATAAAAAAGTTTACATACCTACGCACTTTGAGTGAGTAAAGACTTAGAAATTAATTAATATAAATGGTAAATTTGTAGTATCATGCATGTTCCTTAGACTTTTTTGATGTGTATATTCTATACCATTGTATTCTACAGATATTTTTTTCATTAGACGCGTTATATTTAGTAAAACTTGTTTGGAAACAGAAGTAGAAGTCAGTAAAGACTTCTAATCAAATTTAACTTCTACCGCTTTGTAGTTATATGAAAAACAAGCTCATGGTAGGTGTGTGTATGGTAAGATCGTTTTCAATGGCAATGATTTACGGTTTCTTACATAATTCATCACTCAACTTCAATTATATTCCGATAGGATTCGAAACCAGAAAGTGCTGAGTTATGGCCGTCGCCTATAATTATGTGTTGCTATTGAAAAGAGGTTAGTATTTTGAAATAGTAAATTGTTGCATCATGTTTCATATCATTAGCATTATAATGATAATGATGATTGCGCAAAAATCAACTCGGTCGTGGCCGGTTAGTCTGATATTGAAATCAGATGATAACCTCATAATGAAACCTAGAGATTTAGATGCTTTGAAAACATTTTTATTTGAGTGAGTCAAACAAAAAAATTTAATCTAGATTGACATCAAGATCTTTTATTTCAGACACCCTTCGTGTCTGTGTGTGCCTTTTTACGTGTAAGTATTTAAGATAAATTTTCTTTACACTTGAATGGAAATAATCGAGTTTAGAACGGTCATCTTGCAGCGCTTTGACATCTGACCGATTTTTAATAGTTGTTGATGGACTAATGAGACTTATCGATTTTTTTTAATTAAATGGATTAAATTTATTAATATCAAAAAAGATTTTTTCACATGTATGAACTCAGGAACCTCTTTACGAAACGATGGTGGAAGGAAAAAAAAAATTTTGTAATATGTGACATGTAGTGTCTTATATCCTATCCAATGATATAAATAATACATTAGTTTCAAAAAACTCAATAATAAGAGGATAAGGGATCGGACACGAGTTTCTGGATTTGAAGGCAGATTCATTAACCACTCGGTTATCGTGGCTGACGAAAAAAACCATGTGGTGGTAAAAATCGAATGTACAAACGAAGTTTAATTAAATTACGTCACTGAGTAAAGAATTTCTTTCTATGTGTCATAAAATCACCGCGTTTGGCAGACTGATTGAGTTTCTTAGTATCTGAATTATTTAGGTCTGAAAATCAGGAATATTCCTTAATCTATCGGAGAGCACAAGATTATTCTGACATTTCTCTTAGGCGACTTCTATATCAACCAAGGAACGATGACAATAATGATGAAATAAAGATTCTCTCATGCCACAATCGTAAACCAAATATATTGGCAAGTACAAAGTAGATAAAAAAATATCAAAGAGTATATCAAGGATATTTAAACAAAATTTATCCCTAATTATCGAATCCTTACGGATCCGAATTTTTTGTAAAATGTAGTTTTCGAGCGGTGAAAGAAATTTAATATTCGGTTCCATAGTGGTGGCGGACTCCTTCTCTGTCAAGGAGCCATTTGGTTTTTTTTTAGTTTAACGTAGGGGAAAGGTGCTCGCACCTACCCGTCACCGTCTCCTGTGACTGGTTATGTCGGGATCAGCATTGAAGATGCCGACCGACTAAAACGGTAGATAGTTAATTAGCCGTTTGATAAGGTTCTAAGGGCTCACTTACGTATTTCTGCCGCAGCAGAACAGCGGGACAACTACTTTTGCATTTAGCTTTAAATGGTATACCGTGCCACTATATTTGTATATTATCATTTCAATTTAGTCCTTAGGTGTGACAAAGGTGTGTAACCTTCTTCGATTGAAGTTGCTTGTAAGTAACCATGGGCTGCAGTACTTGCAGCCACTTACCAGCGGGTGGACCGTTAGCTCGTTTGTCATCCCAAACAAATAAAATAAGAAATATAACACACTTATGTACGAACTCACATTTTCTATTTATATACCTAATATTAGTAAAGATATTGCGTGTAAATTAATAATAATTGCTTCGACTATTAAATTGGTTGTGATCTAAATTACGACAACGCTTCGGACGAGTTATTTAATTGAACATCATCTACAATACAGTACATTTTAAGATTTACATTTAACTGATCAGATGTACGTGTAAAGTTGAGTTCAAGGTTGTTTCGATCTTATTAGTAGGCTTGCCATACATCTCGTGTACATACGGGATTACCGTATTTATTATTCATTCCAGTATTACTATTGATCTTGTTTTCCTCTAACCTAACTTGAAGACTTAAGGTGGTGGTCAGGGCGCTCGCTTTAGTTTCAAAGAGCCCGTGTGACCTCGGTTCGATCGTGAAGGAGGCCTTTTTCCAGCGCTGGACTTTCACTGGTTGCTACTTTTAACTAGAAGATTAACTATGTCGAAAATAATTAAACCATTCTGTATCATTTAAAAATGTTTCATTTAATTTATAATGAACGATTAAAGTAATAGTGTCTTAATGTCCCACTGCAGGAAAAAGACCTCCTCTTAATACTTGATATGGCTTGGAGTTCCAGCGCTCGCGGGCGGACTTCATATGTCCTCCAAATATATATATTTTTTTTATTTTATCGCCAAACACATGAGAAATTTAGCATTTAAAAATGTAATTAATAATTTTAGTGGTGCCGTCACCGGGGATCGAATCTAGTTACCATAGGACTAACACTGCTGTCTACTAAATAAATTAAGTTTACCTGCCCTGTCTTTTAAATGTCTTAATAAGTCTCGTATCATTTCCGGGCAATTATGGAACCCTAGTTATATGCAATGTAATACCTCTATATATGTTAGTTTTACATGAACACGCGCGCGTGATGTTTGTCTAGTTTCCGGATTGACAATCATCACATCACAAAAAATATGTAATCTAATCCGATCAAATGAACTTGAATTCCGAAATAGCTATTAGAAAAGCTTAATTGTACTTAAGTGTAAATATACTTTTAAAACTGAATATACTTTTAAAAATTCCAATGTTCTTTTAAAAAAAGTTTTATCTTACAGTCTATAGATACTCCTAGATAACCTTTAAACTTCAAGTTAGTGTCGTTATCAAATGATATTTAATCGCGTACTCGTACATATACATACTTCACATGTTAGGTAAGGGGATATGGAGTAACATTTAGGGATGTATAGTTTTTCATAAAACGAAAAAAACTTTGTTGTGTCTTATACTGTGATTTGCTCATAAATAAAACAAAGAACAAACATGATGACGATGAGTTTAGCTAAAACAATAACGGTATCCTTTTTGATTTGCATAAGTACATTAATAAGTGATGCTCATAAGATCCTGGTAGTATTTCCGTTTCCAGCTGGTAGTCACAGCAATCTTGGCGAAGGATACGTCAGACATCTATTAAGTGCTGGTCACGAGGTAAGTCTTTTTCTATTTATTTTATAGTTACAAATGAGCTCCCAATCCACCTGGTTGTGAGAAGATACTGCAGCCCATGGACACCTATAATTTACTCGTATAACAAATAATGGTTTCTTGTGCTTACGCGAATATGTAGTTTTGAAATGAAACTATTATTTACGGATTTATCGCGTTTATACCTTTTGCGTTTATTTGCACGGCCATATATATGCTTAACAGAACGAACATGCTTTATGTAGGGCACACCTTCTCCGATCTCTTCATGATATAGAACGAGTTTTTACCCAGCGTGCGACACCTCATCCTCCGTAAATTATCTATTGTAGGAAAAAAAATACCAGGCGCATATGCATCTTTCCGTTTTTATGTATAGAAAAGCGGTATTGTTATACATTATTATGCATGTTTGAATCTCAATTAATTATGTTACTTTCGATCTTCTTAAGCTTATCACTAATGTGTATTATTTTAACATTAAGTGGAAGCCATTATATCGTTCATTATATCATTCATTGTAACATTCTCATAATATCTTATGTAATAGTTAAACTTTGCAACCTATGATTAGTTTCATACTTTCCTTGCTGTTTCTTGCTGCTACTTTCCTATGCAATGCCTCAAGAAACTTGTTTAATAAAATTAAAATTTTTACAATGTTACTGTAAATTAAAACTTAATTTTGTTCTACATTGTCACATTGCATGTATTTTCTTTTCGTCTTTGTTAACGGTTGTTTTAAATATTATGCTAACTGGAGACGACCACCTTTTTTCTTTGTTTACTAATGTCAATGATTATTTAACCCGTGTCGTGTCACCAGGGGATGCTTTTAACCAACCAACTACTGTTTATTTGGTCAAATTATATCGTAATACAATTCATGAGTATACTATTTTGATACTATTTTTTGATTTGCAATTAACATATTTTTCTCGTTATTGTTTCCGCCATACGCATTATCCCCATGATCTACATTCCATATTTTTCATATCATTAATCTTCGAGTCATTACTATTATTACTCATTATTGAGAATGTAAATAACACACTAGTCTATTTATGGTATGATTATGTTCTGACCCATTCAACGTTTGTGAAGGAGTCTGTTATGATTCGCTATGGTTAAGTGTATGCAGTTAATAGTAGGGTTACTGAATGCTGGCACATTCGGCACCAATCACAATGAATTTTGTTCACTAATTATTTGCGAATCACCTGACATATTTGCTATTAATGCAACCTGGCTTAAGGAAGGGGAAGATGCAAAAGCCCCTATGGCACCAGGATACCGGCTAACACACGCACCTCGCAGTCATAATTTACGTAAATCCGGAGGTGGAGTGGGATTTTATATCAAAAAAGACATCCAGGCTCGCATCTGCCCTCACCCCTTGCACGATGCTGCTGTTGAGCAATTGTGGATTTCTGTCAGCTGTAAATTCTCACGAGTTCTTATTGGTACTGCGTATAGGCCGCCATGGGTGGACGTTGGCATATTCCTGGATGCGGTATCTTTCACCATCACTTCATTTGTAAATTACGATCATTTAATTTTAATGGGGGATTTTCATATTAATATGTTAGATTTACGTGACAGCAAGACTTTACGCCTTAAACAATTTTTATGTTCTCTCAGTCTTGCTAACCACGTCACTGAGCCCATTTCACAACAAATAATCAAACACTCATAGATCTCGTGTGCTGTGACACAAGTGTTTTAACTGTCAATGTTGTTTGTAACCAAGATCTAAATGGTCACGCTGCCGTTATGGCACATTTTAGGATAAAGAAGGATCGTCTGTCACCCAAACACATTATATACAGACCTCTTAAGAAAATTGACGTAGCTAGTTTTGATGCTGATACCGAGTCAATTGATTCATCATCATCATCATTTCAGCCTATCAGAAGTCCACTGCTGAACATAGGCCTCCCCCAAAGATTGCCACGAAGCTCGGTCCTGAGCCACCTGCATCCATCGACTTCCCGCAACACTGCGCAGGTCGTCACTCCATCTTGTGGGGGGTCGTCCTACACTGCGTTTGCCTGTACGTGGCTGCCACTCGAGAACCTTTTTTCCCCAGCGGTTGTCAGTTCTGCGAGCTATGTGGCCGGCCCATTGATTGGCATAGCATAAAATATTTGACCAGTGTAGATTTGATGGTTGACAAATTTAATAGCAGTCATAGTTTACTAGTAACGTCCTTTTTATCAGACAGCTGCGTAATAAGACAGCTAGATGTTGTCGATGGCATTCTCTCCAAGTAGGATAGTGGCTGTGGGTCTATTCTTACTCTTCTTGATTTTTCTAGAGCTTTTGATTCAGCATACCCCTCCCTTTATCTAAATTATCTTTTTATGGATTTGGTCTGTCGGCTGTTAAATGGTTCCATAGTTATCTCGCCGCTCGACACCAACGAGTTGTAATGCATAGTCGTAATGGTACGCTTAGATCATCTCAATAAAATTCGGTGCACAGGGGTGTCCCACAAGGTTCTATCCTTGGACCACTATTATCTATAATATATTGCGCAGATATTACAAAATGTATTAAATACAGTAAATACCATATGTACGCCGATGACCTTCAAGTTTATACGTCCGTTAACCCAAATGTTCTAGATGCATCCCTTCGTCTGCTCAATATTGACTTGAAACATATAGCAGCTTGGTCGCATAATAACAATCTCTCTCTGAATACCTAGGTGAACATTTCACGATCAAATCGGAGAAGTTCTGAAAAAAGGCTAGGTATAGATACTCTAAACTAACGAGTGTGCACGCGAAGACTGATGAAAGTGGGAGAAGTGAAAGACGTATGTCAGGATCGTAGCAAGTGGAAGAAGATTGTCTCTGCCTACCCCGTTGGGAACAAGGCGTGAATATATACATACATACTCTCTAAATAAAGCCAAATCCATGTATATGATTCTCGGGTCTCGAAAACAATATGAAAAAATACACTAAAACAAGCCTAAAATTTTCATTGAAGGCAACAGAGGGCCTGCAGAGAGTTGAAGAAACCCGAAACTTAGGACTGCTTATGGACAGTCGTCTACATTTTGAAGGACATTTACTGGACCTGAAACGAACCTGTTTTTATAGACTGAAGGTCCTCTATCAGATGCGGAACGTTTTGAGTGTTGATTTGCGAGAAAGACTTTGTGAGTCATTAATTTTGTCTAAGCTTAACTATTGCTTGCCTGTGTACGGACCCTGTATTCTAAAACGATCCCTTCGACTAATACAGCGAGTTCAAAATGCATGTGCTCGTTTCTGTTTTTTTATCCCTAGCCGTTCCCATGTAACGCCGTACCTAAATGCTAGTAACACTCTTAACATGGAGCGACGCACAAAATTGTTTAAGTCCACGGAATGTCCATGCAGTTCGGAATTATACAAATAATCTGGTTTACCTGAACCAGATTATTTGCACAAAAAACTCAATTGGCGATTTACTCAACATCAATACTCAACTAGAAGCTGTTCGCAAAACTTATCTATACCTAAACACAAAACAGCCGCTTTCAGAGGGAGTTTTAGATTTTGCTCTACTAAATGTTGAAATTAAAGCGAGGCTAAAACTAAAACTACGTTTAAAATAATATATCGTCTATATTTATTAAATTTGCAATAGTCAAATTGACTAATTCATACTGTTTCTTTTGTTATATACTAAATATGTTTATTTCAAACTGGACTGATTGTTTAAGTTTACATTGTTGGTTGTATATAGTAGTGTTGTGTTGTGTAATATTATGCAGTTTTTTTTAATTTTAAAGTTTACATTTTTTATTTTTAAATTTTGTATCTAGTTTTTTTCGTTTTATACATTAATTGTTGATTTTATACTAATTTGTTATAAGTAAATTAGTTATGTCTGTATATGGAAGGAAAATCATGGAAGAGCAGTGCGTTACAGCAAACATACCTTGCGTACTGCGATTATGAGACAGTATGCGAAGTACATCGCGCAATAAGGTCGGTGCTGACTAAAAATCAGCGTTGCGGTTAATCCCGCGGCACTATGCTGAGTCAGCACCGCTTCATTTGACACGATACGGGTTATAAATTATAAAGTCTTTCTCTTATATCATTCCTTTTTTTTTACATATCTATTGTTTTTTCTGTATAATTGTATTTCTTGTAACTTTTGTGTTGTGTAAATGAATAAATCGTATCGTATCGTTGTACTGTATCTTAGCACAACATTAGTATAGCAAAGTAGTAGTATGTTAATGTCCCACTACTGGTCTAAATAGAATTTCTATCCGCCCTTCGGCACCGAGGATAGCTCGCGTCAAATTTAATGTACGTCACACCGGGTCCCCGAGTATCTAATCTATCGTCCAATTTAAGGATTTAGGATGATTTTTTGATAATTACAGGTAACCTACATCACACCATTTCCTAAGAAAAACTCGCATCCGAATCTTCGACAGATCAGTGTTGCGGATAACGTGAATGCTGTGAATGGTAACTTTTTTTTGTATAATCATTTCTTGTATTTACGCAAACACTACACATTTGAAAAGAAACTATTATTAACGGATTGGATCTCGAAACGTCGGAATAAAAAATCTATATAAACGCGATAAAATCCGTAAATAATAGTTTTCTTTATGTATTAATAAGTAATCTCTCTAAAGTATTCAATTGCACACTGCGCAACAAAGATTAGGATTCCGTAAGTGTACGAGTAAGCCTAGAGGCACTAAATCGTCTAACCTTCTCGTATCTAAAGTAACGCTTAGTGATAAGATCGGATATGGATGTCAGAACACGGAACACAATACAACGCAACCGGTCCTGAAAAACCATCAATTTGTGTCGCATAAATATTGGATTCAGCCGTAACAGGTTCAGCCTCAATGGCTGGGGCAGACAGTTACGTTAACCAATCAACCACTAAGGTATTTAAACTGATTCACTATTTTATTGTTTCCAGGTCAGATTTTGAACATAGAATTGTTAATGAACAATGAGATAAAGATGGACCAAGATCTTCTCTTTCATATGACAATGAACGTAACTGCGAAGACAATGGGAAACGCCGCAGTACAGAAACTACTTAACGACCCGTCGGAACGGTTTGACATTGTTGTTGCAGAGTGGATGTTCAGTGAACTATATTGCGGGTATTATTGTTTAAATGCTTATCTGTATCGGCCTGTGTAAATATACTGATTTACATAGACATGTGTATAAAAGCGTCAACAAAAGCTAGTATGTTAATAGAAGGTCCAACTATCGGAAGTTTCCATTAAAGTCAATGAATTAGAATAATACATAATTTTTTTTAAAAGAGTTCTAGAAACTTTTTGTATTCAACATAACCTACTTGTACATAGAAAATCATAATATTAATACATGAACGTTGAAAAATAAAGTGCTTTTTTCACAATTAGTCTGTCAATTGGAATTATGACTACAGGCGAAACTAGTATTTGTATAAACTGAGTTAACCTTATATGCATATTGTTACTATTTTGGCGTATTTGATCTATTGTTTTATTTCATTGCAGGTTTGCAGCAGTATTTAACTGCCCATACATCTGGTCCTTTCCTTACGAACCCGACTTCGTAGGGTTAAGTTTGATCGACGAGGCGACTAACCCGGCGTACACTGCAAACATTCAGTTTAGTGACATTCCACCATTCACCTTCAGCCAGCGGGTATTTGCCCTATGGTTTCAAATTAAGCATAAAGTGAAATATATGCTGTTAGTATTGACTTAATTTGTATACTGATTCATCGTAGTCTATACGTACGTTATTTTATCAATTTTATAGTAGTAAGGAAGATCTACTATTTATGTACGTTACTTTAAATTGTCGGCATTTCTGTTTTGACTTTTACAGCTTTATTGGTCTCTCTCTCGCCCCTTTAAGACCGCAAGTAAAATAAATATATATTTTTTTATGGATTTTTTATGAAGCCTTACAGGCAAGCGGCTCATCTGATGTTAAGAGATTACCGACGATCACGTACATCTGCAACAGATGTGGAGCTATGGGTACGTTTCCGGCCTTTAAGGATATTTGGGGAGAGGCCTTTAAGGAGAAAGAAAGTAGTACAGGAAGTAGTAGAGGAAGAGAAAAAGGGGTGGAGAAAATGGAGGGGAAAGGTGGAGGGGGAATGAGAGGGAGCAGTAGCATTTGTGAACGTATTTGCATAATAATTTTTTATTACAGCTTCCACGAAAGCATTGAAAAAAGCTTTTACGAGAAAACTTTTGAGCCCATTGTAACAAAAAAGGGCAGAGCCTTGCCGCCATATGAGGAGCTGAAACATAATGCCTCACTGATGTTAGGCAATTCACACGTGTCTCTAGGTCAAGCGACAAGACTACCACAGAGTTATATACCAATTGGTGGATACCATATAGACGATGTTATGCCGTTACCAGAGGTAGAAAAGAAATTTAATATAAAAGTTTTTGCAATTTGCTTGATTTTATTAATTCTTAATATTGTTTTTTAAGGATCTGAAACAAATAATGGACAATGCAAAGAGCGGAGTAATATATTTTAGTTTAGGTTCGAATCTGAAAAGTACTGATCTGCCTGATGACATTAAGAAGAATTTGTTGAAAGTTTTTGGTGAATTAAAGGAAACGGTCATATGGAAGTTCGAAGAGGCATTGCCAAACCGGCCCAGTAATGTACACATTATAAAATGGGCTCCGCAAACGAGCATTCTTGGTAAGACTAAGTGCCATATTTGATTCCTCATGAAGTTTTCCCTGACAGCGGAGAGATGGTGAATTCACTATAAATATTTCAATTCACAATTTAAATTTTAAGCGTAGTGGAGGCTTTTGCTGCTGCTCGTGTGGGCAGGCTCGACCGGATTAGTACCACGGCCTCGCAGAATAGCGGCGTGAAGTAGAGACACCTTGTGCTTATGCGTTTCGTTCCTTGACTGAGGTAACCGGAGGCCCACTCCCCAATCCCCCCCCCTCCATCTCCCAAATACCCTTGAAGACTGGCAGCGCACCTGCAGCGCCTCCGGTGTTGCAGATGTACGTAGGCGATGGTAATCACTCACCATCAGGTGAAACACTTGCTCGTTTGCCACCTTTCCCATAAAAAAGGAGGTTCCGAGATTCGAATCTCGTTCAATCGCATACTACCTAGCTCTCACAATAGATCTTTCTTGCAGCCCATCCAAACTGCGTTCTCTTCATTTCACACGGAGGGTTGCTGTCTACAACTGAAGCCGTACATTTTGGAGTTCCGTTAATAGGAATTCCAGTGTTTTTCGATCAACATTTCAATGTGGATCAATCTGTAAAAAGTGGCATAGCCTTAAAAATTGTTTTAACGGAAAACAGAGGTCGAAATCTGAAGGAAGCCATTGAAGAAATTTTTAATAATCCGAAGTAAGTAATTGACACATGATGCACTTTACATACGTTATGGACCTATATTAACTCAAAGCCCCACAACTATGTGAAAATTATTTGATTAGTAAGCTATTATGAGATACTGTAAAATGAATTGGATGTGTTACAGATATCGTGAAAGAATGAAGGAGTTATCATTTGTCTACCACAATCGTCCAACGCCACCAGGCAAGGAACTAGTGCACTGGGTGGACCACGTGGTCCGTACCGGAGGTGCGCCTCAACATCGCTCTCCCGCTCTTCTTGTGCCCTGGTACCAGAAGATGTTTCTAGACCTGATTGCATTAATAATCGTTGTTTTATTCACTGTTATTTATTTATTAAAGTTAATGTGTAATCGAGGAGTCGAGGTACAAACTAAAAAGAAAAGATCTTAGAGTGTAGTAATGTTACAACGAAATGAAACTTAATCTGTAGCTGAAGAATCCCATTAGCTATATGGAAAAATTTACGCATACAGAAATGTACGTACATAGGCAAAGACATTTACAATTTAATACTTATCTTATAACAATAGGTTAAAGGTAACTATTTATTATGTATTATAATAACTGTATTAAATTAAGTATCAATGTGATTAAATTTCAATAAAGATTTCTCTAATTTGAACTGTATTTGAACTGAATGTAGATTGCATTTTTTAACAATATTTTAAATGTTACTTCGTCATGTGGAAGCGGTGTTAGAATAACTACAGCTCCACAGTCTCGAGATCTGAGGTATAAAGTTACAAAAAGAAAAGGCTTGAAAATCTCACAGCATTACGGCGACGAAGCACGCTACCCGTCACGTTCCATACACGCATTTCTGACAAATTTCATTAATATCCGTTCAATCGTTTAGGCGAGAACGAACGAAAAACTTTGAAAAAATGAAAATGCCCATTAAACATAGCCCTAACCACTTCTGGAATGATAATGAACATTTTAATAAAAGTTCCATATATTCCATATATCAACACATAAATATACACCACATATATGGATACTAGAACTCAAAAAAACACATACTCATATAATGGCAATACGTAACACTTGAATTAGAATTTAACCTAAAAAATATTTACTAACTTACTTTATGAGTGAGCGCTTGTTTAGTGATTTTCTAATCTCATCTTAGGGCAAAGAGTTCCAGACAATTAAAGCTTAAGTCAAATCATCGAAGTGTGGTGGAACACTAACTTTGAGATTAGATGAAGAATGGAGAACCACAGTTTTTCATGGTTAGCTTTCAGCCCCATGGTAATTTGGATCCGTAAAATGACTATAGCCAAAGATTTTTTTTACTTATATGTGAAGTACATATTTTAGATCGTTTTAAAAAAATATAGAGAGAGAATTTTTATTATGCGCGCGCGCAGGCTGGCATCAAAATCTACACGTTAAAGTTGCAGGCTAAACTCACAGAACACCTGCCAGAGAAGAACGAAAAATTCATTACTATCTCACTCCAGTCCCTTTGTTACTTTATTTTAATTAATTATTTATATGATTTTTTTTTTCGCTAAAAGAATCGCGTGCATAACTAAGTATACATATTTTGAAAAAAAAATCAAAAAAAAAGATGGCATCTGTCGCTGCTTTAACTATAAACAACACGCTAAAAGATATGCTATTGATACATAGCAGAGGTAAATAGCAAAAATTGTAATCAAAACTTTCTGAAATTTATTAAATCTAATTAATCTTGATAAATTTTAATTTTGTTTATTAAGGATTACAAACAAACAATGCGAAGAATGGCGTAATATATTGCAGTTTGGGATCAAATTTGAAGAGTAAGGATCTGCCTGATGAAATAAAGACGAATATATTGAAAGTCTTTAGTGAATTAAAGCAGACTGTCATATGGAAGTTTGAAGAGGCATTGCTTAATCGACCTAAGAATTTAAGTAAAAATATATCTTGAAATGGGCTCCGCAACGGAGCATTCTAGGTAACATTAACTTTTTAATTATTGGGTTAGAAGCGATGAAAAATATTGCCTCGTTCTGTTCACAATCGAGGACATTAATTACGTTAACTTAAACAATCATACGCAACATTTAGTTTGATATGATTAATGTTTATTTACAGCTCATCCTAAATGTCAACTTTTTATTACACACGGAGGCTTATTTTCAACTATCGAAGCAGTACATTTTGGAGTTCCGTTAATTGGAATTCCAGTCTTTCTTGATCAATATTTCCATGTGGACCATGCAGTAAAAAGAGGGGTTGCTATTAAAGTTGTTTTAAATGAAAATGCAGCCGAAGAATTAAAGAAAGCTATTCACGAAATTCTTAATAACCTGATGTTAGTACTTGCATAATATTTCGGGTTGCAGACCATATTGCTATATTGTTTCAACTTAGTTCATCACTAATATCAAAATTCTATAATTATCACTGTTTCTGTTTTGGATATAAGAAAGTAAATCTAATTTCGTCGTTTTGCAGATATCATCAAAGAATGAAGGAGTTATTGTTTATCTATCACCATCGGCCAATGCCACCAGGCTGTGATCTGGTGCACCGAATCTGAATTTAATAATGTTACTATGAAAAAAACCTAATGTGTAGGCCTCCCATAAGCTAATTGGATTAATTTTACTCACTAACATACATATAAATACAGACATCTTCTAGTGTCCTAGAACTAGAAGACGTTCCAAAACCTGATTGCAATGACAGTTGTCAATTTATTTACTATGATTTATATTACTTTTCTGTATTATAAGTTTATTGTGATGAGGATGCAAGGTAGAAAGTAAACGGAAGAGGTATGATTTGATGTTTTAGTTATGAATATTGTCGATTATAGTTTGAAATTAAATAATTATTTACGGATTTTATCGCGTTTAATTTACTTTTTTAATACGGAGGTTTCGTGGTCACGTGGGGATCGAGGTGTTTGACGTCTCGATGTCATAATTTTTGTTCTGATCTACGCAGAATGAACTAACAGAATACCTCAAAATTTTGAGGTCGTGCAGCAGGGCAGCAGTGCAGGTCATGGATTTAATTTTATTTATTATAGGATCCCAAGCAGGTGATAACATCCAGCCATCGTCTCGATTAAAATTAGCATGTTTTTTAATTTCAATACCCTGGCGAATCATTATTGGAATGAATCGGTGTTCTTTAGCGAGGATATGTGCTCTGTCAAATCCACTGTAGTTGTTGGGACGATCTTTAATTTAAATATTTGATTTTCAAGTAACGTATAGTGACATTAACATAATAGCGTGCTATAGTATGCCTTTTAGATTAAGACCAAAAAATACACATGTAACAATTATAATTAATACAGAAGAATTATTAATTATCTATTAAAAAAACCTCATGTACGATATTTATTTTACCCTCTTTTTTGTTGTTGCTATCAGTAAATTAATACTGTAAACCGACGATGTCGTATTTTGATCCTCGATAATACAAAAAGCATGGGTGTAAGTCGGAATATTACAGCTCCTTTTTTAAATATCAGTGTCTGCCTACTGGTAGATGATGACAGACGCCCTGTTTAAAATCAAAACCAAAATCTTTATTTAACGACGTAGGAATAAATATTTCACTTTCACACTTAAATGTTATTGGTTATTTTTTAATCATAATGTGGGTCCTCTGACGGAGCAAAAACTGGCAAAAAAAACTCTGAAGGTATTCTCTTTTTTTATAAATTATTTTTATAATGCTGTATTGTATTTTTTAAAACTTTTAGAAACAACTTCCTGGGAGCGAACAATTAATTCCCAAGGGTTACAATCATCCACGAATTCCTTTTAACTTTATAACTTTTGATGAAGTTTAAATTTAATATTTTTTTTTAATTTAAAAATAGGAAGACTACTCGCTTACTGGAATTTTGTTGTAAAAACGTATACATTGCCCGATGAACGAGTTACTGACTCTATGGAATCTAGTAACTCTCATTACAAGCATGTGTCTGTTTCTAGTATTTACATTATGTACATCACTAATCTTATGTTTTGTTTCGACATCAGTCAGGCTTTTTATTTTCCCTACAGCATATGCTGCAGAGCTAAGACTACTAGCAAGTTAGGATATATGAGAAGCCATTGAAGCTTTCCATCAAGAGATTTTCCAAGAAACACAATCTATATCCACAAGGCCCAACTCTTCCCCATTTATAATTACATTCTTACCACATAACTTATTTAGTTTTATTGTCATTTAAAAGCATATTATTAGCGTAAAGCCAATGAACTATTCCAGACATAGCATAGCAGCTCGTAATGTGATACGAATTGCCCCATTATTTATTTAAAAAAAAATAATAAAGTATCGTCAGCAAATAATGCTGTCATCCTACAAGTAAAGTAATATGTAAGAAAGAAAATTAAATCGGCCGAAAATCGAGCCCTGTGGAACGCTTTTTAGTGTTGATCCGGAAGAACTCGCACCATTAATTACAACCTTGTTACTAAGTACGGGAAAACAATTTGAAGCGCTGTACCTCTTATGACATAATAAGGTAGTTTGTAGATAAAAATTTCATGGTTCACACAATCGATGGGCGTGGAGAGATAACAATACTCCCCAGGCATCCTGTGTTTCCAGGCCTGAAATATATGCTTTATCAGCTTTACACCAGCATCGGTTGTAGAACGATCCCGTGTAAAACCAATATGATTATGGTGTAGCAGTTTACTTAAATTAAAATATCTTAGCAATTGGTCTAGAAGAAGTTTGTCGAAAATTTGGGTAGTCTCGTATCTTTATATAAAAAAAAAGGTTAAACTTTTCTACGGTTCATAAAACGAGGAAATATACAAGATTCTACACTGCTGTTAAATATAATTATCATATGAGGTGCAATTAAATATTTTATTGAGGAAGTTATTTTCCCCATAGATCCACTGTTTTCTTAACTTCAATAGTGTTCAACATCTTTTGGGTCAACTGTCTGAAATTGATTTGATTTTTTGTTGACTGATTCTCGGTGTAAACCTTGCGACGCAGCCGAATAATGCTGAGCCCAAATCACATACATAAGCATTTTTTTCAATTTTGATTTTACATTTTCAGGTAGATTTTTCGCCTTCCTTTGACCGTCAGACCCTTCTCCGTTAATCAGCAAGATGCACTGGGTACAGATGAGGTTGACCTTTGGATCACTTATAATATAGTCTAGCAATAGGAACTACTACTTATTCTGTGCTTCTAATAATACTATGTCTATAATCGAGTTAGAAGTATAACTCTTCAAATAATGCATTCTGCGGCGAATAATGATAAAGCGGCTTCTGCTGGCGCTTTCCATAGAGGCCCATGTTCAGAAGAAGTCTTGAACAGATTGTTAAAAAAGAAGAACTAACGAAATGTTTACATTTTCTTAAGATGCCTCCAAATCAGATTTTATCGTTCTAGTGCCACTTAAATAAATGTGGGGTTTATTATACATTTATCTTTGGTATTTCTATACAGTACTGTTTGATAGCTAGAAATATAGTTCTGTCTGTTAAAATAGTAATTATTAAAAAAAAACTGTCACGTCGACTTTATCGTGGTATTGTATGAAAAACTATGCCTAAGTTTTGTTTTATAGTCAGTCAAATATTAATTGCTTATGTGCGTCTTCTTGAAAAGAAACTTTAAATTTACCTAGCAAAAATCTATCTTTTGTTGTCCCAATCGTATTTGAATGTGTTTAATTGAAGCATGAGCTGCATAATGATTATTTTTAGGTTATTTGTTTTGATAGTGATATCGCCTTCATGTGATTTTTATAAGATTTTAGTAATGTCGCCTTTACCAGTCACGAGTCATGTCATGATAGCTCGTGCCTACGTCGATTTACTACTGGAGGCAGGTCATCAGGTACACTGATAAATTTTTCAATATTACCAATGTTCTTGTTCATCATCAGTGCTCCATTTACGTAAGTAAAGTATCTTCGATTGTACGATTGCATTGTGATGTATTTTCTAAACAAATAATATACCCAGTTTTCTACAAACATACACAAAAATTACGCATGTTATCTCACCCGAACTGAAAGTGGGCTTCCGGTTACTTCAGTCACTGAATAAAACGCAGAAGCACAAGATTCTTCTACTTCACGTCGATATTCTGCGAGGCCGTGATACTACCCCAGATGAAACTGGTAAGAGCTCACATGCAAGCTTGCCTTACGTGGTCAGTATGTGAAAATCATGTCAGAGCAAAAACAATTTTGTCAGTGCATTATTACAGAGGACCGCGATGAAACTGATACTTGATGTTTATATTTGCTCCGAGTGCTTAGGGATAGTAAATCTAAGCATATTTTCAGATTACGCATATCACTGGGATCTCAGGCAATAATACTCAGCCGAGTCTTCGTGAAATAGACATCAGCTATGACGATAAATACTTTCCTAGTAAGAATCATCATTCATCATAACAAAGCTTATGGAAACTCTGGTAAAATAAAAGAAAATGAAGAAGCTAACTACGGGCTTTCTTTCGTATAATTCTTCTCCGTCGGAGGACGAAGGAATTACGTAATTAAAATTTGCGAAGAAACAAACTTTTAGACAAAATCTCAGGAGAAAATAAAATGAGATGGTCTTAACGATTGTATCTGATGGTGCTTTAAATTTTTCACATCGTTAGGAGTGGGTGTCTGTTGCACTTCATCTTTTTTTGTTTGTAGACCTGTTTAAGTCGGCTCTTGCCCTTCGAGAAAACGCTAGCAAAAGCCGGCATGCATATTTTAAAAGGTACAGTGCCGGTATTCTCGCACTAATGGTGCTGCTTCACAGGTCTGTGAGATTTGGGTTCGGCAAATTCGGATAACTTTTCTGCCATAAATCGGTCTCCAGAATAAGATTTGTTAGCCAGCAGGGTGCACGACCTGCTGATGGTTTGTATTTGAAGAAAAGCTTTTCCATTCACATAACATTTTTTTTATAATGAATAGGCTAAGTTGAAATCAAACATAGTGCTAAGTGATAATGTTCATGATGTAAATCTAGTGCTGAAAATGATATACACTGATGAATGTGGTAGTAATCGGCATCGGACCGGTGGTCATCAGCGACTTGATTTTCATTACGATGATAATAACGACTGTCATGGATATAAAAGTATACGGTTATTGTTATTATACTTATTGCAATTCAATGCCATCATTATCATTAGGACCATTTCATCAGCCATTTGGTAATTCCGAAGATTTGTTTAACTAAAAGTTATGATAGTTAATATCTCGGAGCCTTTTTTAACAGCAGAAAACATAATAGAAAACGATCATGATGTGAAATCCTTTGCGCATCTAGTAACGAAATTATCTAGATCAACACTACAGCACAAAGATGTCAGAAGTCTGCTCAAAGATACGTCGCAAAGATTCGATCTAGTTTTGGCTGAGTGGATGTTTAATGATGTATATAACGGGTAAGCTAAGTCGTCATTACTTTCGTAAGTTTTGAAACGATGTCTCTATTTATATCAAACGAGCACATAGAAGATTCAGGTTCCAGTTGTGTTGTAATTATTTTATTTATTTATATAAACTTTATTTAAATACCTTTAAATAGAAGTATTACAAAGGGCGGACTTAATGCCAAGAGGCATTAAGTCCGCCCTTCTCTGCCGCCATTCTCTGCCAGTCAACCCGGGGCGTGGAGAGATATTGTAAGGGTGCCAAACAATTTGTTTGTAAATTTGTTAAAAAAAGAACTAAAATACATGAATAACTTACACTTAGAATTAGAAACATACTGACGGAATAAATACTTATAAACAAATATAAATACATATAAATAAATATATATACACACACATACATACAGCATACAAAATATTATTATAATTGTGATGTCTTGAAGAACCAATATGGAATTACTTACTGCCGGGATTGTCGGTGTCTAACTAAGTACTGGCAACGAGTTATTTTCATGTATATAATATATATCTATGTATCCGCAACAATATGGTGTTTAACTATATGAGATTGATGCAAAGCAATTCAATGAAGTACCAAAATTAAATTTTTTTAATAACAATATAATCTTGACAATTTAGGTAGGCAGATATTTGTTTTCAACTAGCGTTTACTTGCGGCTTCGGTCGCTTTAAGTTTACATTAGCAATATAATTTTAATGTCTCTTGTAATAACTTCTTTGGGGGAGGCCTATGTTCAGCAGTGGACTTGTAGTAGGCTGAAATGAATGAATAAGTTGAAAATTAATAGCAAGTTCATGCCTAGCAGTAAGATTCAGAATCTACGTGAGTGGCGTCTTCAGAATTACCATCTCATGTATGTCAGAAATCAATGTTCTGGATCGGTAATGGGTAGCAGTATTTAAAGTGCAACATACCAGGGGTAATAACGGGATAATTGATGTTACAATAAAATTGATTATCCCGTTAATATATAATTATGTTAATATACAAACTATAATTATGTGTCTAAAATACTTCAAAAATGCCTATTTTATTCCTGTGCGTTATTATTTTAAACGATTATGTAATCAAATCATTTATCAATAGTCATGCTGTAGCTACTTAGAAAACAAGGAAAAGACATAACCCTCCACTTTACGTCAGCGTAATCCGATATAAAGTAGCCTATATGTTGACCAGGGTCATAGAACTGCATACCAAATTTCACGTCAATCAGTTCAGTTTATTTTGTATGAAACGCGAATTCATAGACAGCTAGTGAAAAATCTTCAAATGGCTTATTTGACTTTAATGTCGCTCATGTAGTCTCCAGCACTTATTTGTTTAATATTATATATACATATATATGCACATATATATATATATATATATACACATATACCAAAAATATTATATATACACTTATATAGACTAGACTAAGTATAATTCTGTATACAGACTGCAAATTTGGTAGGATTTGTCGTGATAGCTGCACTTGTCAATCGCAGCGCCTAGCCCTACAAAAAAGAGTCGGTTTAGTTTGGTATATTTGCGAAGATCGTTTCACTATCTGTCATAGAATACATCATAGAGGCTTATTTTCAATTATCGAAACAGTACATTTTGGAGTTCCGTTAATTGGAATTCCAGTCTTTCTTGATCAATATTTCCATGTGGACCATGCAGTAAAAAGAGGGGTTGCTATTAAAGTTGTTTTAAATGAAAATGCAGCCGAAGAATTAAAGAAAGCTATTCACGAAATTCTTAATAACCTGATGTTAGTACTTGCATAATATTTCGGGTTGCAGACCATATTGCTATATTGTTTCAACTTAGTTCATCACTAATATCAAAATTCTATAATTATCACTGTTTCTGTTTTGGATATAAGAAAGTAAATCTAATTTCGTCGTTTTGCAGATATCATCAAAGAATGAAGGAGTTATTGTTTATCTATCACCATCGGCCAATGCCACCAGGCTGTGATCTGGTGCACCGAATCTGAATTTAATAATGTTACTATGAAAAAAAACCTAATGTGTAGGCCTCCCATAAGCTAATTGGATTAATTTTACTCACTAACATACATATAAATACAGACATCTTCTAGTGTCCTAGAACTAGAAGACGTTCCAAAACCTGATTGCAATGACAGTTGTCAATTTATTTACTATGATTTATATTACTTTTCTGTATTATAAGTTTATTGTGATGAGGATGCAAGGTAGAAAGTAAACGGAAGAGGTATGATTTGATGTTTTAGTTATGAATATTGTCGATTATAGTTTGAAATTAAATAATTATTTACGGATTTTATCGCGTTTAATTTACTTTTTTAATACCGAGGTTTCGTGGTCACGTGGGGATTGAGGTGTTTGACGTCTCGATGTCATAATTTTTGTTCTGATCTACGCAGAATGAACTAACAGAATACCTCAAAATATTGAGGTCGTGCAGCAGGGCAGCAGTGCAGGTCATGGATTTAACTTTATTTATTATAGGATCCCAAGCAGGTGATAACATCCAGCCATCGTCTCTATTAAAATTAGCATGTTTTTTTAATTTCAATACCCTGGCGAATCATTATTGGAATGAATCGGTGTTCTTTAGCGATGATATGTGCTCTGTCAAATCCACTGTAGTTGTTGGGACGATCTTTAATTTAAATATTTGATTTTCAAGTACACTTTACATTACCATAATAGCGTGCTATAGTATGCCTTTTAGATTAAGACCAAAAAATACACATGTAACAATTATAATTAATACAGAAGAATTATTAATTATCTATTAAAAAAACCTCATGTACGATATTTATTTTACCCTCTTTTTTGTTGTTGCTATCAGTAAATTAATACTGTAAACCAACGATGTCGTGTTTTGATCCTCGATAATACAAAAAGCATGGGTGTAAGTCGGAATATTACAGCTCCTTTTTTAAATATCAGTGTCTGCCTGCTGGTAGATGATGACAGACGCCCTGTTTAAAATCAAAACCAAAATCTTTATTCAACGACGTAGGAATAAATATTTCACTTTCACACTTAAATGTCATTGGTTTTATTTTTAATCATAATGTGGGTCCTCTGACGGAGCAAAAACTCTGAAGGTATTCTCTTTTTTTACAAATTATTTTTATAATGCTGTATTGTATTTTTAAAACTTTTAGAAACAACTTTCTGGGAGCGAACCATTCATTCCCAGGGGTTACAATCATCCACGAATTCCTTTTAACTTTATAACTTTTGATGAAGTTTAAATTTAATATTTTTTTTTAATTTAAAAATAGGAAGACTACTCGCTTACTGGAATTTTGTTGTAAAAACGTATACATTGCCCGATGAACGAGTTACTGACATTACAAGCATGTGTCTGTTACTAGTATTTACATTATGTACATCACTAATCTTATGTTTTGTTTCGACATCAGTCAGGCTTTTTATTTTCCCTACAGCATATGCTGCAGAGCTAAGACTACTAGCAAGTTAGGATATATGAGAAGCCATTGAAGCTTTCCATCAAGAGATTTTCCAAGAAACACAGTCTATATCCACAAGGCCCAACTCTTCCCCATTTATAATTACATTCTTACTACATAACTTATTTAGTTTTATTGTAATTTAAAAACATATTATTAGCGTAAAGCCAATGAACTATTCCAGACATAGCATAGCAGCTCGTAATGTGATACGAATTGCCCCATTATTTATTTTTAAAAAAATAATAAAGTACCGTCAGTAAATAATGCTGTCATCCATCTTTATACCTACAAGTAAGGTAATATGTAAGAAAGAAAATGAAATCGGCCGAAAATCGAGCCCTGTGGAACGCTTTTTAGTGTTGATCCGGAAGAACTCGCACCATTAATTACAACCTTGTTACTAAGTACGGGAAAACAATTTGAAGCGCTGCACCTCTTATGCCATAATAAGGTAGTTTGTAGATAAAAATTTCATGGTTCACACAATCGATGGGCGTGGAGAGATAACAATACTCCCCAGGCATCCTGTGTTTCCAGGCCTGAAATATATGCTTTATCAGCTTTACACCAGCATCGGTTGTAGAACGATCCCGTGTAAAACCAATATGATTATGGTGTAGCAGTTTACTTAAATTAAAATATCTTAGCAATTGGTCTAGAAGAAGTTTGTCGAAAATTTGGGTAGTCTCGTATCTTTATTTAAAAATAAAGGTTAAACTTTTCTACGGTTCATAAAACGAGGAAATATACAAGATTCTACACTGCTGTTAAATATAATTATCATATGAGGTGCAATTAAATATTTTATTGAGGAAGTTATTTTCCCCATAGATCCACTGTTTTCTTAACTTCAATAGTGTTCAACATCTTTTGGGTCAACTGTCTGAAATTGATTTGATTTTTTTTGTTGACTGATTCTCGGTGTAAACCTTGCGACGCAGCCGAATAATGCTGAGCCCAAATCACATACATAAGCATTTTTTTTTCAATTTTGATTTTACATTTTCGGGTAGATTTTTCGCCTTCCTTTGACCGTCAGACCCTTCTCCGTTAATCAGCAAGATGCACTGGGTACAGATGAGGTTGACCTTTGGATCACTTATAATATAGTCTAGCAATAGGAACTACTACTTATTCTGTGCTTCTAATAATACTATGTCTATAATCGAGTTAGAAGTATAACTCTTCAAATAATGCATTCTGCGGCGAATAATGATAAAGCGGCTTCTGCTGGCGCTTTCCATAGAGGCCCATGTTCAGAAGAAGACTTGAACAGATTGTTAAAAAAGAAGAACTAACGAAATGTTTACATTTTCTTAAGATGCCTCCAAATCAGATTTTATCGTTCTAGTGCTACTTAAATAAATGTGGGGTTTATTATATATTATTATCTTTGGTATTTCTATACAGTACTGTTTGATAGCTAGAAATATAGTTCTGTCTGTTAAAATAGTAATTATTAAAAAAAAACTGTCACGTCGACTTTATCGTGGTATTGTATGAAAAACTATGCCTAAGTTTTGTTTTATAGTCAGTCAAATATTAATTGCTTATGTGCGTCTTCTTGAAAAGAAACTTTAAATTTACCTAGAAAAAATCTATCTTTTGTTGTCCCAATCGTATTTGAATGTGTTTAATTGAAGCATGAGCTGCATAATGATTATTTTTAGGTTATTTGTTTTGATAGTGATATCGCCTTCATGTGATTTTTATAAGATTTTAGTGATGTCGCCTTTACCAGTCACGAGTCATGTCATGATAGCTCGTGCCTACGTCGATTTACTACTGGAGGCAGGTCATCAGGTACACTGATAAATTTTTCAATATTACCAATGTTCTTGTTCATCATCAGTGCTCCATTTACGTAAGTAAAGTATCTTCGATTGTACGATTGTACACATTGTGATGTATTTTCTAAACAAATAATATACCCAGTTTTCTACAAACATACACAAAAATTACGCATGTTATCTCACCCGAACTGAAAGTGGGCTTCCGGTTACTTCAGTCACTGAATAAAACGCAGAAGCACAAGATTCTTCTACTTCACGTCGATATTCTGCGAGGCCGTGATACTACCCCAGATGAAGGTAAGAGCTCACATGCAAGCTTGCCTTACGTGGTCAGTATGTGAAAATCATGTCAGAGCAAAAACAATTTTGTCAGTGCATTATTACAGAGGACCGCGATGAAACTGATACTTGATGTTTATATTTGCTCCGAGTGCTTAGGGATAGTAAATCTAAGCATATTTTCAGATTACGCATATCACTGGGATCTCAGGCAATAATACTCAGCCGAGTCTTCGTGAAATAGACATCAGCTATGACGATAAATACTTTCCTAGTAAGAATCATCATTCATCATAACAAAGCTTATGGAAACTCTGGTAAAATAAAAGAAAATGAAGAAGCTAACTACGGGCTTTCTTTCGTATAATTCTTCTCCGTCGGAGGACGAAGGAATTACGTAATTAAAATTTGCGAAGAAACAAACTTTTAGACAAAATCTCAGGAGAAAATAAGATGAGATGGTCTTAACGATTGTATCTGATGGTGCTTTAAATTTTTCACATCGTTAGGAGTGGGTGTCTGTTGCACTTCATCTTTTTTTGTTTGTAGACCTGTTTAAGTCGGCTCTTGCCCCTTCGAGAAAACGCTAGCAAAAGCCGGCATGCATATTTTAAAAGGTACAGTGCCGGTATTCTCGCACTAATGGTGCTGCTTCACAGGTCTGTGAGATTTGGGTTCGGCAAATTCGGATAACTTTTCTGCCATAAATCGGTCTCCAGAATAAGATTTGTTAGCCAGCAGGGTGCACGACCTGCTGATGGTTTGTATTTGAAGAAAAGCTTTTCCATTCACATAACATTTTTTTTATAATGAATAGGCTAAGTTGAAATCAAACATAGTGCTAAGTGATAATGTTCATGATGTAAATCTAGTGCTGAAAATGATATACACTGATGAATGTGGTAGTAATCGGCATCGGACCGGTGGTCATCAGCGACTTGATTTTCATTACGATGATAATAACGACTGTCATGGATATAAAAGTATACGGTTATTGTTATTATACTTATTGCAATTCAATGCCATCATTATCATTAGGACCATTTCATCAGCCATTTGGTAATTCCGAAGATTTGTTTAACTAAAAGTTATGATAGTTAATATCTCGGAGCCTTTTTTAACAGCAGAAAACATAATAGAAAACGATCATGATGTGAAATCCTTTGCGCATCTAGTAACGAAATTATCTAGATCAACACTACAGCACAAAGATGTCAGAAGTCTGCTCAAAGATACGTCGCAAAGATTCGATCTAGTTTTGGCTGAGTGGATGTTTAATGATGTATATAACGGGTAAGCTAAGTCGTCATTACTTTCGTAAGTTTTGAAACGATGTCTCTATTTATATCAAACGAGCACATAGAAGATTCAGGTTCCAGTTGTGTTGTAATTATTTTATTTATTTATATAAACTTTATTTAAATACCTTTAAATAGAAGTATTACAAAGGGCGGACTTAATGCCAAGAGGCATTAAGTCCGCCCTTCTCTGCCGCCATTCTCTGCCAGTCAACCCGGGGCGTGGAGAGATATTGTAAGGGTGCCAAACAATTTGTTTGTAAATTTGTTAAAAAAAGAACTAAAATACATGAATAACTTACACTTAGAATTAGAAACATACTGACGGAATAAATACTTATAAACAAATATAAATACATATAAATAAATATATATACACACACATACATACAGCATACAAAATATTATTATAATTGTGATGTCTTGAAGAACCAATATGGAATTACTTACTGCCGGGATTGTCGGTGTCTAACTAAGTACTGGCAACGAGTTATTTTCATGTATATAATATATATCTATGTATCCGCAACAATATGGTGTTTAACTATATGAGATTGATGCAAAGCAATTCAATGAAGTACCAAAATTAAATTTTTTAATAACAATATAATCTTGACAATTTAGGTAGGCAGATATTTGTTTTCAACTAGCGTTTTCTTGCGGCTTCGGTCGCTTTAAGTTTACATTAGCAATATAATTTTAATGTCTCTTGTAATAACTTCTTTGGGGGAGGCCTATGTTCAGCAGTGGACTTGTAGTAGGCTGAAATGAATGAATAAGTTGAAAATTAATAGCAAGTTCATGCCTAGCAGTAAGATTCAGAATCTACGTGAGTGGCGTCTTCAGAATTACCATCTCATGTATGTCAGAAATCAATGTTCTGGATCGGTAATGGGTAGCAGTATTTAAAGTGCAACATACCAGGGTAATAACGGGATAATTGATGTTACAATAAAATTGATTATCCCGTTAATATATAATTATGTTAATATACAAACTATAATTATGTGTCTAAAATACTTCAAAATGCCTATTTTATTCCTGTGCGTTATTATTTTAAACGATTATGTAATCAAATCATTTATCAATAGTCATGCTGTAGCTACTTAGAAAACAAGGAAAAGACATAACCCTCCACTTTACGTCAGCGTAATCCGATATAAAGTAGCCTATATGTTGACCAGGGTCATAGAACTGCATACCAAATTTCACGTCAATCAGTTCAGTTTATTTTGTATGAAACGCGAATTCATAGACAGCTAGTGAAAAATCTTCAAATGGCTTATTTGACTTTAATGTCGCTCATGTAGTCTCCAGCACTTATTTGTTTAATATTATATATACATATATATGCACATATATATATATATATACATATACCAAAAATATTATATATACACTTATATAGACTAGACTAAGTATAATTCTGTATACAGACTGCAAATTTGGTAGGATTTGTCGTGATAGCTGCACTTGTCAATCGCAGCGCCTAGCCCTACAAAAAAGAGTCGGTTTAGTTTGGTATATTTGCGAAGATCGTTTCACTATCTGTCATAGAATACATCTATTAGTAGTGTTTCCCATCTACCAGCCAATGCTTTCCAATATACTTATAAGTATGTGTCAAACCAAAAACTGTCAAATAAGCCGCCCGCAACTTTTCGGGTCTGAGTACAGCTTTTAAAAAAAAAAAAGAAATAGGAGTAGAGCAATACACACAACTCAATACAACAATGCATTAACCGTTATGCCACGCGAAAGTTATAGAAGGTGGCACTGGTAGTCAGCAAATAACCAATGTTTATCCTTCACGTGTCATCATCATTGCAACACGTTAAGAATTAACTAGGCTCGTCTGGTTTTTTTTAACAGACTAGCTGCTCTATATAACTGTCCACTTATTTGGTTCAGTTCTTTGGAAACCCATTGGAGGACACTTTGGATGCTTAACGATGCTATAAATTCCGAATTGTCTTCCTCACGCATATCTAAAAGTATACCACCGTTTGTGTCGAGTTATCTAATGAATGATATGTAAGTAAGCTTTTCTCTATAAAATTTATTGAGCGAGACTTAGAGAGCTTAGCGAATACCGTACATATAAGAATTATCAACCTAGAGTAGTATCACCAAAAGCTTGCAAGCACCAATTCTTGGGGTGTTAGAGCTGCGTGAGTAAAGTTTGTGAATACGAAAATGTAAGTCGTCGCTGTCGCAGCGTCGAGTTGCAGGTTGAGTAGGGTAGAGAATCGCGAACCCAGTCTGGCGAGTTTCTTAGTCCAGTATCGACACCCTCGCGCTGTATACGCGATGGTCGCCTGGTTTTGAGTCCGTCCACCTTGGTTACCGGCCATCAGTGGGCCACCGGAGTCTTGTATGTTAGTCCACAAGAGTCAGAGTTTGCGAACACATGAGGATGATGTTTGGAGAAATGATGTACGTTCGACTTAAGCAATGAAACAGTGAAATAATAACGTTCTGCTAATAAAATTATGGAGTCAAACATGAATTCTAATTCAAAACAACTTTTAGCTTCCTTATTATGACAATGACATTGCACTTTTTGCGTCACTAATGCTTATTCATCGAAGTAGGATGAATTTGTAAATTTTATGATGTCGTCGTATTTCTAATGAAGTAAAACTAGTAGACAGACAATTCGTGTATTTTGAAGACAATCGGTTTCGGTTGGGATTTAAACTCAGGACTAACATCTAAATTTGTTTGTGCATTCACATTGAGTTAATTTCTTAATTTTATAACCCAACCGTTTTGCATATCAATGTTATTTCCATAGGTATTTGTATCGTTTGGAAAAGGCGATTTACAAAAACGTTTTTGGACCATTAATGACTTTAAGGGGAAAACGTTTGCGTTCCTACGATGAGGCGAAGGGTTTCGCTTCTCTAGTATTCATATATTCGCATGCATGGGTGGATTACGGTCCGAAGTTGCCGCATAACTTTAAACAAGTCGCCGGATTCCACATTGAACAGGACGTGAAACCGTTACCGAAGGTTTGATTTTATATATTCTTTACGCACATATTTGGTACAACAAGACGTAGGTGTTTGTCAGTCTAAGGGAGAAAGATATAATGTTTCATTGCTGTAGAAGTTTGTTATATGATCAAATAAATCAGAAAATTATTTTTAGATCTTTTACGAGTAATTGCATTCCGGATGCATTTGTAATTGCACAATGGAATAAAAAATAAATTGTCTATGATTTATGCAGGATCTGAAAATCGTAATGGATAACGCGAAGTATGGTGTTATATACCTTAGTATGGGAGCATATTTGAAAACTAAAGATATGCCCGGATTTTCAAAACGGAAGCTCATTGATGTGTTTAGTCAATTGAAACAGACAGTTATTTGGAAGTTTGAGAAAAAGTTATATAATTTACCTAGTAACGTCCATATGATGAAATGGGCCCCACAGCAGAGTATTTTATGTATGTTTTTTTTGTCACTATAAAATGGTCTTATTATATAGATAGCAGTTACCAACTTCATACAAAGAAGGCCGGTTGTTGGAAAGTTCATTGTCATATATGTATCTCTATCCTGGTCTCTCTCAATTAGAAGAATTTCCATAATCGCTACGGTTAGCAGGTAGATTGGCAGTCGTAGTACTTTACATCTCGTCCCGTAAACGCTGTAATCAGTTTGAATATTTTTGATTTGGCAGTTTTGTAATGGATCTGCCATCTGTCGGAAGTCCTGAGAGTTTTATGGTTTTTCCTTTTATCGACATTATACAACTTACGAAAGTGACGTGAAAATTATTAAGTTTAACAAAACATTTTCCCAATAAAGATAGTGTCACAAAATTAAAAAATGCAGCAATACTATGATTGAATTTTAGGAGAAGCCATTAACAATGGTAAGAAAAAAATAAAACACAAGGATTGGTTCCAATGGACCCATGGCACAAAGTCAGGTAACTGTTACAAAGGTGGTTTACCCATATACTAATCGGCCCTATTTATTTGTATGGGTATATAAATAAATAGATGAGTATTGAAGACGCTGTTGTTGGTGACCTTAAACAAAATATATTTTTCAGCGCATCCAAACTGCATCCTATTCATAACACATGGAGGTATACTTTCAACCACTGAAGCTGTACACTTTGGAGTGCCAATTATTGGAATACCAGTATTCGGTGATCAATTTGAAAATGTGCAGAGAGCTATTGATTCTGGTTTTGCAAAGAAAGTCGATGTATCCGAAACGATGGCAGAAGCTGTCCGAGATGCTATTGAGGAAATACTAAGAAACCCTAGGTAGTTTTGAAATTTATGTAAAATATAAAGGTTAAGGTATAAGTTGCTTATGCGTAAAATATCCAGATTTTCTACACATCCTAGTAAGATCTGTAGAAAAGAATAAAAAAAACGGAGAAGACTTGTTGGGCTTGTACTTTTTAAATTAAGACGCGTCCCACTTAATATAAGGTTGTTAAATGAGTACACAAGGTGGTAAGAGGTTTCTGCCGTCATAGAAATGATTTTTATCGGATATTTGATTCATCAATTATTATTATTAGTAATTGTTCAAAATTACAATATTTTTTATGGGAAAGGCGGCAAAGGAACAAGCGGTTTACCTGTCGGTCAGTGATTACCGTCGTTCACGTACATCTGCAACACCAGAGGTGCTGCAGGTGCGTTGCCGGCTTTTAAGGGTATTTGGGAGATGGAAGGGAAGATGAGGAGCAAGATGGGGATGGCGAGGGGGAGTGGATACTTCACTCACCGAACGAAACACAGAAGCACAAGATGCCTCTACTTCACGCCGTTATTCTGCAAGGCAGTGGTACCTATACCTGGTATCCGGTCGAGTCGACTCATTCGAGTAGCACCAGAAGCCGCCGCTTGGCGCTAACAAAAATCTTCTTGTGTGTTGTCAACTCTGAGGTCTAAGATGTAATGCAGCGTCGTCGCCAATTATGTGTCCAGTGTCCATTAACCTCTTTTTGTAAAGTGTCAAAATATTATATTTCTTTCCTACTTTAAGTTCATCTTTTGTGAGATCATGGTCTACCTATTAGTACCAGCGCGATGTCAGCGTGACTGTGGTCCTCCTGCTTCTTCTAAAACTGAAAATTGTGTCCACCTGAGAAAGGATAGCTTTTCTGTTGCCTACTGAGCGACCTTGTGTTTCATGAACATTCATGTCCAAATTTGCAATTCTAAGTGGTAATAATAACTAAGTGGACAGTGCGCTCATTTTAGTATCATAGAGCGCAAGTGGCCTGGGTTCGATCCCGATCAATCAAATTGGCCTCCAAAAAGCTTGGTGTGCTCTACAGAGCGGGACAGTATTTCATGCCGGTCCACCGATTGAAACTTTACAAGGCGCAAGTTCGGCCCTACATGGAATATTGTTCTCATCTCAGAGCAGGGGCACCCCAGTACCCACTCCTTCCATTTGACCGCATCCAACGTAGAGCGGCTCGAATTGTCGGCGATCAACCTCTCTCTGATCAGCTTGATCCTTTGGCCTTGCGAAGAGATATTATTTCTTCGCAAGGCCAACACTGAACAAGAAAAAAACAAGAAACAAAACTGTTTTCAGATACCGGAAGAGAGCGAAGGAGGTCTCATTGTTTTATAACAGTCGGCCAAACCCAACAAGAGTGGAATTATTGCACTGGGTTAATGACACTATTCGCGCTGGGGTCCCTCGTCACTTGCGATCACCGATAATAGATGAAAATACCTACCATAATCTTACATCGTACAACAATTTTCATCCCGCTGCCGTATTTGTAATTTTTCTAATTTTTGTAACACTTATTATACTTCTATCTGCACTATTTCAGAGTAAACAAAAGTACGTGTAGAAAATTAATTGAACATTTTTGCTTTTTTTTTTTAATTAATCCTATTTTATATTGTTTCTATTATAACTAAAATTGTTCTCTACTTGGTTAGTGTTACACGGTTTTTTCTCTATATTTTGACAACAAACAGACAATTACTAAAACTAATATTACAATTTTTTTTAATATACCGACGATGCATACCCCCCAACTGTCAACTTAAATATCATAACAATTTTTGAACTCTGTGGAACTGTTTTTTTTTTCAATTGATTTATAAGTTACATGCAATAAGAATCTTGCTACTACTTACTTTAATGCAACAATTTTGGAAGAATTATATATTTGCATGTAGAGATAATGATTCGTTATATGAAGTCTTAATGCGATTTTTACGATAATTTAATATTTTAAGACACCGTTTTCGTAGTTTATCAATGAGATTTAAATGATGTTCGTCTATGAGACTCAACACAACAGGGAAGTCTAAAAAGAATTGAACAAAGTTGAAATATAATTCATTACATTTAGGCTTCGTTTAAGCGTCTTAGGAATTCTGTTGTGTGAGATGTTCATTGTCACAAACCTTGTCCACCATGTCGTCCACTATCAAAAAAAACCGGATACCATGCATTCGCTTAAGAGGAATGCCGTTAAGGATACAATAATATATATAATTGGTGAGACTATGTAAGTGTATATAATCATATAGCATTTATTGGCATAAATAATAGTTGATGATCCATAATCCGATGTAGTAATTTTTTAGAGACTGCTACTTCGTAGATTTTGAAAGTCATCGCTTATAGTTACTATTCTGAATACATTTACGTCATCTTAAAAAAAAAAACAAATGTGAAAACATTATACATGTCACTGATATAAAAATAATGAAGTACTTTGCCTAAATGTGACCCTTGTGGGACACCTGATGGGAGTGTCTAGTTAAAACTTGTAAATACAATATTTTTTTTAAAATATATCAGTAACTTACGCTGCTACGATTACGGATGTAAGATTCTATTTATCTGAGGATACCATGTTTCTTTATCTTAACGTTCAGTAAATTATGATTATCTTTATCTTATTTATGAACATTAAATCCTAATATGTTATAAAAAAATGATTTAGTAACGACCACCCGAATAAAGTCCATCTATTTTTAAGGTTTTGGAGACGGGAAGAGTTCGCTTCGCTGCTCAAGTACGGTTTGGCGGACATCACATGTTCTCTTCTAATATTTTTCAGACATGCATTCCTCTCGACGTTTTCGACGACCAGTAAATTGCAATGAACATGTACAGTGATGCCGGTACGGGATTCGAATTTAGATTTTATTACATGGAGTGAGAAACCAGCTTACAGCCCACCTAATGTTGAGGACCACCAAACAACTAAGAACTTTACAGATGCATCGTTAACCTTGAGGACTAGAATGAAAGATCTCACATTAGGCACAAATGGCTTAACATGCATAATTTAAAAAAAAACCTGACCAAATTAAAAATGTATGTTTTAATTATTTGAAGTATGCTGAAAATAACTCGAATTTATATTACAAAGGTAACAATGTAGAAGGAGTAAGTCACGCATATTTTCTAATTAAAATGGAAAGAAACGAGAAGAAAGCGTATGTAATAAAATAAATTTGTTTTTTCATTATGACTAATTAAAAACCACTAAAACTATTACTGCGCGTATGGTTCATAATTCACATATGCATTACGGGCTAATAATATCTGTAATAATATGGTTTTGTTTTGAAACACAACCCAAATTAAAAAACAAATATAATTATTGTGAAATTTGGTGCATTGTTTTTATTACATTGGAGTGAAATAGACAAAAGTGTTACTATTCTACCCTTTTATCTGTTCCCCATCAACCGTTACGGCTCCAAGGTAGAAAACGAAACCTACCACAAGTAAAAATTGACAAAAAAATTAATCCAGGAAAATTATACTTCCTTAGGAAATAAACTCACGCGGGGAAAGATACGGGCGGTCGCTAGTAATTAGTCTTAAATAGTCTATACCATGAACTGTGAACATGAACTTAATCAGTATTTTTCAACTTAATTAAGTATACTTTTGCGCAAAAACTTATGTAGATTACCTTGTCTCAGGAGTAATTTACATCAATAACTGGTGAAGTTCAATTTTTTTTAATAATAATAATTCCACCTGGTTGGGTTTTAATTATCTGTTTAATTTTACTATATATATAATTTATAAAAAATTACCTATATATGTACGTATATATGTATTTATTTATACAACCCAACCAGATGAGTAAATATAGAAATACCCCAAAATAAATAATAATATTTATTATCATAAGAATTTGGACCACGAAGTATGAATTCCCTGACATCACATCCGTGCTAGGTTAAGAACCTGTATTACAGAGGTCAGTGTCTTCTCCCAAGTTGATTAACTATAATAATTTCTTAAAACAACAGCTAAAATAGTCGAGATATTAGTACAAATTTACAATAAAAAATAAAACAAATATATATACTGAGATCGTCTGTGTATGTGTGAGTGTTTGTGTGTGTGTGTGTGTGTGTGTGTGTGTGTGTGTGTAATGAACGAACAACTACTTTGTGACTCACAAGTTTTTATTTATGAAATTTAATTTAATTATTGTACAGTTTTTTGTTTTAGTTATTGAACAGGATAAATCTACTCACTGGATTAAGTCCTCTGTTTGCTCATAGTTTAATGTAAGAAGCCATGTTCTCATTTTTCTTTTCAAATTATGAACTGTAAGTGGATATATATTTAGTCTCCGATTTATTTTCTTGTATAAACACTTAGACAAATGACCACGCTGCCGCCTTGCAGTTGCTGTGAGATACTTAAAAGGTGTGTGGATGTTAGGTATTGTGAGTTTTCCGTTATATCTTTTTTCATTATACGGAGTGTTCTTATGTTGTTTACAGATTATTTGGAATATATACATTTGACGAATGGTAAAAACTCGGCATCTTTCATAAAGTTATCTTGTGGGAAATCTATAGTGATTGAAGGTCATAACTTTGAGCAACGATCTTTACGCTCGTTCAAGATGGATCATAATTGGTGTCGTTGTCTAAGTTTTGTGTCTAATGTCAGTGTGTCAGTCGGTTTGTTTTGTTACGAACGTGCGGTATTGGTGGTATTTAAATGAGATTTGTATATTTTTTTTATACCGTGGTTGCGTGTGCCATTTGTTCGATACCCTGTTGCCATTTTGTAGATAGTGACCTAATCCCAGCACTGCAACAAGTAGTTTTGACAGTCCTCTCTTGATGTTAACCCAACACTAGGTGAAAGGTTTCCGTGTGGCTGTCGGAAGTAAAGAATAGCGCCAACCCTGTCTAACCATGGGTGTCGTAAAAGGCGACTAATGGTAAAAAATTATATTAGGAGATGGGCAGCAGCATCTTCCTGCACTAGAACAAAAAAAAAAACTGCGCTTGCCAACCCGCTCGCCAGGCGTGGCAACTAAGGCACCTTCTCTCTTCTACCTCTCGTCATGGGGGGGTTCCCCATGATGAGAGGTAGAAGAAAGCAATGGCCCCCAGTCCCCGGCGGCCTCGCTAGTCCTGGCTATGGTGGCAGCCATGGTAACGGCGAGGCAGGGGGTGCGAAGAATCACCGGCTGATTTCTAGCTGCCAACCCAAACGACTGGACCTGGCAACATATAACGCGCGCATATTGAGGACCGACGAGAAGATACTAGAACTGGAAGAAGAAGTAAGCAAGTTACACTGGAGTATTGTAGGGTTGTCTGAAGTCCGAAGACAGGGAGAGGACTCTATAATCCTAAAATCCGGTAACTTGTTCTACTACCGGCAGGGTGACCATCTGTCCCAAGGAGGTGTCGGGTTTATCGTCCACAGGTTTCTCATCAACAACGTGATCGAGAACGGAAGTGTGTCGAGTAGGGTCGCGTACCTTATACTCAGAATAACCAAAAGGTATTCGCTGAAGGTCATACAGGTATACGCACCAACCTCGACACACCCTGATGATGAAGTGGAGGCAGTGTATGAGGATATTTCAAGAGTTATGCATTGCTCTAAGACTCACTACACGGTGTTGATGGGAGACTTTAACGCAAAACTAGGTACGAAAAAAAGCGATGAGCTGATAGTGGGGAACTTTGGAGTAGGGCAACGGAACTCAAGAGGGCAGCAGCTGGCTGACTTCATGGTAAAGGAGGGATTCTTTATGATGAACTCCTATTTCCAGAAGCGGCCCCACAGGAAGTGGAGATTGATGAGCCCGGACGGTACCACAAAAATGAGATCGACTGCATAATGACGACCAAGCGTCAGCTGTTTAGTGATGTCTCTGTGATCACTTGGGTAAAAACGGGCAGTAATCACCGAATGGTAAGAGGCACACTGAACCTTAACATTAGGCTCGAGCGGTCTCCTCTGGTGAAGTCTACGCTCCGCCCACCACGTGCCCTTATCCAGAACCCCGAGAGCTTTCAGCTCGAATTGCATAATCACTTTCAGTGCCTAGACGATTGCGTTACAGTGGATGATACGAATATCAGGCTAGTGGAAACTGTCCATGCGGTAGGAGCTAAGTTTTGCAGGACCCGCCGCACGAACAAGCCCCAAAAGCTCTCCGATCACACTCTTAAACTCATGAAAGCCAGGCGTGAGATAAAGCTGCAGTCCACAACGGATGTGTCAGCGTATCGGCTACTGAATAGACAGATCTCCAAATGTATGAGGCAAGACTTACGCAAATTCAATACAGCCTGTATTAAAAAAGGGATTAGAGCGGAACCAAGGCTCCAAAGTCTTCGCCAGAGATCTGTCTATCGGAAAGAGCCAACTGACCAAGCTGAAGACCGAAAGCGGCGCAGTCATTTCCGCTGGAGCCGAGATTTTGAGTGAGATCGAGAGATTTTACGGACAGCTGTACACAACGTCGTTGAAACCACACACTGATGTGAGTAACGACCCAAGAACCAAGCTTATCCGACATTACTCCGATAACATCCCGGACGTCAGTCTGAGCGAGATTAGGATGGCTCTCAAACAACTTAAAAACGGCAAGGCGCCGGGTGAGGACGGAATTACAGCTGAGCTTCTGAAAGCGGGTGGAAAACCGATACTTGTTGTCCTTCAGAAGCTGTTTAATTCCGTGTCTACGTGCTGTTTACGAGAGGCATCTCAAATCGTCTAGTGAACAGACTTGACGACTTCCAGCCTCCCGAACAAGCCGGATTCCGAAAAGGCTATAGTACCATAGACCACATACATACTCTTCGCCAGATTGTACAAAAGGCCGAGGAGTACAATTTGCCATTATGTCTGGCGTATGTGGACTATGAGAAAGCCTTCGATTCAGTCGAAATTTTTGCGGTGCCACAGTCTCTCCAGCGGTGCCAGATAGACTCTCGGTATATCGAAGTGCTGAGGTGTTTGTACAATGAGGCTACGATGTCTATCCGAGTACAGAATCAGAGTACGAAACCAATCCAACTGCAGAAAGGTGTAAGACAGGGTGATGTCATATCCCCGAAACTCTTCACCGCTGCATTGGAAGATGTTTTCAAGCAGCTGAACTGGAAAGGATACGGTATCAACATCAATGGCGAATACATCACTCACCTTCGATTTGCCGACGACATAGTTCTTATGGCAGGATCGCTGGAGGAGCTTAGTACAATGCTCAATGACCTCAATAACGTCTCCCAACAGGTTGGTCTTAAGATGAACATGGACAAGACGAAGTTCATGTCAAATGTCACACCAATACCGGTTGTTGTTGGGAACAATAGGCTCGAAGTTGTAGACGAGTACGTATACCTGGGACAAATTGTCCGATTAAGTAAGTCCAACTTCGACTCAGAGGTCAATCGACGAATCCAACTCGGCTGGGCTGCGTTCGGGAAACTACGTCATATCTTCTCGTCGAGTATACCGCAAAGCCTCAAGATGAAAGTATACAACCAGTGCGTGTTGCCAGTGATGACATACGGATCCGAGACTTGGTCCTTCACTGCAGCCCGTATGAGGAAGCTCAAAGTTGCTCAGCGCGCTATGGAAAGGGCTATGCTCGGTGTTTCTCTGCGTGATAGAGTCTGCAACGATGATATCCGCAGCAGAACTACGGTAACCGACATAGCCGTAGAGATCAGCAAGCTGAAGTGGCAATGGGCCGGCCACCTAGCCCGCAGAACTGACAACCGCTGGGGAAAAAGGTTATCGAGTGGCAGCCACGTACAGGCAAAGGCAGTGTAGGACGACCCCCCACAAGATGGAGTGACGACATGCGCAGTGTTGCGGGAAGTCGATGGATGCACAGGACCGAGCTTCGTGGCAATCTTTGGGGGAGGCCTATGTTCAGCAGTGGACTTCTGATACGGTGAAATGATGATGATGATGATGATATGGAGCGTTACAACTTGAGTGGTGGTCTACTGGTGCCATTTAAGTAGAATTAGCTGTCGTTTCCGTACTAGCTATTTATTTCTGGGGGACAATGAAAGTCACGATATATATTGTTGGTAATAAAATAATATCTCTTTGATCGGGCGTCACTTTATTTAACTTTTTTTTTTAAATTAGGGTTTTTTAAAACTTATTATGGCCCTTGTGTTAAGAGTTTATGTAACTTATTGCCTGTGTTATATAACTTATTTTTTTCGAACTGCGAGCAACGCTGACAGTAATTTAATTTGCTTTAAGCTATGATACATTTTGTAATAGAAAGCGCTATTAACTTTAATAACTGTAAAATTTGTAATATTGGTCCTACAGAATTTTTGTGAAATATTGACTGTTTGACCCCCAAGTCACAGGATATCTTAATTTCAGAGTCCAGTGTAATTTTATGAAAAATTGTACCTTTTCTTTTTGAAAACAAATAAAGATTTGTTATTATTATTTATAATTATTTTGTAGCATAACGCAAAAAGCCTTTGTACATTTGTGCTCTTAACGAGAGAACCATAAATGCTAGGTACTGAGAAACCTTTATATAAGTCCGAGATAAAACAAACATTTCCTTTTTATTTCATTTTGTTTCTTTATATTTTGTTACTGAAATAGCGTGTGACAGATATTTTAATTAAGAGAACAATTTCTATACGTTGTAACCATTTTTGAATTAACTATACTATCGATAAATCCGAAAAAAATTTTTTTGGAAAAATTGTCTTTCTGTCTGCATACGCATCGCGCAAAAACTGTAGAGGGATTTGGTTGGGTATATATTTACATGTTATTAATTAAATATATATGTATATGTATACAACTAACATAGTACCTATGGCTTCGTTCACGACAATTTTATCCATATTTTATCACATCAATTCACACTTAGTATTATTAGCAGCTGTAGCCGTAACTTTGTTCTCATGCAAAAGAAAAGTCATAAAAATTCAAATACACAAACAATAAAATAATCCAAATAAACCACCTCTTTTATTCTTTACGACCCTCTTTGCTCTACAGTGCACTTTACATTCAATAAATAAAGTTAATCTAAAATCTAAAGCAAACTTTAAACAATATTTCTACTTAAAGATTTCTTGATTTTACGCGGACATTTGAAATGAAACTATTGTTTACGGGTTTTATCGCATTTCTTCTTATTATAAAACGCGAACGGCGGTCAAGCGCGATTTTGTGTATTATATATAGGTATAGAGCGCGAAATCACCGCCTGAATTCAATTCAATAACTTAGCCATTTTTCAAGATGATGAATTTATCATTGTTTATACTTTTTATTGTCTTGTAAATCATATAATAAATATAAAACTATTGTATAAATATACAATTCCTCATTGCTTGGTGCAATCCGAAATTGACCGTTATTGAAAAAACAATATAGTAAAAGTTATTTCCGGGTATAAGCTAAAACTACGCTAAGTTACATAAAAATCTATTCCGTAGTGTCAGCGGTTCCAAGCAGAAACACTTAATGCCTCTACGGCCTTGGGGCAGAAAAAGTAAAAAAGACCAGAAAAAGATTTTTTTATTTTGGGAGAATATACTTCCTTAGAAAAAAAACAAAGACTCGGGCGGTCGCTAGTAATATATACTGTGAATATAATCAATACCTTTCAACTTAATGAAGAATCCTTTTACGAAAAAAATTAAGTAGATGAACTTGTCTCAAGCGTAATTTACATCAATAACTGGTGAAGTGATTTTTGTAAATGTATTGTTATGTTCACCGTTGGTCAGTCTAAATAAATAAAAAATGAAGTGATTGTTCAATAGATTTCGTTGTCTAAGTTTTATGTCTACTGTCAGTGTGTCTATCGGTTTGTTTTGTTACGAATGTGGGGTTTGTTGTTGCATTTCAATAATATTTATATATTTTTTCAAAATGCTTAAATCATGTTCGCAATTGAAAATCTAAATCGAAATATTACAGTACTTGAGTTTTGAATTCATAATAGCATTTAATATTTAAAAATGAAAGTGCTCCTATTTTTTTTTACTGTTGTTATTTCGTCTCTTATGTGTGAGACGTACAAAATTTTAGTCGTATCGCCTTTCCCAAGCAGAAGTCATGCTATTTTGGGCGATGCTAATGTCAAACACTTGCTTGATGCAGGTCATGAGGTAAGATACATTTTTGGTACTTTGTAATTATGATTATGTTAGACTCTAGTTCAAAGTTTGTTTATTGTATTAACCCTTCACGTGTGGTGAATTTGAAACAAATGAAATTATTTTCTAGTTATGAAACATTTCAGGTCTAGTGACACTAATCTTCATACGTGTTCTCTTCTTTAAGAGCCTGAATAAATTCACTACTGGACATAAGCTTTTAAAAAAACGCCAATCCAACTGCAGATCCCCCCTTCACTAATTTGGCTGTTGCTTCATCAGTCAACTGTCTGATTCCTCTAATAGCGAAAATTGCAGAACTTAATTTCGAAGCTAATTTATTCAAAAGCGCTTTCCACTGGAGCAAGGAGTCAATAGAGCTTCCGAGAAATAATTAAAAAATCAAAGTTTGTGTTCTGTAGGTAAAGTGCAGTGTAAAAAATATTTTTTAAAACAGCAATAAGCTTGAATGATTAAATGAATATACTTTATAATACATACCACAAAACAAAAGTACAGAAAACATTTAAAATAAAAGATGTGAATTGGGAGATGCAATTAAGCGGCCTCAGGGCTGCATAGCGATCTCTTTCATTCAACCAAACACATAAAGAAACACTAGTATAAAACTTAAAAAAAATTATGTTATGTAATAAATATAAAAAAATACATATATTCATATTTGCGCAATAGAAATATATTAAAAAAATTAAAACAAACGGTTTACGTAGGTCGGAAATACTTAGTTGGTGTATGGTTACAAATTGGTTTGATCTTCTTTGTTGATTGCACCCATTACATGTTCTCTATTCAAACCGAAGTACAAAAAAAGAGGAACCGGAAGCAGTGCAGGGACACAAGATCGGTGACAATTCATACAAAAGGTTCTTCTAAACAGTTAAAATCGTTTGTAACTTTTTTTTATTATTATGTTTTTTTCTAAATTTTAAATAAAAAGTATGTGACACAAATATTCGGTAACTTCCACAGGAACTCCAATGTTGTATCTTTGACTCAAGCTTAGTAATGTTTTTAATATTTTCAGATTACATACATCACAGCAGTTCCAAAAAATAACTCTAACCCATTACTTCATCAAATAGATGTAAGTGAAAATGGCAAAATTTTTCCACGTAAGTATAAACACAACAATAAGTTTACCAATATTTTCATTTGTATTTTGTTCACTTTGACGATCGCCTAACTTAGTGGTTGGCCTACCTGAATACTGAGCGACAGGCTCTTGGTTCGAATCCTAGCTGAAACACGAACGAGTGCTTCTGTGTTTTCGCGGACACTTACGGTACTATAATATCTCCTGCTCAGATATTATTCGGAAATTGTCGCTGTGGTCGTAGTCAGCCAGCAGGACACATTTTGCTCATTATTCATATGCCTATATATACCATCCAGTGGATAAAAGTACTCGGTTTAAATTGAGAGTAAAGAATTTTTTTGAGAATGGGGGCAAACGATCGAGCGGTTCACCTGATGGTAAGTGATTACCGTCGCCAACGTATATCTGAAACCGAAGACGAGCTGTAGCTGAGTTGCCGGCCTTTAAGTATATTTGGGAGATGGGAGGAGAATGAGGAGGAGTGGACGTTATCTCACTCACGGAACGAATCGCAGAGGTACAAAATCCCTCTACTTCACGCCGGTATTCTGCGAGGTTCGAACATATTAACAAATAGAAATTTTATATGCTGAATATAATTATACGTGCTTGACGTTGAAGAAAAACCTGCATGTCTGAGAAATAATAAAAACTTTTTTTTCATGGCCCACGCGTTGGAAAGAACGACATAAGCTGGGCTTGTACCAACTAATTTTAAATGCATCTTGGCAAGGCGAATCGCGCACACATCCTGGCCCCACCTGTGACGGCTTCTCCTCGGATTTGAAATTAATCTCTTCAATGTTTGTATTTTTTAATGTTCAAGCTGCCATATTAGATATCAAGAGAATATTGAATAAAGAAATTGATAGTAATGACCCTAAAAAATATCTCACTGTACTTTTAAATATGTGTGAAGCAACAATAAAGAATCCGGATGTGGCCAAAATTCTCTCAGATGCCAGCAGACAATTTGACGTTATAATTATAGAATGGATGTTCCACGAAGTATACTCGGGGTATGATAAATATTCCACAACAATTCATAAGATTATCATCATCTCATCACTACTCAGTGTCATAAGTCTATTACTGAACAGAGGCATCCCTCATAGATTGCCATAAACCACGAGCTTGAGCCTCCTGTATCCATTGACTCTCTATCAAGACTGTGTAGGTCGTTACTCAATCTTTCAGATATTGTCCTACACTTCACCTGTATTAACGTTTGCTTGCCTCTTACGAATCTGGCAGGACTTCAGCTTTTAGACCCATAAGGTTGTGTCAGTGTATCACCCTAGTTCACACATAGAAATACTATGCTGTAATAGATAAGATTTACTTGAATCACCGAGCAGTACGTAAAGTTGAAGCAGCGAGGACTATCAGCTTAGTTCATAATCTATCTTAAAACAATGCATAGTCAAAATTCTGAATTAGATTTTTATAAACTTTGACTAGCATCTTATAACATTTACGTAACTTAGCAACAGAAATTATGTAATATTTACGTAATCATCAGCTGGTACATAATTTATGGGTCCATAAAAGAAATCTAATAACGTGCTTTATTGGCAATACCAATGTCATCATAAAATTAATAGGAATTTCATTAACGTTTGTGTACCACAATTACTTAACAAATGTTATACGAAAAAATCGGAAGTGTAAATGATTACAATTATATTTTTTTTAAATTAAGACTAACATTTGGAAGTAGACATGTTTTGTAATTTAAAATTACTGACCTAAGTTATAAAAAATGAACGGTTTAATGTTATCTTAATAATTTTGTACAAATTTACGTTATTCGTTTTCTTTTTGAATCATTGCTTTAATATGTGTTTATACATATGCGTTTTCTTTGATCACTTCACTGTAAGTTACGATATTGAATTTTGATGCCAGAATAAATAAATAAATTTATCTCTTGAGCCGTAGTGCTGGGATCTAGTCTTACATATAATATATTACGAGTATATAAGATCGCCGTTAGGGACATGGTCACTGCGTGACAAATATTTAATTAAAAAGATAAAAAGGTCGTCGATAAATAAAACAACGAGAGACATCAGGCAAGACAGAAAAAAAAATACAATGATGAATGAAATCCGCCTAATTGTACTGGAGAAATGAAAGTCGCATCGTGTGCCCTTTCTAGCTATAAACTGTTCCCCAAAATGCTAGTAGTAACAATGAGCACTAATTATTGTTATATCAAGAGTCAGTAGTAATAAAGAATGTTCAATATTACTAATAATTTTGCCATTTTTTTTAATTCAACACAAATACAAATAAACCTTGATACTACAATTTTTTTTTAAATATTTCTTTTGTTTTGGCACTATAGGTCTGTGGAATTGAATAATACCATTATTTTTTATCTGTTAATACCATTATTTAAGAATGGATGCTTTTGCCGAACATAATGTATTTTAGATAATTATGAATTTTAAAATATTTGCATATTTTAGATTATCGGCTGTATTTGATTGTCCTTATATTTGGTTCTCTACAATAGAACCGCACTGGATGATTTTAAACTTAATAGATGAAGCTTCAAGCCCAGCGTATACATCCTCAGCAATCTCTTTAAACAATGCTCCGTTCACATTCACGCAGCGCGCGCAGGAATTTTTTATGCAAATTACATATTTCTTGATAGATTGGTAAGTTGTTACTGTTGCTACAGACTGATTAAACGCTAGTTGTCAACGTCAATTGCTGTAAATTGATAGGCGTGGTATCAAATTGCGCTAGTCTATTACCGGAATAAAGTCTTTCCCGAGGTGCGCTATTTGGTCCAATTTTCGGCATTATACATATATCTAGTCGATGTCTTTTTACATCACCAATTGTCATTAGAAAGTCTGAAAGTTATTCCCTAAAGAATGCAATTTTTTTGTATCGATTTACTAAATAACAAAAAATTACAGAATCTGTAAGACAGCCCAGATGTCCGTTGCTGATGCTTTTAAATGTCGTTACTATAAACTATGTATTGAGAACACAGTACGCTCGGGAAGTACTATTAAAAGTCAGTTGCAATTTATATCATGTACGTAAGGAATTGTAAAATGGGTATGATGTTCAAAGCTTTCTTATTATATTTACCGTAACTAATATTGTTTTTGTTTCAGGTATATGTACAGCACGTATAATGAAATGTATTCAAATTTATTTGGACCATCAATGGCGGGAAGAGGAAAGACTCTACCGCCTTTTGATGAGGTCAGGTTTAATGCTTCTTTAGTGATTGGAAATTCTCATGCGACATTGGGTCAAGCCATGAAATTGCCTCAAAATTATAAGTCAATTGGAGGCTATCACATTGAGCCAAATGTGAAGCCATTGCCGAAGGTAAATGTTAAGGCATGTTTACGCTTTATAAACTTCATTTTACAACTAGTAACTATTTACTTTTTACTAGACGTAGGGCTTCTTTTATGCCTAGGAGTCGTCTGGGTAGTTATCATCCTCATACCCATTTCAACATTGTAATGTTTTGATTTGCAAGGTATAGAGAGCCAGTTTAATTAAAGACTGTAAGTCATTCCATGTTATTTGGCAGGGGAAATAACGTATCATCTTCGATTGAAGTTGTTTACAGATTTCCATGGGCAAAGGGCCACCAGGGCCACCAGGTGGGCTATTAACAAGTTTGTCATTTACATAAAATTTCAAAAATTGTTTTTCTTTTTGGACCTTCAACTTTTGTTGATAACGTTTTAATATACCTAACAAACAATGACAAGATCAGCATAGTATTAAGTTTCTGTAGTATGTGGCAACACAAGAGTCTCATTCCTTGGTGCTTTTATGGATTTGGCAAATGTCCGCCAATTTAATAACATCCCAAATGACAATAATAATGTACTTGATTTAATATAGTTGAATTTAAATTCTCTAAATGATGTTTCCATAAGACCAAAAGACCTATTCCATCCATCACTAGATTTGTTTTTAAATTTAGATTCCTTCAGAAATCTTTACAAGAAAATACCATACTATCTAAACTAAACATTAGAAAAATCAATTACAGAATCTTTACAAAATATGTTAATAACTTTGACTGACTGGCATGATCATGCACGTGTTTTGGGCTTAATTACGCACTCCAAACTTAAGAACATATAGGCTCTCGAGGAGCAGAACAAATATTATGTTAGATATAAAACTCATCATAATTATTCCCTCGTGATTGCGACACTTATCCTTCACGGTCACGTAGTTAATTTTTAATGAACCAATGCTAAATTATACATTTCTGAGATTGAATATTGCCTAACAGCAAATGTCAATGAATGACCTCAGTTAGGTCTAGCTAGGTCAATGAATCATTTGGCTAGTTATGGAACTTAAATTGTAATCACTGTGCAGCTGTCTGTAGTTCAACTGATATAACATCTTATATGCTTCTAATTAAATTATATTACCATTAAATTAATAAAATTTCTTCATCTTAATTAAATTATATTCATAGTTCTTCTTAATCTTCATTGGTGGCCATCTTCAGGATTTTCATATGGCCCTAACTTAGACCCTTTCCTTTTCTTAGTGTATATCATTTCGATATTTACTAAAAAAAATCAATTTGAAAAAAAAATCGTAATTTTCATCGTTTATTAATACAATATATTGCAGGATTTAAAAACAATAATGGATAATGCGACGAATGGTGTTATTTACTTCAGTATGGGCTCAATTGTGAATAGTGATGATCTGCCAGAACGAATGAAGAAAAAGCTTATAAGCGTATTTGGTCAGTTAAATCAAACGGTCTTGTGGAAATATCGAGAAGAGGTTTCTGATTTACCGAAGAATTTACATATGTTAAAATGGGCACCACAGCAAAGCATTCTGTGTAAGTTGTGTTTATTTTTAACTGTATATCAAATGTCTCGTTTCAATCTTTATTTCTTTTTTGATATTCTTGCAATTAATTTAATTAATTAATTGTTATTAATCGTAACGTTTCTTACTACCAGCGCACCCGAATTGCATCATGTTTATAACCCATGGAGGCCTTCTGTCGATAACAGAAGCTGTTCATTTTGGAGTTCCTATAATTGGAATTCCAGTCTTTGGAGATCAGCATATTAATGTACAAAGAGCTGTCAATAAAGGATTTGCAAAGCAGGTGGATCTCTCCAATACTATGGCAGAAGACTTGGAAGTGGCGATACCGGAGCTGCTAAGTAACCAAAGGTCCAGTTCGTTTCTTTTATCTTTAAGTACTATTTATATTACCTTACCATTTTATAATATTGCATAAATACTCATGAATAGTTCCCATAGAGGTATATACAGATTTCCATTTGTCACTCAACGTAGTCAAACGGGCTTCTACAACTGACCTTTAACCTCTCTGGGAAATCTAAAAAATAAAGGGTGGCAAAAGGAGGTGGCTGATACCACGCAGACCACACTATACACTACACTACACACCTTCCTCAGGCGTCGTTTACATCTTATAATAAAGCGTACTTACTGAATTTGTTCTTTAAATTGTATCATCCTTTTATGTTCTTTTTAGCTATCGCAAAAGAGTAAAGGAGCTGTCGTTTGTCTACCATCATCGTCCTGTCTCAGCTGCGAAGGAACTAGTTCACTGGGTGGAACATGTAGCGCGTACAAGGGGCGCCTCGCATTTGCGTTCCCCGGCATTAAATGTACCTTGGTATCAAAAGTTGTACCTGGATCTCCTTGCAGGGATGGCCGTTGTAGTGTTTTTAAGCATAATTTTTATAAACTATGTTTTGTATCTTTGTTTTCATAATAAACAATCTCGACTAAAAAAAATAATTAAAAGAGAGTTTATATTTATAAAGAATCTACGAACGACTAGTATAACTCGACAAGAGTTTTTTTTTAAAGAAATTAATCAAACCTATCAAAAATTAACTATTTCATTTTTAAACCAGTTTACCCCGTGTACCATGTGATAGTGGCGCAAGAAAATTTGTTTCTAAGATGTAAATAACCATCCTATGCCATTGTAACAACACGTCATGAGTTAAATATACCAAACATAAATTATTCAGACGGTGTCCACAGACGAATGTCTAGTATTAAATTAGCCAACCGGTCCGGTTTGTGTAACGATTAATGCAAAACCTTGCAATAAAAAAGGTCTATGTCGAGCAGTAGACCATTAAGGGCTGTTAAAGAAGTAGAAGAAAAGAAAGATATAGAGCATCATATAAGTTAATTAAATGTATGTAAGCAATACATCCTAATGCTAGTGTCAGTATCTTCTTCAACTGCTTTTAAAGCTTTTAGAAAGTGTTAGTGCAAGCCGAAGTGTTGCTTGATTTTGTAATTTACAGAAGAATGCCAAGCATCAGTGTAAACGGTATAACCGGAATTCAAACTTCAATAGTTTCCTTAACTATGCCGATGGAGGCGCTTTTTAATTTTCATGCAACTTGTAAGTAAAATTGATCGATGCATGTAGTTAAATACTTACACTCAAGGCAGGTTCACTGTCCGATGAGACAGGCTGTCCTTAAATATTTACGAATATATTTTGCCTTGTCGCACATTCAAAGTTCAAAATTATTAACTTTCAAGGCTGTCTCCGTTTTGCGTTTTCTGTATTATGTTGATTGGATTTATAGTAATTTTAATTAAGTCAGGTTTGTTACGAAAACTGTTGACCTCGATTAATAGATAATAATTAGTTGCTATTTCTGGTCAGAGGCTATGTAGCGTCTAAGAAATATTTTTTAATATTGGACTGTTAGTAGTTGAATAACGTGACAAATAATAATATACAGCATTAAAGCATATGAGGTCATGTATTAGTACCAGCTAAGCAGAATGAGCAGTTATTGCTTTACACGGGATTTTTCTGTTTTAGAACAACTTCACATGGGACTAACTTATTTTTCTTGAACCGCGGGGCTCCTGAGCCACGCTGGTCCATAGGCCCCTACTTTGCCTTAATTTAATCCGGCCCTGTACATTAATGGTGACAAAATCAGAAATTAAACTGGTAGTTTTTTACTTCATAAAATTCGTTTATATTATCAAAAATTAAGCAATTTATTACGCAGATATTATTTTTAAAATATATATATTTTAGTATATTATGAAATTTAATTTAATTTTTTTCTCATTGTATTCAACCTACATCGTAACACTAAAATTAAAATTTGTCTAAATAACTTAATTAAAATCTGATATATAATATACAATGTAATTAAAATTGAAACTCCAATGTCGAGAAACAGTTTTTGGTACCAGGGTGCCAGATTCGCAGGGGAATGTAGATAACGGGCGCCATTTGTGCGTATTACATGTGAAACCCAGTGTGATAATACCTTGCCTGGTGGCGTTAAACGGTCCTTGTAGATGAATGAGTACTCCTTCACTCTTTCATAGAATCTGAAATGTTTCAAAAATAATTAAATTTATTTTTATCAAAGAATAAAACATTGAAGAAACATTAACAGTTTATACTATCCACATCTGGACCAAACTGGAAGGCCACTTATGGAGGATTTTCTGTAAACATCAAACATGACACCACCTGTCATGCAGATCGCAATACCAGACTTCTCACATCATGCTGCAGCCCGTTATCAGTCTGAGCGTTTTTGATTCTGGTATTTCTTGAGATAGTTATTTCACCATCAGTTGAAAGGATTTTGAAGACAATGACTTGGTCAACTCTTGCGACAACCATAAGATTAAAAGGGGTGGCAGATTTTCTTGTACTACCACCATGCAGCGAATTTTATTGGAATTATTATATACAACTTAAGATCTACATATCCCATATACTGATGGATGGACATCTAATTCCAATAATGTCATATTCCCTGAAGTTATGCAACAAATTTAAACCTAAAATATAGAAATATTTTTAAAGTAATCGGCATAAACAATTAAGCTTAAGAGGACGTCTAATTTTTACCTGGAATCATGTATAATTTCTTTTATAGCAGCCTCCAATTTAATATGAATCTCGCTGTTTAAATCGACTCTCTTGCCAAAACCCTTATCCACTGCTCTATTAATATTGAGGTGTTGATCACCAAATATGGGTACGCCAATAATTGGAACACCGAAGTGCAATGATTCGTGGATAGAAAGCAAACCTCCGTGAGTAATGAATATTTTGCAGTTGTGATGTGCTAAAGAAAACAAAATACACCTTTTACAGAAACGACAGAAACGTTGTTCTTAAATTTAATAAACGAGCAGAGTTTTGGACTTTGTCTGGAAGAACTTTCGGATTCGCGATCAAGTAAAAGATAAATTGATTTCAAAGTTACAATCCATACTCACATAATTATCTTGAATAAGAAACAAGAACTAAAGTAACAAGCAAGAATGTTTAACAATTTAATTTCTTTTTAAATGGTTAAGAACATATCATACGAATGGTTAACTTTAAAGAATTATTATACTATAAATAGATTTTGAAATGACACGACATAAAAATACTATTTAATATTTGCATGCTATTAGTGAAAAAATTGCTCTGCTCAACTGCCAAGGGGTCCAGAAATAGCCAAGATGCACTTTTTTAAAAGGTTTGCCTACACTCACTACTCCGGGCAGGCGGGTACCATAGCACTGCAGATGAGATTGTTGCATTTGATAAATAAGACGATATATTCCCCTTTGCATCCAATCATCTATAGTGCTTTGGCACATGAAGATTTTTTTTATGGGAAAGGCGGCAAACGAGCAAGCGGTTCACCTGATGGTAAGTGATTACCGTCGCCCATGTACATCTGCAACACCAGAGGGTGCTGCAGGTGCGTTGCCGGCCAGTAAGGATATTTGGAAGATGGGAGGGAGGAAGAGGTAAGGGGGTAAGGGGAGAAAGAGTAGGCCTCCGGTTACCTCACTCACCGAACGAAACGCAGATGCATAAGATGCCTCTACTTCACGCCGGTATTCTGCGAGGTAGTGGTACCCAACGGGACGAGCCGGCTCATTCGAACAGCAGCAACAGTCGCTGCTTGGCTCTACCACGTTTAAAAAGTGTAAGCTTCGCAGCGGGTCCCGGTGGCCGTGGCTTGAGGTGGACGTTGTTTTCTGTGTGTGTGTGTGTGTGTGTGTGTGTGTGTGTGTAATGATGGTGTTCTAATGATCTTTCATAGTGAAAAAGAATTTATACGCAGTATTTATTACAGTGTATTTTTGCGTCAATTAAAAGTGTTTAATTAGTGACATAGAATAGATGTCGCTGCTGGGGTAATTTTAAGGAAGCAAGGATTGAAGATATCAATAATCTAAACTAAAATTGTAGCCATAATCAAGATATATAGAAGAAACAAATTATTATTTACCCAGAATACTTAGTTGAGGAGCCCATGAAATAATGTGAACATTCTTAGGCAGGTCAGGTAATTCTTCTTCAAACTTCCAAAGAACTGTCTGATTCAATTTACTAAACACATTTAGAAGTTCTCTCTTCATTTCAATTGGAATACTTCTGCTTTTTAACATGGATCCCATGCTGAAGTAAATCAGGCCATTTTGAGCTTCATCCATAATCTTTTTCAGACTCTGGTTTTTAAAGAAAGCATTATTACAAAAAAATTATCCTAAGGAATCAGAGCGTCTCTGTAATCTGTAATAGGAACTCACTCAACCTTCCCGTATCCGATGTCCGCATTTAGAACCTCAGCTATTATTTTAATATGTATGCATAGGTCATTTCCTCGTGATCATGATCGTGATCATCTAGAATGCTGGACATATGCCTGGATTTGTTTTAATCAGATTGGGTTGAAAACTACTGCAGACCACGGAACTTAAATCAAAGAAGAATACAGATGCGATTTTACCCCTGTGGATTGAGATGCAATGCCACAACCTCCCGTAATTATTCTGGATTTCTATACCCTTGAAACCGGATCACATCAGTTTGTAGGCAAAAATCGGTGGTGTGCTGCCTACGCAGACGACTCCCTGACGGAGAAGGATCTACCTGTAGTAGTAGTATTAGTATTTTTTTTATAGAAGAAGGGGGCAAACGAGCATGCGGCTCACCTGATGGTAAGTGATCACCGACGCCCGAACATCCACAACACCAGAGGCGCTACAGATGCGCTGCCGGCCTTTATGGAAGGAATAGGCTCTTTTCTTGAAGGTTCCAAGGTCGTAACCGTCGGAAATACCGCTGGCGACAGAAGATTTCTCAAAGTCGAAGTGCGTGGCAGAAAAATTCGCGTAAAACGAACTGTGGTGGAATGGAAACCATCTAGGTGGTATTGGTGGAACTTGGAATTCTGTCGCGATGTACGATGGTGAAACTCAGCAGCTGGGATCAATCCGAACAGTTCCTCAGAACATTCCCCGTGGAAAATTTTGTAAAAAATGCAAAGAGAAGCAACATCTCTTCGCAAGGCCAAAGGATCAAGCCGGTCAGAGAGAGCTTGAGTAGTAGTAGAAGAACATACAAAACCTTTACTCACAACGCTCACCTACTTAGCTCACCAACCCTATACATATAGGATTGGTGAGCTAAGTAACTTTACCCTCAGACTAGGGTAGTCCGGCGCCTTATCCGCTATGTCACAAAAAATCCATGTGACATAATTCCCCAATAATATCATCCCGTGTTATAATTTAACTAGGTTTCGTTTATCCAAGACTTGGTTACCAATAAATGAAACCCTGTAAAATGAAATTTTTATCGAGGAATGTCTTCACACGGAATTGTTGTGAAATATTTTATGGTATTGAGGATATTAGGCCCAGTATTGTTAGGGACAGATATTTTCCGCCATCAATCGGTCGTGAGGAATGAAAGATAGTATTTGGAGGTAGATCTATTATGTATGTGTATTAATCATTGTAATACTTACCGGTGGCAATGGATCGACAGTTTCACTGATGTGATACCCTCCAATTGGTATATAGTTCTGAGGCAGGCGAATGGCCGTTCCTAAAGCCACATGTGAGTTTCCAAGCATTAAAGAACCGTTATATCTGACTTCCTCGAATGGTGGTAAAGTTCGTCCTCTTTTAGCAACAGAGGATGCAAAAGCGTTGTTGAAAATTCGGTTTTCTCTATGTCGAAGCCTCCTGAATAAATAAATATGGAAATAGACTAAAGAGATCAATTAGCGGTTGGTACTCGAGTGAAATTTTAAAACAAATTGGTTTACTCGAAGCTTATAACAAAATTATCACATCATCACTTCACTATGTAGTACATGTATAATACAATATACTTAGAGTTCGAACAAAAGTAAATAAATAATAAATCTCAATAAAAATATAATTTCCTGTCTAGTGTTGTATATAGTTCTTACAAAATTTTATAAATCGTGTCTTTGCTAAGAGCGTTATATTTATATGATAATATAACAAGACATCGGAGTTATAACTTACCATTTGAAAATTTTTATGTTTAACATCGACCACAACTCTTGGACGCGATCCCAGAATGAAAATGGTGGCAAAATATCTGAGAGATGCTGTGGATTGTACGCCGGGTTGAGAACTTCATCAATGAGATCCAGATCCATTGAGTGTGGCTCCATTGAGGAGGACCAAATTAGCGGACAATTGAAAACTGACGAAAAGCTGTAATGATGTAAGAAATACTTGTAATTTTCTTATTATTCAATCAACATCTGTTTTAATTATCATTCACATATTCGGCTAATCAGTCGGTGTAACCACTGTTGTATTTTATTACATATGGGTAATGTGCAAGCGGCACAGCTGATGGTAAGTGATTATCGACGCCCACCTACATACGCAACACTAAATGAGCTGCAGGTGTGTCGCCGAACTTTGAGGATATTTCTGGAGGAGGGAAGGTGTGAGGGAGAGAGGATTGGGCCGGTTAACTCAATCGCCGAACGTAACGCAGATACACAAGATGCCACTACTTCACGGCGGTATTCTGCAGGCCGTGGTACTACGCCGGCTGAGCCAGCCCTTTGTAGTAGCAGTAAAAGCCGCCGCTAGGCTCTACCATATACAGGTTAGAAGCGTATAGAGAGCCAGTAAAATAACAGACTGTGAGGCCATCTCAGTCCTCAGGAGGCAAACGCATCTATGTCTATGGGTTGTAGTAGTACCTTAACGTACTATCCCTTCTGTTTTATGAGCTTTAAAAGGAGTGATGAGACAATCTCTAAACTTTTTGTACCAAGAAGTCTTCTGTGATGTAATGAGGCTTTTTGAGAGCTTAATCATATAACATAAGAGTAGTCTTTTCCTGTAAGGTTTTGACTGGGTGGGCGTTATTTTAAATACGAACTTATAATCAAGAACCTCTCTGCTTCTGATATCAGTTAATCAGCAAAGCAGACAAGTATCTGATATTAAACAGGTCGTGACTTAAAAAATATTTTAAAATCCTGTAGTTTTTAAATTTTCATGTATTTTCTTCATCTCTATTATAGTTACAAAATAAAGAGATCCATAATAAGTAGCATGAGAATTCTTAGCCCGCCAACCCCCACTAGATCAGCGTGGCGGGCCCTTCCCCGCTCCTACACCCTCTCTGATACTCGTATTTGAGAAGGACGCCTTTGCCCAGCTGTGGGCGCTTACAGGCTGCTAAAAGTAAAGACTTTTTACTTACCCAGAATACAGTTCACTGTACAACCATTCAACGATAACAACGTCGTAATGTTCTTGAGGGTCCTGAATCAATCGCTGTATATTCGGGTGTGTGATTGTACCATTCGCGAAATCGGTGGTAACGTAGAGCAGAAACTTAACGTCCTTAAAACCGATTTCCTTGTTCAAAACTGCCTTTACGTCAAAAAGCTTATCTGAAATAGGGGCAGAGTTTTTTTGTCAGATATTAGCCTCTTGAAATATATTCCTCATTTAGAGCTGGTTCTAAGGAGGTTGTCTGCTCAAACTTGGAAATTCTACATGGTATTTTCCCTATGGAGGGAAAATGTAGAATTATGAAAAAGAATAGAAGTAGAGTAGGTAGAGGTTACGGATTTCCATTTGGCATCGCTAAACAGTATGGTAATGTTCATGATAAACGAGTTTCTGCTATTCACTTTTCGCGTCTCCAGAATACTTCTGGACGATTGACAATATTCAACTGCGCATGACACATTATGGTGTCGTAAATGAACCGATGTAACGCTTATGCGGTGAAATCGGAGTAAAGGTCGTCCACAAACCAATCAGATACGTAAAATCAATAAGTTGACTACTATCCGCATTAGACATCACATTAGACAAGACAGCATTCGCAGGAGGACATCATCGTGTCGGACCAAGTATTCGTGATGTAGATGGCAATGTGTCGACATGTTTCACGAAGGCTCGACTTAATGCGTCCAGTCGTAACCAGTGCTGTAGCGCACTGATAGATGGTCGTTGCTGCTTCCGAATACAACCTACGAACCAGCTATATTTGTCCCGTCTACATAACTCGTCGAAAGGCTGTGTGGAGTACATACGCTTGCAGACGACGTGTGAAGGGTCGAAGTATCGGAGTGGCGACACAAAATAAACTTTAAGTCATTTGTACGGGTTCCAACATTCCATCTGGTGACCTCTTTAAAGGAAGAGTTCGGCCAACCTAACGGTATCGTGTTTCGACGTTTCTGTGGAAGATAACGCGACGCTACGCTGCAGCGCAGTGCGTCGCCGACCAAATGTGAACATTATTATTGGTCTATGATAAATAGATATTATAGTTACCCGATATAAATAAATAAATAAAAAAAGATGCCGTTTTGTTTTCTAGCTGTCAACATGTGGGGTGGAGTAATAAAGTTATTGAGAAGATCATTATGCGTCTGTAATGCAACTCAATTTGCAGGGACACTCCTTGATCTGTGGCCTATGTATATACGAGTATCAATACATAGTAGTATGTGTCAGAAATAACATACCTGTAGGCATGAGTTTGAAGTTTGAAGATACATCGATTTGCCTTAATCTTGGATGCGAGTTCTCCATCAGAATCGGTGTTATATATGTTACCTGTAAATGAATAGGGTATAATGAATGATCAATGTGGGTCGTGTGGTATCGTTTTAAGAATCTGCTACCTCTTTCTTCTCGTGACATAAGTCGTCTCTTACGACGATGACGAGAGAAGAGCTTGAAAACCACAATGGCGGGATAACTATCTCGAAATTTACCAGACTAGAAATATAGTATCTGGCCCTGTGATTGCGAATCCACTTACCGAGCGTTGCAATAAGGTTATCAATAAATAGGCAATATACCATCTTTTTCTCCAATTTCTGGCATACCAAAATTAAAACTGTTTGTTTTTCATAGTTCATCAAGCAGGTTTACCAACACAGGGGAATCGAAACCAGGTTACTTGCGTCAAGGTCTTTGAGCTATCTCCTAATTGTTAATTCCATTGCTTAATAGCGTTATTAATGAAGCAATTTAAGAATTGATTAGTTCGATTAAAAATAACTTAAAAAAACCAGTTTCAATCAAAGCAAGTGCACTCACAAAATGTACGTTCCGAGATTGTTGAATTAGGGGTGGTTTTGTTTAAATCGACAAATGTCGATTTGAACAATGCAGATGCATAGACAACAATTATAGTTTATGTCTTTCTTATTATTGTTATTAGACAAGGTTTTAATTTAAAGATTCGAACCGTCAGTAACATCAAATAACACTGTGTTAATAAGGACGAATATGTTTATTTGTTCTAATTCTCACGATTTTTTATTTACTTACGTTTTTAAATCTTGAGATGTAAGGGGAATATACAGGTCAACCTTAACCTGTTTATTCCGTTTAGTGAAATATAAATAATATGCCTTTTATTCAAATATTAACTTCAGGGTATCGTGGTACACCCAGTTGGCTTTTAAGCGAAGCTTTGGCGACCGATTAACGATGAAAAATAATCCGACAGTGCCAAACTCAAATAAGTAATGAGGAGCAGCATCACTTTTATTAGAATGCAGGCACAACCTTCACAAACCCTATAACCCTATATATCTCTATCCATGTATCATATATGCCAGGATTTGAACTGTTGATAATATATTTTTCATCAATCATTCCTTATGTTTTTGTTATGTACTGTTTGTACTGTTTGTACTGTTTGTACTGTTTGTACTGTGTTACCAAGGTAAGGTGGTAGCTTTATCAATGTCTCACTGCTATACAAAGGCTTCCTCAAGTGCAGTTCTAGTGCAGGTTGGCGGACCTAACGTGCCCTCGAAATAATATTATTTTATTACATCCCGCACATTTCGACTTCTACCTCAAGAGGTTTCCTCGCAATATTTTCTTTCACAATCGAGTAAGTGGTAACTTCTGTGACTGAAGTACTATGAAATTAAACCGACAACTAGGCTGTCACGGCGCTCTTTCTGTGATTAACAGTTATTTATTTTTACATTTACCTCGTGTCCATCGTTCAGGAGATTCCTCACGTATCCTTCTCCAAGTATAGAGTGACTTCTGCCGGGAACAGGGAATACTAGTAATATTTTATACGCCTCACTTAGGTGATTTAAAATAAAGAATAAATATATATTTTTGATAAGCATGTTGAAATTAGATAAACTTTTACATGTAATTAATTTATATTAACTATTCACTACAAAGTCACACGCAAGTCTCAACTGTGTCGCAGAATGTGATTCTATAATAGAAATATTTCAACTTTAAATTCTTGAGAAAAACTAATTAATGGATTACTTAAAAGGTCGTTAATTTGATTGTCTTGTAAAAGTACAACATAAGTAGAGTAAAGACTCACGTCATTAACATTTGCACGATATTCAAAGAAGTTAATAAATGTGATAAACATTAAACGATGTATCTAACTCATGTACATGTAACTCATTTGTCATTTAGTTAACTAATTGTTAGTATTTGCAGAAAATATATTCACTTTGAATTCAAAACTAGAACCTGAATAACTTCATAAAAAAATAGACCTTATAGTTTTTTGATTTAATGATTGATTTTAACCAGCATCAGAAATACAGCGTATTTGGTACTGATGTGATAATACGACAATTACTTTTGTTAGATTCTATTCAAAATAAAGTAGGTACCCGTGTATAGAATAATGTCCTACATAAATTTTATTTCCATGTTTTGAAGTATCAGACTCAGACTGATAATTAGTCCTCAACTGGACAACTGGAATTACCGTAATCGCACACACTTGTACGACAGTATGGTTGCACTAAGCTCTAGTATTTGAAGTAAGGAAAATGTCATTAAGTATAAAGTTAAATAAAATTAATTATTAGGCTGAGTCTGAGCAAGACTCGATGCTGTGGTCTTGTTGGACTTTGGTTTCACTCCTTTCAACGAGGAACCTTGCCATTCTTCTTCTCCCAATTGTCAGTCGAAACTCGATAAAACCACTCTATCTACCAATACTCGGACAAAATATCGGAGCTATAGGTTGCCGCCGCTCTTGTAAAAAAAAACTTTAAATGAGATAGCTCAATTTGTTTCTTACCAATGTGTGTGTAATTCATGTCAGAGTGTGACTGACTAGTCGGTCAAAATATTGTGGTTTGGATAAAAATAAATGATTAATTATTCTGGTCTGTTTTTGTTTCTTCAGAACGAGAGAATTGTCATTTCATACGTTAATCTTTAGCAACTATTTTTCGTTAAATATTGCGATTTTTGTTGCGAAAATCGATTGTGCGAATGGAAATCGAACTGTGAAGATTGATATGTTATCAGTATACCTGTCTTATGTTATGTACATACAAAACAGTAAGTTTGCATACAAAAATGTTGACACACATTTGAAGTTCTCTCTTGGACGAAGAGAGAACTTGTAATAATTGGTGCTAGTACTAAATAGTTCGTTAACATCGACTGGCAATTTATAAAACATTATAGTTGTCAACACTTTATCGAGCATTCGTGACAACATGTACCACGCGAAGCAGTGATTACGTCCTTATTGGGAAATAGCGATAGCTTATCTAGTCGGTGGTGAATCGTATCGGTGTAAACAAGTATCGCCGATGCATATGTGCGCATAAATTGTCAGCGAACTTTGTGTAAAAAAAAAAATCCAAAATAATTCTTTTACCTAGAAGTGTCTTTTATAAATTGAAAGAAATGTAAGAGATTATATTACTTATTTTTAGTTATTATATTATACGAATTACTTTTGTTTAAATTATCTAAAATTCTTTCAATACTTCTAAAGTTAGCTTTTGATTTGATAGTTATCTCTGTGAAAGGTATCAACGTTTTGTCAGAAATCACTTGCTATTTATATACAATGTACAGGATTGTATGTATATGAATAACCACGGTCATTTAGATTTTAAATATTAATATATACAACTACTTTTGTTGCGGGACTCTTTTAATTAAACTTTATTATCATACAAAAATAGTTAATGTTTCAAAATGTAAAAAGTTTGTTACTTTTCATGGTATTTATTTAAATCTTATGTAGTTTATAATCTATATTATGATTAAGGTACCTAGTCACGGCGCGAATAAAAGGTTTCTTGCGTTTTGTGTTCTTTGCTAAGTATAGGAATATTCCATACTTTTCAAAGAACATAAAAATGATAATCATGACAATATTATCATGATTATTTAATTCTATTATAATAGATGGCGTGATGATATGAAAAAAAAAACTCAACGCTATTGTGTTAGGCTAATTTATACTCTACTAAAATATAATTGTTTTCTTTTTAAATACAGTTATTCTTACTTTGAGACTTGAGACGATAAGATCAAGATGCGTCGTATCATTGCGATATTGTACATCATTGCTGTGCTAAGTTCAAAATCCACTGCATATAATATACTATTCGTATCAGCGTTGCCAAGCGGCAGCCATGGAATACTAGGCGATGCATTAGTGAAACCTCTGCTAAATGCTGGGCACGAGGTAGGCAAGTTCTTTATTATTGTTCTTCATCAATTTGTTTCAGCATGCCGCTAGACATAGCCATTTTGTAAGTAATAGAGCGAAGCGGCGGCTTTTGTTGCTGCTCGTCTGGGCCGGCTCGACGGGGGTACCACAGTCTCGCAGAATACCGACGAGAAGTAGAGGCATCTTCTGCCCCTTGTGCCTTGTGTGCGTTTCGTTCGGTGAGTGAGGTAACCGGACTCCCTCTCTCCGTCCTCCTCCATCTCCCAAATATCCATTGAGGCCGGCAAAGCACCTGCAGTACCCCTGACGCTGCGGGCTTGAAGTATGTGAGCATCGGTAATCACTTACCATAAGGTGAGCCGCTGTGAAGCACACGAAACGTCGGGAATAAAAATTAAACATTAAAAGGGAAAAAATGTATGCCGAGACGAATGCAGGAAGATTTGACAGCAAGAAGAGGCACGCTAAGGATTTTTTTGTCAATTAGAATTAGTTTTGTTTTTTTGAACAATAATAACCTACTTAATAATTTCACTAACTAATTTCAATCAGTATCATAATAAACAAGGTAATATCTGTTTTTTTGCAAATTTGTCCTTCCTGTCGTTTTTACGTTCCTCATAATCATCAGCAAGATATCAGGCTTATTCCCAAGAATCGTCCTGTCTAGAGTACGGCCTCCGGCAAGTTCTTTATTATTGTTCTTCATCAATTTGTTTCAGCATGCCGCTAGACATAGCCATTTTGTAAGTAATAGAGCGAAGCGGCGGCTTTTGTTGCTGCTCGTCTGGGCCGGCTCGACGGGGGTACCACAGTCTCGCAGAATACCGACGAGAAGTAGAGGCATCTTCTGCCCCTTGTGCCTTGTGTGCGTTTCGTTCGGTGAGTGAGGTAACCGGACTCCCTCTCTCCGTCCTCCTCCATCTCCCAAATATCCATTGAGGCCGGCAAAGCACCTGCAGTACCCCTGACGCTGCGGGCTTGAAGTATGTGAGCATCGGTAATCACTTACCATAAGGTGAGCCGCTGTGAAGCACACGAAACGTCGGGAATAAAAATTAAACATTAAAAGGGAAAAAATGTATGCCGAGACGAATGCAGGAAGATTTGACAGCAAGAAGAGGCACGCTAAGGATTTTTTTGTCAATTAGAATTAGTTTTGTTTTTTTGAACAATAATAACCTACTTAATAATTTCACTAACTAATTTCAATCAGTATCATAATAAACAAGGTAATATCTGTTTTTTTGCAAATTTGTCCTTCCTGTCGTTTTTACGTTCCTCATAATCATCAGCAAGATATCAGGCTTATTCCCAAGAATCGTCCTGTCTAGAGTACGGCCTCCGGCAAGTTCTTACAGTCGCAGTCTTTGATCCATGAGACCGTCTTTCAGAGCGAGCTCCTAACGTAGAATCCTGGCTACTATGATGTGCCTGTGCTACTTGCACTCCGTGTTAGAAAGAGCCGATCAACCGGCGATGACATACCAAAGAGCTAAGAGCTCAACGACGCTATCCTTTAAGATGTATTTCCGATAACTGTCCGTCTTAATAACCTGATCCTGTATCGCACAGACAAATTGCCCATAGAGGTCTCTGAACCGTAGCTAATTGAGAGAGGCAAAGGTAAATGTGAAAGGTTCATGTAGAGTCTTATAGAACCTCACACGAAGCACTTTCTTCTTCCATACGTTCTTCGGTCGGAGACGCTCTGTAGGTACTGTCGGATCCTACCATTGCTCGTTAACTAAGTATAGAGAGATAACCACCATTATCAACCATAATGACGTCAGCGTAAATTGACTCATCCGATCACGCCAGGAAGTAATTACGGGGACGCACGCTTATTGTTATTTTGTATGGTCAGGGCACTAAATAAGCCCCGCCCACCTGGCTTCTACCTGTGTATATCGACATATTAAAAAATACTATACTAGTACTTCGTACGTTACGTACGTACGAAGTACAAGTATAGTATTCGTACGTTCGTACTACGACGTGTTGATGCCAATTGCACAAACAAGGCCGAATAGTTTAAAAAACTCATGAGCTAGATTGAGGGCATCAGACTTTATTGTTGTTAATAAATTGTTTTCATAGATTATGTACATTATTACCAACACAAAATATTCCGTAAGCAAACTTACTCATTGTTGTTTTCTTTTCACAGGTTACCTATATTTCAGCTATGTCTAAAATGAGTTCAAATTCGAAGGTCAAGATAATCGACTTAAGCTCGAATGTGAATGTTTTTCCAGGTATACTTTAAAGTTTTATTTTTGACAAGTACACGGGAGTCAATATGTATTACTTTCATACATTTACTGGATGGGATAAGTCGAGTAGAAAATTCTAGCCTTATGCACGGCTTTTATGTTTGTTTACAAACCCAATTAAGTGAGGAATGTGCCTCCTCTAAAATCATAACTAACATTCTATACGCAGGAACTATCCATTGATCTCGCAACTATGGTAAAACTTCTGTTTGTTCCCCCAACAAAAATGTTATCAAGCTTTAATTACATATGAGGAAGCGATGTATTTTGCTGCGGACTAGATGAAATACTGTGTAATTTGGTTAGGACGCATTAAACTTTGGATCTCTGTATATAAAAAGGCAGTTTTTTCTTTCTTTTATTTTTTCACGGTAACGGATGTAACACAACTTTAAATGCAGAAAAATAACTGATTAGAGAAAAAAAACAAATAAAAATGTGTGTTTCACTATGTGAAATGGACCAGACTTAGTGATAGCCGAATAAATTTCAAAATGTTCACTTGATAGCAAGTGCGTACTGTAACCTCCCTGAAGCGTTGTCCTCCCTGAGGACTAAGATATAATGCTTCACAGCCTGTAATTATGCTTCGTCACAAATAAGGAAGAGAGTCTTCCACCTAGTGAAAGATGTTATTATATATATTACTATTATACATACTATTAGATATCTTAATCTAAAATTAATAAGAGACATTTAAACTCTCAAGGTATGGTAATTCATTCACCACATTCCTTTCAAACGTAATAGTTATCAAGTAAATGACCTGATCTTTAAAACTTCTAACACGACGTTATAGATAATGATTAATTATAGAAACGCTTTTAACACAGATAATTTTTGAACATAACCGCTATAATGGTAAAAGATTCGGATATGAGTGTCAACAATGATTTTTTCCCCGTCATGGACAAGTTGAGCTTAGTAACGATACAGCATGAGGAAGTTGATGTATTTTGCTGCGGACTAGATGAAATACTGTGTAATTTGGTTAGGACGCATTAAACTTTGGATCTCTGTATATAAAAGGCAGTTTTTTCTTTCTTTTATTTTTTCACGGTAACGGATGTAACACAACTTTAAATGCAGAAAAATAACTGACTAGAGAAAAAAAACAAATAAAAATGTGTGTTTCACTATGTGAAATGGACCAGACTTAGTGATAGCCGAATAAATTTCAAAATGTCCACTTGATAGCAAGTGCGTACTGTAACCTCCCTGAAGCGTTGTCCTCCCTGAGGACTAAGATATAATGCTTCACAGCCTGTAATTATGCTTCGTCACAAATAAGGAAGAGAGTCTTCCACCTAGTGAAAGATGTTATTATATATATTACTATTATACATACTATTAGATATCTTAATCTAAAATTAATAAGAGACATTTAAACTCTCAAGGTATGGTAATTCATTCACCACATTCCTTTCAAACGTAATAGTTATCAAGTAAATGACCTGATCTTTAAAACTTCTAACACGACGTTATAGATAATGATTAATTATAGAAACGCTTTTAACACAGATAATTTTTTGAACATAACCGCTATAATGGTAAAAGATTCGGATATGAGTGTCAACAATGATTTTTTCCCCGTCATGGACAAGTTGAGCTTAGTAACGATACAGCATGAGGAAGTTCAAAAAATACTAAACGATGAAACTCTGCACTATGATGTTGTTGTTGCAGAGTGGATGTATAATGAACTATATGCTGGGTAAGATTTTTTTAAATACAACTAATACCAATAAATTCCGCCATAAACACACTACCAAGCGGTGAAGGAATCTGCGACCCTCTTTCTACCCGTGGCTGTCATAAGAGACGACTAATGGGAAATCCTTGAAACTCTCTGGGTAATATCTGGGAGATTGTTGCAGAAGCTCGTAATCTGTGGGTTATATGCGTTAGTACTGAACTATTTACATACCTATATGCATATGTATGTAAATAGTTCAGTTTCTAATAGAGAGAAAGTCATAGAGGTTTTATGTTCAAAGAAGATTTAGAGCACATTACAACTATCGAAAAGTCATCATTCTAACCTTAAAATATTTTATGAATTTTTATTTTAATGTTTATAATGATGAAGATAATATCCTCCTGGATGATTAACCTGCGCAGAAGATATTATGAACGCTGCATGTGTATATGCACAGAGACACTCACTCATCTGAACATTCCCGTATACGTTATATAATTGCAATCAGAGTGGAGGAAGCGTTCGATGCAGTGTCAGATACACGGGAAGCGGACACAATACAACCAATAACCAATGTTTGTGTTTTACACAAATATGTCTTCAGCTGAGATTTGAACTCCGGTTCAGTGGTTCATGAGACGAGTATCCTAAAAACTTAAACACGATCGTCATACATAAGTATCATAATATATATATAATGTAAACACATATAGACATATAGTATGTGAATATCGTTACAGAGTAAGGTATTTATTTTAAAACGGTTCAACATCGATCAATCTTGCGGCGTAGTACGAGATTCAGCCACCCTGAGGCTCAATCACATATTAAGCCGTGTCCACCTTAATATTCGACTAAGGAAAAAAGATTAGAAGGACCTCGCGGCCTACGAAGGATTTAAATTAACCAATCTGGATACGGGCAGTAGAGTTCAAGATGTGAGGTGTCTGGCAGTGCGGTTGACAGTCCACCGGCTAGGCGTGGCAGTCATGGCAAATCATTTCATTGAGATATGCCTATGTTCAGCAGGTTGTTAAGAAGCGGCAAAATTATATAAATGTTTATTATTATATTTATATAAATTACCATTCACGAGAACAAAATTAAATTATAATGATGAAATGAGTAGTAATTGCGTGTTTTTTGCAGGCTTTCAAACGTATTTAATTGTCCTCTGATTTGGTTTTCTTCGCTGGAGCCTCACTGGTTGGCTTTAAGGATAATTGATGAGGCTTCAAACCCGGCTTATAATTCAGACAGTATGTCTACGAATGCGTATCCATTTACATTTTTACAACGTGTGCAAGAACTATGGCTTCAGATATCTCGCACCTTTTACCGAGAATAGTAAGTTAACTTACGCTTATTAACTCCTCTGTCTGTTACATAGTTACTTATAATATTATGTTTTTGATTTGGGATGCTACCATAGGGAATGAAATTCAAGCAGAGTATTTTACTTTTTTTAACTGACAGTCCAACAATGCTTAATGCAGTAAAAGGATCGTTTCATCAATGATGGGATAAATTCTCACTTAAGCTGTCCTTACTTATATCACTCATTGAATATGTTGATGTGTGATTTTTCGACATGAACGCAGATCTCCTAAACAAATATCACCACCTCAATAACTGCATTCAATTCATTTTCAATGTTCGTAAGCATGGCCACGTCTACTTATATTACATTTTAATTATACAATTAAAATGCCTACCTATTCGTCAGCGCCGTTATCTGCCTGTACTCGCTAGCCTTGATTCTACTCATTCTTTCTATTTATCTTCCAACTTTCAGTATCTTTGCTTCAACCACAAAAGAAACCCTTTCATCTTTGCATTTCCCGTGGGTAGACCGGTAAAGAATGGCTCGGACATTACTTCTGCCTTTATACATAAAATTGTAAATAAGTTATATAGAAACTGTAACTTTTTTTAGTTGGAAGTACAATGAAGTAAGTCAAATGTTTAACGACATATATGCCCCAATATTATCTAAAAGGGGACGACCTGTTCCAACATACGAAGAAGTACGATACAACGGGTCACTTATGCTGGGTAATTCTCACGTTGCTATGGGTCAGGCTACCGTATTGCCGCAGAGCTACAAACCCATTGGAGGTTTCCATATTGATAAGGATGTGAAGCCATTGACAGAGGTATATATATATATATATATATTTTTTATTTGGGTTACAACGAGTTATGGTAAGTACCACTGCAGCCAACGGACATCTGCAACCAACTTCAATCGAACGCCACAATGCCGGCTATACTATATACTTTACTAGCTCAATATTTCCTAGGCAGAGAAGGAATCCACCTAATAAGAATTGTTTGTATAATTAAGTACTTTCAGAAATGTCATTTCACAGACTAGAAACATATGTGCTACAGATTGCATCAATTGTTTGGCTTTTGAGTGTTTGTCTTCCTCCGTGGAACTGGAGAAATTCCTAGTAAATATTAACATTTAAAAAAAACCCAGTGCTGAATGCCTCCAGGCCTCTGGTTAGCTCATTCACTGAACGAAATGCAGACGCACAAGATGCCTCTATCCCACGCCGATATTATATGAAATCCGCCGCTTAGCTGTACTTGTATAGAGTATAGAAGGATGGAACTTTAATAAATTAAAACTTATCGGAGAAAGCCGTTAGCAGACTAACTTCCTTACATAATATTCTTCACAGAATCTAAAAAATATTATGAATCAAGCAAAACATGGCGTTATATACTTTAGCATGGGTACAAATTTAAAAAGTGCCGAGTTACCGCAAGAAATTAAAGAAGGCTTGTTGAAAATGTTAGGTGAATTGAAGCAGACCGTTTTATGGAAGTATGAGGAAACACTATCCGAAGTACCATCCAATGTTCATATATTGAAATGGGCGCCACAGCAGAGTATATTAGGTAAGGGATCATCATCATCATCATCATCATTTCAGCCTATCAGAAGTCCACTGCTGAACATAGGCCTCCCCCAAAGATTGCCACGAAGCTCGGTCCTGAGCCACCTGCATCCATCGACCTCCACTGCGCAGGTCGTCACTCCATCTTGTGGGGGGTCGTCCTACACTGGTAAGGGATAGGATTTCTTAATTAGTTTAATGAAAGTTTCTGCATTTTGTATAACATTTTTTCTCTGGTTAAGAAAACAACCAACAAACGCAATATTTTCGATGTTTATAATAGTGTTACGGTTCTGCTGGGAAATCTTTCAATTCAGTTTTCATGAATTCGTTTGCTTTCGCATTCATTCTTCTTTTCTTATTCTGCATCTTTAGTAGTCTCCCGTAGCCTGTGGGGTGTTGGATTAAATAAAACCCACATTAGTAATTTTAAATCAGTGAACTATATTGTTTAAATATGATTTCTGAAAAAAAATTCACGCTTTAGTCAGAATATGCTGGACGTGGGCTGTGTAGCAACAACGTCAGAGAGGAATCTGGTTACACCCATATTTACTTTTTAGTGAAAGTTACATTAACGCTGTTATAAAATAATTGAAGATCTCTATTGTTGGTTTATGGAACGAACATAGCACCTAAACGTTCAATTGCTCAACATCGGCTTTTCCAATTATAACATTTTAACACGTGCTTGCGTCATGCATCATTCTGAGCATGGTAGAGCCAAGCAGCGGCTTTTGCTGCTGCTCTAATGGGCCGGCTCGTCCGGGTTGGTACCACGGCCTCGCAGAATACCGGTATGAGAATGAGGTAACCGGAGGCCTACTCCCCCTCTCCATCCCCCTCCTTCTCCTTCCTCCCATCTCCTAAATATCCTTACAGGCCGGCAACGCCCTGCAGCACTTCTGGTATTGCAGATGTACGTGAGCAACGGTAATCACTTACTATCAGGCGAACCGCTTGCTTGTTTGCCTCCATTCCCATAAAAAAAAAAAATCATGCTTTGCTGGAGAGTTGCCACCGCAGAACCAGACATTTCACACCGTGGACGCTGCTGTTTGTTATCGCTTTGCATAATTATCTTACATTCCTCTTCAATTTATTAGTATGACAGCGAAGCGAGATAAGGTAAATTGCTTCATTACCACACAGGACTGCTGGCGATGTGAATGTACTGCGCGACATGACTGAAATTGCGTCATTACCTCAACACTCATTTGTAACATGGTGGTTGTATGATAACTGATCTAATGCAAAATGAATAATTAGTAACATGTTGTTGCGAATCATGCTACATAATTTTTTAACGACAAGAACATAACAGTTGTGAACAGATTATGATCAGACTCGTAAAACATGGGTTAATTCAGCAAGCGAATACTTTATGTGAAATAATTTTTGTCATTACGTTTGTTCACCAAGTTTTGGTCTTGCCTTATAATGAAATCTGTCACAGGTGACAGTTAGCACAAAGTAAGGGTTTAAAAGTAGTTCCACATGTTATATACAGCTAAGTAATAATAGCAAGCAACTTGTAAGTGAGTAGGATCTGTTATTGTAATCACACACAATGCCTAATGACGCCGTCTAAATGAGAATATAACATCACCACCAACCAATTGGATTTTTTATTTCATTAGACTGTCAAAGGAGTAGTTTGATGCAGTGGATACTGCAGCCCATGGATGTCTGAAAACAGCTTAAATCGGTGAACATTACAGATGCGTTATCATCACTCAAGACTAAGATGGAATAGCTGATAGCCAGTAATAATATTAGCTCTTTATACCTGTCATGATATCGGTATACAAGTGCACTTCTGATTGACAGCAGAAGTATAAAAAAGGTTGTCCCTATCCAGACGAGGATGCATCCTGCTAGGTAACAAGCGGCTTCGGCCTTCAGTCATCTCACTCACCGAACGAAACGTAGAAGCACAAGATGCATCTACTTCACGCGGGTATTCTGAGAGGCCGTGGCATTACCCCGGTCGAGGCTGTTCATATTGGTCTCTATATTATTGTAATTTATACTTTCAGATCATCAAAATTGTATTCTATTTATCTCTCATTGTGGTTTACTTTCAACCACGGAAGCCATACATTATGGAGTGCCAATTATCGGAATTCCAGCCTTCGCTGATCAGTTTGTCAATGTTCTTCAGGCGGTCAATAAAGGCTTTGCAAAGAAAGTAGAGCTGTCGTATGCTATTGTAGATGATTTAAAAGCTGCTATTCAAGAGATCATTAGTGATTCGCGGTAAGTGATAAGAAAATGTTTACGTGAAGTAAGAGAAAAAAGCCGTGGTAATCTGGTGGCCAGGGCGCTCGCTTTAATTACATAGTAACTTGGGTTCGAACCCCGCTAGCTGCACCACTGAAATTGTTAATAGAAATATTATGTGCTGTATTTGCCATGTGCTTACCGGCGCAGGAAAACATGAGATAACCAGCATGTCAAAAACAAACCAAAAAAAAAAATTCGAAGACATGTGAATTCCGCCAACCGGCACTGGAGCAGCCTGGCGAACCCTTCCCAACTGCAAAACCCGCTCAAATATGTGGCGATTATGGGAAATCGCCCTATGGTTATGGGAGAGGCCTATACTCTGCAGTGGACTATTTACAGGCTTTAAAAGTAAGTGAACCTTCACCACATTGAGATTGTTAAGGTTTTTGTTTAAAGTTGAATAGTTTTAGTCCATTAGCTGACTTATAGATTGTTTTATTTATATATGTTCTCTTTGTTCATTATCCAATCGGCTTAACTTTTCTTTTAGCCACTTTTCGTAGAGCGCCGATTTAGGTAGTTTTATAAATCTTGCCAAAAAAGTAACAAGTTATTCAAGTAAATGCTCACTAAATATCGATTCGGCGACTTCTTTGTTTCATAACAGGAACGTTTATCATTCTATTAGTTATCTGTCTTATCGATTAACTAGGTTATTAAAAGTCCACTTTGCTACAATTGTCATTTAATACAATTGTCTTGTACTGAGTTTGCAGGTAGGCAATGGCAGTATAAGACGAGTCGCGTCTTCAATGCTACTGTCCGTCGTCTTTCGAACGCTGAGATTTTCAAGACTTTTCCCAAGCGACCATAAATTATCGGAAATAGCATGCGCAGTGTTAAAATATTCATAATTTCAATTTTTTTTCAGATATCGAGATAAAGCTAAGGAGTTATCTTTCGTGTACCACGATCGTCCAGTAACACCACAGAAAGAAATCGTACACTGGGTGGAGCACGTAATTCGCACTCAAGGTGCTCTACATTTGCGTTCTCCTGCACTTTTCGTACCGTGGTACCAAAAGATGTATTTAGACCTCACGGTAATTATCGTTTTCTTTACAATTATACTAGTAATTTTCCTGAAACGGTTGTCACAAGTGTTAAAGAAGAATAATAGTAGTAAGGAAAAGACAAATTAGATATTTAGTTCGCGTGATATGTTATATGTATATAATAGATACACATAATATGGGGACTGGTAACTTTATACAAAACGATAAAGTGACATTTATATTATGCTAGCGTACCGCTTCGATCAGATCTGTATTTTATTATTATATATTGTAGGCTTTCCTTATGAGATTTTCCAAATGATAGTGAAAGTTGCTTTGAAATCTACTTAGAACTTAAGAAGTTATAACTTAACTTATTATACTCGTAGATAGTATACTCGAAGATTATATTTTATTTATCGATTAATGAATGTCTTTGTGGTTATTAAACCACCAAATGGTTTAATAATAAATATTTGAAAAACTTTTGTGTATTATTCTTCGTATAAGAGGTTGTTTCAGACTTTCTGTAATGAATTTCCTATATCAATTTAACAACTTGTGATATTAAATTGATTAAAAACTCGGCCACGATAGCCGAGTGGTGAGGGCGTCCGCCTCCGAATCAGGAGACCCGAGTTCAATTCTCTTATATAGAGGCCTCGTACCAATGAGTTTTTCGAAACTTATTTGTGATTTGTATCGTTAGCCGGAACTCTAAGACGACGACAGGTCCTCCTCCTCCAGGAACTCCTGTCGGGTTGCCAACAAATAAACTCTGTTGAAAAGTGGTTAGAAACGAATTAACTGTCTAGACCTCTGATCAGTATTAGGTACAAGGTCGTGTGAGCCTATAAAATAATAACTATAAAAAAATACCAAAAAATATAATAAACCAAATAAATATGAATATAGCGGAATATTACAAGAGTTAAGATTTAAGAGCCACACTGGGTTTTGAACTGTTTGTGTACACTCGAAGGATTGATAAATAAAACCTCAACTGAATACTGGTCTAAGCTGGTATATTTGAACATATTAGATCAACATCCTTATTACCTTTATAAAAGGCAAACCATATCGCGTACTAAATATATCTAGCGCCATCTAGTTTGTTTGTAGAAATTTACATAAAATTATAAGAGCAGTTTGAAGTATAGATTAATAATATGCGTCTTTAACAGTTATAATGATTTCCATTATAATAAAGTTTCACCGAGTGACTACAATCGTTTCTAAAATATTTTTTTATTAATAAATTAACTTGGACTGTAAAGTTCATAGGCTAACATAGAAAATATCTTTTTTTTAATAGAATTTGATTTGATTATTCAATATAGTTGCGAGAGCGATACAACGATTATAGCGGTCATACAATTTTTCGAAACCACTTTTATAGTACGATGTGTCTTTAGCCTCTAAATAGGCTTCAGTTTTGGCGATTACCTCTTCATCAGTGCAAAATTTCTATCCAGCGAGCATTCTCTTGAGGTCTGAGAACAGGAAAAAAGTCGCTGGGGGCCATATCTGGAGAATACGGTCGATGCGGAAGCAATTCGAAGCCCAATTCATGCAATTTGCCACCGTTTTCATTGATTTGTGACACGGTAATGCAAATAACACAAATCTTGATGAAACAGCACTTTCTTCTTCTTCGAATGGGGCCGTTTTTCCGCAATTTTGTCCTTCAAACGTTCCAATAACGCTACGTAATAGTTTTGGTTGGCTGTTGATGGTTTTTCCCTTTTTAAGATAGTCGATGAATATTATACCATGCGCATCCCAAAACATTGATGGCATAACCTTGCCAGCCGACTTTTGCGTCTTTCCACGCTTTGGAGTAGGAATATCACGTGCAGTCCACTCGGCTGACTGTCGATTGGACTTCTGTGTGAAATGATGGAACCATGTTTCATTCATTGTCACATATCGACGCAATCGGATTTATTACGATTGAACAGCTTCAAACATTGCTCAGAATCATCAATTCGTTGTTGTTTTGGTCGATTGTGATCTCGCGTGGCACCCACTTTTAACAGAGCTTTCGCATATCCAAATATTCATCTAGGATATGTCCAACACGTTCCTTTGATATCTTTAGGGTCTCAGCAATCTTAATCAACTTCACTTTTCGGTTATCCAAATTTATTTTGTGGAGTTTTTTGATGTTTTCATCGGTAACAGCCTCTTTGGGGCATCCACTGCGTTTCTTCACTCAAAATACTACATCTCACAGTTTGTGAGATATAGTACTTATACAGTACTTCATAAACTAATAGTACGACAGTTGTCAAATTTATACAAGTGTCTTTTGAAGGTTAGGGCTAACTAAAAATCATATTAATTTAATACTAGTAGCCCCATCTATGTGTCAGCCTACGAACTTTTCAACCCACCACTATATTCAATAAACATTTATTCAGTTAATAAGTTCCTAGATAATTGATTTCATCAGTTTTCAACAGACAGTGACTTAATTTGGATCTCTTCTACAGAGCTACTCTCAGTGGTTGTTGATTTCTTCGACGAAGTTCTCAACTGTATAATCAACATTTTTCACCATTTGCATTCTAGGATAGAGTTTAATACTCGCGGTCTATGTGGAGCTAAAAATATTATCAATAATAAGCTATTACTACACTTGCAATGCCGATTTATCCTTTGAATTAACCACTAATACGAAAGATTCGATTTATATAAATTCAGAAAGTGTTTGAAAGTTATCTTTGACGGTGACTTTGAAAGATCTTTTTGTTTAGTATGCATAGATATCAGCTGTGAGAGGTGAGAGCTGTGAGAGGCCCATGTTTTTTTTAGTTATTCTTGTTAACGATATTTATCCTCAAAATAAATACATTGCATTAAATGAGAAGTTAAACATAAAATGAAAATGAATAAAGAAAGCAAAAATAAAAAAAAGGTTACTATACTTTAAAAGAAAAATTTTTGAAAGCGGGTAAACGAAACTTTTCATGTTATTAACGATTTTTAACGACACCGCGTTAGGAAGTCATAATAAAAAAAACTAAGTTTTTAATTGACCTATTTGTAATCCTTTTAATGTTATTTTATGAGCAAATTTCAACTAGATAACCCAAATGTGGTTTTTCTATATCCTTATACATTGTATATGGAACCAGATAAAGTAGATATCGAATACAACCGTATAATGGACCTAAAAGAGAAGACAGACGGTCGAAATCTTATTTTGCCTTTATCTTTCATGACAAGGTTTCATCTTGCGTGTCTTCGGTTAATGTGTATTTTGAAATTATTTATAGTACGAGGGTAACAGATACAATTTTTTTTTTGCTTTTGGCTGGGTATGAGGTTACGGATGACGAACCAAAGTTGGTTCGCAGGATTGAACCTATTTTTGTAATATATTTAGATCTGCTTGGACTCGTAGGATGACTTTGTTTAAGGGATTCTCAAATAAGAATATACAGGTATCATCAGGACATAGAGAAAATTCACCATTTAATTTAAGGAACGTTATGTTGCTAATGTAAGAAGTAGGCCCAGTATGGAATCCAGCATTGAGGAGTCGGGGTCGTTTCTCTGAGAGTTTCAGTATCTTTGTTCGAAGGTCTACACAATAGACATCTGCTATTGTTGGTGCAACAGATCTCAAAAAACTATAGTGCATTACACCATTGTCTTCCCCGTGGTTCATTCTTCAAGTCGCAGTTTCCACTACGAAAGCGATCAAAACAAAAACGCACTGTGCTTTAGTTATTCGTATCCTCTCCAAACGCAGCGTTGACATTGCAAGCGGTCTATGCTACACTAAAATCACGTCGGATCTTGCATTCGAAAATTACTCTAATTTTTGAAATTTAATTTGTATAGTATTTGTTAAGTTTCAATCGCGAATCTTGGACCATGTAAGCTTAATTTTATTCAAATTGGCCTCTCCTAATGAAGAAGTTAATAAATAGCAACTTCATACTTTAACCCCTATTGCATATATGAAAAAGCTTCTTCAGTATAAGCGAGTGACTTATTGAATACCAATCGCCTTTTTAATTAAAATATATATGACAAGTTCTAGATTTTTTTGTATCTACTAATGTTTTGAAATTTGTAACAAAATCTATTATTGTAGCTAAGGTATTATTAGGTCTAGGGGCGGAAACCATATTGACCATTAGAAATAAAGTTAATAAATGTTATATACTTACCGATAAAGGAATAAGTCTTTTTTTTTAAAAGTAATAATTGGTTTAAATATAATGTATTTTTTTTGAAATTCAGTTTTATAAAGTAATAATTACTGTTAATATAAGGTATTTTATTTAAATGATGTACATATGTTATTATAGTTTTAGGTGAGATTCGGGTTAATTAGAAAACAGATACGCAGTGTTTTCGATTTTCCGATGTAATATTATAGTATTGTTACATTGTTAAGAGCTTAGTTTAGTTTCTTACATATACATTGCAATTATCGTGTCTTTAATCAGTTTATTGAGTGATTAGAGCAAAGAGCATCGTAAAGGGTAAAGGGTTAGTGTCTTGGCGTTTGTTTGTTGTTTGTTTAATACTTTAGATGACTTTTCTTTAAGTTTTGCTTATTCCATATATAAATAAATTTATAGTCTTAGTGATCATATTTATACAATTAATTAACGACACCACTTCTCAAATATTCTCGCAAGCGAAGTCACGGGCACAGCTAATGTGTGTAATACATTTAAATCTTTAAATATATTTCAGTATATTTATATAAGTGCTTTAATCACTAGTAATAAATGTTACTGCGATTATTCTATTTATTTCATTTGTTCATTTCAAGAGTTGAGTAGTTCAATTAATAACGATTTAAAACCTGCTTAAATAAGACAAACGCGCACGTAATAAAGTAATGTTCGCTCTATCTCGACTGTAAGAATAACTAACAGTATTCAGTCTATGGCATTCTATGAAAGTACAATATGACACAACATGGAATAAGCCACCACTGTCTCGAGAATATTGGTTTCAGATTTTAAGTTGACATTTTTTAAATCTACATTCGTGAAGAAAGATTTGATCAAATAGTTCACCTCTGGACATCGATTCTCTCCTCAGGAGGAACGTTTTTATTAAAATGGCTTGTAGGTAAGTGGTTAGTTGGTAATATAGATTAAAAAAATAATATCAAGTAGAAGTCCTTAATGACTCCAATCATTTTTCTGAGTGACATGTTTTCCATCACCTCCGAGCACGGAGTAAATTCAGCACATAAAATTGAAATTAATAATTTAGAGGTCCCGCCACCGGAATTCAAATTCTGGTCATTCAAACTGATTAGCCTGTCATCCCCGGTACCACTGCTCAGCAAGTTTAACTCAGGGAAAGCCCGATTGAATAAAATTACATTTTAAAATATGTAAAGGAAAAGCCTTGATATTTTCATGGCGGATAACAGATGATGATTATTTCAAAGAAAGCCTGACCAAATCTACATATGCCAATGACAAGCTGCAGTGGATTCTAAACTGGCTGGTTAATAAATAGATATGCTACCATTTTTTTTGTAAATATTTGCTGTTCCTGAAAAGGGCAATAAGTTTCAAATGATTTATCTTTCGCTTCATCTAAATAAAGTGACAATTAAAATGAGTGCTGTGCGTTTTGTAAATTTTTCTATGGCCCGGCATTTTTTGCGTCTAATCTGTTGCGCCTGTAAAACATATATCTGCAGATTTTCGGAACAACTCTAATTATTTGATAAAACTGCGAATCTGAAACAATAATCTATCTCCATTACATAAAAAACTAAAAGTACTAAGGTCTGGTTGTGCTGTGTTACGTTCCTTGTGTCTGATACTACATCTTACACTTCTTCCGATATTATCGCCTACGCGTTGCATAGGATATAGGAAGGTAAAGACGAGTGAGTGCCTCTGTGCTTAGACAGAGGGCACACACACTTTCGGTACTATAAAACTTCCTGCGCAGTTATATAATATAATCTTCGATGGTATCCGGAAGTAGTGGCCTAGGTCGAAATAAACCAGTAGACATTGCAATGTTTCAAAGATTGTTACTTTATTACTGCAAATGGAAAATCTCCTGGACTAAACTTTTATCGTAAATTCTTATTATATAACCTCTTAAATATCGAAGCCCATATCTGCTCGACATAAGCCTCTCTCCTACAGGGAATTTTCCGCAACCGCCACGCCTGGCAACTGAGTTAGCGATCGCAGAATCTGTCATTTCACATCTTAGACGTTGCTGCATAGTCTGGATAGTTTAAGATTAGCACATAATTGAGATGGTATTTACGCTATCTGTCGAAAGCATGAGATTTACTAGAAAAAAAGAAAAAATCGGCCAAGGTTGGCCGATTTTAGATCAACCATTGGTGTGAGAAGATTCAAAAGTAAAACGCATCTAAATTTTGATATTTTTTTATTTTTTTCTTTTCTTTCAATGCATGAAATAGTCCCTGGAACGATAAGATCAAGATGTACCGGATCATAGTAATATTATATATTGCTATCATACTGAATTCAAAATGTACCGCATACAAAATTCTTTTCATGTCACCGGTACCAAGTGGAAGTCATGGAATATTGGGAGATGCATTCGTGAAACTTCTATTAAATGCTGGTCATGAGGTATGGAAACTATTTATTTAAATAAAATGTTCTGCATGCATAGGACACACGAGACTGAATACGGTGTAAAGATGAATATTCCACTTTTAAATTATATTGTTTTTCTACCTAAAGGTTACCTACATCTCGGCTACGTCTAAAATGAGTTCAAATTCGAAGCTCAAAAAAATCGATGTTAACTCAAATGTAAAGGTTTTTCCAGGTAAATAGAATTTATATAGAATTTAGATGAGCTTTATTTGTGAGAATAACAAGAAGGGAAAATAAAATATGTAGAGTACATAGTATTATTACTATAAAGGAGCATAGCAGAGTTACTACACTAACCAATTTATTCCAATGTTCAATGGATATCTAACTTCTAAAGTGGTAGAGTCAAGTGGCGGCTTTAGCTGATGCTCGAATGGGTCGGCTTGATCGGGTAGTATCACGACCTCGCAGAATACCGGCGTTAAGTAGACGTATCTTGTGCTTCTGCGTTTCGTTCGGTGAGTGTGGTAACCGGAGCCCCACTCCGGGTCCCCAAATTCGGAGTCTGATCCCGTAGCCTCTCGACTATTATGGGCCACTAAATTAACATATTTTATTTCCGAGTACCTACTATGTAAATATGTAAAAATTAAATAAACGTCTTAATTATAATTGATAATGATGCAAATATTTTTATTTCGCAGAAAATTTTTTGAACATTAGGGCTATCATGGATAAGAAATCGGATATGAGGATCAATGATGATTTTTACCCAGTCATTGACAAACTGAGCTTAGTAACGATACACAATGAAGAAGTTCAGAAAATACTCAACAATGAGACTCAGCGCTATGATGTTGTTGTTGCAGAGTGGCTTTATAACGAACTATACGCTGGGTAAGATTTCATGAAGCAACTACGCCATTTAAATAAGAAACGTATCTAGTGGTTGATTATGAAAGAAAGGTGTATTGGTTAAATAATGTTAGAATTAGGACTTAAACGTGTGTTTTTAACTTTATAATTTAGTAGTGAAGAGCTTGTGGTTTTAAACGTAATTTACTTACAGAATTTCGACAGTCTTTGATTGTCCACTAATCTGGTTTTCTCCACTGGAGCCTCACTGGTTAGTCTTGCGGATAATTGATGAGACTCTTAACCCAGCTTTCAACTCGGACAGTATGTCTACGAATGTGATTCCGTACACATTTGTTCAACGTGTGCAAGAATTATGGTTTCATATATCCCGCAGCTTTTACCGAGAATAGTAAGTTAACTTAAGCTAATTGATTTAAAGTGACTTCAAAATGATGAACTTTTAACTATTAGTAATGATGACGATGCTATCCTACTGACAGATTTTTATCTGGAACATCGTCTGGTTAGTTATTGCAAGACTCTTATGCAATATATTTAGACTGCAATTTTATTGTACGAGTACCAAAAATATAAAAGATTAAAATTTAAATTAGTTTCGTATGTTCACCTTCGTGTTCCGATGTTACACTAACTGCAGGAGAGGTCCGTAAAGTGAGACAGTTCATTGCTCCATCTGGTAAGGAGTAAACAAACATATTGTTTGTCTGTACACGTCTACTGAAAGTTAGGAACATAAAAGTTTATGCGTTCTAAAATAAGTCAATCGATAACTTCCCTCTGCTTTCTAATTATTTACATTTAGTACTATCTCAAACAGTCTCTGTAGCAAACGATTTTCCTAGATTAGTAAAAATGTCTAAACTATTATATATTTTATGTTTAATTATGCTGTAACATGCCTCAACCACACTTGTATAGAGTACTTTTGATGTTAAACATCTATTGGTACACTTTCGTACCTCCTTGTGTGCCAATAGATGTTGTTGTTTCAATGTTGTAAGAACAACATTTGATGAAACGACGCGACGCGTCGGAACGAAGCTTGCGTCAGCCAGCATCGTAACTTATCGGCTCTTTCCGTCGTAATACTACGCTCCCTTCTTTCCGCCTGTAATAATATTAGTTACAGATATTTTTTGGATGTAGTTTACATAGAATTACATATTTAAATCTTTGTGAACAAAAAAACATTTTCATTTAATAATTTTGGTTACAAATAAAAATAACAAAATTCTCTTATTCCCAAAATATTCCAACATAACCTTTTTTGTACCTAAGTGACGAACTGATCACCCCGTTCACCTAATGGTAAGTACTAACACATCTGCAACGCCTGCTTTAACAGTTATAATACCACTAAGAATTCGACCAAAAAATAAAATACTCTGAAGAAATCTATTTTGCTTTTGATGATGCCTTTAATCGTAATCCTGAGGAGTGATGACGCGTCTGCATCATCATTCGTCATCAACTTCTGACAACAAATAGATGTATTGTATCGTAGGTAGAAATTATGATGATTTCTCACCCTTACATTTAGGATTGAGATAAAATCTAGACTGTCTTCTTAAATTTGATATGGGAACTTTTTTAGTTGGAAATACAACGCTGTGAATCAAATTTTCAACGAAATGTATGCATCAATACTGACTAATAGAGGACGACCTATTCCATCATACGAAGAAGTTCGATATAACGGGTCACTTATGCTGGGAAACTCTCACGTTGCTTTGGGTCAGGCTACCAAATTACCGCAGAGTTACAAACCCATTGGAGGATTCCATATTGACAAGGATGTGCAGCCATTGACTGAGGTATAGACAATACTAGCGAATACACGCAACTTTGCTCGCGTGATATTTATCCAACTTAGAAATATATGAATGTCCCCAACTTTGTATGAGACAACATAGTAGTCTACAACATAATAGTAAGAGAATTTTAATCTCTAACATTGTGTCTGTTGCTTCAGCATGGAAATTGACAAAGAAAGACAGACTATAATAATTTCCTTGAAATCAAGTCTGATTTATGGTGTTCGTGCCAAGAGTCAAACAGGCAGAAAATTCTAAAAATGTTTGTTATGGAACCTCCTTGTACATTGAAATCTTTTCTGCTTTATTAATAATATTTATGATGATACAAATGTTCTGAATAGAGACAGATATACTGTAAAATAAAAATCATTAAATGATTGTAGCCTTAAATATCAGCAAGCTCAATTGACTTTCACAAACACCTGGTTATATAATTCACAGAACGGATAATAAATATTCCCAATAGAAAGGTCTCGAGTTGTTTGCATCTTCGTACAGGATACAGTGATGGATGAACCCATATAAGATTGAACGATGACTTGACTATCTTTCGTTCTGGACCGAGCTTTGTGAAAATCTATGGAGTAGGCTGATGTTCAACGGTGGACCTGTGATGATATACATCATAATTACACCCGATCGTAACTCATTGTTGCATTGTATAGATGACTTTTTGTCTTTTTTTTTTCTTTACCATTTCTGAACTTTAAAATACCAATAAAATTCCATAGATTCAATCAATTTGTTGTTTCGTTAGTCCTAATATAACTCGCAACTATTGAATTTAACGATCCTTTTTTTGTTATGGCATATGTTATGCAGTGGCCTCTTAAGGGGCTTACAGAAGAAATAACATTTACCCTTAAAGTTTATATAGTCATTGACCGCAATAGGTTGTAAATTTTACATCGAAGATTATGTATTTGCTTCTAAGGAAAATTTAGGAGAGTGCACCGATGCGGTGAAATGTATTAGAATATTAGCTTTTTGTAACACATGAATTTAATAGTTGATTTCTTTTATATAGAATTTAAAAATGATTATGGATCATGCGAAACATGGAGTTATATACTTTAGCTTGGGTTCAAATTTAAGAAGCACTGAGTTGCCGCAAGAGATTATAGACGGTTTGTTGAAAATGTTCGGTGAATTGAATCAGACCGTTTTGTGGAAGTTTGAGGAATCACTATCGGCAGTACCTAACAATGTCCATATATTGAAATGGGCGCCCCAGCAGAGTATACTAGGTAATGATATTGTATTTGTTACTAGGTAATGGAATATTGCACTCCTGTATAGACGTTGTCTATGCTACAGGAGTAAATAGTCCTCCTTTTTCATATTAGTCTTTTTTCAGCTTGAGTTTAATTTTGTAGTCTATTTTGTTCACGTTTATAATATTAGTAGTTTTGGCACTATAATATAATTGTAATCCGTATTTCCAGCACATCAAAATTGTATTCTATTTATCACTCATTGTGGTTTACTATCAACCACCGAGGCCGTACATTTTGGATTACCCATTGTTGCAATTCCCGTATTCGCTGACCAGTTTGTTAATGCTCTTCAAGCTGTCAATAAAGGGTTTGCTAAGAAAGTAGACCTTACGTATACAGTTGTAGAAGAATTGAAAATGGCAGTGCAAGATATCCTAAGTGATTCGCGGTAAGTAAAGAAAAGAAATAATATTCGTTATATATAGATTCCCTTAGATTCGATGTTTTTTTATGGTAAAAGCGGCAAACGAGCAAGCGGTTCACCTGATGGTAAGTGATTACCGTCGCCCACGTACATCCGCAATACCAGAGGTGCTGCAGGTGCGTTGCCGGCCTTTAAGGGTATTAGGGAGATGGGAGTGAGGATGAGGAGGGAGATGGGAAGGGGGTGTGGGGTAAATGACCTTAACTTTAGGATCAGCAGGCTGAAGTGGCAATGGGCTAACCACATATCTCGCAGAATTGATCAACGCTAGGAAAGAAAGATTTACAATGGATACATAATGGATATTTAGGACAAGTTAATTTAAAACAAAGTTCCTCACAGACTTCTACCATCATTATCAATTCTATTATTAGGAGCCGATTACGCAATATCTTCTCCTCTCTTGAATCGATTTTAATGATTCTACTTTATTGAATGGTCTCATATAATAATTTGAAGAAATCGTTCCACTGTAAAGGGAGGGAAAATAGGGCTAAAGTCTGTTGTTTCTCTTAAACTTTCATTTTAAACTGTCTATTGTACCCATTTCTCAATATTTTACAAATTATCGTTTATTTTTTTAGATATCGTGAGAAAGCTAAGGAATTATCTTACATCTACCACGACCGCCCGGTGTCGCCCCAAAAAGAAATCGTTTACTGGGTAGAGCACGTGATACGTACCAACGGGGCACGGCATTTGCGCTCACCTGCACTTCTCGTTCCCTGGTACCAGAAGATGTATTTGGATCTCATAGCAATTATAGTTTCTATCATAATTGTATTAGCAATTTTACTTATACATTTGCTTCGTAAGATCAAGCATGTTACTACAAGTAAAGAAAAGGTTAATTAATAATTTCGATTACCTATGATGTATTGCGCATGTAGTAATGCTGAACCGGTATCATAAAATTTCATACAATTACATAAAAGATCAACATGTGTTAGCAATTTTTAGCAAGAAAATGTAAGTTTATATTCATTCAAATATGGTTACATTAATAACATATAGTCGCATACTGTATCTTATATAATTATATGTATGTTCATTAACAGGGAATTAACTAAATTGTTAGCTGCTTTATTTCACAGCTTTTCTTTTAGCAAGAAAGTTAAAATACTGTAAAGAAATAATTTTAGTTGTCACGTGTACCTAACAATCGACGATCTTGACAATTAAAAGTATTTTTTGAGACTTAAAGGTGAATTATACCAAAGTCTACCAGTCTCTTGAAATAATAGATATAAGTATTGCAGCGAAATTTTGTTCAACTTCCATCGCAAGTAAGCGGATTTCACATGGTGTTGGTTTACTTTATTCTGGGCTATTCGGATTTCCATACAACTTAGCTTAGCTTCCCGACGGTATCGATAAAGTGGTCTAAGAGAAACCCGGATAATTGTAATGGTAGGTATGCTTCCGACAGATGGTAGACTAGTCGAGGCTAATAAATATCATTATATGATTTATATGCCACATTTGTTCGATTGCAGAAACCGACACGACGTACTTTAAGGAGTGCTTACTATGCAAATTTATGCCCTCCCCCTTCCTTCCCCAAATGTATATAAATGTATGCATGAAATTTAGAAAATTGTAACAGACAGCTGCCCGTCACCGGTCTGAATAATTTAGGTCTGTCATTAACGATATGGTTATACCGCCATCTATCGGGGGAGAAGCAACTCGCTAGCAGTTCCTCTATTCTACATGTATTTAGGGCATCTGGCCGATGAGATAAGGTGGCAGGCAGATCATAATACACCGCTCCCACATGCATGTATCTTATGAACCCCAGAATATTTCATAATTAACACACACAAGCATAAACTCTTGTACTGTTTATGCACAGTTTTCTATTTTACAATATATTTTTTAAGGTTATTTGAATAGGTATGAATCTATTCTTCTTCCAGGAACAACGTACGTAAGAGATGTAATTTTTCCGTTGTAAATGAAAATTTACATCACGTTTTATATAAACCTAATCTACAAATCACTGAGCGCTCTCTTCAAAGATATGGGATATGTAGATAGATAGATAGAATACGCTTCATTGCACACCAAAAAGAGGAAAATAATGTAATAGTACAAAAACGTAATTAGATGAGAGGTGGAACAATGGGCAGTCTTATCCCTAAAAGCGATCTCTTCCAGACAACCTTTGGATGGACAGGATTGTTATAAATGAATTTGGAAGTTGCATAAAAGCAATTGATATAGAAATAAAACTGTACATAAAAAATAATATACACATATTATAGAAATACATACATGTTTTATAAATACCTATTATATATGTATAAATATACATAAATAGACTAAATCAATACAAATATAAAAGAACTGTCTAAATAAAGTTACAAAGATAGATAGTAGGCCTTGACTTGATTTTTAAAAACTGGTAAGGATTGGGCGCGTCTTACCGATAGCGGTAGGGCATTCCATAGACGGACAGCTTGTACAGAGATGTAATTCGTAACTATCAATAATTTTTGCTCAATCGCTCAGTATATGGATAAGAAACTTGTATGACTGATATAGATTCTAATCTGTTATCAAATACGCTATAAAAATATACACCACGTAATGCTATTAAATAGGTACATATGTATCAACCATGTGTCACACGCTCCTGATTTCCTGTATTATCTATCATATTAACATGCACGTATCACGCATGTGAAGTTTTGCAAAGTGATTTTTTTTTCTTTATCATAGAGTAGTTTTAAAATTGGATATGGACAAACACGGAAACCGAAACACATTTTATACACAAGGCTATATAATTATTTATTACTTATTCGATACGGCAAAAGAACCCGCCACTGCAGCCAGAAAAAAAAAGAAGTCACTGAAAGTATGACAATCACCTTATGATGGGTTTCTTCTTGAATCTAATTAATAGATCAAAAGAAACTCTATCCTCTCTATATTTCACTTGTGAAAACATTTTTTAATTTTTTACGTTACATTTGGTCCGTACATTGGAGCCTGTGGCTTACCATCAGGTAAGTGAAGACAACACCAGAGGTGGTGCAGATGTGCTGTCGGTCTTTAGGAGTATTTTGGGAGATGCGAGGAATGGGGATGGGGAGCGGGCGGAAGAGTGCGAGGAGGAGTGGGCCTCAGTCTTCGGGTGAAACGCAGAAACACAAGATGCTTGAACCAGCAGCAAAAGCCGCCGCCTTCGAACCAGTTTAGATATTATTGAAGCTTTGCATCAGTTATTCCAAAGAAAACAGCGGTATCCACAACGCGTTACTCTCCCCCTATTAATGATTGGTATCTAAATGTTTAAAATAATGTTGTGAATTTTAGTTTGACGACTGACAATTATAGTTAATGACGGCTTATTGGTTAGCTTACTAGACTTCTGTGCCATGGGTCAATATTTGTGCTCAAACACAAATTATTTGTTTTCGGGTCCGGTTTTTATGTTCGTCTCGTGTATCTGTCACTGCATCTGGCCCTTTCTCCGATTCTGTCACATACGCGTTACAAAGGATTTACAACACTATAATATTTCCTACGCAGTTGACAACTGACGACATTAATCGGAAGTTGTCGTCGTAGTCGAAATCGGCCAGGACAACATCCATTAGCTATATTCTATTCCCCTAGTAAGTAAGGTCATCAATGTAAATGAGAAAAGGAAATGGGTAAGAATCGAGCCCTGCGTAACGCTTTACGAAACGGTAATAAAAATATGTTTACGATAATACTTTACCACATCACTGGTAATTTACAAGCCCACAGATTGTTCACTTTAGGGGATAGGACTCTTCTCATTAGGAGGAGGATTTGCCATAGTCACTACGCTTGACAAGCAGATTGTCGTTCGCAATAGCAGACACGTCGCACCTTATACGCTGCGGCCCGCCATCGATCTGCTTCATTTTGGTCTAGTATTTTTTGTGAGAAGGTTATCTCACCATTGGTCTCTTACGGGCAGAAAGAGGATGGCAGATTCTTACGCCGATACCGCACGGTATGTAGCATTACGATACATTAATAATAAAAATATATATTTCGTAGGTAAGTGAAGTCGTCCAACCTGTAATGGAGCAGCGAGGCGTGTTTTTATGGTTCCAGACCTATCTCAAAATCAAACGTGTCCTTTGCCCAGCAATGGGAAATATGTCGACTGCAAGTTGAATTTGCTCTCAATGGGCTTTTCATTGTTGGTTAAACAAGGACTAATTCAAACTTTTATTTTCAAATGACACATAATATTCATACAACATCAATACACCTTTTATTAATTTAATGGATGGAAATTAGCGTATTTATGCTAGATAAATAAGAAGCTTTTCTGTTATAATTATTTGTACAAAACTACACTAGTCGAATGACGGACTCAAACCAGCGTTATGTTTCGCAGCGTGCAACTCGACCTATTAGGCTATTGGGCACTTCTTTGTTGTATATCACTTCTATAGTATAAAAATTAGATAAGAAATAAGTAGCTTAAAATGTAATATTTTCGCAGATATTTACCTTTTCTTTTTTCCGCCTCGTAATGCATGCACAGCGGAATTTATCTAGTTATTATATATCTATTTATTGGCAGTAATATAAATAATTTTCACGCTCTTCAATTAACCTTTTTTAAAGATTTTTTCGCTTTTATTAAGAAGATTCTTCTTAAGCGCTTAATAATTATGTAGAGGGCCAATAACGGTATCGTCAAAACTAATATGACGTCCAGGTACAGCTTTTGATACCAAAGCAAATGAAGCGCAGGAGAACGAAGATGCGGCGCACCACCAGTTTTGACTACGTGCTCGACCCAGTGTACAAGCTCTGCGTGAGGAGTAACAGGTCTATGGTGATAGATAAACGAAACTTCCTTAACTCTTTTGCTATAACTGAAACCAAAAAAAAAAACAAAGAAAATGTTGTAATTCCTTAAAAAATATATTCTATTTCGTGTTAAAAAAATTTACCTGGAATTACTTAATACTTCAATGATTGCAGGTCTCAAATCTTCGGCTAATCTTTCAGACAGGTCTACTTTCAGTGCTATGCCCTTTTTTACGGCGCGACGTACGTTTGAGAACTGGTCCGCGAAACCTGGCACGCCTATTATCGGCACTCCAGAATTAATTGCTTCTGTTATTGAGAGTAGTCCTCCGTGGCTAATAAATAGTATGCAATTGGGATGGGCTGAAATAATATAAAGGACAAAGGACACTGAATGGTAGAGCATGATTCTAAACGTTCATTAATAATGAATCGTACCACGCAGGTTTATCAACAATTTGTAAATAAAGTATGTATGTCCCACTGCTTAATACAGGCCTCTTAACACTATTTATTTAATCTTTATTGCACGACCTTAAAAAAAGGTAACAAAGGGCGGATTTAATGCCTATAGGCTTTGGGGATTGGTCTTTGCTACTAGTTGTTGGACTTTACATGTCCTCAAAATATGTTCTTTATAATTTCTCAGACATGCAGATCTACTCATTTTTCTTTCTCCGCCGAACATAGTGAAATCACTTCAAATTGCAATTAAAAATTTTTTTAAAGCCGGCATCGGGATTGGAACCCAGGTCACTTGCGGTCACCTAAAACCAGCGCTCGAACCCTCTGGCCCTCTATCTGCAGTCTGTGATCAAATCCTCGAACGCCCCAACCATTAGGTCAGATTTGAATAGAAGATGGCTGGGACTAGCTTGGGATCCACTAAGAAACAAAATTAAATCTAAAACCATGCATACTACTGCACGACCTCAAGATACTGTGAGCATATTCTGCGTAGAAGGTGGTAAAGGAAGGTGGAAGGAAGGTAGCCCGAGTGAACTATGATATCTAGACGTCTAAGACCTCACGGCTGCTGTAAACAAATCGAAACGTTGGGAATATAAAAAACAATAATTAAACGCTATAAAATCCGTAAATAATAGTTTCATTTCAGATGTGTGTGTGTTCGTGTAAATACAAGGAAGACTTATTTATAATTACAATAATATACTTACATAGAATACTTTGTTGCGGTGCCCACTTCAGTAAATGAACATTCTTAGGAACGTCAGTGAAATCTTCCTCAAACTTCCACAAAACGGTCTGGTTAAATTCAGCGAACAATTTTAACAAGCTCACCTTCATCTCTTTAGACATATCTTGACTTTTTAATATTGAACCCATGCTAAAGAATATGACTCCGTATTTAGCGACATCCATTATTTTCTTTAAATCCTACAAGTTAAATTGTCACATTGATAATAATATGTACATACAAAACATATTATATTTTGTGGGGTATTTCTGTATTTACTCATCTGGTTGGGTTGTATATATTAATAAATATAGATACAAATAAATACCATAATATAAATAATATTTTCTAAATTATATATATAATAAAATTAAATAGATAACTCAAACCCAACCAGATGGAAGCCCCCGGCAGGGGAGACCAGACAGCCGAAGGTTAGGGAGAAAGGGTAAGAAACCGGCGGACAATGCGTGCGGTATCAAGTAGCACCGCCTTCTGCATTTGAGCACGGAGCGGTCCGTCACGGAGTCCCAGCCGCCTCAGATGTTCCGAGAGGCTAACTGGGATTAACCCATTCGCAGAGACGACGATCGGAATAATTGCGGTCGGCATACCACCCCACATGTCGGTTACCTCGTGAGCCAGGTCCAGATATTTTGTCTTCTTGTCGGTTTCACGAGGTTCTCGTCATATGAAATGGTGATGTCGACCAAAAATATCCTCGACTGTCCATCAATACGATGTCAGGCTTGCAAAAACATATTATTATTAACATCTATCTATTTCTACTTCTAATAAAATGAACAAATTATTTTTTTTTATTCAAAAAATCGAATTCAAATCTGAATAATATTATTCAGTTGAAGCCAACCTGTACTGGAGCAGCGTGGCGAGCCCCTCTCTGGACGCTAAAACCCACCCAGATATTTGAGAAGCTGACCTTTGCCCATCTGTACGCACTTACTGGCTGCTATTGATGGCTTCCTAGTATCGAGTACAGGCGCAGTGCTAGCTTCTCGGTGTTTTGCATACGTATTCGAGATTGTGCGCGGGAATTACACAAAATGATTCCCCCTGTTTCTTTTTACCAGGGGATTTCTGGACGTTCGGCAGGTTATATCGATATGCTTTGTCATTTCTAGGGAATAACATATCTTTGTCATTTCTAGGGAATAACATATCTTTGTCATTGTTTCTCTATGTCGGAAGTCGAAGTAAATGCCTTCACGGGAAGAGTAAATTGACTCTTATTATTGTTAGTGGCTTTATTTTAAAATATATGGTACATACCTCCGGCAAACGTTTTACGCTTCTTTCAACATGGAATCCACCTATAGGTATATAATTTTGTGGTAGTCTTGTTGCTTCTCCAAGGGACACGTGTGAATTACCCAACATTAACGACGCATTGTATCTCACCTCTTGGAATGATGGTAATGATTTGCCTTTTTTCGCTGCTAGTGGTGAAAATATATTTTCATAAGCAATATTTTCATAATGATACATGTATCTAAAAAAAAAAAATATTTTACAGAGACTTTTCCTAAATTTTATCCTTTAGTTACAGCAGCGCCATAACAATTTAATACATATTTGTGACCATTTTATCCACAAAGATAAAGGAGAGATAAAAATGAGGAATCAGGATTTACTCCACACCTTATGTGTAAAATATGCTCTTATGTAATAAATATGAGCAATGCTATAGATAATTAAGATTTTAATCATTTTATTATACCACTTAACATACAATAAATATTTTGAGTTTGAATTTAAAAAGAATTTAACTTAAGTGATTTTTTCTTGCTATACTTTTTTCAAGACTTTCTTAGTGATGATTTCGACCACGGCTACAACTTCCGGATATGATCGGCAGGTGTTAAATGCACAGGGGATATTATAGTGCCGTAAATATACGCCCAAACACATATTCCGCTTCCAATATCCGATGCAAAGCATATGCGGTATAGCTCCGCATTTCACTGAGATACATCTCACGTCAGATCAGAAGCAAGCTTGAAAATCAATAATTTCCTCTATAATTTAATATAATTTATGTAAAAACATAAAATTGGTATCGGCTGGAATTTGAAGACGGGGCTCAGCTGACATGTACGCTAAACACTAAGCGTAATAACTAAGATAGCACGTGATGGTTGGCCAGCCTCGAAGCTTAACTTATCGGCTTGTAAATAGTCCACTTCAGAACATGGTACTCTCCTATAATGAGGATTTGCTATAATCGTCACGCTCGGTATGGGGATTGGCGCACGCAGTACGGACTACTCGCACCTTGACACTGCTGCCCATCATCGTTCTGCTTGATCTGATAATTTTCGAGATGATCATCCCCCCATCTGTCGGTAGAATATGCGATTTTCAAAGTTGTTCTCTAAGTTGCCTATTACGGTACGGGTCCACGGGAAGAAAGGAGGTGGCTGATTCTTACGCTGATACCACACGGCACTTAACTCGAGTTATAATAAAGAACAACGTGGCGAAGAGACACATGAACAGACTTACATGTCCTTTATTAAGTACATCACACAACGAAATATTAATTCGGTGGTACGTTGATAGAATGTGAAAGGCGTTACTTGGGAAGAAAAGCTGTCGGAGTTGTATGATGGGTTGGTTTGTTCATCTATCAATCGAAGCACCATCCAATGTGGTTCCACTGTTGAGAACCAAATTAAAGGACATTCTAAAACATACTGCAAGCTGAAACAAAATAAGGAATTGTGTATAGGCAATAGGTAATTAAGTTAAAAAAAAAGTACCAACCTATAAATACCAACTGCTGGGCAAAGGCCTCCTCTTTGAGAGAGATTGCAGCCGGGTAGGGTACACCACGCTGCTCCAGTGCCGGTTGACGGATTTCACACGCGTGCACAGGCGCTGAGCAACTTTGAACTTCCTTATACGGCCTGCTGTGTAAGACCACGTCTCGGTTCCGTTACTCATCACTGGCAGCACCAGTTGTGTGGTCTTTTTCACCTTTTCTAAATAATCGTGATCACTATTACTAACCAAGTTTTTATTAAATGTCAATTAGGTCACATCCATCGTGTATAAGACGACTAATCGACTTCCATATTTAAGGCACATCATGAATATCTCGAGGCCTCCGTAATTGTTATTAATTATTTTTATTACAATAAGATTATGGCAAATAGCTAATGTCATGTTATCCCTGAAACATGCGCATTGTAAATATACAGGTGCCCGTCTTCTGTCTATGAACAAATACTTACTATATCGCATCATCAAAACGTCCCGCCAAATATACACAGGATAAGCGCGATGCTTATTTTATCCGCGCATACAAGGAATGTGATTTACAATGACCGTGCTTTTTGGATAACTTTGGGGAAAGCCAATGTTCAGCAGTGGACTTATGACAGGCTGAAATGAATAAAGAAGTTAATGAATACAAGGAATACACGTGACTCTTACCCTGCGTATAATTCGCTGAACATCCATTCGGCAATGATAACGTCAAATTGGTGTTCCATAATATATTTTTGCACTTCGGGATTATTTATTGTGTCTCCATGAAGTTTAATTGAAGCCGAAACATAATCCATAATTGCCGATAAACCCATTTCATTTTTCATAACTTCTTTAAGTGAAACATTCGCCACTATGGAAACAGTGATAATTTATTTTAAAAACATCCTTTATTACCACCGCTACAATCCTAAAATCCGTGGGCTTTTATTAAACAAAGACTCCGAGCCCGATAAAGCTGTAGAAACCGATGGTTCGAAATGGCTAACAGCTCAAGTATATATTAAAATTGTTTTTTTTTCTAGAAACAGTTACAACATATTATATGATGCACACGTCTTATTTAACACAATCTGTCTGGGGACGAACACAATATTTCAACACTTTAACAGAGTAATCCTATGTTAAACTTCTTCCTACTTGTATTTTAAAGTTTTGACTCATTGATACAATGAAATATCTCACTTAGGATTATCTTTGTAAAATTCTGCTCATCAAGCAGAAGCAAAGCAGAGTGTACGGACACCTGCTGTATTTGTCCATAGTACAAATTATTCGGTTTTGGGATTGGATAGTTTATTATACTTTCACTGGACACATTTTTTCGGTTATCTATCTGTCAATCTTACAAAACTTATGTAGCCCTTTCGTACCTTAATGTAGTTGAAGAATATCAATTTTTTCTCCAATTGCCAACCAAACCTTCGTAGTGCACGCTGCTAGCTAAGAAACTAGATTGTGACTATCGCAAGATGGTGAGAAATCCATTCGAACTTGCCGATCCCAAATACCGAAGATTAGTGATGGGCGGTATCACAAGTGAGTCACCAATCCGCTTGCCTAGCATGGTGACACGCAAACCTTTCAAGAAAATTGTGGTGGTATTTGTTGGTTCTTTTTTGGAGAAGCCTGTGATCAGCAGTGGACTTTAATAGGCGCATGAAGAAGGCTTACAATTGTTTAAGATCTCACTTATTGTTAAGTGTCGATGATATTCAAGATGGTTATCACGTTAGCTTAGCAAGTACCTATTCACTCTCGTCTTGCGGAGTTCCATGTTGCAATACTGCTCTGGGTAGACTGACATTGGTAAAGTGGTTCATACTCTCGCTGTGCGTGCGCAATATAAAACGCATCGCATTTCTAGGTATCTGTAACGCATCGCTCAGATTATCAGACATATTTATAAACAGTGTACTCACCTACAGTATTGTTAAAATTTGAACTGAGATCTATTTCATTAAGATTTGGATGTTGATTTCTTTTCGGCAGGGCTGTAATGTAGGTTACCTGCAATTTATTTCACGGTCACTATTGGGAAATATTAATCTATTTTTCATGTTGTAATGTCTTAATGTATAATAGTCATTTAAAATAGCAATATTTTTTGTTTAGCAAGAAAGTAAGCAGCCCATAAATGTATTACTACAGATAGGGTGATTGCCTCTTCTTATTTTTTAAGAGGATTTTGGAACCAGGTCAAAGACCGGAATTACGGTACGATAGTAAGTGTTAAATTCAACACTTAAAACTTCTTCGAATGTTGTTGCATGCAGGTGTTCATGAGCTGCAGAAGCCACTTAATCCAAAAGTAAAATACTGCTACCACGGCTCTACTTACATAATGTCCTGCATCTAACAGCAGCTCCACATAGGCATCGCTAAGTATTGCATGACTTCCAGCGGGATAAGAAGATACCACAAGTATTTTGTATGCTTCCGAAAAATCTGCCCATGTAAGTAAAACGAGGAATGACCAAAAACTCATTGACGTGGTCATTTTCTATAAAAGTAAATAAATTTATATTAATAAATATTTTTTTAAGTGTATAAACGGGATGTGTTGTACAGATGTATATTTGATATTTGAGATAGTTGGAACTTGACAGTTTGTCACAGCAGAGTTCTCCCGTGACCAGATCGGGAATAAAAAAAGTAATAATTAATAATCATAAAATCCATAAATAATAGTTTCATTTCGAATGTATATATACAACAACTTGTAATAATAAAAGATTTAAGATTTAGTAAATAGAGAAAGATTTTACTTTCGCTATCAAAACGCAGAACTTAAAGAAGAAGGAAAAAGAGTTAATAAGAAGACAAAAAGAGTTTTTTTTTTATCAGTGCTGATTAATTAGAATAACATACACACACAGTGATAATGGCTTCGTCTTAATATTCGGGTTACCAATACAAAACTCATTGGTACGAGGCATACACATAGAGGATAGAACTTAATATTAAAAATCGTATCCAAAATATATTTGTTACAAATTTCCTTCCTTTTTCCGATAATCTACTTAAATAGAAAAAAAATTTTAAGAGTTCTATTGAAAGTTACCTTAAGTTAATGTGAGTAAGAAGTTGCGTTTTTGAAATTCCTTAAGTTTTTCACATTCACAATTGGTACAAGTTTTTAGAATCGTCAATAAATTTAAAACACCAGCTAACTGTTTAATTTATCATTTTGTATTCTTTACTACGCATGGTGTGTTTGATTTAATAATAAATTCAACAACGAACTTCTATTAATTTTATAATAATATGTAATCTCATAGACAGATAAGATAACATAACTTCCGTCTGAATATATAAAATCAAATGCGCATAGTTATTGTGTCTGGAAAACAATCTAGTAGCTCTTCTCCGTTTTCTTCATCAGGAGATTCTCCTATCACTGTAACTTCCGTGTTGTAAGAAAATTCACCCCCCCCCCTCGCCCACTTTTTTACCGAGGGTATTGTAAAACTAAGGGAAAAGTCTTCTAAAGCGGGCAATCTCCGGAAGTAAATACCGCTTCAATGCTAGCCACTACAATTTTGTAAATAGTCGAAGTAAAATTTGTGTTCGGTAATGAACCACTAGTCACAGATTTAGCTTCAAAGTATCAATGATTTGCCACGATCTGTTTGTCAGTGCCGCGTTATCTGTAGATTATCTATAAAAGAACATATACAATCCGCTGGTTAGATGAGTAGACGATGAATATTTAAAAATTATAGTTGAAACGTAAATTTTACCTTTATATCGCCATTCGAATTACTCAACAGTTAATTTATTCCGAAGCGTATCGTGAAGCAGCTGCATAACTGGTGTTTTCTACCAAGATTCCATATAGCAACTTACACAACTAACCTACCTAATTAGATATATTATTTTTGTAGTCATCTGGAACCCGTGGATAAAGCAATAATGATTAATTCAATGTAACTTTTTAGTTACGAGTACTTAAATGCATAAATAGAGCGAAGGTTTTGGAGATATCACCCGCTATTTTTCATTATAAAGATAAAAGATTTATCTCTGCCTCTTCGATTGTAATCTGCACACATGTAAAGCCATCACCTGGTGCCGTTATACAATAAAAATATTTCACAAAAATTCCGTGTGAGTTATTCTTCGACAATATTATATCGTGTTAATATTCACATCCACGTCATGATTTCATTTATTGTCAAGCACCAATAAAAACATACCCATGTTAAAATCTAACACGGTATGATTTTAGAGGGGAATTATGTCACACAGAATTATTGTGATTGTTGTGAATAAGGTCCCAGTTATGATTTAACTTTTTGAGTTTTTAGACTACTGAAAATAGTTTAATTTCTAAAAATATGTACATGCTTAATTTTAATATTCATCCTCTATGAAAAACCAAACAGAAAGAAAGCCAGATCAGAGTATTAAGCAAGCGATCTTTTTAATTCTCACAAAACACAAATAAATATTAACGCGCGAAAAATTTTTAAATTCTTAATTTTTATTAAAATTAATTTGTAGTTTACGGTCAGTTTTCATTTTGAGTGTTAGACTCTTTGGCTTTAAAGAAGCCTTAATTGAATAAATACGTTCTAGCGTTGTCACAGAATAGAATCAGATAAGTTTTACTCTGTGGTCGTTACTCTGGCGTGTGTTTTCTACAAGGATGTGTAAATCTGTAAGTAAAATTTCCATCTTCATATATATTTTGTCAATATCGTAAATATATAATACTTACTATGAAACATGTTCTTCTATTTCATTGGGTTTTTTAAAGTCCACTACTGAACATAGGAACAAGGAATCACTAGTAATCTGTACGCAATTTTTAGAGTTTGCCCGGACTCTGGGATTAGACGGCTTGGAGATCGTAGTACTGGTTCCTATCTACTTATTTTAGGTTTTAATTGTTGGTTGAAACTTATAGTGAAAAGAACGCCTTTTGTTTAAAGTATTGTGTTAGTAGTATTTTTTTTATGTAAAAGGCGGCAAACGAGCAAGCGGTTCACCTGATGGTAAGTGATTACCGTCGCCCACGTATATCTGCAACACCTGAGGTGCTGCAGGAGCGTTGCAGAAGGGTATTTGGGAGATGGAAGGGATGGGGAAGGGGAGTAGGCCTCCGGTTACCTCACTTGCCGAACGAAACGCAGAAGCACAAGCTGACTCTACTTCACGCTGGTATTGTGCGAGCCCGTGGTACTAACCCGGTCGAGCCGGCCAATTTGAGCAGTAGCAAAAGCCGTCGCTTGGCTCCACCACGTAAAAAAAACATTAAGTTTTAATAAAAATTTAATTATTTCAGTTAAGGGACTAGACTTACCGCGGACAAGACGCTCTCGTATTTAATTTCTGTGTGTTTGTCTTGATATTTTTAAGATAGAGACTGAGACGCTTTTTCTCGAAAAAGACGCAATCTTGGACTTTTGGATTTTCCATGTCATGATAAAACTATTTGGCGGCTGAATACGCTGACATAATTTTAATCTACGGAGAATTTCATCAGGAACAATTTCGATTAGAACTTACTGTGGAAGGTACTGGGCGCTGGATTTCCTGGCTCAAAGGAACCCTCACTACTTTGCCACTTTTACCAAGTACGTTATGAACGAACTTAAAGCTAAGGTACTACTTCTTTAGTACTTCAGACTTACGTATTAGTTGGGATTTTAATTGTTATTTAGTTCGTGTAAAAATGAAACATTTTCAATTATGAACGAATTTAAACTTGATTAATTTTACAACATATTACCAATTAGCACTACCTGCGCATTCATTTAATGTCGTATTTGGCGAAACACATTGGTCACATATGGCTTGGTAAATTCGGGTGGATTTTTACACATTTACAAAGCCAAAACTAGTGTGGTGCACTACGTAAAGGTGATAGGTTGGCATTTGGATAATAAGATACCACAACCAAAAGATTGTATATTCCCCCTCACATAGCGCTTAGTTACAGACTAACATTTACCTGATACTTATACACGGACGCGCATGCGTGCACATGTAGCTACACACACATATATACACACACACGCATACACGCTTAAGAGAACGAGTTCCATTTATACAGTGCCAAATTGAAGGTTAAACTTTTTTAACTTTTACACTACAAACAATTCACACATAAACATAACATCTCAGGGACCACCAGGATCGGTTAATGATCAGTGAATTTTGATTCAAATATGGCAACAAGCTGAGCGCTTTTCTTTTGCCTTAGTTTTTTATTGTATTTTGATTGTATAATTTTACTATAACTTGTATATCTTGTGGCGATAAACTTTTAATTTATTATTGTATAGTACAGAATATTCGGTATAACTAAGAAGTTGAACATGCACTGTTAATCGTTAGAATCATAAAATAATCTAATAGTTTAATTATAATTATGAATATGCGATAAGCGTTCACAAATTTATCGTCTACTTTACAAGGCATTATTTTACGCGAAGATTGCGATAAATCGATTACTTTTTATTAGCTCTATTATACATGAAATAACTTAAAAATAATTATTTTACGTGATTCATTCGAACACTAAATAGGATAAAATACTGTTATTCAAAACATAAATTTCACTTATCCAACGTATTTTTTTTTATCTTTCAGTTAAAACCATCGTTTCGTAATGTGGTTCCTCTGACGAAGAAGAAACACGCGAAAGAAACACTATTTTTTTTATAAATAAATTTTTTTATTCCACAGTATAATTACAATATAATTAAACTTTTAAATTGTGCTTGGGAGCGATCAACTAATTCCCAGCGGTTTTAATCATCCATGTATTTTTATATTATAGCCCTTTTGGGAAGTCTAATGAAGATAAAGAGAGATAAAACAATAAAAACGAATGCAAGTTCATCATAAATATATATTTACATATGTATAACTTTAAACTAGTTTGTTCTACGATGTTGTCAAAATGACACCTTTACATTCTTTTGTAAACACATTGTAGATAAGTTATTGTAAAATTATGAACCTTAATCATTCGTACGTAAACAAGTACACGGCTTTTCATAGGACGAAAATAGGTAATCAAGTAACAATGTGAGCATTTATTTATACTGTTTGTATCCAGAGTTCAGACAACATTGTACAGTCTATGTCAGTTTGCGATCAACTTTAGTAACAATAAGAAGTGAATTGATCATGATGATTAATTTTAGCGTTTTCTTAACAACACTATGTATGTTTCGTTTTTGTGAATCGTACAAATTGTTGGTAGTGTTTCCCGTTCCTGGGAAAAGTCATTCGATCCTAGGGGATTCATTCGTGAAGATCTTGTTAAATGCAGGACATGAGGTGAGACTTGTTTTATAACGTACGTATGAAGATTTCACTCATTATTTTTTCAACTCAAGATATACTGCAATGATGATATTATTAAATTTTTTATTTCACAATTGTTAAGCGAATTTACCGCTTGGTATTTTTCCGTATAGCGTAAGCAGTGTTTAAGAAAAAAAAACATTAATGCAGTTCTCTTACGGCTTTTTTTAAACATTGGCCATGTGACAAAGGCATCTTGCAATGCATCTGGAATAAAATATACCTTTAAAAGTACATTAAGTTATATCATCATGATTTATTAACCAGTTTATATATAAATAAACAGTATGAATAGATATTAAAAATGCAATATAAATTATTTAAATACTCATATCTAAATACGAGTATTTTTAATACATTTTACAAAAAATCTTACCTTTATTTTATAAAATAAACAGATAAAGCTATCTGTTCAGTTTACGCAATTATCTCTACCGATAAAAAAACTGGCACCGCTTGAGTTCACATGTTGCTTGCATTTAATAAAGGATGGGTTACTAGTGAAAGAGGAACATTTTACACAATGCAGATACGATGTTAAAAAATATTTGCTTTTGTTTTGTGTCCTGTCATATAATCATAATTCACAACCAAGCAGTTTATTTCATAGTCAACTTAAAATATCACCATTAAAATGATGTCAGATAAGTTTTCCGCCATCCTGATGATGATTTGTTTTTAATCCATACTGTTAATCGCCACGTCTGGCACGCCTTATCCGATATGCGACTAAGAATTTCACAGAAATACCGTGTGCCATCTTTCTCGTATAAAATTGTACTATGTTCATTTTTACCTACGTTCGATATGAACTACACGGTGTGAGTTTATTGAGGAATGACGACACACGGAATTTTTGTGAAATATTTTAGTCGGGATGTGGATCCCGAACGAACGAATTTTTATGAAAGGTTGGTATTTAGGTAGAGTGAATATACATTTCAATCCTGGGTAAATATATTTCATTTGAGAATTGCTTCACGTGAAAAAAGCCGCGGGGGGTCGCTTCCCTAATTAATATTGTAAAAGCTGAAGTGTATTTGTTTGTTGTCTTCATTGACGCCGCAACGCGGATAGGGATCGATATGAATTTGCACAGGGTACGCAGATGAATATATATAATAGAATAGTATAGTAAAATTACGTCAGAAATTAGTATTAAAATTTTTAATTTTAGATTTGAACTCTGGGTTAACTCTACGAGTATAATGGCTATTTGGTAATACAGTGTTTGATTTACGTGTCAAATTATGGGCTTACTATAAAAAACTAGAACTAGAAGTAATTTTTGTTTCCTGACCTAGGTGTTTTAGACCTGACCCATTTGAATTTAAACACGCATCTGATGTACGACGCTCCTTAATTTACTATTCAACCATTACTTAAATTAGACGGTGAACACTGCAACCATAATTTGCAGACTTATATGCATTTTTCTACTCTGTGGTAACATATTTAAGCTACTCAAGTAGTAGTAATAATTCTTAACAAATTTTAAAGTTATCGCGGACGTAGTAGGACGTAGGTTATGGTCCCTAACTTAATAATTGTATTCACTTAGAGATTAAGCTCATTTAGATTATATTGTTTACCATTACTTGTTTACAATTAATCGTTTACATTTACTTATCGTTTCTTAGAATACGCTAAACATTAAGATAATGAGATTGTTCCCCCATTTACTACCCTAGAGTGGGACCCTATTTAATCCGAACCCTTCGTTCCTACCGCGCGAAACCTTTTGGACCTATTAACAGTATGGGCGCTATGAAGCTGTAACAATAAAAACAGCTAACAGCTACTACTTCAATGAACACATACTTCAACACAATTCCATTTTCAAACTCTGTATTAAGCTATATATTCTAAGTATAAAGTTTGTAATATATAAATTAACTTTTAACAAGTTTGAGTTTTAGCCACGTAGCACTGGCACATATTAAATAAATTACAATCAATTGTTAGAAAACGTACAATCCCACAACTAAAAGTGTCTTAAGTGCTTTCTGCTTCAGCTTTAAATATACAATAACTTGTAAATTACAACGTTGCCTTCAATGTAAGATTTTCTCTAGGTATTTAATATATTTAACAAATATAGCCCCGAAAGCAGCAATGGCTACCGAAAATGGCGGGATAATCTTTGCGAAAAATATCAGATCCAATGTTCCTTCAACGTTCCAATGGCAAATTTCATCAATATCGCTTTAGCGATTATGTTATGTAACTTGACAGAAAATTAGACAGAGTTTCTTTACGTTAACATGAATATAAACAACGATTGAATGCAATTGGCCAAACGTCGTACTAAAACAACGGATAAAAATATCCCGTGGACATTTTTTTTGATGTTGACATTGCCTGCTGGGACTATAAAATTTATTCTTTGTTGCAACAAAAACTGAGTTGAATTCTAATTTATATGTAAAACAATGATATATCTTCCTATATTGTATCTTTATAGGTAACATACATAACACCGATGCCAATTAAAGACGCTGCTCCACGACTGCGACAAATCAACGTTGAATCTAATTACAACTATTTTGTTGCTGGTAACTATTGACTTATATTCAACCATCTTTATTTCCAAATGCCAACCTCACCAGTGTGTGGTGTTAGCTAGCTAACAAACAAGGCTCTGGCGACCTAATGATGGCAGAAAATCCACCCGAATTTCCGAAACCCAAATCCTACAGACTAGTGGTAGCAGTATCACTTCTGCACACGCCGACCCACTTGCCCACCGTGTGTGAGTATAGGCAAAGATTATAAGAAATGCATGCTGATTTTAACTGGCGCTTTCTTGAAAAGGCCAATTAAGATGAAGATCTAACGATTATTCTATAAATATTACTGGAAATGTACCATCTACTTCATGTTATTTTTTTTTTATTATAGCAACAGAGACTACTATAATTAACATGCTCCATAGTAATTAGGTAATTATAAGTAATAACAGACAAACTCAAAGTACTTGTTGATCATCATAACAAGTATGATAAGAAAGATAAAGATATACTTTGTTGAAATTAATAAAAGAGATGAATTACTATGAGAGTGCAACAGCAGTGTTCAGTAACATATTTTTGAATTTTGTAAGGAAGTCATTGAATAGGTCAAGTATCAGTTTTGTTTCCTGTGTTTTTTTTAGAGAAAGAGAGGCAAACGAGCAATCGGCTTACCTGATGGTAAGTGATTACCGTCGCCCACGTACATCTGCAAAAACAAAGGAGCTGCAGGTAAAAGATATTTGGGGGAATAGAGGGATGATGGCGAAAAGGGGAGCGGGCCTCCGGTTAACTCACTCATCGAACGAAACGCAGAAGCTTACGATGCCTCTACGTCACGTTAGCATTCTGCGAGGCTGTGGTACTACCCCGGTTGTGCCAGACCATTCGAGCTGCAGCATAAGCAGCAGTTTGGCTCTACAACGTGAAAAAAAAAATTAGATAGACAGGCCAATCATGTTACAGTCGAGTGTTTTCTTAAATTAGTTCTGTTGAAGTTAATTACAATGTCGTGTATTCCTTCTCATGTTATAACAATGGAATTTGACTGTATTTTTCCTTTTTTGTAAAACGTCTTAATTTATATGAAGCAATTATGAGATACATCACGGAAGTCGGTTTAGTGATTAAATAATTACATTACTTGTAGTAAAGCAAAACTGAAAAATGTATACCAAAAATAGACTGTTTATTTTACAAGATTTCTGCTGCAATTGTATGTAATTCCTTTCAGAGGAGGTGTTGAATATCCAGAGATTGTTAAATAAAGAAATAGATATGAAAGATATGCCGACGGTGTTTGCATTAATGTTCGGCATAGCCAATGCCACTATTCATCATGAAGATGTGCAAAAGCTAATTCATAATCCTAGTGAAAAGTTCGACGCTGTTATCGCTGAGTGGATGTATAGTGAACTGTATTCTGGGTAAGACGTTGTTGTTTTATTATTCAAATTGTTAGTTTTACACACTAATATTTACTATAATAAATATCCTCAGATCGGTCGTACACTAATAAAATCAATTGTTTGCACGACATGAACTCAGATTCAAGCTCATCTACTTTTAGATTTTAGGACCCGGAAATGTTTTTTTGGGACCATGTTTTTTTCCTGCATTTATTCAATTTTCAATTTCTGTAATTTGACGGCACGGCACACCATTCGGAGTTGATTATCTTGTCAAGACCTTGCAATGCCAATGAGTTGACAGTATATTTTATGGCGTCACGGTTAAGATTATGTCTTACGTACATATTTATCATAAAATATGTATTTATTATGTTCATTTGTGTGCCATTTTCTCGACATCTCGCAATGTAATTATGAGTTGGCAGTTTGAGAAACTGGTATTGTGTTTTTATTGCTAATTATACTCATTCTTGTATTAACTATCATCATGTGTGACAAATACTATGATATATATATATATAATTAAGTTCTTAACGTTTATAAATAACATAGTGTATATTTTTAAACAGGATCATGAACCTTGCGGTCAGTGTACCAAATAGTTGAGGTCTATACCTCGGGGTCTGAATCCCAGCCGAAGATAATATTTGAACATCACACAAATTGATCGTTTTGGATCTGGTTGTAGTTACTTCGATCTTACTGCATAAGCGATACATCGGATATGGTACATACTCTTAGACACTGGTTTCCTCTCTATCTCCATCCTTACAGCTTGTCGATTGTTCTCGATGTATGCATTTTCAAACAGAGTTAACTACTACTGGTATAAAGCTATTAAAATAAACATTTTCGTTTATTACAATCATATTGAGGGTTTTTTTTAAATTGATTCTTAGTTTACGTACCTAATAATCTTATATGTGATTTTATATCTGAAGATGTTAGAAAAACTCTGTTCTCTTCGAATCAGGTAATATATGGAATTTTATTATTTTTGCGTGCGGAATAGTAGTAGTAAGTAGTTTTTTGTAACGCCTTTAAAATAATGGATTTCCGCAAAGTAACACCGGATTTTATTATGAATTTTATATCTAGTTTTACATCATCATCCTAATTTTTCTAAGTTTTATTTTTGATTTTTGAGTTCTTATTTTATATATGACAGAAAGAATATAGAAATATGGTAGACGACAGAAATATATTTAAAACCTACTCGTATTTTATTCTATACCCAAAATAGGCAGATTAAATGCCATATATAACACATGTTATTGATTTAAAAACAAAATAGTTTTACCTTCCTAGTTTCACGATACCCTTATGAGAACCTCATTACCATAAAGGAAAAAAATGGATTAAATTTGTATGATTTCTACTACGTTCTTCCTATAATATATTAATAATTAAATCTTAGTCTTTGTAAGAATAATAAAAAAATTCAAATATCAGAGATTGTTTCACATTAAGCATATTACTGTTGTGATCAATTTCACTTATTGAAAATGGTTTGATGTTAATTGAAATTCTTTTTAAAAGTAAATATGAAAGTATAACTGAGGTCATGTTTTCCTCTTCCTATCACCGCAGTTACCCAGAAACTAGAATTAAAATAGAATATTTTCTTTACATGGACCTCTCTTTTCATACATTGGCAAGGTAAGTATTAATGAATTATCCAATCAAAAATTACACTTGGAGAAAAATATGGTCTATTCCTACCCCCTACGCGTTTTGGTATATTGCAAAATCGCCTAACAGAAATGCGAATTAGACTTTTTCCACTGTCGTCTCATAGTGGAAAAAGTAAAACATATCGTGTTTGTAATATAAAAAAAATTGGCTTGAGCTTGATTTTAAGTATTTATATTGGTTGTCACAGTTTGTCAATGTTGTGTGCTAGGTAAAACAATCATAAACCAGGGTCGGTCAATGAAAATATATTGTTTCTTTAAAATTTCAGATTCTCTGCCGTATTCGCTTGTCCCTTAATCTGGTTCTTATCAGTGAGTCCACATAACATGGCACTGTCACTGATAGACACGGACCCTAATCCTGCTTATACAGCCGACCACATCAAGTCCAATTCTATACCACCGTTTACATTCTGGGAACGTGCTAATGAATTGGGAATGCTGGTGCATTGGAAATTGCACAAATGGTAAGTGGATTGCAATTTATTAATTTTATTTATTTTATTTAGGGCAGTCGATGGAAAACTTAACAATATATAATTTTGTTATTATTTTTTAACAAAAAAAAGTAAGTTTTGAGCACTAGCTCAAACACTGGATCACTAACTCTAGGGCGTATTAAAGTAATGTTTTAATTATTTCCCTCGAATATGTAATGATTGTGTTATAATACCGCATAGTGGAGTAAGATGTTTTTAGGAAAATATTACATTATGCTCCACAAAAGATACGGAGGCTGTTAGAGTAAAATACTAAAAGAGACGTGGTTGAGCGTTTCAGAAATAAAAAAAAAATACACGGAACTAAAACACGAAATATATTTACAGGTAAATGAATCTATTTGTTCTTCTATTCCTAATCTAAACGTGTATCTAAGTCTAATCTGCATATGTATTACACCTTTAAGAACAGTAGATGTTTTAAATATATTAGTTATTAGATATATGGAAAAGGCTGGACAAGAGACATTAAATAGGCATTACACTCCTTCAAGAAAAGAGCCTATTCCTTCCTTAAAGGCCGGCAAGGTATCTGTAGCTCCTCTGGTGTTGTGGATGTTCGTGGGGGTCGGTGATCACTTACTATCAGGTGAGCCGCACGCTCGTTTGCCCCCTTCATCTATAAAAAAAGGCATATATATTTAGTATTCCTAATTATATTTTTATTTCATTTTAATGTGTTAAATTATGATACAACTGGTCTTTCTCGCCACTCGCGTTTTCCAGACGCGGAAGGTCATACACCTTCCCTTTTGCTGATCTCTCACCCGGACAGGTATCGAACATTAATTTCATGCGTGTACTGGCATGTTACGTTATGTTATGTTATGACGGGCTGGTATGCGCAACTCCACGACTGTGCGCGTATTTTCCGTGTGGGTGTACTGGCATGAAAACCTTATAAAGCCCAAGTTCACCTCCACGTGGAATAAACTGTTAACTAACTACTACTGCTAACTAAATCTCAGAGCCGGGGTATGCAGTACCCGCTCCTTCCATTTGACCTCATCCAGCCGTCGGCGGCCGTTTATTCTTTGCCGCCGTCGATATGCCCTTGTTCGTTACAAGTAAGGGTATTTGTGTAAAAAAAGTCTATCATAGCTATTTTTAAGTTTATTGTTAATCTAGGTATTAAATCTATCACGTGTCTTAAATATAGAATTTGTATTATTTCACTTTGTTTTTTGTATTATTTTATTTGGGAAAGGGGGAAAAACAACAAGCGGCTCATCTGATGGTAAGTGATTACAGTCGCATTCGTAAATCTGCAACACCAGAAGACCTGCGGGTGCGTTGTCGGCCTTTAAGGATAATTGGGAGATGAAAAGGTGGATGAGAAGAGGGGAAGGGGAAGAGAAGATTTGGGTCTCTAGTTACCTCACTCACCAAACGAAACGCAGAAGCTCAATATGCCTCGACTTCACGCCGGTATTCTGCGAGGCCGTGGTACTAATCGGGTAGAGCCGGCCCATTCCAGCAGACGAAAAATCTGGCGCTTGGCTCTATCATGTACATTACTGTAACATATTATGTTTTTAGGTGGGAGGATAATAGAAACTCTAAGTCTTTTGACCTAGCATTCAAATCGGCTGTGTTGAAAAGAGGTCACACTCTTCTACCACTGGATGAGCAGAAGTACAACGGTTCGCTTATGTTTGGAAACTCTCACATATCGACTGGCGACGCCATACCCCTACCGCGTAGTTTTATCGAGATAGGGGGATATCATATAAATGATACTGTTGAGCCACTACCCGAGGTGAGATAATAGAATAGGCGTTCGGAATTTCTACTCGTTGAGATATTAGTTATAGGTAAACATCACTAACTGATAGGTGATTATATTATGGTTAATAAGTTTTCAAGGGTGAGTTAGAGTATTGACCGTTGAATGATGCCGTAGTTAGTCAACTAGTTAGTCTTACTCAAGAGGAATATCAAAAACATCTAATAGTCTTCTACAGATTGCGGAATAAACATTTCATAATAATGGTTGTGTCCTTTTTCGACCACGGCACCAACATCCGAATACTATCAGATGCAGGCAGTTGTTAACTACGCGGGATATATCATAGTGCCGAAAATTTAATCGCAAACAGTCGCACAAAGGAACTTGCTCGTCTGTACCTTACCAACATGATGTAACTGCCTATAAGAATAGATCGAAGGAAGGGTGAAACAAACAAACGGTTCCGAAAAACAATAATTAATGTATTGCACAAGTCAATAGCTTCGATTGGGGACTCGAACCGAGTACTCACGATTCGACACTAGCTGTACGACAACCACTACGCCACGCAGACGTGTATGGAATAAATATCTAAGGCATGCTAGATCTAAATGATCCTGACAACCAACAGTTTGCCGCGTCAAAGTCTGAAATTGATATCGCCAATCTGCTTTGTCTAGCTTGGTGATTACGCCTAATCCCACTACCATGAAAGTGCTCATGTAGTAGACTATGAAGAAGTTACTGAAGATGATAAAATATTGTATTGGTTTTCTGTTAAATAAATTACAAACAAAAAATATACACAAAATCATATGAATGTGTTAGCTGTAAAAACTGAAATGTAGAATATATGGCAAGTTACTTACTTACACGTTAGCAATGTTTTCAAAGTTTTCAATGTTACAACACAGTTCTTGATTGAAAAAAAAAACACACGATTGATTTTTGAGGATTTTACGTTTAAGACACCCACAGGAAGAAAGAGGGACGGTGATATTTTACATCGCTACCACACGGTAACGATGCCATGATGTTAAAAAAATTATAAACAGAATTATTTTATTTTTCTTAGAACATAAAAAGTGTAATGGATATAGCCGAGCATGGAGTTATTTTCTTTAGCATGGGTTCTATGCTCAGAAGCAGCAGAATGCCGGAACCGATAAAAAAAGGAATTTTGAAAATATTAGGTCAATTGAAACAGACAGTCATTTGGAAATTTGAAGAAACTCTGTCCGACAAGCCTAAGAACGTTCATTTTGTAAATTGGTCTCCCCAGCAAAGTATCTTAGGTTAGTAAAGTTCAAACATTTGAATAAAATAATAGATGTGTATGTAAGATTGACACAAGGAATAACCACCGGTAGTAATTGGTAGAAAATATTTATTTCGATACATAAAAAAATCTTTTAAAAAAAATGGTAAGTATATACACTAATAAATTGTGTGGAGAGGCGTTCACTTCCATTTAATATGGTCAAAAAACGCATTGCTGCCACATGCGTCATGCTTGGGAACAGGCGCTGCTTGTGGGCGCTGGTCAGCTCGGGTTAGCAAGCCCTGCGTTAGATTTTAAAATTACGCTTTTTTGTGTATCTTATAATGTGCTTTGATTGAGATTATACCTGGCGTCTTATATTATTTTATGTTGTATCATTGGTAAAAGAGAGTAGAGACCTACGGAGTTTCTTACGCCGGTTTCTTCTCCGTCAAAGGAACGTCATTACGAAATGACGTTCCGCTGAAAATTATTTATCAAAATTTACTCTGCAATTCTCAGCTCATCCAAACTGCGTTCTTTTCATTACCCACGGAGGCCTTCTATCTGCAACTGAGGCATTGCACTATGGAGTTCCTATAATCGGTATACCAATGTTCGCCGATCAGTTCTTAAACATTAACAGAGCCGTTGCCAAAGGCTTAGCTAAAAGAGTTGATCTCAATTATGAAACTCCAGATAACTTGAAGTCGGCTATTGATGAGATTATTGGAAATTCGAGGTAAGTTGATATTGTTCTAACTCAGCATATTAATACCATAGAAAAAGAAAGCTGTAGATATAATGATAGATCGTAGCCCCCAAACTAAATAATTAGATGTTTAGTTAAGATTTAGACTACGAACAGTTACCTGAAATTTGGCAGACAGGTTGATTACATCTAATCTATTCTGTCTTATTCATCATCATGAATAAGACAGAATAATTTTAACCTCGATCAAGAGACACAATTTATGATCGAGTTGATGAAGTTGTGGGCGGTCATAAGTCTTTATTTAAAATTGGTATTTTCTCAATTTTTTATTCCGCATGACTGCCGAAATTTAAAATATAAATCGCCATTGTGGGTGTCACCATGCTGAAGGTAAAGTACAAATATTTTAAATTACTTTTGCTTACATACGAAAGCTACATTATTAATAAAATAGGCATATGGAGTAGTAGTAGATCATAACATAGCCACGTTACAGTAAAAGGACTGTACATTTACATATTACTTCGTGGCAGATTGAGGAAACAATTGTACATCGCAAGAAACATTTAATTTTAAAAGAAATTTATATAAAATTAGAGAAATTAAAAACAGAGAATTAAATAAAAATACATGACTCTCAAACGGTTTGATTTATTTGTATCTCTATGTCCTATTTGTGAATCTAAGCGTAACTTAAAAAAAAACAGGATACTGATTAAAATAGATTCAGATTCACCTATACTCTAAACAGGCTTGCGAGGTTGCCTTTGTACTGCTTAATTTTTTTTAATAGTGCGCATATCTTGCAGTGGTAAAAGACAAATGTACGAATGCAAAATACTACATGGTACTACGAGTCATTCACAGTCCTGGGCAGCTTTAAATGGGGTAATCAATACTGTTCTCAAGGAACATGCCTCTGGCTTTGGATGCGAGATAATAATTATTCTACTAAATGGGCTACTGACTGTTTTGTGTGCAATACAGTAAAAATACGCCATTTCATAGAACTCTAGGGAGATCATCCTTTAGGCCTTTATTTGGTTCCGTGCCGAAATCTGCTTAAGGAACCCCAATATTTCTCCTGATATTCTTAATTACATCACAACAGAAGAACAAGAACAACACGGGGTTTATAACACAGGGTTTATGACACATCTTATTTTCTTGCCTACTTAAATATGAATAATATAGAAAAGAAAATTTTTTTGTTGCTCGCAATTTAATGTATTTTTAGTGAACTGATACACGATGACGAAAAAAATGGGTATTACGTGTAAATTTTGAAATTCAAAGATGTCGCTGTACGTTTTCATAGAACCAAAATGACCTATATAAAATATTGATTCACGTATATAAGGTGAAGATAACACTGTGAAAGATTACCATGTTCGTATGGATCAAGGCAGTTGCAATCTATATCTGCGAGTAATTAAACAAATTTTAACTGTAAATCTCTCTCAACAAAACATATACATATATATACATAGATAACAACAAAACGGGCTTTTAATTATAAATATCTTTTTTGTCTATGTTTTAGTTATCGTAACCGAGTAAAAGAACTGTCCTTCATATACAATGATAGAACAATTTCGCCTGGCGCAGAGATCGTACGTTGGATCCATCATGTAATAAAAACTAGAGGCGCGCCTCATCTTCGTTCGCCGGCTCTTCACACTTCGTGGTATCAGAAGCTGTTTCTAGATCTGGTTGTACTTGTAACATTTATAATTGTCACGTTTTTAACTGTTGTCAGGAGAAGTTTTACGAGAGCTAACAGCACAGTTGGTTTCTCTAAAAAATGTAGTTGACATCTCCATGTCGGCATAGTATTGTAAACTAAGAAATTGTGTTGATTGGTATAAAATGAAGAAAACCTCAAAAATGTTTCATTACTTCAATCAAAAAAAAACTTTTAATGTTCTTATAATTTTGATTCTAAGAATTTTTGACTGTGATTGAATTTTACTCAATTACTTCTTCGTTTCTTCTACTTTTCTTCTTGAATTAGTCCACTGCTGGAAAATGTCTCCGCCAAAATATTAGTACTATTTATTGAAATCTCCCTCATAAACTAAAACTTTAACGCAAATTAACTGGAAGGAGAGGGAGAGGGAGGAGTCCTGTCCCGTGGAGGGGTCGCTAAAGGCGGCAGGCGCTGCGGATATATGCGGATATGCGTTTCCGGAGTACTGTCGAAATGCGGCAAAGCAGGAATTTTGTGGGGCTTAGTCGGTGCAAGTTACATAATCAGTTAATAATGCCCCGCGAGGGCAAAAAAGGTATTAATTACATTTTTCCTATAATGTTTTTCTTTGTAATATTTTTTAATTTTGTAAACAATCCTCCCATCATCAATAGTACATGAATTATGTATTTAATTATTTTTTTTCTCTTTTTCATTATTAAGTATAATACGCGAAACCATTGACAATAGATTTTTGAAAATAAACATTAATGTAACAAATCCTAAAACTATAGCAGCGGCCAGATCGAGGTACGTCTTCTGGTACCAGGTGACTTGCAGCGCTGGTGAACGAAGATGTAATGCACCACCTGTACGAATGACGTGTTCCACCCAATGTACTAGCTCATCACCAGGAGATAAAGGTCTATCATGGTATATTAGCGATAGTTCCTTAGCTTTATTTCTGTATCTGGAAATATTAAAATTATTTAAAATGTCGTAACATACAAAATTTATAGCTAACACAAGCTTTGTAAATTATTTACTTAAATAGTAAATCATTAAATTGTTGGTAAGGTCATCGTATCCTAGTTTTGTATAATGATATCCTGTAAACCACAACGAAAACTTCTGATAAATTTTGGATGCTGTCAACTGCACAGTATAAAATAGTGCCACAAGTTAACGTGTAAGAACAAGTAACGTAACTATTTCTCAAAATAATGAACTTCATCTGCATGCGGTGCAGCCTGCTCGCTGACAGACGAGGTACTGGCTTTACAACTGGCACTGCGCTCATCAACCTATTGGTCTTGTTTTTGCTAACAGATATTATATCATATATATATATATATATATATATATATATACATATACAATATGTATATACCTCCTTAGACAGACTTTTATGTCCCGCATAGGAATCATAAATACTACTACTGTTATGATACGAATGCAGAAGTCTGTCTATGCAGGCCGATAATTTCTAGCGACTATCTGTATATCACTCGTGAATTTTGTATACTTACTTGATATCACTAAGTAAATCTGTTATTGCCATTTTTAATTCATCAGTTAAATTGTAAGAAAGGTCCACTCTTTTTGCGTAACCCTTTTTCACAGCTCTGTCAATATTAATAAATTGATCGCCGTATGCTGGTATCCCAATAATAGGAACACCAAAGTGAATAGTCTCTGTCGAAGACAGATATCCTCCATGCGTTATAAAAATAATACAATTTGGATGGGCTGAAATAAAAGAATGGTGTGGGTCAAACCAAAGGGTTAATTAATTGTTTTCGAGTTTAAAAAATAAAAAAAGTTTTCACTAGTGTGTTTATTGATTTTGACTTTCAAAGGCATGTTATTCTTGGGATAGAAATACTTCAATGAGTCATATAGAAATAAATGATAAATAAATTAGCAAAACATCAGCCAAGCGAGGTAATTTTGCAAATGAGTAGCTTATGGGAAAGGTTAAAATAGGCTGTACTATTTTTAGTGTTTAAGGGATTTGACCCAAATCAATAGACTCTAGTTCAATCCTCTATTCAAAGGTTTCGTACAGATGACTTTTTCGAAAGTTATGTGCGATTTGTATCGTAGGTACTCTAAGAAGTCGACAGGTATTGTTATTTGTTTTATTTATTGAACTTTAATAAATGAATCAATTTGCTGTGTGGTGGTATGAGATAATCGTCGAAAGCGGACTGTTTAGAAAATGATCATTTTATTTACATTCAAAAATGGTATCTGCATGAAACCAGCAGTGCAACCTCTGTTGGGTTCCGGGTTAAAAGGTATATATATATAGCCAGTATAATTAAAGGCTCAAAGGCATTCCATATCCATAGAAGAGAGGCTTATATCCAATAGTTGACTATTTAGAGGCAGTAAAAGAAGAAGAATAAATTGTTATTTTTACCCAAAATGCTTGGCTGAGGTGCCCACTGTACTATATGCAAGTTTTTTGGCCGGTTAGACAAATTTTCTTCGAATTTCCAAATGATGGTTTGCTTTAGCTTAGCAAACATGTTTATCAGATCGTTCTTAATCTCCAAAGGAAGATCCTTGCTTTTTAAATTTGAACCAAGGCTAAAGTATATGACACCGTTTTTGGCATTATCCATTATTGTCTGAAGATCCTGAAAAGTATTTATTTATTTGTAGTCATTAATAGTAATAAAGTAGCTGTGTGTATGTGGTGTATTACTTAACAGTCTAAAAGTGATTTTTAAATTAAAAAAGTATGTAAAGTATATCAAAAATTACATGAAACTCAATCCACTCTCCACGAGAAATGAAGGTTTATATGTTGTCTCTTTTATACCATTATACGTATGCAATATATTATTTGCTAGATCATCATTTCCACGTAAATTATATAGAATGCCTTCTCTACACAAAAATTAAATTAAAAGTACATATTCGAAGACATCGATTTGATTTTATCTCTCTACTCAAAATTAAAATTGGTCTATTTATGAGATACCTGTGGCAAAGGTTTGACGTCTGTTTCTATATGGTATCCTCCAATGGGTATATAATTTTGCGGCAAACGTGTCGCCTGTCCTATAGATACGTGAGAATTTCCAAGGACAAGAGAAATATTATTTCTTAACTCCTCAAAAGAGGGCACCGTCTTTCCCCGTCTTTGGGTTACACAGGCTATTAATCGTTCATATTCCTTATTTTCAATAGGAGAGAAAATACTGAAAAAAACATTTTTTCTGTCTGTAGTTAATTATATATATTTGGTACGTGATAGAGCCAAGCGGCAGCTTTTGCTGCTCGAATGGGCCAGCTTGACAGAGGTCGTGCCACGACCTCACAGAATACCGAGGTGAAGTAGAGTCAGCTTGTTCTTCTGCGTTTCATCCGATGAGTGAGGTAACCGGAGATTCACTTCCTTTTCTCCCCTTCCTCATTCTCTCTCCCATACCCCAAATATCATTTAAGGCCGGCAACTCACTTACAGGTCCTCTGGTGTTGAAATGTACGATGGCGACGGTAATCACTTACCGTCAGGTGAGCCGCTTGATCGTTTGCCTTCACTCTACTACGTATAAATAAATTAATATTATAAAAATTATTATTTTTTGTTAATTGTACTTACAAGTATTTATAAACTAAGCCACTGATCTGGTGTGATAATTCTTTTACTCTTTGCATAAAGGTCAACGGTGGCACATTACTGGATATGACGTCGGAATTGTATGCAGAGTTTGGTAATTCGTCTATTGTTTTTAATATCATCCAATGAGGCTCAACTGTTGAGAACCATATAAACGGACATTCAAAAATAGCAGGGAGGCTGAAAAAATTATCACTCTTGGTAAAAAACTCGATTATAATAATGATTTCTTGTATTTACGCGAATACTACGAGTACTTCATTTGGTTGCTAGAATCTTTATCTGTCTAGGAATCGTCTGGGTAGGTGTCAAACTCTTACCCATTTCTGCCGTCAAAATCAGTGAAAGCACTGTTGTATTCTGATTCGAAAAGTACTTCACCAAAATTAATAAATAGCTGAAAGTAGCCCGAGTTAACTGAGACATCTGGACGTCTAACACCTCAGTGCCCCCGTGACCACGGCTGCTGAAACGCAATCGAAACGTCGAGAATATAAAAACAAAAATAAACGCGATAAAATTCGTAAATAATAGTTTTATTTCAAATGTGTAGTGTTCGCGTAAATACAAGAAATCATTAAAATAAAAGTTGAAGACTGACTAGTAAGCTATTGGTCCTGAGTACGAATATTTGTGAAAAATACAAATTATGCCAATATTTGTGCAAAATTCAAATTATCGGTTTTCGGTGCTGGGTGTGTTGTATCGCGTCCCGTTTGCTTTCCTCCGATCTTGTCGCATAAGCGTTACGTCTGTGTCGCTATCACTATCTATTATAGTTATCCAGCGCAGTTGACAACTGCCGATATTATTCGGAAGTTATCGCAGTGTTCGAAATAAGCCTGAATCATTATTATCATCATGACAATGCTATTCCCTTTGTTACAACATACCAGTAGTAACTATGTAAGATAACAATAACATAATTGATTTCATTACACTTATTCCATTTCATACCCGGCATAAATATCATTGAAAATCCATTCCGCAATTATTAAATCAAATCGTTCGTTAGGATCGTTTATTAACTTCTGCATATTCGGGTGCTCCAATGTCATGACACTAATTTCTTTCATCGTTGAAAATATAAATCCCAAACTTAGGATATCACGTTCTTTCTTAATAAGATTCTGCACATTTACAGCTTTACCTGTAATAGAAACGGATATGGCATTTGTAACGTTAGAAGAAATGATATCATTACATTTTTTATACCAAGTTTTATATTTACTTATGAAACCATGGATTTTATCACTGACATCTATTATTGTTACATTAGGCGCTGGTTTATTATTTGGCAGTGAAGTAACATAAGTTACCTAAAATAAAAAATGTACAATTAGTAACAAAGATACTCCGTATAACGAAATATTTAAAATATAAAATATTTTGTTAAAAAACGCGCCTCAACGAGGCAGAATATATTGTGTGGCGAGACCTTGTCGACGGGGTTTTCCTAGAAGATTGCCTGGAAATTTTCATGGTTTTACCCCTAGTGACCCATATCGTCCCTATCCATCGTGAACGATACCCAGGGCAACAAAGGGCGGCAGATTCTTTCGCCGTTACGACATTTAATCTAAATTTGCGTAATAATTATTTTTAGGCAAGCATGAATTAGTTTTTATTTACCTCATGACCAGCTTTTGTTATGTGTCTAACTAAGGCATTTCCCAACATGGTATGGCTCTTCGATGCCATAGAAGAGATTATAAGTATTTTGTGTGCTTCACAGTTTAATGAAGAAGCGAGCAAAATAGCCAAGTACACCACAATAAAAGCCATATTCGACACTGAAAAAAAAAACGGTTTCATTACTTATCGCAACTAGAGATATGTACTTTTGTTTTTAAAAGATCAGACAATGATAAAGCCAAAAACGACTATTTCTTTATATAGCATTAGTTTATTGGTAAGACAGAATTTTTACGGATCATAATTGATTAAAATTTCAGAATACTAATATACTAACATTGGCCACTAAAATCAGTACAGCTGCTTATGCTATCAGAACAATATATCAACTGACCACTGCTCGAACAGTTTACTTTTGTTAATTTCACAGCTTAAAATATATCGGATATACGTAAATGTGAATCACTACTCCCAAAGAGTGGTGATGGGCATGATATTAAATTGAGAAATAAATGTAAACTATAAAACCTAAAGATTAGGCTATGTAAAGTTAAAAAATATTTTACGGGTCAAAGTACACGTATCTATAAAAAAAATTCCCGAAAGTTTGCTAGAACTTACGGGTTCGAAATTTAAAAACTACATCAATAGCATTTGTACACCGAAGCTTACTACAGTTTACTAAAGCAGGGGGTCAAATCGTGCAAACAATATTTAAAAAGGGTTACTGACAATTCGAAATTGACTTATGAAGAAATGGCGACTTTATTAATTCAATTGTTTAATTCTAGACCTAGATGTGATAATGACAGTGACACATTGCTTTAACACTAGGACACTTTTTAATTGGTGAGATATTAATATATAGTACTTGATCTAGTACGGAGAATTCAGCGTAACCAGTTTATCCAAAACTCACACCAAGGTCACAGGAATACCTGACTACTTATCTACATAGAATTAAGTGGACAAATCATTCCTCCGAACCTTATGTGCCGGATGTAGTTTTGATGAAAGAGGATGATTTGCCCTTATTAATGAGGGCAAATCATCCAGGTGTTAACACCATGGTCTGGATCAAATTTCTGGATTAAATGTAGTTGTAATTTTGTGAATTAAAAATGCTGTTAGTGATATGATAGTGAATCGCCAACACTATCAAACTTGTCCAAGAAACTAATCCAGCCACAAGAACGACAATTACATGACGCTGCAATAAGCTTAGCAATTCCGAATGGATTGTAATCACTTGCAAATAAGACTCAAAATATTATTATGGCTAATTAATAAAAGAACAAAATAATCCTTTGCTGAGAAATGTTGCAACGGTCAACAACCGACCGTATCTTGAGTATTTATTACAAAAACAATGTTATAGATAAAAATACTTTATGGTGTTCAATGCAGAACGAAGAATTGTTTAGTGTTTGAAATTATGGATTTAAATATAAAATTATATGGAATAGAATTAAAATAAGTGAGTAACCACGCTCTGTTACCACAATGTTAAAGACAGAAATATAGGTAGTAGATCAAATAATATTTTAGGAAAAACGAAAGGATAAGATAAGGTAAAAGGGTAGTACGTTACCAATCGCCGCAGGAATCACATATATACTTGAATTCGTAGGTTTAAGTTTCGTACGTTCGTCCGCGATGCGCGCAGTAGCTCAACTTCTAACTGTCATTGTAGGTGGGGATAAGGATTAAAGGGGACAAGCGGAGCACAGGAAAGATGTATACGAGCCGTCGTGTGTAAAATATGATAAAAGGCTAGTTTTCTGAATTGATCGATTTAAATAACAGAACCAACTACTAGATATTATTCAACAACTTTGTATAGTACACTAGGTAACGTATGTTTTATTTTCTTTACTTCCCGCCAAAGGGTTGTCTCATCAACATGATAGAGCTATGTTCGAATAGGCGTTCCGAGTGGTTCTCGTTAGAAGGTTAGGTTAGGTTAGGTTAGGCTAGGTTTTTTTTTATTGTAATCTCCTTCTATCTCCAACATAATCGGAGCTTTGGCTGTTTTGTTTATTATTTCTTACTATTCTATTTATTTATTTCTTAAATATAATATATTAAGAAGTTGTTTCAAGAGTTTTATGTACATTGTTTTAATCTTATATTCTTAAAGTAATTTATACATCTTATTTTTAACAGTTTGTTCTTACACTCTCCATTTTTATTTATCTAATTTCTTACACTGTACTAGTCTACAATATATTTCATTATATTATGATAGCATTATTACTTGCTACGCTGTTTTGTTCCTCTTTACAACATTTTGAGCGATTTCGATGCAGTATTTTAAGAACACGTCTCTTTTTTTACTGTTTAAGATGTTCGGTACGTTTTCCCTTACTATATTTTCATTTATTTTGTTTCTTAGTTCTAGTCTTTGTATTGCAGGTATTGGGCAGTCAAAAAGGATGTGTGGGACGGATTCCTGCATTCCTAGCTCGCATGCGCACGGTGAGCTCTCTTTGCACTTAAAGCGATTCAAGTACTCCGAGAACCCACCGTGCCCTGTCATAATTTGCGTAACCATGTGGTCGACTTTCATTTTGCGGATCATCCGGTACGCCGTCATAGCATCCGGGAAGAATATCTTTGTGACCGACGCGGTTTCTCCAATTTGATATCTGCGATTCCATTCGTCAAGCGTTTCAAGTCGAATGCTTCGCTTGGCGAATGAGACCGGGCACAAATCGTAAACAGGTCTTCCCTTGGAACCCAAGGCGGCGCTTTTGGCAAGCTGGTCAGCTCTTTCGTTGCCCTCCATCCCTGCATGGGCCTTAATCCAGAATAAGGTAACAACTTTACCCTGGAGAGATGCTGTTGTTAATTTATCTCTGCTGTCTACCGCAAGAGGATGGAGGCAACTATGATTTATGACCGTTTGTAGAGCTGCCATTGAATCGCTGTAGACTCCGAAGGAAGACGCTGAGTATTCGAGAATAACATGGTTAGGTTAGGTTAGGTTAGGTTAGGTTAGGTTAGGTTGGGTTGGGTTAGGTTGGGTTGGGTTAGGTTAGGTTAGGTTGGGATTAGGTTAGGTTGGAGTTGGGTTGGGTTGGGATTGGGTTAGGTTAGGTTAGGTTGAGTTAGGTTAGGTTAGGTTAGGTTGGGTTGGGTTAGGTTGGGTTAAGTTAGGTTAGGTTGGGTTAGGTTAGGTTAGGTTAGGTTGGGATTGGGTTGGGTTAGGTTGGGTTAGGTTGGGTTGGGATTGGGTTAGGTTAGGTTGGGTTAGGTTGGGTTGGGTTGGGATTGGGTTGGGTTAGGTTGGGTTAGGTTGGGTTAGGTTAGGTTAGGTTGGGATTGGGTTGGGTTAGGTTGGGTTGGGTTAGGTTGGGATTGGGTTAGGTTGGAGTTGGGTTGGGTTAGGTTAGGTTAGGTTGGGTTAGGTTAGGTTGGGTTGGGTTGGGTTAGGTTAGGTTGGGTTAGGTTAGGTTGGGTTGGGTTAGGTTGGAGTTGGGTTGGGTTAGGTTAGGTTAGGTTGGGTTAGGTTAGGTTAAGGTTAGGTTAGGTTAGGTTGGGTTAGGTTGGGTTGGGTTGGGTTGGGTTAGGTTGGGTTAGGTTAGGTTGGGTTGGGTTGGGTTGGGTTAGGTTGGGTTGGGTTGGGTTGGGTTGGGTTAGGTTAGGTTGAGTTAGGTTAGGTTGGGTTAGGTTAGGTTGGGTTAAGTTAGGTTAGGTTGGGTTAGGTTAGGTTGAGTTGGGTTAGGTTAGGTTGGGATTAGGTTAGGTTAGGTTAAGTTAGGTTAGGTTAGGTTAGGTTAGGTTGGGTTAGGTTTGGTTAGGTTAGGTTAGGTTAGGTTAGGTTAAGTTAGGTTAGGTTAGGTTAGGTGAGGTTAGGTTTGGTTAAGTTAGGCTGCGTTCAGCAGAAGCTTGCGTAAGTTTTCAATATCAATACGACTAACGAACGCACTGTTTGTTTTTGATTTAATTGCTTTTGTTGTGGAAAATACGTTTTGAAGAATAAAACGTATTTTACAAGGGTATTACCGTACCGTACCGTAGTTATATATTGAATATTTAACTACGGTAAATATTCATGAATTCCAATTAATGGTGGATGCCGATCCTGATGAAACAACCAAGGAATTAGCGTCATAGTTTGACGTTAGCTTACCCACAATATTAACTCATTTTCACCAAATTGGTAAAATAATATAATCTCGAGTAATGGGTGGCCTCGTAAATAACAGAGTAAATTCTATTGCATCACCTGGGACAGAGTTCTTAAGTCCAAGTTTGGTATAGCCCTATTGGCCATATTGGAGTTCACAAAAGGAGATGCTGCATCAGTTGCGATCTTATCGCATATGAGTTATATAAAATGACGAGTAGACGAGAGAACAGAGTTTGTCACAGTCCCACGCACTACAATATCATCTGTTCATCATTTTTATGCGGACATATCAACGTCATCATTTCATGCAGTAAATTTCGTTTATCTACACCAATCACAAATTGTATTTCTTATTCACAAACAAAAATTCACAAAATTCATTTTTTAACCTTAGCTCTGTAATGATCATTCTAGCAATAAAAGAAACATATTTAGACTTTCAATGTATGTATGAAAATTATATATATAAATATAAAAAGTGACGTAAAGTATAAGATATACTCTTATACTTTACGTAAAACAATGTTAATGAAAACCATATAAGAAGCAAAATACAAACACAATAAAAAAAATATATATTTGTGTCCTTACAGCCCATATTTCCCAATACTTTTTGGGACAACGTGACAGGTGTGAGCCTGACGCCGTCTTGATGTCCGAGACAACGATACAAATTATACATAAATTTCGAAAAATTTGTTGCTACGAGCCCTTCTCATAGGGCTTCGACTTAGGGTCTCCTCATTCAAAGTCAGATCCTCTAACCACTGTGCTATCGTCGCCCTAATTAGTTAACTAACCTAACAGCTAATTTTGCCAGTCATCATACTCAGAGGGACTATGTTTTTGACTAACTTTTTTTTTAATATTTGTCATAAGCCGTTTAAAGAGTAATGTATAATAAACGGATGACATTATAATTAGCCATAGGGAATGATCTGCTCGCTTCAAAAATATTTAAAAATTACATTTTACTATGTGAAATATATTAGTTTAAATAGGAAAATCTGTGGCAGTATATTGACTAATTATTCACATTTCGTGAAATGACTGACTTATGATATAATATAATGTTTTAAGAGTTCTCCTATATCTATGCATAAAACATAACCTCCACATACTGCATCTCTGCATTATAACCCGTGATGGCTCAAGACAAAAGAGCCACTATTGATTCAACTCGTAAAGAAATAATATCTTCATATATCCAGGGCGGATGGGACGTCCCAATAATCAATTGCATATAAGTACAGTAGCTTAGTCACTGGATGAGTGTTTAGTTATTGTTATATTCCCTTAAGATATATTTGCACTTTGAATTAACGAGGCCAACGACTCCATGGACCTTATCCACAGTCCGGCGGGGGTTCACTGCTATCGGTTGAGGTCGTTGAAATATTCGTCGTGAAGCTGCAACGCTTGCATTTGCTTTCGTCGAAACAATGATTCGTAGCTATGATCTAATTATGAAATTTATCTCACCGCGCCACCTACCGGAAAGAGCAGAGCAACGTCTGCCGAGCCTGCTAGTGGATTCTAAAAATATAAAAATGATGACCAATCATTACAAGTTCAACAGAGACCAAATAAACAATTGATAAGATTTGCACAATTATACTACAGGTTTTTAAATACAATAAAATAAGAATAAGATAAATGAAATAGTTTTTGTGTAACACTCTAAGAAATTACCAGACAGTTGAGAGCAAATAGTCTCAGTTGCATTTCTAATGACCTAAAATAAGTTTGAATCGTGAGTGAGCCGTGGTGACTGAGTGGCCATTGCGCTCGTATTAATTTCATAGTACGCCAGTAACCTGAGTTCGAATCCCGGGACAAGCCATTGGCTAGCAACAGTTAATTGCAATTTTAGGTGACAAACTTGCCACGTGCGTGTCAGTTGCAATTATATTATATATATAATTATATATTTAATTAATATAGATAATTATAATAGATATTTTATATAGATAATTTAAAATTATATATATTTCTATTATATACTTCTGTTTACTGCCTACCCTCAATTTTCTTAACGTTATTGCTAAAGTATAACGTCGATGTATAGCATTCATTACATGCTTCGTTAGCCCTTCCTTTTAAATCCTACAAAATCCTATATATTCTCTAAAGAATTAACCGGTACACTGACTGGTTTTTACCTATCTACCTATCCTATCCGATAATATCGAAGGAAGTATTAGATGCAGTGTCAGAGACACGAGACACGATACTACACGACAGGATGAAATCTAATACTTGGTGATTTTTCACATATTTTGACTTCAGCAGGGATTCGAACACAGGACTGACGTCTTAAGCAATCAGGCAGTTTTTTATAACCCATAGAAACCCCTAGAAAAATCTGTCTGTCGAATGCTTTACAGCTTACGTCCTAATTTCTGTTTTTCAAACATGTTCGTCAAATGTTCGCAATACTTGCCGTCTTCTGCGACATAAAGTGAAGAATGTTGTTGTCGGGGAAGTTATACATTTGTCTGGCGTCATATGTTTATGTTTGATCTAACAGCTAGGCCACACCCATTTTTAGTCAGCAATACGTATTGGGTTTTAGAAATATCATAAACATGGGCGCAGCGGGCCCGGCGTGATGATGATTCAGTCTACAAATAAATTAAGGGGGAAAACTGAAGAACGTCAGAACTACGACACAAACACCCACACATCGTCGCCCGACGGGATGTGGTTGAGATGTGCAGTAACGCAGACGTATCTGTTATAAAATGCAACGCAAATGACTAAGAATGTTGTATTGTATAGCAAGATTATACGTGCCGTGTAAGGTTTATGATTACTGGTCCACTCCTGAGGGTCGAAGCGTGATGTTATATAGCCGATAACCTTCCACAATGGACAGGCTATTTAACACAAAAAAATATTTTTAACCGGACCGATAGTTGCCGAGATGAGCGTGTTTAAACATACAAATTCTTCAGCATTATAATATTATTATCACATGTCAGATCTCAAAGGATCTCGTGCTATTGTATTTAAAATTTTAACACAGAAAACAAGAGTAAAATACGAGTTAAGCCCGAGTCCGAAAAGATGGCGGATTAATCGTCACCAAGAAAGGGCAGAAAAAAAATACGAAGACCTGTAACGGCTGTCCGTTACAGGTCTTCGTATTCGATCGTATCGTCAGCGTGAAAAAGTGCGACCTTTCTGGAACTGTGACCGCTGACCTGCTCTGACACGGCGATTACACCTAATCATTCAATTATGAGTCCTACGTCCAGGAGTAGACCATTGGTATAAAGAAGAAGAAATTATACGTAAGGAGAGTAGAGCCTTATTTTCAACAGATAGGAAATAGAAATTTTCTCTTAAAATAACCAAACTAAACGGCATGCATCATATTCATAAGTATGACACTAAAGTGGATCAGACGCACCTTTCTTTTTTAATTGGAGTAGAAATGAAACTATTATTTACGGATTTTATCGCGTTTTATTTTGTTTTTATATTCCCGACATTAGTCAATTACAGCAGCCATAGTCACGGGAACTCTCGTATAATAGTTTCATTTCTAATGTGTAGTGTTCGCGAGAAAACAAGAAATCATTAATTGGATTAGGTTGAAAAACGAGTAGACAGTCAATCTGGTGGTAAGTGGCTATTGCAGTTATACTGGCTCTCCATACCCTTCAAACCGGAACACAAGTACATATACTGCTGTTTGGTAGTAGAAATAGGTAAAAGTATGGTAGCTTCCCAGACGACTCCAGGGTAGTGAAGGAGTCTACCACCTGTATATTTTTTGATTTTGTTTCTTTTTTGTAAAAACGTTACCTTCCACTGTAGGAATTTCTCCTGTGTCGCGGAGTTTTTTTTTTTTTTATGGAACCGACGGCAAACGTGCAAGCGGTTTACCTGATGTTAAGTGATTACCGTCGCCCAAATACATCTGCAACACCATAGAGGCTGCAGGTGCGTCGCCGGTCGTTAAGAATATTTGGGAGATGGGAGGGAAGAGGAGGGTAATAGGGAGGGGTGTGGGCCTTGGCCTGTGGGTTACCTCACTCACCGAACGAAACGCAGAAGCACAAGATGCCTCTACTTAACGCTGGTATTCGGCGAGGCCGTGGTACCAATCCGGTCGAGCCGGCCCATTCGAGCAGCAGCTATAGCCGCCGCTTGGCTCTACCACGCTTTTCGTCGTCATTATCATCTGTACAGTGTATATATATATCCTGTACTGATCGCCCTGATGTAAGACTACCTCAAGGAACTGACTGTAAGTGTCATTGATGGCTTCTAGTCTGAGGCAAAAGCGATTAATTAAAGAGTTTTATCAGAATTGAGTGCTCTTCGCAAGTCTCTTATTGCTGTATATTACCTATCTATCGGTTTTTGGTATCTTTAGGAGACGGGTTAGAGATTTCTAAAAGATTTTGCTGCTGCATAAATGGGCCGGCTCGACCATTGCCTCGCAGAATACCGGCGTCAAGTGGAGGCATCTTGCGCTTCTGCTTTTCGTTCGGTGAGTGAGGTATCTGGAGGGTCACCCCCTCTCTCCATCCCCCCTCCTCATTCTCATTTCCATCTACCTAATATCCTTCAGGGCCTACAACCACCTGGAGAGCCTCTGGTATTGCAGATGTACTTGGGCGACGGTAATCACTTACCATTAATTGAGCCGCTTGCTGGTTTGCCCCCTTTCCCATAAAAAAAAGATACCTGTCTCCTAATGAGGATTATCAAGATCATAGTGAAGCGTATGTATCTCACTTTGCAAGCTTCTCCTACTGAATCGATGCCAATCTTGTTAGATGAATAAGGCGTGAATATATGTATTCAAGGGATTCTCCGTTCGCCTACAGTTACTTTAAAAATTAAAAAGTTTGAATTGTGTCGATTTCTCTGGAGAGCGAGTTTTTGTGTTCAGCGGCCTTTACGAAATAGCGTCGGGATATGTTTTTGGTGTAGTTTTCGATTGTGGGTATTACATGGCTGTGCCTACTAAGTTACGCTGCACCGATGGAGCTATGCAAGAATTTTGTTTTGGACTTTTTGGACGCCGCATGTGCGCATACGACGGAAGCATAGGCCATAATAGGTCTTATACAAGCCTTGTAAGAGTTTATGTCTTAGGGACATTTTGCTAAAGGAGAAGATCATTGGATGTAGATGGCCTATGACGTAGGCGGCCTTGTTCCTGACTGCTCTGAAGTGAGAAGCGCATGTCATCGCCGCAGCTAGTATTATCCCTAAATACTTGGATTCCCATTCCCCGGGATACCGGGTGGTCGAAAACGATGATCGTACTTAGTTGCAAGGATGCAGGATTGTTATTACTTTAATTCTCCTTGTGAAGACTTTTCTGGGGTAACTTCGATTCTTCATTTCCGGTACAATATCCCAAGTGGATTGGCTGGGGCTTGGAGTCGGATCGTGAAGCGATCTTCGTATCAGTCCGAGTAGTATAGAGCCGTGTTGTGATTTTGACTCGGGACTCAGGCAAGTCAAAGACTGGAGGCAAGAGCCTTGAAGTATCGTGTCGAGCTTTGAGAGGGCGACTTAAAGATGGCTTACCCACAACCCAATAGGGAAAAGTGCGCTTGGACAAGTAGGGTGTGCACGCGTCTGCCAGGCAATTTGAGATTGTACTGTTTGTAAATCAAGCCGTTGTACAAGACATTGTCAAACACCTTTGCGACATCGTTGAATATTGGCCCCGTACTGTTAGGCTCGTAGGAGCGGTTGAGGTTGTCTATAATAGCCTCCGCTGAATGGAGCATTTGTTGGAGGTAATCTTTGTAATATTAAGAGGAGATATATCGGGCGGCAGGTAGTAGCATAATTGCGAGGTTTGCGAGGTTATGGGATACCCATAACATTAGTTCCTTTCTGCCTGGAAAGAGCCTTCCGAGAAGGTGCAGCTGGAGAGGAGCGCGTTGAAGATGCTAACAAGTAGGCATAATAGGGACACGGGGAATGATTTAAACAGCATATTGCCTCTACCGTTAATGCCGGGTGGTGATCGATTTTAAAGGTTTTTAAAGATCTCAAAGACTTTTTAACAGTGACTGGCTCTCTTTTTAACGGTCCCAGGATCGAACATGTTTCGTGCTCATGTTCGATCCTGGGACCGTTCTAGATGATTCTCGACTGCCAATTTGAGATGATCGGTGATTGGAATTTATCGCCCTGTATGCTATGGACGATTCACTTGTGTCGGGTATTTTATCTAAGTGGTGGGAGCTCGTGGCCTAGAGTTTCACTTTGACGGTTCAGTCAACAATGGCCTCTCGGTGTTTGACAGGAATCGTTATGAAGTATGTGGTCATTTTGTTGTGGATATCCCTTGTATTCGGAAATAATATGGAAAGTAATTTCTTATTTGCTAGCGTCAATGTTTCCTTTGATAGCAATGTGGATGTCAAGAGAAGTGTAAATAGCTTTTTACTGAGCTAATGCGTTACCACCCTAAGATCACTATCACTTTTCATCCGGTGGGTTTGAACTTCCAACCTCTATGTTTAATATAAAAAAATTTGAAAATTTTTCAGATATAGCAGGAGAAGAATTTGTTATTCATTATTTTAACTTCTCGAGCTAATAATATCTAATATAACATTAAATAATTTAAGGAAAACCTCATTCCACTCGCTATCTGAATTCACTGAGTAATGCGTACATCAAATTTAATTTAAATTAGAATTACGTACACTTATTGCGTAGGCATGTAGTTGGGATTACCTTAAGTCTCAATAAGTTTCTTATATATACCACAAGCTGTCAATTATATTACCAATACAAAATCAACCAGAACCAACACCAGACCAATTGTAAGTTGCTCAATTTCTGTTATTTTTTTATTTTCAATTGATTTAATTATAATCCACTTTCTTCATTAACAATTGTTTTTATAAAGAACTAAAGCTTCATCGAAATAATTTTCAAAATTAGCATACTTCCCATATTTATTTAACGAATTCTGCATCTTTCTTAGGCTCCTCTCTATTTACTTAATATAGATTTTTCTGTATTTCAAAAATTAATGTTAAATTTAAAAGTAAATTTGAATTGTTTCATTTATATTATATCAAATATGAATTGTACTATTTTATTATTTGTTTGGAATATTTGGATCCGTTACATCTTACATTTCAAAGAAGTGTTAGTATATTTAATAAGCACACAAGCTTATCACCTATGGAAGAGATTACGAGAGATTAGGAATTCCATTTTCATTTCATCCAGAGTCACGTCTCATTAGCTTTTCCGAATTAATGACTTCCTAGCTTTATCTTGTGATGGAATATTGTAGCGTTACTTTGTTTGTCGGGAGTCACGCTTCTTTCACAGCTGGGCAAAATACTGTCTGTTCATTTTGTTAAGCTATTTCACACATCAGTTATAATAAATTTAAGATGTGTTGAGATGTCTCTGAAGCATAGTCTATGTATTACGTAGATATGTATCTACATATCTTCTTACGTAGACATATTTTCACTAGCTTGGCGATAAACAATTTAAAAAGTTATATTTATTTTTTCTGTAATTAAGTTTTGTAAACGTTTATTACATAAGAAACTTCGATAGATTTTCCGCCATTTCACATCCTATTTTCACCGTGATTGTTTAATGAAACTAATAATATTATCGCATGAAAGAGTTTTCTTTCATTCATATTGAAAGTTCAGGTTTCTTGTCGTCTTGTTTCATAGCCAGAGAGATTAAAGGCCTGTATCAAAGGCAGCCACTTTAGATAAAAATTCTTTAAAAAAAATTTTTTGCATTTTTATGTGTAACAGAACTTATGGTCATAATAGGCAATATACCACAAAGATAAACTAAAGTTTAACATATTTATATTAATCAGTCTACTGTACTTAGGCCTTTCCATGGAAGCGATTTCTATGTGCTGAAAGATTTCCCCGTACTCATCACACTGTGCAGGCGGGTTGGTGAGCGCAGTGCTGCTCATACCCAGTTCTCTTAACCCGAGTATGTTGATTGAATGATTAGATAATATTAACAGAAAACTTTCTCTTTCTAGATGGCGCTTCACAAATTTATATTCTTCTTCACCATTTTAATACTGGCAACGTTAACTGAAGGCCTGCGTGTGTTAGTTTTCTTCCCAATGTTATCCAAAAGTCACAGCATTTTGGGACATGGGGTCGTCAATCATTTATTGGAAGCTGGACATGAGGTAAATGATCTATGATAATTTTTTTTATTATATGATTTACACAAATCAGTCACCGTGTGATGCATGCAGCTTCAGAAAATCTGCCATCTCTTAACTTACCGTGGTTGCCGTTAGAGTCGACTAAGTAAAAATGCTTGAAAGCTAACGGCGTCCGTCAAACGGCGGTCTGTGGTTGACCCGCCGTTGTTTTGTCTCATTGTCTTTTTTAAGTATGTAAAATGTTAACAGCAATTTTAAGTACTTAATTTACCACATGCTCTGCGTTCAAGGAAAACATCGAGAGGGAACCTGCATGTCGGAGAAGCAATAAATAAATTATATTTCGTAGTCTTGTGAAGTCCGCCAACCCGAACCCGGAGATTAAATATTTGAGAAGAAAGGCCTTTGCGCAGTAGTGGGCATTAACAGGCTCCTATTTTCATTACTTTTACATAATCTGAAGGAGACTCGGGGATCTGGATCTGCCTTAAATGTTAAAGTCTTAGAATATAATGTTTTTTTCTTTACAGGTAGTTCATGTCACATCTTTTCCATGTGGTAAATCCATTTCCAAACTAAAAGAAATTGATGTGAGCGTTGTTAGAAAAAGAATTCATGACCAAGCCAAAGGAAAATGTAAGTAAATGAGTTGTTTATAAAAAAATATTTTGATTTCCATATCACGTGAGTGTTAGTTACAGTATACTGTCTTAACACATCGTCCTATCTTTAACAGCCTGTAAATAGTCTACCGCAGGATATAGGCCTCTCACATAAGGAAGGTTTTCCACAACCGCCATGATCGACAAGCGGATTGATCGCAGTGTTCGATACTGCTGCCTGACGTCAATCTGCCTTATTTTGGTCTGGTATTGCCAATGTGACTTCTCACATCACCCACGGAAATAAAAGGCACGACAGATTCTTACGCCTATACCAACATATCGTCCATCTAAGACGCTGTCCGTCACCAAGCCTACGATATTTCGATCACGAATTTTCGCGTTTGCTGGTAACATCCAGCTAACCAACCATTTTATTGCTATAAAAAAAAGTAAAGTTGTTACTTTACTTTTTTAAGAGCAATAAAATATAATTCTACAGCAAGAATATTAAAAGCAACAGGTGGAAGAGATGTTCTTTCTAAAAGAAAAATAAATAATACAAAACTATTTTTTAAAAATAGTGCTATTAAAAAAATACCGTCACGCTATTAGATCTGAGTTAGTCCTCTATTACTAGCCTTATAGTAGAATCGTAAGAATATTAGCCAGCTCTACCTTCGCGAGAAAAATAGCTCAGAGAAAAGTCGACGAAGGTGCTTGTAATATTCATTCATACTTTCAAAGACGGGCAATTTTAAAATGTTTTTTAGAACACTTATATGTTCTTTTCTAAAATTTTTATACTTCGGAGATCCATCGAATGCATTCATCAAAGAAACATCCGTATTTATTTACGATATTCATCTGAACAGGCAAAATGTTTATGTTGTTGCTCTCTCGCGTTGTCTCTGGAATAAATTTACTCTATACATCCGTAATGAAAGTAATATAAATTTAATCAACTAATGTTTTACCATTTCAGTTGACGAGTTAAACATAAAAACATGGTCGGCAAAGACAACGGCGGTGATTCGTTATTATTTCTTTACTTTACGTATGACCTTCATCGTCAAGTGCTCGAGGAGAAGATTGTAGTGGATTTTCTAAGCGACCCCAAAGAAAAATTCGATGTCGTAGTTCTGGAATGGTTTTTTACTGATGCAATTGCAGGGTAAGCTATATTGACTACTCTCTCTACACTATGTTTTCATTATTTTTTGCCATACTTTAAATACTAAAAAGAACAAAACGTGTTTCAAATTACAAATAACAATATTTTAATTTTACTTTCAGGATTGCCCCTCTATTTCAATGCCCCCTCATTTGGATTAAATCAACTGAAGCGCATTGGCAAATACTGAAAATTATTGATGAAATCCCTAATCCGTCATACAGTGTCGATATGTTCTCTTTAAGTCGACCTCCTCTCTCATACTGGGAAAGGATTAAGGAATTGTGGATGATTTTCAAAAAATCTGTGGTAATTAAGTAAGTAACTTTTGTATAATTAAATATAAGTTAGCAAATGAGTATTATATATTGGACTGGGTAAATCATGATCTTATGATGAAATAACGAATATTCTTCATTTTCAGCTTCTTTATTATCCCCTTCGAGAAGTCCTTGTACAACCGAGTATTTCCAGCGATTGCTTCGAAGAGAGGCATGACGATGCCATCGTACAATGAAGCAGTTTACAACGGATCTCTGTTACTGCTCAACTCACATCCATCGATCGGTACACCGTATCGGTTGCCACAAAATGCTAAATATATTGCGGGTTACCACATTGACGGGACAGTAAAACCCTTACCAAAGGTAAGACAAGGACTTGATAGAATTAGATATTGATAGATAACTTGTGGTTTTTATGGAACTAAGTCTTACGAAACAGAAAGGAGGAATATACTTTTTCTGTAAATGCAAACCTCACCGGCGGGTGTGGTCCCTCTTGTCTAACGAAAGAGGCTCGAGCGTCCGACTGATTATGAACAATGCAACCGTCTATGCCGACCTCTATCGGCATCAGTTTTAAAGGCCGGCAGCGCATCTGTAGCTCCTCTGGTGTTGTGGATGTTCGTGGGCAAACGAGCGTGCGGCTCACCATCAGGTGAGCCGCACGCCTGTTTGCCCCTTCTTTACAAAAAAAAAAAAACTCACTCTTAAATACTATCCCAAGAACTATAAAATACTATGTTAGTCCACGGGCAAAATCCAGCATTCATATCTTGGAAGTATAGCTAATTTAAGTATTACATAATTAGGCTATGAAATTTTGTTTAGGTAAATTCGAATGAATATTTTTCCATTAGTTGGTCACTGCTCTATCAAAAAGTCTGTAATTTCTCTCTCTAGAACCTTGTTTAGCACCTTGACCCCTGCGCTACTACGGCTCTGCAACATTAATTTTCAAGTTAAACTAATCTGACATAATTTGTTTTCATTTAATATATTTGTATTCAGGTCCTGCAGACTTTGATGGACGACTCAGTGAATGGTGTCATTTACTTAAGTTTTGGTTCGCATTTGAAGAGCGCTGACATGTCCATAGAAATGAAAAACTCTCTCGTCAATATGTTCGGACAGCTTAATCAAACAGTAATATGGAAATATGAGGAAGCTTTACCTAATGTCCCTTCAAATGTTTATCTGACACAATGGGCACCGCAGCAGAGTATACTCGGTAAGTAACAGTTTAGTAAGTTTTAATATTCTATCAACGAATAACAATGTAAAGAAAAATAAAACGCTAGTTAATTTACACACATACATTTTTCTACATACCCACAATAATTATAAAAGTAAAGTAGCCACCTGTAACTATCTAAGTGGAATACTTCTGGGCAAAGACCTGCACGCAATATTTAAAAGTGATCTAGCTGGTAAAGTCTTATAGTGTAGGGAGTGTTATTGGAAATCATATCTTGTATAAAGAAAACCATGCCATGGATGTTAAAAGTAAAACGGTATGATTTTATGTCGGAATGAAGTCAATAGTCGTTATAATTATTATTTTTTAATTATCCTTAAGAGAACACTGGATAGTCGAAAATTAACCCTATACCAGCTATTCTATGGCATAACCTACATCTCTGACAATTACCGTTCATTCCTTTTTATCTAACATACATTTTGCAACAAACATACAAAATGTAAAATGAGTTTAGATGTCCTATCAATTAATACACATTCATTTGTAATAAATATCTTAACAATTTCAGCTCATCCAAATTTGAAGATCTTTATCACCCATGGTGGTCAACTGTCCACAACGGAAGCTGTACATTTTGGTGTACCAGTGATTGGTATTCCTGTTCTTGCTGATCAACACGTCAACATGAGATCGGTTTTGAACAAGGGATTCGGTATCAAAATTAAACTCGCCGAGGATATGGCTTCAAACATTAAAATCGCTATAGAAGAAATGATACAGAATGCAACGTAAGTATAATAAAAGAAGTTTTTTATTTGGAATCTATTGAGCTTGCTATTGATTATGTGCTTCTGAGAAACTTCGACTGTGACAACACAACGACCCTCGTCTTTACCTTCCCGTATTCGATTTAATGCTTATGCGGTAAGATATGGGGAAGACCACGGTGATAACTTTCAAATACTGTCGGCGGATGTCAACGGAACTGCAGTTATTGTAAGTGTATGCGGAATATACAATGCCGCAAGTGTATGGAGAAACACACAGGCACTCGCTCGTCTTCTCCTTTCCCTATCTAATGTAACGCTTAAGTAATACGAGAGGGAGAACTGCATAGCAACGAATATAAGTGATTGTAACATGCATTATCGAATAAATACAGGAGGCAGCACAACCCCGATAACCCAGTAAATATACACTTACGAAGAATTCAAAAAAAATTAAAGCCAATCTATTCTATACCTTCTAAAATATTCTTTATAATTTCAGAAGTGCTATAGGGCATATGAAACATACTTTTTCACAGGAAATATTCTCGTTCAATCTTGCTTAAAGGTCTGAACAGATATGAATTATGATATTTTTTTGTTTAAATTACTTAAACATTTAGAGATGTTGATTAAGCCATTTATTAGAATATTATATACTGTCCATATCCATTAATAGTTCTCTTGGGACTGTATATATGTGACAAAGTCGTTGGTTGCCTTCTCCTATAAGCAGGAACTGCCATGAGATGTAGATTATGCCACCTATTAGAATATTATATACTGTCCATATCCATTAATAGTTCTCTTGGGACTGTATATATGTGACAAAGTCGTTGGATGCCTTCTCCTATAAGGAGGAACTGCCATGCTCGGCAAGCACATTGGCGATCGCATTACCCATTAGTTTGATATTTTTCGGGATAGTTATCCCACCATCTGTAAGGTTTTTCCCTTAGTTGCCACTTACGACACCCACGGGAAGGAAGGGCGACCCCCTGACTGTCACTGAATACCTTCCAAATGTCTTCTGAATACCTCAAATGATTAGACATAAGTGTTCTTAAATACAGATTCGTGCGTGCCATAAGTACTTTCTGTCACTTTCCGTACTGCAATTGTCTTTATCGTATCTCTCGTTGTTATGTTTACTTCTGGATTCATAAACGTTAGTAGCAGTATTCAAGTTCTTCCGTGTGATAGCTCAAATGCGAGACCCAGTAACCTCGTATAGGTATACAATTCATGTTTTATAACATTAATACCAGAGGCCGTCATTATTTCAATTATATTTGTAATTTGCTTAATCAAGATAAGAAATGCATTGGAATAATTTCTTAGTGAGTGTAATAAATCATCATTATCATTTTATCATACCGTAAGTCCACGGCTGGACATAGGGCTTCCCTCAAAGAATGCCACAAAGGAGTCTTGTGCGCCTGCATCTATCGGCTTTGTAGGTCATCACTCCATACTATGGGCGGTCGTTCTCATTCTATAGTCACATTAATTAGTTAGTATTTCACCATTACCTATATAATAAGTAGAATTGAAATAACTGATTTATCATTAAAAAATATTCAGGTCCGTACGCAAAGAATAGTTTTTTGATCTTAGAAGATGATGAACTTTCGATGTTTCTCGTTCTGCGTCCGTTTGCTATAGGAGAAGATTACGGTAAATTACTTCTTTAAAAGAGTCATCAATGAACTGCAGACTAAGTGTTATTTCCACACATTATCCTCAATATATTTTATAGTATGCCTTTTTTTAGCAAAGTTTCTTTAACAAGTTTAATTTGTCAGATTGTTGTACTATATTTTTAGTGATTTTATTGTAAAATTTTACGCCTCTACTTAGTAACAACTTTCTAATTTTTGGTTAATCAAAATTTTGGAAACTTCTAGCGTAATGTTGTATTGGTACGTCTGTAATTTCGCAACAGAATAGTTACCCTAGCAGTATCTATACATAGTATCTTCTTATAGAAAGACCTACTGATGAACAAATTTTAGCTCCGGCTCGGCTCTCAGGAGGGCGGTATTCCGAGCTTCGCTTATTAAGACATTCTGTGTTCCACATTAAATTTTGTTTTTTTTGTTACAGTTACCAAGACAGAGCCACACAGGTATCACAGATGTTTCATGACCGCATCGTTACACCTGGAAAGGAATTGGTCTACTGGGTGCAACACGTTGCCCGCACTGGGGGAGCAGCTCATCTCCGTTCTCCGGCTTTGGACGTACCATTCTATCAAAAGATTTACCTTGATGTAATCATTCTTGTATTTCTAGTATTATTTATACTTCTTATAGGTGCTAAAGTTCTCTTCAAAACATGTTTTTATTTTAAAACACTCAAGGAAAAGGTTATTTGAACTAAAATACTAATTAATGCTGTAAAGTATTGTATCTAGATAACGTGCTTTCATTGAACATTATAATATAATGTAGCATGAAATAGTGATCAACTTTGAACATTGATTCTATTTTCCTATATTGTACGAGGCACCTCCGAAATTGTACGTGTAGTACATTAGATATTTAGTTATTTAAATTAAGATTTTAAAATTTTATACGCCTTGTTATTGTAGCTACTTAAAGTTATTTTTATTTAATTTAGTATTTAGGTAATAACTATAATTTTAATTTATGTTTTAAAGTTTTGCAAAGATAATTGAAGAGTTCCTGTTTAGTTCCGAAAAAATTTGATGTTTACGTTGCGACAATTAATTCATCAAACAATATGAATGCCATTACGTTAATTGTACAACGGTTCTGTATTTCTGACCTTCCTCCTTAATTCTGAAGAAAAATAATGTTTACATTATGTCATTTTAATCCTCAAACAATATGAATGTCATAACTTTAATAATAAGGAAAGAATGTAATATGGTAATACACCGAATATTATTTAGCATTTGTCAACTTACATTTTTGTATATATCGTGAAATAGTACATAAGCTTATATAATCTTGATAATGAAGGTCATCACCGACCAGATCCTTAACCGATGTTGCCTCTTATTATTTCAGAAAATGTTTACATAGACAGTTTTACATTCAAAGTTAAGTCGGTGAGTTACCGTATCGCTTTGTCGACTGAACCTATCTAGTTAATGCACTGTCTGAATTATTGTACTTTTATCATAATTATCTTAGAACTTATAGAAAATAGTTTATAAGTTATTGTCAGTATATATTCGTTATATAATAAACTTTCAGAATTATGTCGCAATTCCGATTGCATGAAAGTTTGGTAAAACGTTGACGTCAACTTTTACTGACGATTCTGTTTGACTGATTAAATGCCACTGGGGGACAATTTCACCCGTAGAATTAGGTAAATAAATTAGTTTTAATTAGATAAATAGTGACTTAGTGTTGTAATTAAGTTATATCGATTCGTATACTATCCGATTAGGCTATTATGTCCTATCAAATAAAAATAAAAATAACCAATATTTTCGTTTTTTACCTGTACCAAATAACATGAGTAAATAAAATATAGCTCCTTTTGAATCTGTGTAGGTTTACATTGGTTTAGAAGGCACATTGTAAGGAGATTATAACTTAGTTTCTTTTTTAATAATAAATGAGATAACAACCACCCGATCATAGATAGATGACACTAGCATCATCATGTTAGACAACTCCAGCCTTTACGCCGGATAAGGTGCATGATGCAGCAATCTGCGACAGCACAAGACACCGTTTACAGCAATCAAATATACCGGGCAAACCCGGGTTGTTAAGCGCAGTGAGCATCCGACAGGGCGACATGACGGCGATAATAGAAAGCAATTTAAAAGCAAATTTCTGCCATCAGCCGGTAGCCAGGGCTTCGTTTAATAGTTAGTTCTTCTTCGAGTTTACCAACCGAGGTAAATGAGTTTGACATTTGGTGTAATGGATGCTCCATGATGATCTTCTCCGTTACAGTTCGCATTAGAACCAGAACGAATCATCGTCTACAGGCTCTCCAACGAAATGACTGTTGAGTGTTCTTTTACATCGACTTACTGACGACGTCACAGACCAGTGATGTTAAAAACACACAGTTTAATATTATGTAATATAAATTTATTTTTAAACTTTTAAATAAATTTTTTTCGCGAACACCGTAAATATTGCTATGTGCTATAAACGCCGCGAAATTTGTTCGTAATGCATTATCTGTTATAGTCGCGAAACGTAAAAGAGATATCACGGTAATAACAGATGAAGTCTTTATTCCTACTTCCCCAGATCTATTGCCTATGATTATATTCGTACAATTGCCGGCTTGGATGTTGTTCTGTTCCTTACCTTGACGTCGTTTGTCGGAGGCGCTATTAGTTTGATTTTTTAACTACTTAATTAGGACCCGATAGATTACCCATAGGGTACCAGATTTTATTGTTATCTTTATTAGCACTATACCATATTGTTAATTTCATATTTTAGTCATTTTGCTCCGTAAATATATAATTTGGTAACTACTTATGTACAGCGCCCCCTTTCGCGGGTGCTATTGCAGCTATAAACAATTGTGCCGACTGTGAATATGACCACAATCGGTCAAGTCGTTCAAAAGTTACACGATCACTAACAGATGCACACAAGATTATCATATATATTATAAAGATTAGCTGAACCTCGTCACTCTCCGTACCTACTAATTTAATAAATACTACGTTAAATTTAATTTATTGAATACTAGCTTTTACCCGCGACTTCGTCCGCATAAGTTTTTTTGTTTTCTCCCGGCTATAAGTCCCCCTGCAACAATGTCCCACTATCGTGTTCCAGTCCTCAACTTCACATCAAAATTTGTTCAAAAGCAACCTAAGCTACATAATGGATAGCTCCGAATGTTTCCTTAGTAAATATAAAAAGTAAATAATGTAAATCGGTTTAAAATACTACTAACTACCTACCTGCCAACCCCCGATGTTAGACAGTGTGACATCCGTAACATCGTCTGCGTAGGAAGTACTAACTTAATGTAAGTAGTATAATAATGTAGGAAGCTAAAAATAAGAGGCCTTATTACTGTAGTACATTTTTGTAAACTATGTTCTTTGTTTTTCCCTCTCTGGCCAACACATGGAGATTCTGTGGACTTGAAACACGTGAGCAAGCCACGTATAATTGTCCGTGAGAAAAACAACTCTTTTCTAAATTAATGCCGGCTACTTTTAATGTTTGCCCTGAGCTTTATTTATCGTCATAGCGAATGCGATTTTCAGCGGAAACTGTAATCTCTTAAACTGGAATGGCAAATCTGTCGGAATTATGGGTATACGGGGGATTAAAACGTTCTCTCCTTTTGCCATTCCAGTCATAATGATTGCTTTTACAATATTGCGACCGAGGTGTGTCACTTGCAACCGTGTGCCATTACACAGTCTTGGTGCATCTAAATTCCGCATTAAAAGGACAGGAACGCCTACTTTCAGCCTCAGTTTGTGTGAAGGTACTCCCGACAGTTCTAAAGAATTAAGAAATTCTACAGGGTATGATGTTACTTGTTCAGTATCCATTACAGTGTCTACAGAGAGAAACTCAACAATATCACCTTCCACGCGTGACATAATTTGCTCGTTTATCTGTCCCACCATTTCATTCGTCGGCGCTAAAATTGCTCTTTCACATAACCAGTCTCTATTCCTCATATTAGTTAGCAGTTCGCTATAGACGAAGTTATTTAGATCATCTGGATTATGCACAACATTGCAGAATTCACGATCCAATGTAATCATGCCATTACCATCCTTTGCCATACGATCTTCTCCAATTTTAAGAAGAGCAGCAGCATATTGTCCAGATTGTACATCATTGTGTAGTTGCACTCTCATATTTGTAGACAGACTAAACGTTTTTACGTGCACCCATAACGTTGACGCTTTTAAACACGCATTTATTTCATCTGCAGGGGTGCCTTTAGTGATAACCGGCAAAGTCTGTCTAAAATCGCCCGCTAAAAGTACCACCATCCCCCCCATGATATTTGGATTACTCTTGATGTCTTTCAAAGTCCGATCTAGAGCTTCAATTGCTCTTTTATGGGACATAGTACACTCATCCCAAACTAATAATTTACATTGCTGCAACATACGTCCACGCTTGCTGTTTTACTTATATTACAGACTGGCATTTCTTCATGGGCTAAGTTTAATGGCAGTTTAAGCACCGAATGTGCCGTTCGACCACCATTGAGCAGAGTGGCGGCTATTCCGGAAGAGGCAACTGCTACAGCAATTCCTTTATCTTTTCGGATTTGCGCTAAAAGCAAGTTTAAAAGAAAGGTTTTTCCCGTGCCTCCGGGAGCATCCAAAAATAACAAACCACCTTCGCCATCTTCGATTTTTTTTAAAACATTGTCAAATACTAACCTTTGTTCTGGGATCAAACGTGGAACAGACTCTGTCAATTGTTGTTGTAAGGAAGCAGTATCGTAATCTAGTTCCCGTATTAAATCGCTACTGATTTCCTCGGTTCTCTGTGGTCTGATCATTCCATAAATCCTTTCTAGAAATTGTTTTAACCTGGTCTTCAATTTTTGTCAGACCCTCATTGTAAATTAAATCACTGTACGTGACATTGGGATTTTGCTCTTGTAATCTGTGCAATATATCGTCGGTCATATCATTTTTGTATTTATCCCACAATTGTTGAGGATTTGAAAGACCACATGTCGCTACTAATACAGCAAATAGCTCTCTCATCTTGCCTGCTGATCTACATTGAGAAGCTTCTTCCAGTGTCACATCCCAATGGTTGTCATTCTCCAGTAATCCTCTTGCCTCACATGCCTCTCGAAATGTAGGATAATCTTGTGTGTTGTATTTTTTTAGATCATAGAAAGAGGTAGGTCCGCGCACATAGTGTAAAAGCATGCGTAGACAAAAACATTCCATGTTACTAACATGAACTGTATAAACTCGTCCTAAAGCATCTCCAGATTTGACGCCAGGCCAATCGTGAACTGAAGTACCTTGAATGCGGCGTTTCCAAGTTTTCCTACTTGCATCCCAAGTATAATACCTCGGCACCTCGACATAAAGAAGAGTTTTTGCAAACTCATCTCTGATACAAAGATCAAAAAGCAGTGAGTGTGGTTTTGGCGGAGTAGTTATTCGTTCGTGGAAATTGTGTTCATTAAAATAAACGCGTTCACCATTTTCTAAATGCACGCTGAGATGTGTCACGGTGGGATGCCTTTCGTGCAACGGAAATGCTAACAGACGCCACACGGCTTCGTTGCTGCTGACATACCGACCAGACTGATAAGTTTGTACCTCATCTACGGGATTCGCAAGATCAGTATTTCTAAAATTGAAAATAGCTTGATCACTACCCTTGTTTATATATTTGCAAATATATTTGATGGCGCGTACTGAACTGCATGCCTCAACATTTATGTGGGCGTTAAACATTTTTGATAAAATTGGTGAATAGGGGACTACCCAACTATTATCAACCGTAACGTAGCTACCATTTCGGAGCTTCACGGTTGCTGTTCGACCTCCGTCTGCTGGCGCTCTTCTACGATACTGCGGGTATCCGTGGTCGTTGTGAACGGTCTCTTTCACTAACTTGCGAGGAAATTTTTTTGTGCATTTTCCGTCTTTCATGCAGTGGCACTGTGGATTTTCGGGTCCGCATGGATCGTGAATCATATTTTTTACAATAATGTCATGGAGAGTCTTGTCAATGTTAGGATCCGGTATTTCAGCGCTGATTATGTTATCTATTTGATCGGGTCGTAACTTATCTTTTAACCACAATAATATAAGGACATGTGGCAGTCCACGTTTCTGCCATTCGACAGAGTACATAAAGCAGCGCGCTTCTCTGAACACTCGGCCTTTATTAATCACATCCATTAGTTTTTTAACTTTTAGTCTAAAAACTCTTGCGACTACATCATGTCTATCTATTGCGCTTTGCCCCGGCATCAACTGATTGACTATTTCGGGCCAGGCTGGGTTGCAAGTAAAGGTGACGAATAAGTCAGGGCGACCATGTGTACGCACATAAACAAACGCGTCCTGAGTATATTCGTGTAAGTACCGCGGGCTATTTACAAATGAAGATGGTAAAATGACCATACGACCTAAGTTATTTGGATTTAAATTAGCGTCATTTGCCACAGCGTCTTGAAGATGGATGTAATTCTCTGCTCTTAGTTTAGTTTGATTTAATGATATGTACCGTAACCTCTCGCTTTCAACTTTAACGTACATGTCAACGTAAAACTGATTGGCCAGTTGCTTGCATCTTTGTACAATGTTAAAGTTGTTTTCTCGTATCATCATGTTGTAGGCATAAAAATCCATGCATGAAACCTTTTTGTTATGCAAGGGAAGACCTGTTACAGGATTAATTTGAGGAACTTGAAAGTGGTACCCCTCTTGTCCCTTACTAAATATGATCGGATATTGCAACGCATCATAAAATTTATGAGTATCAGGCACCCTGGTTAATGTGTCATCTCGGGCCTGTAAAACTATATCACGGAAAGCAAACTGTTCGCCTGTAACCAAGGCTGCGACTTCATTTATTAACGGTGCATTATACCGCCTTTCATGTTCCCCACTTGGTGTGCGATCGGGGTGCATCACCAACCTATAATCCTCTCCCGGCATTCTTTCTAGTGCTGTTTTGAAAGTATTGATAAGGCGATTATGTTCATGCAACATTCTCTGGATTTTTAAAACAGTATCCCTTTCGATTCCTTGTATATTTTGACACCTGCGATCAGCTTCGTTTTTTTCATCGCCCATGAAATAAAGTTGCAAAAACTTTGGTTGTTCATTATTTGCGGGAAGTAAGGAACCAATCCTGTGATACACCTGTCCTTGGATGGTAAAAGTAGGTGAAAATCCAGGCATTACGACCTCCTTATCTACACCAAATGACGTCATCTGAAAGCAAGAATTATACTTTCTAATCCTGCTTAAAACCGGCGCGATTCGTTACTGTCGTATAAAAGTAAAGATTTAAGAGGTTCCTCTGGCTCGCCAAGTAATGGAATTTTAACCTTTCCACCAGAACAGCACATACCTGGAGTTTCTTCTTTCCATTTCAGTGCTTCACAATATCTGCATTTTTATCCATTCTCCCAATGATAACCAATCGGTGATTAACATAGTCGATCAAAGGGTCATACTCAAAAGCGGCACCATTAAATGCCTCCCACGTACTCATTGAAAACGTACGTCTTCTTTCTGCCTGCCGTTCAGCATTTAAAAGACGTCGTCTTTGTGAATCTTCGTCAGTCTCTGCCGCAATCAATTGCGCGTGACGTTCGGCATCTAAAACTCGACGTGTCTGAGTCTGTTCCACTGTCTCAGCAGCTCTTTGAGATGCGTGGCGTTCAGCATCCAGGGTCTGACGGGCCTGAGTCTGCGTAAACGTCTCAGAGGCCCTTTGAAATGCGTGGCGCTCAGCATCTAAGGTTTGTCGGGCTTGAGTCTGCGTATAGGTCTCAGAGGCCCTTTGAGATGCGTGGCGTTCAGCATCCAGGGCCTGACGGGTCTCAGTCTGCGTAAACGTCTCAGAGGCCCTTTGAGATGCGTGGCGTTCAGCATCTAGGGCCTGACGGGCTTGAGTCTGTGTAAACGTCTCAGAGGCCCTTTGAGATGCGTGGCGCTCAGCATCTAAGGTCCTACGGGCTTGAGTCTGCGTATAGGTCTCAGAGGCCCTTTGAGATGCGTGGCGTTCAGCATCCAGGGTCTGACGGGCCTGAGTCTGCGTAAACGTCTCAGAGGCTCTTTGAGATGCGTGGCGCTCAGCATCTAAGGTTTGTCGGGCTTGAGTCTGCGTATAGGTCTCAGAGGCCCTTTGAAATGCGTGGCGCTCAGCATCTAAGGTTTGTCGGGCTTGAGTCTGCGTATAGGTCTCAGAGGCCCTTTGAAATGCGTGGCGCTCAGCATCTAAGGTTTGTCGGGCTTGAGTCTGCGTATAGGTCTCAGAGGCCCTTTGAAATGCGTGGCGCTCAGCATCTAAGGTTTGTCGGGCTTGAGTCTGTGTAAACGTCTCAGAGGCCCTTTGAGATGCGTGGCGCTCAGCATCTAAGGTTTGTCGGGCTTGAGTCTGCGTATAGGTCTCAGAGGCCCTTTGAAATGCGTGGCGCTCAGCATCTAAGGTTTGTCGGGCTTGAGTCTGTGTAAACGTCTCAGAGGCCCTTTGAAATGCGTGGCGCTCAGCATCTAAGGTTTGTCGGGCTTGAGTCTGTGTAAACGTCTCAGAGGCCCTTTGAAATGCGTGGCGCTCAGCATCTAAGGTTTGTCGGGCTTGAGTCTGTGTAAACGTCTCAGAGGCTCTTTGAGATGCGTGGCGTTCAGCATCCAGGGCCTGACGGGCTTGAGTCTGCGTATAGGTCTCAGAGGCCCTTTGAGATGCGTGGCGTTCAGCATCCAGGGCCTGACGGGCTTGAGTCTGTGTAAACGTCTCAGAGGCCCTTTGAAATGCGTGGCGCTCAGCATCTAAGGTTTGTCGGGCTTGAGTCTGTGTAAACGTCTCAGAGGCTCTTTGAGATGCGTGGCGTTCAGCATCCAGGGTCTGACGGGCCTGAGTCTGCGTAAACGTCTCAGAGGCCCTTTGAGATGCGTGGCGCTCAGCATCTAAGGTTTGTCGGGCTTGAGTCTGTGTAAACGTCTCAGAGGCTCTTTGAGATGCGTGGCGTTCAGCATCCAGGGTCTGACGGGCCTGAGTCTGCGTAAACGTCTCAGAGGCCCTTTGAGATGCGTGGCGTTCAGCATCTAGGGCCTGACGGGCTTGAGTCTGTGTAAACGTCTCAGAGGCCCTTTGAAATGCGTGGCGCTCAGCATCTAAGGTTTGTCGGGCTTGAGTCTGTGTAAACGTCTCAGAGGCCCTTTGAAATGCGTGGCGCTCAGCATCTAAGGTTTGTCGGGCTTGAGTCTGCGTATAGGTCTCAGAGGCCCTTTGAAATGCGTGGCGCTCAGCATCTAAGGTTTGTCGGGCTTGAGTCTGTGTAAACGTCTCAGAGGCTCTTTGAGATGCGTGGCGTTCAGCATCCAGGGCCTGACGGGTCTCAGTCTGCGTAAACGTCTCAGAGGCTCTTTGAGATGCGTGGCGTTCAGCATCCAGGGCCTGACGGGCTTGAGTCTGTGTAAACGTCTCAGAGGCTCTTTGAGATGCGTGGCGTTCAGCATCCAGGGCCTGACGGGTCTCAGTCTGCGTAAACGTCTCAGAGGCTCTTTGAGATGCGTGGCGTTCAGCATCCAGGGCCTGACGGGTCTCAGTCTGCGTAAACGTCTCAGAGGCCCTTTGAGATGCGTGGCGTTCAGCATCTAGGGCCTGACGGGCTTGAGTCTGCGTATAGGTCTCAGAGGCCCTTTGAGATGCGTGGCGTTCAGCATCCAGGGTCTGACGGGCCTGAGTCTGCGTAAACGTCTCAGAGGCTCTTTGAGATGCGTGGCGTTCAGCATCTAGGGCCTGACGGGTCTCAGTCTGCGTAAACGTCTCAGAGGCTCTTTGAGATGCGTGGCGTTCAGCATCCAGGGCCTGACGGGCTTGAGTCTGCGTATAGGTCTCAGAGGCCCTTTGAAATGCGTGGCGCTCAGCATCTAAGGTTTGTCGGGCTTGAGTCTGCGTATAGGTCTCAGAGGCCCTTTGAAATGCGTGGCGCTCAGCATCTAAGGTTTGTCGGGCTTGAGTCTGTGTAAACGTCTCAGAGGCTCTTTGAGATGCGGTAGTTTTAAAACTACAACGTAAGACAATTTTTATAAAAACTTCGATAAAGCAAACCTTTTACTTATAACCTAAATATCTAAATCAATCAATAACGTATTGAACCTAAACAACTATGCACCTGACAAACCTTTTATACCTAAAACCTAAATTAACTAAATAAATTCAAAAATATTGAATTTATGTACCACACCACAATACACAATTTTCTTCACTACTGGTACTACCTACTTATCTATCAAAACTAACATAAAAGTACTATAATATAATGACAAAATCTATTACTAAACTAATTTACTACGACCTATAAACATCCTGATGTGAGCTAAAAACACTTAACCTACACATGAATAAAATTGAGAATTAACAAATGAAAGCGACTGCAAAAATAAAGAATAATACGTATCTGAGTAAACCTAGAGATATGAATGATTGGTTAAGAAAATACCTACATCTAACAGCTACCTTAACTACCTAATAATAAAATGTAACTAAGTACTTAATAAAATACGAAAATGACGTCAACTTGGACTCAAAAATAATAACCTACCAAATATTTATTTAGATATCTAAAACAAAGGACTAAATTAAAGCTTACAGACCCTACGCGTAGACCGTAGTACCTATTTCAACTCGGAATTTAAAAAGAACGTTTTAGCTAACCAAAATACGCAACGAATAGTTTCGTAACGCAATATTTCAATATTCGCATACGTGCGACGACGACGTCTGCCCTCGTGCGTCTGCCCGCTTGGGTAGGCACAGTTGGGCACGGCCTCCTCGCGCCGCACCGCCTCTTCGCTCGGCGCAGCGTCTTGTATTCACTACGACGACGTATGATTTGAAGGTTTGCGTTATATTGAATTATTTTCCTCGTTGAATAGTAAACAAACTAAGTGTAGGTGTTATAATTTCGGTGATGAACTGATTACCTATCCGTTTCTTTGTCTAAAATGAGTATTAACTTATCACTATGATTGATTACTGAGCATAAAGTTCGTATAAATGTCTATCTAATTACCTCCTCAAGTTTAAAGCGTAGCTAGTTATGTAGTACTATATTAATTCTGTGGTGTAGGTAATTAGATTTTATCTGTATGTAATTTAACAGTCAGTTGAATAAAAATCGTATACAAATCAGATCAATAGCTATGGCGTAATGTGATTCTAGACAGAGTTTTAATGTTGTAGATAGGTAGCTGTGTATAGGTTCCTGTGGGAATGAGATATTTTCCCGAAGTAAAAGTAGTCTGAATTTTGGTACCTTCCTACCCTATAAGTTAAGTAGTGTGATGGTATGTCGCTAAGTTTCGATCCAAGTAAAACTGTTAAATAAAGACAGATGCATCAAAATTTTATAATAAATTCCTAAATTATGGCGCCTGCCGACCCTCTAAGTTAGAAAAGTGATCAAATACTAACTTTAAGTCTTAGTAACACTCATTTAAAAAAAAACATCAAAATCATTTCAGTAGCTATGGCGTCATTCAGCTATGGCGTAATGTGATTCTAGACAGAGTTTTAATGTTGTAGATAGGTAGCTGTGTATAGGTTCCTGTGGGAATGAGATATTTTCCCGAAGTAAAAGTAGTCTGAATTTTGGTACCTTCCTACCCTATAAGTTAAGTAGTGTGATGGTATGTCGCTAAGTTTCGATCCAAGTAAAACTGTTAAATAAAGACAGATGCATCAAAATTTTATAATAAATTCCCTAAATTATGGCGCCTGCCGACCCTCTAAGTTAGAAAAGTGATCAAATACTAACTTTAAGTCTTAGTAACACTCATTTAAAAAAAAAACATCAAAATCATTTCAGTAGCTATGGCGTCATTCGCTTCTTGACACGATCACGCTAGATTTCCGCGGGAATGAGGTATTTTCCCGCCGTAAGAAGTAGCCTGTGTCCGTGCCTAGGATCCTATCTTTATATTAACCAAGTCTTTTAAAAATCCGTTCAGACGTTAAGGCGTGAATGAGGTAAACTTTTAAACCAAACTATTAAAAATCACTAACTTAATTAGTTTTCTGCCTACTGCCTACGCCTTAAGTACGATAGCATGAATATTAATAGCCCATATCCTTTTCTAGGTTACTATTTATCACCTAACTAAATTTCATCAAAATCCGTTCAGCCGTTTAGGCATGATAGAGCAAAACTCCCACCAAAAACCATAAAAAAATCACTAACTCAATTCAGTTTTCTGCCTACTGCCTACGCCTTAAGTACGATAGCATGAATATTAATAGCCCATATCCTTTTCTAGGTTACTATTTATCACCTAACTAAATTTCATCAAGATCTGTTCAGCCTTTTATACGTGAAAGAGCAAAAGTCCCAACAAAACGACTAAAATCACTAACTCAATTTAGTTATCTGCCTACTGCCTACGCCTTAAGTACGATAGCATGAATATTAATAGCCCATATCCTTTTCTAGGTTACTATTTATCACCTAACTAAATTTCATCAAAATCCGTTCAGCCGTTTAGGCGTGAAAGAGGAACAGACAGACAGACAGACAGACAGACAGAGTTACTTTCGCATTTATAATATTAGTATGGATTATATATTCATCATAAAATTTAGGAGAGCACAAATATTAACAACGGTATTGCTGTTAATCAGAAAATCACTGATTTTGTTAAGATTTAAGATTTTCCGGCTTTACCAGAGCTTTACGACGCGCGTTTGTTTTTCTTTTTAATTTAACGTGGGGGAAAGATGTACGCACCTAACAGTAACCGGAGATGGTGACTGGTTATGTCAGGATCAGCATTGAAGATGCCGTCCGGCTGGACCGACTAAAATTCCAACGGTAGATACGCTGTCGCCCAGTGGCCTTTACAGCTTTACGTCGCGCGTACAGGTGGAGCCGCGCATCTCCATTCCCTCGCAATCATACTATAAAATTACTATTACATTTCAATTAAATTACATTAAATTGACTTGAGTAAATATGATTAAGTACATAAATTAATCAATATAATTTTAATTTGAATTATTGCGTGAATATTATTTAATTTAAATAAGCAATTTTAGTTTATGAAAGGAAATTTATCTACGAGTCATTTTAAATTATACAAAATAAAATCGTTTTAATATTCTTAGTGGAAATTCTAAGTTTCTCATATAAAATTGATGTAGGTACTCCGGGTCTCTTCGGAAGGCGCAGAACTATACAACTAAGAGGTAGAAAGAAGTTGAAAATAGTTCAGAAGTTCGGAAAACTGATTAATGTTCTAAACAACTTTTATTGACCTGAAAACCGATGATTAAAATATTAAAAAATAAACTAATGAAATGTAAGAAAGATAAGTGAGAAAGAGAAGTGTAAGTAAAAGCGTAAGGGGGAATGTACCATCAACCACACTTGCATTACCAACGCCCCGCTAACTAGGGGACGAGGCTCTTGTGCCGACTTCTGATAGCTCTATGGGCCACAGAATAATATCGGGGAGCTTCATAGGTAATTCGCGAGTACGAGCACTGCACTCACCAACTATATAATGGGTCATAATGTTGCGAAGGACAAAGGTCTCCAATTATTTTTATTTTTTATTCTTAAACCAGACAACGCCGGGTACAAGAGCTAATATAATATTATAATCATTGGTGCGATTGTTAGTGATCGTGTAAATTCTGAACGACTTCTCCGTCAACCTCACCTGTACATGGTTTACCTTGACTTGAACCTGAGTAACGTATGTGGCTTTGATGACCGACTAATGGAAGAAAGAAAGAAAATACCATTTATTGCACAATTACGCCACAAACATAGATAAGAACATTAATAAGTGTTATAAGTTAATAAAAAAAGAAAAAAAACATATGTATATATCCTACAATCTACACAAGCTAATGTCAACATTCATCATCATCATTTCAGCCTATCAGAAGTCCACTGCTGAAAATAGGCCTCCCCCAAAGATTGCCACGAAGCTCGGTCCTGTGCCACCTACATCCATCGACTTCCCGCAACACTGCGCAGGTCGTCACTCCATCTTGTGGGGGGTCGTCCTACACTGCGTTTGCCTGTACGTGGCTGCCACTCGAGAACCTTTTTTCCCCAGCGGTTGTCAGTGTCAACATTAATTAAATAAAATTAAAACAGAGTAAACATTACATAATTAATTAAACCTTACATGGAAAAAAAACCCGATTGAATTAAACATTTCAATTGTCATATGAGTCGTGGCGTATTGAGCATACAGACCGCACTCAGCTTAATGGTGCAGTTCAGCTACAGCGCTGGTTTTTAGTTGGCCTGAGTGGCGAGCGCCGTTTTTTTTTATTATAACAACGGTAACAAAGAATAATATTCTACTTATGCAATAAAAAAAATTGCCGAAGACAAGTCTCACAGACTGGTGATCTGAAGCAGACAAAGAGCCACTTCAAGGGTTGCTTCTTTTCCTTGCCATGAATTACATGATAATCGCGTGGATTTATAGTTACCGTACTTATCTGTTGTACAGAGGATCTGTAATACACTTTTTGGGTCGTGTTTGACCCTTCCTCTTATCACATAGCCGTTGCATGGGATACTTGGTACTATACTAAATCCTATGCAATTTACCACTGATAATATGTATCGAAATCAACCAGACGGAGAATATTAAAACGTATTGGTTATATTATACTCTTTGAAGAACATCATCATGGTCTTACATTCAAAAGATGCATGCCCATTTCAATTAAATTACATTAAATTGACTTGAGTAAATATGATTAAGTTCATAAATTAATCAATATAATTTTAATTTTAATTATTGCGTGAATATTATTTAATTTAAATAAGCAATTTTAGTTTATGAAAGGAAATTTATCTACGAGTCATTTTAAATTATACAAAATAAAATCGTTTTAATATTCTTAATGGAAATTCTAAGTTTCTCATATAAAATTGATGTAGGTACTCCGGGTCTCTTCGGAAGGCGCAGAACTATACAACTAAGAGGTAGAAAGAAGTTGAAAATAGTTCAGAAGTTCGGAAAACTGATTAATGTTCTAAACAACTTTTATTGACCTGAAAACCGATGATTAAAATATTAAAAAATAAACTAATGAAATGTAAGAAAGATAAGTGAGAAAGAGAAGTGTAAGTAAAAGCGTAAGGGGGAATGTACCATCAACCACACTTGCATTACCAACGCCCCGCTAACTAGGGGACGAGGCTCTTGTGCCGACTTCTGATAGCTCTATGGGCCACAGAATAATATCGGGGAGCTTCATAGGTAATTCGCGAGTACGAGCACTGCACTCACCAACTATATAATGGGTCATAATGTTGCGAAGGACAAAGGTCTCCAATTATTTTTATTTTTTATTCTTAAACCAGACAACGCCGGGTACAAGAGCTAATATAATATTATAATCATTGGTGCGATTGTTAGTGATCGTGTAAATTCTGAACGACTTCACCGTCAACCTCACCTGTACATGGTTTACCTTGACTTGAACCTGAGTAACGTATGTGGCTTTGATGACCGACTAATGGAAGAAGAAAGAAAGAAAATACCATTTATTGCACAATTACGCCACAAACATAGATAAGAACATTAATAAGTGTTATAAGTTAATAAAAAAAGAAAAAAAAACATATGTATATATCCTACAATCTACACAAGCTAATGTCAACATTCATCATCATCATTTCAGCCTATCAGAAGTCCACTGAAAATAGGCCTCCCCCAAAGATTGCCACGAAGCTCGGTCCTGTGCCACCTACATCCATCGACTTCCCGCAACACTGCGCAGGTCGTCACTCCATCTTGTGGGGGGTCGTCCTACACTGCGTTTGCCTGTACGTGGCTGCCACTCGAGAACCTTTTTTCCCCAGCGGTTGTCAGTGTCAACATTAATTAAATAAAATTAAAACAGAGTAAACATTACATAATTAATTAAACCTTACATGGAAAAAAAACCCGATTGAATTAAACATTTCAATTGTCATATGAGTCGTGGCGTATTGAGCATACAGACCGCACTCAGCTTAATGGTGCAGTTCAGCTACAGCGCTGGTTTTTAGTTGGCCTGAGTGGCGAGCGCCGTTTTTTTTTATTATAACAACGGTAACAAAGAATAATATTCTACTTATGCAATAAAAAAAATTGCCGAAGACAAGTCTCACAGACTGGTGATCTGAAGCAGACAAAGAGCGACTTCAAGGGTTGCTTCTTTTCCTTGCCATGAATTACTTGCGATAATCGCGTGGATTTATAGTTACCGTACTTATCTGTTGTACAGAGGATCTGTAATACACTTTTTGGGTCGTGTTTGACCCTTCCTCTTATCACATAGCCGTTGCATGGGATACTTGGTACTATACTAAATCCTATGCAATTTACCACTGATAATATGTATCGAAATCAACCAGACGGAGAATATTAAAACGTATTGGTTATATTATACTCTTTAAAGAACATCATCATGGTCTTTACATTCAAAAGATGGCCGCCCATTTCAATATTTTAACGTTTTTTTTTTAATTTAGCAAGTGCTTATTTTCAAGTTGCCTGCAGTTTTTTTAATGTCCTTTTGTATGGTTTTCTACAAAAGAGCCTCGTTGAATGATATTAATAAGTATCGCCGAGCTACCAAACCCTACGTACAATTCTGTCATTCTATCCAGTAAGTATTCTTCGGTTGACATTCGTGCAACGAGTTAAATTATTGACATACCAGATTAATGGTTAGTATTTCAATACTTGTAAGTTTAACGATTCAGTTATACAATAATTATGTTTGTCTAGTACACGGACTAGTAACTTTTTGTTTGGTTGGCAAATTAAGATCATGTAAAATACTAAGTTTGCATTTTACATGCTGACTTAAGAGAGCATTTACCAAATCTAGCATTAAAAGGTTAAAACGCCCACATTGGTTCGTGCGAGTAAGCTTGATCGCACTAATCTCAGAGGCCACCAGTCTGTATTTTTCTGTAGTTAAAAAAAGCTATATGAAAAAAATACAGCTTGATGACGGACAGCAGAAGCTAAGGTGCGAGGGGTCTGGTCACTCTAATGGCAAATCCTCCTACCCAGATTTAGCAAACCCTAGGAGAGTCCAATGTCCAACAATTTTTGCTTTAATTTTACGTGACTGTAATAATTTTTTTTTGTTATTTGGAGTAACCAACGAGCTAAACAGTTCACCTGATGGTAAGTAGTTACTGTAGCACATGAACACCTGTATGGCAGCTGAAGGTGTGAAGGTGAAGGGTAGCTATACGCCACCAGGTCGGGTGTTCGTGATCTGGGACCCTCCTCCGCTAGGGTGTTATTAAGACCTTGTACATTGTTTATGTATTTTACTTACTCATGTTATTTGGTACAAATAAAAAACGAACTGTATTATTTAAATATTGGTTATTTTTATTTTGTTTTTAATTTGATCGGACATAATAGCCTAATCGGATAGTATACGAATCGATATAACTTAATTACAACACTAAGTCACTATTTATCTAATTAAAACTAATTTATTTACCTAATTCTACGGGTGAAATTGTCCCCCAGTGGCATTTAATCAGTCAAACAGAATCGTCAGTAAAAGTTGACGTCAACGTTTTACCAAACTTTCATGCAATCGGTATTGCGACATAATTCTGAAAGTTTATTATATAACGAACAGATACTAGCGATAACTTATAAACAATTTTCATAAGTTCTAAGATAATTATGATAAAAGTACAATAATTCAGACAGTGCATTAACTAGATAGGTTCAGTCGACAAAGCGATACGGTAACTCACCGACGTAACTTTGAATGTAAAACTGTCTATGCACAAGTCTTCTGAAATAATAAGAGGTAACATCGGTCAAGAGTCTGGTCTATGATGACCTTCATTATCAAGATTATATAAGCTTATGTACTATTTCACGATATGCACAAAAATTTAAATTGATTTGTCGACTAAATAATATTTGGTTTCAAAGAACTCGGATAAAATGATTATTACTTTATTACATTCTTTCCTTATTATTAAAGTATTGACATTCATATTGTTTGAGGATTAAAATGATTTAAGTTAAACATTCTTTTTCTTTGGAATTAAGGAGGAAGGTCAGAAATGCAGAACCGTTATACAAAATATGACTGCGGTTGGCATAGAATAAGAACTGAGACATATTCTTTCTTTCTTTCTTTCTTTTATGACTCCTTTGAGAAAAATAACTAAGACATGCGGTGGGTAAACTTTCGACTATTATTGTCAATTCATTAAATTCTTCACTGTCAGTCGAGATTGGACTTAAATGGTTTGAGATGCCAGGGTAAACATATACATGGATCATGATTCCATTTCATCGACTGAACATAGGTACATCACGTTATCTAAGAAAACCTATAAAAACAAATTTAAATTATTGTTATTAAAGTTATTTTTTTATTTAGTATTTAGGTACTAAATTAAAAATAACTTTAAGTAGCTACCTACAATAACGAGTCGTATAAAATTTAAAAATAATAATTCAAACCACTAAATATCTAATGTTGATTATGCCAATAATACCGTACCATGTACAGTTTCGGAGGTGCCTGGTTTAATATAGGAATGTTCAAAGTTGATCACTATTCCATGTTACATTATATGATAATGTTCAAAGAAAGTAAGTTATCGAGATGCAACACTTTATAACATTCATATGTATTTTAGTTCAAATAACCTTTTCCTTGAGTGTTTTAAAATAAAAACATGTTCTGAAAAGAACTTTAGCACTGGTAAGAATTATAAATAATACTAGAAATACAAGAATGACTAGATCAAGGTAAATCTTTTGATAGAACGGTACGTCCAAAGCCGGAGAACGGAGATGAGCTGCTCCCCCAGTGCGGGCAACGTATTGCACCCAGTAGACCAATTCTTTTCCAGGTGTAACGATGCGGTCATGAAACATCTGTGATACCTGTGTAGCTCTGTCTTGATAACTGTAACAAAAAATTAAAATTATGTTAATTGAGCATCCCAACGAATTAGATTTTACGTATAAATTAATATTTCCTCCTTCTCTTACTGGAGTTATAAAACAATTTTAATGGAAAACAAAATAAACCTGGCTGTTGATGTCATGCCAAATGGATATGTGATCCTTACTTGCTAAATAATATAATGTATACGTGCATTGTATTATTTGTCACATATTTTGTCCCAAGAGAATTCTTAGTGGACATGAACTGTATTTGATATTCTAATACATGTCATAATCTACATCTCTGCAATTTTAAGTAATTAAAAAAAAAAACAAAAATTTCCTTCATATCTGTTCAGTCCTTTATGCGAGATTGATCAAGAAAGTCTCAAACATCAAACATTGCCTATAGGACTTTTGAAATTATAAGAAATATTAAAAAAAAAACAAAAATTTCCTTCATATCTGTTCAGTCCTTTATGCGAGATTGATCAAGAAAGTCTCAAACATCAAACATTGCCTATAGGACTTTTGAAATTATAAGAAATATTAAAAAAAAAAAAAAAAAAAAAAAAAAAACAAAAATTTCCTTCATATCTGTTCAGTCCTTTATGCGAGATTGATCAAGAAAGTCTCAAACATCAAACATTGCCTATAGGACTTTTGAAATTATAAGAAATATTAAAAAAAAAATTAAAATTATGTTAATTGAGCATCCCAACGAATTAGATTTTACGTATAAATTAATATTTCCTCCTTCTCTTACTGGAGTTATAAAACAATTTTAATGGAAAACAAAATAAACCTGGCTGTTGATGTCATGCCAAATGGATATGTGATCCTTACTTGCTAAATAATATAATGTATACGTGCCCTACATGTTTTGTCTGCAACCTACCCACAACCTTGTCACATATTTTGTCCCAAGAGAATTCTTAGTGGACATGAACTGTATTTGATATTCTAATACATGTCATAATCTACATCTCTGCAATTTTAATTAAAAAAAAAAAAAACAAAAATTTCCTTCATATCTGTTCAGTCCTTTATGCGAGATTGATCAAGAAAGTCTCAAACATCAAACATTGCCTATAGGACTTTTGAAATTATAAGAAATATTAAAAAAAAAATTGAGTAGCGATAATTTTTTTTAAATTCTTTATAAGCGTATTTTTATTGCGTTATCGGGGGATGCTTTGTCTCCTGTGTTTATCCGATACTGCATGTAACAATCATTACAAACTACCTGAAGCCAATCTAGCCCTATGTCTTATATCCTCATATCTTATCCCATAACCGTAACATCGAATAGGGGAACATGAAGATGACGACCTCTGTAATTGCGCCCACACTTGGGAAACTGCAAATATATCCTGTGTAACCCGACAATTATATACGGTATTGGGAAGTCTGCGCCGCGGTCGAAGTTTCTCCGGACATAATAAATAGCAAATTCGATAAATTCCAAATTCAAAACTGTTTTATTATACTTACGTTGCATTTCGTAGCATTTCTTCTATAGCGATTTTAAGGTTTGAAACCATGTCCTCAGCGAGTTTAATTTTGATACCGAATCCCTTGTTCAAAACCGATTTCATGTTGACGTGTTGATCAGAAAGAACAGGAATACCAATCACTGGTACACCGTAATGTACAGCTTCCGTTGTTGACAGTTGCCCACCATGAGTCACAAATATCTTCAAATTTGGATGAGCTGAAATTATTTAGATATTTATTATAAATTAATATGTGTTATTAAATCATAAGACAGGACATCTAAACTCTTACTTTATAATGCTTTCATAAGGGTTGCTAAATAGAAGTACAGACAACCACAAATAATAACTTATTAGCACCACGCCACTTAATTTAGGGGTTTGGAATTTTGTGTAAGTATATACGTATATACTAATACATAAAACTATTTGTATGTATCTATAATTGAAGGGTATAAATTTTAAGTAATTTGAAGAATTTTAATGAAACTGCTTTATAGTCTGTTACATTTTGTATGATAGACAGTCAATCAAAAGACTGAGCGGAAATGAACGATAATTGGCAGAGATAAAGGTTATGCCATAGAATAGTGGGTATATTTTGATCTCAATTAAGAGATCGTGTAAAAAATAGGTTGTAACGAATGTTCGCTTCATTCCGCGATACAATCATAACGTTTTATTTTTCACATCCATGGAATGATTTCATTTATACAAGATATGATTGCCAATAATGCAGATACAACATCACGGACCTTCACCGGCTCCAAGCAACTTTTAAATATTAAAGGCACGCCTTTGGTCAAAAGTGGGACACTAACAGGTGGCTATTCAACTTTTATTATTATTGTGTATGTAGAAAATAATAATGTAGAAAAATGTACGTGTGGAAATTAATTAGCGTTTAATTTTTCTATAAATTGAGATTCGTTGATAAAATATTAAATATGAAAACCTACTAAACTGCTACTTACCGAGTATACTCTGCTGCGGTGCCCATTGTGTCAGATAAACATTTGAAGGGACATTAGGCAAAGCTTCCTCGTATTTCCATATTACTGTTTGATTAAGCTGTCCGAACATTTTGATGAGTGACATTTTCATTTCTATGGACATGTCGGCGCTCCTCAAGTACGAACCAAAACTAAAATAAATGACGCCATTCACTGAGTTGTCCATCAAAGTCTGCAGAACCTGGACACAATTAAATTAAATTAAAATAATTCATATCAGATGACATTAATTTGGTAAAGGTGCTAAATTAAGTTCTATAGAGACAAACTACCGGCCTTTTGGGACTCACTAACTAACGAGTAATGGTACAGACTAGTACCGACTGATAGAAAAAAAATCATTAGATTTTGCCAAAACAAAATTTCTTCGCCTAGTGATTTTTTGTGTGTGTATGTGCAAAAACTTCCAAGATATGAATGCTGGACTTTACCAGCAGACTAGCATAGTATTTGATAGTTCTTGGGATAGTATTTAAGCACTACAGTGCCCTTCACTGAGTATTAATAAGTGCCGCCGGGATGGCAGTTACAGAACACAGGACTTGCAATATAAAATTCTTGTATAATTATAATTGTTATTGATAGATTTAATATAAGACAAATAACTCGTTAAGATCGTATTACTTCTTCATCAGCCCTTATTAGTCTATTATTGGACATAAGCCTCTCCATGAAAAAGCGATTAAGCGAAAACAAAAGACGACATGTCATGCATGGAAGATTTACCATGCTCACTACTCTGGGCAGACGTGTTGGTGACTGCGGTGTTACTGCTATCGCATTAGATATTTTGCTCCCCATCAATAGTCTGTGGGAATAGAGTTCGGCATAGACGATTGTATTTTTCGTGATTCGTCAGTCGCTCGAGCCTCGTCCGTTAGTCAACAGGATGCACCGCCGGCCGGAGAGGTTAACATTTGCAGAAGGAGTATATTTCTTCTACCACCTTTGTGGTCCCTAGTTCCATATGAAAGACAAGTTACATATCAGTTACTAAGTCTATCAATTCTTTATCTTACCTTTGGTAAGGGCTTTACTTTCTCATCGATGTGGTAGCCCGCAATATATTTAGCATTTTGTGGCAACCGATACGGTGTACCGATCGATGGATGTGAGTTGAGCAGTAACAGAGATCCGTTGTAAACTGCTTTATTGTACGATGGCATTGTCATGCCTCTCTTCGAAGCAATCGCTGGAAAGACTCGGTTGTACAAGGACTTCTCGAAGGGAATAATAAATAAGCTGAAAATTAAGAATATTCATTATATGTGCAGTTTAAAATTAAGAAGATCATGACGTACTCTGTCCAATATGTAATACTGATTTGCAAACTTATATTTAATTATACAAAAGTTACTTACTTAATTACCACAGATTTTTTGAAAATCATCCACAACTCCTTAATCCTTTCCCAGTATGAGAGAGGAGGTCGACTTAAAGAGAACAGATCGACACTGTATGAGGGATTGGGAATTTCATCAATAATTTTCAGTATTTGCCAATGCGCTTCAGTTGATTTAATCCAAATGAGGGGGCATTGAAAAAGAGGGGCAATCCTGAAAGTAAAATTAAAATATTATTATTTGTAATTTGAAACACGTTTTGTTCGTTTTAGTTTTTAAAATATGGCAAAAAATAATGAAAACATTGTGTAGAGAGAGTAGTCAATATAGCTTACCCTGCAATTGCATCAGTAAAAAACCATTCCAGAACTACGACATCGAATTTTTCTTTGGGGTCGCTTAGAAAATCCACTACAATCTTCTCCTCGAGCACTTGACGATGAAGGTCATACGTAAAGTAAAGAAATAATAACGAATCACCGCCGTTGTCTTTGCCGACCATGTTCTTTATTTTGAACCCGTCATCTGAAATGGTTAAACATTAGTAAATTTATATTACACAACTTTCATTACGGATGTAAAGAGTAGATTTATTACAAAGACAACACGAGAGTGAAACAACACATTTTGTCTGTTTAGATGAATATCATAAATAAAAACAGACATTGTAATGATAAGAGTATTCGATGGATCTACAAAGTATAACTGCTTATAAATGTTTCGTTCTTAAACAACATCCTTTGAAAGTATAAATAAATATTACTAGAGATAGCACTTTAGTTTTCTCGAAGCTTTTATTAAAAAAATAGATTATTTTTTTTCAATTAATAAATACAATTATTCTATAATTCCGTTGTCCCGAGGTAACTATGGAAACTCGGTTAAAAATAAATACCATTACTTCGATATGCTTTACGGAGTAAAATTAAATTGTAAATGTTTATTGTTTTTGTATAAAAATATTATTTGCTATAGAAAATTGTATAGAGGTTTCCAAGGTTTCCATCTCACAACAACCATGGGAAGAAAGAGTTGGCAAATTTTCTTACCATACCGGTGGTCTTTAATAACACTAAAAAAAATTTTTTAGGAAGAACATCTCTTGCTTCAGCTATAACAATTAAAGATATATAAAATTGTATTTCATATAACTTTAAATAAAACTACCCCAATATGAGCGTATGTTCAAGAATGGATCCCGCGCCAAATTTTCCCGTGGGTATCGTAAGAAGTAGGCTAATGACAGATGACAGGGTAACCATTGCGATAAATATTAAACCAATATTAAGTGAAATCTTCTCTATGTGGGAGGCCTATATCCTATATATATTTAAAGGCTGTTAAGGATAAGGTGGAAATTTTTATTAACGACTCAATCTTAATTATATCTCAAATGATTAATATTTTCTTACATTTCCCTTGGGCTTGGTTATAAATTCTGTTTTTGACAACACTCAAATCAATTTCTTTTAGGTTAGAAACGGATTTACCATGAGGAAAAGTTGTGATATGAACAACCTGAAAAGAAAAAAAACATTATATTCCAAGACTTCAAATTTAAGGCAGGTCTAGATCTCCGAGTCTCCGTCGCATTATGTAAAATAAGTAAAAGTAGCAGCCTTTTAATGGCCACTACTGCGCAAAGGCCTTTCTTCTCCAATATCTGAGAGGGTTTTGGAGCCGGGAAGGGTCCGTCACGCGGCCACATGTTACTTAAAATAAAAATTTGTTTATTATTTCTCCGATATGCAGTTTCTCATTGCAGCACCCCTCTCGATGTTTTCCTTCACCGCCAAGTACGTGGTAAATTCGATTCTTAAAATTGCCGTATCTTTTCATCACCACGAGTTCATATGAAATATATTCTTTTACAATATGAATTTTAAGTCAAGGATTTCGTGAGAACAAAAAAAAAAGACAAAGAGACATACTTAAAAAAGACAATACGGCGGGTCAACAATAGTCCGCAATTTGTCGGACGCTCCTAGCTTTCAAGCATTTTTACTTAGTCGACTCTAACGGCAACCACGTTAAGTTAAGAGATAGCAGATTTTTTAAAGTTGCATCCTATGCATCACACGGTGACTGGTTTGTGTAAATCATATTATAAAAAAAAACTTATCATAGATCATTTACCTCATGTCCAGCTTCCAATAAATGATTGACGGCCCCATGTCCCAAAATGCTGTGACTTTTGGATAACATTGGGAAGAAAACTAACACACGCAGGCCTTCAGTTAACGTTGCCAGTATTAAAATTGTGAAGAAGAATATAAATTTGTGAAGCGCCATCTAGAAAGAGAAAGTTTTCTGTTAATATTATCTAATCATTCAATCAACACACTCAGGCCAAGAGCACTGCGCATGCGCAGCACTGCGCTCTCCAACCCGCCTGCACAGTGTGATGAGTACGGGCAAATCTTTCAGCACATAGAAATCGCTTCCATGGAAAGGCACAGTAGTTAGTAGGTACAGTAGACTGATAAATATAAATAAGTAAAACTTAGTTTTTCTTTGTGGTACTAAATGTAGTACTAATACTTTTATAAGAAAGTTCAAAAATTTACGAATTTTTTTCTAAAGAAATAATAGAATGTAAACATGTAACAAAAAAAGTACAATTCATATTTGACATAATATAAAAGTAGCCATCAAATTGTATTTTTAAATCTAACATAATTCCTAAAAATTTAAAAAAAATAATATTAAGAAAAAAGTGAGAAGCCTTAAGACTAAGACTGGATACACACATGTGTGAGTATAAAAAAAAAATTCGATGCATCCCTAGTTCGATGTTAATTATTAATGCAGAAAGTGAATTATAATTAAATCAATATAACAGAAGCTGAGCTACTTACAATTGGTCTGGTGTTGGTTCTGGTTGATTTAGTTCTGGTGATATAATTGTCAGTTTGTGGTATATATAAGAAACTTATTGAGAGTTAGGGTAATCCCAATTGCATACTTACGCGGTAAGTGAACATAATTCCAATTTAAATTAAATTTGATGTACGCATTACTTGGTAAATTCAGATAGCGAGTGGAATAAGGTTTTCCTTTAATTACGTTAAGTAATATTAATTAATGGTTTAATCGAAAATATTACGAATCTTCTGAACATAGATCGAAAAGTCAAAATAATAATTAACAAATTAAGCATGTTAATTATGTGATTGCTGAAAAATTTTTAACGTGGTAGAGCCAAGCGGTGGCTTTTGCTGCTGCTCGAATGGGCCGCCTCGACCGGGTTGGTACCACGGCCTCGCAGAATACCGTCGCGAAGTAGAGGCGTCTTATGCTTTTGCGTTTCGTTCGGTGCGTGAGGTATCCGGAGGCCCACTCCCCATCCCCATCCCCCTCCTCATCCTCTCTTCCATTTCGCTCCTGCAGCACCTCTGTTGTTGCAGATGTACGTGGGCGACGGTAATAACTTACCACCAGGTGAACCGATTACTCGTTTCTGGCCTTTCCCATAAAAAAAAATCACACAAGCAACAGGCTGTTAAAATCACTCCGAGCGCCACTATTATGCCTACTAGTCAGCATCTTCAACGCGCTTGTCTCCAGCTGCTTCTGCCTGGATTTCTGAAAGGAAACCAACGTCATGGGTATCTCATAACCTCGCAAACCTCTCAATAACAACCAACTATATTTAGGCTTCTTAAAAATGTCATAAAAGCAAAAGTAAGCTTTACAGCATTCGACAGACAGATTTTTTCTACGGGTTATATATATTCAAAACTCGCATGACGACCGCGTGGCTTAGTGGTTAGCGTACCTGACTGCTTAAGACGACAGTCCGGTTTAAAAATCCCAGCTGAAGTCAAAATTTGTGCAATAACACCAAATATTCAATTTCGACCAGTCGTATAGTGTCGTGTCTCGTGTCTCTGATACAGAATCTAATCCTTCCTTCGACCTTCGGGGGATAAGGGAAGGTAAGAACCAGTGAGAGCCTAAGTTAATTGTAAAAAAAATGGAATGTTCCGTAGAAAATAGTATTTTATTTTTTAGCATCTAATAATAAAAACGTCTTTAAATTATTCTTTTGTAATAAATAAATACTTGCAGATAACACGCACGTGGTAAACTATTGTGGTCAATTGCTAGTCCCGGGATTCGAACTCAAGTTACTGGCGTACTATAAAATTGGAACCAGCGCCCTGGCCTATCGGTTACCACGGCTCACTCTCGGATCAAACCAAGTTAAGTTAAGACTATTTGTTCTCAACTATCTGGTAATTTCTTAGAGTAACATGCAAAAATTATTAATTAATATTATTTAAAACCCTATGTATAATTCTGCAAGTTTTTTCAATTGCTTATCTGGTCTTTCTTATGAGCAAATTAATATTTTAAGAATCTACTATCAGTGCTGCAGACATTGCATAGGTGGCGCGAGGAGATTAATTTCTTGATTGTTTTATAACTCAATCACAGCTCCCTCCTATCGGAACCCATGGACTAACCATGGGCTATGAATCATCGTTTCGACAAAAAAAAAATGCAAGCATTATTCCGCATGCCAATGCCATGGCAACGTACACGACTGCGGGCAGTGAGCGCCACCGCGGATGCTCGATAAGGTTAATTAATAGCCCAATTAAATTCACCACTGTGCTTATATGTGATTGATTAAATACATAGAAATAGTTGTAACATCGCATTCCTCCAGTAAATGTAAAGATATTATTACTAGACGAGTTGAGTTCTGTTGTTATGAGCCGTGAGGGTTTATAATGCAGTGATGTAGTGTGATGTTATATGTATAGATAAAGGAGAACTCTTAAAACTTTTATTTATATCATAAGTCAGTTATCTTTCACGTTCACGAAATGTGAAGTGAATGTAATGCCTCAGCTTTTTCCTTAAAGGAAACTTAAGTTTTTTTTAAAACTAATACACACATTTTTCACACTCAAATGTCAATCTTCAAATATTTTGTAAGCGATCTAATCATTTCCTGTGGCTAATTATAACGTCATCCTTGCACACAATGTTATAAAAGTTATGTCAAATATTAAAAAAAAAACAGACATAAAATATAGTCCCCCTAAATAAGTAAAAGACTATAATTAACTTGTTTTTATTTCTAGCCGGGGCCACGATAGCGGAGTGGTTCGAGGATCTGCTTTTAAATCTGGAGACTAGAAGTCGGACCGTATGTGAAGGGCTTGTTGCAATAAATTTTTCAGATTTTATACATTATTTGTATCGTTGACTCGTGCACCAAGACGGCGTCAGGCTTACCACCTGTCACGTTGTCCCGATAAAGATTGGGAAATATGCGTTGTAAGGATTAAAATGTATTTTATTTATTGTTTCTTGTATTGAATTCATGAACATTGTTTTACGTAAACTATATCTAATACACTCACTTTCTTTTATTTTTATACATAATTTTCATACATATATTGAATTCCAAAACATATAAGGATAAATATGTAAGAAAACCCTTAACTTATTTATCGTGGACAATATATACCTAAGGTTAAAGAATGAATTATGTGAAATGTTATTGTAAACAAAATTGACTGCATAAAACGATGATGTTGATATGTCCGTGTGTGTACTAGGGCTAAATCTGTTTACTCGTTGTTTTTTTTAACGCATATGTGACAAGATCGCAACTGATGCAGTGTAGTCCTTCTCACTGATTTCGATGTCGTCGATTCTAACTAAAACTTAACTATCAGCCTAACATTTGAAATGAATCTATTATTTACGGATTTTATCGCGTTTAATTTTGTTTTATATTCCCGTCGTTTTTTACCATCTGTCAAGTGAAATTTCCCTCTACAAGATGCTGGAGTGTACCAGCTTGATTGTGAATGTGGTCTTTCTTAGATAGGGCATACTAAAAGAACTGTATGGAACCTCGTAAAAGAACACATAGCTGACGTGAAACACCGACGCTTTAGGAAGTCTGCAGTCTGTGATCATATCTTGGTCGTGACAACCATTAAATCAGATTACATAGACCACAAATCCTCGCAAAAGAACACCGATTGCTGCCAAGGATATTTCTCGAGGCTATTGAAATCAAAAGAACATCCTAATTTCAATAGACAAGATGGCTGGGTACTACCACCAGCTTGGGTCCAATAATAAATAAAATTTAATCTAAAACCAAGCATATCACTGCACGACCTCTAGATACTGTGAGCACATTCTGCGTAGATCGTACCAAAATTAATAAATAAAAGCTGAAGGTAGCCCGAGTTAACGATGAACTGGACGTCTAACACCTCAGTCCCCCCGTGACTACGGTTGCTTTAAAGCAATCGAAACGTCGAGAATATAAAAACAAAAATAAACGCGATAAAATCCGTAAATAATAATTTTATTTCAATTGTGTAGTGTTCGCGTAAATACAAGAAATCATTATTGGCCTAAATTTACTTCATGTTTAATCTTTATTTTCGTTTTTGTGCTCTAACATGGCTAGTTAGACCAAACTTGAACTTAGAAACTCCACCGGTTGCTGTAGAGTTGAAAGTGTAAGTATGAGGAGGCTTAGGTTTCTCATTAGAAATCGGCGTTTTGTGGCAAGATTTTGAAGCCGATTTTCTCCGAACATTCATGCCAAGCACGTGTACACACCATAGATGATGACTCAGAAGTTGACGCTGCAAGAAGAGCTTCGAAGAAGAGGAACGATGCAGAACCTCTGTATTGGGGACACGGTCTTACGCCTTACCATTTCTCTACAATCTATCTACAAAATTATTCATTTTCTTTTTTTTTTAGACACTGTTTTCTAGAGGCACCATATATCTGCGCTATACAAAAGGACTGGTATGATTAGCAGCTTGTAGATGCTAATCTTCGTTTTAAGATTAAGATCATGGAAATTTCTGACACTTTCTGAGAGTCGTTCAAAATTAACAGCGGCTGAGGTAATGCGCTTTGGAATCTCCGAAGCTACGTTGTCCGATATTGCTTTCCAGACATTTCAAAGGTGACACCTTTTCCAGTAGATTCCCATCGAGATTTAGTTATGTGTTGTTATCCAACGAAATGCCAAGCAATACTTGTAGGCAGCTCAAAAATGCTAGCTAAAATTAATTTCGCAAGTTTGCCTGTTTGATAGTTTGTTTGTTTATAATGACACTATCATACCGTTTTCTAGTTTGGCGAAAGATCTTGGGATCTTTATTATCAATACTATGAACAAGGGGAAAAACTTAGAAGTCAGCCGTAAGGTTTCGACTTTTTTGCGGTTACTTTATAGCATAAAAATTTCCTTCCTTTAAAGTCTAAAGTTCCGCTTAGTCAGGCACTGATATTACCTATAATCGATAATGCGGATGTGTGTTACTCAGACCATAACAAAGATCTTCATTGCAAGCTCGAGAGCCTTCTTAACAACTGCATCAGATTTATTTTTAATCTGCGAAAGTATGACCACATCTTTTTTCCATTTTCGACTTCGTCTTATACCTTGATATGTGAAACATGCCTTTTTCATGCCGAAAATGTAGTTTTGATTTATTCATCACAACATTGCAGGTCATCTCACATGACGATTGTGAAATATAAAGCTAAAAAAGTAACACAACCCTCGTTAGCTCCACTTATGATTTAGAACTCCTTAGGGAGAACGTTTTCATTTTGAACTTGCGCTTTCTTGCTAAAATGAAAGTGATGTCTTATACGTTGACAAGCTTTTTCTAATATTCAGATTTTAAATAAGCCACAAGCCATAGCATGGAACTCTATCAGATACCATCTCTAAATCGACAAAGCAAATGAAGCGAGGGCCCCGCAGGGATGTTTAAAGATTTATAGACAAGGTCTAGAACTTTAACCTTTAAACCACGTGGCTTTAACCATTGAGTCACGAATTTAAATCAAAGTATGATAAAATTTTAAACATAAATATATTTATTTTTATATTAAGTTTATTACAAGTTCAATGTGTCTTCTCCTTAAGAGTTTTAAAAAGCGAATAAATTTTTCTAAGAATCTTAACAACAAAAAGAAACACAAATAGTACTAAGACTATGACAACAACAAGATCAAGATAAAACTTTTGATAGAATAGCATATCTACAGCAGGGGAACGGAGATGCACTGCGCCCCCAGTACTCACGACGTGTTGGACCCAGTAGACCAGTTCTGCTCCCGGTGGGATGATCCGATCATGAAACATGTGCGATATTTGCTTGGCTCTTTGCTGATATCTGCAACATAAATGTTAGGATACGGAAAACTAAAATTAAAAACCATACATCTGAATAATTACCAGTCTGCTGAGTGTTGTTTGAAATGTGTGCCTTTGAGTGTGGCTGTGTTATTAGATAAACTATGACACCACCTTATCCCATGGGTAAGGTCAAAGTCGAATTATGGAAATTCCTGTAAAATCTTGTAGATTTAATCTAGTGAGTGGTCCAATAACCACCTCAAATATGCCAGTCATTATCCAGATCGGTGACAGGCAGCAGAGTCTAAGCTGTGCTGTGTGTGCAAAAATCTGAGCATCGTGATTACGGCAAATCCTTCCTATCGCGAGAGCCAGTTATTCTGCTCACAAGCCGTAGTATGTTTTCGTTTCGAAGAACCCTATTGCTTGTGAAATTAATGGGTACATAAAATTTTATAGCTGACATCTCAGTGTCGAGCACAGTGTATTCTTATACCAAATAATAAAATTGCTAACACGAACTAAGTTATTTTATCCACGTTGAAATTGTTTTTTTTTTAACAAAATTTGTTACCAGCAACATTAACTAATTCTCTGCTACTGAATGAAGATAATGCCTTAATTGATAACCTCTAATACAAATAATGTTGTCAAAAAAAGGGAAATAATATAGCCACTTATATCTTTGGACCTCCGGGTGAACACTGGCGAAGGCCACGGGCGTGTGGGAGCGTTCGGTGTATCTTGTCACGAAGAAGAGAGGGAGCGGAAGAGCGGAGTGACTCTCTTTAGGACGGGCTGCCTAGATCGACTGGCGCTGGTTGGGTTGTGGATGTATGCGCGAGCATACTCTTGGCCTTACCAGTATGCGGCAAAGGTGGACACATTAGGGGTTTTAGTTGCAGCAAGCCCGACATAAATCGTCTTTGCACCTGAGGGCACGAGTACGCCTTGAGTATTCTCCCAAGTATAGAAATAAGGCTTGACGTCTCCTTCGACTAGAGATGCCCAATTTCTAGTCTGTGGTATTCGAGTTTGGTATATAGAAATAGATTCTATGTCAATGGATGGAAGTAAACATTTGGAGAAAAAGATGGTTATTTCTCTTTACATCCTAATTTAATAATATTAATAAATTCCACATTCATTTAATGTATTCTTTTATCAAACTTACGTTGCATTTTCTAACATTTCTTCTATAGCTATTTTAAGGTTTGGAGCCATGTCCTCAGCGAGTTTAACTGAGAGACCAAATCCTTTGTTCACAACAGATCTCATGTTGACGTGTTGATCACCAAAAACAGGAATACCTATAACTGGTACAGCAAAATGTATAGCTTCAGTGGTTGAAAGTTGACCACCATGAGTCACAAAGATCTTCAAATTTGAATGAGCTGAAAATATTTGATTATGCTAATTTCGGTAAAAAAAAGAAAGTGAGCAAAGCAATCCTAACATATTTTTACAGAAGATATTTTAAGCGGTTGTTTGCACTGATAAATACAAAAGGGATACAATAAATTCGATCCTTGAATCAGAATCAGATGAAGGAAAAGATCAGAAATCTGCATGCCTGAGAAATAAAAAAAACATTATTTCGAGAAGCATTTATAGACTAGCAGCCTGTAACCAAAGATGAATTAATTTATTTTGCTTCATTCGCAGTACAAATTTGAGTGTGCAGATTGTTTTACATTTCAACGGGTTTACTATTTTCAGATATATATTTTCGTTGACAAAATTAAAATTAAAACCTTCAAACAGGCAATAAGTTTATGTGAATAATCAATGAAGCGGTCACACTTACAGAGTATGCTCAGTTGCGGTGCCCATTTGACTGGATAGATATTGGCAGGAACGTTTAGCAGATCTTCCTCAAATTTCCATATTACTGTTTGTTTAAGCTGTCCGAACATTTTGATAAGAGAATTTCTCATTTGTATGGACATGTCAGCGCTTTTCAAATTTGAGCCCATACTGAAGTAAATGACACCTTGTTTAGCTTTGTCCATTAAAGTCTGCAAGTCCTGAATAAAATAAATTAAAAATAAAAAATGCTAAGTAACATAAAGTTACTGTATGTAAATGTCCAACGATTGGAAAATGCCTTCTATTTACTATTCTTTACACTCTGGTTTTTTTATTACAAAAATGCTATAGAAGAAAATTGTTTAACAAACGAACTGACAATCGTAGAAAAATAGACTCTTCGTACCTTGGACGTAGCTGCTCAGCACTGGTCGGAATCTCACCGTCCATATGTACTGTACTATATACTACAATCAAATGTATATTTGCATCCAATCATACTCTTATAAAATTTAATAGCAATCATTACATACCATATATTTGCAACGGTGTATTTGTAATACTAAATGTATGAAAACCTGTTACTTTAGGTTAGTTTTAATACAAAATAATTTGAAATACAATTTCATTAAAAAACTTACGTTCCACATAAATTATATACTTATGATGTTCTGAACAAGTAAACTGTCAACATTTGAGGATGCTAAGATAATCCATAACCCAATTTTTGCTGGGTGAAGTGTAAGGAAGAATGTGAATCACGGCGTCTTTTAACTTTTTTTATGGGTGATATATGTTGTATTATTCTATCGAAGAGAATTCAGTCTCTGTCTGCTAGTAGAATAGTAGAAATAGTAGAATAGACTCCTGCATTTTTTCCTAATGTTAATCTTCTTGTGGTCTAACGTCCTCTCACTAATGAACAAAGCTGACTAATGTTCGATTCAAAAATGTTGAATCTATATTTTAGACTATGGAAGTATTATTAACAACTTGCTCATATCATAATTTATAGTCCTACCTTTGGTAAAGGCTTTACTTTTCCGTCAATGTGGTAGCCCGCAATATATTTAGCATTTTGTGGCAACCGAAACGGTGTACCGATCGATGGATGTGAGTTGAGTAGTAACAGAGATCCGTTGTAAACTGCTTCGTTGTAAGAAGGCATCGTCATGCCTCTTTTCGAAGCAATTGATGGAAAGACTCGGTTGTACAAGGACTTCTCGAAGGGGATAATAAATAAGCTGAAAATTAAGTATATTCATAATTTGTGCAGTTTGTAGAGACGATGATAATAATGAGAAACCCGTAGACATGAGTGTTTCCATCTGTTCAGTGCAATATAGTGAGACTGCTGAATTTGACGGGTTTGCGTTGTTTGAGGTAAATGTTAAGATTATCCATACTACAATAGCCTTAAATTCTATTAAAAATTACAAGATATGTCACTGACAACACATATACGTTCACCTTCTGGGATAGCAGAAATGCAACTTACTTTAATACATATCTTATTTATATGTGACTCAAGCGCCAATAGCCGAATGGGTTAGGGTGCCAACTACGAAACCCGATGTCATAAGTTCGAGTCCACCATTCGATTATTATCTTGAACCACTTCATATACAAGCTGTAATGCTTAGTTGGAGGGTTAACAGGAATATTAGTAGTATTATTTTGAAAAAAAAAGGCAACACGAACAGAGACCCTAACTAGAAACTATAGTTTTTGCTATTATTTTGAATTTTCTAATAACTTAGAAAACAAAAGTATGCAAGCCAGAACAAAGTAGAGAAGCGTAGGACGACCCCCTATAAGATGAAGTGACGAACTGCACAGTGTTGTAGGGAGTCGATAGATGCAAGTGGTAATCTTTGGGGATAGTTCAGCAGTGGACGCGAGACAGGCTGGAAATAAAAAAATGACAAACAGAAGTTAAACTGTATGCCAGTTCATATTGTATTAAAATCATTCTCCTCAGTCCCTAGCAAATTTGTTCATTGTCGCAAACAAAGGATACTTACTTTATTATCGCAGACTTTTTCACCACCATCCACAATTCCTTAACCCTATCCCAGTATGTAAGAGGCGGTCGGCTTGATGAGAATAGATCAACGTTATATGACGGATTTGGAATTTCATCAATAATTTTCAGTATTTGCCAATGTGCTTCCGTTGATCCGAACCAAACTAGCGGACATTGAAATAGAGAAGCAATCCTAACCGAGACAGAAAATATAATTAGAATACAATTATTAATTATAGCACGATGAATGCAGAAAAAGAAAAAAAAAGATGATCTTAACAAAATATGTGCTATAAAAAATTAAATAACAGTCTTTCTACATTACCATAATAATTTAAATTATGTGATCAGAGAGCGTTGTGGCGTGAAAGACGATGTAGTGACACGAATTGAGAAAGGGATGCTGAGCTGGTTTAGACATGTGGAGAGGATGAATGAAAGTAGGTTGACGAAACTAATATATGAGGCGAGTGTAAATGGTAGAGTCGGGAGAGGAAGACCTAGGCCAACATTTCACGATCAAATCGGAGACGTTCCGAAAAAAGGCCAGGTCAAGAGTACTCTAAGCCAACGAGCATGCATGCGAAGATTGATGAAAGTGGAAGAAGCGAAAGACGTATGTCAGACGTACGTGTAGCAAGTGGAAGACGATTGTCTCTGCCTATCCCGTTGGGAACAAGGCGTGAATATATACATATACATACATACATTTACATCTAGTGTGGCTAATTTTTTATTGGATTGTAAGAAGTATCAGCCTATAAATGCCCATTACTGGGTAAAGGCCTCTTCTAAATTATTTTTTGTGGGAGTTTGGACCCGGGAAGGGTTCGCCGCGCTGCTCCAGTGCGAGACAGAGGATTTTGCTTATATTTAAATTCTTTTATATATATACCCAATACGCCACCGAGCCGTCAAGAATTTAAATAATACTCGTACAATCGGAGTAGATAGAAAGTAAACTTCAGTAAAAGAATCTATCAGGTTTTTAAAAATATTTCAATCAATGCATCATACCCTGCTACAGCATCATTAAAAAACCATTCAAGAATTACAACATCAAAACTTTCTTTAGTGTCACTTAGGAATTCCTCAACAGACTTCTCTTCGAGCACTTGGCGATTAAGGTCATAGACGAAATAGAGAAAAAATAGTGAATCGCCGAAGTTATCTTTGCCAATCATGTTATTTAATTTAAACTCGTCAACTGAAATAAAGTTATATGATGTAGTGGTAATAAGTTACACTAACTATTCACATTCAATTTAATTTATAACAACTCGTATTACAACAAAAGTACAGCCGAATGGAAGGCCACATAGCTCGCAGAACTCACAAACGTTGGGAACGAAAGGTTCTCGAGTGGTAACATCGTACAGACGTATACAAGAATAAGATACTGGGGCACATTATAGCTCCCTCGATCTTCTTTTCAGCGGAGCTCATTTGGGACAACGTGACAGACGGCGAGCCTGTCGCATACAAAACAGGAACACTACTACGCGAGAATTTAACTATTTATTGTTACGAATATCTCTTGACGTATTACAATGAAATAAATTTTGTTGTTTAAGGAATATGCCTATCATAAGATGTTCAAAATGTTTGCATGTGGTGCTGCTAAAAACTGGGAATCCGGCTACCAGACCATGACAGAAAATGCATTCGAATTCGTTGAACTCGTCACCAGGAGTGAAGTCGGTATACGAAGATATCAGCAAACCTTTCAAGAAATATATGCCAAGTGAAATATGTTCAGCAGCAGACTTAATTAGACTAATGATAATTAGATAAGAAGAATCGATATATAAAAATAATCACTGTCACTGCACTAAAAATTTATAAAAATAATTTCTTACGCCCATGAGCTTGTTCGTGAATTCTTTTGCCAACAATACTGACGTCAATTTCTTTTAATTTGGAAACGGGTTTATCTCGAGGAAACGACGTAACATGGACTACCTGAAATAAAATAGCGATTAGTTTTTTTTTAACTTTCAACGTGTCATAAATTTCAAACAATTGATATGCTATTGTTGTGTCATATGAAGACTAATGACACAAGGAAGGTTATGAATCATATTATATATATAAAACAAAAAAAAAACAAACAAAAAAAAACTCACGTACATCTGCAACACCAGAGGTGCTGCGGATGAGTTGCCAGCCTTAAAGGGTATTGGGAGATGGAAGGGAGTATGAGAAGGGGTATGGAGAGAGGGAGTGGGCGTCCGGATACCAGGGTCTATGAGAGTTCAGAAAAACACTAGGTGCCTGTGCCTTTTAACCTTAGTCTCGCTTTTCTTTAATATTACTATGTATTTGATATAGCATTAGTAGTAGTTGTTGTAATGAAATTTCGCAAAATAAAGTCAGGTTTTATAAAAAATCATAACCAAAAAATAAGTATGTACCATTTTATATTAAGTGATTTAAACTAATTTAAGATTATGGGAACATATATATGTTCATTGAGAACTTTGCAGACCCAATAAATCTATGCAACTTTGTTTGCCGTCCTCCATTACGCAGAGGTGATTACTTGTTAGTTGACAAAACATTATGACTAAGTCTTCCCGGTGTTTTATGTTTATCTCTATTTGTGCTCAACTTGACATCAGATAACTATGGAAAATTACTGCCGGCTACCTTACGATACGATTGTTTTATGTAGGATATACAGAGCCTATGTATCGCAAGGCGATCTACTAACTTCTACCGAAGACATTATTGCATGTATTCAGCAGATTTATGTAGTTTTTTTTTTGGGAAAAGCGGCAAACGAGCAGGCGGTTCACCTGATGGTAAGTGATTACCGTCGCCCACGTACATCTGCAACACCAGAGGTGCTGCAGGTGCGTTTCCGGCCTTTAAAGTTATTTGGAAGATGGGAGGAAGGATGAGGAAGTGGAAGGGGAGGGGGAGTGGGCCTCCGGTTACCTCACTCACCGAACGAAACGCAGAAGAACAATATGCCTCTACTTCACGCCGGTATTCTGCGAGGCTGTGATACCAACCCGGTTGTGCCGCCCCATTCAAGCAGCAGCAAAAGCCGCCGCTTGACTCTACCACGTTTGATTTTATAGTTTTAAAGATGAAAGTGACACTCAGTTTCCAGATCCCTATGAGTAAAGACGTAACCGGCTATACTACATCAGCTTATAGTGCAGAGATGAACATAGGCCTCTCCAAGGAAGCGTCCGCAAAAGCACATATGTGTCTATTTTTCGAAAATTTAGCACAAGCGGGTTGGTTAGCGCTCTGCTGGTACCCGCGCAGTACTCCCCGTCAATAATCTGTGGTAATTCGATTCGGTAGATTCGAATATCCCATCATATTTCGCTCGCCAAAGCCTCCATTATAGACTGCAGGATACACCACGTTCAGATGAGGTTGGTTAGTAAATATTTATTAAGTTATAAACTTAAAGTTCGCTTACCTCATGGCCAGCTTCCAATAAATGATTGACAACACCATGCCCCAAAATACTGTGACTCTTAGATGACATTGGGAAGAAAACTAAGACACGCAAGCCTTCGTTAACCGATGCAAGTATTAAAATAGTAAACAAGAATATAAATTTTCGCAGCGACATCTGAAAAAAATATATTTCGAATTAACTTTGCGAATTACCTTAACAGATAGCTAATAGTCCACTGCAGGACACAGGCCTCCCTCCCATAAAGAGGATTAGTCATATTCGCCACGCTCGTTAAGCGGATTGGCGATACCAGACAGCACGTACCTTAGACGCTGCTACACGTCATTGGTTTGGGATTTTTCGAAATGTTTATTCCGCCGACTGTTTGTAGTTATTGTGATTTTCAACATTTTCCCTTACAACAAGTACGTCGTAAGAGGCGACTATGGCTAGAAATAGTGTGGCAGAATCTTACGCCTAAATCACACTTAGCTTAGTATTTTGATATTATTCAAATCATATGAGGAACACAAAAAAAAAATGTTCATAATAAGTTGGTTTCGAACCCCGGTGCCGTCTTCTCTAGAATTTATCACTTACTCTGAAATTTTAAGACGCGTATTTGCGGAGAGTATTGGAAATTTACAGGTGGTATTCTACCTGTAAATTTCCAATATTGTCTATTGTCTCCACACAATGTTCCCCAACGGTCTTCGTATTACAGATTCGGTTAGTGTTGTAGTTAAATAGTAAAGCACCTTTTGGTCCATTCTAACACAAAACTAATAATTTTAAGAAATAACGTTTAAAAAAACAATCCGTGCTATTCCGGTACAAGCAAACAAGACAAACATAATGTCCTTTTGTAGTTCTCAATTTATATATGATGCACCGTCGTTGCATGGGGAAGTACTTGATTAGTCATGATCTTACACTCGTGTTTAGAGGACAGTCTTAATCAGCATTTTCGTCATAAAACTTATGAAATGCACTTAAGAATATAATACCTTTGCGCTAGGCTTAACAATTATGTTTATCATTTATTTGTTTATTGTAACCATTATATGTATCAAGTTATTGAATTTTTTGTCTACAATTTTATTAAAAATGCTCCATAATCGGCCGAAAACGGGCCAGTAACTTTGAAGTAATCTGTTTATCGCATTTTATACGAACGAAAAAACCGTTAAAAACAATTGTTTAACGTCATTGATTATTTTATTGAGTTGATATTTTATCCGATAGTTAACTAAAAAAGTAACATAAAAAAGCGGTTCGTGTAATAGTTATAAATTACAAAAACTGATTTTCGATCAGTAATTCAAAATTGGATTTTGTCTTTATACAAATATAAATAAAGGGGAAAGCTTGTACATTGAATATCTTTTGCAGTAGTTGTATTGGGCGAATGTCTTCATGGCTTCTGCCAATTTAAAATTTTTTAGAATTCTTGTCTGTTTGTCAACCTGTCTGCCTGTCTGTACACGGGCATCACGAGAAAATCGCAGGGACGGCCCCGGCGTTGGTTTCCAGTGAGTCCTGCCGTTTTAGCAGTGACTCACTCACGGACACCGTTACTTAATATTTTTCACTAATAATTAGTGCTATTTTAATATTTAACCTAATAATAATAGTTACCTACCACAATAATATACATTTTTTTTATTTTTTAAAAATAATAAAATCATCTTCGAAAGGTTGATGGGGAAGAAAGCACAACCATTTACTGTCTATGTCCGCGTCTTCGTTCGTGTGATAAAGGACAAATGACAAAAATGCCTATCACATTTGTCAAACCTAAAATACATCGACTTGATTACATCGCAGACTTGATTCCGGTGTCTGGTTACTAAATAGGCGCTGGTATTTGGTACTGCGTTCCACTTGCTAAGCATAGCGTGAAAGCCCAAGTTCTTTGGGCGATGCCTGACAGATAAAAAAAGTAAAGTAAAATTCTGCCAAGTACCTTTGGATTGTTTTATATGATTATCGAACAAATTACACACATAAAGAAACAACCTTTAAAAAAAACTCAAAATTCGCCTGGCCTTAACACAGTTCAAACAACACGTTAGTATATTGTAAAAAAGAAAGAATCACGTCTTTAATTTAGAGTTTTGTTTTTAAATCTAGAAAACACAAGTAAAATAGGGCTCTCCACTATGACACTGATACGCATAATTGGTTAATAAGTACTTCCGTTAAGTATTTTAACCAACGAAATTTGATGTGAATCGATGAAGGTAATACTCAAGAAACTTTGATACAACGCGTTCTACGAAAAAGTTAAAATAAAAGAGATTCAGAAACTTACGCTGCGAGAGGAATCCCCGAGTACTCCAGTAAATATTTATCGTAAATGAAATTGCAGCGGGCAGCGGATGAATGCGCTTTGCAGTGAATTCACACAGAGACTAAACATTTTCCTGCTATAATAATATATCCGTATTATATCTGTCCGTTAAGATGTTTAGACGCTAAGAGATACAGATACATAAATAACGTAAGATTGTCGAAGACATTATTCTCAATGATCTTAAGTGATTTATGTAACTTTTTCACACGGCAATTTTTATCTACTGTGCTATACAAATATACTTAAAATATGCAGGTTACCTCAGTATTTTTTAGCAGGTACAATTCTTCACCATCATCATCATCATTTCATAGTGACACCTATTCACATAGGAATGAAGTTAAAGCGATTGCAAGATTGTTAGTTAGTACAACAATTGGACGCAAGATGGCGAATACGTACAAAACCATCCCGGTTTCACTATATGGAAATAGATGGCCTTGTATTACTATATAATTATTTAAGTTTACAACAGGTAACCAACCAACAAACAGGTAAACAAAATACAAGATTGGGAACTTAGTTATTTGAATAATTTTTCGTTTGTTTCTTATCTCGGTAAAGTAACGTTTGATTCTTTTAACTTTTAAATCAGATACCAAATTTCACTAACGGTGTCCAAATTTACCATGCCAGTGGTAATTTCTTTATTTATCGCTCAATTAGCCAATAGGCGATCGCGTGGCTTATTGGTTAGCGTACCCAACTCCTTACCAATGGGTTCTTAGTTTGAAACCCAGCCGAAGCCTATATTTGTACAAAACACACGTTATTGATATTCGAGTCCGGTGTTGTCCTTGACACCGGATCTAATCCTGCGTCCTTATTCTCCGATCCTATCGCATAAGCGTTGCATCGAAAACAGGAAGGTAAAGAAGGTAGTGTGTGTCGCTTTTGTGCTTGTTTAGTTGACTGTAATTAATAGAAACAGGCGTTACATTGCGGAAAGACATTATTTTAAAGATATTGTTAGAAAAAGTTGCTTTGCGCAATTACGCATGTAAAAATACTAAAGTAGCATAATTATGTTATTCTAGTTCGAAGAGAAGAAGTGCATAGTGCACTTATTTCTGTACGTGGTGGAGCCAAGCGGCGGCTTTTGCTGCTGCTCGCTTGGACCGAGTTGGTACCGCTGCCTTGCAGAATACCGGCGTGAAGTAGAGCCATCTTGTGCTTCTGCATTTCGTTCGGTGAGTGAGATAACCAGAGGCTCACACCTCCCTCCCTTCCCATCCACATCCTCCCTACGATCTCCCAAATACCCTTAAAGGCCGGCAACGCAACTGCAGCACCTCTGGTGTTGCAGATGTACGTGAGCGACGGTAATCAATAATCCATTAGGTGAATCGCTTGCTCGTTTACCGCCTTTCCCTTAAAAAAAAGGGTGGTGCTCTTTTTGTTTCCGAACTAGGTTATATAATTATGCTTGCGGAATTGTTCAAAGTAAAGTTCATTTACAGTTTTATCGACGTGGCCGAAATCAGTCAGGGGGGCATTGTCATCGTTAAACAAGTTCTTTAGTGATATATAGAGCGTATATTAGAAATTCGTCAAGAATTTAGGTGTTAGACTCCTTTCATGCCTAGGTCTCGTCTGGGTAGCTACCGCTTCGTTATGTATTTTTTCCGCCAGTCAACAGTGCAGCAACTCAACGGTGGTTATCGACTTGCGGTGTGAAAGGAAGGCACACCCTCCCCTATTCCGACTCTGGAGCCCAATATGCTTAAAGTTTCCTTTTACTCCAAATATGCTTAAAGTCAGGCAACGCATCTCCAACTCCTCTAATGTTGCCGATTTATACGAGCAACGGTAATCACTCACCATCAGGTGACCAATTGCTCGTTTGCCCCCTAACACAAAGAAAAAAATTACAACATACGCCAATAAAAGTATACCATGTTATTTTTTTAATAACACTTAATAATTCTAAAGTTTTGTATCAGATATCGTCGTCTACAGCCTTCAGTTAAACTCTCATCTTTAAGTGGATTGCGATTTTTACTTTTAATCACAAAAAAAATAAATATAAACTTTCCTATTTTCTAGGCGGTAGAGTCCTTTTCTGCATGGAAGTTGTCTGGGTATGAACAAGCCCTCTTTAGTATTTGAGCCGCCAATCAGCATGTCAGTTCCGGTCTGAAAGGTATATTGAGTCAGTATAGTTACAGGTTGTGAGACGTTCCATCATAGTCCACAGAGGTTAAAACTCACCCCTATTGAAGGAGGTTAGGGGTGCGACGAATCACTTGGACTGTTACTTCGTTTGTCACCCCAATCCACTAAAAGAATATTTGGTTCGTTGCTTTGCAATATTTCTGGTAAGTATTCAGCACGGCCGTGAAAGTAGCGGTTTATTCACATTCGATCAAACGATATGTTTAACCGTTGAACTAGTTAGTTCTCTCTCTCTCTCAATATTACGTAGAGACCTTTTTAAGAGTTGAACTACTGGGACGAAATAGTTCAACACGCATTACTCCAACTTATAAGTTCAACAGTTGAACTAGTGAGACTTTTCTCTCTTTCAATATTACGAAGAAACTTTTTTAAGAGTTGAACTACTGGGGCAGAATAGTTGAACACGCATTATTTAAATGAATTATTAAAATTAAATTTTATTATTAGTGAAGCTTTAGCAAACGCTTTTATAAACATGACTTTCGAATACTATTGACAGTTGTCATCTTCGGAGGAATTATTGGAGTGCCACATGTGTACGCGCAAATCCAGAGGCACACATTTGTCTTTACCTTCCCATATACGATGTAACGCTTGTGCGATAAGATCGGAGGAAGGCTCGGAAGAAGTATTTTGCACGAATATCGGCATCGACTGGGATATGAACCCAGGACCCATGGTTCAACAGTCAGGTACGCTAACCGCTAAGCCATGCAGTAATTATTTGTAAACATAACAATTCAATCAAAAGCAGTCAACAGGTGTGGACGGAATAAAGAATCCGGCTGTTATTCCCCGCTTTCTCCTTTACGCTTTGCGAAAAGAAATTCTTAAAAATTTCTGCACAAAAAAATTTCTTTCTGCTCGCGAAAACCGTTTTCCTCGTCCTTATAACACTCGGCGACGTCTTTACTGTTCAAATAAACGTTATTTTTTTTATTAGTATACCCATAAACTAGATCGAAACGAAAGGGAGAGGTACTTTAACCATAAAAAATACCATGTCTTTCTTTTAAATTGTTGATTGTCTGTTATCTTATTAGGAAAGTAAAATTATTATGTTATCTGTTATTTATTTATATACGCGCCGCCTACGTACTGTCAAATCTGTAATATATAAACTAATTGTGATTGAACTGAAATCCTTTTAGAAGTTTAGAAGTCAAAAACGTATACAGAGATACATACATAATTTTTTTTAGTTTCACTTGAGGGAAAGGTGCTATCTAAGGTCTTAACGGTTATGTCGGGATCAGCGTTAAGCGCCGGACCGACGAAAAGCCCCCAATCATTAGAGATACGCTTCTGGCCCAGCGACCTTCACAGTTTCGACGGAGAAGTCTCTCCAGCAGGGGGCTCGCAAGTGAAAATTAAAACTTCATTAGTAAAAAAATATGAAAGCTTAAGCTAAACTGTGCGAAGCGTCTAAACAGATAATGAGGAGAGTGGAGCTAGACAAGAAGAATTGGCTGCTCACAAAAATATACTAACTTACGCATGTTCATAGCACATATTAAACCTCTTAGCGCACGACGTAAATGCAGAAGACATTACTGAGAAGGAAAAATCTGTAAAGCGATTTTTCAAATATTTTGCATCAGCCAAATACGACAAAAGCTGGTGAAAAGCAGTTACAAGGGGCACAGAGTCGAGTAAGCCGTCATGAACTACAAAGAGGAAGGCGGACACGTCCGTCACCTGTTACCCGGCATTCGAGTTGGATGTGCGGTGTTTAGGTAGAATGCTGCCTTTCTCATAACGACCGCGTGGCTTAGTAGTAAAAGTCTTGATTCATGGGCCCTGAGCGCATATCCCAGCGGGGCCCAATATTTGCACTAAACACAAATTGAAAATGTCCCCTATCTGTGATACTGTACCTGTTCATCCATCCGATTAGATATAAAAATTTAATTACTAATTAACTTATGCGTTAGATCGGATATGGAAAATTCAGGACGATTGATTGCTACTGTATCAGCGCGTATACTTCTTTCACTACAATATTATATCATGTCCCATCTGATAACTGCCGATAATCATATATTGTTGCCGTGGCATCAGAGACCTTATCCGATTTGCCATAAAAAATCACAAGGATTTCGTGTTACATTAATCCTCGATAAAATCAGTTAAACTCTCATTACAAACCTACTTAACTTACCTAACTTATCTACCTAACCTACTTACTTTTAATCACAAAAATAACTTTTGTGTTTTCTAGGTCCTTTTTTATTTGGCTCCTTCTCTGCCTAGAAGTATTCTAGGTAGGCACAGCCCTCTTAGCTATTTTTGGCCAAATAGCTGTGCAACCACTTGTTGCTGCTTCTGACTTCCGACCTGTAAGGTATATTGAGCCTGTATCGTAACAGGGTGTGAGGCATTCCATATTAATCCTAGGGGGTCACAACAACGCATCCTTAGCCTCTTTCAATTGAAGTGGTTTGCAGATGCCCATGGGCTACAGTAGCTGCTTACCATCAGGTGGATTGTTAGTTAGTTTTTCTCCAAACTCCAATAAAACAACAAATTGTAGAGCTTTTAAAAATACTTGTACACGTTACTGCTCCTGTTCGCAATAATGGAAGAAAATTATTTTGAATTATTATTCTAACAACTTAATTAGCAACAAAAGATAAAGTTCATTTGATTGAAGTAAATTATAAACCTAAGTATCATAAGCCATCAACAGACAGGCATTGTATTTACAAAGTGAATCTAAACGGTACAGACGAAGAAGATAAGCGGTTTCCTTACGAAGTTACCGAATCGTTTTATTATCCTTAATATCTCTTTATCTAGATTAATTATGAGACTTTCACTTTTCTAATATTAATTTGAAACTCCTTTAGTAATATGCTGATTAACTGTATAGAATGGTAAGTCATTACAGAAATGTGCAGTACACATTGATCCAGGAGATTAGATTGGTTTAGCTCGTTAATCGCCTCTTCACAACCACGTCAATAAAGGGGGTGATAGATTCCCTTGGTTCTTTACAGGCCGATTATAGAGTTACTAATTATTTTATCGGAACCAATAACATGCTTTTGCTGCTGTTCGTATGGGCCGGCACGTCCGGGTTGGTTCTGCGTTTCGTTCGGTGAGTGAGGTAACCAGAGGCCCACTCCTCACCCCATCCCCATTCATATACTCCCGTCCATCTCCGAAATACCCTTAAAGGCCGACAACGCACCTGCAGCACCTCTGGTGTTGCAAATGTACGTGGGCGACGGTAATCACTTACCATCAGGTAAACCGCTTGCTCGTTTGCCGCCTTACCTATAAAAAAAAACGGATAACGCTAATATATATATCGTCTGCGTAGATGTCTGAGACACGAATCATATTCTGAGATGAATGATGATGATGAGAAAAGCCGGCGTTCCACAAGGCGGAATTCTATCTCCTTTATTATTTTCATTATTTATTAATCTCATCACCCAGCATCGTCAGTGTGCATATCATCTGTATGCCGATGGCCTGCAGTTGTACTCACAGGCAACTGTCGATTCTGCGGCTACTGCGGTGGATAGGTTAACAGGGACCTAGAATATATTAAGAGCTGGTCTGATAAGTTTGGTTTAACCCATCTAAGTGTCAAGCTACAATAGTAGGTAGTTATCGGATTCTGAGAATACAGCAGCATTACCGGCGATAATTTTTAATGGCACTGTAGTAGAATTGTGTCCTTCTGTTAAAGACCTTGGCCTACACATCGACTCCACTCTTAGCTGGCAAACTCAAGTCAGGAATGTCAGCCAGAAAGTCACAGGTACCCTAAGAACTCTCTATCGCCTGAAAAATTTTCTCCCATCCAAGACTAAAATGACTCAAAATTCAAACCCTTATTTTTCCTCTTATTGACTATGGTGACGTGTGCTATTTTGACCTGAAAGCAGATCTCCTGAACAAATACGATCGTCTTCTCAATAACTGCATTCGATTTATTTTAAATCTTCGTAAGTATGATCATGTATCTACTTATCGTTCACAGTTAAATTGGTTACCCATTCGTCAGCGCCGAAGTCTGCGTGCTCTCACTACCCTTCATTCTATCCTGATGTATCCTACTGCTCCTTCCTACTTGTCTTCCTACTTTCGTTACCTTTGCTCAAACCACGACAGAACCCTACGCTCGTCTAATAATCTCCTACTCCAGTGTCCCTCACATACCTCATGCTTTGTCCGTTTATCCTTTCCTGTACAATCCGTACTTCTTTGGAATGCACTCCCACTCGAAATCAGAGCGTCTAACAGTCGGTACATATTAAAAATGAAAGCTAAGGAACATATCCTTAACATAATGGCAGAATCATCTCAGTAATAGTCTACTTTTATATATATTTAATATTTAAGTTATTAATATATTTAAATAAATATAAATGTATGTATGTACGTGTGTATGAATTTATTATTACATATGTATTTATTACTATCTATTCTATCACCTACCCCTTCTTCATTTCATCTCTGCATCGTCCAAAGGTTGACTGGTAGAGAATGCTTCTGGCATTAAGTCCGCCTATATACATTCTCATGTATATGAAGTTTAATAAATAAATAAATAAAATGGTCATAATATAAGGAGAAATAGTATATTCTTTAAACATTCACGTAATATAATAGATTGTGATACGGACGTTACGTAATATTGACTTATCATGAAATTAGTAATTTCTATAAAACATATCGACTAATTGTTATATCTTTAATCTATATTATACGAAGTTAACGATCGCTATTCCAATAAATCTAATTAGGTGGCAAAGGTTCACTTTACTACAGATTTTTTACTTACACAACATTACGTACAGTTTACGAATATAATAACGTACGTACACAACTAACAATGTAAAGTTTTATTTTATATAATTCACTTACTTTTACACTCATGCTATGCCAACTTATGTTAGGCAATCAGATACTTAAAAGTTTATTGTCAATTCACATTGAAATTACATTCTTTACCATTTATCATTCCAGACACATTAAGTGATAATTGCAGCGAAACAAATCATTGTGGAAATAATTATTATACATTGCAAATTATCACTGCTTTTTCGTTACGAAACAAATAATACCTGAGATAAAATATCGGCATGATTACGTTTGTAAAAGTTTCGAATTAGTACATCCACAGATTTTGAATTGGAAATGTTATAGCAAGTAAGAATGGCCCCCGATAGATGATGTGGTTTTGTTAATGATATAAGCTTACCTGATGGTAAGTGATTACCGACGCCCACGTACGTCTGCTACTCGTGAGGAACTGCAGGTGCGTTGCCGGCCTTTCAGGATGTTTTGGGGAAGGGAAAAAAGGAGGGGGAGGGGGTAGTGGGCCTTTGGTTTCCTTACTCAGCGAACAAAACTGCGAGGTCGTGGTACTACCTCCGACGAGCCGGCCCATTCGAGCAGTAGCAAAAGCCGCCGCTTGGCTCATCCACGTTCAAAACTTGGGCATGGGCCTACTACTAACATATAATTGAGCTGGTTTCAAATATTCACCACGATGCGTATGAAACGTAGCATTGTTCAAACTCGATATTCTGTGCTTATGATTTAACATGTAAAGTAGGTCCAATACAATCAACTTGACAGACAGAGCCCGAACTGCCATCCAGTGGAAATGTAATTTCGAGTATCGGATTTAAATATCGTTTTGTAGGAGTCTTGTACAATGAGCGTGAATACATTTATTGAATATATATATATGTGTGATTTAATAAAAAGGATTTTTACACCAATCCACAATTTACAAACAATATTTCCATAAAGAAATAAGTCCTTTAATATGTAATAAGATTCAGTAGCATTTTTCCTTTTTATGTAAGCTTCTTTTTGGGGTGTAAAGGGAATATATCCATTTTTGACAACGTCACCTGCACGTGGTTAACGTTTAGTTGGCCCTGCTAGCTAACTAACTAGGCTCAGGCGACCGAAAATCGATGAAAAATGTATCCAAATTTATCGAAAACAAATCGCACAGACTAGTGTTGTGAACCAGTAATACCAGTGCGAGTGCTCACCAATCTTACGTATACGGATGTCGGTTATTGCTAGCGCTTCTATGAAGAGGCCTTTGTCCAGCATTAGACATGTGTACGCTGCTAATGAATGAAAAGAATAAACGACTTAAAATAATGAATGATAAGACATGCTATGGCTCGTTTATAACAAACAGAGAGTTATGTATTTTTATTCTCAAAAGAACAAAAGAACTAAACTGCGACTAACATAAAAAAAAGGAATCGTCTGAGAACATGAAGCAAATGTCACTCTATGTTTCGTTCATAAAGCTCAGAAAACGCGGATAGCTATTGTAATAAAATGCACTCAGCAACATGAAGCTTCGACCCTATTGAGGCTACTCTGGCGTACGAACAATAAAGAACGGGTATTTTTTTTATACATTTGCCTCGTTTTTAGATTCCGCTAAATTACAAACAAACCGGATAAATAATTGTGTATGTGGGCTAAAAAATGATAGAAGAGCGAAGGTCTAAACCAAAGTCGAGGTCATGAGTTAGGTCGCTCGCATTGATTTCTGTTAATTTATCTATTTATTCATTATTTGCACACTAACAAAAAGTACCAAAGGCGGACTTAATGTTATTATTGAGCGGAGAACTTCTAATGGAGAGAATTTATTAAAAAAAAATTGTAGTTTAAATAAATTTTGTACGTGGTTAGAGCAAATCGGCGGCTTTTGCTGCTGCTCGATTGGGTCCAGATACCACAGCCTTCTTTTGCTTTTGCGTTTCGTTCAGTGAGTGAGGGAACCGGAGTCCCAATCCACCCTCCCTCTCCCTAAAAATGCTTGAAGACTGTCAACGCACCTGTAGGGGTTGCAGATATACGTTGATGTTCGTAATCACTTACCATCAGGTGAACCGCTTGCTCGTTTCCCGTCTCTTCCATTAAAAAAAAAAAAATCCACCCCAATATTGTGTATACGGTTCTGAGGGCGTGTATAATAATATATTTTTTAATTTAATTTACAATTGAAACTAAAAATCATTATTATCTAGATTATTACTTATCATACCTAAAAAGATACTATGCTTATGTAGAATAACATATCAGATGTGGTTCGCGCATGGAGGTACGAGTATCGCCTGTGCTTGTCAATATGAGTAAAATTATATATATATTTGGTGTTCTATGGGTAGTGGGGGCTCAAAATAAGTATGCTTTAAATATTTTACACTACAATGACTTTCACGCAAGGTAAGTATTTTTGAATTTTTATTAAGTACCTATTCTTTTATAAAACTGCACCAAATTTATAGGTAAATGAGCGTTAGTGTTAGCACATGGTTATTGAAATAATATAATGAAACTTAGTGATTTGTCTTTTAATATTTTTAATATATGCATTTTTTTTTCTTTCACATTCTTTTTTTTTCATGCAAACTATTAAATAATTCAAAACCTTCCGAATGCACAAAGTTGTTAGGATGGGATTGTATAAATTTTTTTTTTCGGTTTACTATTATCATCATAAGCTTGTATGAGTTCACTGCTGGATAATGACTTTCAATGAAAATGCCAACATGCATGCAGCATGCATGGAGGTGCTCAGGGTTACCACGCTGCGAAGGCTTGCTGAGCGCTATGCCGTCACCCTCCTACTAAGGATACTGTTCTTCATCACTAGCCTGTGAGATTTGAGATCGTCATATTCACATGAAGTAGTAAGTCAGTAGTCAAAGCCACGTCGTTTAGTCAACCGGCTGCAATGCATACAAATAAGGAGGACCTTTGTAAAAGAGATGGTATGTTCTTCCTTATAACGAACGAACTTCGATTAAGTGTTTTTATTAATGTGCATATTTATTACGAAACGATAATTAGATGGAAATAGAAAAAAATATTATTCCTCAGTTTCACAATAATTCTGCAGGTTTATGGAAACGAGTCCAACTGGATCAGTTTGCAATCCATCCGTCGCACCCTGCATAGGAGGTTTTGCCCGTTTAGCAACCGTTGTACGAGAGGCTCTACAAAGGGAACCAAACTCTTTACTACTTAATGCCGGCGATAGCTTTCAGGGTACAATTTGGTACAATTTACTTAGATGGAATGTTACTCAGGACTTTATGAATATGCTCTCTCACGACGCTCACGTAAGTGTACTCTTTGATAATTTGCTTGTAAGATATTATTAGTGTCGTCAAGGTCTTAACAAGAGATAACCATTTTATATTTTCTCTAATATTAACATTGTTTTTGAAATGTGTTACAAATCATTAAATTATTATTGGGGGTTAACGAGAGAATATTATTTTGCCTACCAAGTTACACTCCAAGATGTACCACCTGCACGTGATACTCGCTGCAGACAACAAATTCTGCAAGATGTTTTTTTTTTATGGGAAAGTCGTAAGCAAACGAGCAAGCGGTTCACCTGATGGTAAGTGATTACCGTCGTCCACGTACATCTGCAAAACCATAGGTGCTGCAGGAGCGTTGCCAGCCTTTAAGGGTATTTGGGAGATGGGAGAGAGGATGAGGAGCCATGGTATCAATCCGGTCAAGCCGGCACATTTGAGTAGCAGCAAAAGCCGCCGCTTGGCTCTATCACAATTAAGATTTGTTGTAGATACTAATGCTGCTCACTTTTTTATCTAATTTCTCAGGTACTAGGAAACCATGAATTTGATAATGGTATAGAAGGTGTTGTACCTTATTTGAAATATTTAAATTCAAAAGTAGTAACTGCAAATATAATTGATGATTTGGAACCTTCAATGCAAGGTCTGTTTTACCCTAGTACTGTAGTAGAAAGAGATGGTAGGAGAATCGGTATCATTGGGGTTATTATCTCTACGACAGATGTAAGTAGTCCTTCAAATTAAATAAACCTAATAAATTTTTCTTAGACGTGTTCCAATGATCAAAATTGCTTTTAGGAATTAGCGGTTACCGGACATTTAAAATTTACAAACGAAATAGAAGCTGTTAGAACAGAAGCCAAAAAATTACATGAGAATGGCGTAGATATAATAATAGTATTGTCGCATTGTGGTCTAGGAATTGACAGGTGATAATTTTACTGCATTTATTTTAACTTTATTTTAACACATTATCTATAAATTCACATTAAATTAAGTACTGGCTGTAAGTTTACCGAATAAAGTTAAATAAATAAATAAAAATAAATAAATAAAAGCGCAGGACTGAATCAGATAATTTCCGATTAATTGATATGAATCAAAGTAACCATGTTTTAAAAAATATCACACTTTTTCGTCAATATAATCATCATCATCAACAACTACAGCATATAAATAATCCACTACAATGCAGGAGACAGGTGCTTCTCATATAACATTTACCGTAATCTTTATAACCATTGGTAATCGTAGAATCATTTCATCGTCATTATGTTCGTTGCTCATCATTGATCTATATATATTAAATAATGATAGTCGGATGCTGTTTGAATTCAATAGCATTTCGCTTTATTGACACGATACTGACGAGTACAGATAATATCGTTGACGAGGCGATAGGTCGCTACACCACGGTAAAGTACATCTTATATCTATAATAATAAATGAAGTCCTTTGAATATATGTATGAATATTCGGACGAAACTTTAAAAACTATGTGTATTCATTAAAATTCAAATTCCAGAGCATTCCTAGTTATGTTATCTAATTGACCGACACACATACAAGTGAGAAAGTTTGTATGTTGGTTATTCAGTAACGCTGAAGGGATCTTGCGATTCTCATTAACTTTGCTCACGCAGAACTAGCGCCACGATTTTTGGTGGAACTACTCAAGGTTTTGAATTCTTATGTAAAAACGATGTTCGCTAAGGACAAACAGCCTGGCGCTCTGCGATCCCCTCACCCACAGCCTCCACTTTACTTGGGAAAATCAACGCAACTTCGACGTTAAGCTCGAGTCGAGTGGTTACGTTAGAAAATAGTACTAAAAGGATTAAAACTAAATTGAAATTTGGCAGATTATTATTATGTAAATATCTTAATTAAGATAAAAATATCTTAATTACTAGTGATTCTCTCGATACAAATTTGAATACTCCAGACTCCAGTTAAGGTATAATATAATAAATTTAATATCGTTCGTACTCTTTACAATAAACAATTATTAAGAAACTATTGGTAAAACAATACAAATATTTGACCTTGTACCAATTGTACCTTTGTGTATCTTATGTTTCTTTTTATTTATTTCTTTTTCCTATTTTTGCTATTGATGTACAATAAAGTGTATTTTCATTTTTTCATTTCATAAATAGTTCTTATAATTTAGTCATTTCAACGCTAATTTTTTCGATTTCATATTAATGCCATAAATTATTTTTGCAGAGACATAGCACTAAAGGGCGGTCCACATATAGATATCATTGTAGGAGGTCACAGTCATACTTTGCTTTACAATGGTGAGCCGCCAGAGAACTCAACGTTCTCACCGCAAGGACCATATCCTCTGATTGTTCAACAAGGATCGAGACGTGTACGTGTATTTAGTTTTGTGACGTAATGTTGCTATGAAATATGAATGATTCGGTGATCACAGACTAATGATAAGAAGCTTCATTAGTATTGCGAGGGTACTGGCCCTCACCAAGCGAGTTGGTCTTCTCTCTCACCGTGGTGAGTACGGACAAACCCTAGTAGAAATGCCGGCTTTTGCTAGCTTTTTCCTAATAAACGCAACAAGAAACTAAACACAATCCTCTTTTGAGAGTTTAACAGTGGTATGAAATGGGCAGATATAGTAAATATAAAATATTGTTGTAATTCTCTCATCTATAATAGGTAACAGATACAACTGAATAACACACATTATTTAAATATTAAAAAAAAATATTTAAAAAAAAGTAGTTATTTTTTGACCAGACAGACATCCTCCGCTTTTATTAATTATTACTGTGAGTGTGAGGTAATTGTTCACATCCTTTGAACCCGAGATAAGATTTATACGACATGATTGGAGTCAAAGCATAGTCAACGTGATAAGACTAGACTCGAAAACCAATAATATAGTATTTATCACAAACATTGGTTAGCTGGAATCCGAACTTGAGTCTTAAAACTCAGAAGCCCTGAAACAGAAACTCTTATTACAGTGCCACGTGGCCATCATTTAACAGTAGCGAGATAAAGGAAAGTAAGGTCCAAGAAAACTAATAATACTGAATATAAAAGGATATTAATTAATCTACCGCTTTAATCGAACTCCAATATTTAAAATCTCAAGTTGAGACTTCAGATTTGAAAAACAAATAGAATCAGAAATTTTCTCATGTAACGTATACTACATAAAAAGCCAAGTAAAATATTAATTCTCTGATAATCTTAAATATCTCTGTCAAAACTTATAAAGTTAAAATAGATAGTTCTTGTAATTGGTGCCCCATGTTTTAAATTGTATCGAGTAAGCTCATTTAATACAATTGTAATAGGACCATATAAAAATAACTTATATAAGACACAAATATGACAACCAGGTGCATAAAGCAGAAGAAGAGTATTGGCAATATGCATGCTTTTGAACTATAACCAATGGAGATATATTTATAAATATTATACCCACAAAGGAGTTTATGTCAAAAATGTTTGTAATTATGATTTTTTTAATGTTAAAATTTTAGGTTTTAATCGTACAAGCGGCAGCGCATACGCAGTACTTAGGGGAAATAAAACTTTATTTCGATGATAATGGAAATGTTTTAGATTGGGAAGGAAATCCTCATTACATTGGAAATAACATTCAACAAGGTAAATTAAAACAAGAATACTTCTTATTAGGAAGAAGAAAATTCTTAAAATTTTTGGAAAACGTTTCTTATGTCAATTCTTGAATAAATGTCATATCTTATAAAGTAATAATAGTTCTTAAAATTGGTGCACCATGTTTTAAACGGTATCGAAAGGTTTTAATGTTCTTGGATACTTTTTAAAATCAAAAACTAAATCGACATTTTTTGTATCTATTAAAACTCAAAGTAATTCAAATTCTTAAATAATAATATTAATCGACTTATACGTTGTGTTAATCACAATATAACATGCGATTGTGATCTATAATGAGTTATAAATCACAATCGCAGTTTTAGATAACTATATGCGCTAATTATTTAAAAAAAAATAATTGTTACTGTTACAGCTCCAGATGTTTTAGCGAAGATAGATGAGTATCTTCCTAAAATAACAGATATGGCCACAAGGGTAATAGGACACTCTATGGTTCACATGTCATCAAGATGTGCTTGTTCTGAATGTAATTTGGGTAGCTTCATATGTGATGCGTTTATGGATTCAGTAAGTGTTTTTCAAAATTATACCATTATCTCTGCTATTTTTGTTATGGGAATGGGACACACGCAAGCGGTTCATCTGATTGTAAGTAATTACCGACGCCTACATACTACTGGAAGACCAGAGGAGCTGCACGTGAGGCCAGCTGCTGCCAGGGTTTCAGGACACTTGAGTAGGGAGAGCGAGGACATGGCTCGGTCTTGAGTTACTTCACTCATCGAAGGAAACGCAGAAGTACGAGCCGTGAAAGCCTATGTTTGGCTCTATCAGGTACAGAAGTGCTAAGAAAATGTGTTGGTTTAAACGTACAGTTAGACCTTTACAAATATAATATATTCTGAACCCATATAATATATTATAGTTGTGATCATAACAATATACTAAACTATTGTAAATTTTGTTACTCATTCGTAAACAATGAATTAGCTAAATCACAAACGGTATTTGATTACCGAAATTCTTATGTTAATCTTACACGAAAATCTTTCTCAAAATAAATTATTAAACCATCTCTTTCTAAAGTAATTTATACTACATATTTATACTCATTTGATATTTGTAAATATTATATGGTTGACAGGTGTTACACAAAGCAGAAGGCGACAATTGGCATTATGCAAACTTTTGTATTATAACCCAGGGAGATATACGTGTAGATATTAAACCCGGAGGTAAGTGCACAAAAAGATCTAGAGTTTTTTTTATTATAGAAAATAGTCCGGGACAAATGTTAACACTTATTCAGGAACTGACCACTAAGATATTAATTACGACTTACTATTGGTTAATATCATTAATTTAGAAAAACTGGCAATGCGGTCAACGTTGCGAATATTACTATTGACCACTTGAACTAAATCTAATAGTTTAAATCTGGAGTGGTTCACGACAAGAGCTGAATGGCGTGTTCAAACCTACACTGCGCATACATTTTCACAGTTCTCCCCAAAACCATGCGACATTACGCTTTAAACAACATTACCAGGTCCAGGACATTTGACAAAATTGATAATTAAGAGACATGTAACATAGCATAACATTTCCTTTCAGTTATAACTTTCGAGTCCGTGTTGCTGGCAACGCCGTTCGAAAACAACGTTGAGGTATTCGAATTAAGAGGAGACCATATATTACAAATGTTAGAATTTTCTGTAGCCAATGTGCCATATCCGGGTGCAAGAATGTTGCAAGTCTCAGGTGAGAAAAAAGTAAAAGTAGTTGAGAAAAAAACGACTTCAAAGCATCAACATATTTATATCAGTAAATTTTTGAAACAGGTATTCAACCTATATTTGACGGTTCACGGCCTGTGAACGAGAGAGTTTTGAACGTCACGGTTCGCTGCATCGACTGCGCAGTACCTAGATACGAGCCCTTGCGACTGGATAAGTACTATAAAGTTATTTCACAAAGTTTCATTGCTAACGGAGGTGATGGATTTTCTGTAAGTAAGGTTTTAAGATTTTTTCGTACTTGAGTTACATTTAGAATTTTAATAGAAGAAGGAATATATCATCACAAGTCACCTGATGTACTTAGGCCTTCTTGAAAGATTACCTCCAACCAAGGTCTTGTAATACTGTGCAGTGTGTCGCTCCATGCATTTAATGAGAAGAAAAAAAAATCTCTATTCTTCGACTTAAAAAAGATAAATTCGTTTATTAAATTCTCATTCTAATTGATATTTTCCGTTCCGTAAAGCCATGCCTCTGGCGTAAATGAAACTGGCGAAACCGCATGGGTTTATAATGCCATAAAACAAAAGGCATAGTAATTTTGAGAGGATACTATAAAAATATAGTGATCCACAAAATCAAAGCTTTCTATATAATCCACAGTAAAACTTGAGCAAACCACCTCCACAAGCAGCACCGGTTCACAAGTATGACGCATGTGGCACCCATCGCCCACCTTAGCCATATTAAACGCAGGTGGACGACCCGCCACACATCACTGTCACAACCAGAAGCCTCCATGCGTGCATAATATACCCAAGTATATAATACACGTAGATTCGATAAATATAACAAACACTGACACATTCCCAAAGAGAACAGACATCCAAGTATCTACGAGACCAGCCAATTACATAATAGCGGTGTCAAGTTACAAGATCGTTCATATTAAACTGTATTGGCACTATTCCAAGCTTCCTTATCCCTTATATAATCATTAAGGTTATAGTAAGCTTTTGAGCACAAACACTTTTTGGTCACACATTTAAATTTTGTTTCTGGAAGATTATAAATATACATTATGACATTCTATCATATAATAAAATACAATAATATGCTCTGATCAGTTTCAATTAAAGACTTTCTAATATTTTCCCGCACTGAAACAGCGTGGGGATCCGTTACCAGTTACAAAACCCATTGCAATATTAGGAGTAGGCCTTTGCCCAGCAGTGAAATCTTTACGGGCAACTACTTTACTTTTGTTGTGTATATTGTGCAAGTGTCCTGGCCACTGGGCTACCTCATCTCTATAGTTTTCAGTTTTTTCTTTATTGCTACTTGCTTCTTCATTGCAGGTAATCGGGGATAATAGGAGAAACGTGGAAGTAGTTGGTGTAGATTACGATATTGTAACAAGTTACATTGAAAGACGCAGTCCAGTATTTATTGATGTGGATGGGCGGATACAAATTGAGAACCCGTGTTCATAATAAAAATATCAATATCAAATGAATAAAATTGCACTGTCTGTGATGTGTGAATATTAGTTTGAAATATTTTCCTTCAGCAAATTTATCTATAATATACCAAAGTAGATGATTAAGAAATTAGATAGAAATATTGTGGGCCGGCCACATAGCTCGCAGAAACGACAACCGTTGGGGAAAAAAGGTTCTCGAGTGGCAGCCGACCCCACAAGAAGGAGTGACCTGCGCAGTGTTGCGAGAAGTGAATGATGGATGCAGGTGTCTCAGGACCGAGCTTTATGGGAATTTTTGGGGGATGCCTATGTTAAGCAGTGGACTCGTGGTAGGCTGAAATGATTAATCAGAAATTAGAATGATAACATACTCAATTTAGTCAAATACCTAAGACCGTTAGAATAAAATGTAAATTCTTTATTCTAAGACGTGAGAAATATAATTTCATTGGGCTTATTTATTTTACAAATGAACCGAAACTTATTTTAATGAAAAATTAATTATTGATTTAAAATAAACTTCAGTAAACATATTTTTGAAGAATAACTGACCTGAAAATATGGTGGCCTGAGCAAGTGTGGTTCTAAAGCTTATAGCTTATAGCTCAGGAGATATGTAGATTCTTTTTTAATAGGAAAAGCGGCAAACGGGCAAGCGGTCCACCTGATGGTAATTGATTACTGACCCCCACGTACATCTGCAACACAAGAGGTGCTGCAGGCGCGTCGCCGGCCTTTATGGATATTTGGGAGATAGGAGGGAGGATGAGGGGGGTGGGCGGGGAATGGACCTCCGGTTACTTCGCTCACCGAACGAATTGGAGAGGGACAAGATGCCTCTACTTCACGCTTATTCTACGAGGCCGTGGTACCAACCCGGTCGAGCCGGCCCATTCGCGCAGCAGCGAAAGCCGCCGCTTGGCTCTACCACGATTAAAATTCTAATGAATTGTTTAAAGTTTTGTATACTTAAATAGATCGAGAGATCGCTCTTTGCTCACTACGGATTTCTAACGTATGAATATTACGGTATGTTAAACTTTAAAATTATTTAATACTATTATAGTACGTAAAACAAAAACAAATGTATTTAATAATAATAGTGACACTAATGATGTATTTATAGGAACAGACACAAGTTTGTAATGCCAGTTACTAGACTCCATACAGTTACTAACTCGTTCATGGGGAAATGTATACATTTCTACAACAAAATCCCAGTAAATGCGCAAATTTAGAAATACTTTTTTAATAGTTTTAAAAATGTATTAATCTAAAACTTTATAAACAGGAGTTATTATGAAAAAACGAATATATGAAGAATAATATGGAAAAAACTATAAAGGATATAAAAAAAGGGGCATTTTTCGGAGTTTGATGAAAAAATTATTTGATTTGATAAACCGTTCTGGAATTTTTTTTCAATACTTTTAGGTTTATACGTTCGTATTATTACAGCATCAGGATAGCCAACGAAGAAAAATTGTCATTTTCATTGAATGTTGTATGGAGTATCAGAATTAAGCGATGTTTTGATAAGCTTATTATATCGTGAGTGCATGTTCTGGATATAACTAAATAATTCAATTCGTTAACAGTTTGAAGTATTAGCATCTCTGCCTATCCCAAGTGGCTTCAAAACGTACAAAGAACTTATCACGCCTGTAGATATTGTGTACCTCTCGTTCAGTTTATGTGTATATGTGTTATTACTTCTTTTAAGCGGACCTAAACCTGGTATGTAAAATAAGACCGATTTGATCAACATGCAGCCATTGAACTGAAATTCAATCAAAATGAATATTTGATTTACAATGCGTTCCTCTTCTGTCGTTCGAAGGCGTTTGTTGTATTGCCAACATTTGTGACGTAATAACAGATTTGATCGCTATATCGTGCAAGACATTTCTCTGTCATTGGTTATCAACACTTCTTTATTGTAGATGGATCAAGATTTCAGTGTGATAACACGATATACAAGCTTGATTCCAAAATATTCGTTGTTAAATTAGGACTTAGAACTTTTACCTTTATATATTCGTATTTATAACATAGTCTGTATATATTGTAATGTTATGTAACATGTATAAGTTGGAATGTTACAAATTTTTTCAACCAAAAATCAAATCCAAGCAAACCAAAATATTAGTAACCATTGTCAATGAGACAGAAAGTGATATCCTGTAAAACAGTACGGTTAACTAAAAAGGAACAGTTGCGGGAAGTCGATGAATGCAGGTGGCTCAGGACCGAGCTTCGTGACAATCTTTGGGGGAGGCCTATGTTCAGCAGTGGACTTCTGATAGGCTGAAATGATGATGATGATGATGTCGGATGAACTATGGAACGAACGATCGAACGAGCGATATTCGTTTCCCGCGTACCTTTTTAATGAATCAAAGTTTTGTGCCTTGAGCGTTATTTGAGATGCATACGTATTATTTTATAAAACTATCCATAATCATCTATCGACAAAAATATGCAATGCACGCGAAGTTGACATTAGTCTAATGCCATTGAAAAGATCTACTTACGTAGAAATATGTAATATTTAAAAAAAATATCTTCAATTAAGTTCATCTTAAACTATTATTTAAAACTCTTTGATGTAGTAAACATCTTACAGTGCAAGCTAGCCTGTAAGTAATTGACACGCTGATTATTATATTTGTGCAATTTTTGTATATACATTAATACAACATTTGGCAAAAATGGTACATCAGTTGGTATATAATTGCCAAATAAATAAATACACATCGGAATATGTAACATTCCAAGAATATACTGCCTATGGTTCCAGATTGCTAGCTAAATTAAGAAACGCTATGTAACATTTATGAGGAAGAATATACCATGATTGCATGTCTGATGAAATTAAATTACACGTATAAAACTCCTTCGACAACATTTTACAGTAATGATTTTTTTTATTAGAGCAGATTTAGATTTAAAACGAAGAATTAGGATTATTGTACTATAATACACGACTGTGTTTATTTAGTTCCTAATCTTATCTTAATAGATAATACACTTATATCGAATAGAATGTCCTCTGAATATATTAGACGTGCTCTGCGCATGTATCGTATGCGCATGTCAATATGAGAAAATTATTAAATATATTTGGTGTTCTAGCTGTAGCGTGTGCTCAAAATAAATATGCTTTAAATATTTTACACTACAATGATTTTCACGCTAGGTAAGTATATTTATTTTACTCCCTTACAAAATTCTCTTTCGCAAAATACTGATACAATAACTAGGTCGCGTAAATAAGGTTTAACTTAATCAATTTTATTTTTATACGAGTATGTAACCCCATTGCGAACCGCGCCATTTTCTCTGATTTTGTGATAAACATCTCAATAATATATAAAAAAAAACTTCCTCATGAAATGTTCTGACGGGTTAAAGCCCCATTTAAATCCACATAAAAGTTATAAACGAATACAGATAAACTCGAATTGTGACTTTGTTTTATAATATTTAAAGATTTATTACTGTCACATATGTTACTATAAACATTAAAAAGGTCTTACATTTAGACCACATTTTTAAATTCTTTAATGTGGTAGAGCCAAGCGGCGGCTTTTGCTGCTGCTCGAATGGGCCAGTTCGACCGGGTTGGTACCACTACCTCGCAGAATACCGGCGTGAAGTAGAGGCATCTTATGCTTCTTGCGTTTCGTTCTTTGAGTGAGATATCCGGAGGCTCACTCCCCCTCCCCATCCCCCTTCTCATTCTCCCTTCCACCTCCCAAATACCCATAGAGGCCGGCAACGTACCTGCAGCATGGTATTGCAGATGTATTTTGTGGGCGACGGTAATCAGCTACCATTAGGTGAACCGCTTGCTCGTTTGCCGCCATTCTCATAAAAAAAATTATTGAAATAATATTATGAAAATTATGACATTTGTTTTGTAATAATGGTTAATTTTAAGCCCACACAAAAGTATGTCTGCTGGCTATAACTGCCGGCGCTATCTTGACTAATGTTGAGCAGGGGACTTTAATATGCTGTCACACATAAATGAAGGCAGAGGTTACGGATTTTCATGTTGCACGTCGCAGCATAGCTAATCGGGCACCTACATTACACTTTTCACTTCTCTGGGAGAAAAACCTGACGAGTGACGAGCATTGTCGTATCTGTTAATTAATAAAAAAAAACTATTAACAGAAAGTATTTAAAAACACCAGCACCCAAAAAAACGCAAGGCTAATGTGTATTTAATTGATTAGATAACAATACCCAGTAGTGAGATACTACCGGGTAAAGGTCCGCAACGCTGCACTCAGTCGAAATAACATACAACGATAAAATTAAAACCAGTGCGTCCCGAGGCTCGATTTTCTATTGTTATTAAATTTATTTATTTATTTATTTATTTATGCTTTATTGTCTACACCAAAATGATTATAAAAGGCGGACTTAATGCCTTTTGGCATTCTCTAACAGTCAACCCAGGGCGTGAAGAAATGTGGTGATAGGTGCATGGAAGGCTAATTGAGGAATATACTACATAATTAAAACATATAAAAATGTATAGGCATACATATATACACATCCACATAGATACACAAATACATACTATAATATATACAGAAATAACAACACAGATATATACATACATACAAACACATTAATACATACATATATAATAGATCAGAATAAATACTAACAAGTATCAGATTGTTTTAAAAAGTGTTCGCGTACCAATCTTTTGAAAGAAATTTTATATGGGGCTTTTCTAATGTCTTCGTGCAAGGAGTTCCAGAGAAGTGTAGCCTGAACGGTGAAGGAACCACCAACAAAATGGGTAAAATGTTGCGGGGAAAAAAAATAAATACGAATAATTAATATGAATAAATTCATACGAATGTAAAAATGTATATCATATGTATAATATTAACAATGAATTACTTGTATTATTGTACTTAATTATGTTGTAGCCAGTGAGATTTGAGATCGTCATATTCAAATGAATTTTTTACTATACCTAAGGCAATAGTCAAAGCCTCGTCCTTTAGTCAACCGACTGCAATGCATGCAGATAAGGAGGACCGTTGTAAAAGAGATGGTATATTCTTTCTTATAACGATTTAGATTTTAGATTCATTGTTTTTATTTATGTGCATATTTATTAAGAAACGATAATTAGATGGAAATAGAAAAAAAAAATTACTACTCAGTTTCACAATAATTCTGCAGGTTCGTGGAAACAAGTCCAGCGGGAGCGGTTTGCAATCCATCCGTCGCACCATGCATTGGAGGTTTTGCCCGTTTAGCAACCGTTGTACGAGAGGCTCTACAAAGGGAACCAAATTCTCTACTACTTAATGGTGGCGATAGCTTTCAGGGCACGATTTGGTATAATTTGCTACGATGGAATGTTACTCAGGACTTTATGAATATGCTACCGCACGATGCCCATGTAAGTGTTCCATTGATAATATGTTTCTAATGAAAATGATCTTTTTAAAGTTACTGTACAGTTAAAAAAAATTCCGATTTTCATACTTTTATTGATAATTGTCGAGTATACCATAATTAAATCAGTAAGAGGCTTGTTAAGGAGAAAGCCTTCGTATCAGGAGACCCAAAGTCTATCCTCTGTATAGAGGGCTCGTGTCAATGAGTTTTTGAAACTCATGAACGATTTGTATCGAAGGCTTGAACGCCAAGCTCACTACCAGTCAGATTGTTTAAAATATGCTGTGATAGAAACGACTAAAATAAAAGTCTAGACATCTGACCTCCTAGATTTGAGTCACGAGAGATTTTCTTTTGTTATATTACAATATATTACTATAGGCGCGAGAAGGAAATATCTAGTTTACCTGACTCACCGATTGGCAGAAGCAGTTGAGTCTAAGGGGGAGGCTTTGGCGGTTAATCTGGACGTAGCGAAAGCATTTGATAGGGTTTGGCATAAAGCGCTTCTTTCACAGCTTTCATCTTACGGGGTTCCTGAGAGATTGTGCAACTGGGTCACCAGCTTCCTCACGGATCGGAACATCAAGGTTGTTGTCGACGGTGCATGCTCGGACCCCAAACCAATGCTGGTGTTCCACAAGACTGTGTGCTATCCCACTCTGTTCCTTCTGCATATCAACGACATGCTACAAATCAGTAGCATTCATTGCTATGCAGACGACAGCACGGGTGATGCCCTATATACAGGCCGTGCGAATATTTCTCGGGAATACGTCGACGAGTGCCGGAACAAACTTGTGTCTGAAGTCGAGACCTTGTTATTCAAAGTCTCGGATTGGGGTCGACGTAATTTGGTCCTATTCAACCACAAAAAGACACAGGTTTGCGCGTTCACCGCTAAAAAGAATCCCTTTTTCGTTTCTCCTCTTTTTGAGAACATTCCCCTTGTTGCCTCAGCCAGTATCGGAATCCTTGGCGTTGACATATCGAGCGACGTTCAGTTCCGTGGTCACTTGGAGGGAAAGGCCAAATTGGCCTCCAAAAAGCTTGGTGTGCTCTGTAAAGCGGGACAGTATTTCATGCTGGTCCACCGTTTGCTACTTTATAAGGCGCAAGTTCGGCCCCCCAGTACCAACTCCTTCCATTTGACCGCATCCAACGTCGAGCGGCTCGAATTGTCGGCGACCAAGCTCTCTCTGATCGGCTTGATCCTTTGGCCTTGCGAAGAGATGTTGCTTCTCTTTGTATTTTTTACAAAATTTTCCACGGGGAATGTTCTGAGGAACTGTTCGGATTGATCCCTGCTGCTAAGTTTCACCATCGTACATCGCGACAGAATTCGAAGTTCCATCGATACCACCTAGATGGTTGGCATTCCACCACAGTGCGTTTTAATCGAAGTTTTCTGCCACGCACTTCGACTTTGTGGAATCAGCTGTCGCCAGCAGTATTTCCGAATAGTTACGACTTAGGGACCTTCAATAAAAGAGCTTATTCCTTCCTTAAAGGCCGGCAGCGCATCTGTAGCTCCTCTGGTGTTGTGGATGTTCGTGGGCGTCAGTGATCACTTACCATCAGGTGACCCGCACGCTCGTTTGCCCCCTTCTTCTATATAAAAAAAAAAATTATGTTGCCTAGTCTCTGACCAAAACTCGCCAAGAGTCGTTGACCAACATGGAGTTCTGAGGCCAAAACTATTCGTTGTTGAAATTGAAGCATTTAGCCATAAGGAAATGCCAAAATAGGCTAAGGTTAAGCTGAAACTAAAGAAAACTTTCAATATAAAGGCTAATGTTAAAGTTAACAGCTGTTTTATTTTATGTCATTTCATCAACTTTCTCAGGTACTGGGAAACCATGAATTTGACAATGGTATAGAGGGTGTTGTACCTTATTTGGAATATTTAAATTCGAAAGTAGTAGCAGCAAATATAGTTGATGAATTAGAACCTTCAATACAAGGTTTATTTTACCCCAGTATTGTGGTAGAACGAGATGGTCGAAAAATTGGAATTATTGGTGTCATTCTCTCTACGACTGATGTAAGTTAGCAAAACCCTAAAATTAAAAAATAATATTATTATTGATAATTGTACTTAGTCTAATTATATGCATTAAAATAACTTTTAGGAATTGGCGGCTACGGGACTTTTGAAATTTACAGACGAAGTGGAAGCTGTTAGAACAGAAGCAGAAAAATTACATCAGAATGGCATTGATATTATAATCGTGTTATCGCATTGTGGACTCGAAATTGATAGGTGATAATTTTATTGTAAACTTTGAAAAAAAAAAAATTTTTTTTCTGTAATCACCAGCTATCAAATATGCAATGTTAATGAATAATTGTAGACAAATAGCTTTAGACTAAACAGGATATTTTAAATTATGTATCATTAAAAAAGTGTTACATTTTGTCATCACACAGTATTTATATACACCTGTAATCAGTATATTGCACTACAGGAAAGTTTAATCCAAGCCCAAGAAATATTTTCTGTCACCGATACACCATCGGTTGTTTCAGAGTTGGTTATTCTGGCATCATCTATTGGCAGCGGACACTATTTGAGTTTTGTAGCATTTTTCATTGCCATATTTGAAAATTAAAATATTTATTTATTTATTTATTTAAAATTTATTTGTATACCTTAAAAAAATATTTATTTATTTATTTAAAATTTATTTGTATACCTTAAGAAAAGTTATACTAAGGGCGGACCTAATGTCTTTGGCATTCTCTGCCAGTCAACCCGAGGCATGGTGAATCTGTGTAATAAAACAAAAAGACATAATTATCTTGACGTTATTATTACTATCTATTGTCTATTGTAAATTATTGTAACTTAAAAAGAAGAACCAAATTTCCTTACGCTATGCCACAAATAATTTTACAAAAAGTCGTCATTTTCTACAAGGGTCCGTTTATTCAATGTGAAAAATAAGACAGTGTGGATTTATCTGCGTGAAGTAATTTAAGCGGACTTTTGGTGAAATTGTTTGTGGTATAAGGCACCTGTTCTGTATTTAAAGTTTCACGTTAATACTATAAATTATGATTCTTTACAGAGAAATAGCACAAAAGGGTGGTCCATATATAGATATCATTGTAGGAGGGCACAGCCATACTTTGCTTTACAATGGTGAGCCACCAGAAAACTCAACGTTCTCATCGCAAGGACCATATCCTCTGATTGTTCAACAAGGACCGAGACGTGTACGGTTTTAGAACTATATTGTGACGTTTTTTATAACATAGATATGTTATCGTGAATATGGGAGTTGACAATATTATCCCTTTATCTATACATATAATAAAACAGTAAACTTATCGTGTCTGTCCATGGACGGATTTTGCATGAATAACAATTGGTAGGATAAAGGATAAGTAATAGAATTTTGGCTGTTTGTTTGTCTGTTTTCTTGTCCACGTTTCACGTAAAAACTACGAACCCAATTTGGCTATAGTTTTCAGAAAAACACAGGAGATTACTTGGCGGCCATCGGCTCACTGGATCCAAATATTTACTTATACGCGGTCATTGCGCTTGTTCCGCCTATATAATAAGTGGAGCCAGTCTTTACCATCATTCATCAGCCTCTTACCTATTCCTAATTCTAATCAGCTGCCATACAGCATGACCTCCACCTGTAATCTTCTTCGATTGAAGTTGTTCGCAGGTGTCCATGGGCCGAAGTAGCCATTTACCATTTGGTGGACTTTCAGCTCGTTTGTCATTCCAATTCAATTAATAAAAATCTATACTTAGTATTGATATTTGTAAATGCGCTTTTATAAAGTTTATCATCATGGCTTTTTTATTCCAGGTATTAATCGTACAAGCGGCGGCGCATACGCAGTACTTAGGGGAAATAAAACTTTATTTCGATGAAAATGGAAGCATTTTAGATTGGGAAGGAAATCCTCATTATATTGGAAATAATATTGAACAAGGTAAAGTTATAAAAGGACTTATTACAATTAATAAAAGTGCCTTTTTTTGGATTTTGCATAATTATTTTAAACAACCGTTACCCTCACTATAGCAATTTATCCTGAGTCGTAGAGGCGGTTAAGATATATAAATTGTACATAGACAAATATAAGTATTCTTCTGTAGTAGTATTTACAAATAAATGTTCCTTGGGAATCGAACCCCCGACCCACAGGTTTTAAAGCATGGCCACTACCTCCTAGGCTATCAGGCCGCAAATCAGATGAATTTTGCTAAAAATTAAATTGAAAAATAATTTATTCTTGAAAATGTTGCAATATATTTCTTATTGTATCAAATCAAATCGACAGGAACAACATAAATTTCACTTGTCATGAAAATTATTACTATAATTATTCCTTAGGTATCTTCCTTTCGCAATTCTCTTTTTATAATACAGTATTTAAATGAAACTTTTGGAGACGGCTTGGGAGCGACCATCTCATTCCCAGGGGTTCCGATCATCCATGTATTCATATGTTATAATAACCCTTTACATAAAGACTTAACGCACATACTGGGATTTTGATGTAGAAACGTATACGGACGCAAACCCGTGAACGTAATACTATTGTTACTATATATTAGTTTAAACCATAAATTGTTTATATTTAAAATTGAATTACATTCCATTGTATTAACACGACCAAAACGCTAGAAAGTTGACAATTTTTTGGACTCTAATTTCTATACAAACGCGTAAGCACCGCACTGTTGTTAGGTGATTACCGAAACTTAGAATATTTAGGTAAGAGGAAGAGGGAGTGGGCCTTCGGTTGCTTCACACACCGCACTAAACGCAGAAGCACAAGACGTCTCTACTTCACGGCGATATCTTGCGAGGCCGTGGTGCTACCCCGGTCGAGCCAGCCCATGCGGGCAACAACATAAGGCGCCGCTTGGCTCTAACACGTACATAAGCCTAATTTAGATAATATGCGTGTTTTAGATAATGAAATATATAATTAAAAGAACATGATTGTACTATTTACTGTTGCAGCTCCGGACGTTTTAGCGAAGATAAATGAATACCTTCCCGAAGTAACCGTGATGGCCACTAGGGAAATAGGACACTCTATGGTTCACATGTCATCAAGATGTGCTTGCTCCGAATGTAATTTGGGCAGCTTCATATGCGATGCGTTTCTGGATTCAGTAAGTATTTTTTTCAAGCAATATGCAATCATTCAATTTTGATAATGTTTTATCGTTTAACGGCATACGACCAAGCGGTTCACATGGTGGAAAGTGATTATCCACGCCCTCGTACATCAGCCTAACTAAGGCTGCAGTTCCATTGTCAAATTTTAAGGATATTTGGGGAGGGGGAGGAGGAAAGGGAGGAGATCTCACGCCTGTTTTATACAGAGATTACAGATTACCATTGCGCTCGACTAAGCAAAATCAAACGTCGTTCCGCAACTATTTTGAGCTTCTCGGTGAGATTAATGTGTCTGGTTTATTCATAAAAATTGCGATGAAATTTTCAAGGTTCAGTAACAACCTACGAATTATGGTATTATAAGGTTGTCATTATTACAACATATTCAACACGCGAAAATTCGTATAATCCGTAAGTAACTTTGTTTGTCTCAGTCACAAACAACTTGGTATTCTGATCACAGTAATATATTATGTTAGCAGAGTTTCAATATTTTAAATCTCAATCCAGTGTAAAATAAATAAAGTTTCTGAAGTTATTTGTTCTGTATTCAAACACGGTTTTTTTTAAACGTTATAGAGCCAAGCGGCGGCCATATCTGCTGCTGGAATGGGCAGGCTCGACCGGGTTAATACCACGACCTCACAGAATACCCGCGTGAAGTAGAGGCATCTTTTGATTTTGGGTTTTGTTCGGTGAGTGAGGTAACCGGAGGCCCACTCCCCCTCCCCATCCCCCATCTCCTAAACACCTTAAAGGCCGGCAACGCACCTGAAGCTCCTCTGGTGTTGGAGATGTACGTTGGCGACGGTAATCACTTACCATCCGGAGAACCGATTGCTCGTTTGCCTTTCCTATAAAAAAAAATTACACATTTAATATATAAAAACAATGTGATTGACAGGTGATAGACAAAGCAGAGGGAAACAATTGGCATTATGCACACTTTTGTATAATTAATCAAGGTGGTATACGTGTAGATATTGAACCCGGAGGTAAGTGCATAAGATAATAGAATGCTATTTTATATTTGTAATAATCCTGGAAATATGAATAATATTTGTCATATTTCCAATGTTAGGAAGTGGAGGTCTATAGATCATCTTGTGCTTCTGCGTTTCATTCGGTAAATGAAGTAACCGAAAGCTCACTTTCTCTTTCCTCTCCCCTTTTCCCTTCCCCGAATATTGTTAGACGCTGGCAACCCATCTGCAGCTCATCAGCGTCAGCGTCCGTATTCTCTTACTATGAGTCGTTGGCTGGTTTGCCACCTTTTCCCATAAAAAAATGTCATCCATAGCCACTCGAAACCTTTTAAAGACATCCAGCGTAACTAAACGGGAAAAGTTTCAATGAATTACTCAAGTTTCTTTCTCCATAAATGAGTGTTGATGAAAATAATAAGAAAATATTATTAATCCATCTTTTAACACTAGTTGTACGTCAAATTTAATACCTTTTTCTCTAAATATGAGAAGAAGAAGAATAACCCGTAACTAAATTATTATATCATATTAAGTATGAAAATAGGGTGTCAACTATGTAATATAGTTTAAAATTGGATTTCAGTAATAACTTTCGAGTCAATGCTGCTGTCAACACCATTTGAAAACAACGTTGAAGTGTTCGAATTAAGAGGAGACCATATATTACAAATGTTGGAGATGTCAGTAGCTAATGTACCATACCCAGGTGCAAGAATGTTGCAAGTATCAGGTAAAAAAAAAAGATTTTTATTAGTTATTTACAATTATGTATGTATGTTAACTACGTGCATGAGCTAGAATAAAGCATCGTTAGACGGGACATATGTGAAAACTGCCACTACTGAGATTCCATGACATAAACGAAACGAAAACATGCAATGAAAAAAAGGGGTTGGCTGATTTACTTTCGCCACACGGAGTCAATTTAGAATTTCATTATCAACGAGCACTACGTACTCTACCAATACAAATGCTTACGAAGAAACCGTGGAGGCAAATTAAACGAACTTTCGAATCGTAAGAAAATTTTTCAACTGTAATGAAGCTGTTAAAACATTATTAAAATGTTTCTATCTTACGTCTACAGTTAAACTTTAGGAACGTAGAACAATTTTTAACAGAAGAGTGTAATAAATTATAAAAACATGTGTTAAGTAACGAATGACACCTCTGCAAATATTACATTCACTGAAAAGCATCACAGATATCTCACTAGAAAGTCGCAATAAACCTAATCTGCATAGATCAAGAACGGATTACAGTAAAGGAAAGATTACGTATGAAGGAGCACAGCTTTTCAATGATTTGCCAAAGGAAATAAGAGATATTGGTTTATTAAATAAATTCAAAAAAGTTTTCAAAAGTTATACACCCGATAAAATAACCTATGTGTCAATAAAATAAACTGTACATTAAACAATTATAATAACTCTCCTGTTATATTAGACTGTATTGCATTGTTAAACGAAAAAGCTGTCTAATATTATATATAATCCAACGTGTTAATTTCTGTTACTAACATTTTTTATGTTACAAGTAGTTAATAAGTGTCTCGCATAAGTGAACTATTTATGTTCTCGTTGAGGAATAAATGTCTCAACCCACCATAATTGTGCCCGATTCTGAAGACAATACAATAATATCTTATCACTATACTGGTCCCATGACAAAGCCGAGATAGGACTGTAAAGTAAAGAAGCAGCGTATAAGTGCCGCCTTTTGGAGCCGGTAGGGCCCACCACGCTGCTCCAGTGCGGGTTGATAGACTTCATATATCCTCGAAATATTTTTTTTATTATTTACAGACATGCAGGTTTCCTCACAGTATTTTCCTTCATCGCCGAGCACGTGGTAAAAACAGCACTTAAAATTGCTATTTTCAATTTTATTGGTCCCAGCACAGGGGATCGTACCCAGGTTACTCACGCTCTAAGAAATTATAGTGAGCTCCCTGACCACGGCTCTATACTAACTGTGCGAGGCCTATATTCAGCACTACTATAACTCTAGTCATCAGAATTTCTATCGTAATTGTCGTCAAGAATTATTACATGTTTAAGATATTATATTTTATCCAAATTCAAAAACATCTTTACCATGATTATAAATAAATAATTTTTAACAACAAAGCTTTAAATGTACATTACGTGATACAGGTCTCCAACCTACATTTAACGGTTCACGGCCAGTAAATGAGAGAGTTTTGAACGTAAGTGTTCGATGCATCGACTGCACCGTGCCTAGGTACGAGCCCGTGCGGCTGGATAAGTACTACAGAGTCATGTCACAAACTTTCATTGGCAACGGAGGAGATGGATTTTCTGTAAGTAAATTTTTTTTGAGATTAAGAAAACAAGAATTATATATTTAACAGAATAGTAATCCAAGTTATCAGACAAATCTGATTCGTAGTAATAGTTATTTCACAGGTCAGTAGATCAATGCATATCGGAACACGAGTTCCATAATCACCATTAAGGTCCATAGTCATCATGATTTTAGCCAATTACAAGCCCACCGCTGTACTAGCTAAGTGTCCTGAAATATTAGCAATGACCACGGGCTTGAGTCACTGGCTTCCAACAACTTAAACCAACCCAACCTATTTATCTAATAATTTATGTACACAACAAGTAAATCGGAAAAAAAGAAATATGGTAGGAGCAAATGGTCTGTACAAAGTTACTGCTTATTTGGTAAAAATTTTCTTCCAGCAGAACCATGTATTTTTAATAGTAAAGGCGGCAAACGAGCAAGCGGTTCTCCTGATGGTAAGTGATTACCATCGCCCACGTACATCTGCAACACCAGAGGTTACGCAGATGCTTTATTATGACCTATATACCATAAACAAATGGCCTAGGTCTTAGTCCACTGTTGACCATAAGCCTTTGTAAAAAAGCACCTCCTGGCATATATTTATTGGAGGTTATGTCCACACTCATCAGGCTGGACAAGCGGGTTGGTATGCACTGTGCATTTGTGCTTGGTATGCAAGCTAGTATACCAGCACTAGTCTGTGGGATTTGGGTTCAGCAAATTCGAATGGATATTCCACCACATTTCGGCCGCCAGAGCGTCATTTGTGTTCCAGTAGTGTGTACCACGTGCACCTGAGGATAGCATTTGGAGAAAATTACTTTATAGTGGTAGAGCCAAGCTCGAATGGGGCGGCTCGACCGGATTGGTACTACGGCCTCGCAGAATACCGGCGTGAAGTAGAGGCATCTTGTGCTACTGCGTTTCGTTCGGTGAGTGAGGTAACCTTCTCTCCCTTCTCCAAAGGTTGACTGATAGAGAATGCTTCTGGCATTAAGTCCGCCTATATACATTCTCATGTATATGAAGTTTTTTAAATAAATAAATCAAAATAAATATCCTTAAGACCGGCAACGCACCTGCAGCATCTATGGTGTTGCAGATGTATGTGGGCGACGGTAATAACTTACCATCAGGTGAACCGCTTGCTCGTTTGCAGTCTCTTCCATTAAAAAAAAAAAATTTATTACCTTATATATTGTCTAAATTTCAGATAATCTCAGATAACAGAAGAAACGTGGAGGTGGTAGGTGTAGACTACGATATTCTTATGAGTTACATAGAAAAACGGAGTCCGGTATTTATTGATGTGGATGGGCGGATAGAAATTGAGAACCCATGTTCAGATTAAATATATTAATATTATATAAACTAATAAATATAAATGAACATTTAAATTAACATTTATATAAATGAATAAAGAAACACTGTCTACGATTTTCGAATATGTAACGATATTTTCTTATATTCATTTATTTATTCTCATTTGCAAACGTCGTAATGTAAGGGTTACAAAGGGGGTACTAAATGCCCTGTGGGTTTTTCTTTGTACTGAATTTATTATTTAGTAGTTTTTATACCCGATTTCATCCGCGTATAATCTCTGTGTATGGCTTAGTTTAATTTGTAATAATATTTCTAGATAGGTTTATGTAATGTATGTATGTATGTATATATTCACGCCTTGTGCCCAACGGGGTAGGCAGAGACCATCTTCTTTCACTTGCTACGGTCCTGACATATGTCTTTTGCTCCTCCCACTTTCATCAATCTTCGCATGCATACTCGTTGGTTTAGAGTACTCTTGACCTGGCCTTATACAGAACGTCTCCGATTTGATCGTGAAATAAGAATGATATAAACAAAAAAATATAATTTGAAATAAAACTATTATTTATAGATTTTGAACCATTAAGTTTTAGCTTTTATGTTCTCGACGTTTCAAGTGCTTTAAAGCACCCGTGGTCGGGGCACACGAGTAAGCGGCTCACCTGGCGGTAAGTGATTACCGACACCCACGTTAATCTCTAACTCCAAAGAAGCTGCTGGACCATTGCCGGCCTTCAGGCTTTGCTGCTGCTCGAATGGGCTGGCTCGACCGGGTTAGTACCAAGGTTTCGTAGAATACCGGCGTGAAGTAGAGGCTTCTTGTGCTTCTGCGTTTCGTTCGGTGAGTGAGGTATCCGGAGGCCCCCTTCCCTCCATCCCCCACCTTATCCAACAACTCTGGCATTGCAGATGTATGTGGTACGTACGTGGGTAATCACTTACCATGAGGTGAACCGCTTGCTTGTTTTCCGCCTTTTCCATACATAAAGGAATATTTAGGGAAGGGGGAGGAGAAAGGGGCGAGGAAGGGAGGGCTGTGTTACTACCCGGTCGAGCCGGCACATTCGAAAAGCAGCAAAAGCCGCCGTTTTGCTCTACCACGTACGAGTAGTATCGGCCGAGTCAACTGAGTGTATATAAGCGATTACCGGACATAGACCATGAACACCCGGAAATAACTCCAATCGAAGGACGTCACAGATGCGTTGTCATCTATTAATACTAAGATGGGATGCCTCACAGCCTGTACATATGCTGAGTCCCTATACTCTTCCAACTGGAAGACGACTGTGATTGCATTATCCGATTATATTCTTAAATCCGGTTCAGTCACGAACTCTTCAGTCTTGGCATTTTTGGAAATTCCACTGCTACCATTGATTCGCAATTTATTAATCACATTAAGGACATGATAGGAAAATTAATTGGTGTCAATATTTACTAACTTGCACGCAATTCCTTTTGAAACGAAAGGAGGCAGTACTTGTAAGTATGTAAATAAAACTGTTAAACTAAGTGGGCTTTTATTAAAATATTCAAGCGAAGCGTTATCCAGACTGTAAATTTATGCCATGAGCGGACGTTTTACATCTGCGATACGAGTTTATTTATTTTGTTTGTGTTAGCAACACGTAAACATATTATATGGTGTCGAGTAATAGAAAAATGACATACGCCATTGTTCACTAACGTTGCTATGAGATCTCACAGTAAACGTGAACGCACAATAACCTACAAAAGCATTAAGAAACGCCTTTTCTCTTCTTTATCAGGATATTTAAGTTCACGGCCCTAGGCCTCTATGAGAAAACTCCAGCAAAAGCTGTGATGGATTTTTTTAAAAGGTTTGCCCATACCACGCTGGGAATCCGGTTTGGTGGGTGCAGTGCTGGTACCCTCATAGGAGTGATGCCGCTCCCCATAAGTAGCTGTGGGATTTGGGTGCTTTAACTTAGTTTGTTTCTTTACATGGACAAGTTGATACTTCTGTCAATATGGATGGAATATTATCAGGTCTTCTTCTTTAGTAGCACTACAGAAAGATACGTCGTAAAGGTTAAATTTAGAAGGCGTTTATCACAGATCCGATCCTTGCAAGAGAGAGAGAGAAGAGAAATAAAGTTTATTTAAACTCCAATAAACTTGGTTAGAGCCGTGGCAGCCTAGTGGTCAGGGCGTTTACTTTAGTGTGTAGTGAGAGCGCGAGTGACCAGGGTTCGATCCCAGGTGCCGGCACCACTAAAATTGTTATTAACAATTTTAAGTGCTGTATTTACCACGTGGTCAACGGTGAAGGAAAACATCGTGAGGAAATCTGCATGTCTGAGAAATAATAAAAATATTATTTCGTGGATATGTGAAGCTCGCCAACCCGCACTGGAGCAGCGTGGCGTGCCCTTCCCGGCTCCTAAACCCTCTCTCATACTAGTATTTGAGAAGGAGGCCTTTGCCCAGCAGTGGGCACTTACAGGTTGTTACTTTACTTTTTTGGTTCTTGATTTTAGTTTGGCACTATCATGACGGCACCTTTTGCGCTTTTGCTTAAAATTTCTCTCTTAAGATAATATATTTCCCAAGTATAGCTTGATTTTAATAATTGTCAAATAAACCTTGACTGTCTCATATGAATTATTATTGGATTTGTGTGACAGACGATCTAACAGTCCACCTGATGGTAAGTGGCCATTGGTGCCGATGGACTATACTATACTGTATACTAATCCCCCGAATTACTACTTGTTTTAACCGTAAGGTAATGGTTACCTTGTCGCTATTTATCTACGTGAACGCTTTGTCAATCAATAATTATCCCTTCGGTAACTTTTTGCATTTCTATATTTTAATATAAACAATCATACGAGACTACACATTATGTCGACTCCTTTAGGTGGCTTAAATCCCTGAACAAACAGCAATATTGAACACAATAAACTCCGTTTTCTTTGCTTTAAAATTAGACCAAAGCAATGTTATAAATAAGTACACAAGAAAAGGAAAAAATACAAAAGACTCAATTTATCGAGCTTTCTATTCTTTAAAAATAAAATACTTAGAGAGTTTATAGGTTAATACAACGCGTTTTATCTAATATTAAGTCTTTTATTTTATACCAGCGGATCAGGCCGAAAGATCTGTAAAGTAAAATAAAGTAACTGCCTGTAAGTGCCCACGGCTGGGCAAAGGTCTCCCTCTCATAATACTAGTATCAGAGAGGGTTTGTATTTAAAATTTTGTTTTATAAATTTTTTTTATTTAAAACTCATTCCACTTTTTGTATAATATTTTTAAGAACTACTTAAGAAATCTTATTTTTATGGTAAGTTAACGTAGTTTTGATAGTGACCATCTAACGATAAAAGAACATTTTGGATTGGTTTGGTAGCTTTGTTAGTATATGGTAAGGAACTAACGAGGTAACCAATAAATAATATAGGTTAATATCTAGGATCAAAAGATAATTAATAATTTATCGTAAACGGATTTTTTGCGGTTGCTGGCCGGGAGGCCACCAAATGGGTTATTTCGGACTCGGACCTCGGAAGAAGAAACATATAGACACTAAAACCATCGACGTTGCAATGGAGGGCTTTACAGCTTCGTCGGTAAGACTCGCGAGCAGGAGGCTCGTGAGTGAAAGAAGATTTTTTGAAGAGCAACGACGCTGCATTGATGCAGCGACGCTCGGCGTCGCGATGCTGACTGCTGCTGTGCTATGCTCTGACCCCTGTTAACGAAAGATTTCCGACAACTAGAGGGGGCAACCCAAGGGAGGGAACCCCTCATAAGGAGGCGCGATACCTCGGCTTAGGTTACCATCGATAAGGGTGGCCGAAAACGACTAAGGCGCACCAGTATTTATACAGAGATTCACTTCGCGCTTCTACAAATTTGCGACAGCTCTGCTGAGTTGGCCTCCACATTGGCATCGCGGTACTTACAGATTAAAAACATGTTTATCTTCTAACTTTTTCATAGGCGATTAACTTCGCCTTTTTTTCTTTTTTATTCTTTTAAGGCTCGTTTAAAGGTCTTATGAATGTCAAAATCTTTAAATCTTTTCGTAAAACTAGACCTTCGCTGAGAAGAAACGGACAAAATCTCAGAAACATTTTTATTTTAATATAAATATTTTCAATATCTCAATAGCCACGGTATTTGCAAATGGCAGACATAGAGCTATTTCCACACATTATTGCCCTCAATATATCGATCTATTTTATAGTAGGCCTTTTTTTAACAATGTTTCTTTCATTTTTTTTATTTAATGTCAGATAGATGCACAATATTTATAGAGGTTTTATTGTAAATTTGTATGCCTTTAGTTACAAAAGACTTTCTAAATTTAGAAATCTAAGGGTTGACTGGTAGAGACTGCCACTTGGCATTAAGTCCGCCCATTGTAACCTTAAGTTTAAGGCTAACAATAAAGAATAAATAAATAAATCTCTAGAATCTCGACATGTTCTACAGATGACATCTCTGTCTGGGTTTTATTAAATAAATTTATTTTGTTCCGCAAGTACGTAATGTTTTTTAAGATAAACAACGACGAAGGTGTAAAAATATTAGTCTCCTGGAATAGGTCGCGGAGGGACCGGGGAGTCTCCAAGTTATAGATTGCCTGTATCGCATGCTTTTGTATAATGAATATTGTTTCCAATCCGACTGCAGATCGCCACAGTAATACACCATAGGACATGATAAGTATGGAAAGTAGGCTAATTTAAATTGTTGCTTCATTAGTCAGCTTTCTAATCTTTCTAATAGCGAACATTAATACGTGGTTCCCACTGGAGTTCGGAATCAATAAAAATTCAAAAAAATACGGTCGAGCATTCGAAATTTAAAATGTATGTTTTGTATAATTAATTACAGCATTCTGCAGCGACTTAGACAGTGTAAACTGTAAACAGTTAAGAAGCAAATTATTTACAGCAAACCATTTGGAACCGTAAAATAAACCGTATTGATTGGGCTGTTCCAGTGCGGATTCTTTTCTTTAAACTTTAAATAACAGTGAGGTGTCATCTAGTGATGACACCTCACTATTACTAAATAGACGTTTTTTGTTTTGTATTAAAAGTAATTAATTTATTGGATTAATAATAAATTTGTTAAGGTATAAATAAATAAAATTCACTAGAATATTTGCACTAAAATCAAACCTACAAACCAATCGTTCAAACGCTGCACTGATTTTGACTTACGATTCCCTACCCAAGACCAATATGTCCGGTGCGAGCGCTGAGCCATAAGATAACTCAATAGATAAGTTTGTCTGAATGATTCCACACACCATAACGTTGGATATATACGAGTATAAACGATATTTTAATAATTGAGAAACTGGAAACATGGCTTATCTTTGTTCTAATATGCTTATGTGAGTATACGCTTTTCATGACAATATTTATATAAGAACATTGGAAGTCGTGGAAGCCCTGTGGTCAGCTTGCTCGCTTTAGTTTCATAGAGCTAGAGTGACCCGATATCGATTCCTGGTGCCGATACTACTAAATTGTTAATAGCAATTTTAAGTGCTGTATTTACCACGTGCTCGGCGGTAAAAGAAAACATCGTTAAGGGAAATATCTGTAAAATAATATAGAACATTATTCCGAAGAAATGTGAAACCAGTCAACCCGTACTGGAGCAGCGTCTCGGATCCTTTTCGGGTCCAAAACCCTCTCAGATATTTGAAAAGGAGGCCTTCGCCCATCCGATGGCACTTACAGGCTGTTTTATTATTGGCAGTCGATTTTCACCTAATTCTAATAAATCTATTGAAAATTTTGTGTGACGATGTATATGAATACGTGGCTGTAGAGTTGGAGATCTGTTGAATTATTTTTATGGATTCTATTAAAAAAAAACTGTAACGGCATTGTAAAACGAATACTTAGGTAGTATAATTAGGGTTCCCTGGGATATTAGTGGCCAGCTTATTGGTGACACTCTAGCGGTTATATGTGAAGAATGCCGGTTATGTTATATTTGAAAAATAAAAAGCAAATAATTTTCTTTCATTTGTTTCACAATAATAATAAATGCTTCGTACTGAGCGTGTAGACTAATTTTAGGGACATTGCAATCTCTCTGTAACGATTACTGCTAACAAGAAATAGAGTGGTTCGTTAAAGTTCTTAATGGAAATTGGAACATTTGGAGTAGCTTTTGTTTCTTTGTAAAAGACTATCGTACAATTTGTTGATTAAAGACACTGTGATTAAGCGTTAGTTGACTTCATCCTTGACTACATCGAAAGATGGGCACAGATTTACAGTTACTGTAAAAAGATTCTTAGTTTAGACATTTCTATTTTATAAGCGGTAGAGAGGCAAGAAGCGGCCCATCTTACGATCTCGCAGAATACCGCCATGAAGTAGAGGTATCTTGTGCCATTGCGTTCGGTGTGTGAGGTAACCTGAGGCCCATTTCCTCTTCTTTCATCCTCTCCAAATATCCTTAAAGACAAAGCAAAGCAGCTGCAGGTCACCTGGTATTGCAGATGTTCACGTGCGTCGGTAATCACTTACCATCAGGTAAGCCGCTTGCTCGTTTGCCGTCTTTTCCTTAAAAAAAAAATCTATGTTCTGTTTTGTTACCTCTCATTTGATTAATGATATCAACTGTTTTCTTCTTAATTTCTTCACTCTAATAAGATAATTCATTTTCAATTGATAATTTTACGATATCAAAAAGTCCGGACCGTTTGGATATTCGGAAAATTTATTTAATTTTTCCATTTTTTATTGTTTTTTAAGCTACATTTCTAACCATTCCTTAGACCTCATTATATAGATAATAGGTATCTCGTGTATATAGATAATAGGTCAGATTCTGTGAAGGCCGAGAGTAAACGAAACTTTGGCCTTTTTTTTTTCATAATTTATTTAAACTTTTATCATTAATCTTTTACCGTTTTATAATGAATTTTCTCTAAAATGGGAGAAACGGTCGAAATCTTCATAAATATACACATTTATTATAAAAAAAAATAACTAATTTTATGTCATAAAAATAAAAGATAGTCCTACAGGTAACTGATAATATTCTATAGGATTATATAAATCCGACCGGCCTCTAGACAAGCATGTACGCATTCGAATCTACAACACACAGGTCAGCAGTTAGGTATGCTAATCATCCTACATACTCACGAGCGTACACACGCTTCGAATATCCATTTAGGTGTAGTAATAGTTTAGAATTCCCATTGTTGCGACAGGTTGTTAGTTAAATCGTTTCCCATATTTGAGACGGTTAACAAAAAATCTGTACCTGACTACGAAGTAATTAATAGAGTCTGTCCAAGAGCATTTAATCTTGCTATTCGCTGTCTCTGGCAGTATCTTGTTAAATAGTAGATAGATGATGATAATAATGTCTTTCTAAATCGGATTTGATTGATTTTAGAATTATTTTTTTTCAGTTAGTGCGTCAGGAAAACCATTTCTTAAAGCGGCAATATTGCCCATACCTTGTAATGTTGTTAATAATCTTGTTACCATTTAACTTTCTATTCCAGCAACAGCGGCTCGTCTCTCGTCTCCGTAATATATATTTCTGTCGTTTTGTCTGACCTTGTCATGTTTTTCTCTCGCCATTTACTAGAGTTGACTGGTAGAGAATGCCACAAGGCATTCAGTTCATTGTAACGCTTCCGTTAAGGAGTCAACAAAAAAGAATAAATAAATAAATTTAATAAAAATACTGAAAACTAATTACATTGTCCTAAATATGAATATGGAAAGGGATATGCTCGGTGTTTATCTGCGTGATAGAATCCTCAACAAAGGTATCTACAGCAGAACTAGGGCAACCGAAATAGTCGTAAGGATCAGCAAGCTCAAGTGACATTTGGCCGGCTACATATCTCATAGAACTTACAATGTCGGGAAGATAGGTTCTCCAGTGGCAACTTCGTACAAGCAAACGAAGTGTGAAATAACCCCCCAAAAGTTCAGCGTAGTGTTGCTGGAAGTCGATAGATGCAAGTGGCCTTAGATCGTTTAGTAGTGGCTTTGGGGCTTAGGGCTTTTGACAGATGAGTCCTATACACAGTTTGTTCACAGTTACTATTGTATCCAACATTCAGTTGTCTTAAGTAATGGATAAGGAAGCCGACTCAGGGTACAGCATGGTCATCTAGTAAAAGCAGAGCGCTGGCCGCGTCCCGCGAGAATAAAAGAGGCCCAGGGACACTCCAGTCACCTCCGTTTCTTTTTATCAGAGTATCCTCGTACCACCATCACCATCCATTGTACCAATTGGTTAATTCATTTAATTTTAGTTTGAATAAAGTCTTGGTTTTAAAAAGTGCTGGTATTTTGAAGTAAATCGTACTTGAAATACGAGCACTCTACAAAAATAACATGTAAAATTAAGTAAAAAAAAATGTTCTCTGTTGTTTTTGACATTATTAACATCTTCCGTTAGTTTTATATTATACGCCTTCTGAAAACCGTTTTGTGATATGTACATACAAATAAGTAAGGCTGTGTAAGAATTAAAAAGATTTATTTTAATTCAAATACAAAATGAAAGGTATTTAATTCTGACTACATTTTGTTTGAAAATGGTGACAGGAGATGACTCGGAGTTGTTAAAAGGTCACAAGGTAATAAATAACATTACAACCTTACCTTCTGAGAGTTACTAACATGGCTCTGGTTAACGCGAAATAATAAAGAAAACTTTATGAAAGCTTTTGCGCAGGCTTCAGTAGTATGGCTTAAATTAAAAAAAAATGTATTTGAGTAATAATTTAAATGAAAACAGTTTGGAAACAGGCAGGCTCAATATCAAAAAGGTAGAGCACATTTTAAAATTAAATAAAAAAAAATTTCCTACTTATTTGCAAAGTCACTTCGCAATGAGTACGTAGGTAATATTAGTGACTTCAATTTTTAAATTTTATTTCTACATACTGAAGCAAAAATCAGAAACAAAAAAAAGATAGATAAAGATACAGAAGATTTATAGGGCATATATATCATATATAGGAAGGTAAAGACGTGTGAGGAGTACCTCTGTGTTTCTCTTACGGCACCATAATATCTTTAAAATAACAAACATTGTAATATAATATTTATGTAGCCCTCGGTCTCGCCCGCGTGATGAATCTTCCCGCGGGAAAGCAGAGGGGAGAAAGAAAAATTACTCTATGTATCTCCATATCAAATTTCATGAAAATCTGTTTAGCCCTTTATGCATGATAGCATGACAGACGTACAAACAAACAAACTTTCACATTTACTATATCATTAGGAAGCAGGATACCACGGTGGTGTAGTAAAAAAAAATCTGACACCTGTCTTTCCATCATGTAATGTCTGTCTGACATCTCTCTTAATGAGGTTGTCTTTCATGTACGAATCTCAGACAAATGTTATGCTTTCACTTGTAGCAGTTCCACTGCCAACATTATGCACAGTAAAAGCTTGTTGTTGTGAATTTAACTACTGAAAGAGAACCGCTTTTAATTGCGGTTTCTTTTAACTTTCCACTTTTTAGTTCTGTTCCTGACTCGGAACGAGCCAATTAGTGAGGCTAGCGTCGTCTGTATGATGTCACGTAGGAAACAAATAGTTTAAAACTATAATATTGTCTTTGTTATGTATAAAGTTGTTGTAAGGGGTTAAAGTCCATAGTTTAACTATTAATAGAACCAAATGACTCAAATGCCGTTTTGTATTGAAAATTTCTAACATCTTGTTTTGTTAGAAAAATATATATAGAAATATTTGCCACCATTACTGCCCTCTCGAGTGAAGATAATTTACGCCTTTGCGATGGAGTTGACATCGGCTTGACTGACGGATCTGGACTTTACAAAGTCTATGAAGTAATTTTGTACCGCTTCCAGAGAACAACATTTATATCATGCAGGAAATTGTCCAAGTTGCAAAAAAATGATAATCGGTTAGGATTATTTAAAAGTAGCAGCCTGTAAGTGCCCACAGCTGGGCAAAGGTCTCCGTCTTAAATAATTATATATATGATTACGTAAATTAGTAAATATTGTGGGTAAACTAACGTCAATACATAACGCCAATTCCTTTTTTATGGGTAAGGTGGCAAAAGGTAAATACTATAAGGTATATATGAGGTATGCCGGTATACTTCATGCCGGTATTCTTTGAGGTCGTGGCACTACCCCGATCGAGGCGGCCCATTCGAGCAGAAGAAAAAGCCACTGCTTGGCTCAACCACGTACAAAGTTGGTATGATAAGGATCGTCTTCCCCATAATTCCACTTTAATTCATTGTTATCTTTCTCGTGGTTCATTCTTCAAGCCATTTTTCTTTTTTGTGTTCTCCAAAGCTCTTTCATTTAGTCGTAGAGGATACGAATTGGCCATACGCCGCATTAATATGGCGAGCAGTCACTTGTGATTCAAAGTGGCCACTCCTATTAATCGCCAGCTTCATACTATAAAGGCATTTTTTATGTGAAGGAGATAGGGTTTTACGTTTTTGTGTAGTATACTCCCGAAATCCTTAAACTTCTGCAAAGTTATGTTAGTCATAATCCTTACCGTATAACAAGAGTGTCCATACTGCATTAAATGACAAAGATCTCCTGATTTTCATTGTATTTTTTTTTTTCTTAAAAGAAATACAACTAATATTTTGTTTTCTAGTTATTAAAACACTTTGAATATGTTTAAAAAAATAAAACTTATTTCACATTTGGCAGTTTCAAAGATTTTTTTGTTAATTCCGTTTCTGAAGTAATCAATCGAAGACTTAAAATAGTAACCGAAGATGAATTTTTGAAGAAAATATTGTTTCATTTCCCCGAACTCTGTGATTTCGCTTCGAAACGAATGTCGTTTAGAACGATGAAAGCTTTCTGTTACTGACTCTATTTTTTTTAAATGGACGAAAAATATGGCCGCTCTCCGGAAATTTCTTTCCGTTTGTATTTGGGATCGTCAATTCAGAATTCGATAGCTTTTTAGGGTTCCAGTGTCTGATAACAATGGAACCCTTATAAGATCGCCCGATTATAAGATCGCCTAGTACGTTTCGTTCGTTTATCCCTGTTTGTAACAGCCTTTTAACCACAGCGCATACAAATTTCAGTTAGTGAAATAGTCTGTTAAAGGATTTATAATGTGATTCCATTTTTTGAAATAGAAGTATTGAATCAGAAATGTTAGAGAGATATCGTGAAAATTCCGTGGAAAATGTATCTCTGTAGTGTATATGGAGTGTAGTGTAGTGATATATGGTGTTAAGATTTCTACGGAATCCTATATTTTGAATCATAATATGTATTTGATAGAATTAATGGTAGCATAATTTGTAGCCGTGTTAGTTTTTGTATTTAAATTAAGTTGTTTCATATTATCTCTAAACGTTTAATATGTACATGTATTAAGATAAAATGAAATAAGGTCGCCTAGTTTTGCTTAATTTTGACCACAAAGTTTGTCAATGTCGAAACCTTTTCTCCGTAATATCACGTATGCCATCTGCATGCCGATTGAATTTTAAATGTTAGTTTCAATTAAAAATCATTCAACATTTTGATAGCTTCTAAATATAACCGCGTTGCAATGTGGTGATGGTGGAAAAGTATATTTTATCATTTTTGTAATCAATAACTCTTGGTAAATATTTAATATTTAAAGTTGTATTTACCACTCATTTATGTATTTGTCGAGCCGTGGTAGCTAAGTAAACATGGTGCTCGCTGTAAATGGTATGCAAGTGACTGGATTCGAATCCCGTGGCCGGAATCACTAATAATATAAATAAAAAAAAAAATTTTACTGAATTTTCTTTAAAAGAGTCTGCATATCAAAGAAATAACGTAAGCAATATATCTAGAATATATATTATATATGTCTTATGTACCTGTAAGACTCAAGCGGCGGATTTTGCTGCAGCTCAATTGGATCGGCTCGAATGGGTTAGTACCACGGCCTTGCAGAATACCAGCGTGAAGAAGAGCTATCTTGTGCGTTTGCTTTTCGTTTGGTGAGTGAAGTAACCGGAGACCCACTTCCGCTCCCCATACCACTCCTCATCCTGCCTCCAATCTTCTTCTCCGATTCTCTCAAATACCCTTAAAGTCCGTCAACGCGCCTGGAGTATCTCTACTTAGCTTGCAGGCCTTCTGCTCTCGAGTCTCTACCGCTGAAGCTGTAAAGGACACTGGGCCAACAGAATATGTTCCGTGGGGATTTTAGTCGGTCCGGCATCTTCAATGCTGGTCCCAACATAACCAATCACCGGAGATGATGACGGGTAGGTGCGAGCACCTATCCCCCAAGATAAACGGAAATAAAAATTCCGCATCTTTGGTGTAGTACATGTACGTGGGCGAAGGTAATCACCATCAGGTGAAATAAATAAATTCAATTATAGACCGTTATAAGGTCACGATATAATGAGTCATAAACATGCGTGTAATACGCATATGAAATGCCTATCAATTAAAAGCTGCCATATTGGCGTGCACCTTCCAACCATATTGAAATTTCCAGGCGGAAATGGAACAGAGCGATCTGTCATCGAGAGCACACCTATTGCATTTAAGTGCGACTCCAGAGTATTTATGACAGCAATTAATATTTTGCGTATTGCAAGTTTCAGCGGGAAAAGTGTTTTTTATTTATTCGTAAATTTCTGTACCAATTTTCATAGACTATAAATCAAAATTGTCACATAACAATTTTCCTTATTACTGGCACAGATATGCATCAAGTTTAATATAATTTTTGTGTTATAATTCTTAGTCTAAATTATATGCGAGTACCTTTCAACTTTTTAAATATTTTTATATATTACACTAATTTTTAATCAAACACACTCAGATAATAGATGAAATAAACTGGGTACCAACACTGTATACTTCAATACAAGGCGTATCGGCTTTTTTGGCCTAAAAATTCTGAAAAACTTTTCTGACAGAGTAAGCATAGTCTAATAGCTTGCTGTAATAATGGGTCTTGAAATTTTGCCAGAACTTTCTTGTATAACTTTGGAAAGTACCTTAATAGTTAAAATAGTTTTTTTAATCTGATAGTTATTTCTTTACATTTCGTAATTATTTAAGTAAAACTTACTGAATATTTAAAATGACACCAACTTGTTTTAATGTTTCCGAGCATCATAAAGAAGTTTAAGTCAAAACATTGCATATAAAGCTATTATAAAGTAATCTTTGGTTTCGATTTATAACTTCTTGTTACGTCTACTAAAAGAGGTTGTATTCGTTTCAGAATTATAGCTACATAGAGCCTAGATATTTGTTTTTTATTTCATATTTCACGAGTAATTGACGGTTATAAAATCGAGGCGTGAAAAATTACGATCGTAAACCCCCTTGCCCATCCTGACGATTATCGACCACTATCAAATCGACTATAGAAATTCTTTAATCACATCCGGTAATGGCGATCCTGGACTAGATAGAGACAATATGTGGATGTATGAGCCGAGGTACTCTAGTGATCAGGGCGTTCGCTTTTGTACACGAGTGACCTACCGTACCACAAAAACTGTAAATTTCAATTTCAGCAGTTAAATTACCCCGTGCACTGAGAAATAATAATAATAAATCTTTTTATTTCGACATTATTTCAACGACATGTGAAATCCACATTAGCCGTATGATGAACCATTCCCGGCTCCAAATTCTCTTGAACATTGATAGGAGACCTTTGCCCCGTAATTGGACATTTACAGGCATATTTTCTTATTGGATTGCGGTGAGAAGACCAGACCAGCTGACAGTCCATCTGATGATAAGTGGCTACTGAAGCCCATTGACACCGGTAAGGAACTTTAATCGGAGATAGCTACAGATGCGTTGTCACTTCTGAGGACTAAGATGCAATGCCTCAAAGCCGGAACACATCAGTAACTGCACTGAAGGTGAAAATAGGTAAGAATCTGGGACCATACCAGACGACTTCTAGTCAGAGTAGGTAGTGAATAAAAAAAAAAAGTCTACCGCCTGTTAAGTGACTTTATTATGCCCAGAACTTGACTTTTATTGATAGTATGTGATGATTATGTAACAAAAATTGGAGTTTATTTTGTAAGCTACTCATTCATCGCACCTTCACGAGTACATAAGACAACACTTTAAACCTTTTTGTTATTTACAATCAAGTAGGTACGAAGACGGGCACCATTACTTGTCCCTTCCACGATGTTCACTAATCCGTATGTTATAGCAGGGCCGCTTCTGTTATCTTGTAGATAACCTGTAACATACATATAATAAGTGCCTAGTAAAAGTTAAAGCCAGTAGCGGAACCACGTTGTAATTATTTACGCGTACATTGTATTCACGTCGCTAAGCAAATCGTTAGAAATAATGAACATTTCAAAATTATATAAACTTATGGTACTTAAATATCCGTAAGTTATAGAAGAGTCGCTTCTGGTATCTTGTAGATAACCTGTAACATAAATATCATAAACGTCTGGTAAAAGTTATAGCCAGTAGCGGTATAAGGTTGTTGTTATTTACGCGTACATTGTATTTACGCGGTTACGCAAATCGTCAGGAATACACTTTTTTAAATAAATTAATAATTTTTACAATCTACGACAAATTAAATTACACACTTAATTAAATTATTATAATTTTTTTTTACTTTATCATTTATTAATTTGTTTATATGTGCAGTATGTACGATCATGTTGTATTTTGTGTTAGGTGCTTACCCACAGTTTTGTGATGTTAAGCACACAAATAAAATTATGAACACAGGCAGTTTTATGGTTTGCAATTCCTTGTTTCCTATTTCTCTTCAGTCAAAAAAAAAACTACAGAAGAACGAAAAATCTCAGTCTGCGATACGAATTTAGAAACTCCGGCCAAAGGCGTTACGTGAAATGTTACGCGCGGGCGCAGGTATTATTCGCATACGTTACGACGTATTTACGTATTACGTCGTAACGTATGCGAATTATATACTAGCATACTTCATGACGTCACTCGTTTCAGTAAAAGGTATGTAATAATTTAGTTAAGTGTGTGTAAAACAGCTGGACACTTACAATTTGAAAATACAAACCAATATCACTCGAGTCAAAGGCCATTGTCAGTTTTTCCTAACTGCCACTACAGTTATTCGTTTTATGCAAGCTATTTATATTGTGTTGTGAATAAGTACGTAAGAGAATTATAATTCTCAAAACACATCTATTATCAGTCCAGGGCTTACGGTCAATGCTGAGCCATCCGTTCAAGTCACGACCATATGACGACCGTTCAAGGCTGTTTTTGCTATACTTTATGTATAAAAAATTACCAAGTTCAAAAGGGGTCCATTTTTTCAATGGAGCCACTATTTCTTTTTACTTGGACAGTTCATTAGGTAACACTGAAAGCTAAGATACTTAAGAAGTTTTACTGTTACGATCTACCCCATTACTGTGTTTCAGATGTTTATCACAAGACCGTCTAGAAATTGATGCATTCACTTATGTTTACTTAATAAGTATCTTGTTGCCCATACGGCTCAATTATTAGTGAACATGTCCGTTGAAACACGGTTCTGGCTTTGAAAACTGACCCTATATTATATTTCTGCATGACACTTATTATGCGATTATAGATCTGATTGTGATATGTTATGTTTGTATTTTGAATCTACTTCACTCACTTCACTTATGCTGCAGTTAAAGCCGCTGCTTGGCTCTTGAGGTCGGGCTTGGTTTTAGATTTAATTTAATTTATTACTGGATCCCGATCCGGTGGAAGCACTTAGCCATCTTCTCTGTTGAAATTAGGATGTTTTCTTTAATTTCAATAGCCTCGCGAATCATCCTTGGCAGGAATCGGTGTTCTTTTGCGAGAATTTGTGGTCTATCAAATCTGATGTAATCGTTGGGGCAATCAAGAATATGATCGTCGATGCTTCGTATCAGCTGTTTGTAAATAAACGCGCTAAATCCGTAAATAATTGTTTCAAACAAATGTATAGTGTTCGCGTAAATACAAGAAAACACAAAGTTAATGTGATAACTATGATATCTCTCAAAACATCGATTTTTTTTTTGTTATGTATTCTCTATAAATATTCTTCTTATTCTACACCAACCGTAATGAAAACTCTGCTGGCCATGGGCTTTCCTTGAAAGTGTCAACAAAATCCAGCATGCTAAGCATGGAAGATAAGAGCAGGCGTTGTACTAGGTTCCGGTTTGAACGGTATTCTCAACCAGCATAATTCCAGGCTGTAAGTAATTTTTAGTGTCGCAGAGGATATTTATATTTTATTCAAACGTCGCGTAAAACAGTTAAAATTTAGTGTCACCCCAATCACAGGCACAAACCACAACGCAATAACACGGCGACAACACATCTTATCATGTAATAAGTTACTTATTAAACACCACTAAAAACGTAAATAAAAATTACTTAAAATAATTAAAATTGCAATTATTAACTTAATTAAATATCTCTAATCATATATCAGAAAATATGGTCGGCTTGTTTGCAGTCTGCTGTATACTGATTTGTAATTATGGATTTTATAAGAAACATTATCAATCACTGGTAATTTTTGTTGAATGATCTGAAGTACTCGCATTCCCATACAGATCATTCATGGGAACATCGTTACTCAAGTTGTGAACTAAGTGTGTGTTTTAAGTTGATTGTAGTTGTCTGCAGGTGTACATGAACTGCAGTAGCCACTTGGTAAGTTGGTTCTGTTACCTCTTACTACCTTAATAACATATAAGTAATTAGGTTATACATGAATTTTACGTTTAATACGTAAAATCCTTTTTAAATGTTTAATAAAGACGGCTCGGTGGCGTAGTGGCTAAGGCGTTAAGCTGCGGCGCTGTGGGTTGCGGGTTCGATTCCCGCACGGGACTAGTATTTGTATGGACTACAAATAATAGTTCCCGGTCTGGGTGTTTCTCCATCTGGGTGTTTCTCCATTCTGGGTGTTCATCCATGTATGTAAACTGCCTCCGAGACACAGGAGAAATTCCTACAGCGGATGGTAACATTTTTAACAAATAAATAAATAATAATGTTTAATCTAAAAAAAATCACGGATTATTAAAGAAAAGAGCTTATTATTTATTAATGTTCGAAAACAAATGGCACTTGACAACGCGATAATTGAAATAATAAGTTAAGTTTGTACTGGCGCGAACGAATCGAGTTTTGCTTGCATTTATAAAGTATAACCTAGAATATAGTTTGTTGATTTTCCACGAGTGTTCAATTCGATGAAAATTTAAACGGAACAAGGAATTGGTATCAAAATTTGTTTTATGATTAACCAAATAAAATATTTTAAATTCTTTTTTTTATCGTCGGTATGCGCTTCATATATCGAATACAATATATATGTTTAAAAATTTAGTCTGTATATTTTTCTCGTTTTTTTGTATTTTGTAATCGTTAACATAAATAAATTTGTAGTGAATGTCACAAATAAAACAGCTAAGGCTTGAAAACGGCTAAAAACCTGGAATTTTTTCAATTCCTTTTACACAGCACTTTATACACAAACACACACACAAGGTCACAAGATTGAACCATTGAATAAATTTTGAACCCTGTTTTTATTAATGAAGAGTTATTAAGTTGCGAAGATTGATGAAAGTGGAAGAAGCGAAAGACGTATGTCAGAACCGTAGCAAGTGGAAAAAGATTGTCTCTGCCTACCCCGTTGGGAACAAGGCGTGAATATATATATATATATAAGAGTTATTAGTGAATTAGTGGTATTTGACACTTATATACAATACATAAATTAACATTCATAGTGAAATGACCTACCTGCAAGCTACTTCAGTTATGTATAATTATAATGAAAAAAGAAACAAGTGGTTAGGGAATTGCCTTCGAATCAGGAGACTCGAGGTCGATCTTCTTTCACGGAGTGCTTGTTTAATCAATGAGTTTTTCTAAACAAATATACGGTTTTTCATTAGCCTGAATACTAAGACGGTGACAGGCTCATCACCTGTCACGTACTTTCAAATAAGCTCTGTTGAAAAGTGGGTAACCGCCCAGGTATTAAGTAGACGATCGTGAGAGTTTTTTTTTTATTAACTAAATGAATACTTGAGCAATTTTTGTGTTTTTTTTTGACATAGATAATGAAATCCTAAGTAATAACCAAAATATTACAACCCGCCTTGCAATTTATTAACCAGACGGTAACAACTGTTGTGAACGTAAAAATATTACTGATATTGTCGTCGTAGTAGAGGATTTGTGTTAAATTACTAGAGCAGCTGTGATTTGTAATATTTTTATACAAGATAACAAACAAAGGGGAATTTACCTACATTTTCTCTATGGATTCCACCAATTCAACTATGAAGAATCTCTAACCTACAGACTAGTGATGGAGATCAGCATGCATGGAGCATGGAGTGCGGACAAATCGTCCATGCATGAGTTGGCTTTTATTGGCGCTTTCATGGAGAAGATATCGGTCGTGGACTTATATACGCTGAAGAAGAAAATATTTAAAATTAAACTGACACTTGAAGCCATCTAAGATATATTAATAGAAACTCACATACAATAGTTTTATTAACGTATTTGATATTCGTATATGTAATTTTTCTTACCTAATTTAAGTAATGATATATAAAACAATATTTTTGTAATAAAACACATTAACACACAAAATATTTGTTCCGGATTTAATGTATTCGGACCCTTCAAGTCGAATTTTGTGTAAAAACTTTGCAAAAAGATGGCAGCCCTAATTGAATCATTTCATTAAGAGCTTGCCATAATTATTCGCTAACTGCGAAATAACTTTCCCGGTTTATAAATAATTATTTTGTTAACTAAGTGAACAGTATTTATGAGATGATTCCTGAGAAGGAAATTATGAAATCATGAATTAATTACGTAATTGAGTAAAATAATCATATACATTTGGTTTACTTATAACGTGTTTAATTTTACTTACAAATATGTATTTCAGAATGAATTTTTAATTGGTTTATTTTACAAACTGACCACTGCTGAACATAAGCCTCTTCCAATGGGACTGACTATTGGACGTAATCGCCGAGCTTAGACAGTGGATTAGAAAGCGTATTTTTTTAAAGAAGAAGGCCAAAACATGCTTCCCTTATCACTACCACTACTTATCACCAGGTAAGCCACCCTACCTGGTGATAAGTTGTCATTGACCACTCCCGAATTTGATTTATTAGATTGCGAAATAAGTAGGCTCTTTTATTGAAGGTCCATAAGTCGAACCTGTTGGGACACGCAGCTGTCAACTGTTGACTAATTACCACAACCAAACACATTACACTCAAGACGCGGGTACTCGTCATAGGAAGACATGTAGCGATTGCGCCAGTTATCGGAGGCTTTCAAGTTTTTCTGGCATATTGGTCGACCCAGACGACTCATCATTTCCGACACTTCCTATGTGATGCAATTAATCTTGATTAGAGTAATATGCTATTTTAAATTTATTTCTATCTGAAACTCCCATTATACAGACAGTTGAGCATTAGAGATATGGATATGGCATCTCACATTGGCTCCTTTCCAATGAACTTGGCATGCAATTTTGTTTTAATTTATTTATATTGCCTTTTGCGCTACATTGACCCCATTTTAGTGCCAAGTAGATGTTCCCTCGTCACGACTGCTTTTGTCCATAATTTGATTTAATAGGTTTTATTATAAACCAATAGTGTCATCGATGCCATATGGCAAATTTTTATTCAATCTAAGCGTTAGTGTTCATATTGTATCAAGGATTCTTTTTTGAAGTTATTATAGCATTAGCTATCCCATTTTCTGGCAAAGGTGTCTCTCTCTTATCTCTCCTATGGTAGCGCCATCCTTGTCTGGGCCACCCCCGTCTCCGCATGCCTCTGGGCATCCATGTTGCGGTGATATGACCAGAAGGTCTTTAGACATGCGGTATACGAGTCCTGCCCAATTGCATTCAAAGAGACTGGCCGTCAGAATAATATCGGTTATTTTTTTTTAGGGATTACGCTCGAAATTTAGGTCGTGGTCAGTTAATATAATAACCAATTTGTTAAGTTCCATAGCCCGTTGGTAAAATCTGAGTTTGGACTTTTGGCCCCCGTCAAAGACTAAGTCTCCGCCATATGTTAGAAAAAGCGGATGCAAAATAGTAAATCTATGTTCGACTGGGCTCTTCGTCCGTCATATTTAATCTCGTGGTGAGGCGTGAAGAGGGCTTTTGCCTATGCTGTGTAGTGACAAATAAATCCGTGCAAAAAGAAATCTGTAAACGGCAAAATCCGTAATCCGCAAATGGCTTCAAAATGTATTAATTTTATTTTGTATTATAGTACTTATTTGTGTCTACAAAAAGTATTTTAATATAAGAAATCATCTAATGTCCAGTAGTTGTTTAGGAGAGCATAATCATTTAAGACCACTCTTACTCTCAACTCAGTGGTGTGGGCATCCGGGTACCTCACTCACCGGATCAAACACAGAAGCACAAAATGCGTCTGCTTCACGCCGGTATTCTGTGATGACGTGGTACTAAATCGGTCGAGTTGAGGCTCATTCGAGCAGCAGTTAAAGCCGCCGCTTGGCTGTACCACGACTGATTATTGATTTTAATTGATGTTTGTGATATGAATAGAATTTAAAATGTGTCTTTATTTGACGTTCTGCGGTTGCATCCGCCCTGTGTATATATTAGGGTATACAATAGAAACAGTGACAACTATAGAATTTGTTCATTATGTGGTCTGATATATCTATGATGAATCTAATAGATCTAAATTGACGTGAAACTATGCTAATAAAGGCCGTAATTACCGGAAACCGCTACGTAGAACGCTGAGTCAATTTGCATTAAAATTTAATAATTTTATTCTGTACTAGCTTCAACAATTTTTTTTTATAGAAGAAGGGGCAAAGGAGCATGCGGTTCACCTGATGATAAGTGATCACCGACGCCCACGAACATCCACAACACTAGAGGAGATACATAGGCGCTGCCGGTCTTAAAGGAAGGAATAGGCTTTTTTCTTGAAGGTCCCTTAGTCATAACTGTTCGGAAATAACGCTGGTGACCGTTGATTATTATTTATTATTACTATCCTGGACCTTTCACCCGCGTATTATCTAAGAGCACATTATAGTTTTATTTACAATGTTCTTTCTAAATAAATAGACATGACAGTTATTCAAAGGCTTCCGAATAGTGAATGAGACTCTTAAATCGTTTTTTGGGTTTTGTGTACGGATCCCATTCTGACCATAACATTTTTCCAGTATATTGTCGACGCTCCCGGTATTATCCTAGAAAGGATTAAAAGTTTCGGAGATTTTAACTTGATTTATACGCTTTCGAATAGTGGAAACCTTTTCCCAATTGTTCGTGATTTTACGTAGAAATCCCATAAATCAGTACAAAAAAAATCAGTATAAAACATCGTAGTTTTTAAGTAATGAAAACAGATTTAAAATCGGTCGGTTATAGGCAAAATTACAATTTTTTTATATTTGTCGAATATTGGCTTTTAGTTTGGAGTAGAAAACCAGCTAACAGTCCACCTGATGGTAAGTGACTACTGCAGCCCGTGGACACCTGTCAATCATTTCAATAGAAGAAGGTTACAGATGCGTTATCAATCCTTCATAGGCCATATTACACAGCAACAGAAATTACACTACAACAGTAATTACACTGCAACAGTAATTACACTGCAACAGTAATTACACTGCAACAGTAATTACACTGGAACATTAATTACACTGCTACAGTAATTATACTGCAACAGTAAATACACTCCAACAGTTTGGTGTCAGAAATGGGTAAAAGTGTGGTGTATATTCAGCAGATAATTGTTTTTCAAAATTATTAGGTAACGTCATTAATTTTAAATTGCATTCCCTTAACACCAATATTTGTGTCTGTTTAACTGTTCCCGAGATTTAACATTGAACAAGGGCAGCGGCAGAATATCAGCGCTGTAGCTGCACTGTTGCAGCTTAATGCTGAGTCGAATGCCTTTTCGTTGCTATAACCCAACATATTGTATTATCTTTTACATCTTTGTTGTGTTTCAGCATCGAATAAACATTGTTTCTTTCTTTCTTTTTTTCTTTATTAACAAAGAAGGAGTCTACTCTCCAAGAAAGAATAAACAAAAGCCGGCATACATATCATGGAAGATTTGCCATTACTCACCTTGCTGGGCAAGCGGCTTGGTGAGCGCAGTGCCGATATCATCGTACCGGCGATACTGCTTCTCATCACCAGTCTGTAGGATTTGGATTCAGCTAATACAAATAGGTATTCCGCCATCATTCAGTTAGTAGAGCACACAACATGTACAGAGAGTACTCACCGTACGGCATTTGGTTAAGGAGATGGTATTTTGCTACTTCTATCCCATTACTACCCCATTCCAGGATGTTGTTAAGCTTTGGTCTATTATCGATATAAAAATCTAAAAAAAAAAAATATATTTAATAGTCTTATGAAGTGCACTTCCCCGAATAGACATTTACAAGAATACAATAAAAAGCTCTTTGTACTCGTATGTGCTATAATATGATGTAATCCTCTTTTACTAAAATGCTTTTAGAACGGGTCGCTGGGCTTTGAAGAGAATTTATATAAATAGGTAAAGCTTGTGTGGAAGTAGATATTACAGTAGATGTATTTTTAGATAGTAGTTTTAAATGTAAAGAAATGGCAAAGGATGTTTACGATAGAAACTATTCACACATAAAATGAGATTGTTGTAACTAGAAATTAGTTATATAAATCTTTAATACTTTAAAATACTACACAAATATAACCTTATACAGATTAGATAAAGAACCTTATAGATACCAATTAAGATTTAAATATTAACTATTGAAGAAAATTCGGGTTTAAATGATATATAAATGATAATAATTTGACAAAGTATTCATAATACGCTCGGATTATATTTTCCAATTGATTAAAATTTTATTGATATTTTATCACATTATGTATTGTAGTTCAAAAATTTTTTGTAAATTTACTATTTCCATTATTATGGCCTTTCACGCACGTGTTAGATTTTAAGGTTAAATGAACTAACAAAAATATAAATATACTTGTTTTTGAATATTTGAACTTAAACGTAGAACTTACTATAACAGTAATTAAAAGTAATCGATTATCAAAATTAGGTAGGAAATAAGAAAGTACAGAAGTAGTTTAAATAATACTTTATTTAAGTATATAATTCTACCACCGTTTCGTAACGAGGTTCTTCTAACGGAGAAGAAACAGGCGAAAGAAACTCCGTAGGTACCCTCTCTTTTGAGAAAACTATTACACCTTAATTATTAACAATTCACTACCACTCCTTTATAACAACACCTCTTTATACAATTAATATGATTCATTAGGATTTAACATGAATTTACAATATTTAGGTATAGTATCCTAATTATTATATAAAATTAATATACAGTTAGATTCTAGAAATTTGTACTGCTTGGAAAGATTTAAATTATTGTTCAATTATTATGAAGCTAGGTAACATCATTGTCTAAACTATATACCCGTAAATATTCAAAGGATTAAGAGATAAAATGAGATATCCTAGAGTGGCTTTACAAATTGTCATCTATTGATAATTAACAATGTTACAATAATATCAGAAATAACACATTACCTTGTTGGTTGTTCACACCTCGATGACTCAGAAACTACTAGCCCGTCCCTCACTGGGGAACCCATATTTAAAGTACCAAGTACCGTCTTAGTAGAATAAAAATGCCAAATACAAAGTCATAGTCAATACAATTACATACAACTATGGTTGTTTCAAATATAATTTTACACAATAAATTGCTCCATATATTTTTATACAATTTGTCAAACATAAACCTTTCGTTAATCATATTCACTAATAAGTAAACCAAACAGTTTTGGCAAATCAAATCATTACTATTACTATATAATACCCTCTTTTACATTTTTTAATTATCATCATTCATCATCATCATCATTTCAGCCTATTAGAAGTCCACTGCTGAACATAGGCCTCCCCCAAAGATTGCCACGAAGCACGGTCCTGAGCCACCTGCATCCATCGACTTCCCGCAACACTGCGCAGGTCGTCACTCCATCTTGTGGGGGGTCGTCCTACACAGCCTTTGCCTGTACGTGGCTGCCACTCGATAACCTTTTTTCCCCAGCGGTTGTCAGTTCTGCGGGCTAGGTGGCCGGCCCATTGCCACTTCAGCTTGCTGATCTCTACGGCTATGTCGGTTACCTTAGTTCTGCTGCGGATATCATCGTTGCAGACTCTATCACGCAGAGAAACACCGAGCATAGCCCTTTCCATAGCGCGCTGAGCAACTTTGAGCTTCCTCATACGGGCTGCAGTGAAGGACCAAGTCTCGAATCCATCACAAGTATGTCATCACTGGCAACACGCACTGATTGTATACTTTCGTCTTGAGGCTTTGCGGTATACTCGACGAGAAGATATGACGTAGTTTCCCGAACGCAGCCCAGCCGAGTTGGATTCGTCGATTGACCTCTGAGTCGAAGTTGGACTTACCTAATCGGACAATTTGTCCCAGGTATACGTACTCGTCTACAACTTCGAGCCTATTGTTCCCAACAACAACCGGTATTGGTGTGACATGGACGTTTGACATGAACTTCGTCTTGTCCATGTTCATCTTAAGACCAACCTGTTGGGAGACGTTATTGAGGTCATTGAGCATTGTACTAAGCTCCTCCAGCGATCCTGCCATAAGAACTATGTCGTCGGCAAATCGAAGGTGAGTGATGTATTCGCCATTGATGTTGATACCGTATCCTTTCCAGTTCAGCTGCTTGAAAACATCTTCCAATGCAGCGGTGAAGAGTTTCGGGGATATGACATCACCCTGTCTTACACCTTTCTGCAGTTGGATTGGTTTCGTACTCTGATTCTGTACTCGGATAGACATCGTAGCCTCATTGTACAAACACCTCAGCACTTCGATATACCGAGAGTCTATCTGGCACCGCTGGAGAGACTGTAGCACCGCCCAAATTTCGACTGAATCGAAGGCTTTCTCATAGTCCACATACGCCAGACATAATGGCAAGTTGTACTCCTCGGCCTTCTGTACAATCTGGCGAAGAGTATGTATGTGGTCTATGGTACTATAGCCTTTTCGGAATCCGGCTTGTTCGGGAGGCTGGAAGTCGTCAAGTCTGTTCACTAGACGATTTGAGATGACTCTCGAAAACAGCACGTATACGCGGCTTAGAAGCGATATCGGTGTATAATTCTTCAAAAGGCAGTTATCCCCTTTCTTGAAGAATAGGACAACCACGCTTCTACTCCACGCTTTCGGCGTAACACCGCCATGAATGACGGAATTAAACAGCTTCTGAAGGACAACAAGTATCGGTTTTCCACCCGCTTTCAGAAGCTCAGCTGTAATTCCGTCCTCACCCGGCGCCTTGCCGTTTTTAAGCTGTTTGAGAGCCATCCTAATCTCGCTCAGACTGACGTCCGGGATGTTATCGGAGTAATGTCGGATAAGCTTGGCTCTTGGGTCGTTACTCACATCAGTGTGTGGTTTCAACGACGTTGTGTACAGCTGTCCGTAAAATCTCTCGATCTCACTCAAAATCTCGGCTCCAGCGGAAATGACTGCGCCGCTTTCGGTCTTCAGCTTGGTCAGTTGGCTCTTTCCGATAGACAGATCTCTGGCGAAGACTTTGGAGCCTTGGTTCCGCTCTATCGCTTTTTCAATACAGGCTGTATTGAATTTGCGTAAGTCTTGCCTCATACATTTGGAGATCTGTCTATTCAATAGCCGATACGCTGACGCATCCGTTGTAGACTGCAGCTTTATCTCACGCCTGGCTTTCATGAGTTTAAGAGTGTGATCGGAGAGCTTTTGGGGCTTGTTCGTGCGGCGGGTCCTGCAAAACTTAGCTCCTACCGCATGGACAGTTTCCACTAGCCTGCTATTCGTATCGTCCACTGTAACGCAATCGTCTAGGCACTGAAAGCGATTATGCAATTCGAGCTGAAAGCTCTCGGGGTTCTGGATAAGGGCACGTGGTGGGCGGAGCGTAGACTTCACCAGACGAGACCGCTCGAGCCTAATGTTAAGTTTCAGTGTGCCTCTTACCATTCGGTGATCACTGCCGGTTTTTACCCTAGTGATCACAGAGACATCACTGAACAGCTGACGCTTGGTCGTCATGATGAAGTCGATCTCATTTTTTGTGGTACCGTCCGGGCTCATCCATGTCCACTTCCTGTGGACCGCTTCTGGAAATAGGAGTTCATCATAAAGAATCCCTCCTTTGCCATGAAGTCAGCCAGCTGTTGCCCTCTTGGGTTCCGTTGCCCTACTCCAAAGTTCCCCACTATCAGCTCATCGCCTTTTTTCGTACCTAGTTTTGCGTTAAAGTTTCCCATCAACACCGTGTAGTGAGTCTTAGAGCAATGCATGGCTCTTGAAATATCCTCATACATTGCCTCCACTTCATCATCAGGGTGTGTCGAGGTTGGTGCGTATACCTGTATGACCTTCAGCGAATACCTTTTGGTTATTCTGAGTATAAGGTACGCGACCCTACTCGACACACTTCCGATCTCGATCACGTTGTTGATGAGAGACCTGTGGACGATAAACCCGACACCTCCTTGGGACAGATGGTCACCCTGCCGGTAGTAGAACAAGTTACCGGATTTTAGGATTATAGAGTCCTCTCCCTGTGTTCGGACTTCAGACAACCCTATAATACTCCAATGTAACTTACTTCTTCTTCCAGTTCTAGTATCTTCTCGTCGGTCCTCAATGTGCGTGCGTTATATGTTGCCAGGTCCAGTCGTTTGGGTTGGCAGCTAGAAATCAGCCGGTGATTCTTCGCACCCCCTGCCTCGCCGTTACCATGGCTGCCACCATAGCCAGGACTAGCGAGGCCGCCGGGGACTGGGGGCCATTGCTTTTTTCTACCTCTCATCATGGGGGTTTGCCTTAGTTGCCACGCCTGGCGAGCGGGTTGGCAGTTTTTTTTTGTTCTAGTGCAGGAAGATGCTGCTGCCCATCTCCTAATATAATTTTTTACCATTAGTCGCCTTTTACGACACCCATGGTTAGACAGGGTTGGCGCTATTCTTTACTTCCGACAGCCACACGGAATTATATCGAATGGGAATTATTGTTGTAACTGCTTTAATAACGTATGTACGTTGTATAGCCATTATACGTTTAAAGTATGATAATATCACATTTATTAATACAATAATTCATCATTTATACTAATATCACACACGCATTACTTTTTTTTTATATTTTTACACGGTTTGGTTTTTAATTTCCCCCGCTGACGGATCATATTCTAACAGGGCTGCCTAGGTAAGTTAATTACAAATCATTATTTTTTAAAAGTTTCCTCTATAAAATCGATATAATTTTTTTCTAAAAAAAGTGTTTATTTATTTACAGCGAATAATTTAGAAGTCAAATGCCTTGAATATGAAAAACAATAATATTGTGCACAGCCATTTCATATACTTGAGATCTTCCTTTCACCGTTTCTGGTTATTGGAATTTCTCCACCGAAACTGTCTAATATACTCTTGAACAATTTTCTCAAAAATGGTATTATACTAGAATGTTCGATATTGGAAAATGTGATTGGCGAAGCGAGACTTTCTTGGCTGCATTCCAACAGAGCTTCGAAGTCACTGAGGCAGCTCATTAATAAAAAGAAAATTAGGTAATAATGATCCTTATACATGCCTTACATGAACTGTGCATTTATTTTACGTTTTATAAATCTATTAAGGAACGTTTATTCTATCAGTGAATTTTCGGTTAACAAGTAAATTATGATCTATATGAAGATAACAGTGCACATTGCCATGAGACAAGCTTGTCTCTTGGAAAGGCAGGCATTGAAATAAAAATCTGTTTATAATCACAATTTTGGAACAAGAAACATTTACTATATTTGTATTGAAGTAAATAATATATTAATTATACAAATTTAATGTTTGTCACCTTTACTATATCTCTCCACGCCCCGGGTTGACTGGCAGAGAATGCCAAGAGGCATTAAATCCGCCCTTTGTAATACTTTTGTTTAAAGGTATTTAAATAAAGTTTGAATAAATAAATAAATAATATCACAAACTAGTTCATTTAGTAGTATATCTCATCTTTGAAGCCGTGAGTCGTGAGATCCAATCCCGCTAGGGGAAAACGTTTGTATCGTGAATATACCCATCTTCGTCCAGTTGATACGAAATAGGAAAACGTTGTTCGGAACTGGACTACGTGTGAGTAGTTCCGTCATATACATATTATTTAAAGTGATTGAAGTTATAAAAGAATTATCATATATTTATGATAGAGGTAAAATGTACAGAAGGTATTAAACTTGGAATCGGTGAACTCAAAAGTACAGAAAACAAATTTCCGGGTTAGGATCTCTTAGAAAAAGAAAAAGGACTCAGAAAATGTAACACGTTTTGTCGTCTCCTAAACAACATTTAACAGAGAGTTAAAATGATAAAACGATATTAATTTATTTATGACGTATTTTTTAACTATTTCCTGAGAGTACTATGTCTTGCAGTGGATTATTTAAATTTTCATTCACTGCTTTTTTAAATTAAATATAAACTAAAAAGTCACTACTTAAACGATATTAATAATTAACATAAATAATGTATTCATAACAATATATAGGTATATATAAACTATTTTAATTAGTTTCATATATTTAGTGTTACTATAATAAACCTATTATCATAATATAAATCAATATTCTTCAATCAGCCTGTAGATCTATGAAACGTAATAATTTACTAAACAATAAGTATTCAAATCAGTAGATCTGTACACTGTGGCACTGTACCTCTTTTTTTGTTTGATTTCTTTTTTGCAGAATAGCCACATAACTATGTTACAATATTCGTTGAATTGAATAACCCAATGGTACCGCGTTCGTTGGTTGAACGAATATCAGTGAATACTAGTATGTACACAAACCTATGAAGGTTTCCTAATAATATAAGTCAAAATTTGTGAATATACATAGGTTACAAAATAAAAAAAATAATAAATTCTGCCCCATTCGTGTGAGTATTATTTTTAACTAAAATTTACTACATAGGTCGAAAATTTAAATGTGAGTGGTATTACTATAGAGTATTGTTGTATTATTCGTTTATTCGCCAATACTCACCACGCCGTACAGATATGAGCGTAGTGGCAGTGCCATTGCTGATGATATTGCTTCCTATCACTACTGTGGAATTAGTGACCTCCTCTCTATATATGTGAAATATTCAATATTAATTAGCTTTACTTTAATGTTATTTATCTAATTACTTAGAGAGAGAGACGCTCTTCTGTAAGAGACACTCTTTTATAGAAGAGCGTGAGAAGGCTTATTTACGGGAAACTAAAATATTCACAGAAGAAATTCCTTTACAGTATGAATTTCAACACGATGCAGATGCGAAATTTTGTTTTCACACTAGACGTGTCACAGTAAATTCTAACAGACGTTATCCAGCGAGAAAAATACTTTGCTAAAACTCATGTGTATGTATGCAACACCTTATCTATTTACGTGTATGATAAGTTTGTGCCGCAGTGTAAATACAAGTTTCTATCCACCTTAAATACTCAAATACAAATTAATTTACAGATTACGTGTCGGAACTAATACAAGTTTCAGAGAATTAATTAATTTTCCATGAACATTCTAGTTAGCTCAGTGGAACAGAAATTTGTATTACTTGGCGTTGGTTGGGTTTTTAGGGTCCAATGAAAGTTTACATGCTCCTAGATTTATACAACACGATTGCAATTTAATATTTCAATATCGGTAAATAATTTCGTTTCATAACAACTGTCAAACTTCCCACGCGATACATTTTACGACTTACGAGAGCTTTTTGAAAGCTGGCAGCGACTGAGGTAAGAAACCAAAGTTTTGGAGTGGGGTGGGAAAAAACCAATGTCCAGTAGAGGACTGTCACTGGTTGTATGTGAACTTAGTTTGACGGTAACCGTACGCTTATCGTCTTACCGTTTTCTTACGTGGTAGAGCCAGGCGACAGGACACCATGCTACCACGGTCTCGCAGAATACCGGCGTGAAGTAGAGACATCTTGTGCTTCTGCGTTTCGTTCGGTGAGTAAGGTACCCAGAGCACCCTCTCCCCCTCCCCCCCCCACGTCCTCCCTCACGTCTCCCAAATACCTTTGAAAGTCGGTAACGCATCTGCGACACCTCTGGTGTTGCACATGTACGTGGGCGACGATAATAACTTACCATCAGGTAATCAAAAAAAATAGTTTTTGGGTCTACTTGAATTAAAATGTTTTTTTTGTCACGTTGGCGAAAGGCGCTCGACTCCCATCTGTCACTGAAGGCAGTGATAGGTTATGGCGGGATCAGCAATATGTACCAGACCGACTATTATCCCCACGGAATTAGATACACACTGTTGGCCGGTGGCCTCGACAGCTTCGGTGGAAGATACTCGCGAGCAGAAGGCTCGCTAGTTAAATAACATTATAATGTGTCTAGCTGCATAATAATATTATAAATGTTAATGTTTGTATGTTTCGATGTTCAATTTTTCACAACTTTAGCAGAGAGGTAGAATATCTCTGTATTTTCCCCTTCGCAGTAGTGATGCTTCCCACCGTCTTTTGTTAGTTAGTAGACTGCATCACGTGCAGTTGAAGTTGATAAGGGAATGTCTCACACCGCGTACTTCTCCCTTCCGTTTAAATATTATAATTTAAATCCGTGGTATTTCCTTGCCGGTGGTACAAGTAAACTCAACTCTGAGTTCTGAGCTCAGCAGGATTATGAAAGGGTTTACAAAGATAATATCTAGTGCAGAATTATATTAACCGAGATAGCCTTAAGTATCAGCAAGCTAAAGTGGCCGGACGCGTAACTCAATGAATCGACTAACGATGGGGACGTAAGATAAACGAGTGGCAGCCTCGTGCAGGCAAGCACAGTGTAGAACAACTCAAATAAGATGGTGCGATGACCTGTACGGAAGTAGTTCACTCTACTCCAGTGCGCACTACACATGTCCAGCGCGCCAGACCCTACTCGGTTAAAAAACTTAAATATTGAAAGGAGGTCAGCCCAGCGTCCATATTTACAGGTTTTTTAACTTTACTACATTTATTATAAGTAATATTTTGTATTATAAATTAAAATAACATGACAGTAAGAGCTCTGATATGACTTGTGACAGATGTAAATAATTTGATACCATAAAATTAAATCTTATTTGTTTTGATCGGATTACAAATTGCTCTTCTGAATCTAGGTTTAAAAGTTTTTTGAATAAATTACAACTTGACTTTAAACTTAAAGTAAATTATTCTAAAGTATCATCATCATTTCAGCCTATCACAAGTCCAGTGCTGAACGTAGGCCTCCTTCAAAGATTGCCACAAAGCGTGATCCTGAGCCACCTGCATCCATCGACTTTCCGCCACAAAGAAAAATTGTATTATGGCTCCGAAAAGAAGATTGATTTACATTACATGTGTTATATAAGATATATATATATAACATATACATAACTAAGTATTCCGTAAAAAGAATAAAGTAAACAATAGTAGGCTGTACCAATGACTTTGTGTCGGCAGTGCATGTGATACACATACTTTGCTTTTTATGCCTACTGCCCACCCAGGGATATACATACACTAAAAAGCACGCCACTAGATATTAATAATGTGAATGCAAAAGTAATTCTCCCTGTCTGTTACGTTTTCACCGATTATGATGAAATTATGTTTTATCCAGGGAAGGTTGTCCATGTAGACGATGTCGCGGGCGGATATTGTATAGATAGAATTTTAATCAAGACAAATCAATAAGGTTTACTTAAATTTACAAAGGCCACCATTTCGGAAGGAATACCAATTTGATAATGGATTGATGCTTATAAATCCGAAACATGAAAGAAATTTTTTCAAAGTATCCTTTATAAACATAAAACCAATTTGCATGTTAATTATAATGGTCATAAAAGCAATGATATAAATGTTTTCAAATTAGTCTTGTTAAATACGCAAATACGATAACAGAAATTGGACTTGTGTAAAGATACGTGAATTGTACAGTGGCGTGGGGAAATCTGCCACCTCGTCTTATTCCAGTCTAAGTCTAAATAAATCTGACCGGACATAGACAGCGGCTTCGATTGTGCACAATGTCTATTTCTACGATCGCCTAAGATCGTTTTTAGAATGATCATTTCGAGAATCTTCTAAAGTCTGTAAAGTAGAAGTTTATTTGTTTCTTTCTGTCCAAGTAGTTAAACTATCTAAGTGCTGATAAAGAACAAATGCATGAGAACTGTAGCCTAAAATAAAAGCCTACAAATACCCACAGCTAGGCAAAAGCTTCTTTCACAAATATTTGAGAGGGTTTTGGAGCCGGGAAAGCTCCACCACGATGCTCCAGTGCGGGTTGGCGGACTTCACAGGTCCACGAAACAATATTGTTTAAAAACAATGCTGTTACAAACTATAGTGGTATCAGCACCGGGGATCGAACCCAGAGAGAGCTCTGTGAAAGAAAATCTACCACGGCTCTTTGAATGATTACATGCCTAGCATATCTGGTTATTGTGTCATGGGTTCTTTGTTCGAATACCATTCGAAATCAATATTAATATTCTGCACGTTACTGACATTTCTGACTTCAGGCCAGTGAGTGAGGAAGCGCCACTTCCGTAACTTCATTACGTCGATTGCATAGGTTAGATTGAACTTTCAGATTTTCTAATTTTAAAACACAAATTTGAGATAAGACATAAGTTTTTTCTTACAGTACTTTGTGTAATTTTTTGGGGTCAACGTAAAAATAAGTATAAGCATTTACGCCTGACGCCCATAGGGGTGGGCAGAGGTTGTGGAGTTCCGAAGAAACGGTTGACGTGACTCGGCGTCGTGTTAACTACTGGAGATCCATTCGATTTTGAAGGTTTTTCCCTTAGCCTTCTCTAACGTGATTCCTATACAGATAACACTATAATTGGTAATAGCAATTTCAAGCGCTGAACACACTAGTATTACAAACTCGGTGATAAAGGAAATCATCAACCAAACCAAAAATATGAGTAATAAAAAAAATTGGTGACGTGCCGACCTTGCACTGGCTCTTTTTCGGCTCCATGAATCTTAAAAAAAAGACAGTAGGCCTTCGCCCAGTAGTGATTGTATACATGTGATGGTATACATAATCTGTTACTGTGAATGCTACTCAAATGGAAAGTAATAACGAAAAAACATATTGTAAAGAATCAATTCCAGTTCAGGTGAAATCCACTTCATATCGTAAAATCCAACTGCGAATATCAAAATGCTTTCAAATAATATGGCTTTACTTTAAAATACAGTAATCTCATAATACTTCGCTTGAAATTTTTGTTACGTGTTGCGAAACAGAGATGAAAATACCCCATTCAAATTTACTGATAAATCTGTTATTGTTAACAAAATTAAGAGGATTAGCCTGCCTTCCCGACGTACAACAAAGCCAAATGGTATCTGCAGTGACTCAAGGAGTCCACAGAGATACTATCAATAAACAGTAAAGAAGTAAAGTAGCAGTCTGTAAGTGCCCACAGCTGGAAAAAGGAAGATTCTCAAATATTTGAGAGGATGTAGGAGGAGGCCGGGAATGGCCCGTCACGCTGTTCCATTGCGGGACGGGCAGGCTTCACATATATATCCTCGAAATAATATTTTTTTTAATATTCCTAAGATATGCAGGTTACCTTACGATGTTTTCCTTTACCGCCGAGCACGTGATAAATTGCTATTAACAATTTTAGTGGTGCCGGCACCGGGAATCGAACCTAGGTCACTTGCGCTCAATGATACTAAAGTGAGCGCCTTGACCACCAGGCTATCACGGCTGTTCAATAAACAGAATCGTAATTAATGGACAGTCAGAGCATCATCTCTTGACAATTAATACGTAAACAGCGTCTATACATATAAGACGTTGAGTTGTCACCTTCTTTACTAACTTCAACCTCACCTGTTTATTGTGTACGCAATGCAGGGTGCATGCTAGCGAGAGAAAAGATACTGTATTCAATAACTCTGTATTCAATAACCCGCCGGTATTGCGCGAGCATGGGTAAGTTTCCCATGCATGGATAATGAAGATTGACAAAGAAACCTTTTGTAGAGCGCTAGAATTCATTTATTATTTAAAGCTCTCCCTGACAACAGTCAAACTGCATTTTTACCATCACCATTAATTCGCAGTTACATTTATGAGGAACACTGATACTAACATTTGCTGTTTACGCCATCCGCAAAATATATATAACCGCTAACTGTTGAAGCTAAAGCTAATAGTAAAATAATAAATATTAAAATTAATAGCACTAGTAGTATTAAAAAAATAGTACTTCAATACTAATATGTCCATACTGTATCGGCAGGGATTCATTAAAACCCCCACGTAACTTATTTTTTATAAACACTTTACCATTTTTTTTAAGAACCAAGCCATATTAGTTCTCGTTTCCTTTCCTGTCTAGACATCGTATGGATATGTTTAGTTCACTATATCCAAATATCATTCGATGTCTGTTATTTGACAATGTCTATATATATAATTGATTTTCACGTACTTAATAGTTTTTAGTTATGCTGGTTGAATATTTGCTTTTTTCTATATTGCTACTACCCCCTTACTTATTACTGCCCCTTATCAGTTAAGTTCAATCATTGTTGTCCCCGGTTTAAACCATATAGTTATATGCATTCCGTCTGAGTTCTTAACGGTGATAACGTACTTGTAACATCCTTTGATCGAAAGTTTCCACGTGCTACATAAGCCATTTACCACAAGGTCACAACTAATTCAATTAAAAAAAGTTATGTTGTGTAAAGTATTTAAAGAAAGTTTCAAATAGGTTATTGTATGTTCTTGCATGAATAGTGCAGACATTATGTAGATACTCTGTTGTTAATGAATGCGTTTTATTACAATAGGTGTTCTGGTTTTCCGTTCATTATAACAGTGAGTGCGTTGAGTGACATTAGCTTTATTTTCACTATCTGTTATGCTTGATAAAGCTGAAAGACAGATGCGGCATGTGATGGAGGTCGTGATGGCAGTGACTATAGTAGTTCAAAGAATATTATATTACAAAATAACGCATCCAAAATCGTGGTCATCGCAGTTACAATTATACTCCCCCTGCTCTTCTTGTGAAGCAGTCAAACGATGACAAAAATTGTCTTTCGATACAAACCTTAAAAACATAATTTTTTTTCGAGACGATACCAATACTAAATACTAAAGAACAATACGGAAAAATAAAATATCTAGAAAAATATATAAATCTAATATGAATAAATACCCCAGAAGACGGAGTGACGACCTGCACAGTGTTGTGGGAAAGTCGATGGATGCAGGTCGTTTAAGACCGTGCTCTGTGGCGATCTTTGGGGGAGGCCTATGTTGAGCAGTGAACTTGTGACAGGCTAACATGATGATGATGATGATGTGTTTTGTAGCATCTTAAACAAAGTTTGTATTCCTAGTGATTTTTATTTTTTAATTTGTTTTGTAGATACTGATTATGTAAGCATTAAACTTTATATCTGTTATATAATACTTATTTGTAACAGCAACTACCGAGGACGACATATTTAACGTCTGTAACATTTCGGAACTATTGTTTTTATTTATTTTTTATTTATTTATTTATTTATTCTTTATTGCCTTAAGCTTAAGGTTACAATGGGCGGACTTAATGCCAAGTGGCATTCTCTACCAGTCAACCCTTGTTATGGTGAAAGGTAGTTGGCAGGTATAATAAAACAAAGAATAAAAAAAAAAAAAAAAACTCCAATAAAAATAACTTGATTAGTACATAATTAAACTATATAAACTATATAATTAAATAAATATTTATAACATAAAATACACAAATACATATACAAGTATATAAAAGGATACATAAATAAATATATAACATAAATCTAAAATAGATAAGCCGAATATTGTCAATGATCTATTATTCTGTTAGGTAATTACGAAGTAGACTCTTTTATCTTTTTTTTTTCTTTGGAATAGTATTTTTTCATTCTATAATTTATCTGAATCATCAAAATATTCAACCACCTGTGACATTTCAAACATTTGAAGTAGAAAACTATCGTCTAATGCCACTTACTTTTAAGATTTTAAATTAATAAAACATGTGTGTATAATATCTATAAATATAACCTATAACTCGGTAAGTGTCTTTGTGCAATTTCATGCGGCCCAGCGACTATGAGTGACAGTGCGTCTTTTTTTATGTGACTTGGAAAACGAGCAAAAGCCTCACTTGGTAAGTGATTACAGTCGTACATATTCAACATCAGAGGAGCTGCAGGTGCATTGCCGACCTTTAAACATATTTGGAGGATAGAAAGGAGGATCGGGAGGTGGAATAGAGGAGGGGAGAGGGCCCTCTCACCGAGGCGTTACCTCGCTCACCGAACGAAAGGCAGAAGCACAAGATGTGCCTCGTGGGTGTTAAGTATACGCCGGTATTATGAGAGGTCTTGGCTCTACCATGTACAAAAACTCTATCATTAACTGATACATAATTGTTAATAGTACTGAAAGTGTTTAGGCATGCCCCCACTAGAGCCAAGAAAGTTAGACAATTCTATGAGAGTCAACAGTTCCGCTGTCAGTGAGTCTCAATTATATGTGTAGCTGGATGTCACTCCGCTGGATATATAGTACATGAGTATGCAGTTTGAAGTCTGGCAGCTATTCTGTCACAGTGACTACGTTATCGGAAAATATATAGTAAGAAATGTCTTCGATATTAAAGAACATACGTTACGTAAGGTACGAATCGGCGGTTGATTGTAAAAAAAATTACAATTGACAAAACAAATTTGTATTTCTTACGACAAATAAAGAATTTTAATTTCATTCGTTATCCTCCTCGATCCAGAAGCGTGGTAGAGCCAAGCGGCATCGCTGCTACTCGAATGGACCGGCTCGATCGGGCCGGCTCGACCGGGTTTACACCGCAGACCTCGCAGAATACCGGCGTGAAGTAGAGGCTTCCTGTGCTCCTGCGTATTACACAGCTGGTCAAAGGCCTCCGTATCAAATATCTGAATATCGCTGACCACGCGGTAAATACAGAACTTAAAGTTATTATTTATATTTTTAGTAGTGCCGGCAGCGGGATCGAACCCAGGACCTTCGCGCTCTATTAAACTAAAACGAGCGCCTTGACCACTGGGCTACCGTTTAGTTAAACTAAATGTAAATCCGTTGTTTCTGCCTATAACGATGGGTGACAGGCGTTATACATATACGCTATATATGGAAGATAAAATATATAACTAGAAGTACATAAATTTTTGGTAATTTAACAATAGTATCACTCTGTATATAAACTAAACAACGGTAGCACTCTGTACATAAATGACATAAGTTGTAAAAAGGACGCTCCGGATCTCAGCTGCTGCTCGTCAAAACTTTTTTTAATTAAAGTTGTTAAAATTCTAGACCGAAAACGTTTTGTTCAACAATTAGTGCTCGAACTTAAGCCTTAGATTAGATCTCCGACCAAGTCTGGCAGAAAGATCTAATTATAATTAAATTTATTTTAGTTCAATTTTAAGACATCAGTACGGTTCAAAAAGAATCATTAACTGATTCGTTGAAGTAATTATAATAAAATATAAGTAAGTTTTACAGAATAATCTATCAATGACTCCTAGGTAGAGAAGGAATCTATAAAGACTCCTTCTCTGCCTAGGAATCGTTTAGGTTGGTACCACACTCTTACCCATTTCTGCCACCAAACGGCAGTGCTATTACTGTTGTGTTCCGGTTTGTAAGGTATAGAGAGCCAGTATAATTACAGGTTGTGAGGCATACCATCTTAGATTTCAGGGGTGACAAACCCTCTGTAACATTCTTCGATTGAAATTTGTTTGCAAGCGTCCATGGGCTATAGTAGCCACTTACCATCAGGTAGACTGTTAGCATGTTTCTCACCGCAATTCAATAGAAATATATATAGCGGTTGACCGCGGCTTCACCCCAATGGTCACATATTGTGTCCTAAAAGAAATCTTAATGGAGATAAAAAGTAAATCCTATAAACATTTCCATGGTACATACCTGACAAATTTATTTCATAAGTAAATTTTTTTAAGTGTAATTGTACGACAAAACAAACAAACTTTCCCAAGTAGAATGAAATATAGCCTAAATTACTTCTGGAAACATAATGAACATTCAGAACATAGATTTCAAAATTTGACAAATGTCTTTTAAGTTAAATCTGTTCAAAAAATTCTGAATATGTATATGTGTGGAAAAACAAGGAAAAACTTTTAATAATCGTCAACAGTCTTTTTATTTTAAAAGCTACTATTAATATTGTTGAATTAAATAAAATAGTATAATAGCATAATCGTTTAATACAGAACAAGAAATAACTTGCAGGTGAATTAATAATCAAAATCTGACGTGAAATAATTTTGTTGTAATAACTTAGAGATCAATTATAATTACACACGTTACAGTCAAAACTCTGTACTTTAACAAAGTTAGTCGAAGTAATTTTATTGTTTTTACTAGAACATGATTAACTTTGGGCTTTGTCGCTCGCTTCACACCCTCCAAAGCTCAATAGACTTAACATGCGCGTTTTCTTAAATGTAAATTACATTTCATTAGGGAAGACGGTGACATTTATAACATCTATAAAGCCGGTATAAGTTCAACCAACGCGTTTTTTTTTAGTAAAATAGTACGTAGTCGACGTACGATTGTACTAAAAAAAAACGCGTCTTATTTTAGTATCATTTTATTGAATGTGAGTAAGCAACACAATAACACTAGTACATTTATTCAAAGGTTTGACCATACTCATCACGCTGGGCAAGCCCTTTGGTACCGGAGTGTCGACGACCCCTCACTAGTGATGCTTTTTCCCATCTCTAGTCTGTTTAAAAAAAAAATTGTAATACATTCGACCTTCTGTTTCAATAATACTCTATGCAATTTGAACGTGATAATTCGCTCTAGATACCAATAAGGTAAATCACGAAAACGGGTCACGTTCACCGATCTGACACGGCAGTACCGTACTTACGTGCGCTCTTCGCAACTACTGTAAGTTCATAAACTGTACTCGCACCTCACACAGAAGCGTTCAAATATTTTTTGTGAAACACTTTATCCTTTTCAAACAATATGAAATAACTTAAGTATCATAGAACATGAACTCGTAGAAGACATTAAAAAAATATGTTTTTTCACCTTTAAAAAATAGGTTTATTTATGACCATCGTATGAAGCACTTGACTTTTTGCTTACTTACATTTTATTTCTCAAGTAATGACTTAATTTGGCTTAAATTTGAATTTTAAGGCTTCAGTAGTATTTGAAAGTACATAAATTCTCTGTCCCAAAACTCTGTTATTGATGAAATGTGTATGCGAAAGAGCTAATAAAATGTATTGACGATCAACTCTTTTTTTAAAACTACCGTTTGAATAGTGTCTAGCAGGGATAAATTTATTAGCTCAATTTAAAATCAATAAACGTGTATATATAGATTTCACCCAAACATCGATTTAAAATACTGGTATAAATCGAAAAAAAAACTAAAAAAATTGGTTGCCTACGGAGTTTATTTCGTCTGTTTCTCCTCCTTTAGCGAAACCTCATTACGAATTTCCAGATTTATAAAATTACGTTCGACAATCGAACTTGAAAACTTGACAAACGAATAAATATTTCTTTGGATGAAAAGGAGTTTTCATTTAAGTTCATTATAGCATTAAATAAGGTAAAAGGTGTAAAATTAATTTGTAATGGATGTTATAACTTACAATACCTTAATAAAAAGAATTATATTAATATATCCGTTCGTACGGTTCTGAATGAAGTTGTTTTCTCATATAATTAACAGTACAAAGGAAGCAATTCAATTTCTACAGTAAACAAAGACAACCATTAATCTTAATCAAGCAGTTAACACACGAACCGACTTTCTTTGCACCACTGTGTTGTAAAAAAGTCAACAGAAAAACCAATTGAGTGGTGTTGTCTTTATTTTAATGAATTAAAAACAAATCGAATAAATTACCTTGATATTCAAACAGCGATGTTGAGATATTTTTTAACAATGGAGCGACAAACGAGCTTCAAACTTGTTAGAGCTAAACGGCAGCTTTTGCTGCTGTTCGAATGGGCTGGCTCGACCTGGTTGTTACCACGGCCTCTCAGTATACCGGCGTGAAGTAGAGTATCTTGTGCTTTTGCGTTTCATTCGGTGAGTGAGGTAATCGTAGGCCCACTCCCCCTTCCCATCCTTTTCCTCATCCCTACTTCTTTCCAAATACCCTTAAAGGCCGGAAACGCACCTGCAGCGACTCTGGTGCTGCAGATGTACGTGGGCGACGGTAACCACTTGAACCGCTCAAACCATGTGAACCGCTTGCTCGTTTGCCGCCTTTGTTCTTGTTCCGGGTCATGTGCAATATATATCAGCCGTGTGATATCGGCGTAAGAATCCATGTCGGCTTAAGAAGAGCCACCCACTTTCTTCCCCTGGGTGTCGTAAGAGAAAAGAGAAAGGACTTGAAAATCACAATGGCTCCATCTCGATAAATACCTGACCAAAATTAAGCAGACCGATGACGGGCAGCAGCGTCTAAGATGCGAGGTGTCTGGCACTGCGATCGTCGATCCGCTTGCTGAGCATGGCGATTATGCCAAACCCTCTTTACGGGAGAGACCTATATCTTTCTGTGGACTATTTAAAGACTATTGAGGTTAATATATGATTGAAAAAAACCCCCACCACACAAGATAGATTGTCAATAAAGTATTTCTAAAAATTTTAATAATAAAGCAACATAAAACAAGCCTGGCATCATGTTGATGGACCGGGCACAGTCAAGGATATTCTTTGGTAGACATCATCATTCCATTTTACGAGAACCTCGTGAAACCGACAAGAAGACAAAATTTCTGAACCTGGCTCACGAGGTAACCGACGTGTGGGGTGGTATGCCCGACCGAAATTATTCCGATCGTCGTCTCTGCGAATGGGTTAATCCCAGTCAGCCTCTCGGAATATCTGCGGCGGCTGGGACTCCGTGACGGACCGCTCCGAGCTCAAATGCAGAAGGCGGTGCTACCCGATATTACTCGCATTGTCCGCCGGTTTCTTTCCCTTTCTCCCTAACCCTCGGCCGTCTGGGCTTCCCTGCCGGGGGCTTCCACCTGGTTGGGTTTTTATTGTCTATTTAATTTTATTATATATATAATTTAGAAAATATTATTTATATTATGGTATTTATTTGTATCTATAAGTATTTATATATACAAATCAACCTGATGAGTATATATAGAATTCCCCTAAAACTTACACAGCAACTTAACAGAATTACAGCTTCAGGTTACAAGCTGAAAGAAGTCATAGTGAGATATATCGGCCAAAACATTATATGGCACAAAATAAATTGTATAACTTATGCTGTTTTCTGGTCCGAATTTAAAAATTCAGCCGCGCGACTTTATAAAACCTTGTTAACGTTAGTTGCAAATGGAATAAAATTTCACGAGCTGAATCATACGTTATAGCTTTAATTTTTGTATGAAAAACTCGTTTCAGTTTTTAACAAATCCCGTTTTATTTATACAATTAGTGTATATAATTGGTAATAAAAAATATTTTCGGAATTTAAATACTTAAATATTAAATATCAATTCTTGTTTTTTAATAGATAATTAAAAGTTGTTTACAAAATGATTTCTTGTATTTACGCGAACACTACATAATTGAACTATTATTTACTATTGTTTAATAAATTGAGATTAAAATTATTTTTAATAAAAGCTGAAGTTAGCCCTCGTCATCTAATATCATCTGGACGTCTAATAATTAAACGCGATAAAATTCGTAAATAATACTTTTATTTCAAATTAAAAGGAAATCAAAATGATAAATTACTTCACAAAGATATCAACGTTAATAGCATTCTACGAGCATTGAACTGGCTCTATCCATCTGCTTTACTACTACCATCTTATTATAAATAACGCACTTTACTTTAGGGTAAATGTTCTGGTGAGGTATGTATGTATGAAGTATGGGCAAATCTGACATGCATAACATGCATATCGCTTTTATGAAAAGGCCTACGTCTGGCAAGGCAATTATATCATAACAGTAACAGGCTTCGCCGAATAGAAGAGACACAAAATGTCCAAAATTAAGTATCATTTGTGTGACACAAACCACTGGGTCAAGCGTGTCCAAAAGGTACGGATAGAGTTGAAAATAAACATCATCATTTCGTCATTTCAGCCTACTACCAGTCCACTGCTGAACATAGGCCTCCCCCAAAGATAAAATAGACATAGACAATATGAATGAAGTTTATTTACGTTACGTTAGGTTACGTTATGTTTACTTTAGGAAATTGTATACAGTATTAAAAGCGTACTCCACAAAATCAACAAACGCCGGAAATCCCTAAATTTGCGGTTAAGCGGTAGCTTAATTAAACGCTCTAAGCTTAACGGAACTTTGTTACAGTTAAATACAAAATTTTAATTTAGACGTGCCATGTTATCAAAGGCTTTATTTAAATGTATAGTGAAATTAACACTTATAAAACTATGGGGGAGGACCAATAAAATTGTAAATTCTAATTTTAAGTGCTGAATTTCCCGCGTGGTTAGCGATAAAGGAAAATCTAGTGAGAAAATAAAGATATCGGAAAAATTTAAAAAATATTTTCGGAATTTAAATACTTCAATATTAAATATCAATTCTTGTTTTTAATAGATAATTAAAAGTTGTTTACAAAATGATTTCTTGTATTTACGCGAACACTACATAATTGAACTATTATTTACTATTGTTTAATAAATTGAGATTAAAATTATTTTTAATAAAAGCTGAAGTTAGCCCTCGTCATCTAATATCATCTGGACGTCTAATAATTAAACGCGATAAAATTCGTAAATAATACTTTTATTTCAAATTAAAAGGAAATCAAAATGATAAATTACTTCACAAAGATATCAACGTTAATAGCATTCTACGAGCATTGAACTGGCTCTATCCATCTGCTTTACTACTACCATCTTATTATAAATAACGCACTTTACTTTAGGGTAAATGTTCTGGTGAGGTATGTATGTATGAAGTATGGGCAAATCTGACATGCATAACATGCATATCGCTTTTATGAAAAGGCCTACGTCTGGCAAGGCAATTATATCATAACAGTAACAGGCTTCGCCGAATAGAAGAGACACAAAATGTCCAAAATTAAGTATCATTTGTGTGACACAAACCACTGGGTCAAGCGTGTCCAAAAGGTACGGATAGAGTTGAAAATAAACATCATCATTTCGTCATTTCAGCCTACTACCAGTCCACTGCTGAACATAGGCCTCCCCCAAAGATAAAATAGACATAGACAATATGAATGAAGTTTATTTACGTTACGTTAGGTTACGTTATGTTTACTTTAGGAAATTGTATACAGTATTAAAAGCGTACTCCACAAAATCAACAAACGCCGGAAATCCCTAAATTTGCGGTTAAGCGGTAGCTTAATTAAACGCTCTAAGCTTAACGGAACTTTGTTACAGTTAAATACAAAATTTTAATTTAGACGTGCCATGTTATCAAAGGCTTTATTTAAATGTATAGTGAAATTAACACTTATAAAACTATGGGGGAGGACCAATAAAATTTTAAATTCTAATTTTAAGTGCTGAATTTCCCACGTGGTTAGCGATAAAGGAAAATCTAGTGAGAAAATAAAGATATCGGAAAAATTTAAAAAAATATTTTCACGACATGTGCTCCAAACGAATTTTTTGAAATTTGCAAAGAAAAAGGTCACCGTTCAAGTTTTTGAACTTATACGGTGACGTTATCCAAGCAGTTGGTATATTTAAAAGATGCTACTTTAATTTAATTTAAGGTTGCCAAAGTACACTGGCCCACAGAAACTAAAATCCATCCTCAAAAAAGTTAAAAATTTTGCTCTTGGGTTTGAGCGATTTACTTAACCTAAGCTTACAGGACTTTGCCCTTTTTTTAGGAAGTAGAGAACTTAAAAGACTTTGTGAAAACCTTATATTAAGTAACCTTATTCTGTACATTTTTTATAGAAATATTTTATTTTAAAAATAGCTTTTCGTTTAGAAGTCCAGTACCTCATAAAGAATATCTTTAGTCTATGGCCGGTTATTATGTATTATATATAGGTTTTAAAAATTAGCGGGGATTTATAAACTGCTTCTTAAAACCGATATACATGAAAATCTTAAGTTGAGAAAATTGCGTGTTAATTTTTAAGCGCAATGTATAAAGGCGCAAATCAATAACTTTCCTGGACATATAACTGATCAAAGTGTTGCTAGTGCTTACGTCACACTAAAGTTCATATAAGCCAAAAAGAGAAAACTGATATTTATTATAAATACAGTGGAACGCTGCAAATTTCTATAACCTATGTTGTTTGTAGTATTGAACTTACCTTACCGAGCTGCTTACCTTACTTATCGATCTAATAGTTCACCTGATGGTAAGATGAGACCATAAGCTGTATAAAACCTATCAGCAAAGCAGGTTGCAGTTGCCGGAAAGTAGCTTGCCTATTTGCCACATTTCCCATGAAAAAACATATATATCTCTTTTTCTTAGATAGCATAGCATAATTTGTCTTCAACTAGGAGAAAGTTAACTGTGCGACTATATTTTTCTAAAGTTTACTGATACTTCGGGAATTTTTGAACCGTTACAGATATTTTTTTTATTGGAATGATACGTATACTTTCACTTCCGGTGACGTCCCATATATATTCAGTAAATATCTGAAAATGTGCTTTATAGATATTGCGCAGAAGTCAGCTTTTTAAACAATTAATAATATGAGGCATGTCGTAAATTAATATATAGTTTTTTTTTTTTATGAAAAAATAGGCCTGCGTTTTACCTAAATCTTGCCCGATGGAAAGCGAAGATGAGGCCCAGGATGGTACACGCTTGCCTAGATGTCTGTTCACTTTGGCCTTGAAGATATCCCGCTACATCTTTTATATTCTTCTTTATTAGCCTCTGTACTCGTAAGACCACCGCCTGGACATAGGCCTTTCTTACCACGAACAGAAGTTAGCAAGCTGATGAGGGTTGGTGAGCGGAGCACCGACACCCTCGTACTACAAATACTTTACACCATTTCTAAGTCTTAGGAATTTGCGTTCATTCAGTCCTTGGAGCGGCGTCCGTTAAGCAGCAGGTGAGGTTGTTTCGGAGAAAAGTTGGTATATTCCTCCTTGGAGCCTTCTTTTCTCTAAGTGTGCAATAAGTTACAAGTAAAAAAATATCATGTAAACCAACCGGCAGAGCATAAATGTACTTTGAACTTCGGATCATCCGATTTATCAAAGGAAATTTCACGCAACGTTTTGAATTATAATATTAAAAAAATATTTTCTATACTTTCAAAGGTAGAAAATAACAATTTTACAACAGAACTAAGTAACACAATAAAAATAAATCCAATAAAATGGATATACCAGATGATACTTTAGTGTTATGTCCACTCGATTCCAGTTACATTGTATTTGTAACATGAAATTGTGGCTCAACACTGCAGGCTCGAATAAAATCTAACTAGGTTTTGTTACTATTTTGTAATCGTATTATTTTGTTATGGTTAATTACTCCACTTTTGTATACAGTTTATGTTATCCTTGTCGTAATTTTATTTATCTTATTTACCTTTTACTTCCTAGTTTTTTATCTATCACTTTATATTGTTACGATTCTCACCATTGCTTGGTAAGTGTTTCCTTACTATAACCTTAACATCCAATAAATACTCCACAGCTGGACATAGGCCTCTCCCATAATATGATTTCCTGTAATCGCCTCATACAGCAAGCGGATTGGTGATCACATTACCAGACATCTCGCCCTTACACGATGCCTCCGTCATCGTACTCCTTAATTTTGGTTTTGTATTTTTCGAGATGGTTATCTCGCCATCTATCGGTAGACATTGGCATTTTCAAGATTTTTCCTTAATCGCTTTATACGACTCCCTCGGAAAGAAAGAAGGTGGCAGATTCCTACACCAATACCGCACGGCTGTCGGTAGCAAATGGCTTCAGGGATTCGGAATTACAGCTTAACGCTTAGCAAGTCGAGACGAAAAAGAATCTACTTTAGGCGACTAAAGTAAATGCCATAAATTCTCGCGGTTATGTGTAGATTGTGGAATATCCATTACTAGATCCAGTATTTTTCGAGATTGTTATCACGCCATCTCAGCGCTTTTGACACTTAGTCTCATCCTATGTCACATACGGAAAGGAAGGGAGTGCCAAATTCTTACGCAGATACCAACGGCCTGTTATTCGTTATGGCACAATTGACTAGCAGTGCTTTTGTACGATCCAACCTCGAAACTTTACAAAAAAAAAGTACAAAATGCCTTATACATTTCCCTATCATTACACGCACTTTTACGAATATCATAGTAATCTATATCTGTACCTTCTCCTCGGATTCTTGCATATACTCATTGAAAGTACGGTGAGCATATCAGCAAACCACCAAGGTGTGTAAAATAATTGGCAGTAGAATAGCCCCGAAAGCCGATTGCTGTTGTTTTTCGTGCCTAATAACTACCATTGAAATCGCAAAAATAAACTGCGTCGTGCCCCCGGCTTGCACCGCAACAGCATGCGATAAACCTTACGTGCGATTTATTTTTCGGATGAATAGACTGTATTATTGTCAGAATGATTCAAGTTCTGTAACCGAAACTAATGATTACACCATCTTTGACTCCTTCAATAAAGTAATTTGCTTACACAAAATAATAAATTTCTTTATAAATAGAACATATAGAGTATTCTTTAGAGAGATGGTCCTTCTCAGAATCAAGTAACTTTATTTAGAATCCTTCTAACGTTTAAAGGAAAATAAAATTTACGTTTGTATGGAAATTTAAATATATTTTAGCAGTTTGAAGTAATCTTGCCCTTGTTTCCAACAGTGTTGTTTATTTTAAACAAACATTTTTAATGTGCTGTGTTTATGTTACGAAGTGTCTGATACTGCGTTCGCCTACCTGGTTGCCAGACGTGGTGATGGTTACCAACTGTTGGAGAAGAAAAAGGCGATGAATACATTATTTATTGTTAAAGCATTAAATAATTAATATCTCCGTGAATCAGCAATGCAATAATTTAAGTCAACGAGTAACCAACAAGACCGTAGAATTTGCTTAAGGTAGCGCAACTACGTAATTAGTTTTTCTCTGTTACGGAGTAACTTTCTCTAATTGATTCTGGACTGGTTTGAGTCGGTACCTTGAACTGAGAATATAAAGTAGTTATCTGACATTTCAGCATGAATTTGACATGAAAATTAAATGAGTTTATTTATTTGATGATAGTAATTAAGATTTCGTTTATCAGATGTCCTTTTTTATATCTACCACTGCTTAGTAATGAGGTTCTTCTGACGGAGAAGAAAACGTAAGGTAAAAACGGAGTTAGTAAAGCTTCACGTGCAATGTAAGATGCATTTAATATGTTTTGATTACGATAGTACTGAGTTAATGATCACTATACTTAATTAAAAGTCCTAATAAAGTACTACAAGTGGCATTTGCAAAGTATTCAACGAGAGTATTAAAGAACTAGTTTATCTCTTAAAGTGGAAGCTGTCGATTGTAACACCTAAAAAAAATTTGCAGATTTAAGTTTATTTCTAAATAATGATAAGTTTACTGAATCTAATAATATAGATTCTCAATAACAACAACTCAACTCACGCTTTAAATCACTAACAGGGTATGCAGTTGTGTCAATAATTCAGGTTGTTAAGTACACGGCTCCTATTAGTTGACGACCGGGTGACTTAAAGTATATTCTACTTGAATGTTGAATCATGGGTTCGAATCCTAACGGAACGGTCCACACACCGCAAAATCACTTCCTCCTATTTTATCACATAAGCGTTACGTCTGATACGGGAAGGTAAAGAGGCTTGAATGTCTCTGTGTTCTCCTGCGCAGTTGTCATCTGGCGATCACATTCGATGGTTGTCGCTGTGGTTGAAATTGGCTAGAAAACTTTGAGTATTAGGAATACAGTTGCTCGAAATCATAAATTGCAAAATATTCTTTTCTTTTTTCTTTTTGTAAAACATGGAGACAACTTAGAACTATTTGTCTATCGAATGGTGAAAGCATATGTTAGATTGGTCTTGTAACTGTGTCACAAGACTGTAATAAAACTAGGCGAAGTCTTTCAATCGTGATAGAGCCAAGCATCGGCTTTAGCTGAAATGTAAATAGATCAGTGTATTTCCATTTCAAGGGTGTAATAAATTTATAATAAAAGGAGCGGCATTTAACTTTCAAGATTAGATCAGCATCTAGGTCAAAGGTACCTCAACGATAGCCGCACTAATTTTTAAACGAACATGTTTGGGGAACGCGCGCCTCAATTGAATTGCAGAAAGTAATCTCACTTTAAAAAAAGATTAAAATGCGGCACCCTTATTTGCCGCATTAATAATTTTAAAATAAGTTAGTGCCCTAGCTAAAACTCTTTTAGTCCCCTATGCGACCCAATTTATCCCTATGACTAGGTTTGAATAAGATAAAAAACAATGACATTTTAATCGGATTTAGATGAACTTCCGGACCCAAACTAATATTTGTTCCATTAACAAATTTAATTAAGTAGACACTGAAAATGTGTTTCGAAAGTCAAAACTGTCACGATTCACCCCAATTTATGTATTATGTACAATATAATAGTGTTGATATTAAATTTAGTGTCACCTGTTATACGAGTATACAAATACCTCTATAAAACCAATACATTGACAAAACATTAATTTGGGTATTTAATGATGTAGATATAACAAATCATGTCTAGTTTTAATGATGGTGTTACAAGAGATTGATTACTAACCACTAAATACTATTAACAACTAAAAATTATTTCTGATATAATTAAATTCTTCTTAAAAAAATCGTTAACGCAAATTCATTACAGACAATAAACACTTCGTTCATTTACATACCATATAAATTAATTTAATCATACTTTGGGAAAAAACCTTTTTATCTCTGTTACGGCATTGTCCTAGTTTTCATGGGAAAGTGACAAATAAATTCGCGATCATTTCTAACTGTGTAAGGAGGGTAATGTACCTAATTTATCTTTAGCGTGCACTTCCGCTCAGTGCACCCGAAGCTATAATTATGTAGGTATTCACCTCAATACTTCGATCGGCTTTCGAAAACGTTTTCCAGGATAGCAGTGAAGAGTTTTGGCGAAATAAGATCACAGGGTCTTCATCATTTCAGTATCAGGGATAATTTTTGTACTAATATTAAATCTAGCACAGATGTGAAGACACTGTGCAGCACGAGTTAATGCACGCCAGACATAACCTCGAAAATATTATTCCTTCCTAGTAACCTTTAGGTGTTTAATGTGTAATTGGTCACTTTTATTTATTTAATTCGCAACGAATTTTTTTTTAATAGTGATAGGTCTAACGAGCAAGCGGTTCACCTGATGGGAAGTGAAGTCTGCATACATCTGCAATACCACAGTTGCGTTGCCGTAGTCGAAGCCTGGTCACTCGAGTACTACGAGATCGAAGCTAGTGCTCTGACCCCCGGAACTACCTTGTAAGGTAATATATTGCTGTCATACTATTGCTATAGTGTGAATAGATAGTTTTCTATATTTCGTAATATAAATACTTTTGTTATTGAAAAAAATTTTTAGATCATTTATTTTAAGTCACAAATAAATTATACGAAAATTATTATTAGTAAAAATGTACTACTAATCTGTAATGTGCCTTAAAATAAAAGTACAATATCTTAAGAAAGCTATTCTTTGAAATTTTAATACATAATTAGATCTTTTTTAGTCTAATTATAAACTGTTAACCGAAGCTAACTTCTTTGTAGCACCTCTTTCGATCCTGTTACACGATTATAATCTCCTTTTCATTTCAATTAATTTCGTCAAGAAACTGAAGAAAAATAATCTATATAAAACCTTTACCAGTTACTATGTTTACTAATTGGTGCTTTGTATTATTGAAAACAATTTGCTAGAATGCTTGGAAGCTGTAATCACCTTTAAAATTAATTAAATTTTTTAGTGATTTATTTTAATTATATCAGTCATAAAAAAATATTTACCGAGTCTGGTTAAATTGTCATCTCGGTGTCTGGGATTACATCTTTATGGTAAGGTGAATTGAAATATGTTTTAATCTATTTTCCTGGGTGTGGCAAGTTTTTCTTTAAACTTTATCGTTTTCATGTTGAATAAACTGAATTATAGCTATTACAATCCAGTACTGAAAAAAAGGTTTTCTAGTGGCAGCCAAGTACAGGTAAACGTAGTGTGCGACGACCTGCGCAATGTTGCGGGGAAGTCGTTGGATGCAGGTGGCTCAGGACCGACCTTCGTGGCAATCTTTGGGGGAGGCCTATGTTCAGCAGTCGACTTGTAAAAGGGTGGAATGAAAAAAGACAAATTGTGATAAGACAAAATAATTGTTCGTTACAGACTGAACGGCGGCACTATACTCAACAACGGGACTATACTCAACGGCACTATACGCAACGGCACTATACGCAGAGGCACTATACTCAACGGCACTATACTCAACGGCACTATACGCACAGGCACTATACGCTCCGGCACTATACGCAACGGCACTATGCGCTGGGCACTATACTCAGCGGCACTATACGCACAGGCACTAACGCAACGGCACTATACGCAACGGCACTATACCAACGGCACTATACGCACAGGCACTATACTCAACGGCACTATACGCAACGGCAATTATACGCAACGGCACTATGCGCAGCGGCACTATACGCAACGGCACCATACGCAACGGCACCATACGCACAGGCACTATACGCAACGGCACTATACGCAACGGCACTATACGCACAGGCACCATACCAACGGCACTATACGCTTCGGCACTATACGCACAGGCACTATGCGCAACGGCACTACGCAACGGCACTATACCAACGGCACCATACGCACAGGCACCATACGCACAGGCACCATACGCAACGGCACCATACGCACAGGCACCATACGCACAGGCACCATACGCACAGGCACCATACCAACGGCACCATACGCACAGGCACTATACGCAACGGCACCATACGCAACGGCACCATACGCAACGGCACTATGCGCAGCGGCACTATACTCAACGGCACTATACGCACAGGCACCATACGCAACGGCACGATACGCAACGGCACCATATGCACAGGCACTATACGCTGGGCACTATACGCACAGGCACTATACTCAACGGCACTATACGCTGGGCACTATACGCAGCGGCACTATACGCACAGGCACTAACGCAACGGCACTATACGCAACGGCACGATACGCAACGGCACCATACGCACAGGCACCATACTCAACGGCACCATACGCAACGGCACTATACGCAACGGCACCATACGCACAGGCACTATACGCAACGGCAATTATACGCAACGGCACCATACGCAACGGCACTATACCAACGGCACCATACGCAACGGCACCATACGCACAGGCACTATACGCAACGGCACCATACTCAACGGCACTACGCAACGGCACTATACGCACAGGCACCATACGCAACGGCACTATACCAACGGCACCATACGCAACGGCACCATACGCAACGGCACTATGCTCAACGGCACTATACCAACGGCACCATACGCACAGGCACCATACTCAACGGCACTATACGCAACGGCACTATACCAACGGCACCATACGCAACGGCACTATACGCAACGGCACTACGCAACGGCACTATGCGCACAGGCACTATACTCAACGGCACTATACGCAACGGCACCATACGCAACGGCACTACGCAACGGCACGATACGCAACGGCAATTATACGCAACGGCACTATACGCTTCGGCACTATACGCAACGGCACTATACTCAACGGCACTACGCAACGGCACTATACGCAACGGCACTATACTCAACGGCACTATACGCAACGGCACTATACGCAACGGCACTATACGCACAGGCACTATACGCAACGGCAATTATACGCACAGGCACTAACGCAACGGCACTATACTCAACGGCACCATACGCACAGGCACTAACGCAACGGCACTATACGCACAGGCACCATACGCAACGGCACTATACCAACGGCACTATACTCAACAACGGGACTATACTCAACGGCACTATACGCAACGGCACTATACGCAGAGGCACTATACTCAACGGCACTATACGCACAGGCACTATACGCACCGGCACTATACGCAACGGCACTATACGCACAGGCACTATACGCAACGGCACTATACTCAACGGCACTATACGCACAGGCACTAACGCAACGGCACTATACGCAACGGCACTATACGCACAGGCACTATACTCAACGGCACTATACGCACAGGCACTATACGCAACGGCACTATACGCAACGGCACTATACGCACAGGCACTATACGCAACGGCACTATACGCAACGGCACTATACGCACAGGCACTATACGCCCGGCACTATACGCACAGGCACTATACGCAACGGCACTACGCAACGGCACCATACTCAACGGCACCATACGCACAGGCACCATACGCAACGGCACCATACTCAACGGCACTATACGCACAGGCACTATACGCAACGGCAATTATACGCAACGGCACCATACGCAACGGCACTATACTCAACGGCACCATACTCAACGGCACTATACGCACAGGCACCATACGCAACGGCACTATACGCAACGGCAATTATACGCACAGGCACTATACCAACGGCACTATACGCACAGGCACTATACGCAACGGCACGATACGCAACGGCACTATACTCAGCGGCACTATACGCTGGGCACTATACGCAACGGCACTACGCAACGGCACCATACTCAACGGCACCATACTCAACGGCACCATACGCACAGCACTATACGCACAGGCACTATACGCAACGGCACGATACGCAACGGCAATTATACGCAACGGCACTATACCAACGGCACCATACGCACAGGCACCATACGCACAGGCACCATACGCAACGGCACCATACGCACAGCACTATACGCACAGGCACTATACGCAACGGCACTATACGCAACGGCACTATACGCAACGCACCATACGCACAGGCACTATGCGCAACGGCACTACGCAACGGCACCATACGCACAGGCACTATACCAACGGCACCATACGCAACGGCACTATGCGCAACGGCACGATACGCAACGGCACTACGCAACGGCACCATACGCACAGGCACTATACGCAACGGCACTATACGCACAGGCACTATACGCAACGGCACTATACTCAACGGCACTATACTCAACGGCACTATACGCAACGGCACGATACGCAACGGCACTATACGCACAGGCACTATACGCAACGGCACTATACTCAACGGCACTCAAGGAATGTACAGCCACTTTTAAATACCCACTAAAGAGTTTCAGTGACGTCGTTTGGTAATTTTCAAACATTAATACTTTGACGTGCCGTGCGAGTTGACAAGGCAATTATAGACTGTGCGCCTAGAGTTTTCACTTCAATAATGAGACGCAAATTTTTATGCTATCATAAAACAGGAGTTTGTAAGTATCAGTATAGTTTATATCTAAATTTGTAAATATCACTATAAAGCCTGTCAATAAATGCGGTAGTGGAAATAATATAGTTAATAGAGACTTAAGTAAATGAATACTGTGTTTTTTTTATACGACACTGGCATGTTACAAATATCAACTGTTAGAATATTGATGTTTGATAAGTGGAATAGGTGGTGAAAGTTACGTGCAAATGATATAAAAAAAAAGTTAAATATGAGATCAATTAACTTGAAACTAAGACTTGAAACGTATTACCAATACAACAACAATCTAGCTTAAATTTCGAACTATGTCTTGGCAAGAAGCCAAACAAAAGGACCGCAACTGCGCCCAAAATTGCAAAGTAACCGCAACATATGATACATGGGGGATATTAATCAAATTTTGCCACTTTCTACCTTGGCTTATGAGTATTGCTATCCGTACATCCGTTAATGAAATTTATTGTTTAAAGATAAATACAGATTAATTTTCTTCAAATGCTCATCTCACCACGTGGTGCACCCCGCTGGCTGTCTGCATATTAGCATTTACGATGTTTGATTGTTGAGGAAAGTATAGAATAAAGTATCAGAATAGTACCGATAGTAGCAGAATAATTTTAGCTTTTAGTTACTGGTTTGTTGTCATTTATTTGTCTTAAAAATTGGTTCAGAAACATTTTCTTAATTGTTAACATTAATTGAAATATTTAGTTGACTAGGTCGTGTGGGTCTGGGTGATCGGCTCCTTCTCTGCTTAGAAGTCATCTGGATACGAACCACCTATCTTATCTTATCCATTTCTACCGCCAATCGGCAGTGTAATCAAATACTCGTATATATATATATATATATATATATATATATATATGTGGCAATCAACGAGTGATACGGTACGCAAGCGCCATCTGTCACGAGACGTAAGCGCCATCTGTTTTGCCGTTCGATGGATTCAATTATTCACCGGTCGAGCGGAGCACACGACCGACAATCGTGTAGCGGTCGGCCAGAGCGCATGATATTGGACCGTCGCACGTTCCTATATTCGAATCTACGTATAGTTGTCTCGTCACTTAGTCTTGTAAATTCAAATTGGATATTGTAATTTCATTAAGTGAACTACTTTGTTTCGTTGCTCCAATATTACCCAACGACGCCTAATGTTAGGAGACTAGGCATTATGTACCCTGCTGATAACGGGGACCCTACTCTGCCGGCGTTATATATATTTATTTATATATTATAATACCTCTTATATTTTAGTCCGTTCTAGTATCTTGCTTAACGCTACAATATACCAATTAGAGAACCATATAAATATAAAAAAGTAAATATAAACAAATAATGCATTTCCAATTTCATGAATATTAACTTGGAGATCCATTAAAACTTCCTTTTCATAGAGCAAACTGCGGTAATACCATTAGACACAAACAAACTGCTATGAGAGCAGAGAATAGAACTCTTCTACTCATATAACTTCTAGACTCGTTAAACCTCAACTCAGTGCAAATTATCTTTGAGTATGCTGGTATAAAGTACTGTACAATTGCAGGAAAAGGGAATTATGTGAATTTGCGGTTAATATGTGGTGAAATTTAGCACTTTAAGCTCAATTCACCTTTGCATAGCAGCTCCAAGTACAAAATATTAATGTACTCACGACGTGTTGTGAAATTTTTATTTACTACAACGAAAATATGGTTATAACCCTTGTGGCTCTTATTTTGAACTCCTATTAATATAGTAGCAAATATAATGGTTTCTCGTATTTACGCGAACACTAGACATTTGAAATGAAACTATTATTAAGGGATTTTATTACCATATGTCAGAGGCGTTACGAATAAGATTGGTTATATCTTGAAGAGGGCGAAAAATGTTTTCAAGCCGGCGGGAAGAATAAGTAAGTTTTACCATCTGTAAAGTGCAAGATGCAGGTTTTTTAGGCAGTTTACATCAGATTTGATAGACTAGAAACCCTTGCAAATATCTGCCAAGGATTATTTGCGAAGTTATTGTAATAAATAAAATTAAATCTAATACCAAGCATATCACCGCATAACTTCAAGATACTGTGAGCACAGTCTGCGTATATCGGACCAAAATTAATAATTAAAAGCTGAAGGTAGCTCAAGTTAACTATCACTTTAGGACATGAAACGACGTGAATATGAAAACGGACATTATTGGCGATTAATTCCGAAAATAATGGTTTCATTTCAAATGGTAAGAAAAAATAAAAAAAATTAAAATACTAAAGCTGAATTTGATTCCATAAACAAATGGAGCATGTTTTTCGCTCTTAATTAAAATAGTCAAGCTATAGATACAAGAAATCAGATTTCTTAACCTATGTTTAAATTGTTACCTGTTTTATCTATTAATGGCGTCGTAGTTCTTTTCAGCAAATATGAAAGAGGCGTTTCTTGTGAAAAAGTAAATTAATTATAGTATAACAATGGGAGGATTACACTAATATTTATGATTACACAAAAAGCACAGATTATATCTCTTATAAATACAATACAAAACCTAAACAGTTCAATGCAAAACTACTGACGGTATAAAGTACTGTACAATTGCAGGAAAAGCGGGAATTATGTGAATTTGCGGTTAATATGTGGTGAAATTTAGCACTTTAAGCTCAATTCACCTTTGCATAGCAGCTCCAAGTACAAAATATTAATGTACTCACGACGTGTTGTGAAATTTTTATTTACTACAACGAAAATATGGTTATAACCCTTGTGGCTCTTATTTTGAACTCCTATTAATATAGTAGCAAATATAATGGTTTCTCGTATTTACGCGAACACTAGACATTTGAAATGAAACTATTATTAAGGGATTTTATTACCATATGTCAGAGGCGTTACGAATAAGATTGGTTATATCTTGAAGAGGGCGAAAAATGTTTTCAAGCCGGCGGGAAGAATAAGTAAGTTTTACCATCTGTAAAGTGCAAGATGCAGGTTTTTAGGCAGTTTACATCAGATTTGATAGACTAGAAACCCTTGCAAATATCTGCCAAGGATTATTTGCGAAGTTATTGTAATAAATAAAATTAAATCTAATACCAAGCATATCACCGCATAACTTCAAGATACTGTGAGCACAGTCTGCGTATATCGGACCAAAATTAATAATTAAAAGCTGAAGGTAGCTCAAGTTAACTATCACTTTAGGACATGAAACGACGTGAATATGAAAACGGACATTATTGGCGATTAATTCCGAAAATAATGGTTTCATTTCAAATGGTAAGAAAAATAAAAAATTAAAACGTTTTCGCGTCAATATCCTTCCCCGCGCTGAGGAAATGTAGATTTCCCAAATACATACGCGGGTTATAAATGAAAATAAAAGTGAGGAGAAAGTATTCATCTAGCGTAAATTGTATTGTTTATACTTTAAGTAGCAGCCTGTAACCTGCCCACAGTTTGGCAAAAACCACCTTCTCAAATATCTGAGAGGGTTTTTATTAGCTTTTAGATGTTATACTTAGAGTGTATTATATAGTTAAATTAATAGCGGATTTAATTACGTAGCGTTTGAGAAAACCATTTTACTAATGCGACTGTAACAATGTTTTCTGTACTTCAGCTATAAGTCCCATCGGCCAACGTAAATGTGGAATGTCGTCTTGGTGGTTACGATGGTCATTGTTGTATATACCCTAGAACTAGAAAGAGCGAATACACCATTTTTAAATTGTCTTATTATTTGATTCATCAGTTTATTTTGTCTATAAATGTTGCATATAGTTCTCTGCCTGACATAGGCGTCTCTAGTAGAGGGGATATGTGGCTTGTCACTGGTCAGTATGATTTAGGCCTGATAACCCCTGAAAAAAATGAAATTAATTATAGTATAACAATGGGAGGATTACACTAATATTTATGATTACACAAAAAAGCACAGATTATATCTCTTATAAATACAATACAAAACCTAAACAGTTCAATGCAAAACTACTGACGGTATAAAGTACTGTACAATTGCAGGAAAAGCGGGAATTATGTGAATTTGCGGTTAATATGTGGTGAAATTTAGCACTTTAAGCTCAATTCACCTTTGCATAGCAGCTCCAAGTACAAAATATTAATGTACTCACGACGTGTTGTGAAATTTTTATTTACTACAACGAAAAATATGGTTATAACCCTTGTGGCTCTTATTTTGAACTCCTATTAATATAGTAGCAAATATAATGGTTTCTCGTATTTACGCGAACACTAGACATTTGAAATGAAACTATTATTAAGGGATTTTATTACCATATGTCAGAGGCGTTACGAATAAGATTGGTTATATCTTGAAGAGGGCGAAAAATGTTTTTCAAGCCGGCGGGAAGAATAAGTAAGTTTTTACCATCTGTAAAGTGCAAGATGCAGGTTTTTTAGGCAGTTTACATCAGATTTGATAGACTAGAAACCCTTGCAAATATCTGCCAAGGATTATTTGCGAAGTTATTGTAATAAATAAAATTAAATCTAATACCAAGCATATCACCGCATAACTTCAAGATACTGTGAGCACAGTCTGCGTATATCGGACCAAAATTAATAATTAAAAGCTGAAGGTAGCTCAAGTTAACTATCACTTTAGGACATGAAACGACGTGAATATGAAAACGGACATTATTGGCGATTAATTCCGAAAATAATGGTTTCATTTCAAATGGTAAGAAAAAATAAAAAAAATTAAAATACTAAAGCTGAATTTGATTCCATAAACAAATGGAGCATGTTTTTCGCTCTTAATTAAAATAGTCAAGCTATAGATACAAGAAATCAGATTTCTTAACCTATGTTTAAATTGTTACCTGTTTTATCTATTAATGGCGTCGTAGTTCTTTTCAGCAAATATGAAAGAGGCGTTTCTTGTGAAAAAAGTAAAAACAATTTTAAATGAACACTAGAATTATATTAGCAGTCTTTGCTACTACCTTTCCTTGGTTGTGCTAATGCGTTCTATTCAAATATTTCTCAGGAGCTTGAGCATTTCCAAAATATTGCTAATAGGTTCATATTTTGGTCTTCGCAGTATGATCATGTTTCCGAGTCTCGTTAAGCTTCAGTAACTCTCAATTAGACTTTCGGAACACTCTTACTCTATCCTTACTGTATTATGTGCTATTGAATTCGAAAACATCGTATTACTTGAAAGAGAAGTTTTGTTTTTTGGGCGTAGATTAAGAACACTCTAGGCTGGCTGAGAAAAATAATGATTTTGATGCCCACTCACTCATTTTCCACTCATCATTTCGTAACAATGCTGTAACTTTATGTAATTTTCTTCCTCTGAACACAAACCCACTCCTCATTTTGGTATTCAACCAGTAAGTTTATAGAATTTATTTCCTCTAAACACAAGAAAGGCTCAAGTTTGGAGTCTTTCGAAAACCGAATATAGGTATTCCCTATTATATTATATATATGGGTACCTAATTTTTTATGAGCATATTGTATGTTTAATTATTAATTATTAGCGTTAATTTTGTTTATTTATTCCTTAGTATTTTATAGTTATTAAATATAATATTTATTTCAGTTTTAACATAGCTGTATTCAACATCATCTACTTTATGTGACCACTCTTCTATGTTAATACATATCTCCTTTCACAGAGGTTTGTGTCGAAGAGATCGCTGTCTAGCGATAAGGCGGCACATAAAATACTGGAGTGTCCACAATTTAAATGTGATCTTATGATGTATGTGCAATAAAGTGCATAAATAAAAAAAAAAATTAACGCTTTTATGAGTCATGGATCAATAGTCGAAGAGCGAGCCCATAGACTAATGCCTGTTTGCATAAGTTAAGGAATTGCTTAAATTGCCACCTTAAAAGTTATTTGTCTCCTTAACACAAATCGTGTTAGGCCAACTTTTGGAGCCTCCTATTTCCGGATGGATTAGTTTAATATTAAGACAAGTATTGTGCGATGCCTACCATATATGTAGAAATCAGTGTCTTTGAGTTAATAACATTTTAATAAACATTACGCTAAAGTTTTGTAGGTATAGCCTAAATAATTATTTTAATGCTAAGAAAGGGTCCATCTAGTTAAACATCAATTATAACTATGGACAGTTACGACTTAGGGACCTTTAAGAAAAGAGCCTCTTACTTCCTTATAGGCCGGTAGCGCATCTGTAGCTTCTCTGGTGTTGCGGATTTTCGTGGAAGTTGGTGATCACTTACCATCAGGTGAGCCGCATGCTCGTTTACCTCCTTCTTCCATAAAAAAAAGACTAACTTTGCATGAATATTAGCTATCTAACAAGTTTTATAAAATTGCACTGTTAGTAAAAATAAAACCTGTAAATGGTCTCAGAAAATGTGACAGTATTCTAGCACATGTCCTTTTTATATATATTAAACGTAAGTGTGTGAGGTCATCGTGTAGATGCAGGAGAAGAATCTCCTTCACCATATCATCCCTTGGATGTGTAATAATAAATTGACTAAGATAATTAAATTATTAAAAGCACCATATTTATAGAGGGTTGTAACGAGTTGTACACCATCTCTTTCCACACTTGCATGTGGGCAACCATGTGCTAACAAGGATCAAACGAAGCTCTGGCGAGCGAATGAAGGCCGTTTCGAGTTATGACTAGCCATATCCGGCACTTGGCTCACTAACCCGCTTCCCCAGCAGCATGGTGAGGGCAAAGCTTGGAAAAGGCAAGAAATGTGCCGGCTTTTGTTGCCACATTCCTGGGGAGGTCAAAGTTCAGCAGTAGACTAAAATAGGCTGTTATAGTATTCAGACTATTACCACGATCGTTAACTCGGTTGCCAAGCGCAGTGATTACGGCACTTATTCATCCTCTTGGGAGACGCCATTATCTAACAGTGAACTATTTTGAGGTTGCTAAAGAAAACTTGAGTATATCGTGCTCACTGGAAAGTGCGGTGGCTTTGTTTTACTTTATCGCGAAACATTACATTGTTAAAATGTTGTTTCACAATCGTAATTTAAAATGTATTTCTCATTTTATTTCATTATAAAATACTCCATAAAAAATTATAAGCTTTTGCCCAGCAGTGAGTTTTATTTAAGACAGATAAAAAAAATGGAACAGAAGTAAGCTTTCACGACCGTATACCGTTGTGGCCTAAGAAGAAGACATTGACTTTATCCATTTCCACCCATTTTCCACTAGAATTTGTTTGAAGATTTAGAGTTCAGAGCAAGTGTATAAATTGAGAAAAATAAAGTTAAGTTAAGTTTCGAAAAATTTATTGATTTCGGTCGTCTTGAGACCCGAGTTCGGTCGTCATGCGAGCGAGCTCGTCTCTCCACAAAGAGGACCGAACTCGGGTCTCCTGACTTGTATGTAGATACACTAAACGCATGGCTATCGTGGCACTATTCGAGACTCATATACGTTTTTTCGGACTGAATATTAGATGGCACAACGTTACACATTGCATTCGTTGTTAAATAATGAAACTATAGAGTAATACGACGAGAAAATTAAACTTTCGAATAAACATTGCAGGTGGCTCAGCACCGAGCTTTGTGGAAATCTTTGGGGGTGGCCTATGTTCAGCAGTGGACTTGTGAGAGGCATGTGGTAGTTCTCATATCCGATGTAACACTTACGCGATAAGATCGGATAAAGGTCCGATGCAACTTAAAAGACACGGGTCGAACACAACGTGACCAGACCCGATAACTCTGTGTATTTGCACGAATATTGACTTGGGCTGGGATTCGAACCAAGGGCCCATGGCTCAGCAGTCAGGTACGCTAACTTCTAAGCAGACGAGGTCGTCGGCGGAAGGGCGTAAGCGCCCGTAAAGTATAAAGAAAACAAAGGATCAACTCAAAAATGCCAGATTGAAAATATACAGATCGATGACGAGACATAATATATTGGTGTCTGATTCTGCGATCACCAACGCACCTAAAGGCGATAACGCAAATCCTCCCTTGTCGAACAGGCTTTTGTCCAGCCGTGTAACTAACTAAAGACTGTTAAAAATAAAGAAGAGTAAAATAAATGCTTACAAAAGTATAGACATAGATATTATATTATTATAGATTTAAAGTTATTGATTATTGTGCGATTTCAATACCCTGATATAAAATTCTTTAATAATAATTATAATAACTCCTAAGTTGTAAAATTTTACATAAAATCATTGTTGAAACCAGAAATGATGTTCGCGTATTAATGAATTAACAGAAAAAAAGAAAATGATTTCTTGTATTAAAGCGAATACTGCACGTTGAAATGAAACTATAGTTTCTGAATTTTAACGCGTTTAATTTTACTTTTGCATTCCCACCGTAAAGGACATATTCAATAAAATATTCGGTAAATATATATTCAATGAGAATTCGCGTAAAGGAACATGTTGCTGGTTTAAAACATTGAAGCTCTAGATTGTTCCAACCATTACATCAGATTTGACACAAAAAAATAAATGAAAAAAGTTAAATTAAACTTAATGAAATCCGTATAGTATTATAATAATAGTTTCATTTCCACACAACAAAAAAAAGCTATAAAAATAAATTTCGTTGCGAAATTTATTTGACACCAGTTTCATATTGCAAGAGAAATTTATGTATTTTGAAACTTAATCACATTTCGCTATGCAAAGCAAAATATGATGAAAGGTATTAATAACCATACCGTAAATTTAACAAAGTGTAATGAAAGTCGTAAATAATCACAAATCGGGCTCGCGGTTCGTACACTTATATGCAAAGAAATATTTTTTGTTCCAGCCTATATATATAACATGGAAAGTTTTTTACATGACTGACACTGTTTTATTTTACCCCTTTTATTAATCGCCCAAGTAAAGTATTTACATAAATATGCATTAGTATACAAATATATATCTTTTATCATTCTTTGACCTAAAATTATGGATCTCTAACTTAAATAATATTAAACCTTTAATTTTTCAAAAAACTCCTTCATGGATACCCTTTAGTCGTAGAGGCAACGAAAGAGTTATGCCTAATTTCTAACAGCTACTTAGTGTTCTTCTCATAGTCATTTGTCAAGACTACGGGAAAGCTTTTGAACGCTTTGGGCCATACCGGATCTCATCTGACTGAAGGATGGAGCTGGAGCGCCCAGGATTCACGGGCCCTAATGTTACTGTCTTCTCTGGCAATGTTCAAGATGAGGATATTACCCAGCATAGCACCCGAAATAATCATGATGAAAATGAAAATGATGAAATTTAAATCTTCAAATCTCTGCAAATGAAACGACTTTCAGTTGCAACATGATGATGGTGATCATCGGGTTAGCAGAAGCACTCGTCGTTTAGGTGCCAAAAAACTGGGAGCGCACCTGCAACTCTTCTGGTGTTGCAGATGTACGTGTGCTTTGGTAATCACATACCATCAGATGAGCCGCTGGCGTGTGTCCCATTCCCATAAAAAATAGCGGGGGTAATGGCATAATTTTGGAAAACACTTACTCTTACTATTTCTGCAAGTGAAGTTGGTTCACCTGGTGATAAGTGATTACCGTCGCCCACGTACACCTGCAACCCTAGAGTTGCTGCAGGTACGTTGCCGGACTTTAATGGCATTTGGGAGATGGGAGGGAGGATAAGGAGGTGAATGAGGAGGCGGAGTGGGCCTCCGGCTACCTCACTCATCGAACGAAACGCAGAAGCACAAGATGCGTCTACTTTATGCCGGTATTCTGCGAGACCATGGTAACAACCCGGTTAAGCCGGCCCATTCGAGCAGCAGTACAAGCCGCCGCTTTGCTCTACCACGTTTAAACCCACGGTATTGGCAATAATACGGTGTCAACGCACCTCTACTATAAAAAAAAGAATTGCAAAAGTCTTTACAATAAATCTGATCACTGTAAGAACACATTTTATTATATATTTTGTAAATATATATTTATAAAAAAGAAAATTGTTTCACATTGCTGTCATCAACACAGTTTTGTTCAAAATTTTCCTCGAATCTCATCTAGCTTGTGAAAATTTCTTACAAAAATTTATTCACACGTGCTATTCAAGTATTTCCATGCAACACCGCCCGATGCAGAATAAAGTCGTTGTTTGTGGGAAAATATTTTGTTTCTTTTATTTCCAACACTGTAAACGTCTTTATTAGAAAACATGTGTCCACTTAAACATTTATTATTAAACTCGGTTTATTTTGAGTAATTTCTTGGAATATAACGAATACTTTAACGGTCAGGTATTTGTGTTGTTTTAGTATCTCTGTAATTGTATCTAGGTTCTCGTTGTCATAAAAAATAGATGTTAAAAAAACCCGTTGCAAAAAACAAATTTTACGGAATTTATCGAGTTTTATTTTAACATTTTTAGTTCCTGTCATTTTACCCGTGGTCACGAAGGAACTTCCTGCTGTCAAAGTCAACTCAAGCTACCATCAGCTTCCTAATTATACATTTTTGAGCAGATCTACGCACAAGGCGCACACAGTATCTGGAAGTACTGCAGTGGTATGCCAGGGTTTGGATTTAATGCTGCGTAGATCGGACGGAAGTAAAAAAAATAGAATTAAACACAATGAATTCCAAAAAAATTAGTTTTATTGAAATGTCTAGTATTCGCGTCGAAATCGAAGAAGTAGGTATTATATAATATAAGTTCATTACTATGTTAGTATGATACGTTTAGTTTATCTATATCTTTCATGCATCATACATCTGTACCAAGTACTGAAGTGCTGGTTACTAAGCTTTACACCATTTTACACTACTAAACTACATCAGTCTATTTGATTCACCAGGTATATCTAAGAAGACGTCAGAAAAATCCGGTAGATCTTTCTTGGAAGATTCATCCATAATTAACGCTGGGCTTGCGGGTTGGTGGGCGCAGTGCCGGTGCCCACGCACTAGTGATGCTGCTTCCTATCTCCAGCCTGATTTAGGACCGGTAAATCCAAAACATCCAAAGGACCCTCGCCATCATTTGATCGCCAGAGCCTCGTTTTTGGCTTCATCACACCACGTGTAGGTGAGGTTGGTATTTAGAGCCTGCCTCTCATCCCTGTATATTATATTATTGCATTTAAAGAAATCGATACAAAGGACAATACTCGCTTATGTCATTACAAATATACATAATATGGGAATTTTTGTTTTGTATGTCTGGCGAGTCTGTTTATTTTCAAACGACCCCTCAAGCCTCACGAATATCGTACTACATACGTCAAGTTATGAAATATTTATCTCTTACGATAATGACACGTCAACACCGTCCATCAATAACAAAGCTCGATCATATCTACTTGAGTTCAAAGAAACTATAATAATTTGCTAATAGCACACACCTACACTACGTTTGTATGACATATTTCTGTTTAATGAATCGAAATGAAAGAACTAGACAATGGAAGCCTTCCAACTTGGAAAAGAGCAATCATGCTTTAAATTACCGAATGTTTTTATTAGACTACAAAATTATTGGTTTATTTAATAAATTCATTTGTTAAAAATATTTGTAAGTAATGAAAGATACACCTAAAGTTACATACATTTACTTAACTGCACTACATGCAACTATAGTCTAGAATATTTAAAATTCAATAAAACTTTCTATAAAATTACTTATCCTTTTTGAGAACACCTTTGTAAACATTGTCAATGTTATAGAAGGCAGGTGGCTGTCGCGAGTTATTACAGGCGACTAAGGAAAAAACTTCGAAAATAGCGTTGGCTGCCAATAGCCAAATGGGTTAGGGTGCGGACTACTAAACATGAGGTCGTAAGTTCGTCAGACACAAGCTTTAAGCTTGCAAGAATATTAGTAATGTTACTTAAAAAATAGTATTGCTAGTATCCTTTTTTTTTTTAAAAAAATCTAAAAATACCAGAATAAAATGAAGCAGTCTGTCGACGGAACGCAGCATCTAAAGTGTCTGCGATCCCCAATCAGCTTGCGGAGCATGGCGATTTAGGGAAGTCCTCCTTATGATAGAGGTATATCTATGTGCATTGGTCTGATCGTAGGCTGCTAAGGTAAGGTAATTGAAGTTCTAAAATAAAAATGAAAAATATTAAGTTCAATGGGGGGAAAAATCTCCCTGTAGGTATAGAATTCCATGATTTTTTCTACTCAACCTGATGCCGGTTGAAAAACTATGTCCTGGTGACTTCGTATGACTGTCGAAATTAAAGAATTTCATCACCTTCATTCGACCATGAGTAGATGGTGACAAATGACACATACACAGGAAGGCGATTGACTATTATAAGCAGAATCAGAAGAAAAGCTTAACACGTATCACTTTTTAATAATGTGTACAGTGTTGGGGTATTAACCCTAAATCAAAAGTTTCGTTATCATTTACATCTCCTTTCCGATAGTATTACAGAAGAGAGTTCTGTTATCCCCCTTTGTCATAACAAATAAATTTCTGTTCGTGTCTTTCTTCCACTGCAGCTTTTACATTAATGCACCAGCAATGCCTTGGAAGACTTGAGCGTACTCACCACGCACCGGTAAACTTGCACTAGATCTTCTCCGGCATTATATTCGTTACTTAATTTTTTTGCAATAAAAAAAAAACAATTTTTAAATGTACCTATTAAATTATCTCTCCACACCCGGAACTTGACTGTTGTACCTTTGTAATAACTTTTAAAGGAGCAAAGAGGTTCAAATAAATAAATTACTTTGTGGGATTTGAAATTTGATTTGACGATTGATTATCGTCCAGCAGATGGTTGTATGAACCTCGGCCATTAGTCAGCATAGGGCAGTCGTATAGGTGAGGTAGATTCATGAATAATTATATAAATCCCTTATTATTGTTTCATATAGTTTCCTTACATTTAAGAAATGGTGATGGCAATGTAAATTTACCCCGTTAAATGAATTAGTCGCATTTACTGCACTTGCAAGAGTATCAATATCCCAGTACCAGTCCCAGTACCAGCTTCGCATTTTAGAAGTTGTCCATCGCCGTCTTGGGTAGTTTAAAATCTGTCATAATGATATTTACCATAGCATGATTTTTCATTTCATGAACTTTTACAAAACCCTCGTGCTCGAATGTTGTTAACATACGGCAAGAAAGTTTAAAGCGTATACATAAAATAAACGTATGTATAACTTTTGAGATGTAAATTACTTATGTTAAATATTACTAGAAGTTAGTTTAAAAATTGTCTGTTATTCTAAATTCATAAAGAAATATGAACATATATTTATTACTCTACCAATTAGAGTGAAGATCGCATTACATTCCCTAGAGCATCGTGGTAAGAAACTTTTTAAATTCGTAACAAGCTCAAAGTAATTAAATAGTCAGGACACGATAAAACTTTGGTAGCAGCAGTGTACAAAGTATTACATTTATAAAGTCACTATGTATTATGGTCTTGGAATACAAATATTCCTATACTCTACGGAATATTCGTTACAAAATTTTGTTGTGTCTTAGCAGGTTTATCCCAATTTAATATAAAATAAATAATAAGAAACTAAAAAAAATAAAAAAAGCAACACTTTATAAACGATGCTTTTCCAATGTATGTAGTTTAAACGTATCCATTGCTACACATTATGTTATAAATATGTACCAGTATGTGCCTACATTTAAAAGCTTAGAGCATCCACGAAGCTCTTGTACACGTAAACACATTACCAGAACGGACCGAGTACGAATATGTCCATTTTTGTTATTTTACGTGTTACTACCAGGCCTTTTTATGATGTACGAAATAAATAATATACTTCTGTAACTTGCTGTGCTATATTTAAATATGTTTTTAATATATAATACATGTACTTCCGCTCGGCATCCATACGTGTAGACAGAGATTACAGATTTCCATTTGTCCTAATTCACCACACACTTTTTGCATCTCCGATAGAAGTGATATATGTCTTATAGAAGAGACACTTGGCTGTTTCCTCCATAAGGCCGAATTCGTCACGATTGTCAGGAGGGTTGGCAATCGCAGTACCAGACACTTCGCTTTGATACTTCTGCGTGTCTCAGGTCTTTGTATTTTACGTCAAGCATTTTTATAGTTATTCCGCAATCTATCTCAAGTCATAAGGTGTTTCTGATTTTCTTCAGTGGTTTCTTTCTAACTTATGTATCATGTCTCTGTACAGTAATTGAATACCAGACTCTATTTCAATTACGTCAAATTCCAAAATCCAATATTCCAATTACGCCAAACGAAATTAAATTTGAATACAAGTGAAAGTTAGAAAGGTCTAAATCTCGACTATAAAGTCGGTGAACAAGCGGTTCGAACTTTTATTTTTGTAAAGCAACCATCGAAACTTTACTCTAGTGAACCGGCATGATGTCTTTCAGAACAAAAATATACACATCAGAAGTGATGCACATGACAGCACTAACTTTACCAAAACAAAATAAAAATAGCTTCACCTATCGACACATATGACACAAAAGTCTACTTCAATGATGTTACATGTTTTGGTCTAGCTATAAAAACAAGTTTAACAGTAAATTTGTTCTAACGTGTACAAAAATCGATGAACAGCAACCTGTTCGGGTAATATTTCAACCTTATCACTCTTATCTCGCATCGTTAAATTGATTAATGACCGTATTAATAGTTTACGCGGATAATGCAAATTATGGAAACATTTTAAATCATTTTCAAGAATTATGGATAATTAGTAGAAAAGTTTCAATTATATGCAATTTCATAATTATCATAGATACGAGACAGTCATTCCCGTTATTTTATCTTTTAACCTTCTAAAGTAGATTTTTAATATAACGAAAAAGTTTTTTTTAATAAAATCACTTATTTTTAAATGTTAATATAAGCTTCATCATTGTCATCTTGTTATAGTCTATAACATGTCCACTGCTGAACACTGGCGTTTGTTTATTGCCGCAAATAATTTTGAACTATCGACATACATCGACTTCTCACAACCGTGAAGAGGTCGTTACTCCACCTCATGGGACGTCATCCACTACGTTTCTCTACGAACTTACCACTCGAGAATCTTTCTTCTCCAACGGTTATCGATTCAGCGAGCTATGTAGCGGGTCATTGACACTTTAGCTTGGTAATATTTGTGGCTTTTTCGGTTATCCTAGTTCTGCTGCGTAGAGAAACAGCGAGTACATTCCGCTTTGTAACTCTGAGATTCTTCATACAGCCTACGGTGAAACACCATGATTCGGATACCTTAAGGTATCTGCAACACGCACTAGTTTAATACTTTAATTTTAAGGTATGTGGCTCACCTCATTTTAGTCTCAGACGAAAATATGTGACGTATTTTACCTTAACTACTGTGTAGCCTAGTGTTCCAAACGACAAACGGAGGTATTGGTGTGACATGGATGTTATAGATATTCTTCGTCTTGTCAGTGTTTATTTTAAGACTAATATATTGGGTGACACTATTGAGGTTATTGAGTACAGTGTCAACGACTTCCGGCGATCTTGTTAGGTGTAAGGACTATGTCGTCCAAAAATCGAAGATGTATTCGTTATTGATGTTAATACTATATACTTATCAGTTCAGAAACTTATTCATATCTTTTCTAAATGTTGAAATGACAAAACAATGTGAAAACAATAAAATTATTTTAATCAAAAGCGTCAAAATATTTACCCGTTTGTGAAATAAGAAGTTTTAAAAGATTAAACATCATGTTACAATATACTTTATTATGTACATAAAACTAATACAATCATAATAAAATCAATACAATGTCAAAATGTGCATTAAATAATTTTTTCATTCAATATTTTACAGTTCAGCAGCCAGGGGATTTTCAAGTCTAAAGTACTAGTATATTTCCACACATGTTTGTCCTCGATGTTTAGGTATATTTTGTACTAGGCATTTTTTAAATTAATTTTCTTTATCATTTAATATAGTATCTTAAAAGTTGTGTATTTATGTTGCACCATATTTTTGGAGATTTTATTCTAAAATTACGTGCATTTACACAATAAGTTATTGTAGTATTAGCCAATCTAAATTTAGTAACCTCCAGCATATCGCATCGTCCCGTTCTACAAGAGATAGTATTTTTTTCTTGAATATATTCTTATTTTTCTTTTCCAATAATAAACAACGATGAAACTGTCAAGACGTAGCGTTAGTTAGTTTAGCGACTCGCGAGGCCTAGTTACACATTGCCATAACCATCATGGTGGTCACATTATGGTGATAGCTATAGCCTACGAATATGATTACCTGATATTTTGGTTTACGAACGGTTTGGTTTTGGTTTTGGAACGTTCCTATATTTCGGTTTGTTTGTGAATACTTACTGTTGTATAAGTATTAGTTATGTTTTCCCGATACATTGTAAGTAACTTATCCTAAGTTAAAGCGGTAACATGAAGACGACACGAGGCGTTTTACCTTAAAGTTTAATTTTAAATTCAATTTGTTCCAAATAAAGTGTGATGTTGAAGACCAGCTCTGTCGAAAACTGCAGGCATTTAGGGCCTTCCTGCTCTTTGTTATTAATTCGTAACAGAGTCTTAGCGGATATTTTCATTTGACTTTTCTGGGTGTTCGTCGAATTTAGGCTTTGATAGCATTCACAGCCCACCTGATCCTAGCAGCAGGGTGTCACCCCCTATTTATGGTCTACGTCAGAAGAAATTTTGGTGTACCTATTGATAGTGTGATATACAATCATACAACTGATGCCTAGCTTCTGAAGCGTCTTAAAAATGACTGATGGCTTCATACCTACTTTGTGCAGAGCATATCCTGTTTTCTTTAACGCCCCACTCCTCGTGGTATCTAACAATCAAGATGTAGATTAATATGTGAATTGGAGGCAAATTGATAATCGAAGTTTCTTTATTTAAAATTTCAATTTAAGTTCATAAGAATAATTTTAAATTGTTGCATTATTTATGGTCTGAGTTTGTTCTAAGACAATAAAATGTCTAAATTTCCCGCAATACATCTAACAAACTAAGTAAAACGAAACTATTATAGTGCACTAGACATGACATTAAAGTAGAGAATGGAGTAAACCAGCTAACTGTATGAAGCAAAACTTTCCAAAGCAATGAGTTAAGCTGCTACGAACTTTTATATTCTATTTACAAAACAAAACTTATTTCAGTAGCAGGGATAGTTTTCATTACACACGGACGGAAAAAAAATTAATCATAATAACTTGTTGTCATCAGTCACGTTGAGACATTTACATAGCTTAAGTCTAGTTCGGTATTTTGTATTTTTTAACGAGCTAACTTTTAACTATAGCTCGTAGACACATGCAAATAACTTCAATCGTAGAAGGGCGGAACTTCACACTTTCAAGTCAAAGTCAAAAGTATTTTCTCAATTTAGAGAACTCTCGCTCGCAGAACTGACACCCGTTTCGGGAAAAATGTTCTCGAGTGGCAGCCATGTACAGGCAAACGCAGTGTACGACTAGCCCTACAAGATGGAGTGATGACCTGCCCAATGTTGCGGGAAGTCGATCAATGCAGGTGGCACAGGACTGAGCTTTACGGCAATTTTTAGGGGAGACCTATGTTCCTCAGTGGACTTGTGATAGGCTAAAATGATGATAATGATGACTGGCTACTTGCAAGTGCAGAATAAGAGCTATTTCAAAACATTGTTAACCTCAATAATATGATCTACAACACCAGAGGTGCTGCAGTTGCGTTGTTGAAGTTGGGAAAGAGAGAGAGGGGAGGAGGGCAGAGTTAGACGAGTGCCTCGCCTTTATCTCGTACCAAAATGCCAAATTGTTGTTCTGTTGTGTATTTATTGTAAAATTTTACGTATGCCTCGCCATCGGTTATAAATTACCCGTATCGCTTGCTTTTGCAAAATTTCCACAGTAATACACAATAGGTCACAAATGTAGAAGTAAGCAAAGTAGACTAATTTAAGCGTCGCCGCATAAATCAACTTTTATATTTTTAATAGCGAAAATTGAACTTAATTTCGAGGCTATTTTACCAATATGTAGGGAACACATATATAATACTGGAGCTGGAAATCACAAGAAATACGGTTGAACTTTCAAAAACGTAATTCGAAATATAGTTTAATTCATTACAGCATTCTGTGGCGACTTAGACCGTGTAAATTGTAAACATTTTGTTTTTGTGCGTTTTAAAGCGAAATGGTTGCTGCAAACCATTTGGAAATATTCTTTCTATTCTGTACTATGTCTTGTTTCACCATTCTTCTCCTTCTTACTTAAAGGAAAAAATTCAATTCCAAGCTCCAGTGGAACTACTTCTTTCTCCGAAAAAGTAAATTTTAATGGCGCTAACCCACAAAACGTCCTTCTTTATTAAATCCTTTAATTGCTAAGCTCTGGTATTCAATTCACGCTGTTATGCCGTTCGATATCCATTGATCTAGATCGGCACAAGACATGATCCATTGGCACCTTTAAAAACCTAGTTAAAAATCATCACTAGGGCACCGTTGGGACATATTACTAATATAGTTGTGTTTATATTGCAATTAGTATTTGTAAAAAATCCTCAGTCACATTATGCATTATTGTGTTTGAGAATTTTCGTTATTTATTAATTAAAATATGTATAAATATGTGCATACATTCCTGTACGTTTAATTTTTCTATATTTACACGTATTAGTTAGTAGATATAGTTGTATTGTATGTATATATATGTATCTTCTACCCGTATCTGTAGCCTTAGGTTCCCTAGAATAGATCGCTGTTACGATAAGGCTGCCAAATTGTACCTTCTAATTGATTTACTTTTTAATGTTTTCTGCATCTTTTTGTTTCGTTTTGTACAGTAAAAGTATATTTGTTTATTCATTCAATATCCAGTATTTGGTTGGGCCGTACCAGTGCGCATTCGTTTCTTTTAACCTTAAATATCAATGAAGTATCATAAGCAAATATAATTATCTCAGACATTTTTTGTGCCATAAAGGAAAGATTATTTGTGTAGAGCAAGAACAAAAAATGGCCAAGTATCAATCCCTGAGGCACACCCATTTTTACCACACGTCTCGATAGCAATACACCAGTGATTGTAAACGTTTGCTCTCAGTTTGAGAGATATGACGATAACATATCAACGAGTCTGGCGTGAGATTTAAAATGTTATTTTTATTAAAATGGATAAGCTTCTCTTCTAAAATATTTTCTTCTAATATTTTACATAAGGCTGGCAACTTATTTAACGTATTACTATTCTTTCCATGGCCCTATTCCTTTCCTTACTTATGTACCATATCCGTAAGAAAAGGAAATGATAAATATGGTATAGTATTATTAGCTGACGATACTTCATAATTTTGATAAATCGACTTCTCGTAATACACGACGAGGACAATAATGCTATGTCGAAAATAGTTCATATGTTTAAGGCTAGTGCTGTTATTAAATTACAATAAAACAAAATTTATAAAACTCATTCACAAACACATTGTGTTAGTCAATAACGTCAAAGTACTTATCATTAGGTGGACGAGCAGGCAAAAAATAGGACATGGTATTATTAAATGTCGGGTATGCGATCATTATACTCATTCGATTTTGCATTAACGTCTCCAGCCTTCTCATTTCAGTAAAACTTTTTCTGGTTGCGAAAGATTATTTGTGATGAGTCAAATGGATCGGACGATTGAGTTTTTGTTACCAAATTTGGAAAAGAACCATTAAGCTCAGAATTGAGACCTTTTCCATTCAGAGATCTTTGTACGCCAATATTAAACAGTGTTGTGCTCACTTGGTAACAATTAAAACATCGCAACGTATACCAATGCTTAAACTTAAAAAATTTTTAAAGGTATGTAACTTGAATTATGCGCACTAAATACTCGCTGACTAGTGATTTATTAACTACACCTTGTAGTAAAAACGACTGCGTTAGTAGGTAAGTTAGTAAAAACTTTATTGCTTACACCTTATACAATGAGGTGACAAAGGGCGGACTTAATACCTATTGGCATTCTCTGCCAGTCGACCCATGGGTTGGTGAGATAGCAGTAGCAGGTGTTTTTATTTAATTGATATTTTAGTATTGGATAACACGTCCGCTCAGTGCGCTCCATAAGGACTTCCTGTTAATGTTAAAAATAATCACTTCAGTAGTCCAAATGTATAATTCTCGAGAATTAAATTTCGCAATTATTTGGGTTATTATTTAGTTTTAAAATAAAACATTTTAGTTTCCATCAATGATATATTTGTACTCATGCGTTAAAACTAAAAATAAAATGCATTATTACTCTCTCCTAGAACATCAAAGACAAAAACCTTGAAGATAATCTCTTATCGCAGCATAAATTGAGGCGTAATTTACACAGGAATGCAACTGAATAAAGTTTTATTTTTAAATACATCGCATTCACACTGTACTTGGTAATATATATAGTCGATGGTATAGACAAAAGCTATTTTAAAGTTCATGACGAATTGCTCAAAGAGCTCGTAGTAATCGTATTAGAGGCGTTAAGAGGACTCTCATTGCAAACTATCGTGGACCATTACCTTGCTAATTAGTGCGATTTGTCACTGCCATTCTATAATGGTTTTCCGATATCAATACAATTAGCATTGCTTGAAATTGCATGTTTGGTGCCTGTATTGCTGTTTACTCCCCTTAAACTTTGCTGTATATGTAAAGTTGATATTTAAGATGGAAGTAGACTAATGACCATGGAACTAATTTGCTAAGATTCGCATAAAAGTAATTGCTTGTAGTACCTAGAATAATGAGAAGAAAGGTAAGGTACTCAGCATTTGAAGATTGCAGATACTAATCACTTGATAAGGCATCATTGAAGGCGATGGTGAGTAGAGAACTGTATTTGGCACTAAGATAGTGTGGACTTTCACTCGTCACCATAGGTTGTGTGTGTCTTCTCTTAACATGAACGTTTGAAAAGTAAGTTTTGGGACTGCCTTGAGTGAGATCTTCCAAATTCATACTCGATCCAGCCGTGACTTCGTTTATTTGCCGACTAAAACTTACATTACTCACTTTTGTTTTTAAATAAATAATAGCTTGTATCTGGAGTGGTTCACGACAATAGTCAAATTGCGGGTCCGTACATGCGACGTCAAGTTTCGCAGTCCGCACGCTAACCCATTAGGCTATTGGCGCTTTAACTATTACTGATATTGAATACTTTACAATTTTATTATGCATTTTTTATACAATATTCTTGCTGACTTTTCTATCTTGATTTTCTTCTTATCTCGAAACCACTGAAGTCTTTTCAGGGAAAGCTGTAAAGGCATAAAAATGAGAAAAAGTAGTAAAGAGTTGTTGCGTAGAAGTGTTGTTACGACGCTGGCTGCTGCTGTGCTGTGCTCTCACCCCTGTTAACGAAAGAGGCTTCCGACAACTAGAGGGGGAATGCGTTCTTTGACGTAAGTTACCGTAGATAAGGGGAACGGCGAAGATGACTTCCGCTAATTAAGCTTTTTTCTATCTTTAATGTAACAGACTACTGAAAAATAAAGCCTGAACTTTAAGAATTACTGTAGAACTATAGATATAACCTTGAAAAACCCATGGTAATTTTCATGAGCAAGCCCAGCGATGAGGCTCCATATCCTGTTCCACCGGAAGAGATGAAAAGAGGTTTTCTAAAGTCCCTTTCCCGATGCTGAGTTGTGCCAAATGAACAATCGTAGTCTCTGATCAATAAATGTCTTCTTTACACATTAATAGAGTTGCAGTAGTATAATACAAAGTTAGGACAATAATGTTTAACCAGGATTCAGATGACAGATATAATTAAAGTAAAATAATAAAATACCTTGCAATAACTGGTTTATTGATATAACAGACGCATTGTATAGTCAACATCAAAGTAGTTGATGATGGTACAATATTGCTACAGTATTTCATTAAGGAAAACTTGCATTTTTTTATCAAACTTAAAGAACAGTAAGTTACATATATACTACAAAAACAAAGAATGTAAATAGATTAGAATCCATTTATCGACATATTCTCATGATTGATTTCTTGATTGATGTTTTCTGCCAGCCCATGTTAGACTGCTCCCAAAAAGCTATTATTTTAATTAAATAATTAAATGAAAATGAATTTAGTTTCATGTTCATTTAACAATTTTTCTTCATGGTCATTTAATAAATAATAAAAAATCTGAAGTAATTTAACATCACTTTTATTATTAGCTGATTACCAAGTTCTCGTTAAACTGGTATTTCTTAAAGTTAAGCGGGTATTTCTTAAAAACATTAATTAATTTGGTAGGAAGATTTTCTACCGTTGTAATTTATTACTCTAGTAAAATTTCACAGGCTTTTCGTTAATTTCAATAATAATTTGATGAAATAAAATCAAATTCTTAATAAAAATAATAGAACAAATGAACGCATATATTTTTGTACGTGATAGAGTGAAGCAGTGACTTTGCTCCTCGAATAGGGTAGTACCGACGGCCCAGTCCCCACTCCTTTTCCCCGGATATGAGTAAAATTCAGTTTGGATGTTGAACACCTCAGTGCTCCCGTGACTACGGAACAGAACCTGAATATTCGGGAATACAAGAAATTACGATAAATTCTGTAAAATTACTTTAATTTCAGAAACTGTAGCAATCGCATCGCTTGGCAGGTGAATAAGCGATTGTTTTACCAAATACCTAAGACCTTAGATGCTGCCGTCCGTCACCGTTTCGGACAATTCAAGTGTCTTTGCAATTTTAATAACGCTTATTCCTCTCCCGATATCTAACGAAATCCAAGATTTTTCTGCCATTTCCCTTCTGAAATTTTATGATTCCCACGAAGTGAGTGAGGGAGGTAGATCCTTATGTGCTCCTAATACATGGTACCCTTAATCCTGATCAACTATGTCTGAACGAAAAAAGTTCGTTCGATCCGAAACCCCGTGCACGCAATTGTTTTATAAGAATTTGAATGAACGTACTTATAACATCATACCATAAAAGCACAAGGCCACTACTTGATATTCAGGCGAGTTTCAAAGTTTTGAGTCTTTCACGTGCAAAGTTATGAGTAAGACTTCATAAGAAAGTGCTTTTAAAGAGAAAAGTTTTAATTTACTAGTTATATTTTAAGATTAAAAAAAATCGAAATGTGGAAACTTTATTTTAAATAAAGACATTTTAATATTATTCAAGCGACTAAGTATATTCCTATTTTCTATATAAAAAAGGTTCTTATTAATTACGTCGGTGTTTTGGTGATAAAAATCAACCATATTATATCATCCAGTGGATTTTGTAAGTGATGATGATGTCTTCCTTCAGAATATTATCGGCAGTAGTTAACCGCGCAGGAGAAATTATAGTGCCGCAAGTGTACCCGCGAACACTCACTCGTACATGCATAGTACAAGGTAAAAACGAGCGAGTCCGATTTAGCAATTATTCAATAAGATCGGACCAAGGTTCAGATGCAGTGGGAGGCAAAAAAAAACCAACCCAACAACCGGAAACGAGCACCAATAATTTGCACAATTGTATTTTGCAAACAATGCACAAAATATTGGCTTCGGCTGGTATTAGAACATAGGATTGCTTAGCAGTCAGCAACACTAAGCCGGGCAATTGACAAATATAAAAATATCAGCTAAAGGTAATGCAAGAAACAGTTCGTGGACTCATACTGATGACGTAATAACCATCTTTGACTTCATCGTCATCTAAGAGTATCTGGTGGTAAAATTGATGGCCCGATAGCATTGACCCGGCCTAACTGAGGCTTGCGGATTTATATGTCGTTAGGGGCAAACATTTGTATGATGAAGCGAGTCATGGATATCTATATATTTACTTATCTTTGTAAATATATATAGAAATCCTAGTCTGGGTCTAAATGACCTGTGTGATTGTTTTACATTATCCTAAATACATATGCTCCAGTAAAAATCTGCATAGATTTCTTGGACTGTTAGCCCATTCTCACCATGCTGGGCAAAAGGGTCTGGGTTTGGTGACCGCAGTGCCGGTGCTCTCGCACTAGGGATGTTGCACCTCATCACCACTCAATAGGATTTGGGTTCGGCAAATTCGAATGAATATTTTGTCATAATTCGGTCGCCACAGCTTCGTTCGTTAGCTAGCAGTGTGAACCACTGACACCGTGATTGTTCGATCATATATATATCATCTATTGCCTACCGAGGCGATGGCGGAAAATCTCCTGTACGGTTGAGGTGTATGTCCAGCAATGAACATACAAAAGCCATTTAAGAATAAAATGCCCGAATGACGATTGTTGAAAATTTTTTGAAAATAGGAAGATCAATAGCTCCTCTCAGAAATGAGCGGGTGAGGCTTTTGGTCAATATTGAGACATAAGGGGTACCTTCGCACTGGAGATCCTACTTTCCATGATTAGTCTGTGGAATTTGTTTTCGGCATTTTTGGGTCTATTTTCCACCATAAATCGGTTGCCAGATGTTTGACTTTTATTCATCTGGGTGCACCTCGTGTAGGCGAGGATGGTTTTAGGAGAAATAGGTGGTAAATATTACTGAATTCTGTTTGGCACGACGCGGCGTTGCTAAAGCGTAACCACAAGGGACTTCCACAAACCACTTTACCTCGGCAGTATGACATTTAAGTATAGAACCGCTTAAACTATTCCCAGAGAAACTCAAAAAAGTTATTTAGATCAAGTCTGTAGCTGGCACAGGTAAAAGAGAGATCGCATAAATGTAAATTTCAAGTTTATTTCCAGTACAAAATACTGCGTTTGTTTTTTATTTTATGATATAATATATTTTAGACGAATCATTTAAGAAAAAACCTGTGCTATTGATTTATAATTACGGTAATTAAAGGAAAAATATAAGGATTTAAGGTATTAATTATAATTGCTAAACAAGAAAGTAGTAAATCGTACCTAAATAGTTAAACATTTTTGACAAGATATATGACAATTGGCAATAGCATGGTGTCAAGAGGGTCTGAGGTCAAGAGAAGCCTCTAAAACAAAACTTCCCACAGATGCACTTTAGGGAGGAAGTGTTATAATCAGTGCAAATTTTTTTTAAGTAAATTATGTAACAATATACATAAGAAAATTAAGATAATCTCCCAACCACACTGATAGATATTTTTAATAAAATGTGTATCTCTATGCCCACAACTAGTTAAATCACAAAAAAATCCATATTACGTTGAAAATCGCTTGTGGGATGGAAAAATAATTCACAATAAAGCATAATGAAAGCATTCATCTTCCTTACTACCCACGTTGCATGACTTTTATTATGATTAAGTATTTTAAACAAAATGAAAACTTACTGTGCTGCTTTGCTAGATGCAAATTTACCGATCCATCTAATGCATTTCTAATTTATATACATTTCCATAAACAATTTCTTTTTCATTTTCATACTATATGAAAAGGGAAGGTAAAGGAGGAATGTGTACTTCTGTGTTTGCGCGTTCACTTGCGATATTATAACATCACCTGCGCTGTTGTACAACTAGCGATAGTATTCGGAAGTTGTCGCGGTGATCGAAATCGGCCAGGAAGACATCACCATCATTATAATAATAAAGAAAACACTATAGGTTGTACAGGTCAACATTTAAGTATACTATGTTGGTATGAATGAAGAAGAAGAAACAATAATGACAACATACGTACAATTTAAAGCATTTCTAACGGCACCGATATCGGAAAACCATTGTAGTAGACACAGTGACAAATCGCACAAATTAGCAAAGTAATGGCGGACTATAGTTCGCAATGAGAATCCTCTTAACGCTTCTATTAAGATTACTGCGAGCTTTTCAAGCAATTCGCCATCGACAATAAAACTCTAATACAATCGGTTACGTATTACTCAATACGACTTTAGAGTTAAAACGCCTTTGTCGAATTTAATTGTGAAGAATAATTTGTTTTAGATGTTGTTTTTCGGCTGAAAGGAGGAATATAACTGAATTTTACCATTACCTAGACGCAGTGCTAGCTGTTTTGTACGTGGAAGAGCCAAGAGGCGGATATTGCGTTTCGATCGGTGAGTGTAATTCATCCTCCTGTTAAGGATGACGATTAAGGTTGAGGCCTTTAGCTACCATTCCTCCCATCCTCTAAATATTCTTAAAGATCGGGAACGCACCTATAGCTCCTCTGGTGTTGCAGATGTAAGTAAGCGACTGTAATCACTTACCACCAGGTGAGCCGCTAGCTCGATTGCCCCTTTCACCTTAAAAATTAGACGATCTTCTTTTTTTATTGGATTAGAGTGATAAGCCAACTTAAAGTCCAACTGGTGGTAAGTGGCTATTGCAGCCCTTAGTCACCTACAAACAACATTAATCGAAGAAGGTAACTGATGCGTTGTCACTTCTGAGAACTTAGATGGAATGCCTTTCAGCTAGTAATTATAGTGGATTAAAGGTATACACCTTTCAAACCGGAACACGGTAGTGGTTGCACTGCTTATTAGCGGCAGATATAGGAAAGGGGCCCAGACAACTACTAGACAGGGAAGGAGCTTATCATCCAGTAATGTGACAAGTCGATTTGGCAAAAGACTGGCAAAACTATTCAAATATATAGTGACCTTACACTCAACAAACGGAATAGCCCTTTGATGTGATCATGGGCTAAGGCTCTCCTGAAGATATACAGCGACATTTTCCGGCTATATTTAAAGCTTCTAGGAAATTCATAAAGCGATCTTTGACTTTGAAGGGTCTTGTGTATTAAGGACGTATATTCCGTCATCTGTCAAATACCATGCAATTTTATTATTTCATCTGTCAATCCTTTTTCGATGTTTTACAGTCATTGTACGATATGGGGTAGTAAATAAATACGGTGTTATTACACACTTTCATATTTAGTCTTAAATAAACGGTAGCATTAAATAATTTTGCGACATAGAACACCACTTAGCATTAATCTTAATAAAATATCAACGTAAATCGCTACTGTCGACGTATACTTTCATCAATCATATTAATGCCCATTTATCTTTTAAGCTCTAAGGAATAACAAGTAATCAAGGATCAACTGAAATGAAATTCAAAATTTACATGATTTTACCACCCATCAATTTACCAAGAGGAAAAATGCCATAAAGGCTGACTAATGAATTTTCATTTATTTTCTAAGATGGCTGCGACTTTAAAAAAACGGAAACAAAAAAGGTATAAAAATATTTTTAGGAGTAATGACTTTAGTTTCGTGCTTTGTCTCTCGTTGTCAAAGAAATAAGAATTCATAATAATAGTATCCGTGGGTAAAACAAGTATTAATTTAAAATGAAACTATTATTTAACGGAAGTTATTGATGTTTATCTTACTTTTTACTTCCTAATGCCATAATTAAACGTTAGTTTTTGTAATTATTAAAATGAATGAGCTCACTGTATCTTGAGATCGTGCAATGGCATGCTTTGTCTTTTATTTATTACGGGATCCCAAGCAGGTGATTGCCACCCAGCTATCTTCTCTATTGAAATTAATTTATTTTTAATTACTCTACGCTATAGACTCTCGATTCATCCTTGGTAAGTATCTTTGTTCTATTGCGAAGATTTGTGGTCTATCAATGTTTTTTTTTTATTAGAGCGATCCAGAATTTGATCACAGACTGCAAACATCATAGAGCTTCTGTGTTTTACATCAGCTATATGTTACTTGACGAGAATTTTGATAGATTTTTTCTTTGCCCTATGTACATTACCTTCCCGTAACTCCTGTAACGCGGATGATGTGATACGATCGAAAGATGGCTCAAATGCAGTTATAGACATAACGCACAACATATATTATGTTGTGTGTTATGTCTATGAAATGTGCATTAAACCCGTTATACCCGTAAATGTTAAATAAACTTTACAGTGAAAAGTCATATAACCACACTGAGTCATTTGAAAGACTCGTTCATGGGGTAATGAATACGTTTTTATAACTAATTTTTGTAAGTGTGCAAAGTCTTTAATTAAAAAAAACGTTAGGATAATATTACGAAGTAAATCTCGAAGAATAAAGATTTTGATCTCATGTTTTGATCTTTGGATTTTAGTCCAGGACCACCAATCCGTGCGGTGGTCATCACTACTGGAATTAGGTATATCCCAATGTAAAGATTTCCCTTACATGGCCGGATAAATGAATACAGTACAGAACATCCAGTATGAAGTACCATGGTGATGATAATTAAAATGTCTTAGCATTATTAAAATTACTATGGTACGTAGTACCCCGTGGCTTTAAAATTACATGGGTTCTGAGGTTGCATCTCAGTCAAACCCAATACTTGAGCTTGCAACAAATAACACAAATTATTAGTAATCGTGCCTGGTCGTGTTGTGTTGGGTCTCTGACTAATGTCATGATATAATTATCTGACCCCTCCTCCGTTAAGTGATTTCGATGACCAACGTCCACGTACATCTGCAAAACTAGAAGAGCTACAGCTGCGTCAAGGAAGGGGCAAGGGAGGAGGGAGAGGCTTCCGGTTACCTTCCTCACCGAACGAAACGCAGAAGCACAAAATGGTGTTTTTTATTTGATATTAGGTGTTAGAAACTATTTATTAGAAACAATCTCATGTGAATTGTTTAACAGGAGTTACGTTTCTGCTATTTAATAGTAACACAATGTAGTATAGACTAATGGACAATTACGTTTGTGTCTTTTCCAAGCAAATCCAATAAAAACTGGTCCGGCCACCAAAACAACTTTTGTAAATTGAATTTAAAACTTCATAACCTGATATGAAGTTTCACTCATTGCCTTGGAAAGTAAACTTGGAAAGAAAATTAACAAAAGGCGTGCGATAGGAACGAATGCTAATGAGTGCAATAAACAAATTTCCTTTGGGATTTATTAAACATGAATAAACCGGGCTTATGTATTCAGATATAATATTTAGATACCTTTCTTTGCTGAGCTTTGTTTCCGTTCGCTTATTTCAAGATTACTAAATATCACACATTAATAAATATGTGATTTCGAACTTCAATGAGCATCAAACTACTACGTGATACATAATGCAAACAAGTTGTTTATAGATTCAAAACATCAGAGTAAATCTATTAGTGCTACAGCTACAGTTACAGAAATTATATACTGTAGCTTAATTTAATACTTAATCTTTAGTTAGCAACAGTACTAGACTATGTCTAGACAGTGTGACTATGTAGTAGAAAAGTAGTACAAGACACGCCTTGTGGCTTAGATAAAGGTGTATGCAAATAAGAATAAATAAATAAATACACGATAAGAAATAAGATATGAGCATAATATCGGTAAATGTTGTTTGGTACATTATGATTAATTAAAGAAAAAAAGTAGCAAGCTGTTTTCGATATACAGATCATGACAAAACAGACGTGAATAGAATAGTAAACTCACTAACAATGTGAAGCTAACTTTCCAAGGCAATGAGTGAAACTTCATATCAGGTTATGAAGTTTTAAATTCAATTTACAAAAGTTGTTTTGGTGGCCGGACCAGTTTTTATTGGATTTGCTTGGAAAAGACACAAACGTAATTGTCCATTAGTCTATACTACATTGTGTTACTATTAAATAGCAGAAACGTAACTCCTGTTAAACAATTCACATGAGATTGTTTCTAATAAATAGTTTCTAACACCTAATATCAAATAAAAAACACCATTTTGTGCTTCTGCGTTTCGTTCGGTGAGGAAGGTAACCGGAAGCCTCTCCCTCCTCCCTTGCCCCTTCCTTGACGCAGCTGTAGCTCTTCTAGTTTTGCAGATGTACGTGGACGTTGGTCGTCGAAATCACTTAACGGAGGAGGGGTCAGATAATTATATCATGACATTAGTCAGAGACCCAACACAACACGACCAGGCAAGATTACTAATAATTTGTGTTATTTGTTGCAAGCTCAAGTATTGGGTTTGACTGAGATGCAACCTCAGAACCCATGTAATTTTAAAGCCACGGGGTACTACGTACCATAGTAATTTTAATAATGCTAAGACATTTTAATTATCATCACCATGGTACTTCATACTGGATGTTCAGTACTGTATTCATTTATCCGGCCATGTAAGGGAAATCTTTACATTGGGATATACCTAATTCCAGTAGTGATGATCACCGCACGGATTGGTGGTCCTGGACTAAAATCCAAAGATCAAAACATGAGATCAAAATCTTTATTCTTTGAGATTTACTTCGTAATATTATCCTAACGTTTTTTTTAATTAAAGACTTTGCACACTTACAAAAATTAGTTATAAAAACGTATTCATTACCCCATGAACGAGTCTTTCAAATGACTCAGTGTAGTTATATGACTTTTCACTGTAAAGTTTATTTAACATTTACGGGTATAACGGGTTTAATGCACATTTCATAGACATAACACACAACATAATATATGTTGTGCGTTATGTCTATAACTGCATTTGAGCCATCTTTCGATCGTATCACATCATCCGCGTTACAGGAGTTACGGGAAGGTAATGTACATAGGGCAAAGAAAAAATCTATCAAAATTCTCGTCAAGTAACATATAGCTGATGTAAAACACAGAAGCTCTATGATGTTTGCAGTCTGTGATCAAATTCTGGATCGCTCTAATAAAAAAAAAACATTGATAGACCACAAATCTTCGCAATAGAACAAAGATACTTACCAAGGATGAATCGAGAGTCTATAGCGTAGAGTAATTAAAAATAAATTAATTTCAATAGAGAAGATAGCTGGGTGGCAATCACCTGCTTGGGATCCCGTAATAAATAAAAGACAAAGCATGCCATTGCACGATCTCAAGATACAGTGAGCTCATTCATTTTAATAATTACAAAAACTAACGTTTAATTATGGCATTAGGAAGTAAAAGTAAGATAAACATCAATAACTTCCGTTAAATAATAGTTTCATTTTAAATTAATACTTGTTTTACCCACGGATACTATTATTATGAATTCTTATTTCTTTGACAACGAGAGACAAAGCACGAAACTAAAGTCATTACTCCTAAAAATATTTTTATACCTTTTTTGTTTCCGTTTTTTTAAAGTCGCAGCCATCTTAGAAAATAAATGAAAATTCATTAGTCAGCCTTTATGGCATTTTTCCTCTTGGTAAATTGATGGATGGTAAAATCATGTAAATTTTGAATTTCATTTCAGTTGATCCTTGATTACTTGTTATTCCTTAGAGCTTAAAAGATAAATGGGCATTAATATGATTGATGAAAGTATACGTCGACAGTAGCGATTTACGTTGATATTTTATTAAGATTAATGCTAAGTGGTGTTCTATGTCGCAAAATTATTTAATGCTACCGTTTATTTAAGACTAAATATGAAAGTGTGTAATAACACCGTATTTATTTACTACCCCATATCGTACAATGACTGTCAAAACATCGAAAAAGGATTGACAGATGAAATAATAAAATTGAATGGTATTTGACAGATGACGGAATATACGTCTTAAATACACAAGACTCTTCAAAGTCAAAGATCAGTATGTGTCTTGTACTAACTTTTATTTAATTAATAAGTCCGTCACGGGTCTGCGCGTTTTCGATAACTTTTAGAGATGTCGGAAACCGTGTGATTCAAGGAATTCCTTTTAACTGACTTTTACGCCTTGTCATCCTCTGTGACAGTGTTTTCTTACGCCACTACCCCAGCGACTGTTATATTGACATCAACAATCTATAATTATTTACGTACTAGATGAGGCGTTGAGTAATAATTCCGGAACCGCAAGTCACTTGGTTCACTTCGTGCGAATGACAAAGCAAGTCGTTAAAGCTATTTTAATTAGTTCCGCTATTATTTTCCAAGAAAAAATAAACACCTATAAGACATTTAAAACGATACTTTAACTGTAATAATATTCTAAATCCTGAATATTAATAGTAATAAAATTAAGCAAAAGCGTTTTTCATAAAAAAAAATCCATCCTTGATAAAAGGTGTGGCAAAACTTGAGCAGTTCTTATGTGGCTGGATACTAAATGGCGCTAGTGCACTGATAAAATTTAAAACATCCTGTTACTTCTGTGAACGTTATCGACAACCGGTAGAATATATGTCAATGTAATTTTTTTTTTATAAAGAATACTAGCAATGCTATTTAACTAACATTACTAATATTCCTGTTAACCCTCCAACTAAGCATTAGAGCTTGTATTTGGAGTGGTTCACGACAATAGTCGAATGGTGGGCGCACCTGCGACGTGATGTTTCGCAGTCCGCAACCTAACTCTAAGCTACTGGCGCTTATATATCTTGATCGATATGTAATGAGTCCAAAATTGATATATATCAATCATGAACGTTAACAACGGCATTGATAAGTAACCATCGCTGCAAACATCAACAATCGAAGTGGCTGTCTACTAGCAAAGGTAGGTTAGTAAGTAAGTATGAATCTTAAACGGCTCTCATAAACGCGCAGGAGACTTTCATTTATCAACTTCTGATTATCTGTACTAGTGTATCTGGTGATAGTACTGCACTGAATTTGATGGTAATGGTAGGGTAATACCATGCGTCACGTATAATACCTTACTTGCTGGCCTTCCTCTCGCGAGTCTCTACCACAGAAGCTATCCAGGCCACCGGGCCAACAGCGTATCTACCGTCAGGGTTTTAGTCGGTCCAACATCTTATTGATTTCGAAAGTACCAGACCTTTCTCCCACGTAAACCTAAAAAAAATCCCGAATTAAATCAAAATCTTTATTCTTCGACATAAATTTCACTTGTCAAAAGTCATTATTTTTAATCTACCTCCATTTCGTAATGAGATTTCGCTGACGGAGAAGACACAGGCGAAAGGAACTCCGTAGGTATACTCTTTTGGTTCAAATATTTATTTTTAATGCAGTGTCATATTACTGCAATAAAAAACTTTTAGAAACAGCTTTGGTATTTGTAACTCTTTCCAGGGTTAAAATCATGTCAGTTTATAATAACACTTTCTTATATACTCTGTTTTTAAAAAATTATAATTAATTATATATTAACGTAACGTATAAATTATATGTAAACGGAACCGTTACTTTAATTTACTATCCAGAGCCGATCTCGTTTTCTCCGTACTACACTTAAAGATACATATAATCATTAAAAAAGACAAATAACCATTAAAAAAAAAACTTCTTCAAAACAGACATGAAAAAAATCATAATTGATGAAAAACACCTTTCTGCAACTTCTTCGCGAATAGCACTACCAGCGTAAATTATTTGCTTTGATTGCTTAAATCACGTATCTATTACTGGCAAACGTATACCTACTGACTACCCCAAAAATCGGTCTCCACTCCAGAATCTTGGATCCCAATGCTTGTATGTTCTACGATCGAACTTGCCTTTTGTGACATACCCGCTCGCTACCTATTCTTTGGTCTATCTTGGCTACTTCAATTCTAACGTTAACGTGCATGTGTATTTATTAACGTGAATGGGTAAATGTGTTGAAAGCTATTGTTCTTCAGACAGAAGTTTCAACTTGGTTCAAAAATATTCGCCACATATGCTATCATTTCCTGCTCCGGCACCTGTCGAAATATTTTCGCCAAAATTGGAGTTATTTAAAAATATTTGATATAGAAAAATGTGATTGACCAAGCACAATTTTCTGGGCAATGTTCCAAGAGAGCTTTCAACATACTGAAACAGCTCATTATAAAAGAAAATTATGTGATGTCTTTACTAACCAACACCGAAGTAGTTGATGATTTAAAAATGTTTTTTAACATACACGTTTTACTACGACAATAAAATTAATTTTATATCTTATGTTAATTTGGAATCAGTTACTTAACATTAAGTTATAGGAATGCTTTCTATTTTGTTGAAATCTTATATCCATCCAAAGCCACTGCCACAAAATATAAAATCGCTTCCAATTTTAGTTTTCGTTATTGTCATTTGGCGGGAATTCGATTCGTGTGGTAAATGGAGAAAATCGAAGTTCGTGAGATTATTAAACATTTCTGCGTAAATATTTATTTTACAAGACGTGGAGTGGTCGAGCACGGTGAAATACCTGGGGGTGACCATCGACAGACGACTGCGGCGGACCACGTCAGAGAGGTCGTGGCCAAGACAAGGTCTGCAGGCGCACTACTGCGGCCAGTTCTCAGGTCCCGCCTCCCATTAAAAACGAAGCTCGGGATCTACAAAATATATTTGAGATCCCGACTCACATACGCCGCGCCGGCATGGTACGGCCAGACCAGCGCAAACAGCAGATAGCTCAGGCCGGCAACCCACGTTTCAGATCCACGGTAATAACTTACCATCAGGTGAACCGCTTGCTCGTTTGCCGCCTTCCCCATAAAAAAAATAGTAAATTTCACATTTTAAACTATTTGAAAAAGCACTTGCGTGTAATAAAATTTGACGGATATTATGAGGTCATGTATGCTGTAGGTCTTTTGGCCGAGGGAATTTAACAACATCCAAAACGTTATCCAAGATGTTTTAGATAAGAAGGTTACAACATTGAAAAACGAATACAATTTAGAAATACGTTTCTTGAATTTTCATTGCATTTTCTTTTGAACTTATTTATCAACCCAGAAGAAATAACATTTGATTTTTAAAAAGACAGCTAGGTTTTTAAATGATTTCTCTCGTGCTCTTTTTCAATATTTTTATTCTTAATTTTTGTTATTTTAAAATATATTTATAAAATTATAATTTTTAATATGAAGTATATACATTTTATTATAAAGTAAAAAAGGAATGATAATTTAAATTTTAAGTAAATCTTCGATTAAATAGTCAATAGTTTCGGAAATTTTTGGTGGTTCCAGATTTTATTAATTTTATAGAAGTCTTCACGAGGACTTTGGTCTGCAAGCGGGGCCCTTTATTACGAACCAGAAGCGTTTAAATAACCGATTTACTTGCCATGGATAGAATTAAAAATCGTTTAAAGTTATGAGGTAGCGTTTATCGCACAAAATTTTTGATAGAACTTGTACGAAGCAAATATTGGAGTTGGGCAACCGCCAAATTGTTGAGAAAACCCATTTGCAGTAAACTTTAATGACGATATACTACTTATTTATGATGAATTAAAAGAAACAAAAATAAAAAATAAAAATGTTATAAAATTGTAAGCATTGTATAATGCATTGTTATGCTCTACATAATATATAAAAACGTGTTCTCTTTGTTCGTTTGTACCTTTTGGACTCAGCAGTACCGACAGAATAACAGAGTCAGATGCCATTTTGTTGCCGCAATCCAATATTAAAATGTAAAATTAAAATGTAACGTTCGTTGTGTTATAGCTGTCATTAAAAATATTTCGTTCTTTCTTATAATATTCTGGTCTCATTATGATGACATAATCAACTTAATAAAAATAAGTATTGTTTTGAGTATGATATCATAATTACTATACAGTCGTAAGTCTACTGCTGAACACAGGGCTCTTCGAGAAAACGTCAGCCAAAGCAGGCATACATTCCTTGAAAGGTTTGTTCATGCTCACCACACTGGGCACGCGGGTTGGCAAACTCGGTGTCGGTACACTAACACCAGTGACACTGCTCTCCATCGCTACTCTTTTTTGGCAAATTTTGACAAATTTTCCGCCAATAACCCAATGGGTTAGGCTGTGGACTGCGAAACATGACGTCGTATGTTCTGACCCGCCATTCGACTATTATCGTGAACCACTCCAGATACAAGCTGTAATGCTTAGTTGGATGGTTAACACGAATATTACTAAAGTTACTTAAATAGCATTGCTAGTATTCTTAAAAAAACAACTATTCGTTAGTTAGCGTGCGGTAGCTTAGCATTTAGAGAAAGATTCGTTCCCCCATATATCCTAACAAAAAAAATTTTTAATGAATTGTCAAGGAAATATCGACGCTCGCAGCAATCAAAAATAGATGGTGTATTGGCGAAGAACAAGACGCGTTGATTGATTTTTGCGTAATTGGAAAAATATCCCTGGCCTACTGTAGAGAATAATTCATCATATATGATTTTCGAATCACCAGTGGATAATTAAGTTGCTTCAGTGAGCTTTAATAGTTGCGTTGCGATCGTCTACTCCTCCCCGATTCGGGATGATTCACGTGCGCGCAGACGGTCCAGCAGTTTTAGAATTCACAAGTAGATTTTTCACACTATACGCTAGTGGTTCCGCCGCGCGCAGCTTCGTTTACAACCACGTGTGGCAATGCCACGTGGCCGTGAGATGGCACCACCTGACGTTATCCGATTCGCCTGCTGAAGCGAAGATACGTTACACACAGTGCCCGCAGCGATGATAGATAGCCATTTTGGGGTTTTATAGCTTTAAAAAGTTTATAGTTACTAAGCGTATTTTATGATATGTCCTAATTAATAAATAATAAAATATCTTAGTCTTATGAAAATCGACAATTAATCTGATTCATAAAACTTTGATTGATTGAAACCATAAAATCGTAAAAGTTTTTCAAACATCTCCCTCACACCACGTGAAGATTCTCAAGCTATTTGATTGCTTGGAAATCAATATTCTATTTGTTTTAATGTTTTGTTGACAAGTTCATTTCATGATAAGTTTTTTCAAAAGTAAACGAAGAAGAACTTTTTACATTGATTTTATTTTTATTTCGCAACTAAAGAGGAAGAGAAAAATAATGATGTCTTTAGATGGCATTATCGAGGACGTAACTGCCACCTCGTTTGTAATAAATGTAGGCTCAGAATCGGACTTAGATAAAGAAAATTGAATAACAATGTTTTTTGATGACATTGAATTTCATTTACTCGATTTCCTTAACCCGACTTGTACAAATATTTAGGAATATATTAGGAATTAGTTTATTATACTAAACATAATAAATAGCCTCTCTTCTCATCGTTAGACAACACTAATTTAAAAAAAAAAAACTTGTTCTAAGTTGTAAGGAATGGTTGATTTCGTTTTTCGAAAATGACCCCTTGTAATCGAAATCTATATTAATAACGATACAATAATTAGTGTTTCTCTTGAATTCTGTTACGCACTACATTTTTATTAGCTTAATAATTCGAATCGGATCGTTAAATTAACTAATTTATTTGTAAGTGGCTCCACTTTTGCCATCACTAAATAGGCTATGGTCGGGTTAGTGACCAACGTCTTTACATTTTTAGCGGAATAGATCATAATCAACTATAGCAAATACTTTTTTAAGTAATAAAAAGAACAGGCAGCGTCTTACACACAGATACACCATTTTGTACCCAAGGTTATGTTCCGATTGTTCGAGAGAATATAGCTTTTTATTCAAATGCCAAACTCATCTGAACGTGGTGCATCCTGTTAAGACAAACTAGGTTTTGGTCTCTGAAATGTGGTGGAAAATTCATTTGAATATGCTGTAATGCATGCTGGCTTTAGCTACCGCTCTCTTGGAGAGCCCTATGTTCAGTTGTGGACTAAAGACGAAGCATGAATAATACCACCCGATCCCGAATATACTCATTTTTATTATCACCTACATTACAAACATCGTGAGGAAACCTGATATGACAGAGAATTAAAAAAATGTATTTAGATGACATGTGAAGGCGGCAAACCGAACTCGAGCAGCGTGGCGGACCCTTCCCGGCTCCAAAGCTCTCTTAAATGATAAAGCCAAAGCGAATATTTATACAATACACTAAACAGCTAAATAAGTGGTTTAAGGATCCGATTTAAATTGTGGAACGTTGCGTTTCGTGTAAATGACACGGCTGCTTATAAAACTTAACGTACCGCATGTACTTCTTCGAATACGGGAAGGTAACAACGAGCGAGTGCCTTCACATGCTGCACTATAAAATAACCTGCGCAGTGAACACTATGCGGTCGTTTCCAAGTATAAATAATATCAAGAATATTCCAAGAAAATTCAAAACGTATTACCCAGTAGTACACAATATTTCATACTTTTCACATATTAATAGCCGTGAATCTTTAAACTACTATTTTGATTTATTATTCCACACAGTTTACATAATGCAGCAACTTGAGCATCATAGATATGTCGGCGTGCATTGGCTCTTTTCCAAACTTTGCGTTTAATTTTGTTAAAATTTATTGCTTTTACCACAGCCTTGTGCTTAAAATTTACTCTACTCAAGTTCCATATTTAAGTCCTTTTATTCGGCCTTTAGACATAGCCGGTACAGATGAAAAAACCTCATTGAATATTAATGATGATTACGTTAATATGCGCCATGGTAAACCAGAGGTCGTCTTTGAGTTTCATACAACAGGAGTGGTCTAGGTTCGATCCTCGGCTGGCAGCTCCTCTAAAATTGTGAATTGAAATTTTAAGTTCTAAATTTACCACGTGCTCGACTGTAAACGAGAAATATCGTGACCTTCATATCTGAGAAATAATTATATATACGCTTGGGTGGATAGCAATCGCAGTGCCAGACAACCTGCAACTTCTGTCTGTCTGTCATTCTGTCATGACAACTGTCTACTACAACGGTCTGTCATATTTGAAATGGTTATCTCGCCATCTCTTACGTACGTACGAGTGACTTATTGTCTTTCGCCGTCGACATACAGCAGTCCTATTCTAAAGAGAAAGTTTTTGTAAAATTTATTCTAGATAGTTCTTTAAAATGCAATGCTGCCGCTTATAGTGTCACGGATATGCGAGCGAGCGTTCCTCACTCCAGATACAAGCTGTAATGCATAGTTGGAGGGTCAACGGCAATGTTAGTAATGTTACTTAATAAATAGCATTGCTAGTATTCTTAAAAAAAAAAAAAAGAACTTCGATAACAAAATAATAGCGTACAATTAGTCCTCGATTAAGGTATGCTCATTTTTTATAGGCATACCTAAACCTATAAACGGTTCTGATTATGAGAATGTCAAGTTTATTCCGATGCTTGCAGTCGCCATTTTATATGAAAACGATTTTTTAATATTCATATTAAACGATGTCACCATCAAACCGAAACAGTTTTACAGTGTACCGTGCACTATTGTGACCCAGTCAGATATGTAAAGCATGTTTTTATAAATCACTGTACAATATATTTTTTAATTACTACAGAAGAATACATATGCTTACCTAATACATACCGTTTTAGATAATGAAGAGCATAAATATGTAGTAAAATTATACACTCTCTGAAAGATTATCGCTTACACATAAGTAGTTTCTAACGCATCATATGAGACTTTCAACCGTAGAATGGCATGTTAATACTGTCTTGCACAGTCTTCTTAATTCCCTAAGCGCTCAAACGAGGTCGAAGTGCATAATGAAGCACTAAATTAACCGCAAATTTGTAAACATTAGCTTTTGTTAGCTGTGCATGTTGCGCTCTCTGATTGGTTTCTGTTATTACTTAAAAGTATTTTGTTATATTCAGAGAAATTACTTCAAGGATTTACATCTCAAACATATTTTTCATAAGTTTACTGGTATGGTCCACTAAAATTATTAATAACAATTTTAACACATTCTCGACTGTGAAGGAAACCTTAGTGAGGAAATCTTCATTTAAGAAATAATATTATTTATTATATTAATATTATTTCGAGGTCATGTGTCCGCCAACCCGCACTATTATCGTGGCGGATTCTCCACGGATCCCAAACTCTCTGAAATATTGAAAGGATCACTTTGGATCACGCATGTTAGAATCGTAAGAAATAGAAAGCTGTAATATCGGCCCATCCTTCTGGGTAACAATTGTGAAAGAAAACATTAATAAATGCTGGGTCATATTCTGCAAAAAGTGTATAATATATAAATATAAAGTCAGCTTCTGTATGTTTGTGTCCGCAAAACTCTGAGAGTAATCGATGGATTGAATTGATAGAAACTTTGCATTTCTATATATGTGTGTTTTTATTTACTTTTTATCGAATCGAAGTTCCCTCGAGAACGGCAATTAACAACAAACATACAATTTGACAAATAACACATTTTTTCGACAGTGGGCAGTCTGACTCACGGCCGTCTTGGCCGGGGAGCTCCTGTCAACATTAAACTTTTTGCTTTCTGTTATCATTTTTCTCTCTAATTTTTAAATTCTCACCTTTTCTCCGCACTCACGGTTATTTTTGTAAAAATAACCGTGAGTGCGGAGAAAAGGTGTCACTGAGACCAGTTGATTGATGTGCATATTACATCCAAAAGATTTAATCAAAGATTAGAATTGATTAAATTTTACCTGATTTCATAGTGAATATTGTGGTACTTACAAAAATAGCCACTTTGAAACGTGGAAGGGGTCAACTACTATTATATAATAATCATGTATGCATCTGTTAGTGGTCGTGTAACTTTTGAACGCCTTGACGAATTAAGCTCATATTCCTACAATATATTTGTACAGACGAGACCATGGTTCACAGCTATGCTTAGATCCAATTGGTGGCACTGTGATATCATATTCACAATATATGTTGGTTTAGCATTCAAAACTAGAAAATCACAAAATCTGAACTGGATAAGTGGCGCCCAACAACGTCTGCTTGTATTATTAATTTTATTTATGTACTGGTTTAGACTAAAAAAAACCTTTCTTTCTCTTAAGCTTAGTAAAGTATAGCAAGTAAATGTCTGACTGCTAGTTTATTTTCTTTAATAAATATAATTCCATGTGCGATTGTGGTCAGGGCACTCACTTCAATTTTCAAAGTGACCGAGGTTCAAATTATGTCAAACTGAATTTATTTATTACAATTTTAACTGCTAAATGTTCCACTTGCTTGGCGGCGAAGAAAATCATTGAGAGTATGGAAACTTTGCATATCTGATAAATAATAAAAAATATATCACGAGGATATGTAGAATCTGTTTCAGTAATACATACATTGAAAAAAAAAAATGAGGGAACAATAGGTAAAACTTTCAAATTCATAAATAATGCATTGCCAAATGAAACCGTTATTTACCGATTTTTTTGCATTTAATTTTACTTTTTTATTCCTGATGTTTCGGCTACGCGCTTGAAACCCTGTACGAAGAAATGTTTCGCATCTGTAGTGTCTAGGATTATCTGTTTAAGAATTATATCGGCGAGGAAACTTTAGAGATAAGAATAAGAGAATTTAAATCGTTGACAAACATATGCATACAGGCAAGAGAAACACCTGGCCACCGAGCTCTTGCTTATCAAGCAAGTATGGTACGAGTATATTGCATGGCAACAAGCTTTGGTACCTGTGCCTTCATCACAGTGACCGAGTCAAGCCGACCAGTCTAGTGGTTATGCTGAATACATCAGAGGCGTCATAGACAAAATTGGCTACAGCTTCCATTAAATGATTTAACTCAAAAAAATTGTTCAGTTTTTACCTCTCATATACATTTTGTAGCCGGACATTATATCTGGCAAGTATAATGTCCCGCTACAAGATGCAGATGTTGACAAGCTTTCGTTTTGGGAATCATTTATTGACACCTGCGTAAAGAACCATAACTGATTTGATACATTGACGCTCTAAGAACTCTAAAGTCTATGTGCATATTCTAGATGGTCCCAATCATAATATAAGAAGACCACGCCTCAAATCCTCACAAATTACTTCCAAGATTACTTCCAAGGCTTATTCGCGAGGATATTGGAAATAAAAAAAAATCCTAATTTCATTACAGAAGGTACTACTACCTTCTTGGGATGATGTGGTAAATCAAATTAAATCCAAGGTCACCACCGCATGACCTTAAGCTACTGCTTACGTTACTGTGTGATTTCGAATAATTTAAACTCATGCTGTCGAAAGTCATGAGATTTTCAAGTCTCTTTGCTTAAATCTGCTCTAATAACATCAAGAAAGGAGATTGTGGGTTATAATAAAGATGATAGTTTGATTTAATTAATTATGTTAGACGGTACTGCGATTAACAACTAGCCTGTCGGTTTAGCCATATACAGCAGTAGTAGACTATGAGGATGTCGGTGATGGTTTTATGTGTCGACCTGCAGTCGTAAACTGGACAGTTTTAATTTCAGAAACGAATTATAATATAATAAATTCAAATAATATTGAAGTCGTACAAAAAAATATGTTATTAAATGATTAACTTATTCTTTCGTTTAGTCTTTAGGAAAATTTATTAAAGTTATTATTTTTCGTGAGAAAGTGATTTATTTTATAAAATCATTATTTAAGAAACGAGATGCCTTTATAAGTTTAATTACGCTAATAAATTACAGCGAAGGCGAAATTTATAACCATAATTTAACTATATGTTATTAGACGTCCGATTTTTTTTACAAATAACAATTAGAATATGAAATAAATGAAATATTCGAATGGTTAAGTTTTGTGTGGCTTCACTCTTAAAAACTTTTAATATCAAAATGGAATAAAATCTCACGAGCTAAACCCTTTTGCAATTGCTTACATTTTTGCGTAAAACCTCCTTTCAGTTTTATGAAAATGTTTTTCTTTGTTCTATTTTTAATATGCTTAGTTTTTTGGGAACACGCTTTTACTTCATAATTTAAAAAAACATCGTTATTCTAGACCATCTTTTTGTTTAAACGGAGGCGTATTTTAATAATAAAGTAAATAACATCTCTGTTCCTCAAATTTTGATTTTTTGTTCTTTTTCTCCCTTGTGAAAAAATTAAACAATTGAATCGATGTAGTAAAGGATTTTACCGTCGGTAACCTTCTGTAAAGTCAATTATCTATATTGTATTTGGGGTGGTTATTTCGGTACCTCAAGTAGGGCTCAATGTGTCTAGGGTTGGTCTCTGTTAACTTTTACAACCACCAGGGAACGGAGACTTTGGTTAATAATGAAAATTTCGACCTACTTCTTCGTGTAGACGAATATGCCAACACCTAAACTTTCTGTATGCAAATTGTCTGTATTTTATAGTACATCATATTGCAACATTTAATTTTTATTACGCATTTATACCTTAAATTGTTAATTTATGATATTATGATTTATTTGATATTTGTCATGTGTTAATAACCGAGTGGTAAGGCGATCTTCCTTCGAATTGGGAGACTCGAATTCGGACCCCTATGAAGAGGACTCGTGCCCAAGACTTTTTGGAAAAATACGTACGATACAATCGTTGGCTTGGTCACTAACTAAGATGGCAATAGGCTCACCACCTGTTACGTTGTCCCAAATAAGCTCTGGTAAAAAGTTGGTAGAAAGGATTAAACCTCTGACTATCCCAGTATTGGGCATAAAGATTCAAATCGATAAAGATTTGTATTCTTTGTTATTCTAAAATAGTGTTGTAACTTTTAGGTACCTCACGAGAAAACAATTTCCAAATATCTGAACCTATTTTCAGTCTTATCTTTATCTTCTAATCTATATCTATATATAGATTAATTTCAAATACTTACATTTGAATTTGTTGTTTGTATTTGCATTTTATAAAATAAACTTCAATATTCTCTACAGATAACTACAAGTATTTTGAATAGAGTAGTATTTATCTGTGACGAGGGTCATTGCAAGGGTCTTATGCCGTAGGTTACAGGATAATAAATGGTAAGTGTTTCTGTTAACGATAAATATCCTACAGTGTATAGAACTACATTAAAATTCAATTAAGAAGCATACATTTTAGTACTAAGGCTTTTATTTGAAATGATACGTTAATGTTGGATTTTATCGCGTTTAATTTTGTTATTTCAATCCCGTCGTTTCGGGTGTTTCGAGACTGACGTGTTTGATATCCCAATGTGATAGTGTACCTGGCTTCCTTATTACTATGACATAAAAAGAAGATGGTTTTCAAAAAGTAAAATTAAATGAGATAAATTGCGTAAATAGTAGTTTCATTTCAAATGTATAGTATTTGCGTAAATACAAGAAAACACTAAGGTTTTTAGTTTCAATTAACTTAAACTTCAACCATAATGTACGTATCTCCACCCACCCCGATCGTGATTTAAGGTGTGAGCTGTATTTGTTTGTGTACATTTCGAAGTAAGGCACCGTAAAAAAAGACGTTCAACGCTACTGTATTTCATTTGGCGTGAGACAACAATCGGGTATTCGTTGAAAAACGACATTTCGTAAAAGGGCTCAGATAAAACGAAATAACGTACCTAAATCTTCAATGAGTGAATGTACTCATAGCTGTCGATGAGCTAAATGCCCTTAGCAACGTTTAAAAATACAATATTCCTTCTTTTTTTTTAACGCTTTTTATTAGCTTTACCTGTGTATATGTCATTGTAACGAAATCTTTTAATGAAAATTTTACATAGTTTCCGTCGTTACAATAGTTTAACATTTTGCACACGTATTAAGAATCAAAGACAATATAATAACATGATACCGCTAAGCTGCTCATAATGAATCTGGGACATAGGTAACGGAATCTATGAATGACTACTAGTAAACCCAACGATCTATTGGGTTCAATAGATTTTCCTTAACGAGTTCTATTCAGTTCACCTGATGACGAGGACTTGAGGAAAAGGGGAAGAAAAAAGCGTGTACATTAAAGAAAGAAAAAATATTTTATTTGAAACCATAATACACATATCATTATAATATCCTAAACCACTCCATTGTGCCTATGATTGTAGAAAATGTATACACGAGCCTGTACCGTGATTTATAGTTTTATAGTGCAAACGAATTTTCAAAATAACATGGCACGTTTTATTTAATGAAAACATAATAAACAAATTCAGCGCCGGCAATGTTCGTCGACCCCGTTGATTTGATCGAATTTCACGATTTCGTTTAACAGTTGTAGTTAGTGAAGCTGACTTACTGAATTATTCATTAGTTTGACGCGAAGGCCGGTCAACAGAAGCCCATCATGCGTGGAGCGTTCAAACAGTGGATTACACAGAGGCCTAATAGAGCATGTCGCTGGTTATGTTTAAACGAATTCGTAATTAGAGTTACTAAGCTTGATGCACTTTTATATCATCATCATCATCATCATTTCAGCCTATCACAAGTCCACTGCTGAACACAGGCCTCCCCCAAAGTTGAATAGTTATTCATGGGGGGTTTGCCATAGTTGCCACGCCTGGCGTTTTTTAGCCTGGTTGGAAACCGTAGTTTTACATAATAGCGCATAACTGATTAACATTTTTTTATTTACATAATGATAGTAAAGTAAAATAGCATTCCCTCGGCTGGGCAACAGCCTTTTCTCGATATTGGAGAGGGAACCACAACGCTACTCTATTGCGTGTTAGCGGACCACGAAAACTACGTTTTATTAATTTCCGGACATGCAGGTTTCCTCTCGATGTGCTTCACCGCCGAGCACGTGGAAAATTAAACACTTATAATTGTTATTAACATTTAATTGGTGCCGGTACCGGGATTGAGCTGTCATAACTCTACATTGATGCAACACGTCATGAGCTATAAGATCTATACTGCCAAGCATGGCGTTGGAGTGTCAAAAGGCTGCTTATGTAGAAGGAGACTATGTGATACATATTTAGGTAGTTAAGTAATTATAGTATATTAATCAAAACTTAAAGTTGTGGTAGCCTAGTGGTCAGGGCGCTCACTTTAGTATCATAGAGCGCAAGTGTCCTGGGTCGATCCCCGGTGCCGGCACCACTAAAATTGTTAATAGCAATTTTAAGTGCTGTGAAGGAAAACATCGTGGGGAAACCTACATATCTGAGTAATAATAAAAAAATATATATATTATTTCGAGGATATGTGAAGCCCGCCAACCCGCAATGGAGCAGCGAGGCGGGCTATTCCCGGCTCCTACACCCTCTCAGATATTTGAGAAGGAGGCCTTTGCCCAATGCAGGAGCAGTGGGCACTTAAAGGCTACTTTACTTTTTTTAATCATAACATTTAACGTTTTCGTTTGTTTTTTTTCAATCGACGTGATAATGTGATCGTAGCTTATTCTGAACGATGATCCAAAAGTAGACATAGTGTATGGTCGTCCCTAGAAACTTGAGAAACGATTTTAAGAAAGTAAAAAGCAGTTTTCTAATTCAGTTTTTAGCAGGATTGTTTTTTATATACCCAACATTTATATTATATTCTTGCCAAGTCGTAGTAGCTTTATATAGTCTGCCACCCAATTTCATCGCATGAGTATGGTAATGGTCGACAGCGGCAAATTCCGAATAAATCTCGTGGCCGCTGGTAGATATCGGTCTAGTTAGACAAATGTAAATTTTCCAGTGACGGGAAACTGTGTCTCTAATGAGAGATTTCCAGTACTGCGGTTACTGACTCAGCTGTTCAGCTTGGCGATAATAAAAATACTTAGTTGGTGAGAGACTTTTTTCGAGCGGCAGTCTACTTGGAAGTTGCGAAAACAGGTTGTCTAATACCTTTATAAGTATTAAGGACTTTAACTTAGCCACGACCATGCTTTAATCCGTCGCGATACAAGTTGGTGTATACCATCTTAAAATTTATTTTAATATTTTTTTAAGTTAATTATGTAAGTTATTGTAAGATTTTTGTATTAAAAGATTATGAATTAAAAATGGTTAAAAGGCTGATTTAATTTGCTATGATATAGAAAGAAGAAAGAAAGAAAGAAAGTTCTTTATTCATTGCCACAACTGAAGTAACACATAATGAAAACTTAATTAACATAACAAAAACAAATTATATTTTATTGAGTTGCAGCAACAAAACGGTGTCCGACTCAGCATAATGCTGTAGCAATGCTAAACCACTACTACAGAGCTGGTATTCTGTCGAACCCTGTTTTTTTTTTATAGATATGTGATGTGAATGGTGTCAAAGATAATTAAATATATTTTGGAATTGCTTTATATTCGTAAATAATTTCACAAAATAGCCGGGCAGAATCCGCCGTACTGTAAAATTATAAATATAAATATTAATTAGATTGGACTTAAGACCACTATAGCCGAATGGTTAGGGATCCCTTAAGTGGCGGTCATAAAACCTAATACGCTCTGGTAAGTATTGTATTCAAACAACAAAAATAAATATCTAGACTTCTGACCACCCCTGTATTGGGTATACTTACGGCCGGGACAGTTTTTGTTTATTTATTCGAATACAAAACCAATTTGTTTTAGTTTCCATTAATTATTAATAATAGCTAAATTTGACTGTCGAACACAGGTCTCGCCCAACGACTACCACAAAGCACTGCACTGAACCGTCTGTGTCCATCGACTTGGCCGCAATGCTGCACTACGAAGGTCGCTCACGTACTCTAGTGTCGTCCTACACGTTCGCCTCGCCGTTATCTGGCATAGTTTTTTTTTTAAATAATGCTATCAATTCTTTCTTTTTTTTATGGAAAAGACGGCAAACGAGCTAGCGGTGCACCTGATGGTAAGTGATTACCGTTGCCCACATACATCTGCAACACCATAGATGGTGCAGGTGCGTTGCCGGTCTTTAAGGATATTTGGGAGATGGGAGGGAAGAGGAGGGGAATAGGGAGGGGAGTGGGCCTCCGGTTACCTCACTCACCGAACGAAACGCAGAAGGTCAAGATGTCTCTACTACACGCCGGTATTCTGCGAGGCCGTGGTATCAATCCGGTCGAGCCGGCCCATTCGAGCAGCAGCTAAAGCCGCCGCTTTGCTCTACCACGCTTTTCTGTTAACATTTCTTATATTCCTGTTAACCACTCCAACTAAGCATTAGAGCATGTATCTGGTGTGCTTGACGACAATAGACGAATTGCAGCCTCGAACTTGTTACGTCATGTTTCGCAGTCCGCACCCTAATCCATTAGGCTACTGGTGCTTTGTACCTAGTATTGAGTATGAAGATACTATTAAAACTGGTGAAGAAAATGGTGTGTGCCGTCAGCATAGCAGAATCTCCCACTGCATCATATCCTAGGATATGATCTCACCTTGGTCCAAATAAGCTCTGTCGAAAAGTGGGCTGGAAACGACAAAAATAAACGTGAAAATTATTACCAAGATTTTGACTTCGGTAACATCTAGCAATCAGATGTTGTTATCGGCTTTATCTGCTCGTCATAAGAATTGAGGAAGGTCTGGATGATACTGAGTCTGTCACAAGCTCTTAAAACACGAATATTGCTTGTGTATTTTACAAATATTAATATTTAAAAATCTCTCTGATCAATCTTCAAGTCTATGGCTTATCCAGTCAAATTCTAAAACGCGTGAAAAGAGACTGCAGAGTTCAATTAACGCGTCAGGGTATCAGCAATCATACGCATAGATCCATAAATGTTTGCGACGAGCTTACCCAAAAATAAAATAAGCTCTCTACTTGTAATGAAATAAGCTTTATCCGTATATAGAATCCTATAGAGAAGTATCAGAAGGTCTTCATTTGTTTTAGTCGTTTCAACCCACTTTTCGTCGGAGCTTATGTGGACCCAAATAACAGGTGGTGAGCCGGGATGTGATGGCGTGGCATTATCTCCTACGCTGACAGCTCTCACACCATTACGATAATAGTAACTTGAATACAAAATTAATAAATTCAAATATATTTGTATAAAAGAAAATAAAATGGATTTGGAACGGTTCTGTTTCAATACAATGTGGCAACCGAGGTATTATCATATCATCAAATTTAATTCGATATTTTTTTTATTTTTATCCATTCATATCACAAAAGAGAGAGATTATTGTGTATTATATTGAATGATAAAGCTGTAAAGAAGGTCATGAGTCCGTCTATAGCGTAGGTTATTATTAAATTACGTCAATATCCTACAAAAGAAGAAAATTTTTTGTTAAAACTACGGAGTGAATTGCGACATTTTTAATATCTAAAAATAATATAGAAACAGGATGTTATTTATTTTGGGTAAATAAACAGTATCACAATAGCAACTTAAGATAAATATTAATATGATAACAATTTAATTGTGACAACAATACCATTTACCACATGTTACATTTTATGCATAGATTGTGAGACAAACGGTTAGTTTCTCATGTGTGATATGTAATGGCACCTGATAATTGATATTATTGATAATATATCTACAATCATTTTTATATGTTATAGTCATAGATAGATTTCATGGGCGTAGAGTACGGTGTAATATAATTTATTAGTGTTTCGTAATGAATATCTACGTTAATTCATTTGTTTCCGAATGGCGAAAGTAACAGTTCTAAGAGTTTTGTTATGGATCTCGTTCTTTTTTTTTATTTTGACATAGGGCTAACAAGCAAGCGGCTCACCTGGTGGTAAATGATTAAGGATATTTTGAGGATAGGAAGGAGGATGAGTAGGATGATGGGGGGGGGAATGAAGTGAAGAAGCACAGGTAGACTCTACTGTATTCTGCGAGGTTGTGGCACTACCCCGGTGTCGAACCGGTACATTCGAGCAATATCAAATGCTACCACGTACAAAAATGTTCTGGTTCGTTCTGAACATACCCGTTATTTTTTAAACTTGAGCCGTAATGTTTCGAACTGAAAACCGTACCAATCAGTTCAGTTGTAGTTTTATCTCAAGTTTGACTCGTATGAGTAGAGTTCCGTTTTTATAATATATTGTACATAGTGGCTTCCGGCATATATTTTTTGTTTGGATGACGACCGGCTTACAGTTCAGCGTATTTGACTATTGAGCCATGGATCCTGGGTTTAAATAATTTCTTTTTCGTCTCTGGTTGTGTTTTGTTGGGTCTCTAACAATGCATATGAACACAGCCACGATCTTGTCACTTAAACTTTAAATCCATAATTCTAGTTACGGGACTGCAAAGACGAGTGATTTTTTTGCATATATATAGAAAGAAAAAAAAATCATTTAAAGGAATACCGAGTGTGAAGATACATTATTTTATTTTCTATTTATAGGACAACATTAGCAAATTGTATATAATACACAATTCCACGCGCTAAATACGCGCACAGTCGTGGAGTTGCGGATACCAGCCCGTCATAACATAACATATAATACACAGATCTGTTGAAGTACAGTAATGTAGATGTTCTTAAAACCCTTATTTTTTCCATTTTCTTTTCTCAATAACGATTGTCAATATTTCAATTCAATCCCTCTGAAATAAAGCATCCTTTAAGATTAGAATTTTAATATAGCTCAATCAAAACATCACACCGTATACAACATAAAGCGACTGCTTGCAATTCAAGGGAAATTCAAAGTTCGAAACGACTTTCAAGCTATGACTAGGAGTAAAAGTTCACAATGAAGTATTCTCGAAGGGAAAAGCTTTCAATTACATAACATATTTCTTTATATTTTTTAACATGAAATACACATCACAATTTTCTTTTTATTTATTGGTTATTAGCTAAGAAAGCGAGCATCGGTCGCACCGGCCCTCCAGGACCATAGCGGCTCTAGTCTATGTCTCCTCTGCCGACTACTGCTAACAGTTTTACAAAGAAAATTCTGGTGGCATAGTGGATAAGCGTTTAGCTCCGGCGCTGTGGGTCGCGGGTTTGATTCCCACACAGGACTCAAGGAGAAATTACTACAGTGGAAAGACCATCATCATCATCATCATCATCATCATCATTTCAGCCTATCAGAAGTCCACTGCTGAACATAGGCCTCCCTCAAAGATTGCCACGAAGCTCGGTCCTGAGCCACCTGCATCCATCGACTACCCGCAAAACTGCGCAGGTCGTCACTCCATCTTGTGCGGCGCAGGTCGTCCTACACTGCGTTTGCCTGTACGTGCCACTCGAGAACCTTTTTTCATCAACGGTTGTCAATTCTGCGAGCTATGTGGCCGGCCCATTGCCACTTCAGCTTGCTGATCTTTACGGCTATGTCGGTTACCTTAGTTCTGCTACGGATATCATCGTTGCAGACTCTATTACCCAGAGAAACACCGAAGGAAGGTGGAAGGATACGCTCTTTGACAAAAAATAACCATTTGATTCTCATACATTTTCCGTGGCCGATATAAATTTACCAATGATATAATTCCATTACCGAAAAGGGGCAATGCCTTTTTGAATGAAGGTATGCAAAATAGAGCCGTGATAGCCTAGTGGTCAGCTTGCTCACTTTAGTATCATAGACCGCAGTGAAGGAAAACATCGTGAGGAAACCAGCATATCTGACAAATAATAAAAAAATATATTATTTCAAGGATATGTGAAGCTAGCCAACCCGCACTGGAGCAGCGTGGCGGGCCCTTCCCAGCTCGTAAAATCCTCTCTGATACTCGTATTTGAGACGGAGGCCTTTGCCCAGCAGTGGGCAAAAAATGTAAAGTAGCAGCCTATAAAGCTACTTTACATTTTTTTAATCAAAAAATTTAACGTTTTCGTTTGTTTTTTTTTTCAATCGACGAGATAATGTTCTCATAGCTAATTCTGAACGATAATCCAAAAGTAGACATAGTGTATGGTTGTCCCTACAAGCTCGTGAAACGATTTAAGAAAGTAAAAAGCAGTTTTCTAATACACTTTTAAGCAGTATTGTTTTTTAAATACCAAACATTTATATTATATTCTTGCCAAGTCGTAGTAGCGTTTTGTAGTCTGCCACCCTATTTCAATTCGTGAGTATGGTAAAAGTCGACAGCGGCAAATTCCGAATAAATCTCGTGGCCGCTGGTAGACATCGGTCTAGTTAGACAAATGTAAATTTTCCAGTGACGGGTAACGGCGTGTCTAATGTGAGATTTGCACAGCAGTGGGCACTCACAGGCTGGTACTTTACTTTTGTTTATGCTAAAAATGGATAGTGTGCAACCATACACCAGTAGGGTGGCCGTGACTTTTAAGGTATGAAGAGAACGTCTCCTCATGACATTGTTCTATTCAGATCTTGTATATTGTCTCATTTGTTGACGCACGATGTTGGTAGTTTATTCAATCTGGACGTCCATTGTTATGATGGTTATTTTTCCTGATTGAAGGTCTGGCAAGACATATTGGTCACAAATTTAACGAGACGGATATCTTTTCTATTCTTTTCTTCGTTTATATTTATAGCAAAGTATTTTTACTCATTATATGATAAGAAAAATGACAGTTATAATGGAAAGCATCTCGATAAATAAAACATTACAGTAATATTATTGATTGATAATAAAAAAAATCACTTATTATGACATAGCTAAATATAATATAAATGAGCATTCAATTTCAGATTTTTCTACAAGCGTTAGTCAGTTTCACTTCTAAAGATTAAAAAAAAAGCAATTCACAAAATGCAATTACAATTATAATTCTCGTGTTACCCTAAGTTATTACATTACACGTAAAAGTTTAATTTGTAATATCTATAAAAGCACACCGAATTTCCACGTTGAAATACATTTTATTCCGATTGCGTACAACACACTGTGCTGCCAACAAAGTTTTTTCGTGTGTTGACTGCTTAATCGTCTCTTGTTCATTGCGGAGCTCGAATTCCTTCCTTGTTTATATGTATGTGATGGTATTTGTTAGAGAGAATAATTGTAATCAGAATCTTCAAACGCTCTTAATTAATTTCTTTAATTAATGCTAACACGTCTGTAATTTAAATTAGTTTGCCTCTTTCACCTCGTTCTACATTTTATTTCCCGTATAACATAGTAAGTTTGACACATGAATTTAATTATCTGTAATGTTTAGTGTTTAAGTCGATTGTTTCGACGCCGTTAGAGGAATCTCGTCGGGTAGATTGCAAACAAATTACATTAGACAATTGAAATATGTACTTATACTGTGTCGATCTAAATTATTTGATTTAACTTAACGTAGCTTTAATATATCTTGCTGAAGATGTCATAAAAGTCTACTTAAACGAAATGCTTGAAATCAAATAATCATATCAATTATAATAGATTGCAATTTACTAGACCGCTGAATGGAACTTCTGAGGTGCCTGGCTGCGATTGCCAATCCGCCTGCCAAACACCGCGATTTTAGCAAAACATTCGATTGAGAGAGGCACATTCTCTTAACGAAGCCCACCGAAAACTAACGAGTACAATATACTTGTTCTCAATACATGTGTAACTCAAATAAACAAAACATGTTTTTAGCTCATATTATTCATTGAGAAATAATTTATTCTATTTCCATCGTTAAAGTGGAGCCGTGGTAGCCTAGTGGTCAGGGCGGTCTATGATACTAAAGTGAGCACTTTAGTATCATAGACCGCGAGTGACCGGGGTTAGATTCCCGGTAACGTCACCACTAAAGTTGTTAATAGCAATTTTAAGTGCTTATTTACCACGGGCTGAGTGGCGAAGGAAAACATCGTGAGAGAACCTCATGCATGTTTCCTCACGATGTTTTCTGAGAAATAATAAAAAGTTTTTCATTTCGAGGATATGTGAAGCCCGCTAACCTTACTGGAGCAGCGTGGCAGGTCCTTCCCGGCCCCAAAGCCCTCTCAGATATTTGAGAAAGAGGCCTTTGCCGAGCTGTGGGCACTTACAGGCTGGTACTTTAGGGTTAACTCTTAACGAATAACGTAAATAAACGGTGGTTGATTATCAACCACATTATTTTGAAATAGTTATAGAATGAATTAAAAAAAACGAAACATTAATATGGCTGCGTATACAATATGGTGGTGCGAAACCCTTCAGAAAAATCTATATATATCTAAATATTATTTTTAATAATCGTACTCATTTGTTAATAATAGTAATAAAGTTCTTCTTCATCGGCCTATCCACTGCAGAATATAGGACTCCCCGTGGAGGTCGGTGAGATCAGTGGCTGCACCCTCACGCTTGTGGTGACTCACCACAGACACTATGGCTCCCCACCACATCAGTAGTCAGTGGGGTTTGTAAATTCAGATAGAATTTCCGTTTTATTATTTGATCGCCAAAATCTTGTTTGTAAGCTAGTTGTTAAAAATTCTGGCGAGTAGTCGAAGATCCTTACGTACGAGTAAGTAATCGATATTATCTAACAAAACACTGTTCACTGTACATCATACTATATAAAAAAAAAAAACAGTAGACGAGAAGCTTTTCCATCTTAACTCTTATAATGTATCTTGAACTACACTAGTTCCTGATAATGTAACTATAAGTACAGCATTGATTTATATCCATAATAGGCGTGTGACATGGGTTGGTTCCCGGTATAGTACTACTGAAATTGTTAGTTGCAAATTTACTGCGTGCTCATCGGCGATGGATTTATTTTAAAGAAAATATCAGAGAAACAAAAAATAATCTTAGAATAAGCGATTTCCGACCATACGCACTCTTGCAGCGTAACAGATTGTTCCCTGATTCGGATAACTATTCTCACGTCAGTAAGAAATTGTACAAAAATTCTAAATATAATACTTTTTACGCGAACACTACACATTTGTTCAATTAATTAATAAAAATAAATCCAAGACCAATCATACCACTGCACGTGTTCAATATTTTGAGTGATCTCATTCTGCGTAGATCGGACCAAAAATTAATATTTATGAAGCAGTCCGTAGCCGGTTTAACTATGACATCAGGAAATCAAACCTCTTAGTTCTCCATTGACCATGGGTGCTGTAAAACACCCGAAACGTCGGGATTTCAAATATCTAATTAAACGCGATAAAATATGCATTTAAATCACTGTTAAGTAGACTAATGTCAATTTTTTTTTTTACGTATCGATATTTCAGAAACATTTTTAATAATGTCACCTTGATAATCATATTCAACTTCAACTGTGTTGCGCCGCAAGCCGGACATTCGAAATGATCTACCCGTGGCAGTTTGCGATACCGCTGAAGATTAATGAGCGAAGCTATAACGCTGAAGCTAACATTTAACTTAAATACGCAACCATTTATAAACAGTTACGTAGTGTGTTGTAGCAGTGTAAGAATTTGACACCCCGTCTCTTCCCCTGTGTCGTAAGAGGCGATAAATATCTCGAAAATCATAATGATATAAATTTTAAACGTGGTAGAGCCAAGTGGCGGCTTTAGCTGCTGCTCGAATGGGCCTGTTCGACCGGCTTAGTACCAGGGCCCCGCAGAATACCGGCGTGAAGTAGAGGCATCTTGTGCTTCTGCGTTTCGTTCGGTGAGTGAGGTAACCGAAGGCCCACACCCCCTCAATATTCCCCTCCTCTTCCCTCCCATCTCCCAAATATCCTTAAAGACCGGCAACCTGCAGCATCTATGGTGTTGCGGATGTATGTCGGCGACGGTAATCACTTACCATCAGGTGAACCCCTTGCCTGCTTGCCGTCTCTTCCATAAAAAAAATATTGATATTTGTACCGGGCCAAATGTCACGTGACGTGATATTTGCCCCGGTAGGCCTTGACCGCCGCGGTAGAGTAGACCTCGAGCAGCAGGCCCGCAAATTAAAGTGCTACGATGCTGCTGGCGCTGACACTAGGCTTCAGACTTCCGAATAACTAGTGAGGGGCTCGCAGCAACCCAAGCTTAAGGAGGTGCAAGACATCGGCCTGGGTTACCGTCGCTTCATAGTTATATGCAATATAGTTAGCGAAAGGTGTTAACAGATCGCTGCAATAAGCTTTTCATTTCGTTCGTTTGTTCATTTTATAATAACAAGCTCTTACTACCCTATGCTCAGTGGTGAGTTGATCAAAGGATTAGACTATTATTTTATTCATTTGAATGTTTTTATGAGACTGTCGGTCTTAGTGTCCAAGCCAGCGATAAAAATTTAAATTATAATTGTACCTAATTCTCTTACAGTACTACTCTACTTAATCTACTACCTCGCTTAATCTTCTAATCTCTCTCTAAAGGTCTAATCTAGCTTACTCTAATAGGTGGTGGACTCCTTCTCGGCCTAGGAGTCGTCGGGGTAGGGGGCTGAGCAACTGCTTGCGTGTGTTGTGTTCCAGTTTGAAAGGTAAAGAGAGTTGAAAGGGTTGTGAGACATTCCACGTTAGTTCTCAGAGGTGAAAACACATCTGTAACCTTTTTCCATTGCAGTTGTTTGAAGGTGTCTATTATCTGCAATAGCCGCTTACCATCATGTGTACTAGCTCGTCTGACACTCCGATCCAATAAAATAAAAGAAAAGCCTAATATAAAAAAAAATTATCTGTCAGCTGCCCGAAACTTAGTTTGAGTTGACATTAGAATTCGCTTATAGGTCTTATTTTGAGAAATATTAAAAAACAAATTATAGTGTAAATAACGTCACTTAAAGTTTGGAAATAATCATATTTTATAGTAAAATTCATTATTTAAACTCGTCATTTATGTGTCGTAATTATAAATATGTCATGCCTGTAATATCGAGAAGCTACTAAGTGCTCGCTTTTCTCACCCCTATGGTTTTTGGGTGGCGGACAAGTTTCGATACGCCGTACAAAATGCAAAAATGGCTCCGAATAGCTGACGGCACCGGTGGGCAGCGGATGTGTGATGCGGACAAAATGTAACATGTACTAATGAAACTTTTTAGTTTTGGAATACAAATGTAACTTTTGAGTCATGGAATCATGCAAATAGAACCGACCAAAGCAGTTAATTTGAAATCATAGACGGTCACTAATTATAAAAAAAAAATTACTGATATTAAATGATTTTTTATGGACACCAGCTTAGCACGCTGATTCTCTAAAGTTAGGAGACGTGTACCATCCTAGGCCTCATCTTCGCTTTCCATCGGGCAAGATTGAAGTCAAACGCAGGCCTAATTTTTCATAAAAAAAAAAAGACGCATGAGCAGTGACATCTTTGTGTAATGGGTCAATGACGAAAGAACGAAATAAAACAAAGTTCTAATACCAATAAAGAAGTCGCATAAGTCCAATGTGAAATTAATTCAGAAAACTTAATATTAGAATTTAAGAAGCATTGCGAACTTTTTCTAATACGTAATTGATTTCTGTCTTATAATAGATTTCCAAGACCTTGCTGCTTTGCTTACATTTGATATGGCCTTTCTTGTCTTTATGCCTTTAATATTTAGCAAGTTATACTGAATTCAATCTCTCAATGTTTTGTGACATTATTTACCAAAACAATACGGAGAAAAGAAACCCAGGAGCGCCATTGTGTTTATTTAAACTTAGGTTGTTTTTGAAACACGTTAAAGTAACCAAACCTAAAGTACGTCATTCATTACGTAGCTTGAAGACTAACTGAAGCGTTACACATACTTTCGCTTCTGCAGATATCCAAACTGAAGTTATAATCTGTGCAGTATATAAAAAAGCGCCAATAACCTAATGGGTTAGGGTGTTGCCTGTGTAACGTTATGTCTTGGATTCAAACCTGCTATTCGACTATTGTCGTGAATTACTCCAGCTACAGGATCTTAGGCTTAGTCGGAGTGGTTAATAGGAACAATAGTAACTTTAATAGCTTTGTTAGTATAAGATATGTGTAAGACGGTTATGAACGCGAGGGTACACTCATTTAACGATATGTAAAACAGTGTCTTATACCGTGTTAAGTAAAGGTTACACTATCCTTACTCAAAACATTATTAAATGTTGCATAAAAATTAGCACAGTCCGGATTTTAAAACTAAAACTTTCCACAGATAAGACAGTCGTCAGGAATGAATAAATAAATTTTGAATGAGAAACATCCGTTGATTTTCATAACAAGTTACTCGAGGAAAAGCGTATATTAATTTCAAACTAAAGCCGATGTCTATTTAACTTTAACGGTACCATAAGCTATCAAGCGTTGGCTATTGTAGAAGATACACAGCGCAGAGCACCATTGTAGATAAAGAAATAACTACTTTTGTACAAAGTTGAATTACTTTGTTACCCTCGATGTCTCTTTATCGAGGTTAATAACAAAACTTCCACTTCGCCAATATTAATTATAAATATCTGAAACTGCTGTTGGTTAATTACAAGAAGAGTTTAATTTATTTTTTAAATACTTAAAACTTTATGCTCATGTCGCTGAAATTGTTTTTATTTTGGACATAAAAATTCAACTTTTATACCCATTATACCCATATGAGTTTGGCATTTTTATAAATTATTGATCAATCAACCAACAATAATTTACCTTTATTTAATTCAATCTAAACAGATTCTATCTGGCTTGGCAAAAACCTAAATATGATTCATAGGGATTTTAACCGCCAGTAAAAAAATAAACTTTCGAAGTTATGATCATACACTCGCCAAAGTTGGCACAATCAAATGTAGAAAAAGCAGGCGGAAATAATCGTAGGAAATAAGTACTGCTAAAAGATGGTTTCTCATCCCGTGTATGTCGTAAAAATCATGAGTCAGAGGTCACGGGACTGACAGACAATTATTTGATATTGGGTGCCATCACTCGACTATCGTATTGGCTGCATTCCAGCGGTCCATCGGACGAATAATGCGAATAATCCGCGTACGGACACTCGAGTACACACACAAACAAAATATGTCCATAATTCGAGAATAAGTCGGATTAATCTTCTGCTGCGCGTTTATATTTCCCACAAACAGTATCACAATGAATGCCAGATTTAAATAACTAAACCTGTGTTACTTCCCAAAAAAAGAACAGTGCCTTCCAAAGTATAATACAAATTACGTAAACATATTTAAAAAAAATTAGACGCTATATAAATAATTACAATAAGACGTGTAAACATTTGTAAATTAAAACCTTTGTAATTTTTTATAGAAGTATTCAAAATTTAAATACACAGTGATTGATATTATTTAAAATTTAACAGTGAAATATTAGTTATTGGTACATTTTTGTTAAATTATTTATATCTTATAATATTGATATTACAAGTACACGGTTATGGTTTGGTAGTTGTCAAGTAAAAAGTGTCTTTAGTAGCGTCTTATGTTTTAATTGTTAATTATGTGCTATAAGTTTGATAACTAAGGCAAAACACCTTGGAAAAGTTTGATTAGCGTCCCGGTTAATTAAATTCAGAAGAACAGTGCTAAAAATAATATAGTGACAAAAATGTAGAAAACTTTACCTGAACATACCTATTTGTATTTGCATGTTTAAAAAGATGCACATACGTCAAAAATATGGAATAAATCTTTAAACCCCTTGCTTTTTAAAGACATCTTTAAATCCGTTAGCTAATATTCATTTCACATTACGCAGATGTGTAGAATGAATATTGATTATATATTTCACAGATTTATTGAGTTAAAAAAAGAGATAATGTTAGTCCTCTTTTTTCAAAGCTTCCAAACCATGTGGCCATTAAGGAACATCGTTCACGGATTGGTTTACTGTGTATGCTTATTCCTAATTTTTATGTTTCGATAATAAAATCAATGTATAATTGCGATATTTCGTGACTGCGAGAGCTTTATAATTGTTGATCCTTGTGTTTTGAATGAATAATTAAATCAATAATTTTGAGTTAATAGTCAAATATATAGTGTTATATATTTATATATATACAGGGTTTAGAACCTAAATAAACACATAATTATACGTGTATAAACTACATAATTGTGTATTATATATGTTAGTTTTAATTAAATTATTGTGGTAAATAATTATTAAACTGTACATAAAAATTGGAATATTGAACATGCACATATGATGCTATAATTGAAAATATAGCTTTTGTGCGGATTAATCTTTTTGTGTTAAAATTTATCTTAGAATATGATTTAATTGCCTGTGAGACTATTCATGTTTAATAGTCACACAGACAAATAATTTTAACAATCCTATTCATTCTCTTTTAATTAATTATATTTTTTGTTCTTATAATTTTAAATAAATTTTTTATTTTATTAAAAACATTAACTTTCCACTGTTGGCATTTCTTCTGTGTTGCGGAAGAAGTTTCATCATCATCATCATTTCAGCCTATCACAAGTCCACATCTAGACATGGGCCTCCCCCAAAGATTGCCAAAAAGCTCGGTCCTATGTCACATCCTACTAGGCAGTTTACATACATAAATTGTACAAGGGGAAATTCCCAGATCCGGAACGATTACCCCGCGACCCAAAGCGCCGCAGCTAAGCACTTAGCCACTACGCCACCGAGTCGTCATTCATTTCATTAGTTTCATTCGTTTCGTTGGTTTCATTCACTTCATTCATTTCATTCACTTCATTCATTTCATTCACTTCATTCATTTCATTCATTTCATTCATTTCATTCATTTCATTCATTTCATTCATTTCATTCATTTCATTCATTTCATTCATTTCATTCATTTCATTCAGTTCATTCATTTCATTCATTTCATTCATTTCAATTTAAATAGAATGTTAAATATTCTCTATATATGAAAGTTCAGTTTACGAAACATGCGAATGTTAATGCTCGTGTTACTTTTGAACGAATAGACCAATTGGGGTTTTATTCCCAAAATATATTTGCTCTGTCGAGACGACGAAGAACTCATAGGTGGCGCTGTCTTCGAGTTATTAGTACCTTTTAATTGCTGATACTCATCACACAACAGAACCACTTCTGCAGCTAGTAGCAAATAAAATAAACCTTATAATCGATATGAGTATAAATTAATATAATAACCCTTTCAGATATTTGCCTTTGCCCGGCAGTAGCCACTTACAGGCTGCTACTTTACTTCACTTTTTCTAACTTGTCCATATCCTTGCGAAGGGAGGTATGCGTTTGGCATTTCTCCACATACATCGTGGACACTACACGTATTGGCCGCTCTAGTACTACCCTCTCCCTCTCCCTCCAGGCCACGTACAATAGGACACGGAAGCAGATGGTGGGCTCCTTCTCGCCTGGGAGTCGATAGGATAGATATCACCTTCATTCCCATTTCTACCGCCAAACAGCAATGTAATAAAAGCTGTGTTCAGATTGGAAGAAGATAGAGAGCTGATATAATTACGGGCTGTGAGGCATTCCATCTTTGTCCTCAGGGGTTACAATGCATCTGTAACTTTCTGGGATTGAAGTTGTTTGCAGGTGTCTATGAGCTATAGCTGCCGCTTACTATCTGAGAGATTGTTAGCTCGTTTATCCCCCTAATCCAAATACATTTTTAAACGTGGTAGAGCCAAGCGGCGGCTTTTGCTGCTGCTCGAATGGGCCGGCTCGACCGGGTTGGTACCATGGCCTCGCAGAATACCGGCATGAAGTAGAGGCATATTGTGCTTCTGCGTTTCGTTCGGTGAGTGAGGTAACCGGAAGCCCAATTCCCATCCCCATCCCCCTTCTCATCCTCCCTTCCATCTCCCAAATACACTTAAAGCCGGCAATACATCCGCAGCACCTCTGGGGTTGTAGATGTACGTGGGCGACGGTAATCACTTACCATCAGATGAACCGCTTGCTCGTTTCCCGCCTTTTCCATAAAAAAAAAACATCCATGGGAGTCAGAAAAGTAAGCCATATTTTTACGTATCATACAAATTGACAGCGTTATGCTGCTAATTTATGGTTGTATTAAAGAAGTAATACTTTTTACTACAGCCTTCCTGGTGTAGTATTTATGGTTCTAACATAGACTAAATACATAAAAAAATAAAACCCTTTCAATAACAGATGAGACAGTCTATTGGCAACATCAAGCATGACCGATCCAGAACATAAAGCAAATGTCGCTCAATTCTCTGGTCATAAAGAGCAGAAAACGAGGACAACTATTGTAGTAAAGTGCACTCAGTTAAGTAACGTCCAACTCCTTTATAGAGACTGCACTATTACTGTGCGAACAAGCAATGAAACGAATCCTTTTTGTAAATTAAAATTATGTGCGTGGAATATTTTTTTTCCTAATATTCGTGAAGTCATAGTCACAGACATTTAAAAATAATTTGCAATTATTTACACCCCATTCCAATTATAAACAAATAAATACAAAGTGCAATTTTATTGTTTTACTTAAGCATTATTTATAAAATAATAACCAATCAGTGCCATTTTAAGGGATCGTAGGGAAACCATATTATAAACATTAAAATTACTAGTTACCGCATGGCTATACTGTCGGCGTAAGGATCTGCCACCGCCTTTCTTCTCGTGGTTGTCGTAAGAGGGGATGAAAAGAAAAACCTTGAAAATCGCAATGCCTACCGATAAATGGCAGGATAACCATCTCGTAAAATAACAGACTAAAATTGAGCACAGCGAAAACGAGCAGCAGCGTCTACGGTGCGCAGCAGCTGGTGTATGGTACTGGCATCGCCAATGCGCTTGCCCAGCATAGCGCTTATTGCAAAGCCTTTCTTATGAGAGACACCTATGTAATGGACTGTTTTTAGGCTGTTAAGATATGATAAGGTTGGATTGCAGCAATGAAATGGTACCCCACTCAGCGTTATGCTACAGCCGTGCTACTGCAAACTAAAGAATTAAAAAACTGCAAATTAAAGATAAAAAAAAATGTAGTTGTGGTTAAGCATTGCTACAGCATTATGCTGAGTCGGACACCGTTTTGTTGCAGCAACTCAATAAAATATGTATATTTTTTATTATGTTAATTAAGTTTTCATTATGTGTTACTTGAGCTGTGGCAATGAATAAAGTACTTTCTTCTTCTTCTTCTTTCTTCTATATTCTGCCGGTGCCCTCAACCAATCTCACGAAAAGACAACAGAAACAATGTTTAAAGACGAAAGAAAATAATAAACATGTAAATCAAACTATTACTAAAGTATTATAAAAATATCACTAACTAATATGAATTAAATTACTTAACGCGATTATTGATATAAAGTAACTAAATAATAATAAAAAAAATGTTACGCAAATATACATATGTAATAAAAATTATACTATTGAAATATTTCGCTAAACATTAATAAGCTATGTATACACCAAAGTAAAGGAACTTTCATATATAGTAGACACGAAAAATTAATTTATTCGTGTCTACTAAACTACTACTAATAAATAAAATAAATATATAGCACAATCACATACGGCACCCGGTGTCTTGGGAACTGGATGATGAAAAGATAGATTTATATGTACATACTTATTCTCTTATATACATTTATATCATAATACACAACCCACAGTCAAGGAAATAAAAATGATGGTAATAATGAACAATTCTCTACAAGCTAGAACGTTGTGTATCCTATTTATTGTCTCTCAAATCTGACATGTCATAGTCATTTCATTTATGCTAACCTATTAACCTAAATACTGATTTAATGCTTAATTCAAAAGGTCCGTTTCTTTGTTTCTTTCTTTCAATGAAAACCCTGTATAAGCCGCCTTTTGAAAAATAATCCTCTGTAGTGCAGAATAGAGTATAAAAGTTTGCATATGGATAATATTACAATCAGTTATAATTTGTAATATATCAAAAATGCTATGTATTCATTATAAAAAATAAAATAAGTAATGTCTGTATTTTGTTCCTTTCCTTTGTATAATTGAAAGATCTTTGATTTTTATAGTTACTTTACGAATGATGACGTCATTCTCATTTTATTAAATGTTACTACTTTAATCCCTTCTTCTTCATCGGCCTAATTAAGTTTACAACTGAACATATGCCTCTCGAAATTAGCGTCGGCTCCGGCAAAAACCGGTATGCATTTCTTGGAAGGTTTGCCAATAATCATCATGCTGGGTATGCGGTTTGTTGAGCGCAGTGCTGGTACCCATCTGTATGTATCCATCACTAGTGTGTGGGATTTGAGGTCGACAAATTTGGAAGGATCTTCCGCCATCATTTGGTCGCTAAAGCTTTGTTTGTTTGTTGCACCTAATGCGGGAAAAGTTTAAATTTTGAAAGAAAAATTATACGGCACCTTAAGCATACTACCCTTTTAGCCTAATGAATTTTATGAATTGACTTACAGCGTAATAACAGTAAAATTTAACATGAGTAAACTCACTCACGATGTGCTATTCATTCTCTTACGCCCAAGTTAACCTTAGCTTGTCTTTCGTAAATTGAACACGTGTGCATAAATTTCTATGTATTCACTGAGTTTGTGATAAGCCTTGATAATAGAAACTATTGTTATACCACGTGAAATGATATTTATTACGTCCTATGGGATTATGTGTATTGCGTTTTATAGAAAACATCTAAGCATATTTATTTTTCTTGAAAATAAATTAACATTTCCGGATTTCATCGTGTTTAGCTACTTATATTTTTTTGTATTACTGACGTTTTAGGTGCTTTACAGCACCCATGATCACGAGGGGAAAGATATGTCTGACGTCCAAATATCATAGATAACCCGGTTACCATCAGCTTCATAATTAAATATTTTTGGTCTGATCTACGTAGACTCACAGTATCTTGAAGTCGTACAGTAGTACGCACCCAGTAATATGATCTATCTAAATTGGGAGGTTTTTTAATTTCATATGGTCTGTCAAATTTTCGAAAAATATTATTTCGATGATATGTAAAGCCTAGACTACACCAACCCGCACTAGAGCAGCGTGGCGGGCCCTCCCGGCTCAAAAAAGCCTCTTAGATACTTGAGAGGGATGCTTTTGCCCACTTGTGGGCTGGTACTTTACTTTAATCTGTCGTCGGTCGGAAGTTATCAAATTTTCAAGGCATTGTGTTTAATTAAAGGGATAAGCGGCAAAGCTAGTGCTTAACAAACTTTATTTTGCACAAAGGACTTCTATCCTCTGCACTTGTTAAAGATTGAGTCAGATGGAATTTCCGTTTTGTGCTTCATAAAATGTAATTTTAATAGAACGTTTAGACAACGTCTTTTTAAGAAAACTTCTTAAAAGCTACATTTCGTTTCTAATGTTTTAACTTTTAATGCTTAACTTAACTTTTAAACATTGTTGTGACAAACGATATAACAATTCATCTGATGGTAAGTCACCACTGTAGCAAATGGACACATGAAGAGACCTTCAATTATAAAAGGTTATATTTTTTTATGCAAAAGGTAGCAAACGAGCAAGGTGCCTACCTGATGGTAAGTGATTACCGTCGCCCACGTACATTTGCAACACCAGACGAGCTGCATATGCGTGGCCGGGCTTTAGGCATATTTGTGGGATCAAAGGGATGATAGGAAAAGGGGTTCCGGGATTTGAGGGTGGGCTTCCGGTTGCCTCAATCACCAAACAAAACGCAAAAGCACAAGATGCCTTTACTGCACGCTGCTATTCTGCGAGGTCGTGGTACCAACTCAGTCGGGTCGGCCCATACGAGCAGCAGCTAAAGCCGCAGTATGGCTCTACCGCGTTGAGGCGCTGGTTGGTTGCATGGTTATAGATACGCTGTAATCCCGGATGACTGGTGGAATGCCTCACAGCCTATTACACTCGCTATCTTTATCCATCGAACCGGAATACAACATCGATTGATTAGCAGCAGAAATAGGTAAGATATAGATATTGTCCCAGGGTCTTAGAAAGAAAATGAGTATTCCTACCTTGTAAAATAATCTGGCACAGAAATATTATTTCAAATTTTTCAACACTCTTTTAGTTTGTTATTGCGTTATTAACTATCATAGTATAGTTTCATGTTGTAACAAGCTGTATAGCATTCACAAAATACAAAATACTTTTGAAAGTAATGCAGTCCTTTTTTTAAGAACTAAGATGTAATATGTATAATTTATTTTCAATCCAGATTATTCTTGGATGACATTCATATATTCAAATTTCCTAATACATCCTGTGAGCGCAATCAATAAATTTCCATAAGTGGCTGTAGAACAAAGGGATAGTGTTCAGTGGAACACAAAATTGTATTCTGTATCAAAGTTTCACCTTCATTAACTGTGGTTTGTGAGATAGCTATTTTTAAAATATACACAAAGGGATAACTGTCAAACTGAGTTTATTACTTTATTCGTTGTAGTTTATTAATCAAATTTTGCGTTGCAAGTCGGTTTCTCTTATTAAATGTGTCAATTGAAGCAAAAAACATCAGTAGATTGCTACCTTTTACAGTCACTGGATTCTTCGTGTTCAGTTTCAACGAGTTCTATTCCACAAGTGAAGATAACCTGTCTGAATAATTTTGTACGGTTATATTTGAAATAAATACTCAGCCATGGGATTCAGCAAAGCTTCTCACTTAAAATAAAAATATTTTATTTAAAAGAATTAGGCATTACATTGCGAATATTAATTATATTTAATTACGCGAATATAAATGATCATTACGGCCGTTTTCTTTTCGTTTTAAGCATACATCAGCCTATTTTGTCCACTGCTGCACATAGGCCTCGCCAAAGCAGTACCAACAAAAGCTGGCATATATTCCAGGTTTGCCAATATTCGAATCAAAGATGCTGGTCCCATCACCAGTCTGTGATATTCGGGATCGGCAAATTCGAAAGGGTTATTAGTATTCGAAGGTTATTCCACCATCGTTCGGTCGCTGGAGCTTCGTTTGTTTGCTAGCTTGGTGCAACGTACATGTAAGGTTGGCCTTTGACGAAGAAGACGGCTTTACCTTTGACATAAAACAAATAGTGGACTAATTCAATTTGATAAAGTAAAAACGCAAGGAATAATATTCTTTGTGCTCACACTCCTTTTTAGGAAAGCGCCAACAAAGGCTGACGGAGTGCCTGTACCATCGCACTAGAGATACTGCTCCCTACCAAAAGTATGTACAATTTGACTTCGCCATAGTCGGATGGACTTTTTAATGAATACGATGTTGGTATTTAGCAAAGTGCTGAAGTTTAACTTTCTTATACAATCCGGCAACTACTGCAAAATAAATTATATTGTACTGTCTTACAGAACGCCGTTGACAGACAACCTACAAGGAAGTTTATCTTCTCTGGGAGTCGTAATTTTGCGTAAGTCAAGTTAAAACTTTCTACTGACAATGTTACAATCTACTTTTTTGGAGTTTAACAAGAAAATATTGTTACTTTCTCGTCTCTTGCGAAAACGAAACGTCCAACGTTCGTTACTAAATTTAAATACAGTCATGAAAATGAAAAACATTTTTGAAATTTAAATTATTATCAAATCAATTTCGGACCGCGCTTAGTCAAGAATCTAATAATACCTAAAATTCTTATAATAAAAATAGAGCAGTTATCACACAAATTTATCTCCCGTTACTCCTTATATCCTAAACTTTTATACCGCGCGGTAATGATATGAAATTAAATAACATACTTTTAAAAAATATTTTAATTATTTATATGTAATATAGAAATGTTGTTGAATATTTAATACAAAGAGCTTACTAGCCAGTTTGTTCAAGAAAAATAAACAATACATTAGTAAAAAGTAAAGTAGAAGCCTGTAAGTGCCCACAGCTGGGCAAAGCCCTCCTTCTCAAATACGAGTATCAGAGAGGTTTTGGGAGCGAGAAGGGCCCGCCACGCTGCTTCAATGCGGGCTTCTCATATCATTTACGTGGTAGAACCAAGCGGCGGTTTTAGCTGCTGCATGTATGGGCCACCACGACCGGATTGTACCACGGGCTCGCAGATTACCGGCGTGAAGTAGAGGCATCTTGTGCTTCTGCGTTTCGTTCGGTGAGTGAGGTAACCGCAGTCCCACTCCCTATCCTCATCCTCCGTTCCATCTCCCAAATACCCTTAAAGGCCTGGAACGCGCCTATAGCACCTCTGGTGTTGCAGATGTACGTGGGCGACGGTAATCACTTACCATCAGGTGTACCGCTGGCTCGTTTGCCACCATTCTCAAAAACAAAAAAATCCTCGAGATAATACTTTTATTATTTCTCAGACTGACTGTAGTAGTCAAATACCATCAGGTAAACTTTAAGCTCGCTTGTAATATTTTATTCCTCTAACCTATATCGATTGAAATACCTTCCGTACTCGTTGTTACCCATGAGGACTAACATACAATGCCGTACACTCTGTAATTATATTGGCGCAGTATATCTTTCAAACCGGAAATCAATAATGCTTGCACCGATGATTAGCGGAAGAAAACAGTACCTAACCAGAGCTAGGCTGAAAAGGCTATTAAAAATTCTTGAATTTAGGCTATTCAAAAGGTTATTCCATCGCCATCGTCTGGCGGAGATTTAGAGATTTTTTGACCTTTGTCTGGATGAGAATGGGTTGCATATTTGTGTACCACCACACAGCACAATAGGAGTACATAAGAAGGAAAAGTAGAGGCATTAAGTGTTTCATAAGCTCTTACGACCATGTACGCAATAATGGGGTGGTCGGAGCTTATTTGTTCAGTTCAACGATACAAATCGTACATAAATTTCACATAACTCAGTGGTATTTTAATGGTTAGAGCACGAATATTTTAACTTTTCCTCTCAGAAGTTTGCTACAAATAGTGTAGCAGTAGACACTTTTAAGTTCGACGCATGCGCGATGGGCTGACCGCGGAGCAGAAGATGAGCATTATACAATCTCTCTGTCGCTTGTATACGATTGATTGATACACCGCCGCTCGCAACTTGCCTACCGCAAAAAGTTTCTCTTGGTTTTCTTTTTTTATTTCTATTAATGTTACCTTATTTGTTATTTTATTACTACGTTCATTTAATATTTTTGCTATTATCACTTTAATGTAATTGAGTATTCTGTCACTTTTATGTCACTTGGTTTACAAAGCTTTGTTTTAGAACGATTAAGTTATAATATTTAAACTATACATACTTAAGTGATTGCTGTATCCAAGATTTCTTGAATAGCATTCAATAAACCATTTGTCAATACAGATAATTGCAACAAATCCTACCACTTAAGCTTCGTTAGTGTATAGTGCTATTGTAGATTAGAAAATTCGATATAACACTTTAATGTGACATTAAGGAATTGATGACACTAAAACAAGCCCTATAGTGTCTTTGTTTATTTAGTCCCCTATTAATTAAGTTTATTACAGGTGTATGGTAAAATTCAGCACTGTATAACGTTAACTTTAGTATTCATTACATTAATGACTGTCCCTACAACCTATAATCATTTTCAGTTATTACCTACGTAACTTTCAAAGCTTTTACTACCGCGTAAACAATGAAACAGGCATTGTATGTGTGTTCTCGAATTATAAGTTTGTGTAATGAACAATTTATCTTTTACGTTCCAACTATACATTTTCCATATAAAAAGTTGTGTGATGAGTATGGGCGGACATTGTCTCCAGCGAGCTTCTTCCGGCTGTCGGCAACATGGACTAAGAATTAATATAACCAGTGTCTTAGTTTTTATTTAATTTTATATTTGAAAAGAAAATAATGAAGTACGTATTTGCATAATAATATATTCAAAACAAAGCCGATTATTACTAGAATAAGATATTTTTTTGCTTTTAAATAAAAGTTATCTTTCACTGTAGTAATTTCTCGAGTTTACACATACATTTACACATAAATTGCACATGGACAAACACCCAGACCTGAAATAAATAATTGCTACATATAATGTAGCCCATAGAAATACTAGTGCGGGAATCGAACGTGCGACCCACAGCGCCGCAGCTAATTGCTTAGCCACTACGCCACCGAGTCGTGGATTATTATTAGCCTTTATATTTCTTACAATTATAATCAGAAAAGAAAAGAAAGGCAGCAATGGCGCATGCGTTGTTATAGTATGATATCACATTCATTGGAAATTTTGAAATATTTACTTGAAAATTTACATGATTCGATGTAGTTTTCAAACGCAATTTAAATTTTCAAGAAAGTGTAACACTATAAAGGAGAAAGAATGTAACAAATAAAAGAAAGGAAACGGTCTGAAATATTTCTAATATAATTTAGGTAACGCAAGATGAAAATAACACCCTTATGTTGCTCCGTCCGTTAATTGCGAAACCACTGCATTCATTAACTGGCTTTGTTATTCTACACGTTACAAAAGCCGCAGTAGCCTAGTAGTCAGACAGCTTCCTTTAATTAGAAAGAAAGAAAGTACTTTATTAATTACCACAACTCAAGTAAAACATAAGTAAACTTCATTAACATAACAAATAATAATAATAATAAACCGACCGAAATTATTCCGATCGTCGTCTCTGCGAATGGGTTAATTCCAGTCAGCCTCTCGGAACATCTGAGGCGGCTGGGACTCCGTGACGGACCGCTCCGAGCTCAAATGCAGAAAGCAGTGCTATTCGATACCGCTCGCATTGTCCGCCGGTTTCTTTCCCTTTCTCCCTAACCCTCGGCCGTCTGGTCTCCCCTGCCGGGGGCTTCCATCTGGTTGGGTTTTAATTATCTATTTAATTATATTATATATATAATTTATAAAATATTACTTATATATGTACTTATTTATGTATTTATTTATACAACCCAACCAGATGAGTAAATATAGAAATACCCCAAAAAAAAAAAATTTTTTTGAGTTGCAGCAACAAAACGGTGTCCGACTCAGCATAATGCTGCAGCAATGCTAAACCACAACTACAGCGCTGGTATTCTGTTGGAAACCTGTTTTTTTTTTCGCGAGCAGTCGTCAGGCTTTTTTACTACATGAGGAATCAAAATATAAATAACAACAAAAACATAATAATAATAATAATAAATATAGAAATACCCCATACAATAATAATAATAATATAATTCCGCATCAGCATAGAGTAATACACATCTCATCCAATGGATAACTGTAAACTGTACCTTAATTTCTTTAAATTGTCTAAGTTTCCTTAGTATCTTACAACGAGGGCTAACAAATTTTAACCACTATTAACCTAATTGCCATGTAAATGTAACATAGTACACAACATAGTACACAAGTGACTTGGGTTCGATCCAGGTATCCTGCACCATCGCCATGAGCTCGGGGTGAAGAAAAATATTAATACAAATAATTTCTGGAATTCACAGGTTCTCAACCAGCAGTCAGTCAACCCGTACACTTAAACGCGCAAAAGCGAACATAAACTTTTAGGCTTATTTGGAATAGGTAACAGGAATATTAGTATTGTTAAAAGTATTTTAGTATTTTAGATGTAGCAAGTATACTTTACACCAAAGAACCGAGTTCGACATCTGGAACTGCTGCTACGGCGACTTCTACTATGAAAGATTCAAAATCTTTCGTCGTACATTGAGAACATAGAGAAGAGACTAAAGTATGAAATATTTACCGTTGCAAAATACACATGACTATTTTTATGTTTTTGTTTTGCAGTTACTGCTGAACTTATGCCTCACCCAAAGATTTTCACAAAGCACGGTCCCGAGCCACCGAGCATTGATCGACGCAGTTCGTCACTCCATTTTGTTGGGGGATATCATCGTTGCAAATTCAATCACTTCCTATTCACATATTTATTTATGTTTATTAGCATTTAATACTGCGACCACGGAAACTTTCGAGGGAAGGCATCAGCCAGACTGGCCCGTTAACAAAGGTGCTTCGTTATGCCTTACCTTAAATTATACGCTTAATTTGAGGAAGGACCTCCCTTAATATACATATGACGAACCAGCCACTCCTGGAGGTTTTTTATATTTCGCTATAATTAGTTGCTCCCGCGTGTTATCATTCGAGGACACATCAATTGTGTAATTTTTAAAAATAAGGCGACTGTATTGTCAATAAGTTGCCCCTACGGCATGTAGTCCTTCGAGGATACACCTATATTAAGGTTATTTTAAAAATTACGTGGCTGCATGACACTGCATTAAAATCTTCAAATAATTTTTAATTAAAAAAGTTCTTCTGAGAGTAGTTATCTTATCTTGGTGTTTGCTGTTTTTGACAGCGTTTCTTAAACTAGTTTAATAAACTAAAACTTTGAAATTTGTAAAAACTTGTGAAAATAAAATTACCATAGTAAAAATACAAAATTATTCTTACATGCAACAAAACAGTCTATAAGATCTACGTAAGGAAGGGAAATCACGCGTTGGGAGTAATTGATTCTCGCGGAATACGGATGATCCTCAGGTCCCAGGTAGAAGGTTCATTGGCTTCCTGGCTTTCTCACCGGGGTCATGCGTAATGATTGCTAGCACGCCTGTGTCCAGCAGTTGCAAAACGAGGACTGCATCCAGCGGTAGAGGCTAGTGGTCCCTGCGCTGGGACTTTCACTTAAAACCACGAGCGATCGCATTTTTTTTGGAGTGAGGTGGCGCCTGGTGGCACCACTCTGATCGCCCAGGCGAAGCGCAGGTAACGTGAGCAGGATACCTATAAACAATTTTAATCTAACGATGAACGAGACGTCTTTTTATTGAGGACTAAGGGATTACGGGATGTAAGGGCCTCACAGGACGTAATTATACTGGTCTTCTATTCTATTGTTTGGCAGCAGAAACGGTTAAGAGCGTGGCACAAACCCCGACGACTACTAGGCATGGAAGGAATCTGCCACCTGTTAAATAAACAGACAGTCGTTCTGGCGTGCACAGTTTGGTCGTGTAAATTTAATAATTTACACTGTAAACTCGATATTTATTCAATGGGGATTCAATTACAAATGTTTAGTAAAACCAGCAACACTTCACTTACTTCACTCGCTTGTAACATTAACAGCATTGCAAGTATTTTTTCCATTAAATTAAAAACAAAAAAATTATATTATAATTAAAAAAACAACCTTCAAAAATTATAATATTATTTTATATCTCTTCTGACGTTAAATTTCAAAATAACTGCTCATGTTTTATAACTTTGAAATAATAGAAATGATTGTTTTTAGTTGTGTTAGAACATATGCTACTAAAAGGCATATATTAAATGCATTCACCAATTAAGCAGTGTAAGCGATGAGTATTTTTCAAGTAAACACTTTCAAGATTTATTAGGCTCTTCGAACATTCGAAGGCAAAGGCTTTCGAGAGGATATAACTATCTCACCAATTCAGACCATTAAAAGTTTTCAATTGAACTGTAAGTAGCTTCTAAAAGTAGGAAAGAAATATATATTTGTTTTAATGTGTTTCACAAAGGCGATAAATTTCTAACTACTCTATAAATAGACAATTGTTTATTAATAAATATTGAAATTTTGTTCTTCTAGCTAGCTATCCTTGCCTTGAGCGGCGTAAGAATCTTACGCCCCCTATTCTTCCTGTGCGTCTCAGTAAAGGCGGGGCCACAGAATGAGGGCTAGAAAAGCTCATAACAAAATACATGCGCATACCTGCGAGATAGATCTCTAGCCACTAGAAAAAGTTGTGTATGCCTCTTTTGCTACCTAATTGTGCCAATGGATATAGAAATGCATATAGATTTAGTTCAGCGTACCTCGCTGTTGAGCCATGGGTATAGTGAAGTAGTACTGTAAACGCCCACTGCTTGGCAAAGGATTTCTCTTAAATTTTAGATACTTTCGGAGCCGGAAAGGGTTCACCACACTGCTTTAGCGTTGGCGGACTTCTTATGCCGCGAAATAACATTTTTTTTATTATTTCTCATACATGCATGTTTCCCTGCGAAGTTTTCCTTAATTCAATACTAAATTAGCTATTAAAGTTTTAGAGGGATGAAACCTCGGTCACTTGCGTAGTATGAAATTAAAGCGAGCGCTCAGACTCCGAGGGTAGCTTCGATGGTCGGTAAAAATATTAGTATGGGAGCAAGGGACTTTCCGTGGCCTCAATATCTAATTACTTACATGTTTGTTAAGGATGCAAGAAATAATAGCCCTTAAATAAATAACATTTCATAATGTTCCTAAATAACTTTGATGTGCCGAGTTTATTTACTTTGAAGTATATTTTTTCAAATCATTCACCAATTTTGTGTATCCATCGAAGTACATTCTTATGAACATTAAATTGTAATTCTCTGATTGGTTTGAAATGAAATGTAAACATTGCTTCATTTATATGTTGAAATATATATTTAGCATTGTCTAAGGACTTTTATTAGATTCTAAATGTAGAAAAAACATTGAAATCAAAAAAAAATTAAAATCATTACCTAATTCGGCTACCATTTTAACGTATTGAAGGAAAGAATAGCGTATTATAAATTAAAGTCCTACCAAAAAATTAAAAGTAATTACAAGAACAGAAATGTTTTTATTACTAGCTCCAAACTAAATAACTATTGCATAATATTATCATTAACATTTGACACGGACTCCGGACAACCAAACATGCCAACAGTAACGTTAAGTGAGAGTATTGTCACTTTAAGTCTCCAGTAATTTCCAGGAGTCTCCAGGAGTTTGCTCCTGGAGATTGCTACGAAATGCTCAAAGCTTTTCCCTTCCTCTTTTACTTCACCGAGGTTAAGAAAGGGATAGCAGATTTTATCGTCACTACCAAACAACTAAAAACATAGTATACCACTCAGCCTATTTTAGTTCACAGCTGAACCTCTCTAGTGATGCTGCTCTCCATTACTAGCCTGTGGTATTTAGGTTCGGCAAATTCAGATATCTCACTGCCCCAACCATAGCAAAGTCATTATGATCATTTGTATAATGATTTCCTCATTTTCATGATTTATTATGAAAAGTAAATTTTGTTTAAGGAAAATGAAAATGTCGTATTAAGCTTCATTGAATGCTATATCTAATATTCTGTTCTTACCTACCAACTCCATTCGTGGAAAATTAATTAATTCTCTAAAACTTCTATTAGTTGCGACACGTCATCTGTGAATTAAACTTTTTTTTTATATATTAAAGGCATACTAGTATTCGTTGATGTTATAACATAAAACTGTTACATTCGCGCACGCACTTTAAATTTAGAATTTTGTCACTGGAAAAACTGCATTTACAGTGAAGATTTAAAGAAACAAAAGATCCGTTGCATCTCGTTGAAAATACGCGTCGTGGAATTTTTTCCTGTTTACGAGATTTTCGCTGAAAATATTTGAGATGAAAAGGCGAAGCACCATCCCTACTCACACAATGCCAGTGTAAAGTAACAAAGCGGTGAAGCCTTTTGTATGCAGAATGACGAAAACTGGAGACCCAATTACATACAATGAGGCAATCCATTATAGTTGCCAGAAGTTTTCATAGCGACGAGGCTCACGTACCGTCACGTTTTATGTCCCGGGGAGGCGAGAAGTAGACAGGAAGCTCGATTGGCTGGCTGCCTAAAGTAGTGACAATTGAAAATTCGTAATACGAATACGAAAGAAAAAGTGATGACCGTGAGCGCTTGTATTACATAAGTATATGACAGAGAAGTGCGAAGGAAAAGGGCACCGGCAAAGTCGGGTGTTCGTGACCAGGGGAAGACGTCTCCTCCTTCAGAGCATTTTTTTTAAGTGAGGGGAAAGTGCTGACACCTTTCAATCACCTAAGCCGGAGAAGGTTATGTTGGGATCAATAAATAAGTTGTTGGACCGACTAAAACCCCCACGGTTGGCATATGCTGTTGGCCCGGTGGCCTTGACAAGAAGTCCCGCAAGTAAGTTATTTGGATCCTTTACATATGTAATAAGCTCCGTAGAAACTTTCACAGCGCAAAGGCGCAGGATGTATTTTATGAATAGCGCCATCTTGAGAATTGATTTCCTGATTGAATGTTTTTTTTTTATAGGAAAGGCGGCAAACCAGCAAGCGGTTCACCTGATGGTAAGTGATTACCGTCTCCCACGTACATCTACAACACCAGGGGTGCTGTAGGTGCATTGCCGGAATTTAAGGGTATTTAGGTGATGGAAGGGAGGATCAGGAAGGGGATGGGGAGGAAGAGGGGGCCTCCGGTTACCACACTCACCGAACGAAACGCAGAAGCACAAGGTGCCTCTACTTCACGCCGCTATTCTGCGAGACCGTGGTACCAGACCGGTCGGGCCGGCCCATTGAAGCAGAAGCAAAAGCCCCCGCTTGGCTCTACCACGTTAAAAAATGTATGGCAGATATCTTGACCTTCACATGTGATGACACAGATGTCGCCACAAGTAAATAACCGTTTGAACAGCGTGATATGAATATTGTTTGTTTGAGATTTACATTAAAAGTTTATGAAGAACTTTCAGGCCTTTAATCGTAGATCTGGTTTATGCCGCCGATTTCACTTTTTTCTTTAACCACCAAGATAGTAGGACAGACATGCCTCTTCCCCGATCAGTAAATCACGTTATCGGTGCGGCCCCGCAAATGTCGCAGAAAATAAGGAATGTAGTGTGCCCCCCCATCCTACTTTTTTCTTTACTTGCGGGCTTTATGCTCGCGAGTTTCTTTCGCTGAGGATTTTAGAGGCCGCGGTGCTAACAGAATAACCCCAAATTATTTCAACGGTGAATGGAGAGATTACTTAATTATGTATTTATTTCATCATTTAATTTGAAATATTTGTTAGACATAATATAAGTGATATTTAAAACTTAAGATTTAGTACTTAAGATTTAACAAATCTTAATCAGGCATTAATTATTACAAACAAAACACTTTTAGTTCGCGTGACTATAGATGCCTTGTAATTTTAGGTAGACAAAATTACAAGCATAACCTCAAAGGAATTTGCTATTATATTTTTATCTTATTTATCTTGTACCGTTAAGGTTATTCGAGCTTCGTGGCAGTCTTTGGGGGAGGCATATGTTCAGCAGTGGACTTGTGATAGGCTGAAATGATGATGATGATGATGATTAAGGTTATTTAATGAAAAATGAAACATTTAATCATAGTAGTCTTAAAGCTAGTGGGCGGGTTGGTGAGCGCAGTGACGTTACCCCCAGGACCCCCGCACCCCCGCATCACTCGCTGCTCCCCGTCACTTGTCTGTGGGATCGGAGTTCGGCATATTCCAGAGCCTCGTTAGACAGCCGCGTGCATCACGTGAGGGTGAGATGGAAATTCGGAGAAATAGAGGTAACATCTCCCTAAACACTTTCAAACGCGTCTCTATGTTTTACGAGAATAAAACTCAGACGAAACTAAATCTGTTGTACTGTACTTTGAATATATTTCGAAAATTTTAACATTAACGATACAGAAGCCGAATCCACACTTTTTAGTTTCGTTTTAATAATTTTTAACAAAAGTTGACCGTCTGTATCTCTGACCATGCATTACTCAAAACCTTTGGACAGATTTCAATGGAACTTTCACTGTTGAGTTTCTTGAAAGACTAAGCAACATCTAGCATATATATGATCACGCTATCTATGTTAGAAGTTAGGCAGTAGACGTAATCATGAAGACGAACCAATATAACCTTTTAAGAAACAATATATCTTCAAGCTACTTATTAAAGGTGTAGGATTTATTAATTCTCAGGTTTCTTTACGACGTTTTCTTTCACCGCCGAGCACTTGGTAAATTCAGCACTTAACATTGCTATTGAGATCGTCTTTTTTGTCACACCATGATGTATGTTGCTTAATCTGGACAACTACTGAACGGATTTAAGTGTAATTTTTAAGTAGAAAAATTAAAAAGCTTAAAAGAAAATAATTAATAACCAGATTAATTTGGTATTTTCCCTAATTCACCAAAGTCCTATGTGATTATGGGATAGACAGGCCTAGCTAGAACTCAAGCAGACTTGTTGCGTGTTAATTTTGGTAGTGTATATTACCTAGTATCGAGTGTAGTGGTTTAAGAAGTGACTTTTAAGAAGAAGTGCACCCATTTGTGAGAGGGAGGCTGGTGCTCTACGAACTATGTAATATATGCCATTTTATTGTTATTTTATGTGTATTTGAGCAAAGTATTGTTACTAATACATTCAAAATAATGGATTTCCGCAAAGTAACGCCTGTTTCTATTTAATAAGTTATTTGGAATTTTTGTCAGTTTGAAGTTCAAATAACTTTACTAAAGTGCACTATTAAATACGCCAGCGCTCAATTTGTTACCAAGTAGATCACAAACATATGGTGACTGGATCGCAAAATAATTATATTACTACATCATTTTCTTTTTACAATGGACTGCCCAACTTCAAAGCACTTTTGGAATATAGCCAAGTCGACAATTTTTCAAAAAAAGATATTTTAGATTGCTTCACCTTTTTGCTGTTTTTTTTTAATTTCGTTTATAAAATGGTTATGTAGTAAAAAGATTATAACGTGATTACTTAACATAGTATTAAATAACAATATACGTAATAACCTAGAAATGATAAGCATAGGTTATAAACCGTATGTGAAGAACATAAAAGCGTGCGATACATCTTCATAATTTTAATTGCACTCATTTTAACGTATATTTTATTATTAATAAGTAATATTGATGTCAAAATTGGTGCCGATTTTTTTAAGTATGAATAGCTAGAGCTTGACTTAATCCGTCCTAGTGGTAAGAGGTAGTAAAGGTCTACCATAACGCATAACGCATAACGTACGTGTTAACGAGTTCACAATCTGATCAACATAAAAATTCACATAAGCCTATAAGGAATTTTTTAGGTAGTAACCGATATGAGGCTTAATAAATTAAATGAATACTATATTATTTAAAGCGGAAAAATTAAACGTTCCAGAAAATTAAAAAAAATTACAGTGTACAACTTCCTATAAGAAACCACTATCCTTATTAGGAAAATTCTATATAGTCTACTTGTGGATATAAACATCTCTTTTTCCCTCTATCTATTTCTCTCTCTCTCTCTCTCTCTCCTTCTCTCTCTTTTCCTCTGTCTCTGTGTGCGAGGATTTTTCGTAATCGCTACGCTAGCCAAGCGGATTACCCATAGCAGTACCAAAATCCCCCCCACCCCTCTTTCCATCCTTTTCCCCAACTGCAAATCTCACCTGCTTGTGGTATTTAATAAACGAGGCTCTGGCGACCGAATGATGGAGAAAAAATCTGCCCATTCTTGCCGACTGCAAAACTGCAACCCGTATCCGGGGTTGCAGTATCACAAGTGCGAGAGTTGATGAGTCCGGTACTGGACTCACCGAACCGGTTGTCTAGCGTGATGGGTATAGGCGAACCTTAGAACGGTGGATCCTGGCTTTTAGAGTTCGTGATGTTCGGGAGTTAGCTAATAATCTGATAAATAAATGAACAACTAATAATAAATATACGAAATACTGATGATACATTTTTTTCTCTCTCGATGGTGGCTTAAGAGATTCAATTCTAAATTCATAGTTAAAAAAATTGAAAAAGGCCACGATAGCGAGTGGTAAGGGGATCTGCCTCCGAATAAGGAGACCCGACTAGGATCCCCTATGTCGATAGCTTGTGGCAATATTAAGTACGACTTGTATCGTTAACCTGAACACTAAGATGGCGAAATTCTCACCATCTGTCGTGTTGTTCCAAATAAGCACTGGCGAAAAGTATGTAGCAACTAATAAAAGAAATAATTTTTTTAGTGTTGTTACATAATGCTTGTATAATTTTTTCTATACATTTAATTTTAAATTAAACCTCGTATTGTTCAATGTCATTGTCCCACACAAGCTCTGCCTGAAGTTAAGGGACGCGTTATAAAAGCATTTTGGTAGAGAGGATTACATTGTCGTACTATAATGTACAAAGAGCTCTTTATTATTTCCTAGTGAGTTTCCATTGAGAGAATTGCACTACATATAATTATGAAATGTGAAATAAATAATATTATAAACTAATTCGGAATACTTATTGTAAATTTTACTACTCACAAGTTGAAGACAGAAAAGAATATTTCTTTTATTAAATAGCAACATCTGTTAGTTAATAGTGTTAGTGATAAATTAACCACCCCACATTGTAGGCACGTTGCGTTTAAGGCGTGAGAGAAGGGATGTAATTTGTTAAAATTATCAAATTTAACATTGATCCAAAACATCTGCTTGCGATACCAGGGCTGATGCCAGACTTTGGTTACATCATCATTTCGAATAGGAAATAAAGATAAATTAGAAATAAACATTTTGATTTAGATTAATTTAAAATATTTTAAAACCACCTCACCGCCCTGTAAATAGTTCTAAATAAATAGTTCTAAGTAAATAGTACTATTATATAATGAAATACTTTTTTAAATATCGAATTAGCGTTAAAAAACTTTGAAAGCTAATTTACAGCCACATGGCAACAGAATTCAAATTGCAGCGAAGGCGACGTTGGAACGGATATAAATCCTTGTCAGGTTAGTTCTGCATTTTAAAATACTTAGGGCATATGCTAAAAGAGATGCGATGCAGAAAGCGCTTTGTTATTCAACTTTTAAACGAAACAATTTTCTTTAATTGTTATTCAAAAAAATTCGTTAGTCTAAAAATATTGTAATAGTCACGAAACTCTCATGTTACTTCTTCACGTGTAACTTCGAAACAATTAAAATTATATTGCCATAAGTCATACGACCCTTCTAGTCAGTCCAGTAGGTCCAGTGGTAGCGCTAGAAGGGTCGTAACTATCATTTTAGTTATTCTCAATTTTTCAATTAAGTCTATGTCTATTTACATAAAGGACCACTAGGCTATTACACAACTTAGGCATTAAAATTGTAGAAGCTGCTATTTTCTTTGAGAATGGACTTTGAAAACGGGTAAAAATAATATGGTCTCTTTATATCTTCGTGCATATTTGATTATGTTTCGTTTAAGCAGAAGCGAACTGTCACGTCCATGGCTTTGAAATCTACTTTTATGCTTAATGTAAAACGGTATACTGTTTTTTTTAACCTTACCTCCGGGTCTTTTAAAATATATTTACGTCTATATGTACACGTCTTCGTTGTGATGTGTTTTTCTAATAATAATAAAAAATGATGACGATTATGACCCGACCACGGCGACTACTTCCGAATAGAATCGGCAGTTGTCAAATAGGCAGGGGATATTATAGTGCCTGGTCTTCATGCCCTCCGGGTCGGGCAAAGGGGTTCCATTACCCATTTGGGAGTAGGAAGGCGCGTCCGTATTTCGGCGCGACCTGCCTGCAGAGAGAGGGAGAGAAAGTGTCCTTTCTCGAGATGGCCCTGATAATTAGAAATAATGTCATAGTTGCATTTTGAAGTACAAATATGAACCGTAAAGCCTTAAAGACCGGCAACGCACCTGCAGCACCTTTGGTGTTGCAGATGTATGTGGGCGACGGTAATCACCATCTTCCTTACCATCAGGTGAACAACTTGCGCGTTTGCCGCCTTTCCAGTAAAAAAAGGGGCCAAACTTAACAGGTCAAAACGACTAAAATAAATTTCTTGACTCATGTAATATGATCATGAATTATCGCTTCAGCTCATTAAAACAACAAGCACTGAAGTAATATCTATATAAAAATAAGATGAATAATCTATATAAAAATAACAAGATGAAAGTTAATAAATCTGAAGTCGCCGAAATAATACGGAAACATTTTTTGTTCCAATTTCTTCAGGTTTCACAATTGTTAGGAATAATATTTTTTGTCGTGAATGCGAAAACTTATTACAATAAATCCTCGTATAATTTTGTAAAACCCAAAGTTGTGTATTTTTCTTTCAATGTCGAGAAATATTAGTTTGTCTTGGGTTTTCACAGTATACACTTTGTAAGCCCTAATATTTTTCTTTAATAAATAAAAAGAAATAAACTTAAACAAAGTGAAAAAGTGATTAACTTTATTGATGGCAACATATACCGGCAAATTTTAAATTAACAAAGCTACTTTCTATGCTCTACACTATTTTGTTGCGTTTTTTTATTATTAAACAAGGGGTATAAGGGCTAGGACAGGTTATGTCGAGCTTGCACCGATCTAAGCCCCACGCTGTTCCGCGTGGGGCTTAGATCGGTGCAACCTTCGCTACATATCCACAGGGCCTGAGTCGACAGAAGCCGGTACAGGACAAGTGTTTGTATAATCTACAAATATTTTTTCAGGTATAGGTCAATCCATATACAATATATTTCTGAAAAATGTGTATCCACGACACCGGGAGCGGATTCCACATTTGAGGTAACTTTACGAAAAAAAAAACAATTCGTTGAAGAATACATTCCTAGATCCACCGATAGACATTTGATCAGAACTCTTTACATATATGCAGCATACGTAAACATATATTAATGTCCAAATCAAAATGTCAAAACCACCCGACGATATATATTGAAATTGACTTTGATTGACGCGGCTTTTGATGATTTTGATGTCTTCCTTGCCCATTAAACACGGTGACAACTTCCGCAGGCAGTTGCCAGCAAAGTACTAGATGTTAAAGTGCTACAAGTTTATGCAAAATACAAAGGCACTCGCCATACTTCCCATTACTTCACGACGTGACGTTTATGAGAGAACATCAGAGTAGGAAGCTAACCACTACACTACTAACAACTTGGAAACGTTTCATTGAAAATTTAGGCACAAAAGAGACCTTGAAGAGAAAACTTGCTTTTGGAAATTTAATACAAAATTCAGAGCTCTAGATTGGCAATACTTAGGGCATAAACTATGTAAAATTAATTTAACATCATCTTGTAATTATTGCACTAGGTATTGCTGGTGGTAGATATTTTTGTGATCTGAGTATTGCCAGTAATGGTTACTGCAAAAAAAACGAATATACTATTTAGGGAGGTAGTAGACATTAACATTTTACTCTAGTATTGCCAGTAATTTACTCTAGTGGTGCCAGAGTTAGTTAAATTATCATATATAACATAATATTATAACACTAACTAATTTCGACATTTAGGTACATCATGGTCAATACCAAATGATAGGCTATTCAGAGTAAAGCAAGTCAGAATATCAAATGTAAATAGGGTCAATCATTGTTATGTGACAAGTTAATGTAGATGGCGCTATGCGTTTAATTGCATTTAGCAATTAAGCTTTAGCATCAGGTTTTGCAATGATATCTGATAATACATAGATATGTAATTACGTGTGATCTCTTCATTAGGTTTGCATGTTTACGATTGATTTAATAATCAACACCGTATTTTCGTATATAGATATGTATGTAAGAGTTTCTATGAATCAAGAATCACTAGATAGCTACCTATACCTACAAGTCTATAGTAAAATAGCAATGCTCAACAATCCTTATTCTCTATAAATTTATTAACTTACTCTTTTGTTTAACTTCTTACAGAAATATAATGAAAAGCTATTTCAAAATGGCACCTACATACGAATACATTGATATATTTCTGTGAATCGTTAATAAACTAAGTTATTCGAAATAAACGTAATGTAGTAAAATTATTAAAGTTCTAAATTTTGTAAAGATATATGTTTCTTCGTAAGTCAATGTTTATTATTTAGCCAATCATTTTCGGAAATTTTTTCTTGCTTCGTAAATTGATTTTAGTATCACATTGTTTGCTAACTATATATACATGAGCGGTTACAAATCCTCCAAAACGCTGAACTAAGGACCTGCTATTTGTGATGTAGGAAATTAATTCTTAAAAAATTATCAAAAGAATTCTTCGTTTGATAATTTCGTCATATTCCTTTGATATGATATTTACTTTATGGATAACAACCGTTCGTTTTTAATATAAATAATTACCTCAAGTTAAGCTAAACATCATTACTTGGGAATCTGGAAGGCTTTTGAACCCGTAGAAACCCTGGTTTAACAGATTACACCATGCACAGCTGACAATCACGTAAAACTGCGTGCTACACCAGTGCTGTTCGCTCAGTGTGTGACAATCTGTGATGGCGTTTTAATATTGACATTCGAATAGCAGGTGACAGAGAACGTACCGTAAAAGCTGCAGCTCTTGTGGTATTATGCACTAATAATTATTATAGGTACGTACTTAAATATTAACAGAGTAGAAAAAAAGAAAACGGTCAAGTTATTACATTCAAGTAATTCGTAAATGTTTGTTTTTAACTTGATACTACGCGAATGACGAGGGTTTGATCGTCGGTGCCGGAACCACTAAAATTGTTAAAATACCAATTTTATGTGCTGAATTTACCATGTGCTTGTCAGTCAAGGTAAACATCGCGGGGAAACCTGCATAACAAATAAATATATATAGTTTTTTTCTATGAGAAAGGCGGCAAACGAGCAAGCGGTTCACCTGATGGTAAGTCGCCCACGTACATCTGCAACACCAGAGGTGCTGCGGGTGCGTTGCCGGCGCTTAAGGATGTTTGAGAGATGGGAGGGAGGATGAGGAGAGGGAGTGGGAGTGGGTGATACCTCTTTCACCAAACGAAACGCAGAAGTATAAGATGCCTCTATTTCACGCCGATACCCCGTGCCTTTGATGGTTTGATGGTTAAATTACCATACTAGGCAAGGAGACAACAATAGCATATCTGATTCATTTAATTTCTAAACGGAAAGTCTGAAATCACAAATATAAAGAAACAATTTGTTTTCCAAGCGGAACTGCAACAACAAAGTAAATCTACTGCTTGTTTGCCCACAAACAGTACAGCCAAAGCAAGAGGGCAAAGTAAACTGTTTGCACTGAAATAGGATTTCAATCTGTCTTCTATGCACCACACTGATTGCATTGTGAATAATGTAAAGTCACTAAGTGTGACAACGATCTTGTCTTGAATTATTGCTCTGCATTTTGGGGGCGGAAGCTCGTCTGGCTACTAAATTAAATGCATTAAAAAAAACGTTAATTGGTTTTCTTTTTTATGGTAAAGGGGGCAAACGTGCAAGCGGCTCATCTGACGGGAAGTGATTACCGTTGCCCACGTACATTTGCAACACCAGAGGAGCTGCAGATGCGTTGCCGGCCTTTAAGAATATTTGGAAGCCCATCTTCCAAATATTAATCCGGATGACGGGGAGAGAGGAGTAGGCCGAACGAAACGCAGAGGCTCAAGATGCTTCTACTTTACGCCGGTATTCTCCGAGGTCGTGGTACTACCCCGCTTAATAGAATGATTTAAGAAAAATATTAACAGATTACACCAACACCAATTGCCACAGACATTGTCACTAAAATTCCGTGTGTATTTTTTTATTTTATTTTTGTGGTAATAGTGTGGTGGTGTAATATTAACTAATGACGAGTGGTAAACAATAGGAATTGTATTGTAATGAAACGTTAAGGTTTATGGCCAAATTCGCAAACATGTGATCTTTATGGAAATATTCACTCCAGTATCCTATATTTTAATACTTACAACTTCTTAATATATAACGACGAAGACAATAAGGTATCAAATACGATATCAAGAACTCCCAATGCTGCAGGAAACAAATTTCCGGAGTGCGACGATATTTTAACGTCCATATTCAAAAAATAATAATAATTTAACTCAGAGAAACGTAAAGCTTTCTACGGTCTAAATGTCATTAGTATTGTAAAAATGAAACGAAATTTTGTATAAAAATTTCACTAATTTGACTATCTCAAAAAAAATCGACTCCTAATCGAACCAACGTTAAAACATTATTTTTATCAAAGCTATACAGACATTTTTTATATAGTTTTTTTTTTTTATTATAAAACAGGACGTTGCAGTGAGTCTCAAATATACAACTCTAAAGAGACTTCGCAAAATATGCGTTTTATTGAATACCTTTATGTTAGACATTTACGATGTCCTGACAATTTTAATATGAAGCGAACATTTACATGATAATACTCTAAATACTCTAAACTAACTCACGTGCTTTCTATAACAAGAAAGAGATTTTTTTCTTTTTACATTTATTGATGCATCATTGCTGATGGCGATAATGTGAAATAACACACATGTGGATAATTTAGGGTAAATTTATGTCAAATTTGTATTTGTAAAGTAACTCGTAAAGTAGCCTGTCGTCGACTTATCTTTATCTCTTAACTTAGCAAAATCTTAGAATTCTAATTTCTAGACATTCATGGAGGTTAAGCTAACATGTAAGTTGTTATATACTTTCTGGATGCTATTACATTTCTGAGAACTGATTTTTTACCTTTTAAGTAAAATCTGATTCTTCTTGAATTAGAGTAAAATTGTTTATTACTGATGTCTACAAGATCTTTATACATTCTGCCCGTCTTAGTTCACTACTTTGCACTGCATATTGGCCTTTCCAAGAAAGCGTCAGCTAAACCCAACATCTATATCTGTCGGCATATTTCCCATCACTGGTGTATGGGATTTGGGTTCAGTAAATTCGTATGCAAATTCCGCCACAGTTCGATCGCCAGAGCCTGTAACAGAGTGTGTTCACTACATGCAGATGAGGTTGTCTTGAGTTGAGTTTAAAGAAAGAATTCGGTATTTGTCCCTTCACACGCCACTATGATTAAGCCTGTAATAATATACTCGAATAAAGGTCTTGTAAACTGGTGGTAGACTCCTTGTGTGCCCAGGAGTCGTAGGTGCAGGTAGCACACCCATATCTGCCGTCAAACAGCAGTGCAGCTACTGTTGTGTTGGGCTAATACAAATAGCCGGTATAATAACGGTCTGTAAGGTATTCCATCTGTCACTCCTTACTCCTGAGGGGAGACAAGGCATCTGTGACCTACGGCTCAAGGTTGTTTGCTGGTGTCCATTGTCTGCAGTAGCCACTCGCCGACAGGTGAACTGTTAGCTTATTTCTTACCCCATTCCAAAAAAGAAACGTACTTTTTAATGCCTTAATTTATTACTACTCTTGGAGAAGTAAACACAATGTATAAAATATTTACTGTGAATTCTAAATAGCCATGTTTATCCATAAGCCGATTTTATTTACAAATCAGCGATGTTAATAGAGAAATCGTTAACCCAATTCTGACGTAATGTACACCGCTTTAAGCATTTGATTGTGCACCCAATTGTGGTTATAAAGTGTTTAATAATGCTGCTATTGCTGTCCGTGTATTTCAGTAAATAAAAAATATTAAAAGCAAAAACTGTATTAAGTTTTAGTGTCGAATTAAAATCAAAAATTATGTAACATCTAGCACAATCGAAAATCATAAACTGAGAAAAGAGTTTACTCTTTGGATCTTTATAATTTAACTACTCGTACGTAATCTATAACTCCGAAGGCTTTAACAGCAGGTAGATTACATCTCTGCCACGGAGTCTGGTGGGTTAGTACCACACTCTTACCCATTTCTACCGCTAAACAGCAGTGTAACAACTGTTGGACGGAGCAGGTACCTATTATAAAAACGGGCTGGGAGGCATTCCATCTTAGTCCTATGGGGTGAAAATGTACCTTAATGTTATGTAGGTACTGTAGTACATTAGGTGGACAGTCAGATCCTTTTCACAACAATCCTAAAAAAAAAGCAGCGTTAATGTGCATTTGCAATCTTAAAGTCCCAACAAAATAAACATCCTACACCTTCAACTACGGTGTAGTTCAACTACTTTTCACACCTCTCCTCAGCCTTCGGGAAACTCTATATGGACAGCTCAGAACAGAAATTATATTCGTTACATTCCCATGGTGTGGTGGATAGAGTTATAGTTGAATATGGAAAATACGTGTGATATTTTCATTAAATCACATGGTTGGAAGAGACAAACATATAATACCTGACAGCGATCATTCTGAAATCTGAAATCTTTTTGTTTGTATGTAGGAAAATTATATGAAAGTGTTATATTCTATTATTATGTAAACAATTAATACGATGACAGATAAACTAAGTCCCATAAGATTTTTTGTTTAAATATTTATGCTCACAGACAAAATATAGAATAGCGGTAAAGGAAATATCTTCGAAATGTTACAATTTTCATTTAAAACTGTAACGAACCACTCTAACTTCTTGTTAGCAGTTATCGTTACACAGAGATTGCAATGTCTATTAAAATAAAAGCACATTTTCATTAAATAGGATTTCATTAATTAAATAGAAATCAAGGTAAAGATGTTATATGTAATTGAGCCCCGCTGCGGTATTTCGTATGGTAAGTAATTGAACTGAATATCCATTTACTGATATCGAGGTATTACGTCTTAGTCCACAAAGGTGACAATGCATTTGCATTTCGATTCCTTGTCGTAGATATATATGGGTGTCTATGGAAAGCAAACTAACAGGTGAACACACAGTTCACTCTTTACGGTTTATTAATGTAACTTATGTAGAAGATCATTTATAATTTGTAATAATAAACTGTCATATAAAACAGAATGTAAAATATTTTAATGATGTCGGCATGGGGAATCGAACCTGGCCTCCAAGCTCTAAAAAAAGCCTCTACCAACATGACTAGGTCATAAAGCGACAGCGTTACGGACAAAAGTAGATTGTTATTTATCATAACAAAGTTTATTATACACATACAAATTTGGATAATACAATCTGAAAACCAATAATTTTTAAAGCGAACATTTTCAGCACTGCCCACCATTATAAGTCGACGTCATGAATTTTAATCAAGATAGAAATACAATGTTTAAATGTACATAAAAAGCGTAGTCGTTTTGTGAGTTAAATTTCCAAGGTTTTTAAAATAAATAGAAAGCCGTACAAAATTAAGTCACGTTCCTTTGTAATTTTTGCTTTGGTGTACCTTTACATTGTCGTTCCGATTTTAGCTAATTATAAAGACAATCAAGTTTATTATATTTAGCAAGGATCAGCAAGCCGGCCCCGATTTACCCATATCAACCTCATTAGGCAAATGTGTTTCATTATGTTGCTCCTAAGGTAACCGACATAGCCGTAAAGATCAGCAAGCTGAAGTGGCAATGCGCCGGCCACATAGCTCGCAAAACTGACAACCGCTGGGGAAAAAAGGACCGAGCTTCGTGGCAATCTTTGGGGGAGGCCAATGTTGATGAAAATGAAATGAAATGATGATGATGATGATGTTGCACCATTCCGATCACTAGTTTGTGAAGTTTGGGCTTGTCAAACACAGATAGTTTTTTTGCTGGAAAGCGACCTTGTTTTTTAATTCAGTTCGGGGTCCTATGGATTAATTGAAAATAATTTGTCACATGTTTTATGTCAAATAAATTTATTTCAATATTCAATACTTTATATTTGAAAAAGTACTACTTTTCATAATCCCGCCCATGCCGAGATCTTCATGGGGTGTCTTATAGTAAAAGTAAAAAAAGGAAGAGTATTTTATTCATTGCCACAATCCAACACCTTATTGTATCTTATATAAATATAAAATAATTAAAAGTAAGTTGTTATATATAATAGTGCATAGAAGCTTAATCGTCTTTACCTTACCATATGCGTTGTTATGCCTATCATTTACGTTTGGAAGTAGAGTTAGTAACATGGCAGCAGATATAGAGAGCAAATACAGCCAGGCCTGAAACCCAATGTGTATTTCTCAAATATTAGCTTTACTTTAGATTTAAATGGTCCTGGATTTATATAACTCAACAGGTGATACGCTGTCATTGGCCTCACTGGATTGACAAAACATATTTAATTTCAGAGTAAAAAAGTGCTATATATTTTAAAGAAGAGGGAATTTATCGTCCCGGGGGAGTAAGGTGTTAGACGTCCTGATGTAGTAGTTAACTCTGGCTACCTTCAGCTTTTAATTAATAATTTTGGTCCGATCTACGCAAAATGTGCACACTGGTATGTTTGGTTTTAGACCGTCTCCGTTTCACATAGCTGATGTGGGGAGCTTTAGAAAGTCTGTAGTCTGTGATCACATTGTAGATCGTCCGAACCATTACATCAGATATAATAGATTCCTGCCAAGGATGAATCGCAACGCTATTGAAATCAAAAAAATATCCTTATTTCAATAGAGGAGATGGCTGGGGGCTACCATTGGCTTGTGATCCAGTAATAAATAAAATTAAATCTAAAACAAAGCATACTGCACGACCTGAAGATACTGTGAGCAGGTTCTGCGTGGAACGGATCGGAGAATAGGCATAGGCCTCACCAACAAGGAGGATTTGCTATTAATTCGACATTCTGCAAGTGAATTCGCAAATGCCGCACTAGACACCTTGCATCTTAGACGTTCAAGTGGATAAACCCAATTTTCGAAATGGTTATTTCGTTTTTGCCAGTCATTCCGCTTTTCACTTAGTCGCCCCTTACTGCACCCGCGGGAAGAAGGGGGGGCAGATTCTTATATATACCACACGATTATTGTGAAACACGGCACAACATAGCACTAAAAGATTTCTTGATCCTTAGGCGAGCTTCATCGCCAGTGTACAATAATTTAGTGACGAAGTTCACCCGTTAACATTCTGTCTTCCGGAGAGGCGAAATTAATGACAGGTGTGGTGGTTCAATATTTTTGCCATTATTTGTGAAGACAACTAAATTAAAATACATATATAAAACAAGCCTTTTGAATTAAATAAGTATTCAGGTTGGATTAATGTTTTAGAATGATTACAGAAAATTCAACAAAGGTAGAAGTTAGCAAGAAACGTGACTGGGATTTTACCGTACTAGTATTCAATATACTTAAAAGAAATAGAAAATCTAACATTTTCCGCAGAAAAAAGAAATGAGCATTGTTTTAGTCACTCTTGATCGTTTCGTTTATTTTACCTCATTCGGTTACATTGTTCCGGAATTAATTATGTAAAGAGTTACAGAGTTTAGTTATTTTTCATGATAAATCCTGTATAGATTATTTACTTCTGTGTTACGCATCAATTATCTTACAATATGTACCCTATAGTTTTTATCGCAGAATACGTTTTCTAATGCCTTTAAGTCTTCTCGTGTACCCCAGTAAACTTCCTACTGTCGGCAAAGATTATAGACACACAAAGACACTATTCGAAATACTCAATACATAACATCAGCAAAATGGCTCGTACCAATGACTTTTTCGAAACATTTGTACTATTTGTATCGTTGGCATGAACACTAAGATGGCGCCAAGCACAACACCGGTCACGTAGACCCAAAATAAGCTCTGGTGAAAAATTAATGTCTCTGATCAATTCAATATCGGGTATAAGGCAGTGAGAGCATATACAGCATGAGAAAAAAATTATAATAATACAAAGCAAAAATAAAATAAAAACAATTAAATGATAATTGACGTTGTATTGTGAAGTCGAAATACTCGTCGTCCTGAATGACCTAAAGTCTAGAGAAGATTGTCGTACTTATTTAATCAGATATTTGAAAAATAGTTAGTAGTGGTAAAAGTATGAATTAAATTTTTCGCATGAAAAATAGTGCTACAACTATTAAAATGTATTTAAAAATTTATAATTATATATACAATTGATATCCGAGCCTATAAGTTTAAATAAAAGTTCAAAATGTCCGTTAATATTGAAATAAATTACTTTTGAGGTACAATTAGAACAATAGGTATAAAGTATGTCAGAACTATGGAACGGAAAAAGCAACAAATATTATATATTATACCAATAGTCAAAGTTTAACTGGCGCGATAACTTTATTTTTTCTACTAAATACGTATAATCCCCAGGTTCGCATCCGACACTGACTTTTTTTTACATCTGCAATTTATTTTAAAAGAAGAAGGTTACAGACCCCAGAGGACAAGTGAGGTCGGAGGCCCACTCCCCTCTCCCTTGCCCCCTTCTTGTCCTCTCTCCAACCCTCAATTATTCTTAGCGGCTAGCAACGCCCCTGCATCTCGTCTGGTGTTGCAGATGTACGTGAGCCAGGGTAATCACTTACCATCACCACGTTCCGCTTGCTCCTTGCCTCCTTTGGCATAAAAAATCCTAAAGCAGAAATGGATAAGGAGATGGTACCTACCCAGACGACTCCTAGCCAGAGGAGCTTACCACCTAGAAAAGAAAGGTAGTAGAAAAATTACTAAACTATTGGTTCGTGTAATGGGGAACCAAGAAGAACGATTTTTCCATGCCACGCCTGGCAGTAGGACTACCAATTGCAGTACCCGCCGTGACGCTCCTTAGATACCGCTACCGGTCATCAGTTTGAATATTTTAGTCTAGGCGTACAGTAAACGCCGTAGCTTAGTGAGCCGTGGTAGTCTAGTGATCAGGGTGCTCGCTTTAGTTTCATAGAGTTCGAGTGACCGGGGTTCGATATCCAGCACCACTAAAATTGTTAACAGCGATTTTAAGTTCTGTATTTACCACGTGCTCGATGGTGAAGGAAAACATCGTGAGGAAACCTACATGTCTTCATAAAATTATAAAAAAATATTATTTCGAGGTTATGTGAAGCTGGCCATCCCGCACTGGAGCAGCGGGGCTGGCCCTACCCGGCTCTAAAATCAATAAAAGGTTTTTGCCCAGCTGTGGGCACTTACAGGATGCTACTTTATACAGTAGATTCCACCGTCCGTCAGAGACTTCAAGATTGCTCAAGATGTGGTGGCAGATTTTCTTAAACCACTATAGAAAGCTATTCAGGTTTTACACACAAAGCGCTTAACATTAAAATTGATTTATCATTTACTTTGAAAACCTCAAAAGTAGTTTTCCTCACGTTCCCGTAGATAAATCCTGAAATTGTAAGTGCCCCTGGGCGGTGTTTTACCGAAACACAAAGCGTTCGTTTTGACATCACCGAAATAAAAGCAATCGTTGTAAGCTCGATAATGTTTTTGATGGCTAAAAACACGTTCAAAACCTTCGTTACATGAAATGTTATGACAGAATCACTTGCAAATATAATAAAATATTTTTTTAGGAAATTTTTAAAGAGAGCGATTGCATGGCATAATGTGTGTATGGAAACGGAGAAATGTTTTTAAAAACTAGTCGCGATACATACAAACGGAACATATGTATGTCTACGCCTTTTTTAAATAATATTAATAACATTTAAATAAAAACACAAATCTAACAATCATATTCAATTTTAACGCACATTTTTACTGGGAAAAGACTACTCGTCTCCTTAATCCATATCCCTTCCGCTTCCTTTAAAAAATATATTCGACGACTCTAGCTCTCAACGCGCGCGTGATACTGTACGCATCTAAGTACTAAACTGCTTTCATACTCATATAGCTACTCATCAAAATTAATATAACGCACTGTGGTGACGAACCAAGTTTACTATTTAAAAACTAGTAACTTAAAAAACTCATAGTAAAGTGTTGTGAGAAAGAACTGAAAACTGAGATATCGAAGAACATTCATTCTATACGTGGTGGAGCCAAGCGGGGGCTTTTGCTGCTGCTTGAATGGGTCAGCTCGACCGGAGTAGTACCACGGCCTCGCAGAATACCGGCGAGAAGAAGAGGCATCTTGTAATTCTGCATTTCATTCGGTGAGTGAGGTAACCGGAGGCCCACTCCCCCTCCCCGTCCCCTCCTCATCCTCCCTCTCATCTTCCAAATACCCTTAAAGGCTGACAAAGCACCTGCAGTTCTTCTGGTGTTGCAGATGTATGTGGGCGACGGTAATCACTTACCATATGGTGAACCGCATGCTCGTTTGCCGCCTTTCCCATAAAAAAAACATCTCTTGGCTTCCCTGCTTCCAGGTACCTAACTTTTCCAACACCACTATCGGCATTAACCACGATCAGCAAATGAGTTGGGGATTGGAGTCCGTAACGACTGATCGGACGCTGCTGAAATCATTGAACCTAATATATAAATTAAAAACATAATTTGCTTCATATAATATTTTTCTGAAATACCAACATTTTCCTGAAACGGCAACAGTTTGTCTTGTCAAAACTACCAGCTGCAATTCCGTCGAGAAAAGTAGTTTTTAAGCCTCTCAAAGCCTTTGAAATGTGGTCTTCTGCCACTAGAAAAGTATTGTTTTTAATACTTTATAAACATTATGACAGTTTCGTTTTAAACCTTTTGAGGTCACACTGTTAATGCCTGTTTTATAGCTGGAGCATTTTGAACTACTCTTAATTTTTTCTTTAGAGGTCTTAATGAATAGCTGCACCTTACGCCTTCTCATCCACATAAACAATCCACATAAAGGCATGGAGTTAAATTTAAAGAAACAAAACTCAAACCGAAACCAGTTTTGCTAGAAATGGGATTGCAGCGTGACTCATCTCAGTGTTGCCATGAGATGTCTTCAAGGCTTTTCGTCTCTTACGACACCCATGGGAGGAAAGGGAGTGGCAGTTACAATAATCAGGCGTCGCTTTTGGGGAAAGTCAATCACTGGTCGGGGTATTGTACGGTTTCTCAGCAGTCGCCAGCAAGCTTGGCTAGGTCGACGTTCACCACATCGTCCCACCGATTCCTGGTACGAACGAGCAAACGCCTTACCTGATGGTAAGTGATTACCGTCGCCCCCATACACTGATCTGACGCCCAAAGGAGCAATTCCATTCTTGAAATAATTATATTACTTGACATCCGCGTCTTCGTCTTCTTTGACTGTCTTATTCGCTGATAGGTCTAATATTGTGAAATTGAACAGATTATAGTGTAAATTATTTCACAAAATGTTTAGAAATAATTTTATACCTTCGTAATATTCGTTATTTGTACACGTCCTGTACGTGTTGTAATTCCGAATATGTAAGACATATAATATCTAGGATAGCCGTATTACGTTGCGCCGCTTTGCCACCCTACCCTACACTACCCTGTGCGGCTGACTTGTGGTCAGCGGTAGAGTCTTGGAGCAGTTCCGTTGCGGGGAGCAAAGCGTGTTCGTGTTTTGATGTGCTCTGTAAGCTCACTCCCCTTCTTTTGTAACTTTTTACGCAGTAACCATAAATATTTTACGGAGTTAAAGAGAACCTTAATTATTCCCAGTAAAATCTTGAAAAGTATTGTGAAAATCAAACCAAAGGTTTTAAAATTTTCTCGAAGCAACCCTTAACTTCGCCCGGTAATCTAAGTTACTCCTTACAATATCCTCTATCTTTTAGTCAAAGTCCGGTCTTTCTAGTGAAAATACAATTTTAAAAACGGGTTTTAGAGTTTTGTATCTTGCAAAATAGATATATGGACCAAGAAAAAAATCAGTTATTTCAAAATCACAGACAGGCAGTAGGATTTTATTTATATGTAGTATCTATAGTAGTATGTAGTACTATATAGTATCATTACAAAATTAGCGAGCGCTTTAGTTTGTCACGTGGAGAAATGTGTGCGCACTTATTTTTCACAGAAGGCAGTGACCGGTTATGTCGGGATTATGCTATAAGTGCGAAAACTTCACGGATAAGAGATACGCTTTTGGACCGGCGGCTTTAACAGCTTCGGCGTAAGAGAAGAAGCGAGCGCTCTCTACGAGTCCATTCGGCGACATTGCATCGGCGAAAATTGTGAAACACCCTTGTGCTTTTTTTTTTTTTTATAGAAGAAGGGGGCAAACGAGCGTGCGGCTCACCTGATGGTAAGTGATCACCGACACCCACGAACATCCACAACACCAGAGGAGCTACAGATGCGCTGTCGGCCTTTAAGGAAGGAATAAGCTCTTTTCTTGAAGGTCCCTAAGTCGTAACTATTCGGAAATACTGCTGGCGACAGCTGATTCCACAAAGTCGAAGTGCGTGGCAGAAAACTTCGATTAAAACGCACTGTGGAAACAATGAAATGAATGAAACGAAATGAAACGAAATGAATGAAACGCACGCGCTGTCTAAACTATTCGTACAAACGTTATGATTAAGTCAGTTATCATCTTCGTCATATGCTCTAAAACGCTATGTTCAAAGAATGTTAAATACATTAATAAATGTGAATCATTTGATAATGATTTATACAAACTATAATACGAACGACTGCTACGAAAATATCTCTCCGACGACTGCTTTTTCGCCGAATTCATCCGAGTTTATCAAAATATCAACTAATCTAATAAGTTATATACAAAAACTTTCCTCTTGAAACACTTTGTTCGTTAATAGAAATCCGTTCAGTAGTCTGGGAGCATCGTGCACAGACATACGGATCACGGCGGGAACTTTTTTTTATACAATTTAAAGATTAAGATACTATTGACGTTATATTTTATGTAAATGTTTATAAATTATGTAAATCATGTTCATTTGTATAACTAACTAAATGCAATAGAGTTTTTGAAAATATAGCCAGATTAAATCCACGAACAATTTTAAACCTTCTAATCTAAAACAGATGCCTACTTGTTGCAAATGCCTTAGTTAAATAGTTGTAACATTAATAGCTTTTTGATCTTCTGTGAAGATTGAAATCGAGTTTATCATTGTTCAGTGAACTGATTATCCGCAGGATTAAAATAACCAGATGAATAGGCATTGTCTGTATAATACGCCTCGCGAAGTGAAATGATGTAAATCCATATATCTACTATCACGTAATGTAAGTTAAATCCTTATTACTATACTCACACATATTATGAACGTAAAAAACGTATCACGAGTGGGATTGAGTAAGCCTAAGTGAAATATTAAATTTTAGTTCAACTAGATTAAGCTATATTTGTTACTTTTCCCCGAGGCTTCGCTCGCATTTAATTCGGATAAGCATTATAATTGTATGTGGTCCCTCACTTGTGTTTATCTTTCTGACACAGATGGAAGTAATAGTACTATTTACCCCATGAGATTACAAGCGTGTGCAGTTTTCTTTCTGTAGTATACGTTCACACCAAATCTTGAGATCCTAGTAGATTGATTTGATTTCATTGCTTCGCTTTATTGTAAAGTGAAGAAATTCTTTAATGTCGACATACACACGGAATCGTCAGAACACAGTGCACGATTCTCAACATTTATGTATCGAAATCATTTGCCAAAAGGCATGCAGTAGTAATAAAAAAAAAAAGCTAATAGCGAAAACGTTCAATTTTTAACGGAAAAACAACTATATGCAGACCAGAGTCATAAACTACCTACATACCAAATATCAAGTAAATTCGTCAAGTGGACTTTTACGTGAAACGCGAAAACACATACATTATAATTATCTTTCTCATATAGCCCTCGGCATCAATATTTTCAAAACATAACAATTAACACATAAAATAGTATCAGATTATTTAGCATAGACAACACAGATTATTTAGCTTTTGCAGAGACAATAATATTAAGTTACGAGTACGTTGGACTTGGAGAGCTTCTACCAACTAAAAGTCCATGGTGTACCAACTTGGTCGCATTTCGCCAGGATTATAGGTACGCTCACGTACACTCGAGGCCTATAGAACACGTGTATACGTAATTTATATTTGAGTTCTAAATTTTTAGGGTTCCGTACCCAAAGGGAAAAACGGAGGCCTATTAATATCACTCTGCTGTCAGTTCGCATGTCAAGAATCTTTAGCTCGTAGACGGAATAAGTGAATTATGTTAATCTAAAACCGAATATTCAATTATTAATTACAATTAAATTATGTTTCGGGAGCAGATTTTTTTTCTTACCGCAGCATTTTCATTCATTCATTCAGTCAGTAGGTTCATCTACAAAAATAAAGAAATTTAAAAAACATGATGTAGTCACTTTTAGACAGTTTTTGTTACGGGTTTGTCTATCTCAAAAACGAAACTATTTACTAATTTAGAGTTTTTGCATATATATATTACTAAAACATAGTATGTATTACTAAACATACATAACTAGCATAATACTAAAAACACCGACTTGTTGGCTGTGGCCAATAAAAACAAATATTATTCAGAGTTTTTTTCTTTTACGAGTTGTTGAGGTTTACTCACGTAGACCATTAATGTTTTCTAATATTCAGCTTATAGCAGAAGAAGACAAAGCTTTATTTAGAAGTGATCACCCTATATGGTTTTATATTAGTGTTACCTAAATACCATGACAGAAAAAAAGCATTCTTTTATTAAAGTTTAATTAAGTTTAATCATATGTTCGAAAAAATAAGTAACATTAGTTTATATTTAATTAGTCAACAATAACTTTGGGGTTTATTAAGAAATAATTGCATGTCAGACTTGCTTCTATTTTATTTTATAATGCAATTTTAGTTATAAACAAGGCATACTATAATTTATAATTTAATTTAAAACTAAAAAAATATTATTTTTCACCTTATAGGTTCTGTTCACCTTACATATGCTGAACCCTAAAATGTATTACATTAGAAAATACTAAGGCGTTTGTTGACTTAATTCCAAAGGTATAATTGAATTTGAACACAGTTTTTTGTTTAAGGAACACCAACAGTGAAAGACAAAGTAAAACTCACTTAAACTTTTGCAGTAGTTCTAATTACGTTTCGTGCTTTGGTTTTAATTACAAACACCAGAATGGAAAATTTAATTACAGAAAATTCATTATCTACGTCGCTTTTTCTTATTCTTAGGCTTATTTCATTTTATTACTTAGTTCCAGATAAATTAACAAAAAATTAATAAAGTGGCGAGCACACAAATGCCCACACAAATGCAATCACATATCTAAGAGCACCAATCTGACCTCACGGTGGTTGTATAGATTTATGTATTTGTTTAGACATAAAAGTATGACCTTTATATTCTTTTTCATAGTAAGTAGGCTATGCCTCGGATATCTTAGCTTCTATTGGTGAAACTTTTAGACTCTTCGATAGTATATGCACTGTATACGTTATTTTCATTTTATTGATTACGATAAAATCTACTGTGTTCATACATATTGGCATCTCACTGTGTTTTCCCTTGTCATTTAACAACTTCATTCCGCATGAAAGAAAACATTAAAAAGGCATATAGGTATTACCTCGAGTCGTGCGAAATTTAAAATCTGTAAGCTCTGCCTACACCTCTGGGTGACAGACGTGACGTGTTTATATTTATTGAAAATATTTTTTTGTATTCATAATTAGCAAGGTAGGCACCATCGTCATCAAATGTGAACTAATTACTCCCTTTCGTCTAACCACACCTTGACCAAATGTGCTTCAATTTTCCCTTTCGCTTTCCTTACTCCCTAGAGCATCATAACTCATGTTAACAGGCTTACGTTAAAAAAATTCATCAAATAAAACCGACAGTATACCTGACAAATACATTTTATTAATAAAAAATATATTTCGAGGACATCTGAAGTCCGCCTGGAGCAGCGTAGCGGACCCTTCCCAAAACCAAACCAGTGACACATATACAGGTTGTTTTATTTTTACTATACTCAAAATAAATAGTACTAATTATAAAGCTGACGGTATCCGGGTTAACATCCGGACTTTAAACACCTCAGTGGCCCCGTGATTACGGTTGCTGTAAAGCATCGAAAATGTCGGGATTTAAAAAAATCTAATTAAACCGTAAAATATAGTTTTATTTAAAATGTTTGTATTCGCGTAAATACAAGAAATAATTATTCATACTCAAAAGTTCAGATTTTTCTCTTGTACTAAAAAATCAATAGTAATACGTGACACGCACTTCACACTTCAAACAAATTTCCCTAGGGCTGAACGTGTCACAAATACAATACAAAGATAATTTTTCTTGTCTTCAAATTGTTTCGTAAAACGTAAATGTAGCATGCTTTCGTCAGTACGTGGTTGCTGCCCGAGAAACTTACTTCGACAACTGTTTTCGGATCTCCGAGCGATATATTCCGAGCGTATAAAGATTATTATGCATAGAAGACTTCATGTTTGATTGGGAATCGTGTAGGTAATAACCTACCTTACGTACGAACTTTTTTACTAGATATATTTAAAACTGATGTCAAAGATCATCTGACATTGTGTGAGCTCACTTATCATCTACAGCGACAACAATTTTTTTTGAATTCATGGTATTATAATACAAACTATTGTTTTAGTTTATTTAGGTATTAGCATTAAGTTTATTATTTACACCACCCCCACAGTTTAATAGGAATTTTTTCATTGGCCTCAAGGTTGTCTAGAACAGATCGCTCGCCCACCTCTTAAGTTTAATTTTTATGTGATTTGTTTATTTCGTGTTTTTGTGGTGTAAAATAAAGTATATACATACATACATACATACATACATACATATCCTCTTACCCATTTATGCCATCAGTGCTATTACTGTGCTCTTTCGATTTGCAAGGTAAAGAGAGCCTGTATAATAACAAGCTGTAAGCCATTAATTACATCGTAGTCCTAAATCTGGACATTCTCTCGCCCACTTTAATATTTGTAATTTGTCTAAAAGGTGTTATCCGAGAGTTTTCAAAACAATCCCAATTCCAAGTAATATTTTAGAGAGTTAAAACGAAGTTCAAGGAACACTTTGTTAAAAATACTTTTAACTCCAGCACCCTTATTTTTATTTTAACCAAAACTTTCGTAGTACGATATTGATAAATAATAAACACAAAAACGCGGTTTAAATATTTGTGAGCAATTTTATTTTTAGGCGATAATTTAACTAAAGACTTTAAAAAATATGTTGTAAGACAGATTCGCAAAACGATAAATAAAAGCTAACTGGCCCCTCGGTTCGGACAATATGCGAGAATGTCTGCGAGACGAAGGTTCGATTCCCGCACAGAACAAAATATACACTCATCTGTGGGATTTGTTTGTTTCTGTTTCAATTTACAATACAGAAGACATCCAGGGACCGGAGATGGAATGTTTACAAAGAAAAAAAAGAGAAGTTGTTCCGCACATATATATCTTCCATTTAATATTTCTAGCTATACAAAGTTACTAATTTTTTTTACAAAAGTCAGGATTAATAATGAACGAAGTCCTTTCTTATGCAAAGTTATATTATCATCTTCATTTATAAATTAATTCAGTTGCTCCTTAATGACTCATCATTCCTCGAGCTTAAAGGATAAACGACTTTTAAAATGATTGATTACTTTTTATGCAGTATTATTGAGATAGTAGTATCTATTTGCAAAGAACTTTATTAATATTAATAAAGCCAGTTTTTATATGTGGGGTTATCCTAACGTATACACGACGTGGCGGGGACAGGTAATGTCGCGCTCGCCCCCAAATGGATTTCCACCATATAGTTGGTGGCGGGGGTGGGAGGGATAACCGTGGCTTGATCTCCCAAGGTCAACCAAGAGAAACCGACAGGGCGGGCCTGTCCTTGCTGGGAGGGCCGGCCCGAGGTGGCTGCCCGAGTGGGCTTGTTGAGCCCACTTCGGATGCGTTTTGTTAGACTGTGGGGGTGTTACCTTAGTAAACTCGTTTGCACGTAGTTGCCCTCGTGGATTTGGAGGCCGAGTAGATAGACGCGTCTGTGTTCCGTCGTGTCTAGCGGATGGAGTGGGAGTAGGATGCGTTCTCTCTCCCACAGCGGTGGGGTTGCGGATGTGCGAAAGCGTTCCCGTGACCCTACCGACATACGGCAAAAGTGGAACACCGTGGAGTTTTAGTCGGTGCAAGCCCGACATAACCTGTTCTTGCCCCTGAGAGGGCGGGTATGCGTTAGGCATTTCGCTATGTAAATAAATAATAAAAAAAGGTTATGTCGCGCTTGCACCGACCAAAACCATACGGTGTTCAGGAAGCATACCTTCTGTGCTCGAAAGCACCAGCCTTCCCGGTACTCCGCTGCTGATCTGAATCCACCGGCAACCAAATACCCACCGCCGGCTGTGCTGAGAAAAAGAAGAGCGGACCCGTAACTGAAGTAGGTTCACGAACCCCTCTGAGAGCAGCCACCTAAGGCCAGCCGTCCTCGCTACTAAGCCTAAGCTACAAACCAAAGCTACTAAGCCATCCCACCATGATAAAGGCGGAACCCGTTTGCGGGGATGTTGCCCTGACGTAACTACGTGAATTTCTTCTTCATCCGAATTATTGAAATCTTCGTGGTATTACCGTTAGTTAGTTAGAAAATCTGCAAGTTTCATAATAATAAAAATGTGTTACGAGAACATGTCCGTCAAACCGTAATGAGCATCGTGGCCTGGCCTTTCTTGTTCCAAAAGCCTATAAACATTTTAAAGAATTCCTTCGCCTTGCACTACGACATTTATAGCCTGCTCCTTCGCTAACGGTAGAGTCGGGAGAGGAAGACCTAGGCGAACATTTCACGATCAAATTGGAGACGTTCTGAAAAAAGGCCAGGTGAAGAGTACTCTAAACCAACGTGTATGCATGCGAAGATTGATGAAAATGGGAGAAGCGAAAGACGTATGTCAGGACCGTAGCAAGTGGAAGAAGATTATCTCCGCCTACCCCGTTGGGAATAAGACGTGAATATATACATAATTACTTCGCTAACTCGGGTGGAAGAAAATATACCTGAATATAAAGCCCAGTTTTATAGACTAATTATAGGTAGCAGTATTACTAGTAACAGAGTTTCGTCACTGCTCTCCTCAACTGGTACGTATCAGTAAATCACTCAAATATACGCTCATAAAATATGGGAATGAGAGTATGGCAATTACAATTCAAATTATTTGCTGCAAAAACATCTTGATACTTATTGTTTATCAGATAAGACTGTAAGTAGGCCAGTGCTCCGAATTTAGCAGATACTACCCTAACTGCTAAGTTTCAGCATTTTCTTTGAAAGCCTCGATTGCTAAGTATAGTGGTGGTCGTAAAAGCGATACTGCCTGTCACTGGTCGTAAATTTACGCCTGGTACCTTTAAGTTGGATATTCCATTACAAGGTTTGTCAGACGTATTCTTTAGTCGACTTTTACAACATTCACCAGACGAGAGTGTCTGAATTTATTAATTGGTCACCGATTTTTTGTTATGCCTTTTTATTACATTTTAGTTAATACCTATTAAGCTTTTGCGCTACAGTGAAAATAATAAAAACTCACATCTGTTGTAGTTTACATGGTATGCGGAGGTTACGGATTTTCATATGACACAACTAACCGTAGTCAAACGAGCTCCAACCCACTTTTCATCTCTCCGGGAAATATCGCTTGACGAGTGGTGAGCCTCGTCGGCAAGTTTGCTCCTAGAGATTAACTTGAGATTTTTTCAGGGATTTTGTCTTTGTGGCCTCTAAGCTTAAATATTAACGGGAAAAAGAGAGTAGATTATGCTTACGCAGCTACCACAACATGGAAGAGCCAAGCAGCGGGTTTTGCTATTTCTCGAATGGGCCGACTCGATCGTGGTACGACTTCGCAGAATAACGGCGTGAAGTGCCTTTACCGGTAACCGGAGGGCCACTTCCTCTCCCCTATCCCCCCTTCTCATTTTCCCGCCCCTCTTCCTATTATCTTTAAAGGTCTGCAAAGCCCCTGCAGCTCCTCTGGTGTTGCAAATGTACGTTTCCCTTACTATCAGGTGAGCCGAATTCTAGTTTACCTTCTCTAACACAAAAAAAAACACGAATAAGTGAAAAGATATAATATAATGAAATTTTTTATGATTTATAAAAAATTTCATTATATGTATAAATGTATGAAATCAAAATCATTAGGAGTCTACCTTCAGGGAACAGTTTTGCTTAGTATTTATTTTTTGTAAGGTTAAAATAAGATAAAATCTTAAAAAACGGTTAAATCTTGATCATTAAAAGTGCTTTTAAATAATTAAACTTACATCTAATGTATATATAAAACAATAAAGTTACATATATTAATCAATATTTAAACGAATAACGACCAAAAATTTAAATACATTCACTTTGGCATTCTTTTTATTACTTAGCGTAAGTCCAAACACTTAACACAGAATTATGCGCCTCGAAAAATGAGCAATGAAATACCTAAATAAAACCGAGCTTTATTTAAGAAGTTAATAGGGAATAAATGTACTGAACCATTCGTGTTGACTTTAGAACTCAGTAATGGGCCTTATTTTCTAATATAATAAAAAACAAAATTATAATAAGGTCACATAAAATCAAATTTATTATTCCAACCCCTCTTTTATGTGTTCATCTAATCCCAAATATGTCAGACCTATAGCACCTAGGACGGATACCGTAGTACCCTACCCACTGCGACTGACTTGTGCTCAGCGGTGGAGCCAAGGATCACATCAACCGCCAAGCCAAGAAAGGCCAGTGCTTCCAAGTACTCGCTTTTCTGAATCCCATTGACATCGGTTGAAGAACAACGCCGAGAGGAATAATTTCGAGGTCGAGTAAAATCCGCCACCCCGCACTAGATCAGTCTGGCGTGCCCTTTCCTTTTCTTAAAAACGTGAGTTTTGCCCAGCACTGAGCATTACTTTTTAAGCTGTTGTGATTAAACAAACTAGGCTCTAGTGTTAAGAAAATTACATACATTTTAACTTAATTAATTCATTACATACTTAAACAATAAAATTACTTTTAAATGTTTTCGTTGTTATACATTCGACAAATGTTTACAAATTTATTCGTTAAATCAAATACTAAATATGAAAATAAGTATTTTCATATTTAAGTACATTACTCTTACCGATTTTGCTAGACCTATAAAGTCAATGGTAAATGAGTTTAACGCTTTCTGTAATCTTAACGAACGCGTTAAGAGGACTCTTGTTGCAAACTATCGTAGATCATTACATTGCTAATTTGCGCGATTTGTCTTCGTCTTCTCATTATGTATTTTTGATAAAATTGCAGTTAGTAATATTTTTTGATGTAATTGTTATAAATTATATTAACATAGTTAAGTCAATAACAAATATTATCTTTTACATGTATAATGCGACAAAATTAAAGGGATGTTTGTTTTACAGAGCAGGTTTTATAGGTTGATGTTTAATATACAAATTATGAATATATTAAACATACAAACTTTTGCAGAGAAAAGTTTAGAACATGATAATGAAAACCGCATTGAAATCTGCTTAGAAGATTAGAAGTTATAAGCGAACATAGACAGTGAATTGCGACTTTATTTTATGGTATTAAAAGACTTGTTTATTTATTTCAACATTAGGAAACAACAATATTTACAGAAAATCCTAATGCGTCTGAGATTTAACTTAGTACTGTATAATGTAACCCTCATGAGGTTATTACAAGATCCAATAAAAATATAAATATCAATTTTATACGCCACGTGTTTAAAGACAGTCGGGGAGCGCGAGCGGTGCGTGCGGCAGTTGGGCGGAAACCCTATATATACTCATCAGGAACCCATAGAATCAGACATTGCAATAATTGACTGTCACACAGTTTATTATAGCCTACCGTATTAAGTTACAATAGTGTTGAGTATCGTCTACGGGCGTTAGAGTCCGAAATTCCCTTTATACCTGCGGGTATCACAAGAAGTAACTAAGGTAAAAGCCTTGAAAATCGCTAAGCCTACCGATTCGACTCGAAAAATACCAAACTAAAATAAGCAGACCGCTAGCTAGCAGCAGCGTCTACGGTTCGAGGTGTCTAGTGCTGCCATCGCCGATCGGCTTGTTGATCGTGGCGACTATGCAAATTCTCCTTATGGGTTCTCCCATATAGGCCTTTCCATATAGGCCTCTGCCATACAGTGGACTATTAACATGCCGTTAAGGTTAAGTAAGGTAATTGTAACAGCAAAACCTGAGTTACAAAAATCGTTTTCTTTTTTATTCCGTTTCCAACATGTTCTCATATTTCGCTTCTGGTGAAATCCATAATTTCATTATCATATTCCCCATACTCAAAATCTAATATTGCGTAAACTTAATCAAGTAAATTCCTAAAAGTATTTTTTTTTATTTATAGAAGACTTATTTGTTAATCTGCAACAAACCTGTTTGCTGAGTTAAGTTGAGGTGAAGTTAAGTTGGATGTTAAATTAGGACCTAGATGAAAATCGCGGTTTAAGTAACTTTAGAGTTTTTACATTGCAGTTATCTCTCAAAGGCCTTAAGAGCAAATCAAGCAAATACTTCCCTATTTGCTCTCTATATATTTTTTTTTTATGCTAAAGGCAGCAAACGTCCTTGCGGCTCACCTGATGGTAAGTGATCACCGACGCCCACGAACATCTGCAACACCGGAGGAGCGATTATTATTCATGTTGAAGTTGAATCGCTACTAGAAACGATGAAGAAATACATCGGGTATTCCCTCATCGTTAGAATAATAGTTATGTCGTCATTCATATTCATGAGCAAATTGTAACTAGAATATACGAGCTGCAAACAGCTTCCCTGTACGAGACATTTGAATCTGTTTATCCGTGTTTGTGTTACAAGTTTAGTCATTTTCATATTAAAATCATGTAAAGACCAAAAATATTTCAAAATAGGTGATTATTAATGTATGAAATTCAAAAGAGATTTCAATATTGTATCATTTTTATTATAATATATATAATAAACGTCAATGTGTCACTATGAACTCGAATGCCATGTGTATATGTAATATCTTGTGACGTGGTAGAGCCTAGCAGCGGCTTTAGCTATTGCCCGAATGGGCCGGTTCGATCGGGGTAGTACCACGACCTCGCAGAATATCGGCGTGAAGTAGAGACATCTTGTGCTTCTGCGTTTCGTTCACTGATTGAGGTAACCGGAGTCCCGCTCCCTCTTTCCACCACCTCCCCTCCTTATCATCCCTCCCATCTCCCAAATATCCTTCAATTGCGACAACACACCTGCAGCTCTTCCGGTGTTGCAGATGTACGTGGGCGACGGTGCTCACTTACCATAAGGTGAGCCGCTTGCCCGTTTGCCTCCTTTATCATAAAAAAAAATACAAGTAATTTTAAACAATCGTACACTGAACACTGAAAGCCATCGACTAAATAATGGGAATACGTTAAAAAAATCTAATAGTGAGCGAACCGCTCAGGAAACCAGAGCTCTTCACTGTTAAATATGATTTTGGAGAGTGAATTCAATTCAATTCATTTATTCTCTTAGGCAAAACACAGTCTACGATATGATATGTTAGTCTATGTACTTAAAAAATTGTTAACTATAATAAAAATTTTACGAATTTTCTTTAAAATATACCGGGATTTTATCATGCAAATATAAACTATATAGGTCATTGGATTTTTTTTAGATGTTATCATGTCATTTATTTATATAATTTTAATATGTATCTTATTAGAGCATACTTTTTTATTTATTTATTTATTCAAACCTATGGCTGGCTATGTTTTTAATTAAAATAGATATGACATTATTTAAACTAAAGCCACTAATTTATTTCTTACTAAAAATACGATATAAAAGTACGACCAATAACTCTTTATTTTATAATATTTGTTCTCTGTCTATTTTAAATATGTATGTATATATTCACGCTTTCTTCCGAAAGGGGTAGTCTTCTCCCACTTGCTACGGTCCTGACACACGTCTTTCGCTTCTCCCACTTTCATCAATCTTGGCGTGCATACTCGTTTGGTTTAGAGTGCTCTTGACCTGGCCGTTTTTCAGAAAGTTTCCGATTTGATCGTGAAATGTTCGCCTAGGTCTTCCTCTCCCGACTCTACCATTTACACTCGCCTCATATATTTGTTTCGATAACCTATTTTCATTCATCCTCTCCACATGTCTAAACCAGCTCAGCATCCCTCTCTCAATTCGTGTCACTACATCGTCTTTCACGCCACAACGCTCTCTGATCACATTATTTCGAACCCTGTCAGTTACCTTCACATCAATGATACTTCTTAACGCTCTAATTTCTACTGCATTTATCCTATTTTCATGCTTTAAATATGTATAATAAAAACGAGACCTCCACTGTTAGCATCTCTCCTGTGTCATGGAGGTAGTTTATATACATAAGTAGTACATTTAATAACATCGAGACATGGAAACAGATATAACTAGTTCATACAAATACTTGTACAGTGCGGAATTCGAACCTGCGACCCGCAGCGTCGCAGTTACACGCTGAACCACTACGCTGCACCACTGCACTACCGAGCCGAACGAAATACCTACCTATAATATTATCTTCCAATACAACTTAATTTAGTCAATTCAATAAATTTCATTTTATTCATAGGCGTCGAAAATACACTTTTCGATGATTAATTTCCAGTTGTAGTAACATTTAATGGAAGTTAATAGTTGGAGTTTTAGTATTTGCATATTCATTAAGTACCAATCAGAGTCCTGCCCCGTTCTAGTAACCTACCTTTAAGTAGGATACAAGAAATGTACCATAAATTTAAGACGAAATAGACTTTATGGTCATAATTATAAGACTCATTAATCAACAGTAAGCAACTAAGAAAATTTTAAATATCAAATGTATCATAAATAGTCTACTTTACACGATATAGACATAATTTAAGAGACCTTAATAAAAAAAATAAAACTGTCTTTCAATTTAAGAATTCAAAAATATTTAAGCTTAAATTCAACTTTTATTTTAATGAAATTGTATTTATATCACTGACAATGAACAAGTAAAGCTTTACTATAAAGCTGTACAAAACTTTCATGAGTTTCGTAAAACTTGTACGTTTTCACTTAACACTCGCTAGTACTTAACATATGGGATCGAACCGATTCGAAGGCCAATCGTCGTTTCAAAATCAGGGTTGCTTAAAACTCTCTAGAATCGATTTTAAAAGTTACAACACAGATTATAATTCATACGATTAATGACATACATTCTTGTTACATGGTCAATTGTATATAGTGGATATCTACGACTATTTTGGACTATTTCCAAGTCGTATTAGCAATTGACTAAAATGAACTGTTATTACCAATGTTACATGAAACGATTATTATAGTCGTAATATATTCGAGTTTATTTTGTAGCCATATGGAAGCAGTATCAGAATCAATCTCCCGCCCTTTTTCTTTCACTCGGTGACGTGATCGTCGCAGAAGATTATAGTGGGGTAAGTGTACGCGCAAAAAACAGAGGCACTTGCTAGTTATTCCCCATGACCGAATAACGTTTATTTGATAAGATCGAAGGAAGGGCGAGATGCAACGTCAGAGACACGAGACGAACACCACAGAAGCAGACACGAAAACCAATAATTTGTGTTTTTACACAAATATTAACTACGGCTGGAATTCGAACCCAGGATCCATGGTTTTTGTTCAGAATAGTACGTTATTGGAAATATCTTAAAAAGTAGCAGCTTATAGCAGTTTTCGGGAGAAAACTTTACGACAGAAGTTACGTTATATTTCTGTAGAGGCAGAAATCGAGTTGCGGAAGCCTATTTACTATGGTCTTGCCTAATGGAAATCTATTATTTCTGTCTTACTATTCGACTTCGGTCGACAGCTGTTCTTATATAATACTTGTTCTTATTAAAATGTATTTAAACTGTATTTATTTTTATCCAAAAGAAATAAAAAGTTTTACTTTTTTTATTTTCAGCTTATATCTGGAGTATACGTAGCTTTCTTTAGAAATCACTACCACATCTTTCTATTTAGTATTAACTAAAAAAAAGCATTACTTAATTAAAAGCCTGGTTTAAAAACAAACTTAATTGGTCATATGAACGGAATCCTAATAGAACGAAGCCTGGTTTGAACTTGGACTGTTTTTATAATTTGTTAGGATATCCGCCATAATAACATACATTCTGCGATACTTTTAACCGACTATTAATTACACTTCTAAAGATAAAATTTCATAAGTAGGACGGACGGACCTACGGAACCGCGTAAAGTGAGTAATATAAATTAAATGTACATACTTAGGGAATCCCTAAGGGCTCGAAATCTTTATTCCCATTCACGTTGATAAGAAAATATTTCCATTTATCTAAAAATATTTATTTTAGCTACGCTTTGTCTCTCTAAATTTTAGAGATTTAACTTGCATATATATTCAAATGGTAATACCATGGTAAGTTTTATTTTTATGTATAAAGTAACAAACAACATTTATGTATATAACGGTAAATAGTTCTTAAGTTAGATAGTGTTAACTTTGGATGCTTAAGTTCAAATCAAAAAACGGTAGTTTTTTTCAATTCAGATAGTTTTGTATGACTATATGTATTGCAATGAATATTAGATATTGTTTGTATTTCTTCCATTACTTAATTAAGTACTCGTAAGATGACTTTAAAGTGTAAATACTTTTTATACATAATACAGTTTTAATTTTGCTGTTGCCAAAGAAGTTACTTTGACAATTTTCATGCAGTAAACGAACGAAGTTTTTCTCTCATTTTTAAAAGTCACGGTCGCTGTGTTGCCAGCTAACGTAACATAAAATATAATTTGTTGCGTTCACTAATCAAGCTCCAACAGATATCTTCATTAATGTTGACATATTGAGAGAAAATTCGCCGGTTGTAGATAAAATTTAGAAAAATGCAGTAAAATAGGCAGAAAATAAACTTGTAATTGCATGGATCACTATTTGGATAATATTAATAATTAGCAGTGAGTGAGTGAGTGAGCTTAATTTTCATAATACGCGAGTGAGCTGGGTACGGTCGTCAATACCGGCATCATTAAAATTATTAATATCAATATAAAGTGCTGAACTTACCATGTGCTAAAAGGCGAATGTCTCAGAAATAATGTACAATATTATATTGCCCGCCAACCCGCACTGGAGCAGTGTGGCGAACCCTACCACTACCGAAACACTTGAGAGAAGTCACTAGAGTTTGAACTGTGGGCATTTTGTCATCATCATCATTTCAGACCATCGCAAGTCTCTTGCTGAATATAGGCCTCCCCCAAATATTACCATAAAGCTCGGTCCTGAGCCACCTGCATCTATCGACTTCCCGCAACACTTCAGGCCGCCACTCCTACTTGTAAGCATTTACAGGCTGTTAATTTACTTTACTAATTAACACTTTTTGGATTTTTCGTCCAACGTAAGAGAATATTTCACCTTTTGTGATTTGAGGTAAAACCACCTACGCTAAAATAACTCAGACTTAAAATTTCAATGCGTTGAAACTACGCCATTTGCTTCTCATAAGATTAACAAAAACAACAATACAGTTCTCAACGCGTAATACATACAAAGGAAAAATTATTTAAAATCATAAAGAAAGTACAACGCCATGAATTGTTTCATGCAGACTTCAAGTCACGAAAATGAATTCCACATCAGCCTAGTGAGCTAAACGTAGGTCTTTCCAAAAAAGCGCCAGCAAGCCGACATATTACCTTTCTTGAAGACTTTATTCGTACTCTAACTCTTGCTAGCTAAACGGGTTGGCAAGCGCGGTATCGCCACCCTCTGATGCTGCTCCACATCCCCAAGATTTTGGTTCCGCGAATTAGGACGGATTTACAACAACAACACGGTCGTTCGAGCCCATATTCGTTTTATTATCAATTAGAAAATTTATTCGAATTTGACCTTAATCTATAATTATTCACTATAAAATTAAGATATTTTTCTTTTTTCTACAGAATTAAATTTTACCGACCTTTAAAAACAATACGAAGTTTTTCTTTATGTAACCACTTTCTTATATTGAGGTGCGTACTCATAACTTTGTACGTGAGAGTCCTTTAAAAGTCTTAAAACTCGTCTGAATGTCAAGTAGGCTATTTCTGCTCTCACGAGTATGTCAACGATTGTATTTTATAAAAAAATTATTAACGGTCTATGTTCTTTCTGGCATTTACGCGAATACCACACATCTGTACTAAAAAAAAGCTAATCAATATCAATCTATTATGATAATCAAATTGTAAATCTTTCATTCAGTACATGGCACGAATTTGCCAAAAATAGTTATTGGTGATGATAAAATTAATTTAAACGTTTTTGGATTTTTAGTCTATTTGTCCTTTCGTTTGCTCACGATTCGTATAAAAACTGCAAACTCGTTTCGAATTGAGTTTAAAAAAAAAAAAACTTTTGGTCACTACTTGGAGTGATACGTTGTGTATTACGATAACATTATGAGTCCCGTGAAGTCCTCTGATGTTGCCGGAACACTTGATTACACGAACAAAGTCGGGAGTACTGCTAGTTTGAAATGTTGTTTACGAATTTTATCGCGTTCAATTTAAATTTTCGATCTTCATTAAATGCAACTAGAGAGTTTATAGCAAACAGGAATAAAGCTTTCCAGTAAAGTTGCTCCCACAAAATACGGCAAATTAAGCAGACTATGTAAAAGAGAATACATTTTTTACACCACTCCAGACCAGTACACTTATTCAGAAGAAAAACATATAATATTACTTTAGTTATTTGTCCTGACATGTATATTATGCTATTTATATATGGTGTATATGTTATTTATGTATCTATGTATGTATATTTCTATTGTAAGTATATATTTTGATATTTATATCCTTTTACTAGTTTTTTTCTCTTAGCTGTATCGCCTCTATTATGTATATATCTCTGCTTAGCCTAATGGTTGACTGGGAGAGAATGCCTCTAGGCATTAAGTCCGCCATATGTACGAATTAGTGCATAAAGATTAAATAAATAAATAAATATTACAAAAACACCTGTTAAAGATTCTTGATTATAAGAGTTTTTGTTTGGTATCACATTTTAATAATTGTGTCACAAGTTTGAAGTTTTTTTTTTTGTATAACATTATTTTTAAATCTTTGAAATATTTATGTATATTATTTATTCATGAAATAAATGGCTTTGCTCTACCAGACTTCATGTATTGAGACGGGGTGGCAAACGATCTTTCTAATATAACTTAACTAAATACATATACTTGTAAATGGCTATATTATTGAGGGAGGCCTATGTTCAGCAATGGACTGTTGATAGGCTGAAATGATGATGATTATGATATTATTGAAGTTAATCACCGTTTGAATAATACAATTCGAAGTCATTCAATGACTTAAAACAAAACACACTTTTAAATTTAAAATTAAACCGATTAAGTTCGATACGGACACTTGCATACGTCCTTTAGTCTCAAAAGTTTTCAAGTCAAAAGTTCAAGTTTTATACCTTTAGGCATTACGTGGAATACCTAGTCATACATGTGTTATCGAAATTCTCGCAGATGACATTGACTATAGTGTCAGTCAGCTATTAACCCAATCCAAGTACAGCAGGAGTAAGTGGTTAAATTATAAATATAGAAAAGATGTCTTTTTTAAATCATATTAATATTCCTTACTTTAGGAGTAGGGTCAAGATAATCCCCTCCCCCCCCCTCCCCCCCCGAATCGGTTCTCGCCTTGTCGTGGCGGGGGTCTTAGTTACCGTGGTTTGTCTCCCACGGTGAACCAAGAGGAACCTACATGGCTAGCCTGTCTTCGCACGGATGGCTGGCCCGAGGTGGCCGCTCCGAGTGGGCTTGGTGGGCCCACTTCGGATGCGTGTTGGTGGAAGTGTTAGCTTAGCCCTCTCCTGGCTCCCCACAGCCGAGATGGGGCCGTGGGGAGAGGAGGGTCGGTATTACGTTGAGCCCTACCCTCCACGGCCGAAACGTGATCGGCGGCGGAGCCATAGACTAGATCCATTGCGGATGCCGGGAAGATTGAGGCTTAAGAGCGCCAGCCTTCCTGATCCCCATGCCCGTTCGTTGTCCGTTGTCCTCGTGGGTTTGGAGGCTGAGTAAGTAGGCGCGTCTGTGTTCCGGCGCGTCTAGCCAGGACGGTGTGGGAGAGAAGACGTTCTCTCCCGAGAAGGGGCCGCCTACAGCGGCCGACGCTGGAGGGGTCGCGGATGTGTGCAAAAGCGTTCTCGTGACCCTGCCGACATGCGGCGAAGGTGGATCACCATGGGGTTTTAGTCGGTGCAAACCCGACATAACCTGTCCTTGCCCCCGAGAGATTTCCCCATGTAAAAAAAAAATAAAAGGGTGTCAAGACAAATCTTAACAAAGAACTCAAGTTCATGAACAAAATAAGAGACCGTTAATTTAATGTTTTCAAACACGATAACCAATATTCAGCTGTTAACACATTACACGTCTGTTAAATTATGGGTGAACTCGCAACATATGGCAGATTTCATATTACTTACTCAACGGATTTACTAACTTTCTTGTATTTACGCGAAAAGTACACATTTTAAATGAAACTAATCGTTTAAAAAAATTTAAAGATCGATCGATTTACGATCGCACCTGAATTAATAAATAAAAGCTGAAGGTAGCCCGAGTTGACTATGTCATTTGGACGTCAGGTTAGACGTAAAGCACTCGAAACGCGATAAAATCCGTAAATAATAGTTTTATTTCAAATAAATATAGATGTTTAACAGAAACTTACATATAATTCAAGTGAAATATCTATAGTAAGCAAACCGGGCTATAAGATATTGTAATTGGCTGCTAATCTAGCATATTAGCATAGCATTATTCTAGCATTTGCCGATTTGATGTACGACTGTAACTACACATTTTGGGCTATTTCCAAAACCATGTGTATTTTGTACTGTTATATGTAATTATGCAAAAAATATTAAGTAATTTATAATCATAATATACGGAGTCAATTCTAAATCATTTTTAAATAATAAAAAGGATGGGATACAATATCACGTACAATACAGTTAGGAGATAAAGGTGCATGCATTACATTGTATTAAAATGAGTCATTTTACTTAAATGGATTAATTTATTAACAGACAGAAGAGAAAAATATTGTAACAAATTTAGCGCATGCGCGATTTCATTTCATCGTTTGGATAGAAAATACTGCTCTATGACGTTAACATGTTCGTCTATCAATGTCACATTGTTATGTAATGAAACAAAATTTACTAAAAAAATATTTCATATATTATTATCACAAATAAAGGTTACATTCTATACGGTTATTGTTATAAAATCTGTACTGATATAATTTTCATATAGAAAACTTGCGTATCAGCCTATCACCGCCCGGCACCTGAAATACATATATGTAGATCATAAGGTCAAATAATTTTTTCAACTATTAATAAAGGTATTATAGTAATTTGTCATCAACTGCATAGTTTCAGTAATGTTAATATCTATTTATTTAATTCTTGATGTGTTTAAAGAATTTAAACTCTTTTGTTCTCTAATCGTAAGTAACTTGTCTTTATCACGATAAAAATAAAAAAAATCTCTTACAATATTTATTTTCAAATTTTTTCATCAATGTCATGGACTCAAAAGTACACATATTACTGCAAATTATTAAATTTAAAAGATAAATAACTTATTATCCTTCATAACTTACAAAGACGTTCTGTTATTCTTTTATAGATTAGGGTCCGAGGGAGCGAGCGGCTCTCCTAATGGTAAGTGATCACTGACGCCCTCGAGCATCCGCAACACCAGGGTAGCTGAAGGTGTGTTGCCGATTATTAGTAAGGAGTAGGCTAGTTTATTGAAGGTCTGTAAGTCATAACTGTTCTATACATACATATGTACACGTCTTGTGAGAGCTGATTCTACAGAATCGAAGAGCTTGGCAAAAATTCCGAGAGAAACGCACTGTGGTGGATTGCCAATCTCTCCAATACTAAAGACTTTTTTTAATTTTACAATACAATTGTAGTCTTGGGTGTTTGTTAGGATAGAGCCGGGGCACAAGAGTCAAAGTACTAATATATAATAATACTTCTATAAATATTCCCCATTTCTTAAAAAATCCACGCGTATCTCATAAAAGTGTCTTATTGGTGTATAAATAACTTGCAAACCGTCTTGACCACCATTCAAATTGCTTGATGCCAAAATATAATAGTATTCTATAAATATAAATATAAAATAATATCTAGTAACTATTTAGCAAGCGTGTATTCCTGACATGAGAGCAATACTTTGTAACAACGTCAACATTTTCCTACAATATTCGTCATATTTAACGCTTGACATGTGAATGTTCGATCGCATACTAGACACCTGTCAGTTCTAGCCTAAAAGCTTAGACGCGAGTTTATTTGAGATAGTTATTCCGCCATGAGTTAATCAAATTTTCCCGGAATTTTCCTTAATATATTTTTATTTATTTACTGTTTTAGTTTGCTTTTACGTCATAAATGAAATGAGATTAGATGCTAAAGTACCACAACACTGGATAATACTAAATTGGATAATCAATAATAGTATAATTTTAGCAGCAGTTCAGGAAGTAAACAATTAAACTGTTTATATTTTTAATGGTTTGACGACCTTATTTGTTAATCTGCAAAAAACCTATTTGGTGAGTTAAGTTGGAAGTTAAGTTCGTACCTAGATTAAAATCGCGGTTTAAGTAACTTTAGAGTTTATATATTGCAGTTATCTCTCAAAGGCCTAAGGACCAAAGGAAGCAAAAACTTCCCTAATTGCTTTCTATATATTATTTTTTTATGAAAAGGCGACAAACGAGCACAGTTAAAAAAAGTTTATTGGTATTATGTACGGAACTCCAATAAAGCGAGACACGACTCGTACTTGGCCGATTTTTTAATATAAATAAGGGTAGGTAACAAACAGGTACGCAGTTCACCCGAGGAAGTGGTTGCTGCGGCCCATATACACTCTACATAATATATTAAATATGTTTTTTTATATTGACCAACACCTAAGAACTAAGATGAATGATGAAATATCGTTACAAGTACCGCCTATACTAGAATATATCATAGGAAAATTACAATATCTGTTTGAAACTGGAAATTATTTCATTCGAAATTGTTCAGAAGATTGTCACCATCAATTATATTAGACAAGTGATATATTTAGTAACATTTGTTCTCGAGTCTGGCTTGTTTTTGTTTTGAGTGATATTTATTTTGTTACAGACTAAGAAATGCTTTCGTTGTGGTATATATCCACCAGAGAAAAGATAGAAGTAAAATAGATTCGATTATCTCCTTTTTGGGGGATTTAAGTGGCCTTCGGTGTAATACAGTGTACGTTTATGAGGTTACAGTGGTTGCAAAGGGCGCACGTAAGCGCGTTACCGTCGTGTCCGGTCGGTGAACGTGACTGTTTTCATAATTTTCCTTACAGAAGTATCTAAACCATATTATCATACAAGTACGCGTTACCTTTGTACACTTGTAAAAGGTAAAAAGACATGTCGTCTTTTAAAAATAACATGTACAGTTTCCCTTTTTTTTATACAAAGACTATGTAGAGTTTCATAGTATTAAGGGGTGTTGTTATTTAAAATCAAATCAAATCATTTGTTCAACGAAAGAAACAGACATTTCAGTTGTCGAACGTCATTTTTCTTTAAAATCTACCACCGTTATGTAATGAGGTTCCTTTAATGGAGAAGAAACTCCGTAGGTATCTTCATTTTTTTGTATTTTTTTTCAAAACATACTATACGTAAGTAATATGAGCTCTGTGAGAAGGCCTTTGTTAAGACATAAACTACTGATAAAGTGCAATAATAATTGTGCTACTTTTGTTGTCTACTTTTAATTGCTGCAATACGGAGAAGGTGGAACACCATGGTGCTTTAGTTGGTGCAAGCCATACATATTTTTGTACATGGTAGAGCCAAGCAGCAGTTATTGCTACTGGTCGAATAGTGACCTATTCGACCGGGGTATCGCGGCCTTGTATGCCACGGGGTGCATTTGCGTTCTGTTCGGTGTGTGAGGTAACCGGTGGCCCACTCCCTTCCAAGCCCCTCATCCTTCCCCAAATATTCGTAAAGTCCAGCAACACTCTCGCAGGTCCTCTGGTGTACGTGGGCATCGGTCACTTACCTACCATCAGGTGAGCCGCTTGATCATTTGCCGCCTTCTGCATAAAAGAAAAAAAAATACCCGTCCTAACCGCCACAACGTGTGTAATTATCTTACGCCTTGAATTTTCTTCAAATTTGTCACAAAATAAAAGTATTTCAAAAAATATATAAAATAATATGGGCGGCCTTTCTTCAACTAAGGAAAAATACTTGAAATTCGCAATGGCAACAGACAGATGTTCATCTCTAAAAATATCAGACCGAAATAATCAGATCGATAACGTGCATCAGTACCCTATGTGCCAAGTGTCTGGTACTGCGATCACCCATCTGGTCTGCCGAGCGTGGCGATTGGGACAAATCCTTCTTTTGGGAGAGACCTGCGACCCTCGTATACCCTCCATGTGGACTATTGACATGCTATTAAAGAGAAATCGAGATAATTAAATTATTGTTAAGGTTATTTCACGGAGACAGTAAATTTAAAGCTAGAGATGAAATATTTTTAGAGCAAGAACATATTTAGCTGATGAATTGGGTAACCAATTTCACTGTATGCCTCTTGTGAGTAGACAGGAAATGGTCCTGTCTACTATGCAATTACATTTCTTTGTGCATATCAAGCGTGTGCAGACCAGTTCCGAGAACTCTGAAAGCGTTGTATTATCATAAACGAAGGTATGACATTTAATAAACACGAGGCCATATTGTTAGAAAATCTCTATACACAATGTTCATTCAATATAAATATAAAAGTATAGAATATACTCTGTATGCCTGCTTGAAGTATTATCGTTAATTAGTTAACATTTTCAATTCAAAGTAGTTGTTCCTTCGATTTTAAACTTACGTACGAAGCAGGGCGGTCGCTTTATAATTCATATTAAGTAACTGGTGAAAGGAGAATATATCACATTTTCTTTAAACGTCATCCTTTCTTGCACGTTGTGCACCCTGTTAGCAAATAAACGAGTCTCAGATGATCTAACTAAATTTTCGAATCCTAATTCCACAGACTGGTGATTATTAGCAAGGTCACAAGTGCGAGGGTGTCAACTGTGCGCTCTGCGACCCACTTCCCAGTGTGGTGAGTATTTTTTTTTATGAACAAATAGGCTTACGTTTGACCTCAATCTTGCTTGATGGAAGGCGAAGATGAGGCCTGGAATGGTACACGTTTGCCTAGAAGGTGTCTGTTCACTTTGGCCTGAGTATGAGCAAAACATTCAATAAAAGCATAACGGCTATAAGACTCTGGAACGAAATCCCTCTCGACTTTGAAAAAGCTCCTAACAAGTTTTCCTTTACAAATAAAATTCGCAAACACTAGAAAGATGTTGCAAGTGTTATTGATAGTTATTCCGTCGTACATGTACATGGATATTTGTTTGTAAATAAGTATTAAAATATATGATTTTAAGTGTATATATTGTATGTATATATGTTTTATGTATCTACCTATTATTAAGCGGTGGCCTTAGCTGCTCGAATGGACCGGGTCGACCGGGTTAGCACCACTCCCACTCGCCCAAATATCTTCAAAAGCCGACATAGCACCTTCAGCTTCTTTAGTGTTGCAGATGAACGGGGGCGACGGTAATCACTTACCATCAGGTGAACCGCTTGCTCGTCTGCCCGATTACCAGTTAACAGTCCAGATTAAAAAAAAAACATTTTACTGGTTTGATTTTGTTCAACTGCACCGCTTCTATAATATGTTTATCTCTGCGTAACCTAATGGTTGACTGGTAGAGTATATCTTTAGGCATTAAGTCCGCCATGTGTACCACTGGGCATGGAAGTTTAAATAAATAAATAGTAAAAAAAACATTTCTGACCATTATTACAGAAGTATTTTCCCGTTTTATTCAAATGAAGCTCCACATCGACACGTACGTACGCTCAAATTTTGTTTCATGTAAATGTTTAAAAGCTCAGTTTGCTTTAAACGCTTAATTAAGCCATAGCTTAGCCGCAAATTAAAACTGTTGGCGTTTGTTGACTTTGTAGATAAAGCTATTAATCCAGTCTAAATATGGTTTTTTTTATCTCAACATAATGTACAAAATGTTTGAGAGCGAATAATTACCTTTATCACATAGACACTTGTTTTTGGATAAATTATAGTTTATATGTTTTGATTTTGACTTACTTAAGTTATAGGCATGCAGCTGCGCCTATATAAAAAAGTCTATGTTTTATTTTGCGGACAAATTGGAAACATATTTGTTAAACTTCATCAGTCTATTCAAGTCCACTTAAACATAAGCCTCTCCAAGTAATCGCAAGCAAGCCAGCATATGTTTCTTGAATGGTTTGCATATACTCATCCCACGACACCAAGCCACCACTAATCTGTGAGATTAGTGTCTGGTAAATTCAGAATAGTTTCCGCCATCAGTCAGTCGCCAGAGTATGCTAGCCCTGGTGTCTTTAGTATTTGGAGAAAAAGATGTTATATTCTGCATACACTTTTTTCCTTATAATAATAATATTTAATAGTAAAAAATCAAATTTTAATACTCTTTTAAAATAAAATAGAAGGCCAAAGTGAACAGACACCTTCTAGACTAACGTGTACCACCCAAAGCCTCATCTTCGCCTTCCATCAAGCAAGATTGAGGTCAAACGTAAGCCTATTTTATATATAAAAAAATAGAAGTTTGTAAACGACGTATAAAAAAATTATTAGTAAAATTTTTTTATTTATTATTTCTTCGACTTGCATATTTCCTTATGACAATTTAACAGCGTGCTTTTGGTAAACATAGCATTGAGTATTCCGTTAAGAAGGTTTTTAAATGGCAGCACTGCAAATAGATCCCAGAACTGGAATTATTAAAACGAACACAGCTCTTTAGTTTCAAATTGATATTTATTATCTTAAACAATCGTTGTGTTTTAGAATGGTCATTTGAAATGACAGACTCGTGGCAATTTGGGATACCGTCGGAGATAAATGAGCAATGTTTTATCCTTAAATCGAGCATTTACTAGAATTTGTAAAAGCGTCACGTCTACAAACAAAATAGTTTCTCTGTTCCTTTTAGTTTTACTTCTGGGACTCTTTGGTATTCTTCATTTTACCTCTGTTTGTCTATTATGATAATCGCTTGAATAATTTTCATTTTGATAATGTTAGCTACTGTATTGTATATTTTTGAGTTATATTTTATTATGCTTCCGCTAAAACATCGTATTTGAACCGAACTCAACCATCAGCGATTACTTGGTAATTTCAGAACTGATTTGAACTACTTTTTCCGAAAGTATATGATTACAGTGAGGTTAATATAATGCTCTTTGGATATTTGTATAGCTTTCGCTGCTGCTCGAATGGGCCGGCTCGACCGGGGTGGCACCACGCGGGTAGAGGCATCATGTGCTTCGGCGTTTCATTCAGTGATTACCCGCAGTATTACCTGCGGAATATAGATAGTCAAACAACTACACGCCGGTTAAGGAATTTCCAGTTTTGCTACAAAAGCTGAATTACCGACAAGGCTCGCTTTATCGTTCTAGTGATTCCAAAGCAGCTAGCTAATAGTTGGTAGAACCAGTTCAAAATGATGGTACTCAATAATCTACCGAACACTTCACTACAAGTTTCAAAATCAAAGTTAAATTGTCAGTATAGTTTTGGTTTGCAAAACAATATACACAATGAAATATACTCTTTAAATAATATTTTACAAATAGAAAAATAGGTAAAGGAAAAGTGAATCAGGTATTGTCTTTTTTTAACTTTGTTTATATTCTCTATGTCAATGCTTTCTCTAGGACAAGTTAATATTATATCTCATTCAAATTAATATACATAGATATTTTTAAATTAGTAACAAAGAGTATATCCAGTTATTTGCTGCGATGTTCCATGCGCTCTTGTTAACGATAGCCGACTGGAATAAGGCGGAGATATGCCCGTTTTCAATGAACATCGTTACGGTAGAAGCTATGGCCTTTAATAAAATAGAAACGTTCATTGATAACGAATGTAGTTTTTATTACTTACCAAGCATCATTATTATTAAATTTATAACATGATTATGTTACGAGTATGTATATTTATTATAAGTAAAAAAAATTATCACGTTGTTTTATCATTAAACAAGTAAATTTGTCCCACGTCTTCTTAAATGTTACTTGATACATTTTTCGAATTCATTTTTAATCTGTGCAGTGTCAAAATGAATGGATAAATTTATAACATGATTATGTTACGAGTATGTATATTTATTATAAGTAAAAAAAATTATCACGTTGTTTTATCATTAAACAAGTAAATTTGTCCCACGTCTTCTTAAATGTTACTTGATACATTTTTCGAATTCATTTTTAATCTGTGCAGTGTCAAAATGAATGGATAAATTTATAACATGATTATGTTACGAGTATATATATTTATTATAAGTCAAATACTTGTAACAATTTTTTATACTTTGTTTACAATAATTCATACACAGAGGTTTTATTGTTAAAACAAGTAAATTTTGTCCCACGTCTTCTTAGATATTACTCGATACATTTTCGAATTCATTTTTATTCTGTGCAGTGTCAAAATGAACAGATACCAACAGAATATACTCGCACTTGAACAGCCTTGCGATTCTCTAAGCTACCCAATAGCACTAGCGCTACGAGCACTTACGGCCTTTGGTGGAACTTCTCGGAACTTTTCTGTTAACATTTTTTAAATGCAAAGCGGTATTGGCTTAGCACAAGCAGCCTGACCTTCGACTATCGCCTCGCCCACAGCCTCGTCTTTACTTGTCGAGGTACTGTACGTCGAATTCGCCGTCGAGCATAGCCACGTCTTTATATTTATATTATTTTTTTATGAAAAGGCGACAAACGAGCACAGTTAAAAAAAGTTTATTGGTATTATGTACGGAACTCCAATAAAGCGAGACACGACTCGTACTTGGCCGATTTTTTAATATAAACAAGGGTAGGTAACAAACAGGTACGCAGTTCACCCGAGGAAGTGGTTGCTGCGGCCCATATACACTCTACATAATATATTAAATATGTTTTTTTATATTGACCAACACCTAAGAACTAAGATGAATGATGAAATATCGTTACAAGTACCGCCTATACTAGAATATATCATAGGAAAATTACAATATCTGTTTGAAACTGGAAATTATTTCGTTCGAAATTGTTCAGAAGATTGTCACCATCAATTATATTAGACAAGTGATATATTTAGTGACATTTGTTCTCGAGACTGGCTTGTTTTTGTTTTGAGTGATATTTATTTTTGTTACAGACTAAGAAATGCTTTCGTTGTGGTATATATCCACCAGAGAAAAAGATAGAAGTAAAATAGATTCGATTATCTCCTTTTTGGGGGATTTAAGTGGCCTTCGGTGTAATACAGTGTACGTTTATGAGGTTACAGTGGTTGCAAAGGGCGCACGTAAGCGCGTTACCGTCGTGTCCGGTCGGTGAACGTGACTGTTTTCATAATTTTCCTTACAGAAGTATCTAAACCATATTATCATACAAGTACGCGTTACCTTTGTACACTTGTAAAAGGTAAAAAGACATGTCGTCTTTTAAAAATAACATGTACAGTTTCCCTTTTTTTTATACAAAGACTATGTAGAGTTTCATAGTATTAAGGGGTGTTGTTATTTAAAATCAAATCAAACCATTTGTTCAACGTAAGAAACAGACATTAAAATCTACCACCGTTATGTAATGAGGTTCCTTTAATGGAGAAGAAACTCCGTAGGTATCTTCATTTTTGTATTTTTTCAAAACATACTATACGTAAGTAATATGAGCTCTGTGAGAAGGCCTTTGTTAAGACATGAACTACTGATAAAGTGCAATAATAATTGTGCTACTTTTGTTGTCTACTTTTAATTGCTGCAATACGGAGAAGGTGGAACACCATGGTGCTTTAGTTGGTGCAAGCCATACATATTTTTGTACATGGTAGAGCCAAGCAGCAGTTATTGCTACTGGTCGAATAGTGACCTATTCGACCGGGGTATCGCGGCCTTGTATGCCACGGGGTGCATTTGCGTTCTGTTCGGTGTGTGAGGTAACCGGTGGCCCACTCCCTTCCAAGCCCCTCATCCTTCCCCAAATATTCGTAAAGTCCAGCAACACTCTCGCAGGTCCTCTGGTGTACGTGGGCATCGGTCACTTACCTACCATCAGGTGAGCCGCTTGATCATTTGCCGCCTTCTGCATAAAAGAAAAAATACCCGTCCTAACCGCCACAACGTGTGTAATTATCTTACGCCTTGAATTTTCTTCAAATTTGTCACAAAATAAAAGTATTTCAAAAAATATATAAAATAATATGGGCGGCCTTTCTTCAACTAAGGAAAAATACTTGAAATTCGCAATGGCAACAGACAGATGTTCATCTCTAAAAATATCAGACCGAAATAATCAGATCGATAACGTGCATCAGTACCCTATGTGCCAAGTGTCTGGTACTGCGATCACCCATCTGGTCTGCCGAGCGTGGCGATTGGGACAAATCCTTCTTTTGGGAGAGACCTGCGACCCTCGTATACCCTCCATGTGGACTATTGACATGCTATTAAAGAGAAATCGAGATAATTAAATTATTGTTAAGGTTATTTCACGGAGACAGTAAATTTAAAGCTAGAGATGAAATATTTTTAGAGCAAGAACATATTTAGCTGATGAATTGGGTAACCAATTTCACTGTATGCCTCTTGTGAGTAGACAGGAAATGGTCCTGTCTACTATGCAATTACATTTCTTTGTGCATATCAAGCGTGTGCAGACCAGTTCCGAGAACTCTGAAAGCGTTGTATTATCATAAACGAAGGTATGACATTTAATAAACACGAGGCCATATTGTTAGAAAATCTCTATACACAATGTTCATTCAATATAAATATAAAAGTATAGAATATACTCTGTATGCCTGCTTGAAGTATTATCGTTAATTAGTTAACATTTTCAATTCAAAGTAGTTGTTCCTTCGCTTTTAAACTTACGTACGAAGCAGGGCGGTCGCTTTATAATTCATATTAAGTAACTGGTGAAAGGGAGAATATATCACATTTTTCTTTAAACGTCATCCTTTCTTGCACGTTGTGCACCCTGTTAGCAAATAAACGAGTCTCAGATGATTTAACTAAATTTTCGAATCCTAATTCCACAGACTGGTGATTATTAGCAAGGTCACAAGTGCGAGGGTGTCAACTGTGCGCTCTGCGACCCACTTCCCAGAGTGGTGAGTATTTTTTTTTTTATGAACAAATAGGCTTACGATTGACCTCAATCTTGCTTGATGGAAGGCGAAGATGAGGCCTGGAATGGTACACGTTTGCCTAGAAGGTGTCTGTTCACTTTGGCCTGAGTATGAGCAAAACATTCAATAAAAGCATAACGGCTATAAGACTCTGGAACGAAATCCCTCTCGACTTTGAAAAAGCTCCTAACAAGTTTTCCTTTACAAATAAAATTCGCAAACACTAGAAAGATGTTGCAAGTGTTATTGATAGTTATTCCGTCGTACATGTACATGGATATTTGTTTGTAAATAAGTATTAAAATATATGATTTTAAGTGTATATATTGTATGTATATATGTTTTATGTATCTACCTATTATTAAGCGGTGGCCTTAGCTGCTCGAATGGACCGGGTCGACCGGGTTAGCACCACTCCCACTCGCCCAAATATCTTCAAAAGCCGACATAGCACCTTCAGCTTCTTTAGTGTTGCAGATGAACGGGGGCGACGGTAATCACTTACCATCAGGTGAACCGCTTGCTCGTCTGCCCGATTACCAGTTAACAGTCCAGATTAAAAAAAAAACATTTTACTGGTTTGATTTTGTTCAACTGCACCGCTTCTATAATATGTTTATCTCTGCGTAACCTAATGGTTGACTGGTAGAGTATATCTTTAGGCATTAAGTCCGCCATGTGTACCACTGGGCATGGAAGTTTAAATAAATAAATAGTAAAAAACATTTCTGACCATTATTACAGAAGTATTTTCCTGTTTTATTCAAATGAAGCTCCACATCGACACGTACGTACGCTCAAATTTTGTTTCATGTAAATGTTTAAAAGCTCAGTTTGCTTTAAACGCTTAATTAAGCCATAGCTTAGCCGCAAATTAAAACTGTTGGCGTTTGTTGACTTTGTAGATAAAGCTATTAATCCAGTCTAAATATGGTTTTTATCTCAACATAATGTACAAAATGTTTGAGAGCGAATAATTTCCTTTATCACATAGACACTTGTTTTGGATAAATTATAGTTTATATGTTTTGATTTTGACTTACTTAAGTTATAGGCATGCAGCTGCGCCTATATAAAAAAGTCTATGTTTTATTTTGCGGACAAATTGGAAACATATTTGTTAAACTTCATCAGTCTATTCAAGTCCACTTAAACATAAGCCTCTCCAAGTAATCGCAAGCAAGCCAGCATATGTTTCTTGAATGGTTTGCATATACTCATCCCACGACACCAAGCCACCACTAATCTGTGAGATTAGTGTCTGGTAAATTCAGAATAGTTTCCCGCCATCAGTCAGTCGCCAGAGTATGCTAGCCCTGGTGTCTTTAGTATTTGGAGAAAAAGATGTTATATTCTGCATACACTTTTTTCCTTATAATAATAATATTTAATAGTAAAAAATCAAATTTTAATACTCTTTTAAAATAAAATAGAAGGCCAAAGTGAACAGACACCTTCTAGACTAACGTGTACCACCCAAAGCCTCATCTTCGCCTTCCATCAAGCAAGATTGAGGTCAAACGTAAGCCTATTTTATATATAAAAAATAGAAGTTTGTAAACGACGTATAAAAATTATTAGTAAAATTTTTTATTTATTATTTCTTCGACTTGCATATTTCCTTATGACAATTTAACAGCGTGCTTTTGGTAAACATAGCATTGAGTATTCCGTTAAGAAGGTTTTAAATGGCAGCACTGCAAATAGATCCCAGAACTGGAATTATTAAAACGAACACAGCTCTTTAGTTTCAAATTGATATTTATTATCTTAAACAATCGTTGTGTTTTAGAATGGTCATTTGAAATGACAGACTCGTGGCAATTTGGGATACCGTCGGAGATAAATGAGCAATGTTTTATCCTTAAATCGAGCATTTACTAGAATTTGTAAAAGCGTCACGTCTACAAACAAAATAGTTTCTCTGTTCCTTTTAGTTTTACTTCTGGGACTCTTTGGTATTCTTCATTTTACCTCTGTTTGTCTATTATGATAATCGCTTGAATAATTTTCATTTTGATAATGTTAGCTACTGTATTGTATATTTTTGAGTTATATTTTTATTATGCTTCCGCTAAAACATCGTATTTGAACCGAACTCAACCATCAGCGATTACTTGGTAATTTCAGAACTGATTTGAACTACTTTTTTCCGAAAGTATATGATTACAGTGAGGTTAATATAATGCTCTTTGGATATTTGTATAGCTTTCGCTGCTGCTCGAATGGGCCGGCTCGACCGGGGTGGCACCACGCGGGGTAGAGGCATCATGTGCTTCGGCGTTTCATTCAGTGATTACCCGCAGTATTACCTGCGGAATATAGATAGTCAAACAACTACACGCCGGTTAAGGAATTTCCAGTTTTGCTACAAAAGCTGAATTACCGACAAGGCTCGCTTTATCGTTCTAGTGATTCCAAAGCAGCTAGCTAATAGTTGGTAGAACCAGTTCAAAAATGATGGTACTCAATAATCTACCGAACACTTCACTACAAGTTTCAAAATCAAAGTTAAATTGTCAGTATAGTTTTTGGTTTGCAAAAACAATATACACAATGAAATATACTCTTTAAATAATATTTTACAAATAGAAAAATAGGTAAAGGAAAAGTGAATCAGGTATTGTCTTTTTTTAACTTTGTTTATATTCTCTATGTCAATGCTTTCTCTAGGACAAGTTAATATTATATCTCATTCAAATTAATATACATAGATATTTTTAAATTAGTAACAAAGAGTATATCCAGTTATTTGCTGCGATGTTCCATGCGCTCTTGTTAACGATAGCCGACTGGAATAAGGCGGAGATATGCCCGTTTTCAATGAACATCGTTACGGTAGAAGCTATGGCCTTTAATAAAATAGAAACGTTCATTGATAACGAATGTAGTTTTTATTACTTACCAAGCATCATTATTATTAAATTTATAACATGATTATGTTACAGTATATATATTTATTATAAGTAAAAAATTATCACGTTGTTTTATCATTAAACAAGTAAATTTTGTCCCACGTCTTCTTAAATGTTACTTGATACATTTTCGAATTCATTTTAATCTGTGCAGTGTCAAAATGAATGGATAAATTTATAACATGATTATGTTACAGTATATATATTTATTATAAGTCAAATACTTGTAACAATTTTTATACTTTGTTTACAATAATTCATACACAGAGGTTTTATTGTTAAAACAAGTAAATTTGTCCCACGTCTTCTTAGATATTACTCGATACATTTTCGAATTCATTTTTATTCTGTGCAGTGTCAAAATGAACAGATACCAACAGAATATACTCGCACTTGAACAGCCTTGCGATTCTCTAAGCTACCCAATAGCACTAGCGCTACGAGCACTTACGGCCTTTGGTGGAACTTCTCGGAACTTTTCTGTTAACATTTTTTAAATGCAAAGCGGTATTGGCTTAGCACAAGCAGCCTGACCTTCGACTATCGCCTCGCCCACAGCCTCGTCTTTACTTGTCGAGGTACTGTACGTCGAATTCGCCGTCGAGCATAGCCACGTCTTTATATTTATATTATTTTTATGAAAAGGCGACAAACGAGCACAGTTAAAAAAGTTTATTGGTATTATGTACGGAACTCCAATAAAGCGAGACACGACTCGTACTTGGCCGATTTTTTAATATAAACAAGGGTAGGTAACAAACAGGTACGCAGTTCACCCGAGGAAGTGGTTGCTGCGGCCCATATACACTCTACATAATATATTAAATATGTTTTTATATTGACCAACACCTAAGAACTAAGATGAATGATGAAATATCGTTACAAGTACCGCCTATACTAGAATATATCATAGGAAAATTACAATATCTGTTTGAAACTGGAAATTATTTCGTTCGAAATTGTTCAGAAGATTGTCACCATCAATTATATTAGACAAGTGATATATTTAGTGACATTTGTTCTCGAGACTGGCTTGTTTTTGTTTTGAGTGATATTTATTTTTGTTACAGACTAAGAAATGCTTTCGTTGTGGTATATATCCACCAGAGAAAAGATAGAAGTAAAATAGATTCGATTATCTCCTTTTGGGGATTTAAGTGGCCTTCGGTGTAATACAGTGTACGTTTATGAGGTTACAGTGGTTGCAAAGGGCGCACGTAAGCGCGTTACCGTCGTGTCCGGTCGGTGAACGTGACTGTTTTCATAATTTTCCTTACAGAAGTATCTAAACCATATTATCATACAAGTACGCGTTACCTTTGTACACTTGTAAAGGTAAAAGACATGTCGTCTTTTAAAAATAACATGTACAGTTTCCTTTTTTATACAAAGACTATGTAGAGTTTCATAGTATTAAGGGTGTTGTTATTTAAAATCAAATCAAATCATTTGTTCAACGAAAGAAACAGACATTTCAGTTGTCGAACGTCATTTTTCTTTAAAATCTACCACCGTTATGTAATGAGGTTCCTTTAATGGAGAAGAAACTCCGTAGGTATCTTCATTTTTGTATTTTTTCAAAACATACTATACGTAAGTAATATGAGCTCTGTGAGAAGGCCTTTGTTAAGACATAAACTACTGATAAAGTGCAATAATAATTGTGCTACTTTTGTTGTCTACTTTTAATTGCTGCAATACGGAGAAGGTGGAACACCATGGTGCTTTAGTTGGTGCAAGCCATACATATTTTTGTACATGGTAGAGCCAAGCAGCAGTTATTGCTACTGGTCGAATAGTGACCTATTCGACCGGGGTATCGCGGCCTTGTATGCCACGGGGTGCATTTGCGTTCTGTTCGGTGTGTGAGGTAACCGGTGGCCCACTCCCTTCCAAGCCCCTCATCCTTCCCCAAATATTCGTAAAGTCCAGCAACACTCTCGCAGGTCCTCTGGTGTACGTGGGCATCGGTCACTTACCTACCATCAGGTGAGCCGCTTGATCATTTGCCGCCTTCTGCATAAAAGAAAAAAAATACCCGTCCTAACCGCCACAACGTGTGTAATTATCTTACGCCTTGAATTTTCTTCAAATTTGTCACAAAATAAAAGTATTTCAAAAAATATATAAAATAATATGGGCGGCCTTTCTTCAACTAAGGAAAAATACTTGAAATTCGCAATGGCAACAGACAGATGTTCATCTCTAAAAATATCAGACCGAAATAATCAGATCGATAACGTGCATCAGTACCCTATGTGCCAAGTGTCTGGTACTGCGATCACCCATCTGGTCTGCCGAGCGTGGCGATTGGGACAAATCCTTCTTTTGGGAGAGACCTGCGACCCTCGTATACCCTCCATGTGGACTATTGACATGCTATTAAAGAGAAATCGAGATAATTAAATTATTGTTAAGGTTATTTCACGGAGACAGTAAATTTAAAGCTAGAGATGAAATATTTTAGAGCAAGAACATATTTAGCTGATGAATTGGGTAACCAATTTCACTGTATGCCTCTTGTGAGTAGACAGGAAATGGTCCTGTCTACTATGCAATTACATTTCTTTGTGCATATCAAGCGTGTGCAGACCAGTTCCGAGAACTCTGAAAGCGTTGTATTATCATAAACGAAGGTATGACATTTAATAAACACGAGGTCATATTGTTAGAAAATCTCTATACACAATGTTCATTCAATATAAATATAAAAGTATAGTATATACTCTGTATGCCTGATTGAAGTAGTATCGTTAATTAGTTAACATTTTTAATTCAAAGTAGTTGTTCCTTCGATTTTAAACTTACGTACGAAGCAGGGCGGTCGCTTTATAATTCGTATTAAGTAACTGGTGAAAGGGAGAATATATCACATTTTTCTTTAAACGTCATCCTTTCTTGCACGTTGTGCACCCTGTTAGCAAATAAACGAGTCTCAGATGATCTAACTAAATTTTCGAATCCTAATTCCACAGACTGGTGATTATTAGCAAGGTCACAAGTGCGAGGGTGTCAACTGTGCGCTCTGCGACCCACTTCCCAGTGTGGTGAGTATTTTTTTTTATGAACAAATAGGCTTACGTTTGACCTCAATCTTGCTTGATGGAAGGCGAAGATGAGGCCTGGAATGGTACACGTTTGCCTAGAAGGTGTCTGTTCACTTTGGCCTGAGTATGAGCAAAACATTCAATAAAAGCATAACGGCTATAAGACTCTGGAACGAAATCCCTCTCGACTTTGAAAAAGCTCCTAACAAGTTTTCCTTTACAAATAAAATTCGCAAACACTAGAAAGATGTTGCAAGTGTTATTGATAGTTATTCCGTCGTACATGTACATGGATATTTGTTTGTAAATAAGTATTAAAATATATGATTTTAAGTGTATATATTGTATGTATATATGTTTTTATGTATCTACCTATTATTAAGCGGTGGCCTTAGCTGCTCGAATGGACCGGGTCGACCGGGTTAGCACCACTCCCACTCGCCCAAATATCTTCAAAAGCCGACATAGCACCTTCAGCTTCTTTAGTGTTGCAGATGAACGGGGGCGACGGTAATCACTTACCATCAGGTGAACCGCTTGCTCGTCTGCCCGATTACCAGTTAACAGTCCAGATTAAAAAAAAAACATTTTACTGGTTTGATTTTGTTCAACTGCACCGCTTCTATAATATGTTTATCTCTGCGTAACCTAATGGTTGACTGGTAGAGTATATCTTTAGGCATTAAGTCCGCCATGTGTACCACTGGGCATGGAAGTTTAAATAAATAAATAGTAAAAAAAACATTTCTGACCATTATTACAGAAGTATTTTCCCGTTTTATTCAAATGAAGCTCCACATCGACACGTACGTACGCTCAAATTTTGTTTCATGTAAATGTTTAAAAGCTCAGTTTGCTTTAAACGCTTAATTAAGCCATAGCTTAGCCGCAAATTAAAACTGTTGGCGTTTGTTGACTTTGTAGATAAAGCTATTAATCCAGTCTAAATATGGTTTTTTTTATCTCAACATAATGTACAAAATGTTTGAGAGCGAATAATTTCCTTTATCACATAGACACTTGTTTTTGGATAAATTATAGTTTATATGTTTTGATTTTGACTTACTTAAGTTATAGGCATGCAGCTGCGCCTATATAAAAAAGTCTATGTTTTATTTTGCGGACAAATTGGAAACATATTTGTTAAACTTCATCAGTCTATTCAAGTCCACTTAAACATAAGCCTCTCCAAGTAATCGCAAGCAAGCCAGCATATGTTTCTTGAATGGTTTGCATATACTCATCCCACGACACCAAGCCACCACTAATCTGTGAGATTAGTGTCTGGTAAATTCAGAATAGTTTCCCGCCATCAGTCAGTCGCCAGAGTATGCTAGCCCTGGTGTCTTTAGTATTTGGAGAAAAAGATGTTATATTCTGCATACACTTTTTTCCTTATAATAATAATATTTAATAGTAAAAAATCAAATTTTAATACTCTTTTAAAATAAAATAGAAGGCCAAAGTGAACAGACACCTTCTAGACTAACGTGTACCACCCAAAGCCTCATCTTCGCCTTCCATCAAGCAAGATTGAGGTCAAACGTAAGCCTATTTTATATATAAAAAAATAGAAGTTTGTAAACGACGTATAAAAAAATTATTAGTAAAATTTTTTTATTTATTATTTCTTCGACTTGCATATTTCCTTATGACAATTTAACAGCGTGCTTTTGGTAAACATAGCATTGAGTATTCCGTTAAGAAGGTTTTTAAATGGCAGCACTGCAAATAGATCCCAGAACTGGAATTATTAAAACGAACACAGCTCTTTAGTTTCAAATTGATATTTATTATCTTAAACAATCGTTGTGTTTTAGAATGGTCATTTGAAATGACAGACTCGTGGCAATTTGGGATACCGTCGGAGATAAATGAGCAATGTTTTATCCTTAAATCGAGCATTTACTAGAATTTGTAAAAGCGTCACGTCTACAAACAAAATAGTTTCTCTGTTCCTTTTAGTTTTACTTCTGGGACTCTTTGGTATTCTTCATTTTACCTCTGTTTGTCTATTATGATAATCGCTTGAATAATTTTCATTTTGATAATGTTAGCTACTGTATTGTATATTTTTGAGTTATATTTTATTATGCTTCCGCTAAAACATCGTATTTGAACCGAACTCAACCATCAGCGATTACTTGGTAATTTCAGAACTGATTTGAACTACTTTTTCCGAAAGTATATGATTACAGTGAGGTTAATATAATGCTCTTTGGATATTTGTATAGCTTTCGCTGCTGCTCGAATGGACCGGGTCGACCGGGTTAGCACCACGCGGGTAGAGGCATCATGTGCTTCGGCGTTTCATTCAGTGATTACCCGCAGTATTACCTGCGGAATATAGATAGTCAAACAACTACACGCCGGTTAAGGAATTTCCAGTTTTGCTACAAAAGCTGAATTACCGACAAGGCTCGCTTTATCGTTCTAGTGATTCCAAAGCAGCTAGCTAATAGTTGGTAGAACCAGTTCAAAAATGATGGTACTCAATAATCTACCGAACACTACACTACAAGTTTCAAAATCAAAGTTAAATTGTCAGTATAGTTTTTGGTTTGCAAAAACAATATACACAATGAAATATACTCTTTAAATAATATTTTACAAATAGAAAAATACGTAAAGGAAAAGTGAATCAGGTATTGTCTTTTTTTAACTTTGTTTATATTCTCTATGTCAATGCTTTCTCTAGGACAAGTTAATATTATATCTCATTCAAATTAATATACATAGATATTTTTAAATTAGTAACAAAGAGTATATCCAGTTATTTGCTGCGATGTTCCATGCGCTCTTGTTAACGATAGCCGACTAGAATAAGGCGGAGATATGCCTTTAATAAAATAGAAACGTTCATTGATAACGAATGTAGTTTTTATTACTTACTAAGCATCATTATTATTAAATTTATAACATGATTATGTTACGAGTATGTATATTTATTATAAGTCAAATACTTGTAACAATTTTTATACTTTGTTTACAATAATTCATACACAGAGGTTTTATTGTTAAAACAAGTAAATTTGTCCCACGTCTTCTTAAATGTTACTTGATACATTTTTCGAATTCATTTTTAATCTGTGCAGTGTCAAAATGAATGGATAAATTTATAACATGATTATGTTACGAGTATATATATTTATTATAAGTCAAATACTTGTAACAATTTTTTATACTTTGTTTACAATAATTCATACACAGAGGTTTTATTGTTAAAACAAGTAAATTTGTCCCACGTCTTCTTAGATATTACTCGATACATTTTCGAATTCATTTTTATTCTGTGCAGTGTCAAAATGAACAGATACCAACAGAATATACTCGCACTTGAACAGCCTTGCGATTCTCTAAGCTACCCAATAGCACTAGCGCTACGAGCACTTACGGCCTTTGGTGGAACTTCTCGGAACTTTTCTGTTAACATTTTTTAAATGCAAAGCGGTATTGGCTTAGCACAAGCAGCCTGACCTTCGACTATCGCCTCGCCCACAGCCTCGTCTTTACTTGTCGAGGTACTGTACGTCGAATTCGCCGTCGAGCATAGCCACGTCTTTACTTGTTGAAGTACTATAGATGGAGCTTGCCGTCGAGCATAGCCATGAATGGGTTCGTTAGAGAATAGCACTGCAGAACGCATCTATTCTGACCAGATCAATGACATACAGTGTACAGAATATTCAAAATCTAAATAATGTTGTGAAACAAAAGTAGTTTAAAAATGAAAATTCTTTAAAAGTCTCACAGCTGAAAAAGGGCTCCTATTCAAATATAATATAGTTTTGAAACTGGGAAGGGTCCGCTACGCTGCTTCAGCTTTGTTTTGGCGTACTTTACATATACTATTTTTTTATTATTTCCCAGACATGCAGGATTTCTCAACTATATTGTTTTTCATCGCCGAACACGTGATCGACTTAGCACTTGAAATTGCAATTAACAATTTTAGTGGTGCCGTTACCGAGCATCGAACACCGATCACTTTCGTACTATGAAATTATAGCGAGCGTTCTGACCGCTGAGCTATCACGTTTGTTTATTTTAATGATATCAATTCAGAAATACAACGGTATTTGCAGAAATTATTCAATACGTTATTTGTATATCGGAGAGTTCTTAAGCGAAAGTTGTACGTATTGCATATTAAACGGAATGTAAGAGCATGATGAAAGAGAAAGAACATGTGTGTGAACGAGATGAAGAGAAAGGAGATAAGATGGCGAATTTTTTATTAACGGCGTTACCTGTGCAACAAGCGGTGGTAAAGATGGATATGAAAGTTGTTTGCTGAATTACACTTTTATTTTCATCAACTGTATAGTACGTACGTAATATTCGTATCATGTAAAGTACGTAATGTTTGCGAGCGGAAGATTTCTCTTATTGAAATTGTAAAGATAGTAAATGTAGGCAACACTAACGCTAACAGGATTTTTAAAAAAATATGAAAGGGTTTACTCGGGCCAAATTATTACCTGGATAGAGCTATAACTTGTTGCCAATCTTGAACATGTGTCTATTTCTTAGAGCCCCAGTACGACTATAAGAGATTGCTCATGTAAGTTTGACAACGTTAGCACTGTGTGTGTAATTCGTGACAGTGTAACGGTCCAAAATATTGCGGTTTAGTGCAGAATAAAAGTAAAATATTAATAAATCTCATTGTTCAATCGTCGAGCTCATCGAAACGGCTCCTTTCGTAAAATAAAATATTCAGGATTGTCATTTCATACGTACATTTTTATTGTTAACTAATGCAATTTTTATTCAGAATTTGATAAACATTAAAGATTCACGTGGTATTGGTATGTTTGTGTTATATTCATAAAAAATTCTATACAAAAACATTGACACACGCTGACCTGTATGACAGAGGGATTTTTTTTTGATGACAAGCGTCTACATATTTCACATCCAAATATTTTGGTTTAGAAACATATAATTAAGTAAGGCAATATTTTTATACATTTCTTTCTGCAAAAAATTATAATTCTTGTAAAAAAATAAGAAATACTCGAAATAAGTATATTATTCTTTATTCGAATAACGGCTGCGTCCGTTAGATAATGCGCGGATAAAGTAACATCGATTTTATAGATATCGATGAAAGCGAGGAAAACTATCTCGGAAAATATTATATTCCACGGGCATAGCCACTCGAATTTGAATGAGGAATAGACTTGTGATTCAGCTTCTTTATATTCCTCACTTGTAATTGGAACTTTTCTATCTAATGCAATACGATTTCACTTATAAAAGTTTTATTTGCTTAACGCAATATTAATGTTGTTTTTGGTTTCTATGATAACTTCATAGAATTGCGCTCATTGCCTTTACAAATGATTTCAACATAGTAGATCATGCCATCCTTTCTATTTGTACATTTCTTCGATTTTTTCATTCCTTACCCCTTGAACGGTTTCCATCGTCGCCAGCAATCAGTCCGATTAAGATAGCAATTCTCCTATACAAATAGTCAAAATGATAATATTGAAGCCACCGGAGATTGGTCACACAGACACGGAGTTCCTATCAATCTATCTAAATGTCAAGTGACGGTTATAGGAAGTTAAAAAAATTAGTTTTCCACAACATAGTACTAGTTTCTCTACCTCTCCTTTTATCATTCAAACTACACTGCTTTTATGCCCCGATGATATCAAGAAAGCACCGAAAAGAATCTTCTTTAAAATCCTGCTCCGACGTCATTATTTGTAAGCAAATACCATCTGATACATTCCTCTCTATATCTTTTTTATTTGTGAATGTGTTTTATATGTAGGTATGTATTTTATATTATGTATATTAGTATAAGTTTATATAAATGAGTATGCTGATACTTTATATTTTGATGTATTTTATATATATATATATATATATATTTATAATTACTGAAGATTAATTATTCGTACGTTTGCACCTGTCATAATGTGCTGCAATTCTTTCTCACCCTGGATTGATATACAGAGAAAGCCAAAGAGCATTAAATCCACCCATTGTGAACCTTAGTTTAAGGTAATAACAATAAAGAATAAATAAATAAATATTCTCAAGCTTTCATAAAGTATACACTATCTAGTAAGCATTGATGCCCTAGGTCCTTGGAGGCTATGCGTGCTTTATAACAAATATTGAGTACAGCATTACAAAATAGTTTCAACTAATATCATAAAGCATTACAAGAGATTCGTGTGAGAGAGATAGATGACTAATTCATCTCTTCTCGTATGTATTTTACATGACTAAGGGAATACTTAGAAAATCCCATAGCTTTGGTATATTGCGTGGCTGGTTTGGAAGAGAGAGTTTTCTCGAAAAATGCTAAATGCTGGATGATCTTAGGATGTTTGCCAGTATTCATTATGGTAACCCTGATCCGGCTTATTATAATGGAACATTAATTCCATTCTCTGATACTGATAAAAATCTTGACTTGAATCTGGACCAGTTTATTGAATTGTTGCAAAAAGTTTTGAACTAGTAAAAACTAAGTTTTTACTAGTTCAAAACTTAACTTTACCCACTATAAAAATATTTCGTGAATATTACCTGAAAAATAATTTATACAATATTCGGCAAATTTCTATTTCGCTTGTTTTATTATTTAAATATGTACTAGGTTTGTAATTATAAGTATAAGTATTTAAGTTTTTTAATTTATTAATATTTATATAATACTTAGTAAACTATGTGTTCATAAGTGTATAGATAATTTATTGTTTTTTTATATTTAAGTTAAATATTCCATAAAAATGTTAATTTATGTGTCCTCCTATTATGAATTTTAATCTTTTGTTAGCACCTACCTTCTTTTCACCATAATAAGGATTGACTGGTTGATAATACCACTAGGAATTAAGTCCGCCAATCGTAACCCTTAGGTCAGTGGTGGCCAACCTTTTTCAAAGCGAGTGCGAAATGAAAAAAATTTAGTAGGAGAGAGAATAAAAATAAACACGTTACAATAATATAATAAAATTATTATAGTAGATGGTAAATGGTAATAATAATAATGAAATGGTCGCCCATGAAACGGAGCATATAAGGAGCTTGTTAGAGGAGGCGAATCTGAAAATGCGCAAGCGGAATCGGGCTGTCTGTATTTTTGAAATCTTGCAGCGGGCGCATTACAGAACAATCGTGTGGGCACTTTCGCCTGAGGGCGCGGGGTTGACCACCTCTGCCTTAGGTTAAGGAGAGAACAATGAATAATAAATAAATAGATCGAAAATAACGGACAACCACGAACAGCTGCGTCTGAAGTTAGTGATATTTGATACTTCGACTGTATCAATACCAATCCTATAAAATAAATGGTAATTACGGAAACTCCTTTCTATAGGAGTAGTCTATGTTATGCAGTAGACTATTTACAGGCTTTAAAAAAAAAAAACTAATTATTTTTACGCATGTCTGTACAAATTTAAGTCATTGCTGCATTGATTAGTACTACCAATTTAAAAAAAATCATTGTTGAATTTTCAAATTAATTGTCTGCTATTTCCATTACGTTCGAGTATTTGAATTATTCAACGAGGACTACCTACCAGGCATCTTCAATTACTGTCGTGAATTGGGAATTTCAATTATATTAGTCCACGCTATAACAGACGCTTCGATTGTTTGATTGAAATTGTGATTTTAATTATTTAGAATATGTGACGTTTTTGCAAATGCAAAAACAAATATCAAAATTCGGACATATCATTCATACAGCAAGCATTCTTGGAACTAAAACAGGCATGTAGACTAAAAAAAACTTATAGCTTTTTTTATTAGATCCTATACGATCCTATGACGACATAACGAACTTACTGTCCCATAGTGGTAAGGGATTTTGGAAGCCCATGGGCTTCACATCTTCATCATTACACCTGTGGATCCCTATTTCAACTTCAACTGAACTAGGGATCCATAGATGTATTGTCACCCTTAAGGACTAAGATAGAATGCCTCACAGCCTCTAATTATACTGGGACTATACCCTTCAAACGGGAAATCAACCGTGGTTGCAGTGCTGATTGGCGACAGCAATAGGTAAGCGGGTGGTATCTACCCAGACTTCTAGGCCGAGAAACAGCCCACCACCTAGTGAACATACAACAAATATTCATTCGCAATGTATTTAAAAATAAATAATTCCACGAAAAGGCTCGCTGAATTGTCCTTTGACACGTTCCGCATGAAGAAAGTGCTGGTGTTTATCAAAATCTCTCGGCGTATTGTTATCTCGGGTATTATTTTTTTATGGTAAATGCGGCAAACGAGCAAGCGGTTCACCTGATGGTAAATGTTTACCGTCGCCCACGTACATCTGCAACACCAGGGGTGCTGCAGGTGTGTTGCCGGCCTTTAAGGCTATTTAGGAAATGGGAGGGAGAATGATAACAGGGGAGGAGGGAGTGGGCCTCCGGTTACCTCACTCACCTAACGAAACGCAGAAGCACAAGATGCCTCTACTTCATGCCGTTATTCTGCGAGGCCATGGTACCAACCCGGTCGAGCCGGCCCATTCGAACAGCAGCAAAAGCCGCCGCTTGGCTTTTACCCCGCTTGGCTGTTAATTAATTAGTTCACAAATGATCACTTGCGTTAACGCACATATTGCCAGGAGGTGCGTTTTAAATTTTCACCGATTTACCTTTGTCATAAATAGTTCTATTTAATAAAACCCTCGTTATAATGTACAAAAAATATATGCACGAGTAATTGTTTTGGAAAACACATGACATTAAATGAAATTTAATCACTAACAATAGGGTATTACACTGATCTTAGGTATTTCTCATTTAGTTCTGTAGTCCTATTATGCCGTTATTCGGTGTGTGAATTTAGTCATACAATTTGTATTGTATAGAGAATGAAAAGTATACAGTTCAAAGTCAAATTTAGTATAAATTTTATTATTAGGTTGTATGACGGCTCGGTGGCGTAGAGGCTATGGCGATGTGGGTCGCGGGTTCGATCCCGCACTGGACTAGTATTTGTGTAGCCGACAAATAATAAGTTCCGGGTCTGGGTGTTTGGCTATGTGCAATTCATGTATGTTGTCTGCCCCCGCGATACAGGATAAATTCCTAAAGTGCAAGGTAAAGTTTTTAAATAATTAAAAAAAAACAGAAATAACTAGCATCACTAAGTGAAAGCATTCAATTATTATATCAAATGCTCGATACTAATATTATGTTAATATATGAAAGTAAGCATAAGAATTTGATTAATATTTAAATTTACAAATTAGGTAGACTTAATTTAAGGTAAATTATAATAACATAGAATTTCGATTAACCACGTCTTAAGTTCTTCTTAATTTCAGCAATGCAAACTTTATTATGAACCGAAAAGAAAACAGGCAAGACATCATCCTTACATACCATTCGGAATTTGTCGACAATATAAGTCAGGAATCCGTCTGGGTAGGAACCAACTTCTTTTGTATTACTTCTGCTTTCAATCTAATGCAATGTACATCAATGTAACTCCTATTGTATTTCGGTTTGAGGGGTAGAGAGTGTACAATAGAGAGTATTACATCTTATTCTTCAGGGGTGACAATGCACCTCCTTGGATTGAAGTTGTTTGCAATGGACTGCAGTCCAGTGTTAAAAAAATTAACAGGTAAATATAAAACAAAAAAATTTCTTTATTTTTCATTCATATAAAGCATGTTTATACTTTATGAAAAATAAATTGTCTTTGCACAAGAAATATCCATTTGCATAAATCTCTCGCAGCTTGATAGCCTCTTAGAGCTAGAATATGATGCTTATATTAAATTCATGCATACTTGCCGTAATGGCTAAAGTGTTGTTAATAAAATCTCCTTTGTATATTTTTACTTTTGGTAATATGTAAAATGTAACTTCAGAGAAGTTTTACATAAATTGTAACACAACTGAAAATGATGACGTCTCTATTAGCATAATCCCATTACTCGTATATTTCACTTTCTTTTCCCAGCGTCTTTGCGCGCATTGAATTCGCGTAAGCAATATAATTTTTAGTGAAGCGCGTTAAAAATCCGAATGGAAGACTTTGGCCTAGCTGAGGGACACTTTAAGAGTCTAAAAGAAAGTTTATCGCGTGAAAATAAGAGTATCTTCCCGTCTCTGTTGTCTTATTTACTCAAATGAAAATAAAATTTATTTAATCAAACAGATTTTCTAAATACAGTGACGGGCAGCAGCGTTTAAAGTGTAACATGTCTGATAATGCGATCACGACCCACCTGGCAAACGTAGCGACGAAGATAAATATCTTTCAGTAGACTAATTAAGTACTGTTAAGGATAAGGAATACGTTTTGTTACATGGTAGAGTTCAGCGGGTCTTTTTACTGCTGCTTGAATGGGCCGGCGTGAAGATGAATCATCTTGTGCTTCTGCATTTCGTTCGGTGAGTGAGGTAACCTAAGGCCCACTACACCCTCCTTCTTTCCTCGTCTTCCTTCCCATCCTCCAAATAACCTTAAAATGTCAACCCACCTGCAGCTTCTCTGGTGTTGAAGATGTATGTAGGCGTCGGTAATCGCTTACCATCAGACGAGCTCCTTACTCGTCAGCTTCGCTACGCATTAGAAAAATTGTAAATTAATAATAGAATATAAAATAATCAAAAACTATGAGCTATCGATTACTACATTTGATGTCCTCCTGGCCAATTGTAAATAAAAAAAACGGAAATAACAGTACCACGAATCTTGCACAAATAAAGAGACACTTCATCATCATCATCATCATTTCAGCCCATCGGAAGTCCACTACTGAACATAGGGCTCCCCCAAAGATTGCCACGAAGCTCGGTCCTGAGCCACCTGCATCCATCGACTTCCCGCAACACTGCGCAGGTCGTCACTCCATCTGGTGAAGGGGTCGTTCTACACTGCGTTTGCCTGTACGTAGCTGCCACTCGAGAACCTTTTTTCCCCAACGGTTGTCAGTTCTACGAGCTATGTGGCCGGCCCATCGCCACTTCAGCTTGCTGATCTTTACGGCTATGTCGGTTACCTTAGTTCTGCTGCGGATATTATCGTTGCAGACTCTATCACGCAGAGAAACACCGAGCATAGCCCTTTCCATAGCGCGCTGAGCAACTTTGAGCTTCCTCATACGGGCTGCTGTGAAGGACCAAGAGACACTTGCCGGTCTTTATTTCCCCGTAGCCAATGTAATTGTTATACGATGATAATTACAGTACTAGAGAAAGTGCACAACGCAATACAATAGACCCGAAAAACAATACATTGTTTGTTGACGCCGCCTGTAAATTACCTACAGCTCGGCATAGGCTTCCTTCTCCAAAATCTGAAGGTGTTTTTTGGAGTCAAGAATACTACGATGCTCCAGTGCAGAGTACGTGGTAAATCCAGCACTTAAAATTTTTATTGATAATTATAGTGATGGCAGCACCGGGAATGGAACCCAGGACACTCGCTCTATATGAAAGTAAAACTAGCATCCCGACTACGTCTCATAGCCTAAGACATAAAAAAGCAATGATTTTCACATTTCAATGCTACAATCATTTTCTTTTGGCCAAGAGTGGGAGTTCTAACTATCAAAGAATAACAAATCTGTACGATAAGGAAGTAATGGCAGGTATTTATACACGGTGGGGGGTAACAAGCGAAAGCGTTGTTCTGGTACAACTCAAAAGTACAGTAGGTACCCACTGATGGGAAAAGGCCTCCTTCTCAAATGTCTGAGAGGATTTAGGACCCGGAAAGGGTCCGCCACAATGGGTGGGTTAGCGGTCTTTACATATCATCGAAATCGCAAACACTACACATTTGAAATGAAACTTTTTATATTTCTTAGACATGCAGGTTTCTTCGCCCTTTCCACTAGGCTACCACGGCTCTTGTGCACTTTACTTTATACCAAATTTCAAGATTCTAAGTCAGTAGTAACACGCAATTATGCAATCGGCACCACATGCAGGTGAGGTTGTCTTTAGGAGGAATCAGTGTTATTTAGATACGATGACTTAATATAGTTTTATTACAAATATATAATCAGGTGTTGTAATGGCAAGGGACACTATCCACGAACAAGTTTTAAATGAAATTTTATCCCTCCGGTAATATTTAACAACAAAGTGACACTATTCTATGACAGAGTAAAGAATCTCGATGTGTACATCGATTCCAAATTGTTGAAATCAATTTTAATTTGTTGAAATCACTCTAAAAGTCTCGGCCACGTCTTGCTCTTTGAAAGACTTATTAAAACAAAAATCTGTCCAGTTCAAGGTCCTATTTATCCAATAATTTACTATGCTGAAGTGTAATACTCACTATCTTAAGTTAGACACTAAGTACATGACTTCTAAGTAAGTTAGACACTTTTTGCTTTATCTGCTGTCTACGCAAATTTGACCACATTTGAGATATTGACTAAAGATTTTATTCGCTAAAGGATTTAAAGCTATTTCATCAATTTCTTAGACTCCTTCTCCTTCTAAATATTTGAAGTTCAAACACAATTTTTTATCTAATTCACACGTACGCCAACTCCGCTCATCTAATACTTTTATTCTCTTCATACCTCTTCATCATACAGGATTCACGTCCAAGTCTTTTAAATACACACTTACATAATTTATATATGAATGTTTTATTTAGTAGTATTTTGTGTATTTACTTTAAATTTTATACATTTATCATGTTTATTAAATATGAATCACAAGTTTTGTGACTCATGTGAAAAGAGGGGTGAAAATTTAGTGATAGTGAACGTGCTGTATATAATCAGACATTATTTACGTTTAAGGATATTTTAATAAATTTTGAAGTATATAATGTAGGTACAGTTAAGCAAAAAAAATCAATTTAGTACATTCTTTAACATTCTTTCATTAACCTGATGATGTATCAGTCATTAAAAGTGCGATGTATAATAAATAACTCTTCGATTTTAGATACAAAACATTAAGACTGTGAGCATGGGGAGTAGTAGCTTTTATTGCATATTATGTATGACCATTTCAGAGAAGCAAACGTAAGAGAAAATTGATAGGAATCGTATCTATTAAACAATAACAATTTGCCCTCTGTGATAAAAGCTCTGCCTTGTAGACAAATGTTTTTCTCTGTAAAAAAGACTTCCTTCCAGAATAAGTTTAATAATGATGACATGTTTATAATAATAATACCATCAAACTAATTTATTTTAATGTATTTTATTTAGGTATATCACCCAACCAGACGAGTATATATCAAAATAATCTCAAAAATTTCAATGTTAGTTTAAATATATAAATATATATTTATATGTATATTTAAATATATATATATATTTATTCATGTATTTTTTTTTCAACAAATTTAATGTTTGGCACCCGTACTATATCTCTCCACGCCCCGGGTTGACTGGCAGAGAATGCCAAGAGGCATTAAATCCACCCTTTGTAATACTTTTGTTTAAAGGTATTTAAATAAAGTTTAAATAAATAAATCAAAAATGTAATAAATAGTTTAATTATTTTTATTTTATTATTAACTGACTATGTGATAATTGGACAGTTGAAGATAATATATAAGGATTATGATTACGTAACATGTAAAAAAAAATATATTTGTATGTCATTTATAGTGACGAAACATGTTACTGTATTTGAAAATGTCATGTTTTATACAAATAATGTCCATGGAATTACCCATTTTATCTTTCATACACAGTATTAGAAAGAGAAAGAAAGAATTCTAATATAATACTCAAATCGTCTCTGATTTAATTTCGCTATTTGGATTAGGTAGATCAATTGGGCGTCGTACTACTGAATAATTCATAAATGTGGCGCGTTGGCCAGTCAACAGGAGTACGAGGACATTATGCGTTCGGACGAAATTCACCGATATTAGTTGTCACTTTCTAGAGTTATCTGAAAGAAACAACAAACTTAAAATTTTCAATATTCATTACATTTAAGTTGTTTTTTTATGAAAACAGCGGGCAAACGAACTAGCAGCTTACCGATGGTAAGAGGAGCTGCAGGTGCGTTGCCGGCCTTTATGGATTTATGGGGGATGGGAGAGATGACGGGGATGTGGGTTGGGGAAGAGAGGAGTGGGTCTCCGGTTTCCTCACTCAGTAAAGGAACCCACTACTTCACGCCGGCAAGCCGCTTTCTGCAAGGCCGTGGTACTACCCCGTCAGAGCCGACCCATTCGTACTAAATGCACACAGGATTGTGAATATCAATTTATAAAAAAAGATTTTCGATCAAAAAATCGAATTTAAAATGATGGAGTTTATTAATCCAACTGTGTTTTTCCAATGTAGCTCTGAACTGATTTTTTTTTTGTGATTGAAAGTACACATAATATTTTATTTATCGGTACTAGGCAAGGGTAATAGGCGATATTGAAGATAAGTATCTCTCTTGGTTCAGACATATTGATGGTCTTTTCTTTTATTGGAAATAATACAGTTACAGAGAGAAATGTTGATGAAGATCTGATAATAAATCATTTTTCTTACGACTTTTACTTAACTGATGATGAACAAGAAAGTAATTTTGGGCGGAGAAACAATTGTAATTTGAAAATAGAATGTGATTGATAGTTAATTCGATTTAGAATACAGATAATAATCATAAAAAATAAATAAGACTTGAGCTAAGTGAAGACGTATTATCTCGTAGTCTTTTCTAAAGAACTTACATCGGGATTAGGGGAGACACGTCGTAACCAATGACAGATAGCCGTGTCTAAAGTCTGTACTGGAAGGAAACTATTCTTAAATTTGGGAGTATCAAATATAATAGCTTAACAAGCGGATTGGTGATTAAAGTATTGAATTGATTTGATTTTGAATTTGTTAACTGCTGCAGGAGCGAGCTTTGTGGCAATCTTTGGGGAGGCCTATGTTCAGCAGTGGACTTGTGATAGGCTGATATGATGATTAGAAACATTCAAAACGTTTATTAATTTATAAGTCGTAGACCTTAAGTGTATCACGATCGTTTACCCAACCGCCAAGCGTGGTATATTACGCATATCCTCGTATTGATGGAGTATTTTATCCAGCAGTGAATTTATTATAGGTTAATGGAGAACAATAAAAGAAGACGTAATGATTGACGAAATAATGATTGAAATGCTCTTTAAAGGAAATTTACGAAACACTTTGGATGGAATAAAGTGATTGGATATGTTTAGTCTATCACCACATGGCACCTGGTTATAATATCGCCAATAATCTTGTCAAGCAACTCGATAACGTTGAATTCCCGTAAATTCGGAACTAGTTGGCTATCTACGAGACGACAATAATAGCGATGTTAATAAGGGCATAATCTATTGCTATATGTAATTTGCATGGCAAAAGACCTAAGCGGCAGCTTTTGCTACTGCTCGAATGAGCCGACTCGACCGGGACAGTAACATGGTCTCGTAGAATACCAGCGTGAAGTAAAGCCGTCTTGTGCTTCTGCGTTTCGTTCGTTTAGTGAGGTAACCGCACGCCCGCTCAAATATCCTTAAAGGCCGGCAACGCACCTGCAGCTCCTTAAATTTTGGAGATGATAATCACTTACCATCTGGTGAGCCGCTTGCTTGTCTGCCTCCTTTACCAATTAAAAAAAATCTCTTCCTATTACTTAATGTAATTAAGGAAAAAAAAGAATTAGCAACCTCATAGATCATAATAAAGTTTACCTGCCAACGGGTTGTTTTATTTTGTGCAAATTTCAACACCCTACTGAGACACTAAATATTTAAGGAGTGAAGCGGATACATTAAAAATAAATGGCTCAAGAAATTTGGTTAACTTCAAACAAAAGTAATCAAGTACCAAAAGTAGGATAAGACAACTTTTGTAAATATTTTTAACCTTGCTTCAAAATGACAATAACGGCACTGCTTGAAATTCAGACGCGCTCACAACTTTCTAATGACCATCTGGATCTGAATAATAAATAAGGCTTCATAACGAAGAGACCCTCCGTTTAATATATTACAGTCTTGTTGTGTTAGTAGCCGTACACCGTTTTATATAAAATAAAATATTCTTTGCCTTCGCCTTCTTCATGAGAACGTATCTTAGATAATGTTATTTCTTGCTCTTGTTTTCAAGAAAGCAGCAACATGAGCTGGTAAATTTGAAATAGATGATTTCCCATATTCATCACACGGGATGACCTGCTATTTTTTAATAATTTTTTCATGTATTTTAAACTCCCATGATCGTAGCAATAATGCCATAGAATATATCTACTAGATATTTATTCTATTTGTTTATTTTTCGGATAATCACACACGTCATTTTATTCCTAACTAGAATTACCGATATCTTGGTAACTAATACCAAGGTGATAAGGCAGACGATGTATCTACATAGATGTACTATAATATATACATATATTAAAATACCTAACTGGGGTGCAAACATTTAAATTCATCACACCTACTACTACCTTTTTTTTATTAAAACTTTATTTTAATTGAACAATCACAACATACACGAAGCTGCTTGATTAATTAGTCTTCCGCGCAGCATCTCCAAAGCGTATTTAGATCTTCTCATAGCATGAAACCTTACAGGGACTATATTAGATTCACAAATGCGCGAGTATTTAAAATTAAACTATTATTTATGGATTTTATCGCGTTTAATTATGTTTTTATATTCCCGATGGCTTGATTGCTTTACAGCAGCCACGGTCACGGGGGGACTGAGGTGTTAGACATAATTAAACGCGATAAAATCCGTACATAATTGTTTCATTTCATATGTGTAGTGTTCGCGTAAATACAAAGAAACCATTATGCCCGAGTATCATTAATTATAAAGTGTGTTTTAAATCACTTAGATAACCTCAGTTTATTTTTCGAAAATAGTTATAAAGGGTGACTTGGTATCATCCTAGTTAATATTTTGGTACATTGCAGATAATATATTTCTATTTGGCATAACTCCTCGTAGCCATATGTGCATTTGCATCCCACTATTTTCCTCTTTGGTAGATAGAATGTTATGCGGCGAGCCTTGTCATGGGTCGCTGAGACTGTTATCAGATTTTTAAGGATTTTTTATTAGTCCTCTTATGACACTCGCAAGAAGAGAGAGGGTGACATTACGCTGCTTTATTACTAGCTTAGTTTTAGTTAATTTTCTCCCAACTTGGGAGCAGTTGATCAACCTCTGCAGTCTCCAAAGAACATCTACTGTAGTGGGCTGTTGGATTTAATTTAATACGTAAACAAAAGACTGATGGTTTACGCGGCTCACTGATGTTCATGATGTCAACACTGGGAACAGACACAAGCTTGTAATGCCAGTCAGGCACGACTTTCCAACAACAAAATCCCAGTACGTGCGCAAAGTCTTCCTATCAATAGAATAAAAATGTTAAAGAAAACTTTTTAAAAAGCGGTTATTATAAAGATATAAAATAAAGAGAAACTTGGATCATAAGAACCCCTGGAAATAAGCTGATCCAAAAAGAAGATACCTACAGATTTCTTTTGCCTGTATTTTTTCCTCCAGAAGAACAACAACAACATATGCTGCAGAGCTAAGTATGTATATATGGTGGTAAGTTCGGATATATGGCCCATTGAAGCTTTGTATCTAGAGTTATTCCAAGAAAAACGTAGAGGTTCCACGTAGTATCCACAAGGCCTAACCCTTTCCCATTTATAAGTACTCAGAAATTGAAATGTTAAAAATTAGGTTTATTTAATTTTATACATGTAGTATTGATTGCCGTTTAGAAATTACTAACGTTAAACATGTGAATATTTTCTGACATTATATTATTCACCTCGTCATGTGTTACAAGTAGTCGTTTAATTTTAAAAATTAATGAAGTAACATCAGATAATATATGTCAGATATCTATATCATGTTTATCCCCTTCAAAGTAAGGTAAGTAATTTATGTATGTAAGAAAAAAAAAAGGCTGAGAATCGAGCCATGCGAAACGCCATAGATATGTCGTTTTAGAATTCTTTTACTCAAAAAGAGATTATAAGCTTAAACGCATCTTATGATATCATAATTATGTAGCTTTCTGAGCAGTGTTTCATGGTGCATATAATCGAAGGCCCTGGAGACACCCAAGGCATAATATGAATTCTCTATATAATCTCTATCTAATATCGGTTGTAGAGCGACTCCTTAAAAACCAAATTGATTATGGTATAACAGTGTATTAAAATTGAATAACCACATTACCATCTCTTTCTTCAAATGCCAATTCCACCTGCACGTTAACATAAGTGGTTCTGGCGACTGAATGGTGGCGAAATATCAATTTCCGATCCAAATCTGAACCCAGATCCCACAAATACTCATGGGGAACATTATCACTCACTAGTAGAGTTTGTCCAGCGTGGTAAGTATGGGTAAGCTATTAAAAAATGTATGCCAGCTTTTGCTCTTGCTTTTTTAGAGGGCTTATGTGTATGACGTAGTAGTGATATAATTTAAGTGGGTGCCCGGTGTCTTCATTTTTCAAATTACTTTGAAAACGACTTTCATATTACACAAAAAATTAGGAATATTAGTTGTAATAAACCTTATTTATACAAATTTAATCACTACATATTGTATGTACTTACTGAAAATTGTTTAATTTAACCATACCTTAGCATCTGTTAGCACCCTCACACCCATTTCCTAAATGCAAATACTTTCCTAAACTAACATTCAAGGCAGAAAGCGTGAACTTTATCATAACCTTCCTTTTATTTATATTAGCTCACAGTTAAACAAAGTTCTGAGTAATGATAATATTATTTTGAGAATTCACGACGGTCGTTCACTTTATTAATTTGCTGAAGGAAATAGATATTTTTTTCACATGTTTGATATTGGGCGTTAGAAAAGGAGAAGTTAGTAGCATCTAGTTCACCTCCTTTTTGGAAACTATAATATCATTTGAGTCCATAATTTGATTCCTTGATCCTCTTTCGTCCTTTAATATTGCTATTCATACTTTCCTGTGGAAATCCCGTGCATGCTTCGTCTTTTGTAACATGTTCTGCGAAGGATTGGAATAATTTCCCAGTACCTTAAACTCATCGTAGTTGTCTTAAAAAGTACAGTGAATAGGCTCCTCAGTCCGTTTGTTTGAATGCTTTCTGCTCATATTATCATTAACTATGGCCAATTTTTTATGAGAATGGGGGCAAATGAGTAAGCTCATCTGGTGGTTTGTGATTACTGACGGACACACGTACACCTCCAAGCGTTACCGGATATTTGAGGAGAGGAAAGATGGAAAGAACGGAAACACAAAAGGACAAGATGCCTCTACTTCACACCGGTATTCTTCGAGGCCGAGCTACTACCCCGGTCGAGCCGGCTCATTCGAGCAACAGCAAAAGCCGCCGCTTGCCTCTACCACGAACAAAAATGATGAACGGCATGCTGATAATCTTCTGTTTTCCCCAACTTATTTAATAATTAAGTTACAAACTGTAATATCAAGAAAATAAATCGTCATTAAACTATAAAAGACCATTAGCATTAAAAGACTAGTTTTAATGGGTACTTTCAGCAGAGAAACGGCTACTTTATATTCATACATTTACTTGAAGTTACTCAAGAGGACAATGCTATTCTAAATATTAATAATTATTATATAAATATTTTTATTTTTATCTTCATTATTTCAGCGCTCGTCAGACATAGAAAACGAAGAAAAATGAGATTTTTTTTTATGACAACCTTATTTTGTGCTTTAGCTTGCGACGAGTTTCTGATTACAGAATGGTTGCTAAAATCACCCAACGATGCTGAAAACAGATGTCATAGTTAACTGATAATTGATGACGTTATTAGTACGCGAGTGTAGTCCAGTGATAAGCATGAGCAAATCCGTTATAAAATATATGTCAACTTTTTCTGAAGTTTGACTGAAAATATCTATGTATTGTGGTGGACTAAGCTTTAGACATTTTTTTATAAAATGATGTTTAATATTTAAAAATTTTATTAGATTACCACACAGGCTCGTAAGTTAATCTCAATTTTTTTGGAAATCTGTAGTCACCATCATCATTATTATCATTACAACCTATTACAAGAATATAGACCTCTCCTACAGATTGCCATCAGTCACGGTTAATATATATATATGTATATATATGTAAAGGTATTAAAAACAAATATATCCTTAAAGTCTCGAAAACTTTCTAGCAATCACTGCCAAGGTTCTGCTTGTACAATTCTTGGCAATTATTGACTATGCTAATGTGTGTTGCTCGGATATATCATAAGTTCAACTTAACACTTTGCATTGTGTCCTTAATAATTGTATCAGATATCTTTATGATCTCCGAAATTCTGACCGGACATAGTTATCAGCTCAATTAATGTGCTACTCGAGAATGCAGATGTGTTTGAATACTCTACACCCTCTACACCCCCTTCACAATTCTAAATAATTCATGTGTCTTACTAATTGAAAACAAAGTTTCATTACCTGGGAGATTCTCATAACTGGTTTTCTCCGATTCTCGGGTAATCTCAAATTGCAGACACCTTTTTAAAAATAAAGTCCGTAAATACTTTAAAAAATCTTTCCAAATATTAACCGTTGAGTATTTTGTGGAACCTTCCAAATGTTTATCTGAGCTTAGCCTAATGTTTATCTGGTAGAGAATGTCTTCAGGCATTAAGTTCGCTATATGTGCATGAAAGTTTAAATAAACAAATAAAGCAAAATCCAAAAAACGCAGATAGCATTTGTTAAGCTAATATGATTATATTAGCCGATAATGGATACAATGGCACAGCTTAGATTGCATATTTTTAAATATAATGAATTAAGACCAAACTCACACACACAAACATTCCATAATGCCGTTAACTGTAGTAGTTCTGCATGTTTCGAGGGTGATTACACGCGTTCACGTCATAAGTTATGGTCTAAAGTGATCTGTGTATAGCGATGTCCTTAGAAAAATATAAATTATATATAACATTCTTTTCTACCTCAATTCTCATTTTGCGGTGTGCGGCTTTTGTGTTTCTCAGAGTAGTAATGATTTAATTTGTGATCTTTAATACTGTAAAGTAGCTACGCGAGTGGAGAGAGACTAGAGCCTTAAGAAAACTCTGCAATTACAAGGCGGCTAGAATACTAGACTGGACAATTGATTAGAGAAAATCCACTTTGGTCAAAAATAACTCTAGAGTTAATTTAAAATCTGAATATGAGACCGAAATTAAAACGTCTCGCATCAGCTCACAAGTATCTGCTTTAGAACACCATATTCATATTGAATATCTATGGTAGAAAATAAACAATTATATCTCACAAAAACAGTATTTTACCCGTTAAAGAGGATTTTATACTTAGTATTATATCCTCTTTGAAATAGAAACCCTAATACCGAATTACTTTTCTGCGCTCAATCCTTTTTAAAGCATTTCCTTTTTTCATATCTAACGCTTTTTATAAATTCGTTGTTCTTTGTTATCCTGATATTTCTTAAAAAATACAAACAATGAAAGCAGTATTACATAAATACCACTTTCTTTGTTCTAGTAAATTATTTGCAGAGACGTTCCTGAAACAGATCAAAAAGAAAACTGTAGGTAACAGCCCGTAACAAACAAAGCATATAATACTATTGCCATGTTTATCAGCTTTTATGTGAGGTCAGTCATTAATATAGGTGAGAAATAGAAAAGGACTCAGAATTAACCCTGCGGAACAACCATTGAAACCGTCTATCTGGAAGAACTCGTACCATTGACAGCAACGTTTCGAATCCTGTTATTAAAATATTGTACTAGACTGATGTTGACTTGACTTGTTGGATGACCATGGTCTAATTACAACTTTTTGTAGAAGTTAGGCAGATAAATCAGTTACTATTTTTCAATCAACTGGAGGATCGTTCTGACGACTGCATCGTTATTACACAATATTAGTAATCTGTCGCGCAGCTTATAATGGAATAACGGATTTTAATTTGGAATGCGAGTTTATGTTGGCGCTTTCATAGACAGGCCTATGCCCAGCATAATGGTCTCATGTGATGTGATCGAGTGATATCGTCGTGGCAGTCGTAGCAATCTCTGAAACTTCGTTAATAATAAATATATAATTTACATTATAATATTAGAGATATAGAAAATAAAACAAAATAAATGTTCATAGTTTGTTCATTTTTGAAAAATGAGATTAAATTTAACATCCGTGAAACGCTATTGAAGAAAAATTAAATTTATATTCATTTTCTAAAATTGATTAGATCTGATTTGAGATAATTTTTATGTTATCGAACCTAGACTATATTATGTTTTGCAGCTCAATTATAATACTTTTTACTATCGTTTAATGAATGCTACTGACCCTTCTAACTTGTTCTCTAAATGTCAACTTCACGTAAATTTGGTGCACCATGCAAGCTAACAAACAAGGCGCTGGCAAGCTAATGATGGTAGATAACCTACAATAATTTGCTGAACCCAAATATCACAGACTAGTGATGCGGGGTGGCGTAACGAGTACAAAGGTACCGGCAATGTGCTCACCAATCCGTTTGCTGAGCGAGGAGAGTATAGCGATCGAGAAATTCATACCAGATTTTGAAAACGATGGATAAAAACACGCAAATTTCAAAATGTTCGAGGAAAATGGTTATAGATTTTATTTTATTGTACTAGAAATATTACATGAAACTATTTATTTATACAGACTAGTTACTCATAATGTCTTTTCATTTTTGCCATCTCATGATCAAATCAACTAGTAGTAATAGTAGTAGTTCCAAAATTTTAATTCCACTGTCAGTGATCGTAATTGTTAACTATTTATAGGCATTTGGTGCTATTGATATACTAGAAGCTATAATAAATTAGATAAGTATGGAACCACTCCGTATAATACAGTACTCAGAATCGAAATTCGCAACCGTTAACTCTTCTTACATATATTTTTTAAGGAACAAAGGTAAACTGCTTACAAATGCGCTGATTACAAAATTAGTTGCGGAAAATGTCTTTATGGACGTTATCAAATTACAAATATTTGTACACAACGTGAACATAAGAGATTCTATTGCTACAGCAATCTTTCGTTTCATAAATCAGTTCAATAAGTGTACACGTGTTTTAATGAAATTAAATTATTACTCATTCTAACAATATTTTATTAAAAATTTCACCTGTCTGTGTTTACGTTATAACCAGTAAAGTTTTATTTTGTGATGAAAATGAAGAATAAAAACTGCGATAACGAAAATAACGGTATTATTTCAAGTGGTTTTAGACGAATAAAGTGAACTTCTTTGCTCTTCGCAATTTCTGTAATTAAGACACGATTTACATTTTAGATCAAACGAGAGATCCAATGGCAATATTGGAAGATGGGTTGATTCTTTGTAAATTTGGACGATTTCATATTAGATTATTATTTACAAGCATGGCTGCCGTTTTTGCTTCAACAATGGTTACTACAACATCATCATATATATTGCCGATGGCAGAATGTGACCTTAATATGAGTATAATGCACAAAGGATTACTTAACGCTATGCCCTTTTTTGGTAAGTTAAATTTTGAAAGTTTTTTCATAAACAATTTCTTACATTTTGTTTATTTTGCCGTTATCTCCACGGTGATCAACCGTATTGGCAGTTCCAGGAACCTATCAATTTAGTTATAGACATTGCTTTCAGAGCAAAATCACAGTCATTTAAAATAGTGGTCTAGTCATAGCATAAAATAAATCCAATACATTAGTATTCCGTTTTGTGGATTAACGTAAAGAAAAAAAATAAGCATATTGCACAAACATTTTGGAAAATAATTCTTTTGAGTAAATATTACTTTCGATTTGTTAGGAAGAAAAAAAAAAGGACTTAATTTTTAACCATCATATATTTTTCGATTATCTTTTTTATGAATGCTAATACAAAAAACTATCTCCACTTATTTGTTGTTACCTTTATGTACCCCACTTAACGTTTAAGTATTAAAATCGAAGAAAGGTTCTAATTAAGTTTTCAATTACAAAATAAGAAAAAGCAGATTTGAAAATCATATTTCGACTAAACAAACTAATACATAATGGCTGTTAGGCGCACCAGTAAGCCACTATGGCCACATGATCTTAAGTAACGTTTGTGTTTGTTGTCGATTTAGTCACCTATTATACCCTTAACTAACGTGTCACACCAGGTGTCATATTAGGACTTGTGATACAAAATAAAATGTAACTATTATAACATATCTAGTTTTGTTAAGGTTTTATCCTGTAAATTTCAGGACAGGTCGGAGCAACATTTTTTACAGGTTTCCTGGTAGATGCTTTTGGGAGAAAATTGTTTCTTGTGGGCGGTAATGCAGCTATTTTTATTTGCAATTTAATAGAAGGTTCTAGTCAAAACTACTGGATGTTGATCGTAATGAAACTTATAGAAGGCATTGCGTAAGTACTTTTATAATTTTGCTACCTTTTACACAACCAGCTCCTTTGCCGGTCTAGATTTATGAAGGTCAGAAGCATGGTCAATATCAATTTTATTCTTTCTTTTTTCCTAGCTGTATCGAGGTTTAAGCAAGAGTGTCTTTTCTACTACTTCTCCAGTATTGAGTATCTTTAACAACGATACCATTGAAACCTATCTCATTTTCTATGACATTCAACCAACTCATTTAAGGTTTACCGCGTGGTCACGGATCCAGTATTTCAATGACCGAGCAGCAGCAAAAGCCGCCGCTTGGCTCTACCACGTTCAAAAAGCCTGTTAGTTGTCCCCGATATAGGTCTATAATTTATCCAAATGAGAGGATTTCCGTACGCTTGTCAGCCGGATTGGCGACCAGCGGTACCAGATGCCATGTATCGAGCTTACTACCCCTCATTGCTCTAAAATTTTCGAGATAGTTGTTACTCCACCGTCTGTAGGATCCCGTTGAGATTTTCAAGGCTACTTTGACTCTACGAAGACATGTGATGGCCGACTCTCTTACGCCACCACATAATGGATGTGGGATAGATAATATATGGACTTTGTTTAGATCATGTATCCACCTGGCTTAACTGCAAAGACTTTGTGCAGGGCAGAAATAGTAAGTTTAAATTGCACAATTAACAAACAACATATAAACTGTGTTTCTATCAGAATCATCAGATGTTAAAAATACTTAAGATGTAACGTTAGTATAAATGTCGTGTAATTATAATAAAAAAGTTTAGTCTTGCCAGGAAATCATTGTTATCCAAATAAATAATAAAGATAATTGCATAAAGACATAAAATTTTGAAAATCATGATGATACAGAATTTATGAAAATTTAATAAGATGCGATGACGTGACGGTTATAAACACTGGATACGTCGAGATAATTTAAATATACAAACAAAAGTTACCGTAAGATAAAATTTATGTTTATAATTCCTGGTGTTTGTTGATAGTGATAACATTAAAAATATTTAGAATCAGATTGAACGTTTCATAAGTTTCCTAACTTATTGTTATCTATCAAAACTATTTTAATAAACCCTGTAGTTCCAGACTTCTTCTTCTTGTGCCACTCTACTACTACTAGGTTAACTGACTGAATACCAAAAACATTTCCCATCTTTGCCTATGCGAAATAATTGTCCAACGCCATCGATTCTTGTCCACTACAAAGTATTCCTTCGTTTATTATTAGTATTTTTTCGTTATTCGTTCGTTTCCAGAATTATTACTAAAAGTAGCTGATATCTTTCATGCCATATCAGATTTCCCAGATATTCAACTTTTCGCTTTATAACAGAACGTACTAGTTTAGCTGACATTTCAATACGTTAGAAAACTTTTGCATTAATGAAGTTTAGGGTTCAGGCGATATGAAGCATACGATGGTAGCATCATATTTCGAATGCTTCAAGACGCCATCTAGTGTCTTTTTGAAAGTTTACGCTTTGCTGCTATATCATTTAGGCGGATTTAGGTTTTGTTTAAAATACGGAACGAATTTATAATAATAGCGACAATTAATATTTTAACATTCTTCTGTAATAAATTTATAAAAATTTTCAATACTTTCCTTTTTTCCATGTATTTATCTTTTTTTCAGGCTAAGTGTATCATTTAGCGCAGTTGCATCAATGATCTCAGAATTTATACACAAAAATTTGAGGGACAGAATATTACTATTATATTGTTCGTTTATGTCACTATCTCTTATAGTTGCAGCGTTGATGTCATGGGCAATATTGCCACAGTCATGGCATTTAATTTTACTGCCGGATTATTTTGGTAAGTACTAAATAATTTTTATATAAACATTAATTTAAATTCATAATTGTAACACTGAATATATCACATATGTTATACATCCCTTATAGTGTCATAATAATATAATTAATATTACTGCACCATATCACGAGTTATACTCTGCGGGAACTCCCATTGAAGTTTTTAACTGTAGTGTCATTAAAATGGTATTTAACGCAAATTAGTAATTGATAAATTCACCTAAAATCTGCTAACGAGGTAGTTGCCTAAGTTATTAAAGAGATACGCAGACTAATGGCAGGTCATGGATTCGAATCCGTCACCATCGTTACTTTTCTAGATATTTGTATTGTAAAACAATAAGTGAATGTGATTAATGGAAAGTATTCGATTATTAACGTACACTTATTGTGGCACAAATACAAGTCAACTGGACACTCAAACAGAACAAGATGATAAGTAAAAGAGGAAAATTAAGACTATTTAGATGAGAGGAAGTGGAGAAAATATGATTGCAAAAAGAGGAGGACTGGTAGTGAGCCGAAAGAAGTGACCGAAACTCTATGAAAAAGACACCTGCGTATTACATAATATCCCACTCTTCGACGTATATGACAATCATGTCCTTGGGTTACAGTAGCGTCTTATCGACGAATGGACTGATAGCTCGTTTGACATCCTAATCCACGAAAATAAAACGTAGTGCACCCTGTTAGCAAACAAACGAAGCTCTGAAGACCGTCAGATAGCGAAAAATCCTTTTGAATTTGCTGAACCTAGATCTAACCGGCTGGCGCTTCACTTCACTCTTCACACCTTTCGAGAAATCTTTACTGGCTTTTGCTGTGGATTTGATTATAGCTGACGTAGAATAAGAAACCCCAAAAAGATTTAAACAATTTTGAACGATGAAAACTTTGCTACCATATTTAATAAAACAATCGCAGAATATTATGTCAATAAAATGTCCATCAACCAGAATCAATAATAAAACAACGACAACTAAATAAAAATAATATAAATATTAAAACTAAACATATATTTAGATTCTGTAAATAATACAATTCTGTCGGATATTAGCTAGGGAGTTAAATTTACCCATTTGGAAAACATGTTGTTTAAGAAACAGCATAAAATAAAAGAATATTAACGTTTATTGCAATATTTGTAGAAGAGGTCTATTCAATTCGATATACCTCAATTATTTAAATGTGTCCGCAGAAATACGCATTTGGAATATTTACTTATACATCTGCTCTATTTGGAGTTTAATAGCAGCGATATTTTATACAACGATACCTGAAAGTCCTAAATATCTACTATCTCATGGACAAGAGCAAGAAGCTTTAGAAGTTTTAAGAAAAGTTTACGCTGAAAATACTGGAAATCTAAAAGAAACATTTCCCGTAAGTGCTTGAATTATTTTCTTCATTAGGCTTTGACGTTGGCTATGATACATTTCCATCTAAGTCTTCAAAGTATATGGAATATTATTACCCATATAGAACGCTATTTTCTGTCAAACTTTTGACGTTATAGTAAGTAAAAAGTTGAAGCTATTCTGATAGGTTTCTAATTCCCGTTCACATCGATAACGATAATCTTAAAAAAATCTCTTACACGACCTGTGGTATGAGGGTGCGGAAACACAAAAAGAAGGCAGAATCTAATAAATAATAAAAAAAATCAGAAGCAATATGGCGGATACTTCCTTACTTCAGAATCCTCTTAGAATATTGAGACAAGGCTTTTACATAGACGTGGGATATTTATACGCTATACCTTATTTCACTTTTACCTTTAATTAATCTCGAAGAAAATAAATTTTCAGATAACATCTCTCGGTGCATTTGGTACATTTAAATCGACGAAAGATATGAGCCTAAAGAAACAATTGACTCACGCCTTGATTGAAGTGAAAGATTTATTCCGCCCGCCTCTTTTTTGCAGGCTTATGCTATTTTCAAGTTTGACATTTGTGTGCTTATTAGCGTAAGTATTAAAATATTACCTGCTTAAAAATAGTAACATTATACACTTTTGATTGCAATGGTCGATTATTCACCTAATTAAGGTTCCTTCGATACCTGATTTAAACAGGCTCGAAAAAATAATAGGGGTTAAATTACGAATGAAAATTTAACCTGCATGGCCCAAGATTCGTTATTAAAACTTTTTTTTATAAACTTTTTTAGATATGAACATTTATTGTTTGACTTTCGATTACTGATTATTTAATATTTAATTTGTACACTGCATTATTAAGAATGAATCTTCTCTCAAGAAATGTCTAAAATGTCATTTTTAAGACCTTCGCCTTGAACAGTAGCAAGACATTTAATAAATGGGATATCAATTCATCGAGGTAGGAAAAGGTTGTATGAACTTTACAGCCAAAGGTCATTTAAAGACATTTAAAGAATATGATATAAACATTCAAAAATGTTTACATATGTTTTAGAGCCATCTAATTCCATTTATGCAATAAAATTAAGTACGTGTCTAATAAAATAAAAATGACTCGGCATGACATGTGAAATTATTTTAAAGGTACTTTTGAAATAATGGTTTAAAAATTAGATTTGTTATTGTATACTTGATTCTTTTAGGCAAAATATTCTGTAGCATGTAATATTGGTAAGTGGTAGAATTTTCATAAATCCTTTTTAAGTTTTTGATGTGTTATTTATGGTCTGTTTCGTCTTCGGCGACAACTGTTTAAATACTGTCGACGGTTATCATATATTATTATAGTATTATATAATTTTGGTTTTGCATTAAATGTAAACTCCAGCTGGCATCTGCTACCAGTTAGTACCAATAGACAGTAAACTAACCATATTGCCAAGTGTTCCAAAAACTAACTTTTTAAAATTAGCTTTTTCCTACAATTGCTAAAATTTGATGTTGTTTAAGTTAAACCTGATAAAACCGTTTACTGACGTGAACAATAACTTCAGTTACAGTGCCCTGAGGTTATGGTATCCACAACTTTCAACCATAATAGAGAACTATAAGAAAGACCACGGCGCAGCAGATCGCTTCTGCGTTATGATAAACGATTACCGGTACAACATAAACGCACATGAAAATATATCTTTGGCGAATAATTTCACAGAAACGGAACTTTGTGTACCCGTAAGTTAAATTGCATTCAATATTTTGTTTTTTGTTATAACAGTACCCCATTGTTATTTATTAAAAACTTGTTGTATTTTCAGCAACTAAGCGGTTCAGAGACTTACATTAATGGAATAATTCTAGGTCTATTTTCATTGTTCTTCATGGGTATTAGTGGTTATTTGGTAGACTTTCTTGGGCAGAAAATATTAATGTTTATATTACTAATTTCGTGCGCCGCTTGCTCCGGTTCTCTATACTGGACTTATTCGTCAATACAAATAGCTCTTCTTGTATCGGCTACTTGTGGGTTAATGCAATCCGCGTTAAGTTTACAACAAAGTATTTTGTTAAGGGTCTTTCCAACAACATTAAGGTACGTATATCTACTTAAGACTATAGCCATCCTTTGATTTCTAAAAAAAACATATTTAATCCATTCAAAATCATGCTACATTAAAATGTGGTATTTAATGTAAGGACTCATCTTATTAATTTGTTATGAATGAAAACAAACGTGTCCAGATCCTAGCCAGCTGCTAAATTGGAAAGGTTCTTCTTCTAATAGAATGAGGTGCCATGAAAAGCCATTACGATAATTCTTTGAGTAACTTTTGTCGTATGGGCCAGTGTTTTCCATTGGATGGAAACCAATACAATTCAAATGTCGCGTTGGTTCTGAATGTACAGAAGTGCTAATGCTCGTACCATCAAGCAATCTTGGTTTATTACTTGACGACAACGCTTACGTGTAGCCATTTAACTGGTGATAGATTAGTTCACTGCCTGTTAGGTACCGCACTCTTTCCACCGCCAAACAGCAGGTTTGAAAGGTTTAGAGAGCATCTATATTCATCTTAGTCCTCAAGAGTGACAATTATTCTGTAACCTACTACGGAAGTTGTTTGCAGATATCCATGAGCTACAGTAGTCATTTATCACCGTGGACTGTAAGCTCGTTTTTCATCATAATGCAATAAAAAAAAGACTAGGAGAACTGATCTCTCAATGACATTGGCTCGTCTCGGGCTTATTTAATTATGTTATCCGAATGTCTCCTGCTTCTATAAATATATACGTTTTCTTTAGAGCCTTGCAGAATTTTAAGGCAAACGAGTCAAAACCCTTGGGTGGGACGATATTTGTACATTGGCGGCCTCTTATATAGGCAGTCTCATATTAGAATTTTACCAGAGCCGCGGCGGCATCAAAGGCTGCTGAAAAGGTGATGCAAATATAAATCTTAAAGGAATGACAATCTTTTTGTGCTATTAGCTGTAGTTATTTTTAATATGTCATTATGTTAATTAACAGGTTTAGTTATATTTTAAATTAAATAAAAAAAATGTAGGAACTACTAAAATGTTGACAAGTAGAGAATTACACCTAGTTTTAACTAGTGCAAAGATGATAAGCAAGTGATCCATCAAGATGTAAAAGATGGATAAAGAAAAGTTTTATCAAACTTCCTCCGGAAAATGGTTACATTTTATTTACGTATTTTGTACATTATTCAACATTATTAGGTTTTTACGACGACTTTATACTCGCTGACCCTAATTCAAAACCTTTCGTATTGTTAGGATAGGATTAAAGTGAAAATAGTTTCAAAGTTACAAAACAACAATCAACACAATCTCATATCGGTACTCCATCATGAGATAAACAATCATTAAGAGATGTTAATGCATTTAATTGTGAACAGATACGAGTATAGTTATTTCCTGAACTTAGAGATCACCAATATTTTACGAAATAAGTAAGCAGCATAATGCACAAGATATTTAGCATATTCACAATTCACCCGGACGGGGTATTAGAGTATAGTACCATGTTCTTCTCCAAACGTTCGATTTCACCGGCACATGTTGCACCTAAATGATGCTCTGGCAATCTATTGATCACAGAATTCCATCCAAATGTACCGAACCCAAATCCCACATGCTGGGGTGAGAGCTGAATTTGTAATAACGGAGAAGGTGCTGCACTTAATATTTCGCTGTTCGCACGTATTGTATTGCTCTATAAACTAAAAGCCTGTATCCAGGAGTTCACTTGTCCAGGACGATGAAGAAAAAAGAATTCTGTTATTCCCTTATTCGAACGTATATATTTAGTTAGGCAGCATGGTGCTTCACGTCGCACCAGTTTGACAGATAAAGATTGTGCAATCTAACAAATCTATATAAACACTCTGGACCACGAGTATCTATTATCTGTCAATATAAAGAAATTTATTAATATGCCATATATTGCAATACCCCAGTAATTTTTTTAGTTACATATTAAATAGAGTAGACACGACTGTTTTTATCAGTCGGTGGAGCAGTCAGCTGGCTTGACTGGATGCGTAGTTTCCGCAACTGTAACCCTACAGGTTCGATTCCCGCAGGGACATTTATTTAATATATATAATATAATTCAAACAATATATCAGGTTGTTTGTTTATGTACTAGAGAATGTACTTCAGTGCGAGTAACATTAAACAAATATGTGTAAAATATGTACTCGTACTTTACATCGTAAAACATCGTAATAAAATTTACTAACAATCGTAAATTGTCACTAAATCATTCTTCAATCAACTTTTAACAGCATTCTTCTATAACAAAATCTAGTACCTAAAATTTCTTTATTTTCCGAAAATACCTTATTTTCTGAAAACAATAACTAATAAGTACTATGAGATAAAATGTTTAATTTATGTTTCAGAACATTGGCTTTGTCTGTAATACTCATGATGGGCCGGATTGGCTCTCTCTTAGGAAACGTTTTATTTCCAATCATGCTTCAATTAGGATGCATGGGACCTTTCATAGCATTGACTGTTATTACACTTTGTGAGTAAAATATCATAACATTATAGCAAACAGAAATCAAGATTGAAGTTACGGAATTCGAAAAGCATGCGATGTTTATATTTACCTGATGGTGTCCTAAAAGTTGACTTAGGGAAATGCCCAACAGATTAAGGAATATCAATCTCTCTAATACGCCACCTAAATTATTCAAACCAGGGAAGGGCAGCAGACTGGAATTTGTCTAATGCTTACAGTATTAGACACATTCCAGTACTAGCTAACCAATGAGAAGCAATTGCGGGAATAAAACTCTTAATAAACATAAATAAATAAATTCTGATGACCGTTTACCTAATGCCATGGTTTTAGTTTTTTAAATCCCCTTTTCACCAGAGGTTATTTTGAACAACGTGACCCATAACCCATGGTCATGAGAGATGAGTGGGATGTTAGACGTCTATGTCAGAGTTAAACCGTGCTCTATTTTTAATAATTTATATTTACATGTGTACAATGCTATATATCAATGCGATATAACAGCTAGGAAAATTCGCGTGGCTATTGAAAAAAAATAAAACTTTCCAATTTCAATAGATGACATGGCTGGGCGCTACCAACGATTTCATACCCTGTAGTATTATTTATTATCCTGTTATTAAACACAAGATCAATTATATAACTGCATGTCCTCAAGACACTATGAGTGCTTTATGCAAAGACCAAAATTTATAATGAAAAGATGGTAGCCCGTATTGTGAAAAAGTATATCTATTGACAAACTTATTTTCTTTCGATTTCAGGCGTTGCTGGCTTGGTATATTTTCTACCAGATCCAAATAAAGAAAATAATGGTGCGGGAGACAAATGAATGTTTTAAAGGAGTATATTTAATAAAGTGTCATTTATACACATTATCGTCTCACATGCGTCATATACATCCGTAAACTTTGACATGATTTAAACATGTCACGTTAATACTACAACCCAGTTACACGATAAATCCCAATTCACCAAACAATTATACCTTATAAATTACATTTCACATGCAATCAAGAAGAACATCAATCAAGTAAATAAGTAGCGCCAGTCTATAAAGGCGGTTAGGTCACATCGGTGTAGCGAGCGGCAAATTACTGCGATTACAAAATAATGTTCGATAAATAAAAAGTTTGTTGGTTAAGAATTTTAACGTTTAATTTTGAATTAGTAAAATATATTTTATGTAAACATTCACGACCGTCATCCGTGAAGGGAATACAGATTGAAATTTGGCAAGACTGATTGAATGAATGAGATGAATGAAAATTCTTTATCTTATAACTAAAAAAAATTTATTTTCGTTTGTCAATTGTCTTTTTTTTTTAGTGATGGAGAAGAAACATGCCGAAGAAGTCTCCTAGGTATCCTCTTCTTTGTTTTTTTTTATTTAGAACGTAGTGGGCTTCCGTAACCCACTTCTCGCCTCTCCGGGAAACATGAATGTGATGGGTAGCGTTTCTTGCCGCCGGTTGCTCACGGATATCACCATAAGATTTTCAATGTATTTCTCTTAGTCACATCTTAAAAAACCAACGGATCAGGTGTTCTTTTGCGGAAAACTATTATTTAAAAGATGAAAAAACGTATCGTCGCGATGTGTGCGGTGTGTCTTTGATGTGTATGACTGATGTTAAAGAAAAGCGATGCTCTGCATTGCTGTTTCTCATTGAATTAGATACTTACCGTGAGAGCCAAGCAGCGGCTTTTGCTACTGCTCGAATGGGCTTGACCGAGTTCGTACCACGCCCTCGCAGAATATTGGCGTGAAGTAGAAGCAGCTTGTGCGTTTGCGTTGTGTTGGTAATCACTTACCATCACGTGACCAGCATGCTACAGAAATTTTAACTGCGACACAAAAAAATAAAACCTTCGTTTTGTCTCATTTTTGCATTTTGGTTTTTCACTTAAATATAGGAAGACTTGCATATTGTACCACATATATATATATTTAAATATAAAAGCTTTTATTGCTAAATACAGACATCTTATACTACACAAAGAAAAATAGTACTGTAAAACTTATAGCTGTAAAGTAAGTGCTGTCTAACAGGTCAACGGGGAGATGGCGAGAAGCGCAAGTGAATTCAGATGTTTTCTCTCTTTGAACTTTTCAACTCTATTTGGCAGTAACTCTGCTTGTTTTTGTCAGGTACAATATAACCCGTATTGTTCTCTTGATTCTCATAAAGACACAACACAAGAGATATCTATTATAAGCGAATTTTGATCACCTTTATTTTTAAAGACTTAAAGATTATGCAATGACAAAACTAAAATTAAAAAGTGACCTGCTGAAGATTTTCTACGTAGAAAACGAATAATTATTTTCTTCTGTGACACTAGCTTAACTCATACCTTAGAACCACAGAACAACCCATGTTAATAATGTACATTAAGCGTTGATGAAATGGAGCGTTTACCTTAATGTTCGTTTTTACAAATAAAATGCTAATTTATGTTTTGTCTATCTTAAGAATACTTTGTGCGCCGTATCAGAATCACCAGAAGCTCGGCCCATGCATAGTAAAGTAGGCATTACCATACTGAAAGTGCGCGTTCTATTTGGATAAACTACAAAAGCATTCGTTCTCTCGCAGAAATAAGGCCATTGTATATTTTCGTATTATTTTATTTTCCGAACTTAATAATAGAATAACAGAAAGCTTTTTTTGACGCAAACACTGCGCCACAATTTTTTTATTAATTGTTTATTATGGAATTAAGCACCATAAAGAAAAGAAACCAAAATGTACAACTTAAAAGTATGATTATACGTCTACTGTGTAGAAAAAAAATCTTTAATTCTCATATTTTTTTTGTAAAAGTCAAAATAAATAGATTTTAAGGAGATTTTAAATAAAATATTTCTGCATAAGTTCTGGAATAGATCATAGATCATGGAATCAATAATGTTAGTGATATCGTCCTGAGGCAGTCAATAGGTATCTCAGTTGAAAACCGTTGAAACTCATCTGGTTTTGTGTCAAGATAAAGTCACAACAACTCTTCTATGGACGCCGAAATGTAAGGTGCCTTCGGCTTCAATGTTTCCCTAAAGTAGTGTTTGTATACTCTTTGTGTTTTCCAATACTTTACTGGCATCTCTACAATAAGATCTAACGATATTTTTCGTGACGCATACTCTAAGGTTTAGATAGATGTTCAAAGAGTGTGTATAACAATGACAAAAATTATTATAAAGAATTATTATGTGTTACGTAGATATTTTTTAGTGTTTATTATTACAGAGTTGGTATATTAAAGCGATAAATAATTTTTTTTATACAACAGCGGGTGCAGATGCGTTTGAAACAATCGACTCCCACAAACTATTATTTATCATTCTAAGATAACTTAAAAATAAATTCATAAGGAATGTAAGGCGTTAAAATATACCTAATATTTAAGTCTTAATTTTAAAAAAAAAAACCGGGGTGTTGGCAAGTACCACTCTACTAAGAGGGGTCGTTATAATACCTACGTATCTTAATGGATAATATGTTAGAAAGTAAATTAATGTAACCCCTTTGTATCATTATTAACTGAGCTGCTATTAAACTAGGGATAAAATTAACAATTTACGTTTTCATATCATGTCAAATGGGAATATTACAATGGTTGTAGCAGTGTCTAGTGAGTCATCCCAATATAGTCAGTGGCAAACAATTCAAGTTAATAATATATTTAAATATCAATTCACGACCGTTTAACTTGGGTAGTGAGGGGTCTAGATATTTTAGTCCTTTTAATCCACATTACAGCAGAGTTTATTTGAGATAACATGAGAGTTTGTTATCTTGTCTCCGTTTCAGTCCTAAGTTTCATAAAACTATGAGCCTCCTACATCTACGTAGAGGTGTTCAAACTCGAGTCTCCTAATTTGAAGCCGATATGGCTTGCCTTAATCACTTGGCCATCTTGGCTTAAATTTAAATAGATATATTTAAAAAATAAATAGAAAAGCTTTAATTATTACCATTGTATATAATTGAGATACAAAGATCAGGTTCTTGGTAACTCAACAGGCTTTAATCAAAGTTTTCTCGAGAGTAATATCGTCTCCGAAAAATCTCGAATAATATTTGTTTAGGCACATATTGTAAAAAGTATAAAATTTAGATTTAAATTGAAAACCAATAAAACGGAATAACCAAATAATCTTTGCCGTGCAATGCACATTCACTTGTGATGAAGGTTGTCACAACCCTAGCCATGGGTGCCACGCTGGCATTGATAACTTTATCTAACATCTGTTGACATTACCCAGACCAATATTTCAGAGAATATTTATGAATAGCAATTTAGTTCAATTTTACAATACTCTTGATTAGTTATTACATTATGCATTTAAATTTCTCTTGCTTGGCTTCAGAAGTTTCTGATTGATACACAGAAAATTTGTTACAAAACTACAGAATAACATTTTCACATATATAAAATCAAATCGATATATAAGGTTGATAGACAATGCTACCAACTTAACAAAATTTTACTAATATCACCTGACACGACGACCACGAGAGACATCACGCGATGCGGGTAAACGTTTATTGCGTAATCAGGAAGCTCCCGGTAGAGGCTGATTAATTTATATTACAAAGGACTAGCGGGTAGTTGCAAAAAACCTACTTTTTACTTGTTACCCTTATAACAAAGTCGTCAACTCCAACAGCCGCGTTGCGATCGTCTTCTGAAGTTCCCCAGGGATGTTACCGGTGTGTGGTGGTTTGCGTGCGCGCACAGTATCCAGCGGTTTTTGGTTTCACCAGCGATTCGCGCGTGGGATGAAAAGCAATGCAACCAGCAGAAGAGGCAAGAGGGAACATACGTCCTATTATACAGTATGCTCACGTTATTGCAAATAAGTTGCATTATCTTGGGTGTCAATACTAACATCATTAATTGAAATTTTAAGTGCTCAATTTACCATCTGATGATGAATATACGTTTTCATATCTTATGACAGTTGTCATCAAACAACACAACAAAAATGAAAGTGGAACAAATAGTTTAGAAAGCCATAGCCGCGATAAATAAGGCTTGATAAATGTCCTATTTAACTTTAACCAAAATAGAAACAATATTATATATCTTGTAAACTTGACTAACATACGGTATGCCATTGCTGTTGCTGTTTTTTTTCAAGAGCCGTGGTAGTTCAGTTGCGTGGGCTTAAATTTTCGTACTACGCCAGAGACTTGAGTTAGATTACATACATACATATATTCACGCCTTGTTCCCAACGGGGTAAGGAGAGACAATCTCCTTCCACTTCCTGCGGTCCTGACATATGTCTTTCGCTTCTTCCACTTTCATCAATCATCGGTTTAGCGTAATCTTGACCTGGCCTTTTTCCAGAACGTCTCCGATTTGATCGTGAAATGTTCGTGAAATGGGGGCCTCAATATTATTAATATTGACTCGTGCATTCGTGTATCGCCTAGGTCTTCCTCTCCCGACTCTACCATTATTGAGTTAGAATCCCCGTAATAAAAAGTAAGTAAAGTAAGCCTTTAAGCATTCTGTGATTTCAAATAATTAAAAGAAGATCCCAAGGTACTGTCAACTAAATCCCCTATCAATTTTTACGATGTAAAGAGAATAATAATGTTCGTAATCTTTTCTCGAAATTACAATTTGACGTGCACGTGTTATTGACAAATCTACTGGCTGACACAGTTGTGACAGGCTAGTTTTTTTTTTGATAATAGTAGTAAGGTATAAGCTAGAGCCAAGCGGCGGCTATTGCAGCTGCACGAATCGGCCGGCTCGCCCGGGCTGGTCCGTGGTACCGGTACAGAATACCGACGTGAAGTAGAGGCATCTTGTGCTTCTGCGTTTCGTTCGGTGAGTGAGGTAACCGGAGGCCCACTTCCCCTCCCCATCTCCCATCTCATCCTCCCTCCTATCTCCCAAATACCCTTAAAGGTCAGAAACTCACCTGCAGCACCTCTGGTGTTATAGATTTACGTGGGCGACGGTAATCACTTACCACCGCACGTGAACCGCTTGCTCGTTTGCCGCCTTTCCCATAAAAAAAAAAGAACATACGATACCTCAAGTTTAACTCCTTCATAGGGCCATACTAAAGTAATCGCTTTGACACATTTAAGTGCCATTAGCAAAATGTATAATGTCAAGGTATGTATTACAAACATATATAAATATAATAAGGTAACGAAAAATATACGGATTCACTGCAGAGGCGGCACACGGCAGATTCTGGTAACAAAAATATAAATGATAGCTTTAGATCTCATACAAAAATTCATCACGTAAACTTCGTCTATATTAAAATTACCATACCGAATTTGATATTAAAGCCGCAAAGCGAAAACACGTACAAAGCTTTCACTTGGGAGTACCGCGGAATTTTTTTTTTGTTTTAGGTACTGGTGTTCAACTTGAATCAAGTTACGGATTTTTTTTAAATTATTAATTTGATCTATTTTCTTACAGACGTCTAATTGTAATAAGTCAATATGTATTGATGAAATTGAAAAATTGAAATTACCGAATCAGTTACAGTCAATGATTTTATAATACAAAAAGAGGTAGACAGGTCACTAGCGCACCGAAAATGAAGCGAACAAAAGACTACAATTGTTGCCTGGCGATTTCAAAGAAGCAATATACACGTGCTTCCCAGTTCCCGCTAACCGAGTTTAGATTTTATTTTTCAAAACTAACAGACCACCTGATAGTAAGTGGCTACGGAAGCCCCCGGGCACCAGAAAACTGCAAAGGAGCTTATTACCCTTGACTAAGATGGAATTTGCCTTTTACAAACTTGTACAATACAAAATCTGAAAAATAGAATGAGTCACAAATAAATATTAATTTTAGTTGAGATTCGAACCCAGAAATTACTTATGAGTAGGCTAATATTCCGAAAGCGACACCACTCAACTGTGCAAAAATATAATTATTTTTATACATATTAAAATATTTTGAATACAAATATTAGATTACACTCTTAAATTTCCCAACACATGGAGCAAATGTATGTTACGTGAAGTTTCCACAAAATTTGTTTTTTGTTAAATATGTTTTCTTGAATAATACATGTTCCATATACATTTTATTTATTTGTTAGGCATTGTCTATATCTTATACTAAGGGTTACACCAACCCGCACGTGGTGGTGCGCCCTTCCCGGCTCCTAAAACCCTCTCTCATACTCGTATTTCAGAAGGAGACCTTTGCTCAGCAGTGGGCACTTACAGCCTGCTACTTTGTATTATATTATATGTATTGCTTTATTTTAATAAATAAATAATATGTATTGTACATAAACATATATAGCAAAATAGTACATAAATAAAACGATATTATTATACAATAAACCAATAAAAGATTAGACGAAAGCCTAAAAAATACAAATGAATTATTCTTTTAAGTGATTTATTAGGAGCTTTCTTGACTAAAAAGTATAGTATGAAAGGGGAACAAAAAAACCAGTCCCGGTGAATACGAAATATGAGACTGGGCATTCTAAGGACGTGGTACCCGGTCGAGAGTTAAATATAGATATTGAAAATTTTTACTCTTTAGGTACGATGGAGAAGAGAGATAATTTAAAATAGAATTCAGTACAGGTTGAATTCCAAGCTCCGCTTTAAACGGATAGAAAGCCATTTAAGCATATCACGATAATAGGAGATACGGTAGTACTTACGTAGGCAGAAAATATATCTAAAATACAATTATTGAGTAGGTGCTCCAACTTCTTTAGAAGAGTTTGAGATATATCTGTGTAACATGCATCTGCATGATTAATATAGAATGAGAGAATGAACAAGCATATGCTTTATTTTGAATGGCAAAAAAGTTTTACGCATAGATGACGGGAACACAAGGAGGCAATCGTTTTACTGTTTTCGTAACTCGTTGCTTGCTGATTTCAGTTACTTCATTTTTCACAGAACTGCTGAATGATATTAAGCAACCATAATGAAAAAAAAACAGGACAAATGAAAACAGAAGTTATTGAGTTTATAAATAAAGACATCAGAAAGTAGACCGACTTGCGACACACCTGTTTCGATGTCAGCCCACTGATTTTCTAATTTTCGCCTCAAACTTTGGAAGTGGTTTTATCACTCCAAAGCTCGAATATTTTACGTAATTTAGAAAGAAGATAGGGATCATGATCGATTGTGATAAAACGTTAACCAGCGCCATCACTGTACGTTTCTGCTCATCGAAATCTTTCCTAAGGTCATTACTTATCTTAATCAGAGCAGTGGTGGTATTGTAACAAGATCGAAAGCCCGGTTCATAAACATTGAACAGGTTTAAATAATGTTCAAAAAATTAATATATTCATGTCAAATAAAGTAAATAGTTAATAAATGCATCGCGATATTAATTGTTAAATTAACCTAGCCACTATATGTCAAGAAATCGTGCAGGGAATAATATTTTGTATCAAGCCAGAATCTACGCAACTTAAGTTTAAACCGATCAGACAATAATTGCTTAAATTGCTGAGGTGTTTTATTGTAAATCGTTTAGCACATAGCATAACATTTTTTTCGAAATGTTGAAGAAGAAGAACACGAACGCGGTCAATCGGCGGCTTTACCTGCTTCTCGAATGGGCCGGCTCGTTCAGATTAGTACCACGACCTCGCAGAATACCGGCACGAAGTAGAGACATCTTGTGATTCTGCATTTCGTTCGGTGAATAAGGTAAGCGGAGGCCCACTATCTCCTGGGGAGGACCCCAAACCCCATCCTTACAACAAAGGCGGCGACGCACCTGCAGCTCCTATGGTATTGCAGATGTACGTGGGCGACGGTAATCACTTATTTACTTATTCATTTGTTTGAACTTTATTTGCATACCTTTATAAAAGTGTTACAAAGGGCGGACTTAACGCATACTTACTACCATGTGAGCCGCTAGATCTTTTTCCCGCTTACCCATAAAAAAAGAACAGGTTCTTAATATTTCCTTTTGTGACATCTTTTGCTTGTACGTACATGTGCTTATTTTTTTGAACAGATTTGCCTCTAATACGAAAAGGTTTATTGTTGCCTTTGGTTTATTTATAAATTTGGCGTATATCGTAATAAAGTGTGTTGTTACATATTTTTCTTTCCTTAACTCATAATGAAGGTATTTTAGGATAAAAAAAAGAAGCTTGCCAGTAAATATTATTCGAAATAAAAGAAACTTTCAATTGCAGCAGTAAGACGGAAAATAACCTCCAGGGAAATGCTTCGTACATTCCACAACTTTTTGTTACGAGCGCAATCGTGGACTCCTATTAAATGACCTCCATTTAAAAGAATTAAACAATTACCATTTATCTAATTACATTTCTTTTTCTTTGTTTATGATTAATATACGAATATTTTACAATGTAAAACGATAGGCAAAAACTTTTAATTAATTAAGAGGATTTTATTCCTGCAAGAATATGTATATAATGAGCTACTCATTACAGGTATTTTATTAATCCTTGCTTAACGGGTGAGTTTATCACTTTATTAGATATGGACAATTTGATAATATTATTGCTCTAAATGCAACTCAGACCTAGACTTAGTAAGCTATGTACCTTCCAAATTAAAAAAAAACTAATTTTGTCAGTTAGTCACACTTCAACACATTTAAGATAACGTCCCAAATATACTACTTTACTGCATGCTTTTTCGTTTGTACTATAATTATTTTGTTATGAAATATGTCTATATCATTATTTTAACTTTTCTAATTTAAGACCGGAAGTCTGTCATCATCATTATTACTTTATTGTGCTTAATTTGCAGTAATATAATTTTATTTGAACAATTTATACTCAGTACCTAAGTGCTGTAACTTAAGTACGAGTATATAACTAGGCATTTATAAAGTGTCAACCTGATCTGCGCGAGATGCAACCTACAAGGTAACGAAATAGGCTCTGATGATCGAATGATGGCGAAAAAGCCACCTGAATGTCGTATGCAAATGATACAGACTAATGATAAGAAGCAGCATCCCGTTGACCCGACGTGATGAGTAAGGGTAAATATTTCAAGAAATGTGTAAAAGGTTTTCATGGGACCATCCTAGGCAAACCTTTGTTCAGCGGAGGAATATTGACAGACCGATTAGGAAGATGAAGATTAAAGGGAAACAACAGCTATGAAAGAGAAATGCTTACTTCATTGCGATAACTATAATGCAATACGTTACCGCAGGGACTACGTCGTGATTCGAATGTCGTAAAAGGCTGGTAGTCCGCTGTTAAGCTTTTTCTGCAAATAAAAGGACGAAGATGTGACGATCACTTTGTGCGAAGGTTGCGCTCATTATTCTTGCGTTGTGTATCTTAGCTAAATTTTCTAGAAATGTATTTATTATGCCAGCTTTTCTTCGAGTGAAAATGCCTTGCATGAAAAGGCATGTTTTACATGTGACGCATGCCTTCGTGGCGGCAAGGACGAGTTATCGGGTTTTGCACTGACTAAAACCTCACCATCGCTGCATATCGTCAGTGCCACGGCCTAGCGCTCCCACATACATGCGCAGCCCCACGCACACGTATGTTTTTCTCTGTAGAATATTTTTCTCATAAACGAGCCTTCCTACATGTCCTCAAACTCTTTGGGCTAAGGACCACTTGCACTTCATTAAAACAACCTTTTAAATTTATTTAAGAAAAGCATGCAAGTGAAGTAAAATACGTCGAAGTAAAGTTTTATATTTGAAAACGGCTTTGCATTTGTTCTGCAACGGAAGAGTTTTAATCGAAAGGAAGTATCCGATTTCGCCTTAGATATACGTGAATGTGAATTTAAGTTTCTAGAAACTAAAAATAACTTTAAAATACATTGTGTAAGTTGTATTTCGTTTTGTAAGAGTACAAAACTTCGTTGTCTTAAGTTACGGCAGTATCATAACTTACAGTGCCAATACCTTTGCCGTTCGTTGATATACATTTATTTTAGAACAAGGATTTTTAAAAACATATTTTTTACTTTAAACGAACTCTTATAAAGACTATAATTAACATAATTAATTTCTCTGATAGCCTTCTTTTGCAAAAACACAGTTTCTAAAGTAGTCAAATATTCTCCTCCAACAAAAGACGAAATGACATTATGCTGAAATAAACAATTTTAGCCGTTTTTAATATTAGTCTGATATCTTATTTTTCTTACGTGTAGTGAGCTGTTATATATAATAAAAAACTGTGGTATTCACACGGCTTATATCTTCCCTATTCACCCTTTTCGGTAGGTGCGCAATAATTATTTCTATTTTCTTCTTTATTTTGTCACCTAATAATATGTCAAGTTGTAGCTTCTTATAACTCACTATAATGAGTGTATTATATATGATACGTTTTTAGATTATAAGTAATCTAAATAATATTATTATTCACTGGTTTTCCGTGGTTGCCTTTAAGTTAGGTGGCACGTGCCTTTTTCTAAGCAATTTTATAAAATTTATTTGTTATGTGTTTACCATGTTGCTAATCATTAATACACGTAAATAAAAAAACAGTATTATCTGTCGGTCCATATGGTAAACCAAAAGATTGGATGGTTTTCCAACACGTGAAAATGCAACATGTAATTGATGAATTTTCTAGATTTAATCCACATATTTTTTTTTTTTTATCGAAAAGACGGAAAACGAGCTAGTGGTTCACGTGATGGTAAGTGATTACCGTCGCCCACATACATCTGCAACACCATAGATGCTGCAGTTGCGTTGCCGGTCGTTAAGGATATTTGGGAGATGGGAGGGAAGAGGACCGTAATAGGGAGGGGGTGTGGGCCTCCGGTTACCTCACTCACCGAACGAAACGCAGAAGCACAAGATGCGTCTACTTCACGCCGGTATTCTGCGAGGCCGTGGTACCAATCCGGTCAAGCCGGGCCATTCGAGCAGCAGCTAAAGACGCCGCTTGGCTCTACCACGTTTTATGTGATAGAGTAGAGTACTATGACCTCGTGAACATAGGCGTGAAGTAGAGGCATCTTGTGCTTTTGCGTTTCTTTCGGTGAGTGTAAAAAATTACATAAAAACAATGTATTCATTACGATAATATATTTATTTTCTTAGCATAAAAATATTTATTATATCGTGTGTATCATTTACATTACATTTCGTTTTACAGACGAAAAAGTCTCACAACTGTTGTTTTTTTTACTAATCGTATATTTTACAATAAAACGGATGTCGATTCTCTGTTAGCGTTATAAGATCGACTTTATAAGGATATAAGGTTTTTGATGGGTATATTAGATATCTCAATGTTGATTTTATAACAAGTGGTGGTAAGTGGTCACAAAAATGGGGGACGCAAATGGTCTTGTGAACTTATCGGTTAAAAATGTTTCCTAAAATGTCACTATTGCTTTGGTTGATTTTCTTCAGTCGTTAAAAAAAAAAGTTCCTGTTTTTTTTTTTTTTCATATTCATAGGTTTTTTTATTTTTTTTTCTGGATTTGTTATTTTATATTTGTTATGTAACACCATATCATGTGCTGTGTGTAGATGTAAGTGTAGGAATAAATGTCTTTACGTCTTTATGTCTTTAGAAACATTATTACTATCTCGTTTTTCAAAAAAATAGTCACTAAATTGTCTACTCACCTCGATTTATTGAGCACACATACTATACACAAAAGCGCGGGAATATTATATAAGGAAGGATGAAGGTTTTGTTTCTACTGAAATAAAATCAAGTAATCGTGTTATCCAATCAGTGTTTTGACCTACTTTTGTAATAATTCTGTGTTTGTATATCTTGACTGTACTATTATAGAAGCTAAGCTAATGTAATTTATTGATTTTCAAATTATAAACAGTCATAAAAATTTTAAGTAACAGTGTTTTAATTAAAACCGTTTAGTTCATTTCAATTAATATATAATATGGAACAGTTATGTCTAAAAGTTCCGAGGCGCTTTGTTTGTATAATAACGTATCTCGGAATAACCTATTATAAGGATGTGTAAATTCTATAACAATAGCTTATGTTCTCGCCAAGACATTATTATTATATCTTTTTGAAACTTTTTTAAACCTCAATTAAAAGACTTATTTAATTGATACCGTAGCAGCATGCAATTTGTTTTAAAATATTATTTGTATATTTTTGTAATATTTTTGAGAAGTGAATGTCGTGTACAATTTGTGTTAGGGATTTATCAATGTAACATCTGTGGTCTGTTAATTGGTACCTAGCTAAATACATAAATAAATTATAGTATTTTTTTGTGCACCACAGTGATGGTTAAGGATTTGTGATGCATTTTGGCATAATCGCAGTACTGAAATAGTATTAAATAGCAGGATTATTAATTTCTTTTTTGTTTGCCTACAATGTCGTCATTATTTTGTAATATCAGAATTAAGAATAAAACGTTTTCAATAAAAAAAAATTACTACTACGATACTTTAATCAAAATATTTATACGATTTCTTTATAAAATGATTTATCTAAATTAATCATCTTCTTCATCAGCCTGCTAAAGTCCACGGCTGGACAAGCTCTCTCCTCGCCCTTACAAAAATTAACAATTTGTATAGCCATTGATGATAAGATTAAGAAAGATTAGTGGATATCAGTACGTCCATTGGTAGAGTACATGACGCTCGCGATCTTGGAGTACTTCATTGGAAAACTTATCTATGACAAGTATATATCCTACAATATATCCAGAGCATATAAAGCCATGGGTTTCATCATCCGCTGTTCATCTGTCTTTTATAGCCTAAAAGAATATAAATCCTTTACTGCTCATCGGTACGACCTATTCTTAAATATGCCTCGCAGGTCTGGAACCCGCAATATGAGATATACATGTCTCGTATTGAGGGCATCCAGAAAAGATTTTTAAGATATCTTGATTACAAAGTGCATATGAAGACTCGTGACTACAATGAAAGGTGCAACCACTTTCTTTCCTTATCTGTGCAGCGTGACATAGGTGACGTACGTCTCTATTTAAAAATGTGTGACGGTTCAATTGACTCCCCAGAATTATTATCTGATGTCAATATAAATGTTCCCCTGGCAAACAAGAACCTCATACGAACTATAGACGTAATTATTTTATGATTAGAACTGCCAAATTTATGAATTTGCAAAATTTTGAAAGGCAACCTTAACCAGTGATTATTTTTCTAACAATTCATTAAATTTAAATTTTAAATATTATTAGTATACTATATTATATTAGTTTACTTATATTGTTAACCCCTGTACTAAAATATAAAATTTTAATTAATATTATCTATCAACACATGCTCGGGTTTCTTCCGATTACTGTACTTTTTTTCATGTTTTAAATGTGGAAACTTGTTTCTTAACTTCGTTAAAGTAAGTACTAGCTGTCAGAATAAAATTAAATAAAAAAAAAGATAAAGTCACAACATTGGCCAGATGAGTTAGGGAGTAATGAGTTAGGGGCGGAATGCCGTTATTATCGTACTTGACATTTAACTCACCATCGCGAATCTGTAATCACACCGCGTGCCGAATATTTTAGGTTAACATAAAAGTAAAAGTAAAGTAGGAGTCTGAAGGGCCTACTGCTGGGCAAAGACCTTCTCAAATATCTGAGAGGGTTTTGGAGTCGGGAAGGGCCCGTCACGCAGCTCCAGTGCCAGTTGACCCGCTTTACATATCCTCGAAATAATACGTTATACTATTTCTCAGACATACAGATTTCCTCATGATGTTTTCTTTCACCGCCGAGCATGTGAAAATTGTTGCACTTAAAATTTATATTAAAAATTTAGTGATACCGGCAACGGGGATCGATCCCAGGTCACTCACGCTCTATGAAACCAAAGTGAGCGCCCTAACTACTAGTTTACCACGTCTCCTAGATTAACATAAATTTAATAAAATGAACGCGAATAGACTTATGGCTAAAGTAATTTATATAATAAAAGATATTTATCCAATTACATATCATAACTGTGCAATGCACAATTCAACCTACAATTCTAGAATAAACAAAGGAGCTTTTCTAGGAAGTCGCGAGTCTGTATCTAGAAATCTTTATTTTTAAATTTAAGAATACTCATATGTCGGTGAAATTACACTGGTATACGCGAGGTCAGGAAATGTTCTTCAGACAATTGTATTTCAAACAATAAATGAAGTGAGTTATTGTTTTGTATGCTAATGTTAAAAAAAAATATTTTTCTCTCTATATGACATTTTTATTTAGTATTGTCACACGTGACTGTTGAGAAATGATATCAAAACCTTTTTATTCCTAATCTCTGGTGGTCGACTACTTCTCTGCGTAGGAGTAGTCCGGGAAAGTCGCATACTCTTCAGTAATACAACTACTGTTGTGTTCTGGTTAGAAATGTATAAAGAGAACATTAAAATTACGGGTTGTGATACATTAAATCTTAATCCTCAGGGTTGTCAACCCATCTATTACCTTCGTCGATTGAAGTTGTTACACCTGCAAACTTACCATCAACTGAACTGTTTACTGGTTTGACACTGAAATTCAATAAAAGTCTGCAATTACACCAATGCTGGACATAGGATTCTCACAGTGGGAGGAGGGTAGGGGTAATCACTACGCTTCGCAAGCGGGTGGATGGTCATAGTGCTCGCACCTTAGCGCTATTTTTTTTCAAAAATTATTGTAGCTATGCTATTCAACGTTGGGGAAAAAAGGTTCTCGAGTGGCAGCCACGTACAGACGAACGCAGTGTAGGACGACCCCCCACAAGATGGAGTGACGACCTGCGCAGTGTTGCGGGAAGTCGATGGATGCAGGTGGCTTAGGACCGAGCTTCGTGGCAATCTTTGGGGGAGCATGTTCTGCAGTGGACTTCTGATAGGCTGAAATGATGATGATGATGGTGCTATTTAACTAAATTACTAATATTCCTGTTAATCACTCCAACTAAGGTCTACAGCTTGTATCTGGAGTGGCGAGCTCGAACCTACTACGTAATGTTTCAGGCACATATGACTCTTCCGACACCCGCGTAACGAAATGCGGTGGAAAATATCTTCAGTTTTGTGGTAGTTAAGTGAAGAAATCTCAACGTGTAAACAGAAGACCACTATCAAATATTAAACTTTTTTTGTAAATATGCATGATATAATGTGAAAGACAGAGTGGGGTCCGGTATCGTTTTTGCCGATCCTACTGCCAGGCATGAATATTATGTCTAGTTCTCATAATTTCGGCAATTAAATAATAACAAAACATGTGAGAATACAGTCATAACTGTAATCACGGACTCAACTTATTTATAATAACATACAAAAATATTTCCAGTATTTTTTTAAAATTGTTTGGGTATTATGTACAGTTATTGATATACGAATGTATGAAAAGCCGATGTAGTTTATGTATTTTCCTGTTATATTCGGAATAACAAAGAATTGTTGGTTTTATTTTTAACATAATAAGATATCGTCGATAGCTGAAAGGTTGATTTCATGGTCGGTGGCTTTCGTGTTTTACGGACGGTTCAATAACGCACAAATAAAACGCCTTGGTCTAAATGGCTAACTAAACATTACTGTATAGTTAATCAAATACAACAATAATTTTTTTTTTGTTTTTATTTTACATATTTTTCTTACTTCATCCTTAGTAGTGCCAAATGTACTGTTGGACAACGGCATTCACACGTCACTACCATTTGTTCTCTTTGACAGTACGAGCTTGACGAACGTAGGGCTGCTGGTATTCCTAGACTGTGCAACATTGGCAGTCCTGAATTGATCTGGCTGGTTTTTGGGATCAGCCATTTTAGGTGAATTTTCCGCCATCGATGGTATTTAAAATCTTAGTTCGAAAACAGACTCCTTTAAAACAGTTAAATATACTTCTAATTGAAATTGCATTATTTTTATTGTATATGTTTAAATATATCAGAAAGTATTGTAACGGTGACAGACTCAAAAGTAGTACAAGTAGATTCATACGCCATTACGCGTTAGAATCATAAATCATGAATAAAAATTTTTTTCTTGATTGACGAGAGTGGTATTTAACGAAACTCACAAATGCCAAAAGCATTTTATGTTTTATGAAGATGACAAAAACCGTTCGACGTATCGTGGTAACTGAGTACAATGACATCGTACTGGTGATGCTGCCCCCCATCACTAGTCTGAGATATTTAGGTTCAGCTAATTCGATCAGTCGGACGCCATAGCCTCTTTTGTCAATCAGCGGGGTAAACCACTATGACACAAGGATTTGGTGAAATCATCATGCTTGGGTAGGCGTATTGTCGACCGTGACACCACACACTTGCAACCGTAGATACTTATGCTGCCTGTCACTGATCTGTGTCTCTCGGCGTTTTTGTACCTGATAGAGCAAAATGATGGTTTTTTCTGCTGTTTGAAAAGGCCGGCTGGATCGGGGTATTACCACGGCCTTTGTAAAAATGCAAAGAGAAGCAACATCTCTTCGCAAGGCCAAAGGATCAACCCGATCAAAGAGAGCTAGGTCGCCGACAATTCGAGCCGGTCGACGTTGGATGCGGTCAAATGGGAGTAGTTGGTACTGGGGTGCCCTTACCCAGAGATGAGAAAAGTATTTCATAAGGGGCCGAACTTGCGCCTTATAAAGTTGCAATCAGTGGACCGGCATGAAATACTGTCCCGCTCTTCGGAGCACACTAAGCTTTTAGGAGGCCTATTTGGCCTTTCCCTCCAGTGACCACAGAACTGAACGTCGCTCGATATGTCAACGCCAAGGATTCTGATACTGGCTGAGGCAATAAGAGGAATGTTCTCAAAAAGAGGAGAAACGATCTACTAGCAGGTGATCCGCTTGCTCGTTTACTCTCAAGATGGTGATTTCATTATTTTGTTTTCCAGGCATTTATAGTACAGTATTCAGCATCAATAGAACAGTATTCTCTCAAAAATTAAGTACTGCTACAATGCCGCAGGATTTTATTGCACAATTTGAAACGGGGTCAAAGTTTTAGGTTGGTATAACATTCCTTCGGTATAAGACACTCCCCCTTGTTGATACAAATAAAATGTTATATGATGGATAGCCCAAAGTAAGTTGGAATTTTTAAGTCATTATTTCAATATCATATATTACATAAACATCCATAACGTCATTGAAGTTCCAAAGCACTAATAAACAGTGCTATGTCGAAATTGACTTCCGCGTAGGAAAATGCAGTAAGGCCATCCTTGTTTGATGGAAATGCGACGTTTGCTGAACTAGAAATAAATAAATAAAATACCAAAGAAGTGAAATTTCTATTTTTCATTATAGACAGTATGTTGTTTAATTTATAATATTTTCCTTCGAAGATAAGTTAATATTTTACGATTTAAAGAGTAAATATTTCAGTTGATTTGTTCTACTATATATATATATATATATTTTTTTCAAACTGAATTCTAATTCTGTTTGGAAACGATTAAATTTAAATGATAAAATCACCTGATAACAAAATAATCAAAAAATATTTGTAATAGAAATTCGTATGAAAGAATATACATGAAAGTAAATTTCCTTAATAATCAAAAATTGGGAGATGCCAAGGCCTGAATATCAAATCAGTCGCAACTTACAATTCCGAGAATTGCGTATTCAGTTAGCGTACGGCTCTATCACTATGCCATGGAACTTTGGGCAATAGAAATAATATAATAGCTAGAACTTTTTACTTTTCAAGCCACTGAATGTGCTCCATTTAATACTATAGAGGCTCTAGCTAAAATCTTTTATTGTCTTCGCTGGTTCAAAAGAGCATTGTGCCATCGATATTGATGCTTTTCTGGTTGCTTCAGATTATGGCCATGGTCTAAATTGACCATTACAGTCAATTTTCTATATGTTATGTAGGTATATAGAATAGAAAAATACAATTATACGACGAGTACATAAATATAAAATATACAAATATTATATATCGTCTGTGCCGAAAAGGATGGCTTCATAACGTGTAATAATTGTAGTTTTTTTCAAATGGAGATATTTTTGCATGCCCCATCCAGCAAATGGTGACCTAGTGACGAAAAAAAGTTTTTGGTATTTCCCTCGATCGACTCTTATAACACCCACATGATGACATGGTGAGGTAGTTTTTCTTATATTAATAAATTCTTTGATTCCCACTTACTTCACCTTCAGACTAATAATTTAAATGATCAACTTTAACCTTCATACACTATGCAACTAACAATATAAAACTAACTACAGCTTAGACGTAAAGTTTAATTTGATTATTTTTCTTTTGAAAAGTTGCATTTTAATAAAACGAGAAAAAACAGGATTTTCTAGAAAGTCAGAACAACAACATAATAGTGTCGAAACACTCAATTTAACAAAAACGTTAAACTGAAACGTCTATCAGGATCTAGTTAACCGACCGCAAAACGTGTAAAAGCATTCAACCATGAAATAAACTCTAAGGATATCGAGAATATCTTTTCCAACAAAAAAAACTGAACAATGTGAACAACTATGAAAGCATTCATGAACAGAATTTTAAGTAAAAGTGATAAATTCTTACTCCTCTCTCTCTCTCTCTCTTCACGACCATGCACAATGCAGGGGTGGTCAGAGGTCCAGATATGTAATAAAGTCATTGCAAACCACTTTTCGTTAGAGCTTATATGGAACTACGTGACATTTTAATAAAATAAAATAAAATAAAAAACGATGCTGCAGTAAGTAAACAGGCCAATCTAAAGCCGTGATAAGTAAGGTAGTGTTTTGTCACTCGCACCTCGTGGTAACATAGGTGGATGCATGCACTCCCAATTCGCAATACGATCGCGTGGGATGGGGGCGTATAAGCATGCGGCTTGTACAGAGGATCAGGTGCGTTGCCGGCTTTAAAGGATATTTGTCAGATGGGAGAGAGGATAAGGGGCGGGAGAAGGGACCACCACTTTGCTCTAGTTTCCACAATTTACACCATTTCAACTAGAGTGAATCCTTGTGCAAACAATAAAAAATATTAGTGTTCGTGTGCGATGCGTCCCGTGACACTGACACTACTTCTGACCGATTAAAGTAAGTAAAGATGAGTGACTGCTACTGTTTTTACGCATACACTTACAATAATGTTATATATTTCACGCAGTTCAATGGTTTTTCAAACCGAAGTTCCCGCTGAAGCTGACGTCGTGAGGAAGCTTGCATGCCTGAGAAGTAATAATAACAAAAAAATCCGTGAAAATGTGAAATCCGTCAACCCGAATCGAAGCAGCGTCGTGAACTGTTTCCGCCTCTGTCCAGCAGTTGGACATTAATAGACTGCTAGAAATGTAGAGCATTGCTAAAATAGTTAAAGAATCATGTAATTTCACTTAACTTTGCCGCTACCTGGGTTATTTTCAATATATATAAGTACACGAAACTTAGATGGATTATCAATAATATTACTCCCAACTGAGCACGAAAACAATCTTTATTAAAATTAATATTTCATCATCATCATCTTTTTAAAATAGGTTTTCCACAAAGATTGCAACACAGCACGGTCCAAAGTCGCCTGCATCCATTGACTTTCCACAACACATACCCTATTGCTCGTTATTCCTTCCTTGTGGTGGTCGCTCTACACTGCGTTTGCCTGTACGAGGTTGTCACAAGAGAGCCTTTTTACTCCAACGGTTGACAGTTCTGCGAGCTATGTGAGCTCGCCTTTACCGCTTAATACAATTTTTATACAAGCTTTATAACACGAGGGATAAAACCTGGCACATCAGAAAAATTCAAGTGCTAATTTATAGTGGAACCAGTTACGAACATAAATTTTAATAATAAATGTTAATTGTGTTTTAAAAAAAGTTCCACTGACTAGTTTATTGTGTAATTACATGATAATATTCCTAATTGTGGCCGGGCTTATATTATCGTAGCCTGTAACGGACAATATCATCCCTAATGCGAAATTTCCGGCTTTTGGGCCAAGCTCACGCCTATCAAGTTCAGCCATTACAGCATTATCTCCACTCGCAAATCATTTCGACATGACTTACTAAATAATATCCATACCCAGCAGTAATGGAAACATAACTTATTTACTAAGTCCTTTTTTAATTTTGCTGACATCATTTGGATTGTGGAAGTCGCGAAAGATTGTTTTCCTTCAGTGAAATTTCATTAAATTTCAAGGACTCACAGATGAACATAAACCTCTTCAAGAAAGCGTCTGAATTCATAGATTTCCAGGAATGTTTGCTCACCATGCTGGGCAAGAGGGTTGGTGAGCGCAGTGTCAGTACCCCTGCTATTGTTGCTGCTCTTGCTATTGTTATAACTAATTATGTTACGGCTAACTAACACTTGTAAGTACAACAAAATGTTTCAAAGAGGCTGGGGAGGAGGAAGAAATTCATCATGGTAATTTTACCTGTCCATCATACTTGTGCGTAGGGAAAGAGAAGGCGGCAAGCACCGCGAACACTGCCCCGAGATTCAGGCTGTATGATGGTCAGTCGGTGACAGTAGGAGGCCTTGGGTGGGTTGTCCATCGCCTCTCTCTTCTGACGTTATTCGCTATTGAAAAGCCTACCAGCAAAAAAAACTGCAGAATCTGAAATAAATACAAGAAAAATTTTCCCAGAGGCGAGGGACTTGGTGATCATAGTGTTGGTTTACCCACACTAGTGATTTTTTTCATAGAAGAAGGGGGCAAACGAGTGTGCGGCTCACCTGATGGTAAGTGATCACCGACGCCCACGAACATCCACAACACCAGAGGAGCTACAGATGTGCTGCCGACCTTCAGAATGCGGCCTTGATGCTGCTTTCCGCGAATATTTTGTAAGATTTAGGAAATATGAAAGCATTTTCGTCATCAGACATTTGCTAGAGCTTAATTACTCTGCAATATGGTGCCCTATACATAGAATATTTGGGACATGGAGACAAAAAAAAAGTTATATTGATAGTTTTGAAATCTGTTTAAATCATTGTCTTGTTATGTTTTTTTTAATATTAATTTAAAATTTCCTTGATTTATTTTCGTATGCAAAAGAAGTAATAAAATAATAAACGCTACTTTCTCTTTTAAATAAACGTTTACGCAAGTTAAGGAGTTTAGCCTAATTGTTTACTGGTACGCAAGTATTTATAGGATTAGAGGTTTTACGCAGCTCTTCTTTCCTTTCGTAGGAAATAATTTGTTTTGCCACATTTTAAACTCAAAACATTGAAACTGTGAGAAAATATTTGTATTAGAATTACGCTACCACACAATAAAGCACTGTGTACTTGTACTTAAGTAAATAAATAGGTGAAGCAAGTGAAAATTCATTTCGGTATTGGAAAAAAAAAATCTGGGATGTTGAAAGGTTTTTGTTAGTAGCTTCAACCAACATTGCAACGAAGTGTATTTGGAAAAACAGAGTCTTACATAAATTGCAAAAAACTCATTGGTTAAACCTTCCAAATAGAGGATTCATTCGCGGTTAGACCCCTTAATCATTCGGGTTTCTTTCTGATTCATTCTATGAACAAGCAGCGACTTTTGCTGCTGCTCGAATGGGCCGGCTAAGCTGTGTTGGTACCACGGCCTCCCAGAATACCGGCGTGAAGTAGAGGCATTTTGTGCTTCTGCTTTTCGATCGGTGAGTGAGGTAACCGGAGGCCCTCCCCCTCCCCATTCTCCTTCCCATCTCCCAAATATCCTTGATCCAAATATAATGCAGATGAACACCAGAGGTGCTGCAGATGTACGTGGGCGACGGAAATCTCTTACCATCATGTGAACCGATTGCACGTTTTCCACCATTCCCATAAAAAAAATGTATATAGTACATATATGTACTGTATAATTTTTTTTTATGGGATGCCATTATGGTATACCATACAAACGTAACGTACTCTTTGTCAAAATTAAGTACAAGATACTATTTTTTAAATCATGACTGTAACATCTTACATAATCGTCTATTGATATACGACCAGTTTGAAATAGACCTCACCTGTATGTTCCAACTGATCGGGAAGTTGAGTCACTCTATAAATAAAATGAAACATTTTTATTATAGGTATTGCCTGGTAACTCAATACAATTAATAACAAACTATTTTTTTTGGTCTCTTTATGAATCTAACGAAACTTTTACAGATTATTATATTTGAACTTAGAAAAAAGTTGGATTTAACTGTTACATAGGAAAAATTCTTCGTGAATTTAAATTTTGTCTGTAATATAATTAGCAACCTCCACACAACTTAATGATTCCAGTAAGATGCCAAGAAAGTTTATTGGCTGTTCGGTTTTCCAAAAATACACAGTTCGTTGCTTAGCAGAATCACGTTTGAAGCAGAAAATACGTGCCGTTTTATTTAGCATTGCACTATTTTGGTGACCGCATGGCTTAGGTCTTAACTTAATTGTCTGCTTAGAAGACTCAGCAGACAACTAAGTTAACTTAAGATACATTAAGACACTTGTGGAATCATAGCCAGGGTCAATATTTGTGCAATATACAAATTATTGGTTTTCGGTATATTGTCGTGCGTCTCGTGTCTTTAACACTTCACGGAACCCTTCATCTGATCTAATGGCATAAATGTTTTCAAAATCAGTGCCGTGGTCGAAATGGAAGGAACTCATCATTATCTTTATCATCCTATAGCCAATGTATTGAATGAATCCATCCTTCCGCAGTTTTAATATTATAAATGCTCATAGATCCTTCTGTTTGCCTGTTACGTTTTCACGGCTAAACCGGTGAACCTATATTTATGAAATTTGAATACGCTGGGTAAGCACATAGGTTAGTTTTTATCCTGGAAAAGCCGCGGGAAAATTTTATACATGTACAAAGTGGCTAGTGGAAGCTATAGTGAAAGAACAGCGTGTCGAGTATGAAGCTCCTGAATTTTAGTGCCCTTATCCAGAAAATACCTAAATCTGACAGGATCGCTGCGGTGGGTAGACAGGTTAGTCAGCAGGATAGTCAGTACTATAATCTTTCTACTAGTGATGTCGTTGAGTATGGACAAATTCCCCGGAATGTTACTGCTCTTATCCAGAAAAGGTCTTTGCTAGATAGTAATAAGTGGTAATTTGGTCGCTCTTTACCAGTCACAACAATTATGTATTTTGGTTATACAAGTCGCTCTACAATCGATACTATAAGAAAACACTACAAATGATGTAATAGAGCTAACAGCGGCATCGGATGTAGAGCGGCTTGAGCGGGATGTCTGCGTCAATATTGGGAAATTAATCGAATAAAAGGACATAGTAGGTTATTAGGAAAAAAATCATATCGAAAAAATTATTTGATTTTAAATTAATGCCTAATGTACAAATATGAATACTTAATTAAATAAACTATTGAGAGCTTGTTCTTTGTGTTTTATACCTTATATTTATTATATAAAAAGTCAATCTATCAATGTCTGCTTTGTATCATACCAACATATAATGTAATTTCCATTACAATAAGGATAGAAAAGGTATCCTCAAAGAACCTGCTTACAAAAAGTCATTTCCTACATCCTTCAAATCTTCAGAATTTCAATTTGACGACGTAATTTATATAAAAATAACTTTTTTAACCTTTCATTCAACGTTGATACACCAAAAGATATTTTACATTTTATTGGTTTAATTAACTATCATTCAAATTATTCTGATAAATATTTGTTAAAAAAAACAAGTTAAATTTACATATACGTAAGCACTACTTCTGTCACCAATAAGGGAAGACAGACATTACTTATAAACCAAAGGATTTCCTCTTCTCACGATTGGGTGTAACCAACAGACCAAGCTTCCGCAGTACATTTCAGCATCTCCGGGAGATAGAACGTGACAACTGTCGAGCCTCTACGCCGTGATTGCTATGAAATGTTCAAGGCCGTGATGACCGTGATTTCCTTAGTCGCCTTTTAAGCAGAGATCCACGAAGGAAAGAGGGTGTCAGATTCAAACAACGCCACAACAGTTGTGCTTAGAAGAATTTTCTTTTATTTCTTCGAGGATATGGACAGGATACTTTCATTATTTCAACCTAACACAAGCCTATTGCTGAACAATGGCCTTCCCCAAGGATTGCCACAAAGCTCGGTCCAGAGCCTAAGTAAATTTTTTTGTGTTTAATTCTATTAATTAAATTAAAAAATAAATGCTTGAAGGTACAGCAACGGATAAATGAGCATTAAATTGAAATGGAATAAGACAACTAGGGTTCAATTTCGAATATATGTAATGAATGATGCGAAATACTCGCAAGATTTATTTTAACTCTATACTTATTTCATTCTCTTTTTCTGGCTTCATTCGTAAGTATTGAGTGGGCTTGATCGAAATACAATCACAATCAAGCGACGACGAGACGACAAGAGGAATATCAAAACGCGGAGAAGCGATGAAGAGAATATTATTGCAACGAGTGCTACATGGCTATGCATGTATGACAGCTAATTTGGCAACCAGAGTTGAGGAACTCTAGCGTTCATAGGTATGAAGTACGAGCGTGCTCCGTCGACCTCAACCTCTATGCTTCCGTCCGCGAGGAAGCCGGTGACCCAATTGCAAAATTGTTAATTTCTCGGTTAAAAGCGGAAGTTTCTTGAAAGCGAGCTACGAAAGAAGATCTTCGCTACGTCCAAACTAACCGCTTAGGCCTAACCATAAGGCTCAATCGCCTCTGTCTATAGACTTTTGACATAAACTAGGAAATTATACTGGCGGTCACTAACCAGCTAGTGCCCCTCCTGATACTTTAGGAGCTGGCTGTTAATTATTGTCTCCATTGTTTTTGATAACAAGCGCCATCCCATAATGTCAATTGCATTATGATATGGCGAAACATGAAAAGAAAAGTTCGTCAAACGTTGACGATTAAACGATCTGGCCAGTACTAGTTGACCATACTACGATCGTGACCTCAGCATATTTATACAAGAATTCCTTGTAAAAATTAATAAGTTTTTGTCAATAACAAAACCAAACTACAATAAATAAATAATCTAGATACGATCACAACATTTCCCGTTGTTGTAGTGGTTCGCTAAAATTTTTATTCTCTATTGTGATAGTTATATTAGAAAATAAATGATTCGTAAAACTATTACCAGCAGTTATAATGATTTTCCATTTTTATAATGTTTTCGATCAACTAAGCCTATGAATTTGATTTAGTGCGAAAAGAAAAATCTACTTGGGAAAATTCAAAAGTGAAAGTTGCCAACGCTCGTTTTGATTAAAATGTTTGTTCATAATAATTTAAATTAACTGGAAAGACTAGTCTTTCAAGACAGATCTACTGACAACAGCCAAATTTGTTATTGGCTTCTGAAACAAGTTTTCACTAGTTAAGGGTTCTACTGATTCATTGAGCATGTTACAGGCCCAATAAATTTCTTCATTATTAAATAAATCTTTTTTAAAAAATATATCAAGTGTATTATTTATATTGCTCTCTTAATAATTATTGCTTCTTTTTAATTATACATAAATGCAGAAGTAAAGAGTAAAATTCGAAGAAGCGATTTAAGTTGGATACATCGCGTTTCCTTGAAAACCCGATGATAGTAATACAGGGAGTCAAACGGTTTCGCGTTATGAGGCGTGCAATAAGACTTCAAAAGAAAAAAACCGATCACGTACATTTTGATCAAACATTTAATCTAAGATTATAAGCTGGTTAACCAATTTAATAATACTGTCAGAATAATTCAGTCCAGAATTAAAGTACTACAAGCATGCTTGTCATTAACCGCGCGAATGAGTTTCATAGCGCTATGCAATAGGTTCTATGCACAGGTCGACGGCTAATATCATTAGAGTGATAATAAGGTAATTAAGTGTCCGTGAATAAAATTTGACGTAAACGCTCTCGCGACCGCAGTTTCAACTCACTCTTACCTAGAGCTTATTTGGAACATAAATGATTAATTATCTATATTAAAACATCTGTTTCCTTTTATAAAACAATACGTGCCACGGAGGAATAACTCATTGAATATATTTCTATCAAAGTATTCTTGGACATTCTCAGTATTTGTTGTCGAAACACCCATTTCTTTTCTGTATTAACCGTAGGTACACAGGTAGAGAATGCCTCAGGCATCCTCTATTCATGTTATTGTATAATACACATAATATTACTTGTCAGCACTTCATTCACGTTTTGGATAATTTTTTCGTAGCTCGCGTATGCAATTTGGTGAATGAACAATGTAAGATTAATAATAGATCAGGGTGGCTTGCACCAAATCTTACTAAATAGAATTAGCGCTAAACATTATTAAAACATCATTCTGATTCTGTCAATTGTTTCGAGCTAAAAGAGACACAAATATAATAATTGTATTTAGTGGGGTTGCACCAAACCCCACTAAATACCTTGTCACCCCTAGTTACGATAACACCTAAAACATATTGATTTTTGAAGGTAAAATAGTACCAATCTAATTAAAAAGTCTTTATATAGAATATGACGCAATACATGTAGTTTTAAATTCGAAAATAAAATTACGTTATGTAGGAATATATCTGTAACTGTCTTTAACTGTATCTCAGTTGCATTTTTAATAATATTTTATCTTTATAGCACCTAGATTTATTATATTATTACGAGTATATTGATATTCTTCAAGCTTTATTTAATCATGTTTGTTTTGGTCACTAAAGACTTGGGCCTATATCATATTATAAATCATATTTCCGGTCCTTGCGATACCTGCTTGCCTACTGTGAAGGCTAAAGACAATTCAAAATATAATAATATCACAGTTGTGTCAAATCTAAGGATCTATGTCCAAGCCAACGTCCACACAAATCGTATATAAGTTTTGTAATACTCATTGTTAGGAGACCTCTAACTTGGTGATCGAACACGAATTTAGAGGTAGATCCAACAACCATTCGGCTATCGCTGCTGGTGAATAAGCGTAAATTAACCCAGGACTCGAAATTCGATTTCGACTAAATTTTATGGTTTGTTTTTACGAAATGGATACATTTTATCGTTTTTTTTATGCGATTTAGATATTTGTTTATTTACTGGACGAGTGGTAAGCGGACGTAAAGCCGGATATTTGACATCAGGGTCGCAATGCGGTTATTGCCGCCAATAATTTAAGCTCAGCTTAAACTGACGATCGTAATCCCACACTCTCTTAAACCTCTTAAACTGTTCCTGACCGGTTCAATTGAAGGCTTATTTATTTTCATCGGTTTTGTTAGTGAAAAATTTTATTTTAAAGCATAATTTTTTAGAGTATTTATAAAACAATTCAACAGTTTTATACATAATTTATATGTTTATAAATACACTTTAACAGAATATTGATTTACTATAAATGTAATTATTGCACGCCAAAAAGGCACAACGGGGAAATATACTTTATTTTTCCCCAAATTTCAACCTCACCTGCTCCCGAAGGACCCTACTAACTAACAAATAAAGCTCTGACGAGCGACTTTTAGCGAAAAATTCATTCGAATATACCTGCACCCAAATCTCTCATTTGCTTGCTGGCGCTTTCTTAGGGGGCCTTTGTTCAGCAGTGGACTTAAATAGGCTGACCAAGAAGTTGAAGATAAAATAATTTCACGTTAAATCTTCTTTCAAGTTAAAAAATTGTAAATAAATGGTGATAAGCTCACCATTCTCACCACCAAAGATCTGTTTATTTATTTTTCCCTATAAGGGGTTTTATACGCTGTACCACAAATTGTACAAGACGTGATTACCAATACATACCTACAGACGCAAATATACACACACTTATAAACTCACACACACACATGTTCCAATCAAACACTAACCACACTTACGCTACTTTCTTTTCTTTATATAATAAAGGAAATATCTTAAGCACATTTGTAAAAAATCTAAAGCACATGCACAAAAATGTAATTTGAGCCAGTGGGGTGGAGACCTGGTGTCCTGAAATACAAGCCCAAAGCTTAGTTTAGGCATCAGTCTCCCCCAATGTGTTTATAAAATGTATTAATTATGTTTAATAAATATTCTTGGGTCACTATATTGTGGAGAGAAATAAATAATTATTATTATTAATAAACGTTACCAGGGCTTGGATGTAAAAAATAACACGATTTGATTTATGATTTTATCGGGGAATGATGTCAGCCGTAATTTTTGTAAAGTGTTTGGCGAATAGTGCATAATGCCCAAGCTCTTTAAGTGTTGGCATGTCTCACTACCAGTATCTAGTAGGGGTCATTCTAAAGACAGGCAACTTGTACAAAAAAATCTGTACAAGAGTATTGGAACTACAGGCAAGCGTTCTGAATGTTAAGGTAGCTAATGATCTCAAAGTTGTGGACGTGTATTTTGGAGATAAACAAAAACTTGTCTAAAGATGAAACAAGGAACATTTTAAACTGCATATTGTAGAATTATATAACCGTTCTGGCGAAAGCGAATTGGCAGCGAATTGAGCTTAGAACGGCAATGTGAATCATAGATTACTTATACCCAATATTGGGTATATTTTTTTTAAATGGGAAAGATGGCATACCTCCAAAAGCTCTCCTGATGATAAGTGACTATCGACGCCCACGTACATCTGCAACACCAGAGGCTGCGGGTGCAAAATCCTGCTAAAATAATAGAAGAGGCCGGTTTCCGTCAGTCTCAACAGAAATGGCATAGATCTTTCCGGGAAAAAAGGGAAAATTTGCTCTAACCAACAGCAACGAAACGCTTATTTACTTACTTGTACTTTATTGCATATCATAAAAAAGCTATACAAAGGTCTTAATGCTTTTTGGCCCCGCAAACCTGGACGTGAAGAAATTTTGCTTAGGTGCATTAACATACAAGTTTAATATAAATATGTTAGTATTAAAACAAAAAGAGATAAATAGCTTAACAGTAAAATATACGATTATACAACACATACTACTACATTTATACATGCTTAATACATACTTATATATATTTATATGTACATCATACACAATACTATTATAACTGCAATGACCAATGGTATTAATTCCATCTCTAAGTGACGTCGACCATCTCGAAGCACGTCAATTGAGGCAATCACAGTACCAGACACCTCGCATTTTAGACGTTGCTACCTGGATCATTTGTTTAGTCAAGTAATAGTCTTAATTGTGTACAAAATTCCTCTTCATATTTGACAGGGTTTGCATTTCGTTGGTTATCGTTTAATGTACAATTAAAATAAAAACGTTATCCCTTCACTTGTCACAACAAAATTTCTATTGCGTTAACACGTCAATAGTTATACTAAAAACAAACTAATTATATTTTTATCACTTGCTTACAAAGGAAACTAATTAATCATATCTATCATTGTCTCGGCCTGTTATGATAACTGTTTCATACCTTTTCATGCATTAGAACTCACGAGGAACCTTCTCGTTTATGAAAGTGCTGGCTAAAGCGCGATCAAATAAGTCGCTGATTGGCCCGAGTGCGCTGGACGTAGGTGTATATCCAGTACGTCCCTCGGGGAAATATACTGTCTTGTTCTGCTATCAGGGATATTTGCGACGTCATACTTGCGACGCCGCGCAGGTAAATTGGGAACCAAGTAATATCTTCCCCTAATAACAGAGATTATAAAGAAAACTCGGTCAAAAAACCAGTTACCGCATACAATTTCGTAGCATTTTTCCAATATCTTTAAATATAATAGACGAATACAAGGCCTAAATAACGTTGCGGAAACGTTATTTAGGCCTTGTATTCGTTGAATGAGGACTTGGTGCAGATGAATCATTTAGATCGGCTTGTCGCCGTGGGCTGGCCCAAGGTGGCCGCTACGAAGCGAGCTTGATGAGCCCTTTTGAACACTTTGAATGTTAGGTGGTTGTCAAGGGGGGGGGGGAGGATTGGAGGATCCTGATGCGAGGAGCCACACTGCGCGGCGTACTCTCCATATCCTCTGGGTCTCAGACACCGGATGAATTCAGAAATAATTTTGGTAACATAATTCCAAATACGCTTAGTATTATAATGCTGCAGCATCTTGCTCAGTTAGATGTCTTTTCGCTGCAAATTTGCAATGTTATAATTTTTCTTTATTGACTAGGAGGCAAACGAGCTAGAGGTTCACCTGGTGGTAAGTGCTTACCGTCGCCCACATACATCTGCAACACCATAGATGCTGCAGGTGCGTTGCCGGTCTTTAAGAATATTTGGGAGATGGGAGGGAAGAGGAGAGGAATAGGGAGGGGATGTGGGCCTAGCACAAGATGCCTCTACTTCACGCCGGTATTCTGCGAGGCTGTGGTATCAATGCGGTCGAGCCGGCCCATACGAGCAGCAGCTAAAGCCCCCGCTTGGCTCTACCACGCTTAAAAATGATGGTAAGTGATTACCATCACTCACGTACATATGCAACACTCTGGGTGCTGCTGCTGGTGCGTTTCCGACCTTTAACTATATTTTGGAGTTGGGAGGGCGTATGAGGGTGGGGAATGGAAGAGGGTCTCCGGTTACCTTACTCATTAAATAAAACGCAGAACCACAAAATGTCTACTTCATGCTGGCATTTGTAGTATATGTCGCTAGACCTCGAGGTCGTGATACTACTCTGGAACCGACCCATAGGAGCAGCAGCAAATGCCGCAGCTTGGCTCTATCACGTACAGTTAACTTTTTTTAATGTCGCTACTACCTGTAAAACTGATTATATTATGCTGATTATATATAAACCTGCTTTATTTCTTTAAATACTTTTATCCTAAAGATGAGCTGGAAGGCCTTGGTACGGAAATCAATAATTCCAATTACTGTTGTAATCACGAACTTTCTTCAAGGCTTGTTTAAACCCTAAGTTTTTTGTAATAAAATACAAAATAGGTATCGATGATAAAATGTGTAATTTGCTAATGAAGTTTCTTTTAACTTGGCTTTAAAATGTTTAAATTATGACATCTCTTTGATCCAAATAAAATAGGACTTGAAAGGCATGGTTGCCTTAATCATTCGTTAAATTAACTAATCTTTGGTTTTTTTTAATACATATTATTTTTGTGGAGAATTAGTTAAGACTGCCCTAACCTTTTACAGTTTCTTTGTCTTCTTTGGCTGAATAGTCCACTGCTGGACATAGGCTTCTCTGAATAGATCGCTCTACCATTATCACGACTATTGGCAAGCGGGTTGGTGATCACACTTCCTTGCACCATAGACGCTGATGCCCGTCGTTGGACAGGCGCTAGACCGTAAATGTCTGGAATTTTTCGAGATGGTTAATCCGCCATTAATCTTACAGACAAATAGTCAATGTTCATGGTCAACTCTTACGACACCAACTAGCATAAAGAAAATAGTAAATCTATCTCGAAGTACAGACAAGGAAATAATATCAAATAAAAACTTAGGAAGCGGAATAATAATTTAAGTATATCATTGAGAAGAAAAGACCGTTCACGGCACGTAAATCTATAATTTCAGTTCCCACTTTAATAACAAACTTTCAACAGTGCTTGTTAAAACTCCGTAAACTAAAATTATATCGAGCTTGTGTAGTAATTGTTTCACAACGTTTATTTGTAATTGTTATGTAACAATATAATATTAAACAGAGATTGTAAGAGAGAATATATCACCTCTTTCTTCAAAGAGCAACCTCACCTTCATGGTTTACTCTGCTAGTTAACGAACGAGGCTCTAACGATCGACCAATGGCGGAAACCCATTCGAATGCACCGAACCTAAATCCCATTGCCTAGTGATAGGGAACAGCATTTCTAGCGCAGGATTGCTTTTGGCCTTTGTAAAGTAAAGTAAAGTAACAGCTTGTAAGTGCCTACTCGGAATAATATTTTTTTTATTATTTCTCAAACATGCAGGTTTCCTCACGACGTTTTTCTTCACCGTCGAGCACGTAGTAAATACAGCACTTAAAACTGCTATTAACAATTTTAGTGGTGACTTGCGCTCTTTGATACTAAAGTGAGCGCCCTGAACCCTAGGCTACCACGGCTCTTGCCTTTGTAATATTTACAGATTATTTATTTTCATTTTTATTAATGCTATTATAGATTGTAGTCAAAATTCAACCAACCTTACCTGAAGAGTGGGAATCATGTGTGTATGTTTACTTTATTTTACCTACCTTAGCGGCAACATATAAACGTGATTAACTTTTTGTGCACATTTATGGCACAGTACTTTTATTTTATTTTTTATAAGAAAGAGGGCAAAGGAACAAGCTGCTCAACTGTTTTAAAGTTATTACCGACGCCCACGTACATCTGCAACACCAGAGGAGTTGCAGGTGCGTTGCATGCCTTTAAGGATATTTGGGGAGGCGAGGGAGAGAGGGGGAGAGGATCTCCGTTTATCTCACTCATTGACCGAATCGCAGAAGCACAAGATGCCATATCATATCACGCTGCTTACAAAATATAAAGATAATTCAGCCTAACTGACTTACTACTTATTGTGAGCAGAAAAATCTAATTCAAAATTTAAGATTAGAAAAGTTTTTTTGTATCAAAAATTACTTGACCCTAAACTCATTGACATCGTTGGAAGTTCCCGAATATTTCTAGATAACTAAACGTAACTTAAAGCTGTGTGTACATTACTATACATGAGTGTTCACTGCGATCGGTGGAGATAACTTTAGCGTAGCGTATCTCTTTTTTTTTTCCACTTACATTTTTGCGTTTTGTCAAGTAGGCTACTCTGGTATTATCTAACCTGTGTTTGTACCGTGCGAGTGCTCCGGAACGGATTTGCACGAGAACTTATTAATGTGATGTTTATTACTCCTCAGTAGAAGATTCGGGTGATCGGTTCGGAAAATACCGGGTTCGACAAAAACGGAATAAATACCATAAGTGATGGCCAGAATGAATCCATACAAAAAAAACACAGGATGATTTAAATGTTAGTTACATTCAGTGTTCGTACGCCTATGAACAATTTACGTCTCTATTTACTAATAAACCAAATGTATATCGTACTCATATATTATACGCGGATACATTCACGGGCTAAAGCTAGTAGATAACATTATTTGTGTCTACTCCGTTTTCTTTGGTTGAGTTTGCCAATATCTTGATTGAGTGAAGGATATTTATTGAGGCGTAGTAAGCCAAATACGAATAAAAGCTAACGTGTGAAATAAAACCGGTCATTAAGTATCTTTCGCAAAAAGCTGTAATGCAAAGTGATAAGTCCTGAGTGAGAGAGAGAAAGTGTGTCTTTGTGTAACATTTTGCAATTTTTATAACCACATCTTTACATACTTCTTAGACATTTTAGGAATTTAACTTGAATTAAATTCGATTGTTAACGTGAAAATGCTGTAATATATATCTTTGTCACAATTCTGTATATAATGTTAACAGCAATGTCAGTATAAAAAAAAACAAACGTCAAAACTGGAAAGTAATAACATCGCATGCTCTACGAAGTAATTTATCCCACGTGTACAATCGTGAAGCTATTATAATTTAAGATTTTAATTCTTATGATATTCTTGATCTTCTTTTTCATCTGCCTATTTACAATGTTCACTATTGAATTCAAGAGTGCACATTCTCCGAGCCAGCGCCAGCAAAACGTCACCGCACTAACAATTGGGTTGATGGGTACAGTAGCGATACCCTCGAATCAGTGTGATTTCATCATCATCGTCATCATCATTTCAGCCTATGACAAATCCACTGTGTGATTTGGGTTCGGCGAATTCGGACTGACCATTACTGATTCAAGTGGTCACTGATGCTGATGCCATTTAAATGTAATATCAATGACATGTAGTATAGTTTCTAAAATGTATTTAAGATAGTTGTTTCCACTATTATATTAGGTACATACAGAGGCAAACACACACCGATTGTACAAAGGCAAAAACAAAGTCGTAAACTTGTGGTTTGATTTCACGTTTGAGCGATTTTATGCGTATATTGGTCGGTTAACTCTCCTGAACAAAATAACTTGATCAAGGCGTACATTATTTGTTTGACTAAAGCGAAAGTGTGTACAACGTGAAATAAAATAGGAGTATTATTTTTTGTCAAAAGCTTCCAATCCTATCTTTATGTATGTCTATACTATTAATTATATATCAGGAGAGTGGGTCGCGAGGACTCAAATGTTCAGACCCGACCAACCTAGTATAGGGTATACGGCCGTGAGAGATTATTTATTTAAATCGTAACGAAGCTAAATTTTTAACATTGGATATTTTTTGCCAAAACATGTTTTCTACGTGTAAAAGTATTGGAAACGATACTGATACAAAACAATATATTATGTTGATAATTAAGATGATACATTATGTCAAAATTTGCCTTGCATCTAGGTGAAAGAAAATCTTTGTGAGGAATTCGATTTACTGAAAAATTGCATTAATTTGTTCGAAAGTAACAGAAGTCCACAGCAATATCACACTTATTATTACTATATTCTTTTTTAGCCTCGATCTGCCATCAGTGGCAGATTGAGGCGCCGCATAGAGGCAACTAGTCTCCCGTAACACTCTATCTATAAAGAGGCGAAAGGTGGGTTGCGGTGCCCAGATTGATTTGCGTTTAGTCGTAAGAATCAACTGAGAGAAATCCTTGGAAAATAGTTTTAAAATTTGCAAAATTTCCTTGTACCCAGGTAATCGTTAAATTGATATTCCAATATCTATTCCTACACAGTTAAAAAGTAATTTGGGTAATTTTTCCTGCAAGAATCGATCATACTAATGAATAAACAAGAGACCCTGTCTCCGAAAATTACCAATTGGGATATCTAATAATATTTTTTCTCCCAAACGGGTAACTAAAAACTGACGTTATGTACTGTTATAATTATGTCCTAATGTTTTTGAAACCGGCCCACTTTCTTATGTAGTTTGTTATGCACTTTTTGTAATAATTTACCTAGCCATAGTCACCTGTAAGTAATATAAAGCTTGACTGCACATTTTTTTTTAAATTAAGTCTTTTTGTTACAATTTGTAACACTTACAGAGATCTTGTTGGTAAGGCACCTACAAGATAAGCAAATAAATGAACCGAATTGAGAATTCGCCTACCTACTATGGTCAGTATGCTTTTTTGCAGCAGTGACCAACCTTTTTCAAAGCAAGTGCGAAAGAAAAATGTTTACAGCGTGGTGGGCGCATGTTTTTTTTTTTCAATAAAAATAAACACGTTACAATAATATAATAAAATAATTATAGGCACATGGTAAATAGTAATAATAATAATGGTCGCCCAGGAAACGGAGCAGATGAAGAGCTTGTCAGAAACTGAAAACGCCTTTCGTTCGCTGACTTTACTAAAATCGTGACTATGGGAAAGGCGTATGTGTCGCAGTGAACTATTAAATAAGACATCAGAAAATGAAAACGCCTTTCGTTCGCTGACTTTACTAAAATTCTGACTATGGGAAAGGCGTATGTGTCGCAGTGAACTGTTAAATAAGACATCAGAAACTGAAAACTCCTTTCGTTCGCTGACTTTACTAAAATCCTGACTATGGGAAAGGCGTATGTGTCGCAGTGAACTGTTAAATAAGACATCAGAAACTGAAAACGCCTTTCGTTCGCTGACTTTACTACAGCATTTTATTATAGAATATACTTGAAATACGTTACTGCATTGCACCATGTTGCAATTGCAAATGCCAGACAGGTGTTAAATCAAAGACCCCATCTAACGCATTCCATTTGAATTCTTACATTTTCAGTTCTTTATGAGACTTTTATTTAAAGTACTGCATATAACGAAAACGGTTTTTTTTGTGTTATAGTTTAATGTTTCCTGATCATTAAGCTATAATCTACATCAACACTAGCCTATTTAGTTTTTTTTTAATAATAATATATTTTTCTTATGACAAAAAAGGATTAAATATTATTCAAAAATTGTCGTACATAATCTTTGGAAAAGGCAATTGACAGAACATAGTAGGATCGTTACATTGGACCGGATTTGAAAAATACCGCACGTATTGTATAATACCTGCCGGTTACCTGGGTTTGAATCCTGATTTCGGCACCAGTAAACTTTTTTGTCTGATAGTAGGATGTTAACTGGCTCTTCCTTTAATTTCCCAAAATAATATCCTTGGAAATGTTACAAAACACCCAACTTTAATAACATCTATGTATTTGAAGATATCGGTCTATTAGACATTAGTTAAGCTAGCATGAACATATGTATTTACATCAGTACACATATCATGATTTATTTCCTATACATAATTATATTAAGTTAATATGTGTTAATATTTAAATTTAATGAAGCCAATTCTGAGATAAAAGAAGTTACCACTCATGGATATCCAACGTTTTGAAACATAATAGTCGTATCTACAAAATCAAAAGCATAACTTAGCGAACGAACTTCATCCTAAATTTCAAAGGAAAACTTTCAACGTTAATAGCGTGTTATTCAATATACGCTCCATAATCATAAACATTATGAAAGAAATTAAGATAGGGCACATTTTGAACGATATTTGAAAATCGGAAAAGTTTTCTTTTTGGGGTACATATGATATGTTAAAGTATTGAATCTTGTTTGATGATTTAAATCAATATTCATAATACTTTTCTACATTACTATAATTGCTAAATGTTAAACGATGAAATTTTAAAGTGAGATATAAGTGTTCCCTATACATGGAGATCGATCGATTAAACGCGGATAAACTATTATGTCGCAATAGGCGATTGTATCGAATTTATTATTAATAATAATAATATTTTTTGGTAAAAAGAGCAAACGAGCAAGCGGCTCATTTTTTTTATAGAAGAAGGGCGCAAACGGGCGTGCGGGTCACCTGATGGTAAGCGATCACCGACGCCCATGAACATCCACAATCAACACCACCAGAGGAGCTACAGATGCGCTGCCGGCCTTTAAGGAAGGAATAAGCTCTTTTCTTGAAGGTCCCTAAGTCGTAACTGTTCAGAAATACTGCTGGCGACAGCTGATTCCACAAAGTCGAAGTGCGTGGCAGAAAACTTCGATTAAAACGCACTATGGTGGAATGCCAACCATCTAGGTGGTATCGATGGAACTTTGAATTTTGTCGCGATGTACGATGGTGAAACTCAGCAGCTGGGATCAATCCGAACAGTACCTCAGAACATTCCCCCTGGAAAATTTTGTAAAAAATGCTAAGAGAAGCAACATCTCTTCGCAAGGCCAAAGGATTAAGCCGATCAGAGAGAGCTTGGTCGCCGACAATTCGAGTAATTGACTGACTCAGTCACCCACGTACACGCACATCTACAACACCAGAGGAGTTAAAGGTGAATTGCTGGTCTATATTCATCAGCCTTTTGAAGTCCACTGCTAAAACTAGGTTTCTCCGAGAAAGCGTGTCACTTGCGTTAGTTGAAAGTTTCGCCCATACTTACCATGTGGGCAAGCGGATTGGTGAGAGAACCATTACACATTATTTGTACAAAACTTACTCGAGTTCTGCGATGCATGCATCCCATAAACAAGTATCTTCGTAAAGTAAGAAACTTGTTCTTTGAGTTGTTTAGTGATGTATCGAAGCAGATTCTGATATAGAACGGAATATTTTAAAATAAAACACAAATAATTTTCTTTTTGTCAAAAAAAAGTTGTGTTGAGTTTTTAAATAATTTCTACAAAGGTATTATAGTCCATGTTTCTGTTTTTATTTATATTCAAAAACTTTTTTTTTAATTATGCACCTTTAGAATTACTAGTAGGTACTATTAAAATTACTTATTTTAACAAGTAATTATATTAATATAAGTGCTTAATTTACGGGGTGCTCGGCAGTGAAGGCAAAATAACGTACGTAAACAATATTATTATAATATAAGTCCGCCAAGTCGCGTCTTTAATCCCTCTTAAACGTTGAGAGGACGACTTTGTCTAGCATTTAAGAGACGGGGGAGTGAGCCTCTCACCTCACTCACCAAACAAAACGCAGAAGCAAAAGATGCCTCTACATCACACCGGTATTCTGCGAAACCGTGGTTCGAGCAGCAGCAAAAGCCGTCAAAAGCCGACTTAGACAATACTTAAATATATTATACTTTTTAGGTTTTTTTTTATGTTTAAGCTTTATTATTATTTGTTTGTATATAACTGTTGGTCACTATTTATAAATAAAAATATATTATGAATAAAAAATACTATATATTATATAAAAAATTATATTATAATAGTGTACACGTTTATTTACCACGTGCTCAACGGTAAAGGAAAACATTGTGAGGAAACCTGCATGTCTGAGAAATAATAAAAATATTATTTCGAGGATATGTGAAGCTCGCCAACCCGCACTGGAGCAGCGTGGCGGGCCCTTCCCGGCTCCTAAACCCTCTCTGATACTAGCATTTGAGAAGCCTTTGCCCAGGAGTGGGTACTTACAGGCTGTTTTACTTTTCTTTTTTGCGTTTATTTAGTACGATTGTATGTTTTGTTGTACAAAAAACTTGGCACTTGGTTCAGAAACTAATTTTTTCCAAAACAAAAAAAAAATCTATTTTTTTGGCATTTGTCAATGATCCCAGCGTATAACAATATAATTTCATACTTTGTAATATTGCTAAAACTTGATTCATTGTAATGACAATAAAAATATTAGAAAAGGATTTACTGAACGGAGCGTGCGAACGTAGTAAAAAGGACAAAAGGAAATCCCCTTAAGCTGATGGAAAACATTCGTTTGCATGAAAAATCTGTGGCATATTGCTATCTGTGATATATTTACGTAAACAAATGTAAATTTCACATTCATGTATTTTTTTCATATTTACATCTCTTTTAATAAAATAATAAACAGTAGACTATTATGTACGGATTTTACCGCGTTTAATTAGATTTTTTAAATCCCTACGTTACGAGTGACTTACAGCACTCGTGTTCACGGGGGGATTTAGGTGTTTGACAACCTGATGTCATGGTTGACCCGGCTACCGTCAGTTATATTATTAATTTTTAGTCCGATCTACGCAGAATGAGCTCACGGTATCTTGAAGTCGTGCAATTTTCTCTTGTTTGTGTTTGTTCTTCTCTATTGAAATTAGGATGTTTTTTTTTTAATTTCAATAGCCTTGCGAATAGTCCTTGGCAGGAATCGATGTTCTTTTGCAAGGATATCCGAGACTTGGTCCTTTACTGCAGCCCGTATGAGGAAGCTCAAAGTTGCTCAGCGCGCTATGGAAAGGGCTATGCTCGGTGTTTCTCTGCGTGATAGAGTCTGCAACGATAATATCCGCAGCAGAACTAAGGTAACCGACATAGCCGTAAAGATCAGCAAGCTGAAGTGGCAATGGGCCGGCCACATAGCTCGCAGAACTGACAACCGCTGGGGAAAAAAGGTTCTCGAGTGGCAGCCACGTACGGGCAAACGCAGTGTAGGACGACCCCCCACAAGATGGAGTGACGACCTGCGCAGTGTTGCGGGAAGTCGATGGATGCAGGTGGCTCAGGACCGTGCTTCGTGGCAATCTTTGGGGGAGGCCTATGTTCAGCAGTGGACTTCTAATAGGCTGAAATGATGATGATGATGATGATGATGATGTGGTGTGTCAAATGTAATGTCCGCGAATGATTTAACTGATATATTAGTTATGAAACAGTACGCCAGGAACATCTTTTACACGATTGTTTTCAATGTTTTACGCATTGATAAAATTTTCTTTTTGTTCAACTATTATTACGTCGGAATTTAACACAGCCATAGGTAGACAAATTGGCTATCGTGTCTGATACTGCGATCTCGTAACCTAGACGCTTCATGACATCGTTTTCGATTATTTAGGTAAAACATATTTGAGCTGCCGCGTGATCGCGTACTTAAGTAAATATGCCACAATCTTCTTCCTGTACGCATCTGATTCTACTAAGGGCCTTCAAAATGTCGTGGTGTACCTGATGATGTAGATTTGTTGATATTGACCATCGCATAAAAATTTCGGATTAAAAGTACTCAGAATAATGATGGGAAGCAGCGTCTAGTGCTGCAATCGTCAACCCTCTGTAGTGGCAATTATCTTAAATCATCACCATTAGGAGAGGTCTGATTCCAGCTGCGGACTGTTAGTAGGCTGAAGAATAAGTGTGTTCTTCCAGGTGCTGTCGTAAAGTTAGCTCCTAAGCCAAAACAAACATTTTACTCCTTAGCTTTCTTACCTTTTCGGTTTCGAGACACGGCTAAAAGTAGAAAACATGAATTTAAAACACAGCTTTAGAGAAACAGCCGACTAGAATCCTTATTTTACCTGTACATTTTTTAAATTAAAATGGGGCTTTCACTCGTATTATATACTTATTTATAATTATAGTATTTATAATCTGCTCACAATCAGCGAAGATATCGAGTAACATACATTTAAACAAAATTGGAGGTGATAACCTGCTAATTTTTTGAAGTCAGTTGCCAATAAAATAGGTGTAAGTACTAGTACAAAAATCGTAATCCACGAATTAAATCTTAAATATATCTTAATCTTAATTAAAGAAAACGTTACGGCAATGGTTTTTAACTTCAGGAAAGTAAGTACGTAGATCTAACAATACGAAGTTCTATGTGATAAGAAAAATCTAGTACAATGATTTAAAATTGTTCCAAATTAAAATCTCACTTTGCAAAGATTAAACATATTAGTTTAAAAAAACTTGTCGGGTCTTTAGCAAAAACACCTTCCAATCATAAGTCCTGATATGGAACTTCATATTAGTATTTCAATGACATAAGAAGGGATGAGTATTCCACTTTCTAGTTACCTAACTAATATTACTACTAATAAAAAAGAACCATTGCCAAATACGAAAATACTTTATAGCCCCATTAACGCACATTATCTCTATGTTACCAATGTAGAGATAATTTATTACTCGTACCAAAAAAAACACTCGCAACTATTTCACTAAGAGAACTAACTAACACTGCCTGACTTAGTTTCGCAAATTGTTCACTAAGAGCCCGTATTTGTTTTGTATATTATATTTTATTTTATAGATCTATATCAAACTCCGAAGTAAAAGTTTTGTAGTTACACTTAGGGTACGCTTAGCGTATCAAATTTAACATTTATTGTATCTCTATTATTAATGGGCCTTGATTTCTTGTGATTTTGACTTCACATAGATTCCATTAAATACCGGTCCTTCAATGTAAAATTGGCCAATTGTGATATCGGCTTCAGGAAGGGGGAGATGCAGAATTGCTGCTCTATAACAAATCCTCGCTACGGAAAAGATTTGTCGTGGATTAAATCGACCAGGAAGATCTCTTCAACGTTTCTATTGTCACAGGTCGCGGGTTCGACACTCGCACGGGACCAGTATTTGTATGAGCTGCAAATTATTGTTCCAAGTCTGGATGTTTGTCCAAGATTCTACAGAGAAACGATTATTCCTTACTATACCTTCAGGGTAACGATTATTTTTATGAGAAATGATTTTTATTTAAACGGGTAAATAAGTGCAATCTTTATTTTTATTTTTTATTACAAAATCTTAATCACATATCAATGTATTACATATACGATGTATAACAATATACGTCAATCAAACCACAGTCAACTCAAGCACCGACATATTCCAAATATGGTTATTGATATAACATTTAAGATTGCAGGGGTACCTAATTATGAACTAAAAATAATGTCAATAATATAATTACACTTTCATATTTTATAAAAAAGAAACTGCAAATACGCATTTAATAAAATATTTTTTATAGTTATTAATGTGAAATTACATATTACATGCAAAAGTATTTATATTACAATTACAATAATTGATATAATTTACCGATATGTTTAAGCAATTTCAGATACGTAAATCTCATTAATCTATTATTATGAAGTGCAATAATAAATACAACAAAATTAACATTGATGAAATAAACTTAAATTTGATATTTATGCATAAAATAAATGAGACTGGCTAAATACGAAATAATAATAAATTAATAGTAAAAAATGAAGGTCGGAAAACAAGTATGAATTATTATAAAATTATATCAAATGTAATTTTTTTTTATTCTTAAAACAAAAATAATAATTCTACTTCCAATATAGTACGTATTTTTTCACGATTCAATTTAATTAACGTATATGTAATTCTGTACTTTCTTTAAAAACGTGACATAAAAATATTAACTAAGATACTTTTTAAAATAAAAGAAGGGTTTAAATCCTCTCTATCAATGCCACAAATCTCATCTCAAAGATAGATTTAAAAAAGATTCCTTTCAGGTATTCTATTTAAAAAAAAAAATTCAGTTCGCTTATTTGAAGATAAACCCTAAATTAATATATGTTATCATACTAATGTTTGCCCCTAGATGGATTCGAATTTGCTACCTTCAGCTCCATAGCAGGTCACTACCAACGAGGCTATCGGCCGTGGAATATTTTAACTTCGTCGATAAATAGTTTGTGAAACGTTGGGTGGAAATATTGTAATGTAAATGATAAATCGGGTTACAGGAGTCTTAGTTTACAATTATAACGATCTCTAGTGTAATGATATAAAGGTTATTACACATACAAATGATACAAGTTGTAAACAAGATTACATCCCAAGAAGCTGATGTTTTATGTTTGAGGGCATCTCACCTTTGTCAAAATAATTTGGTTTGGAAATGTGCTGAACAGTAAGGTGTATATTAGATGTTATGTGAATCCTTCACTTCTAAGAAAGGTGTGATTTATATGAAGGAAACGTTTGCCATATCCACAGTTCATTATCGTTCTTGCTACTGCTTCGCAGTATGAAGAGTAATAAAACTATATCTAAAGAAAAAATAAATTGATTTGATTTGATTGATGCGATTTTTTTTAATAACTCTTTATTCAAATCTACACTCTCAATGAAGATTGTTGGTTTGTTTACACATATTTCCCAGGTAAAGTTGGCTATTAAAGTAAATTTATATAGTTACTTCTATGGCTCCTTACGTCGCATTAAATCAATCTAATTTAAAACGATAACTGTAATAGTAATTGTAATTTGTGTAAAATTGTGTAAAAGTAATAATTATTTAAAAAAAAAAAAGACTTGTACCTCATTGTCTGGCATCTGAATACGTTTTAATATTACAATGATTTTTTTTATCAACAATCTTATCCACGTCACTTAATAATAATTATGATCTTGGTCATTATTATAATTCATAATTCTACCTTCAGTACGATAATTAAATCTAAGATTTATTTCATTCAGACATTTTTAAAATATCCATTAATAAAATTAAAAACACATTTATTACAGCTGCTTTTATACTCTATCGTGATTAGTACGCAGTCAAATAATTTTCATAAATATAAAACTATCAACAACCTAAATAACAATTATAGTATGATTTTTAAATATTGTGCTTCTATAACTATACGAGTATCTTAAGTTAGCATGAAATATACTACAGAATAGTGCAAATACATTGAAAGATATGACATCAAGATATTTATAGTTTCTTTATGATATGTACAATTCATTTACCTATGAAACACCAACGTAGTTCAAAACATTATTTTGATCAAAAAATCTTAAAATGCCAGTGTTATTGACACAATGCTTTTCTTAAATAAATTAAAAAAGTTTACTGAGTATATCTCATAAGGAATAAAAGTAAATTTTAAACGTATTTATGGAACGTGGCTTTAAAATTCATACAAAATAACGTATTGCAGTAAAGTTAACTTTGCACTACATAATAACAGTCAACATATTTGATGTTGGATGGATGTTTATGTAGCCGGAGATATATTAATTGTATGTTCAACTGGCAAAGTACAGGAACTCATTGTTAAAGCATTGTTAATAATTCATGGACATAATAAATGTTAGTTCAAACGTATTTTCTATTAGAGACTACAAGATGAAGGGGTATAGTACCGCTAACTACTCATAATATTTACAATTCCAAATCTCACTGACTGTCCTCGTAAATCAGGGGATCCTTGGACGGTATCCTTTATACGGGGAAGAAATATTAAAAATACACAACAACAGTTCATCAAAATATCAACAGAACAAGGTGCTCCTTCAAAGTTTAAGCTTTACTTGAAAGAAATCGTTGTTTACAAACTTTCGAAGATAGATTTCTTACTTGTTAACCCAATATATTGCACACGTTTTAAAATTTTTTGACAACAGTTGTCTTAATTTTCAAAATTATTTAGTGCAATTATAAAACCTAATTCTTTATAATATAAGGTATTTTAAAGATTTTACCTCCTGTGATATTAGTCCATCAACAATTCTCAATAAATTTAAAAACTATCTTTTCACTGTTTATCTATTTGCAAGTCGAATCATTTTTATATAGTTTATGAATAACTTGTTCCCCATATTTGAAATTCTTGCGTTATCCAGACTTTCATTCAATGCGACAATAGTATTTCTTAATAGGTCATCTTACGTCACCGCATATAACCACGTTTACAAGTATAGATGTAAGAAGTAAACTTAAGTAACTGGATGTAGACTTCACGCCACTTTGTAACTCTGCTAAACTCGATCCTGTATAATTCAAAAACTATTAATTAAATATTTTAGACGACATTAAAAATAAAAAAATAAACAATTACATTGTAAACTTTTAGCAGGATCTGAACATAGGATCTTATAAATAGAAGGGTTTGCACTCTCCGTCCAACTTTCCCACTGTGGTTACTATGGGCAAACTTTCCTAGAAATACGAGTATATGCCGGGTTTTGCTGGCTTTCTTGGAGGTGCCTAAGTTCCACACCTGTCTCAAATATGTTGATGTAGAAGTAATCTGTAATCATCGTAACTTCATGCTGGCGACCACAATATCAGATTTATCTTACGAGTACCTTTCTTATTGCTTCCAGCCCTCAGTATAAATAATTAAAGTCTAGGATGTATATAGTCTTTCAGCACTATATCAGAATCTACGTGATTTTTAAAGCAATTTCCATCTCTTTATCCCTTTCCTTAGTCAACTTTAACGACACACAGATGTGACAAGAGAGCTGGGTAATTTTCATACGCTGCTAAATCTAAATTTACGAAGAAAAATTGCAAGTATGCAGGACAGTAGTAAAGTACACTACTTTACTAGTAGTAATGTACACTATTTTACTACTGTTAAAGATAGAATGCTTAATAATAAGGTAAGTGGAAATACGGTTGTAAAACTTATTACCAACATAAAGGAAACTAGTTTTAACTGCATAAAAGCTTTAAGTGACAACGAAATTTCGCTCAAGTTAAATAAATAATTTAGTTGTAAGTTTCCGAAGCGTGTTCTGTAAAACTTATTTTGCCTTTCAGAATAAGTTTCCATGTTCCTTTATTTTAAATTATAAGAAAAATCGACAGTATCATCCACTAGATCCTAAATAACTTTATGAGATTAGTGTTTCAGTAAATCAACAAATTGATCTTGTAACAAGTAATTTAAGAGTATTGGTAAATTTAATAAAGATATATTTAGATAGACGTGTACTACCTAGTGAGTTAATAATCTATTGGAAGTAAAGTAGTGAAAGCAGACCCGATCACCACCCGTCTCAATCTGTTTTCTGGAGAAGTGGGTAAGCAAAATATGTATGACTCGATTAGACGCACCTAATAGATATCCATAATCTTCCACATGCGTGATGATAAATCTTAAAAAAAAAAAATTTTACTGTGACTTAAATATCATAAAAAATACAAAACGCACTCGTCTGCATCTTTGCAGACCCGATGTAACGAATTTGCGATGGCAAAGTCAGACAAGTTCGAGGATACTGATGCACCACATCTCATTTGCGCAGCGTAGTGAGTAAGGGAAAACCCTTCGACAAATATATGGTGGATTGCTGGTTTTAATAGATATGCCTATGTTCCATATGGGCTTAAATAGGGTGCCGATGATGATGATAATGATGACAATGATGATGTAAATACTGACCTTGTAACACGTGTACTCTAGCAACGGTTCGCATATGTAAAGGAGCTTCTAGAGCGCAGGTGTAGTTCCCCGCATCTTCCACTTGCAAGCGAGCTACCTGCGACGGAAACAAGAGAATTGAAACAAAGTTTTAGAGAAACACAAACACACAACGACTACAATCAATTTATGAAACTTCAAGGCCTATTTTCCCATCCTTAGGCACGGAATACTTTCTTCAGATTTAAGTGAAAACACCATATGGGCACATCGAGGTATAGTCTATTTAAAGAAAAAGGAATCTTTAAAATCTTTAGGTAGACAATCTGCGAAGATATCGCATAATAACTTCTTAACTTAATGATAATTTCCTCTTTTTTCTAAGCCGGTTGAAAATAATACTAAAGAGTAGTTAACATTTTTGTTTTAACCTTTTATGAAATAGGCGGACAACATACTGACAGTATTCGTTTGTGAAATATCACACACACACACATATTGAAACACTTCCAAAAGCTCTATAACAAAATAATTAATTGTAATGTTGTTTTTTTTAATAAATAGATGTATTATGTAGTTCATATATTTAGAAAAATTTAAATCGTTCAGTGGTGTTTTATTCATTGTGGTCAATTTCAGTTCTAATTTTTGAATTATCAAGCAGTACAATCGCTATATAAATATTTGCTTACTAATCCCGTTTTGGTCGGTTCTGGTCTTCACCGCGATTATAAGTATCGGAACTTTTAATTTATTTCATAAGCTTTCCTTCAGTGTACGCCTAATTACAATCCCATCCAGTGGCCTTTAGGTAAGGATCTTTCTGATCAATCTTGGCATTTTCCCGTGATTGAAATCGAGACAGTTTTCTTTTTTTTTAAATTATAATTATGTAGACGAGTTCAGTAGAATGTAAAATTGTAAGCTGCGTTCGAACACAGTTTCGAAAGTGCGTCATGATGAACCGAAAAGACCTCAAAAATAAACAAAAGTGTAAATTAATTTTCACTAAGTACACTCGAAGAAGGCACGCAGGCTTTCCATTACTACCTCTATTGATTTTTTACGTTCATAAATTGATATAGTTTGTGAAATATCACACGCACGTATATCGAAACGCACTCATTTCTAAACAATCGTTTTCATTTAAATTTTGGTTGGAAATAGCTTTATAATTTCGGTTTATAAGTGGTTACAATGCTTCAGAATTTCAACTAAACCGAAAATCCCGTACGTGACAGCTTGTTGCCGTCTATCCGACCTTTAGCTGTCGGTTCCACTTTTCGGCGATTAACATTATTAATAATATGAGGGCACATAATCTCTAGCCTAAGATCAAAATTTCAGTTTATTGAATTAGGTTTTCGGTAGTTGCAGAGGTTGTGAAGCGGTTGTACATTCAGTGCGTACAGTTTTACCGAATTGTCAATCAGATTTTCTTTTGAAAGTTCACCTCAGGAATCCTTTTAAGTCCCTTGACAGTACAACTCTGTTGCCATACCTCGGAAATGTATTACGTTTGTTGTTACTTGTTATAATCAAAACACTAACTTAATTGTTTTGATTATTATTGACTCATCCAACTATTACTGAGTTCACCACCCTGCTGAGTCAATAATAGATCCACAAGGCCCGCACTATTTAGTGGCACTATTTCAACCGATCATTTCAGACTTAAAATCCAATGTGTGGATCATGGAACTTTAGGAAATAAGGCAGATGACCTTTTTAATATAATACAAAATTTTGAAAATACTCGTCTTGAATTAAACAACACTAAATATGAACTCGTTATTTATAATCGATAGCCTACTTCTAATAGACATATTTTATTTCAAAATTTTAACAATATTTCTCTTGGCATTAAATTTATCGCTACGGATTCTGTTTACTTTCTTGGCGCTTGGTTGTTAATTATGATAAATTTTTACTTCAATAAATTACACATTCTAAATTCTCATATTGCTCTAACAATTTTAAAATAATCCGCTGTTGTACCAAAATTTACTCGTTCTGTTTTTTTTTTAAATAAGCTTAGACTCAAAACAGCTTTAGAATATTTAAATTGAGCTTTAAGTTCATCCAGCTGGTCTCGAGCTAATATAACTAAAAGATTTGACGGTAACCTACAAGATAGTGTAAGAGAGGTTTCTAATATTGCGCAGTCGGTTTTCTTTGTCTTCACACTGTACCCACTGAATAGTTTTGACTTGACTTTGGAGCAAGGGAAGCATGGAAAAATCTCTGTCCCGTCGAGGATATTCTTCTGAAGGTTAACCGAGAAAAACGGTGGTATATTCTGTTGGTTCAGAACGTACAGAAACTCTTAATGAAGAATTTGCCCTGTAACCGTGATCGCGAGCGCTGTCTAAATCTTTCTGCAAAGGAATCCATCAAGTTGTTACATTACTTGATGGTGAAAGCTTACGCATAGTTGGTGGGATACTACTAGCGTCGATCTATTCATCATCATCATTTCAGCCTATCACAAGTCCAATACTGAACATAGGCCTCCCCAAAAGAATGCCATAAAGCTCGGTCTTGAGCCACCTGCATCCATCGACTTTCCGCAACACTGCGCAGGTCGTCACTCCATTTAGTGGGGGGGTCGTCCCACACTGCGTTTGCCTGTACGTGACTGCAACTCGAGAACCTTTTTTCCCCAATGGTTGTCAGTTCTGCGAGCTATGTGGCCGGCCCATTACGACTTCAGCTTGCTAATCCTTACGGCTATGTCGGTTAGCCTAGTTCTGCTGCGGATATCATCAATGCAGACTCTATCGCGCAAAGAAACTCCGAGCATAGCCCTTTCCATAGCGCGCTGAACAACTTTGAGCTTCCTCATACGGCCTGCAGTGAACGAACATGTCTCTGTGCCGTAAGTCATTACTGGCAATACGCACTGGTTGTATTCTTTGCTCTTGAGGTTTTGTAGTATACTCGTCAATTTGTTAACCACATAACTATTTAACAGTTTTAATAGTTCATCAATTATTTTAAGAAAACTCCAATTTCAAATCCAAGATAGCGAACATGCTATTTCTTAGAAATTTAAATATCGGTGTCGTTTCTGTGGTTTCTCAAGGTGCTTATTTTGAGCAAGTTATCTATTTTCAAATCCAAGATAGTGGACATAGATTTTTATAATATTGTTATAGGTGTTATCTTCGAGGTTTCTTGGAGTTCTGATTACAAAAATGAGATCCACTTACAAATCCAAGATGGCTGACATGCTTTTTTTTAAACTTCGGATATGGGTGTCACTTTCAAGGTTTCTCGGCGTTCTGATGACGAGAAACTTTTTACGATTAACGTTCATTTTCAAATACAAGATGACGGACGTTTTTCAAAACTTCAATGTGTGTGCAATTTTAGAGTCGTTACGGGGAATAAATAAAAGAAATAATGGTGTTTTTAATGACCAATGACTGGCTGGTTTTTCAAACAAAGATGTCAGTACGCTTGTCTGTGTGATCAGTATTTACATCGCTTTTAGTAGAGTCGATAACTTAACTCAATTAGTATTTGAATAGCATCAAATAGTGTACATTGTATTAGTTTTTCCAATTTAATAGCCAACTTTGTCTTCATAAATTACTATACTCTTGTGTAATACAACCTTAACAGTAGGAGAAAATATTTAAGTCCCCACTTACATTTTACTCCGCAAATATATTGCGGTAATTTAGAGAGAACGAAGGTAACATTACAGTGCCTAGGGGGCGGAGTTCAATGTGGAGTGCCACAGACAGCGGTTAAGTGGTGTTTTAAAAATCGTATGTGGCAATTTTGTATAACAACTTAATCTAAAAACAGTTTTTCCTTGTATAATATTACCATTTAGGTCTGACGCCTATAAGGGAAAGCAGAGGTAATGATTACACTTGGTAAGATTTACATTTGGTAAGACACAGCATAGCCACACGGGTTTCTGTCACTTTTCTCCTCTCTGGGAGATGGTGGCGATTCTCGCAGTCGGGTTTACTCCTGAAGATTGCCCTAAGATTTTTCTATAAACTACTGAATTGAAGTGAACCTATAGGTTAGTATTCCATTGGAAGATATTACAAACCCCTTAAGGATTAGTTTAACGAAAATCTTTAGTTTGTGTACTTACTAACGCTTTCACTTTTGAATTTTGGTGGTTTACAAAACACAACAGTTTTTTATAGATCCTTAGTACAGCAAACAGTCGAAGTTAATTATTTAAAAAGTGTAGGTGCGGTGTAACACGAGGTTGTTCGTTACAGGGACGACAATTATGACGCAATTATTTCATGTGTTACTTAAATAACTTCTATCGTGTCCTTGAAGCGTATATCTTATGTCTACGAGTATATAAATAAAAAAATAACTACGCTTTTACGTTACTTCTGCAAATCTTGCAATTGTTATTATTTTAAATATTTTTTTATTCATAATGATTTTTTGTATTTACGCGGATTTTATCGCATTTAACCACGGCTGCTGTAAACCGCTCGAAACGCTGGAATATATAAAAACAAAATTAAACGCGATAAAATCCGTAAATATAATTAACTATTCATTTAGTTTATTTTTAAATATATCTGAAATCTATAAAAATTGAAACCTAAATAAAGAAAACCTGTATATCAGAGAAATTCTTAAAAAACCTAGTTTGGAAAATCAAAAAAATGCACACTGCCATCCCTCACTTTGAAACAATAACTGTTTGTCTACGTTTTCCTTAACTCTTAGTTTATTATCATTACTTATTTTAGAATAAGATTATGGCTTAAATAAATATTGATACTTTTAATTTTTTTATTTCCTGTCTAGAAAATAATATGATGTGTGTAATAGAATAAAAAATATAGCTTCAAAAAATTCATTGATCTTCAATAGGGATCGTCCTAATTACAAATGGAACCTTATCATAATTTAGTTTTATGTATTAATTACACATATAATTTATTCTGTAAATTAAATGATATCAGCGATTTCATATGAGCGCAAAGCGTTCTAGCGGCTAAGCGATACCACGACGACCGCGACCACACGCGCGTTGTGCCTAAGAGAGGATGGCTTAATGTAAACAAGTATCACGACATTGTATTAGTCTAATTTAACGTCTTACTTACCTGTAGATGTGATGTTAATGTCAGGTGATCGGTTTCCACCAAAACACCACCACGTATCTCATCTAGTGGCACTATGGCATGGCCCTTGTACCAATGCAATTCAGGCTCTGTCTCCCCCGGATTTAAATGCAAAACTGAGCACTTAAGAGACAACGTCTCCCCGCTCTCCAGGAACGCTTCCCTGGTCATTTTTATTTCGGGCCCTGCAAAATGATTTTTTTTGTGCGTTGGTAGGAAGGGGAGTTTTAGAATTCAGATAACGAATTTATCAAATAATACCTTTAGTGATATAATTTTAGAGAGTTCTATTAATGTAAAAATATAAAGTTGGGCTGTGATCCTACAGCAAAACGTGCGTTTATGTGTGTTTGAATTTTAGTTAATACATAATATGCATATTATTTATTAATAATTTGAAATCACGTATAAAACTCCTACATTATCATGGAGCGATCCATTAAAATGTAAAAGTCTGCTACTGTTCCTGAGTCTACTATATTCATTTAAAGACCTATATCAGAATTTGCTACAGTTAACAATTACTTGGAAATAAATTTTCACAAACACATTGAAATATGACGTATCATACAAATACGGTTTAATTCTTGGAAACAATTTGATGTCGTAATATAAATAAGGTTGAAAAAGGTGCTCAAGGTTTGAATACTTATTAGCGCCATTACTTTTAAGTTTTATTTTCCAGTTTGAATATTCTATAAGAGTACTAAATTAATGTATGTGTTGAATAAAAAATATTTATTATACGACGTTAATATTGACACTGATTAGGTTTTTTGTGATCGGACAAGAAATAGGCGGAAATTAACTTCCTTTTTATCCTTTATTATCTAGAGATATATCAAAAGATATACTCTTTACAAATTACAAAGTTACGTATTTGTATATATGTGCTTAAGTGTGTATGCATGTATGTGCATGTTTATGTACGTATATTTTAATAACATATGTAGTCTATTCTATTCCAAATACGTAATTAATATTATATTTATACTCCTACCTTATACTTTCCTAAAACACCCTCTCTGTTTTATCCAAGGTTAGCTGATAGAGAATGTCATATAGCAAGCTCGCATTTTGTACAGTTTTTTGGTACGATAATAAATAAATTTAAGGTAGAACGTACCATCTTTGTCTATAATTCTTTAATTAAATGTATGTTGTACCCTGATAGCTAACAAATGAGGCTCTGGCGACTCTGCGTATCTGGTAGATAGTCCATCCGAAATAGGCAACACCGAATCTCACAGACTGGTGAATAGGGTGCATCACTAGTGCGAGGATACCGGCACTGCGCTCACCAATCCCGGCTTGCCCAACGTAGAGAGTACGGGCAAACCTTTCAAAAAAAAATGCATCCCATGGACGTGATTAATCCACAATTCACAATACGATAACTTATAAATAATCTTCGCAAAATTCGACATGTAATGCATACATTGTCATTTGGAATGTAAACTACAGTAATCAAACACTTACTGTGCACAAATAAATTAAAGCGTTTCAGCATCGGTGGATGTGTGGAAACATGACAACAGTAAATTCCAGAATCCTGATCCTTGACATTTGAAAAGAACAGTCTCCATGTTTCACCAGCCACGTCAACGCGGTACCTTAAAATTTTTATCTTTATACACATGTATTAAAAATTAAGATTAGCAGTTAAAAAAATTAGTATAATAGTTAACTCTACAATAGGCCACAGAAATGATTTATCTTTGCCACGTTCGGCATTTTTACAATGAAACATTACCCTATATAATCATATGGAGAACCCTATAGAAAGTTGGAATCATAAAGAGTATTTAAAAATAAATACTCATATCTATCGAATATTTTGTAGGTTAAACCCGTTCAAACATACAAACCTATAATCTAAACTATTATTAGTAAAGATACAGATAATAATTTAAAATTATAACTTCTTATCCATTAACGTCTCATATAATTTTTTAACTGTTATACGAGATGAGTAACCAAACATTTGTCTCGATTGTACTATTATATTTGATTACATTCGATTAAACAGTCACGAAGGAGCCGTTTATTTGTTCTCGAAGTGGTATCCGCAACCGCATAGCGATGCAGAAACAATACCTTTATATTAATTTACACCCCCTCCACCCGCCTTCCTCCTAAGGTGAAGGTCCTAGGAATTCCAATATCAAGCAATAGGATATAATACCTACAATTTCATATTTATTGGATAAAAGAGCAATGACATAGACATTTATATTTAGTACTTGAGATGTTTTCACGTTTTAGAAAAAAGAGACTTACCTGTTATCCGCAGAGTATGCGTCGAGGTTTAAAGTTAATAATTCCAGATTTTCGTTATCTTTAACCTTTATCCATGATACCTGTAATTTAAAACTTTTACCTATAATTTTAGATTAAAATTAAATGTAAACTTGTTCACAATAATTTTTTTTTTTTTATAGAAACGACGGCAAAAGAGCAAGCGGTTCACCTGATGGTAAGTGATTACCGTCGCCCACATACATCTGCAACACCATAGATGCTACAGGTGCGTTGCCGGTCTTTAAGGATATTTGAGAGATGGGAGGGAAGAGGAGGGGAATAGGGAGGGGGAGTGGGCCTCCGGTTACCTCACTCACCGAACGAAACGCAGAAGCACAAGATGCCTCTACTTCACGTCGGTATTCTGCGAGGCCGTGGTACCAACCCGGTCTAGCCGGCCCATTCGAGCAGCAGCAAAAGCCGCTGCTTGGCTCTACCACGCTTGAAAAATAATAAAAAGATTATGGAGCCCTTGAGTACAGAAAAAGTGGGATACTACTCGTATTATAGAAGAAATGGTACACTCTGTTAAAGTTGTCACGGAACATCGATGCCAATATAAGCTTTAAGCCCGATATTGTAACCAAAATACTAAAATTAAAGATGTTTAGTGACATACTCTTTTTTATTTAGTATTTAAATTTCTTATTTGTTCACATTTTTAAGTACTAGATCATTTTAAATTTCATAATATATTTTACTAGCGAACCTTCCGCTTGGATATATGTATATATTATATACTGGCTGGATGGAACCATATTGACATTAAGTAAAAAACTTAATAGTCTGATCTATATATAATGACTAATAGTTTAATGACCTCGGCAAGAGCGGCAACCGCGCAAGAATTTCATTGCCGGCGTGTCGGCGACTCATGAAATGGTGAAAACCGCATTAAAATCCACTTGGAAGCTTAGAAGTTATAAGCGAGTACACAGAAAATTGTGGAATGGGACTTTATCATATACTAGTTAAAGAAGATTCTAGATGTATTTACCGTTTTGTCCCGTAAAGAAGATACGTGACAGTCAAAAAGTACAGTCGATCCTGTGTCAGCCTCTACCATTGTATCTTCAGAGCTGATGTCTCCTTCAAATGACGGTGCTCGGAACCTGCCATCACAGAGTCAAAATGTTTAATTACATTATTTACTAATAACAACATTTTTTAATTAACATTTATTAATTTTAAATTTAATATTTGCTAGGTGACCAAATGTTTATTCCGATTTGTCACGAAAATATGATTTGAATATTGTTCGTCAGCATTTTTGTTTTAGTTTAAAAAAATTAACACCAATTTGAGTATTTCTCTTGTCATGACATTGTTTTGACATGGAGAAAAACCCAGACGAGACCAGAACAATTATTTTTAGGTATTGATAATTATGGGTGTACGGGGGAATATATTTTTTCACCAAATGCCAATATGACCTGCTCAGTCGACTGAATAATGGCGGAATATCTATCTGAATTTGCCGAGCTCAATTCCCACAGAATGAGTATGGGATCAGAATCACTAGTGTGAGGGTATCGGCACAGCGTACATCAAACCTTGCCCAGCGTGATGATATGTAGGTGCTGGCTTGTTACTGCCGCTTTCTTGGTTCACCAGTGTACAAAAATAGGATGGTGAAGTAGTAGTATGGACAATCGCTAGTCCTGTGCGGGAATCGATTGATTGCACACCTTAAAGATATCAGAAGGTAATTTTTTTTTTAATTTTTTCAAATATTTGACCATGCGTAAGTTGCTTTCGAATTGGATGCCGCGTTTGCTCACACCAGACCAAAAATAACAACGCTTCGATGATTCAGAGTGCTGTTTGGAGCTGTTCTGGTGAAATAAAAAAAATTCTTGCATTGATATGTGACAATGGATAAAACATGGATACATTATTAGACACATGAATGAAAAAGATCATCAGCTGAGCGGACAGTAGCTGGTGAAATTCGAATGAGACGAAAAACTCAATAGTCAGCTTGCGAGGTTATGGCATCTGTATTTTGGGACGCTCAAGGTAGTTTGTTCATCGACTATCTTGAGAAAGGTATTTAGCAATAGGGAATATTACTCAGCAGTAATGGATCAATTGAGTACAGAAATCAAAAGAAAACACCCTGACATGCAAAAGAAAAAGGTACTGTTCCATCAAGACAATATTCAGTTTCACAAGTCGATGAAAACGATGTTAAATTGAATGAATTACGTATTGAATTGTTCACCGTACCGTCCAGATTTGGCCCCTGCGACTACTGGTTTTTTGCAGTCATCAAAAAGATGCTCCCGGGAAAGAAATTTGGCCCAATTGAGGTAGCGATTTCCGAAACCGAAACCTATTTTGAGAGCAAAGACAATTCATTTTACAAAAAAGGCATCAAAAGGTTAAGGGAGCGTAAGAATCAATCCATCACTCTGGAGAGTAGGTTGATGAATAAAGTCGAATTGATATAAAAAATATATTTTTTGTTAGTTCGACCGGTAACTTATTGAACGATGCAAAGTTTTGTGAAGTAGAGGGCTATTTTATTTCTTAATATTTTCTTTTCATTAAAGGGCATCAAAGGAGACATAAATAAACAACGGTCATTCCTCAGTTGCAAAACTAAGTTCAGATAGAAGTCATCCGAGATCTTTTCTTAAATTCATAATGATGTAACTGACAATTTATGTGAAGAAAGCATACTAACCATTGAGAAAAATGAGAATTTTTCATATGTGATCTACATATGTATGAGAATTGTATGTAAATTTAGTTATTACGTGGAAATTGCTACATTCTTAGCATCGTCTTGATGCCGTTTCCTTACAAATTTTATTTCCTATGTAGCCGGTAAAGTCTCTTAGTCAGTTATGTTAGCTTAGAAATCGACACTTCTTTGTCGTTGGAGCTTGAAACTTTCCAAGTTGTGAGAAGTTTCTAAACCGTTTATGGCTCTTCGACGCTATTACCGTACCACTATTACGTTCTATAACGTAAGTTGGTAACAAAATATCCAGCGGTGCGGTAGTTTTAGGTTTTATAACGCAATTTAACAGAAAATACTTCACACTTTTATTGGCTTCGAATTTAAATATAGATTTTCAGATTGAACAGTCTATATATTATAAAGTGGATTTTTGTACAGTATTCTCGTCTATTTTTTACAATACATAATATAGAATATACAAAATACGATAAAGAACATAACAAATAATAAAATACATATTTAAGCTATTACCTAATACGAGGCTAAAATATTTTAATTACATACTAATAAATCTTCCATTCCTTGCTGTAATTTTTTAGTCAGTGGAATGCACGAAGGTGCGATTGGAATTAGGAGCAACTAGGGTGACAAACGAGCGTACAGTTCGCGTGATCGTAAGTTGCTACTACAAGTCTTGTTTACATGCAAACAATTTGAATCGAAGAAGGTTACATATGCGTCGCCACCCCTGAAGACTTAGATGGAATGCATACAGCCCGTAATAATATTCCTTTTTCGACACCCTTCAAACCTGAATACAACAAAAGATACACTACTGCTTCGCGGGAGAAAGAGATAAGAGGGTGGCAAGCAGTAGATTTCTAGGTAAAAGAGGAGACCTATGTTGACGTGAAAACGCTATAATATATACATTTAATTTCAATGTCCTACCACGAATTAAATATTTCTATACATTTCCTAAACATTTTTAAAGGAACGCAAAGCCATATTTATTCTAACGAAATAAAAAACTACACATACGCCACGTATCAGTGTAAACACGCATAAAAGTGTAAACTACGACGACGCGAATGGTATGCCGCCCTCGTTTAATAAATCTTTTCCATTAATAATATTGCTTTGAACTCATTAATAATACGCTAATCCTGTGTGCTGTGTGTGTATTATCGTGTAACGCAAAAAAAAAACACAAAAGCGTATCAAAATACAAAAAAACTGCAAAAATATTCACCAGTCCATGAGATACGTGGATCTTTACAGTAAACGAGGAGCACCTTAATTTAAATTTTCCTGCGCGAACGTAGCATGATCACCGAAACTACACAAAGTAATTGCAGTATTTGATAAATATATTTTATGTGCAAAAAAAATAACGCCGCTCATTTAGTTTTCGATTACATGACATAAATTTATAAATACAAACATTTTTTGTCTTATCCGATTCAGAGGTATCTTTATCCTGGATCGAGTTAATTCTGGATTCAATGCATCGCTGGAGTATTTTCATTAGTAATCGCATGGCTAGGTGAAAAAAACGTTTAATCTTAAACATTTTCAGATCATCTGTTCATTAGTTCACCTAGTGATTGGTTATCACGAAGACATTTACCTGCGTACCTTCGTGGCTGCGGATTTTAGTGTGCGCTTGGCCTATGAAAGCCTTTAGCTCCCGTTCAATACAAAGAACTACCTGAATTATACGCTCACCCCTTGTTCTTACGGAACAGCCGCTGAGAATAACTTTAACTAATAAGTTGCTTCGCATTATTGTCTATAAATCGAGAGTTTTATGTATTTTAACTTACGGGGCGCATTATAAAATAATATTTCTACTTAAATATTAATCTAAATAAATAATAATAAGTTACTTGAACGAAGCTTAAGAAAATTCGATTTTTCTCTTGCCGAAAATCCGCATCCTGAACCGTTCGCGCCTGCGCATTTTATTATGTCGTCTCCGCTTACGTTTTTACCCGCGTATGTGCCTAGGAGAATTCGTAAAAACTCGCTAACAGAAAATTACTCCTTGATCAAGTGATAAAAGCTTATTGAAAAAAATTGCTTTAAGATTATCTATATAATTTGCAAATAGAAGGAAAGGGTTTGAAATAAGAAATCTGAGAATATAAAAGTAGGAACTGGAACACATTTAAGCCGATGGTAGTTATAGCTAAAGTTTATCTAGGTTCACACAACATTGTTAGAGTCGCTTTAGTGAATACCGTTGATGATTTTCTCAATCGCCCTTTAATTAAATTAAGTCCTTCGCAATATTTGCTTTATTTATTATTACTTTATTAACTAAGGTACGCATTAAATGATGCAATTTACGCTATATTAATAACATTTACCCCATATTTCACATTTACTATTCGTAATATTTAGTTCCTTTTTGAGAAAACTCCATTGTCTTAACGTGGAGGAGAGTGTTGACGTATAAACGCATAAGTACATTGTGTTTCAATGGTGGAATTTAATTATGTACTTATATATTAACACCTTACATATTTCAGATACATTGTTAAATTCTCTAATTCCTACGTACGCCTAAAAAGAAAGGGACGTAACGCAACATTTATTGTAACGAATAAAATCGATACCCACGCCACGCATTAGTACTCAACTAAATTGTAAATTATCTCGTCCCGAATAACATATCGCTCTTGCTAAATAAATCTATTGATGCGGTAATCGTGTACTCTGTATTCTTTTTGGGTTTATAAATGAAAAAAAAGTAATAATGTGGATGTGGCAGGTAATTATTCCGATAGTCGTCTTTGAACATGTTAATCCGCAACAGCATCTCGGAATATCTGAGGTGGCTGGGACAAATGCAGAAGGCGGTGCTACTCGATACCGCCCGCATCGTCCGCTGGCTTCTTTCCATTATCCCCTAACCCTCGTCCGTGTAGTCTGCTCTGCTGAGGGCTTCCGTCTGGTTGGACTAAAATATGTTTTGAGGCATTTTATTTATTTTAAAGTATTTTATACCTAAACATATTTATATACAGCCCAATCAGACGAGATTATATGTAAATAAATTCACAATATAATAACCTTTGAACTCATAAATAATAGGCTAATCCTGAGTGCCATGATCATGTTACTGCATCAAGATTCAGGAAAACTGCTAGAAAATATGCCATCCCATGAGGTACGCGGATCATCATAGTAAACGAGTAGCACCTTAATTCAAATTTTCCTATCCAAACGCACCAAACACAGATCCTACTATCTTACAGTTGTTCAAGAATATATTCATATATTCTTGTTACACTCAGTCCATAGAACTCAGTCCAGATAAGTTTATATCGAAAAGTTATTTTAAAGTCTGAATATTTTTTATGTTTCTCGGTCCGGAAAATCTAAATCGTGTATGTCTCTGAAATTTAAATAAGCTAGTTGGTAATAAAAAGCCTTTTCGCTTATTGCAATCCATGTACACGGTTAAAATACTTACATTTTTCCAATACTATATCTACAATTTTTAAGACATAAAAAATAATTCGATTTTTACAATAGTTTGAAGCCTGAAACCCTATAAATAATGAAGCAATATTAAAACCACGTATTTTGTCTCTAGTTTCTAGTTACATGTGTTATACGTATTTATACACCAAAAAGAAATGTCTGTGAAGGAGGCTTTAATCAGTTTGAAAGTAGTCGGGACATGTCAAGCGTGCAACGACTGTATGATTGTAATACTAATGTTTTTATGTAGTATAGTAATACATATTGATTAGCATACGTAAAAAAAGCAGTAACATGCGTCATTCTTGTGGGGGCTGGTCGAATCGAGTCTACAAATCCTGATTGTGTTTTTCTTGATTTGTTATTTAATTTTTTCTTACAATACACTTCAGTTGCCTGAGAAGCTATTCGTTACTTTTTATTTTGTATTATTAGGTATGTATAGAATATGTTAAGAAAGATAACAAAAAAAGAGTAAATCATCAAGGATTCCGCATTACGCAACGGCAGTAGATTTAAAAAAAAAAAAATTCTTAACAAGTTCAACATTTTAGGCTTAGGCTCAGGCCTCTCATTCATTTCATTAATTTCATTAATTTCATTCATTTCATTAATTTCATTAATTTATTAATTTCATTAATTTCATTCATTTCATTCATTTCATTAATTTCATTAATTTCATTAATTTCATTAATTTCATTCATTTCATTCATTTCATTCATTTCATTCATTTCATTCATTTCATTCATTTCATTCATTTCATTCATTTCATTCATTTCATTCATTTCATTCATTTCATTCATTTCATTCATTTCATTCATTTCACTGTTTTTTAATAAAATAGATAGCCTATAAAAATATACAACACTATTATAATTGCTTATTCCTAATCATCTAGTGTTAAATACCGTAAATTACATTTAAAATTTGGTATATTTAAAAAAAAATTAACTGCGGTTGCCAACCCGCTCGCCAGGCGTGGCAACTAAGGAAAACCCCCCATGATTCTGTGGGGGAGGCCTATGTTCAGCAGTGGACTTCTGATAGGCTGAAATGATGATGATGATGATAATGATGATATTTCAGGTAGTAAGTATTTTATCATGCTTATGTATGTTAAATATAGTAAATAGAATCAAAGAAGAAGAGCGTCGCATTATAACGAAAAATAACAAAACTGTATTCCAGATGCTTTATTAGCATTGTGCATGTCCAACACAAAGCTTTGTGTCTAACGAGTTGCTGGCAATTAAATAAGTCTCAGGTGATTAAAAGACCCCGAAAGCGACGGACGGTATAGTTGACATTGTTTTGTGTTATATTTGCACTATTTGATTACAAAGTTACGGTTTTTAAAGCATACATTGCAGAAAAAGTATTTATGATTTCGGGCGGAAGCAAATATTATGGGCAGCATGATATTGAGAATTGGTTCTCGACTAAACACTGCAAAGTGCAGAGGATGACTATTAGAAATAAATAAAAAACATATCGTATTTTATGTTCGGAATTTCGTAATTAGGTCGTTCTTGTATTTCTTATAGAAGAAAGTCAAGCAAAGTCTAGAGGCCTCAATTTATTAATTAATTAGTAGCGTGTTATTTCGTTTAATTTATTCAAATGACTGGACAAGATTTTGTTACGATAACATTGTAATTACTACAACAGGAAATTTTCGACGATAATTTCAAACGACAGCTTCTGAACTAAAGTCCCAGTATCATGGTGTTAGTCGTATATATAATATTGAATTTGGATTCTATCTAATTAATTAATGCTGGACGTTTGATTTTCAAAGCCATGGTTATGACCAAAAGTGTTAATTTAATTAATATGGAAGAATAACGTAATATGTAAATGCTACAATTGTCTTAATGACTTAAATAGCTTTGACTGTCTTTAATTCTTTATGTATGAGTTTGCCCTAATCAGAGTTTTAGGCTTGATTGGCTTGTACATGAGTACCAAAGACCTATTTATTCGAGCCCTATATTTAGTGGAACAAGCTAAGTGTTAATTCCGAAAAGTTAAACTCGATTCTGTTTACTGTTTCAAATTAATAGAATGTAATGAAAATCCAATATTATTAAAAGTTAATTATGTAATCTTTGTCTATTCGTTATGAAAAAATCTTAATCGTTGGCAGCTGCAGTAAACTCTCTCCGCCAACTCCACTGGAGCTCGTATACTCCTCTGTGGCTTCTGACTCGCTACGTTTCAGTGGCTTGATTTGCCGTAATCAATACGCTTAGCAAGCGGGTTAGGCATCGTAATACCAGACACCTTGCATCTTAGTATTCATTTCATAGATGATGTATATGCATTAAAAAGTTGCACTGGTGCAGTATACTTTTTTTCCGTTGGAAAATCGGTGGAGTGTTATGCTAAGATTTTCCGGAACTGTGACAGTTAGAAGTGTCTAAAGTACGGAAGTAGGGTTCTGTGTTCGCCAATCTACCTGCGAAGAGTGGTAATTGTCTTATTCCGGAGAGGTTCAAATCCTGCTTTTAACTTCAGCGAGGGAAGCTCGTAAGCATCTAATACTGGTAATAATTAATGTTAACCTGTTAACATGCTAAATGTATTCGTTTTTTTATCAGCATGTATTAGTCCACTACAGAACATAAGCGTTTCCACAAAACACGGGAAATCTTAGATTCGGAACAGGTACTTACATGTCATGAAAATGTTTGTTGCTGGTCGCATATGAATCAAAAATATAATTTAGCATTGGCGAGTCTCCTTTCTCCTTACGTGGCGGCAGTCTCCTTGACTTGTTTGTCATTGATCGAATTATGTTTTGTGGTGTGGGAATATTCATTGTCGTTTTCTTTGTGGAGCTTGGTAGTTCAAGACCGGGAAGTTCTATGAAACAAAAAAAATATCATTTTATTTCATAACTTATAACATAAGCTACGTATGTTATAAAATGACCTACCTTTTATTCTTTTTCTTCAGTGCCCTTATGACAGTCTTCACATGGCAATAATTTAATACAAATAACTATAACATTTAGGTGTAAGGGTTGATAATGACTATAATCAATAATATACTTATCTTATAAGATTGAAAAATATATAAAAGCGTTCGTCCTCATAAGACTGTGGTTTAGACTAATATGTGTATATTTATCTACCTGTTATGTTGTTTTGTGGGGTAATGGCACTCGTGAGCACCGCCATTAGTAGCACGATGCGGTGCATGCCGCCGCATCCTACCCGCTCAGCAGGCTCTCTAGATAAAGCAAACAATCGCTGCATTAACAGTTTCTATGGCCACAAGACATGCAAGGATCACTACTAAATTTGAACATGCTATTTAGAAAATTTTGACTAAGATCAGACTAGTACTTGTCTGTTGTTCTATTAACTTAAACTTTCATTAAATAGATTATTGGTATCATTTTCACAATGATCCTGAATGGATATTACCAGCTCCCGATTTCAGCAAATAGAGATTATCTCCTGCGCAGCATATATAGTATGACTTTTCAAATTAATCTACAAAATCTAAATATATTTTCACATAATATATAATATCATATCGATATATAATATATAATATCGATAAATCCAGTAAACATCCCAACAAATACCAGACGAAGATTAGGAGATAGATGGCGGAAAACAGCGTCTACGGTTCGTGACATCTGGTACTGTGATCGCCAATTCTCTTGCTGAGAGTGGCTATTATGGCACATCCTCCTTATGGAAGAGGTCTAAGTTCTGCAGTGGACTATTTACAGGCCATTAAGGTTAAGGTACAAAAAGTGATAATTTATATGACATATAAGTATTGGCTGCGGCTGAGACTGAAACCAAAACCCACGACTTATAGATATTATACGTGGTAGAACCAATAAGAGGCTTTTGCTCCTACTCGAATGGGCCGGCTCGACAGGGGTAATACCACGGCCTTGTATAATACTGGCATGAAGTAGAGGCATCTCGTTCGGTGAGAGAGGTAACCGGAGGTCCAATCCCCTTCCCATATCCCATCCTCATCCTCCCTCCCAAACTCCCAACTATCCTTATAGGCCGACAAAGCACCTGCATGCGGTAATCACTTACCATCAAGTGAGCCGCTACCTTGTTTGCTCCCATAAAATATTTTGTTGTAAATCACATCAAGTCGAAGTCAAGTGATTAAAGAAAAGTAAACAATTCATGTATTACAATTTCGTAAATAGTTATTAATTTTAAAGTGTTGATAATTGATTATCTTTTTTTACTGTTTTTTATTATTAATTTAAGACAAACTTTGAAGCAAACAAAGTCTTTCTTCGACAAAGGAGCTCATTTAATAGAATGAATATCTAATTGGAAAGACAAATGTAATTTTCATATATTTTCAGAAACTCTGAAATCATAACATTGTCTGGCAAAACACTTCGCCTCGAGTTGAATATGATCACAAATATTGAATATAATTGAATTCTGAATAAATCTTTGAGAAATTCGAATTTGCGCTTTAGTTATATAATAGTCCACAATGATAAAATGTACCTTCGTTTTGTAATAAAATTGATATAAAACATTGCAATTATTCTTGATTGAAGGGTATTTAAAATGAGAAATTAAAGTTAAAGAATTCTCATTTGACTGGGATCAATATACAAATGTGATACAAATAATATGCAATAAAATAAATGGTAACCAAAACATTAAAATAAATAAGGTAAAGATGAGAAACCCGTGGTCGATGCAGATTGTATTATTTGAGCACGCTCCGTGCTCCGTTATGGAGTTCTAATCGTCTCAAATATTCCTAGAGGCCGACAGGGCATGACGTTCCAAAAACGTCTTTTAGAGTAATTTTTCTCCGAAGACCACCCCACATGTCGATCACCTCATGGGTATACAAACCTGGATATTTTGACTTCTCACCTGTTTGGTCTATCATTAGGTTTTCATTACATTGTTATCCAACACATCAACATTTCATTGTTATCCAACACATCCCCAACTGTGCCCGGTTAATAAATAATAGTTCCATAAGTGATAATAGTTTGGTCCCAGTCGAGACCGGTATAGTCATTATCCAACTTGATCTGCGGTAAGTACTTATAGCAAGGCTATTTCCGAATCACGAGACGATAAGTAGCAGCAAGTTCTAGAAGAGGAATTCTTGATACAAGATTTATGTGCGCAGATACTCAGAATACTAAGAAAGCGATGATGATAATAGTGTCATATTTTAGGATATATCTCCGGTATTTTTTTTCGGCTACGTAGGCAGTGATATAATTCCTGGGCCTGGTAATTCCGTGGCCTTTCTTTGGTAGCCTGCTAAAAATAACATGGACCTCTCCAGTGATAGAATTTGACATAATCGTATCGCTTAACATGCAAATTGACAACCGCAGTATCAGACAACATGCACACTGCTGCCCAGAGGAATGTGCCAGATGGAATGCTGCTTCCGAGCGGATGCCGTGGGGTTCGAACACCACGTATATAGAGCTATGCTGATTCTGGTCTATATAGAGTTCTAGAAATTTTACTCCCTTTAACCTTCTATTCACTAGAGCCTATTTAATTTAACGTGTCTGGTGGTCCAAGCCAACGATACAAATCGTAAGTTTCGAAAAACTCATTGGTATGAGCCCAGGAATCGAGCTCGAGTCTCTAGAGTCGGAGGCAGATCCCTCAACGGCTCATAGCCTAGTGAGATATAATAAAAATACATTATGTCTAGTAGTAGAGAAGTCCAACAATCCGTTTTAGAGCAGAGCAGCGCTCCAAACAAGTAAATGAGAAGAGAACTGTTGCTGTTGCTATTTAACTTTACTATGTGTACTTTTCTAAATAGCGAACACAAATACCAAATATCACGCAAGCGAAGTCGCAAATCCTGGTCTAAAATATATTAATATTAATAGACCACTCCCATCGTTCCTCGATTTTCCTACCTTGCAACGTACCTCATTTATTTTAACTCTGCAGTTAAAGATATATTTGGTATTATTAAAGTTTAATTACTTATATTCTTATCGTGTTCTTTACTTATTTTGCTATGCATAGCATTTTTATAATTTATATTTTAAAGACGTGAAACTGTGTCAATAATGTGAAAAATTATGGCGCGTGTATATTTAATACACAGTTTTTTTTACGAGTAATATTTTAAATACACAAAACAAGTTTGAAAACATCAGTCTTAAATACATAGTCAAATGTATGTTCTCGGGTTCTTAAACAAATGTGTGTTTTAATCAATTACTAATTAATTTTGAATATTTAGTAATACATAAAGTAAATCTATTTTTCATTTGAAGTTAAAAATTTATATCGTTGTATTTCGTGTTCGAGTATTTTTTTTTGTTTTTTTGATGATTGTTACCGGAATTTAAACATATCACATAATATAAAATTAAAGCAACGAATAGTCACAGTTAATACATATTCTAAGATCAACTAAAAAAGAATAATTAAGAATTAAAAATCGAATGCAGGATTTGCAGACCCGAGCTGCCCAGCTCCTGTTCACAAGCATAATGTATGTGCCATTTAGATAGGTTTATTTAAAAAATATCGATATCGAAATCATTAATAATAGTTTTTTTTCAGCTTCTTTCCTCAAATATTTCCTTAAAGAATGGTCTATAGTTATCAGTCTAATGTAGCAGAGGTAGTAGAGGTAGGTGTAAATATACTCATTCTCTTATAATACAAAAGACCAAAACAACAACATAGAGTTTCTAATGGTTAGATATGCACGCCAGTCTGCCAGTGACATTGGCAGAAAATATAATTTTACATTTTGTTGCTATCAGTGTACTCAAAGAGGTTTACGCAAATCACATTTTACCGCTCCGGGAGTTAAAACATCACGGGTGGCGAGACACTTCAAAAGATACCCAATAATTATCGAGTTTTGTTAACAATCCTTTGAGTTTATAATAATATTCTGAATATATGCTCACTATTCATTATCGGATTTTTGTGATATATATTTTTGAACATTTAATACTGTTTTGTTCAATTCTATAAACATTATTCACAAACATAAGATCTTGTCAAATGAGAAATGGCTTTATTTTTATTCGTCAGCAGAGTCGCCATTTGAAAGGGCAACCCAAATTAATTACGTACGTGTCTAATTGAAATTGTCAATTTCGCAGTGACATAGTCACGGAATGTGCGGAACGAGGGTGCGGCAATCCCAAAGCCTATTACTCTAATGTATTTTTTGTTTGTGACTTTTTAAATACACAATGTGTTCAGTACATTGCACAGTTCTTTTCACGGACCATATTAAGTATTTCAGCTTCGGTTTCGACGACAACTTTGTTGATTAAAGTTTGACAACTGTAATTAAAGTTGTGTGATATTGAAATTGGTACTGTCAATAAAACCGGCGCCGGCTCGGTACGGGTTGAGGTTATTCCCCAATTATTGTTTCGAAAATTAAGTGGAAAACTTTCAGAGTACTAAGTAGTGTGTGATACTACGTTTCTCTACTACGTCTAGGGATACAAAGTCTTTCAGGAAAGAAAATCAATACTTTGAAAAAATTATACCATAAAATTTTTAAACGAAATTTCAACGCGCCCTGGTTTCAGAATGTTCAACGGCTAAAGAATCTGTCAGTTGATCACATTCCTCAGGGTCATTAAAGACGATAAGCAAAAATTCTGCAAATGGTGGAACCATGACCCGCAATATGCCAGACCTAATATATTTACACAGACGGGTGACCGACAGCACCCACTTTGGTGCCGTTATGCCATCGCTCAGGCATATTCCGAATGCTGTGGTTACAGTAAATCCCACTATTGTTAGGTCAGGGCGGTTGCTTTAATTTCCCAATACGCTAGTCAGGTTCGATCCTCGGTGCCGTCACCACAGAAATTGTTAATAGCAATTTTGAGTGCTGAATTTACCACGTGCTCGGTGGTGAAGCAAAACATCGCGAGGAAACCTGAATGTATGAGAATAAATAGAAACAATATTATTTCGAAGACATGCCAACCCGCACTGGAACGGAGAGCGAACTCCTCTCGGCTCCAAAACTGTCCCAAGTTTTAATTTATATTTCAGAGGATCAATTTGCTCGGCAGTGGGCGTTTAAAGGCAGCTACTTTTTAATTTACTCTTATTTGAAGAAGTCTGGAACGAGGCGCTTCAGATCATTACTAAATAATAGAAAATGTTTAATGTGTTATATGGACAACAAAGAAAAATATAAAAATTCATACGAGTTTAATAGTCTGTGTACCTAGGTGACATTTTAGAATTTTACCAAAATTTACCAATACAATTATTCGAAACAAAGATTTATTTTGATACGCTTAATTAAATTCGTTGATACGTTATGTTATCTGTCCTAATGTCCAACACTGTCCTAATGACATTCTCGTTTGTAGCATAATGTATGAATGCTACATAACTTGTGTATTTAATCTACAACAGTATACACTTATCACACTATCTCAAGGTTAAGCATTTGAGTTCAGAACGTCTGAAGTAAATTTTAATTTGGACGGGGTTTCATTTGTGCAAAGGTCTTTGCTCCATCTGTTCGGTGTTTGTGACCAAGTTGAATTCCTACGGGAATAACCCTACCCTTTTAACTTTATTTATTAGAAATGGAACGTCACTCCCTTTGGGAGGTCTTCGCTTTGCATGACAAACCATTCTTTGCGCTTTGTGAAGATATCTTGATTTTATTTAAGTTATTTTCTTTTTTATATCCTGCTTATTGTGGCGTTGGTGCTATTTCGACAATAAACTTAACTAAGAGAAAGTATTGTGAGACCGTGCGCAAGGACAAAGTATTGACAATGACTAATTTTGACTAAATGTTGTCAAGTTATCAACGGCATATTGCTTTTATTGCAAACATGCTCTGGATTTGAACTAAGCGTTCTCCAATGGATTGGAATAATCAACAATAACGTAAGCAACGTTAGCGTTTATATCTAAAGTCAACTAAATCGTGAAGACTTGTACCAAAAACTTCGTTAATGTTAGGTTCTGTAAAAATATATATGTTAGAGTCTGGTCTTAAATGTCTATGCCAACATGGAAGACAAAGTGTAAGCATTATATACATACAACAAGCACATTCTTTGTCTGACTAAGTATATGATATAGAGATGTAGTAATAATTGACTCAGAACTAGTGACACTACTAAGAGCCATGTAAATAAAAAAACATACTGAATTTATTCCACTTTTTTATTTTGATGAGAAAATTGTGGAGAAAAGCTATGGCAAGTCAGTGAAAAAATAAAGGCGGTTCCGGCAATACAAAAAATAGTAGTTTTTAAGTGATTAATTTACTATATACTCGGCGGTAAAGAGAAACATCGTGAGGAAACCTGCATGTCTGAGAAATAATAAAAAAATAAGGACAAAAATATACGAGGTAAGGTAAAGTCCGATGTGAACCGCCTCTCTGGAGCATCATGGCGGACCCTTTTCTTCACCAAAACCCTCTCATATAGTGGGAGAAGGCTTTTGCCCGGTAGAGAGCTCACACACATGGATGCTTTTCTCTTTTAATTACGTACACAAATATTTTCATAAGTACATCAAATAAAAATGTGTAAAGCTGAAGCAACCGGAACAGAAAAGGTTTTAGCGTAGTTAGCTGTTTTTTTCAGCAGCAGAAATATTAAAATGTGTATTAAAACTCCAGAGGACATCACTAAGCTTAAAGGAAAATTGAAGAGAATATTAAGCAACCTGTTTTGAGGGGGGCTTATTATAAAATAAGCATTGCTTTGACGATATCAATGAATGAAACGGGATTATTTCGGTATTTGAAATACGAGTAGGATGGCATACTGTAATTAATTTTAAGTGTTTTTGTTTGTTAAACTTGATTTGTTATAATTGTACACATAACATTGTAATACTAATATAAAAAGGACTCGAGACTTACTTACTGATTCTTATTTGTAGAGTTCCAGTTTTGAGAATCGACAGTGAAATGAAAAGAAATTAAATATTTTGATTTTAATGAGGTTATTCAGGCGGAAAAGAAACAGTTGTAAAAGTTTGTGATTGACGTTCATAATATCTTGAAATCAGCTAAAATGTAATAAAATATTTTCGACTATGAGTTTTTAGACGTCGACGGCCACAGCCTGGGTCACGTGATGTAATATAATTGAAAATATTCTTTCTAGGCAACGAAGTTTTTTCCAATATCAAAGGAAAAAGTGGGAAACCAATATTAAAAAACGTCTACTCAGGCACGTTCAGGCTTCTTGCGGAGTAATGACGAGTAAGACAGTAATTTCCGGAAACATAAATTTGAATTTTTTTCGTGGTATATCATAGTTGTGGACGCAGCAAATAGGAAATCAAAATTGAATGCGTCGTGAAACGTTGGTACGTTGTTGCGTTTCAAATTAGGTCTTCCCATTGGCTAGCTGGCCTTGGTCAGGTACCAACCTGAATGGGTTCCCGCCTTGTCGTTGCGTAGCTTGGAAAGGCGGCAAACGAGCTAGCGGTTCACCTGATGGTAAGTGATTACCGTCGCCCACCTACATCTGCAATACCAGAAGTGTTGCAGGGGCGTTGCCGACCTTTAAGGGTATTTGGGAGATGGGAAGGAGGATGTGGAGAGGGGTGTGATGAGGAGTGGGCCTCCGATTACCTACCTCACCGAACGAAACGCTGAAGCACAAGATGCCTCTACTTCACGCCGGTATTCTGTGAGGCCGTGGTACGAACCTGGTCGTGCCGGCTTATTTGAGTAGCAGCAAAAGCCGCCACTCTTAAGCACCACCAGCCTTCTTGATCCTCATGGTCCGTCCGAGTCCGTCACTCAGGAGGGCCAGTTGCCTAGTGGGCTTAGATGCCGAGTAGGCAACCGCATCTGGGTTCCGGTGCATCAAGCCAGGACGGAGTGGGAGAAGACATGTTGTCTCCAGAGGAGGGACCGCCGAGTGCGACCGGCGCTGGTGGGGTCGCGGTTATGTACGAAACAGTACAGTGGCCATACCGCCATGCGGCGAAAGTGGAACACAGTGGGATTTTCCAGTACTTGTGTCCGAGAGGGCAGGTATGCACGTCAGGAATTACGTATTATATGCACCACGCTTTTTAAAAAAGGTCATTAGCATAAGTGGTATTTTTCACTAATCAATTGCGTAAGTAATGTCGTGTTAATTTGATTAGTCGCGGTCGTGATAGCGGTTTTAAGGCGCAGCTGTATTAAGGTGAAGTGTCGTCACTCACCATTAAGTTGGTTTCGCAAGGTTCGTGGTTTTAGGGACGAGCATACTCTACCCCGCACCGACGCACTGTGGCAGCAACACATGCGTGGAGGTGAAGGTTTGGCACAACTTCACTTGCACTTGCAGTGCGGGCTCGTGCGAGACGGTCCTTGGTCATCCGGTTAAGCACAGACGGGTTTTTAAAAACCTGTTTAGTCCACTGGGAGCCGTGTATGCCTATATCGAGCTACACGGATTTAAATGAACGCGGCCGAAACTAACGCCACGATCATGTGAAACGTTATGACAGTCATTTGACGAGCACTCAAGGAGTGTTGGTTGTAGGACTTTTATAAAATTTTGTTATTTACGACGATAGTTCTTACATAGCTTTCACAGTGGAGCTACTAAATGAAACTCTATCTTCTTACTTCTCAGATGTAATAAAAAAATTCTACGTTGTTCACATAAATGGCCAAAGTATTCCGGCACATTTTCCCGACACACTCGCATCTTTCACATCTAATAACATCAGTACCATGACCAAACCTCTACTACATGATGTACAAAATATAGACTAGACAGACTTACACTCAACTGAATCAATCGACATATCCATCGGTCTGTCAAGTTAAAATTAAATATCTCCCAGATGAGATATCTTTTCTTCTTTATGCAAAAGATAAGTCGGACTACGGTCAGGAGTGTTTATAAAATGTTTATAGATGTATAAGTAATAAATTAAATAAGCAAAAAAATAACATTAAAAGGGGTGTCAAGTTATTCCTTTGCTGTTTATTTTAAATACAATTTTAACTTCGCTTTTGATATTTTTTTCAAATACCTAATGAAAACAATCTACGGAATTCCCTTCAACGTTCATTTTCAATGTTGTTTTTATTTGCTCCTTCCATAATTTTGTTCTATTAGCGCCGAACGTTACCAAACCAATCGAAATTCAATTTTCTTGAGTGTAGCTCAGACCTCTTAACGTCTTAGATAATCAATAGCAAAAATATTTTCTTCTTCTTAATGAGAATTCATTGTACATTTTATATTATGTTATTTCAAGAGAATTTCTACAGGAATGAGGGATGAAGTGTGAATCTTTTTCACCTTTTGAAAGAAAAATGAACTTCGGAGATTTTCTTTGTAATAATATGAAAATGTGAAGAATATAAAGCGTCTGAAACTTTTACTAAAGTTTCACGTACATCATTAGATGGAATAAGATGTCACCTGCAATATATGATTTTATGTAACTAGCCGAATGGATAGGGGAACGATCGACTATCCACATATGGGGAATGCAATCAGTTTTTCGATATTTTGGTTAATACTATACTATTATGTATACTATTTAAAGCCAGTTTATACAACAAAGCTATGAAAATAAAGAGACTGCCTTAGCACCTGCGATCCATCCCAATATACCAAAACATCCGAATATCGCAGCACATAAAAGAACACTTATTTATTGCAACGAGATATTAAGGCATCCACAAAAATTTTCTAAAATCTTTATTGTATTTCATATTGGGTTCACTAAACTGTTTACCATTTTGTACTGAGAACAGAATAAAATCTCGTTAAGTTACTAAATGGATTTTAATTAAAAATTGTAAATGTCTGATTGAATCGTCATCGACATCATTTCAGTCTCTCATAAGTCCACTACAGAGGATAGACCTCCTCCAAAAGATTCCCACGAAGCACGGTTCTGAGCCACGTACCGGCCACGCACTACCATCAACTGCCCGCAATAATGCTCAGATAAGAATAACAATCCCGCAACATTACTCAGATAAGTCTAATAAACAAAGACCGACCTTTTTAACTTATGTTAAGCTGACGTCACGTCTATTATCTATGTTAATGCTTTTGTAATGCATACCGGCCCCACGTCGCGCGGTCTAACGTTATACGAAACACACAGCTTGTATATAACCTCGCTCGTGGAATTTGGCTTTTATTATTTACCACCAAGCGTTAAAACTCGGCCCATTCTCATAAACGTAAAAGTTCCGACAATATTAACTCACTGCAATGACGGTCTGCATCTAAAATTGTGTCAACACAATAAAGACGTCATTGATTATGTTTATGAGTTCACGGCTATTAAAAGCGTTGGATTCTTTCTAGTATTCACATTCAGGTTCGCAAGTATTTAAATATTTAATATCACTTAAGCCTGTCATTTTCCGTTACAGCGTTTTAATTTAATTTTTTTATTATTATTGGGTTGTGTGCCTCACACATGACTTAATAGTTCTCCCGATAATACGCTGCTGGTGTCTGCTCTGCTACTGCAACTCTTGGACACCTGGAAACGACTACAATCGAAGAAAGTTACAGGTGCATTATACACCCCTGAGGACTAAGGTGGAATGCCTTACGGTATATAATTATATTGGCTTTGTAGTACTGTTGGTTACGCCTTTTCTGAGAGGGATAACTGAACTAATACCGTTAAAGGACACACTCTACAGGACTGATATATTAATTGGCGTTAGTAATAGGTAAGAGAGTGGTACCTACCGGACGACAGATATAAATAGAAGAAGAACACCATCTAGTAAAGCCAATCGGGCTTCCGTAACCTACTTCTCACATCTCCGAGAGATAGAAACAGACGAATGTCGGACCACTTTCCCGGGGTTAGTTTCTAAAGATTCAGCGCGCGCCCGTCACATTCAAGGTGCGACAGAAACTCGAGCTAAACACTAATACTTCAACAGTGTTTGTGATCTGTTAAAGAAATATCCTGGACGTATGGTTTAAATTACTCCGAACAAATAATAAAAGTGTTACGACGTTTTATAAATGTCAATTTTAAAATAAATTTTACTGTTTTCCTTATCTTGTATTTTCTTGTTTAAATGGATTTTTATCATCACTGCAGAAATTGCGTTAGCAGCGAATGCTTATTACTCTATAAAATACTCTGCTCGAAGAAAATCTTTGATAATTAAAGTTAGGTGTTACTGCCAATGAGAAAATAACAACAAGCAGATCTAGTTTAAGTAAGTAGTTAATTTTAAGATGACTTTCCTGAAAGAAAAATAAATCTCGTAAATTAATCATTTTTATTTTATTGTATATGAAGTTTTTAAGACACTTCTGTCTGAAGATTCATATATACGACTATTCAGATAAATTTACGGTAACTTACCGATGCTAGAGACTCTCGAGGAATAGTTTTATAGATGTTGTAATTTGTCTGTAGACTTTGGTTCTCGCATTCAACGACTAGACGAAAAGACTGAAATGGGCCGATGAAGCGGATAGTATTGTAATAACTATAAAGTTTTTAGTGTTGATTACATTATGCCGTCACGATGGTAGAATGATTAGGAAAGATACCCTAGTTCGATCCCATATGTGAAGGTATGAAGAGGGGTCGTACGACTTTTTCAAAACTTAAACAAAACTACAATTTTAATTTCGACACTAGAACAGTGACCGCCTAATAAACTGTCACGTTTTCAAAAATAAGCTCTGGTGAAAACTGGCATCAAAAGACTTTTAAGCGTGGTAGAGCCAAGCGGCGGCTTTTGCTGCTGCACGAATAGGCCGGCTCGACCGGGTTGGTACCACGGCCTCGCAGAATACCGGCGTGAAGTAGAGGCATCTTGTGCTTCTGCGTTTCGTTCGGTGAGTGAGGTAACCGGAGGCCCACTTCCCCTACCTATTCCCCTCCTCTTTCCTCCCATCTCCCAAATATCCTTAAAGACCGGCAACGCACCTGCAGCATCTATGGTGTTGCAGATGTATGTGGGCGACGGTAATCACTTACCATCAGGTGAACTGCTTGCTCGTTTGCCGTCTTTTCATAAAAAAAGACTCCTTACCTTACCTTACTTTATTACGTATTCAGGCGCGAGAGCTTTAATATTTTTTTGCTACATTTGTCTATATGAGAGAAAACTCAAGACCAATGCCTTATCCGTTACTGTTTTAACCTATTTAGGAAAGGTCAGTCTGCGGTCTATAGTGACTTCTAAATATTTGATACCCGATACCCAAGGAATGGGTCGGTTAAATAGGGTTATGCGGGCCAATTTATTTTAGGAGTAAGCGTTGTTAACTTTCCCTCAGGTGAAATTAACTGCTTTGTTTTGTTTCGGAATTATCATATATTCTGTATTTTCTAAAGCCTCGCGTTCGTCGAAAGAAAATTATTCATGTTGTAATATTACGTAACGTAACGTAATGTACAAAACGTAAGTGTTGTCGGCGAATACCACTACTTTGACTTATAAACTTGGCCCCTTAGTGTGACGCCTCAACTTATCGCCGAAAGTTGCTAAGAAAAAAAAGAGTGACACGATGAGAACCGCGACACGACCTTTGAAATAAAAATTTTATTCTGAAATATTCTAAGGAATCGAATGTAATGGAACTATTATTTAAGGATTTTATCGCATTAAATTTTACATTTTAATCACCACGTTTCGGGTGCTTTTTTATTTCGATCAAGTACGGACCAAATATTAATAATTGGAATGCTGATAGTAGTCGGGTTAACATCAGAACGTCAGAGATGAGGTTTTCCTCATGAGGACCCTTCATGAGCACGTGTCCTGTAAAGCACCCGAAATGACGGAATTAAAAAGTAAAATGAAACGCGATAATTAAGTAAAAAAAGTAGCAGCCTATTAGTGCCCACTGCTGGGCAAAGGACTCCTTCTCAAATATTTTTTACAATTTTTATTATTTCTCAGATATTCAGGTTTCCTCACGATGTTTTCCTTCACCGCCGAGCACGAAGTAAATACAGTACTTAAAATTGCTATTAACAATTTTAGTGGTGCTGGCACCGGGGATCAAACCCAGGTCACTCGCGCTCTATGAAACTAAAGTGAGCGTCCTGACCACTAGGCTACCACGGCTCTGGATGAAATGTGTAGTATTCGCGGAAATACAAGAAATTATAGTTTCCTATTTTTATAAATAGAAAAAGCTCCGTCGACCGTTTAGCCGATAATGGGGTTATTTAAGGACTAGACATTTATTTTAGCCATTTCATCCTACATTTTACACCGTGATTTTAACATAGCTTGTGACGCCATCTCAGTGTTCACGCATTAATAAATTGTACATACTCGTAAATTTCAAAAACTTTTTGATCCGAACCATATATGTTCCTCCATCGAACTCAGGTTTCCTGATATGGAGATTCGATCTCCTAACCAATCGCCTAAATATACCACATACATCTAATTTATTTCTTTTTAAAATTGATGTAGAAACACAACATAATGTTCAGGCGTTATAGATAATTCTCACGTACTTTATTAATGGAATTTAAAAAAAAAAAACCTGTCATTGCAAGTTATTGCACATGCAACTATGGCATTTTAATAACAAAAATTCAAATAAAAAAATTTCATATTACATAAGTGCACAGTACCTTATTTTTATTTATGGGAAGTGACGAACGAAAAAGCAGTTTACTTGATGGTAAGTGATTACCATCGCCAACGTACATCTGCAACACCAGACGAGCTGCAGGTGCGTTGCTGGCCTTTATGGATATAAATTTGGGATTTGGGAGAGACGATGTGGAGGGGTGAGGGGAGGGGAAGGCGGAGTGGGCCTCCGGTTACCTCATTCAACGAACGAAACGCAGAAGTAGTCTACTTCAAGCTGGCATTCTGTGAAGTCGTGGTACTACCCCAGTCGAGCCAGCCCATTTGATCAGCATACAACGTTTGGAAAATACCGCAAGCAGGAATGATTCCTAGGTATGATGCATGAGCCATCATCCGCCTTTTTATTCGGGGTGAAGTGGAGGACCTGTCAAGCAGCAACATCTAAATTTGATATACACATGGTAACCTTACACAATGATGACATTAATTTATTTCCTGACCAATAGAAGTAATAGATGTAACATTAAAATAAATGTAACATTATTTGATGAGTTAAGTCATTCCAAAGAATATAAAGATGGTAATCTAGATCTTTTACGTTCGAAGTAATAGACTAGTACGCCTCTAATTTAGTCCCATGCCACCAGAGTATACCAGGGTATACTTAGCTTATGCTATGCTTTTGTGGATCCCCGACAAACGTTAGCTTTAGACAAATAAATAAATAATTCCCTAGTTTCTCATACGAGTTCTAATGAATTCATATATTTTATCATTTCTCTAGTACAGATTTAACGTAACAGATTTTATCGTATATTTTTTTTAATTCCCGTCGTTGCGAAGTGTTTTTATGCACCCATGGTTGTAGAGTGGGGTGGTAAGGTGTTACACGTCCTAGTGCCGTAGTAACTGTACATTTTTCTAACATATATATTTTTCCTAGGGAGGAAATTAATAGCAATAAAAATTTATTTTAAATATTTTCATAAAACACCGCTGAAAAAAGTAGGTTATGCTGAAATTTTAAATGCGTCAAAGTTTCGAAAGTTTTTTTTAACTTAATACGAAAAATTTAATACACAAACCAGCAGTTTTTCCGGAAACCGACACGACGGTGTAGAGCGATCTCGTTATCCGCCATATCTAGAGTGTCGCTTGGAGATGCGGAAACAATTCAATTCTACGGCTGTCGTGGAAATTCAATCTGGGCTTTCACGAAATTTCCCACAGATATTTAAACTAACAAGGCTTGACTCAGTGTGCTCTTTTTCTTTTTATGCCTCGATCCGCTGCTTCGCTAAAACTACGAAAGTACTCTAAGAACATATTGAATTCAATCTACTGAAGAGACTTATATATGGAGGTTCCAAAAATAAACACTCATGCCTTTTACACATAAAGTTAAGCAGAGATTATGACTTTTTTTTTGACTTGGAGAAGATCATAATCTTCCTGACGATATTAATGCGATTTTTGTGATTCACCGAATGAGATTTTTTGAAATCAGGCTTTTTAAGCACTATTTGACAATTCGAAGGACTGCTTGTTTACATAACAAAGAAAATAAGATAAACAAACAGATATATATGTACAGGGTTATTGGAAATTCGACGTATACCCGTTGAAAGTAGGATTTTTGTGCACTTTCTCACTCCAACAATGTTCATTGTGGTAGTAGTTTTTTCAGTTTCTTTGAAATTAGTTCGTAGTTTTTATGCATTGTTGAAGAGCTAAGAAAACGGTTATATTTTTAAAATAATCTACAAGCCAAGTTTCATAAGGTTTTTTTTGTTTTAAGGCATATTATTGGAAAAAAATATTTTAAAAATATTGAAATAATACGATATTTCGACTCGCATTTTTAAATTTGGACCGATAAATGTTGTTTTAATATTGATTAATAAACAAAGTTTTAATAAACCAGAATAAAAAATTATATGTAAATTGATACTTTTTTTAATAAATTTTAGATGTTGCATTTTTGACTTTTTTTGGAAAAAGCTAAAAAATCGCAAATATTCACCTCTATCACCTCCTAACGGGAATACGTCAAGTTACCAATAACTCTGTATATATATATAATACTTAAATAAGCTTTTCTTACGACAAAGTACGACCACGTGTCTTTTTATAGATCTCAGCTTAACTGGCTGACTATCCGACAGAGGCGCAATTCCAGAATTCTGTTTGTTCTTTTCTCCATTTCAAATAATCCATTTTTGCCTTCTTATCTCAGAGATAAATTTCTTTTGCGCCTACCATAAAATTTCACCACACCATAGGTTGACTGGTATAGATTGCCTATAGGCATTATGTCCGCCTTTTGTATCCTTCTATATAAAGCTAGAGCTTATATAAATAAATAAGTTTAACTAATAATGGCCACTCCATTATTAGTTAAAACAAACATTTTAGCCCTTTTAAGCCCTTTTGAAAAGAGCTTATTTGGAAAATCGTGACAGATGGTGTTCGTGCCGCCTCTTTAGTATCCAGGTCAGCGAGACAAACCGTCACATTTTTAAAAACTCATTACTTCTATCCCTCTAACATGGAGATCGAACTCGATGTCCCCTTACCACTAATGTGTCTAAGCAAATGATTCATTTAGTTATCGTCTATTAGAAATTACCCTATTATTACCCTATTAGAATTGGTATACATTTTGAGCGCTCTTTAGAAGCTTGGGTTCTATTGGGTATTTACTTATGTGCCCCTGGTTAATTGATAAAGGTCACGGAATCAAGTACTTTGCAACCCGTAGATTACGATGTTTGCAAACAAGAAATAAATAAATACGCTATTTTTCGTTTCAGGAAAGCCAGCGGAGAAATTTCCTCGCCGAAGAAGTCGCTTGCAGAATTAACCTGATATCTGCTGCGGTAACTACATTTTATATAAATAATTTACATATTCATTATAAAGTCTGAACAGAAGCCTTTCCAATCAATTTTGATTATTTATTCCCTCTGTTAGTGGACTTTCACTATAGGTTGCAGATGCTCTCAAACTTTCATCATATGAAAAGTATATTATAAAATCAAAAATATTTAGAAATATGTGTAGATAACCAACCTGTTCACTTTTCCTTTAATTCCAAGCAATAAGCTACAATTTAAAAGTTTTATCGATAATTCTAATCAAACAAAATACATTTAAAACTTAGTTTATATTTACTACGTGTCAGAGCGAGGCTACGGCTTTTACTGCTGCTCGTATGGTCTGGCTCCTTGCAGAATACCGATGTTAAGTAGATGTAAGGTCTTATGCTTCTTCGTTCCGTTCGGTGAGTGAGGTAACCGGAGGACCACTTCCCTCCCTATCATCCCTCCCATCACTCAAATATCCTTAAAGTCGATGTACGATGCTGGACGGTTATTTTCATCAATTGCCATCAGGTGAGCTAATTATTCATTTTCAGATTTCGGGTCGGTTTCGTCGATAAGTATTGATAAATATAGTGGTTTCGTTAATTGGTCACTATGATAAACAGTATCACTTTAAAAATAGCAGGGTATAATTTTATCAAGAAATTGTATAATTTGTGAAATTTTTGTGTTTCCTGCACAGCCGGAGTCTATCTTTCAACTCAATGTCTCTTTCTTTGCGCTTCTTATTACCGCACTTCATGTTATCTCTAACTTAATGGTTGTAGGTATGAACTGTGAAACATGATGTTACAGGTTCGAGACGTCTCCTAAAAAAGCTATAGGGCTTAGTAGACTTAAAGAATATTAGCAATGATGATAGTATTTTAATGGCAGATTTGATGAAGTATTTTTAATTAAAGTGTTGGTAAATCTTCTTCGAAGTCTGCCCAAGAGTTGGTTAAAGCACAGTAAGAAAGCTTAACAAAAAATCCTTTATAAATGGCAAAATTAAATACTCTAGACGATAATGTAAAGTGACAGGGAGGAATATACCATAATTTTCTCCAAATGTCAACCCGAGATGTATTCGGTAAACCTTGGTAGGTAACAAACGAGGCGACCGACTAATTTTCACAAAAGTCCACCAAATTTTCTCAACTCAAATCTCACAGATTAGTACTAAAAAATCGTGTAGTAATGAGAATGATATAAATGAAGCTGATGAATGAAGTATTTCATATCCGTGTTAGACATCGCAACAACCCTTGCAAGAGTTTGTATTGGTTCACAGTTTAAAAACTACATTATGAATTGGTTTATTCAGAATTTGTTGTTTAAATTGAGTATATGGTACCTACCCGGAAACGAAAACGTTCTGAAATGGACAACTTGGACGAGCATTTCTTTATTTTTAAAGATAAAAGAGAATAAAATAAATAAAAAATAAAATCTTCGGCTCTTATTTCACGTAAAATTTTCCTTTGCAAAATGATTGCAATTAAATTTTAGTTCAAACGTCTACACCAAATATCAAAGTTTCAGGTCTTTAACTCATTCCGTCTACCAGCTAGAGATCATGACATACGCTCGTATAGACGAATGAAACGAATGAAACGAATGAAACGAATGAAACGAATGAAACGAGTGAACAAAATGAAACGAATGAAATGAATGGAATGAATGAAATGACCAGCCCGCCACGCTGCTCCAGTGGGGTTGGGCTTCACACATCCTCGAAATAATATTTTTTATTACATGCAAGTTTCATAACGAAGTTTTGCTTCACCGCCGAGCACGTGGTAAATAGCTGTTTTAGTGAGCGCCCTGGTCACTGGGCTACCACGGCTCTATTGGCAATATTGGTCTATAGGTCTAATGTATATGTTTTTAATATTTGAATTGTATTCCTTAAACATTTTATTACTTAATAATTTAATATTTAGTCTAAATATGTACCACCTGATACATCATCATCATGTCTATCTTATATATGTTAAGCTGTTTCAAACACATTTTTTGTGTCAAACGATTGCCGATTGCGGAGCATCCGAATAGCTTTCAAATGCAAAATCCATTGATTACGCTCCACAAAAAACATCTTAGATAGATTGACCGTTCTTCCAAAGACTTGAACTCAATGGCGTTTTGTTTTAATCTTTTCACGAAATTGAAAAGTGAGAGCACAAGTACAATAAACTTTCAAAGGCTACAGCAAGTGCATTGTTACAAAGTTTCATTTCTATTTATACATTCCCGTTTATGACGCGTTAACTTTTAAATTTTCTGAAAATATAAAAAAAAATCCGTTTCAATATTAGTATGCAATTTGTAGTTTCATTTCAGAATAAATCTTCATACTTGCTTGACGATTTTTGCGCTTGTTATTAAATCGCATAGATTATATTTTCTCTAAAACAGATGTTGCAAAGTTAAGACTTGCTGCGTACAACAGACAGTCCGCAAATATTTGTGTACAAGAGTTTTCAGTTATACTTAAAATAAAATAAATCGGAATAAATAATAAGTAATAAATATAATGGGAAATGCACCATCTATTTCTCCAAAGTATCAACCTTATCTGCACATGGTGAATCCTGCTAGATAACGAACGCGGCTTTGGCGACCGAATGATGGCAAAATATCAAACCAAATTTGCTCCACCCAAATCCCAAAGTCTTGTGACGGGGACCAGCATCACTGGTGCGCTTGCGTGTGGTGCGTGTAAACCTTCAAAGAAATTATAATAATAATATTTGTTTATTTTCTCCCCACAAAAACAGACCATACATTATTATCTAATGAAAAATTAATGTACATTTAGATATCGGTGTTCATAGTCTAGGATGTGTGAGGAGCTGGTCTTGGTTGATGTGTGGGTCTGAGATAGGCATAAAAAGCCTGTATTATAGATCACCAGGTCCCCACCCCACGGAAAAAACAAGAGCATTATTTAGCATTAGTGGTACTGGTGTTTAAACTTAAGGTATAAAGAGCCAACTAATTTAAATATTATTGCATATATTGTGTTAGGAGAAACAAAGATCATTACAGTGGTTCAAATTATAATAAGATTATAATAATTAATGTTCACCGGATTTTACTAGCGCTTTTTTCAAAGGGCATAGGTTCAGTAGTAGACTAAAATAGGCTGATGTAGTTGTAGTGTAGTATATCAAGTTTATGTATATATTTTCTCTTATTGGTACTGCGCTCCCCAAGCCCGGCGTTGTGAAAGTCAGCAAATCTTCAAAGCATATGTTTCTTTTGTTGAAGCTTTCATATTTGTCCAACAGTGGACTTGCACATGCTGATGAGGTCAGAGTTAGAAAACCGTTCAACGTAATTTAATATAATTTTTATTTTCCTACGATACAGTTTTTATAAATTTTACAATGGATTTATCATAAAATGAGTTTAAAAATATTTTATAACAGACAAGACTCTAAAGAAATACATATTCTATGAACACCAGGCGTATTTTATACCCCCTCTGGAATTTTAAGCATAAAATATACACGGCGACGTGCTAATGGAAATGTAGCAGGTGGCTATTTATTTCGAAATATCTTCTTATCGATAAATATTCATACACGCAATCGAGATCATTATTAACTTTAAACATACCTCTGCTGAAGATTGACACTTTGTTCTCCACGTGAATGAATGACAATACGTGAAATGAATGACAAATCGAGAAATAATAATATCGGTTTAATATTTTTCTGTATATTGCCAATATTGCCCTAAATACTGGTAATACTAGCAAAAAAAATATTGAAACCATCAAGGGTCTTAGTAGCCATGACACCTGTCTGCTTGAATAATATGAACCGGTATTCGAAATATATATACGAAAGTTATTTTTTCATATAGGTCGAAACGTGTGTGTACCTCATTGTTTGTGTAAATAATTTCGGGTCAATAATGACCGTGGTAACAAAATTATATTATTTACGATTAAATTATTTGATTCGCGAGACTCTGGTGTTCAAGATTGTTGTCCTCTTAAAATTTGGCACAGTTGTAGAAGTCATGGGGTGCAGCGGAGAAGATCCTGGATGTTTATACAAAGGGCAACTTCACCTGGAAGCTCTGCACTCTGATGACAGCCGGACGAGGCTCTGATGATGGTCTGATGGAGGAAAATCCATACAAATATTTTGTACCTAATCACACAAACTATTGACGGGAGAAAACAAAGCTTCATCTCTGAAGTAGTTTTTAGATTATTTTAACACCCCTATTACCAGTTAATTGCGGTTAGAAAAGAAAGCACACTTTTTTTTAAATAACTGGCAAACAGAGCAAGACTAATTAGCACTCCGCCGTTTTGCTTTTAATTAAGTTGCTAGTTTTTAGACACCTCCAAAAATTACTTTTGAAACTACTACGCAATGGTTACTTTTGGTACTACGCAATGTCTATATTGCGAAACATACATTTATACTATGGACATATAGGCCTATAAATAGACCACAGCTGTATATAGGGACCTTTCAAGTAGTGTCGATATATATATATATAATAAATCAATTTGCCTATATTTACAGGCAAGTTGATTTGATCCTCAACGTAGAACCCGCTGCTCGTCATTCTGTTTTTAAAGCTCTGATATGCCTCTTCATACTTATAATACCCTGGAAATAAATACGACTGTGCATTAACTTATGCTGGCCCCAGGAAGCATCAAGAAGGCCTTAAATGCATTTTATTAGTTATTTTGTTATTAATGTTGTGTGTACAGTATAAGAATTGAATTGTATAAAAGAATAATAGAAAACAAATAGTAATTTTTGTTAGACACGTTAATAACAAACTTCAATTTCAAACTCACATATTTATTCAGTAATTTGACCCACACTCCGCTACACATCATTCTTTTTACATTATCAGCATTTGAGAAAAGTTCATCGTTGTTAAAGAAAACTCCACACTAAACCGAATAGAAAGTTATTTTTGCATATAGGTCAACAGTGTTAACAGACTGCAGATCAATAAAAAAGAAATAAATGTCATAAGGTAAGGACGTATTATTATGGTAATTTTGTTACTTAACATTGATTAACGGGCTGTAAACAGTCTACTCATAGACAAAGGCTTCAGCCATAAGGAGGTTTTGCCGTAATCACCTCGCTCGGCAAGCGGATTAGCAATCGCAGTACCAGACACCTCGCACCTTAACGCTGCTGCCCGTCATCGGTCTGAATATTTTTGCTCCGGTATTTTTTCAGTAGCTTAAGCAGCCATCTGTCGGTAGCCATTGCCATTTTCACGAAAGGGGATGGCAGATTCTTACCCGGATACCGTACAACTTTCAACATGTCACGCCCTCAATGACCACATACTCGTACATGGTTATAAATGCTAGCATAATCAAAGGCTGCGAGACAATTTAAAAGCGAAAATTTATTTCATAAGAAATAAACATAAAAATATAGCAACCCATATATCCTCTCAAAAGAACACTCATTCCTGTCAAGGATGATTCACGAGGCTATTGAAATGAAAAACATCCTAATTTAAATAGAGAAGACGGCTGGGTGCTACCATCTGCTTGGGGTCCGGTGATTACTAAAATTAAATTCAAGACCAGGCATACCATTGCACGATTTCAAGATACCGTGAGCTCAATCTAAGTAAATCGGACCAAAAATTTATAATCATTATGCTGACGGTAGCCGTGTCAACTATGACATCAGGACGTCAAACACAGTCCCGCCGTGACCCAGACTGCCGTAAAGCACTGGAAACGTTGGAAATATAAAAACAAAATTAAACGATAATATCCCTAAATAGTAGTTTAATTTAAAATTAAAACTTTTTTATATCCGATACTCGAACCCAATTTACTGATATATTTGAGAACTTTAAATTCAATCAAGTAACCACTGAAACTCGAGTCAAGTTTTCGTGCCCCTGTCTCCAATCACGTATTTTCTGTATTTAGAAAATGTCATTACAAAGTCATTACTTAACTATTTCTATCATATAGATGTAGGTGAATTTATTTGACATGTGTTTCGAAGCCTAAAGAAAGCACCCGAGTATAAAATTACCAACACGTTTCAATTTAGCATGGCACCGCAACGCTTCGAGCATCGTATTATTATGGTAATTACGTCGCCTAACATAGGTTACTAAATAACAGAATAATAACAGTGTTAATAAAAGTTCATCTTACATATTTTTAACATTTCATTTCTACGTAAAATTATTCATTAAGTAGTGCAAAATAGTTGCATTCGACACAACTTTAAAACTTCAAAGACATTGCAGGCGCTCTTCAGAAACATTTAAGATAGATTGACTCTTCTTCTGAAAGTCTTAAAGCCAATAGCGTACTGTTTTAATCTTTTCGCAAAATTGAAAAGGGAGCACTGCTGCAATAAACTTTTAAAGACGAAGACAAGGATATTTTTACAAAGTTTCAATTCTGTTTGAACATCAGCGTTTACAAAGCGTAAACTATTGTATTGCTCAATTTATTTAAACTTTAACATCATTATTTTACTAGCATCCGCCCGCCACTATGCTTGCCTAGAAAATTTAAAAAAAAGGAGTATATCCTTCCGCGGGTCTTAAGTCTTAATTTTCATAAAAATCGGTTGAGCGGTTTTACCGAGAAAACATAACAGACTGACAGAGCTATTATCTCTTTTAATTTTTTTTTTGGGGTATTTCTATATTTACTCATCTGGTTGGGTTGTATAAATAAATACATATATAAGTACATATATAAGTAAAATTTTATATTTTATATATATAATAAAATTAAATAGATAATTAAAACCCAACCAGATGGAAGCCCCCGGCAGGGGAGACCAGACGGCCGAGGGTTAGGGAGAAAGGGAAAGAAACCGGCGGACAATACGAGCGGTATCGAGTAGCACTGCCTTCTGCATTTGAGCTCGGAGAGGTCCGTCACGGAGACCCAGCCGCCTCAGATGTTCCGAGAGGCTGACTGGAATTAACCCATTCGCAGAAACGACGATCGGAATAATTTCGGTCGGCATACCACCCCACATGTAGGTTACCTCGTGAGCCAGGTCCAGATATTTTGTCTTCTTGTCTGTTTCGGCTTTCACAAGGTTCTCGTCATATAGAATGGTGATGTCGACCAAAAATATCCTCGACTGTGCTCGGTCCATCAACACGATGTCAGGCTTATTTGCATGAATCGTCCTGTCCGTGATAATGGACCGGTCCCAATAGAGCCTAGCGCGGTCATTTTCGAGCACGGCTTCCGGCGTGTATTTATAGTAAGTCAGTCTCCGATCCACGAGACCGCACTTCAGAGCGAGCTCCTGGTGTAAGATCCTGGCTACTAGGTTGTGCCTGTGCAGATGCTCAGAGTTAGAAAGCGCTGAACAACCGGAGATGACATGCCGAAGCGACTCCCCGGGACGGCGACAGGCTCGACAGATGTCGACGGTGCCATCCTTTAGGATGTATCTCCGATAGTTGTTCGTCTTAATAACCTGATCTTGTATCGCACAGACAAAACCCTCGGTTTCCCCAAAGTTATCTCTTTTAATTATTATTATGATAGCATGATTTTAGCCATGCGGCGGCTTTAGCTGCTGCTCGAATGGGCCGGCTCGATCGGATTGGTACCACGGCCTCGCAGAATACCGGCGTGAACTAGAGGCATCTTGTGCTTCTGCGTTTCGTTCGGTGAGTGAGGTAAACGGAGGCCCACACCCCTCCCTATTCCCCTCTTCTGCCCTCCCATCCCCAAATATCCTTAAAGACCAGCAACACACCTCCAGCATCTATGGTGTTGCATGTAATAGGGCCCAGAAGTTACCGTTTAAGATAAACGTTTGAATACCAAGCCGAACTTCTCCTTGAGCACTTCTGTCGTGGTTATTCCACGAGTGACGCATTTCTTTATAAATATTTAATCCTATTAATAATTATCATTTTTATAATTCAGGATATTCGTGATACGTGTCTTCTTCTTTGATTAACCCTTCACTTGTCATGACTTTGAAACAATTGAAATTACATTATTATGAGTCATATATGACATTAGAAGTGTAGCAATAATTTTATCGGTATAAATTTCAATTACTACTAATTATTACTTATATCTTAATGTAGTTAAATACTATAATATGGTTGTCGAAAAAATGTGTACTAAAGAAAGACATTAGAGCCGTAGGTACTCGTATAAGACTTGTTAGTCTTGGTCTAGTTATATTAATCTAGTTAGGCTTAGATTCCCGGTGGTCCCTCCCTGGTGGCGACACTAAAACTGTTAAAATAAATTTTAATAGTTATGTTTACTCATGTTTTGCATGGAGCGAAAATATCCGGAAGATTTGAGAACACGTCCGCCAGCTCGCACTTCATCAACATAGTGGACTTATCCCGTTTCCGAGGCTATCATTAAGACTACTAAACTAATACACTAAGACAGCGACAGGCTCACCACCTGTCACGTTGTCCCAAATAAGCTCTGGTGAAAAATGAGGTGCAAAGTCAAACATGTCTAGACCTCTGATCACCCCAGTATTGGGTACACGGTAGTGAGAGCTACATTTTTATATATAATACACTAGGTTGTAGATTTACGTAGGTATTTTTATCAGTTGAAGCAAAACACAAAAACACGAAAAAAAAGGGACCAATATTTTTTTAAATGGCAGATGCTCTCAATTAAAGTTTTAATCTTGAGCTTTTACTATTGTTAAATTTTTTAATCACAATATTCTTGTAGTATCCTTTCATTTACCTATGCGACCATGCCTTTTATTTTATGAAGTTTTAGCATTAGAATTATTGAACAATATAATCACAAAAGTGATACCTATGGAGTTTCTTTCACCTATTTCCTCTTCGTCAAAGGAACCTCATTATTAAACGGTGGCTGATTAAAAAAAACTTTGGACGAACGAAATTCTCTTTCTTACGTCGATGAATTAATAACTTTAATATCATTCTCATTTCACTTTAATCGCTTTAACTTGACAATGTACTGGCTTGAGTCTTATGTAAAATGAATTAAACACTGTGATGTTCTAACTATCAACAAGCGTGTGAAGCTTTAAAAGCGTTCATTATTGAACCTTCTCATTCAGAATAGCTACCGGAGCCTTAATTCCTTCACAAGACGCGTTCAAGCGTAGATTCCGATTAAAGCTCTAGGATCTTGAATACCTTGCGGAATAATAAAGACAAACTCATACATACATTACCTATCAAACTATATTCAAATGTTACAGTAAGTATAATATCAATAATATTAGCTATTAGTTCTACCGAGGTTCCTTTTTTAATTACGATGCACATTAGTATAACATGGAATTTGTGGTTTTTTATAATATAACATAATTCAGTTCCGTGTCATAACAATAGAACTTTTATTGTTTAATCGCATCAAGAATTAGGAAGGTTTTAAATAATGGAATAATAGGTAAATTAATATATATTTCAAGAATTTTTTATTCGAAGATGTTGGGAACTCCAAACATACCGGTCTTTATTCCGCCTGGAATTCTAGGCATAAATTATCCACACAGTCATGCTAATGGATGGGGAGCAGGTGACTATACAGAGTACTTATCTCTTAGTTAATTTCCTGAAATTTTTGATCTTGAATAATGAAATAAATCAAAATTCTTTTGTCTTCGACGTAAGAAACTGTCAGGTTTTTTTTTTGCAATGTACCACCATTTTTTAGCATAGTTCCCCTGACGGAAAAAAATGAGCGAAAGAAACTTTGTAGGTATACTCTTGTTGCGTTTTTTTTTATATTTGATAATGGTTTCCGGGTCTGCTTGTATTGTGTTGAATCCTATGTCATTGACACTGCAACTGTCTCTTCCTCTGGTCTTGTCTAATAAGCATTACATGTACATGTACAAGGTTGAGCCAAGCGGCGGCTTTTGATGCTGCTCGAATGGGCCGACTCGACCGGGGTAGCATCAAGGCCTGGCAGAATACCGGCGTAAAGTAGATGCATCTTCTGCGCTTCGTTCAGTAGCATCACTGGTATTGCAGATGTACGTGAGAGTCGGTAATCACTTACCATCAGGTGATCCACTCGTACGCGTGCCAAACAGGGCTCATAAAAAACACCAGCAAACAACTTTGGTTGAAGAAGGTTACACATGCATTTAAACGTGGTAGAGCCAAGCGGCGGCTTTAGCTGCTGCTCGAATGGGCCGGCTCGACCGGATTGATACCACGGCCTCGCAGAATACCGGCGTGAAGTAGAGGCATCTTGTGCTTCTGCGTTTCGTCCGGTGAGTGAGGTAACCGGAGGCCCACACCCCCTCCCTATTCCCCTCCTCTTCCCTCCCATCTTCCAAATATCGGCAATAAAAAAGACCGGAAACGCACCTGCAGCATCTATGGTGTTGTAGATGTATATGGGCGACGGTAATTACTTACCATCAGGTGAACCGCTTGCTCGTTTGCCGTCGCTTCCATAAAAAAAAAACATGCGCTGTTACCCTTGCGGACTAAGATGGAATGCCTCACAACCCTTAGAGCAAGTGCTCTCTATACCTTTCAAACCGGAACACAAAAGTTATTACAATGCAAGTAACGATTCATAGGCAGAGCAGGAGCCTAGCTAGTAAAAAGAGGTAGATATCGCCGTTATCAGCCCAAAGCACTTCGTCAGTTAAAGATAATGTATGTTGTTTCATGTAATATACATCATCAACGCTTAAACATTCAACTGCTGCATAGACTACTAAAAAGTTAAAAGCTCTTTTGTTACTAAATTCAAAGCACTAGCCTCCTGACTCACGAAACGGTTGTGACTCCTACTTATACAGGAATCCTTAAATAACAATGGATAACTATATATTGGTTCTTGTAATTATATACCTAGTTAACAGTTTCAGTAAACTTATGGAATTGTTTGCATTCCATCATATCGCTTGAAGCGATTTCTTCTAACAAACCAATGGAAACAATTATTTTGTATCAGGGTTATATATTCAACTTGCCAAATACCATCGGATTGCGTAAAGGTTGCTACGTAAACAGGTGTATGGCTTAGGGCGTGGTTACCAGAAGTATTTTGTCTTATTGGATTTAATGATGAAATGTTGTCTGTGTGTCACTTTGAACATAACCTTCAAACATAAAATTTCCAAAAAATGTTAACCGATTCGAATCCAGCAAGCGTAACATGAAATTAAAGAAACCAGCTTGATGGTTCAGGTCCGGAACATAATATATGCCAAGTTATTAAGCATACTTTAACCATTCGTCGCCTTCTACCACACCCATGATCACATATGTGTGTATTTTATTAAATTTAAACATGGAATCGGAGGAGAGGTTGATGTTAGGAGAAAATATTAGTATGTTTTTTCTTACACCAGTCCGAATAATATTTATAGATTATTTACTATACTAAATTTATTTAAGAACTAAAATTTAAATTCGTTAGTTAAATTAAAAAGCTTTCAAATTATTACGTTTTATATAATATTAATTTTTACATATTTTTTTTGTAATTAATGTGAAATGTGGTTAAGATGAAGTAAGAGAATAATTTTTCTTTTAACTTCGTTGTGGTATTTTGTTATTATTTTATCGTCTATGATTGTTTCAAATTCCAGTTAAAGTCAATATAAGGGCCAATTTTTTTTTCGATGTTATCTTTGACGCAGTTTTCTTACTGTCCGATCTTATAACTCTATAGTATATGGTAGAAGGCTTTAGAGTTTTTATATTATAATTATTGTCTACAAGATATAATTGGCATCTCGGTGGAAATTGGCACGAAGGTACCTAATTCAATTAAAATGAAATATGCATTCATTACATATATTTATTTTTTATTTTAGCAATGAAAAAAAATATGGGAGATATTTATGAGAGTAATATTACCTATCTAGTTTTTATATTCATTTGTTTGCTGCAAATTAACGATGAATCAATCATGGCTACTGAAAGATAAATAATTATAAAAGGACGGATATATTACAAAATAAATAGATTAAATACGAGAACTCTGTTAAACAGTTATCTTATAACATTATTAATAATAAACAATGAACAAATAAATATATCGTTTTACATACCGATACCCGAACAATTTTCGAACACATACAACTAATTTGTTATCATTATTTGCTAAAAGTCTTTGTAAACACTTGTCGTCACATCACAATAAAATACAATATTTACGATGTAATTGTAATAGATAATAATAATAATTAATTAATTGTTATTATGTTTTTAATATATTCACTAAAACACGACACATTTAATCAAGGATTTTGTATTTTGCCGCGTATGTTAAATTTAAAAGTTCATTGAACAAAATCGCGCTGCTGCTACTAACGTCCGTCCAGCCTGAAAGCTGAAGCACTACTGAAGTCTACCTTGTGTCACATTCGTCCATCATGTGCTAGCAAAAAGGGAAGAATATTTCACTTTGATTCGTGTACATTGACGTTTTATTTGAGTAACTGAAAACGTATTACATATTTCATCGGTGTAGAACTCGTAATGTGTCAATAGTATTTTAATTATGTTATAATCAGGATTGTGTTTAAGACAGGCAATATTTCTCTGCTTAGAACGACTTCAAGCACAGTAGATACTACCTTAAAAATAAAAATTATACGATGTTTTCTTATATAAAATTATTAAAAAGCACAAACAATTATACGTACTAGAAATGTCTATATAAAAAAAAGCTTAAGGTGTCCTCGAAGTTATAACTAGCGACAATTTCTAACTTTTATTTTCAGAACGTCCTTCGTTAATCAACTGAGTTGTGCTTCTAATGAAATACAAAATAAGTTATTATATGAGAAGCTTTTAATTGATGATTTTTGTAGAGTTAGTTAGAGTTACAGACTTAATTTTTACTTTATAGGGAACTTAATTTAAAAGTGCAAGTGTCGACGCTGCGCTCACCAACCAGATATACCAGGCCATATACGTCCACTTACATCAGTGGACTTATATATACTGAAGCAAAAAAAAAACAAGAAAGGAATTGGTAAAATAGGACTATAAGCTAAATGTCGCTAACGTAGGGGGTAGAGCATTCTATTTAACGAATACTTATCCACTGTACTAGCACAAAGTAGCGTAAATCACTAAACATAGTACAGTATAACGAATTTACGGTCCACCTCGGAACGAGGGGTCAAAAGGTGTCTTACCCTACTTTGCATAAACTGACAAGACTACCAATTGCCTCAATTTAGAGTCCCAATAACGTACAAAAGGATCTCGCTGATAAAGATACACAAATTTACATTAATTTCGTTACGGCCATTTTGTAAACATAAACAACAAACGTCCTTTATTGAACGTTGTTAGAAACTTAGGATAAACTTCTACATTGAAAGGAGTATTTAAAAATTATCATGAAAGTCATTTTCAGTCAGTTCAGTCAGTCTACATCTAATATAATCACTACATAGTTTAGGTCACCTACATCTATGACTGATGATTAACATCATTCAGTCATCAATTCATCAATCGGGAGAATTACTACCGACACATTTGAGTTTAGAATCAACTGAGTTTGACTCGATTTTGTAACAATTCTTCTCCTGTACTTAAAACACGCACACAATCGAGAGGTGGCTCAAATTGGAACTTATCTAGATCGAATTATTTCGTTAGGTTCGAGAAATCCTTACTCCTCACTCTATCTAACAGTTGTTATTCGTGTCTTGCGTTCGAACTCAAACCTCAATATAGCAAAAAAGGTTAAGTATCATTTGGATCGAGTGAGATTAATTTGATAATTTCACAAAATTTTCTCAATATTCAGTCTCGTCGTGGCTCGCCTTGCATTTCTTTTTCAATTCTCTAGCAAAAGCACACCTTATGAACATTCAGGCTAGAAAAAATATGCTGAATATGCGTGGCCACAAATCGCGGGTTTTAGAATTGGATTACGAAGAAATTCGTTTTTCAATGCAGCATATTTTATCGTTTGTCAAAGCAGCTATTTTGTAAAATAGCTTTTAGTCTAGAAGCTTATGAACTGCACTGGATATTGCAATGCAAACAATGATCGGAAATATGTCTCTGAATTACGTCGGTATTTTGGTTATGTTTATTAGGCGTGACCATGATTAACCTGGGCGTAGGATATTTAGATACTAAACTAAAACAACACAAGTTCTAATTATGGACGAAACCGTAACGTAACATTATAAGTATTGTTATGACTAATAATAATAATATTTCAATTCATTCAAAGTTATTATATTATTTTTAAAGACATTTTAACACATTCATTTGCCGGTATTAGTCGGTATTCTGCGGGGCGTGGTACTACCCCGATCGAGCCGGCCCATTCGAGCAGCGCAAAAGCCACCGCTAGGTTCTACCACGTACAGAAACAACAGACTAAAATTAAATAGTGCTCAAGGAGTTATTACGAGTACTAAAATTTATTTTCATGATATATGTCATGTACATTTTAGTTTATTACAGTTTCGATTCAACAAGACAACCATTCTTAATTTATCCATATTTTTCGGATCATCCAATATGCACAATATAGTGATCATAGTAACCCTGAAGACTTTGTTTACATTCAATATCAAAGGCCTAAACATCATGAAAAGCTTTATGTTTAAATTTGAGTTCCAAATACTTCCGCAATGTCACATTAGACAATGCATTAATAAACTTCTAAGCATAATTATGAAACTCCCAATATATCTTCGTATAGAACTTTCGAAGTGGTAAAAACATCTAGACAGATCGGTCGTTTTGAAAGTCTATTATTTTTATAAAGAATATATAAATGGTCCCAAATAATAATAATTCATTTATTACTTAGAATATGGGATGGGAATATAACACAAGATCTTATTAGACGGAATATGGTCGTCGCTGGCATCTGGCGTAATTGGCGTTGAAATTTCATGTGTTTAAATGTAATGTCTAATTATAACTAATTCGTGTTTGAAAATATTGGGAGAAGAATTAAGTCATTAAAAGTAATAAATAGAATTATTTTAAAGTGAAATTATGACGTAGTTCATGTTATTGTTAAAATGTCAATATTAATTATATAAAAAGTATCTCTGATAAATCCAATTATAATAACTACAAATCTATTTCATTATTATTGAACATTTTCTCTATGCATACAATATAATATTATATTCATATTTGATATTGAAGTCAATGACTTATTTTATATTACAACGAACTTCGTTATTGAGTAAAAATACTTTTTTAACAACCATTGTAAAAATTTGATATCGAAATGTGGTAATTGGCAATGTTTTTTTTATCTGGTAGTTTATCTAAAATTATAATAGATAAAATTGAATATATGAAAATCACCTGTATGACTAACATCTGCATGGCCATTGAGGCAGAACATACAGAAGTAAAAAAAATGTTGTAAACATCTCCTTATACACAGTAGGTAAAATATTCGTAAAAATGAAGGACCAAGTTACAAAGTGTACTTTTCCAATAGGTTCCCCTATACTAATATTATCAGATAGATGGATAGATATCAAGAACTGTTTCTACCAATTCTGCTTTGGCTTCTTTTAAAATAACGCGGAACATGAAAAAGAATATCAGTAGATATCGTTTTGCCACGTTACAGCCACAAAGGATCTGGCAACAGCCGAAGTACATATTTTTGTTTAATTAAAGTAATTAATTAAGAAGATTATAGTTAGATTTAAGAGAATTACGAGTTAGTAACTTGTTCTTGGGGCAAAATATACGTTTCTACAACAAAATCCCAGTCTGTGCGCAAAGTTTTCTATTACCATGTTTATAAAATTATTAATCACAGACTTTATAAAAAAATGTGTTATTTCACATGGGTATAACCGCTGCCAAGCTTTTTCTTAAAGTTTAATTGAAATATTTGATATTATAAAATTACAAAATGGAAGATACGAAGAAGTTTTTTTGCCTGTTTCTTCTTTGTCAGAGGAATCTCATTACGAAACGGTGGTAGATTTAATAAACAGTCGATTGACAAGGGAAATTTATATTTCTCATGTCTATGAACAAAACCTTTGATTTGATTTGAAGTAATATCCTCTGTATTGAATTTAACTGGAAAAATATACGTGTAGGTAGTAAGGAATAAAACCTACAGATGCAGGCAGCTCAATTCCCCAATCATTAAAATTTAATGAAGTCATCTCCATAGTAAAATGTTCGGGATGTCATACAAATTTGTTTTCAATTAAAATACAATTTATATGCCGACAGCTGCATTATTGGAAATTCAATTTTAATTTAAAATCGATTTCTGCGTGTAGAACTTATTTGTGGAAAACAAAACGATTAAAAGCGTATTTGTCTAATTAACGATATATCGATGATTGAGTTGTAAAAATACGCTGTTGAAACAAATAGTACGTGCGAAATCTCTGCCAATAACCAATCACACATTGGTTGGATCCGTGCAATCGCTCACGTCGATCGGATTTACTGTTCTTGACGCTGTTTCTGCCTTCGGACACAGAACACTGTGTTAACCTTCCTTTCTCAAGTATTATACAATATAATGTATACTTGCGGTTGTTCTCATCTGGTGCTAGTTTCTAGTGGATACTTGTTTCACAACACATTTTAGTTATCGTATAAGTAACCGCCCGGTTTCGACCGGGTATTAGTCTGAAGAAGCCTTAAGGTTAATTTATACAACTCAACGTCAAAATAAGAGGTTTCTGAGTTTCTATGCTTAAGTAGTTAATTTTAAGATTGATAAACAATTATTTTTTGTTAATAAATCACAAGTGAAGAAGAAGCACATAATTAACGTGATAGTTTTTTTTTATCATAAGCTAAATTGACTACAATCCAACCGGTGGTAATGAATGTATTACTGCATTCGCGCAATAAATCTGTTTAACTCATATCTTGACGAAACTTTTGAATTAGAACTTCGGACAGAAATACTCAATGAAAGAACAATAAAAGTATGCGTCTAGAGGTCCCATGGTGATAGATGATGGAGAAATTGTCCAAACTATGTCTTGTAAAACACCAAAAGGCAGCCACCCCATGTTTTCGTATATATGCTCATCTCTCCTCATTTAATAATCAAGATGAATATCTTTTCATGGGTTAACTTTTGTATATAATATATTAAGCTATGATGGAAGCTTAGCTCTTACCAATAAAATCACAACGTTGTAGCCAGTATCTGTCTGGAGCGGTGCTTTCCTTTGTACCGGACAAATACAATTACAAATTAGTAGTAAAATAATATACACGAGAGTAATATACCCTCTCGTAATTCACACATAAAAATGGAATGACTTATTTTACTTCTTTAATATGTCTATATTACGACAAACGTAAAACGTAATTTTTGTAGCCCTTGGTAACTTTTTGTACAGAAGGGGTTAACAGACTAGGTAGATTAGACTGAATATGTCACAAACAGTTTGTTCGCTCGAATCTCTGTTTAGTAGGAATATAATAAAAGAGTACTTTTAAAACTAATGAAGATTTTACAATTAAAAACTTTTAAATGAAAAATTATTTGCAATGTTTTCTTTTGTGGATACACCGTGTTGAGTAGTGTTTCTAATGGGAATACAGGCAACGACGCTACACAGTAATCAGTGTGGGATTAAGAGCTTAGTGAGCAAGTAAATATTGAGTTATTGTAGAGTGGAATAAACTTATTTGTCTCTACTGCTCCTTGTTTAAACTTCAATTAACAGTATTAGCTTTTAATTAAAATGAATAGTAATAAAGGGTGTTATGAAATAACTCATCAAACATAAGTAAAAAATAACAGAAATATTTAACTAAACAAAGAAATTTGTCAAAGTACCAAAATTTATATATGTTTGAAATATTACTATTCTGAATATACTACAAAATAGATTACTTTATTAGTTTTAGTTCTGAGAGCTATCTGGCCGGCCCATTGCCACTTAAGTTTGCTGATCCTTGCGACTATGTCGGTTACCCAAGTGCTGCTGCGTATATCATCGTTGCAGACCCTATCGCTCAGAGAAACACCGAGCATAGCCATTTCAATAGCGCGCTGAGCAACTTTGACCTTCCTCATATGGCCTTCAGTGAAGGACCGAGTCACGGTTCCGTAAGTCATCTCTGGCAACACGGACTGGTTGTATACTTTGCTCTTGAGATTTTGAGGTATACACGACGAAGATATGAAGTAGTTTCCCGAACGCAGCTCAGCCGAGTTGGATTCGTCGATTGACCTCTGAGTTGAAGTTCAAATAACCTAAGGAAATTTGTCTATAATTTGGCTGTGAGCAATAGCTAAATTATGGATTATTTTCTAATACCAAAAATTGCAAAACTTATCGTCGAAGCTAGTATATTAATATATGCTCCCTACTGAAGCTTCGAATCATTAGAAATTCCGAGAAACATGGTTGAACTTTCTGAATCTAAAACTCCAAACTTTGGAGGTTATTGAGGGTGGGCCTCCAATATGCCTCCGGGTACTGGACTGGAATTCGAAATCCACACGGAATTGTATATATGTATTCGATGAAGTTATTGCTGTTAGCCGTTTTGGCTTTTACAGCTTCATAGGTTTGCGCCTGCGTCCTTGAGGCCGCAGGCGTTTATGCTTTAAGTAGATGTGTAGGAGTACATCTACTGCTTACCTCTTTCTGGTAAGCAATCTAAGGACCGTCCGAGGGAGGTTCGGGCCTCGTCTCGGACGGTCGTGGTCTTTCGATAGTAGTGGGCGGTAAGGACCGCCCTGAATCCCGGGTGTACGGTACGCGGGTGTTCTGTTTCCACAATACGCTCTTATGCGTCGGCGGGTCACACGGAATTGTCTTGCTTAGAGAGAGGGAGAGGAGTAATTTAACAACGATGGCCCGCTTTGGATGTATCCGGGAACGTCCCGGCAACTCTGCAGATATACGGCGAAGGGGTTGTGCAGTTAGTTGGTGCAAGTCCGACATAACTCATCTATACCCCCGCGAGATGCTGGTATGCGTTAAGTACTTCACCACGTATGAAAAAGCTACCACGGCTATTTTTTATATTATTTTATATATTTGGATACTTTAGTATCTTTTGATGTAATGGGAGTTACAATTCCAGTGAGGTATTAGAAATACTAGAAGAAATATTCTGCAATAAAAATTTTAAAGGTTTACTCTGCTGGTAAGGCTACTAGGACCGAAATCAAAAATCACTACTAAAAATTTTGCGTACAGCAGCAATTTAAATAATATACATTTATTTACAATGGATTAATCCGAGCTCTGTGAATTATGTCTACCCAAATAAATCAAGTGGTGCATGAAATGGAGCCTAAAATTTTGTCAATTTTGCTTTGACGCGATTAAATCCGATCTCATTACTGTAACATTTACCCACTGAATAGCCTATTTAATCAATCTAATTATAACAGATGAAACATATTTAAATTGTGTTCAGCTTTTGCTGCTGCAAATTAACCTATGGACAATAACGACGATTGACTCAGTGGTAAGTGTTACATGTTCAAATTCCAAGTGAAACCAAAACTTAGAAATATATTATTTACAACCAAATCCATTCCAAGAATTGCATACTACGTTTCAAGTACACACAAACTCAAATTCTAAGCAACGTAGTGGCTTCCAACCAGAGAGTATGCTGTGTTCTGATTGGCTTATTTGAATAGGATCAACAAGTCGTGATGTAGTAACTGTACCACGTGAATACCACGTGAATATCACGTGAATACGGAGTGAGCACCACACAAGGATCCGGTCGAAGCAACGTTTGGGTGGAGGAACGTGCAATGGATAAACAAAGGATAACCGTTTGTGTAATGTAAAACATGTCAACCACTTCTGCGTTCACTAATTAACTATAGATACATAGACTGAAAGTTTTCAAGTTAGTTGGAATTTGTGTAACTTTACTTCATTAGCTTGACTTTGAGTTCGTCTAGTCAATTCGAATGGAGTCATCGAGTGTTCTGAAGCATTTATACTTTAAGACCATGTATGACTATTATGACGTAATCGCAGGAGGAATTTAACATTATTCTTGAATAATCAAACGGAATTTAGATCCTTCACTAGTTAAAGATTCCGCCCTCGCCTCTTGTGTCCTGGCTGCAGTCCGATTCTTGGTTAGAGCCACTGCCCCTGCGCGGCGGTTACGGAGTTCCCGCTGGTAGACAGGGCATTTGGAGTTGAGCTGCCTGTGTAAGTTTGCGGAAAATCACCAATGTCCGTGTTTTGTAGCAAACAATAGTGATGGCTACGTTGAACAAAGGCGCTTATTGTGATTATAAATTTCAGTTTTTGGTCATTTTTATCGAAAGCAATACTCAATAATATACAGGTACTTCCATTTCTATACAAGATAACAAAACTGTTCGAGTACCTTTTGTAATCTACTGTTGTTGTTTGTATAGTTCATCAAATATTTAATTTTCTTGTTTGTATTTTGCCGTGTTAGCAAATACCGGCTCCGTTACGTTTCTTTTCGTTCTTGGTTTATTTGCACACCGATAGTTTATCCTGTTATAACATATTTCACGTACCAGTTGCTTCTGTTTACTTGTAAAAGGGTGAATTTACCTTATTTAACGCCAAAGGTCAATCTCACCAACACGTCGTATATCCTGCTGATTAACGAACGTGGCTCTGGTGCGGACTGATTGTAGTAAATCCATCCAAAATATCTCGTTCCCGAATCCCCCAGATTAGTAAAAGGTAGCAACTCGCTTAGCCAGAGTACCAGCTATTGTTGGTGCTTTAATGGAAATGCTTTTATCCAGCACTGGACTTTTAGAGACGAAAGAAGAAGTAAGACGTAGTAGTAGAAACCGCCGAGGGTAAAAGGGTGATTACTAGATTTTTCCTCCAAAAGTTCTTAACATGTTTTCTTCATTATTATATTCATTAAATACGAATACGAACTTGATAAAAGGGTTTAATGTTGTTTTAGATTTCAATTACTTAACTGAATGCGACACGCAGGAAACAAGAGTCTGTTTAAATTTTGTCATCAGCTAAATAGCTTTGTCAAAGATCCAATCTACTTTACTTGAAAACTCGCAACATTACGCGAAACAAGTAACAAAATACCCAAGCTTATGGTACAGTCTCAAAGAAGAAAATTACATTTAACTTGTCGCTGCATGGCTTGTTGGCAAATTATTCCAGAGATCCGGTCTCTCGACGTGTAAATTTGTTGTCTAAGGGTCTTCCTTAATAAATTAACATCTCTTTGCACAAGCTTCTGTTGTTTACATGAAATGAGTGTAATTTACAATTTGTTTAAATTGATTGTATAACTTATTTTACTACTGTCATCAGTAACACGTTTATATACCTACTAAAAGTTTTGGGGTTTTAAATAAATATAATTATTTAGAGAATTTTTAAAAAAAAACACATCATATGAAAACTATGTTTGGATGACTAGGACTAGACATAGAAGACAGAAGACGTTGACGACCGCGTGGCTTTCGTACCTGACTGCTCTGCTCGGGTCGCAATCCCAGCCGGAGCCTATATTTATTCGAAATACAAATTATCCGGTTTTCAGGATTGGTTGTGTTGTTTGCCTGCCGTGTCTCTGACACTGCATATGAACCTTCGTCCAATCTTATCGCACAAGCGTTAGATTGAGTATGGGAAGGATAGGACAAGTTAGTGTCTTTGTACTTGTATTTGTGCACACACATACGGCTCTAGAATATCTTGATATTTGACTACTGCCTTACAACTGTCGATGGTATTTGGTAGTTGGCGCCGTGGATGAAATCGACCAGGAGGACATTTTCTTCGACACATCGAAGTAAAAATATACAAAGAAAGTAACTTACATTTTGTTATTGCACGCCTCGTACACAAACGTAGAGATTGGGACTTTCAATCGCAAAAACCCAAGTTTTGGTCACCCTAAATTTCCATTCAATCATCCTATAATAATTTAAATATCGGTTCGCTACTTTGTATAAAGAATATTTTATTGTAAGGAACTTCTTAACTGAATACAAAACAATTTTCTTAGATCGCTTCTTGTCTTTAAGGAATATTATATAATTTATTAAGAAAATAGCTATTTACAAAAAGTTTAATTAGTAAATAATATATGTTATTCCCACCATCGTATAATACTAAAGTTTTGACGTGAGTATTTTTAATGATCCTAATCTTTTCTCTTTTTTAAATCGCTTTTTCTTTAAAAAATACTAAGAATAAGCTCTTAGTTTTTTTTTCCTTGTCCCCCCTGTAGACTATGATGAAATGTCTTAGTAGCCAGTTATAATATTAGCTCTCAATATTTTCAAAGCGGCACGCAACAGTTTGCTCTGTTATTTGGCAGCAGTAATGTGTGAGAACCTACCCGGACAATTTCTAGACCGAGAAGGGGTCTATGTCCAAGTGTAAAGATTTAATCTGTTTTTTTTTCTAGTTTATAATTAGTTCTAAATAATTGCGATTAAATGTTTGTATTTCTTCACGTCATGGGTTGATCATGGGCAAAAAATAACAGCAGGCATTAAGCCCTTTGTTATTTAATAGATAAGGTGAAACAATAATAATAAAAAAAAAACAAAAAAAATATTATTAGTATTAGTAGTAGGTGAACTAAACGAAATAGCAGAAAGCGGGCTAGTTATCAACTTATTATCGACTTGTTAAGAAAATGTGCCCTCTGCTCTGGCTCATAAGAATTGCCTTACTGATGATGAAAATTGGTAGTGCGTGTAAAATCTCGCGACTTGAGACTAGTGGCGGAATACGCTACACGAACAACACCATCTCCCTAATATTCTTAAAGGCCGGCAACGCACCTGCAGCACCTCAGGTGTTGCGGTTTACGTGGGCAACGGTAATCACTTACCATCAGGTGAACCGCTTGCTCGTTTGCCGCCCTTCCAATAAAAAAAAAAAGACATCGAAAAGAGTAGAGTCTTACATTTTGTTGCTACAGTATGTGCTAGCAGATGTTTATGAGGATCTGTATTTCCGAACAGATAGAACAGATAAAGAGCTTACTCCTTTCGTAAAGACTCGCCCTCTTCTATAAAAACTATATTTATTTCGGTGTTGCAGTGGCTAAGGGCGAGGCCGCGGTGTATGTGTCGCGGGTTCGACACCTTAACTAAAACCTTTGTCCTTATTCAATTTAAGAAATTCATGCGTTTCTTTTTTTTTCCTCACACCTTATGCCAGCACAGCATTGGCAACTGTCTGATGATAATCAATGACGTGAATAAATTATTATACAAATTACTTAAAAATCTATAAGTACCATTATCATAGAGACTCAAAAATATTAAAACATTGTTTCACAGGAAATTACTACAGTATATATTGTATATATACCAGTGTTAGTTACTAATAACATACTGATATTGATGAGCTAGTTAGTTGCAAACCGCTTCAGGCAAAATGCCTCGCAAGACGTTCCGGAACAAACATGCCCAGTCAGGTGTTATTAATACAGCTTTTAATCAAGCTCAGCTCCGGCAATCAACTTCATTATTTCAGTTTAGCTGACTCTCAATGATTGGCTAAAGAAAATTAGATCCTAATCAACATTAATAAGGTCGTTTGCTTACCCTGTTACCCTTATTTGAACAGAAGCATGTACGTGGTACGTGTATATATCTAGACGTGATAGAGCCAAGCGGTGGCTTTTGCTACACCAATGATGTTGTGGATGAGTGTGGGCGTTTCACGCAATCACTTACATTCAGGTGAGCAACGCGCTCATTTTTTTTTATGGGAAAGGCGGCAAACGAGCAAGCGGTTCACCTTATGGTATCAAGTATCAGCTCTAGAGGTGCTGCTAGTGCGTTGGCAGCCTTTAAAGGTATTTGGGAGATGTGAGGGAGAGAGGGAGATAGGGAGATTTCCGTTACCTGTACAACCTAATGAGATATAGAATTGGAATTAGATATGGATATTTCTGCACCCATGCTGTTTATAACTAAAATGCTAAAATGTTATTTACCTACGTCTTTAAATGTTTTTTTATGTCTTCTGATTGTGTTGTATTAACTTAGTATACTAAAAACGTTACAGTCACGAAATTATCTAATCTTTCACGACGTAGGTGAATCGAGCAAAGTCCATTCCCACTAGCCAGGAATGTATTTCTCCAACTGTGTCTACCGCAAAGTTGTTAAACTACGCCATTACGTACTGCACACCGAATCTTGTAATTTCGCCAGGCGCAGTTTGTATGTGACATCGTGTCCTCGATGTACTACGGTACAAGTAACAAGTGTTGCTGACTACGGATAATGCAGGTTGAGGTAACTTAGAATGTATTGCATATGCATGTAACGTCTGTTATGAAATTACGAACTCAGGTAACACGGTTAATATTTTCGACTACATATGTAAAAAACTACTAGACTAAAAATATAAATAAATAAATCTATAAATATATATATTTATATATATATAAGATGGAATGCCTTACAATTTATGCTACAAATAATGTAATTTCAAGCGGAAAATAAGTAAGAGCAGCCTACGCAGACGGTTCTTAGACTAAAAGCTTAAGCTTAAGGAGCTTAAGCTTTTAGTCTAAGAACTGTCTAAGGAATTGCCGAAGGGTCAGATACTGTGACAGAGATACGAGCAGAACACAACACAGCCAGACATTGTGTAGTTGCACAAATATCGGCTTCGGCTGGGATTCCAACCCAGGAGTATTCACTAAGTCACACAGTCATCGATGAAAATAAACTAACTGAACATAATCACACAGAATATTCATCTCATGTGAATTAATCTAAAAAATGGCAGAAATTGGTTGAAATATATTGAACTTCCTTAACATTTAAGTGAAAGAAAATAAACAAACTGAACATACTCAAATCTCAAAAAATGGCAAAAATCTTTATGAAATATATTTTTTGAAATATATTCGTTTGGATTCCTACAAAAATTAACCGCCAGTAATTTTGCAGACGTTTTATTTTCTCAGTTTCATTAAGCTTACACGGACTAGTATGAATCAGTTAAAAGCTGTTTCGGTCTGAGACCGCCACATTCACGGGTGTGCTAACGAGTTTTACATTCAAGCGAAACGTATTCAAATTAAGACCTTTGCTGCAAATTTTTCGTCGTTTTTAGGGCGTTTATGGCGTCTTTGATTACTGCAAATGAAGTGCCGTTCTTAAACGGGATTCGGGATTAAATAAAATCAGTTTTAAAGTTTCCTGTTGGCATTTCTTAAATAAAATATAAATTAGCTCGTGATTGTTTTAATTTTTTTTACTTATGTCTTACATGTATTCAACGAAACAAAATTTCTCAGTTTCTATTTTTAGTTTGTTATTTCATCACGCATTTAATATTGAACGGCTGAACCGATTTTGAAAAAACTTTAGTATGGATATACATTGGAACGTGGGGAGGGACATAGTCTACTTTTTCTCATTTGTATCCACAAGCCACATTGTATATATAATATAAGCTTCGGGTTTAAAAATATATATTATATATAAGCTTCGGGCTTAAGATATCGGAATAATCTAATGAAATAAAAATTAAAGAAGTCTTTTCTTGCTCCACTCGTAACATGACAAAAATTACCTTAAAATATGGTTGTCGACTTATTTTTAAAACGATAATGGCTCGTTACTTAGGTAAAAGCTGTTGTCATGTCAAAAACAGTAATTAGTTGCCTGCAACAATCGATTTTTGCTACCGACGGAAGAAACTGTATCAAAGCTTTTCTTTTCGTCAAATGATATCACATTTTAGTGTAACATTAAATTCATACAATAATGTATTTAATTAAGTACAAAACTGCAATAAGTTTAATGTATGTTATAACATGGGTGCCAGGGGGAATCGTTAAAATCAACAATTTTTTTTAAATACGAACTATTTTTTAATTACCTGGACCCGCTGCAGCACTGCTAGCTAACAAACAATGCTCTGGTGACTGATTTATATCGGTATATCTATCCAAATAAATTCGCTAAATCCAAATCCCACAGACTAGTAGCAGCTCGCTCACTAACACACTTGCCCAGCGTAGTGAGTATGGGCCAAAACCTGCCAAGAAATCTATGCCGGGCTTTTGCAGACTATTTCTGGGAGAGGTCTATGTGCTGTTGCAGTAAAATAGGCTGATGTGTTGAATTGTAACAAAATAAGTGGAACTGTCGAATGAACTTATAGGATAAGTGACAGTGTGGAACGAGAGGCTAGCATACAGTCTGGTGCACCGACTTGCGCAATGTACGGACCTGTCGGGACATCATGGACGTGAACACACTCTGACTGACTCTGACATAGACTCTGCACTCCGTAAATGTGTGCAGATGTTGTGAGGTACGTGCATGATTTACGGTAAGCTGCATACAAGACGATTACGTGCCATTACAATGGCTTTTTTTTAATATAGCTAAAACTAAAAGTTACTACATTCCCTTAATATATGAAAAATCCAGATAAATGTAAAAACATTGTACAGAAATTAAGAAAGTATAGAAATTGTAACAGAATATAAATACTTGGATGTAACCATAGACTGTAACTTTTATTGGAGAACACAAGTAAACATCGTACGTAGTATATTACCGGATTATATATTAAGTTAAGGTTTAACTGCTTATGGCCGATGTTGGTATGTATATACAGGTGGCTCGGGATTGGCATATTTTGTGGCAAATTTTCGGACTAGGCCTATGTTCAGCAGCAGATATGTACCATAATAAGCTACAATTGTGATGATTAAACAGACAGATAAACAGACTTTCAAAACTTTATTTGGATGGTTTTCGTTTATACTATAAGTATATTACAAAATATATAAATTTTAAAAGTTAATCAGTATTTGATATACAAATAAAAATACACAAATAAGCTCGTGTACCTGATGAGTATCATAACTACGAGTATAACAAAAGCCTGTCATACTGTCTATCAGGCGTACAAGGCCGTAGCCTTGTCTAATTTGACGCCTTTGTAGTATTTTAAAGCCTTGTAATAAATCTGTAGAAAAGTTGTTTCAGTAGTTCTAATATTTTTTTCTGTCTCTAGACAGTCCCTTTTTTTGTTTGGGAAATTAGGCAAACGAGCAAGTGGCTTTCCTCATAATAAATGTTTGCCGTCGCCCACGTACATATGCAATAGCTTTTCTAGAAATACGGCATTTTTTTTCATATTCGCGTCGATTTCTTGCAATTAATTCAAATGACTCAATTGAAAACATGTCACATAACACATGTTATATATACATATTACAGCTTTATAATTAAATAATATATTTAATAAAAACGTATTGTTTGGTGCAACTTCATTTACAACTCTTGTTTATTGTTTATGTTTGAAACGATAAACCAAATCTTAACTTTCAGTGCATAGCGATGCCGTATAATAGGTAGCTGGCAACGGTAATACATGAAACTTTACTGTAATATCAGGTGAGTGCAGAGCGTGTAATGAGATAACTTGCACCTGTTGTTAATTTGATAACTTACTCAGCAAATTTAGAAACTATATCACTGAAAGTTACTCCGCATGTTACATGTGGGTATAAGTACTTAATTTTATGGTTATGAACTGAAATTTATTGAAATTTTAAAGTTTCATTGGATGTTGAATGCAACGAAATTAAAAAAAAAAGGAAATAGTATTGAAAGGGCATTGCAAAGCGAGAACATTAAAATTAAAACAGCACTCTAGAGAATTGAAAATTGTAAAGCTTTTTTTTAGCGTTTTTTAACTTTTCTGGCAACTGTTCTAAAGATTAATGAAATACCCGTTTTATTGTTATTCAAAAAGATCATTGCTTGGATAAAACCACGGGTGTTTGCACTGTTTTATAATAACATAATTATAAACGGTACGTTAACAGCCTATAAAAGTCCTCTGTAGGACATAGGCCACGCCCAAAAGGAAGATTTGCCATAATAGCCTCGTACGACAGGCCGATCTGCGATCGCAGTACCAGACACGTCGTACCTTAGACATTGCTGCTCATCATCTCACTGCTTATTTTGGATATGCTATTTTTAAGATGGTTATTCCGCCATCTGTCACGAGCCATTGCGATTTTTTATGTTTTCCCCTTAGGCGGAAGAAAAGAAATGACACATTCTTACGCCGGTCTATCTAAAATGTAAACGGTAAGGATCGTAATGATATTTATTCTTCTTCCATGTACCCTGAAAAAGCAAAAAGCATGAATTTCTGGAAAGATTTGCCCATAATCACCTCGCTGGACAGAGGGATTGGTGAGTGCCTGCCGGTACTGTCGCACTAGTGATGCTGCTCCCCATCACAAAACAAGTCACAGACAAATAAATAAAAAAAAAATATTTCCTCTTTGTCAAAAACCTTGCATAAATAAACATATATATACATATCTTAAGACAGTCCCTTTTTATTCGGGAAAGTAGGCAAACGAGCAAGCGACCCTCCTCGTATCATCGTAATAATATATATTTTTTTTAAATAAAATCGGCTTTCGCTTTATCTCAATCTCGCTTGATCGAAGGCGAAGATGAGGCCTAGGATGGTACAAGTTTGCCTAGAACGTGTCTGTTCACTTTGCCCTTAAAGATGTTCAGAATATAGCGTTCCGGAAAAACTGACCACCTCCACAGAGTTCCACACCTTAGCCGTCCGCATAATGAAAGAAGAGGCAAAACCGCTTCGTGCGTAATTGAGGAATATCTTATATCCTATTTGGTGAGGGAAAGGGTATCAGGTTATGCAAAACCTAATGCACACTCTCCGAAATGTATCCGATAAAAAACCGAGAGGCAGGCCACTCGTCTACGGTGTTCGAGGCTTAGAAGATTTGCCTCTACGAGTGAGAGACTCCCTATGATCCTCCTCGCTCGGCGCTCCTACGAGTCCAAAACATCCAGCGGATATCCAGCAGACTTGAGCTCTGTATAGACTTAAGGGTTGCTCCGAGGTGAAGTACCGTCTCACCCCGGAGAGGATACTAAGTTTTTTTTCAGCAGTGTTTGCTATGGACTCGACGTAGCGACCGAAATTTAGTTTAGAAGAGAGATCTAGACCTAAAAGCTCAAGACGGTCGTTAATCGGAACGGGGACATTCCGGAAAGTCGGAGTCAGTTGGAATGGACTCTGTTGCGCCGAAAAAAGACAAACAATAAAATATTGTGTGCATCTGTTAGTGATCGTGAAGCTTTTGAACGACTTGTCCGATTAAGGTCATATTCCTGAACTATATTTGTACTGTCTCATAGTGGACTCATGTTATCAATATAACATATGTTATTCTATAGCCAAAAAAGAAAATTACAAAATCTAGATCCAGTAGGTGGCGCTGTCGTCGGTTAATAACTATTAAATAATTAAGAAATCAAACTCAACACGCTATCTACCGGAAAGTACAGGACAACGTCTGTCTGGCCGGCTGGCCGCTTCAACTGCCCCGCTGCAACTGGCAACGGAATATACAAACTTTTCTCCAAATCTCAACCTTACCTGCACGCGGTACGCACCTAGCGAGACTCTGGCTTTCGACTAATACTGAAAAATCCCTCCAAATATATCGAACCCAAATACCACAGACTAGTGAGGCACTGCGGTTACCAACCCGCTCGCCCATTGTGGTAAGTGTGAGGAAATCATCCTTGCATGCCATACCAGTTTTTTTGGCGCTTTTATGGAAAGGCCTTTGTGCAACACTGGACTCGTACAAGGTTATGAAGTTATAAAAAATATTAAAATGATATCACAATTTAAAATTTCATAGGAAAAATGTTTGCTGCTATACTAAACCAAATTAGTTTCGAGGCGCGCAGGTTGGCAGAATTCGTTCCCTGAATACGTAAGTCTCTCTTGAATTAAATTTGTTTTGGAACCAATTCAAAGCATAAACAAAATGGCTTATATTTGAGATTCGTTAGTTTACAGTGGAAATATGGCTTACAGGAAAAATATATACACATAGTTTTTAAATTTGACGTACGTTCAAACTTGGTTATGTATCCAATCAAGAAAATCTAAAATAATAATCTCTCAAAGTTTCAAAGCTTTCGCAAACGCAGAGTTCCGCCTCCCGATGTTTTCCTTCGCCACCGAGCAAGCATTAAATCAGCACTTAAACAGCAATTAATAGTTTTAGCTGGGAATCGCAATTAACAATTTTAATCCCGATTCGAACACAATTCTCTGGTGTACTGTATTGAAAACAAACGCCCGAACTATTTTTAAAAAGAAATAAGAACGCCGTTAATTTTACAACGTACTGATAAAAGAACTACATAAAAACACATAACATGCTTGTCTTATTTGAGGACAGAATGTCAGGCCACCATTTATTTCAAGTCTCTATTGTATACGTTTTAATTGAGGGCTTTGTTACAGTTTCATTGTGTTAACCGAATTGCTTTTGCGTGTCAATAGTTTTCACCACGGTGGCTTTAATTTCTAAAAAGCATGATCGACGCAAGTTTTACAGGTATATTATAAAAAAAACATAACCAGCGAAAATCTATTAATATAAATAAAGCTTTTATTATTATAGATAGTATTTTGTAGTATCGTGTAAATATTTTCTAGATGCTTCAATGAAAAATAATAATTTTTATAAGCTTTGCGAGAATTTTTATGTAATAATTTCTGACTGTCACAATAAAAAGTCTGAATTATTGATATCATACAATTCCAAAAGTTTTAAAACTTCGAACATATACTTCTGAAGAAATTCACGTTTCTAATTTATTTTTCGAATGAAGCCGCACAACTTTTTATTTAAGTATTAAAAGTATTTAAACTCACTTATTAAAATTTGCATAATTTATAAATTACTTGAAGTTGCCAGTACTTTCAGCTTCATGAACTTTTTTGTATAAAGTTTAACAAACATTAATAATGCGCAGCCACCGTAATAAAAGATCGTATACGGACACAATGAGATGCAGTGTTGCAGAATCTGCGACTCCATCTCATTTCGTGGGACTCGTAACTATTGCCAAAGTGCGAAAAAATTCTCAGTGCTGTTGAAAAGAGGTGGCGAAAGAGGGGGAAGGACCACCGCTTACCTCCTCCACTTTACATCGGTATTCTGAAGGGCCTTGGTACTACCCCGGTCGAGCCGACCCATTCCAACAGCGTCATAAGCCTGTTTTTACCTGAGTCATGGATGTTTATTTAATATAAGTGTTTATCTATGTAGGCATATGTATATATATTATCACCGTTTAAATACCAAAACACAGATAATCCTAATTTGTAACGTGTGTGAGTTTCTAATATTCTATTATTGTTATAACTTCTTTGAGTTACTTCGTTGATATTTACCCTCTTCTAACTATCACATCAAAAAAGATGTAATCATGATGCTGTACTGTCTAGCTGATCTCATGAAGAAGCCTGGTGCTGGGTACTGGAGCAAGTAACTCAAAGAAGTTATAACAATTATAGATTATTAGAAACTCTCACATCATGACAATTGTATATATATTTTTGCAACACGTTAAGAACTTTTGTTACTAGTATACATTGGTATGTTTAAGATTTTTAATTTTTTGTAAAGAATACTAGCAATGCTGTTAACATTACTAATATCCCTGTTAACCATTCAAACTAAGCATTACAGTTTGTATATGGAGTGGTTCACGACAGTAGTCGAATGGCGGCCTCGAAACCATCGAGGCCATGTTTCGCAGTCTGCACCCTAACCTATTAGGCAATTGGCGGTAAAGAGATGTTTGTGTTTCTTTTAAATTAAATTATTCGACTTAAGATGATAAGTTCTTTATTGGAACTGGCAGTTTGGTATGGAGACAGTCGGTATCTTATAATATATCGACTTCGTTCGAAATAGTTTTTTCTAACTTGATTTTTTTTTTCATATACAACTTCGCAAAGAGGTGGTACTACTGTGAGTGAGTTGACGCTGACAAGAAACTTGTAACAACTTAAGATAAATAGGTAGTAGAGGACTCGGTATCGGAGGTCAGAGACGTGCCATGTGGAAATTAGTAATATCTGCGTCCCTCTGCCTGTCACCAAGGTGTATTATTTGGAAAATAAGTTAATATTACGAGAAATAGTTTAATTATTTTATCATCCGGAAGATTACAGCCCACCGCAAGTCCACTGCTGACCATAGACCTCCCGCAAATCTTGCCACTGTACAGGTGTTCTATCGCACATCTTTCACAATCATTCTGAGTTCACAATTCTTTTGAATTATTATGGATATAAATTAATAAATAATACTAATTGACAACATGAAAAGAAAATTAGTTGTCCGAATACCAATATCAGAAAGTTAATTAGTAATAACGAGATTATGAGATCAAAAGTTCGTTAATTATTTATGCAATTTTATCAAAGGTAAAGAACAAAAGAAAAAATAATTAAAGAACTGAGATAGAAACTGAAAATTAATGTTAAAAAAAACAATAACGAATGAATATGGGTATGAAGAATTTACCAGTTTTTTTGTTCCAAGTGTAAAACTCTCCTGCATGCGCTGCGCCCCTGCTAACTAACAGATAACTGTTAATGTGATGAACGAATGATGAGGAGCAGCATCTCTAGCACAAGTACAATGGCCTGTATTTACCAACCTGCCTCCTCAGCGTGGTAAACATGGGCAAATCTACCACTACTTTATACATATACACCGTCTACTTTGTTTGGCACCTTTTTCTAGTGAAATTGAAACTGATGACTAAGATGGAATGCCTTACAGCCCGTTAATATACAGGCTCTATATACCTTCTAGCTACAAAATAATAATAATAGCACCAGTAGCCGCTGATTGGTCGCAGAAATGGGTAAGAGTGTGGTACCTACTCAGACGACTCCTACTCAGAGAGAGAGAGTCTACCAACTGTTAAAAAAGTTACTCGAGTTTTTCTTCTGGCCTGTCCAGACTTCAAACGAGGTATCAGACCAGACCACTAACAACATATTTGTTTCTCAAATAAACGGACGTATGAACTGCCAAAGTTATGTAACTGGAATAGGCGTCAATGATACGTCGTGCCTTTTTAATTAATGTCTTGTTCATTCTGGCATATAATCGATACTATAAAATGTATTTAAAAAGAATAATCATAATTCTTTTGGATCATCAAAATTTTTATTCTGTTTTTAGTCAGGTTTTTGTGTACATACATTTTTTGAATGTTTGAAATATTTCTTTATATTATATCACAGTTGAGCTAACCACCACACGTGATTAGAAAGTTAAGTATATATTTTTTATGTTGTAGAAATAACAATACACAAAATTTGAACAATATTAGGTAACTTGTTAATGAATAATCGGCTAATTAACTTAAAAAATTTAATTTTAATTTCATCTTTTAAAATATCTTCTAGGTACTTTTACTATGTTAATATTGAAGATTTATAATGTGTAAATATAATACTAATGTTCTATATTAGACAGAGGTAAAAGTGAATAAATACTTTGTCTTATTGAGAGTATTTCTTAATTGAATAGAAATAACAATTCAAATCACTATTTGTGTACACTGAATCGATAATCTTAAATTATGAAATGTATTTTAACGTAAATTAAATATTCGCTTAACCTTTTCTCATATCAAAAGTGCACATACATAAACTTGGGCTTCTAATCACGTTCGGATTGGCAGAAGTATTGCTGTTTCGACCACGGGTTCCAACTGACATAAAATTATTTACTGACAGCTGGAGTTTGTGAGGAACTGCCATATCTCATACTTACATGTACCAAGCACGTGCCTGATATGCGCAAAGATATCAAGGTAGTTGCAAAGGTAGCATCCATAGTTACCATCGTTACTACTACATTGGAGCAACCGTAGTGACCATTGTTACAACATAGCGCACAAAAATTGTAAATCTGGTAAAGACAGTTGCCCCAATTCAATTATGATGGTATTCAGTCTGCTGGGGTTTTTGGTAGAGAGAGCAAACGAGCAAGTAACGCATCTAATTTTAAGTGATCACAGTGATTCATCCATACCACCATAGGAGATGCAGAAGTTGTTCTTTTACTAAAGATACCTAAGTCGTTGTTGTTCGGTAATACCGCGACAGCAGACTACAGAAAGTCGTAAAAGTTTGCAAAAGAATGGTCGTTCGTGTTCTTTCCATCATAGTGATAAGATACTAAGGTGGTCTAACATTACAATATTCTCTGAGTACATAAAAATTTATTAAAAATAGTAAGATGGGCAGTCACATCATTATTTCTAAAATATACACTGAAAAAATTTTGAAAGGGCCAGTACATAATATTGAGACAAAATATCAGAGACATTACTTAGAATATGTGTCTGTAGAAGATAAGATGTTACATAATTGAATAAAATTATTAAAGAAATGTAGGTATATCAAAAGTTTAATTATCACGAAGTAGAAGGAAAGTAATAAATTACTCTGCTAGCTACCGTCAAGAGAAAATAAATTTTTCTTCATTTTGTTAGTTTTAAAGAAAAACAATAACAGAACAAACTGTGGATCTGTGAAGGAAGTGATGAAAATTTACGAGGCAAACTACTTTCATGATTTATATAAAATTGTCTGAGTTGTGCTAATTTCAAATATATAAATGATAATAAATAACAATACACTTTAGTTTTAAATTAAACTATTATTTACGGATTTTATCGCGTTTAATTTATTTTTTTGTATCTCAACGTGGTCACAGGAGGAACTGAAGTGTTAGATGTCCTGATGTCATAGTGAACCCGGCTACCATTAGCATTATAATTATTAATTTTTGGTATTTATTTATTTGCATCAAGATGCTTCTACTTCACGCCGGTATTCTACGAGGCCGTGGTACTACTACCCCGGTCGAGCCGGTCCATTCGAGCAGCAGCAAAAGCCGCCACTCGGCTCTACCACGTACTAAATCCTTGACGATTTTATGCTGTTTGAGCAGCATAAAATCGTCAAGGATTTAGGTCAGGTCGGAATTATAAAAGAACTTCTGAAAGCGTGTAGAATGTGGTGTGCAATACTTGTAGTTCTTAAGAAGCTATTTAATTCCGTCATTAATGGTGATTTTACGCCGTAAGCATTGAGTAGAAGCACAGTTTTCCAGTTCCTAAAGGAAGGGAGAACTACCTACTGAAGAACTATAGACCTATACCGCTATATAGCTGCGCCTACGTGATATTTTCAAGAGTCATAACGCATCGTCAAGCAAGACAACTTCCAGTCTCCCAAACATACCGTCTTCTGGACTATAGTACTTTAGACCTCATACTCTTCGCCTGTGTACAACGGTACAAAAGACCGTAGAGTATTTTACTATTATGTCTGACATAATTGGACTATGTAAAATTCTTTCATTCAGTCTCTTCAGCGAAGCCAGATATACTCTCTGTACATCGAATTGTTGAGGTGTTTGTGCAATGAGGCTGACGTCTATTAGGTACTAAACCCATCCAAGTACACAAATGTGTAAGATAAGGTGATATAAAAACATTTTACGACTACGTTTGAAGATGTGTACAAGCTGCTGAACTGGAAAGGATACGGCATCACCATCAATGGCGTACAGAAATAGTGGCGTATAAAAAAATACATCGGACATCTTCGATAGTCCTTAAAAAAATTTTCAACAACACGTTTGTTTACATGGAGACCAAATTTCTCAAAAGCAATTAAGTCATTAAGTGAGATTTATACCACTACAATATTAATTATAAATTTTTCATGCAGTCGAGCGGATCATGGTTTACTTCGTACACTTTAAATTTAATATACAAAAAGTAATTTCTAATTAAATATGTACACTACGTTAAATTAACCGGCGTACAAGCTTTTGGTTTTCCATATTTCAATTAAGGTTTCGGGAAGTGGCATGAATCCTGTAAAGCTGGTTTTGATCTTAAGCTTTCATATTCATGGGCACACTAACGATCTCATATTCACAGGTATTCAAATTAAGCTTCAAGCTGCAAGTTTTTCGCCGCTTTTAGGGTTTTAATGGTGTCCTTAATGAAGTGGAACGAAAATTTGACCAGAAACAGCATTTGCAATTGAAATACACTATAGCTGTACTTGATTCTATTCAAGAACCGTGATTTAAACTTTATTGAGCCTTATATTCAAGATGCATGAGATTTGAATATTTCTAAATATTTACTCATTTCAATACCTTATCGTACTTACGCGAGGTCTTCACAATAACCAAACATGGATGTAAAATACCCGGTGAATGAGCGACGGCTTCAATCTGCCCGTTATTATATGGCATTGCTACAATGCTGGACGGTGCCAGCTTATCTCAGTGGGCTAGATGTGAACACAACTATGTAAATGATAACATAGCATGTAATAATGTTTCTTTTATCTGCACTGAGACGTGTTTGCCATTTAGCGGAAAATGACTCTGTAAATAGTTCAATATTTTTATTATTCTTGGGACTGATTTAAAATACGATCCGATAGCTTATTTGAAAGTAAACCGAATTTTGAAAGTTGCGAAGTTGGGGCTGCGGTTCCAATCACACTGGTTAAAAGCATTTGTTTGATGAATACAAATAATTATAACCGAGTCATGGATGTTTATACATGGTTATTTATCTATGGACGTCATACATCTATCTTAACACCATCCAGTTACCAATACACAGGGAATTCTAGTTAGAGATCGGATGACGTGTGTGACTGTTCATTATATTATTATTATTAAGTTATTGCATTTATAGTTTTTCTTGCAACGAAGAAATTAAAAACAAAGTTTAATCAATTACTTATGTCTTAGCAAATAATGTTGAGGTAATTTATGATGATACTTGATATTTTAGAGATTAAATATTAAATTAGATCGCTCCGGAACCATAAGTCTTTCTGAATTGTGCCCGTCTTTTTTCAACTCGTACGTTATCAATATTATAAGTAACTATTAAACAGCTGGATTAATGGATATCATATATTTTAAAATTTACTTATATGTAATTATGTGTACATGTGATGAGTGTGTGTTATTACAAATACGCCTAAACCGCTTACCTTAACGTATCCACGTATTCATCAAGTCTGAGAACGTCAGGTGGCGTTACCTCTCGGCCACATAAATCAGTAAAGGTCGGGTTTAGCAGCTTAAGCTAATAAAAATAAAAATAAAAAAATCCTAGGAACTTTGAACTGCCGGAAGCCGTGCACGCTCGTGGTTTTTTTGTAAATTCCTGCTGACATCGTCAGGAGTCGCATTGCAGCTATTGGACTGAGGATCGGATTCCATTTGATAATTCCCAGTTGACACTGGTAAGGTTTCTGAACATGCAAATATCCGCTAGTCCTAAGTATATATTGAACCGTTATCTAACGTGGCAGAGCCAAGCAGCGGCTTTAGTTGCGGCTCGACCGGGGTAGTATCACGGCCACGCAAAATACCGGCGTGAAGTAGAGGCATCTTGTGCGCTTCTGCGTTTCGTTCGGTAAGTGAGGTAACCGGAGGCTAACTCCCTCTCCCCATGCCCCCTTGTAATCCTCCCCCCAACTCCCAAATATCCTTAAACGCCAGCCATTCGCCTTCAGCTACTCTGGTGCTTATTTCATGATCAAAAATGACGTCATGAGCGACGGTAATTATTTACCATCAGGTGAGCCGCTTGCTCGTTTGCCCACTTTCCCCAATAGTAAAAGGGACTGTTTAAAGATAGACAAATTTCTAAATCTCTTCAGAATCACTCATTTAACTTCTTGCACTTATTTTTAATTCCAATAATATTAGAACCTCTGAAACCACTTTTTTACAGAATAACCTTTGTCATAAAAAAAAATATATATATTTCGTATAAACATCACTTTGTACCCAACACAATTGAGTGACAATTATTTTGGTTACTTCGAGCCGTATAATGTTATTTTACGACTAGACCTTGTCAAAGACATACATTTAGGTCTTTCAAACTTATAAAAATGTTCAACTGAAAATGCGTGTAAATGTTCCACTTATACGTAAATATTTCGAATATTAAATTTTCACATTAAATAAGGCGCCATATTTCAGTATTTAATCATTAGTTTTACTGTTTAAAAATAATATTACAATTAGATTCTAAGTTTAGTGGAAGGAAAACCGTTCGACTTCATGAATTCTTAAATTTGTTATATCGTAATGAAAACACCAATTCCAACATCGAATAATATAGTGTAAATTACGTATTTTAGTTTAATATTAAATTTACGCCTTGCTTGCTGCATGTGACAATCAGAGACAGGTATGGTTTAGTTATCTTACATAACTCATCCGCCGTGTTTGTTTTATAAGCACACAGCGAGTTGGTCCTACCAATGTTATTATAAACATCGCTCCCAGTTATCGAAATAAATCAACAATACATTACATTTGTATGGCAAACCGCACTGTTTGCGATATTATAGTTTAAGTACTTATAAATTCAAGCCCTGTTGCTCATAAAAGGGGGCGATAAAGATGTATTAAATAGCGTTGGTTTTTCAACGGACATATGAAAGTATTCATTATGTACTAACATCGCCATCAAACCTGACGGGGTTAACACCTAACATTTTATTCGTGTTATATTGATAAAATATGATCAACAATGATATTATGATTTGAGTACGCGTGGTGTGATGGCTTACAGAAAGTGAGCCGACTGCGTGACGTGGTGGAATTTAACACCGACTACAATTTAGTATATATGAAGTAAAATTGAAAATTGTTCGGTTCTACCATGTTATTGTTTTTTAATTAGTTTTAACTCGCTAACATTTCGCATGTGACATCATTTATAGCATCGTGTTAGGCATATCTAATTGAATTAATATTTATTCAAATTGATCAATTAATTTTTATTATAATTGAATTTACGTCATGATGTCTAAATCAAAAATTGACAATTCAACGGTTTGGCATAATGTCTTGGCTCGAGCGCGAACCATCGAGGGTCTGAGAAATAAGTATTTTCCTTTAGTGGACGACATTAATATCTTGCATTTCGAACTCGACGAAACTCAGCAACTATCAAGTTCTTACTGTGTTAGACGATTTGTTTCTAATACTTTAATAGTTTCCTCAGTGCTCTGATACTGTTTGCGTAATATAGAAAAACTCTTTTAAGATACCTCGCATTGATATTCCCTCCACTAATGCCGAAATTCAGTTTCCATGTAATATTTAAGAGGGTTGTTTACAATAATCCATCGCTTATTGATTTTAAAGCATTAATTATAAAGAAATTATTTAACTGGTAAAGTCAAATCCGTTGCAGCTTGGTATGTTTTTGGTTTGTTTCAACCTACATTTACAAATTTTAGTGGCCAGTACTTTTCCTAAAAGAGTCTTCTCAAATAAGTTGTTATAGTTGGTAGCCTTTGTTAAGTAGTAGTTTAGTTTAATTATAGAAACTTTCTGTATTACCATACCATGAGAAAACAAATGTTTACATAGAACGTTATTTAATATTATAAGAAATTAATTGAATGCCGATTTTAGTTTCAAAAGATTCGCCTTGAATACTCGCAAGAATTCACAACATTCACCAAGAATGTTTTATGCAAGGAATTAAGGAATTTAGTATGCAAAGGTTGTGTGCCAAATGAACTTTACAATAAATAGACATATAACCATAGTTAGATATTCAAAGAATATGTTAGACATTCAAACACCCATTTTCCAAAGAAAAAATTAATTACAATATTAAAAATAACTATTAATTACGGATTTTATCGCGTTTAATTTTGTTTTTTTTTTCTTTTTATATTTCCCACGTTTCGATTGCTTTACAGACGCCGCGGTCACGTGGGGACGGAGGTGTTAGACGTCCAGATCTCATAGATCTGTAAGGACCCGCGTGAAAGAACAATAACCAATAGTTTCATTTGTGTAGTCAAAATGTGTAGTGTTCGCGTAAATACAAGAAATCATTAAATAAATAAAGCGATAAGACGCATTGTACATATAACTTTAAGTTTAAGTTCCTTTTTCTATTTGTTTTTATGTACAATTAAGTTGTATACAATTTAATTTAAATTTATTTAATCGAATTTACTTTGCGAAAAAACTGTGGGGGTCCGAACTCTACAAAGTTTATGAAGGCATTTTGTACAGCTTTCTGATAACAAAATACTTACGGAAAAAGTGTTGGTTATTTTACCGGGTGAGTACGGATGACACATGGTTTCTAGCTAGTTTTGTAATTTTAAACCAGTTTGTCGAACAGTGTAAGGTCTTGGGCTATCATGAAGCAATAATGGCGAAGATCAATTGACGAGTCGGGGTTGTCTCTCCGAGAGCTTGACCATCATTATTCGAAGTTCTTCACAATGGATATCTGCTGTTATTTACACCGGATCTCAAAGAGCTATAGTGAATTACACCATAAAGTAACCAACAAACAGTTATCATTACTTTTCTGTAGGTGTGCTTCGCTTGGTGTATGGGCATTGTTCCGGTATTTAACCTGGGTTCAGCCACTGCGCGTTTTTGCTTGCGGTATCTCACAGTGCGTTCGTTAGTCGTATCCTATCCCAGCATTGAAATTTAAAGCTGTCTCTGCTGCGTAAGATGCACACCCAAACACGTATTCGAGAAATTCTGTGATTTTTCATCATAAAATCCTGTATGTGTATTTAAAATACTGAATGGTAAAAATAGTTGAAAAGAATATAATTAAATTGTGACAATTTTTTTTTTAATTTAGAATGTTATATTTTTTTGTTAACAAAGATTTACGGCACCTCTATTGTTTACATAAGACATAAAAGTATGGAGAAAATTACAAATATACGATAATTTTATATTCTATACATTCCATACAAACAGAAAATTATTTAAATTTTTTAGTCATTACAAAATGTATAAAAATGTTCATACAAAATTTGTAACAAAGATATTAAATTATCCCGTTAGTTTACTCTTAAGTACATTTTGCAATTGCGTTAATCCCGGTTCATTTACTGTCTTGTAGAAATCTAGCTCTTCGCAGCGATTTAACCATGCGGTGAGATTAGCAAACCTGCAAAGGGCATTACAATTTAAATATTAAAATAGATTTAACACTATCTCTTACATCACTTGACTTTCCAATGACTATATTATAAGGTAAGGAAATGGGCATAGGTCTTAAAGTTTATTAGTACGTGAACATCCCTATTATAGTGTCCGATGACGGTACAAATTAAATCATTAATTTAAATTTGAACGGTCGTTATATTATGTACTTGGCGGATAATGTTAACTGTTGACGCGAAAACGCTATTACTACTTACCTTAGTATTCGAATGGTGCATAGTCTCTTAGCTTCAATGTCCTAACCAGAATTATATATGCGTGTATATTTTCTATATGTTGTTTATTTCCCCAGTAAAGTGAAAAGCCGGCGTGAAGTAGAGGCATCTTGTGATTCTGCATTTCGTTCGGTGAGCGAAGTACACCGGTCACTCCCTCCTCATCCCTCTCCTTATCCTCCCAACCATCTCCCAAATACCCTTAAAGGCCGGCAACACACCTGCAGCATCTCTGGTGTTGCAGATGTTCGAGGGCGACGGTAATCACTTACCATCAGGTGAAACGCTTGCTCGTTTGCCGCCTTTACCATAAACAAAAAGAAAAATCCGTTGCAGCTAGGTTTGTTTCGATTATGAATTTAATATGCGTATATATATTCATTTCAATATGAAAGGGACGCAACGCAACCTATATTCCTACATTAAGTATAAGTACGAATACTACATATTTTAAATTAAACTATTATTTTCGGAATTTATCGCGTTTAATAAGATGTTTTTTTTTTCATTTGAAATAACGACGTTTCGGTGGTCACCGGGAGACCCACGGGGTGGGGGCTGTAAAGCACCCGCAACGTCGAGATTTATAAAAATCTTGCTAAACGCTTCCGTAAATAAGAGTTTCATGTCAAATAATGATATCGCTTTCAGCTCATAAATAATACGCTACTCCTGAGTGCCGTATTCATGTCAAGGTGTAATGCAAAGAAAAAAAACCCACTCGCGTCGAGATACAGGACAACTGCAAGAAGCGTGGCTCTACATAGTAAATGAGAAGCATCTTAATTCCAATTTTCCTACGCAAACACACCATACACACCAATAGTATTGTTTAGGAAGTTGCATGCCTGAGAAATAAAAATAATCTGCGGTTACTTTGTTATCTTCTGTTCACTCTAAAATAATCCAGCGGACTCATGCTCTACTGCATCAATCACAAAAAACTTTACGTTTCATTAAACGTACGCGTAAAAATTGGATGTGGTAGAGTCTAGTGGCGGCTTTTGCTGCTGCTCTTCCCTGTCCCCTTTCCCTTTTCCCAAATATCGTTAAAGGCCGGCAACGCACGTGCAGTTCCTCCGAGGTTGCAGATGTAGGCGGACGTCAGTAATCAGATACCATCGGGTGAACCTCTTGTTAATTTGACGTCATTCCAATAAAAAAAAACTTAAAACTTATAATTTTTTATAATTTTTATTTTGTCCCTTTTTCTGACTTTTAGTTATTACTAGTATTCGGCTTATCATTAAAGTATCTTAAATATAATAAGACTTACTTTGCAACGTCAATTGGCAGTATGGCATTCATGGTACTGATTGTAGCAATGCAACAAATATCAGCCAGTGTCATTTCATTTCCTGCCATCCAAGGACTACTTTCAAGGAATTTTTCAGAAAGTTCGTATGCTAACTTAATCCTTTCCAGGGCTTCTGGCCTGAATGACTTTTCACCCTTAAACACGATTGACTCCTAAAAAGCAAAAACTAATCAGAATGAAGCTAATTTTGTCGAACCTCATCGCTATTTATTTAAACATTTTACATTCAGCACCCACTGCAGGTGCTCCCTGGCAGTTATTAGGACGTCAACATACTGACTAAGGTCGTGATATTATAAGTACACGTTGCTATATGTGGCATATATTGTTGACATTATATGACTATATATATGACCTTATATATGATTATGATCAAGATGCATTGAATTAACTAAAATATATAAATTATTTTTTTATAAATAATATTAGAATTTTCATTGGCATGCTTAACTATGTTGTTTTGAGCATCTGTCCATAGGTTTCACTGGTCTCCTCCTCGAGCCCCGAATTTTCGACTTTACATACACTTCAGTATGCAATTTATTTTTAAATTTACCTACATCTACATGTTTGTGAAATGTCTGAAAATTTATATGAGTGTCACAACCATATAAATAAATTTTCTGCTCTCCTTACTCAATTAATTATATTTTCAAGTTTATCTGTCTAGATTTAAATCAGCAAAGAACAGTCCAAAACTGAACTAAGTGGTGTGATTTGATAACTGTTATCGTACTTGTGGTGATTGCTGCACTATATTTAGATTCTACCCTATTCGTGATCAAGGTATATCGACAAAATATGGAGCCTATGATATCTTCCTAGAGTTTACTTACTTTGCATGTACGATACAATAAATATTATCTACTCACCACAGCGCTCCACAAGCAAGGGAACAGCATACCACTGTCAAAATGTAGTCTCTGATGAATTATTGCTCTCTTTTTAGGATCCGAGGGATAGAGAGCTGTATCATTACTGTATTTTGTCAGCAAATAAACAGCTATTGCGTGGCTGAAAAAAATATATATTAAGAGCAGAAAAGATGAAACTTACAATATGCACGAAATTATTTCGAACTTGTTCCAATTTAATGATTTTTTTATATTAACACGAACCCTTCACATAGGTGATGTAAAACATCAACGCTCTATGAAGTCTGCAGTCTGTGATCTCTCTCAGATCTAGGTCGCCCGCAGCATTACATAGTTTTTGATAGAATACAAATCCTAGCAACGACAACAACTTATTGAAATTAATAATATTCTAATTTCACTAGAAAAACATTGCTGGGTGCTACCACCGAATTCGGATCATGTTCTAAATAATAATAAATTAAAACCAAGGTCGGCCTCTGCACGACCTCAATCTACTGTGACAATTTTCTGCGTGACTGAAACCGAAATTAATTATTAAAATCATTAAAACTGACAGAAGCTAGGTTAACTATGACATGAAGATTTCAAACACTTCAGTCCAAAAATTAAAAGCGACAAAATCACAATTGTTTTTGATTTGGTTTATTGCCTTTTTTGTTTTTCTCTAGTTATTAGACAATATATTCCATGGGCATATCAACTATTCAATTATTACGCTTTTTATAAATTATATTTTAAAAACTGACTGTGTACTATGAGTTCGCCTTCGCTTAATAAATCGATGATCTGAGTGAGATCACTGGTAGCAAATAAAATAGAGGATCAAACAAAACAAAAGTTCTTGGGTTATGTCCAACAGTGAACTGCTGCAGACTAATTATGTGGTGTGGTGCTTTTGGACTTAAATTATATTTATACAATTATTTCTTACCTGTCCCAAACGACAAAATCATCATCTTTCAGCATCGGTATCGTATGCTGAGGATTTAGCTGAAAACATTTTTTTATGGGATTAAGGTGACAAACGAAATAACAGTCCACCTGATGGTAAGTGGCTACTGAAGCCCGTGGGCACCTGCAAACAATCGAACGGGTTTACAGATGAGTTGTCTTCCCTGTGGACTAATATGCATTTCTTCACGACCTGTAATTATACTGGCTCATGTACCATACAAATCGAAACTCAACAGTGGTTGCACGGATTGGTGACAGAAATATGTGAGGTGGTGGTATGTAACCAAACTACCCTTGCAGAGAAGAAACCTAAAACCTGGAAGATTTCAACAATCAAATTGTGGCTACTTTAAAAGTATAATATTTATTAGGCTTAAATTAACTTAAATTCACTTAACATGAAAAGTACACGGTTTACATATTATTGGTAGGGCAAAAAAGTACGGTGCCAATAAGTATATTTGTAGTGCAACAATAGTATAGAAGTTGTGAGGAATAAGAAAAAAAGGTGCCCTATTACATAATGATTTCCTGATAACCTGAAAATATTCCTGATCAAGATTTATATCAATTCGTATCAATCTTTGTATAACAGGTAAAAGTTGTATTATTTTTAAACAAAGAACAATTTAATAATTAAATTTAGTACTTTAGTGTAGTTGTGCATATACTAAAAGACTTGATTTCATTCATGTCATTGGGTAATTTAGTATATAGCTGTGCTCCTTCATATACGATATTTTTATACCATAGTTAGATCGTGTGGTGGCTTGAACAGATGTGTCCAATTCATTTAGTTAAACGTTTTTTTACAGGAGTATGTCTTTTTTTATTTATTTAATATTTAGTACTAATATGCAAGTTGCATTTATCGTCACATTTGGGAAAGCTTCTTTAATTTAGTTTCTTTGTAAATTAATTTGATGGTTTTATTTTAGAATGTCCCTAGACTTGTAATATAACTGTAACATTAATTTCAACTATTCGTTAATTTTGAGTGCATTTTATCTAGTAACCTTTGTTTTTAATTATTTTATATTTCTTCATAAGCCTATTTAAGTCCACTGATATGCCTCTCCAAAACAGCACTAACAAAAGCCCGCATGCATGACTTGAAAGGTTTTCTCTTACTGAGAATTCAGGGCAAGCGAGTTGGCGATTGCAGTTCAGGTACCCTCGCGCAGTAAAGCTAGTTTCCGTCACTAGACTGTGGGATTTTGCTCCGGCAAATTCGAATCGATTTCTGTCATCCTACGTTCCCCAGAGCCTCATTTATTAGTTAGTAACACGTGCAGGTAAAGGTTGGCATTTCGACAAAGAGATTGTAAATGTTACCACTTTTTTTTTTATAGAAGAAGGGGGCAAACGAGCGTGTGCGGCTCACCTGATGGTAAGTGATCACCGACGCCCACGAACATCCACAACACCAGAGGAGCTACAGATGCGCTGCCAACTTATACCCCTATGTTATTACAAAGAACAATTAATTTAGAGAATACAGCAGTGCTTGCATTGTATGTAAAATTTAAGGTCCGGCGTTTAATAGATTATGGTTCTGCTTATTTATATTTCAACATCATAATCATTGCAGCCTTTAACAAGTGCCTAGAAGTGTACTTCTACAACGACATAGTCTACCTTTACCTAAAGAGTGCATCAAGATAGTCTTTGGGTATCTTACAACTTCTTCAGTTTTAGACAGATATATACAATACGCATAAGAGAAGACGAAATACTGACTCTTAGAAACTCTTCCTTGAGATGTTCTCCCTCAAGCAAATTGACGTCCACGTATTGAACGTCGGGTATCTTTGCTATATGGATAACCATTAAAACAGATCGGGATGGTGTACTTGCATCAAGTTTATATAGCGTTAGCACCATTGTTCTTGTTCTGAAAAACAATCATTGATTTTAAAACATACAGTTAGTACACAAAATTCTGAATACAGCAAAACACACTAATAACATTTCAAATAAAATAAAATTTGTCTAGATAATATGTACATCTAAAAATGATATAATAGAATTTACCAGTTCAGTGATTATGTTACATATTTAAAACAAATGTAAGTAATTAATATTAAATGAAAAAGAAATCTTTGGGGGAGGCCTATGTTCAGCAGTGGACTTCTGATAGGCTGAAATGATGATGATGATGATGATGAAAAAGAAATAAATGTTTTTATCTTCAAATACAAACCAGATTTTTTTTTAACCTACATAATAAACAATAAAAATGGATCGAATTGAAGTTGGACAACACTGTAGTGGGATATTTTCACGTATACAATTTAGAACAATAATGAAATGACAATGAGGAATACAAAAAAATCAACTAAAAATAATAACATCGCTTATGCATCTTATCATTATAAATTAGAATAAGTATTATATTATGTACTCACGAACGTTTTATTCAACTCTCAAACACGAGCAACCGTAAGCAAATCCACTGAACATATAATCACAGATAACCCTAATATGTATGCAATATATTAGGTATAATGTCCGTCATGTTTATATCTACCTAGTGTAGCCTTACAGGTAAGTTCAAAATGCATTTATTTTTGAAACTTTTATAAACTTTTGTTTATTAAACTTATGATTAACTAAATCCTATTTTATTCAAACTTATACTTGTTAACAAGGCCTTTCGCTTTGAAACATGCCTTAAATCTCTCTGATCAGGAATATTTAGATTTACGCACTGTCTCCATGAGGGATTTAGGCACTAGTAGGTCTAAAGGTGTCTTGAGAGACTCATGTCGGAGTAACGTTTTGAGCAGGCCATGTCTTCTAGTACTGACCACATTTTATTCTCCAACAGGTTCGGGACTCGACTGTACGAGGCCAGTCTTTAGATCTTATGCAGTCCGGAACATTGTTCTCGGGTCCGGTTATAATTTTTGACTTGTTTATTAATTCGAGACATGGTTTCAGCTTTCTTTCACGCGATAATATTAATCCTTGTAGGGTTTTGTCGAATTCTTGCTTTGACAGAGTTCTCGGCTTTGGAACCTATAACAGGTCTACGTAATTTAAAAGAAGGCTAGTTCGCGATCCGTCTGTTGCAAATAGATTGACAAGGACATACCCTTATGTGTCTGATTACCGTATTTAAAAATATATAATAAGTAACGAAAACAAAAATTAATAATCAGACATTAAAAATCATTATCATGGTATCATACCTGTTATGATACCATGTTATCATTGATATAATATGATATGATATCAATTATATCATATATGGCATTACAGTTATTTTATTTAAGGATTACGGGTTGTAGTAGTTTGTGTAGATATTCATTATTACGAAGATTGAAAATCTCTCTCTCTCTCTCTTATGCATAACTTTGAGTAGTTTTGCTGCATCTTCAGAGCATTTACCAAATCACATAGTAAAAATTACTGCGCAAATATATCTTAAGACAAGGTAACAAAGAAAGTCTGTTTCTTTGTTACATAAATCCCTTCTTGAGTCTTCCATAAATTGATTGGCCACAATTGAAGAATTTTTTGATGGACAAACGATGCCCGCTCATCTTTCTCGCCTCTTCCCAAAAAAAAAATATTATTAATAATTTGTGTATGACCCTCGAAATGTAAAACGTAAAATTTTAAAATTTAATATTGTATTGCCATATCTACGCTATATATGTTGAATACCTATGCCTAAATAGGAATTTGCACTGACCGTAAAGCCTTCATATGTCTCAGAAAGCAAAAAAACATGTCCTAAACAATCACGGAAGCTAGCTTCCGTGATTGTTTTTTGTTGATTGAGAAACTGGCATTCTCTGTCGGTCTCATATTCTCAAGTTCATCATGTTATTCAATTTCGGTTAATCTTTTAATAAATATAATTGTAGGGAATTACTAAAGAAGTTCATAAATCGACCAAATTTTTCAAAGAGAAATTTACTCACATTTGATTTACTAAACTGATCATGAGTATTGATATCTTCAATACACTTCAAATATAATAAAACTCTAAAAATCCTAATAAAACTGATTTACATTCAAATTTACTCACTACATTAAATTAACAGTCATACAATATTTTGATCTTCAAAATTTTAATTATGTTTCCAGGAAGTGGCATTAAGCACGTAAAGCGGATTTTGGTCTGAAGCTTTTATATTCATGGGTACACTAACGATGTCACATTCAAACGTATTCAAATTAAGCTTTTAATTGCAATTTTTTTCGTTGCTTTTAGGACTTTAATGGTGAGCTTAATGACTTCGAATGGAAATTCGACCTCAGACAGGATTTGCAATTGAAAGACACTTTTGTTATACTTGACGCTATTCAGGAACGGTAACTTAAGTATTATTAAACTCAAGATTCGGGATGGTAAAATCCTCATGAAATAAGCGGCTAAACATTTACCAATTTCATAAAGTGCGTAAAACGGTTATGTTCACTTTACCTCACCCAGTGACCTGCGTAAGTATCAACCGTGAAAGTCGAACAGCCGAACGACTGGTACAAGTTTTTATTTATTATTTATTATTATATTTTAATTATAAGTAAAATGCATTTCTATCATGCGTTAGACGTGTATATGTCTGTAAATATGTTAATTTATAATATTTTGGATATGTGCTTATACGTATCTGTCGTGTACAGTATCCACAGATGAGAACCTAGCTTTAAATTTGACATTGAGAATGCTTCTTACAGGCTTTTAGAAACGTATATAAAATTAATTGCAGCCCGATGGAGCCTTTAACTTAATTTCCGTGCATTTTTCACAATAAAAAAACTGTATTTTGTACAGCATATAAGTATACTTACTCAAAAAAATGCGTAAAATTATTTTCAAGCAAACGTTACTAAAATGTATATTAAGCTATGAAGGAAATATATAATTTTCCGAATATTTCGGCGCTTTTCGATAGAGGCCTATACTCTGCAGTAGACTTATGTAGGTTGATGAAGAATTTAAACGCATTTCTTTGTATGGATTACACGTAATAGTAAAAGTGATTTAACATGTACTTCATATAAATTATACGTAATAGGTAATAATACATAATTTTGTTTCTCTACTAAATAATAATAACAAAAATGCTTCAACAATGTTATTATTAAGTAGAGCAGATTCAAAGGTGTGTATGTTACATCTTGAAGCTTACTCAATAAAGATATAAAACATTTTGTTTTTATTTTATATAAACTGTTCTAGTAACGTTATTTGCTAACATTAGGACACATGTTGATCTAGAACCATTCGTATTAACAGAACAAAGGCTCTTTTAGGATAGCACGAAATTACCGACACCGGAAGCAGTTCTAAAAGCTTTTTGGCAGACTTCACAAATTGCATAATTGCATTCGACTTGATCTCTTCTATTACTCCATCCTCTTTGCTTTGATCATGATTTCAAGTTACGAAGAGAGCTTGTAGTACAAAGTAGAACTCAAGTTACATATTGAAACACAAACAGCTTTTATTTTGTGTCAAGAGTTTTATTTTTAATTCACAATCTGGTTCCCGATATTAGTTTAAAATTACATAATGTTAAAGAGTCGGAGGGTGCGGTAATATATTAAAATTTTCTCCCAAAGGAAATCTCATCTGCAAGCAGGTCACCCTGCTGGTTAACGAACGATGCTCTATTGACAGACTGATGGTAATGAAATCCGAATCATGCGTGCATCAAATCACTCAAAAACCCGTCCGCACAGTGGGATGAATATGGGCAAATCTTCTATGTATGACATGCTGGCTTTTGTTGGTGCTTCCATGGAAAGACCATCAGTGGACTTTTACAGGTTGGTAAAGTAAGTAATTAAAGTAAATCGGCCGTCATATGTCAGAGGTTGGGCGGCCGCCTTAAGGTTTAGTTTTTAATAAAATTTTCTTCTGCTAGTATTGCGAATAATTTAATTCTATATAGTCCCTAAACACTTAGTCCCACAAAACATATTTGGAGGCTTTGTGCGGCAATCGAGCGGCGACCTGTAGAATCAAAGGCAATCAATCAGTCACCGACAGAAGTAAGTGGTCTCATGCCTAGTATCTGTACTGGTAGTAAAATTCTAAAAGTCGACCTACCTCGTACTAGGCGCTGAAAGAAAACACCGTAACGAAACTAGTATATCTGCGAAAATAATAAAAATAAGGTTTAAAGTATATTCGGTAAGTTTATGTTACGATATATAGTTTTAAAAAAACAGATATACTTCGCAGAAACTTATGCCGCCAAATTTGCCAAATTTACCGCTTTCCAGATCCCTCCAGTGTAGAAGATTGTCTTGTATCGTGGAAGCAGTTTACATACCATAAATTGCAAATGGAAAATACAAATACTTGTTCCATGCTGCATACGAAACCGCGGTCCGCAGCGCCGCGGCCAGACTCTTAGCTAACACTGCGCTTTCGAGCCGTCATTCGACATGATCTCTTTTACCACTAGGACCCCTGATTGTAACTTTTGTTTCTGTTTTTGACATACTTCACGGCTCATCTAGTCCTAACTATGTTTTTTTCAATTCTTTATGGTCTTCGACAGAATATCCGTGGTGTTCCTGTCGAAAGCGCGATATTCAGACATACGGCCTATGCCTAGCTTTCGAAGCGTCTTAAAAAAAACCACCACTTTTACTTTTACAATTTATTTCCATGGGTATCGTAAGGGTCGATTTGGAGAATTCTGGTTATTGCTATTAATGAAATGATTTGAACAAGTATTAATATTAATAAGCGTGCAGCGCCTGAGCTATTGGCGTCCGGCTGATAAAATGGCATTAATTTTTTATCTCGGACCGATAACTGTGCTGTATAAGATTAGTCAGAAGCAAAATATGGAAATCGAAAAGTGAACATATGAAATAAATTTGTCGGGATACAAAGTATTTAGAATTCTTATCGTGTCCAAGGACGCGAATAGAAGATTGCGGCCGTACGTGATGAGATTAAATAAATTATCTTAAAAATTAAACACCTGCACTCTGCGAGTATATAAAAGTAAACAAAAAGAATACGATTTATTTGATTTTTTCCATAAAACATGTTACATCGATGCGCAAGGATATTCTCTACCAAGTACGAAAACAGGAAACGCTTACAAAAATTACAGTTATTTTTAGTAAGCGAGCTTTAATTTCATTGTATTTGAGTGCCCTTAAAACTCTGTGCCGGCACCAGTAAAACTTTAAGCAGTGAAGAAATTATGTGAAGTCCGCCAACATGAATTGGGACAGCAAGGCAGATACTTCCCAGCTCTAAAACCCTCCGAAATATTATGAACTTTTTTAGAGAGAGATATATGTATATAACCTCTGCACTTACACAATTTCACAAAAATAAAATCGGTTAAATAAAGCGGTTCACCTGATGGTGAGTGATTACCGTCGTCCACGTACATCTGCAACACCAGAGGTGCTGCAGGTGCGTTGCCGGCTTTTAGGGGTATTTGGAAGGTGGGAGGGAGAATGAGGAAGAGGAAGGAAGAGAGTCTCCTGTTACCTCACTCACCAAAGGAAACGCAGGAGCACAAGACGCCTCTTCTTCACGCCGGTATTCTGCGAGGCCGTGGTACCTACCCGGTAGAGCCGGCAAAAACCGCCGCTTGGCTCTACCACGTGCAAGTTACTCACACGTCAAGTTATTGTTAATGTTTCTCTGACTCTGATCAGTATCCAAGGCTCTGGAGAAAGGTTTTTGTGAAACCCCTGCCCAAAGTATCTTACACTATACTTTCTAATAATTTTCGCTCGTTCTGTCTTAAATTTTGGAAATATGTGTATACTCTTATAAGCAAATCTTCATGTTCGTTTTAAAAATTGAGTATTTATCAGTCTGGGTTTCGTCCTCGTCACGATATTACCCAGCGGTAATGGATGATATCCAGCAAGGTATGGAAAGCAAGAAAGCTACAGTGATGATACCAGTCGACTTATCTAATGTTTTTAACACGGTTGACCACGATATCCTCCTGTCCTTCTCTTCCTTTCTTAGATTTGCATCCTTGGCTTTCGATTGGTTTTCTTCTTATCTTCGCGGACAACAGCAGGTGAGTCCATGTAAGGCAAAAATTCTAGCAGTGGTTAAATCTGGAATCTGGTGTTCCACAAGGCGGAATTCTTTCTCTAATAAACTTGTCAATTTTCATTAACTCTGTCACCACCACCTTCGACTGCGTACCATCAGTATGCAGATGATCTACATATTTACGTACAATCTGATATCTGATGATCTGCATAAAATGGTGACTATACTCAATAACCTAAGACTAGTTTTCGATTGGTCATTGCGTGTTGGAATATATGTCAACCCAACTAAATGTCAAGGAATACTCATAGGTAGCTCAAGAATGCTGGTTAAAATCGATCTTGCAACTTTGCGCTCCATTAACTACAATGGTATTTTAGTATCGTTTTCTGATCTGCGAAATCTTGGACTGTCTATGGACAAACCCTGGGGTAAACAGGTAAACCGAAATCAGCCGAAAAGTCTCTGCAACCTCAAAAACACTCGACTTTTACACTTTCTTCCGTACAAAACAATGCTTGTGCAGACTGTTGTCCCATAATTGATTATGCTGACGTATGTTATCCAGATCTAAATAAATGTATCCGTTTTATCTTTGGTTTTCTCAAATATAACCATATCTCTGAATTCAGTAATCGCCTTAAATGTCTCACTATCCAACAGTCACTCCAGGATTATAGTTACTCTCTATTCCATCCTTAATGATGTAACTTCCCCGACGAAAAATTTGTTACTTTTTCTTAACGCATCTTAAGATTAGTATTCCACAACACATCACCGGTTTTATCGGCAATTGTTTTAGGATTCAAGCTATTCGGCTTAGGAACTCCCAGTTCGAAAAAGTCAAGAAATTGGCATACAGGAACTCATTTAAGATATCAGTAAAAGTATGAAGAAACAGAAAGAATATAATTTTTTTAATTAGTATTTGCAAGTGTAGTTACTTTTTGTGTACTGTATCTTATTTATATTTATTTATCTATCTATATATGTAATCACCTCCCTATGAGTTGACTAGCAGAGAGTGCCAGCAGGCATTAGCTCCACCCTTTGTAACCTTATACTTTAAGGTATAAACAATAAAGGTTTAATAAAAAAAAATAAGATACATGGCGGGCAATACTCATTATATATTACTGTTGTATAAAGAGGAATTTATCATCTCTTTCATTCTTGAAACTTTTCTTAGTTTTTAACCATTTTCTTCATCATCGTCATTCATTATAGCCCATTTCTGACTTTTATTTCTTAATATTTTGGCGTAAGAAAACAAAGAGACATTAATTTTCTCTTCCCAAGAAACTCTTGGGTAGCCATAACTGTTTTTGTTACTTTCTTTCAACTTCATGGGCGTAAATTACTACAATTATGTAAAATCTTAGTTTTCATTACCATGTTTATGGAAGCACCGAGGCTCGTAAACTTAATATTTTGAACTATAAAGCCTCCTAATTAAAACTTTTTCTGTAAATATTAGATAAAACATTCGTGTTATTAATAATCTAACATTTTAAAATAATAACAGGAATTGGACATCGGATCGGTTAGTATAATATTTATTTAAATGATAATTTATTTAAAGAATAATATTTATTTAATAAAAATAAAAGACCGGGATTAGTGATCGGTTAAATTAAGTAATACAGAAGAGAAAGTATCATAACCAGGGGAGATAGGGGGAGACCAGTCATGTCAGATACTGATTTCATATTTGTTTATTGTTAAAAGACCAACGTTTCCCCAAGGTCAATATATTAATGACGTTAGCCTAGAGGAAGGTCTGTTTACTCTTTCCTTGAAATAGCTCCACGTAACGTATCCCAGTCTCTCGCGGTGTGCACCAGAAACGATATGGGTGGAATCCATTGGAAAAGGTGACCTTGGCGGAAGAGAAACAGGCAAAAGAAACTGTAGCTATCCTCTTTCTTTTCTTTAATTGCGCGTGCGGCCGAAATGTGTTCGGCGACGGAGCCATAGGTCAGATCCGTCGCTGGGTGCCGGGTAGGCTGGTGCTGAACAGCGTCTGATTCAAAGGTTTCCCACGTGGGTTTCGAGACCGAGCTGGTAAGAGGGTCTCCGAGGTTCCGGCGGTGTGCGAAAGCGTTTCCATGGCCCTGCCAGTCTGATCACCGAGAAGGTTGGTTAATTGAAAAGACTGTCATAATAGTCGAAGAAACTAAAAATCATTATATTGTACTTCGATTACAACTTCCATCTTAATGATTTCTTGTATTTACGCGAACAATACACATTTGAAATGAAACTATTAAACAATAAAAAATAAAACAATAAAATATTAACAAAAAAATATCCGTGTTTACGGTTTTAATCGCATTTATTTTTTTTCAAGTTGAGAATGTCATTGGTCATTTCATTTATGATGATTATATTAAATAATGCGATCTTTCATTATTAAAAATTACGTATTAAAATAATTAAACATTAAAAATTTAAAATTACCCGATAAAATCCGTAAATAATAGTTTCACATTAAATTGTTCTTCTAATTTAGTATGTCGCCTTTTTACAGTCACATGTATCTTGATGTAAACCCCATCATACTATAGTGCTTATATCTAATGTAAATATCAAACCTTTGGAATAGCAAATAGACGAAATTTTGAATAAAATATGATTTACCTATACTTTGAAATTGACATTCTGTTTTGTGATTAAATAATAAATAAATAAATATTGTTGATAGTTACCAATCGTTATATGCTTCAATGCTATATTTTTATCAGACACTGAGCGGTATTCAACATTAATAGGATTAAAAAATATTAAAAAAAAGGATCTATCTTTTTAGTTCGTGTATTAAATGATGAATTTTATATAGGAAATGGTATTTATTTCTCATTCCTAGTGTAAATTGACAAAAATAAATTACAGTAAAACATTAGGAGTTTTATTCAGAACTACAGATTATTTTGATTTAATAGTGTATTGGAACCAAGGTAAGAGACACGAGACAGAGAACGAATTGCAGCATATTTTAGTTAAACCAAATCCATGTTACCTCTAGAAATAAGTTATTTGTGATTTATATTCGACTGTAGATCAAAATGAATAGGAATGGTACAATATAATGGTATTTAGTTTAAATCCGAGACGCGCAATACGTTTGGATTTTAGTATCTAGTACTACTACTACACCTGCTTTGTTGAACATAGAATATATGCCATAGAAGATAGCCCTCTCTTAGAAAGCGCCAGCAAATTTATTTGAAATTATAGTATTACAATGAAAACAATAAACAATATTTTCGAAACTAATTTATTATTTCCGCAACTCGCTACAACTATCAGCTAAACAGTAATTTCATAATAGTCTATATACTACACTAAAGACTATTATTGCTGAATAGCTATAAATAATTCTAAGCTAGCTTAGATTTAACTAGAGCACTGAAGTGGTCCAGTCCCGGATGGTTTCCTTGCTTATAGAATTCCTGCTCTTTGCAACGTTCTAGCCATTGCGATAATTTCGGGTACCTGCAAATCGACAAATTTAAGAATTGTACTTTAAATGGATATTCGCAAGTGCATGTTACTGTATTTATGCGCACACCACACATTTGAAATGAAACTAATGTTTACGGATTTAATCGCATTTAATTTTGTTTTTACATTCACGACACGTCACAGGGGGACAGTCCCACATTTTACGCCAATTGAACGCAATAAAATCCCTAAATATTACTTTCATTTCAAATGCATAAATACAAAAAAATATTTATACTATCTATACTTAATATATTAATGCAGAAGAGTTTGTGTATTTGAACGCGCTAAGTCACTGAAGTGGTCCAGTCCCGCTAGATAGACCATTTGTTGTTGACGGCTATAGGCTATATAGCATGAGGTTACGCCCCAAAGGAGCAGAGCAGTTACAATAATCCTTGGTAAGGTACGAGTATATTTTAAGAACTTGTGACAGTAAATAAAATAATGTTCAAAAGTTAAATATTAATCTTACAAATAAGGATCAATGGGCACCATCTCATTCAGGGAGCTTATTGTAGAGACACAACATATATCAGCGAGCGTGATTCCTTCACCAACCAGCCAGTTATTACTCAAAAACTTATCAGTGAATTCATATGCAGATTTGACCTTCATTAGAGCATCGGCTGTAATGCGTTTTTCGCCTTGAAACACAACGGGATCCTGAAAAATTTAAATATACATATCTGTTTTTTTATTGAAAATTAAAGGGGTAGGCAGAGACAATCTTCTTCTACATGCTACGGTCATGGGATACGTCTTTCGCTTCTTCCACTTTCATCAATCTTCGCATGCATGCTCGTTGGTTTAGAGTACTCTCGACCTGGCCTTTTTTCAGAACGTCTCCGATTTGATCATGAAATGTTCGCCTACGTCTTTCTCTCCCGACTCTCCCATTTAGACTCGCCTCACATATTTGTTTAGTCAACCTACTTTCATTCATCCTCTCCACATGTCCAAACCAGCTCAGCATCTCTTTCTCAATTCGTGTCACTACATCATTTTTCACGCCACAACGCCCTCTGATCACATTATGAAAAGAAAAAGAAAAGAAAAGAAATAAAAAAAAGAAAATTGTAATAACTTATTAAACAGCTACTTATTCTTTTTTAATTTAATAAGTATATTATTTACAAAAAACCTTTGACAGTGCGGTTTGGTGGGCTTTACACATCCTCAAAGTAATATTTTTTATTATTCCTGAGACATGACCTGCATTCCTCATTTCCTTCATTACCGAACACGTGAGCACTGGGGATCGAATCCAGTCACTCAAGTACAATAAACCTAAACCGAGCGCCGGAACACTACTGGCTAGCGCGGCTCATTTAAATATAATTAAACTTACGACAGCAGCGCGTAAAGCAACAAACGATATTCCGGTATCAAAATGAAGTCTTTGATCAATCAAAGCTCTCTTTTTATGTTCAATCGGATAGAGAACGTCATCATCGGTGTACTTTGTCAATAAGTACACAGAAATCGCGTGACTGAAACAATAATGTTTAAATTCGTGAACATCTCCTAGGCAAATACATTAATTTGCATATATCAGACAAACCCCTTTGACACAATATACACGTACATGGTAAAGTTCAATAATATTGCAAATAGGGTGACGTTGCATACGGGTTAGATAAGGGATATTTTTATACGTGTGGAAATTCCTAACGCACAATGAATAGTACGACCACTTGTGTTCCGATTTGAAGGATATAGAAAGTCAGAATAACTATAGGCTATGAGGCTTTCTCTCTTAGACCTCATGTGTGACAATGCAAATTGAAGCGCCTATGGCCTAATGGGTTAGGGCGCGGACCACTAAAACGGATAAAAGCTCTAGTACTTAATTGGAATTTCATTTTGATTTTTTTTTAAAAAGCATCTAAAACTATCCTCGCGGAGGGCAGAAGGTCCGGTCATATATTGCACCTATTAAAACACTTTTACATAAATGTCGATAAATCGACTGGGCCACGGGAAAGCTAACGCGCACATATCCGCGGCCATATCAGCACCGAGTGCCCTTGGCGTTCCCTCTTCTGGGTTCGCCTCCTCTTCTCCCCTTCCGTTCTGGCAAAGCGCGGCATAAATTAACGCCTTCCCCCGTGGTGCTTACAGGTAGCTTAAATAAACTTAGTATTACCTGTCCCAAATAATAAAATCGTCATCTTTCAGCGTAGGTACCGTATGTTGTGGATTCATCTGTAATTTAAATAAACTCAAATTTTAGTTCTAATATCTATTAATAGCACAAAAGCAAATAGAAATCTATTGTCTATCTGGCTGTAAATGTTTCACGTCTAAATTAAATTTTGATGATATTTGCTATAAATTTGCCATATATAAAATTATATACCGGAAAAGACACGAGAAAATTATTCACGCGCCTTTGCTAAAGAGGGAAGGAAGATAATCAATTAAATAGTAAGTTTCAGTACTCGATAGAGCCGAGCGGCGGCTTTTGCTGCTGCTCGAATGGGCTGGATTGTACCTGGGCATCGCAGATAACCGGCGCGAAGGAGAGTCATCTTGCGCTTCTGCGTTTTGTACGGTGAGGCAGGTAACTGGAGGCCTACCGAAAAACCCCCTTACTATTCATCTCCTCCCCTCCCTACTCTTCCCTCCCCAAATATTCACTAAGGCTGGTAACGCAGCAGCTTCTCTGTTGTTACAGATGTACGTCGGCGTCGGTAATAACTTACAATCAGGTGAGCCATCTGATACCACATTACCATAAAAAGTATGTGACTAAAGTAGCAGCCTCTAAATATTCCTAAGAGAAAGGCTCCTCCCATTTCTGAGCGCGGTTTAGATCGGAGAAAGGTTCACTATGCTCTAGCAAGAGTTGGCATAATTCACATGAGATAATTTCAGGCCATGCAATTACAGTATATTTTACATCACAAAGAAATTTTAAACAACATAATAATTTTATAGAGTACCTTTAAGTATTGCTCGGTAAGATGCTCTCCTTCTAGAGTGTTAACATTTACATACTGTATATCAGTCAGGTTTACAGCGTAGATAACCATTAAGACCGACCGCACCGGAGGGCTTGCATCAAGTTTGTAAAGCGTTAACACCATTGTTATTACTTCGAGAAGTTTTTTCTGGCTGTAATAGTTTCAAATTAATTGCAATCACTTGAAGGCGTCTTATGCCGAGTGGTTAGGATTTGCCCACGAAACACGAGACACGAGTTCGATCCGTTGCCGATCCCCATCCGATCCCAATGTGTTTTTAGATACTTAAAGTATTTGTAAGACAGTGGCGTCGAAAAATAAACTCTGATGAAAAGTGGGTTAAAAGGACTAAAATGTTTAGATCTCTGTCCACTCCAGTAGAGAGATCGTGAGAGATTTTATGAATTATAATTACCACAGACACTTATAGTAAGAATGTTGATTTAAATATATAAATCGGAAAATCCATATATAAATCTATACCGAACCCAAATCCCGCATGCCCAGTGCAGTGAGGAAGGGCATATCTTCCATGCAATGATACTGGCTGCATTTCTTGAACGCTTTTATGCGAAGGCATGTATTTTTTTCTTTTCTTTTTTTTTAAAGAATGCTTAGAAAGCAATGCTATCTATTAAGTAACATTACTAATATTCCTCTTAACCCTCCAACTATGCATTACGGCATGTATATGATTCACGACAATAGTCGAATTGCGGGTTCGAACTTACGACGTCATGTTTCGCACCACTTTGGCCACTTTTGGCCTCTCGAGGAGATAGATCGAGAGATTCAAGGCTTTTCTCTTTATTGCCAGTTTTGACACCAATGAATATTTTCATACAATACAGCGCTTGGACACGGGCTGATAAAATAGATAAGAAAAAAATAATTTTGCGAATTCATATAAAAATTGCAAATAGCATATAACTAGCACCTAAGTATATTGTGAACAAAGAATAAAAAAATAGAAAAAAAGGATTTTATCCAGATCGCGTTAAAAGTAATGTTGAAACTAATTCGCAAAAAATTCAGGTCAGAAAAACAGTTCACAGAGTTACTCTGTTGACACGAGAACCTATGTCTCTGGAGACTTACCTACCTACCGTTTTTCGCGTCTTTTTAGGTAATATATTTCACTGGATAAAGCTTGCACGTGGGGAATAATTTCGAGACTTATCGCAGAAATCTGACAGCAACAAAGATTTGTGGGTTTGCGAAGTGTAACTAATGTAATTTTCAAAGTACCTTGCTACCGTTGCATCTTTCGTTTTCACAATTTCACACGGTTTCACTAATAGAAATTGAAAAATTATAATAATATCACTTATTACGTTGTACTATATTTATTACATAATTTGGCTATATTTTTTTTATAACTAGCTGTTACTCGCGACTTTGTTCATTGGCTTTGAAATTCGCCAATAGGTTCGATATTTAATTTTGTAAAATATTAAAAAAAACAACTTAAAGTGTAAATCTCGTGAAAATGTATGTTTGTATTGTCACATTGTATGTTTTTCAATTTTCTTACAGGAACCCTATATATTTCTCGAAAAAAATAGCCATAGTTACTCCCTACAAAGTCCCGTCAAAATTGGTTCAGTAGATGAGCCCGTACAAAATACATCTTCAAAACTGATTTAAGGTTTATAAATTTTCGAGGAGGAACCCATTATTTTTCCAGATAAAAAGCTTAAGCTACTCCGTACAATGTCCTCTTCCTTTTAGTCATAGGCCTGGTATAATTTGTTCAGCCGTTTCTAAGATTGGTCCGTACAAATAGACAGACAGACAAACATTTTAAAAACAGGTTCAAATTTAGCAAGGTTCAAATATATAAACACATATTAACGAAGAAAAAAAATTGGTTTTACGAAATCGCAGACAGACACTTAAATTTTATTCATATGTATAGATAATATACCGATATAATGTTGTTGTGAAAAAATAATGAAAAGAGTTTGATTATTCATTTAGAGAAATGGAGAAAATAAAACTTATAGCTGAAACTGTAAGATCGTAAACGACGCTTGATTAAGAGTTCCAGATATACAGGGTTCCAGACCACATATCTCGCTGACTTTTCAATTCTACCAGCAACAAGGTTATTATTCGGCCGTTTGTGATAGTTAGTCGAAAACCTACTTCCACCTGGTCTAGAAAGACTACCAGGTAAAGTTCTTGAGTCAAAACTGCTAACAGCTTTAAGCATTCAATACTTGACAATATCAAACGAATACATAAATACTTTTAGACTTATTAAAATATCTATCCTTTGATAGTTACTGAAACCGTTTCTGTACACTTGATATTGAGACAAAATTTCGATTCTTTCGAAGTCAGAAAAGTTAGTGTCCCATTTATATGAAGCAGAAGAAGAAGAAGCAAGAAATTTTTATTAAATAAAAAAATACCTACTTTACACAAAGAATAATGATGACTGAACCGAACCGTAAACGCGAGTGAATGGTATCAATTCACTGATGCATATAACCACTTCCGTACTTGCTTCCTCCGTATGTTTGATTATCGTTCGGTCACAGATCTACGAATATCTCGACTTATAAGTTAAAATTTAATTTAAAAATATTATATGCGTTTGTGATTTACGATAATCTTTATAAATCCTTTTATATTATTTTGTGTACCGTTAGAAAAAAGTTATCTTTTTCAAATTTTACTGTTCAAGTCCTTATTTCATTGCCCTTTATCCACAAAAGCATTATTATACCAATATTAAAGCATTATACCAGAAGGTGTGACGTTGCTTCCCGAACGCTGCCCAACCCAGTTTTAGATTAGACGATTGACCTCTTGGTCGATAATGGACTTAACTAATTGGCCAATCCGTACCAACTATATGAACACGTCGGCAACATAGTCCCGACATCACCCGGTATTGTGTTAACATGGCCTTAGAGATGATCTTCATTTTGTCCATATTCATCTCACATTGAATATAATGCCGAGCTCCTTCAGTCATCCATAAGTATTATGTCGTTGGCAAATCGAAGGTGAATGATATATTCGTCATTGATGTTCATACCGTATCCTTTCTAGTTCCACAGCTTAAAAATATCTTCCAATGTAGTGTTGTTGTGTTTCTGGGATTTTTTTTAGTTTTACGTGGAGGAAATGTGCTCGCACCTATCAGTCATCGGAGATGGTGTCTGGTTATGTCGGGATCAGCATTGAAGATAGACCAACTAAAACCCCCACGGTAGATACACTGTTACGCTCGGATATGCATCGTAACATCATCGTACAAACACCTCAACACTTCAATATACCGGAAATCTATCTAGCACCGCTGAAGAAACTGTCCACATACACCAGATATAATGGTAAATTGTACTCCTCCATCTTTTGAATAATTTGGCAAAGGTTAATGTGGTGTATGGTAGGGTCTGGTATGGCCTGATTTTATCGCATAAGCTATACATGGGATACGGAAAGGTGAAGACCTTCCTGTATGTAACAGTTCTTGATAATTTTTGAAGTGTAAACTTATTTAGGCGCACCATTCACACTTTTTCTGGATCCAAACTCAGCTGTCACGCTCGGGTCGGTGATGCTGAATCGGAAAAACTCAACTTTTCTGGACAGTGAACGAAACATACTTCAGAAGTAAACGATTGTATCCAATCTTTGAGATTTATTGCCATTTTTATTCGAGAATTGCGATTTATGGACGAAACTGTGTCTAAACCGCATATTTCGCAAAAACAAAAATAATGCCGTTTCTTTATGCTCTTCAATGGATCATATAATCTCTATGCAGTTATCATTATATATATTGTTTTAGAATTAGAAAATCATAAGCTCTCATATATTTTTTTAATTGTAGTTACCAATTTTAAGTAATGAAGCAAAATCATTATAGAATACATACTTAATAATTTCTATCAGTAAATAAAATTAATCCAATGGATAGCTTAAGTCAAAAACTAAAATTAACTCCTCCGAATTTTTATTTCATCCATGGTACCGATGCATACATTACCATCGATATACGTCAAGCGACAGGGTAAATGCAGACTACACAAGCCTTTGTTAATTAAGTGGTTGCCCTAAGGCAATATGCTGTAAATATTTTAAATGAAGTACAGAGTTAAAGCTTATGGTAAATTTAAATGATTCTACGGATATTGCGACATGAAAGGAAAACTGATCGCTGTGCATATAGTAAATATTTTACAGGAAATTAATCTATGCAGCACAAAATGGATAGACCGCAATAAATATATAGGAAATATTATAGAAAGTAATCAATATTATATTAAAATACTTAAAAATAACACTCGGGATGTGGTATATAGGCTGGGAGCGGAATCATTGATTTTAGATTTTTTTTTAAATTAAATAAGCTGTCACGATTACTCCCTAACGTGTTGTCAGAGGTATAGACAGCTCACTTTTCATCAGAGCATATTTTTTAGAGAGTCTGTTATCGTTTTACAAAGGTTAACGATGCAAATATGTAAATAATATATTATATACAAATTTTACAGATCTACTATTTTCACTGTTTGATATAATATCGCTAGCCTCCCCCCAAATATCGAGGGAGTTTTTGCTTCCGGGAGAAGTCCGTCACGGTGCTCCTCTACGGGTTTACGACTTCTCACATCATGCAGGTTTCCTAAACGATCTAAACAACGTTTTCACATTAAATTCAGCACTTAAAATTGCAATTAACAATTTTAGTGGTGCCGGTATTGCTATGAAAGTAAAGCGAGCACCGTGACCAATAGACTATCATGGCAATTTTTTGTGGGCTAGACGAACTGATCCATTATCAGTTTGTCCTGGAAAATAAAAATAATTGGAATTGCTTGGAGTAAGGCAGTTTCCACCTCGTTGCTCCATAACAAGTCGACGTACTCCTTTTCACAAGTCCTTAAAACTTTTTATAATGTTTTAGACCTGTAGCTTTTCTCACGATGTTTTCAATCACTGCCATGCACGTGGTAAATTCTGCATGAAGTGCCATCTGCATATTAAACATTATATTAGCTACCCGTTTAGTATTGTAGCTAACGAGTCACTGAGGCGTCTTATTTATTTTGGTACGAAACGTTGCTGCACTTTACCGATCTGAACCGACTAAAGTCTGGTACTTATATTATACGTAGAAAGCTCGTTATTATGACACAAGTGGAAGGTTACGAGATTTTCCAATGCAGACGTTTAAGTCATCGAAGTGATGATATGGTGAAGGATTATATTGCGAATAGAACACTTCTTTTTTTTTCTTCTTTATTAACATATTAAAGCTAACTACTGAACATCGGAGAAAGCGCCTGCAAATGTCAGAATGCATTTATTGAAAGGTTTGTCCATACCACGCATGGCAGACTGGTTAATTTTAGGTTTATAGAATCGATAAAGTTCGCCTGATGGTAAGTGATTACCGACGCTCAGGAACATACTCAACATCAGAGGAGATGCAGGCGCGTTACCGGTCTTTAAGGAACCAATTGGCACTTTTCTTGAAGGTCCCAAAGTCCAAAATGCAATAAAATACCGCTGACGGCAGCTAATTCGACAAAATCGAAGTTCGTGATAGAAAATACAATTCAAATTCAGAAACGAATAGCCTCTATAAGTTTTTCTTTGATAACGATATCTCTAAATATGTGACGATTAGAATAGCGGGAAGAAATATGGCTAATGGTAAATACTAAAATCGAATACTAAAAGTTTTTGAGAGCAATCTTTCCAATTAACTGTAATCTTTCAAAGTAGGCTAGGCTAAGAATAACCGATATTTCAAAACTGTTTCAATACGTAACTTAGACTTTTTTTGTGTTTTTAAACGTTATGTAAATATCATATATTTTACATACAAATTCACCAACCCCTTTGTTCTTTTTTGTCCCAACAGCATTCATATGAAATCCACTTTGCGTTGGTTACAAAATGCAATAAATATTACTTTTAATCTGATAAAGCTGTTCAATGGTTCACAGTGAAACTGGATGTAAAATACTGCTAAATATCGTGCTGCTAAATTCAGTTAAATTTGAGGAATATTGTTACAAGTGAAATTTGGCAAATACGTCATTTTTAGTAACATACATGAATTATTATTGCCACAAGATATTCACGATAATGGAATATAATATACTTTAAATTAATTTTAGGACAGAAAACCAAAAAATACTCCATGTCTATAAATCAGTAATTATCAGTTATTTTATAAATCAAAATCAAAATCTTCATTCTTCGACATACTAACATAAATTTGAGAGAGCTTCGGAGACCTAAGAGTCCACCTCATACCTCTATGCAGATGAGATATAGATTGAAGATGTGCGTATTTAGGCAACCACGCCTCCTGTCCAGCTCCTTTAAAAGGTAGCATGAAGATATATATTTACTATTTCGTCAGGAGTCCTAAGGAATATTTTGTTGAACGCTCCATCTAAATTTGTCGAGAGGTTTCTATGTTATACCTATTATTAGTATAGAAGTGAGTTTTATTATAAGTATAGAAGATTTGCGGCAGAGTACTAACGTAGTTTGGTTCTAAGAGCATCTTTCAATAAATGTGTTTTATTTCAGATAGATATTTCATTTCTCAAACTCAAATGAGGAGCTCACATTTTGTGCGTAAATTAAACTAATGCGACTTAAAGTAAAGAAAATATGGATTCATTGATTTTACAAAATTATATAAGTTTCTATTATTTAAATTTTAATTAAAAATATACACTATTGCTCCTATTGGAGCAAGAAAATTATTTATACAAATGTTCATAATATCAAGTATGTATTCGTAGTTACAGAGAAAAGACGGCTATGAAAAACAGACACGGTACTTTCGCCATAAGGATTCCTTGGATCATTTAGATTCGGCACTAATAACTATTTTTTCCTATAACTATAAACATCAAATACTTATAATAAATTGTTAAAAGTTCTTGAATTTAGCTTTGCATTTTAATAAATTACTCTATTTCATAAAAAAATCATAAACATTCAGAGATAAGATAATTGTTATCGTACTAGATGTTAAATTCAATATTAATCAACATTAAAAGCATCAACTTTTCGTCAACTCATCATGGAAATCATTATTACAATGAACTAAACTGAATAACCCATTTTTTACAACACGTTGTGAACCTAATAACTGCTGAGCAAGGGACTTGTAGGTATTTTTATAAATAAAATGGTAAAAGTGTTTATTAGGTTATTATCCTCCTTGTTAAAGAAAAAAATCAATGATAGATATTATATTTAAATACTAATTATTTGATCACGAAATATAATATCAATCACACTGCATTTTACAAAATACAGCAGAAAAAACATTATACACTACATGAAGATACTTTTAAATCTAACACCTTATTTACTATTCTTTGATATAAAATGAACAGCACATCATTTGTGTCACAATATAAAGCATTAAGGAAAGTACGGAAAAATACAACGGATGTTCCTTATTGTGGCACGAAAATATTTCTCTTACATATATTTCCGCAAATTGTAAAGTATCTTATGATCACGGAACGGCAATTTTTGTTCTCTATCTCTAACGTAAACTATCTATTCTATACCAATTTCATAAGGGAAACGAAGTAAGTTTTATAAACATTTGCTCGGATACACGCGAGTGTAGCTATTAACATAACTTTTAAGACTATATCAATTTAATTATATGTTTAATATAATAACATTGATGAAATAAACTAATAAAAAAATAAAATAACTATATCAGAAACTAATCGTTTTTATTGCACTAAGGTGAACGAGGTAACATCTGATGGTAAGTGGCTACTACAATCTCCATGGATTGCTTGCAAACAACAACAATCGAAGAAGGTTGCGTTGTAACCACTGTGGACTAAGATGAAATGCATCACAGTCTCGGAATGCATTGTGGCAATGATTCGGAATATACTGGGGGATGTCTAGTGATCGTCTGCTTTCGGCGTAAGAGAATATCTCTCATATGTCATCCCATCGGTGACGCAGAGTCCGCTAATGGCAAAAGTCTAAAAATATTATAGCTTTACTTGCGGATTGTAGTATAACTACGAGTAGCAGGACAGTGTCGCAGGTGCGAGGTGTCCAGTATTGCTTTCGCCAGCCAGCAGTTAACTTCACACTTACAGGTTGTTAGAAAAGAAGACATATAACGCATTCATACTTCACTATGAAAAGCTACTTTACATATGACTAAGATTAACAGTATTTAAAAAGTTCTATGTTATTTAAAATGTGTTGTATAGAGTTTCAGTATATAACAATCTAAAAGTGCCCTGTAAATATTCCACAGCAGAACAAAGGCTTCCTCTTAATTTAAGATAGTTTTGGAGCTGGAAATAGTCCGCCACACTGCTCCAGTGAGTGTTGAACTTTAATCATAAATTCGAAATTAGTATTTAATAGTATTTTTTTTTTTGTATTTTTTTTTAATTTAATTATGTACACACAAAAAGCATGAAAAACATTAAAACATAGTGTTAGTACAAGGATACTACTTATTCCATACATTGAAATTTTTTCCAGCAGACCCTAACAGGAAATTTTATTGAAATGGCAAACTTAGTGCGTACATTTCATAATATGTAATATATAATAAATGCATAAATAATTTGTATACAATTAAATAAATAAGATTACATATAATTAAATAATATACATGGATACTTTTAAATAAATAAATATATATATACATACATGCATACATAGTCGTAAGTATACAATATATTCTATTAACACGAAGCTAAGTAGTGGTCCTTTACACGTTTCTTAAATGAAAGTATAGTTCTGGAATCTGTTATGGTAGGTGGTAGTGAGTTCCACAACCTAACTGCATGGACTGCAAAGGAATAGGAATAAAAACTGGAATTATAGATAAGATAATTAAGGAGAGTCCTGACATGCGATCTGCATGGCACATCTGGAGGGTGAACGAAGGAAAATAGGTTCCTGAGGTATGACGGAGAGGATGGGTTGTGCAAGATGTTATAAAGGAGATATAATAATCGAGTGTTCCTGCGAAGTCGAATTGGGAGCCACTTGAGGGTCTTGCGAAACTGAGATATTCGGTCAAATTTCTTGAGTCCAAAGATGAAACGGATTGACAGATTTTGCAAGCGTTCAAGTTTATTTAGTAGCTCCTCTGTAGCATTCAAATAGCAGGCATCAGCATAATCTAGTATGGGCTGAATAAGAGTAAGTGCTAGTGTGATTTTAGTTTTAAATGGCAAGAGATTTTGAAGGCACTTCAGCGAATGCAGGGTAAAGTGAACTTTTCGACTAATCACAGTAACGTGCGCGGACCAGGATAAATGTTGATCAAAAGTCACACCTAAGTTTTTAACAGTATTGGCATAGGTTATAAGAATGCCATCCAGACACACGGAAGGTACTGTTGAAAAATCTAACTTGTTTCGTAGGTGTTTGCTGCCTATTATTAAGGCCTGTGATTTGGCAGGATTTACTAAGAGGCCAAAGGAGCTAGACCATTTACTTATGCGTGACATATCGGAGTTTATAGCACCAATTGCCTCATTAGTATCACCCACCGCGAAATGTTGATACAACTGCAAGTCATCCGCTTAAGGATGTGATAACACTCGTAACGGAGTTAATGAAAATAGAAAATAAAAGAGGAGAAAGGACGCCACCCTGAACCACGCCCGCACTGATTTCAGACCAATCAGAAAAAGTGTCATTATGGCGAACACATTGCGAGCGGCCCCGAAGATATGAATCAAACCATTCAATGCAGAAGGGGGAAAAATTTATGGATTCAAGGATCCGAATCAGAATATCGAAATCTACTGAGGTAAAGGCACTGCTAAAGTCTAACAAGACTAGAAGTGAGAGAGACTTGTTGTCCATAGCGTAACGAATATCATCAGTTACTTTAAGTAATGCAGTGAGAGTACTATGACTAGGGCGAAAGCCCGACTGATAAGTAGAGAGCAAAGAATTGGAAGACAGGAAAGTTGAAAGTTGTCTGTGGATAATATGTTCGAGAACTTTTGAGAGAAAGGGTAAAATGGATATGGGTCGAAAATGAGACGGAAAAGAAGGATTAGAGATCTTAGGTAAAGGAATAATTTGGGCTTGTTTCCAGGCCGAAGGAAAGGAGGAGGATGATATGGAGTAGTTGAATATGTGAGTAAGGATTGGAAGAACCAAAGGTAGAACTAGAGTAATCATTCTCAAGCATAGTCCATCATTACCTACAGCAGTCGAGGAAATGGCTAAAATAGATTTATTAGCATCTGCCTTGGTCACAAAGGAAAGGAAAAAAGGAGTAACAAGTGGTGCCGGAAGATTAGATAATTCGAGTAAGGTGGTTGACTTAGCACAGGGACCTAACGTCACAGGAGGACGATTTTATTAGTATTTAATAATAATAAAGATGTAGGGAACAGTCGGAGCTTTTTCTTGATTATGTTTGGTACTGTTTTTAGTTCTCGTATACCTGCCACCTATTGAAATTTGATAGAACTACTAACACGTTTATTTATTAGTATTTAATATACCAGTATCACATAGCAAAAAGTGCTTAAAAACTGTCTCATTGTAGTATTAAACATCCTTAATAATACCGTGATAGAACTGACGGATTGATAATAAAATAAGTGTAAGAAATTAAATTAAAACAAAAAAATTAACAATAATGCGCGCTGTGCGTACTCCTTTCCATTTATAATTTAAAATGTTTATAAGTTTTTGTTACATACTATATTTTAACAATTTGCTTTAAGCACCATCTTGTGGAAACTCTCTCAAACTAAGTCGATGCTTAGCGCACTCTACAAAGTTACATAGGATTAATACAGTTAATACAATATAGATGGCGATATATTTGACAAAGTGAGGGGTTTGTTTTGAATTAAATAAAAAGTAAATATCATAATATTGTTAAATAAGTCTATATCATAATATTGTTGGATTCGACGATCTTAAACCTTATGTGGCGAATATCAAATACATGTCTTGATCCTTAGCCACTTAAGACAGGGCAGGACCAGCCATTAAGATGGAATGCGTTAAGTATCTTGGATCTGAACTTCATCAGTCAGAAGACAGACAAGGTTACGTGAGTCGCGTGATTCCTTCTGCAGCTTTACTTGACCAAAATTGAGATGTTCCATTGAATGACCAATAGATGGTGGCTGACATGGCAGCTTGGGTGTAATTTTAGATAATCTATAGGAAAGTCTTTACGTGGTAGAGCCAAGCGAGGCTTCTGCTGCTCCTCGAATGGGCCGGCTCGACAGGATTGACTCCATGAGGTACGAGGTGAGGCCTGAATGATGTCCGTGGGCGACGGTAAACAGTTACCATTAGATGAACCGCTATCCCCATAAAAAAAATTCGATTGAGATACCATCTCACTTACTTCGCCATGCCCAAAGAGTATGTGGGGAACAGATATGTGTCCGTGGCCATACGTTCTCTCAAATTCCCTGATAGCGCCTATAAAATAAACAAAATATATGTCTGGAATATTAACCCATTCCCACCATCTTGGGTAGACGGGTTCGGCATACTCGCATCGATTTTCCTCCATCGATTCGGTCGCCAGAAAGCTGCAAAGAAAGTTGCAAGGCCTGCAAGTGAAGTTTATCGTTGAACAAAAAAAAAACTTTCTAACTCCACCATGCTGCTCCAGTGCAGGTAGGCGGACATCACATGTCCTGAATATATAAATATAAATATACTTCATGCTACCTCGTGATATTTTCCTTCAGCACCGAGCACGTGGTACATTCAGCATTTCAACTTGTAATTAACAATTATTGTAGTGCTGACAATGGCGACATCATGTAAGTTGTAAGCTTATCAGACTTCTCAGATATGAATCCTGGTTTCGAACCCATTAGAAGCTCATAAATATTTCGAATCAGAGTGTGTTGTGGTGCGTTGTCCCGTGTCTCTGACTGCAAAATCCACTCCCTCTGATCTTATTGCATATTTGTTATTAAGATTTCAAAAACGAGTGAGTTCCTCTGTGTTTGTGCGTATATTTGCGGCACTATAATATCTCCTGCGCAATTAACTACCGCCGGGATCGGAATTGACCAGGACTACATCATCACTAGGATTCCAACCCAGGCTACTCCTGCTTCTGTCCGACTCTGTCAAATCAATCTGTCAATCTAAACAGTTATTGGGAATTAGCTAAACATTAAGTAACGTTTATAACATCTATGAGTATGGGAAATGGCTTCAAAAATCTGTTTGATACTACAATTATCTAACAAAAAATACACCCCTATTGAGTTAATCTCTAAACGTTGTTTTAAAACAAACCGGCAATTTTATCCTACGGTTTTCAATTTCAGAACAATACAAAAATGTCTTGTGTATTTTTTTGCGTCAAACCTGTTATTACAATTCAGACATCTGTCCGCCTATGTTACGCCTCGGTAATATTTTGAGTATGTATTTATGTACATATTTTTAAATTATGTTTGTCCATTACTCCAATGATATCTTTGGTTTAACGATTGAGGTTCAGCTCAAAAGGTAAAAATGTATGTATGTAAGTTTGTTGTGCATTGGTCATTATTATCTAACAATCAAGGAAGTGGCTTCGAAAACTAAAATGTTTTTCACTTCATGGTCAGTATAGGTATCGTGTAGGCAGGTAGGTGAGCACACTTACTCCAATTCTAACTGAAGTTCATTGGATAAAAAGAATACCAATCAAATTTGAATTTTTAGACACGCAGATTCCTGCTCGATGCCTTTGTCTGGTCTATCAGCTATTAAATTGGAAATAATTATACTATTTCTACCGGCGGGAACTAAAGCCAGGTTAATCGAGTACTATGAAATGCAAATCAATGGCCAGCGCTACCATAGCTCTTAGTCTTTTTTTAAGGTTTGGAAATTACGTAACAATATAACGAGCGAGTAATCTCATGTTAGTTAACTAGTGCATCATTTCTAACTTGTTAGCAAACAATAAAACAATTCAATACTGATTCTAATATTGTTTGGAACGGTTCTCTTAAAACCTCCTAAAAACTACAATACAATATTGTTGAATAATTATGTTGAAAAAGTTTTTATTATCATTGGAAAATTCTGACCATCCTCTACTGGGCCCCACTCTTTATGGCTTAACAACGTGGGGAATGTGGCAACCAAAAAAAGGAATTATAAGTATTGTGTACAACTTAATCCACCTTTTTGCCATTTTATTCGTATTAAGTCAATACATAGAATTGTGGATAACTAGATCGAACCTAGAAATGGCACTTCGTAATCTTTCGGTTTCTATGCTTAGCACCGTTTGCGTGGTGAAAGCAAGTACATTTGTTTATTGGCAAGAGGATTGGAAGAATGTGATCGGATACGTTTCGAATTTGGAGAAACATCAGTTAACGAAAAATGATAAAATCACTAATGCCATTTTAAAGGAATACACAAAGTATTCAAGAAAAGTAACATACTTTTATTGGTGTTTGGTCGCTGCCACCGTGTTCACAGTAATATTAGCACCATTGGCAAGTTATATTTCCACACCACACCAAGAGTTAATGAATAACGGATCTATGGCTTATCCGGAAATAATGAGCTCATGGGTACCGTTTGACAAAACGAGGGGGCTAGGATATTGGGCTTTGGTTATAGAACAATCCTTAATTTGTTTTTATGGTGGTGGTATTGTCGCAAATTACGACTCCCATGTTGTGGTTTTAATGTCATTTTTTGCGGGTCAACTGAAGCTGTTAAAGATAAATTGCGAACGAATGTTTGGTGGAAATAGCAAAAGCGTCAATGTCTTGGAATCCATGAAAAGAATGCGAGAGTGTCACATTCAACATATAAATCTGGTGAAGTAAGAACTTTTGCTAATAGCATTTGAATATTTTTTTGTATGTGTAAAGAGAGAAACGAAAAATGTGAAAAACCAACGATACCTGCCTGATGGTAAGTGAATACTCCAGCCCATTAAAACCTGCAGACAAACTCAATCGAGATACTTCATAGCCCGTAATTTTACTGGCTCTCTGTACCTTTCAAATCGGTACACAACATTGCTTGGCTGTAGGAATTGGTAAGAGTGTGGTACTTACCCAGACGACTCCCGGGCATAGAAAAAGTCTACCACCAGTCGAAGGCTATAACAAATAAGATACGTAATGTATACCACTGCTATGGCAGAAAGAGATGTTATGTAGCTCAAGACTCCACAGTCTTTATTCATTTATAAATATCATTTACAAATCTTGATCTTCTTCAAGAATATTTACGACCTGTATTTATTTTGCAGATACTCCAAGATTTTAAACTCTCTAATGTCTCCGGTCATGTTTTTATACGTAATAATTTGTTCTCTTATGATTTGCGCTAGTGCTGTGCAATTAACTAAGGTAGGTAAATGTTTATACATAATTTACATTACTACAAACATTTTTTTTGTATTTTTACAATATACCGTATTTTTGTTGATGTTATAAAAAGGCAATAATTACTCGAAGAAGTACAATAAGTTTAATTAGTATGAAAACTAAAATTTGCAAATAATATTTTTTTTCTTATGTAAATAATATTGTAACTTCTGTTGGCTAACATAAATAAATAAATAAGTCTATTCATTGATTTAAATTTAAATTTGTAATTAAAAATAAATCACTTTCAGGAAGGCATTACAAGAATGCATCAGATTTGGATTGCTGAATACCTATTAGCTTTAATAGCTCAACTTTTTCTCTATTGTTGGCACAGTAATGAAGTATCGCTAACGGTAACTATGTTTTGTTAATAAAAACACTGATTTTTCTCCATATATCCAAAACGTCTGCATGTGTATTTGCAATAAAAATTAATTACAAAATATTAATAACATTTAGTTTGAGGGGACTGGGACTCATATTTTGTACGTGAATGTAGTTAGTCTGGAGCCGTAACGTACATAATTAAAATAGGACAAATTGGAGTAACGCTTGGGAAAGTTAAAATTAATGAAAAGAATATAAAAATTTCATTACAACTACTCAATAGTTAATAAATAGGTAGGTAATATACTGTAGTGCTTTCTAATTTACTCTCGTGAGTTCATTTACCTACTCGTAGATGCGCTGAGCGTACTGAGGTTTGTTTTTGTACGTATTGACATGAAATGTATTTGAACATGGGATATATAGTTGCCATTGTAAGTTATGAAAAATAAGTTCTCCTTTTGTCTTCTTAATTTACTTGGGATTAAGATAATCGGTAATAATTTATTTAAGGCAGCACACCTAATCTTTACTAGTTTATTTACAAAACTACTTACCTTTGTATCGAGAAAAATGCTGGAAGTGGTCTACATTACTCGATACGCAAACTTTTGTAAGATTGTTTGTGATGTGTGATAAGTTTTGATAATGTATAAAATTTTAACAACTATGAGTATCATAGTGTCGACTAATAAAACTGTGCATCTCTAGAAATATAAAGGTGTCAGTTTGTGAGTCAACATCAAATTTGTAGCATTTTTATTCAATTTAGGGCTTGTCCCAGCTCTTATTTACCTCAAGATCTACACCGATTCGTAAAAGGCTATCGAGGCCTCAAGTTAAAGCTCATATCGCTTGCTTTTAGCGAAATAAATATTGTTTCCAATCTGGCTGCCGATTCCCTCAGTAATATTGTGGATGTAAGCAAAGTAGACTAATTTGTCTCTGCATATCTGTTCTTTGTGTGTTTAGATGTCTTTGGATTAACTTGTTAGGAATTTTATCTTTATTATTATTACTTCTATTGTCATAATCTCCAGTTTTTGTAACAGAGTTTGAGTGTTGACGATGGAGTGTTTGCAAGTGCTTGGTGGTCGCAGGATGTGCCTGCTCGGCAAAACGTATTGCTGCTTATTGGAAAACTTCGAAAGAAAATAATTTTTACCGCTGGTCCATTCACAACCCTATCTGTTCCTACTTTTGTGGCAGTAAGAAGTAACTTTGTTCTCTTAGTATGTAATATATTAAGGAGGCTATTAGTTTAGTAATCAATTTTTTATTTCTTTTTTCAGATTTTAAAAGGCTCTTACAGTTATTATACGTTACTAAGTAAAAAATAGTGGAAGAAGTAAGAAAACAAACAAAATATAAATTGATTTTTAAAATGGGCATCTAGATACACAGTTACAGATATCGTACTTTTTATATAACTGAATATTATTGGCTTTATTTGGGCATGACTGGCTTATAGGTAAGGAAGACAAGGGCTATTTAAGTATTATAACGTTCACATAAATCACTTTAGTGGAGCTTGACAAATATTATCTAAATAATATAAATGTAACTATGTACTATATTCTGTATTCGTAAATAACCGATTCGTATAACATTTCATTCATTATTTAATAAAAAGGAAATAAAGAGAGATTTAATTTGATAATTTCATATTGGTGTTCATCGTAAAATACTTGAAGATTTCAAAATAACAAACGGTTTGGTGTTGTAACAGACATCCTTAAAGGCCGGCAACGCACCTGCAGCTCTTCTGGTTTCACACATGTACCTGTACGTTGTCAATTACTTACCATCAGATGAGCTGCACGTTCGTTTGTTCGTTTCCCATAAAACTTAAACAAAAGCTATGCTAATGTTGCAACGATACAGATTAAATAGATAGATACGTTGTTTGATCCGTATCGTTGGCAAAACGAAACATTTTGTTATAAGGCACTTGCACCGTAATCTGATCACTGAACAACGATGTGTCGTGTCAATCAGTCGCGATCTAAAACTATCAAAAACAAAATTAGATGTCACAGAAATAAAAAAAAAATACTAGACGAAAAACAACGCGCAACGTTACCAAAGTTATCACAAAACTTAACCATAAAGCACATAAAATACTAGCGGTAAATTTTAACTTCTCCATTCCATAAAAGTTATATTATACCATGAGCGAGATAAATAGAAGTTTTATCCTATTATTACTATTATATGAGAAAAGTTGAAGAAAAAACCTTTGCAAACTATAACATTTATGAATTTGTGTAGCAAAAAGTGTAGACATAGCTTATAAAGTTTTCACTAATGTGCACAGGCTCCACTTTTATTTGAAATAAAGTGATGGATGGATGGATGGATGGATTCTTTAAGGATTTAGATCCGATATGTATTGATGGACTTTGCTTTTCCCTTTAACGATGTCAACATTTTTACAAATATCAGCGGCGCTTTGATGCAACTGACTGACAAATTAAGCAAATTCATCTACATGCTCAACCCAGTAATCGTTCTTTTTGTTAGCGATCTACAGCCCTTTTAAAAGTATGTTATAAAATAGTCGGATAATTATCCCACTGCTACGCAAAGGTCTTACGTTTTTTAGAGAGAGTTCTGGAGCCTGAAAGAGTCCGTCAATCTATTTCAATGGCGATCGGGCCTTCGAAAGATTTGATTCGTCATTTCTTAGACGGGCAGGCTTCGTCCCAATGGTTTCCATTACGGTTGATCACGTGGTAATTCAGATAAAAACTGGGTTTTAATATAATTAGATAAGTATTTAATCTAATTTAATGCGAGTTGAACTACATAATTGTGTCACATACAATTTGTCTCGTAGTAGTATACAATACAAGTAGTAACGTGTATTAGAATAAGAGGACGAAACTCCGTTCGTATTTCTAAAAAGGGAAATTGTAAAGGAACGGCCCATAAAATGCAACCTACTGCACAGAAACATGGTTTATCATTGCAAGTCGTACTAGGAAGTTAATGTCGCTAAAAGGAGCACGCTATGATATGGTACTCGTATGTGACTAGAATTTGCGTCCACAATAAAATTAGAAACACGGATATCCACAGAAGATATCCGTACCAGAGCTATCACAGTAACAACACATTCGTGACCAGCGCTGGTCAGATGACAATTCATAGAACCGACCAGTACCTAGTAGAATGGTTAAGATTTTAATATCTACGTATGCATTTAAGTTTGTATGTAAGCTTGTTAATTTGTTCCCGTGTAGCTTCTAAGCCACTAATTATGTATTGATAAACGAGGCCTATGTTCAGCAGTGGACTTCTAATAGGCTGAAATGATGATAATGATGATGATGATGATGAAACGAGGTGTCAGTAGCTTTGTATTGAAGCCCCGTGTCATATTTTTTTTATGGGATGTGACCTGATGGTTAGTGATTACCGAAGCCTAAGTTCATCTGTAATACCAGAGGATCTGTAGGTGCAGATGCGTTGCCGACCTTTCAAAATATTTGGACAGGAAAGAGGAAAATAAGAGGAAGGGGCAGGGGGCCTCGATTACCTTACTCACTGAACTAAATGCAGAAGCACAAGATGCCTCTGCTACACGCATGCGTACTCTGGGAGATAGTGGTACTACCCCGGTCGTGCCGGCATATTTGAGCAGCAGCAAAAGCCTCCATTTGACTCCACCATACCTAAAAATGATAATCAACCGGTGGGATGTCATTATAACCAATTTCCTATCGTAAAATTAACAAGTATTTATGCTTTTCCGAAGCCGGTTTCAGTTTTTTTTAAACCATTGCAACTGTATAACAAATACCATTACACAGGTTAATACATTGAAACGTATAATAGGCATTTTCAAACTTAATCAGTTTCAGATATCATGAAATAATAATTCCAAATCAAATCACGTTTCTTCCAGGCAAATACAAATTACTAATTCGAAGTCCGCTTCCTTGCCCTGAATTTATATGAGTCAAATTAAAATTATTGTATTATAAATAAAACATAACATAAAAAATAAACAAACTTTTTTCAAAAAGTACAGATTAGATAAATGCGATCTCAATCAGTAAGAGCATCTCATATGCTGTAATTGTTATTCCCAGCAGTGGGCACTTACAGGCTGCTACTTTTACTACTTTACTGCACAATAACAAACTTACGCACCAATTCAAATTCTTTATTTCCATTAAATAGGTTAATATTTAGTTGTTGTTGCCAACACTTTATATACATAGTTAAAACCCATTTAGCTTTTTTCAACAGCAGGCAAATCTTACACAATGTTTAAATTTAACAGTTTTATTTTTTTATTAATGTTTATTTATAAAATCAATAAAAATACAACTCTTACATATAACAAGCAATAATTATTATTCATAAATTTATTTTTGTAAAATTGTTGGCTTTTCCATATTTTGCCTACCTCTAATATATTGTTCCGAGCCAAGAGATGATGTTCGTTAAAATATTCCCGATAGCTTTAACACGTCGCTTTTGAGCTAACAATACTTTTTGACTCGTTGCTATTATCCCGTATTATAGGTCTGTATCTTATGATTGATTGGTTATTGATTGAATCCCCGTAGGCGACGTATGCGATGAAAGCTGTATTATTGCTTGACATTTTTGAGATAGTGCATACTCCAATTTAAATATGATCCTAAAAATCTATTAATAACGTTTCATAGAGTTTGTCTATTATATTCACTTATTATTTCCTTAAAAGAGTTATTACAATTATAAAAATTAGTTAGATGTGTTTTACGTAACGTTGCGTAAAATTATATATTAAATCATTTAATTATGTTATATTGTGTTATTTTTCAAACATACTTTATTATGTTGCCCCAGTGTGCTATGTTTTCTAGTTGTAATCGGTGAGGACAGGTAAGTCACTTATGAGCATAATTTTACCCTACTTAAACGGAATAAAATATAAGTCTTGAAGTAAGTGTGTTACTTTTCCTTATGCAGTGTAAATAACACAAATATTGTTGATAGGACTTGACAAATTCGTGGTATTTATTGTGATTTGATTGATTTTTTAAATAATAGTGAAAAGCTCTTTAAATTCACTTATAAATTCAGAAATTATAAGCGAACAAACAGACAAATGCAAATTGCGACTTTGTTTTTTACATATTATAGATACAGATAGATATTGTCTTTCAACACGGTTCACATTTACTTTGTAATCTGTCCTTTTGATCCGGTGCTGTTCGCCAGTAAAATATAAATGCAAGCGCTATTTCTATATACAATTCCAATAACATTTAAATATTGTATATACATGTCACATATATTACATATAACACATATCTCGGTGTATATGTTATACAGACTAAGAAGATATTGATTATAACGAACCGGTAATACAGCAACAACAAAAAAAAACCAAAACGATTTTGTTACCTTAATTAACATGAAATTTCAAAATTGAACTTTCATGTTTACGGAAATCGACTATAAGGCATCTTAATGTAATTGCCGTAATTGCCTTCGTCTAAAGTAAATTATATAATAATACTCATATTAAGACCGACAGTTCGGAAACTGAAAATGTTTAATAACCATAAATGTATTTTATATTTTTTTATAATACTATGTAATAACTTTGCCTCAGTTATGGAAACGAAGCCTAATTATCAGTTATTATTGTTTAATGGTTTTATTAACAAGTTTTAGCTTCTGTCAAGGATCATTATGTTTAAAGCTATGAATTAAAGATAAACTTATTAAAATTCACTTTAAAAAACTAGATACTTTTAATAACTAACTGATATACAATGATCTCTTCCAGGCAAACCTTTCCTTAAGGAGATTCCCATTAAAATTACGAAAGTGTGCAAAGACCATGTACTGTGAACAAGAATATAGTGAATATGGAACCTAAATACCCGGACCCCATACAACAGTAGGAATATCTGTGTGGTTAGCGTATGCTAGCCTCAGAGCCATGGATCCTGAAGTTGGTATCCCAGCCAAAGCCAAAACTTGTCCAAAACTGATATTATAGGTTTTCGGTTCTGGTTAAACTATAATGTGTCCCTTGTCGTGACACTACATGAAACCCTTCCTCTAACCTTACTACTTTAGCATTACGTCGGATATATGAAGGTAAAGACGAGTAAATGTATGAGTGATTGCGCGTACACGAACGTCACAAAATCAAATCACATTAAATAATTTTATCATAAACGTAGGAAATATAAATTTCACTAGTGTAGTGAAATTTATGTATCACACGTTATTTTTTAAATCTACTAGCGTTTCGAAATGAGTTTAGTCTGACGGAGAAGAAACAGATGAAAAAAACTCTGTAGGTATGCTCGTTTTTGTGCTTGTTTTTCAAAACATTACATAATAGCAGAAAGTTTAGAAACCGCTTGGGTGCGATAAATTCCCAGGGATTATCACCATCCTTGTATTCCTTCATATTATAATAACCTTATTAATTGTAAGACTGCGATTTAGTTGTAAAAACGTATATGTTGCGCCATAAACCAGTTACTACCAATACGATACATAATATACTAGATTACGTACTAATATCAAATATAATAGCATAATGAGTTGTTGTTGTTGCAAGGCGAAACACGTGACGCGTTTTACATGTCACGTGATTATCACGTGTAGTGAATATTACCTAGTATCAAGTGTGGTGCTCGTGTGGGTGATATTTATGGTGAAGTTATCATAGTTTGAAAGAAGTACATTTGTGTGAGGGAGAGTGGTGCTCTTCTCTTCGAACTAGGTAATATGTATATAGAGCAGCACCATTTTATTGTTTTTGTATTTGTGCTGAATTGTTCAAAGTAATCTCTTCTAACAGCTTTATAATAATGGTCATATAAGCAATGGCTTTATAAATACGCCAAAGTAACGATTGGTTCCATTAACTGTTTGAATTTTGTTTACTTGCCCATATTTTTTTTTAATAATGGCTCGCCCACAGTAGGGAAGAATTCAGTGACATTGTATACAAAATTGTACTCCCAGTAAAAAAACTTCTCTAACACCTTTTCAAACTCCGGATCAGTTGTTAAAATTCAATCAGTAGTCAGAGCTACGCGACTTGTTCATTCCCGTTTCATTATTAATGATATTCCAAATATTTTATTTCTTTAATTTTTGCTTAGATATAATGACCTGGCCATCGAACATATTCTGTTAAAAAATTGTTTAACAAATGTTAAGCATAGTGAGATATTCAAAGAAAATTCTTTGAATATCTCACTATGCTTATATGAGCATTCATTGTAAAGTTCATACAATATTTGCCTTCTTCGGTGAACCTACAGTTGTCCATTAATTAAAAGTCTTGCGACTAGTCAAGGAGAATGTTTTGGAAGCTAAATATTTTTTATAGTTTTCTCATTAGTTCATTTCTTTCAATAGTATGATAACAAAGGAAAGTTTTTAATTAAATTACACTACTCAACAAAGTCTAGAGAAGAAGCCAACTATAACAAATTATTTATGAATACTCTTTAGAAAAAGTACTGGCCATTAGAATTTATAAATATTAATTTTTCTAATCAAATATTATTTAAATAGATAATTAATAATTTCTAGTTTGTTTGTTAAGTCTGAAAAATGACGCCATGACTCGAGAAATAATTTGTAACGTATTTATTAAACATATGTATAGGATTTAGTTACTAGGCCTATATCTACATAACCCTACTTTAGTCAACTTCTGAACATAGGCTTCTCTCCAAGAAAGCACCAGCTAAATCCGGCTAATGTATTTAATGGAAGGTTTGTTGATGATGCTGCTCCCCATGGTTTTGGGTTCGGCAATTTCGAATGGATGTTCCGCCTTCATCCGGACGCCTCGTTTTCTAGCTGGGTGCACCACGTGCAGGTAAGGTTACCATTTGAAGAAATAGATTATGTGATCCCCCTACACTATTTTTAGGTAATTTGGTTATATTAATAACATTTAATAGTAAATTATTTGAATAACATTGTTGTAACAAACAAGATCTATTACCTTGTACAGTCCATTTGATTATAAGTTTCTACTGCAACCCATGGATACAAATCGGAAAAGACCCATGGATACAAACAACTTCAATCGGAGAAGCTTGCATAATTATGCATTGTAACTCCTGAATTTTTCAATAGAGTGCCTCAAAAGCATTATGAGTTATATCACGATATGTTCTACACGATGTCTATCTTTAAATATAAATTCAGATTGCATATGTGTGTGCTGACAAAGCTCATTAAGTAGCCGATCGATTGAGCTACAATTCACAGGTTATGTTCGACTAATTACCAGAATTATTAGTTGTAATATTTTTTTGAAAAATTGAAATGACCAAATATTGAATAATGAACAAATAATGAATTTACTCAATGTTTATTTGTCTATACATCAACTTATATACCTTTTTATGATGCTGTTAGCAAATAAATATTTATTAAAAAAGAGAAACTTAATTGAAACCACTACTAACGTACATAACACAACATAACATATAATGTTAACTAAATTCAAAAACTATGTTACTCCTATATATGTTTTTTTTTTACTTTGTACGTCGTAGGGCGTGCCAAAAATGTCATCACTCAGCATAACGTTTGTGGTGGTTTTCAGTGATAACCGAAACATATCCAATAACATTATTATTATCACGATGGGTCACCCCATTCAGACCGAAATATAACAGCGATTGCACTGTTAATTAACGGCTGAAATAGATTTGAGTGTGGCTTTGACTCCTGGAAAAAAAAGAAGTCAGCATACAGGGTAAGGAATAGAGAACTACTAATCCTTATTCTGTGATCATACTACATTATTCACTTATATTTATCTACTTTGGTTGAAAATTATCAACAAAAAAAACTGTTTCTAGCTATGTTCATTTATTTTATATTTTCTAAAAAAATTAATAAATCATTCATGAACAAATAAAAAAAAAATCAATGATAATCATGAATGATCTAGTTATATAATTTTTAAATATTCAAACAATAACGTGACATAATTTTATTTTGTTTATTTTTAATTATTGATGACACTCTTAAACTTAACTTAAACTTAAAAATAAAACTGTGTTTCTGTGTGATTCCGTTCTTAAGACAATTTATATATAATATTCATAATTCTTTAAGGAATCATTCTACTAAAGATATTATATACTTATATTTATATTATTGAAATGTTGTATTCACGTGCCCTTTTAGTGTTTTTCCTGCATTTGTGTAAACAGTGTGTAGAAACTGTATGTGCCCTTCATGATCTGAAATAAAATCAAAAATTATAACAACTCTTAATTGTAATTACCCTATCCTATCCATGACATGAAAACTATTAAAAAATAATATACGACAGAATAAAATATAAATCTTTTAATTAGGAACGAGATCATTAATAATTTAACAGGCCGTTTAGAAGATTAATGGAGGTTGTCAAATATTTTATCATAAGAATACTAGGGTATAATTAGAGAAGAAGAAGCAGATTAATGCTTATAATTAAGCATTAATCATTAATTTATTAAAAGGTTAATTGATTGATGTATTTGGACCTTAAATTATTATTACTTAGGAGATATAGTAGTAGTTACACTTAGCAGATCTACACATTTAGTTTATCAATCTATCATTTTAACAATCTTGCACTCGTCTTTTTAAAACAGAATTGCAAGCAGATAACGCATTCACATTTAATTTCAATATTACAGATATGTACCTGCGAGAAACTGGCGCGGTTCGTTACACTTTTAAATACAAACAAAATTGTGAATACATTATTAATCAATGTATCGACGGCGTAGTTCCACTTACATCGATGAATGTCGAAATGGAGAGCTCTGTGAACGGCCCGGCTTCCATTATGAGCGGTCGTGCCAATTTCCCGGCCAGAAGCACTAGTTGTTTCCGCTCACACAAATCTGCCTTCCACCAGTTGCTCTCATACACGCCACCGACTACTCGATCACTCTAATAACACGTACATTATATGTATAGTTCTGTTTTTTATTTATATTTATAGTATCATATTCACGTATATACGTTAACATATTTATATTTGAGTTTTCAACACAATTTTTACCATAGCTTATTTGGACCATCTTGACTTACATGAATCCTTCACCAGCTTAATGTCACACGATTAAATCTTATTAATCTAAAGGGTCAAAGTTGGGAATCGTTTGTTTATAGTTTATTCACAGACATATTTATTAAAGTGAAGTGTATCGTAAAAGTATTCAGTTAAAATGAAAACACTTAACAAAGTGTATAAATGTGAAGTAAAAAACACACATGGAGGAGAGAGAAAAGGCAACAGATAAAATAAAATTGTAATTGGTTACCAATGTTACATTTAGGACTCATCCTGTACAGTGGAGTGTAAGAGGAATAAATGTTTTCTCCAAGTTGTAATTTTACATCTTGTCGGATATAATCCAAAACTAATTCCTAAATACACGTTTATATGTGGTAGAGCCAAGCGGCGGCTTTTGCTGCTGCTCGAATGGGTCGGCTCTCGGCTGGTCCACGGCTTCGTTGAATACCGGCGTGAAGTGGAGACTTCTAGTGCATCTGCATTTCATTCAGCGAGTAAAGTAACCTGTGGCCCTTTCCTCTCCCCCCAAAAAATCCTTATAGGCCGACAACGCACCTGCAGCTCCGCTGGTTTTGCAGATGTACGTGGCCGTCACTTACCATTAGGGGGAACTTACCCGTTTCCCATAGAATAACATGTAAAATTATTTATTATTTACGTACACATATAAACTATTCATATATCTGGGAAGTTACCTCTATCGCGATCTCGCTACTGTGCCAACAGTAAAAAAATAGTTGTATGGCCAGAGCCGACGCAAACTCCAGAACCGAAAGTTTTTGAGAGGTCGCCACCTCATCCTGGAGAAAGATACTATTCCGTGGTAAAGTGGTTTTAAAATAAATTAAAAAAAATGTGAGGCGTCGTGGAACGCCTGTCAGATGTGAAACATCTAAACTTAATCATATTTTTGTATTTAAATATGAATTAATTAATATTGAAAAAAAAAATTCAGATAGTTATTTATAAAATGAAAATAAAATATTACTGTTACTTAATTATTTAATTTTTAAGAAAATTATTTACTATAGAAATGTATCTTATTGACTTATAATAAGTTTAAATTTAGTTTTGCAGTATTGTTAAGTAGATAAATAAACTTATAGATTCACTTGTACTCACATCATCACTCAAATAACGTATAAGGATAGCATAAGAAACCATGCTGATACACTGACTCATGCGTAAAATAGGGAGGGTGTGGGGAACGTTGAGAGGGGAGCACTGGGTCGGAAAGAGCCGACCAGGCGCGAAGTAGGCCGAATGGCATGTGGTGACGTCCCATCAGAACGCCTTTACTCTCGTCCAAACGCGCCATTAGATGTTGCATATCAAAAACTTTACCGTGTTAAAGAACAACGTCTGTGATGGCTCCTTAAACTTAATGTTTCATTATCATTAAAGCATCTTCTGATAGTTTCTTTCTTCTAGCTCTTCATTCATGTCGATCAAAATTATTGTGATTGTTTCTTACTTTTCACCGGTTGTCACAAACTACAGCAGACATATGTGCACAAAACCCCACTAGAAACACTGCTGCCTATCGTTTATCCAACCTAATTCGGCATTTTCCACCTTCAGTTAGTCGTCAAGTCTTACTCGTAAGTCTGCAGGGCCCTTGGGCAAATATTAATTTAAGCCCATGCGTTGGGCTAGGTAAAAGTCGTTCGGAAAAAAAAATCATGCGCATAAAAATTATTTAACGTGGTAGAGCCAAACAGCTTTAGCTGCTGATCGAATGGGCCGGTTCGAAAGGAGCAGTACTACGACATCACGGCGTAAAGTAGAGGCATCTTGCGCTTTTGCGTTTTGTTCGGTGAGTGAGGTAACCGGAGGCCCACTACCTCTTCCCGGCCCTCCTCATTCTCTATCCCGTCTCCTAAGCATCCTTAAAACGGCAACGCACCTACAGCTACTCTGGTGTTACAGATATATATATATTAGGTAATCACTAACAATCAGATGAGCCGCTAGCTCGATAGCCCTCTTTCCTACTTTCTCATACTTTTGAGCTATATTTACAAACACTCCATAAATCCTTTGCTACCTTAGAAATAAAATATTTCTTACTAGATTTAGTTGAACTACACTGCAACAAATGGAGATGGAGCATAAAAGAACGTACGCAAACATCACAGGTGACGTCATTGAATTGAATGTCTTATACTGTCTGCGAAGAAAATAGAATTAAGTTAATAAATACTATTATACTGTAACATATTTTGCTTTTGGGCTAATAACTTAATTGTAAAGATGAGATTAGGTAATTACCGATTAACATCAAAAACTTTGAGAAAATCAAAAATTAAACTAAAATATAATCGTTAATCTACGTGTCACCTACAATCTGCAATCGTAACAAACACTTCAGTGACAAACACTCACGGAGGTAAACTGACAATACTTTACATTTATACTACATACTACTACTTCTTTTATAATTAGCGTTTTTCGTCCTTTAAATAAATAAATAAAACATACTATGAAATTAAGAATAATACAACATATTGCTTTTCGTCAACCGCCAAGACGGAAGCATCGATAGATATAGTTAATTAGTATTAAAGTTTGCCAAATACATGTACACTTCTATATCTGAATGCATGGAAAATTCACCTACATTTAATTTAGCTTGGTGAACGCTGGTCAAGCAGTTTAGTGAGCGCAGTGCTGGTAACATTCTAGAAGAGACGAATGCTGCTTCTCGTCTCTAGTGTGGGATTTGGGTTCGGTATATTCACATGAATTTTCCACCATCAGTCGGTTACCGGAGCGTCATCCGTTTGATCAAGGTGTGCAAATGAAGTTTAAATTTTTAGAGAAGCCTTTGGTATGTTCTCTTTTACACCCCAAACGACGAGCGACATTAAATTTCCATACAATTCTTTCTATTCATCGGCTTGACTTGATAAAAGTATCTTTCGAACGGTTAAATTCCCCATGCCATTTATGAATGTCGCATCGCAGCGCTGGTGGCATGATGAGTGCTCGTTATGGAGGGTCAACTCCACATTACTTAACCGTGTTTTGAGTTTAGCATATTTGGATTATTTATGTATGTACGTATATATTTACGCCTTGTTCCCAACGAGGTAGGGAGAGCAATCTTCTTCCACTTGCTGTGGTCCTGAGATACGCCTTTCGCTTCTCCCACTTTCATCAATCTTCACATGCATGCTCGTTAGTTTAGAGTACTCTTGACCTAGCCTTTTTTTCAGAACGTCTCCGATTTTATCGTGAAAAACTCGCCTAGGTCTTCCTCTCCCGACTCTACCATTTACTTTATGTATGCGTTTTAAAAATACAAATATGTTGGGATTTGAAGAAAAAAAGTTGTGCAAGAAAGTGATCTTATTAGATTATTATTAATTGGTTAGTTTACTTACGTCAACAAAAAGTTGTGATGTCTATGACACTCCTTGATTCTAGCTAGAACTTCGATTTTGGTTAAAGTTGCATCCCCTTCTCCAAAAATACGTCGGCATTTTTCCCGCAATATTATCAGTTGACCTTTAAGAAACGTCATCACAGCGACTGCATTCGCATCATAGACAGCAACTATGCTAGCTCCTTGCGTAGTCATAACGATATGTATTGCAGTTGCGAACAGATATCCCGGCATCTTTGAGTTATCGAAAGGAAACCATGAACATAATATTTGTGGATATGGCTCTGTACCGTTTGCTATCTTTTCACGATATGGTGAAGAAGATAGGTATTTTAAAAACGGCGCAAGAATAGTAACGATGTTTGTCATCAAAACCACAAACCAATACAAATTTGTCACCACCCTTACGTAAAACGTATAATTTTGCATTAATTTTACAACATACTCGTTTTGTAACTTGAGTGCGGTAATTTCTTCTTCCGAAATTGTTTTTATTAGATTTTTTAAACGAGATTGAAATACGAGACACGAAATCATTTTACTATGTGAAACAAAGCTTAAGACTGTTATCGATATGTACAATAGAACTGTATCAAAATCATTTCTTATAAGGTACAGTTCTATAAGTTGAGTAATAACGAAACAAACACAAATACAGTGAAAAAACTTAAAAAAATATTTCTGATATATATTTTCATGATGCAATAATCCAAACGTACAAAGACCTTTTACATTTGGACCTAAAAGTGGATACTTTTGATTTTCAAAGTTTTTGGTCGCAGCAAAAAGAATATTTAAAATTATACTTTTATTCATCGGCCACATTATGATCCTTAGATTGCAAAAACTTCTAAGCAAGTAAATGTCTTCTTGGTATAAAACGCAATTAAATGCAAGTTTGATTGATGATGTTCTGCAAAAGTGATCAAAGGTCTATTTTAGACCTGAGCTAGCGGATTAAGACAATCTTCCACCCGCATTCTAACCGTGAGTGTGGAGGAGTCGACTAAGGGAAAAGCTTTCAAAATCTTCTGTAGTCCTATAGATGGCGGATTAAAATGTAAATTAAAATCAAAATGCTGGTTTAAAATTACATGACGGGCAGCAGCGTCTAATACCAGGATCGCAGGTTTGCCTAGATTGGTAATTATAGCAAATTCTTTCATTGTACTATCCGTATGTCCTGCAGTAGATTCTTAACAGAAACATGAAGAAGAATATCAAAGTCTTTATCATCCATCACTATAACTCGCTCAGAGGGATAAATAAACCAAAGAAATGGCTATTTTTTTTTAAATGCAACTACTGCAACTCCATGGTTTGGAATGGGTTTCCACTTGGACACAAGTTCAATCGAAAGAACAAAACGTTCGTTGTCACCCCTGAGGACTAAGAACCTCTCAGCCCGTAATTATAGTAGTGCTAGTAGTTGCATTGCTTATTGGCGGTAAAAATGGGTAAGTGTGCGGTACCTTACCAGACGAATCCTAGGCAGAGAAGGAGTACCTCCTAAAAGTAGTACCATTCTACTTATTTTTCACAAGAAATGTACTATAAAGACTCCTCCAACCAGGAGTAGACATGGTTAATGATAGGAGCGGATCTGTTCGATGCTCCATTGTGTTGGTCTTACCATTCACGCCTACGAATTGAAGTTCTAGACCACAATAGCACAGCAATAAACAATGAGGCATGTGTGCCTCATCTGCTGTGTCCATAATCTTGAGGGCTTTAAGGGCTTTGGCACATGGCTTTCTGGCTATATCATGCCAACGAAGGCATGTAAAGGTTTCAATATCTTTTCGGAATCGATACTGGAATAACCATCTTAAATTTTCGACTTAAAATTATGTAATACAGCTCTAATATGAGTGCCTATTCTTTGTGAAGGCTCTTATATGGAGTCTCGTATTGTAATTATCTAATATACAAGTCGAAAAGTGGCATTAGTTTTTTTAAGCTAAATCTTAGTGCGTCTATATTGCATTATGTTATTCAGTTCAGAAATAAATGATTTCAATTGGCCCAGCATAAATAGCTCGTTAACTTTAAATTGACTTCGTTTAAAAATCCAACAAATTACTATATATTATCATTTCACCTTCTATTCAATAGAATTAGGTGTCGTTAAAAATTATAAACGTTCAATTTTGCCAGCTTATAAGTTCACACTATCTGAATATTAAATATAATAGGGATACGCTTATCTTTTTATTAATGAGATATTTCAAAAATAAAAGAATATTAGCAATACACGTAAAAATGGCAATAGTTCAGGTATACATAGAAACTTCAAATCTCGCTTTAATTTCATAGTACGCGAGAGACCTGCATTCCATGCCCGATCACGACCCCACTAAAATTGTTAAATAGCAATCTTAAGGGTTGAATTGAATTTACCACGTGCTAAAAATTGAGATACAATAAAAAATAATATTTCGAGGACGTGTAAAGTCCGCCAACTCGCACTAGAGTTGCGTGGCGGTCTTTTCCTGGCATCAATTTGAATTTACGATGCCCTTTGAAATTAAACTATTATTAACGGATATTATCGCGTTCAATTCACTTTTTTAATCCCAACGTTCCGGGTTCTTTACAGCACCCATGGTCACGGGGGACTGTGGTAGTATCCCAAGCAGGTGGTAGCACCCAGCTAGCCAAATTTCAATAGAGAAGATGGCTGGGTTGTGATCTTTGACCTATACGATATTACAATGCAGCATTAACGAAACTTGAGTTCTAGATGCGAATTCCGGGGGAAATTAATAAGAAAATATGCTAATCTAAAACATTCTTTATAACTGTGCATTATAAATATGTAGAAAATAATACGATGTATTTTTAACTTAATAAAAATATCTCGAGATAAAAACAGGTGTGCCATAGTACTGCAAATAAATTTAATTAACTTTAGGCAGAGATTCAAGTTTTAGCAGTGTTTTGCAAATTCCAAAGAATTCAAGAGATTAATTGGCTAACTCGACGTGCCCGTAGGAAAATTTTTCTCCGTTTCAATTCTATGTAATTACGGGTCGATAAATGAGTTTTAATAATATTGTATCGACAAGTTATGTTTTGTTTTTAAATTAATTGAAAGGATTTTAAATTAATTTATCCATAACTTGTAAAATAAAAAACAGGTTCGGCTTTTTAATGCAAAATGCTGACATTTTTCTTGCAAATCATTAAATAACATTGCCTCATTAACTAAGGTGCAAACATTTGCGACGTACTCGTAAAGTCATAACAGCATATAAAGATTATCCCATTCAAGTATTGATTACTCACATTTTCACATTTTCTACTATAGTATTAGGTGCACGAAAAAAAAGCAGTAGTTTCACTATAGTCTTGCAGTTTATCAAAAATAAAGTACGCCTTCCAGACTGAAAATGGAATACGGTGATGCCCTTCAAACCGGAACACAACATTGATTGCTTCCGTTAGGTTAAGTTATTTCTGACTTGTTAGTCAGACGGCCCAGACGGCTCCTTGGAAGTAGCTCCTAGAAGTCCTAGTGAAACACGCACACAGTTAATACATTTCGTGACATTTTAAGGGATATTAATCATTTTAAATAAATCAATTCACTAATAAATAACTACAAACTTAAAATAACTAAGTTAATCATAATTATAAGACAATGCATAAAAAGGTTCGAGTGTCACAGCGAAAACATTCACATAAAAGTTGAAATAACAGTCGTAAAAATGTAATAAATGCTTTTTTCTTCTACCAAATATTACATTCACGTAACGAATGTATATTTGTGACGAGGAAAAGATAAAGGATATTTTTAATAATTAGTATTTTTCTATGGATTTCATTAAAGTTTTTTTTTTCATGCTGTTTCAAAATCTTCAGTCTCTACTTAACTTATCAACCATAATGCAAAAATATACTTTAACAAGTGAACCGCGCCGTCTTCGCACGGAAGTTTTTTTCGTTCTTGTATAAATGTAAAGACATTTTTCTTTAAATAATTCCAGTAACTTATATTTAAACTACTTCTCATATGAACATAAAAATTAAGCCCTTACAATCGTGAACCATAAGGTTAAGGAACTGATACACGGTTTTTGCCGTGTATCTAATTACTAATTCAAATTCTTCAATATGAATTCACTATCTGTTAAATTAATCTGTTAAAATATTGCATCGATATAATTAGCAGAACTAAAGTCGTAATTCCTTACATTTTTCAGCTAATTTTGGTGCACCGAAACCGTAAACGTAACACCGGTGTGAAGTGGAGGCCTCTTGTTCCTTTCATTCTGTGAGTGAGGTGAGGTGCCAGAGGCCCACTCTCCCCGTCTTCCATACCACCCCCCAAATATACACAAAGGCCGACAACGAATCTTGCAAAGTGTTGCAAAGGTTCTTGAAATGAAAAAAATGAAATGAAAATACACTTTATTGTACACCAATAGCAAAAATAGGAAAAAATAAATAAATAAAAAGAAACACAAAGGTACAATTGGCGGCCTTATCGCTTAGAAGCGATCTCTACCAGGCAACCATTTTGCAGAGGAAATAATGACCAGTGAGCAAGGGTCAAGGGTGTACGCAAGTTACACAGAAGTGAAAATATAATGTAATAAATATATATTGATATATACACAAACATATATATATATATATATATATAGACTAACATACACTGATATATCTAAATAAATACACAACATATACCCATACATATACAGGAACATAAAGAGTAAAAAATAAATAATATAATATAAGAGCCATACGACGCAAGGAAAAGTAAGTGTTAAAGGATAAACAGATAACGAGAGATGAAGGAATAATTATTTAGGGAGGAAGGAAGTGCGCTTTGACCAGCCTTTTAAAAGTATCTAGGGATTGCGCACGCTTTATTTGAAGTGGTAGGGAGTTCCAAAGCCTAACAGCTTCAATGGAAAAGGATTTAGAATAGAAGGAAGTGTTATGGGATGGAATTTTTAAAGTAAGGTTATTGTCAGAGCGAAGAGATCGACAGTGAGTATCCCCAAGAAACTCAAACCGCTCTTTAAGGTAAGGAGGGGTAGTGGGATTGAATAGAACACAGTATAAAAGAGAAAGAATGTGAGTATTTCTGCGAAGGCGGATCGGAAGCCACTTGAGTTTTTCGCGAAATTCTGATACATGGTCATATTTTCGGAGTCCAAACACGAACCGTATACAAAGATTCTGAATGCGCTCAAGCTTATTAAGTAACTCTTCGCTTAGATTGAGATAACACGTATCAGCATAATCGAGAATGGGTAACAGGAGAGACTGTGCAAGCGTAATTTTAGTTGGTATGGGTAGGAAATTGCTTAATCTTCGGAGAGACCCGACCGATGCAAACACCCTCCTGCTCACCTCGCTTACTTGTGGGGCCCAAGATAAAAATTTGTCAAGTGTAACTCCTAGATTTTTAACGGTGTCACTGTACGGCACAGATGTCCCGTCAAATATAATACTAGGTAAAGTAGGTATATTAATACGGGTAACCAATTTTTGACTGCCTATTATAATTGATTTGGTTTTTGATGGGTTCACTTTAAGACCATATGACTTACTCCATTCCACAATTGAGTCTAGATCTTTATTTAATTGGTCTATAGTTTTCGGTAAGTCCACCAATTTAGCCTGAGCATATACTTGGAGATCATCAGCATACAGGTGGTAGCGAGAAGTTAAACGGAGCGTAATAGAGCTTATGAAAATTGAAAAAAGGAGAGGAGACAACACGCCACCTTGCGGTACTCCGGCCTTGATCGTGCACCAGTTAGAGAACGAATTGTCCACACGTGTCCGTTGCCGGCGACCAAACAAGTAACTATGAAACCAGTCAATCACTTCAGGAGATATGTTAAGAGAAGCTAAGATAGATAATAAGAGATCAAAATCGACATTGTCGAATGCACTGGCAAAATCTAGTAAGGTCAACACCGTAACACATTGGTTATCCATACCAAGACGAATATCCTCAGTAATATTAACTAAGGCGGTAGTCGTACTATGACCAGAGCGGAAACCAGATTGGAATGGATTGAATAGATTCCACCTGGTTAGAAACAGGCTCAATTGACGATGAACTATACGCTCGAAAACTTTCGAGAGGAATGGAAGTATGGAAATGGGGCGATAGTCAGAAAGACTAGAGGATTTGCTTTTTGGGTATAGGAGTAATTTGGGCTTCTTTCCAGGAAGAGGAAAATTTCCAGAACAAATAGAGTAATTAAAGATATTTTTAATTAAAGGAGTCAAGATATCGATAATAGGAATGATCATTTTACGACTAATGCAGTCTGTACCAATGGCATCAGAGTTGACCTCACCAATGCTTTTCTTAACATCAGTATCAGTAATTTGACTAAAAATAAAAGCAGGATCATCGGAATTGGGTAAAGCTGAAATTTGATTTTTAGTTCGTAATTTTGTGGCATCATCAATGGCACAAGAAGAAGAGAAATGCTGATTAAGCTGGTTTAAGTCAATATTTATAGAGCTACTATTCTCACGCGCTTTCCCAACTCCAAGAGATTTAAGAAATTTCCATACTCTGCCTGAATCATCTTCTTCAAGTATGGACTTATGAATATGGCGTCGTTGTTTATCCCTACACAACCTGTTGCAATGATTCCGAATGTATTTATATTTGTCTCTATTAGCATCAGAATTGTCAAATTTATATTTAGCTTTTGCAATATTTTTCTTATGTTGCAATTTTTGATCTCCTGAGTAAGCCAGGAGCAGGTAGATGCTTAAGTCGAACTGGTCTAATCGGGGCATGAACGTCGTAGAGTTTTGTTAGAGATAATTAAATCTTTCTACCCTTTTGTCTAAGTTAGGTTCGGTAAGAACAAAATCCCAGTCGATCATCGCCGCATCATCTCTCAGATGATCTAAATCAATACCACCAAAATTACGTAGCAGAAGAATTCTCGATTTAGCTTTAGGTGGGCGTAATTTATATGATAAGTAAATCAAGTCGTGATATGAAAATGAATCAGCAGGACATTGACCATGCTTAGCAACATAATCAATGGAAGAAACAAGAATGAGATCCAGAAGAGGTTCTTGCGTGACGATAATCACTTACAAGCAGGTGAGCCGCTTGATCGTTTGCCCACTTTCCCATAAAAGAAATGGTGGACTGTCAGCACGCTTTTCACAATCCAATAAAAATCATATGAAAGAATATTAATTATTTGAATTATTTCGAGAAAGTTTTGTTGTCAGAGTGCTTGTCTTGATTCCATAACAGGCGAGTGAACTGGATTCGAATCCTGGTGCAACTAAAATTGTTACTATAAATTTACATTGCTGAATGTATTAACATAGTAACGTGCTTGATGGTGAAGTAAAACATTACGATTCAAATTGTGTGTACGAGAAAGAAAGACATGAGAGAGTGAACTGGGATGGGAACAGCTTGTCAGCGAACTCTTCTCGATTGCTTTCTTTAAGGTCGTCAATAACGTATATTATATTCTGATATATCACAAATATAATATTAATATTAAAACCACACCACATAGTGCGATAGGTTTCTATAACGCATTCGCATCACGTTCAGTAGTAGCACATTTCCTGGAACCCAATTTAGGAAATATATTTTATACAGCTATAACTTGTATATGTAGGGCTGCAGTGACACTGTAGCTCTACATTTACAAGTATAAGGTATATTTACATAAATTTTGCAGTTAATAGTTCTTAATTTTTCTTGAAAATCTAATTACATTATTTTCGATTACCTTACGCTGGTTTTTAATGTTTTTCATTTTTAATTGAGATAGAGGGCAAACCAGCCAGCGGCTCAGCCAGGGCAAACCAGAGGAGCTGCAGGTGCATTGCCGATGTTTAAAGTTATTGCATAAGAGGGAGGATGAGGAGGGGTATGGGAGAGTAGGGAGTGGGCCTCCGGGTTCCCTTATTCAAAGAACGAAACGCAGAAGCAAAAGATGCCTATACATCACGCCGGTATTCTGCGCGCCGCTGTCCGCTCACCGACCTTATTACTTTGTACTTAACTTAATTTTGTTTACAGCGATTTCTATTTATTATATTTCATACATAATATTTTTTATAAATTTGAAGGGGACGGCAAGGTTAGCTAAAAAATCGACTTCCAGTTGTTGTCGGTTAGGTAAATAGTCCACTAGTTGCCATGAATGCGTGGTTTGGAATTGTTGCAAATATATTTCACAACGTGGCGCCATTTGTAGAGACAAGAGACCACATCAGAATAAAGACATGAGTATAATAATCATACTACCTTCAACAAATTAAATGCAACATGCAAGCCGCATCCATAGAGGATGTCGGTGTAGTATTATCTGGAACTTGTACTTCAATTATAATTCAATTGTAGCTGCAATAAGTGTAGTTTGTATTTATTTATTTAAAACGTGACAAAGCTGTTTCAATGGAACATTATTTTACTTTAACTGAAATTTCAAATATATTGGAAAAAATTACAAGGAACCTGCGGAGTTTCTTTTACCTGTTTCTTCTCCGTTAGAGGAACCTCAATACGAAACGATGGTAAAAATCACATTTGACAAGTGAAATGTGTATTGCTTATATCCTAAATGATTTGATTTAATTTGAGGAGCTGCTGTAATCCGCGATAGATTAGATCAGTTCAAAACACCTCATACGTTAAACATTATCACAGACTGAATAATTTAGGCCTGACATATTTGGAAATATTCCGCCATCAGTCAAAGGTCATAGAATTTTTGTAGTGTTTCCGTAAGTCGATTATTATAACGCCTGTATGAAGAGATGGTGTGGCAGAAACTCTTACCCCGCTAGTAAATAGTCATGCATGATATTACACGATTACAGTTTGACTGATTATTAAGAGTTAATTGAAACACCACATTTTTGATCACTTATGTACTATTTATCTTTATCGAAGAGCGACACTTGTGCAATATTGAAATATACAAACAGAAACTTGCAATGGATTGGTGGTGTGCTAATCCTTATTATTTAATTAGGTTCAATTCCGATCAGAATTCCAGACGATATTTTCAATCCAATCAACAAAATGAGATACTCTTGTATAAACACTGGGCGTGTTGGGATTGGCACATCCGTAACCAAAGGACGTTATGCCGACGGTATAATAAAGTTTCCACTCAAGTTTCGAGTCAATAGGCATGTCAATTTTAACTTGTAGTGGACCACCTGAGTCTCCCTGAAATTGTCAATCAGGTTTTAATGAGAATGTTGTTTGTATTTAAATATTTCATAGTTTAAATAATAATTTAATAGGTCACTTATTATGTTAGCTTTTCATAAACAACATTATCCTTTAACATTCGAGCACAGATCCGAAAAAACTTTATTTTACGCCAATAGCCAATTGGGTTAGGGTGCGGACTACGAAACATGACGTTGTGAGTTCGAGCCCGCCATTCGCCTATTGTCGCGAAACGATCCAGATACAAGCTGTAAGCTTGGTTGGAGGGTTAACACGAATATTAATAATGTTACTTAATAAATAGCATTGCTAGTATTCTTTTAAAAAATAAACAGTTTAGTTCATACCTGGCATGCATCTATGCCACCTTGTAAGAAACCAGCACAGATTTGATGAGAAGCAAGTCCTCTATTCCAGTTTCTATTGCGTTTTGCCTTTAAGCTAGCGTTGCACTCTCGAGACGGAAGCATGTCAATAGAAGCAAACTGCAAGATTGGTGAGATTCTGGGATTAGCTGTAATGTTATAAAGTATTTATATTATTTAATAATCCTTTACATTTTTGAAATGAAACTATTATTTACAGATTTTATCGCGTTTATTTATATTTACACAGCTTTCCCACTTTTTTGTCCAAATTCTTACTCCAGGTAAAGGGGCCACCACGTGCTGTTACTTGCTAGCAAACGAGACTCTGGCGACTATTTGGGGGAATATCCCGATCCCAAATCCCATTAGAGATAAGTGATAACGAGCATCAAATCTAGTTCGAGCGTACCGATGCCGGTTTGTTGCCTACCCAGCGTGTTTTTTTTTCCTTTATGGGAAAGGGTGCAAATGAGCATGCCGATCACCTGATGGTAAGTCATTACTGACGCCCACGTACATTTGCAACACTAGATGAGCTGCAGTTCGTCCTTTAAGGATATTTGGGGAGAAGCGGTAAAGGAAGTGCGAGGTGTGGGAAGGACACTTCCAGTTACCACACTCACCGAACGAAACGCAGAAGAAAAAGATGACGTCGGTATACTGTGAGCCCTTCGTTATACTACCCTGGTCGAGCCAGCCCATACATGTAGCACCAAAAGCCATCGCCTTTGGGAATGGGTAAATCTACTACGTATATTATGACAGTTTTTATTGGTGATTTTATGGAAAAGCAGTAGGCAGTCAACTTACACGTACTGAAAACAATTTTAAATGGAATTTACCTGTATCAACAACACCCCACCCCGCAACTGAAGCTTTTCCAGCTATTTCATTGTTACTGGTCCAAACACAAGAAGGATGGATATGTCGTGCGAATTCGAGTTCGTATCGCAGCTCTATTAATGCTATATCGAAGTATGTTTTAGGAGATCGGTATCGATCATGAACTATAAATCTGTAAATTGCAATATCTTTTGGAGGTAGGCCATATTTATCCTGTGGAAAACGTTCCATGTGGTATTAAACATATTACTATAACAACTTATTTTTATTCAAAATTACTTACCACCTCTAGAATGTTTGACGCACCAAATCTTACAACTTTAGGCAACGGGTCGGAAACGGTTGTATCCCTCGAGGATACTCTGGAGCAGTGTGCAGCAGTTATCATGTATTTATTGCTGACGAGAACGCCTCCACATTTAAATACCCAAGAATCATATCTTCCTTTCCAGCCAATAGCTCCCTGCATTATATTTCTATGATTATAGTGCGTTATATTTAAAAATATGCTTAATGAATCCTATGGATTTAAATTGTAATTATTCAAATAATATTTAATTTCCCTTATCAAATAATCTACCAATTTACATATATTTATTGAAAACTGTATCATAATATAGTCATGAGTAAGTGACAACTTTCTTGCATTCTTCACTGCAGGACCTATCAGTGACTACACTAGATACAAAATGCTATGCTGTAAGAGAACATCTGAAGTAGAATTATGGTAACTGATATAGGCCGACTACTCCAACTAAATGATCCTTATGTAGCTGAAATGAGTTGATGGGGTTTTTTTATTGCAAACTAGCAATAGGTTCACCTGATGGTAAGTGATTACCGTAGCCCACGTACATTTGCAATACCAGAGGTGCTGCAAGCGCAATGCCGGCCTTTAAGGGTATTTGGAAGATGGAAGGGAGGATAAGAAGTGGAATGGGGAGGAGGAGTGGGCTTTTCGAGCAGCAGCTAAAGCCACCGCTTGGCTCTACCACGTTAAAAATATAAATAGAAGAATTGATGACTATCGTATAAGAAAGGTTGTCGAGTGGTAACCTGCTGGCAGCTAACACATCTCACATAGCGTTTGCTCAACTGGATGACTTTGCGGAAATTCGCTGAACGAAGATGGAGGTGGTTCAGTAATAAGATTTGTAGTAATCAATAGACATCCGAATGTTAGCCGTGGACTTGTGATAGTCTGTCCTGATGACTACTTTTCTTTCAAGCCACGTGGTAAGTCAAAATTTTAATTTTTTTTTGTTCACCATCACATCATTTCAGCCTATCACAAGGCCTCCCCCAAAGATTGCCACAAAGCTCGGTCCTAAGTAACCAGCATCCATCGACTTCCCGCAACACTTCGCAGGTGTGTTTGTGTGTGTGTGTGTGCGTGCGTGTGTGAAAGAAAAGTGTCTTTACAAAACGATACCAAAACAAAAATAGAATATCCACAACCTATATCCACAATTTCATACATATATCAGAGCGTTCTAATAATATTTTATTTGCGAATTTTATAATTCATACTTTGACGTAAACGAGGGTCCCTCTCTTTAGATTATCTGAGATTACCGAGTTTCAACACGATATTATAAGAAACATGAAAAATATAAAAAATAGTATAAAACTAACATGAATTTTGTTTATAATAACAGACAAACTTTTAATTTTGGTACAAGTTACAGATCGAGATAAAACATCCATTTACTTTTATCTGAACTTCGAAACACTAGAAATAAAACAACTCCTAGTTAACGACTTCTAGGTTAAGATAAATCTGTCACTGTTCTTATTAAGGTTATTTTTACATGTCAGCATAATGTTTGATTATACATCGGAATGCTTAATCGGTTAGGGTGCGGACTGCAAAACATAACGGCGCAGGTTCGAATCCGCCATTCGAATATTGTCGTGAATCACTCCAGATACAAGCTCTCATGCTTACTTGTAGGGTTAACAGGAATATTAGTAATGTTAGTTAAATGGGATTGTTAGTATTTTTTAAAAAACAAAAGACGTTTAAACATGCAGGTTGGAGGGCAATTTAAGTTATCTTCGCTTTATTATTATTAGTCTGTGTTATTTGGATTCGATACATTTGTTAATATATCATTTTCTGATAGTGATCAATTAACGTGGTAGAGTCAAGCAGCGGTTTTTCTGCTGCTCAAATGGGCTGGTACGACTGGGTTGGTACCACGGCCTCGCAGAATACCGGTGTGAAGTAGAAGCATCTTGTGCGTTTCATTCGGTGAGTGAGGTAACCAGAAGCCCAATCCCCCATCCCTCTCCTCCTCCCTTCTCCCAAATACCCTTAAAGGCCGGCAACGCACCAGCAGCAACTCTGGCATGGCAGATGTACGTGGGCGATGGTAATCAAATGATTAACATCAGGTGAACCACTTGGTCGTATATAATATTACAACAATAGTTTTCTAAATGATTTTAATTTATACTTCTGTATGCTTTTTTATTGGATTATGTCAAAAGCGGCTAGCAGGCCACCTGATGGTAAGTGATTACCGTAGCCCACGTACATTTGCAATACCAGAGGTGCTGCAAGCGCAATGCCGGCCTTTAAGGGTATTTGGAAGATGGAAGGGAGGATAAGAAGTGGAATGGGGAGGAGGAGTGGGCTTTTCGAGCAGCAGCTAAAGCCACCGCTTGGCTCTACCACGTTAAAAATATAAATAGAAGAATTGATGACTATCGTATAAGAAAGGTTGTCGAGTGGTAACCTGCTGGCAGCTAACACATCTCACATAGCGTTTGCTCAACTGGATGACTTTGCGGAAATTCGCTGAACGAAGATGGAGGTGGTTCAGTAATAAGATTTGTAGTAATCAATAGACATCCGAATGTTAGCCGTGGACTTGTGATAGTCTGTCCTGATGACTACTTTTCTTTCAAGCCACGTGGTAAGTCAAAATTTTAATTTTTTGTTCACCATCACATCATTTCAGCCTATCACAAGGCCTCCCCCAAAGATTGCCACAAAGCTCGGTCCTAAGTAACCAGCATCCATCGACTTCCCGCAACACTTCGCAGGTGTGTTTGTGTGTGTGTGTGTGCGTGCGTGTGTGAAAGAAAAGTGTCTTTACAAAACGATACCAAAACAAAAATAGAATATCCACAACCTATATCCACAATTTCATACATATATCAGAGCGTTCTAATAATATTTTATTTGCGAATTTTATAATTCATACTTTGACGTAAACGAGGGTCCCTCTCTTTAGATTATCTGAGATTACCGAGTTTCAACACGATATTATAAGAAACATGAAAAATATAAAAAATAGTATAAAACTAACATGAATTTTGTTTATAATAACAGACAAACTTTTAATTTTGGTACAAGTTACAGATCGAGATAAAACATCCATTTACTTTTATCTGAACTTCGAAACACTAGAAATAAAACAACTCCTAGTTAACGACTTCTAGGTTAAGATAAATCTGTCACTGTTCTTATTAAGGTTATTTTTACATGTCAGCATAATGTTTGATTATACATCGGAATGCTTAATCGGTTAGGGTGCGGACTGCAAAACATAACGGCGCAGGTTCGAATCCGCCATTCGAATATTGTCGTGAATCACTCCAGATACAAGCTCTAATGCTTACTTGTAGGGTTAACAGGAATATTAGTAATGTTAGTTAAATGGGATTGTTAGTATTTTTTAAAAAACAAAAGACGTTTAAACATGCACGTTGGAGGGCAATTTAAGTTATCTTCGCTTTATTATTATTAGTCTGTGTTATTTGGATTCGATACATTTGTTAATATATCATTTTCTGATAGTGATCAATTAACGTGGTAGAGTCAAGCAGCGGTTTTTCTGCTGCTCAAATGGGCTGGTACGACTGGGTTGGTACCACGGCCTCGCAGAATACCGGTGTGAAGTAGAAGCATCTTGTGCGTTTCATTCGGTGAGTGAGGTAACCAGAAGCCCAATCCCCCCATCCCTCTCCTCCCTCCCTTCTCCCAAATACCCTTAAAGGCCGGCAACGCACCAGCAGCAACTCTGGCATGGCAGATGTACGTGGGCGATGGTAATCAAATGATTAACATCAGGTGAACCACTTGGTCGTATATAATATTACAACAATAGTTTTCTAAATGATTTTAATTTATACTTCTGTATGCTTTTTTTTATTGGATTATTTCAAAAACGGCTAGCAGGCCACCTGATGGTAATATGCAGTCTATTTACACCAGGAAACAACTTCAATCGAAGAAGGTTACAGTCACCCCTGAGGACCGAGTGAAATGAACTCACTGCCCGGAAGTATACTGGCTCTCTATACCTTTTCTTTTTTTTATCTTTATTTAATGGAGGGGTTTGTTAGTATGTTCTCTATACCATACAAACCGGAACACAACAGTGATCTGCTGTTTAGTGGCAGAAATAAGTAAGAGTGTGGTACCTACCCAGATGACTACTAGGCTACCATCGTAGTTATCAAAATTTTACTACTAATAAAATAAAAATATATAATTAGTTAAGCTTTCATTGCAGAAATGAAATACCATATGTGGAAACTGTCCTACTTCCGCGTTGCCTCCACCGATGATGATTTTTTGTACCTTCGGTATTCCACCTGAAATTATATTTGTAAGTAATGAAGTTTCCCTGGCGTATACAATTTTTATTAATGATGATGATCTCCACCTGGCCGATTTTGACCACGGCGACAACTTCTCTATACAATAGGCAGTTGTCAACAACGCAGGAGATATTATTGTGTTACAAGTGTACTCGGGAACACCGACTCTCGCTTGTATTTACTACTTTACTTATGGTATAAGATCGGAGGAATGTTCAGATAGTGTCAGTGATACGGGTCGCACACAATACAGCCAGAGCCCGTTAATATGTATATAAAACACATATTATATTGGTTTCGGCAGGGATTTGAACCATGGATATTAAGGCACTCTATAATAATACATTGTTATGAAATAAATTACTTACATCTTTCGTTTCTTTCTTGTTCTAGGATATCGTAGCGTATCTGCCAAATGTATTCAAGACATTCTAAAAATAATAACAAAATTAGTGATTAAGCGAACGAGTATGAGTTGGATTGGGCGTGTGTCTGAACCGTTCACTGTTTGATTGCTATATTTGTTGTGCTCTGTTGTACCCAGCACAGTTTTGTTTTGGTGGTAAAACGTGTAGCCTTTGCTTGACAGTGTAGACTGTATTCCCAGGCCCTGATTTTTTTTGGTGGTAAAGCGTGTAGCTTGTGCTTAACAGTTTAGACTGTATTCCCTGGCCCCGATTTTTTTTTGGTGGTAAAGCGTGTAGCTTGTGCTTGACAGTTTAGACTGTATTCCCAGGCCCTGATTTTTTTTGGTGGTAAAGCGTGTAGCTTGTGCTTGACAGTTTAGACTGTATTCCCTAGCCCCGATTTTTTTGGTGGTAAAGCGTGTAGCTTGTGCTTGACAGTGTAGACTGTATTCCCAGGCCCCGATTTTTTTTGGTGGTAAAGTGTGTAGCTTGTGCTTGACAGTTTAGACTGTAATCCCTGGCCCCGGTTTCTTTTGGTGGTAAAGTGTATAGCTTGTGCTTGACAGTTTAGACTGTATTCCTTCATCAAAACACCTAGAAGGCGGGTACGGTATCGGTTACAGCGAAAATGATTCATTAAGGACTTCTGTACATTCCGCGACATAACGCGATATCCCCCCGTTTTAGTTGGTTAGTTTTCAGAGGTATACCCCGCTGGGTTAGACTTTTCTATGCTTTCCTTACCCCCGCAATAAAGGTCAAGTTCAGACTATTATGTAAAATTTTATTGCATCATTGACTATCACCGGCGGATTTTTTTGTCTGTACACTGTTTCACAAGTCCACAGCTGAATATTCCTCTAAAGCACGGCCCAGAGTCACCTGCATCAAACGATTTCCCGCAACACTATGCAGGCATTTTGTGGGGTTCGTCCTACAATGCTTTTACCAGTAACAGGTTGCAACTCGAGAACCTTATCAGTTCTGCGAGCTATGTGACCGGCCCAATGTGATTTCTGTTTACTGATACTTAGCTTTTGAGGTATACACGACAAGAAGATGTAGAGAATGTCCCGAATGCTGCCGATGGATTCCTCAATTCACCTCTGAGCTGATGCTAGATTTACCTAGTCTGACAATTTGTCCCAGGTATACGTATTCGTAAACAACTTCAAGGCTAGTATTCTTAACAGTGACAAGCATTGGTCTGTCATGCACTTTAGACATGATTTTCTTATTATCATACTCATCTTAAGACCGATCTGTTGGGCGACACTATTGAGGTCGTTAAACATAGTGCTAAGCTCCCCCAGCGATCCCGTCATAATAACTATGTTGTAGGCAAATTGAAGGTGAATGATATATTCGCCATTGATGTATTCATCGGTATTAGCGTATGCTTTCCAATTTAGCAGCTTGAAAACATCTTCCAATGCAGCTGTAAAGAGTTTAGAGAGTATCATTTCACCCTATCTTACACCTTTCTGCATTTGGATGGGGTATGTACTCTGATTCTGTAATCAGATATACATCGCAGCGTCATTGTACAAGCACCACAATTTTTGTCGATGTACCGAGAGTCTATCTTGCACCGCTGAATAGATTGAAGCACCACCCGAAATTCGTCTGAATGAAGGGCCGTCTCATAGTCCATATACGCCAGGCCTAATGGTGAAATTGTGCTCTATGGTCTTTTTTACAATCTGGCGAAGAGTTTGTATGTAGTCTATCTTTGAGAAGCAGGCCTTTGCCCAACTGTGGTCACTTGCAGGCTTTACTACTATAAATACCTATATTATTATGAAATTCATTATATTAATGTTCCATTTTAAATATTGTACATTTAAAAAATCTTTTCGAACAGTATGCGAAGGCATGCCACAATTCGTAATAAAGTTTGAAAAAGTTATATAATCATTATATTTCTCAAGATGGTCACCAGTTATGTTCATTTAAAAAACAAATTTTTCTCCGTAAAAAATCGAGTTTTCATTAAAATTATCATTGTTGTTAAAATTAAATTTTTCTCATCTACTAAATAAGCATCTACTTTAGGTCGGTAGATAGCCACATACTACCCGATAGGCACTGACTACGCTTTCTTACCTTAGATTACGAATTTACATTTTGCTGTGGTTGGCGTTGGAAAACTTAGGGGAATAGTGTGACACGCGGTGTGCCTCGTCGGAGATTGCCATGAAATTGTCTAGGCTTTTCCATTTGTCGCCTGTCACTCTCGCTACTGTGTCTAGCGACATAGCGGCTCCAAGAAGAGGGTGACATATTCTTACATCGTTACCAGATGGCTATTGTTATGTAGAATAAATCTCATACTGATTGATAAAAACTAACTCATGCTTTCTTCAAATTTAAAAAAGGTTTCCTTTCGTTTCGTTGGATTTTCTATTAAATCAAGATGATGTTAAAAAAGAAATAAAATTTACAACTGCCGAAATAAATTGTAGTCTATAAATTCTTGTACTAGTATTTTATACTCACTGACTTCACTCACACGCCTTCCTTCAGCTCGAAAGTCAGGTGTGTAATAATCCGTCACTTTACAAGAACTTTTAAATTTTTTCATTAAATCCTCAACATAACCAGATGTTAAATCCCACATGTGTTCACTTTGTTGCGTAATATAGGGATCATGTGGCTGCAAAGTAAGAACAGGAATATTATAACTTTGTATTTTTGCACCATTCTACTATCACAGTACGTTAAGAAATATAAGTATGATAAGAAATTAAATGAAAGCACATTATTTTACTAACAGTGATATTGAGTTAAATGACAACGATTAATGACGAAAGGTTTTCAAGTAGTAACCTCGTACAAACAAGCTCAGTGTAGGTGACCACCCCTCATAATCTTATAAGGGCTGGTCCTGCACTTGCAGAACCACCTGGAGACACGTTCTGTATAGTATTGCGGGAAGTCGATGGATGCAGGTTCAGAGATGAATGTGGATATTTTTAGGAGAGATCTATTTTTAATACAATTTTATTACGAGTTTCGTGTTTTAGTACAGTAAACTTAAAAAATCAATTATTTACCTGAGCTTTGGGATAGGTTTGTCTTACTGCTCGAATATGTTCTTGTTTTACAAATGTGTCCTTAGCGTTTATTTGAGTCAAAATAACTGAAAATCAAAAGTAAGCATTAAGTTTGTTTATTAAGGATATCAAGCTCACAGCATCATATAACCAATAATAGGGTCAGACATTTTAATCCTTTCAAGCCACTTTTCGCCAGAGTATATTTGGGACGAAATGATAGGTGATTTAGCCTGGCGCTGTCTTAGTGTTCAAGCCAACGATAAAACCGTACATAAGTTCAAAACTTTTGTTCGTACGAGTACTCCTCATATGGGATCCAACTCGACTCTCCAGATCCGGAGGTAAATCCTCTAAAAACTCGACTATGGCCCTATTTACAACATAGGCTAAATATATGTGTAAGAGTGTATAGTATAAAGTTTTCTTTATATTAGTTTTCTGTTATATCTTTATATTTTAATATTTAAATACTTGTACGCGTATATCTAAACTATTTACTGATATATGAAATTCTTGAATATGTGTCTGAACGCAGTATTTTTAGAATATGTATGAGTTTTGTGCCATCTATTAATATAAATCTGTATATTTATCGCTCAATCATGCTAAAAGAACTGAACGAAGGTAGAGACATTACGTATGCGTTGGAATGTGATATAGGATAATCGCAATTAAAAGTTTTCATGTTTTTTTTTTAATTGTGACTACACGTGCGAGGCCGCGGGCACTTGCACTTCTTTATATAAATCGTATTTCCGGCCCTCACTACAGCTAAAAAACCTTGCCAAGTGTGAAGACTAAATAGATGGTATTAAGACACTAGTTTGAAATGCTAACATCTAACACTATAATTTTTTTCATAAATAAATAACAAAATCGTGTTCATAAAAACCATTTTCACCGCATTGAAGTTGTAAAATGTAGATTTAAGTATACTTGCGAATACTACTACTACTACTACTGGAAGCACTCAACAATTTCACACAATGTTTAATACCTCATAATAAATACAGATAAGGAATTGGTGGGCGGATCTGCGGATTTTTATTTATGTTATATAAATCACTCGATTTATTAAGGAAATGTTTGAGAATAGTATCTGATATTACTTACCAAATAAAAAAAACGCAACACTTTCACATGAACGCGTGACATATTTAAAAAACATTTTATTTATTTTAAACTAATAACTTGACTCGACTCGCCATCGTCACCTAAGTAATATGCGATGAAGTTTTCCTGTGATTCGATCCTACGTCAAGTATGTTCATACGTGTAAAGTTCGCAGTCCATTTAGAGCTATATGAAGATACTATTTTCATATAGATTGAAGTTTGATTTCTTCACAGATATTCTTCTCCTGATCCTTACCGTTTTCTTAACGTTCCCCCTACCCTACTCTCTAAGACGACCTCTTTGATGCCACAGAACACAGCGAAATGGAAATGTTCGCAACATAGAAATGATTGTATTGTTTAATTGATTTTGAAACGGCCTGGTTATAACAGAAAACCCACTTTTTGTATTTAGTATTCCTCGTAAATAATAACGTATCATTTTTCTCAAAATTTGCATGTAATACTTAAATCAGTAAACGCGTGGGACTATAAAATATCATCTAGATAACTCCATGTTTTATGAAAATTAATGAATTTGAACTTGAATCTGACATCATTACGCATCCGGCCTCGTCCTGGACCTACTATATATTCAGCACCTAGTAGACACACGTAAGAAGAAAATGTAGTTACCTCATGGAAAAAAATCGTTTTTAATTTGAATGTGGAACTTCTGCCGATGAACTATGTGAAACAAAACATAAAGTATTTAATAACTATTAACCTACAATATTTCGGCAAAAAAATATCATTCATTCGCATCCAAAAAAATAAAAACAAACAATTTCAGTCAAATCGCACTGTAACACGGTAGTGGTTAAGACTGGTGATGTATACAGTGGCTATGATTAGCTATACATCTAAGAGATGCGCGCATTCAGGTACTGCGATCGTCAATCTCACAGTGAGCATAGTAGCAAATTCACCTAAGGGAGAGGGGTATATACTACAGTAGCCAGTTTAGAAGTTCCTAAGGAAGGCGAAGAAGTACTACAACGACTGGTTTTAGTAATCCATTAACTTTCGTATAATTTATCATCATTAAAACCTATTCAGTACAAATATTATTTAAAATTAAAAAGTCTTATATATAAATATAGACGTGTCTGTATACACAGAACACTAGTGTCTGTATGTGTGGTAGTAGCCTCGAGTCTCCAAATCGTAGACTTGCGTGACGATAATAATGTTGGTGTATGAGACATGGCGGTTGCATATGGTCGAAATCGTATCGTTTTCAAACATTTTGAGCAAAGTGTTCTACAAAATGTTCGAATTCGCCTAAAATGTTCTTAATCTCTACAGTTCTCTGTGTGTGTGTGTGTGTGTGAGTCTCGTCACTGCAGTGAAAGAGTAAAGTGAGTAAGATTGTACTAAAATGTTCAAGAATATACTAGAATGAACTGGACCGGAAGGATTTGCAAAGTACCTAAAAGAAACCCAGCGAAATGAGTTGTCATGGAGATGTCAATAAATTTTATCTTCATCATCGATTGCTTTGTGGATAACTAGTCTATATTAATTTTTGATAGCCTCTCTTGAACTTGTTGATAATCTTACGTTAACTGTGTATTGGTTGTTTAAAGGTCACATTAATAATTTATGCAAACTAGAGGCGAATGCGAATGCCACAAGAAGTTAATTTTTTTATTGACATGAATGCTTATTAAAATTTAGTCATATATTCTTAGATTGTTATTGACTATGTCTGTTTTTATATAGCTTTGAAACTTTAGTGGCTTGTTTGACTACTAAAATTAATACAATTACCAAAATAGACAATACTTTGTTTGTCTTAGTAAGTAAAGTAACAGCCTGGAAGTGCCCACTGCTGGGAAGGGCCTCCTCTCAAGTATCTGAGAGGGGTTTTGGAGCCGGAAAGGGCCCACGACGCTGCTCAAGTGCGGATCAGTAAATACAGCACTTAAGCAACCCTGGTCGCTCGCTCTCTATGAAACTAAAGTGAGCGTCCTGACCATTAGGCTACCACGGCTCTAGAGGCTTGTCTATTCTTATAATATATAATTAGAGAGCTAACAAATGTATTCTTTCATATCATATAGATATGTAAGATACATCACATCCAGTTACGTAAAAAGTGTAACGTTGTAAAAGTCGACTTAGTGAAATGTATGAAGAATCTCGTGATTCCTAGAGAGCAAAATAACCAACACCGAAAATTCCCGCACGGAAATAAAGTTATGGCCCTCTGGTATTGCGATAGCAAATTCGCCTGAAAACGAGGCGATAATGGTAAATACTTGGGTTGTTACAGAAGAATAATTTTATTAAAATCATTAATAAAAACTGTTATCATTACCTCTAGTATAACTATTCGAGAAGAATTTTATATGTAAAATCATATAAAAAATGTACACCTAAGTCCACTGGTGGACATATAACATGCCAAGAAAGTGCCATAAAAATTGGCATGTCTTACATAGAAGATTTTCCACCACCACGCCATCAGATAATTAGTCAGAGTTAGGTAATCATTATAGTCCATCAGATGCGGATGAATTTGATATTAATACACAATGAAAGCTTAATTATTAAATGCTCATAGTTTATTAAAAAAACTCGATCGCTTATACTACTAAAATTTCCGAGTTTATTGAATGTCTTAGGTTCAGATTTGACTAGGAGGATAATGGCACAGATGATGTTGTTGAATTATAAGGCTTTTACAGAAAAAAGACAAGGAAAAATTATTAATATTCTATACTTTGTGTGTAGTTTTAGTGTTAGTAGACGCAAAAAATCTCTTGATTATATTCATAATAGCCCTAATAGCTTATAAAAACGGCTCTAGAGCGTTTCTTGTTTGTGTAGCGAGTAAACAGTTTGATCAAAAACAGAATCAAAAAATAAAATGGCTACTTGTGTCAAAGAAAATTTCTTGCATATTTTCAATCCAGTATTTAATGGGACAGAGCACAATAGTATTTATTTTCCGACAGTGTTAACTTTATTAAACTTCATATTGTTAACGAAGTCGAAGGAATTTAATTGTAAAAGTTTTTTTTTAACGATGAGCGCCTCGATTCCACATCGTCCAAGTTATTTCTCGTCGGTCTATTCCACTGTGAAGAGACGTTCGATCCTTATGCATTGTTCGGAATAAGTCTAGCCGCTAAGTTCTATCATCGGAAATTACGACATAATTCAAAATTCTATCAACATCTTCGTATGTAGCAAACCACCACCGCGCTTTTTTTACGGAAATTTTCTGACATGGACAGAAACGACGTGAAAGTAGAAAAGGACAGAAATGAAAGACTTTTAACACTCCTGCAACTCTTAACGGCATAGTTATAAGATGAACATAGATAAGACGAAAATGTTTAGGATGATAGACATTACAAAAAAATTAAGAAAATAATATAGGATACCATAGGACTCCGTAAGAAGAACTTCCGGAGTTCTATGGTATCTTTCGACTGTTTCTTCACCGTGAGAGGAACCTCTTTACAAAACGTTGATAGATCAAAAAAAAGAATGACTTGAATGAAGTGAAATTTATGTTCCTATGTCGAAGAATATTAATTAAGATTTTTTGATTTTGACAGCATTCCTGCTCGACTAGAGTGCCGATTACTTCAAATCCTTCTATTGAAAGAGGCCCATATCCAACTATTACAGAAGAAAAAGAAATCGTGAACGAAAAATTTATTTGCAATCAAGACGATAATAACTCACTGTATTTGACAATGTAATTGAAATTCTAAAGCCGCTGGTGTCACTTTGTCGAGGTTCAATAATGACTTGGATTCCGTGAATGACAGAAGCTCTAACAATATTAATTAGGATTCTCTTATCTAAAATTCGTTTCGATCTTGATCACAATTTATAACAGCCTTAAAATGAGTATCTACGATTTTAACAGTTGGTAGATCTTTTCTCTGCCTTGGAGTCCTCTGGGTGGGGACCACACTGTTTCCTATTTCTGTGGCCAATCATCAGTGGATTTACTGTTGTGTTCCACTTTTTGACTTGACGTTTAAGAACATTTTTAGAAAGATAAAATATGTCTAAGCTAGAGTAATATTTGTTGTAAGTACGGGCAGCACGGCATAGTACAGAATTTTGAGCATAGTTCGTAGTCGAGTGAGGAACGTGTAGCAGAGGCGTGTGTCGAGTCCGGTAGGACGGTATTTGAAACGCAATGCTCGAAAGGAGTTCGCTACAATCAATTTGACCAGATAATATGTCATGTAGTAATACAACGTCATACTGCGTACGCCTTTGTTCTAATGTTTCTATACCATAATATTTACATGCTTCAGTGTATATCTCAAAGGTTTTGTGGTCTTTTAAACTTATAAATTTTATAAATTTTCTTTGAATTGTTTCTATTTTTTGAATATGGACTATGTAACACGGAGACCAGATACTACAAGCGTATTCTAAGATGCTTCGTACAAAGCTAAAATATAAAATCTTGATGCTATGTTTGTAAAGGAGTGGCAAATACGTTTTACAAATCTTAGCTGTTTGTACGCATTGTCAACAATACTGTTGACATGGTCTGCTGAAAACATTTTTTTATCTAGCCTAACACCTAGATCACGCACCGATTCTACTTTTTTGATTGGAGTGTTACATATTTGGTAGCAAAAAATAATTGATTTAGATTTACGCGTTAATGTTATTTGGAGACATTTACCTGTATTAACAGAAATTCTATTTCTTACATAATATTCGTGTAACATATTTAAATCATGCTGAATTTTGTGACAGTCTGTAACATCGTTTATTTTTAAGAAGATTCTTTGTCATCTGCAAACATTATGTATTTGGAGTTGATAAAACATGTATTTATGTCATACAAGTATGCATTATATAGGAGTGGACCAAGTACTGAGCCCTGGGGGACTCCTGAGCTAATAGTTACATAGTCACTTCGAGCACCACCAATTACTACAGCTTGTCTTCTATTTGTAATGTATGTGATAAACCATCTATGAAGGTCACCACGTATTCCCAATGCCTGAAGCTTGTGAAGCAGTATGACATGATCCACTCTATCGAACGCTTTCTCAAAATCAGTGTAGATTACGTCAACCTGCTTTTTCTCATCCATGCTGCGGAAGATGTAATTGGTAAAGATTGCTAAATTAGTAATAGTAGAGCGCTTACTCATGAAACCATGTTGTTCATCCGGTATTGATTTGAAAATTAACGAGCTGACATACTGGTACACAATTTTTTCTAAAATTTTACTAAAACTATTTAATATTGAAATGGGCCGATAATTGTCAATACGGCCTCGCGATCCGCTCTTATGAATAGGTACAATCTTTGCTTCTTTCCATATCTCTGGAAATGCACCAAATACGTTGATTGAAAAAATCTTAAATCCTTGTATATGATTTTCACAGTCAAAACTGTATTTCTCTACGAACTCACGTCTGCCACTCATAAGGGTAGGGGAAAATTATGTGTTCCAGGAAAGCAAATGAAGACTTTACATATTTTTTATATGTACTTAAAAATGTTTAAATTCCGAAAAATAGAAATGAAAAGAACATTAAGGGATTTTTGCAGTACGAGTCCAGCATAATTCTTTCATTGCCGACTTGGTTAATTGAAAGTTTATCCAAGAGAAAAAAGACAGGCTGGCCTGCTGAAGCATGCATTATAAATCTTTATCATATTAAAATTTCGCTACAGTCTCGGGCTAAAATTTCCAGGCTACTTTACAGTCCACTTCAGTCTTATTCTTATATATCACATTGTTTTGTTTACCTTATTTCAATTTGAATGTTGTATACCTACGTATTAGCATTAATATAATTTTCATCTGAAAAGTAAAATTGTGTTTTATCAAAATGAAAAAAAAAACACAAAGTCAACATCAATAGAAAACAAATCACGGAAAGCAATCCAATTTGCGGTCCGTGTGCGAAGTAAACACTGAATAATTACTTTTGATGTTATAACAAGAACTGTATATATTTAAAAATTTGGAATCCAACTACGGAAAAGCACAAATTAAAATTAATACAATGATAAGAAGTTTATATTTATATCGCGTTTAGTTGTACTTTTCATGTTCCCGGCGTTTCGAGGACTTTACAGCAACAACCAGTGGTCAGGGGTGAACAGAGGTGTTGACGTCCTACAAAACACTACAAAGACGTGATAAAATCCGTAAATAGTATTTTCATTTTAATCCGCCACACGGCGCCTTAAGACAAATCTAATGACACCTCATTTATCATATCTTGATATAAGTCGCTTAGGACATACTTGCATACATACATACTCTGCTAAAATCATAATCCTCGTAGTCCGATAAAAAAAAAAAAAATATATTTTTCATCTGGGATTGTACCGGCCAACGATAAAATTTCGACATACGTTACGAAAAACTCATTGGACTATTACTACCCCTCAATACAGGGTCGGAGGGCAAGTGCCCTAAACCATTAGCTACTCGGTAGATTGTGAGTGAAATTTCTAATTTTTTAATCCAGATACATGCATCAAGTATTGTACCTCGGCTACGTTACGAAGTTTAATTGGACGAGAATTGGAGCCTCAAGTTCTGACAATTTTGTCACTATAGTCCTTAGCTATATTTTGAGTGCAATGATGTAAATCTACATTCGCTTACGAATAATAAAAATCGATATAAATCTCGATTAAGCTAGAGTATGTTTGTCGTTCAATCACGTAGTTCCATCGATATCACCTAGATGGTTGGCATTCCACCACAGTGCGTTTCAATCGAAGTTTTCTGCCACGTACTTCGACTTTGTGGAATCAGCTGTCGCCAGCAGTATTTCCGAACAGTTACGACTTAGGGGCCTTCAAGAAAAGAGCTTATTCCTTCCTTAAAGGCCGGCAGCGCATCTGTAGCCCCTCTGGTGTTGTGGATGTTCGTGGGCGTCGGTGAACACTTACCATCAGGTGAGCCGCACGCTCGTTTGCCCCATCTTCTATGAAAAAAACAATAACACTAAAAGGAGTTTTTTCATATGAAAGGGACCAAATGTGTCGCCCACGGGCATCTTCAACTCCAGAGGAACTGTAGATGGGTTGCCGGAATTTAAGGATAGTTGGTGAAGGGGAGTTGGGAGATAAAGGGTCCTCACTCACCGAACGAAACGCAGAAGCACAAAATGCCTCTACTTCCGGCGGAGCTTCGTTGGACAGCTGTCAAATTGATTCCAATTTGACGCCAAGTCTATTATGTACTTACAACGGAGAATCTAATCCATGTTATTTGATAAGCTTCCGCCTTCGACAGCGACCGCCTTTTTTGTTGAAAAGTTGTTTAAAATGTAACCAATAAGCAGACAGAATAACTTTCGTATTTATAATATTAATATGGAGTATAGAATATTGAATATTAATAAGAATTTAAAATTAATATATAACCATTTGTTAACCATTCTACGTCGTATGGTAGCACCGCATGAATCTGATACCCATTTTGTTCCCGTGTGTATCGTTTGAGTGATAAACCTTGGAAATAGAAAGCTCATGGCGATCCCCGATACCTATATGAATGCGGTCTTTAAGAAAAGGAACACATGAGGAGCCACGCCCTACTTAAAGACCGGCGGCGTATCAGGTCCTTCAAATGTTCATTGACGTAGGGCTACAGAGACCTACTATAGCTTTGAATGTTTGATATCTCTATTGTTTTCATCACTGTCACTCGTCTTAGAATAGAATACTTGATACATCTGATGAAACAAGATTAAGATGCATTTGAAAACACAGGAAGTTTAAGGCAGTATTCTGGTGAACAGGCATGAGTTTTAGGTACTTTTTGAAGTGCCGTAAAGAAAAGGCAAACAATTTTTTTACTATTCTTTTTTTGTAGGATTCTTATTCAAAAATTCAGTCTACGATATCCAATGCGAAAGTTAATCATAACAAGACTCGCTAATCGTTGATACGTGTTGTTACATAAATTAAATCTTCATCCTATGAAGTTTTTTTCACAGTATTTATTAGCCTCACAGCCACTTATTAAGTGAACTAGCCGAGATTATATATCCTATAAACTCCTGTTAAAAATCAAATAATCATATTATAGTTTAATTCTAAATCCGAATAACAATTAAATAATAGTATTAAAATAAATGTTAATTACATTTGATTTTTTTCATAATTTATCTAACTTAAAGGTAAAGTTATAAAATTACCTATAATTTTATTCTCATCTATCGTCTAAAAGTCTAAACTCCCTTTTAAAATATATTGTAGTACGAAATTAATTATTAAATTAATTAATTATGGCTTAAAATGTGTCTTTCGATTATAATTAATTGTTCATCTTATTACGAACATCAATCAAATCGAAACTGGAGTCATCACAATATTTGGAATCGAAGTATTTTTGGGAGCACTAGTTATTAAAGTTCCTAATAAATTTGTTATTCACTTTCACATTCACTCTCTACAATTAATCATATTGGTCGCTTCAGACCTTTCATATTCAGAAAACAAGTATTTTTTTAATAAATTTATTAAAGGCATTTCATTGCAGGTCATAGCGACGTATTCAGCAGGAGACCTATCTCTAAACATTATCACTAAGTTGCCAATTCACTGGGCTGGCAGACTGACCACCCTCCACCCCACACTGGGGTAGTGTGGTTTTGACGACCCCTTTAGCCATAATAACTGTAAGTGGAATACCACTTACTGTAGTCTATTAAGGACTGTGTCATGTCACGAAAATCTTTTGAATGTATGACATTTGTTATTAAAATTAAAATTTTAATAAATATGTTCATAGTTGGTCTAGGAGTCCCTTTAACTTTAATAATTCCAAATACAATCAAAGAAACGTTTTGTTTTAGCAAAGAAATCGCATCGCCCGGAAATTTATCGTTCGGAAAATATTAAACTTAATTTTCATATAAATACACTACTGTTTCATAAAGATAGGTCTGGGGCGGAGAAGAGGGAAATAACAAATTTCCGCAGAAATCTTTTTTTTTAGTAATTTTCTTCGTAATAGGTTTCATACAAACAATTTAAACTAATGAAAGAAAGAGAAAAAAGGGCTACGACGTTATAATGAAGTATGCTCTTCGATATAATATTAAATACAGAGTACTGAGGGGCTAATAACGGTCGCAGTTCTAAGGGACGATAATGCTCGTACGTCGTTATTCTTTTGAGCAGCGATATCAGTTTTTTTCTTCTGCTAAAATATAAAATTCGATATTGCTTAATAATTTCATGATAATATGTTCTAATGAAAAAAATCGCTTACATCTTACATTATGTTCAATTTGTAGCACATTGTAGCGTATCTGCCAAATGTATTCAAGGCATTCTAAAAATAATAACATATAGTAATTAAAAGTGTGAGTGTGAGTTGGATTGTACGATTGTTAAAAACTCTTACACTGCTTTAAAACTATGTTCGTTATTCATGGAAACAGAAGAATTTATAAAATCTGTATAAAACACCGACTGTTCAACATTTATTTCCCGTATATAATTAAATAATGAAATAGGCACATGCTTAACAATTAAATGTTTCTACACTACATAGTTTATTTAATTATAAAGTACTATTATTATACAATGAATGAAAATTAAATATCTATCTATCTATCTCTGAGATTATACGTGATATCATGTTGAATGCTGGCGACGAAACTTTTAAGGCAGGGGATTCCCAAGGTGCTCGATATCGGTTTCCCCGGGGTCGACATAAATGAAAACTGATTTTAGGGGTCGACGAGGTCTGAAAATCGACCTTTTGGGGTCGATTTTCGGTAATTAATAAATTAACACAAGTACTTTCAAGAACTTTAAACTTTCAAGATACTGCATAAGTTGTGTTACGTGTACCAACTTGTTATAAGAACGACTAATACTTTAGAAGGAAGTATCATTGTAGTACTTTAAAAAAAAATCGTTTTTTGTATGAATAATTATTAAAAACTAGAGATTTTTAAAGGAATTTGGCTATGGGGGTCTGGGGTCTCGGTTCATTTTGGAAAAGAGGTCTTTGCCCAAAATAGTTTCGGAATCCTTGTTTTAAAGGCATCCATTTCGAACTTATTGAGGAAAAGTTCGGTATTAGAGCTAACAGGCATAATTATGGTATATTTAGTTAAGAGACTGCTAGAAAAATAGGCTTCAAAATGACAATGCCTTATTATTTTCGGACAAAGCTCTATAGATAAAAGAATGGAGGTGTATCGTCAAGTATTAAGCAATTAAAAGATGCTTGGTTAGTTCCTATCCCATAGACAAAGTTTAAAAACTCCATAAATATTCCAAATAACGCCTAGATATACCTTACCCACATATAGTCGAACACTGGAATCGGCATAACAAAAGGAAACCGACAAAAGGCGTATCTTTAGTTCAGAATTCGGCTAAGGAGAAAAAAATAAATAAATCAGCAAATGAAAGGCCTTCAGATGCCATCAGATATGATGCTCTGTATTACTATCCGATAGTAAGCCAGAGTGTGATATCAGAGGTGCAAATATTGTAAAAAGAGTCAGACAACTCGTTGTACTAAGTGCAATTTTAATCTATGTATGTTAAGAGTAAACATAATTGCTTTGTCATATTATTGGCAATGACAGAGGACTCACGATTTTGACACAGTCTGCTATTGACTTGACAAATTTAATTTCGGATATTTTAAACCCAAAAAAATGCCAATTTTGGATTTTACTCATGCTACAAAAACATGACAATATATTGTATTTGAACAGAATCCACGACATTTAGCAGAATCTGAGAAACGCTGTGAGTCGCTTAGATGGAGACCGAGTCCGACAGTATGAATACAAAACCCAGAACATTGTACAGTAACTATAATTTGCCATTGAGCATGATGACTTTACTTGGCTGGTATATTAATTGTGGATTCTGTTAACCATTGGAATAAATTATAGTAATAGAATTTATAATGCCCATATCGATGAATACAGGCAAACGCAGTGTAGGACGACCCCCCCACAAGATGGAGTGACGACCTGTGCAGTGTTGCGGGAAGTCGATGGATGCAGGTGGCTCAGGACCGAGCTTCGTGGCAATTTTTGGGGGAGCCCTATGTTCAGCAGTGGACTTCTGATAGGCTGAAATGATGATGATGATGATATCGATGAATTATCCCGAAATTTGTGCTTATTATCGAATTCTAGAATGGAGAACGGAGTTTCCTGGAATGTGTTGCTCAGGGGGCATAGTGTGGTTAACATATTCCAAGAACCACCAGGGACAACCCTGGTGCTGTGTAGAAATGACATACAGAGCGGCTGAAAAATTGTTACATCATTCAAAAAGTATCTTGTTTTTTTATGGAAAAGACGGCAAACGAGCAAGCGGTTCACCAGAGGGTAAGTGATTACCGTCGCCCACGTACATCTGCAACACCATAGATGCTGCAGGTGCGTTGCCGGTCTTTAAGGATATTTGGGAGATGGGAAGGAAGAGGACGGGAATAGGGAGGGGGCCTCCGGTTACCTCACTCACCGAACGAAACACAAAAGCACAAGATGCCTCTACTTCATGCCGGTATTCTGCGAGGCCGTGGTACCAATCCGGTCGAGCCGGCCCATTCGAGCAGCAGCTAAAGCCGCCGCTTGTCTCTACCACGCTTAAAGTATCTTGTTATAGATTATCACAGTGGCCCGTAATATATGGGTCTGGTTGGATGATTCGCCCTTTTCTTTTTGGGTTCGGGATTGGGACGGCAATACCTTTGGCACAACCACAGGCAAATGTGTAAAATGCGACGTGGCCGAGAGGTGGCACCACCTGATGTTCTCCGATTTGGCAGGTGAAGCAGTGATACGCGATGATATCCAATTATTTGACATAATGTACAGATATCCGTTGGCAAGTCCATTGTAAGTATGGAATATAGATAACAAAGTAAACATGTTTCAAAAATTAAATTAGATTTATCTTTAATCATCTCTGTTTCCCCTAATTCGTAGATGTACATTAAATACACATAAGATATAATTCCAGGACGTGACAAGGGTCGGGTAAATTATTTGTATGAAATTTTTAAGAGCCGTTGTCGCACTTTTTACTCCAAACAAAATTACGTAAACGGGTTTGATTACGACACTATTTAGGTAGAAAAATTTAAGTAGCCATTAATTTACCTCCGATCTTAACGTTTCGTGTGATTTTATTTTTGTGTTTTGTTTTATGAAATTTGTGAAAAGTTTTATGAATATTATTTCATATATATAGAGTCCCTTTCATATATTTTCACAAAACGCCTGGGTAGACGGGTGGTGACTACGATGACCTACAAACAATTATAAAAAAAGACATTAATATTAAAGTTATAATCTAAAAAATAAAAGTTATAATCATATTCTTTGAAGATAAATAAATTTTAATGCATTGTTGGAATAATATAAAAAAAATAATTCGGATTGGAAAAAAAACAACACAAAAGTTTTGACTTTTTATATTTTCTAAAACGTTTTTTGAAACATTCATATTTAATTTAAAACACAATTTATACCATCTAAGATCACAATAATGTTACATCTAGTACCGTTATATTTACAATAAATAAATTCTTAGTCGTCTACTATTTACAAGCAAGTCTCATCGCTGATGACACTATTAAGAATTTTATTAAGTACCATTGATGTCGATAAAATGCAAAAAAAAAACTAATAAATCATTTTACTTAATGACAACACCAAGATATATTAATTATAAGACTACTACACTGTAAGGAATGACTAACTAACTGTCAGCGTCCGAATTTAGTTTATGATATTTTGAAATACAGCCAATGACACAGATTATCTAATTTAATTCTAACTCTCTCATTGATAGTCGTTTTAAGTACAATACAGTCAATATAAGAATGAAATAAGTAACATTCGAACCATTTGTATTTAAACGATTGAGTCGTTGGGTGTTTCTGTCTTAGACAACAACGGTACACTGCTGTAGTCTTTGAGACATTCACCGCCCTTCTTAGGCCCGTTGTCAAAGGAACTCGCCGTGGGTAGCTTCGATATCCAATTATTATTTCCTACCTTATTTGACATATAATTCCCAACAGAATTCATTTGGCAATCTTTCAGCTTTACTTTAGGCTGACCACCTTGACTGACAGAGTTATGATTAAGAGTGTTTACGTTAAGCGCTATTGAATTTGACGCGTGCAATTTATCAACGTCTGCGTGATCGGTTACACCATTTGTAAAGGGTTCTGTGGGATCAGATTGTTGTCTTTGCATTTTAATGACTTGGAGAAACGGTTGGACATCTTTTTCCAGTTTATTTATATCATTCGTTTTCTGCTGTGAGAATACTGCTGAACCTCTTCTACTCGACGATCTTGATCCGTGATCTAATCTTTGTTTGAACGGTGTCAGATGTGATAGTGAACCACTTTCTTTTGATTGTATTTGAAGTTTTGCTAGCGGCGGTTTCTCCTTAGGAGCATTTGGATCAATTATTTCGCCTAATAACCAATACGTGACTAGAATGCCTTTACCCTGCAATTATAATAAAGATTTTAATGAGATAACAGATATTTTTAAGAGATTTATGAGTGTTAATATAAAGGTCAAATTCTTCACGAAAATTACCTTCATAGCTACTTCTCCTCTGCACTCTAAACGGAACGTTCCAAATGTATCTAACAGGGCCTTTGTTGTGGGCGATACGTGAATTTTTAAAGCTTCTCCGTTTGATTCCATCCGGGATGCCGTGTTCACCGTATCACCGAACAAGCAATATCGTGGCATTTTTAAACCCACCACACCCGCGACGCAGGGACCTGAGAAAAATAGAGACAATATAACATAAATTAAAGTAATAGTAAAATTTATATTATTTTATTCTTGACCAGGTTGTAGACTGTCTCCTGCTGGACATAGAACTCGTCCAATAAGAGGATTAGCCGTAGTTGTCACGGTTGGCCAGCGCGTTGGTGATCGCAGCCAAAAATACCCGTACACCATAGTCACTGCTAGTACAAGTCACCGGTCATGATATCAATAGAAATATACCAGAGCCTCCCTTTCTCCAAATTCCAAACTCACCTATACGTGGTACACCATGTTAGCCATCATAAGCTCTGGCGACCGGCAGAATATTCATCCCCATTTGCCATATCTAAATCCCACAGAAAACCGGAGAAGAGTATGGACAAATAATTTAAGTAATGTATGCCGGTTTCTGCTGGCACTTTCTAGGCCCCTCTATGATGTAGACTATTTGAAACCCATCACAAAAAGTCCATACGATTTTTGTGATATGTCTTTGAGGTGGCAGATTCTGTCACTACTCCACTATACTTAACTGCACGAATGCCATTTACCGGAATGTAATCCAATCCTTAGTTTGAGCTGATCACGAGGCCGGTGTCTTATGCGAAATCTTCTAACAGCATCAAGAAGTGCCAAAGCCATGCGTGCTACTTCGCAAGCGTGTCGGCTGCCATTGCGCTCAGGCAGTCCAGATACCACCATGTAAGCATCTCCTATCGTCTCAACCTAAAAGTTACAAGTGAAAGTAATTATTATTGGATATTTGGTAGATTAAAATTTGATAGAGGAAATAAACTTGTGAAACTCCTAGTACAACAGTATGTAATGAGTATGACTAAATCGTATTTACTAAATTATCATTATATTATAAAGATATATAGAATTAAGTAGTAATAGGTAACTTGAGTGGGCTTGGTGGCGCAGTGGCTAAGTGTCACAGGTAAGACTAATTGTACTGTGACTGACACAAGGGAAATTACAAATTTAACATAATTTAACACTGTAGGCTGTGAGATCGGTTACAATTGGAACACTATATCCGAAGTAAGACTAAGATTCCTTAAAAACACTTTTCTTAAAAAAAACAAAAGTTTTTTTTACAACGGAACACGTTTATTATTTTCCATTCTTACTAAAAACCTATTTCCGCCAAATTCGAACATCGAAAAAATTTATGTTGACATTTTTGTTTATTTTTCGTAGTAATGAGGAAATGAAAAAAATATATTTCCATCTATATCAACAGTAAGGTTTCCAGAGATATTTTGATCACACCTAGTATTATTAAATATAAGTATTGCTTTAAATTCCTAATAATATGAATTCAGGTTTAATTTTCTGAACATAAAGCAGTCTTGCTGAACAAAAGCTGAAAGTATGTTTTTGCTAAAAGAATAAAGATCCTACTCTTTAAGGAATCTCTTGACCTCATTGTCAGAAAGCATTTACTTTTGTGAAACATTATCGCACAAACTTTCTCCACAAAACTTGCGAAGCCTTCACTAAGACATTCCATTCTACGGCACTTCTAAAAGTACCTTCGAAATAAGAAGCCGCCAAAATGTCTACGCTTATATAATACCATCCTTCACTAGATTTCTTCAGCTCAAAAGAGATTAATATCATTTGATCTTTTAGCAGAACTCAACTTTAAAAGTGTTTAAGTTTATAAAATGCATTTACGAATTAACTTAATATTATTAATATGTTATATATTACATTTACTATAATAAAACATAACTATTATAGAAGTCTAACGGCCGAGGCTCCGACAACCGATCACATGTCAAAACCTCGTCCGTCCATAAAACCGTCTAACTATGCCGGCAAAATATTCATAGACATGATAGAAGAATTGCCCATGCATGGGATGCCAGCTTCTGTAAACATAGTCTAGAAGAGGACAGCAGGGGACTGTTTACGGACTGTTAAATAAAAAAGAAGAAAAAACTTAAAGAATTTTAAGACATTAAATGCGCCTTCTTTTTGTTGTTTCTAAAGTTTTCCTAAAATTAAAAATAATACTACCTTATAAACGTCATAATTTTCGACAATGGAGTCGAAGCACGTGTAAAGGTCGTTGAGAAGGTCGACAACTTGCATCGGTGTGGAGGCGGCTGATAGCGCGGTGAAGCCAACTATGTCGGAGAAGTATATGGTAACGCTCTCAAAAGTCTCAGCGACCACTGATTGCCCATTTATAAGCTGCGAGGCTACTGACCTAGAAATAATGACGTTCATAAAAAACGGATTCAATGAGTCGCGTCCTCCGTCGTAATATTCCCATAATCTTGATATTACACATTCTCTAGATTCACTAGATAAACAGCACTCGAGTATTTTTATTGATCTTAATATTATAAAAAGAAACATACAAATAGACCATTAATAAGTAATCAACACTACTAAATGAACATTTGTTAACCGTTCCACACCGAATGGTAGCAACGTACCAATATATCCTTCATTTTCTTTCCATGGGTGTTGTCTAAGGGAAAAACCTCAGAGATTGAAACCTAATGGCGATCTCCGGTAGCAAAACCGTCGATGGGACTCGCAACCCGTGATTTTCGATCTCTGGGAGAGGCGACAAGTAGGTCCTGAAAGCCGCTCAGCAGAACAGCAATAGATTTACAAATTGTTAATAATAATGTCAAGGATCACTGACTGAAGGATGCTGTTGTATCAAGCAGATCTTCCGTCTTCCGTCATGATGGTGATGACGTCCTCCCGACAGATTTTGAATACGGCGATAACTTGTGAATACTATAGGCAGTAGTTAATGGCGCAGGAGATATTATAGTGCCCTAAGTGAACACGCAAACACAAAGACTCACTCGTCGTTAATACCTGTTTATGTCTAACAAGACATTTATTAGGAAAGATTGTAGCAAGGGACAGATTCAGTCCCAGAGACAAAGTACATAGAAGATGAGTAACACAGCCGTACCTAAACATCAATAATATGCGTTTTACAGAAATATTGGATTCGTCTGGGATTCGAACCCAGGACCCTGGTTCAGTGGTAGTGTGCGCTAACCATTCATCAAGCTTCTCTGTCTTACTGACAATAACTTTAAAACTCAATTAATCAGAGAAAGATAAAAGTAACTCACTTAGGTAACAACTGATAAAGGAGCTCTTCACACTTCTTCTTTTCCTCTAAATAATCTTGAGTCCTTTCACTAACTAATGCTTCTAAATTATTAGCATATTGTTCCATACGAGATAATAGATTATCTAATATATTACTACTTTCTTGAGACCTGCAAAAATCGAAAACAAATCAGTATATAGTTGACAACTGAAGAATGTTCAGGCGCGGATATAAGAGAAGTTTTTATGTATTCAGTGGGATACAATTGCAATGAACTCTCTCTAGTATTAGGGTCTTACATATGAAACCAGCGTTTTGGTCGAATGTATTTCAAATTTGGGCTTGTGTTTTTGTATTTCGAATTTAGTGATTCATTTGTTTTCCCATCACTTGTTTTTTCGTTAACAAAATGGAAAACTTGAAATATAGCGTTATTTACGTATAATATATATATGAGTTCCACCGTGACTGCAGAAAAAGCCCGAAAGATTACTGATGTGTTTGGGGAAGTTACTGTATAAGAAAACAGTGTACGTTTTTGTTTCTAAGGATTTTCTTCTGGAGATTTTGACATCCAAAACAAACCCCCGGACGGCCAGAGACCCAAGTCGACAATAAAGAATTAAAGGTGATCGTGGAAGCGGATCCATTGCAGAGTTAGCGGCAGGCTTCGATGTGAGTGACAAAACAATTTAAATTCACTTGAACACATATTGGAAAAGCGAAAAAGCTCGAGAGATGAGTACCGCATGAATTGGGTGAAGCACACCAACAGACACGCATTGAGTGCTACCTTACATTACTCAACCGTCACAATAACTAGGAATTTTTTAAACGTATCGTTACTTATGATGAAAAATGGATAATGTAGGACAATCGGAAACGCTCATCACAGCGGTAGAACCCAGGAGAACCGGTAAAATCCTCTAGTCCCGAGCAAAAGTTTTTCAGCAATGGAATCAATGTACTCCCTATAAAATGGCGAAGGTGCATCGATAATAATTGTAATGGTGGTACTTCGATTGTTTAAATATATAATTTCATATATTAGCTTAGCACAATGCTGAATGACCTCAATAGTATCTCTGAACAGGTTGGTCTTAAGATGAATATGGACAAGACGTAGTTCATATCAAACATCCATGTCACACCAATACCGGTTGTTGTTGGGAACAATAAGCTCGAAGTTGTAGACAAGTACGTATACCTGGGACAAATTGTCCGATTAGGTAAGTCCAACTTCGACTCAGAGGTCAATCGACGAATCCAACTCGGCTGGGCTGCGTTTGGGAAACTACGTCATAACTTCTCATCGAGTATACCGCAAAACCTCAAGTGCAAAGTATATAATCAGTTCGTTTTGCCAGTGATGACATACGAAACTGAGACTTGGTCCTTTACTGCAGGCCGTATGACGAAGCTCAAGCGCGGTATGGAAAGGGCTGCACTCGGTGTTTCTCTACGTGATATAGTCTGCAACGATGATATCCGCAGGAGAACTAAGGTAACCGACATAGCCGTAAAGATCAGCAAGCTGAAGTGGCAATGAGCCGGCCACATACCTCGCAGAACTGACAACCGTTGGGGAAAAAAGGTTCTCGAGTGGCAGCCACATACAGGCAAACGCAGTGTAGGACGACCCCCCACAAGGTGGAGTGACGACCTGCGCAGTGTTGCGGGATGTCGATGGATCCAGGTGACTCAGGACCAAGCTTCGTGACAGTCTTTGGGGGAGGCCTATGTTCAGCAGTGGACTTGTGATAGGCTGAAATGATGATGATGATGATAATTTCATAAAAATAAAGTTTTTTATATTTTCCGTATAATACGCTAATTTCATATGTTAGGACCTAATATATCTGCATCTGATATAAACTATAGTTGCAATTAAAAGAAAGAATATTGTCGGACAAAGGTATGTACATAAATATTACTTATTGAGCCGACGGACAGCGCCTTTCAGGTGGCCGAAATCCGGCCTTTCAGTAGGGTCCTCGGCCCAGCAACGACGCATAAGCTCCGTTGCCTCATCAGCTTCACAGGAACGATGATGGGACGTGTTGGGACGAAGACCGCTTGCAATAACGGTCTCAATTATCGCTACAAATTCATTAATTTCTGTTCGTTAACGAGAACTTTTAAACGTTACATTAATGTAATTTTTTTATTAAGATTAAAAAGTTCGATTTTCTAACTTCAATAAAGATGCTATTTCTATAGTGTCTGCGTAATGTAACGGTTGGTATTCTTAATCGAAATACATTCACGACCTCAGAAATGTATAAGTAGAAAGTATATAAGCCAGCCTAAGTAGTAGCCTAGTAGAGCCGTCGTAGCTTAGAAGACCCGTGGTAGCCGAGTAAAACCGTGGTAGCCTAGTGGTCAGGGTGCTTGCTTTAGTTTCATTGATAGCGAGTGTCCTGGGTTCGATCACAGGTGCTGGCAACATTACAATTGTTAATAGCAATTTTAAGTGTTGTATCTACAACGTGCTCGGCGGTGAAAGAAAACATCATGAACCTGCATGTCTGAGAAATAAAAAAGAAATATAATTTCGAGGATATGTGAACTCCGCCAACCCGCATTGGAGCACCGTGTCGAGCCGTTCCTGGCTCCAAAACCCTCTCAGATGTTTCAGAAGGGCCTTTGCCCGGCAGTGGGCGCTTACAGGCTGCTACTTTACTAATATGAATACTAATATTGTAATGTAATTACATACTTGCATTCTTAACTTTACTTTAACATAAGCCCGAAGTTTTAAATTACAAAATATTTGTTCAAAAACTACTCAGCTTTTATAGCCCAGCCGTAGTGACGTTAGCACTAATTACCTCATTATGACTCCAGCTCATTTTAAAGTTAACAACGGAAATCTGATAGCCTTCGAAATACCTTAAATATCAGATTGTGTTATCTTAAATATCAAATTTTACATTTCAAAAGCAGTGACGCATGACGAAAAAATGTAAGCTCTCACAACCGTATACCCAAAACTGGGTTAGTCAGCGGTCTAGACATTTATTTTAGTCTTTTTAACGACTTTTCACCACACGTAATTTTGAACAATGTGACATGTGGTGAGCCTGACGGCATCGTAGTACGTATCATTGATACGAATCAAATTACCAATCAGGTATCAATCCTATAAAAACCTGTCTTGTGTAAAAAAAGGTGCAACATGAATGTATTATCAAAAATTAAAGTGCTTTAAAAGTGACTTCTTGAAGCAGTATTTAAACGTCTCAAAATGCTGGGTGTGCCCGGAAGAGTCCGAGATACTGTTTCTTCGCAACCTGTATAGTATACAGCGATCTTCACATAAACTCGAAATACTGTTTTATTTCTTAGACATGCAAGCTTTTTTTATCATGTTAACCTTCATCGTCGAGCACATGGTAAATTCACCACCTAAAACGCAATGTAAAATTGTATTGGTGCCAGCACAATACAATGCTGCCAGCTGCGGTATTCAAACCCCGGTCGTTTGCGGATATCAGGGCTCTTTAGTCTTTGACGGATCCAAATCCCTCTTTCGCGAAAAATTTAGAAATGCGCAGCGAAGCGCAGGTACAACTAATATTGTCTAAATACATAATGTAGACTGTAGACGATGCACATACATTTTGTAACTTTTCTCTATAGTTTATGAATATTTTATAGTCAACATATTAATAACATAATATTTATTTCATTCCATTCTTTAACTAATACTACCAATAACACAACAAGAATACACAAACAGTATCATAAATGAATAGTTAGTAATTTATGATTAAAATGTATGATAAGTATATTATTAAAAGAAAACCTGTCTGCGTAATTTCTTTTATTTCCCTTTTGTTTTTAGAATTGCTTTCGCCTTATTTAAATGTTATACCCCATGTTACACCCACAATGGAGATGAATCTAACGACATCGCATATATTGAAATACATCAAGCCGTTTAGGCTTCAGAGCGTGGCAAAGAAATAGATATACATACACATTCATAAAACATTACCCTCTTTCTGTGGCAGTCGTGTAAAAAAGGGAAACAAATCTGAGTTTGAGCTTAAAACTCAAATATGTAGATTTTTTTAATTTGAATATATCTACTAATCTATAGAGTGTATGTTGCTATAGTTAGTGCGTTAATACCTTTCGGATCCATGTCAATGCCCGGCCCCAACCAGAATGCACCTTGTCTATTAACTATCTCGTGCATGACAATCCCGAAGGAGTATACATCGCCTTTTTGCGTCCCATCAGGCGGCGGCTCCGTCATGCGAAGCAATTCTGGTGCGGTCCATAGTAAACCTAAACGAGGCACATCAACTCGATCAAATCTCATTTTGAAACAGTTAACAATCCCAAAAATAATTATGCTTTTACTTGATAATATGTTACGTTGTAATAAATCTTTAAATAAATAATGATTTTTTGATATAAAATGGTTATTTAAAGCAACAATAACTCAGGTCTATTTGATTTAGTTTTACTAACTACTGTCCTATTTCTGCTGCTAATCAGCAGTGACACCACTGCTATCTTCCGGTACTAAAGGTATTTATAAGCAGTAATAATTTTGAGGTTGTTTTTTTATGGGAAAGGCGGCAAACGAGCAAGCGGTTCAACTGATGGTAAGTGATTACCGTCTTTACCGGCCTTTAAGGGTATTTGAGAGATGGGAGAGAGGATTAGGAGGTGTACGGGAAGGGGGAGTGGGCCTGCGGTTACCTCGTTCACCGAACGAAACGCAGAAGTACAAGATGCCTTGACCTCATGTCGGTATTCTGCGAGGCCGTAGTACCAACCCGATCGAACCAGCCCATTCGCCCAGCATCAAAAGCCACCGCTTGGCTCTACCACGTTTCGTTGCGAGGCGTTCGGTTCTAATTTTCAGGGTTTATAATGCATCTGTGACAAACTTCTTTGATTGAAGTTGTTTGCAGATGTGCTGCAATAGCCACTTATCATCAGATGGGCCGTTGACTCGTTTGTCAGTCTAATGCTGTAGAAAAATTAATTAAAAATATTACTTACGTGTCCAATAGCTGTGAGCTTTAAAATCTTTCTCCGCCGTTCTTAGAGCGTGAAGGCCAAAATCTGTTATTTTCAATACGAAACGCGAATCGACGACGCAGTTGCTCGATTTCAAAGCACCGTGAGATCTAATGTCGGTGCCATGTAGATATTGCATCCCCTGCGCAACAACATGATGATCATTAAATAAAATCAATTGAACATAGAATAACATGGTACAAGAAAGAAAGCTCAAAGGGCGTGGCACTCGCTTTTATTTATACGTGTCATTTGGGCTTGAATTCCGGTGACAATACTAATAAAACTATTAATCGAATAATTAAGTGTTTAATTTACTACGTGCTCGGCTCAGATGTAAATTATAAAATAAATCGAGGACGTGTGAAGTCCGCCTAACCGTACCTAAGCAGCGTGGCGTTCCGTTTCCGGCTCCAATATTGATAGTGGCCTTCGCCCAGCCGTGGGACACCACAATACAGACACACATGAACACCGATAATTAGTGATGTTTCACAAATAGTGACTTCGGTTAAGATTCAAACCTCGTACCGGCTTAGCAATCAGGTACGCTGAGGCACAAAGTCATTATCAGATATAAGGATAAAAGGATAAACATTAACTTTCATAGTCATACGCACCCGAACAATATCATGCATCAAGCTGACTTTGAACATCCAATCCAGTTTTATCGTGTCGTTTTCCAAAATATCTTGCAACGATCCCTTAGGGCAGTATTCTGTAAGGAGACAGCAATGCGGCGGGTCCACGCAGGCCCCGTAAAATCTAGCTAAATGATCGTGCTCCAAATCTTTCATCTTTTTGAGCTCGAGTAACAGCGGTCGTGTTAGATCTATCCGCTGCTTGTCAACGTTCTTTATGGCGACACGACAGCCTTTGTAAAAGCCGCAGGGAGCGTAAACCTGACGGTCGCCTGCCAGCGATGTAGCTTCATCCGAATACGCCGTCTAAAATAAACAAGATCGTGATCATAGAGTTATTTACTTTCCATTACGAAAATATACATAACTTCTGGAGGTTGTTTACTGATAAACCTATAGTTCAGTATATAAGATGAATTATATAAATTATGTAAACCATTTAATAGTGTTATAAATAATTTATTATATTTAGTTCATGTGCGATTGTCGGATACATGTTTTTGATATTGTAGATTATGATTTGATTTGTAACAAATTCTAAATTTGTACGCACATAATTTTCATGTCTCACCAAATAAGATCACAGAGTAATTCATATATTACACATGGTCTAAATTTTGCACAAGACCGCAAAATTTAGTTGCTTGGTAGTTTATGATCATTTCTACTATAAATAAAACACATATTGCAATTTATTCAGCGAATCGTCTTATCGAAAGGTTGTGAACATACCAATATAAAATCATCCTTCAAATTTCAAATGCCATCATGTAAACAGTGGAGATAAGAATTTAATTTAAATTTATACGCATATATAAAATTTGTGGCCTTGAATATAAATTTAAACATTATGCTTATTCAGATTACACACGTACAGTGGCAGTGGAAATAGGGAATCTATCGCTCCGTCCCGTATATTCCCGGTAGTAAAAGTGAACTATGCGCCATCATAGTTGAAGATATAAAAGGCTCACAATCTTTCTTTGAACTACCACACGTTATACTATAACTATACAAGCACTCACGCTAGGTATCCATACGGTTAGGCAGACATTACGCATTGCTATTTGACACGACCTGGCTTCCGCGATCCATTTCTGGACTCCTCGGGAGATAGAGCGTGATGAGTGGCGAGTCTCGATTTCGGGTTTATTTCCGGAGATTTCAATGTGATTCTGAAGGCTTTTCCTTAGTCGATTCTTATGACAGACATAAGAGGGGTTGGCAGAATGTCTTACACTACCACACGGCTATCTCCCCCCCGTCCCTCAATATTTTCAACTTTGTCTAACTAACTTACAGAACTAAAGGTTTATTTGTGTACATCTATTCTCTGTTACTTAAGTCTAAAACACAGTTTTACTTTGGCCTTGTGCTTAATTATTATATTACTCACCCCAGAGCTGTACCTTCGTGCGAGTGAGTGCATGCTGCCACGGAGTTTACCGCCCGGCAGCAGAACGTCGCTCCAACTGACTCGCCAAGTCATCATAGCTATCTCTGCTTCCAACTTGTAATGCCTATAGTAATTTTCGTTAATTAATTAGTTAAAATAAGATCAAATTAAACTAAAAATTATTCAATAAAATATTTGCTTGTAAAATTTAATCGGGCACTAAAATGTATTGTACAAATTTAATATTTTTTTATTTTCATAGAAGTGTTTTTGATAGAAAGTATTGTTTAATGTGCTCATTATTTGCTTACTTTCATTAAGATAACGCTTCAGTACATAAATTTATGCAATGGTGTATTTAAAAACTATAGACAAGTAACTGCGCTAGACATGAAATTTAATATTGTAAGTATCCTGAAAATGATCCTCGGGAGTACAATGCCCTCTCCTGTAAGGAGGACTTGCCATAATCGCCACGCTTGGCAAGCGGATTGGCAATCGCGATACCGCATGCCTCGCATCTTAGATGCTGCTGCTGGTCGTCTGTCTACTTATTTTTGGTATGGCCTAATTATTTTTTCGAGATGGTTATCCCGCCATCAGCCATTGCGATTTTCAATGCATGTTCATTAGTCGCCTCTTAGAACACCCACAGGAAGGAAAGTGGTGACACCATCTCTACGCCGATACCACAAGGCAAAGAGTTTTATTACTTACCTATAAATGAACACCGATAAAGTCGCCAAGATAACCACAACGGAACTGAGTATAATACTCAATATTGCGTACACTGGTAAAGCTGAAACAAACACAACTTGTTCAATTATTTGGTACATTAGAAAAGTAAGTTAAACATAATATTTTATGTTAACACGGTAAGGTACAAGCAAAAATATATAAGTTGTTAATCGAATGGTGAATGATACGACTGGCCATAATATATACAATGGCCACAAAATTTGAATTATAATTTCCTTTTGAGCTATTCACTGCGCTCTTCTCCATAAGTACTCTGTGTGTAATTATATATGTCCAGTGATTTCACTAACAGTAGGAGTGATCAGTTTCAGTTCCCTTTAACTTGAAATCTTTGTGAAGGAATATCGTTAGTGTAAGGGTGCCGACAAGTCCGGTCACTGATGCATAACATTAAAGCGGCGTGGCGTTCTTCTTCTTTAGCTACCTTAAAACAGTCTATGAGCAACATAGGTCACTACCAAGTATTTTTTTTTCATTTTGATCTAATATTTTTTTTTACCTGCACATGGACAAATACCCAAACCCGGAAGAGTTATTTGTAGTTCCTACGCACACTTAAATAGAACCCTTTACCCCCGGCGCCGATTAGGCCCCTAGATTAGCTACGCGCGACCGAGCGACAAACAAATGTAAGGATTTTCCCGAAATTTCTTCACTATATGGTTTGGAATTTTATATACAATAAAATGTATTCATTCACCGTAGTGTTACAGATAATAAAAGCTTTTTCATATCTTGTATAAGGTTTATATTTTGGAGAAGACTATAAGAAGCTTAAGACATTATTAAGATATAACGAATTTTACATTTTAGCAGAGGTGTAAGACTTACATTACGGCTCCGTAAACCTTTACGTCCATTTTTAACTATAGGAATGATGATCCGTTACCAGCCCTTCGGTGTTCTACACTTTTTTTTTCATGGAGTACAGAGCTTCATTGACCGAGGGGCTTTATTTTTGGTTTTTATATTGTTTGTAAGCCCACCAACCCACATTGGAACAGCGTGGTGGAGCCTTCCCGGCTCCTAAACCCTCTCTGATACTCGTATTTGAGAAGGAGGCCTTTTCCCAGCGGCGGGCACTTATAGCATGCTACTTTACTTTACTTTATATTGTTTGTGTAAAATCTGAAATGAAACTACTATTTACGAATTTTATCGCGTTCAATTATGTTTTTATATTCCCGAAGTTTCGATTGCTGTTACTGATGTTACAGCTATCGAAAAGTAAACGGAACATAAAAACATAATAAAAAAAATAGTAAATAATAGTTTTATTTCAAATGTGTAGTATTCGCGTAAAAACTAGAAATCATTACGTGTAAAATCTATATTTTAATGTTTTTGCTTAAATAATAGTTTTCTGTATTTTGTTAAAATCTAAAACTATGAACACGTTTCTGACGAAATTTCATTTCGTCTTCCCAAATGTCATACACTCAAATGACTTTCGAGACGCGAAATACTCCTTACTACACTACAATAAGTGGTATTCCACTTACAGTTGTCAGGGCAAAGGGAGCCGTCAAAACCACACTCAGGGGTGTCGGGTGGAGGGGTGGCCCGTCCGCCAGCCCAGTGAATTGGCCGATTAGCGATGAACTGTAGAGATGAGTTTGCTGCTATATACGTTGCTACGACCTGAGAAGAAAGGCCTTTATTAAGTTCATTAAAAAAATATTGGATAATATTGTTAATTAAAACTAACTATTGCTGCAAAAATTGCCACAATACACAAACATTGCGATATTTTTGCAGCAACTCCAATTTCGATTCGATTGATATTCGTAACTAATTAATTAATTAATAAGCATCGTATTATATTGTAATATAATTGTATTCAAACGACATATTTTAAAGTATATTAAATTAATTAATATTTAATCTCGAGGTCGAAGACATTTTAAACAGATATATAAGACATTTAGAAGATAGGTTATAATAAAATTAAATGATAATTTTACACCTTCACCTTTAAATTTTTCTTAATCCTAATGGCTTAATCCAATTTAATTCAATCTTTGGTTATAATAATTTATTATTATTTAATTTTGGAGAAACCTGTACATCGACATTTAATCTCAGCTCCTTCCCGTAATTTGTGGCTAATGCTGTGAAATTAATTAAAGCTCGAGAGAGCGATTTTGAGCTCTAACTTTATAGGAAGAAGATTTAATGTACATATTTACATTTTATGTTGAAAGGAAGATTTTGTTAATGTTTTAAAATTTTACATAGATAAAAACCTCATGTAACAGCGATTAGCATGTCTTGTGACATGGGCTTCAGTTTTTGCACTCCGAAACCTTTTGCTTAAAAGGTTTTCACACTGGATAACGCAGACTGGTTTTTTAAATTGAAAACCTAAAAATATTTTTTATTATTATGCGTCCTGTGCAGTCCGAATCTGAATGTAACAGCTAAAGAAATATTCTATTCTGTAATGAAAATAGTAAAGCAAACACGCAAAGAAATAGCCGATTCCGGATTCTCTACACCAATAAATATTCAAATGATATATATTCACGTTGCTGGTCTTTAAGAAGGAAGTTACTCCCTATGTGTTCCTTTTCTAAAATACCGCATTCTTATATGTGAAAGGTAACATTGGTGTAATTTGATTATAACTAGTCTGGCCACAAATATGTAAAAGTTGAACTTTTTTTTATTTTTTTATTTCTATTTTGGAATATTCTAATTTAAGAAACTTTAATCGATTTGTCGCAATTTCACATATTATTTTTCACTGTAATTAGAAAATTACAACCCTCCACGCATACAATGACAGTCGGCTCCATAGCTGACCGTCATTTTTAAAATTGTTCAAAAGCTTAGCATAAGCCGTATGTTAGTGTATTTAACTATTGACAGGTGCATCAACAATTCCTCTGTCGAAGACCATATAAGATCAAGGCTCCGTGCTGCAAACTCAAAACTATCTCGAGAACGGACTTCATAAGAACTGAAGGCTGGCCCTCATCCAGATTTATTTATTTATTAACTTCATATACATGAGAATGTATATAGGCGGACTTATTGCCAGAAGCATTCTCTAGCAGTCAACCAGTGGACGATGCAGAGATGAAATGAAGTAGGTGTAGATAATAGAATAGAGAGAACTAAAGAGAGAAAAAAACATTATAATAAATGTAAATCTATATATAGATATAACATTTCAATACGCATACAATAGTAAATACATATATAATAATAAATAAATAGATCAGATCTGAACCCTCTTTGTTGGCCTTCAAATTGTGGTTAGTTTAGGGTAACCAATGTAGCCTAAATGATCAGAAATCAGAAGCGACGTCCTGCGCGTGACGACGCCGAGAACGTAGACAGTAATCCGGGCGCCGGCATCAATAAGAAGTACATGGCTGGGTAGAAGAGTAACCACGTTACCAATATCATACATACCCACACCCACTCATCCACACTAATCCACACACATACATGACACATACACAAACATACGCGGCAACGGGTGAGACGAGGCACACAGAACCGAAAACTGACATGGTAGAAACAAACGGCGGCTTTTGCTGCTGCTCGAATGGGCCGGCTCGACCGGGTTGGTACCACGACCTCACAGAATACCGGCGTGAAGTATCGGCATCTTGTGCTTCTGCGTTTCGTTCAGTGAGTGAGGTAACCGGAGGCCCACTCCCCTTACCTGTCCCCCTCCTCATCCGCCGTCCCTTCTCCCAAATACCCTTAAAGGCTGACAACGCACCTGCAGCACCTTTGGTGTTGCAAATGTACGTGGACGACGCTAGTCACTAACCATCAGGTTAACCGCTTGCTCATTTGCCGTCTTTCTCATGAAAAAGTAAAAACAACCAACGGGAAGAAAGGTTCTTAAATGGAAACGAGCCATCCCTGTAGAAGAAATATTAAAAAGTTATAAGATACAAATTTCTTTAAGAATTTGAGATAGCTATCAAATTCGGGAAGGTGCATAACAATTTCACATAGAGAACTCGGTACTGAAAACCTATAAAATACAACTCGAGTTCGCGCAAGCTGATATTCGTGTTAAGGAATTTCCAATAAATGTAAGTCATGCAAAATTACACTGTAAGATTTCAATTTAACATCGCTTTTATTGCTACCTTGATTTTAGCAGTGAACGTTTACGACTGCACCTGCGTAGGTAACAACTTACGAGTATGTTTCGGTATGTAATTTTGAACATATATCTCTTAGTTAAATATATGTATAACATTTGTGATAGTTAAAAGAAAAATTTCAAGTCATAGATCCACTGAACGGTCAATGACTTGAAATTTATAAAATTACTCAGCAGTAAATGTAGTTTAAGTAAAATCTTACGTTTACGTTTATCAATCACGTTATTTTCGTAACACGATATTTTTAAGGAAGTAAAAAAATATTTTGTTATTCTACAAATTAAGAGTTATTATAGCCGATTTCGCTATTATATAACTTATTCACTTAACAATTAGAGATTCCTACAATAATCCTATACTAAAGTTAACATTCTCTATTTGACACCTAGTTAAGAGCAGAAGCTTAATTCATACAAATATATTTTCGTCGATGCTGGATCGACTATCTGTGAACCAAAGTGCCGAAGTATTTGCACAGTAAAGTTACGATGGTCCTCCAAATACTGTGTCTAACAGTATACAGAGGGTGAATTCAATATATTTGTAATGCAAAGACAGGGAGATGTTGTAGTCATGAAACTCTTTGACGTTACATTAGTATTCCCTTTAAGCTTGGATAATAAATCACTCACTGTCGATTGCTCACAAAAATAGTCGATATTGAATAATCGGCGGAGGACCTTTTTTATGCTAAAAGACTCAGAAGTCGAGCGGATGGATCGGATCATAGAAGGTATTTTAAGATGAAAAGAGGAAGATCGTGTCTGTCCATTAGACCGATCGAGATTCTCTTTCCTTGATGATCCTTATATATTAGTGTAACTACTGTTGAGTTCCGGTTTGCAAGGTATTGTGCCAGAACAATTATATACTGTGGGGTATTCCATCTTACTCCTTAGGGTTGACAAAACATCTGTAACCTCCATCGATCGAAATTGCTTGCATGTGGTAAATAGGATGCAGTAGGCACTTTAAAAAGGTGGTGGGGCCCCGGGGGGAGAGGAGTGTCGGTATTACTTAGGGCCGTTCTCCTTACCCTCCGCGGATGAAATGTGGTTGGCGGCGAAGCCATAGACCAGATCTGCCAGGGGAGATGCTGGGAAGGCTGTTGCTTAAAAGCGCCGGGGGCCGTTGCCCTTGTGGGTTTGGAGGCCGAGGAGGTAGGCACATCTTTATTCCGACGCGTCTATCCTGGACGGAGTGGAAAAGGAGATGTTCTCTCCCGAGAAGGGGCCTCCGAGAGCGTCCGGCGCTGTTTGTGGTTATGTGCGAAAGCATTCCCGTGACCCTGACGACGTGCGGCAACACAGTGGGGTTTTATTCAGTGCAATCCGTACATAACCTATCCTTGCCCCAAGAGACATTTCCCCATTTAAAAAAAGGCACTTAACAACAAATGAACTGTTAGCTTGTTTGTCACCCACCTTAAATTAAACAGAAGCCTACTCAACTCATGGACATAAATACACGACATACTGTACTTTAATACAACGTCGCGTATTTGCGTCAATTTCTAAAAACTGTTACTATTACAGCGACGATTTATAGAGTGGAGACGTGATACTAAAGGCCGCCTGCGCGGCACTCTACTTCAGTGTTCATTCCTTCTGCGAGATTTGAAATATGCTCATTATTTCACCAATGTATGAAAAAGTTTTATAAGATTTTTCTCTCTATAAGTCTAAATTCCTCCGTAAATAACCAGCAATGTAAAAAATTTTTAAATGTGAAAACTATTTATGATTTACAGGTGGCAACGCACATTACATTTTATCTTAAAAAGATTCTGCAACTAAGACATATACTTTATATAAAAATAATTGGATATTTATATTCATTTGTTAAATCTAAAACAATTTGTAACGAAATATTCAGGGCCTTGACACAAGTCAACAATACTTTGAATGAATTGTTGCCTTGTGTCAATGCTCTATTAATTAAACAAGTTTGTACTATCCAAAATCTCTTATAATTAATGTCATTTCATTGACATAACACGTTATATAAAATAAAGGAGTTCAGAGAGGGTTACCACAGTCAACATGTCGAATCATATGTTGTTAAAAAATAGCTGCCGGTGACAGCAGATTTATTATTACGCAGAAACTCGTTTTAGCACCACATACTTTCTTGTCACACCACATACCTTTGGTTCCGGTATGTAACGAGTCGCTATTACTTACAAAATAGGCTCCAATTTATTTATACAAAAATTTTGTTACATTTCATCACATATCAACGCAAATTAATTTAAAACTGTTCTGGTGATCATTGGTTTAGACAATAGTGGTTTCAAGCCAATTTTTAGCAGATCTTATTTTTGGACAAACGTGACAAGCTATCAGCCTGTCTATGTCTTAGTATTCCTACCACTCTGCTTTACTGGCCTCTTTCTTATAATCTTGGTAAAAATCACTTAAAATCTTTATTAGTTGTGAATGTGTGGTATCGATGATGATACAGTCCTTTAGCACTGATATCGATTCTCATTCATTATTTGTTGACGATTTGAAATCATTAAAATTCTAGTTTTATAACACATGAAGGCTTATAATAGGGTTTAAAGTAGAAATTATTGCCTGATAAATCAATTGATGTGCATAGAGGAGCACGCGTTGAAGCTTGCCTTGCTTTGATGAGAAGGTACAGAAATTATGGACAGAATTGTGACGTGTGATGAAAAGTGGATTCTCTGCGATAATCTCAGCGAAAATCGCGGCGGCTAAACCCAGGTCAAATACCACATTGGCCAGGCAATTCACTATATATTTCGGAGATCCGGTGTATCAATAACAGCAGCTATCTATTGCGAAGAACTTCGAACAACGATGGCGAAATTCTCAGAGAAAGAACCCCTACTCGTCAATAAATTTTCCCATTATTACTGCCGCAAGACCTGATGCTGCTTGATAAACCGTTTTAACATTACAAGACTGCAGTAAGAATCCATATGCCTGCGTGCTCGGCAGACCTTATTTTTGACAATTTCGACAATTTCTCAGGAAGCGATACAAAATTCCTTGATAGACTTTGTGGAATCCAGATCTCCAGAGTTCTGTCGCATAAGCATAAATAAGCTTATCTCGAGATGGCAGAAATGTATATAATGATAATGTTAATAAATACTTCGATTTTTTTTCTTAGGGTTTTTTTGAAGGTATTTGAATTTAAAACGATAATTTTAAATTGTGAAAAATTTTAATCCCTAATATTAAAACGAGATTTTAAAGTTATTACATTTTACTTTTTATTAAGTAGTTTTAATAAAAGAGCTTGTCTTTAACACTTTTTGACTTAACACGCACGATTTTTTCGCGAACCTTCCTAAAAACGCAGTTGAACTGGAAAATAACATAAATATGTAACAAACGCAGCATATTTCATACGAATGCATATTTTTTACCTGCATGACGAGCCGTCCCCTGTCCAGTGAGGAATTGCAAATGTATTAACTTAAACTTCACTTTTTATTTGTTGTTATATTGTTGTGAGGTGGTAGTGTATAGAAATATTTCCTTACATTCTTTGAAAAGCCTTAAAAGTCTCACGGCTTCCAACACAGTAAATTAACTATCTCACATAAACGACACATCAAAATACAAAGACCGATGACCATATCAAGATTGGGTACTTTCGTTTCTTCCGCAGTTATTAGTCCATAAGTATATTTATTGTATGTATAGTATATTATAATTTATTGGTAAAGCAATTGCTTCCATACAGGTCGATAGCTGGCCACTAGTAACCTTTTTTAACATTACTGGAAGCATATAGGAATTCATGTTAACCAAAACTATAGACAGAATCACGCTTACACTTACCTCAAATTTACTCGTGTTTGGGTTCATATCCAATAAAGAGTACGAAGCCACTCGGTCTCCATTTGCATCGATTATAACTTCACCGGTGATACCTAATAACAAAAAAAATTCTCCTTACTCAGTCAGTTTTATTTCGGTTTGGCATATTTGAAATTATCATTCCGCCATCTCTATACAAACAACTACAGTACATAGGAATCTCTCAGGTTGCATTAGCCGTAATTTTGCTTGCAGAATGGTTGGACCTGGCAGTACAAGTAACCTTCGACCTTAGACCTTCATTCATATCTAACATATTTTAAAAAGGAATTTTCTAATAGATGTCTGATATTTTTCTAAATCGATTTAAAGACAGAATAAAATTGGGTGATACTTTCCAATACGTCGCCACCAATATTAACGATCGTATACCCAATACTGGGGTGTTTAGAGTTTTAGACATTTTTGTCCTTTAAACATATTTTTCACCAGAGCGTGACAGGCGGTGAGCCAGCAGCCGTCTTAGTGTCCAAGCTAACGATATAAATCGTAAGTCAGTTTCGAAAAACTCATTGGTACGAGCATAGTACGAGATAGATAATAGAAGTCCATTTTTCTGATTCGAAGTTAGATTCCCTTAACAATTTGGTTATCGTATTATCTTTGATTTCTTTTATTAAAGGACATACAAAACCGTTTTCCACTTTACAAGAACGTAACTCGTCAGTCAGAACTATTTTCTTGTAGTCTTAGACGAAAACACCGTATTCCAGCCAGGCACAATGTTTGCACAAAAGAAGTGTTCGTTTTTGGGTTGAACACAATGTTGAAACTCTAACACTGAGATCTGAGATTGAAGATCAATCCAAGATCATTAACCTAAATATCTTAGTTGACATCGGAAACAGTGCATATAATAACGGTCACATTATACTAATTTAAGTATTGCAGATGTCGCTTTGAGCAATTTTAATCTTTAGATGTTTAAATAACCTTTCTTAACAACTACCGAAAAACCAAAGATTAAAAATATGAATGCGGAGACCAGATAGGACACAGTGTATTGAGTTGAACGCTGCTTCAAAGCTTTCGGCTACCTGATTCCCATGGCCTTCGGAGTCTATTTAGTCGTGACAAGCCCGTCAAAGCCCGTCCTTACCTTTGTTAATGTGTTAGGAATTTCCTCCTGTATAAAAACAGGCATATTCCAAATATTAAAGTAGAACCAAATACTCATTATAAACGAACTAAGGGATGTTAATATAATTTAGTACGTACAAATTTTACAATCTTATACTTCTAAATTTACCCAAAAAATCATATAAACTGCATTAAAAGTACAAAAATACGATACAATCGTCTCAAAGGATGTGCACTACATGCGCTTTCAAGACCGTGTTTTGCATGAAATAATTTGAATACGTTTTTTATTCGTAAATATGTGCATAAATTGCGCCCGGTTGCAAGCTCGCCGTACGATCACGAGTTTTTGAGAATAGATCTATATTTTGTCGTCTGTATTTTCCTTTACACATGTTTCATTCTTTGTATTAGCTTCTTTATACCAAAATAATTATCTATTCAGGGCTCAAAACAATGAGCAAATTTGCATTAGCATGTTTATGGAGCCACGTACATTTAAACACTTTTCCTCTATAATATTTAGTACAACTTAGCTGTTTAAGTAATTTTTTTTCTTTATGTAAGAGATAGAAATTGAACAAGAAAGTGACTTATTTTATAAAATATAAGGATTGTTTTACGAGTTTTGATCCGGTTACTTCAATCACCGAACAAAAAGCAGGAACATAAGATGCCTCTACTTCACGCCGGTATTCTGCGATATCGTTCTTTTGCCCCGACCAAACCGGTCCATTCGATTAGCAGCAAAAGCCGCCGCTTGGCTCTTACATGTGTTGGGCAACACGCATCCATTGCCTTTCCGCAACACTGTGCAGGTAGTCACTCTTGAGGGGGGTCCACTTACACTTCGGATGTGTACGAATTCCCATACTAGTTTGGTACTCGAGAACCTTATCTGTTCTGCATCAATTTCATCATTACGTATTATATCAGGAAAAGAAACAAAGAGCCTTTTCTAAGCCCGCTGAGTGACTCTAAGTATTATTTTACGACCCGCACCGAAGAACCACACCTCTGTTTAGGAAATTATTCCTGACTACACATACTGGTTGCATAATTTCTTTTAATAATGTTATTGCACAAGTATTGACTTTGGCTGGGATAGGAACCATGAACTCAAAGCGCAATATTCAGATACGTTCATAAATAAGCCACGTCGTTGTCGGATTAATCCTAGTATATCCAGATTCAAAGATATTGGCTTCGGATGGGTTTAAAATCCAGAATCGAAATTGCAATGGCTACCGACAGAAGGCGGGATAACCATCTCGCAAAATACTAAAATTGACCAGATCAATAGCGGGCAGCAACGTCTAAAGTAGGATGCATCTGGTACTGCAATTTCGCTTTTGCGATTCCGCTTGCCAAACGGGGCGATTATGGAAATCCATTCATTCATTCATCATTCAATGGGAGAGGTCTATGCACTACAGTGGGATATTTACAGGCTGGTGAGGAAAATAAGAAATAAGGAAAAAAATAATATGCATAAATGCAAGTCTACATAGATATCAGATAAAGTTAATGTATTTCTACACGAATTGACGACCTTTACCTTGAAATGTTCTGTTCCACATATTGCGAATAACAGCGGCCCCATCCAACTGCCCTCTGGGATCGTCAGACTGACTTAAAGTATCATTTAATGCGAGAGCGTATAATAGCACTGCGTCGTAGAAGGCTGCTACAAACGTTGATACCATCTCTCCTTTACCAAATGTATAATTGTACTTCGTTGCAGCTAGATCTTTTACCTGTAAAACAGAAGGATAGTTACATCGATTTTTTTTTTTTTAAAGATTAAAGGTTCCGTATACTTAATCATTGTTTGATAGATTTGACCGATTAGACGAATTTCTAAACTTTTATAAAATGCTTACTTACATACTTTTAACTAGTAAATTTTATTAAAGTGAAAGGGTAAATGTAAATATACACTATTTGTCTGAATATGCCGATTCCAAATTTCATAGACTAGTAATGGGAAGCGGCAGCAGTAGTGCGTGGTTACTAAGTCCAAACCGCTTGGCTACCGTGGTGACTGTGGGCCATGCTATGTATTTTATGCACGCGTTTTTTGGAGATTTCATTGAAAGACATATATTCTGCTATAGACTTATACGGGCTGATGATGAAGAAAGAAAAGAACTCACGTCCCACCTGTCTTAGATTACAACTAAACGCGGTCTTTAGCTGCTTTGCACGACTTCCGGGGGCTAATATTTATGAATTGTTCTTCCATAATTAATACGTCGCCGGCTAATCGAATTTGAGTTGTGTATTGGCTATTGACGTTAATACCATATCAATTTCCGTTAATCGATCTTTCAGTGATATGGTATTAACGTCAAAATGTTTAATTAATACAATTTATTATAAATATGTTTTGCAAAGATTCGGTCGTTAACATACATTTAAAATTAAAGGAAATTTCTGCATGTTAAAATTGTGACAATACGAATCTTAAAAGTTTAGATCGTAAAGTGAGTCTCTTTTCTAACATTTCAAATATATATAAAATATAACAGCACAACTACATGTTATCTAATAAACATTATTTAATGCATACATGTTTCAGAAAATGTAATGACTAGGTAGCAACGAAACGGCAGCTTAGCTGGAAAATGACTGAGAAGACAGAAGAATGAGTATATGAACACTAAAAAGAGTATTTTTTAAAATTAGTCTAATTTATTTAATTAATTTTAGTAAGTTTTAAGTGTTTCGAATAGAGCTGAAATTATTACTGATAATGTACTCAATACTAGTTTATAGGATATTTTTTAATTTAATAAATATTTTAATTCTTAGTTTTCAGAGGCTTTCTTTTGTCACGTAATTTATTTACATTCCTTACCTCATCGGAAAATTCTAGATACTCTTTTTTCTCCGGGGCAGGGCTGGTGACAGTAAGTACCGCACTATAAGCCCGTCTTGCTCTCTCATTCCGTTCATCAGTATCACCTTCTATCTTCCACGGCTCTTTTGATGATGCTGAAGCTAAGCTGTTCAATAAAGAGTTTTCTTAATTATTATTTTAACTGTGACGTTTATTGCTTGTAACTTCTTATAATAATATAGATTATTTAAGCAACAATTTTGTTCAACATACTTGCAAGAATGAACAATGTTTTTGCATGCACTAGCTGACAGCAACGTAGGATATTTTATAGTCACACTCACTCACTCGTCTTCGCCATCCCGTATCAATTTGCTTAAGCCACAAGATCGTAGCTTGTGTCATTTGTCAATTAAAGATATGGAAATCTGCCACCCAATCCCATCTTTTGGGTGTCGTAAGCGTTGACTAAGGGAAATAAGCCTGTATAACTGCGAGGGAACCTTACAGGTCCACCACCTGTGGGCTGATATACACAAACCAGTGTCGGGCAGATTCTATTGTCCGAGATGTCTGGTAAAGCAATGACTAACGCCAAGCGTGGTGAGTATGGCAAACATTTTCTATGAGTATCGTTTTATATTTAGCAGTGGAACGATCACAATTTAATCGCGCACTGAGAATTCCCTACAACCAAAAAATGTATCTGAAGTTTTCTTTTATTACGTTCGGGATCCTAAGCACGAGCCCGTTTGCATTATAGTCACATTTAGTTTGACCCTTGTATATGTAACCGGTTTGACGATAGAAGAAAAATAAAAATATTTTTGGGTTATCCGCCATAATAACACATATTCTGTGATAATTTCAACCGACTACCTATTACGGTTCAAAAGATACAGCTAAAGGTAGCTGTCCCTACCTTTAGCTGTATCTTTTAGCTGTAGGTGACCTTTCCTTTCGCTGTATCTGCGACTTCAAACTAAGGACAGACACCTTAGTAAAAACTAAATTTAGTGCTTGGTACGGAACCTTAAAAAGTATCGCGTGATTAAACTACTTTACTTATATAATTAATATTTGGTAACCTTGAAATGGCCATTTCAAGGAATCAGGGTAAATTAAATATCGTGACGTCGAATCCTACGACATGTTTGGGACACATGAAACTTTCTAATTTGTACTTACTTTGAAAAGAGTTCGATGTTGAAAAATACGTATTCGCCTGAAGATACCATATTTAATTCATCGGCTGCTAACATAATCTCCCGGACTGTACTCGGATTTGCGCAGACCACCACAACTGAAACAAAATGGAGTTCATCTTTTTTTATTCTATTTTATTACAGATGTTCAACATAGATTCAATGGCTATCAAAAAAAAATGTTCAATCCATCTTGACGTGAATTCAATTACGAAAGAATCCGACAATATCTTACAATACAAACCAGAAGCTTATAAACTTTGAACACATACATAACAAGTCGAAATATTTAAGAAACAGATTTCATTCACAACAAATATGTTATTAAATAATATTACGTGTATGTACAAATGTACAACAAACTTTTGATATGTCTTTCGTTCTTATAAACCTGGACTTCTTATAAGACTATGCCCACAGCTGGACATAGACTGTTCTAAGAAAACAGCAACACAGCTAACGTGCCATTCATGGAAAATTTTACCATACCCATCGTTGGGTCTGCGGTTCGGTGAGAGCCGGTGCTTTCGCGCTAGTGATGCTGGTCCCCATCTCCCTCCCAACCCAAATCCCACGGGTTCCTGATATTGAAATGGATTTTCATCATCAGTTCATCGCAAGAGTAACACCACGCACAGATGAGGCCTACTTTGAAAGTTAAAGATGATAGTGCTACACATAAAACCTGTATATGTGAGGTTTTTGTACGTTTGAAGTTTATTTTTAAAGAAGGGTTTGTTTCTTTTAACTAATACGCGTGCACTAATTTTCAACAATATTTTTACTCAATTCACTAAGTGAAGTGAATTATAGTGTGCAATAGTTGTTTTAAAACATTTCATGTCATTGGTACTTTGAAATATCATTAACTTTTTAAAAAATAATAACAATCCTTTGTGAAGTTTTTTGCTTTCAACAATTCTAGTTAATCTAAAACATTACCTCAACATGTACACCATAAGAGGACTTAAATCTCGTTTACATACAGTAAAAACAGTTTGTTTTTTTCACGCTTTTTATTAGCTTGATCTGTATGTATATATCAATGTAATGTAATCTTTCAAATAAATTATCATACACTTCCAGACGTACGAGTAATAGTGAATTTTAAACACGTATTGAGAATCGATGACAATACAGTAATACGGTTTTATCAAGCTGGTCTGATAATGGAGCTGTAAGGTGGGTAACGTGGGATTGAATGGCAACTAGGAAACCCATAATGTTTGGGCTCATTAGATTTGCCTTGACAAGTGGTAATAATTCCACCTAATGAGGAGGACCTGGTGAAATAATGGGGTACATTACTTTTTAAAATGTATTATTATTTTTGTGTTGAATACTCTTTTTTTCAATAATTTTAAGCAAAAGATATATGTTGCCATTAAATTAAGTTTAACCTAGCATTATGTTATATCAAAACAATTTGATTAGTGTTAATAAATTAATAATTCTGGACTGAGTTTTACGTTCTTATTATACATTTTCAGTTACTGAACCCTTCATAACTTCAAGTGCCATAACTTAAAAGTAATTGTGATTCTGTTGTTATGAGTCATGGACTACTGACACTAGAAGGATCCTTATGATCCCGTTGCAAGAAAATCTGCCTACACCTTTTTTGTAGGTGTCGTAAGCATCGCGTAAGAGAAAGCCTTGTAGAACTCATGCCGTACGACACAGTGCGAAATAACAATCTCAATAATCTATGGCGGTCGGTATGATCCGCTTAACAAAAGGCGCCCCAAGAACGTCACCATCGACGAAGATGACTTCATCACGTTACACAATAATGCGTTCGCGGATACAACACCCGTTCACATTACTACAGATAACACTCAAACAGCACACATGGTTCACACATACCGCGTTGTTACCCGTCGAACGCGCGATCAAAGATTCACGCCATACACGAGCATTACGCGTGTGTAAAGGAGTTATTAACATCAAAATCCTCTCTACTTCGATTGCAACCTGAGCCGAGATTTTACCTCTTTAAGAAAGGCCCTTGGGTTGTCCTGTCCCTAGTTTTTCCCCACATAAAACTAAAAAAACGGATTAGCGACCGCAGTAATTAAAGTATTCTAATGTATTCTTAATAATTATTTTGGCATCTATCAGACTCCACGAGATTTGTAGCATTTTACCTTGATTGACTTTTACTTTGATACTTAAAATGATGTGAGACGATGGACATCTTACGGTCTCACCACACGTCATCTCATGACAACTACTCTTCTTATATTTTGTTATATATTATTCACGTAATTTGTGTTATGCCCAGTGGAACTATGCCTTAACGGAAATAACGTATATTTTTATACATTTTAAGTCAGTAATAATAATTTGTGTTCGATATTGCAAAACGTTTATATCATAAGAAAAGAGCTTCTATTTTCCTTTAATTCTGTTTACTAGTGTTTGTCGGTAGAAGAAAATTGTGTTACATATTTCAAGAATGATTTATCCACAGACGTCATTGGGTGTATTCGTAAGTTTATTGCTTTCGTTACGTAAGATCATGTTTCCTAACGTTCCTTATACAAGCGAAACAAATGTTCCGAAACAATACCAAACTCTTAGGTTAATGATGTTTTGACGTGGAAACATACGACCGTTCCGATATTAGCCGTTGTTCTTATTTTTAAAACTGACAAAGAAATTATCAGTGTTGGTAGTACACTACTTAACACAAACCTTCAGTATACATAGACAGTGGGAGTATACTCAATTACGAGCCACCTACCTGTATCTATTTGACTTTCGTTGTTTATTTCAGAATTAAAATCAAAATCGAATCATGTATTTGTGGAGTTAAAATGAACATAAATTTCACTTGTCATACAACATTTTATATCTATCGTATTGAGACTCTGAAGGAGAGAAACTAACGAAAGGAACTCTGTAGGTCTTTTTAGTATTTTTTTTAAAGAATGCAATATTACAATTAAACTTTCAACAACAGTTTGGGAGCGATCTATTCATTCCCAGGGGTTATAATCAATGTATTAATTTTTATTATAACCTATTTGATAAAGTAAAATGAAACCTACTGGTAGAAAGCCGTTGCGCACTTTGCTGTAATTTTGTTGTTAAAGCATATATATTTCACCATGAACGAGTTACTGAGAAGTCTAGTAACTGGCCAATGGCCATTGTTTTTACGAGCCTGATGCTGCTTCAGTTTACCGGATTAACTGATTATAATAAAAAAATACTTTTTAGGAGTTTTTGATTCTTTGAGTTGTAAAAGTGAAAGTATCCTGAATATCAATCAAACAAAGCTATGTTAATAAATACGACAGAAACAATTATAAAGGGGAGTATTCTTCAGACAAACAAAACACACATTTTGAAGGATCATAGAAATCGGATCGACATAGATGGAATTCTCGCTCTCCTCTCCAACTAAGTTTTATTGCATCTGATATATAGCAACTTCGAATTCGTTACATATTGCATCCTAAGCTATAAAGTGTAAGAGATTACTTATTAATTTTCATATTTTATTATGCGTACAATAAAGTCATATAAAGCTGAACACCTATGCTTCATGATATTTTTTTTATTAATTATGTACAGTATTTTTAGGTACACAAATTATTCACATAAGGACAAATCTAGAGCGGAACAGTGTTTTATTCACAGAGTTTTAGTTACTGAAGCGGATAAACATATAACTATGAATATATAACAAATTTCTTCGTTCATATCCGTTTCACATACTCACTTCTCGTGCTCAACGAGAGTTTTTTCAGCAAATGCTTTATTATGGTAGCATTGGTTACGGTTTCGTCGAACGGTATATTCGGAATTGTGGATCCGGAATTTTTCTTCAGCAAAACACTGAATACAGCACTGAGCGTCAGGTAGCACGGACTGTTCCCTTTGCCCGTTGCTGGGTTATTGTTGTGATACAGCATACCAAGTTTTCGCCAATTGAGTTCCTGTAACAAAAGTCCAGATGAATAAAAAGAAAATTAGACTTTTGATTGCAAAGATATTCTCTTAATAGGTGTACCTTATGAAATAGTACATTAAAAATTTAAATTATTCTATAAAGAACTTAAAACACAATCTTCGCATACAATGCAAGAAATGAAAACAATCATCAGCTAAAATTACTTAATATAAATATATAGTATCAAAAACTAAGACAGACCAAGCAATAAAATATTATATATGGTTATAAGGATAGAAGTATTAATACATATAAATAGACTATAAGAAACTGATTTAATCACTGGCTTCAATAATTAAGAGAAAACATGAGGTAAGAATAAAAAAAAGTAATTAGTATTCTTTGTTTCTTTTTTACTTTTAGTTACTATTTTCTTATTTAAAATAGACGATAACAGTGACTGAAAAAATTTATGTTTATTTTATGCTAACATATGCGTATTATATTAAATTTTTAGCAATTCAAATGTCTAGCCTTCCTTTTATATTTGTTAATATGTACCATCTATTATATTTTTGAAGTATTTATTAGATTTTGTTACTGTAGATAATCGGTTTTTACTATAATTTGAATAAATTTATTTAAAGTTTAGCCTTACAATTGATGTGTTTTGATCGAACTTCTTTTTACTCAATTTGATTCTTAAAAAACACGAAAAACACAAGAAAAAGTTTCCGTGACAGGAAATTTCGGTATGAAAAGAAATTTTGCAAAAATTTAAAATAAAGTAAAGTGGCAGCCTATAAGTGCTCATAGCTGATTCAGATTTTACACAAACAATATAAAGTAAAGTAGCATCCTATAAGTGCCCACAGCTGGGCAATGGCCTTCTTCTCAAATACAAGTATCAGAGTAGTTTAGGAGCCAGGAAGGGCCCGCCCCGCTGCTCCAGTGCGGGCTGGCGGGCTTCACATATCCTCGAAATAATATGTTTTTTATTAATTCTCAGACATGCAGGTTTCCTCGCGATGTTTTCCCTCTCCGCCGAGCGCGTGGTAAATACAGCACTTAAAATTGCTATTAATAATTTTAATGGGGATCGAACCCAGGTCACTTGCGCCTTACGACACTAAAGTGAGTGCTCTGACCACTAAGCTACCACGGCTTTGCAAGAATTATTTTAAGCTATTTGTAATATTGCTAAAAAGAAGGCTAGATAGAGACAGCAGTGGTTACTTATATTACTATTTTTAAATACGCAGACAGAAAGGGAATGACTAGTTATAGAACGACGTATTGAAAAACTCGCCCTGAAACGGTAGAAATGACTTTCACAAATTCCTAAATATCTTGCCATCGAAAAGTATAACGATAGGATGGATTTCACCTTAAAGTAATTGATGTACACACAGAAGCATTAATTAATTAATTTGGTCTTTGCAGATCAGCATAACAAAGAATTTTTCAAGGAGAGCGTATCTTATTAGCTGACGTGATGGACATCTAAAATATCGTATCTGCTTAATATCATAACTAATAATAATGAATAATAGTTTATTAATGTATTTAATTTGTTGTTATAAAACAGCAAAATATTCGAAAAAAAGTATATAAGTCCACAGCTGGACTTGGACCTGTATAGGTCTTTTCATTAAAATTACATACAAATGTTGAGGTTGGAGATTGAGTTTGAAGTCTCAACTACTGTACTAGTGAGTACGACAATATAAACTCTCTAAAATATGCTACGTCTTGCTTTTTTGAAGAGAAACCAACCAATAAAATTTCAGAAGAGTTAAAAACAAAGTCAATACAGTAGGAGATCAACCGAAAATGTATTTAAAATTACTAAACAATAAATACTGACAGACTCTATCCTCACCTTTATGCCAAGCGACAGGTTATGTAAAAATTAAATAAAATTATTAAAATTAAATTAAAAAAATATTTTACGTAATCACTTCCACGTTTGTGAACAAATGAGTTTGCTTGAGAGTAATTATTCAGTAATTATTACCTTATTTTATTACCTTATTAATCAACTAATGGTAGATATTTATTATTTATATTTACAGAAACTTTATATTAGTTGATGTCATATCTGTATCTAAGTAAAGTAAATAAATTTGGTCATAGATAAGTTTTGGCAACTATTTTTAAACAACTAGAATTTTATATTATATATAATTTGTATATTAAACATGACGTAAAAAAAAAAGTTAGCAAATAGTCGGTAAAACTAATAAATATACCAAAACAAAATTGAAAAACTTATGTTTTTTTTTCAATAACAATAAAAATTACTGTCCTGTACTAACCTACTGCTGAGCAAAGATCTCCTTCTCAAATATCTAAGAGAGTCTTGGAGCCGGGAAGGGTCCACCACGCTGCGCCAGAGCGGGTAGACGGAATTAACATATCACCGAAATAATATTTTTAATTACTTCTCAGAAAAGCAAGTTTTCTTGCGACGTTTTCGTTCACCGCCGAGCACGTGCTAAACTCATCACATAAAATTGCTATTAACAGTTTTAGTGGTGCCTGCACCGGAGATTGAACATAGGTGACTCACGCTCTATGAAACTAAAGTGCTCTCTAAGTCTCTCTCTCTCTCTCTCTCTCTCTCTCACACTCATTAACAATAGTTATTAATAATATATTCTTTAGTTTTTGTTCTTCGTTTTATAATCGCCATGTAGTTACTGCATAACATATTCTCCCCTGCGTGAGTATTACAAAAGCAAAAGATGCAATAGCAATAGATGTAATAGCCCTACGATTTAGGAAAGTCGAATCTAAAGTTTCTACTGCCGCGTAGTAGTCTAGTCTAGTCAGTAATCTTTCTGCCAAGCTTTGAATTTACGGAAAATCTTTCCAAATTGGGAAAGGCCTACGAGTAAGCGCCGAAGTACATTACATTGTTATGAATGATGTTAACAAAATAATAAAAATATTTTTACTAACTTTAGTGAAACGAGAAAGCAAAGCATCCGTACGTGTATTAAATAAAACACACACAGCGTAAAAAAACTTATTCCAAAACCAAAAGTATATTAACAATGAACACAATACACAATACAACACATGGCTATTTAATAAAATATCTAGAAATTACCTCGAAAACTTTTCTAATGGCTACCCCTGCCTGTGTGTAGCTTCCCATCATCCTAGTAAGAGTTAGATAACTTGGCTGTTTATACCCAAATGCTTCAGCTTGGGCTCCTGCGGTAAGTACTGGAATGTGCCACGGACCGGCATATCTAGCAACTGGTGCTATTACGTATTCACAACCAGGACCAATAAATGCATCTGAAAATAATTAGTATGTATAACATAAACTATCTACTGTCTATATATAATTCAAACTAAGTATAAATGAAAATGATTACTAGCATACAACTCACCAGCTGATCCGTTGATGTAGAACTCAAAGGCCGCTAAAGGACCATCTACAGAAGAACATCTTGTATCTCTGTAATCTACCAGAATATTCCAATTTGGCAGAGGTCCGTCCTGTTTAGTCACAGCAGCTGCAGCCATTTCTATAATTGGTAAAACTTTGGCCAGCGAGAAAACTTGCAGTGGATCCGCTGATAGGAGAACACCAAACTTAACAATTTTGTCTTTAAATTGATGTCTTTCCGGTCTGAGGTTAAAGTTTGTTCTTTTAACATAATATGGACTAGTTGCCAAATCATGGGGATGACCAATAGCACGGATATCGTCATAAATACCATTTAATACTAATATTTTATTTGGATGTTCAGTGACATTTGCGAATTCCGTCTTATTTTTATAGTAGTTATAATATTTTCCCAGTTCTGAAGCGCCACTACTAGGATCTTTTTCAGATTTCTCTTCTGATTGTTCATGTAAAGGCGAACGCCCATTACGAAAATTATTTTGAAACCTTTTTGGTTTTGGATATCCGTGGTCTTGTTTGAGTTTTTCTTTTTTAAATGCGTCGCCCATAGGTGAGTCATATGTGTCCTTACTCTTTTCTATACTTATATTATTAACACTAACATTACACGAAATTATCACATTGAAAACACACGCATAGAATATGAGGAACGACACTAAGAGTGGAATTTTTACGTCCCTTACGGAATAACTTTTAACTTCGCGTGTTTGAGTATTGTCCAGAAATTTACCAAATTCCTCAGTGGCATAATTGTTTTCGTTTAGAACTTCTTTAGTTCGTCTTTTTTTGAAATTTGCACGACTCGAGTATGGTCTTCTTGTGATTCTGAATGTCCAAGTGGTTTTTTTCGGGAGAATCGTAGACACGATCTCCTTTAACATTTTACTACTATAATTTATCTCATTATCTTTTATCACTTGGACCTAATAAAGTTACATTCCAAAGACATACAAGATTAATTTTTGAGAACTTAAAGTGCGATGATCGTTGTTACTATGCGTATAATAAAACTAAAATATATTTGAAGGTTAATGAAGTGCATAACAAATTTGCACAATATGTGTTATGTGTTCCTATTAAACACGTACCCGAATTTAAATAATTTTTCTTATAATATACAACCTTTTAACACAGGAACATCTTAATTTTTTAAATTGATTGAACTCAACGTTAATTCTAGAACATAGATGCGCAAAATTAACATAACAATGACTAGGTAGGTATTGAGATTTTTATTTTCAAACAAACAACGGTTACTGTTAACCGACAAACGACCTTGGTGTCTCAACTTGATGATGTTTCTAAGATTAGATGATTCTGATATAACGTTGTGCGCTTAATGGCCGATAAAGATATAAATAATTTTAAGGCGATGGTACGGAATTCGACAAGGTTTGAATTAAATTCAATTGCTGTAATGCTGTAAGTGCTTAATATATTACACGTGACATGCCTATTTATATTATCCAGACTGGGAACGTACAACAGCGGTACTACGTTTGCCAGTCCACCTACGAGTATCAAGCATGGCGGAAAATCCTCCCATGATTGTGAAGCAGTCTTTGTGAAAGATTTCGGATTAAATTTTTTATTTATTTATTATTTAGTGCGTTCACCTACACAACAAGGATAACAAAGGACGGGCTTATTACTTTTTGGGATTTCCTGCCATTCACCTCGATGTACGGGAAATATTGTTTTAAGTACATAAAAATAAGGATTGAAATATATATTTCGGATGTATATTCCGCCATAGTTCGGCGCCGGTGGCTAATTCGTTGGATAGCAGGGTGCAGGCGAGGTTGACATTTGGAGAAAGATATTACATTACAAACAAATAAATGTGAAAGTTATAATAAAAACTTTTTATTTAATTTAAGTTTGCTTAAATCTCTTAGGAACCGGTAAGAAACTTAGAGGTCTTTCTTTTTAATGGTACGTTACAAGTCATATAGAACTATATTGTTTGATTTAAGATCCATTAAAATACAATTAAATACATAAAACCAAGACAATGTCATATATAAAAATATTTTTGAAATGTCAAATTTTTACAATACGTCAGTAGCCAAGGGACTTACAAGAGCAGACTAACAGTTATTTCCTTAGACTTTCTAGTTTTATCCTGTCTAAATTTAGGAATCTTCAGCGTATCACCTCGCAACGATATAAAAGAGACTTTTTATTACAAAAAAAAAACATATTTTACTGTACGTAGGTACATAATGTTATCAAAAATATACAACGAAGGAAATGTCAAAATATTAGTCTTCTTCAAAAGGTCATACTCGTGAGGCCCCAAGTTGTTATATCATTAAAGAAATGTACGAATAGTGTAACATAGGCTACATTCTTATGTGTGTTTTTTTTTTATGAAAAATAGGCTTACGTTTGACCTCAATCTTGCCCGATGGAAGGCGAAGATGAGGCCTAGGATGGTACACGCTTGCCTAGAAGGTGTCTGTTCACTTTGACCTTAAAGATGTCCAGATTATAGTTTTCCGGAAAAACTGACCTCGGCAGAGAGTTCCACTCCTTAGCCGTCCGCATAAAGAAAGAAGAGGCAAACCGCTTCGTGCGTAATGGAGGAATGTCTACAACATAAGGGTGGAACTGCTCGCCGCGTCTAGTCGTTCGGTGATGGAAAGGGGTAGGGGTTATCAGGTTATGCAAAACATCCGCACACTCTCCGAAAAAATGTATAATAAGTATGTGTATCTATTTACATACACATATATACTTTAATATAATACACATAATGTTAAATATGACCAATGTTACCTTTGCGATTATTTTTATTTATTTTTGTTTAAAATAAAAGTCTCAAGAAATGTTCACGAAAGACAAGTACGTTATGGTACGTATTTTCTAAAGATAGTTAAGTAAATGTTTTTCTAGGTTCTATAGTAGTACTTTTTTTTGTATGTACAATATTACAGAAGCATTCATGCCTATTATTAATGCTAATAGGGACGTGAGACGCGCCTTTCGACCTTTGTAAGCAAGTAAAATAGTTCTCAATTCTATTAAAAAAGTTTACTTTCACTTCGACTTCTGTGTTGGTTTAGTATCAATTGAATAATTTGAGTGATTTATATGTATGTTTGTTAAACCAATTAATAGAATCAGAGAAAACGTTCAGATATACTTAAGACTTTAAAACAGCAGTAAACTTTTACTTTTAATTTAAAATAGAAGTAGAATATTAAATCTGAGTGTCTTAGTAGATTACCGATAGTATTCTTTTTTATATTAATACTTATTTTTTATGTGAAAGGGGGCAAACGCGCAAGCCACTCACCTGATGGTATGGGATTACACATTACATGTGTATTGCCGGTCTTAGAGGATATTTGAGGAGAGGTAGAGCGCCTCCAATTACCTCACTCACCGAACGAAACGCAGAATCACAAGATGCTTTTACTTCATCTGGTATTCTTCGATGCCGTGGTACTATCCCCGTCTATCCTAGGCCCAGCAGCAGCAAAAGCCGCAGCTTTGCTCTACCACTTACGTGTAGTAAATATTGCCCTTACATATTGTATACCCTTACATTGTGTATTATTCTAAGGGCAACGATGGGTGGACTTAATACATTCTAGTATTCTCCGCCAGTCAACTCCGGGATACGTAGATCAATATTTGAAGTGCAAATGGATAATAAAAAAAATAATGACAAAAATAAATATTCATCTCTAAATAATTAAAACAAATAAACGCGTAATACTCAATTAAGTTGAAAAAAGTTTATACACTTGTACTTAATACGAATATAACTTTACACCAAAATGGTGAATATTAATTATCGAGGTAGCATGTTCCCATAATTAATTTCTACAATGAAATTAAATCTGATATCTTAAGTGAGATCTGTTTTTCTTAAATTAAAATAAAACAGCGCATAAAAAGTAAAGTTCCTGCCAATTATAACGTTATTTTATAAATTTTTCAGATATTTTTAGTTTTAAAACTTAAAATAACCTTAAGCCACGTACTGCTACCGATAACATATACGACTCTAATAATAAGTATTGACTACGTATAGTAAAACAGCAGCCTGTAAATATAAAGGTCAAAGGCCTCCTTGAAATTCTTATTTTTCAATCTCGTCTTAATATTTGACAGGGCTTTGGAGCCAATATGGGTCAGTCATATTCACGAATTTCACACATCTTCAAAATACTTTTTTAGGGTTCCGTACAGAGTGCAATTAATAAGCCTACGCTGTTCGTCGGTGAGTCTGTCCCACCTTTATTTTTATTATGGAAGAAGGAGGCAAACGAGCCTGCGGCTCACCTGATAGTAAGTGATCACCGACGCCCACGAACATCCACAACACCAGAGGAGCTGCAGATGAGTTGCCGGCCTTAAAGTACCTTTAAAGGAGTCTGTCTGTATCTTTCGAACCGTATTAAACTGGGTATAATTAAAGTGCAAATATAATTATAGTCTTAAAAACAACAGAATATACAAGCCGGCTATGTTCAAATCGGGCTCACACTAAGGAAACAGCACAGATACGAGTATGTTTTCGTATATTGTGTGTTTACCTCGTTGGAACCCACGATGCGCGAGTCCGACTCGCACTTGCTCAGTTTTATTTCACACAGGTTTTCCAACAACGGTTTCGTTCATCACCGAGCACGTGGTAGATTCTGCACTTAAAATTGTATGCAACAACTTTAATAGTGCCGGCATCGTGATTCTAAGCCAGGTCACGTACTATGAAATATAAGCGAGGACCCTGTCTTATGCGAGGTACCTAATGAATAATGCCAACAAAAAAACTGAGATTAGTCATACAAATTAGAAGATTCCATATAAAATTATTAATAACAATTTACGATGACCGTGATGACCTGATAATGTATTTCATAGTCTATGACAAATCGATAATAGCAGAAGCTTTACAATCATAGAATTCCTACCCATAAATCAGTAATCTGAAAAAAATCCATGCAAATATTAATGTAATCTAATACACACTCATAAATAAATATTATAATATTAAAACGAGACAAGTTATCTCTGATTGTGCTATTATTGTTAAGAGCGTTTTGCTTTTACTTAAACGTTTACGGTATCGGATTCTCAATCGTGTCGGATAATGTACAGATAACATATTTATACATTTTTCGTCCTTCTTTATCTTATCATAATATGCATCCTTCCTCATCTTATCCGAATCGGGTATCGCCATTTTTGTAAAAGCTCTGTGTAAACTTTATCTGAACAGGCTCTTCATTACAGATCGAACATTTCTCGTTTAAATGTTTTAACGTTGTATTTTAGGATAAATTTGTTAGTACACAGACCATGCATAATGTAAAACGTTTGAAATGGTCAACTGTATATCCACGCATAATACAAGTAACACTGAGGATAGGGGGTGATCTCTTCTGTCTTATCTTAATAAGTTGATCAATAAACTATAGCTTCACTTCTAAAAATACGCAATTCACTAATTTTAAAATAATACGTGAAACAAACAGTTTTTAAAAAGCCTCACTGTTGGGCAAGGGGGATTGATCATGACCAGCGTACGTACATCAGGAGCTGTTGACTGTTCACTGTAACATTTTCTCGAGTCAATACAATGCGGAAAATTAAATAAATAACTAATATCAAATGCTACAATCTATATCTTTGTTTTTAATTATAAACAGTACAAAACAAAGTAACAATCCGTGTACGTTAGTGTATCGCATTGAAATCGATTTAGAAGTTATTTTCTTAGTTAATTTCAATGCGATTTGCAACATTTTACTAGGAGGTTTTATATGTACAATATAATGTATGCATAACTAGCGCGGTTCAATATAGCCGATAAAGAAGAAGGGTGACTCAATAGTACAAAGTTCTTTAATATTAAATAATACTGTCTCCTAAGACACTTCTCAGTGAAGATGGTTTCGCGTTGATTTCCCTTAGGATTATAAAGTAACTCAGGATTCAGTACTTGAGTTTACAAATGACGTCACTGATCACACACAAAGTGCAGCAGAGTTATGCAACACAGCTAGTTTTACCAAGCATAGAAATAATTGATTTTAATCAACATGTAATTAATACATTATTCAACATCGTACATTCCACTAGGATTGACATAGTCATTCAAGTAAAAACAAACGACAATAATTAATTCCACTAGTACCGGTTGCTGTAAGTCATATTTCAAATACATACGTGTAGTAAATCTGCACCAAAGTTAATTTAACTTTAGTATTAAATTGTGATTGGGGTGTAATGGCGAATATAGGTATACCATATACTATTTACAATCTCTTTCTCAAAATGCCAACCTCATCTGCATGTGGTGGACATTGCGAGCGAATAAACGAGGACCTGGCGACCGAATGCCGTCCAAATTAACCGAACTCAAATACCATAGAATAGTCATGGGAGCAGTATCACTATTACGAAGGTACGATTGACGCTTGCCTGCACATCGTGGTAGTTATGGGCAAATTTTCCGACAGTTACATCCCGGCTTTTGCTGGAGCTTTTGCTTAATCGTGCTAAACGGAAAGACGATAATCTTCATTAACCTGTTGGCATGCGGGTTGGCGCATCTGACTGTCTGTCCTCGCTCTCAGTATATACAATCTGGCACTTTTTGTTTCATGAAATTATCAAGAATTTTTCGTTTTACATCGCAAACACATGGATATCATTAAAAACTTGAAGTCATCATCATCATCATCATTTCAGCCTATCAGAAGTCCACTGCTGAACATAGGCCTCCCCCAAAGATTGCCACGAACCTCGTTCCTGAGCCACTCCATCTTGTGGGGAGTCGTCCTACACTGCGTTTGCCTCTACGTGGCTGCCACTCGAGAACCTAACTTGAAGTAATTTACGAAAATTTAGTAATTTTAAGGAACATTCTGAATAATGTTCCTTACTGTTAAATTCATTGTTTTTATGAATATCAATGAGCAACGATAAGGATTTAATTGAATTTCTTAAATTAACTAAGTAGGTTGTGTATTTAAATTTGTATTAGGACAATCAAAAATAATTTATATTTTGTACCGTAACAAGCAAAAACTTACTAAAATATATTAAATATTTAAATATACTTTAAACCCTTCGGGCCTCATCACGTTATCGTTGTATGCAAGGACATTTATGTATCGTTTATGTCACTTAGCTGACGCTACGTGTATATATTTTTTTATTGGGTTGGAGTGACAAACGAGCTCATAGTCCACTTAATGTTAAGTGGTTACTGCAGTTCACGAACACCTGAAAACAACACCAAGCGAAAAGGGTTGGAGAAGAGTTATCGGTCCGGTTAGGATTAAGATGAAATTTCACATAACCTATATTTATACTAGCTCATTTCAAACTGGAACACAACTATGGTTGCAATGCTGTTAGGCAGCAGAAATGGGTATGAGCGTAACCCAGAGGACTGCTAGGCAGAATAGGATCCCACGACCTGGAAAGATTGTAGACAATTTAAATTTCAATAAAAGCAGATTACAGATGCGTTGTCAGCCCTGTAGACTAAGATGCTACTGTTACAAGTCTGTGGGATTTGGGTTCGGCGAATTCGAATGGATATTCTACTAATATTCGGTCGCTAGATACTCGTTTGTTTGCGAGCAGGGTACTTCGATCACATACAGCTTGGGCTGGCATTTGGAGAAAAAAAACGGTAAAGATTACAGTACATATGTCTCTTTAATTACAATTAGATATAGTAGGACAAACATCTCTACATAACGTATTTTTCCTTTACTAGTTGATAATGTGCATTATATGTGCTGTGGGTGTATTTTATAAATAAATTACTATAAAGCATATTTTTATGTTAAAATATGCACATACGAGTAAATGTAAATTATATGTATACAGAATAACGTAACACGAGTGCCATACATTCAACAATTTTAAAAATATTCCGTTTTATCGTAATTAAACTCTGTATCGTTTAAATTAAGAACTCTTTTTTGTTTATTATCAGCGAACGAAATTATTTATTCGTTTTGAGTTGTAAACCATATTCGTAAATTTTTCGAATAGTCAATAATTATTTAAAAATATCCAATAGTAAATTTCGGACTCCATCTTGACGTTGTTGCCCATCACCAATTTGGATAATCCAGATTAACACTGAAGTTGAAGTTTTGGTTGTACTAACCATGCTGGGTAAGAAGGATGAGGAGGGCAGCGCAAGTTCCCTCCCAATAGTGGTTCTGCTTCAATACTAGTTTATGGGACTAAAGTTCGGTTATGATTCCGCCTACATTCTTTCACCAAAGATTAAGTTGTCACTAAGCAGTCACGTACAATATTAAATTAACATTTAGAAATAATATTGATAAGACTCAATGTTACTTTATTCTTCATGTAGAAATAGTATAAAGTATCTTTTACACGCATACGAGTAAGTACTTTCAAAAATAATTCCATATATTTTTATGAGACGAGACGTGAAATATTTATGATATTCCCTAACGTTACAAGGCTACAAGTCACTTGACATATTTATAGTGATATATTACATTTTTTTCATCCAAATACAAAACAATTTAGGATATTTAATGTATTTGGAATTATTTGTAAAATGATATTAATAATACAATTGAGAAATAAAATCATGCCAAAGAAACAGGCGGTTTCAGAGCAACATTCGTTAGGAACATACTTTTTTTTAGTAGAGTAATTTTGAGATAAATAACCGGTGCAATAATACCAGCATTGCGTGAACCACGTTAAAAACGATGAATTTTTTTAGGATCATTATAAATTTTGAAAATTTTTCTAAAAGCAGTCATCAATTCCCAAGGTTTATTATTTTTTTGTAAAGTGGATATTATCTGTGTTATATAAGATATTTATTCTTTGAAATTTTGGTGTAGGTATTACCGTTAAAGTGTTTACTAATATTATTATGAAGTCATTATTAAATAGTTTATGATGATGTCCTCCTGGATGATTTCGACAGTTATCAACAGCAGGAGACGTTATAGTGTCATAAGTATATGCACTAAAACAGAGGCACTCACTCATCTCCATTCTTTCACATGCGATGTAACGCTTTTGCGATAAGATCGAACGAAGGCTAAGATGCCGTATCAGAGACACGGGACGCAGTAAAGTATCCTGTACATGCCCACAGCTGGGCAAAAGCCTCATTCTCAATTATCTGACAAGGTTTTGGAACCGAGAAGGGTCCGCAACGCTGCATCAGTTCGGGTTGGCGGAATTCACATGTCTTTAAAATAATATATTTTTACCACTAAGTAACGGGCTCGGCAAATCTATATATTTTATTAAAATCAGCTTCCGTATGTTTGTCAGCACAACTCAAAAAGTAGTCGATGGAATGTCCTGAAATATTTACACAACGTTGGATTTCTATATAAAAGAGTGTTTTCAAGTAGTTTTTATACCGAAGTTCCCACGGGAACGGGAATTACCAACAAACATACAATTAGATAAATAACACATTTTGTCGGTCAGTCGGCAGTTTGACTCGCGGCCATCACGGGCGGACATCACCTGTCAACACATTACTTTATGGTTTTTTGTAATCAAATTTTTTTCTCTATTTTCTCTTAATATGGCGTAAATAGTAAAAATAAACGTGAATGTGGAAAAAATATGTCACCGTGTCCACTTGTTTAATCTCCAAAATATATTCAACATATTTAGTAAAAGGTTAGAATTGATTCGATTTTAGGTGAAAAATGATATGGATATGAAAATGGTATGTTGTTTTAATACTGACAAAAATAGCCATTGTGAAGCGTGACCGGGTTCAGCTAGTTGTGTAAATAAGTCACTTTACAAATTTATACACAAAATAGTAGTGGAAAACATGAATAAATACTTAAAAACATTCGAGTATTAAGATAATAAAATTACTGAGAAACTATGTTATGAAATGCTAGAAAAAATTAACATTAATGCACTTTGATAAGCAGGAAAACGCTAAAGTTAGTGGACGAATCGACATAGGAGTTATGTTCACATCGTCATTTTATTACGACATCAGGTACCTAACTAACTTGGTTCGGTTGATCCGACCATGACATAGACACGTGCATATCAATTCTAATAATAGCATTTGACTTTGAGGATTTTTTTTTTATTATTTTTAGCAACTAGTTGAAGTATATCGTCTATGCTCTATGTGGAAGTTTTCTATTTATATTTATGTTAATGACAAGTATAAGTCAGGTTTTTTTTTTTGGAAAGGAGGTAGAAGGTTAACGAGCAAGCTGCTCATCTGATGGTAAGTGATTACCATCGCCCACGTACATCTGCAACGGACTTTAGGGATATTTGGGGGATCGAAGAGATGAGAAAGGAGAGCATGAGAAGATGGGGGAGAGTTGGCCTCCGGTTACGTTACTCACTGAATAAAACGCAGAAGCACAAGATGCATCTAGTTCACGCCGCCGGTATTCTGCAAGGTCGTGGCGGCAACAAAAGCTGTTGCTTGCCTCTGCGGGGTACGCAACATAACTCTGCCATGATCAGTTTTGTTGTATATACATATGAACAATAACAGTGTCAGTACAAATTAACAGATAAAATTGACGGCGGATAATACTTTCTGTATCGGAAATTTTCTACTTAAGTCTTTTTACCGGTTAAATTGGATGTACTAATTAACATGGCAGGTACATTCATGAACGCCACTCTTAATTATGACCGGATAAACAAAAAACGTCCTCTGTCTCGATAGTTACATACAATTTTTTTTTAATAATTAATAATACAATTGTTGTATTAATATAAATTAGCAAGAATTATTTTTATGTTTGTTGACTTTGTTGTTGATGGACCTTTTCTTTATTAGATCAGGACCAGCATCATACAGAAAATTTAAGTGCTAAATATAGCTCGTGCTCTGCAGTGAAGGAAAACAACGTGAATGAACCTTCAAGTCTAAGTAATAAGAAATATTATTTCGAGAACATGTAAAGTTCAATAATCCACACTGGAGCATCCTGGCCGATCCTTCCCGGCTTCAAAACTCTTTCAAATATTTGAGATGCGGCCTTTATCTAGCAAAGGGAATTTATATTATCTACAACCTTAGTGGGTGGTGGGTTCGTTCTCTGGCTAGGAGCCCCATGGGCAGGTACCATCCTTATACTCATTTCTGCTGCCTAACAGTGTTGCAACCACTGTTGTGTTACGGTTTGAAAGGTGTAGAGAGCCAGTATAAATACGGGTTATGAGACATTCCATCTTAGGCCGTAGGGGTGACAACGCGTCTCTAACTTACCATCAGGTTTCTAATCTTGATATTGTTAGCTTGTTTGTCATCCCAATCCAATTAAAAAACAAATGTAATAAAAAATATTAATACTCCTATTCCGTGACAGATTGTTATTATTGTCCTCGTAGATAGCACTTACGAAGCTAATCTAACTTCCCAACTTATAAGTTCACTAATTCAACTAAGATCCTAAAACGTCACCTCTCGTAGTAAAGTTAGAGAACTACCTCAATTCATTTTCGTCACATGACATTTGATTGTACTGAGACGGATTGAGTTATATTTAATATTCAGTGTTTTGTTTTAGAGGAATCACTCGTGTTGAAATCGTTTTCAAAATTTGTAAATGTTCATAGAATGCAAGCGCTTAAAACTTTAATTGTGTAAATTGGTTCATATTACGCACTCCACTTCTGATGTCATCCGGAAGAGTTCTAAACCGGCTACAAATAATAAAAAAAACAATAAAGTTTCTTTTGATAACGGAAAATCAAATGTGACTAACTTAAAAAACTCTAACGATGTCGCAAGGGTTGCTACTAAGGTGCAAGTTTTCTAGTATTGAGATTGTGACTGTCTGCAAACATTTTAGTGTCATGAGCCATCACCGGAGATCGACAAAAAAGATCTTAACGACATTTTCCACTTATATATATATATATATATGCACATAAGTGGACGTCGACTGTGAAGTCATGTCTTCTCCATGTTGCGTGAACGGCAGAATATTGATGTGATAACTTTGATCAGACTTCACATGTATCAGATTAAAATACAATAAACAAAGAGATACGCAACCGGTGCTTGTGCGTTACGTTGCGAGCAGTTGCACGTGTTCACTGCTGTGCTTGTAATAGTAATGATAAGATATATTTAGTCTATTTTTAGCACCGGCAACTTAAGACTGATCACCTGTCACATTTTAATACAGTTATCATTTAAATATCAGTGGGCAGTTCTTTAAATAATTTGTAAAATTATATGAACGTAATCATAATGGATTGGTGACGATAAGACATTGCATGCAGGTAATAAGTGATGCTGATCTATCTCTTTTCGTGGTAGAGCCAAGCGGAATCCACTGCTCTCTAGTGTAATCTACTGCTGCTCGAATGAACCGGTTCAACCTAGCGGTAGCCCTAACCTAACGAATCTGCGGCTCCTTTGCTGTTGCAGATGTACATTGGAGAAGGTAATCACTCACCATCAGATGAGCCGCTTGCTCTTTGCCCCCCCCCCTCCCCCCATAAAAATAAAATCTAGTATGTAAAGAAAATATCTAAATTGATTTATCAGAATTGAGGCTTCACACACGTTTAATCCCCTTTTTGTAATATGGACCAGTAAAACTGAACGTTTCCATCTAAATGTTAATATAAGCCATAAACGCCTAGCGTATCACATTTGGTAAAAACAAAAACGACGACGTAATCATAATTAAGGACACGAACGAGGTAAGTGAATTGCTTGGTAAAGTTTTTATACTACGTATAACATGTATTAGACAAAGCATTGTGATTTAAAAAAACTAATTAAGTAAAATATTAGAGTCCAAGTAACCCGTGTCTATCCCCGGTACTGACACCATTAAAATTGTTAATAGCAATTTTAAGTGCTGTATTTACCACGTGCTCGACGGTGAAGGAGAACACCGTGAGGAAACCTGCATATCTGAGAAATAATAAAAATATTATTTCGATTATATCAGAAGCAGCGTGGCGAGCCCTTTCACTGCTCAAAAAACCCTCTCTCAGATACTTGAGAAGGAGGACTTTGTCCAGCTTTGGGCACTTACAGGCTGCTACTTAATGTATAATATTGAACATTTAATCTCGAGTCTCACAATTATTTGAAACATTTTACAAAAATTATTTGAGTTTTCATTTTATCGCTAAGAATTTCTCATTTAGAGACTCTCTTAGAAATTTTCTCGTTATTACAATATCCATCGACAAAGTTTACCAACTCATCAGCTCGAACAGATGTCGCCAGTTGAGCTAAAACTTGGTATCTTTGGCTCCATCCACTCGGGTCGTGTGACTAATTAAATTCTAGTCCAGCATTGATGTCCGATATTTTAAAAAAATACATTGCACTCTTATAAAGTTTAGATAATGATTTCTTGTATTTACGCAAATGCTACACAGTCGAAATGTAACTATTATTTAAGGATTTTAGGGCATTTAATCAGTCACGGTCACGGGGGACTGAAGTGTTTGACGACCCGATGCCATAGTTTGCTAATCTAATTAAACGTGATAAAATCTGTAAGTAATAGTTTCATTTAAAATTAATATAGTTTTACAAAATTAATTTAATGAATATAGTCTGTGGCGGTGAGAGATTTATAAGTTGTTAATTAATTTTTCAACTTGTCTGATTATTAAATATGTTATTTGTACTGAAAAATCAACACCAGCTAAAACAATCTCCCACACCTCCTCTTTATCTTTAAGTGAAGCAATATAACCAAACACAGATTCAGATGAAGTTTCATTGTACTGAAAGTGAAAACAGATGTGTTGATTGCTTTTGTGATTTTTTTTTATAATTTTCATCGCATATTGAATGGGATTTCCGCTGGAATTTGAACACACGACCAACAGCTTCGTAGCTTCAGCTTGCCTAACGCTTGCCGTTGACCCTATCGCTCGCCAAGGTGATTAGTCAACGTCCGCGATGTACATAATTAGCAACGTCATTTTGTTTTAGTTTCAATAGGTCTATGCCAGCATTGAACTAAAAATAGCATACCTCGTCATCCGCTCGTTCATAATGTAACAAATGAACTCAACAGTTCAATAAACTTGTAACGCTTGTAAAAAACTAAAGGCGGTACCAAAGTTTTTTTGCACGCTTATTACATACTGTGTTTCTTTGCTCCTTACCTTAAGTTATAACTTTCACAACTAATAAATATTTAAAAAAACCTTTCAACAGAAATGTTTAAACATTCCTTTTTTTCGTTAAACTTTAAGGAAAGATTACTCGTAAGAGTGGCGTGGAAAGTTCTTTTCATTATTTATGTCGATTCTACTATTTATAACATTACTAAGTATTTATACAGTTGTTTGTAATATTTTAATATTATGTAATACAAATGTCATTTAATAGTACGATGTATGCACTTGCATATAAATTTAAATAAAACTCCTTAATTTCCGCAATCAAACCACGCAAATGGTTTTCGGGGAACTTTGTACTAAAGGCTCAACCAAACCACGCTATTGATTTTGGGGTACTTTGTACTGATGATATATATTATTCCTTACCTTACATAAGCCTCTCCCATATGGAGGACTTGCCATAATCGCCACGGATTGGCGATCTCAGTACTAGACACCTCGCACCTTAAACGATCCTAGTCTTATCGTGGTTAGGACCCTGCGTTGTGTAGATTATAATTCAAAATCAATGAAAATCGTTAAAAAAAAATACATATTTTTCTTTTTCCAACTGCTAGTTTAACTTAAAACATGTGTAATAGTTTAACTTAAAACATGTGTAATGTGTAAAGTATATTAATATAGCAATGTTAGCAAGTGTTTTACATTACATACGTTTGAAATTGAACTCATGAATTTTATATATCATGTAAATTCAGAATCATTTTAGCTGGCGATTTCTTGGAAAATAAGCTGTTGAAGAAAGAAGAAAGATGAAGATTATTCTTGTTTATGACCTGACCTTTCCGAATAAGTCACTTGAATGAATAGTCAATATCAAATTATCTTTAAAGCAATAAACGTTGCGCGGCAGGGCTTGATAAAATCATTTTTTTTAAATTTATTTCTCCATTAAAATCTACACCATTACAGGAAAATCCTAACGCGATTGAGATTTGACTAAGTTATAATTAAGTACCTGACTTAATTATAAATAATAATAAACAACCGTCGTGAGTTCGCTCAAAGGTACGTTAAAAATATCTACTTTGAGTGAAGTCATGGGGGTTACATTGTATGTTATTAGTTATAACAAACATGACTATATAGCACTTAAATTTATTTTTTTAAAAGAATACTAGAAACTAATATGGTTGGTTGGTTGGAATGGTTCAAGATAATAGTCGAATGGCGGACTCGGACCTGCGACGTCATGTTTCAGACTTCGCACCCTAATCCATTAGGCAATCGGCGCTCAAAGGTATTATGTACATGTCGAAAAGTACCCAATTAACAATTTTTAGTCAATTTTTATTTATATGTAAGACAACGCCTTCATTTAATTACTTGGATTTATTTTAATCCAAAGAGAAGAAGTAAATAATAACCTATGTCTTTTCATGTCATAATTTACTTCACTACAAAATTTAATTTACTAGTAGCTATGAAGCCGTTCAGGTGTAGTTGAGCGGAGAACATCAAAATGTACAAATTAATATTAGCGAGTTTATCACTTATATTGAAGCTGTTTAATATTTCATGACACTGATATATACCGAGTGTTAACAATATTTCATCTTATTTCGAATTTAAATTTTCTTTCTCTTTATTCGTGTATCCTAGACTTGCTTAACCGTAACGTTGGTAATAAAGATTACTCTTGTAGTCACTGTTAAAATATTTCCAGGGTCTGTTATTTTAATCAATGTACATTGCTACACTATAATGCACACAGTTATAATCATACTAAAGAATCTAAGGAAATAATATGATAATTTGAAGATAACATGTGTGTATAAAATGAAAGACACCGTGAAATGAGATTACATATGAAATGACTATGGATAAAGTTGTATTAAATGTGTAAAAATACGTAATATATTACGTAATAGTAAAAAAAAACAATTTATAACAAAGATGAGATTTTTTATTTATATGAACTTGAAAGCGTAATCTCGTTACTATATCACAAAGCGTATATAGGTAACATTAAGGAACTAAAGGAACACTGTTGATTAATTATTACGTAATTAGAAAATAATTGGGAGTTAAATATCTTATCGCTTAACGAATTGGTTTTGTTTTAAGAAAAACTCTGCCAATTGTTATGCGAAGGTCGTTTAGTTCTTCGATAAAACCAAATATCAGTATTAATAATTTTTCAAATATCAAGTCCTCTGAAATTTCGTGTGTTGTTGGGTTGTACAGCTCAACAAGCTCGCTTAAAATGAATAGTACGCGAATGAATGGGTTCGTATCATGGTACGGGCACCAATATAAATACTAATTGCAATTTTAAATGGTAAATTTACCACGTAATTGGCGGTAAATGAAAACACCGTAAGGAAAACTACAGGTATGAGAAATAATAAATAATATACTTCGAGGACATGTAGTGAAGTTCGCCAACACACATTGAAGCATTGTGGCGGACCCCTTGGCTGGCTTGGCTTCAAAACCCTCCAAACGATGCCCTTAATGGTGTGAAAAATTAGCTAACAGTTCAAACTGATGGTAAATGGCTAATGCAGCTAGGGCACCTGTAAACATCTTCATTCGAAGAAGGTCACAGATGCGTTGTCACCCCTGAAGACTAAGCTGTAATGCTTCACAGCCCCTTATTATGCTGGTTCTCTATACCTTACAAATTTGACCACTATTCATCCCTATATGGTCATCGATGTCATCTCTAATGACTATGATTTAGCGGCTGCTCGAATGGCCCGGCTCGACCGGGTTGGTACCACTACATCGCAGAATACCGTTGTGAAGTAGAGGCATCTCATGCTTCTGCGTTTCGTTCGGTAAGTTAGGTATCCGGAGACCCACTCCCCCTCCCCATCCCCCTCCTCATCCTCCCTTCCATCTCCCAAATATCCTTAGAGCCCGGCAACGCACCTGCAGCGCCTTTGGTGTTGGAGATGTACGTGGGTGACGGTAATCACTTACCATCAGGTGAACCGCTTGCTCGTTTGCAGCTTTTCCCATAAAAAAAAAGATGGAATGCTTTACAGCCTATTCATTTTACAAGCTCTCTATACCTTTCAACATTGGAAAACAACAGCTGTAGGCTATATCTATCCAGACAACTCCTGGGCAGAGACGGATTCTACCACCAGCAAAAGTACATAGAAATGTCCAAGTGATTGGTCTTTGACGTTTCTATGGCTCGTAGTCTCACATGTATCTTCTAACATGGAAATTAAATTAAAATACAAAAATCTATTCTATGTTTTTTGCTTAATCGTAGATCTCCAGGCATTAGTATATTGAATTCAATAATTCTAAATGACATTTCAAAACTTAAATATTTATGTCGCAATTAATATACTTGCGCTGGTATAATAACATGTGTTAAATATTATGTTCGAATTATTGCTCCCACGCGTCCTTGTTCTTTGAGAGCTTACAGACAAACAAATAGTGACGTGCAACTACAGTGTCACAGCTGGGCCCTACGCGTAGGAACCGTAGGAAGTATATGTATTTAACAAAGTAAATATCATAAACAAATACGTAAATCTGTTAATGAATGGACATATTTTAACTTGCACTCAAGAGAGTGCGCTTCGCTTTGCATCGATTGACATAATTTAAATTACTACGTAGCCATTATTGTGACCTAAATATGTCCAAGAATAAGTTTTAGTGTATATTTATGTTAAATTAATGCGTGAATAACTAATTTGTTTGCTAATTTCACTTAATTAAGTATTATTGAAATTATTTCATGCATAAATTTCCTTTGAAATGATATTCTAACCGGTATGATAATAACATCGCCCAAAATATCAAAATAATTTTCAATATTCTTGTGAGCGAAGAAATAATAAACTTCGCTCATTAAGCACAGATCAGATTTAAATGGCTACGTTATTCCCCAAGAAGTAGATATACAATAATAATATCATATAAAATAATATAAATAAAACGAATGAAGGACATAGAATTTTAAGACTTATAATTTTTATTAGGGTTCCGTTTCCAATTAGAAAAACAGAGCCCTATTAATGTCACTCTACTCTCTGTCTGTCCGTTCGTGTGTCACGTATCTCTAGCTCGGAGACGGAATGATTAGCGGACCTGAATTTTGGATATTTGGTGCAGAATGTTGACAATAAACCAAATATTGAATTTGAAATTCAATTAAATTATTTTTAAGAAAACTACGTTGTGTTTAGACCGGGATCTCTTTCAAAAACTGAACTGATAAAGAATTTCGGATTCTTAGATTGTATACAGGTTTTCAATTATTATATATCTGGACTGTATTTAATTAACAAATCCCGAAAACGCTTTTTTTCTAAATGCTCAAACTACATACAGCTTTGACCAAAACAAACAAACATTTTTATCTTTCACAGCTTGTTGCTATTTATTCACGTAGACTATAATAGTACAGACCATAAGCTTACATCAGGAGTATACACAGCTTTTCTTAGTTGTCATTGGCTAATATGGTCTCCAGTTAGTACTAAGAAGAAGAAAGCGTTACCTTATAATATACTTAGTACGAAATGGTTAAAACAAAAAAAAAGAATAACGTTTAATTCCTGTCGAAGAATGAATATTTTGATTTTGTTTTCAATGAAAGTTAATTGATCATATGCATCGATCCCTACTGAAGCGAGACCTAAGGCGGTTTTTCATGTTTGTCGTTTAATATATTAAGTAAGCTCTAAAGACCTTTTTTCCACTAAAGGAGTGGTTAGAGGTAGTTTATTTAAGTCGTTTCAAAAATTCAGGAGAGCGCATTTGGAGCAACATATCTTGAGGTGAGCCCATCACCGTATTGGTGTTCAGGTTAACGATAAAATTTGTACATTGGTTTCGAAAAACTCATTGGAGTTGGAACCTGGATTTCCCGGTAGTTCCCCTAACAATTCATCTACCGTGTCCTGAAAAGCGTACAGATGGACAAATAAAAAATTCATAACACAGTCTGTTTATTTTACTAGTCCAAATTGTTGGCCCAGTCTTCATATCAGCCCTCTATTAGACCTCAATAGCCTCTCAGAACCCTGTCAACGCTGCTTTTTAATTCTACGAAGCTCATGATTGATTTTCAGAACCTATATGACAAGTACGTAATAATCGCGTATCCACAGTGTAGAACGACACCCCACAAGAAGGAGTGACGACCAGCACACTTATTTTCATGATGATATACCAGGGTGACAGGTAAAGGTAGGCAGATTTTACAAATTTTCATTTGACACGACTCTCACCTAACAGTCCTCCGATTCACATTTATCTTAAGTTGTTACAAGTTTCTAGTTCAAACAGCTTAAAGTTGGAAAAGAAGGCGGTCTCATTGCGGCTTTGGCGGGGTACTTCCACTCGTACCTCATAAACCGGTATGGCCGATATAAAAGTCACTTAAGACCCTTTATTACATTTTTTAGGACCTCCAACGAGTGCGCAAAAAAAGTTCATCTCTCAGTTGTATTAACGGAGAGTTTTTATCATGTGTTTTATTCAACATTAGCGCCAACCGAGTTAACATTTCATCTGATTGTAAATTGCTACTGTTGCACATGGAAACATGCAATTAATATCTATCGAAGAAGATTACAGACGCGTTGTCTCCCCTGTGGGCTAAGATGGAAAGCCTTACAGCTTACCTTTCCAACTAGTACACAATACTGTTTGAACTTTTGATTGCCAACTGAAATAGGTAAGAGGGTGGCAAACCAGGGGGCTCACAGACAGAAAAGAAGTCCTACCGCCTAGTACGTACGTACGTATTTTTCTTTTAATTCACTACACAATTAATTGGCGATTCACATAAGAGCTATGAAATTTTATTCAAAATCAATGGACTATGGCAGAATTATAATCCTACTGACGGTCGGTCGGTCTAGCGTAACAATATTATAAAGGTTATATTTTTAAGCGTGGTGGTAGAGCCAAGTGAAGAATTTTGATGCTGCTCGAATGGGCCGGTTCGACCAAGTTGGTACCACGGCCTCGCAAAATACCGGCGTGAAGTAGAGGTATATTGTGCTTCTGTGTTTCTTTCGGTGAATGAGGTAACCGAAAGATGGCTCCCCCTCCCTCATCCCCCCTCCTCTTCCTCTCTCCTATCTCCCAAATATCCTTATAGGCCGGCAACGTACCTGCAGCACCTATGGTGTTACAGATGTATGTGAGCGACGGAATGATGGATGAAAGTTCTGATCATTTCTCGAAATCGTGTTTAGAGTCACTGGTAGAACCCAGTGTTGTTTCTCCATTGTTAAAATGTATGTAAATGTTCCATTAAATTTTGAACAATATTTTATTTACTTAGGTTAATAATAACATTAAATAAAATGTTTTGATTCATACTTTCATACTAGATATAAAATAACCATATATTCAGGTATTTCATTGGTCATATTCAAAGTATTAACCTAAATGCCAATTTTAATATCTTTAATTTCAAAAACACTGGTCTTTCGTACAGCCTTCCAACTCTCATTTCACACAATTACAAATGAATTCTCAGAAAATCCTTTCTTAAGAAATGCCTACTAGGTACAATCTATAAGGAATCTATGTGCCAAATTTCAAATGGTTAGGGTTTCTAGTTTCGGAGATTTCGTGATAAGGTAGTGTTATATATATAAATAAAAGTGAAATACGCGATAAAATCCGTAAATAATAGTTTCATTTCAAACGTGTGAATGTAAATACAAGGAATCATTATATATATTTTAGAGCGCCAATAGCTTAATGGGTTAGGGTGCGGACTGCGAAACATGACGTCGCAAATTCGAGCCCACCATTCGACTATTGTCGCGAACCACTCCAAATACAAGCTCTAATGCTTAGTTGGAGGGTTAACAGGAATATTAGTAATGTTAGTTAAATAGCATTGCTAGTATTCTTTAAATATATATATATATATGATAGTATTGAGTGTGTGTAAAATCTATGACAATCTCGGTTATTATACAAGGTTTCACCTCTAAGCCACTATGACTCCATACACATAATATGTCAACTAATATCCTTAAATGAAACTAAGCTGCGTTGATACTGTTTACTAAACTGTATTATTTTATCAGACCTAATTCATCAAAACGTATCCTAGTTAGCAAGTTTTGAAAGGTTGATTAAGTTTAATGTAGACGTCACATGTTAGAAAATGGCGCGTGTAAATCCTAAAACTTGAGAGATAGTTCTGTAATGAACACCGTTTGCAGATAAAAGCTTGTTCGTGCGTGAGATCGGTTCCGTCCGATTAGTTGTTTCAATGGCTGATTTCGAATCGGTTAGTTTAGCGTAAGTATCATTGACAAGGTTCGTTGAAAGCAACGAACGAGTGTACACGATAATGCTGATATTTACTTCGTCCGATAATGAGGTACGATGGTGATAAGAGAATGGTTTCGGTGTTTATTTTGGTGGAGAATTACGTAAGCGCAGCGATTATTGCGTATTCGATAAACATTAGCCCTGTGTAGTATATGTAAATAGATTTTTTTTAATTGCCGTATTTTTTTTCTTTCATTGATGATACCTTTACTTCAAATATTTATGAAATGTTTACAAATCAAGGCTCTGACCTACCTGCATCCATCTACAACCGCTACGTTTTGTGAGTGGTCGTCCCACATTACCTTTGGCAGTACACGTTTGCCACTTGAAAACGTTTCTTTTTCAACGTTCACCGGCACAACGGCACTTCTGCTTGCAGATCCCTTAGGTACTACATGTCGATTTTCCGGGTTCTGCAAAGGATATCTTTGTAGCAGATTTAATCTTGCACAGAAACTCTAACCATATAACCGTTTCGAAATCCCACTAAGGAACAGGTGTGCACGTGCCATACCATTATTTAATAGGGTAGTATTCCTCATTTATTTAATTTCCTTTTCCTGAAAATTTGTGGTCGAGGTCGACTACAGGTTTTAGTTATTACAAAGTCATTCAAATAATATCAATATTTAAGTCATATTTTCGCGTAAGTACTTGTGAAGATTTCTGATAAAACAAGTTGAAGCCATTAAGGTTTTTTTTTGTTACAAAACGAATTTTGAATAATGTTATACGTAAGTTTAAGTTAACCGCGATTAAAATGTAAATCTGAAGCTTAAAAAAAATTCGTTAATAATGGCCTTGTTAGCGACTTAAAAATAACCTTTAAATTTACATATGCGAGTACATAAGCGTTAATCTACATTTGTCGGTAAAGTGATTCCAAGGCACATGCTCTTCCGGATTCCCTGTCTTAATTAAAGTGGTTCTAGATAAGACGTTATTTAACACAAATTAAGGAATTCTCTATTTTTTTGTATAATAATCTGAACGGAAAGAGGGTTTAAGTGTTATGTGTATGTTCTCAAAATTAAGCAATTCGAATAATTTATTTCGTAATGAGAAATACAAATTTAGCCACAATAGCTGAGTGTTAAGGGATATGACTCCGAATTAGGTGACTCGAGTTTGATTCTCTATGAGGTCTCGAAAACGAGATTTCGAAATTAACAACGAATGTTATTATTAACTTGGACACTTAGACCGTGACAGGTTCATCACCTGTACCGTTGTGCAAAATGAGGTTTGGTGAAAACTGGGTTTGAATGGACTAAAATGTATAGACCTCTAATCACTCCAGTATTAAGTATACAGTCGTAAAAGCTCCTTCGTTTGTTTGTCGCTTCCCTTTCTTTTAAAAAAAAGGGACAGCAGATTCTGCCGCTACCACCACTTTCACATCTTTTATCACTTTTGTTTTCTGTTCTATTCAATCCGACCACTCCCTTTTATCTAAAAGAGCGGTTTGAGTATCTCTGTGATTTTCACCCTGATCGTTCTCTTCGCTTTGATGACAATTTAATACTCAGAAATCCTTCTCACAGCACTTCTTTTTACTCTAAATCCTTTTCCGTTGCTGAAGTTGAAGTTGAAGCTGTTCGGCTTTGGAACTCTCTTCCAGTTCATATCAAGCGAGCACAATCATTACCTGTTTTTAAGCGCCAGTTAAAGAAATACTTTATGCCTCCTTAATCTTTGTTTCCTTTTCCTTAATATCGTTGACTTGTATCTCTGTAATAGTATGTACGTGTATATGTATTTCATATATTCATATTATGTATATTTTTTGTATTTATTTTATTTGCAAATCATGTGTATGTATTATATGTTCACTTCACTTTATATTATGTGTACACCCGAACCCGATACTTATCATATTTCCTTTTTCTTTCTGGGTTGCCTGGAAGAAATCGCTTCTTAGCGATAAGGCCGCCTATTGTACTTTTTGTTTTTTGTTTCCTTATAATCTTTGTATGTTAAATCCGTGTGTGTACAATTAAAGTATATTTAATTCATTCATTCATTCACCACGCGAATGCTGTCAGTAATTACTAATTTATTATATTTATTATTTCATAAATTAATAAGCACTCTTAATTTATATTACGCTTTTAAAAATTGATATTGTTTAACACGTGGCGTACTTAAAGTAACCGTTGAAAGATGTAAAACAGTTGTTGATTTATACAGCTGTGAGCTATTCTTAGCTTCATAGTCACTGAGAATGGAGGTGGTGGGGTTACGGGAAGGTTACGCTCAAGCCGCATATAAATCTATTATTCGAAAAATACAACGACGCTCACGACGCTCGGCTTGTGTTCACACTAGCGCGATAATAGTGTTTGTGTATTAACTGTTAGTTTACGTCTTGTGAATTCTTATCAAAGCGACGCCGAACCTTTATTAAATAAATATTTCAAGGTTTTCTTTTAATGAAGTGTTAGTAAAAATAAAAATATAACTTAAGCAGACTTTCCCCACGATGGTTTTATTTTGGAAATGGATAGTAAGTGATTACCGTCACCCACATACATCTGCAACACCGGAGGTGCTGCAATGGTTTGTTGGCCGTTGGATATCCCATCCCCAGGACGATAGGGTTGAAAGGCAGAGGGGTTAGGGGGAAGGGATAGGGCCTCCGGTTACCTCACTCACCGAACGAAACCCAGAAGTACAAGATACTTCACGCCGGTATTCTGCTGGGCCGCGATACTACCGCGGTACAACTCCTGTCAAGCCGGCTCGTTCGAGCATCAGATTGAATCTACCATGTACAGTCAAGTACACTACTCGTGATTAAGATAAAAATATTTTACCTTTACCAAATTTCATTTGAATCCGTTCAGCTCTGTAAGTGTGAATGACCGTCACTTTTATGTTCACGTTTTTAATATAAGATTATAATATATTTAAAATTTACAATACTAACTTATACACAGCAACTTATTTATTTTGGCTTTTACACTTTGATTATCTCTAACTTAATAGTTAATAATATTAGACATCATTTTTTTTTATTTCATTATTATTATTATTTTACTAAAAAGTTATTTCCCACTGTAGAACTACTGTTTCCTGTGTCGTCTAGGCAGTTTACATAGCACACAAATTGTTTCCACATATAGACAAACATATCAACAATAACCTCCACTGTACAGTTCCATTAAATCCGCACTGCTTAGGATTATAGCTGCACTGCATTGATTATGAGTGATAGTCATGAGAGTGAACTTTCCAAACTTGTAACTTGTAAAAGAATTCAGGCCAGCTTATATTGGAGCTTTAGCAGTTATATAGGCAGCAAACATAATAGGCTACTGCTAAACAAGGAGGCAAACGCAGTGTAGGACGACCCCCCACAAGATGGAGTGACGACCTGCGCAGTGTTGCGGGAAGTCGATGGATGCGGGTGGCTCAGGACCGAGCTTCGTGGCAATCTTTGGGGGAGGCCTATGTTCAGCAGTGGACTTCTGATAGGCTGAAATGATGATAATGATGATGAAACAAGGAGGTAAAAAACTGACATCTTTAACCAGATAAACTTCACACTTGACGATGTCGCTTCACGAAAATTAATTAGTTATACGACTATACATAATCGTGTGTATTCACCCTCCTTAATATCTAATAAAACAACACATAATGGAAATATAAAAACAAACCGTAGGAATACTAATGATCGTTACGGTACGAATTTTTATTACAACCAAAGATATGGAACAAAAATGTATTTAAATATGTAAATAACAATGATTTTATTCAAAAATATACAAATTAATATATTAATGTATTCATCATTTGGATACATCTTTAACCTTAATATATTTTGCACTAGCCTACTCTTCATGATACCTTGAAGTCGAATCGAAGATATGTACTATAAAATGTAATTGACCCAAGAGTTGCTATATAAAACCTATGCAAAATTTTAGGTATACAGGATCGCTCGACTTTTTAAAATGAAAAAGAGAATAAGACTGTTATTTTAGTAAAAATTTGCAATTGAAATTTGAAGGTAATAAACATTCAAGGTTATCTCTCTCAGATCAGACTTACAGGGGCAGGCAGAAGTAATGATTTTCATATGTCTCAGCGCACACTTTTCACGTGAACTGGAGATAGAACTTGACGAAAACCATAACACGTTACCGGGTTTGCTTTTTCCCCGCCTGTAAGGATTATACCCCCCGTTATGTAAAGTAAACCTATCATAAATACATTTCACAATTCTGCGCATGTCTCTAAAGACACCTTTTCGAAGCAGCAAGAAAATTCCGAGTGTAAGAGTGTAAATTACACTTGTTATTGCATTTAAATACTATATGAGGAAACTTAACTAATTACAATTCAATGAATATTGTAATAAACGCGTCTCTCTGAAGAGTAAACCTACCTCCTATGTACCTGTCCTGGGTTGAAATATCTTTTATAAGGGAAAAGGCTTGTAAATGCGCATTGGTTGTCGGCAGATGACTGAATAACTATCACGCAAAAGCAAAACACGAGACCAAAACTAAGCCGACCCCAAGTGGGTCGGCTCATTTTTGGTTGACCGTGCGTGACAATTGCTGTCAAATCCTCCTGATAGGAGAGACCTATATCCTGCAGTGGACTATTTACAGGCAGTTAAGATAAGCTAATTTTGTGAAAAATCTAGAATTTTTATTACTTCATTAATGAAAGGAGGCCATTATGCTCACACGTGCTAATCATCTGATAATATTATAATACAAGATGAAGCGTAATACGTATCTAATAACTCATACGATCCCTGACGTGTAGACATTATGCGTCGAGACCTCGCATAAAATTTTCATATGGCAAACTCAAGGACGCATTTATGTTCCTAATTTGATCTATTATATTATATCTATCTATAGCTTTTGTTTTCGTTTAACTGGTCTTTGAAATATTAAGCAATTTTTCGAGATATCTCCAAAATCTTTGTAAAGGCAAGGTAATGTCTCAAAAACTCTCCTTGTATTATAACGATGCCAATTGTTTCACACGTCGAGACTAGTATAAATGACTAAGTTGTCATTACAAAAAAGTACTTATTTCAATAACTAATAGATCATAACAACTAGTTTTAATCGATTGAAATTCACTTGTGATTGGATATACGGACGGATAAGACAGGTGAGGAATCAGGACGTTTAAGGTTCGAGGCCTCTTGTACTGCGTTCATATACTACCTACAAAATATTAAGTAGTCAAGACGTTACACAAATAGTACATATTTGTGTAACGTCTTGACTTGACTCATTAATAGTTTCCAAAAAAGACAAATAATTTGAACTTATTCTATTTTAAATAATAGTAAAATAAAAAACGAGCTGACTGCCCACGTGACTATTGTAGCCGATGAACACCTGCAAACGATTGAATTCGAAGGAAGTACTAAGACGTCTCATTGCCTGAAATTATACCGGCCCACCACACGCTTTGACCTGGAACTCAGCAGTGATTGGACTACTGCTATGCGACGAAAATAGGCTCTTGGCCAGGTTGGTACCATCCGTAAATTACGTCGTTTCCGTTCGATAAAAATCAGAGGTTCCTTCCGCCTTTTGTTTTTTTTTATATCAATAACTCGAACTCAAATTTGAGATAGTACTCGACACGCGTACACTAATGATTGACTTATAAAGAAACTATCTACTAAATCAACCATGATGCCCGCAGCCGAAATTTAGTTCTTTGTTCTTGTTCTATAAACTTGTTACACCATTTGAAGACCGCCGCGACGATTTACTTACTGCTGAGCTTATAGGTCCTTGGTACGAATCCTAACCGAAGTCAATATTTATCCTGTGTTATCTTGGTCAATTTTATATTAATGTTAAAAAATATACAACAACAAGGTAACTTCTGAATGTTATCGGCAGGTGTTAACTGCGCAGGGCATACTAGTAAATTATAGGGCGGCTAATGAAGGTACGCGCAAACTTGACACTCGCTTGTATTAACCTTCCCATATCCGATGTGACGCTCATCCGACAAGACCGGAAAGAGGGTCAGATACACGTGACACAATACCACACAACCTGACTGGAAAAAACTAAATCAAATGTGTGTTACACCTATATACCTATATTCGCTTCGGTTAGCATTTAAACCGAGAACGTATAAGAGTAATAAGAGCTAAGATAACCGAGTGGTTAGGGGATCTACCTCCGAATCACGAGACTCAAGTTCGATCCCCTGTGTGGAGCACGCGTACCAATACAATTTAGTATTCATGCCAATACGTTTCTATCAACTCATTGTTACAAGCTCTTGACATAGGCGATCAAACTTAAGTCTTCTGATTTGAAAATAGCTTTTCGATGTTTCTCAGTAAAAGGTTTTGGTTCCACGAGAAAAAAGCAAATGGAATTTCAAAAATAGAATCTACTGTTGCGTTAACGTTGTTTTTTTGTTATTAATATGAAAGCTCGTACATTTGCTTCAATGAGGAAAAAACACGTTTTCCTCTTCAGTTGAATTTTATTATTCTAATACCGAGCCGATAAAAGTGCTCGGTCCTTTCGCATTATGTTTTTTAACAAACGATTCCTCCATTCGCAAATTATAACACAGTAGTTAAGTTTTTAGAACTTTTTTGAGGATTTAACATTAGTTCTTATATTTACATTTTTCAAGAAAACTTTTAGACTTGAAAAGACCGGAAATAATCTATATACATTTAGTGATAGGTTTGTGACAAGATGTCGTAAAATTATTTCATAGCATCCTTTAAGAATATAATAAATAACTTAATAATTATGATAATGGTTGTTGAAAAAGAGTGTGAAAAATAGTCAACATTAAATAGTTATATTCAAATTCCCAATTCCAAACGTACGACGTCCCAGTAACAGCTAGTGTTCTGTATAATATATATTAGATGAAGTAATATAGTGTACGCTATTGTTTCGGGTAAATACAAAAAATCATTACGGTTGTAATTATTTTTATTCATTGTAGGCATTATACAATGTACAACATAGTTTATATTTTATATACATTTATATTTTTTCTAATGCCGTTATTTGTACGCCGTGCACACTGCTGATTGACAAACGAGGGTTTAAGCCTAAGCCCTTTATGAAATTAACGTATATTTGCAGACTTTGTTCAAATGCTAAAGGAGTCGTTGACTTAGCGGTCAGTGTTATGTTCTATTGGGTACTGGGTTTAATTCTCTAAAAAAATAACTTTTTGTTCTTTTATTTTTCCAAGTGTTCGGCAGTGAAAAAAAAATGTCGTGTCGAGCCTGGACCGGGTTTCAGAACTTTATTAGTTACAAGCGAGCCCAGCCTCGAAGCTTCAAAGTTTTGCGACCGTTGAATTGACGTCACATGCCTCTACCAAAATGTAGGTAGCTATTATACTCATAAATAAATTCAGCCAATGCTGCGTTCACCTTAAAACTTTATCAATCATCTAATTAAGTTTGATCACGTTCTGCGGAATTGTTCAATCTTTTTATAGGTTGTGTGAAGTCATTAGGTTCCGTTGTCAGTAAATTTTACTTTTACTAAACAGCTTTTTACTATTTAATCTTTACAAATTATTTAATTCGAGAAGGAAGTTGTTTAATTTTTATTAATAAATAAAGAAATTACATTTATGTTTATTGTTTTAAGTTTTTTTAAGCTTTCTGTTGCTTATCGGAATCGTTCAATATCGTATAATATTAACAGACAGATATATAAATAACACAAACCAGATCTTACACTGCGTAATAGCATATCGTTTTTATATTATTCTTACAGACATGTGCCACCTACACGGCATCAACAGTGTATCCTAAATAAGCGACTGGTATTAAAGACATACCAGCCATGTAAGATGACATCATTAGATTGAACTGTTTCATCCGAAATAATACCAATAATAGTCGACTTTTACACCCACCAATCACACAACGTTTTCTGGAATACCCATGGTTTGTGTGTGGTCTTCTTTAATTCCGATTGGTTTACCCGTCACTTGGAGAAGTTCGCTATTACCTCGTGTAAGCGTAAGTAACATTTAATTGGATAGTTTCTAATAAGAAACAGAATCTAAAGAAATTCGGATAATAAAACACGTATTATCAGTTATTTCTGGACTACCAATACTAAAAGATGCTCATAAAAACACTTTGTATTAAAAATAAAGTAAAAAAAACCAAAGAAACGTATTCAGACGCAAGGCTTGTATTTTCGCCAGTCTAATGATGCTAAAAATATAATTTTTCGACGAATGTTTACTAAAGAAACTTTTAATGATTGACTGTTTTAATTATAGTTTGCAGAAGTGAAAACAGAATGTGGTTGTCGTTTGGCTTAAACTGACACAACACATTTTATACGTATAAATTAAAAAGAAACGAATGATCTCACAGACAACTGAGGCTGACCGCTAATCTTGTCATGTTAGCACAGTTTCATTCCAGATTGAATGCGACAAACAAAATCAAAATTGGGATATTCTAGTCAAAGGGATTTGGGTACGGATACGGATACGGAGACTTGAATATTGCCTCTTCAATGCAGACCTACCCACTTACGTTTACTATTCACATAGAATACACTTTTGTATTGGAAGACGTATTATTTGTTCATATCCTTGCGAACTATTTCGAGAGTTCGAGTCGATCATTTGTATGCTTTTGTCGATTTGAAGCACTCTCCACATCATCGTAAATGTATTATCAGATAAAATATTATATTTATTATTATTATTTTTTGATTGCTACTTTAAAGTAAAGTAAAGTTGCAGCCTGTATGTACCTACTGCTGTTCAAAGGCCTCCTTCTCAAATATCTGAGTGGGCTTGAAGCCGAAAAGGCCAAACAAGCTGCTCTTCCTCGGTATGTGAAGCCCGCCAACCTTGTGCGGGTTGGCGGGCTACACATACCCAGGAAATAATATTTTTTATTATTTCTCAGACATACAGTTTTCCTCACGATGTTTTCCTTCACCGCCTAGCACCTGGTAAATACAGCACTTAAAATTGCTATTAAGAATTTCATTGGTGCAGGCACCGGGGATCAAACCCAGGTAACTCGCGCTCTATGAAACTAAATGAATCGCCCTGACCAGTAGGCTACATATCTTTAACTTAATTAATAATTTAACAAAGCTTTGCTCGTGACTTTGTTCGCGTGGTCATAACAAAGATTGATGATGTACTCCTGGCCGCATTCAATCACGGTGACAAATTCCAAATAAGATCTTCAATTGTCATCTGTCAGCTGTCATTCTCGGTCAGAGTTTAACCATTCAGCGTGGAAATGTAGCCAATGTTTTCCTATAAATGTATTTAATTGGACCTAACAAATATTTCAGCTATCCTAGAAGAGTGCCTATGCTAATAGAGACCGATGACGCAAGTCACTTACGTCACGGTAAATTTTTTTGCGGACTATCGCTGGTGGAACTAGTAAAATGGGTTCCATACTGCTTTTTATGTTCTAATTTGCAACGCAAGATAATAACGCCCCAACGGACTATTTGGTATATTACTTACGAATAACACATTCTTAGTATTAAAACCAATATTTTTTACTTAAATGCGTGTAAATAGTGTTAGAATATTATATTAATATCCAAATAGGTAATGCATATATGTACACTTTGCAAAGTCACTATAGAAATCGTACATAAGTTTTGAAAACATCATTATTACGAGCAAAGTTTGAGTACGCGTGACTGTGAATTTGTCACCCGCTTTCTTCCCGCTGTTGTCGTAAGAGGTGGCTAAGGAAAAAGCTTTAAATATCGCACTGGCCACCGACAGATGGCGGGACAACCCTCTCTAAATGTGCCAGTCCGAAAATATATGCAAAAACAAGTTAACAATAGTAATGAACGAAACGGATTTTTGGCGACATGAGTGAAATGCGACCGTAAAGTGTTACTTCGTCATTTTTACCAAAGCTTAAGCAAAAGAAATGAATCCACTTTGAACTCCATTGAGTAGTTATGGTCATATATAAATTTTAATATTTTATGAAACAAGTTTAAATAAGGGGAAGGTGCATACAATACAGACAGTCGAACGCGCAGAACGAATAAGCATCCTATAACACTCGAATCGCTATGAAAGTCTTGAACAAATAAATTAAAATTCGATAAATTATAACCCTTTATTAGTAATTAGATATTACATATATGTACATAGATGCACTCTTAACGATGCACAAATATTATAATACCATAATTTAATATTAAATACCATCTTCTGTCGAGATTTTCAGCCCAACGAACGCATATTGGGCAGGGTTTGTAAGCGTAGTGCCGGTACCCAGCTGACTAGAAATGCAACTCCCTGCGGCGTTTGGGTTCGGTGTAATCGGAAAGATTTTATACCATACGACGGTCCTCAGTGTCTCATCCGTATGTCCGCAGAGTGCTGTGATAACATCATCTGAACGAAGACAGGAGAGGTTGCCACTTAATTTTTTTAATTATTTACAATAGATTTATTTTTGCACACGTTCTTGATGCAAATTAATTAATTCTATATCTATTCCCCTTACCCCCTTTGCACTTACATTTATGGCTTAGCTTTCGCAAGTTAATATTTTTTTGTCTATTAACTGCTCTTAAGCAATATTTTTCGTTTTTAATTTGTTGTACGAACACATTAGTTCTTATAATTCAGGTAATATCACCGATATAAATAAATAAAGTCTTTACAACTAGAGGTGACTTGTTCGAAAATAATGAGCAGGTTTTTGTGAATTTGCTGTTTCTGTGCGACTCGAACTGACTGTAATTAATGCCGTTGAAATCAAGCATCCATTAAAATGTATATTTTTATAAATGCATACCGAAACCTGTCAGAAAAATCAAGGTCAACAAAATAAAACGCTATTTTACGTTGCATTCGTAATATGTAATATAACTCGAGAATCTAAGCTAGATGGTTTTAAATATTTTAAATTCAGAAAGTTATCTTTGTATGTTTTGCAGTGTCTACCCCATTTAGTATTAAAAATTTCAGCAGTGTTGTTTGTATTTTATAATGGTAATGAAGAAAAACCTGCTTGTCGTTTTTAATATAAATGAAACAAGCAGTGCAAATATTGTTGTGTTCCAATTTTAAAGATACAGAGAAGTTTTAAACGTGGTAGAGCCAAGCGCCGGCTTTTGCTGGTGCTCGAATGGGCCGGCTCGACCGGATTGGTACCACGGCCTCGCAGAATACCGGCGTGAAGTAGAGGTAACACGTGCTTCTGTGTTTCATTCGGTGTGTGAGGTAACCGGAGGCTCACACCCCCTTTCCATCCCCCTCCTCATCCTCCCTCCCATCTCCCTGATACCCTTAAAGGCCGGCAACGCACCTGTAGCACTTCTGGTGTTGCGAGTATACGTGGGCGACGGTAATCACTTACCATCAGGTGAACCGCTTGTTCGTTTGCCGCCTTTCCCATAAAAAAAAAGCAATTCCACTAGATATTGCTCCGTTATATCCCCGTTATATATCCTATTACTATTTTTTTTCCTTATTCCCTCTGTATTACATAGTAGGTTATTATTGGAACCTCTTTAAAAATAACTTTACAAAATAAACCTTACAAACTAGGTTATAACAATCCAATACTAAAACCAATCTACTGGAAACAAGTGGATATTTTCCATCGGCTGTTTCAGGAAATCGAATGTCACGTCTAAGAGTTATTCACGGTCCTCGACCATTCGCGATAAAAGATTACGTTTTACTTTTTTCATATTATTATTAAAAGGTAGAACCCCTAGCCGAGTGGTTAGAGGATCGGCCTTTGATTCAGAAAACTCGAGTTGGATCCTATCCTATCCACGAGGTTAAGAAACTAATTGGTACCAGACTAATAAGGTTCTCGAAACGTTTAGTATCGTTGGACTGGATTCTATAACTACGGCAAGCTCAGCACCTGGCGCATAGTTCCATTTGGAACTAGAGCCTATTTAGGCTCTAGTGAAAAGTGGGTTGAAAAGACTAGACCTCTAACCAACCCAGTATCGAGTACACGATGGTGAGACAATTTTATATTTGTATACTTTGCATTTAGATCTTTAGTGAAGAAATTGGAAGGCGTAGATGGTATTACAAGACCTAAGACCCAGCACGCTCTCTCTCTCTTTATTATACACGAACACACGAATATACATATGCTCGCGCACATGTGTTTGTTTTGGTAAATGTAATTGATCGTAGATTCCATCTCTGCTTAGGAGTCGTCTGGGAAGGTTCTCTTACTTTCGTTGTCCTCTTTCCACCCCAATCGAATAAAAAAATTCATTTCTGTGCTGAATACTGGCCTCCCCTGTATTTTGTCAAAACATATGATCTCAAGCCGCATTTATCGGCTTCCTTCTTGTATATTTTCAGGGTTCCGTACGGAGCTATATTACTTAGGCGTATATCTTTGAACTGTAATAAGTATCCGGTTGAAGGATAAGTCTTCAAGTTTTACTCTTAGTCGTCTCCTACGACTTCCAAGGGATAGGGTGCCAGCTTCCAATACCAGAAGCCAGAATTTCAGTGCCAAAGTAATATATATATACTACATAATTGTATAATAGTGAATGTTCACAAAATACCATGACCTCGCAATTGTACCCAGGACCTACTTTTAGGCTTCCGTGTGGAACCCATCAGTCCATCTGACCAACCATTAAATGATCTTTAGATCTTTCTAAGTTAAATTTCCACAGACTTCAACTAAAATTAAAAATTAATATGGAGACGAAGAGTCCCTACAAGAGAAAGAAAATAAAGAAATGTGTTTTTTTTCAACGTTTTTCAATTTTACATAATCTTAAAAAATGGTAACAAGCGTTAAACTTAGGGTGATTATAGAGCTCAGTAAAGAAAAACAACAAATAATAAATCTGGCCTAGTGTAATTAATGCAAGAAATCTCAACTATTTGGTAAATATGTGTAGATATATATAGAAAGTTTAGACGGAACCCTCAGTACAAGTACACTGAGTATCTGTATCGCACTTTTCTAAAATGTTTGAAAGCAGACAGCTTCCGAATACTATCGCAAGCGATATCGTTAACGCCGCATGCGTACGCGCAGACACAAAGGCACTCGCTCGCCTTTACCTTCACGTATCCAATGTAACGTAAACGCGTAAACGCGAAAATATCGGAGAAATGGTCAGATACGGGGTCAGCGACACGAGATCCAACACTGGCTACATTTTGTAACTAAGAAATCCCTATAAGGAATCCTTCCCCGCTCTCTTTTTTTTTCAATTATGCGCGGCGGTGATTTTCGTACGGCTATATCTGACTGATGGGTTATTTATTTATTATTCAGAAACCAACAGCGTTACATTTTGGTACAGTACAATGGGCTTATTAAACCACTAGCAAGGCCAAATAAGGTTTATCTGCTTACTTATTGAAAACTTATCACAAATTAAAAAAAAATACTTTAATACAAAGTATTTTATTTAGAAGGTTATAAATAAAATATTTTGCTAAAAGATTTCGATAGTTGATTATATCAAAATATCTACAACAGTAAAGATAAAAAATGATCTGCTCAAAATATGTCAATATCAGAGATATAAATCTACATTTACATAAATAATTACATATTTAAACACATACACATATTTTAAAAATACACGATCTATACATACATTATGCATATAATCAATATGTACGATTTTAAGAAAAAAATCAATAATTAATATTGATATAATAATAGGTTGTAATCGCCAAAGCAAAACGTGTACAGTAGAGGTTATACTGTTGTGACGCGCTACGGTTTATCATCGCTCATTGACAAAATGCATTTGGAGATTTCCCTTTTAAAATTATTCCACGAAAGATCGAAAATATCTTTATTTTTAATTAATTGTGGTGAAATATACTGAGCCTATTACCGACGCACTAGTGATGGGGGCAGCATCTCTAGCGACGGCACTGCGCTCTCTTGCTCGTCTGCACAGCGTGGTGCAGCTCAGCTTATTCCCCTTTTTTTTATTGGAAGGACCGCAAACGAGCTAGTGATTACGTGGCGCACTTGGCGGTAAGTGATTACGTACATCTGCCACACAAGAGTAGCTGCGTGGTGCGTTGCCGGCCTTTAAGGATATTCGCAAGATGGGAGGGAGGTTGCGGAGGGGGATGGGAAGGGGGAGTGGGCTTCTGGATACCACACCCACCGAGCACAAGATGCCTCTACTTCACGTCGGTATTCTGTGAGGTCATGGTACTAACCCGGTAGAGCCGGCCCTTTCGAACAGCAGCAAAATTCACTGCTTGTCTCTACTTGCCATAAGTATAGTTACTACTTGTATGCATAGTGGTTTGAAAAATACGCTGATTTTCAGCTATGAACCTTGCACTACGATGACCAATAAAAAATTATATTCTCGTCATTTAAAAATGCGCAATTATTTTCAGAAGCATTTCTCAAAATACTGTCTGAAAAGTTCGATTGTCTCAATTTCCTAAAAAGCTTATCGCAATATTGACATTATAAACCACTCAAGTAAGGTCTTTTTACGAGAAAGGTACTTTTATAATTTATGTAAGGATATTTTGTGTATGCAAAATAAATGTCAAATACTTGCCAGGATTCATTAAAAATGCTGGACAAACCATGAATGATAGTACCAAACTGTGGTAGAGCCATGCGCCGGCTTCAACTGATGCTCAGATACTCCTACTCCACCGGGTTAATACCACGACTGAGTAGTACACTAGCGTGAAGAAGGCATCTTGTGCGTCCGTGTTTTTTTCAGTGAGCGAGGTAACCAGAGGCCTAGTCCCCTCCTCCCCAAATATCTTTAAAAGCCGGCAACGCACCTGCATCTCCGCAGGTGTTGCAGATATATGTAGGCGATGGCAATCACTTACCATCAAATGAGCCGCTAGCTAGTTTGTCCGCATACCCATAAAAAAAATCTTATATGTTATTTACTTACACATATTTAGGTAATATACGTTTACTATTCTGTTTTTCTATGTTTCGGTCTCATATTTATTAAGAAAAGCCACAATCATTAATTTTGAAACTTTAACTGGTCCGATCGACGAGGGCCTGGTGATCTGTCAGGCAGAGTAACACTATGGGTAACATTCTTACATAATATTCAGTTTAAGTATTGCACCTAAGTAAAGTAAAGAAAATTAGAAGCCACAGCTAGGCAAAGGCCTCCTTCTCAAATATCTGAGAGAGTTTTGTAGCCGGGAATGGCCCGCCTCCTTAATCCAGTGTGGTTTAATCCAGTGGCGGACTTCACATATGCTCGAAATATTTTTTTTTATTATTTCGTCCACATGCAGGTTTCCTTACGATGTTTTCCTTCACTGCCGAGCACGTGAAAAATACAACACTTAAAATTGCTACTAACAATTTTAGTCTACTAACGATTAGCCGGCACGGGCAATCGACCCCAGATATTTATGCTCTATGGGGTGCGCCCTGACCACTAGGCTACCACGGTTCATAATTCCCTGTTATTATAAGTTTTAAAAAGATTTATGCAAAGGAAATAAATAATAATTTATTCTCTCTAGGCGTACCTACTCGCTTCCTTGGCGTGATGAGTATGGGCAAACTTTAAGAAATGCATGCCGTTAAATACTCTTCTTTAGCAGTCCATTCACGGATATTTCACTGCTGAAGCATACGAAGTTGAAGGTTCTGCCGCAAACGTCACGTTAAATATAGGTTTGCAATCGCAGTACTAGATACTGATTCAGACCGTGATCAGTCTTAATAATTTAGGACTAGCAAACGAAGGGTCCGGTGACTTGAGAATTTGATGGACCATATCTCTCAGGTTAGTGATGGAGAGGAACGCTACTAGTGAGAGGATATCGGTACTTGCCAAATCGTTCGCTCGGCGTGGTGTGTATGGGCACGACCTCTGACAAATGTATACCGACATGCTGGCACTTCCTTAGCTCACTAACGTGAGAGGTAACACGGACAGAGGCCGCGTATGATCAGCAATGACATTAAATAGTCTGATAAAGAAGATATACGCATTGGTTGACAGCCGTCACGTGTCGGCAGGCCTTCTTACAATTGACGTTTACGACATCCATGATATAAGAGGTGTGGCAGATACATTCGTTTCCGCCGCATCCAATATTCGTAACACAAATTGAAACGTGTCTATTAAGTATGTTTGCTTCGACTTTACATCTAATAAAGTGTCGTCATAATGGCTAAGCTTCAACGCTACGGGTTTTAAATATATTTATGTTATATCCATTTGACGATGTTCATGGGCTGCAGTAAGCACTTATCATTAGGTAAACGGTAAGGTAGTCACAGGACCAAATATTTGTAGAGTATAATTTTTATATCATTTACTATAAAAGGAGAGGAATGAAAGTTATACCATTTGAAAGGTACCGTGATATAGATGTGAATAACAAAACAAATCATGTGTATTTGACCGTTAAGGTAGGTAGTGAAGATGACACATGATGTTTACATAAAAAACGCTTTAATCAATTACATTTTTCGTTACTTTACAAACAGACCGTTCCGAATTTTGACCTCAAGCGATACTAGTTCTTGTAATTATTCCAGGTCTGGGTGCATTTAATGCATTCACAATACAGACTTAGGTAAATATAGAGTGGAAAACATCTCTAATAAATAAATAATGAAAATGCTTTTCATTCACTCCTAATCAGACATTAACAAGAAATATTGGCTTAAACTTCCAATATTTTGTCTCATTATGTATTACTAATTGGGTAAATTTTGCATATATGAATCTCTATGGAAAGACTGCGTGCCTGCATTTGCAACATTTGCCATTGACCCGGTTGGTACATGAGGTTCACACGCGGTACAATTCCTAGAGGAATTACTGTACGTCCACTAGTCGAAGCCGCTGGTGACAAGAGGGCTTGTTCTCTTTTCGCTCAGTGGTTAAGTTTAAGCATTCAGCGTGGAAATTGAGCCAGCGTTCTTAGTGCCGTTATTTTTTTTTTTTTGAATTATCTCATAAATACACATGTCATCCAGTCACAAATTAAGATAGGGAATTTTAGTTTACATCTTGGTAACCTGGGTGATAATATAAATTAACATATAACTATTCTACTATTATACTAATTATTCTTATACAACATTTACAGTTTCATGGCAAGTATGTGGCTTACATTACTTACTTTAACTAATTCTTGGTAGTCACTGTTGAATTTAATTTCCGATGTGGTACTTCAGGGAATGGAACTTTTTATTCCGTTCTCTGCAGTGCCTGTCGGAGGTAAATCCCAGCCTTGGTTTGGTCGCACCTGCAAAATAGCGTCACGCCGAAAGCGGAAGTGCTACCAGGCCTGGGCCGATGCATCGGCGTCTCGGGATGCAAAAACCAGTGCTCTTAAAAACGAGTACAACTCTGCCTCCAGGTCCTTCAAAGAGTTATCGCTGCGGCAAAGTTAAAGCACATTGGCAGAATTGGCGAGAGACTAGTTCGCCTCCCATCGGGATCCCGCGCATTCTGGTCTCTCGCCAAGGCTGTCCAGGGAATTTCTGTCAGCCATCTCTCCCATCTCTACACAAGGAGGATGATTCGCTGGCCCATACTGCAAAAGAGAAAGCCGATCTCTTGGGCTCTCTTTTGCATCCAACTCGACTCTTGATGACCGGGGAAACTCTCCACCTACCATCCCGTGGTGTAAGTGCTCCATGCCGGAAATTCAGTTTCTGCAGAGCTCAGTGCGAAAGGCACTCCGCTCCTGGACATTCATAAGTCGAGTGGGCCGGACGGAATCCCTCAATTGTGCTGAGGATGTGTGCCCTGAGTTGGCACCGGTTCTCACGCGTCTTTTCCGGCACTCCTACTCTTCAGGCGTCGTCCCGGAATCTTGGAAGACAGCATTTGTGCATCAATACCGAAAAAGGCGACCGCTCTGATCCGTCCAACTACAGGCCTATTGCCATCACCCCCTTGTTATCTAAAATAATGGAGTCACTCATCAACACCCAGCTCCTGAGGTACCTGGAGGAACACCAGCTGATCAGTGACCGACAGTACGGTTTCCGTTGCGGACGATCAGCTGGTGATCTTCTAGTTTACCTGACTCACCGATGGGCAGAAGCAGTTGAGTCTAAGGGGGAGGCTTTGGCGGTTAGTCTGGACGTAGCGAAAGCATTTGATAGGGTTTGGCATAAAGCGCTTCTTTCAAAGCTTTCATCTTACGGGGTTCCTGAGAGATTGTGCAACTGGGTCACCAGCTTCCTCACGGATCGGAGCATCAAGGTTGTTATCGACGGTGCATGCTCGGACCCAAACCCGTGAATGCTGGTGTTCCACAAGGCTGTGTGCTATCTCCCACTCTGTTCCTTCTACATATCAACGACATGCTACAAATCAGTAGCATTCATTGCTATGCAGACGACAGCACGGGTGATGCCCTATATACAGGCCGTGCGAATATTTCTCGGGAACACGTCGATGAGTGCCGGAACAAACTTGTGTCTGAAGTCGAGACCTTGTTATTCAAAGTCTCGGATAGGGGTCGACGTAATTTGGTCCTATTCAACCCCAAAAGACACAGGTTTGCGCGTTCACCGCTAAAAGAATCCCTTTGTCGTTTCTCCTCTTTTGAGAACATTCCCTTATTGCCTCAGCCAGTATCAGAATCCTTGGCGTTGACATATCGAGCGACGTTCAGTTCCGTGGTCACTTGGAGGGAAAGGCCAAATTGGCCTCCAAAAAGCTTGGTGTGCTCTGTAGAGCGGGACAGTATTTCATGCCGGTCCACCGTTTGCAACATTATAAGGCGCAAGTTCGGCCCCACATGGAATACTGTTCTCATCTCTGGGCAGGGGCACCCCAGTACCAACTTCTTCCATTTGACCGCATCCAACGTCGAGCGGCTCGAATTGTCGGCGACCAAGCTCTCTCTGATCGGCTTGATCCTTTGGCCTTGCGAAGAGATATTGCTTCCCTTTGCATTTTTTACAAAATTTTCCACGGGGAATGTTCTGAGGAACTGTTCGGATTGATCCCAGCTGCTGAGTTTCACCATCGTACATCGCGACTGAATTCGAAGTTCCATCGATACCACCTAGATGGTTGGCATTCCACCACAGTGCGTTTTAATCGAAGTTTTCTGCCACGCACTTCGATTTTGTGGAACCAGCTGTCGCCAGCAGTATTTCCGAACAGTTACGACTTAGGGACCATCAAGAAAAGAGCTTATTCCTTCCTTAAAGGCCGGCAGCGCATCTGTAGCTCCTCTGGTGTTGTGGATGTTCGTGGGCGTCGGTGATCACTTACCATCAGGTGAGCCGCACGCTCGTTTGCCCCTTCTTCTATAAAAAAAAAAAAAAAAAAATTTAAGTTTGTAACTTTTCTGGTCGAACCAAACATTGGAACAATGCCAACATAAGGGTAGGTAGTTTATTCTTCTGTTTGTTTGAAGCTATCCCATTATCTTCGTGTAAATGCCTGTTCTACTTATTTATATTGTACAATAAAAACGTAGTAAGCGGCACAGATCAATGATATAAAAATAAACGGAATTGCAAAAGTGCCAAAGTCGCTGAAAACGAACAGACCTTTAACTATACTCCGTCATTCATAACTTCGTTCGACATTTTGGGTTATAACGTTCCAAAAATGTCGAACGAAGTTACAAACACACCTGTTTTTTATGTTTTTAGTACGTATGTGAGATTTACAGAGTGTTGACAAAAACGAAAGTCGTTATGAAATACAAATAAAAGGTATCTTTGAATATACGTTGCGTGTTTATCGTGCTTCCGGTTGCACCTACATATAATTCTGACAGAAAAAATTAAGTGTGTGAAAGTGGTTGATATTGTTAATATGAATGGTAAACATTTTTCACAAATAAACTTGCGCCTCCACTTGCCCAGTGTTTAAAATAAGTGTTTAAAAAAAAACCTCATGTCAATTACAGTATGAGTTACGAAAAAAATACAGGGTTATTTAAAAAGTCCTTGCCCAGTTTAAGATTATAATTAATATCATTAAATGAACAACTTTTTCGGCACCACTAATAAAAATTAATAATGAATGAAATTAAATTAATGAAAATTCTTTATTCTTTGAACTAAGAAAGATAATTTCGTTTCTCAAGTGTCAAATCTTATTATTATTATTTTTAACAATCTACCACCATCTCGTAATGAGGCTCTTCGTAACGGAGAAGAAACAAGCGAAAGAAACTTCGTAGGTACGCTCTATTTTGATCATTTTATTTCTATAAAAGTATGATCCCACAGACAACTGAAATCATGCCACAACAATACAGTGATCCACTAAATTAAACCACAAGTTCACTGCAAACCCGATCAGAACAGCCCGCAGAAGCAGGACCTGTTCTCAAGTGTGACGCATCCTACATGTCTGAGAAATAATGAAAATATTATTTCGAGGACATGTGAAGCCCGCCAACCAGCACTTGGCGGAGCAGCGTGGCGGGTCCTTCCCAACTCCAATAACTCCTCGGATATATGAGAAGGAGGTCTTTGGTCAGCAGTGGGCTTACTGGCTGCTACTTTGCTTTTTATCCATCCCTGAACCCAAATCCCACCGACTGGTGGTGGGGGGCAGCATCACTAGTGCGAGGATTACGGCGCTGCGCTCGCTAACCAGTTTGCCCAGCCAAACGTGGCCAGTATGTGTAAAACCTTTCAAGCATTATATGTCGTTTTTTGCTTGATCTTTTTTGGTAGGAACCTCTGTTCGGCAGAGGAAAATAATGTATACTACATAGTAATAGATATTGTTTATATAAAAACATATGAAACGAGAAATAAAATATCGAATATCGGGCATAGAGAAGATATTCAATTTCATTTAAGAAATGTTTCGAGTTCTGTAAGTATACAGAATGGAAGATCTATTCTAAAAATTGGATTTGCTGTCTCTAGCACGACTTTTCCTTTTTGATGTATTTTTGTTTTTGCTACATCTTTCAAGCACAACTGTTTCAGTTGTTTAGGTAACAAATACTACTACTTTAATTCCACTATTCTTTTGGAAATGAGATTTACATACATATATTTACGCCTCATTTCCAACGGGGTAGGCAGATACAATCTTCTTCCACTTTCATCAATCTTCGCATGCATGCTCATTGGTTCAGAGTACTCTTGACCTGGCCTTTTTTCAGAACGTCTCCAATTTGACCGTGAAATGTTCGCCTAGGTCCTCCTCTCTACCATTTATACACTTATTTACACCAATTAGATTTATGTCTTTTTAAATAAACGATACAAAAAAATTTAGATCAGACAACCTTAGACTTAGACAACCTGTCACCCCTGAGAACGACTGTCACTCCTAAGTAGAGATGGAATCTTTCGTTAAATGCCATATTAATTTTGTTTTTAAAATAAACAGTGATCTAAATTTTTTTGTATCGTTTATTTAAAAAGACATAAATCTAATTGGTGTAAATGGTAGAGAGGAGGACCTAGGCGAACATTTCACGGTCAAATTGGAGACGTTCTGAAAAAAGGCCAGGTCAAGAGTACTCTGAACCAATGAGCATGCATGCGAAGATTGATGTAAGTGGAAGAAGATTGTATCTGCCTACCCCGTTGGGAATGAGGCGTAAATATATGTATGTAAATCTCATTTCCAAAAGAATAGTGGAATTAAAGTAGTAGTATTTGTTACCTAAACAACTGAAACAGTTGTGCTTGAAAGATGTAGCAAAAACAAAAATACATCAAAAAGTAAAAGTCGAGCTAGAGACAGCAAATCCAATTTTTAGAATAGATCTTCCATTCTGTGTACTTGCAGAACTCGAAACATTTCTTAAATGAAATTGAATATCTTCTCTATGCCCGATATTCGATATTTTATTTCTCGTTTCATATGTTTTTATATAAACAGTATCTATTACTATGTAGTATACATTATTTTCCTCTGCCGAACAGAGGTTCCTACATAAAAGGTCAAGCAAAAAACGACATATAATGCTTGAAAGGTTTTACACATACTGGCCACGTTTGGCTGGGCAAACTGGTTAGCGAGCGCAGCGCCGTAATCCTCGCACTAGTGATGCTGCCCCCCACCACCAGTCGGTGGGATTTGGGTTCAGGGATGGATAAAAAGCAAAGTAGCAGCCAGTAAGCCCACTGCTGACCAAAGACCTCCTTCTCATATATCCGAGGGGTTATTGGAGTTGGGAAGGACCCGCCACGCTGCTCCGCCAAGTGCTGGTTGGCGGGCTTCACATGTCCTCGAAATAATATTTTCATTATTTCTCAGATATGTAGGATGTTTTTCTTCACCGCCGAGCACGTGGTGAATATACTATACTCGTACGAAGCAGCAGAACGATATTGCTATTTTACGTTTGTTGCTATGGGACTGGGTTCCTTCTGCGCTCGAACATTTCCATTCGTGATGCAGCTATAATACAGTTGAATTGTGACTCTATTTCATGTAATGAATAACCGATTTTAATACTCTAATAAAAAAATTAAATACGTATAAGCGATTTCCGTAGTGTTTTTTTTTTACAATTGTATTACTACACCATTATCCCATATAACCTCAATAGGCAATGCAAAAGAAAGCGAGGCAGAACTATGTCGCTATTGTCCTTAAAAAGAAAATAATTTAAATAAGCTTCAAGCAATCTAATTTTTAACTGTGTAATTTAATCCAAAACGTTAATCTTTTACGCAAAATGTCTTCGTTTAACGGTCCATTTGTTAAAGTCTCCTGAAAGTTTATTGCACAGTTGATTCTAACGGCCAGAGCATAAATCACGAGCCTGAAAACGAAGGGATGATAAAAAATTTAACAATGAATTAACATTACTTATGTATATATTAGGTCGGGAAAAAAGTGTTTTCTTATTTTATAAGTAAAAAGTTGCAGAAAATTATCTTTTGTTGTACTGTTTGTATCTGGATGGTACTAAAAACTGTTGTTTTCATGGCCGCCAAAATGAGGGAATCTAACGAAGAAATTCGATACATTAGAAGAGAAAAATGCGACACAAGAGGCTAAAATATTTGTGACGTTTATGGGCTTAATGCAGTATCAGTAAGAGTAGCACAAAATTGGTTCATGCGTTTTCAGCCCGGGGCATTTTGATGTCAAAGATGAAGCTCGCTCTGGTCGATCTGTTACGGATAAAGTCGATGCTATTTTTAAAAAAGTGGAGCACGGTCGACATATTAGTATTTACGATATAGCTGAAGCTAAGGGTTGACCACAAAACAGTTTTGAACCTTTTGGAAAAGTGTTGATATACAAAAAAGCTCGATATTTGGGTACTACACACGGGCTCACTGAAAGAAACCTAATGAATCGTTTACTCATTTATGATTCTGTATTGAAACGTAATGAAACCGACCCATTGTTGGAAAGTTTGATCACTGGTGATTAAAGGTGGATTTCCTACAACAAGAACGTGCTAAAAAGATCGTGGTCAAAGGGAAGTCAAGCTCTACAGGCTATAGCGAAACCTGGATTAACTCGCAATAAGGTGATGCTGTGTATATATAGGTGGTAGTGGCGTGAAATGGCGTGTGTAGGTGGGGTGAAATGTTGAATACTACAGGTCACAGGTTAGGACAGTATTCAACATTTCATAACAACAGTATTTCTTAACCTACAACACGTCAAGAAATAAATATGCCAGGCTTATATTGTATAGACCGGTGAAGGGTGGCATCGGCATATAACGGGATATAGTAATTGGTAACGGGATTTAGTGATTTCTGATAATTCTCCTCTTTAGAGATGTCCCTACGTTCGGCTCTACAGTTTCAATAGTAAACTGGTTGCAAAATAAAAACAGAGTATTTTTTTTGAATTTTTCTAAAGTTTTGTTTATTATTATTTACGGTAGTACCTAGTAATAGTAGTAGTGAGTTCCTTAGTGGTTAAAGTACCTGACTATAGAGCCGTGGATCTCTCTTCCAAACTAAAGACAATATTTGTACAATATAATTATATTTTATTCGTCAAGAAACAAAATAAAGTATTTTTAATTGACAGTTAAAAAAAACTATAACTTCGTTAATATAAATTGATAGTTATTTTCAATTATTCGAAATGCTTCCACGTCACCTTGAATTTAAGTAAAGTGACAATTTGCGAACATTTTGAAGGAAAATAAGAATTTGTGTAAAAACTGGAAAACGTTGTACCGAAATTCATGCCGAAACAAGTTGAGCCAGTTTTTAAATAGCGAGCCAGTAAGAGGCTCAAAATACTTTTAATTGGCTTCCTAATATTTAATTTCACTTAATATAAGGTTCTTAAGGATACAAATTAATGTACATGCTTTAGTCAAAAATTTTTAATTATTTTTGCGTTTTTTTAGATGCTTCGGTGAAAGTCATCTACAATAACCTGAGTAACTATATAACTGAGAGTGAAAGGGGGAATATTCCAAATCTTTCTCCTATTTTTTTTTTTAATAATATGGGAAAGGCGGCATACGAGCAAGTGGTTCACCTCATGGTAAGTGATTACCGTCGCCCACGTACATCTGCAACACCGGAGGTGCTGCAGGCGCTTTGCCTGCCTTAACGGATGACTTACTAGCCAAATAAAACGCAGAAGCACAAGATGCCTCTACTTCACGCCGGTATTCTGCGAGGTAGTGGTAACAACCCGGTCGAACCGGCCCATTCGAGCAGCAGCATAAGTCGCCGCTTGGCTCTACCACGCTTAAAGTCGTCGACTGCATATTAACAAATGAATCTTGAAACCGACCAAATAATGGCGGCAAATCCATCTGATTTGCCGAATATAAATTCCAAAGACCAGTGACACAGGTACGAGTACCGACACAGCGTTCACCAATCCACTCAGTATGGTGAGTACCTTTTAAAAATGCATAGACTTTTGCCGGTGCTCTCTTAGATAAGCCTATGGCATCAATTGTTTGTCTATTTAAGCTTAGTGCGTCTTAAACTTTATAGCTTTGTTCCAATTTATGTTGACATATACAAATGCTAGAAAATTACACGCGGCGCAATACCTTTCTAAACAGGCAACATCATACATGATGTTGCCTGTTTAGGTAGTTCTTACAAGAAAGCTGGTTTAATCTGTGATCATAAATCAGAATGTCCAAGTATCCTACAGTTTTTTATTAAATTCGGAGACAATCTGTGTCCAGCAGATTAAGTTCATACCGTAGTTGCCAACCCGTGTGGCAACTTTGGCAGTTGTTTATGTATATTTTTATTTAAGAAGATAATGTCAATACATTGGATAAGGTAAATGTTGGAAAATAAAAAACATAATGATTTCTAGTATTTACGCGAACACTGCACATTTTGAATGAAACTATTATTTACGGATTTTATCGTGTTTAATTTTTTTTTATATTCCAGACGTTTTGATTACTTTACAGCAGCCGGTCACGGGGGGGCTGTAAGTAAGATGTAAAATGCAGGAGTATACAAGCTTGATTGTGAATGTGGTCTCTCTATCATAGGGCAAAGTAAAAGATCTGTAAAGACCCGCGTGAAAGAACACATAGGTGACGTGAAACACCGTCGTTCTGGGAAGTCTGCAGTCTGTGATCATATCCTTGATCGCCCCAACCATTGCATCAGATTTGATAGACCACAAATCCTCGCAAAAGAACACCGATTCCTGCCAATTGTATTCGCGAGGCTATTGAAATCAAAAACATCCTAATTTCAATAGAGAAGATGGATACTACCGGCTTGGGATCCAGCACGACACTGTGAGCACATTCTGCGTAGATCGGAACAAAAATTAATAAATATAAGCTAAAGGTAGCCCGAGTTCACTATGACATTTGATCGTCCAACACCTCAGTCCCCTCGTGACCACGGCTGCTGTCAAGCAATCGAAACGTCGGGAACATAAATACAAAATTAAGCACTATAAAATCCGTAAATTATAGTTTCATTTAAAATAAAAAAAAACAGATGCTTCTATTTAAACTAAATTATTATGGAAAGTAAGATTATTGACCAGAGAATGAACATTTACTACTTTATGTATATGTAGTAAATGTACTCATAAACTGCTTTATGAATTAATAATAATACATAAAGTAGTAAATGCTAACGCGGCGGTAAAAGAGGCTAATAATATTATTAGCCTCTTTTACCGCCTGACTTGCATGACTTTTAAAGTGTGGTCAGAGATTTATTGGGGTTGTTTTTATGCGGTGGATCCTGCAAAACTTAGCCTCAACCAAATGGTCAGTTTCCACTAGCCTGTAAATTGTATCGTGCACTATAATGAAATCATCTGGACACTGAAAGCTATTTTGCAAATACAGCTGAAAGCTCTAGAGCTTTTGAATAAAGGCACGAGGTGGACGGAGCGTGGATAATCAGACGAAACCGCTCAAGCTTAATATTAAGATTCAGTATGCCTCTTACTATTCGGTTTCTACTTTACTCATCACTGAACAGTTATTGCTTGGTCGTCATAAAGATATATCTCGTTTTTATTCAAACCATCAGGACTCATCCCACTTTCTGTGTGGCCGTTCTCCAAACATTCTGAAAAAAGAAGTTCTTTTATATAGCCCATATAGCCCATAATATCGGCATATCGGCCAGCTATTGCCTCTTTGGGTTCCGTTTCTTTACTCCAAAATTGTATTATATCAGCTCATCGCCTTTTTGAAGCCTAGTTTTAAGTTAGTCTCCCATTAACACCTTGTAGTGAGCTCAAGATCAATGCAGACTTTTAAGATATCCTCATACATTACCACCACTTCATCGTCCTGTTAAGGTTTGTGCGAATACTTGTATGACCTTCAGTGAATACCGTTTGGTTAATCTGCGTATAAGGTTCGCAACTCTACTCTACAAACTTTCTGAACACGTTGCTGATGAGAGACCTGCGGACAATAAACCCGACACCTCCTCGGAATAGACGGTCACACGGATTCGAGGATTAACGAACACTTCACGTGTCTTCGGACTTCAGACAATCCTGTAATGCTCTAGTGTAACTTATAACTGAAATAAGAGCTTCCAGCTCTGGGATCATCTCGTTGGCCCTTGACATGTGTATGTTATATGTTGCCAGGTGCAGTCATTTAGATTGGCAGCTAGAATCCAGCCGATATTCTTCGCTAAGCCAGAACTAGCGGTGCCACCGGAGACTGGGAGCTGTTGATTTTTAAGTCTCATGTAGTCCAAATATCCACTATCATACATCAAGGTCTATTTTTTATTGTTTTCTTGCCAAGGGAGCGGATTGACAACCACAGTGTTGTAATGATAATATACAGGAGATGCCGCTGCTCATCTCCAGATATTTTTATATCCCTGCGTGTAAAACATATTCTTTAATTCCGGCTGCTACACGGAAATATTTTAATTTTGCATTGAAAAACCAAAACACTGACTTACGTACAAAACTTACAGCCAAACACATGCACGCACACACAAACATATAGTCACTCACCAATATACATAATTTGTTATTTTTTGTTACTTACTGTGATTTATTTTAAAAATAGTGGTAATATTGTGGTTATATACTAAAGAAGTATAGGATATGGTTATGCAAAAGCAAAATCTCCTGGTATCTATGTATATTTAAAAGATCTCAACTATGTTTTAGTAGGTAAAAAACAGATATTATTAAGTAATCTGACAATAACCTAAAAAAAATCTGTTTATAATTGATATACACGTTTCTTACCTAAATTACATTTATCTGTAGATAATAAATGCTTGTATGTGTGTGTAGATATATTAGGTTACGTGAACATACATAACAATACGTAATAAAGTAATTTAATGTCTGTACATTTGAAACCAGCCATACATTACACGAAATATTTATAGATATCTTTACATGCTGTAATTTATTGTGGTATTTTCCATTTTTCCTTGTAGACGCCAGATAAAAAACACAAAAAACATCTCAGTTATAGGGGATTAAGGATAAATTTATTTTAGATATTATTTAAATATAATCGAGGCATAGACATTAATCTACGGTTAGTATTTATAGACATTTAAAACAAAAATAAAGAAAGCTTTTTTGATCCCCGTGGATTGCGTTTTGCAATTCAGATAAAAATATACTTTGCATATAAATTTACAATAATGTATTTTTGCAGGAATTTACTTACGACACTAATGATATATAACTATATATGATATTATGTAATTAAAAACGTCAATATTTGAGTAGAAAGTTTTTTAATTTTTTTTTTTCCATTTTAATAGGGCATCAAATAAATTCTAAGAGTGAACTCAAACGCAAATTATACGGACATAGGGCTTATAAGACGAGAGCGGAGGAAAGTCTGAACGTAGAATTAAAAACGTGACCAGCTAAAACCGGTAAATCTGAAAATCATTAATAAATATACATAAATCGTCACACATCATTTACACGTGACCCAAGCGGCGGCTTTTGCTGCTGCTCGAATGGGCCGGCTCGACCGAATTGGTACCACGACCTCGCAGAAAACCGGCGGGAAGTAGAGGCATTTCGTACTTCTGCGTTTCGTTCGGTGAGGGAGGCAACCGGAGGCCCACACCCCCTTCTCATCCCCCTCCACATCCTCCCTCCCATCTACCAAATACCCTTAAATTCCGGCAACGGACCTGACGTTATTCACTTAACGATCAATCACTTACCATCAGGTGAATGGCTTGCTCGTTTGCCGCCTTTCCCATAAAAAAAACAAAATTGATATAGGAGTTAGTAAAGGTCAAATTCTCAAAAGATCAAAGACTCAAACTCAACATAGCTATCTGTGACCCACTTTTCCCCCCACCGGGCAGTAGAATATTTCCCATCACCCGAACATTGTCGCCTGCTACGACTCCCACGAGCAATAAGGGGGTGACTGATTCCAACGTGACCTTACATTTCAACGGATGTATATATTGAACCTTAATAGGTAGACATTTGAAATTTTCACAGAATATATCTAAAATTAAAAATTAAAAGGGGAGGCGATGTACCTATACAAGAAACGTATTTTGGTTTTTCTTTATCGTAAAACGGTAAAACATTCAAGCGGTCAAACTAATAAGAGTTTTAATAAATACATAAATATTTGAGGTTGTACGGATCCTGCACGGTGCGCGAGGCCGACTCGCACTTGGCCGGTTATTAATACATAGGTACTTCGAGTGATAGGCTACTGTGTAACATCTGTAAAACTAATTTTGATTATGACATTAACAAGGTCTATTATCTCATAACATGTTCGCTTCAAGTATTTCACTATATAATCTGCGTCCATAAAACAGCGATCGTCAAATGCTAATAAACTTATGTAAATTGTCAGTACGTATTATTTCTATCCGATACTTAAATACTCATAACAGAAGTAATCTATTTTCATTAGCATCTATAGTGACTGATGTGATAGAATCATTGTTCGGATTGTCTCGTTTGTTGACTGTGTTTCGATTAACTGTGAGTCGATAGATGCCGCTTCCTCAGGACCGACCTTTATCCCTCCAAAGTGAGATCCCTCCTAGTCGTGGTGGGGAGGCTTAGGAGACGTGGTTTGGTCACCCATGGTGAACGAGGAGGAAACTTCATGGCCGGCCGAGGTGGCAATCCCACTTCTGATGAGAGTTGGTGGACTACGGGTGGAAGGGCTGGCACCGTTGTTTTTCCCTGTTGCCCCTACTCTACTCAAACCTATCCGAATTGGAGTCGCGGAAGAAGAAGGCTTTTGGTATTGCGGTATGTCAATCTTCCAATCATTTGCGTTGGATGGGCCGCATTACTGATGCGTCAGTGGTGGGTACGCGAGGGCAGAGGAGTAACGTCATTACAATGCGTCGCTCTCCCTGCCCTCCGTGGCCGAAATATAGTCGGCGGGACCAGATCACACGGGGTGTCGAGGGGCTGGTGCTTTCGGTTGGTGGATTCGACGGGTTCGTTGCGCCCATATGTAATACGCGGCCGTGTTTCGGCACGCCTATCCAGGAGTGAGACGGAGACGATGAGTTCTGTCCCGAGGCGAGCTAGCACGGTTGGGTTTACAGATCCGTGCGCCACACGTTTCGGTGGTCTCGCCGATACGCGGCGAAAGTTGATCGCCGAGATGTTTTAGTGGGTGCAAGCCAGGCATAACCCTGGAAGCCCCAGAAGGCGTATTCTGTAGGCGTTAAGTATTTTTCAACGTATGAAAAAAGACCTTCCTTCGAGGCATTGTTTAGGGAAAATTTATATTCATAAGTGGACTTTTAACAAGTGATTGTAATGATGATGATGATAATTATATATACACATAAAAGTAGATATCTATACATCGTACATGTAGGACCTCGCAGAATATAATATGGTTTTGCAGTAATTGTGAAATTATAAATTAGCCTTAATAACTCGAAAACATTAATTCATATCAAATTCAAGTTTATTGAGTATTAGCTTCCGTCCGCGACTTTCGGCAGCGTAGGAAATTATCCCCCGTCTTATCCGGGGTTAAAAATGTACGTTATTTGTACAAAATTTCATCAAGATCGGCTCTGCGGTTTAGCTGTGAAAATGTAACAAGCCGACAGTGCAACTTGCGCATTTATAATGTTAATATAGATATGCATTAGTATGGATATAGACGAAACTGCTTAGAAAACACACGAGCGGCGTGCACTGTTAAAGGCTTACGCTGGATATTACTCTCAAAAGGCGTTATAAAAAATAATAGACAAACGATTTTATTACATCCTGGTAGGAACCCAAACAACAAGCATAACGGCATAACATATAGCAAACTAATAACGGCTTTTTTATATCAAACATTGATGAAATTAAAAGAAATTAACTTTGACTTCATTATTTTAAGTAGGAAATTATTTTAATTAAAGGACTTAAATATTTTTTTATGTTACAGTAATGTCTTTGATGACTTTCAACACGGAATGACTTCAATATTGGATTTACAGCGATGCCGTAAAGGAGATCGTCGTCTCTAAAGTGTAACTTGCGACTATTGCTAGAGGTACTAGTGTGATAAAATGCAGACTTCTTTGAACGACAGGGAATAAAATTAATTTGTGTTCAAGATTAGCTTTTTAGCTATTATATGCAAAAATTTCCATTAAAAGAGATCCCAGATTAATTAAACGTCATAATGAAGTACTTTAATGGAACTATCAGCTACAGGGCTTGGCGTGTCACTGATGTGATTGTGATGAATATTGTTATAAATAGATTGAAGATTTCATTACCTTTCTACGTTTTTTTATTATGTGCTATATCTCTATACAACACATTTGTAGCTGTATTTGAAAACAAACCTGGAGAAGAAGAATCTGAAAGAATAAATGTACTTTATCAACTATAATAGATGCTTTTATCATCCCCTTTTTATCAGTTCCCCGTCATTAGATGAAATGTCGTTAGAATAAAATCTAATAAGCCCAAACTAGATAGGTTAGCCACCTAACAGCTAATTCACCAGAACAACTCGCTGGTACCATATTACTGTAATGTCTTTGGTTCTTAATACGTATGTGAAATTTGTCGTTGAGTGAAGTGTGGTTTGAAAGACGCTATTGAGTCTATAATTTAGATAGGAATGCTTCGATGCTCAATTATTTTTTTCATTTGCAATGAGTAACGAAGCAAATTCATACTTTAGATGTCAACGGCAAAGTCGGCAAGGGCAATATCCACCCAATTGGCGATACACTGAAGAAAGGCTAAATTTAAAATACCCATAACCGACTAGCATTAACGCTATAACGTATTTTTAGTTGTAGATGTTTGGTTGTGGTAGCCGAAAGTGGTGTATGCCTACTCCCCTGGGTTTTTGGTTACGTACCATTTATGGCTATGGTTTCGTTAAATCTTTTTTTGTTATCACAAACGTATCAAATGAACGTATATATCACCTGATGGTATGTGATTACTGATGTCCTCGTACATCAGCAACACTAGCGATGCATATGAATTGCCGGTCTTTAGGGACATTTAGAGATAAGGACGGTGGACGGATTTTATTAAAAAAAATGAGAAAGAAACATGCATCATCTTTAACTTTAAGAGCTTAGTTACTCTTAGTTTCGCCAGAAGCTTTTTCTACACCTGCCATGATTACTTCGGTAATGACATGAATTTGTTTTTTTTTTCTCTTTGTTAGTATTTTATTAATATTTTTTTCAGTATATTGTTTCGTATTATTTAGTATTCGTTGTTATGTATATAGATATCATATGCAATAGCTTTGAAGGCATATGACGTATCTAGTCGGAAGTCGCATATCTTTAATAGCAATGGTCTCTGTCGGTTCTGATGACCACGAGAAGAGCGAGTGGGTTGCCGAATTCTAGATCTGTATTTCACTAATCTTTACTTAAGTCCGTGTGCTTCCGGATAACATTACACATTGTTCTGAAGATTTATACATTTGTGCATGAAGCGAAGAAACCGCGAATCAATGAACATGAAATTTATTTTTGGAACAACGGTACTTGAGCCCTTAACTTAACTCCTCACCTCCACCACCTCAAACAACCTCCATGATAACTTATAAATATTATAAATAATATTCTTAAAGGGTGAATAATAATAATTATTATTATCTATCAGTCTAATTGAGAAAATAAGCTCTCTTATCACATATCAGTGTTGACGCGAGAACCGGAATGATGCCGCAGGCTCTGGCGGTCACAACCCTCATTGCTAATTTGTTCGATGTCTATGATCGATCGGTGAGGCGCAGACGACTGTTTAGCCTATAGCAAAAAATAACGCTTTAAATTATACATTCTATCATTCAATCCACGCCTTATTTCTCATGCTAACCTAGGATCCCACATTCGTCTTCTCAATCTAGTTTTCATAGAGCTTACAGACAAACGGTGAATCTGTCGCCGCCCAGGCCAATGATAATAATAGTACACTTAAAAAATCTCCTAGGTCCCAGTTTTTCACATACGGGTCAAACTATATTCTTCTGATCTGAAGGGAGTAACTCCTAACCACTCAGCTATCGAAGATGTTTGAAAATAAATTCGGATTAAACATTTCGAATTAAAACACCGAAAATTATAAGATTAAGATTATGATATCCGTTCCAGACTGATAACATAATAAAAATCAAAGTCAATTTGTGTCTGTATTTATAGTAGTTGCGGACACAATAAGAATCATAAAAACCTTATATAGCTTTTTTTATTATACGATATAAATAACATCATTACTAAAAAGCGGTAAACAATAAATATAAGCTAAACATAATGTGTTTATTTTATTTATATTTTTCCATTAAATTTATTGTTTTTTAGTCATATTACAGTAGAAACAATAACATTTTGAGCACATTGTTTCTGTGATTTACATAATTTTAGATTTGGTTTCCACTAATAATTATGTGATACTGTAATTATTCTACGTTAATTATTACAATATCTGATTTTCCAGTTTCTCAGTAATCGTATGCGCGCAGCGTTTCGTATTCCAACTTTTAATTAGCACCAATTGAAACAAGATTTTCCTTGTTACGCAAATTTGATGATTTTGTTCCTATCTATCGAATCGAGTTTAAATAAGCGAGCAGAATTTGGTGGAAATATTATCAAAGCCGTGTTTAAACAAATCACTGGGTTACTTTGGGCAGAACGACTTAGTCGACGTTTGTCTCAGGACTATCAGTACAACCCTTTTTAGTTGCTTGCTTGAGGTTGATTAAAACAATTTTAATGAAACTGTTAACACTCTATTCATGTTGAATTGAAATAAAATTTCTTTTTTATTTTTCGATATGTAAAATATATACTATATTTCTGTTGTCAATTATCTTTTTATAATCTACATCCATATGGTAATGAAGTTCCTCTAATGCACAATGAACAGATGAGAGACTACTCCGTAGATCTGTTTTCACATTGAACATATATTTTTAAATGAATATGCCAGCAATTTGTTAATAACCGGATAGTTCTACAGCTAACCAACGCATACTCCATGACGACAAACAAATTCCATAAACAAGTGTATTGCAAACTCAAGTAGTGCAATCCACACAAGAGGCACCTGTTCAAGTAGAACGCAGGGGGCATCCATTGTCCCCCTCAACTATATTAGAAGGAAGTGGACGAACCGCCACAAACACCGTCAAAAGTAGAGACTTTCTAACGTGTATGACCTAGTCAAACATACCATACTTAAAAATGGCTTTACCTAGAATAATTCTTGACGTATTTTATTTTTCTATGGGAAATGGGTAAACGAACATGACACACACTTGATGGTTAGTGATTACCGACGCCCACCTACATCTTAAACATCTGAGGAGTAGCAGGTACGTGGCCGGCCTTTTAGAATATTTAGGGAGGGGAGGAGAAGGATGAGAAGAGAGAGAGAAGGGCCTCCGGTTACCTAACTCACCAAACTAAACGCTCTACCACGTACCAAAAGGGTAACAACTACTTCTAACCATTCATTAAAGGTTAGACTAACACCACCCTAGAATTATGTCACCAAAGTCCGACGACCCCACAGTCGTGAGTGAGTGAGTCCAACGTTAATTTATTAACTAGCAAAAGTTGCAAATTATGCTTCCGGCAGTCTCAGTTTGCGAGAACCTTTTGTAACATATATCTAGCATGAAAGCTTGAGTTTGAACATGTCGTGTTACTAATCTACTTAAAAGCTTAATATTTTCAGCTGAAAATTATTTTAAATTTTTTATCGCCTAGTATTTCAAGTCTGCTAACAAATTAAGTAGTGAACACCGTCACAAGTTATACTTTAATAAGAGTATTTGTAAACGATGGATAGTGTAGTAGTTTAGTAGCATATAAAAATTGTTAACCAACAGCCATTTTGTTGGGAAATATGGGATGTAATGGAAGACTTAAAAAGTAAAAATGTAAGTGAATTATATTAAGTGGTGCCGGTAGGGTGAAAATTTAGAATTATACGTAGTTGGTGAGAAATTAACAAAAAAAAATTATTTGAATTATTACAACAGCACCAGATACCGGGTTTAACTATAGCAATGAACCATCCAGGGGACTACACAAGTACAAAAAAAAACATTAAAATCGGTCAAGCCTTTAAGGAGGTGAAGAATTACGAAAACACGTACACTGAATTCTTATATGTAGAGATTAGATATTAAAAACGATATCGGTATTACATCAAAGACACTATAGACTGTCGATCTCTATAGATCAAGTTCTAAAACGCTTTAACCTTTATTATGATTACGTAGGCAATAAACTGTCGTATGTACTCGTTTGTATTATGCACTGACGAGGAACTGAGCGGTCTGTATGCCAGTATCCATAATTGCATACTAAATTTATGTAGACATGTAATATATACATCGTGATATATACATACCTTCGCTAATGCAACTTTACTTTCTTCTAATTTAATAGCAAACTAATTACATTTTATCCAAAAGAGGTAAAGATATGTTAGTGGCTTGTGTTAATAAGTAAGCAAGGTAGCTAATATAAACGACATTTGTAGAAATACTTGGTATGTTTCCCTTACATAATTTCCCATTATAAGCCATGTATGTAGTGTTTCGTACGTAAATCAAACCTCGGACCCCAATGGTTGAAGACTCAAAACGATTAAAAAAATACATTATAAAAATGTTGTTTACTCAGTCTTTACGAAAGCGTTTAAAAATTTGAATTCCTTTACTGTTTGCATTAAATAAATAGTCAAAATATCAGTTAATTAAATTCGCCAACACACGAGTAGAGAATTGTGCCGGTGGATTAAGCACCCTTTTCACTCTAAAAGACGAAAATCTACAGCCTGTTAAGCAAAGCCTGAGTAGGTATGAGTTTATGTCTATTACGAAACCGAAGAAGCTCTCCTACCAGATATAATTTAAAAAAAAATTTTCGTTTTGGTACAAACTTTGTAGTAATTATGTAATAATGTTAAAAACACACTACATAAATTATTAATTATTAAATGATGCAGTAGAAGCCAAGTTACTAAATAAAAAGACACAAAAACTCAATGAAATAAAAAGAATGTTTGTTTTGCTTTAAAAATTTAATATTCATGCCTCGCCATTTTGATTAAATTCGATAAAGTGATACGAGGACAAATTAATTATATTATAACCAAATAGGTAGAAAAGGGTGATAATTATATTTTTTTTTAAAATATCCCCACTCCGATTTTAAATATTTGAACACTGTTAATACTCATTTCACAATGCTTAATAATTTTTACTAGCCAAACTCTAGGCGTTAAAGAATATTAAAAAAAGTCGTCGCTGATCATGGGGACAGGATCATCACTGTGATATGATGTAGAACCGTGCTTTGAAGCGATCTTTCGGGGAGGCCTATGTTCAGCAGTGGACTTGTGACCGGCTGTAATTATAATAATGATGATATATGAAGTAAGAATCGTCCACCTCCTTTCTTCCTGTGGGTGTCGTAAGAGGCGAAGAAGAAGGGAAAAGCCTTGAAAACAGCAATGGCTAAAGATATGTGGTGGAATAACCGTCTCGAAAAATACCAGACTAAAATGAAGAAGACCGATGACGGACAGCAGCGTCTAACTGGCGTGCTCGTTGCGATTATGGCAAATCATATGTCCTGCAGTGAGCTGTTTCCAGGCTGTTGAGGCAAGGTAAGTAAACACTCACGTCTATCTGCCAGAGGGGTAGGCAGAGATTTTCTCGACCCTGACACCCCATCTCGGCTCTTTAACTTCCCTACGTCTACTAATACCTACTCGTTCTTCGATTATTGGTACTCTTCATTTGGCGCTTTTTCAGTACATCGCCAAGTTAGTCGATATTCGTGGATCCAGGGCATAAGCTCCGTAGCATAAATTTGCCTTCGTCACTCTTTCGTCGTTCATTCTTTCCGTATGTCAAACCACAAAAGCATTCCTTTCTTAATTCTTGTCAAAACAAGTCTTTGGAATCAGACTTTACTCGTATTAGGCAATTTCTTACTCTGTCATTCAGTCTCACCTAACATACTTCGTAATATACCGCGTGGCATCCGTAGTATATTTAAAATATAGGATCACAGATTAAAAACAATTGATGGAACATTTTGGAATAGTTAAAAGATTTTGAATTGGTTCAGAAATACGATATGCATCAAATTCCAAGTCTTGTGGTGTGGAAGTGGAAAGATTTTATGATGTTTACATTTTTATTTATATATTTGTAATAAAAAACTAGTTTCAAAGATATCTAAAGTAATATTTAGATTTTTTCCGTAGAACCGAATGGTGTTTTGAAATATTCAGTTTAAATTTTTTTTTTTAAATTAAATCAATTTAATATCATCATCCCCGTAGATTTCATATCAAGAACAATTAATAATTATGTCACTTCATAAGTCTTACAAAATGTGGCTGCATCAAACAAAATTCAATAATAATATTACATACCTTTATGATATAAATTTTAATAGCAGCAACCTTCAGAATATGGTAATTAACTATTTAATTACTATTTTTAAGGAAAATCAAATACGTTTCAAGCAAAACAATGTAAAAAAAATGAATATGGCCATTTCAATTTATTTGACTATACGAAAGGGAATAAAATTGTTTATATACCACCATAAACCTGAAATAGTACTACGTGATTTGGCTGTCTTCCCCTCACTACTATCATTTTTATTCATTTATCAAAAAAAAAATATTTTCCAAAAAAATTTACGTCAGCTCTATCGTTACGAAACGAATAAATAACATTATATTTTCGATATTGCGAAAAGAAAACAACGATCATCGCACCGCATGACCTTACTATTAATTATTATAATAAAAAAATAAATAGTAACGTCACCGAACTAAAAATTACGTTGAGAATCAATTAACACAAAAAACACCAACTTATTGAATGTTTTTAGCACAGCACTAAAGATAAATGAAATTTTCAAACTGATATGGTCACAAATCGCGAAGTCCGTTATTTCCCGCGTAAACGAGTGCGCGACGCATACACCCTCGCACTCGGCTAGATGAAGACTGAGGAACGTTCGATTCGAATTCGGTTGCCCACGAAAAGAACGTTTTTACGAACCGGTTTTTGATAAGCCCTCTAAATAATAAATCCAAAAATAGCACCAGTCGGTCGAGTATTATGCATTATATTAGTATTTAGTATTAATATGGATTGTGTGGCGGTCGACTCATGTCGTAAAATTTGAATATTACCTATATTCAGATTTTACGACTTCCATCGACCGGTTTTTATCAATTATCGATGATATTATTTTTTCTTTTATTTTGTTAATATTAATGATTTTTTTAATAAAAATTAACATAAGCGTTGGCGACATGCAATTTGAGATTTCAAAACTATTTTTTCTTTAAGCAACAATACAATTGTTCCAAGATTTGAAAGACCGTAGCTACTAAAAAATTGTATTTTTTTGGTTTAAGCTCGGTGGCGTAGTGGCTAAGCGTTTAGCTGCGGCGTTGTGGGTAGCGGGTTCGATTTCCGCACGGGACTAGTGTTTCTATGGACTACAAATAATTATTCCGGGTCTGGGTATTTGTGCATGTGCGATTTATGTATGTAAACTGCCTCCGCGACACAGGAGAAATTCCTACAGTGGAAGGTCCATGTTTTTTTTTTTTTAATAAAAACATTAACTCAGTTTTCGGAACTTAAAGGAAATTCCGGATTAATAGTTTTAAATTTCAAACATTAAGAGGAGACTTTAATCTGAAAGTATATAACCAATTGTTTATAGTTTTCTAACATACACTTAATTCATTACAAAAGGTAAAAAATGAAAACAATCTATAAATGAGAGCATCGATTATATTGGTCACAGACAGCTACATGCATCCTTAATGAAGAATCGTTAAGGGTGACGAAGTATTCCTCGAAGCTAAAACGGAATGTCTTATTAACAGTATCTGTGATTCTGGTCTGAACATGTTACGCTGGTGGAGGCGATTTGGCTCTCAAATTAACACATTCACAAATATAACCTTAAAGTAGGAATTGCAATCTTAGGTTCCGTTATCACTAACCTTTTTTAATCCTTTTGTAATTAAAAAAAATCTCGTAGACATGAGTAGCCAGCCAACAATAGGAGCAGCGTGTCAAACTCTTCCAGAAATTTAGGCTCCTTTTGAAATTGTAAGGCCACAAACTTACTTTATGGTGGTATGATAAATGTCCCCGAACCTTACCGGGACCTCAAGTCTATGCTGTAGTGCATCTCTTACGAAAATTTAAGGTCTTTACTTCTTTTTTATTAAATAATGCCTAAAACTTCAGATTCCGTTGTTTTGAAATTAACCGTGCATAAAATGCAGTTAACACAACGCAGCGATTATTTCAAGAACTATATAAAGCTGGATCTCTAACTGAGCTACTTACTTAACATAGACATCTAATTAAGAGTAGAGACTTAATTACTAGATGGGAAGCTTAGAAAAGTCTAGAACTAATTATTAGAACTAATAATGGGTAGGGTAAAATATCCATTGATTTATCTTAAACATAAATTTTTCACTGTGCTACTAATATTAACAGCTATGTAATGCTATTAATATAATTATTGATGTTGGTATGTACATCTGTCTATATGTATATGTGAATATGCAATAAGAGTATTTTTATATTTCATCCTATTTTTTGTCCATACATGTATGTGACATATTATAGTTATTCCATATATATTAAGTTTTCGCATGTATATATTCTATATTTGTTACTGAACTTTTTCTTATCTTCGTTGGTGTATCTCTCGCCAATACTTACCAACCCTTCAATTGACGGGTAGAGAATGTCTATAGACATTAGGCCCTTCCACTGTTTCTGTTTTTGTATATCTACTGCTTCTATCTAAATTAAACCGTATGAACCGAAGGGATTTAAATGACAGCGTATCGAATTAGATTAGGTAATGAAATATGCCATAAAATATTCTTTATCTTGATTAAGAGATCTTTTGGAACACAATTTAAAACCAAGTGGGAGAAACCGCAGACAGCCGCTGATATAATTGTATAATAAATATTTAGCAGTCGATACAAGTTTTTATCTGACAAGAAAATTTTTAAAACATTTAAACTAAATAATTCGAGGACTAAAGCGTGTATAGAACAAATAAATAAGTTCCTAGCGGTGCACAATAAGGTCCGAGTGAAAGTAAAATTTATAGCAAACTATACTTACTTAATCTATTGAGGTTTCTTGCGTAATATACGTTAGGAACCCGTGGTTAGGGATTTTGTAAATTAAGCGTATCTTTTAATCTTTTCTCGTTAAGCGTATAAAACATATATGACCTTTGTTTGCCCAGACACAACCGAAACAATGCGTCATCTGAACAGGCGTCGATCCGCAACCCCCATCGCCGCTACCGACCACAAGTCACATCACCAACCAAGATCATCACCGACTTTGTTCAGTACACACTTATTCCGATAAGCTTATTACGTCGCGTCACTGATCTTAAAAAATATCGCGGTCAGCTAAATTAATGGACTTCGTTAGCTGTATTTAGAAAAGAGATTGCATCTTCGACAATAAGTTACGACAGTCAACACCGAAGAAACAAGTACTTAATTGGAATTAAAACTATTATTTACGGATTAAAACGCGTTTATTTTTGTTTTTATACTTCCAAAGTTACGACTGCTTTACAATCCCCCTGTCCGCAGTTGCAACAACTGCACATGAGTAATATGTTTGGTAATAAAGCAAATAATGTAGAGAAGCAGCACTCTTTAAAATGTAATTAGTAATTCAAAACGACTATTACATCCAACCCTAAAATTAAGAAACATCCACAACTTCACCTAGAAGAAGAACAGAGGTGAATATGAATTTCGAAAGATTATATCATAATAAGCTCGAGTAACGCAAAAAAAAATTGTTATAAAAAATGTATACAAACCATTATATTACCACTTATGCCTTAAAATAAATGTTCGATTAATTTGAATATTTATTTCTGTGTACAATAAACCCGTTATTACAGAATCTTTAGTACTACTTTTGTAGTGAAATCTTAATCAATAACTGTTTATAATATAGAATATCATTCATACACATTTTTTACTTTCTCCGAAGGAAGACAGGGCTGTTAGACAGCAGTTCAAACTCCACAGCTGGAAATTGGTCTGTTCTTAATAGCGTCAATAAAAGCTGGCAAGCCTTCGTTGAAGTTTTTTGGTGAGGGCTGTACCGAGTCCCTGGTACAAACGAAGTCGCGCTTCTTTATCAGACAGCGGGGTTGAATTCACCATATACAAGTGAATTTTCCGGCATCAGGCACCATACCGTTATGTCACACAAATATTATACAAAAAATTCACATCCATGATATGGTTTCATTTATTTGATCAACATGCCTTGGATAAACGAAACCATGGAAAAAACAACACGGTATACATTTATCGGGGAATGATGGCCGGAATTTTTGTAATTTTTTGTGTCGTAAGGGATAATACTCCTATCGACCTTTAGAACCTAGTTAATATTCTTGCAGGATTCACGTAGGGTTTGCATTTACAAAGAAAGCTTTTACAGTCATGTTTTAGCCCACCGTTGAATACTATAAGTATGAATAATTGACACACTTAATTACATTGTTGCTTAGTGATGGGCGAAATATAATAACAATTATCGATTGTCTTAAAAATCAATCATAATCGATTATGATTTTAGTGATCGATGATGAATCGATTATTACAAATAATCTACATATATTTTGCAGTAACAAAGTTTTCTAAAACAAAAAAAGTCACACACTGTCACAGTATTTTTTATTTGTATATGGCAATTAAATCGATTATTATCAAATAATATATGTCCAAGCCCGGAAAAAGTAGGGCGTGTGCACACGCGCAAGTAGTGAAACTTCTCTGCAATTTATGACACACTAAAGATGCGAAATAATTTTTAAACAAAAATTGAGAGCAGTTTTTTTTTATTTTAATTATTTACATACACGACTATGCATAATGTGCTACCTGCCCGTAACCTTAGTACTGAAATGAAATGCACTCACATTTATACATTCGTGCATAGAAAACGTAACGTGTAACCGTAACCAATTTTATCCCTACCGTAACCAAAGAAATTTCACCAATGAAGAGATAGATAGATAATGAAGAGTTTATTACTTACAGTAATAAGAATAGTAATATTTAAGTATTCTTATAGTTTAAGATTTGTAATAGTTATAAGTGGTTAAGTAAACTCCATCTCTGCGCAGGAGTTGTTTGGTTAAGTAAGTACCAACCTCTTATCCATTTCTGGCGCCAAACAGCAGATCCGGTTCAGCAGTGTTCCGGTTTGAGGTCCTAGTCAACAGGGGTAACAACAAATCTTCTGTAACCTTCCTCGATTGAAGTGGTTTGCAGGTGTCCATGAGCTGGAGTAGCCGCTTACCAGTAGTGAATTGTTAGGTCGTTTGTCACCCCTATGGAATAAATGTTTTTTTTTTGCTTTATAACAAAGAATCTTCCTTGTTATAAAAATTAATTACTATAAAGTTGTTTTGAAATTCTTGGTAAATCATTTTAATTCTAAACGCTACAATTTTTTTTTTCGTCTACTAATACAAACAACTAACACCAACCTCAAAAAGTGTATGTATGTATTGTCTTTGTTGAGTTGTTATAGTAGCTGCCTGTATATTCCTACTGCTGGTCAAAGGCCTCTTCCCATATATTTTTTAAGAGATTGAACCCGGAAAGTGTCCGCCATGCTGCTCCAGTGCGAGTTGGCGGACTTCACACGTCCTCTAAATAACATTTTTTTCATTATTTCTCAGATATGCGGGTTTCTTCCTCTTCTCTTCACCGCCTGGAGTTGTTATATATAGGACAAAAAATATGTTTTGTCTCAGATTGATGACACTCTCCTCTTACAAAAAAAGCAACAAAAAAATTAACTATTCCAAAAACAGGTTGTATAATTATATTAAATAATCTGACCGACTATTGTTGATATAACAAAGCGAGAAGCACGAATGTAGGTACAGAAGTATAAATGCCTCGTTATTTTTCAGTCAAAAACATTTAGCGAAAAGTATTTTTAATGTTTTAACCTTTGAAAGTCCATATATAGTATGGTATACATGGGCATAACAAATAAATTAAAAACAAACTTTTTCTAAATTACCGTATTGTTGGGCATGATTTGCCGTAACGATAAGCTTGCTAATCGGATTAGCTATAGCAGTATCAGAAATCAATGTTTCATTTACTGTAAAAGTAACAAAAATCTAATTATGTATGGAAACGACGTAGTCCGCTGTCGGAAACGCAACAATGGCACTGTAAACGAATTTTGTGTAGTTATCAAGGTTGTCTCGTTTTAGATGCAAATGTTTTGTAACACGTAAATTCAAATGCAAGAAAATTAAATTTTAAAAATATTCAAACAGAGAGGAACGTAAAATAAAATCCAATGCAGTTGAAAATTGTTTTAAGTTTTCTTTTCTTATTAATCAGCCTCTAAACACTTCTTTTTGCCTTTCCAGGAGATAGAACCTGATGGATTTGCTCCCATAGGTTTTCATAAATTTTGCAAGGCTCTTCACTTAGTTATCTCTACACCCGTAAAAGAAAGAAGTTAAATGATTCTTACGTCACTAACACTCGGGAATTATTTACTACTTCCATGCTATTGCACGCCCCGGAACTTTTTGTATTTTAAAATCATTCCTCGAAACGCGAAAGCGTTTGAGAGATACATCATTACCCAATTTTACAATGTAACGCGATTTACCCTACTAAAATCACTTGTTCAAATTTTATACTGCATTAATATACATTACATAATACTGTAAGCAACACTACTGATATTTTTTCAAAACATTCAATTTATAGTAACAAGAAAAAAATATTTGTGGGAAAATAACTTGGTTGTGGTCAATTAGTCTGACTGTGCGAATGTGCGAAGTCAAAAGATTCGCAAAACGAGACCTTCTCAGAGAAGCACCGGCAAGAAACTCTTGGGTTTTGTTTTACTATTGCCCAGTTACGATGCTATTTACAATTCACCAAAATAATTTCTATATCAAATGTACATAGTAATAATTAAACTTAATGACAATTAATAAAAATAAAGTCTTATTATACAAATTGGCAGTAATTACAGAATCAAATGCAAAATTAATAATAAGTAAATGTAAATTTTTACAATGCCATTATATCAGTAGCCCCCAGGCTACTTACAAGTGCAGAGAACGAGCTATTTCCAGATATCTTTGTCCTCGGTATATTGATCTACTTTGTATAAAGTCTCTTTAACAAGCTTTTTAAATACTGCGTCTGTTAGTTGCACTCGATTTTTTCACACGTCTCGTTGCAAATAACGAGGTCCCAAGTTGTAGATTGCCCCTATAGCTGCCTTTTGTAAACTGAATAGTATTTCTAATCCACCTGCAGATCCCCACAGTAACCCACGGCATTCATACATTCTGTGCCGACCTTTATAATGTAAACTGTAAACATTTTGTTTTTTCAGCGTTTTGAAGTGAATTGTTTTTAGCAAACCTCTTGTAAACAATATCCAGTATTTTTTTTGGGCCGTTCCAATGTACAATAGTTTCTTTTGACACGATGATACAACACCGTTGTTTGCAAACTTTTACTCTTGGTTTGAGAGGTATGAAGATAAAAAGCTTATGTGCGACTTGAATTTCGTAGCATTTAAATATACAAGTTAAAATATGACTGACACAACGCAGTATCATGGAACTCTTCACAGGCATGTAAAACATACGACACTAATTTTATACCAGTCGTTGATCTTCCTTTCGTAAACTCGAACTGGTTGAACTAATTCCTTTTTTGGTTCTTAACTATTTATTTACATTAAAGTGAACAAGTATCAAACATAAGTGATTACCGACGCCCACGTACATCTGCAACACCAGAGGAGCTGCAGGTGCGTTGTCTTTGAGGATATTTGTAAAATGGGAGGGAGGATTAGGAGGCGAAATAGGGGAGAGGGCCTCCGGTTACCTCACTTACCGAAAGAAACCCACAAGCACAAGCTGTGCCTATACTTCACGCCGGTATTTTGCGAGGTCTTGGTAATACCCCAGTAGAGCTAGTTCTCTTAAAGAGCAGCAAAAGCTCTACCATGTACAAAATTCGAATTTGTTTATAATAATTTAAATTAATGATTAACACGAACGTTTCAGGATCTTTTGGATTTTTGATAGTATCATCGCATATTAAACAAGAATATATAGGCTTTTGCATTGCAATTAAGTCTTGTAAATTAATCCTTTTTGAACCGATTGTCATTCCCTCTTTATTCTTCACTCTCAATTTTACGGGATCGTCTTTATATGCTAGTTACTTTTGCCTTGAACTTATCAATATTCAACGGTATGACCCGACAACAGAGTTTCTTTTGGTTCAACTCATGAGTTATTTTTCATTAGCGCGGATGAAGAGAGTGGTAATGGCGAAAGTTCCTAGTTTTGCAGTCTTTGCTGGACGATTGGAAGGAGTGATTGGTCCATCTTAGGGCAGGAAGCAGGACTGTCGAAGATGTACGTCCAGCTCTAAGTGACCGGATGTTCATTAATAAATTTACCCTTATTAAAAAAAACTTGAGAAGAATTAGAGCAGCCGATAGAGAACAAAGTATATCCCGCTTTCGCTACTAAGTATATTTTACTTTCGCTATTCAAATTGACACTTTATTTAGTTATCACTATTTAGACGATCACTCCACACACAATTTGCCATATAGCCCGATAATAAACGCAAGGGTGTTCGTCGCCGTCACCAGCGCAACGTACCTGTCGACCCGGATGACGTCTCATTGATAGATCAACCAACCGACCTCGGTAAATTAGTCTCATATTAACACTCAATTATACAGTAACACAAACATAATCCTCCGCTGACGCTCTAAGCGTGTCGCGTAAACAATTAAACAGTTCTCATCGCCCACAGAGGTCAAGGTTCGTCCGAGACGAGGTCCGAACCTCTCTGAGACAGTTCATAGTTAGGTTACCGAATAAAGATAAACAGGAGAGGTACATTAGTACACTTTTTATAAAACTGATATAAAGGCTAAATACCGCTATCAGCACCAAATACATACTCCAAATACATACTGTATGCATATGTCTAAGAATTTTTTTTTTTATAGAAGAAGGGGGCAAACGAGCGTGCGGCTCACCTGATGGTAAGTGATCACTGACGCCCACGAACATCCACAACACCAGAGGAGCTACAGATGCGCTGCCGGCCTTTAAGGAAGGAATAAGCTCTTTTCTTGATGGTCCCTAAGTCGTAACTGTTCGGAAATACTGCTGGCGACAGCTGGTTCCACAAAATCGAAGTGCGTGGCAGAAAACTTCGATTAAAACGCACTGTGGTGGAATGCCAACCATCTAGGTGGTATCGATGGAACTTCGAATTCAGTCGCGATGTACGATGGTGAAACTCAGCAGCTGGGATCAATCCGAACAGTTCCTCAGAACATTCCCCGTGGAAAATTTTGTAAAAATGCAAAGGAAGCAATATCTCTTCGCAAGGCCAAAGGATCAAGCCGATCAGAGAGCTTGGTCGCCGACAATTCGAGCCGCTCGACGTTGGATGCGGTCAAATGGAAGAAGTTGGTACTGGGGTGCCCCTGCCCAGAGATGAGAACAGTATTCCATGTGGGGCCGAACTTGCGCCTTATAATGTTGCAAACGGTGGACCGGCATGAAATACTGTCCCGCTCTACAGAGCACACCAAGCTTTTTGGAGGCCAATTTGGCCTTTCCCTCCAAGTGACCACGGAACTGAACGTCGCTCGATATGTCAACGCCAAGGATTCTGATACTGGCTGAGGCAATAAGGGAATGTTCTCAAAAGAGGAGAAACGACAAAGGGATTCTTTTTAGCGGTGAACGCGCAAACCTGTGTCTTTTTGGGGTTGAATAGGACCAAATTACGTCGACCCCTATCCGAGACTTTGAATAACAAGGTCTCGACTTCAGACACAAGTTTGTTCCGGCACTCATCGACGTGTTCCCGAGAAATATTCGCACGGCCTGTATATAGGGCATCACCCGTGCTGTCGTCTGCATAGCAATGAATGCTACTGATTTGTAGCATGTCGTTGATATGTAGAAGGAACAGAGTGGGAGATAGCACACAGCCTTGTGGAACACCAGCATTCACGGGTTTGGGTCCGAGCATGCACCGTCGATAACAACCTTGATGCTCCGATCCGTGAGGAAGCTGGTGACCCAGTTGCACAATCTCTCAGGAACCCCGTAAGATGAAAGCTTTGAAAGAAGCGCTTTATGCCAAACCCTATCAAATGCTTTCGCTACGTCCAGACTAACCGCCAAAGCCTCCCCCTTAGACTCAACTGCTTCTGCCCATCGGTGAGTCAGGTAAACTAGAAGATCACCAGCTGATCGTCCGCAACGGAAACCGTACTGTCGGTCACTGATGAGCTGGTGTTCCTCCAGGTACCTCAGGAGCTGGGTGTTGATGAGTGACTCCATTATTTTAGATAACAAGGGGGTGATGGCAATAGGCCTGTAGTTGGACGGATCAGAGCGGTCGCTTTTTTGGGGTATTGGATGCAATTGGATGCAAATGCTGTCTTCCAAGATTCCGGGACGACGCCTGAAGAGTAGGAGTGCCGGAAAAGACGCGTGAGAACCGGTGCCAACTCAGGGGCACACTCCCTCAGCACAATTGGAGGGATTCCGTCCGGCCCACTCGACTTATGAATGTCCAGGGAGCGGAGTGCCTTTCGCACTGAGCTCTGCAGAAACTGAATTTCCGAAAAATTTGATTAATAATAATAATAATTTGGTTAAAATATCTTCACATAATTAAATACAAAATTTAAAAAATTGTATTATTTAGGATTTAAAGTGTTAATATTATATGTTAATTGTATTATAATATATGATTATTGTTATTTAATATTAATGATTTTAAATAAAGTCTAAAACTATGTATTTATGCATCTTGCGTAGTGATTTCACGCCGTGATACTACCCAGTCTGTGGGATTTGGGTTCGGCAAATTAGGATAGATATTCCGCCATCATTAGATCGCATAGTCTCGTTTTTGACTAAAATAGTGCAGGTGAGCTTGGAAATTGAGAAAAAAAGTGGTGTATTAGAAGTAATTTAGGTTTAAATAGTATTTTAAATTTCTTCAACCAAAGTAATAATTTCTTTAACGCGAAACTTTTTCATCGCAACTTGAGCTCTTCATATTTCAAGCACTTACACGTATTTTCACTTCGAAGGGTAAATTTTATAAAAGTTCTACTCTGTAAAATCAAAAATTCGCATTGACACTTACGAGTGCCTGAAGTTCTATAGACTAGACGGCTGATTTAAAAAGCATCATTCAAATTTAAATCAAGTCGAACTTTCCCCACACATTCATAAAATTTTATAGCGCTCATATTTCTTTAATATAAATTTTATATTTCGTTTAATTTGAAGTTTTAAGCTTTCATCGTTTTATCATTTCATTTCAATGAACAGAGATTACATAGCATTCCCCAAAATAAGTTCTCATGTTCATTACGCGGCCAAGTTATCGTCAATTACTTTCATTATTATCTGTATTAAATTGGTGAAGCTTTTTTTCACAACACTTATCTCGGCAACTGAATGAGATGAAGTTGGTGACAGATTCTCATTTAATATTTTATAAAACCTTTTTTATTTCAAATCTGTAAAAACAATTATATTTATAGTTAGATATTACGCCATAAAATGTTCCACCCAAAAGCACAGAAACTTAAAATTTTTAAATTCGGATCCCATGCATGACAAAAATGCAAAATGACTTTTTTAAATAGCTTAAAGAATTATTTGTTTCTTTGTCTTGGGGGTTTACATAATTGCAGGTCTAGTTATAATAATAGTCTCAATATTTATAAAAAACATGAACGGAATTGAACATGTAAAATGTTGTTTGTATGAATATGACATCGGCAAAAAGGCAGTGCAGACTCTAGCTAATTACTTAAGAAACATTGAGTACTAAACATCGTTTTTTTTGATACAAATACATTGCTTTTTATACCTACAGCCTACATAGGGTAAACAACCTTTGCCCGCCAGTATAAAGACGTATACCAAATTGAGACTTTTTCAAAACCACAAAATGGCCATGACTTCTATATTTCACCATCCATGTATCCTACGTCTGATGTATTCGAGATGATAACTCCGCTATGGGTCCAACACATGCGTTTTAAGTCAAAATATTTTTCGAATGCAATAAAAAGCGCCAATAGCCAAATGGGTTAGGATGCGGACTACGAAACATGATGTCGTAAGTTGAAGCCCGCCATTCGACTATTGTCGTAAACCACTCCGTATACAAGCTGCAAGCTTAGTTGGAGGGTTAACAGGAATATTAATAATGTTTCTTAATATTGCATTGCCAGTATTCTTTAAAAAAAAATATCCCTCAGCAACGGATCAGTGTAATTCTGTTCTAATAAATTTCTCTGAAGCCGCAACCTAATGGTGAAGATTCTCATCTTTGCCTTCCCACGGGCAATATAATGAAATTACCAAAATCAAAAATACGAGATAACGAATACATAGTACGGGAAAATCTCAACTGCACCTAATGCAACCTGTTCATCTGACTATCAACTGATGAATATACCGAACCTAAGTATGACAGAACAATACCTCCAGTGCGATGTCACCAACACCCCTGCCCATAGCGATGAGTTCAGTTAAATTTTCCGTGCATGGCATGTTATCCTTTGGCACTTTCATCGAAAGGCATACTTTATGCCTATCTGAGGACTTATAAATATAAAGAAAAAAGAACTAGGCATGCATGACTCTGAGATATAACGTGACACATATAAGCTTTGGCCAGGCTGGTGATGAACACAGATTCTTTCTCTCAAAGAATTAACTGCAGCCACTGAGTAACGCAGATGGTGGCAATATTCCTAAGAATAAATAAAAACGTAACCTTTTCGGTTTCGCTTTCCTTTCGGTTTTTTTTAAATCTACAGCTAATTTAAATTTCATTCGGAAAATTAATATGACCCTACAACATCGATATCGATAACGAGACTACGAGCATCGCTGTAATGAAAAGTAATTAAGTTTGAATTCGTTGAAGCGAAAATCATCTGATCGCAGTTGGCTGTTTGTAAACTAAACGGGGATAATTTCCTAAATTTTATTAATGTCTCCTTTATTTCCTTCAATTTTGAATGAGTCTTCGAAATCAGATTAAACGAAAATGACGTTAGTCATAATTTTTTTACTGTTCGCGTTTACTACCACTAGCAAATAAAACCACTTAAATTAGATCTCTTCATGAAATATCTAACTCACACGAGTATTTCCTTCGAAGCCTAAAATTATAATGCATGTGTTTTCGTTTGGGTTTATTGTTAAAGAATAAGTGTTTTCGGGATAAAAATCCTTAAGCCTGGCCTTAACACTAGAATTAATTCCTCATTTTATTAACTTGTTTACTAGCTTTAACCTAACATTACGAACAGACTTTCCCCGGAGACAGTCTAGACATTCTCTAAGATATTATCTCAATAAGTTAGATTTCAGATTGAGTAAAATGATGATCCAATTTCACCGATTTCCAGAGGTTCAAATAATTTGAAATTTTGCACACGTAATAAGAACCGATGACAATACAATAATATGGTATCATCAATCTGGTATGATGATGAAGCTGGAAGGTGAGCAACGGAACTATTGCATGGGCCCAATCTTATTATGTTCACCTGATGAAGGTGAGAATGGAAAAATATACATATTCGTTTTTTAAACTATAATTTTATTCATAAACGAACAATTATTTGACACTCTAACAAGACCATTTATGTGGTAAAACTACACTATTGGCAACTTACTACTGTTTAATAGTATGTAAGGTATCAGTTGCATGGCGGATGCCGAGTTGTTAGGGGAACAGCCTTCGAATCAGGCGACCAAAATAATTTCACTCTAACCTAAATTACACGTCATGTGCCTTTTCAAATATTATTATAACTCAAGTGTATTATAATATAATACAATAAACGACAGTAACCCGTAAAAAAAATAGAGCAAGATCGGCTTACTTTAACAAGGCATGCTATAAGTTTTTCAGTAAATGGAAATAAGATAGTAAAATACCGCATTATTATTATTATATGATATTTTGACGATACAACTTATTATCAAAAACAGTCTTCGTTTCACTACGAACTTATATTAATCAAAATCTTGTCAACAATTAAGATTCATCTTAAGAACTACTAAAAAATTAGAAAACCTTAAAGAATTATACTTGAATATGCATCTGCAGTCTCGTCGTCTTATTACGGTGTTCATTCTAATATAATAGAGAGGATTAAGAAAGGGTTACAAGTACTGTATTGGCGTTTCCATTTAACAAGTACACTAGAGGAATACTCTGGCAAGTGTCAGTACCTTCATATAGCATCACTCAAAAAGAGGAGAGTTTACATTGTAATACATACATAATATACAAATTCATTCATCAAATCACATTCCCCTGTGAATTTTCCATGCTCACAGTCCCAGATAAATATAAGTACCATGCATCACCGATGTAGAAAACCTAAAACTTTTTTATTAAATATTTATTGAAATTACACCTCATTTCATATTACGTTGGTTCGTATTTGTAAAAAATATATCGAAATTAGTATGAACACAAATATAACGTAAAAGTTGAATATATGGAAGGAAAATGATTTTAAATTTCTCTATTACATATTTTTGTGTACCCTTGTATGTGTTTGTGTAATATTGTGTAACATTGTAAAGTAATTTTATATTTTTTTAAAAGAAAACATGTACTGGGCCACTATTGGTCTGTGTATTTCTTTTATCATGTCTGATGTAAGTCTGTTTCGTGTATTATTATTGGTATTAAAATTATTTTATTTTTTACTGCGCGTAACGCACCCTGCAAGCTAACAAACTTGGCGCTGGGCAATCGAGTTATAGTGAAAAATCTATTCAAATTTGCTGAATCCAAATCACACAGACAGGAGAGGTGCAGAATAGTGCGTGAGTGCCGGCACCTGCCCGCAACAAACAGTGTAGTTAGTATTGGTTAACTTTTCAAAAAATGTATGCCTGCTTTATATATATTGCAGTGGCCTTGAACAGGCTAATGATGATAATTATTATTATTATTTGGTAGGTCGAATCAGAAGCCTTGACTTTTTATTGCACTATGATGTCAAACTTCAGAATTTAGAACCAATTTCAAATTTATTCGTCAAGTAGTTCCTGAAATGGATCATCTTGCAGCCAATGATCCGTACGGCTGGATAAAGGAATAATTGAAAAAGCGTTCTGTTTCAATATTTAACAAAATATTATAAAGAGATTCCAAACAAATGTTTGGTGCAAAAATCCAAAATTGAAAGCATACTTTGAATTTTCTAAAATTAACATTGAAATAATTTAGGTATGCTTGTAAAAATGAGATAAAAACACTTCAAAAGAATAACAGTAACTCTTGTAAACATTGTCCGAGTAAAATATCATTTTAAGTTATTTGATTGATATAACGAAATATTTACATTAGGTTTGGATGGAATTTAGGCACGTTTAATATATTTTAAAAATTTATTTTTAGAAGCAGATTTCTGTCTCTAAATATCATACAATATTATCTCCAGTAGCAGCGTAAGAAATTATCACCTGTATATATTTGCTTTTGTCGCGTAGGTTTCATAAGAAGAGACTAAGGGAAAAGTCTTATAACAATCTTTGGGAGGAAATCCGGCGACGAGACTAGCTCGTCACATCTTATCTTCCCGAGAGGTGAAAAGTGCGTTCCAGAAATAAATTCAACCCATCCCGTGGAATGTAAATAGCTTTTTTCTTCTTTTGATTCACAGCAATTTGGACAAGGTATAAATATTCATATGCCCCAACAGTAAAGTAAGTGTGTGATGAATAATATAACAAGGGAATTTTCGTTTTCGCAAATTATTTTAATATCAAAAATTAAAAATTAAAAATATAATATTAAAAAATTATCTTAATAAATCGTCTGATCGGTCGATCGATCGGATTATAACAAAGAAATTATAAAAAAACCATGGATATCTCATATTTTGTTACCTGTATGTTTTTTTTATGAGAAAGCGGGTAAACGAGAAATTCGTTCGTCTGATGGCAAGTGAATACCGATGCCCACGTACATGAACAACACCAGAAGAGCAGCAGGGGCGTTGCCGGCATTTAAATATATTTGGGAATGAGAAAGGGAAATAGGGAGCGAAAAGGAGGAGGGGAGAAGGTAGCACTAGGCTTTGGTTACCTCACTCACCGAACGAAACTCAGAAACACAAGATCCCCATGTACAAAAGTTAAGTATAAGCAAGTTAAAATTAATGTATTATAAAAGTTTTTTATAATTAGAGTATGATGAAACTAGAGACATAAACTGGAGTAACTCTACATGTGGAGGACAAAAGTTCCCTTAAAAAACAATGAATTCAACGACATAATCATAGTATCAATTTCTTCTTAAAGTTTATAACATCATTATAAATTTCGTGACATTTATCAACGGCGTAGCTTAAAAAGTTTTCTCGTTATCAGAATGGGTATGTCCGTCCTGCTGTTTGTCATTGTTACGGAAAAGACGACAACATTTCCATGTAATGTCTGCAATTAAATACAAGTTAATTAATACAGAGTTTTAGAGGAGCATTCGACTTCAACTCCTATTTCATCACTCTAATTTTCTTCAAATTTATATTAGATCCTATTCAATAAAAAAGAAAAAACAAAATCGGTTCACAATCACATATCTTATGTCTTACATCTTATATCTTTATTTTTTGTGTAATTATATCGTACATAATTACACAAAAAATACAGATAAAACGATATCCCTTTTTGAATAATATCATAAATAAAAAGATCTCAGTCCATGGTAGTGCTGATGCAAAGCACTTGGCTTGAATTCTAGATGCAATTGTAAGCACGCGGTATTGTAAAATGAAAATTATTTATTATTCGGCGTTAGAAAGATAATTTTGTTGTGTCAAATGTCAATTTCTATTATTTTTTTACAAACTACTTCTCCTTTCTTCTGACGGAGAAGAAATAGGTGAAAGAAAACAACGTAGTTATCCTATTTTTTGATATTTATTTTCAATAATTGTGATCCATACAATGTCATAAAATAAAACGTATGGTACTATAGGCAGCTGAAAGCATGCTACAAGAATATAGTGATCCACAAATTCAAAGGACAAATACACTGTAAAATCGTGCAGATCTACCTTCGCGATACAGCCATGGCCCTGCTCGAACATGACGGCTGCCGGCCTTATTTTAAATTATAAGTGTTTTTAAAAAGATAAATTTCCCGTGGACGAACACCCAGATCCGAACGTAAATAAGACCAGACCCAAAATAATTCATACAAATACTTGTCCCGTGCGGGAATAGAACCTTCAAAATTCTGCGTCGCAACGAAATGCATAGTCACTGTATTAATCGAGCCGTGTACACTCTAAAGGATCATGAGCAATAAATGAAAGGCTTGTTTTTGTAATTTTCCAAAAACATCAAACCTAAAAGGTTAACCGCAGTACTTGAATGTTTCGAAATCAGCATCGATTTTAAGTAAATTTAGTCTCAGGTTACAATTATTTTATTTCTTTACTTATTTATTTTGCTGACTGGGTAATTTTGAAATTGAATCTATTAATTTTTGCCTATGACTAAATAATCAGTAGATACAAACAGTTTAATAAATTACACATTAAGAATCATTCGGCGCTTTCAAATTTATTTTCCGGATACTTCCTTAAGAATATTAATCAACGTTAAAAACAACGGACCATTAAAACAAATTTCGTGGACATGTGAAGTCCTCCAATCCATATCAGGGCAGCAGAGAGCACATGACAGTCACTTTTAGGTAGATAGGTAGCTACTTTACCCTTTCTTTAGTAAAAATCTATGGTCAATTAAAGGAGTAAACAGTTAGTAGATTCCTTCTCTGGGTAGGTACCATACTCTTAACCATTTCTGCTGCAAAGCAGTGCAATTACTGTTTGTGCTCCAGCTTTGAAAGGTATAGATATAGCCAGGTAATAACGCGCCGTAAGGAATTATATCCTAGTCTAGGCATTTATATTGTCTTGACTAGATGTGAAAATAAATTGTTAAGAAAATATTTATTTCAAAACATTCAGCTTTTTTGTTACAATGTTTTTAAAGGATCATGAAACAGTTCCAATTTCTTATCACAACAACTGAATGAGATAGTCTTGTAAGATACGTGTTTGTATGTTTTTGAGTCTACGCAGTTGATCACAATAATGCGAAAAGAAACTTTTTTAATTAGCTAATTCGTTATCAGCTTGGACACAGGGAAAGGGGATAAATCCGGCTCTTCACGCCGGTATTCTGCGAGGTCGTGGTACTACCCCGGTCGAGCCAGCCCATTCGTTTAGCAGTAGCAAAGGTTACCGCTTGGCTCTACCAAGTACAATATAGCTTTAATAACTAAATTTAAAAATAATTTGAATTTAGCATTTATGTTAGATAAAGGCAATAGAACATTGTTAAATGCTCCATTAGTAACTTTGATAATAGCAGTGTAGTCAGCGTCTGGGGAATAATTAGTTGGATATGACATTACCTATAATTTTAGTAAAGTTTCACTAAACAGTTTTAGTAAGCTGACTTCAAATATGGTATATGTAATGTAGTTATATGTAATATATTTTATAAAATCCCTGAGGTTTTTGCACTTACACTTATCTCGATGACTAAATGAGACTAATGATTTGAAATTTGATATGTGTTCTTCTGAACCCACGCTGATAAAATGAAAAATATTTATATAAATATTTTCCAAAACTTTAGCTATTTATAATCTGTAATCATTTCAGGTCCTCCAAATATTACCAAAAAGCACGGTCCCGCCACCTGCATCTATCCACTTCCCGCAACGCTGTGCAATTCGTCATTCCATCTTGTGCAGGACGTCCTACACTGTGCAAGGCAGCAAGTCCAAGGTTAACACTCGAGATCGTTTCTTTCCCTATCAACCGTTGGGTTGGTTGGTTCAGTTCTGCGAGCTATGTGGCCGACCCATTGTCACTTCAGTTTTTTGATCCTTAAATTAATTTATTTTTATATTTTTTATATAGGAAATCGAGTCGTAGTCGAAGCTTAAAAAAAACTTTCACGACCTTATTCTCAATTTTGGAGTGAGGTCTAGACATTTTTAATCCATCGGCCCTATTTTCACCAAACCATATTTGGGACACGGTGACAGGTGGTAAGTCTGTCGCGGTCTTAGAGTCCAAGCCAACGATACAAATCGTACATAAGTTTCAAAAAACACATTGGTAGGAGCCCTTTACAAATCGAACGAACTCGAATTTCTTGATTCGGAAGCAGGTAATAATTAAACCGTCATATTTCAGATATGGAATTTTTTACACTTAAAAAACCATTTTGAGGAGATCTGCGTGAAATAACAAAACAGAGTTTGAAAACATGTGAAATTTCGCACTCTTCCCTGGCCGCTTGGTGAAGAAACACAGCGAGCTCCAAAACCTTTTAAACATGAGTGGAAGCCTTTTCACAGCCGTAGTAACTTTATAGGTTGCTACTTTGATTAATTTTTTTTCAAATAAGTAAATAATTATATTAGTGGTGAAAGAATCTGCCATCCCGTTTCTTCCCGCAGGAGTTGTAACTAATGGAAAATCTTTAAAAATTCCGGGCCAAAACCGGCCCATTACATTCTATTTTCCAGAGAGGCGAAAAGTGAATTACGAACGTGAAATGGAAATCCATAATTAATGCCTTATCCTATGGGTAACAAGCTTGATGCTTATAATTACGTAATATATCTAAGTAAAGAAATATAAAGAGCATAATATATAAAACTATATTATATCATATAATATATTATAACATGATGAATTGCTCTCGATGAAGCCGCTTGAAAAAGCGGTGTTGTTCGTGTAAGAATAAACACGAAAATAATAACTTATGCCCATATTGTTGCTAAACCACAGGGGAACACAAGTAGTCGTTCGCAAGCATTCCATTTCTTAAAGATAAGAAAAAAAGTGCGTTACAGACGATGTACTAGGATTCTGCTGCGGCTTGCGGATTCGATTCCCGTACGGAACAAATATTTATAATATGACCTTCCAATATTGTTTGAGACCTGCCTTTTGTCCATATTATGTAGTATACGGACAAGCACGCTGAGCGTGATAGTCGTAATAATAACATGCCGTAGAAATAATACTTCTTCCTTTAAAGATGCTTCCATTGCTGGACAAATGCCTCTCCTGATCATGATGCAGCTTCATCGAAGGTGCGAGTTTGTATATTTCTGCTCCGGAATAATAAATACTTAGACATTAATATTTAATGATGTGATATAATTTCTCATGCATGCCGTGTTAACCAATAAATAATGAAGCAGGTTCTGTAGGTATATATTGTTGCATTTGTATTTTAGATAGTGTATTATTTATCTGATTGCCCTAAAGATACTGTTATAGATAAAATAATCAAAACGTTAGAGTACTCGCACAATTAAGAATTGTGTAAATATTGATATAGCATACAAGAATTCAAGATTAGATCTAAAGGTTAGTTAAAAAAGGATTTTGAAAAAGGTAATATTAAATAACTCCTTTGATGTCTACTGAAGTACTTGGTCTGAAAAAAATACAATGTTTACGTAGAATTATCGGACTTTCAATATTTCAAAAGGTTTTAGAATGTAAATATTAAACATAATCTACCACATCGTTAATTTTTTTGGCATGTATAGGTTATTTTGAGATCGTTATATTGATTTATAAATTATAGAAAAACATTTTATTAAAGCTCCGATCTAACATGCGTATTCTTCGCACGGCTGCGTTATTCATTGTTTAGTGTTCCTGATGGCTTCACATAAGTCTTGAGTTCGTACTTCAGCCGTGGCAAATAGTTATGTAACACACAATTTTTTTTTGTATTTTGTTACTTATTATGAATACCCATCGGCTTCGGGAAAATTAAGGCTTCAATGCATCGGTGTTTGAACTAATACTAAGTGCACCATCATATTTATTATTCAACTGAATCAACTGATAATTTCTGGATACAGAAGATAACCTGCTACCATGTCTGAATCCACTACAAAATATGGCCGTTTCAAGAAGGCTTGCATTCCTCACATTTAAGACTATCCCATACTCGCCAAGCTGGATACGCTGGGTGCACTTTAGCAATCTGCGTAATTAAGAAGCTGCTTTGACTATTTAACACTGACAAGCAGACAGACGGCTGATGGCCCGTTTGTCTGGAAGAAGTATTTCATTTAAACCAAACTGTCAATGAGAATATTATATCGACCAGTGCAGCGTAGTTTCCACTAAATGGAGCTACTGTTCTGTGTAACTTTACGGAAAATGTACGACTTGAGGCCGTGCTAGGAAGGTAATATGTATTTTAAGGGGCTTCTCGTTTCAAATTCAATAATTAATTCTGTGGAAGTTTTCTTAGATCACATGCTTGAGAGTTTATGTATTTACGTAAATATTCAAAGTCGATATAATTGCTTTTCCAACCTAAAGTTAAATCAATGTTTAGTTTCATACTGAAGTCCTGAATCAATATTATGTATGCTTTATAAAATAACAGGATTAAACATTTGAAATGTAACTATTATTTACGAACTTTATCGCGATTAATTATATTTTTAAATCCCGACGTTTCGGGTGCTTTACAGCACCCGTGGTTGCGAGGGGACTAAGGTATTTGACGTCCTGATGTCATAGTTAACCCGGCTACCATCAGTTTTATAATTATTAATTTTTGATCTGATCTACGCAGAATGATCTCACGGTATATTGAGGTCATGCAGTGATATGATTGGTCTTGGATTTAATTTTATTAATTATGAGATCCCAATCAGGTGCGCTACCACTAACCCAGTCATCTTCTCTATTGAAATTAGGATGTTTTTTTTTTAATTTCAATAGCCTCGCGAATCATCCTTGACAGGAATTAGTGTTCTTCTGCATATCCTGTAGTCTGTTAAATCGAATGATTGGGGTGATCCAGAATATGATCACAGACTGCAGACTTCCTAGAGGGCCTATGTGTTCAGCTATTAGATAATTAAATACGATAAAATCCGTAAATAATAGTTTCATTTCAAATGTGTAGTATTCGCGTACGATAAATCATTAGGATTAAAAATATTTGGACATATTGTCGCCTGTCTCTAATTTAATAAAGTCTCACTAATTTAAAAGGAAATGTATGAACGCACTTCCAAATATTTATTTTCAAGAACATGCATAGAAATAGCGTGTTGAATATCTAAGTAACATGACCAACATTATTTCACAGCATTGTGTAAATCACACCTATGCGAAAAATTCGATTCGAGAATACTCTTTCGTCTGGCTTAGTTTTTTCTTATATTACTAGTCCTTGACTCGTCGTCTTTACGATCATACAGTGATACCGATTTTGACTAGTGATATCTACCGAATAACAATTTGTAGTAGTTTTTTTATCGTAGGCTGTATTTTAGTGGGTAAGAAAGAAACAGTGATGTGTAGTGGCTATGTAACATAAATCATATCCTATCTTTTTCCGTGGGCGTTGCGAAAGACGTTCACTTGAACTTACTTTTCCTTAAAATGTAAGAAAAGTCTTCAGCGAAGAAAAAAAACAGAACACATCGCATTGCCGAAGGCGTGACCCGATAGGTATTTACATATTTTGTGAGAGCCAATTGGAAATGAAGATGACAATGATACAAAATCCTTTGAGAAATGTAATGCAATATATCCCGTATCCGAATAAGCAATTCGACAAACAACTCCATAATAAAAAAAACTATTTATCCTGTTTGTTATTTATAAACCAATTCGTAAATAATAATAATAGTTTAATTTCAAATATTTATTATTTTATACAATCTCACGTCTGTCATCCATAAATTAAGTACATCGTTGGTACTTTTCGCAACCTTAGAAACGGAAACTGGCGATAAGTGAGCTCGGTCACCGTTTGTTTTGCACTCACATATTTTCATATAATTTTTAGGGCGACTTTTCCAGGTGGAGTCGCAAAGAGGAGAATTTGCCATAAGCTATTCTCTTTATCCTCCGCACCGATGATACGGCCGTGGTTGAAAGGAGTGTCGGTATTACGTTAAGACCCTCCGCGGCTGAAATGAGTTAATGAGCGAGCCATAGGGCTCCACCGCCGAACTCGTCTAGATCCGCCGCGAGGTGCCGGGAAGGCTGGGGGGCTTCAGGGCACCAAATACAAGACAAAATATATATTGGTCTTCACGTATGAACTGTCGTCTTTTGACATGACTGTCGCAAAAGGAGGGGAATTTATTTCAAGTGTATGTAGTACCTGTCTATATCTTTGAAATGCTCTGTAGCCTGTATGGCATGATGAATTTTAACATATGAGGTGTCATTATCTACATTGCAGGAATACGTGTTTTTCTACATTGTAGAAGCGACATAGGGTAAAATATTAAAATATGGCGTCTACGAATCAAAGTGAAGAGGAACAAAAAAAATACGCTGGTGGGTTTTCGTTTTTTAATAATTGAATTGCTACTTGTCTTATATAGAATAATATATAGCCTTTCTCCACGCATTAGAAAACACGCCATCTTTTAGAGACCAATTATATATTATTGTTAGCGGAAATGTAATAGTAGTTCTGAGCCTTTGACAAACAATGCGATATATACACAAGTAGATTCGGATTCAACGTTGGAAAATACTGTGCCGCATTACCGTGGGTGTATACTGATGAAAATATACTGAGAAATATATTGGCAATGTCTTTGCCAGTCGTAACTACGATCATTTAATTATATGTCTACAGGTGTTGGAATACCTTACTTTCGAATTTATAATATTAGTGTAGAAACGTACTAGCTGTGTGTGAGAAAATAATTCCCGCCAGTGAATTTTTACGAGATAACATCGCAAAATTTTCAAAAACAACTCGTTACTGGCAGGATGCAAAACCCATTAGTGTTTGCCAATATAAAAAAAAGCTACAATTCTAAAAGAAGGTAACGCGTTTTGTTTCGCTCGCTAATTAAGTAACAAATCCTTATTGAAAAACTTACACACTCCCTTCGTTTATGTATACCTCGTTGCAGGATAATTTCTTGTAGCTAAATTGTATCTATAATTTACATAATCCTTAAATAAAATTAAGCATTCAAGATTTTTCAGCTGTTTTCGCATAGTTTTTTTTTATATTTTACTTTAGAGATGGTAATTCTAATTATGGTATAACGGTTAAATAGCACATGATGATATTAAGGAGACACAGACTCACTTTTATTATTCATGAGAGTGACGTAAAAGAGTTAACCCCATCAGGATCTTCAGTATTCTCTAACATAACCTGTATATACATTCGTGGGTGAGTTCGACGTCGAAGCAGCCTCGATTTTGGCAAATAGAGTCGAGGCGGTGGCAAAGCGATCTTCGAGACATACCGTTTTTCATCTACGAATTGTCAACCTTGAACAGTTCCACCAAAAGCCATGAAATCTCGTGGCACTATAGCTGCGCGAGCAAAGTTAGTGAATACGAAAATATAAGTCGTCGCTGCCACAGCGTCAAGTTGGCGCTTGTGTGGCTTAAATAATCGCGAAATGGTTTTCGAATGACTGCGAAATATGCCACATCCAAATCTAAATTATACATGTAACAATTAAGCAGTAATTAATAACAACTATTGCTGGAGCTAAACCTTTCAATATGGGAGAGACTTAATGTACCAGGGAAGAACTTACCTATAAGTTACGATACAAATTTTATGAAGGAGTTTGCCTAGGTCCACCGTTTTAATTATTGTACTGTGAAACAGTAGTATAATCTATTATTTCCCTTGTTTCGATTTGAATGGCAAGTCAGATCAGGCGAGGACGCTGTTCAGTGCAACACAGAACTTAGCGATTCATAGTTCTTGGTGTTATTAGAACTGTTCCATGAAGCCATGCCACTTAACAAAAGTTGAATAACGTGCGCATCACTTATTTATATAAAACAAATAAATCTGAAAATCGTGCCCAACTCTAATTTCGATATAATTACGTAGGTGTTTTTTTTAAGATACGCCGGTTCATTTATGTTGATATTATGCGGAAGACCGTTTGCCTACGCTGAATCGTGCCAAACTGCCAAAAGGAAATCCCTAATTCCATCCAACCCTGTCAATAACAGGCGAGAATGCTTATATTATGCTGGCATGTATTGCGTTGATGACTTCTTCTATAAAATATTAAACGATAAATCGTTTAATAGCTAAAGCTGTAACCGAAAATTGACAAATACATCATCATCATCATTAACTTCATCGTTCTAATAACGAATAATCTTTTAAGTTTTACTCTATTGATACTTTTGACGACCGCGTGGTTTATTCATTAGCGTACCCCGCTATTAAGACATGGGTCCTGGGTTTGAACCGCAAACGAATTCAATATATGTGCAACTAACAAATTCTGCCACCCTTGTTCTTTTCGTGGGTGGCATAAAAGGTGACTAAGAGAAAAACCTTGAAAATCGCAATGGCTACTATCATGGGACAGGATAACCATACAGAAAAATAACATGACACCTCTACAATTAAACGACATAGCTGCTAGATAGAAGAGCTTAGAAAGAAGCCACGCAATTTGTTAGAAAACTTCATCGAATGCATCATACTGCATCCATCATGGTTTGGTGGGAAGTATCCTACCAAAGCTGAATTAGAAGCTTAATTTTTGTGAAAAAGGAGTAAATACTTCGGCCATAGTTTATTAAGAGACTATCTTGGACCGTGAAGTGAAGCCTCTTAATATCACACTTTTAAAAAAAATACGTGGACTTTCTAGCAAAAGATCCTGGTCACAAGGTACCAACAACTCTAACCTGACTCGAGGACAATGTTCCGGACTTTGTAAGAATTGAATACTGCACTTCGTCCAGCCCAGATCTGAACCCGTTAAAATAGAAATTGTAGTCAGTACTTAAGGATATGGCCTGCTCAAAATGATACTCCGTCATTGAGTCCCTCAAGAAATCTTTATAGCTAGCAGTAGCATAATTCCCCATAGAGGCATAGATTCGTGGCCAGAGAGATTGGAGGCCTGCATTAAAACCTAAGGGGGTCACTTTGCTTAAAATTTGTTTTTAATTGATCGTTTAGACTTTGATAAATATGTACAAATAGGTTTTATTATTATTACAGTTCTGTTACAGTTTCTTGAAATTGTAACAGAACTTTAAATGTAAGTAGTTTTAAATGTAAATGTTTTAAAAGTGAGTTTTAAATGTATGTAAACTATAATATATGAATAAGTTAACGAAGATGGAAAAGGAGAAGATCGTCACCGGTGGTATTTAGTGTGTTTGTTTATATTATTTGTACGAGTAGATACTACGTACTGAAAACAACTTCTAGTTTACGTACAAACGGAAGATGACACTGTGATTGAAATTCACCCGGAGATTATTCCGGACTGAAATGATACGTCGACAGTTGAGATCCAGTCTGTGAAAATTATACAACATCAATTCAAACTGCACACAAATTACATATTCGTAAAAGTCGTATGAACCATTATTCGCATTCAAAATATTAGTTTCGCTTGATAGTAGATGTGTAGCTCTATGAAATATCGTTATCCGCATACCTCATTTGTTAAAATCTATATAGCATTGATATTAAGTAACTAATTTCAAAGTATTCGGATGAAATAACGATTCAGATAATGAATATTTTATAGAAATCAACTGACGAGTATTTCACATGCTAATGTATGCTAACGCACGCAGCGGGACAGTGAATTCATTTGCAAGATAACTATTATAGCTCGGGATAGATAAGATGCATATGCATAACATGCTGAAAATATATCCAGTATTTACTATTATATACTTGAACAGCAAAACCTTTGTTTGTCTGCTGTCTGCAGTCTGCAATGCACAAGCCATAGGCTTTACCTTAACATGAACAACAAAAATAGGCTTGTAAATATTTCTTGGAAGTTACGTAAATAATACGCAGAGCAACGGCCTCCTCTAATCCTCGTTTCAATGATTTATGTAACATCAACTTCTCATCCCTTGTCGTTCACCGCAAAAGAATTTATATTGTTGAAACACGCCATTAGTTTATTTATTTGTATTCGACGATCTTTAATCACTCCCAATCTATTGTCTACCAATTTTTATATATAATTTGGAAACAAGAAGATAGACATATTTTAGTATTTTTCTTGAAACATTCTTATATCAAGTTGAAACCTTTGGGAACTAAAACTTTTCTTTGTCTCATTAGGCGGCGCCACAGAGACGAAAGGTATTTCTTTTGGGATAATTTTAAAGAAAAAAAAAGTTAATATACAAATAATTTGGGACCGACTTTTAGTATGTGGAGAGATTGAGTAAACATTCTTATACATGCTATCACATTAATAAAGTGAATTCAATTTTTTTTTCATAGTACCGTGTTTGATATTCTATCCAAAGGTCACTACAATAATATACCTTTTAAGTGTGATGTGTCCCCGAGGACAACATGCGATGGGGACACGGAAAGCCAGATGATGTAGGTAAAACTCGACCCGTACCACGCGCAGACTTTGGACAGATGTGTTAGAGCCCAGCAGCTGCTCTAATAGGCCGGGCTAGTACCACAGCAGTCAGGAACAGGGCCGCCTTCGTCGCAGCCCGCCTACATTCAATGATCTGCTCCTCAAGCAAGATGTTACTTAGACACAAAATACTCCTATATAAGGCTTGCATAAGACCTATCATGGCCTATGCCTCGGTAGCCTTCGCTCACTCGGCGAAAACACACATCGCCTCGCTACAGACCGTCCAAAATAAGTTTCTGCGTAGCGCCACCGGTGCAAGCTGGTACCAGCGTAACGATGACTTACACAAGGACTGTAAAATACCGACGATCAAAGCATTCTTCAGGGAAACGTCACGGCGCCACTTCGAATCGGCCGCCGTACACCCTAACCCGCTGGTGGTAAACGCCAACAAATATTCCCCGATGTAAAACGCAACGGTGCGTCACCGTCGCCCGCGTAACGTATTAGACGACCCGGAAGACGTAACAGCACCGACAGACCGACAAACTGAACTAGTTTCGGTTAACACTACTCAACCTGAACACACTGTACATACAGTTAGGAGTAGAGTCACATACACAATCCCCCGCCGACGCGTAAGAGCGTATCGTGCAAATCAAACACCCGCGTACACACCGTGCACCCGGGATTCAGGGCGGTCCTTACCGCCCATTACTACCGAAACACCACGACCGTCCGAGACGAGGCCCGAACCTCCCTCGGACGGTCCTTAGATTGCTTACCCTAAAGAGGTAAGCAGTAGATGTACTCCTGTACATCTACTTAAAGCATAAACGCCCGCGGCCTCAAGGACGCAGGCGCAAACCTATGAAGCTGTAAAAGCCAAAACGGCTAACAGCAATAACTTCATCGAATACATATACGCTAGTACCACAGCCTCGTAGAATACCGGCGTGAAGTAAGGCATCTTCTGCCTTCTGCCCTCCCCGTACTGAGTTCGTCGGCGAACGCGAGGTCTCAGGTTCACGAGCTACACGAAATGTACTCGTGTATAAGGTCGTTTTTAAAATTCGACCCGTTATCACTCTTATCGATAGTAACCCAATCCAAGATTCGTACCTCCGTAAGCCTGGAGGTTACTACAAGCCTCCCACTAGTTATCGGAAGTCTCTTATGCTAACAGGAATTAAAAGTAGAGAAGAGCAGTAGCAAACGTCGCTCGGAGTCGAGTCAATACTGCAGCGTCGTTGCTCTTTATTACTTCTATCCTACGGGCTTCCTCCGCCGAAGCTGTAAATGCCGACAAATCTCTAATCCGTGGGGGTTTTGGCGGTCCGGCACTTAATGCTGATCCCGACATAACCGTTCAGTGCCTTTAGTAACATGTACGTGGCGTGATTAAAAAAAAAAGCGTTCCGAAATGTTTTTTTTAAAAAAAGGGGACACATCACTTTACTTATTTGTATAATAACTGTGTTACGGTTAATGGCCCATTTAAAAAATGGTTGATTTGGCTGACTAAAGATTTCTCGCGTACCAAAGCGAGTTTTCTGCTTTTCATGGATATTATAGCCCATTTCGTGGTTCATTTATTTCCATTGTAATCTTTTACGATTACAATGTACAAAATGGAATAACCACACGGCGTCATGACATCGTCGAAGACAATGAGTATAATATAGGGAACAATTTAACACAATCCAATTAAAAACAAGGCAGGATAACCAGCCCGCATCGTATAACAAATATTAGTTTTAGAAACTGAAACTAGACAAACTCAAACAGAGAGTCAGTCTATTTGCCAAATACAGAAGTTTTCTCTCCAAAGTACCACATCAAACAGTGCATATCCTTTCTGTATGTAGACGTTATTAATATATATGTAATATAATTTATAATATATATTATATTAATAATTAAATAAATGCACTAAGACACAACGTCTGCGAAGATATACATATTTTTTTCGTTTGCATCTTCTTTTTTGAATTGGTCAGCATTTTTGTGTTAAAAACTTACAGAATTATATTTTTTATTGGATATTGGTTGAAAACGCGAAAACTAGTTACAGTTCATATGAAAACGCTTTATAATTTAATTTATTATTAAAAGAGGACGAATAACTTCGCGTCGAAAGTATTTAAAGTGCATCTAGATTATTTTCAGCCTCTACTGTTAAATTGGCTAAATTAATAATTCACGCACCAACTATTCCGTAGAGAAGGAAAACAACTCAAAGTACTTTGAGTTGTTTTGTGTGTACGTGTCCGGAATTAGTATCCAGAGGTTATGCCTTAACCTATGTTAAGGGTTCGTACCTCCGTTGGGTTTCCATGAGCACCCCTCTAGTAGTCGGAAGCCTCTTTCGTTGACAGGGGTCAAAGTACAGAAGAGCAACAGTCAGCGTCGCTCGCCGTTAAGTCAAAACTGCAGCGTTGTTACCTTTTCCTTGCGAGTCGGAATTATTATCTAAACACATGAAATTCAAAACACCGAAGTGGAACAGCATTATGGCCAGCAACTAGAATCGATTACCCTCCCGTGTCATACAAAGCTGCTATAATTATTATATCCAATGCAGTAATGCCAAAGAAGCAAAGTTATTTTACAAGATCCGCGTAAACACAAAACACTTCTATAATACTCGTACATTCAAGAAATGATTATCAGATCTGGGTGTAGGGAAGACTATATTTATTTTTCTCGTATCGTTACGGTCAGATAGCCGAATGTTCCCTTATGTAGAGTGCTCGTATCAGTCTACCTAAAATACATTTAATAAAATTTCTCATTTATAACTCAACTGTCTAGTTGTGAATGTTGTACTCGTAACTCCAATTTACAGTAATAATGTATCCTTTTCCAGTTGCTCCCTTCTTTTCTTTATTTGTTTAATTGTATGAGTGTATATCATATATATCTCTATATGTATCATAAATCATATAGAGATATATATGATATATCTCTATATGATATATGATATAGATATATGATATAGATATATGATATATCTCTGTCTACAATAATCAATCATAATCTCCCTAAAATGGATGGACCCCATTTTTACAATTTTGGTCACAATTCTTATAATAAAATACTTATAATTTTAAATATGATTAAACAACCAGAATTCATTACATTAAAACATAATTATCTTACTCAATTTTGAACTCTATTTGAAAGTGCATATAAATTCAATTCATGTTTTACAAGTGCCGATTCAATGTTACAAGTGCCGACCCAAATACGGACCTCGTTAACGACGCCAAATTTAATTGGATTGTCAGCAGAAATCATGATTACTATTGTATTGTCACCATTATGGTTGATAAGATTACAATTATTAACTCAACCAGATACAATGACTGACATTACAAATAGTAGTGAATTATTTTTAAATATTAATGATCGCGACATGTCGATTCGAAACTAAGTCTTATTACTTAACTTATATGGACGCTTAGCATATAAACATATAGCGTGGTGACCTACCTATGGGCAAAACCTGGAATAAATATATGCCAGCTTGCATAGTCTTTGTTCCACCTTTGTTCAGCAGTGAACATAAATAGGCTGGTGATGATGATGTAATATTATTTACTACCCAAATATTTAAACCTCATTTAGTAATGTTTTGGACCTTTTGTATTAATGGTTATCCAAATGAAGCACAATTATTTTAAATATTGTTAATAAATACGGATTGTGCAGAGAAATGTTTTGCATGGACAAAGACAGAAAAGAGTATCCTAAACTGCCGGCAGGTGACAGATTTCAAGGAGAAAAATATTAGGCATTGCTCTGAAGACTATTTATAATAGTCGGAACACTTAGAAAATAATACTCAGTAGTGTTGCGTTGCTATAGATTCCATAGGAAACTGTGGTGGATTGCTAACGCACAAGAATGTGTTGGTTGAACTTATTATTATTTATCCAACAGCGGTTTCATACAATACAAATCCGAATATCCAGGTATCAGGTACTACGTTCGCCAATACGCTTGTAAAGTATGGCAAATACAGCAAATCCTCCATATGCCCGGCAATGAACTGATCAAAGATCGTTAAAGAAGGAGAAAAACCGGTACAACACACAGTAGACATATCGAAATTGTCTAAAATTTGAATGGAGTCGTTTATCCTCTACAAAAAGACAAGTGGTATTTTATTATTTATCACTTAAGTAGCGAACCACGCCGGTTACGCACAGGCAGATCAGTAATGTACATATACATATTTAATGTACATTACGTAATAGAAATGAGTCGTATATTATAAACCTTCCTCCTGAAAGTTCAAGAAATTTCTTAGCTTCTATGATTGAAGTTGTTTGCGTGGTGGTGGACTGTTAACCCGTTTATCACTTCAATCCAATAATAAAAGTCCACTTAGAAGATAGCGAATACACGTGGAATACAAATAATCGTGGATTGCGACTTTGGGGATTTAAATATTTGTTTTTAAACAACGACAGTCTATTTTAGTCCACTGATGAACATTGGTCTCTCCAAGAAAGCGCCAGTAAAAGCAGGCTTACACTGCATTTTTAGATAATTGCCCATACTCAGCACGCAAGACAAGCTTGGTGCACGCAATATCGTTACCCTCGCAACAGTGATACTGCTCCCATCATTAGTCTGTGAGATTTGGGTTCGGAAAATTCAAATGGATATCCTGCCGAAAAATGACAAAGCCTGACTATGCCAGAGCTTCTTTTCTTTGCTAACAGCAAATGAAGTTGGCATAAGGAGAAAGACACTTTACACATTTTTTGCACATTGATACTGCAAATAAATAAAGTTTTATGTGATTACTTACTTCAATTTTATTAGACTCGTTTTTTAGGTTATTGAATGCGAATTTTAAAAATATTTAGGGTTACTAAAATAATCTAATAGGAAAACTTATTCGAAGCTGTTTAATCAATCGCTACTCCTTCTTACTGAACAATGTAAATTAGGTAGGTAACAAGTGTAAAAATCCAATCTCTACATCGTAAAAAACCTCGATGTAATTTAAATTGCCTTTGCTCATCTGAACTTGCAAAGATATTTTATCTAAAAACGATAGAATTTTCTTATATATGTAAATTGTACTTAAGTAGAAACGGTCTTGATTTCAAATATATTTTATGTATTAAATGTAAATAATATTACTTTTCTAAACCTTTGAGATATTCATCGATGGTAGTTTTATCTCAAGTATTGCAATATATGAGAAATTTATAACTAAAAAGTCATCAGCATACTCATTCGTATCAATAATAAATCTCCTCCTGTATATAAACTAAAGTCATGACGTTATCTATTACAACATTGTATAACGCGAATGATTACTTTAAAGTACGCCATTATTTACATGATAACGCCTTCTATTACTATCATACTGTTAATATTAACTATGTTTAGCTGTAGTGGATTACAAATGTAATTCTGTATGCTACCGATAGGAAACAACGAGTTACTTTGATTGGCATATTCACGTTGACCATACAGTTGCTGCCTAGATGTATTAAGTATTTACATTAACTAAATAAACATTTTCATATCGACTTCATGATTTTAATAACTATTGCGTAACAAACGAGGTACCAGTCCAACTTATAGTAAGTGGCTGCTACTGTTCATGAGCAGATGGGTAGTACACAGCTTAAACCGTTGAAGGTTACAAATGCGTTCTCACCTCTCCAGTGGAATGCCTCCAAGCCTATAATTATGACGGGCTCTCGCTACCCTTCAAACCGGAACACTAGTAATTAATAGCAGAAACAGATAAGAAGTGGTGCTTACCCCGACGGTTCCTAGTCGGAAAACGAACCTTTTCACCAATTAAATACTTCTCACAGAGTTCACAGACTTTAATATTTCATATACAGTTAAAACAGTATTTATATATAACTCGTGCTTATCACCCAGAGGGATAGGTAGAAATTATAGGTTTTCATTAAGCATGATCCTGACCGACCTCACTCGCTGACGCGTACACGACCGTCGGTTATGTGAACTCTTAATTTAGGCCTTCTTCAGTATATCACCAATTTGGTCAATATATGTTCGTCGAATAAACTAATTTCATTAAATATTTTCCCGGAATTATTTTTCGTGATAGCAATGCACTTAAAATAATTATGTCTACTAATATATATCGAAAAGATTTTTTTTTTTTTTTATATTTTTGGAAATATTTTAGGAATGAATTAACCATTTTTTATATATTTTTTTTTCATGTATTAGCATTATGTCTAATACTAAGCTCACTGACTGATGCTAGGTCCTGTGAAAATAAACTCTGTCGTTTCCTTGTGGCTATCAGAATTAAGAGATATAAATTGTTCATACGAATACATACTCATTGATTCACCCGTCAAAATGCATACAAAGGTTCAATTGATTGCACTTGTTTAAAGACTTGTAATCAATATAACAGTTATACTATATAATCATACAGCCTTATTCCTCGTAGCTTATAACCTAGCTTATAAAAAAGACTGGCAACATTTCCACGCTAAATGGTTAAACTTAACTATAAACTTAAATCTTGTAATGAGAAGTAGACGATATTTTAAATGGCGGCTTTGAACCTACGTCGTTATATTTCAAGATCTGTTATTTTTCGCTTTGGGATATTATATAATAGCAAACTAACCTGCAAATTTCCAATGGTTGACTAAAATAAATGGCAGAACAATCTTATGCCATTCAGCAGATACGAGATTATCCATCTTTAATATGCCAGATGGTATATATTGTGAGGTAGCTGGTGTATTGAAAACGCCAGGAGTTGAGATTGGCGATGATAGCTAATTCTATAATTACTGTATTTCACACGAATAACGCTAACATGTGCACCAGTTCCACAAAGTTCATTCTCATTTGAAATCACGAGCAAAACATCTGGCATTTTTCCAACAACTAGTTATTCTTTGTCGGGAATCTCGTTTCCTCGTCGAGCTTTATTTATCAATTGTCTGACTTCTATTGTTTGTTAGTCATTTTCTCAATGCCAGTGTTGTTGTTCCTAATATTTTCTTCTCGCCTTTTATTGAAGCTATTATTAATATCTATTGTATTTGAGATAATATACGAAGGGAACGAAACTATAACTCCACTTCTTTGATCTTTGTTATAATCTTGTTTAATTACAAATTAGAAAATTTCGAATGCTTTTCGCGTGAGGAATATAATATAATACTTATGGTCTCGGTCCCAAGTTTGATTGGGACAAACTTTAAAATACAGGGCCGTAGTATCATTAGAAAAATAATGAATCCGAGTATGTTTTTTTTTAATGGAAAAGGCGGTAAACGATCTAACGGTTCACCTGATGGTAAGTGATTACCGTCGCCCACGTACATCTGCAACACCAGAGGTGCGTTACCGGCCTTTAAGGATATTTGGGTAATTTCTCGAGTATCGCGGAGGAAGTTTATATACATAAATTGAACATGGACAAACATTCTAAACTATGCTAGTGTTCAGAAGCTTTCGTTTCTATGTCCGTCTGAGAATGTTTGTTAATAAAATAAAACCTATCTAATGGATTTCGACAAAATTGTAACCATGAACCTACATCCACAATTTTAAATCATGCAGTAAAGGAAACAGAGACCGAATCGACATTATTCTTTCAAACCTGGTTTTTATTTTTGATTTCTCATATCGAAGATCCGTCATCTGTGTAGTGGCCAAGATATGTTTTAGACTACGCCTGGCTTGCACCGACTAGAACCACACGGTGTTCCTCCTTCGCTACGTATCGACTATTTCTATGGCCGCGAATCGCACATGGATATTAAATCTCACCGTGTCCGCTATCAGGAGCACTCAGAAGCAGCATCCCTTCTAGACCCCAGTGGCGAATCTGGTCTGGTGCATAATATCCGTTGCATGTGGTCATAATACCGATACCTATTACCTTCCAGTACGTACTGAGCAGTCACTGATCGTCTAGTCGCGTGACAAACATAGCGACTATGGAAAGCTGTTTTTTTTTTAATTTAAAATTTGCTATATGGTGGCGGCACAAAAAAAAACTGCCACCTTTCTACCCGTTAGACCCGATCAGTGGCAGTTTATATTAACGACAAAAGTCGACTAAGTAAAGATAAAGCCTTGTAATCATCCGACAGAAAGCGGATCAGATGACATCTCAAAACCTATTAATAACGGTTAATAACCTAATGAGCCCAAATTGTTAATAGCCACTTATGTGCTGAATATACCACATGCTCGGCAGTGAACGAAAACATCGTGAGGAAATCTGCATGCCTGAGAAATAATAAAAAAAAACTATTTGAGGACATGGACAAGTTCACCTAACCGTGCAGGAGCACCGTGGCGGACCCCTTTCGGCTCCTAACCTATTTAAAAATGAGGCCTTTATCTAGCAGAGGGGTATTCACAAACACATTTACTTTTAACTAAATAAACTTCGCTGTGTGCGTATTACTTTATTAACTTAGCGCCTTTGAGAATGAACAATCTCATAATATATAGGTTATGTCAAGGGTGTAATGGGAAATATGCTACCTTGAAAATATCTCCAAATGCCAACCTCGCCTGCACGTGGTGCACCCCGAGAGCAAACAAACGAAACAATGGCGACCGTATAATGACTAGTGATGAGAAGCCAATGATTTCATAATACAAAAATCGCTTAGATACGCTACCAGTGGACCGAAAAATGAAACTTACAAAAGACAACAATTGTTGTCTCTAGTCTCAGTTGCTTTCGAATAGGTAGGCGATATGCACGTGCTTCCCAGTTCCCGGTAACCGTGTTAAGATTTCGTAGCTTCTTAGCTTCGAATACCATCATGTTTTATGCTTAAATGCACTAATTGTATGTAACATAAGTTAACTAAAAACTTTCTGTGTGTCGCGCTGCGTTCGGAACATTTTTTCCCGGTTTCATTGTGCGCATACAACGCATATATCTTTATTTTAAAATAGAAATATTTTCGTGGTAATTGATCGCATTAAAGAAGACTAATATATAAATAAATAAGAACTGTATATTTCATTTCAGTAATGTTTCCCATACGAAATGTGCAAAGAACACTGCGTATGGTATTACTGAAATCTCATAACGCATTAATGTTAATAAAAATATTTCTGGAACTCATTTATTGGACATTACTGCAGATTATTGACTTCCATAATGATGTCAAATTTAATATTCGATAAATTTTAATCACCAAGAAACACGGCAATGACGTCGAAAAACAGAGTTGGTAGCGTAGATCTTTCAATAGTTAATACATACACCGTAATTTTCACCTTTGAGGTTAAGAAATCTCTAAGAACAGTTATCATATTACATAACCTGAAAGGTGTGATGTGGACAGACAAAAATAGTATCTTTTTGTTTACGAATAGGTATTATAAATAAATCGCTTTTATTTTGTTCTGCGACAAAGGTGTAAATTACGCGGCACGAATTAGCAGCTTTAATATTACTAAATATTATAATTTAAAAAGATCTATGATATGATATAACAACCTGTCACTGCGCTCAACAACAATTATACTAATAAATGGAAGTGAGTTTCCAACATGGCATGACATCTTGTCCTAAACTAGAATTCCATAAACCTTGGATGATGATTTTGGGATTATACAAATTGAAATTTATCACATCGATTTACCGTCCCAACCCGAAAACCAATAATTAGTATTTTGCACAGATATTAGCTTCCGCTAAGATTTAAACTCAAAGCCACGCTAAATACTCCACCACGTGGTCATGCCAAATGTTTTCGAATGTTTAATTGATACGTATAAATAATTAAACATCCATCACTCGGTTACGATTTTCAAAATACCCCTTCAAATGCTTAACCCTAGCGGGATTTGAAAACACAAGATTCGGCTTCATAGTGAGGGTCTACTACCAGCTAGAAGGTCGGTTCATTAATATCATACCCGGGTGCAAACACTGTATATGAAGATTTCATGAAATTAAATCGATCCAAATTCCAAACAAATTGTGTTGTTTATTCTAATGTTCAAAACTCGTTCAAAGCATTCAATTGGAGAAATACGGATTGATGTCGTAAATTTGAAAATGGAATGCGTTTAAGAACAAATTTCTTTAAAACCCCGTTTTGTATTTTATTGAACGTTGAAATTTAAAATCCCTCGTATTTGGGTCGGCTCCTAAGATAAATCTCTTAAGTGCTGTCGGTTGGTTTACGTTGTTTTTTCAAAAAAGTCTCTTTAAGGGCACTGGTATATGTTAAAATTTACCTTGAACGTTATTGGAAACTTTGTGTTTTAATGAAATGAGATTAATTAGTGTAATGAGCGGGTGAATAGTTATGTCGGCCAAATGTCGGGTTATATACGTAAGCGAAACCACACTAACGATAATTGTAGTAGAGACCATATATATACGTCATGAGATATTGATGGGTCAGTATCCTCACGCCCTGTTGTTGTGACAATTTAATATCCCATATCACTCTTGATCTCGCATCGCCCGACTTAATACCTAGTTAAATTCTCATTCTATTATGGTTTAAGTAAAGTTTTATTTTGTAAGGTAAAACATTGCTCTCGGAAATTTGACGGCCGCAGCCACATAGTAACATTATTAGGATCTCCACAAAGAAATATTACCCTAAAATAACTCAAATTTACATGTCTATTTGTTTTGTAAGGATTTTATATAGATATGTAAGTAAATTTTCGTGGAAGTTGGTGCGCAACATTCTAGGTGTAGCTTGCTGGTGGGTACGACTTATCGCTTTCTATAATTTTAATAATTTATTAGTATTATAAAAAATATAATTACTATATAAAATAGGTAACTTGGTATGTGAAGTGCATTATGTATTAACTGTTTTAAGATTATAATAAATTATTATTAGTACGTAAGATAAGTGACTTGGAATGCACTTCTCCCATTTTGTAAATATACGTTGTGTAAAATTTTGTTTTTCTAATTTAATTGAACTCATTTGAAAACGTTTTCTTTTTTAATTGAAATTCTCATAATTTTTAAAGTAAAACTCACTTTCAATGAGATCAACACTCAGATTGAATCAGGGCTACCTGTTCTCTAGCGTATTTGTCTTCAGGATTATGGTGTAAATTACTAACGTCTTAGCACGCAGTTTGTAAAAATTTGGGGTTATTTCCGTATGTTCTCAGCCGGTTGGATTGTATATGTAAATATGTATAGATACTTTAAAATAAATAAAATACTACAACATATATTATTAATGAAATACCTAAAGTAAAATAAAATAAATAAATAATAATAACCCAACCAGACCGTAGCTCCCGGGCAAGGAAACCAGGCGGACGAAGGTAAGGAGGAGAATAACCGGCGGAAGATGCGGGCACTATCGAGAAACACCTCCTTTCTGGATTTGAGCTCGAAGCGGCCGGTCACGAAGTCCCAGCCACATCAAATTTTCCAAGACTGACTGTGATTATCGGAATCATTTCGGTCCGCATATCATCCCACAAGTCGGCCAGTTTTGCCTCGTGAGCCAGGTCCAGATATTTTGTCTTCTTAACTATTTCGGCTTTCACGATGTTCTCATCGTGTAGAATGTTGATGTCGACCAAAATAGCCTCGACTGTGCCCGGTCCATCAACATGATATCATATTCGAATGAATCGTCCTATCCGTGATGATGGGCCGGTCCCAACAGAGCCCGACACATTAATTTTTGTGCCTGAGCCTTGCCTGTTTCTGTGCAGATATTCAGAGTCAGAAAGCGCCGAAAAACCGGAGATGACATATCGAAACGACTTCCCGGGACGGGGACAAGCTTGGCAGATGTCAACGGTACCATCCCTGAGGATGTATCTCCAATAGTTGTTCGCCTTAATAACCTTATCCTGTATCGCATAGAAAAAACGCTAGTCTAGCTAAAGTTTCCCTAAAGAGGTCATCGAAACGCAGCCAGGTGAGGGCGTCGACCATATATACGAAAGGCTTTTGTAGAGCCTTATAGGACCTCCCCTGGTAGTCTTTCACCTTCCATACGATTTCCCGATCGAAGACGCTCTGTACTGCCGGGTCCTACCATTGCTCGTTGCCCAAGGATAGTGGGATAAGCTCTTTATCATAGTTAGTGACGGCAAAATAGAACGACTCATCCTCTTTCGCCAGGAAGTAATTACCAAGGCTGCCCACTTCGCGATTGTGATGTCGTAGTCGTTGCAGTTCAGCATCATCAAATCATTTCAAGCGCATGATGTACCGGCCTCCATCTGCCAGGTTTTGCTCTGTGCCGGCAATGGATGGCTCAAGCGATGCATCCTAGCCCGGTACTTAGATAGTCCAATTTATTTCTTTTTCGCCCTAAAATGCGTTCCGATTCATGTTAATCCAGCGCATGTGGCGATTCCATCAGAGAGGGATACCGAACAATCATGAAAAAATAATTTTGAATGAATTTTAAGGCATTTTTGTTTCAATAAACTGTTACTGTGACATATTACAACGTATATTGCTTGTGTAGTAGAGTTTACAGTATGGCTTGAGTGTCTTTATCATCTATCTACGGCCTTCGATTGCGTTGCAATGTCGTTTCTTGGTCCAATTTAAATTAATTTGTCTTTCAGCATTTCGGAGATCCAGGTTGGATTTACTTTTCTTTTTATTGTATATACACGATTTAAATCGTAATATTAATTTTATGGTCGCTAAGGTTAACTCTAGGAGCTATAAAATCATTCGTATAAATAAAACAAACATATGTAATGATTTAGCTCAAATCTTGTATTCATACGGGATTAACGGGTAAACCTTAAAAAATAATTACCAATATTTCTGAACTACTGAATAGTTAGTTTTATATACTGAAACCTAACATGAAAATACGCTGATCTTAGATTGACGACTTATATTTAGAACTAGAAAAAAAAATTGTTACTAAAATCACGTGTTTTTCAAACAAGTGACGTCTCCTACGGTGCTGGTTACGTTACGTTTCACGAAAACTAACTCACGCCCGTTAATGATTGCGCCAGTAATTTAGTGTTAAAAGACCTGTTTTAACAAAACAACAACATAATAACATTACCTATTACACAGAAATCTGTATAAACTTTCCCGCAAAAAAGTTAAACTTAACGTAAGAATTTTAAAAGCAATTCCGTGTAAGATGTGCTGAACCGTTAACATTGGGTTTCATTAACATTATTACCATAGAAATTTTCAAAAGAAATTGAACATTGAACGATGTAAACGAATGCCTCTTAATTTCCGTACCTTAATTATCGCAGAAGCACGGGTCTATTGCTTCCCAGCGTTTCATCTAATTTCGTTCACTTGCTTTGATTATATTTTCCGAGGTACCCTGTCCATGCTTAAGTATATTTATTATAAGCCTAATGGGTTAGGGTGCCCACTGGGAAACATGATGTCGTATGTTCGAGCCCGCCATTCGACAATTGTCCCGAACCACTCCAGGCACAAGTTGTATTGCTAAATTGGAGGGTTAACAGGAGTATTCTATTTTTTAAAAAAGTCAGGTTAATTTTCTTCAAAAGTTATGGCGCATTGATGATATAACTCTATAGCTATTTTATATTGTCCACATTAAATTTAGCAAGCGTCTATATTAAATCACTACACGTGAGACATTTTGGTCTTCAAGTTTCACGGACGACCCGCAATTTCACAAATGGATCCAGTTAGCGATAAATATTTGGAACTACAGTGATTACGGTGATTAGTTATGATAATATTTTAACTTATTCAGCCTAAGTAAGGAGAATCACGTATCAGCTCCTTAGATATATATAGAGTAACGAATACGTCAAAAAAGAAAATAACAGACGGTAATTACGGCATACAGTATGCTCAGTATGAGAGCCAAGCTCATACTGTCTAATAAAAATGTTATTAACTTAACTACTTAAAACTCTCTGAAAATAAGTGTCAGCCTTCAAAACGCTAAAGTACCAGGGTAGTAAAAGTACAATACTGAATTATAATTTTTTTCAGCCCTTATCCACTGCTGGAAAGAGGTATCTCCCTAAATGGAGGATTTGTCCCCATCGCCACGTTTTTCAGGCAGATTGGCGTTAGGAGTACCAGACATCTCACATCATAGACGCTGCTACCCGTCAGCGGTCGGTATAATTTTTGGTCGTCTTTCTAGCAGAGTCAGCTAGAAAAAGGTTTTACACGCAGATCCTATACCACATGACTCCCACGACTCTAGTATCCAGTTGTATAAAATCTGGATTATGAAAAGGTGTGAAAGGAATAAATAAAGGTAACAAAGGGCGGACTCTACGCTGACATTCTCTACCAGTCAACCCTCGCATCGCAATTTCTTAAATTTTTTAAATTCTTTAACCAATCTTTTTGACGTCGCGCAGCTAATGACAGTCTTTTTTTAAGAACTTGGATTTATTCTTCTTGTTTTGTGATAACACCCACAAGGACACAACAGAAGAAAAATCATAATCAAATAAATATGTTTCGTTCAATAATGATTTCTTGTATTTACGCGAACACTACACATTTGAAATAAAACTACTATTTACGGATTTTATCTCGTTTAATATTGTCTTCTGCTGTAAAGCACTCGAAACTTCGCGAATATGGAAACATATGGGAAAATAGTTTCATGTTCATTTTCAAATGTTTCATTCGTTCCATTCAATCATAATATAAATAACACCCAGCAAGCAATACTTGATTAGGAAAGTAAGGTAATGCTTATTAGATTGAGTAGACGCAAATAAAAAAAGTTAGCAGTGTAAGTATCTGCCATCCAGTGAGTTATAAGAGGCCTGGAAAGTCTCATGACTATAGATAGATGTCGCTTTAATCATATCGAAATATACTAGCCTGAAATACGTAGAGCTGTGATGAGCAGACGCGTGTATGGTGCGAGATATCTGGTACTGCGATCGTCAAGCGTGACGATTATTACAAATCCTCCCTGTGGGAGAGGCCCTAACAGCAACTGTTTACAAGAAATGAGAAAAAGAGGATAGACAAACCATCGAATACTTCGTACTGTCGTCTGACAAGGATAGTTTAACGTATTATTTTGCATATAACTTACAAAGTATCATCAATAATTGAAATACGTCTTTAAAATATTATGAAATATACAATACAATTTTCTTTGATGTTAAAATTAAGTATACTCGTAAAAAAATATTTTATGAAGCAATTAAACAGCAGGTGTTAAAGCGATTATTCACGCCTTCAATATATTTACTTCAGTAAGTCGTCGAATTAAAAATTGATAAAATTATACGTTTTTAACGAGTAACTATGGAAACCATCGTATAGATGTAAATATAATGTATACAATAAAAAATGCTGCTTCCTACTTGTCTTCCCACTTTCATCGCCCTCTGGTTGTCTGGTAAAGAATGCTTCTGGCGTTAAGTCCTCTCTTCTTAAGTCCTCTGGCGTTTAGCTACGAAGACGTGATAGCCTGCAATTGAGATGCTAGCTGAGTGGTAAAAAGATCTGCCTCCGAAGCAGTAGACTCAGGTTGGAATTCCTATTAGGAGGCTCGCACCAATGACTATTACAAAACTCATGTACGATATGTATCTACAGCCTGAACACTAAAACGACGGCCGGCTCAACGTTGTATGCCAAAGCAATAAGGCAAACGAGGAAAAATGGGAAACGGCTAAAACATATGTCTAGACTCCTGTCCACTCCAGTATAGGGTACACGATCATGAGAGGTTATCATTTTGTTTTGTAAATATATTCCCTACCTTCTTGGACTATGTACAGTAGTGTACTTAAATACGCTGACAAATATATATTCAAAATGAGACCATTCTCTACATTGTTAATGAAGTAAGTTACTTAATTATGATTGGTCAATCGTATTTGGTCAGGCCATGTGTCTGACAATATTATATACCTACATATATGGCCACAATTGTCACCTGTTTTTAATTGAACAGAAATAAAATTAAGGTACAATATTCAATTGACAAGAACATATAAAGAAGGTAATGTGTTTCGTTTACTTTAAAAATACTTTAATGAGAAAGTAACTCTGTCTCTATGTTACGTTCTTGCGACGAAACCGCTGAACCGATTTTGATAAAATTTGGTAAGAAGGTAAAACCGAACACAGAACAAAAAATTTTCCACACGTAGGAAGTCACTTGCAGAAACTAGTATATATCTGGCCCCGGGATCGATCCTTGAGCATGGCGTTTGCCATTTTACTTTATAGTAAGCTAAGTTTGATTCTCGATAACATCATAACAATTATTTATAGCAATTTTAAATGATAAATCATCTAACAAATATAGCATGTATTACGGACTCGTATTAGGCACCGCCCAAAGTAGCTTGCTCAACTCACCCTTCTCCTATCCGAGAGATCCGTGAACGGAGGCTAATCACATCGCCGTTTTTACTCCCGGATTTAGTTGTTAGGTTTTGTCCGTTGTTTTGTTATACTACATCTACGAGAAGAAAGAATTTTATACCGCTAAAACACTACATATTTATTGTTCTTGTGAGAAAACATGTGGAACAAATATTTTTACTTTAAATAATTATATTCAATAATCGAAAAAAACTTCCTCGCAATATCTCCGAGTGCATTATCAGGGGTCTAACTGTAAGTACATCCTTTCGGATGAAAAATTATCGCTCCAATCGGTTCAGAATTGCCGTATCAATTGCCAGTAATCAATGAGCATATATTAAAAAAAATACTTGAAACTCAATCGAAGTCATTCAAAATTCGAACATGCAAATTTGCAAATGTGCAATGCGTACATAACTACATCAGCGGTCATCGCGGCGCTTGAACGTCGTAGAACGTACCTTATGCGAGACGCAATACGATTACGTGTCGTGTTTTCGATCGGTGTCTTTTTATTTCTGTTCAGTTGTCATCATGACGACATAAATGTAATATATAAGCTCTCACGACCGTATACCCAATAATGGAGTGGTCAGACGTTGAGACATTAAATTACGTCCTTTCAACTACACTTTTTTCCAGAGTTTATTTGGATCAATGTGACAGGCGGAGAGCCTGCCGCCGTCTTTCTGTTCAGGCCCGGCCATCTTACGATCAAAATAATACGAGTAGTCGGGATAAGTAGAACATGGTGAGTTTAAACACGCTACTGCACTATAGTATATACAGTATGCAGTTCATAGACAACTTCTTTATTACTTGACAGATGAAATCGGCTTTGAGGATATCTCTCTTCGTTATTATTATCCTTTAATCTTAACGCATATTTTTTTAAAACTATATTGGTTACCTTTTTTTTAAAACATTTTTTTAAAACTATATTGGGTATACACATTTTCTAATTTATGATACATCACTTTGGATTCTATCAGGTTTTCAAAGATACTTACAGTACATTATTTTCTTTTCAAAGTATACTTTTGTTCCGACTTTAAATCTATACAACAATGAATTCAAATTCACAAGCATTTTTGTATACATGTCAGAAGACGAAGGAAATTATTCAAACAAAGTATTCTAACAATAAAGTATTTATTGAGAAAGAAGATCAATACATATATTTTATAATTTATCGGCCTCGGTGGAGTAATACCTAATCGTTAGACAGCGCTGCTGAGGGTCGCGGGTTTGATTCCCGTACGGAACAAGTATTTGTATGGACTGTAAATTATTTTTACGGGTCTGAGTTTTAGTCCATGTGAAATTTATGTATGTTGACTGCCTCGAAGTTTTTGTTAATAAATGGTTAAAAAGATAACTAACAGGACTTTACTTTAGTCTACAAAGGTATTTTGTAAGTACAAGGTAGTGATGTGATCCGGAGTAACTTCCACCACGGTATCGCCTTTCGGATACAATCGGCTATTTTCAACTGCTCAGAGTTTATTAATTGCGTCGCAAATTTACTCACAAACAGATGAAAAGAGACACTCACTGATTTTCTCCCTCCCGTGTAAATTAATGCCATAAGATCGGAGGAAGGCTCAGCTACCGTAACAGAAAGTGTAGTTCATAAGAGAATCCAATGTAGTATAAATAATGTGTAGATTGCAGCTGATTATTTGTTGTTGTAATTATTTATGATAGAGAACAATTTTCTTAGCACTGTCTCGGGATTCAGTTATTATCCTCACACCCATCTTCTTCAATTTCAGGCGGTTTTTTTTTTCAATTCTAGGTCATTTTATTTCCTTTAAACGTTTATAAGTTTTTACATAAATGTAGTTAATCAAATACTTCATACAATTTAATTCATAAATGAACAGCTTTGAGAGCGGAACGGATAAATGAATTAATTAGCAGTTCAACATACTTCTTAGTCTTTCTCTTTCTGTTAATCCTTTAAAAAGAAGCCTGCATTGCCAGAATTATGATTTAAATACGTTAGTGTATATAGCTAATGTAACCGCGTACCTTAGTGTTCCTCATAGTGTTTCCATGTTGAAATCCTGATCGAAGTCCATATTTAAAAAAAAAAACTTAGCGCAAATCATCAGACGTTGGTTTCCACTAGATGGCAGCATAGTTTCGATTACCGTAGAGGACACTATCAACCCCTATGGCCTACAGGTAACTATGAGACACGCATCACGACAAAGGAGAAATCCTAAAGTAGATCAACGTATTTTTTAATATAATATTTTCAGTTCCGAAGCTATAGCGATAGGCTTGCCCTCTTTGATCTCTGTCTGATTATATCGTATACTAACACGGGCTATGTCTGCTTCGTACACTTGATGAGTACATGACCAGTTTTATCATTACTGCTCCGCTCCTATGGGTCATAGCGTAATATTATATAGTCTATAACTTTCCCCAATAAACGAGCTATCTATCTCAAACAGATTTTTTTAATTGGTCTAGTAGTTTCTGAGATTATCGCGTTCTTGCATAAAAACTCTTCTGCTTCATAACTTGGTATAGATATTGGGTACATAGAGACAAATGCGAGACATAAAACAATTATTATAGATATTGCATACATTTGTACTTCTGATAAGTAAATATTTAATATTGCATTTATACATTTTAACAGAAGCTTTTTATAAGAAAGTAAGTTAAGTCGAATACCTTGTGCAAAATGAATAGTAATAGAAGATTGATTTTACAGATTGAAAGCTTAATATTGAATCGGGGGATGTTTGGTCATATTTTATAAGTAAGAAGTTGCGGTATAATCTCTTTGGTTGTACTGTTTGTATCTGGCTGGTTTTGATACCATTAAATAGATGACATTTTAAAAACTGTAAAATAAAAAATAAAAAACGTTTTCCCGCCATTTTTCTTTATTTTTCAGTGAGCCAAAATGAGTGAATCGAAGAACGAAGAAATTCGATACATTTTGAAGATTCTATACAAACAAAATTTATTGGAAAAATGCGACACAAGCTGCGAAAAAATTATGTGACGTTTAGAAACTTAACGCAGTGTCAGTAAGAGTAGCACAGAATTGGTTGGATTCAAGACACGACAAGAACGTACGATCATGGTGTAGGGCGGTAAAAGCTCCACAGACTACAGCGAAACCCGGATTAACTCACAATGGTGGAATTGGTAGGGTATCGTTCTTAATGAGCCTTTGCCGCCGGGAAAAACCATCGATCTCCTCGGATCTCTACTGCCAACAGTTGATGAGACAACAAGAAAGAAATAGAGAAAAAACAGCCGGAATTGGTCAACAGAAAGGATGTAGTTTTCCATCATGATGATGATATGTGTGGTCTAGACACATATTTAGGCACTCAGAAAATATTGAGAGAGCTTGCATGCATTACGAATATAATCCTGTACACTACGAGTATAGTCCTGACCTTGACCCTCAGATTTTACCTGTTTCGGTCTCTTTAGGATTCTTTAGGCAATGTTAGGCTAACATCAAGAAACGACTATTAAAACTACTTGTCGTAGTTTTTTGCTCAGAAGTCCCAAAATTTCTTCGACAATGGGATTACATCACTGCCTACAAAATGTCAATAAGTTATCGAACAAAAAGGCACATGTATATTATAATCAAATGTCAAAAAAACTATGATAAAAAATATCCTGAATGTATTAAATACGCAAATAGTTTTCCCCGACCAATTAAAATAATTAAGTTTACATCAGCGACGTATATATATATTGACCGATTTCAACCTTCAAAAACACTGCCTGGAGTAGCTTTCTGCACATGATATAATGACGTAAGCTTCCGCGTAATCACGTAAGCGCTGACTTGTTCTTGACACAGTTTCAGAAGATAGAGACAATTATAAAAAAAACGGGACTACACATTTTTTTATTTACAACTTCTTTAATGTATCATTAAAACTTATTATAATAGTAATAATACATAAAAAAAACCGTGGTGGCCAGGTGTCTAAACAATATTTTTAATCCTCTTAACCCAATTTCCATCACAGCATATTTGGAACGAAGTAACGGGTGGCGAGTGTCGCAGTTACATAACTTTCGGAAAATACGTTAATACTTGTCCTCCACTTCGGGGATCGAACTCGGGTCTGTTGAATCGAAGGCAGAACCCCTTACCACTGGACTATCGAGACTATTTATAATGATATTAATATTCAATGTTAGATAAAGTCGACAAAATAATGCACCCTGTGATGTACCTAGCTGTTCTTTGTTACTGCTTAATTATCCCCGTGTGCTGGCTGGTGGTGGCGTAAAATTTTGTGACTAAGGGAAAAGCCTTCATAATCTCATTGCAGTCTCTGGGAGGAAAACCAGCGACTGGGCTCTGTATCGGTAATCGGTTGTGGGTGTGCCAAATGCAATCCTGCCTAATCGTAGGCGACAACTGTGAGTGTTTTATTAATTAAAAATCATTATCAATTTATATATACTATTGTTTAATTTTTTAATTAAACTAATCATTATAAAAATCCGTGTGGTACCGGCGTAAGAATCTGCCACCCTCTTTCCCGTGGGTGTCGTAAAAGGTGACTAAGGAATAAGCCTTGAAAATCGCAATGGCAGATGGTAGGATAATCATGTCGAAAAATATCAGACCAAAATTAAGCACACCGAAGACGCCCTGCAGTATCTAAGGTGAGAGGTGTCTGGTATTTCACAGTTCGATTTTACGAAAAAGAAAATACTAACCTCATTTATACTATGATATTCATATATACTTATATCATTAATACATATGAAAGTGTATTTTAATAAAAAATTTCAACACATCTTGTCCACCATATTATGATTGGACAAAAAAGATTAAGACGAATTTGATATGTTTACTTCTAAATGACTAGATGCATTTTTCAGTTTAATGTCAAAATTATAATTATTTTTAATTGTTAATCTATATTATTATACTCGGGACCCCGGTCGCAGAAAGTTAAATATGCTAGTTTATGTATAAACAACGCTCATATTTAAAATGGCTTCTAAAGTAAACCTTTATTTTAAACTAATTTGAATATTGAAAGTTTTTCTTTAAATCTACACCGCTATAGCAGCATTTTAGAAACTTTGTAATAACTGTCTGTTGTACAATAATTTGTTTTATCTCTTATGGTTTAGTTAATTGAAAGCCATGTAAGCGCTCTGGAAGCGGTTTTTCACGCCTTGCTTACGAAACTTCGCTTATCTCTAATTCTATATAATAAATGTGACTGTATCATCAACCCATAATCGTGATCACGTAATGTTTTAAATGATGGTTAAAAACCAATTTAAATTCACTTAACCCTTAGTAGCCTGATTTACGCGAGTCTTCTTTTTTAAATATTACTGTATTTGCTTGAGGGCCTAGATGAAGGGAAAAATAGCTAAATAAATCACAATATTTATTTTACATATTTATTTAAAAAAAAAAAACAGGTATCAATTTTGATACTTCAGGCATTATGGCCATAAAGAAATCTTAAATGACCTATGCATGAAATAATGCGAAACATCGATTGTTTTTATTATCGCATAACGATACTTTGCATTTTTTACAGAACCAGGAGGTAAGTTTCCTACAATTACTAAATTTACATTTATTCCTAGACTCCATAAATATTTTTTCATGACCAATACAATCGGAACGCACGTCAGTTGGGGTAGTACTTGTGCACCTGTCCGGGGTTTTTAGAGGGTACTGTATTGTCTTGTTGACTGTTGGTACTGGGTCTGCCCTTTTATTTTTGAGTGACTTTGATATCTACATAAAGTATCGGCAAGCTCAGTTCTAAAATCTGCTAACTTCATAATATTCTTCTGAAGTTTTCCTTTCCTTGTGTTTACCTTTTGTACAGTACCCAAGCATTGATGACAGTCATGTCTAACAAGTGGTAGAAGAGCCTCGTTGTCCACTTTCTCGACTTTATGCGGATGCGATATCGACCAATGAAGCTATCCATCAAATCAACGCCGCCCATGTGTGCATTATATTCTTTTACAACCCGAGGACATGATATTTGAATATTGGCCTTTAGTTTTTTTCGTAGCGGGTTATAGTATCCGCTGGTTCAGCGCCAACATACGTGGATAGTAATAATACCTGTTTGTTGTCTTTCCAACTTGTGGCCGACAATTCTAGGCCTTCGTGAGAGGCCACATTTTCGTGATATGTTCCTCTGGGTACGTTGGATTTCATAATCTCCCGTTTATCCGGCAACTTGCACGACTTTCCAAGCCTGTTTCTCTGTACTGTTCCAAGACAATAAATACCTTCGTTGGTCAAGTAATGTACCAGAGGAATATTCGTATAAAAATTGTCAAAATAAATTATGTGATTGACATGCCTTGGTACTGGTCGTAGCAATCGAATAACTGTATTCGACACAGCTCCGAGGTCTGGTTCGCCAGGTAAACGGTCCATGTCCTTAGCTCCCGAGTAAATCTCAAAACTGTAGGCATAACCAGACAGAGAGCATAACACGTATAATTTGAATCCCCACTTATGGGGCTTGTTGGGTAAATATTGTTTCATAAAATGTTTCATTTTGTGGAACACATCTGCTCGTCTAGTGATAGACGATGCTCAAATGGTAAAGTAATAAATTTCTTGTTCAAATAGTCTATCACTGGTCTTACTTTATGCAGTCGGTCGTGCTGGGGTGATCAATGGGCAAATGTTTAGAGTCGTCATTCATGTGAAAAATTTCTCTAATTTTATCAAATCTGTTGCGATTCATTGTTTGTACTATGGGTTCAAACTTTGTAATGTTTGACCAGTATGACCGGACACTAGGATAATGATATACACTAGTAAAAATAAGAATTCCAATAAATTTACGTAATTCTAAGACAGTTACAGGTTCTGTAAAGTTGGGATTCTTTTGGAAGGCATATTTATTTGACTCGTCCACTAGAAATCTCAAAATGTCTTCACCGAAAAATAAGAAAAAACTGAAATGGAGTGTCTAAGTTCATAATTTCTTGTGAATACTCAGTATTTCCAGCAAACTGGAAAGCATTTTGGACTAAATCCATATTTTTACTCTCCACACTAAGTTTCTAGAGTTGAAAGGTGCAGTTTGCAGGTTGTTCTGGCTGCTGGTTGTAGGAGTTGGGTTTCGTTCAACAGTCTCTAAATTATGTTGCATGCCGGTATCTACGTTTGCTGCAGGCGGATCTGCATCCAAGTTTGGGTCAGTGGGAAAATTACCTACATCCTCTTCATCATCTAGCTCCATCAGACGATCTCTTTGGCTCGAATAATAGTCTATGTCATCTTCATTGTCGGTGGAATCGTCTTCCGAAATTTCACCATTTTCTAACCGCTTCAATATGTTCTCAATCTCTTCTGGCCGCATTTTGGATAAATTTCTATAATAAATAAAAACAAAAGTAATCCCCACACCAAGCTATGCAGAAAAATATGAAACGAAAGTTCAAAAGTTTTATAGCTAAAGAGTTAGTAGGTAGGTTTTATGTAGGGCGGAATGCCTGAAGTATCAATATTGATACCAAAAAAGCACTAATTTCTTCAAGTAAAACATGCATTTGCTAAAAATAATTATATCATAGCGAAAATAATGTATTCACTTACCTCAAAAGTATTTATATTCTTCAGAAAAAGAAAATATATCAAATTTATATTCAACAAAACTTTTAGTAAAATGTGTTTACTTGTTCACTTTGCCGCGCAAGTAATATGTCACAGATAAAATAAAACAATAATGACATTTGTTTTTTTTTTAATTTCGTTGGATAGAATACTATACAACAGTAAAATACATACAGCCAACATATAAAAAAAACTAATAGTAATGTGAATATTCGGTTTAAAATATTAGTATCAAAATTGAAACTCTAGGTTATTAAGGGTTAAAAGGTAAAAGCTATTAGCTAATAGACAGACATCGCAGATTCTAAATTTGTTTTATACATTTTTTTATATAAAGTATCCTTCATATAACTATATAAATATGACATATAATAAATAGTATAAAACAAATTTACGTTACATATGTAAATTAAATAAATCGTATCCGAAATCCTCATCTTGTGACCATTTTACATAATATGCAAGGCACGGAAGCAATCTCTTCAAGAACTAAAACAGACCCATATCTACGTTCAACATGTCTTGTGCAATCAGGAAGTTTCTCCTCCGTATTATCCAAAATAATCCTTTCAACTACTTGGGAAAATCCTTAACGGCATTGATACGTGAAGACGATTGATTAATTTATGTTATATTTAAATTAGTTGTCAGAAATCAAAGAGTTTTTCATCACATTTGTTTTCACAAATAGTATTTTTTTTTTCTATTACTTCTTTATATTGCTTCTACGAATATGCTAAGATACTTTGAATCAGAGTATTTTGCACACTATTGTGTAAGCAAGGGAAATATCCAACAAGAATGGTACGTTGTGCTCAGTCAAGCATGTTATCGTAATAGATCACAGCACTTCGACTGTTAAACAGAAAATCGGACTGGACGATAATATATTTAAAAATATATAGTTTTTTATTTATTTATCTAACTTCATTTACAGTAATATATATTATAATAATATATATTGAAGTCCCTACGGGCAAGGATACACCTATAATAAAATAGTAATTTGAAATTATAAATTAAAAAAATTGTACGAACAAATTGTATTCATATAAAGAGAAATAAACCAACTCATTCCAATATACCAACCTCACCTGCAAGTGGTGTACAACTAATACTAGCAAACAAACGAGGCTCTGGCTTCTAATATCCATTCAAATTTGCCGAACCCACTCCCTTCAAGCTGGTAATGGGGAGCAGCAACACCAGTGCGAGGGTACCGGCCCTGCGCTCGCCAGCTTTCGCCGCTTTCCTAGCGTGATGAGTATGGGTTAACCTTTGTTATATTTTGGCTTTTGCTGACGCTTTTTTGATGCGGCCTGTGTTCAGTAATGAACTAAAAAAGTCTGATATAGTAGCCTCCACTCAAATATTTTTGACAGTGATTTGAGTTGAGAAGATGTTTTCTTTACCCCCAAACACGAAGTAAGTTCAACACGTAAAATTGCTATTAACAATTTTAGCTGTGCACCGGGGATCGAATCCGGGCCTCACGCGTACTTTGTTACGCTATTGACAACACCAACCAAACTAATGAATATAATAAGTAAAGTTTTAATTGATTAGGTACGTTTCTTGCTCACTTAACAAGTCTTTAAACACATAAACTAATTTTATTGTAAGTAAAATTATTTTTTGAATTTATATCTTAATTTAATTATATTATAGCTTATTAAATAGTATTAAAGACTATTCGTTCACTTCTGAATTTAAAATTTATTGAGAGAAATACGAAATTCCCACGATGTTTATTTCTTCTTCGTTACCTAAGCTTCTTTGCGAAACAAGTGAATATATGAAAACAAATAGTTTTGATTCGACTTAGGACTTAGTTAGCTACTACTTTCCTTTTTTAGTAATTAATTATTATAACAATAAAGCCCATGACAAGTGAAAACTTGAGATTTATTATTTAAAACTATATTCAATGTTTCGTATAAAAATATTTAAGTCGAATCTAACATCAAATAAGCGATTCGCGATTTACACGATCTGTTTGACTTATAGACTTACGAGTACATATTTCAAATTTCGAAAGGATGAGCGAACATCAAAGGAATTCGAGAGTCGCGTACCCTGCGAATAAATATGGAATTTAACAGTTCAAACAACAAATCTTACCCTCTGGGTTCATTGATATTCTCTTTTGTGTGTCTCTTCAATAACATATTGCGCCCAAAATATTCGTACCTCTCTTATTTTACGTTACTTAAGTTTATTCTCTTAAGTGGACAGCCGAGACTATCGATCCAACAAGCAATTTTATTTTATAGAAATGGACGCAAACGTGCAATCAGCTCACCTATTGATAAGTGAAACCCGACGCCTACGTACATCTGCACACGTACACCAGAACGGCTGCAGGTGCGTTGGCGGCGTATCGGTATATTTGGGGATGGGAGGAGAAAGGGGGTTGGGGAGGAGAGGTGAAGTAAGGCTCCGGTTACCCCAATCACCGAACGAAACGCGGAATCACAAGATGTGTTACTTCACGCCGATATTATACGAGGTCGTGCAACTACTCCGGTCGAGACGGCACATTCGTACAGCACCAAAAGCCGCCGCTTGGCTCAAACATCTCTAGTAGCAGTGCTACTGAAAAGTGTTAAGCCAAATCTGTTAAAATGTAGGTGTCAGTATATTTTTTTTATTTCTCTAAGTCCTGAAGTATTTTTGAGTACGGTGAATTCCTCCTCGTCGATTTCGACTACCACCACTACTTTCGAATACTATCAGTACTTGTTAACTGTGCCGGATCTTCACGTACCTAAAAGTAACGCTTTGGGATAACGTAGGAGGAAGCTGATCCTTCCTGACAGTGGCAGTGACAGAAACACAGGCAACACAACGCAACTCTAGCAACCCATAAAATCAATCATTTGAATGCCTGTGCAACTATAATACAGGTTCTTAACCTAGCACGGAAGTCAGGGAATTCATACTTTGTGGTCCATATTCTTATGACAAAAAAGATTATTATTATTATTTACGTCGTAAGAAATTCGAACCCAGGATCCATGACTTAATAGCTAACTTTGCTAACCAGTAAACCATGTGGTTGTTCTTAAACAGTATTTTAATTGGGTATGAAAGGTATTTTACGAGAAATCAGTTCGCGGGAAGTAAAGTATTCAATATACTCTCTGTCTTATTTTTTAAAGTCAAACGGCCACCCGTGGAATGTTTATGGGCAGTAACTTCACTTTTTGACACGCTTTTATTGGCTTAACTTGTACGTGTGTATGTATATTATATATATAAAAGTAGAGAAATCTTTTAATTAAATTTAATTTCACCCGAATAATTAAAAATTTTGCGCTCTCTTTAAGAACTGTCGATAATACAATAATATAGTACCATCGAGCTGATCTGAAGATGGAGCTTGAAGATGAGTAACAAACCCTTAAATGACTTTAAACCCATTGAGTTGGGACTCGTAAGATTAGTAAGTCTAGTAAGATTTGTTTTAACTATTCCTATTCGAGGTGATGGTGGTAGAGGACTCGATAAAAAAGGGGAAAAGAAAGACATGCGTTGTAGTTTTGAACTATATGTATTATTAACAAATAACTTAACTTATTAGCATCGTCGTAATCAACCTTTCTAGATTCTCACTCTTGCAGCGACATGCATTCGAAAGAACATACTAAAATGATGAGGTGGTAAATATTTAATTGGACTTGTGCTAACACCGTAAGCGAATCTAATACCCCATGAATGTCGTTTCTAAAGAGAAAGGGACAAATCTTAAAGCCTATAATCATAATACACTTATGAGGGAATAACCATGTCATAAATTAAGCTAGCCAAATGTCAGGTTCCGTGATCACGACCCCTCAAGCTGGACCATGCGATTACGCCATGGTAGTGCATATCATTAAAATCGAGAATAACAAAATAACATTAGTTCATTAACATTAGTTTTAATTCGTTCTCTTCTGAAATTTTGGCAATCATCATTATTAATTACACATTCACCGATTTTTTTTCAATTAAGTGTGATGTTATATCACACATAAAGTGACATAAGTCAATTCTCACTATGCCCGCATTATCGTTTCTACATTCGGCCATGCTTCACAGTTTCGTCACTCTAAGACCTGATGACACACTAGACGCATTTTAATTTAGTCCATCCAGAGCTCCTGCGGTCCAGGTCTTCTTGTTTTAAATTTAACACACACTTGGAGATTACACCACAATAGTCAAGAATGCTTGGGAGATCCCTAGTTCAGTTTATAAGAATTGGTACACGAGAAAAAACATATAATACAGCTTAGTTAATTTTCTTGTTTGAACGGCTTGAATTTGTGTCGGTTCAATCTGTCATCCGTCTCCGATGGCGTACATACTCAGCCAATCAAACATAAAATTCGATGGAACGTATGAGCCCAATGATGCAAAACGCTCAAGGGCTGCTAATACATACGATATCCAAAGGAAAGTGTCATCATCTTGCGATTAAAATATTTACGTTGATGATTACGAAACTCTTACACCCTAATTCATTCCGCTCTGCCTAGGTTCGAGTGCACTAAACAATTCACTAGAAACGAGCAATGTGACAATAAGAGCTTCTAAACCTCGGTCGACATATGAATGCAAAGAAGGGAAAATAACTTTGGATCGTATTAGAGACGATACAAAAGAAGAAATGATGCCAATAGGCAAATTACAGAAGAAAGTTTTAAATATCAAGACTCAACTACCTTTATCTGTAAAAAATATGACTTGAAGGATAGTGTCGAAGAAAAGTTAATACTGAAAAGGTTAACAGGTGCTTCAACTTCCATGGAGAAATTAAAAATTGAAAATCAGTCAATGTATTATCTGGCTTGTATGATGTAAAACTATGTTAGTTTAAGTTTTTTTTAGACCGATTTAAAAGAATGTTAAAGTCATCGTAGAGGTAATGCCTGTTTTGATAAAGCCGGAGGTAGGATTAGAAACACGGTATTCTGCAAAATATCATCAAGTCCGGACACGAATAATTTCTATATTCTACATACAATAGCTTCTTATGGCAATTATAGAAATCAGGAACCGTGCCATGACAGTAAGGTACGCTAACGACTAAACTTAAGGTACGCTAACTTAAGTAAATTTCGATGTTCCTAACACAGTTATCATTCTTCCTTTTCCTGATGTAACTTCATAAACACCACTGCTGAATATTGCCGCAAGGCACAGTTCTAAGTACCCTGGATCCATCAACCTAATTATTTATTTATAATAAACTAATGAAACGCGCCGACAACGCACGGACAGATGATACAAACCAATGTAGTATGCACAAAAATCTTCTTTCATTAAATGTTCCATACGATGGTAAAAACCCCATTGAAATCCATTTAGAAGTTAAGAAGTAAGCAAATACACAGTCAAATGTGAATTGCGACTTTGTATTATACTATTTGAAGTGAATAGTGAAACCTTAAGTCCAGGTATGATTTATAACTCACATTGCATTAAAACGTTTCTGCCAGATACGGTTTTAGAAGAAATATTAATAATATTAAATATGTGCTATGCTATGTATGCAAGTATGATATCATACTTGCATACATAGCTATTTAAAAACTCACTAGCTATTTGAGCGTACAAGCACAGGGTCAATAAAACAAATTACACAAAGCACCACCCTTTGAAACTGTGTTCATTGTTGCCATTACAATAATACTTAATCGATGCAATAAATCACTCCAGTTACTTACAAACCAGTGGATCAACTTTCTCTGTTTTCATTTTTGAAATTCTTTGATAATTATTAACCTGTGTAATTGCATACCGTTTCACAGTTGCTACATTTTTTTGCCATCAAAATGTATCTCGAGTAAATCCGTGTTTGGGATACAAAGTATCATATATCTTGAGTAGTCGGCCGTAAATAACATTTCAATTTAAAAAGTTCTGTTTCTACTGTTTTATTACTTTTTACTAAGTTTAAATTTAGAAGGCGTTTATTATGTAAGAAACTTCGATCTATTTGTCGGCATTGGGCATATTATTTTTCATCGTGATTGTTAAAATACTTTGCAAAATGGGGTGTTAAAGAAAACAGAATTGCATTGATTGTTTAGGACAAAGTGGGTATGGAACCGTCAGTAATTTCTAAGACGTTTCCCAAGCTAGGCATCAGTCGTATATTTGATTGTGTACCTGATACACCAACAATTCCACTGTCGAAAACGTAAATAGAACATCAGAAATAAATCGACTGTTATCGCAAAAAGTCACTAATCTTATGTGTGATGTACAAATATTTACCTCGGCTGTAATTCGAAGCCAGAATACATAGCTCAATAGTTAGATACACTAACCACAAAACCTCGTAGTTGTTATTGAAAAAAAACATTATGTAATTGGCTATGAAAGCTAAATTAGTTCGCGGAAAGTAAAGTATTTAACATACTTTCTGTTTTATCTTTTGTCGTCAAATCGCCACCCGTAGAATCTGTATACGCAGTAAACTTACCTTTAAACATATAACGTTACTTATTAGCATCGCTGTGCTCATCAAGTTTTCTAAGTTCTATATCGAAACAGAATTTTCAGCAGGCCGTAAACGTCTTGCTGGAAATTCGCATTTTATGTAACATACCACACGTTAGGAGATGGTTAATATTTAAATTTACTCGTGTTGGCTTGTAGTAACGCTTTAAGAGAATCTGTTACCCCATGAGGGAAAACAAAGGGAGATGCCAGGCAAATCTTCAAGCCGTATGACGGAATAACCGCTTAAATACTAGACTTGAATAATGCAGGCCAAGAGTAAGCTTCTGTGGTCGCGATGACAGTAAATCCTCCCACTGAAAGAAGTTATGGTAGAAATGTACTTTAAAGGTTGAATCGAACTTCTAGAAGGAGAAAAGAAAATTTAATTTGATATGGGCCGCTGCAAAATTAAATAGAACCAAACACACCATCTTTTTACCAAGTTTAATATAAGCAGGTGTATTTTGCACTACTTCTTTTCTTGTCGATGTGATTTTTCTCATCGTAAGCTAAATTCGTGAGTTACTACACGAGGTCCAGTATTTAATCATCTGACGGCTAACTATCGGTATTTTTATATACTTCTCTAAGTTAATTCTAGATGTTTCGATAATTTTCTAAAAAGCGAAGGAAAAAAATATTACATGCCACTCTAATACTTTATTTTTGGCAAGCACTGTCCGCCTTCCCGAAGCTTCTATGGGTAAATTATGGTTACCTAATAAGGTAACAATACCTCTGAAATCGAGAACATCAAAATAACATTCGTTTTCATCCATTAGTTAAAATTTTCTCAATCTTCATCATTTATTATAACAGTCTATCACACATCCCACTGCTGAACGTAGGCCTTCGCCTAAGGTTTCCCTCCATCCATAGACTTCCACCAACACTGTGGAGCTCGTCATTCCATCTAGGAGAGGTAGTTCTACACTGCGTTTATCCTGTACGAGGTTGCCGCTCAAGAGAGTTGCGCCACCTAATTCTAACCTGCGTAATTGCTCTTTCATATTTCTCGTGATAAAAAGTACGTGTGGCATACGTTTTAATACATAATCTAGTTCGGCAAAAGATTAAGCACACTTTCTCGTGATCAATCATTTTAAGTAATCAACATGGTTCTGACGACGGAATAATTTCTGCATATCCATCGGAATGTGACGAATATACATAACTTCAAAGAGACTTGTGGTGGAAAGGAACATCACTCACTAAGCTCTAGCGAAGATACCGTCACTGCGCTCACCAACCTGACCGCAGAATCCATATTCTGAATTTCGTGCGGGTGGTTTTGACCTCGGCTTGAATATATATTAGTATAAAAAATGCATGCCGTCTTTTCGGTGGGTTCAGCAGTGGATTTAATAATGATCACAATAATAGATAAATAAAATTGCTATGTAATGAAATATTAAATTTCACGCAAACGCAGTCGATAGCAAAGCTAGGTAGAGAAATAAAGTTAAAACTCGCTCGTGCCTACTTTTACGCGTATAATTTATTTTGTTTTAAGTACATAACAAAATTACGCACTTATTGAGCTCAGTGGAAAGACGTTGCCTCCTTTAATTTATTTAAAAACAAACTAAGTTCACGTTAACTTTAGAATTGACGTTAATCCAGAAGATTTAGAAATATTTTTAAGTACTTGGCGTTAAAGTTTGAAACTGGCGTTTTATATAGAAAAACGAAAAAATTTTCTAAGTAAATATATATATCTTTTATCAAAGTTCCCATCATTATCTATACATTTCTGCCGTCTCTAGGGAAAAGCATTAATGCCATTACGATAGAACTATCTAAAGTCTATGCAGGCATTTCCGCTTCCAGAAAACATTTTTTTTAAATAGTTATCCAAATTACGAGCAAAAATGGTTATTAGTTGGGGCTGGTGTAACGAGTACGGGGGATGATGTATGCGTTAACTGCTTTTCTTGCGTTATCATTGAGTAATAATGGCGAAGATCGATTGACGAGTCGGGGTTGTTTCGCCATTATTGCTCGAAATTCGTCACAATTTTGATCTAAGTTCAGCCATTGCGTTTTTCGCTTGCGATTATCGTTGACAATTCACTTTTCATCACACGCAAAAACTCTCTCCGAAACACCTTTATTTCTGTACGTACTCATCAAAGCAAGACGAGGTTTGACGCGTGCTTCTCTAACAGATCAGTTAAATCATGAGCAGCCATTTTTAATTTTTCGAATGTCAAAGAATTTAATGTTATATTTTTTTATAAAAAACAATTTTAATCGTGAATATGCAGGTTTAATTTTAAATCAAAATGGCCTCCTCCCAATAAAACGGCAACTATACTTGAACCCCATTACTAAAAAATTTAAACTAACTCTTCTACTACGATATCTGTCTAACAAACTGCTTTCATCTTACTATGAATTTTAGTTTTAAGTTATTATAGACTAATTGATAGAAAAAAAAGGTAAGTAGATGTGACAGTAGAAGATAGAGGTATGATTAGAAACACTGGATACTGCAAAATTATATCCGAAAACCAAGAGTATGTTGCACAAAAAATGGCTTCTTGTAGACAAATATCGAACCCATGAACAGTGTCATAATGACAGACAGGTACCGTGACGATTGAGCATTACGGTGTTAAATTGAGCACGTCTATTACATATGAGTTACTTCCCATGCAACTAACACAATTATCATACTTTCTGTCCATCATATATCTTCATCACCATTATAAAGAGTCACATAATAACTGATAAATCACGTCGTTTTCCTTCATCGCCGGGCACCTGATAAATTCGGCACATAAAATTACTAATCACACTTTTAGAAGTGCTGGCACCGGGGATCGAACCCAGATCACTCGCGCTCTATGGTAAATAATAATGATTTCATGTATTTACTCTGTCCCTCTTTGACCACGCGTACTGTAAAGTACCAGAAACGTCGGGTATAAAAAAGTAAAATTGAACAAAGTAATCTTCTTAAGTAAGTTTCTTTTAGAAACGGTTAAGTGAGAAATATAGATAATTATTTTACTTTTATATCAAACTGCTGATACCATCCTTGAGAACATATCCATTTGAAAATACATCCAACACGCAAGCAATTGAACGCAGCTTGCCGTCTATTGCCGAGTTAATAAAAGAGCTTAAATATAAATTACACATCGCACCACCCATTGACGTTACAATTCAGTTATAGTACTAGTTAATCGGCGCAATAAATCACCCCAGTTACGTAGAAACCAGTGGACCGGCTTTCTCTGTTTTCATAATTGAAATTCTTTCATAATTAATAATCTGTTAAACTGCTTACCGTTTCGTTTTGAGCGATAAAAAAAAGTATCTCAAGGAAATCCGGGTTCAAGATACCAAGTCAAGTATCCAATGTATTATTTCATGACATCATCAGAATCTCTGTCAAATATTTTTTGAGCGGCCACCATCCAGTTACTCGAACTTTTACATTTATAGTATAGTTAATTATGTGAAGTATTCATCGCAATTATTTAATTAGCAATATACAGCACAGGTATTCTCATTATAGCAATGCCGTGTATATTTGTAGCTCCACATCTCACAAATATCTAAATACAAAGCAGCAGCAGCAGCCTGTAAATGCCTACTAGTAGGGCCTCCTTCCCCAATATCTGACAGGCTTCTGGAGGCGGGATGGGCCCGCCATGCTGCTCCGGTGCGGCTCAGACATGCAGGTTTCCTGTAGATATTTTCCTTCGCCGTCGAGCATGTGGTAGATACAGCATTTAAAATTCCTATTAACAATTTTAGTGGTGTCGGCACCGGGGATCGAGCACAGGTCACTCGCCCTCTATGAAACTAAAGTGAGTGCCCTGACCACTAGGCTACTACGGCTCCTGACCAAGCTATCAAAGATTATGAGTTGCATATTATCATATTGTGTTTTTGGATATTTAATCTCATGCTTCGTTGTTCTTGCTCTCGAGTCGTTTCAACACACATTTCGCCAGAGCTAAATTGGAAATACGTGACAGACGGCGTGACCATGTCGCCGATTCAGATATTACGTCAAGGTTGTAAATCATACACAAGTTTCGAAAAAGTTATTGGAGGGAACCCTCCGCATAGGGTAACGAAGGATCTATCCATTCGGAGGCAGAGCCTCTAACTATTTATTTGGCCACCGTGGCTTCATAATTGAACATAGACAGACATTGTTAAATATTGTGCAAATTAAATATTGTAATACCGAAAAGGGTCATTAAATTATAAGAAAAGTAATTTAAATTAACATATTTTCTAAGCAAGCTGTGGGTTGTGGGTTAGAATCCCACTAGGGCCAAATATTTATATGATGAATATAAATGTTTATTACTGAGCCTTAGACAAAATTGATATATATCAGGATATTTATCTACATGAGACGTATATGTATATTTATACATATACGTCTCATCACCACCCTGTTACAGGGAATCCTAGTTTGGTACTTAATGACTTGTCTGTTTGTTTAATCTATAATATTTCTTGGCTCTCGAATAACCCAAGGATAGAGGCAATATTTTACCCACTAACCTTAGAATAACAATATTTTCAACATCGTTAATTTGTTATTTTAAGTACCACTTCATCGATTGCGATATAGATAAAAACGACGACACGGTCTGGAGTTAGTGAATTTTTAACTGAAATTTGTTGATTTTCCGATTTATTTATTTTTTTCTCCTTCTATAATAAGCGTTGTGTTGTACCTGTTTCGTGTGAATAAATGGTTTTTCTTACTTCCTTACTTTTCCGGCTCCAAAATCCCTGTTCAAATACGGGACACCGTTGCCCAAAAGAAAGATTAATGTGCTGTCAATTCAACTTTCTCTCGTAAAAAAAAAGAAATACGCGAATCCTCTATCAGAACAGATAGAGATAATTTCTAGCGTGTATGTCATTTCAGTACATCCTAATTTCATCATGTTCTTCTATGAAAAAATGACGTCATGTGACATCTTCCATCAAGAACTGGAGCAGCAATGTGGGCCCGTCTCGTTCCAAAATCCTGCCAAAAATTAAATTCTGCCTTTCCCCAGCAGTGAGATATTAATAGGCTGTCAATCTAATATTTTCACGTGAAACGAAAGGAAGCTCCGTATCTACTATGAGAAAATTTCACACGTGTTTATCATTTCAGTACTTCCTAATCTCATCATGTTCGTCCATGAAAGTTTTGTCCGCCATTTAACTTGGAAATTGCTTACAAAGTCGGAGAACGTGGAATGTTCGGAAATTTGCCACCAAACAAATTTATTATCACCTATATTCCCTATAACTTCGGAAAATTACATCGAACTTCCCGAACACTTTGTCATTTCGATTAGCAAGATTTATTTGGATAAGCGTTACGTCGACATTTTTTTTAGATGTTTTACTGAATAGCTGACGACCGGAGTATTGGTTGTTTACTACATCAGCATATTTTAGTCCACTGCTGAACATAGGCTATGAGCTATACTCACTACGCTTGACAAGAGGATTTCGTGAGCCCAGCACCAGTACCATTGCACTAGTGATGCTGCTTCCTTCCCTCCTTGCATCGCAAGACATGCCACAGACGACCGCCGTGAAGGTCAAAATTACTCACGTTCTTCATATAATTGGGGCATAACGTTGCACCACCTACAGCCTGTGGTCTTTGTCTGTTGGATTTGAATTCGGCAAATTCGAATGGATATTCCGCCATCGCTCGGTCGAAAAAGTCTCTTTTCATTGCTAGAAAGATAAGAGTGGTATTTGAAGAAAGACGTGTTACTCGCTTTTACATTAGGGCGGGGTTGTTTTAGAAGAAGTAAATATTTTAGTGTTTTATACATATTGTTTCTTTTTGTATTTGGCTCTGTTATAATTGTCCTTAGATCCCTCAAATCGTATTCTAGAGGTTTTTGTACTAATTGTGATAGTCTTAATATAATACAAGGCATTAAAAGTAATTATCTATGACAATTTTTTATCTTCAATCTTTACAAACGACGTGAACCGTCCCGATTTGCCTAATTTTATATTTGTGGGCCTACATCAAAAATACGTGGCAAAAAGGTAAAATATAACAAGTCATCCTTTCAAATATACTTCAGTATACAAAGCAGAAAGTAACTGTCAGTCTATCTGTTACAATTTCACGGCTAGACCGATTTTAATAACTACATATTTATACTTTATTACACTTTTTAAAAACACCTTAAATTTAGGCAAAGCCCTGAAAGTTTTTGCCCTCGGACGTAGTAAAAAAATTCTGAATTACTTGCGTCTCCTAAAACTGTGCCTATCTTCAAGCGAATAAAATACTCAAATGCGCCGAAATGGCGCAATACAGACAAGGATAGGATTATTATAAATATTTATTTTTTTCCTTTCAGGAATATAACCTTAATAATTGGTATGAAATTACCGTGAACTCTATCTTTACTCATCGACATATGTACATCTAGCCAAGAAGCGTGGCCGCTTTGAATAAATCAGCGTTCATAAATTGTGCAAAAGTAAATTTCGAACATCGAAATTTAAAAATTGAGAAAGTCCGGAAAATTCTCAGAAAGTACTCAGTCCTCTCAGGCTATTTGTGGTAACTTTCTGTCTGGTACTGCGACCGCCAGTGGACTATTTACAACCGAAAATAATTGTTATGCAAAATAAAATGCGCATTTAGCGAAATAGTAATTGTGTGTGGATCTACCCTAATAGTTTCGCATTTGATTATTTCGATAAAACTTAACAAATTAATCATACATAAGCTCTGCAAACTTATTACACCAATTTATTTTCACGTATCATTTTCATTAATTTCCTGTTACAACTCAATTATATTAATTTGTGAATTTAAATATAATTATCATGTTTTAGCAAGCCTTATGATTAGATATCGTAATAATTCCTTAACAATGTTCGTTTTTTTTTTGTGTAATCATGTACAAACACCTAGAGCCGAAACAATTATTTGTAGGTCATACAAATATGGGTCATCGAACCCAGGAACCGCAGCACCGAAGTCAAGCGTTTAAAACTTCACAAAAGAAGAAGATTCTTAGTTTGACTGTATTTTTCATGTATATTCACCGATTACTCGGCATCTCAGATCATCACTTTATTAAAAAAAAAAAATTATACACATAAAGTGATAGCTTTCTATTCCACCTGATTGTGAATGGCTGCTGTAGTGTACCAATTACAAACAACTTCAATCGAAGGAGCTTACCGACGCGTCATCGCCCCTGGGGACAAAGATGAATGCCTCACAGTTAATAATTAAACTGATTTCCTGACACCCTTCAAACCGGAAGACTTCAAGGGTCGGACTGTTGATTAGCGGCAGTAATAAATAGAAGAGCGATACCTATCCAAACAGCTCCTAGACAGAAAAAAAGTCTACCTAGACTTGGAGATACTGCCCGGAAGTCTGTGTTATATTTCATTTTTCTTTGTAAGTCCCCCATCAAACATAAGTCTTCCCATCAAAGCACGAACGAAAGTTAGCATGTCATGCATGAAAGATAATAGTATATCGATACTTGTCCCGTGCGGGAATCCAACCCGCGACTCCCTGGCGCCGTGGCCAAAAGCTTAGCCACTGCGCTATCGAGCCGATTGTTTTGCTTACATTAAATTATATTGAGTTAAGTAGTGGTATCCCAGTCGTTAGGTGAGTCTTTAAACTTTACTGCCAGCGACAATTGCAATTCTTAATGCTTTTACTTACTACACGCTCGACGATAAAACTACATATACATAATACAATTATGATGATACATATAAAAATGTAACGTACTTTCAAAAAATAAAGTGAGAATGCGGTTCAAACTCTTTGGAATTTAAGAAAGTAAATATTGACTGGTTAAACAGGATATATAGATATTTGAGAAACAAAAAAAAAACTGATTATCTTTTGTTTTCAAAAAAAATCGTTTAACAAATGTTATCTTCTATAAACGCCAGAAAGCGAATCACTTTATTGTCTACAAGAAAACCGTGTGACCACGTGGTTAGCGTACCTTACTACAGAGGCATAGGTCCTGGGTGCGAAACCCGGCCAGGTTGGTTGAACATAAAAATTATTGTCTTTCTGTTTTTATTCCATCCACCTTATCGCATAAGCGTTACATCGGTTAAGGATAGGGAAGGACCCAGTTGATAACTGTCAATAATACCTGAAGGACGTCATCACCGTCGTTATGACAAAATCGCCACGTCGCTTTATCATGACACTTAAAATAGCATACATTAATATAAAATGACATATTTAAAAGACACCCAACGGCCATGATATCGATCGTATATGAAACTCTGTTCCGTAAACATTAATTTGGTTTTAGAAAGATCTCTGGGCGACCTTTAACCCTTAAATACCTGAAGTTTCAAATTTGATACCGAGGTTATAAATCGCATTGGGCACCTACAATCGATTTTATTTTAATATTAGGCTGTTTACATGTAACCTTTGACTGATAATCTTCAAGTTAGAAAACAAAAACAAACGTAAAGTGTCGAAAGATGACAAACAATATGACATTTCGGTTTCCCGCCGCATTGAATGGGTGACATAGTTTTACAAAAAGTTTCGCTTATTAATTTCTTTGATTTTTTAAATTTTTTTGTAAATTAAAAAGACTTGTGCGATAGGTGAGTATCTTATTTTTATTATGATTTATATTTTTTTTCTTACACCTGCTTTGCTTGAAGAAAAACTTGATGTTTTTGTAAGTATCAATTTTGATACTACAGGCATTCTGGGCTGTTTGAATCCGCCTTACTTACCTACCTGTTTTGGTTCAATTTCTGACTGATTTTAGTATTGTTTCATGTTTATACGCTTGGTTTGGTGTTGGATTGAATGTGCTTAGCCTTTACTTAACTGTATATTATAATTGAAAATGAAGCCGGACGATATTGAGGCTATGTTACGGATGCTAGAAAATGGTGAAAATTCTGAGGATGAGGCCAGTTAAAATGAAGATGATATTGATCTTTGTTGAGAAATTATTAAAATTCCTTGTAGAAGAATCAAACAAGTATCCGATACAAAAATCCTAACTTCACAGAAGTTGTGACTCTCTTAAATTACGTAAATTTTTGGCATTCTTATTTTCACAAGTGTTTATCATTATCCGAGCGTGAGATCGTACTGGTCGAATAAATCAAAATTTGAACCAATTGCCCGGACCATGAATCGGAACAGGTTTGATAAGATTAGACAAATTTTTCACATGAATGATGACAATAAACACTTGCCACCTGATCATACTCAACACGACAGACTGCACAAGGTTCGCCCAGTATTAGACCACTTGAATAAAAGATTCGTTTCTGGACCTTTTGACCATCGGCTATCACTGGACTAGCAAATGTGTGCCACCAAAATACAACATTTTATGAAGCAATATTTGCTCAACAAACCCCACAAGTGGGGATTGAAATGATATGTGCTGTGCAGCCTTTCGGGTTACGCATATAGTTTTGAGGTATACTCAGGAGCTAAGAATGTTGAGAGATTACCACACGAACCGGATTTAGGAGTGGTATCGAATACAGTCGTTCGATTGCTAAGACCAATACCAAGGAATGTTAACCATATCCTATATTTCGACAATTTTATACCAATATTCCTTTATTACATTACCTAACCAAAGAAGGTATTTACTGTCTTGGTACCGTCCAGAGGAACAGACTGGGCAAGACTTGCAAGTTGCAAGATAAAAGTTTTGAAGTCCATAGTAACAAGAGGAGCCTATCATGAAAATATTGCTACCTTTGAAGGTATGGATTTCTCGGCAACAAGTTGGAAGGACAATAAGCAAGTGCTATTGCTTTCCACTTATGTTCGTTGCGAACCAGCAGAGCTATAACCCGCTACGACAAAAAATAAAACGTAAAACATATTCAAGTACCTTGTCCTCGCGTAATCAAGGAATATAACGCCCACATGGGGGGCGTTGACCTGATGGACAGCTTCATTGGGCGATACCATATACCCATAAAATCTAGAAAGTGGACAATGAGGTTGTTCTATCATCTACTTGATATTACAATAATCAACTCTTGGGTACTCTACAAAACGTTAACGTCAAAAGAGGAACACCCCAGAAGGACATACTGAAGTTAGGTGACTTCAGAACAGAGCTTGCTGACACCTTATGTCAGTATCAAAATCGACCTGAAAATAAACGTGGAAGGCCAAGTACAAGTCGAAAAGATGATGATGTTGAACCACCCTCCAAAAGATCACGGTCTTGTGTCCAGGTCTTACCTCAACTGACATACGTTATGATCGAGTGGGACATGAAAAGTTTTTATGGACTCAAGAAATAAATGTAAATATCAAAATTGTCGAAAGCTTACTTCATGGTTATGTAAAAAATGAAAATTTTCCTTATGTGATAATAAGAAAAATCCCTGTTTTGCATTATTTCATTATTAAATAAATTTCAATATTTTGATTACCGTGATGCCTAAAGTATCAAAAATGATACCAAATCTTTTTTTCAAAATAAATATATAAAAATATCGTTTTAATTTATTTTACTATTTTTCCTCATTAGTAAACACAGTAAAGGGTACATTTATATATTTTTAAATTTGATTTAAAAAATCAGGCTTTTAAGGGTTAAATGTATTTTATTAATAGTACAATTAAAAAAACTAATCCAGCATAACTGTATTTATAATACAACAATAAGATTAAATAGACTTACAGCAAAATATTAAAAACAAGAATGTGAATAAGGTATAAAATCTTTTGTAATGTTCTAAAGGGAAGGGACATGGTATCGAAAGTGAGTAGTTACATCTACTTGGTATATATACTCATTTTGGAACGAGTGAAAGAAATAGCCCTAGGAAGAAACCGTACCATAGGTATAATACAGCGTATTTTACTTTAAGAAAAGTGTTTCCGTGTGTTGTTGTACAGCCCCTAAATTTCCAAAACTATGTATAAGCCGAGAATCAGACCGACACAAATTGGAATACCATCCTATATAATCAACAGGGCCAAAAACATAAATCAGTTACTAGATGTATATTTAAATACTAGAAATATTTGATACTTTTGTTATCATAAACATAATATCCATAATAGAAGGAGAACCGTAAAATATAACTAAACACTGAAATGTGCATTCAAATTCACAAGCTCTAGTTAAACATACTACATTATTTTTCAAACGACGAAATATACATTTCAACAAGACGGTCCGGCTCATAAAGAGCCTATAGCCTCGGTATGATTCCAAGCAAAGATAAGTAATCTTTCTATAAAAACAGAAGTGCTTTAGGCTGTGCTATCTTAATGTTGCTAACATAAAAGTTTTTTTGACGATAACCAGTATCAACGACAACGGTTAAGGGACTGATATGCGATAAACAATATTTGGTAAAGATCTAGGTTATGCTATAGAATACGATTACTTTTATCGCATTTAAGAGTTCAGTCTCTCTCTCTCTCCCCCTCTCTATATATATATATAGTTTAAATAGGAATATACCATTGCTTTCTTTAAATATCAACCTCACCTGCACGTGGTTCAGCCTGCTAAAAAAGAAACGAGGCTCTGGCGGTCGAATGATAGCGGAACATCCTACCGAATTTTCCGAACCAAAATCAGCATCACTAGTGCGAGGGGACCCCAACTGCGCGCACCGACCTGCTTGCTATGGGCAAACCTTCTAAGAAATGTATAAATGTTTACCAGCTTTCACTGGCTCTATCTTGCGAAAACCTTTGTTCGGCAGTAGGCTAAAATAGGCAGATGAGTAGAAGAGTTCTCGTGGATTTTTTCCTCGATTCCAACTTGCAATCCGCACCTTTGAAGGCTATCAATCTATAGCTTTATAGAATCTTGAACCTCATCATCATCATCATTTCAGCCTATCAGAAGTCCACTGCTGAACATAGGCCTCCCCCAAAGATTGCCACGAAGCTCGGTCCTGAGCCACCGGCATCCATCGACTTCCCGCAACACTGCGCAGGTCGTCACCCCATCTTGTGGGGGGTCCTCCTACACTGCGTTTGCCTGTACGTGGCTGCCACTCGAGAACCTTTTTTCCCCAACGGTTGTCAGTTCTGCGAGCTATGTGGCCGGCCCATTGCCACTTCAGCTTGCTGATCTTTACGGCTATGTCGGTTACCTTAGTTCTGCTGCGGATATCATCGTTGCAGACGCAGAGAAACACCGAGCATAGCCCTTTCCATAGCGCGCTGAGCAACTTTGAGCTTCCTCATACGGGTTGCAGTGAAGGACCAAGTCTCGGATCCGTATGTCATCACTGGCAACACGCACTGGTTGTATACTTTGGTCTTGAGGCTTTGCGGTATACTCGACGAGAAGATATGACGTAGTTTCCCGAGCGCAGCCCAGCCGAGTTGGATTCGTCGATTGACCTCTGGGTCGAAGTTGGACTTACCTAATCGGACAATTTGTCCCAGGTATACGTACTCGTCTACAACTTCGAGCCTATTGTTCCCAACAACAACCGGTATTGGTGTGACATGGACGTTTGACATGAACTTCGTCTTGTCCATGTTCGTCTTAAGACCAACCTGTTGGGAGACGTTAGTGAGGTCATTGAGCATTGTACTAAGCTCCTCCAGCGATCCTGCCATAAGAACTATGTCGTCGGCAAATCGAAGGTGAGTGATGTATTCGCCATTGATGTTGATACCGTATCCTTTCCAGTTCAGCTGCTTGAAAACATCTTCCAATGCAGCGGTGAAGAGTTTCGGGGATATGACATCACCCTGTCTTACACCTTTCTGCAGTTGGATTGGTTTCGTACTCTGATTCTGTACTCGGATAGACATCATTGTACAAACACCTCAGCACTTCGATATACCGAGAGTCTATCTGGCACCACTGGAGAGACTGGAGCACCGCCCAAATTTCGACTGAATCGAAGGCTTTCTCATAGTCCACATACGCCAGACATAATGGCAAGTTGTACTCCTCGGCCTTCTGTACAATCTGGCGAAGAGTATGTATGTGGTCTATGGTACAATAGCCTTTTCGGAATCCGGCTTGTTCGGGAGGCTGGAAGTCATCAAGTCTGTTCACTAGACGATTTGAGATGACTCTCGAAAACAGCACGTAGACGCGGCTTAGAAGCGATATCGGTCTATAATTCTTCAAAAGGCTGTTATCCCCTTTCTTGAAGAATAGGACAACCACGCTTCTACTCCACGCTTTCGGCGTAACACCGCCATGAATGACGGAATTAAACAGCTTCTGAAGGACAACAAGTATCGGTTTTCCACCCGCTTTCAGAAGCTCAGCTGTAATTCCGTCCTCACCCGGCGCCTTGCCGTTTTAAGCTGTTTGAGAGCCATCCTAATCTGCTCACACTGACGTCCGGGATGTTATCGGAATAATGTCAGATAAGCTTGGCTCTTGGGTTGTTACTCACATCAGTGTGTGGTTTCAACGACGTTGTGTACAGCTGTCCATAAAATCTCTCGATCTCACTCAAAATCTCGGCTCCAGCGGAAATAACTGCGCCGCTTTCGGTCTTCAGCTTGGTCAGTTGGCTCTTTCCGATAGACAGATCTCTGGCGAAGACTTTGGAGCCTTGGTTCCGCTCTATCGCTTTTTCAATACAGGCTGGATTAAATTTGGGTAAGTCTTGCCTCATACATTTGGAGACCTGTCTATTCAGTTGCTGATACGCTGACCCATCCGTTGTAGACTGCAGCTTTATCTCACGCCTGGCTTTCCTGAGTTTAAGAGTGTGATCGGGGAGCTTTTGGGGCTTGTTCGTGCGGCGGGTCCTGCAAAACTTAGCTCCTACCGCACGGACAGCTTCCACTAGCCTGCTATTCGTATCGTCCACTGTAACGCAATCGTCTAGGCACTGAAAGCGATTATGCAGTTCGAGCTGAAAGCTCTCGGGGTTCTGGATAAGGACGAGGTCACTTGGTGGGCGGAGCGTAGACTTCACCAGACGAGACCGCTTGAGCCTAATGTTAAGGTTCAGTGTGTCTCTTACCATTCGGTGATCACTGCCGGTTTTTACCCTAGTGATCACAGAGACATCACTGAACAGCTGACGCTTGGTTGTCATGATGAAGTCAATCTCATTTTTTGTTGTACCGTCCGGGTTCATCCATGTCTACTTCCTGTGGGGCCGCTTCTGGAAATAGGAGTTCATCATAAAGGCGACTTCATGGCAAAGGAGGGATCTCCTTTGCCATGAAGTCAGCCAGCTGTTTCCCTCTTGGGTTCCGTTGCCCTACTTCAAAGTTCCCCACTATCAGCTCATCCCCTTTTTTCGTACCTAGTTTTGCGTTAAAGTTTCCCATCAACACCGTGTAGTGAGTCTTAGAGCAATGCATGGCTCTTGAAATTTCCTCATACATTGCCTCCACTTCATCATCAGGGTGTGTCGAGGTTGGTGCGTATACCTGTATGACCTTCAGCGAATACCTTTTGGTTATTCTGAGTATAAGGTACGCGACCCTACTCGACACACTTCCGATCTCGATCACGTTGTTAATGAGAGACCTGTGGACGATAAACCCGACACCTCCTTGGGACAGATGGTCACCCTGCCGGTAGTACAACAAGTAACCGGATTTTAGGATTATAGAGTCCACGCCCTGTCCTCGGACTTCAGACATCCCTATAATACTCCAGTGTAACTTGCTTACTTCTTCTTCCAGTTCTAGTATCTTCTCGTCGGTCCTCAATGTGCGCGCATTATATGTTGCCAGGTCCAGTCATTTGGGTTGGCAGCTAGAAATCAGCCGGTGATTCTTCGCACCCCCTGCCTTGCCGTTACCATGGCTGCCACCACAGCCAGGACTAGCGAGGCCGCCGGGGACTGGGGGCCTTTGCTTTTTCCTACCTCTCATCATGGGGGGGTTTGCCTTAGTTGCCACGCCTGGCGAGCGGGTTGGCAACCGCAGTTTTTTTTTTTTTGTTCTAGTGCAGGAAGATGCTGCTGCCTATCTCCTAATATAAATTTTTACCATTAGTCGCCTTTTACGACACCCATGGTCTGACATCTTGAACCTATATTAGTATAATAAACAAAGTCTTGGTATCCGTGTCTGGATGTAACCAACACATCGACGTACCAAGTGAATGTCCAGTGTGATTTAATAATACTTCACAAGGTAAATCCTTACGAATACGAATCGAATGATTTACCGCCTTGACCATCTCAATTTGTTGCTTTATACATCAAATCTTAATATTATATTAAGAGAAAGGGCTTAAATTTTCAAATAATAAATTATGTCCAATAATATTTGAAAGTAAGTAGATATTTCTGTCTATTCCGACAAGATTTCAGGTGTGAGTTTATGTGCGTATGCTTGTCACACGACCAATTGTTTGTGTCTGAGGGATAATTATGTTTAAACGTTTCTTTTCTAAAGATAGCAAGAAATTCATTTGTCCTTAACTCAAGAGATCTAAGCTCAATCGTCTGGAGATGTTTGATACGAGCGAAGTCATACTTGTCTAAATATTCTTCTATTTCAGTCTTGACTTTAAAATGTTATGGTTTGTAGTTTTATCGGTAGATAAATAAGATATCTAAGAATGAAATTAAATTAAAAATTTAATTGATTGTAAAAATAAATTATATGTAAAATAAAATATGCAAATAGTAACTAGTTAGTTTTCTTTTTAATACAAGCTCGAGCACGTTCATCATATCTCACATTCAATCAGAATATGGATTAACATTTAAAAATTTCCCCGCTTAGTTACTTTTGAATGATATTTTCACACATTCGAGTTAATATGGTAAATATTAACTTATGATTGATGCCCCATGGTGAAACTTCATCATATGGTCAATATTATGGTAAAGGTTTGATTTTTAACTTATTTTTGGTTTGTAATTTTTCTTTTTATTTTCTTCCATAAACCTCAGAGCTTAATCTTTGCTAAGTTTTCACAACTGTTAGTTGACTGGATAATTTGCTTCCAATAAATACACTCAGTATATACTGGGCTTCGTAAACGCCGTCATTTATTATTCTAGCGTATAATTTTCGTCATAGTAATGTACCTATGCATTTAAAATTGTTCTAATCTCATAGCCTTTATTTCCGTACTTTCTCACCGTTATAAAGAGAAGGAGGCCAGGGTCTACAACGGAATTATCAAACCAGAATAATAGGATTAGTTTAGGTAATAGCAACGACGATTGTATCATTTGAACCGTAAAAGGATAATACATTTTACTTGTAGCTTTAATCCCTTTTCGTTTTAGCTGTAGTATTGGGTGTATTCTAAATTGAATTACCATGAAGTAGTAATAGGATCAGTTTATCGTGGATTTATTTTGCCAAATCCCATTTAATAATTATGGAACTATGACTATAATCGGCTCACTCAGCGAAATTGTACGACTGACAACAGACACTCAATGGTCATTAAACCATACTATTTACATTCCCGTTAAAAGTTTTCTTTCTCTCCATCAGCTTCATTCAGCATACATTTTCTTGTATAAATATTAAAATTACAGAATTTACTCTTCATTTCTGAATAGTTTTTTAGAAAACCTTTATCAACTATATATAATACGGATTAATATTGAACCAACGCGCCTTGTTACTCGGCCTCTGATCCCATACGGGTAATGCCTTACCTCATGTGCATCTAAGTAACTTATATTCCACGCAAAAGCGTAAAAAATCATATTTGAATGCAGGGTTAAATAAATATATTAATCATCATACATTACCTTGATAATCTCTTCAGTTGCTTTATCACATAAAAAAAAAAAATAGTGGATATTTTATTCAATTTCGCTGATATTGAATCTGTTGAAAAAAAAATCATATACGAAGGTTCGTTGCCCGTGCCCTTACATTTTTATTTGACCTTTACAGCCTTCACAGTTGTAATTCAATGCAAATATTTGAAAGGATCAGCGGTATTGGAGGTATTTTGTGATCTCGTTTAATACAATTTACAAATCATTTGAATCTTAATTTCTTTAAACAAAAAAAATTAATAAGATTAACTTCTTACTCATTATGTTGTTCAAAAAATTAACCCAGTTTTGTGAAAGAAAATTATACTTGTACATATTGCTTCGTTTAGTAGCGTCGAAGTTCGAGCCGGACGGAAAACCAGTGCCGGGATTTATGTTTAGAATCTCGGTTATTACTGAGTGCAGTCCGTTTTGCGGTCTTACGCTGCGACACGTTTTTAGTTTTTTGCTTAATATTTCCGTTCACACGAGTTATTGTGGCGAATATAAATTGATTTTATGTTATTTTTCTGTTTCATGTGTTGTATATGCGCAGAACAGGAATAAACGTGTTTCTTTCTTTCTTAAATCTTGTCTTCTTTATCAGTCTCGAGTAAGTCCCGTGCCAAACATAGGTTTTTGTGAATAAGCGCCAACAAAAGCTGCAACGGCATGCGGCGAAGTTTTGCACTTACACCCGGCGCTGGGAAAGGCGGGTTGAAGGATACAGTATCGATATCGTCGCACTAGAGATGCTGCTGCCAAGCGGATGGATTTCCCGCCTTCAAGCGATCGCCAGAGCCTGGTTTGTCGATCAGATTTGTGTAGGGGAGGTTGACATTTTAAAAGAAATATTCACACATTTATTCATGGTCATTTAATAATTTAAAAAAAAATGTACTGTAACAAGAAATATATTGTGATTTATACGTTATAATATAACGGCATAACTCATTGTTTATTATACGAGCATCTATCACTTATTTATAGTGTTTACGAGTAACTTTTCACAGTGATTTTTGACGACAAGCGTAGTAGTGGTGTGACCAACCAATCTAAAATAAATCATTGTCAATCATATTTCATCCACTTATTTTGTAGCGATCTTTAAAGTTATCTTCTATCTTCCGGTGAATATCGATTTAGCTGTTTCTAGGATCAACACGGAGAAATAGACAGAGAGAGCGCAACAAAGTTATTGTAAACCTTCGAGCGCCTCGCCTGATGCCAAGTGTTCACCGACGCCCACAGATATCAGGGATGTTGCAGGTGCAATACCAACCTTTAAAAAAGGAGTAAGCTTTTTTTTTTGAATGTTCCCGAGTCTTGTGTTAGAAAATACCCCTACCGACATTTAATTCTAAAAAGCAGGTAATTAGCAGGCAAGAAAATTTGTAGAGAAACGCTGACCATCTTAAAGTTTTGGGAATTTTGTATAAAAACAATAAACTTATGATCTTATTTAGATATTTTAAACCATCTTTGATAATGTAAAAGTATCAAACAGTGCAAGTGCTACGCGCAAAATTCAAACGTGCAAAAACTCCGTGATAAAGGTCCATAAGCCATAAAAACCCGTATAATCTCATATCATTTCTAGGATTGCCAGCTGACCTTTCAACTTCTTAGTTTCTTTATTTTTTACGTTAATTCTGAACGTGTTGTAATAATAGAAATTATTTTGTTATGGCACATGCAGGGATAATTTAATACTAGAGTAAGATCTAAGTGATCTGTTAAGATTTACTCTTCGATCTGAATATGTACACGATAAAGACATAGTAATATATTAATTTGTGCTACATTATTATTTTGCACAATGTCACTCCCACTGCCGTTCCTATGAACACTGTGATTTAGTATTCCATTTATAAAAAAATTCGGAAAATATGACTTAGTATACATGGTTATATACTTAGTTAAATCGTTTTAAACTAAAATGTACATAAGATAAAAAGAGGACTGGTTCTTATCTTGTTCAGAGACTAAATGTTTGATAAAATTTTAATTTCAAATTTAAATAGTAAATGTTTAAAAGGTAATGTCCAACATGAATGTATTACGAAACTTGTTTATACTAATACTATGCCACCGAAAAAGAATAATAAGTAGGCAACCCTCTGTAGTAATAACAACTCAGGATACCCGTCGGCCGCAACGGTCGGCACTTTACCAGATAAGCGGGATTATGCAAAGTTGCCAAAAACGCAGTGAATAACGCTAAGTCCAACAACTCACTGGCGAAATTATTGCCGACAGCCTGGAGTAGCAATTCCTCGGAAGTTTGTTGAGGTTGCAATTCTCTTCCAATTACTTCGATTCCTTCAAACAGCATATATTCGTGAATTGTACTTGCCATTAAGTAACCCCCACTGGCACCTACAAACGTATTGTACCCGGGTGTTTCGTAAAGTATTACCGCTCGGGCCCAGCCAAATCTGTAGATATATAATGCAATATCTTGTTAAAATTAACCGTTAGTAGCTACATCTATTGCAGGCATTAGAGAAAAGGTTCTAGCGTTGTTACGTAACTGCGTATAAATGTCCGTTTGCGAAAAAGCGCCATCTTGTATGATGTGGATAATAACATCGCTCACTTGTGCCGATTTATAAAAACCTAGTAAATAAAACATGTAACGTGTAAATAAATATTAAACATTTTGATTCTTTGAAAAAAACATATCACGTAATACTCTCTGCACGCCATCTACTGAGAGTACGGAGTATTACGTTTTGCAAGGAGAAGTATTTTTATGAAAACCAAAGTCATAATTTCGCACACACCTTTGAAATAAATATTTCCCTCGGTTAACGATAGCGGAAAATATCAAATAAAATAAATAACAGGATCAATAATTATTCTATTTTCTAAATTATTCACTTACCTCAAATTTTAGGCAGTGAAGAATCCCAAAAAACAATGTTTGAACATCTTAATATTTTAATTAACTTACTTGTGTACTTGTAGCCCAGGTAAAACTTTAAATTTTCTGTATAGTTAAGGCCGCCATCGGAAGTTGTGTCCCACGGTGTGTAAATGATGTCTTCTTTCTTCAGATAGTTGGCAAAGGTTTTCATCATGAGCAGACATGTGGATTTTCCGGCAATGTGTATTTGGGCTTCGGGTTCGTTGATGAGCAGCAGTTGTCTCCAGTTGTAGCTAGATGGCGTGAAAGGAAAACGTGAATTAGTGCAAAACCACTCAGTGCAGAAACAGTGCAGGGATTGTGTAACTCTTACGTACTATCTTTTTATAACCCAAAAACTATTATTATACTAAGTGTATTTAGAAATTGTTCCCTATTTTTTATAAATACTCTTACCATGTTTGGATGAGTCGTAAACACGGAACATACCAAATACAAGCGTTTAGGCTTATATAGGTTCGGAGTCATCCCTACCAGTATCATAAGTCCTAATGTGACTCATAAAAAAGATAATTTGAATTGTTTCAACGCTTTATTTTTATTCTATCTAGCACTTGTCAGCAGGCAATAGTATTGTCGCAGTAAACGAAATGAGTCATCAATATTCTTAAACAGTGTACAATGTCCCTCAGCTGGACTTACTCGAAGAGCTCCTATTTTTGTGATGCAAAATAGATATATCTTATTTCTTAGAGCGCTTGATACCTAGTGTTTTGAAGAAACCAAAATAGAAAGCATCAACAAACTGAACAGACTGCAGACCAACGAAGAAAAAGAAGAATGTACAATATCTAAACAAAGTACAATGCACAATCGATTATTGAAGAATTTTCAGAGACCATACATGAAATATATGTGAAACGTTTGGCAGTAAACCTTGTACAAAGTTAATTTTAACTTGATCCGAACAGAATGTTGGAGATCAACATTGCCTGCCTGTACTTACTTACACATACTTACATACGTAATATAATTGTAGTAATGTTTCCATAAAAGGGAAAGTTCACTAAAGGCTGAGTCGTATACACACAAAGATATTCACGACCTTACTGAAGCAATGTAGTGTCCAAATGTTTAAGAAAATTGAATTAAGTAGTATGAGAAAGATCTATATTCATTAGATGATTTTTATGAACCCTCTCAAGATATCTAATCTTTTTAACGCTATAGTATTGTACATTAATATTAAAATATTCATTTAAATATAATATTTTAGATATCGAGGCGTAGTTTATACCGCATTAGTCTATTAACGGATTGCATCAAATTCGATGCAATTTTTACAATTTATAGTTTCTTATGTTAAGGTAATGCAATATCAAGAACACAGTTGAAAAGTATGGTGTGATACTTTTCATTGCCATTTTATCGAAATTTCTCAATCTGATGTAAGTGTAAAACTGCTTACGAATACCTGAAACATTTCGAACACATGCAAACCGCCGTAAAATGTATTTAACTAAAAAAAACTCTGTCAACATATTTTCGCAAAGTTAATAATTAAATTTTCGGGACCCTCTGTTTACACAAGCTTTATGCACTATCTCCTACACGCCATTGAACAAATATTGATAACGCCAAAACCCTCCGTATCGTTTAAAGCAAAGCTTTCTATTTTGGTTCATTTCGCGTGAAAAAGATTGATTAGTATTTGCTATTGACGTAGTGCTTTTCTCTACAATAAAGGAAAAAGTGCATTCTTATTAATAATATACAATGTTCTAAATATATAAAAAAATCATCATCATCATTCATCATTTCAGCCTATTAGAAGTCCACTGCTGAACATAGGCCTCCCCCAAAGATTGCCACGAAGCACGGTCCCGAGCCACCTGCATCCATCGACTTCCCGCAACACTGCGCAGGTCGTCACTCCATCTTGTGGGGGGTCGTCCTACACTGCGTTTGCCCGTACGTGGCTGCCACTCGAGAACCTTTTTTCCCCAGCGGTTGTCAGTTCTGCGAGCTATGTGGCCGGCCCATTGCCACTTCAGCTTGCTGATCTTTACGGCTATGTCGGTTACCTTAGTTCTGCTGCGGATATTATCGTTGCAGACTCTATCACGCAGAGAAACACCGAGCATAGCCCTTTCCATAGCGCGCTGAGCAACTTTGAGCTTCCTCATACGGGCTGCAGTGAAGGACCAAGTCTCGGATCCGTATGTCATCACTGGCAACACGCACTGATTGTATACTTTCGTCTTGAGGCTTTGCGGTATACTCGACGAGAAGATATGACGTAGTTTCCCGAACGCAGCCCAGCCGAGTTGGATTCGTCGATTGACCTCTGAGTCGAAGTTGGACTTACCTAATCGGACAATTTGTCCCAGGTATACGTACTCGTCTACAACTTCGAGCCTATTGTTCCCAACAACAACCGGTATTGGTGTGACATGGACGTTTGACATGAACTTCGTCTTGTCCATGTTCATCTTAAGACCAACCTGTTGGGAGACGTTATTGAGGTCATTGAGCATTGTACTAAGCTCCTCCAGCGATCCTGCCATAAGAACTATGTCGTCGGCAAATCGAAGGTGAGTGATGTATTCGCCATTGATGTTGATACCGTATCCTTTCCAGTTCAGCTGCTTGAAAACATCTTCCAATGCAGCGGTGAAGAGTTTCGGGGATATGACATCACCCTGTCTTACACCTTTCTGCAGTTGGATTGGTTTCGTACTCTGATTCTGTACTCGGATAGACATCATTGTACAAACACCTCAGCACTTCGATATACCGAGAGTCTATCTGGCACCACTGGAGAGACTGGAGCACCGCCCAAATTTCGACTGAATCGAAGGCTTTCTCATAGTCCACATACGCCAGACATAATGGCAAGTTGTACTCCTCGGCCTTCTGTACAATCTGGCGAAGAGTATGTATGTGGTCTATGGTACAATAGCCTTTTCGGAATCCGGCTTGTTCGGGAGGCTGGAAGTCATCAAGTCTGTTCACTAGACGATTTGAGATGACTCTCGAAAACAGCACGTAGACGCGGCTTAGAAGCGATATCGGTCTATAATTCTTCAAAAGGCTGTTATCCCTTTCTTGAAGAATAGGACAACCACGCTTCTACTCCACGCTTTCGGCGTAACACCGCCATGAATGACGGAATTAAACAGCTTCTGAAGGACAACAAGTATCGGTTTTCCACCCGCTTTCAGAAGCTCAGCTGTAATTCCGTCCTCACCCGGCGCCTTGCCGTTTTTAAGCTGTTTGAGAGCCATCCTAATCTCGCTCAGACTGACGTCCGGGATGTTATCGGAGTAATGTCGGATAAGCTTGGCTCTTGGGTCGTTACTCACATCAATGTGTGGTTTCAACGACGTTGTGTACAGCTGTCCGTAAAATCTCTCGATCTCACTCAAAATCTCGGCTCCAGCGGAAATGACTGCGCCGCTTTCGGTCTTCAGCTTGGTCAGTTGGCTCTTTCCGATAGACAGATCTCTGGCGAAGACTTTGGAGCCTTGGTTCCGCTCTATCGCTTTTTCAATACAGACTGTATTGAATTTGCGTAAGTCTTGCCTCATACATTTGGAGATCTGTCTATTCAGTAGCCGATACGCTGACGCATCCGTTGTAGACTGCAGCTTTATCTCACGCCTGGCTTTCATGAGTTTAAGAGTGTGATCGGAGAGCTTTTGGGGTTTTTTCGTGCGGCGGGTCCTGCAAAACTTAGCTCCTACCGCATGGACAGTTTCCACTAGCCTGCTATTCGTATCGTCCACTGTAACGCAATCGTCTAGGCACTGAAAGCGATTATGCAATTCGAGCTGAAAGCTCTCGGGGTTCTGGATAAGGACGAGGTCACGTGGTGGGCGGAGCGTAGACTTCACCAGACGAGACCGCTCGAGCCTAATGTTAAGGTTCAGTGTGCCTCTTACCATTCGGTGATCACTGCCGGTTTTTACCCTAGTGATCACAGAGACATCACTGAACAGCTGACGCTTGGTCGTCATGATGAAGTCGATCTCATTTTTTGTGGTACCGTCCGGGCTCATCCATGTCCACTTCCTGTGGGGCCGCTTCTGGAAATAGGAGTTCATCATAAAGAATCCCTCCTTTGCCATGAAGTCAGCCAGCTGTTGCCCTCTTGGGTTCCGTTGCCCTACTCCAAAGTTCCCCACTATCAGCTCATCGCCTTTTTTCGTACCTAGTTTTGCGTTAAAGTCTCCCATCAACACCGTGTAGTGAGTCTTAGAGCAATGCATGGCTCTTGAAATTTCCTCATACATTGCCTCCACTTTTACTTCCGACAGCCACACGGAAATTCCGACAGCCACACGGAAATATAAAAAAATATATTAGTAGAAAAACCTGAACGTTTTATTTGTGTTACTGAATATAATTACTTATAAAAGTAAAGTAACAGCATATAAATAGCATATAAAACGTAGGCAAAGGCCTCCTTCTCATATCTGAGAGGTTTTTGGAGCCGGGACGAATTCGCGACGCTGTTCCAGTGCGGGTTGGCGACGACATGTCATCGAAATAATATATTTTTATTTCTCACACATGCGGAGGAAGCTCCTCGCAAGTTTTTCCTTCAGCATCAAGCAATTGGTAAATTCAGAACTTAAAATTGCTATTTATATTTTTATCGGTACCAGCAAACGGAGATTAAACCCAGGTCACTCGCGCTCTATGAAACTAAAAGGACCCTGACCACAAGGCTACCTCGGCTCGAATTATATCTAATAAACATTTTTTTATCACTTCACTTATTGTAACAATGGAATTTCCATTACTGAAACTGTTCACTCATTTCTTTTACCTTAAAACGTTTTAAATAATGTTTTAAACTTTAATAACGTTTCATTCATTGAATACATAATTGTATACATAACTTCACATAAAAACCTGTTTGCGGTTTAAAAACTTGAAGCATAAGGTTTGATAATGAAACATTTTGTGTATTCTATTTTCAGAAACTTTTTATTTTAAAAATATGTCGATGACATAAAATATTTTGATTTCTGCTTTTAGATAGAATACTACTGACAATATAATTTACACACCTATTATGTTATATTTTGCGTTATGTAACTCATATCTAGGTCTACACAATTTCATTGTTATTATAATTTTTTTTTGTACGATGAATATTATGAAGTAGCTTCTTTTACAAAACTCTATAACTAAAATAATCTATTTGTATGACTGATTCTATTTTATATCTTACTAATCATAGTTGATAGAGAACCTACGTATATATAAATATATGTCGTAAATGGACGTAAATGGTAAACGGATGGGACATTGTGATTTGTAACCACTTATCCAAAGGACTGCATGTTTGTTTGTTACTTTGACATAATAAAGGTTTTTGTAGAAGTCGTAGATCTTAATATATACTCGCAACGTCTTAGATGCGAGGCATGGTTCTACGAGTCCCGAGCCGCCTTCCAAGCGTAGCAACCGGGGATATCCCCGGTAGGGTTTGTCTTTTAATATATTTATTTAGTCTTTTTTTAAAACTGGATCGGTGTATCAAACGAACTTAACATTCCACCTGAGTGACTACTGAACCTCAGGGGGCCTTGAAAAAGCTTCGATCAAAGTAGGACATATCTGTAATACGTTGTCGTCCCCGATGACTAAGATGAAATGTCTCAAAGCCTGTAATTATACTGGCTCAGTTTTACTTTACCAAACAGGAACTCAAAACTGGATGCGCTGCTGATTGGCGACAGGAATAAGTAAGCAGGTGGTATCTATCCAACCGACACCAAGGCAGAGAAGGAACTGATCGCCGTGCCTTTTTTCTTGTATAGCCTGTAATGAAGGCTTGTACTAAAGACTTTCGAAATATGTGTTCCTTATCTATCTGTGGCTTCAACACTAAGACGACAACTAACATTAAATTTCATTAACGTTTCAACGTGTCTTATTGTAATAAATTAGCAAGTAAGTGAAAGGCAAGTCGAACTTACTAAAAAGTGTAGGCTTTCGACCACGTCAGCATTTGGTATACGGTCGGGGGAGCTAATTCATTGCGATTACTGTAATGAAATCGTAAACAAATTGATTGACTTTAGACATTTTTTTATTGTTATTTACGGACTGAAAATTATAATCAGAGGGAGCCTCTCATAGTATTTTCCAGCCGATTTAACTTCACCGAAGGATAGGTAAGATACAGTTCCAAAATCAGAAACCTTTCATGCACGTGGTTCCAGCTGAGATTTCAACAAACACACGACTCAGTATACCGTATGCCGATGTTATATAATGAATGTTATATAAGATAGTTTGATGTGCTGTACCCGTGGTACACAATCTTACATTATGTACGCCTAAGGCCAGTTCGAAACCTCATCAAAGGTTAAACTGAAGCCTATCCCTAGCAGTGAACTATTTAAAGTTTGTTAAATATGTAGCTTTATATAGCTATTGAAATTATTCGTAAACCAGGTAACAAATGACATCATTGTTATAATAATTTTAAGACTTATTTCCATTTAATTACATTTCTAATAAAGAATTAGTATAATCAGATATCATTTGATATTGTTTTGTCCCTCTGGTAAACAGTTGGAAATTCAAGTGACGTGGTAAATTAAAGAATATTCGTGGTTAAGCCGCCATTTTTTCCGCGCAAGATGTTTCTAGAATTTCCGCTGGTTCACTTGTAATGGCTTCATAACAAGCCATTAGGTTTATCTAATGTTGGAATATCCGAATTGACATCATATAGACCACAACTCATAAAGTTCGGACCTTTGTCTCTATTATGTATGTATGTATATATTCAAGTCTTGTTCCCAACGGGGTTCGCAGAAACAATCTTCTTCCACTTTCTACGGTCCTGACATACGTCTTTCGCTACTTCGCTCGTTGGTTTAGAGTACTCTTGACCTGGCCTTTTTTTCAGAACGTCTCCGATTTGATCGTGCAATGTTCGCCTGGGTCTTCCTGTCCCGACTCTGCCACTTACACTCGCCTCATATATATGTTTCGTCAAGCTACTTTCATTCATCCTCTCCACGTGTCCAAACCAGCTCAGCATCTCTTTCTCAATTCGTGTCACTACATCGTCTTTATTTATGCAGCGCATTAATGACTCCATAATTACAATTTGAAGTGGCAGGATGTAATGATTAGGTATTATCTTAATTTACCTTTACCTTATAAATTTCCCAGAGCTGGAAAAAGGGACTATATATTTGAGAGGGTTATGAGAGGGTTACCTTTTAGAAAGTACATTATTTCGGGATAATTTTATTTTGTTCTTAGCCAAGCAAAAACATTTAGGCACTTGATTAGAGAAATTTTAAAACGGTCAGCTTTAGTCCAAATTGCTTGTAAACATCAAATTTTACTTTAATACTTTCTTAAAAACGAATGTAGATATTTTAAGCATAATTAAATGAATACCAAAATAATTTAACACAAAGCAGTAAACCTTTTTGTCTAGCGACCGCAAATTATTTTCGTTTGTTAATTAAAATAAGGCAAAGCTTTAATCAACTGTTGACGTAAACTGATTGTAATTTTATAAGCACCTTTTTCATTACTGCAAATATACTCTATTCGTATAAAATTTAGAGCCGAGAACCGTGGTAGCCTAGTAGTCAGAGCGTTTGGTTTCATAGAGCGCGAGTGATCTGTGTTCGATCCCCAGCACCACCACCAACTAGCTATTAACCAATAGTTAATAGCAATATTGAGTGCTGTATTTACCACGTGGTCGACGGTGAAGGAAAACATCGTAAGGAACCTGAGAAACATTAAAAAATATTATTTCGAGGATATGTGAAACTCGCCAATCCGCACTGAAGCAGGCCTGGCAGGCTGGCAGCGTGGCCTTTCCCGGCTCCAAAATCCCTATCAAATATTTGAGAAGGAAGCCTTTGTCCAGCAGTTGTCAACGGTCATAAACATGCACGCAAGTATGTAATCCGTGATGTGAGCGTAATACTTTCAACTGTCTAAGAAAATTTTCCAATATTAAACATCAGCTGCAATATACGTCATGCAAGGGTACATTTATCAACTAATATTTGCTTCAATGGCAGCTAGAGCACCAACTCTTATAAACGGAGGTATTAAACATTGATGTAATAATTCATAATTTTCTTAACAGTGATATAGAGGCAGATTCAGACGAGTCTTAATCAGAAAAAGAAAATGTAAAAAATTACCACTCAATAGAAGAAATAAGCAGTCAATAACATGATCCAAATAGTCAGTTCCCTATTACGTAAGAAAAACGATTTTTTTAGGGAATATCTGCCTTTCGAAAATGATTAGGACAATCAGAAACAAATTGAAATGTTACTGGCACCGGCTTGAGTCAATATTGAAAAATAGTGACACAATAAACATAATAAGCTGCATCAGAGTAATTAGGAGATTATTTTTAGAAGAAATAACAGAAAGACTTAATAACAAATGCAGTTAATAAAGAAGTAAAAGAGTATTTTATAGGAAACTTTGACATTTTTCAGAAACTTAGCAGATAGAATTAAATACTAAAAGATAAACGAAACCTCTAAATTGGTGGAGTACTCCTAAGCTGAGCACCAAGCTGGGCGAAAAGGGCTGCCACATTGGTAAATCGTTCTACACAGTACGTACGAAAATTGATATATTATGCAAATAATTGGCACAGGATAAGTAATGAATCTATCATTCTTTGCACCGTCAATGGATATTCAATTTCATCGAAAATATTCCAATAATAATATTAAAGAGAAAAATGTTTTCTTTAATATTATATTCTATTTTTGTATTTGTTAACAACTATCACACGGTTATAAGGTCGTAGTTCGAAGGAAATCTATGGCGAACACTGCAACCGGGCTTCTGAAGTTCGTAAGTCGTTTCACCTTATATGTGAATGTGATTTTTTTTAAATTACTTTTCTTGGAGCACCCTACAATATAAATTATGTCATAAATTTAGGTTATCCATCTAGACAGGGTTCAATGAGTGGTATTGAATATGTGTAAAAATAAATTAAGAGTTGCTTTAATCGAGACAACTCAGTCAACCCTCCAAAGCAGAATACAAAAGACGGATTCTATGCATAAAAGGAGTATCTAATGTCAAATATACGAGCGTTTACTTAAATTACGTAAATAGCGCCACAAAGCGTCAAATGTTGTGCAACTTCTTCATCGAATATTGTTCGATATAGTCAACTGGTCAAACTGCGAATAAATATTTTTGTTTCTGTTACTTATTTTTTAAACGTTAGGTTGGCAACCTTGAAACATTTTGTTAAAATTATTTTATATTAATGGTTAAGAAACGCACATCATAATCATGTGTTCGAGCTCATTAACTCACAAAGAAAGACATGAAAATTAATAACATTGTGAAGAAAATTTCCAACCTTCCTTTATTATAATAAAATCTTTTCTTACAAAGGTCGAATAAGGAAAATAAAAAGAAAAAGAAAAATTAAAGCTTCCCAAATTAAGAGAATATCGTGTTTCCTCACTGGCTTTTTTTAGGCTCTTTGCTTAATTTTTACCAATGACTTACTTTTGATTTTTGATACTTCTAATATTTGAGTATATTTGAGTTCTTTTTCAAAAATAAATGATGCCTTTACTAAAAGGTTTTACGTAGCTAACATATTTAAATGACCCAAATACCATTTTTTTTTATTTATTTACAATGCAAACTTTATTTCATATATGAAATATGTTCATATATGTGTGGTGGTTTTGTTTATATAATATAGGTGGTAGGCTCATTCTCTGCCTATGAGCAGTCTAGGTAGGTAAAAAGTAGTAAGTAATGTAGCGGCTTGTAAGTGTCCACTGCTGGGATAAGGCTTACTTCTCAAGTATCTTAAAGGGTTTTGGTGCCGAGAAGAGTTCACCATGCTGCTTTATTGCGGATTAGCGGACTTCAGATGTTCTAGAAATATGTATGTTGTATTATTTATCAGAGATGCAGGTTTCCTCACGATATTTTCGATCATTGCACTTCATAAATTTAACTCTTAATTATTATTAAATGGAACAGCTTTGGTGGTTGGATTTGGTGGTGGAGGAATTGCATTGAGGTTTTGTTCGTTCTATTAAATACATGCGAGCACCCGGCTCCTAAGCTACCTTCCTATTAAAAAATACTTATAAAGATAAACATCAAAGCTTTAAAGAATGTTATAATGCTGGGTAACAAACGAAGCGAAGAACGGAAATAGGAATGACGACCAAATAAGAATTTACCAGAGGTAAGAGATAAACTAACACTCGACTAAGTTATAGTTTTTAACAACGCCAGATAATAATTTGATATCATCTTCGTACTTTATCAATATTACGTAATATTTCTTCATTTTTACTTTTCTCTTGCAAATTTTTCAATTCAAGACATATCCCTTTCCATGATCAAGCACCAACATATTAAGCTGGCATGTGGTAAAAAAAATATTACTTTCCAATTTCAAAGACACATGCAATCCTGGTGTAGTCCCAAACACAAGGATGATATCTACGAGTGTTTCGTATGTTAATATAAAGCTACAGAGCCTTTCTCCAAACAACGATCACACGTAATCAAAAAAAGGAAAGGAATAAAAGAATGCGTGTTCATGATTATTTTTTTTTTAAATAAATTCGCTAAGCGTTTGGCCATGTCCCTGCTTTTTCTGTGCTGTAGTTATATCGAATTCCATGTTTTTTCTTGACATTTTACTTATAAAAAAATGGTTGTCTACATAATATAACAATACTATGGAGATTTGTCGTATTGTTAGAGACGTGACATGCGTAAGCACGTACGCCACTTCATATATAACCAATATAGTGTATGTTCAGGTGCTAGATCTAATTCTGCGGCGAGGCTTAAGCATTTGAAGGATTACGTCCTACAGATGATAAACGAAATAAACCATAACCAAGGCGGAACAAGTCCCTAATATTTTTTTGTTGTGAAATCATGTGTATACTATACTATATTTTATACAGGTTGTCCAAAAAATAAACCCATAATATTAAAGGTGATTTAAAAAAAGTGCGAATATCACGAAAACTATAACAATTTTACACGGGTTATATTTGCTTATCCTGGTTCATCGTGAGATTGCCTGATAGCTTCTGCAATATTATAGTTTTTATATATATATATATATATTGTCTCTTTGCACCAATGTCAACTTGACCTGCACATGGTACACCCTGCTAGCGAATAAACGAGGCTCTGGCGACAATCGATCTAAATTTATCGAGCCGAATACTCACATATTAGTGATGGGGAGCGCGCTTTCTTAGAGATTAGCTTTCTATGTTGAGTAGTGGACTAAAATAGTCCGAAGTATTATGTGTATATACATCTGATATATATATATATATACTTAGTTAAAAGGTGAGAAGGTCGCCACATTGATCTGGAATATTCCTACTTCCCCTCAAACGGGTTCTCGATCTGTCTAGGTGGATGACCTCAGTAGCCTTGGCTTGTTCACTTACATGTTCGGTCTAAGGACATAGTAAAGGGACTGGCCTAATGTGGCCGCGATGATTGTATTTAACAAGCACACTTCAGCGGAGTCATGGATTAGATCCGTCGCTAGAAGTCTGTGTAAGGTAACTGCCTACGACTAAAACAAAAAATGCCTATTCATGCTATCATAGAACTACAGCGTTAGAATAGTGAGTCTCGTGCATACAAGAAATTACGAAAGAAAATGCTTAAGGGTGGGTATTGAGATGAATAAAGATTGTAATTGAAAGAAGGATTGTGGATGTTGGTGGTCGGGTTTAAAAATAAGGGATAACATTTGTGAGTTAAGCAATATTTGCGTGTGTACAAATAAACATTATATCATTTATTTATTACTACATTTAATATCAGAGAAGTACTTTATTTTATAGAGCGTCGACCAAAAAGGTATTTTTATTATTTTTTATAAGTCAGTAGCATATTGGGAAATTTTGAGATGGGTATGATTTGAATGAATATCCTCCATCACATTCTGACAAAATATATAAAGCTTTATTTTAACTTTTGGAAGAGAAGTTTAGTAACAGCCTATACTGTACAAAAACACTCGACACGTGCCTCCCTTCACTTTTGTGAGGATATTAGAGGCGGTGGGAAACCACCACGCTGACAGTATCGGTGCAGTTGCGAGCTTCGTATATCCCCCTGACGTGCAGGTTTTTTTACAGTATTTTTATTCAACAAATTTATGTAGCTGATGTGCGTCTAGTCCTTGTGCTACTACATCTTATATGCAATATAAAAAAAATGCAATAAAAATAAAAATATGCAATGTATTTTTGCAAAACTTGATACTGACGCACCTCCGTAATGATGATTTAAATTAAATTCATTCCTGCAAACCTATGTTCGCCATCCGTCGATTTCTATCTCCCGGACAGGAGAAGGAGAAGTGAGTTGCGGAAATGCATTAGGCTATATTTATTGTACCCAATGGGAAATCTAGTTTTTTTTAACGATTATTCGAAACCACACAACACTCGTTGTCTATTTCTTAACTAGGATTCTATGTCTTAGTAACTGGGTGGTAATAAGATACGCATAGATACCAACACAGATAAATAATTAAATATGACACGGGTACAAACTTTTATATACGACAAATGTTTTAAAAAAAATGCTGTATAGTGAAGCAATATCTATAATAAACAGTATTATGTAATTCTAAATCGATAAATTTCCTTTGATAGAAGTATGTCAAATATGTGCAGTACATGCATATGTAGTAGATGAAGGGAAGCTACACAACAAACATCCGGCAACACGTCCGCTTAAAAAGAATTAACACGTTTGTTTCGTATCCGCTCTTCACATGATTCGTTCCAACAGAACCCACACATAATGATACCTACTTCAGCAATCGTTTTTCTAATATTTCTTTATCCGGCATAGGAAGAAAACTCTAGTCATCTCCTGAGTATCAAGATTTCTACTTAAACGGACCAGAGGTCGCCAGAGCTTTCTCCGTCACTCAGTAGAGTGCACGTGTACAGATGAAGTTGAAGTTTTTGAAGAAACTGTTGGTATATTTCTTTTTCTCCATAATTATAGAGATAATTACTGTGTAATTACTCGATTTCAATAAAATTCTAAAGATTTTCTATAATAGTTCCTACTATGTTCTATTAAAACGCTGGTTACGAACATCGATGTTCAATAGTTTATAAGTTAGAGGTGAGGTTCGGGGGACATACAAAGTAAAAAGAGAGTGTAAGGTAATATACTTTCTTTTTCTTCCAAAGTCAATCTCACTTGCACGCGGTTCAATCCTGCCGACAGGCCCTTAAAGGCCGCGTCTGCAGCTCCTCTGGTGTTGCAGATGTACGTGGTCGACGGTACTCACTTACCAACAGGTGAGCTGCATGCGTGGTTGTCCCCTTTCCCATCAAAAAAAATCTATCTGTAATGTCTCTCACTCACACCCGTCTTCCTTAGGGATTGGCAGAAGTTACAGGTTGATTTGGCATGACTCGGCGTAATGAAACGGACTTCCGCAACACATTTTTTGTCTTTCCGGGAGAAAGAATGCGTCTGGTGAAGAACGGAGACACCATTTTTACTCTCGCAGATCTCCATGAGATTTTCTTGTATCACCCACCCGTAAAAAGGGGGTAGTAGATTATTACGCCGCTATCGCATCGACTTTAGAGGCTTTAATTTACTTGTGATTGAATTGACTTTCACATTTTAAATCATAAAATTACCGTTTATTGCGATAGAACCATTATTCACTTTGTTTTGTCCAATCTAGATTGCACAGTTTTTTTATCAGCGTCTCTCTATAGAAACATCATCAATCATAGCTGTATTTGTTGTTACTTGAAACTGTTTACGGATATCAATAGTAAAGAGGTAGAGATTTGTATATACTCATATTTTTTGCTAGCTTCCGCCCGGTAATTTGTTCGCTTGGAAACTTAAAAAGCAAGGAAGAATAAAAAGAAGTCCATGTGAAGGACCTCGGGGTTCAAGGTATCTCCATACCCAATTTCATCAAAACCAGTTCTACCGTTTAACCGTAAAAACTTTACAGTCCGTGTTACCTTCGGATTTATAATATTAGTATGGATTCAATACGTATCTATTGGAAACATTCTTTATTGAAAATGGGAATGATCATTATATCAATATTATGTATTAACGAACGAAGGAGATTATCATATATATATACCTAACTAGATTTAGTCCTATCTATAATGAAAATAAATACAATGAAATAATCAATTAAAAAGCCATCGGCTGATAACATTTTTCATAATGAATTTAATTTCGATAAAGTAACATATACGATTTTGCTCGCTCTCTTTATTTCCGAACAAAAACATCCATGAGATTTCATTTCCGAAAGTTAGTTATAGAAAGTATTTTTCGTTATTGTTACAATTTTGTGTTTGTGATAAACGTGTTTTCTACCAACGGACATAACATCGTCATTTTTAAATTAAATCTGTTTTAATATAATAATATTTCTATTTACAAAGTGCCATAAACTGTTGCATCAAGATATATCTTCTTTTTCTTCCTTTGCCTGAGTGAATTCACTAAAAGGTTTTCTATAAATGTTCCTTCAAAAGCTGTCATCCGATGAATTAGCTAAAATACTGCCTCCGAGAGACACGAGTTGGAGCCCCGATGCGAAGGTCTCGTACCAATGAGATTTTCGGACACTAAGACAGCGAGTGGCTCACTAATTGTCACGTTGTCCTAAACAAGCTGCGGTGGAAAGTGGGTTGAAAGGACTAAACATGTCTGAACCAACCAACCAGTGTCAAAAATACGGTCCCCAATGCTTACTCATATATACATATACTTTAAAAAATATAGTTAGGTTTTGATTATATTGAGTTAAAAACATACCTTTGTCATATGTAGAATCGTGGTTATATCTCCCTTCGCTAATAAGGAGTCCAGGTACAAAATTTAATGAAACATTACTTACTTTTGGTAGGCACAGGTAATCTCAAGATTTTGATGACTTACCTTTTGATAATAAATTAAATAACAAGATACTCACTGCCGCATGATATCTATGATGAAGTAAGCCATATCTTTAAAGCCAAGTGGACCGGAGCGCACCATCATGTAGTATTCATGGTGACAGTTTTGTTTCGGTTGTACAAAGTCAAAGGTGAAGCCTCCAGTTGTAACCAATGGGATGCCGGTGTTTCCCAGAAATTTTGTAATTCGGGCCACAGACGCTGCAACAAAATTTACTATGGTTATTTTTTATTCAAATTAGATGATTTTGACTGCACAACATATACATATTAGTAAGCAGTTGACAACAGTCGATAGCAATTGGAAGTTGTCGCCCTGATTCCAATCGGCCAGGTACCTATAATCTTAACGACTAATATTCGTCGGTATGTGTCAATGCACAGTGTTCAAAGTTAATATATGTGCATTGCAAGTTAATTATTTGCAACAAATTATTGCTGTTTGGCAATGGATAGATGTGATAATTTCTTTCGCCTGTCTCTTCTCCGTCAGAGGACTCTCAATACAAAATGGTGGTAGACTGTAAATAATAAAAATAAGATGTGACATTTGACATACGAAATAATCTTTCTTACGTAGAAGAATAAAAAATGTTTATCATTTCATTCATTCATTTAATCCTCTTATCTCCAACGCTGACTTTGGTTTTATTTTATTTTATATAAAAAAGTTGGCAAGTGTATACACGATTTACTATTGAAAAGTGTGTAATAGGTGCCAAAAGCCATTTTTTGTAGGAAAGGCGGCAAATGAGTGTATATGTGAATTGGTTCACCTGATGGTAAGAAATTACCATCGCCCACGTACATCTGCAACACCAGAGGTGCTGCAGGTACGTTGCCGCCTATTAAGGGGGCTATTTGGGAGATGGGAAGGAGGATAAAGAGGGGGAATGGCCTCCGGTTACCTCATTCGCCGAACGAAACGTAGAAGCACAAGATGCATCTACTTCACGCCAGTATTCCGTGAGGCCGTCGTACCAACCCGGTCGAGCCGCCGCTTGGCTCTACCACGTCAATCACGTTGCATCCTCGCTGGTTCTCCGATTCTCGTCACTTACCATGCTAAACGCGGATTTATTCTGTCCCTACTTTATGCTGTAAGTCGCACAATCCTAAGTTGCCGCTTTGAACTTCGGGCTTGCGCCTTCGTAATTACTTTTTCTTAGGCACAAGGCTCAAAACTGTGACATGTGTGGGATGCGGGAGTGGGTTAATTCTTCACTAATTAAATATACCAAAAAGCGCAAGTTCTACTCTAGTGGAAACCTTCTCCCTCTACTCTGTACCCATATTAATGGGTTTCACAAATTATCAAAAATCCATGAAACCTATAAATGAAGCTGTAAATATCCATTAAGGAACTTAACGATATTTGATTTTTTTGGGTCCAGTCGTTTTAGAAAGATAGCTGGACCACTTTTTACGTACACATTTAAGATTATATTTTCAACTAGCTGGCCTGGCAGACGTTTGTTCTGCCCTTTCCAGTAGCTGGGGCGAACAGTATGATTTCTTAATCACTTAATAATTCATCCATAGCGCCACCTATCAGATTCAGATTTAAGATTTCCGGAATTAAACCAACATGTACTTGTATAATGAATACTTGTTATTTTGTCCATAAATAAAGACTGCCACCTATCGAATCCTGGTATAGCTATGAATCATCGTTGACATTGACAAAATAAATATAATCTGTGGATGGATCCTCAATCGGTCAAATCGTTCAGACATCAGTCTCCAGCACTTACTCCAATAGTAGCAATCTTTTTTTTTTTTTGTAACATTGGCCCGAACTCTAAGTCAGCGAGAAGTTCACCACATGTCACGTTCAAAATAAACTTTGGTGAAAATTGAGTTGATACTTAAAATAAATGTCATCGGTCCCAGTTTTTGGTATAAGATAGTTTGAGCAAATATTATATATTATTAGCTAACGACGATGAGTGCCACACACACACACACAAAAATATTTTTGTATTCCACGAGCTAACTCGCTTGTGATCTATAAATGGTAATCTTTTATAGCCTAAGCAAACTAAGGGATTCATATTTAAATCACAAATAACCGCAGCGATATTTATGCGGGAAAGTGCGTCATGGTCGTTAACAAAAGTTGCTGAGTAAGATCAAGAATTTCAAAAATGTTGTGATTTTCGGTCACGTACCCAACAGAGAATGCAAATAATGGCGCCATTATACACGGCAATTCATATCTTCGATATTGCTTTAAAAAAACTTTCATTTAGCTTAAGGTCAATGGATTGGAATGCTGCCAGTTATCGGATGGCAATATATCACAATCAAAAGAGTATCAGAGAATATTTTAATCAATAAAATATTTTAGCTATCATAATGTAAATGTGCTTACGCACTTAAAAACAATAGGGAAAAAGAAATGTTGCGATCTCTTTCACTCAGCCAAACCAATAAATAGTATTGGATTGTCAAATCGATATTATATAGCTGCGCTAGAGGTGTGAGGTACACTGCGATCGTCTAGAATGAAGCTATAAGATGAAGAAGAATGCTATGCTGGGTAATTCTTCTAGTTTTTTATTAGCTGCAAGTAGTTTCATGGATATATGCGCCTATCCAGCCTCAACAAAAGCTGGCATGCTATGTTAGATTTGGCAATACCACGCTAGGCAGGCAAGATAGACGAATATGCATTATGCAGGCAAATTGGTAAGCGTAATTCCGGTACTTAACTTAACTGTCTGGGTCTCTTCCGTCAAATCTGTTACCTCTATTCGTTTTCTCAAATATCTTCGGTTTTGGAACCGGTAAGGGTTCACCGCGTTGCTCCAGTGCGGGTAAGCGAACTACTAGAGTCCCGAAAAAAAAAAATTCATTATTTCGCAGACTTCCTCACTATTTTTTCTTTCTCCGGCGAGCATGTGGTCAATGCAGCACTTGAAATTGCCTGTATCAATTTTAGTAGTGCCGGCACCGGGGATCGAACCCTGGTCACTCGCACTCTATGAAACTAAAGAGAGCGCCCTCACTACTAACCTTCACGGCAGGTATGCGTTTCCCATCGCGATGAAAAAAAGACATCGGTTGACTGTCAGAGCTTATTCCGTTAGACATCTACATCATCAAGCGATATTGATTTATTTATTTTTTTAAAAAAACGGACTTAATTTAATTTACAGCCTATTAAAGGCGAAAACACTTATGTTTCGTTGTAGTAGCTTCCCTGTGGACCGCTATATCCATTACGCTAAGAACCCTTCTTTCTCCTATATTTCCTTAGTTTAGACTAAGGTTTAGATCTTACAATAGCTACGAGAAAAAGGTCAATAAACTGCGCCCATCAACCTGTCTACACAGCGGGTATGTGCGATTCTTACTGTGTCCGCTTTTGTTGGCACTAATATGTAAACATAGGCAGTTCTGTATAGTAACTCATATAACTGAAAATTATAATTAAGTTAATAATGTAATTTTGTTTTGGCGTATAAATGTCCCACTATTGGGCTTTGTAGCTCAGAAGCTCGCCTCGCTGCTCTAATGCATGTTGGCGGTCTTCAAATGTCGTTGAAATATATTTATGTTAATTTATCAGGAAAGAAGATTCCATTACAATATTTTGCCTTCATCGCACGTAGCCGAGCATGGAAGGAATTTCAGCATTTCAAATTTTCATTAACAATTTTTGTGGTACCGACAGCGGTATTTGAAGGCATGTCTCTCGCGTACCATAAAAATAAAGCAAGCAACTCGCACACTAAACTACCACGTTCTTTCAACCTCAGTTATTGTATACAGCAAAAAAGGTAATTACTTCAGCTTGTTAATATGGGTATAAAATCAAATCGGCACAGGGATCGCTACCAACACCGATGACGATTTCTTATATTTTTAATTAATGCTGGGTCTTATTTAAATACTTTTCTTTTATTCTTTTCTGAATCGTCGTCATATTGAAAACATGATCATGCAGAAACTTGGGTTTTGTCGTCTTATTATTTTGCTATGGTAAAATAAAAATAATAACATATCATGGTTGTATACGCAATGCTGGGGTGGTCAGATCTCTAGACATATTTATTTTAGTTGTTTAAATATACTTGTCGCCTGAACTTATTTAATATAACGTGATTAGTGGTGAGCCTGATGCCGTATATTAAAAATGTTATGCCATTCTTTACTGTAATCTATTTCTAGTATCTTAATATACCAAAAAAAACAATATTGCATAACTATTTATTTCATGTAATGTGTAATTTATAATTGTCTCAAATGGAGAATGAAGTTCGTTGTAATTAAATACGACATCGTAACATAATGGACGGTGTCGATTCCTGTGTAAACGCAATTATAGCCCACGCCCTGAATAACATAGATTTCCGTCATCAGAGTGAAAGCGAGAAAGTGATTGATGATGTACCAGTAAAGTAAAATTAGGACAAAGAATTATATTACATCACAGCACAAGACACATTTACACAAAATACATTTATAGAAATTGCAACCCAATTTAAAAATAAAAAACGATTAACATGCAATGACTCTCTGGATTTTCAGTAATATAATTTTAGGCTGTAACAAGTCCACCAATGAGCCACCTGCATTCGTTGACTTATCTTCTTCTCGCAACATTGTGCACTTCATCACTACATCTAGTGGAGTAATCCCACACTGCGTTCGCCTGTACGAGGTTTTGTCTCGAGATTCTTTTTCCCCCAACGGTTAAAAACCGTGTTAGCCTAGATGTCACGGCGCTTATTTTAGTTTCATCGAGCGCAAGTGATCTCTGCCAATCCCTGGTTCCAGCACCACTAAAATCGTTAATAGCAATTTTATGTTTACTAGTGGTTGGCGGTGAAGGAAAACATCGTGAGGAAGTCCTGGAAATGTTTAATTCTTTTTAATAATTTTTTTTATTTCTTTTGAAAATAGTATGTTATTGATTTCTGTTTTTTTTTCTTTTTTGGTTGTTAGAAACTGATATTCTTTTCATTATTTTTCTTGCTTCGTTACATTATTTTTCGCTGTTTTTGTGTGTTGTTAAATAAATGTTTTCTATTCTATTCTAAATCTGCTTGTCTAAGAAGTAATAAAAAATATTATTTGGAGTTCGAGTACATTTTTCTTACCATATTACATTTAGTTAATAGATATAGCGCATACGGAGATGATTATTCACGAGGAATCTAAAGACGCATTAAATTTCAATTAAACGATATTCGAGAAACGATGAATATATTAATTTATGTACGCATGTAGACAAACATACATATATTAATATGCCTTAGTCGGTTAAAATTACGTCCGTCTGACATAAAATATCACACGAGGGTTCATTAAAAATCAGTTACCGGTAATTGAAATTACACGTACTTACTAATGTCTTAACATGTGCGTGCGCAAAGCACTGCTATATTTCTCTAATTAATGAAAACCAAAAAAATATTTTCAATATTATCTAAGTTTCGTCTTTTATATAACTCTGTCATTAGTCGACAGGTAAGAAAAAAAAATGAAATCCTGAAACATTTTCTTAATTAAGACTTTAGTTTGTTAATCTTTTATTTTGCAATTCTTTCCCAGATCCCAATTTCCAAGTAGCAAATAAAGCTTTGAACGAGTTTTAATTATTTATTTAAACCTTTTTCTTCCAAGCTTCCAATTTCAAACCTAATTTTATGCTGTGACAAACGTTTGAGTATTTTTTTAACACGAAACGTTTTCTTTGTAGTCTCACTTTTTTGCTTCGTTGGCCTGAATCTTTGAAAATAGCATTAAATCGTAAATGGAGCATCAAATGCTTCGTAAGGTATTGAAATATAATTAATAGCGAATGATACAAAAAGTGCACTATTTATTATTTCTATGTTTAAATTTTGTTTAATAATTAAATTTCACTTCTAAAACATACCAGTCTCCATACGTCCTCTGTCTGTGTACATGTATTTAAAATTGCTGATGATGCTCAAGACCCGGAAGACCAAGAAAGAAAAAGAATATAAAATAATTTACGAATTTGGTGCTTTGGGATTCGAACCCCCATTAATCGCGCGTATGAAAATTAAACGCGAGCACACGATGAACTACCACTTTTCTCTATCTAGTACATAGATCAATACCTCCGTCACAATTATTTAACGACTGATCCATTACAGCGTGTAGAATATATTTGAATAATTGAATATTTTATTCTGCCCTTAATATAAATGAAACGCAAAATTCATTTATCTAGAAACAAAAATAGAACATATTTCCCTTCGCGGGATATTTTAGGCATATTAAAGTATCGAAGGAAAGTTTTAAGGTACTTTGTCAGTTTGATTAGCTTATTAACTACGTATACTATATACCCTTAAATATATTTTGTACGTAATACGAGATGTAGAAGTTGAACAGTTTTGATATTAAGTTGAATATATAGTCAATGGTCTATTCGTCGGTGACATTATCAATAGAACACATTAAAATAGATTTTCCGGAAAAAATATTAATACAATATAAACTGTTGCAAAGAGACCGGTACTGCGATCGTTAAAAAGCTGGCCAAGCGAGGCGATTATGGTAAACCACTGGCACATTTCATTCTGCTCCTTGTCTGTCAGTCACAGTCTCTATTATATTTTTTCATTCATTTCATTTCATAAGCTAAAGCAAATATAGGGATGTTTTAGGTGTGTTAAAAATGTTAATTAGGGAATACAAAATGTCTCGCAACTACATCAGATGAGGTGTATTTTAAAAACTACCTTTTACTGCAAAATCGTTCAAAAAAATTAAAAAATTCGGGAGACTCGAGTTCGATCCACTGTGCCCTCCATATAGGGTCGAATCACTATGTAGAGGATCGTACCAATGACTTTTTTGTAACTTTAGTACGATTAGATAAATATTTATCTATCTTAGCATTGGCTTGAATGCCAAGACGGCGACAGGATCGCGCAAGGCGTCACCTTGTCCCATATAAATTCTAATAGATAATTAGAGATGAACAAGAAAAAGTTTCTAATTTTAATCTATTTCAATAAAATTTTAATAGTCGCATTACACGTTGTGCGACTCTCACTATTGAAATATTATTGGAACAGCTTTGCAATCTAATGGATGCAATCCTCAATGATTGCGATGAAGCCATCAACAAGGTTCTCTGCAAACATATCGGACGCACTTCAGTACCGAGGCAGTCCCAACATCACTCTGGAGATATTGCACTCGAAATGCTTGGAGATTTTTGAGTACAGTCAACCCACAGATTGCACGGGTAGAAGCTCTGTCAAAACTATTTAAACAGAGTGTACTTCACCTCTATTTAGCAATGTGCAAATCTGCGAACTTACAAAGATTTTCTAACCGCCAACGCCATACGTTCATTATCTATGTCGCAATCATCTTTCATGTCTGCAGTCATGACCAAGCTTAAATAAACTTGTACACCCTGATACAATCTCACCGGAGTTACACATCTTGGAGAGATACCATCTGCTGTAAAAACGTGAGCATGTTTTTTTAACATTATGCTTAAGTCCTTGCTTTCTGTATGTATGCAGATCTGTATTGTATTTTGATTGTAATCTGCAAACATCCCGGAGGCATGCTGGTGATCCCTTCAATCAGCTCATTCACGTACAGGCTGAAAAGCTAATAATGCAGAGGAATTTAATACGGCTTGAATGGAATGAAATAAAAAATGAAGCTTGAAATGAAATAAATAAGTGCTAAAATGCCAGAAACTTTTAAAGAAGTTTTTCAATTTGTTTTTGTTGTGATGTCTTCATTGTCAATATCATCAGAAACATCATCTATGTTTAGAGACTTGACACAAGATGTGTCTCTGAACCTATCCCAAAGATCGCCACGAAGCACAGTGCTCACCCATCCGCATCCATCTACTTTCAGTAACACTGTTTTTTCTCCGCTAGAGGAACCTCATTACGAAACGGTTTTCGTGTAGATTTAAAAAAATACGTTTGACAAGTGAATTTTATGTTTCTTATGTCGATGAGTAAATGATTGAAATTGATTTGATTTCACTGCTCAAGTAGTCACTCTATCTTATTGCCACTTTATTTTATTCCTTATTCTAATAAAAAGCATAGAAATAAAAGGTTTAATGTAGGATCGTGTGTAGAAACGAACGAGACAAACGAAGAAACCTTCCAAACACAAACATATGTCGGCTTTTGTAGGCGCATTCTTGGAAAGACTTTTGTTCAGCGGTGGACAACAATAGGCTTAGGTAAGAGGGTTATCTACTGATATAGTATAACAAATGAGAGGCAATGTACATACCGATAAAGACCATTTTCCATTTTGATCTTGTCTTCTTACACATAAAAAAATTAACATTTTTAACTTATATGTGGCGCGTTAAGAAAGCGGTTATGAGTAGGAGCTTTACTTTGGTTTACCACGTAATATTCTTATATGTAATTTAAATTACTAAACCCTTTATGAGCCGTCAGACACTACTTAAAACGAATTAATATTAACACGTGCGTGTACTTAGCACTTCTCTAAAGGAAATTATATTAACATGTACGTGTATACACATGTACAAGTACATGTGTACTTAATAATATTTTTTTTATTGGAAAGGCGGTAAACGAGAAAGCGGCTCACATGATGCTAAGTGATTACCGTCGCCCACACATCAACATCATAGGTGCTGCAGGAGCGTTGCCGGCCTATAAGGATATTTGGAAGATAGGAGAGAGGAAGAGGAGGGGGGTGGGGAGGGGGAGTGGGCCTCCGGCTACCTCACTCACCGAACGAAACACAGAAGCACAAGATGCTTCTACTTCACGCCAGTATTCTGCAAGGCCGTGGTACCAATCCGGTCAACTGCAGCAGCAGTCAATTTTGTTCAATTTTGTGTATCTTATCATGGCAGCCATTATGATTTTTATACTTGGTAGACCCAAGCGGCGTTTTTACAGCTGCTCAAATGGGCCGCCTCATCTGGGGTAGTACCACGACCTCGCAGAATACCGGCGTGAAGTAGAAGCTGTTGTACTTCTGCGTTTCGTTCGGTGAGTGAGGTAGTCGGAGGCCCACTTTCCCTCCTTCCACCCCTTGCCTTGCATTTAGGGTATAGTTAAATGCAAAGTTTAATGCTTTAAAAACAACGAAGATAAAATGTTATAATACTTTTTATTATTTAATTAGTAAAGTATACTTGTATTACTATACTAATTATATATTAAAAAACTTGATATGAGCGTATGTAGGTTTGTTTGAACGAATTTAGCTTAAACGCTATTTGAAGGTTTTTTTTATTTGCCTTGTGATTCTAAAAGCGCTTTAGGCCATGTTTTAATATAAAAGTTTGTATTTTGTCTTGTTTGAATAGGATAAAAGATACTTTTTATCTCAATTAAGATTTCTTTTTGTTGACTGTACCTTTCATAACGGATAAGCCGTTTCGGATGAAAGAGATTGAAACAGATATTTGCTGTGTGGTAACGATTGCCAATTGATGATAACGTATGAAAATCTATCACGTCCATTCTTCGCGTGGGCGTCGTAAGAGATGACTATACAACCGATCTTAAAGCATCAAACAGACGGCTCAGTAACTATTTCGTAATATTGTCTAACCTTACACTCCGATTTGACCCTGACGTCTAAGGTGCAAAGAGTCTCTTACCCAGAATGGCGATTGTGGCTTATTCTCTCATTGAAGCCTTTTTCAGCAATTGATTGCTTGAAGACAGAAGACTGACTGATGAAAAGAAACAAATAACAAAGATTCAAGACTTTTGGAATAATTCAACTTTAAAATTGTTTAAACTTTTAGTCTGACATTTGTTTCTTAACAAGGCTTTTGAATACATAATTAATTTGCTCCCTGAATACTTTTTTGTTAGTAGAATGGCTCCAAGAAAATATTTGTAGTATTTTGAGAGCTAATCAACGGGATTGAGTATAACATAATATTACACAAAGATCGTGTTTCACTTAATTAAATGTGATACAATCTTTTGTTTCGTGAACGTGTGCTGATAATCAATCTATGAAATTAAATTAAATAGGTAGTTTATTTCGAAATAAGAAATACAAATTTCACTAGTCAAATGTTATTTTTTTATAATCTACCACCGCTTCGTAATGAAATTCCTCTTGTCTGGAAATTTTATCAAATGTTTATTTAAAAAACCTTTACTTAAAACCCAGGAGTTATTATCGTCCATAGGTTTCTTCATATTATAATAACAATTTCATGTAAAAATTATTTTCAAACCTGTTGAAAGTAAGACTTTGTAGGACATACTAACAGGGATAAAGATATTTTGTTTTGTGATGTGGGAAATAAGTCATATGGCTACACGACAGTAGCTAATGACGTAAAAATAGAGTGGCAACACTGCTATGTTCGAATTAGCCAGCGGCACTGATTGATTGGCACCCGATTGGCACGCGTTATTTGGTGCCTAACCCACATAATTTTATAATGGCTACACCCACTGGTTTCTATCCCCACTTACTTTCCATCACTGGTCTGTTTTTTAGAACCCCTTTCTAAAAAACTCAAACGAGCGGCTCACGTGATGGTAAATTATTACTGTCACACAAGTACATGTGCAATACCAGAGGAGCGGAGTCCTTAGAAGAGTTTGTGGTCCGTTTAACGCGACGGCTGTTCGACAGAGCAGACAACGGACCACATAAACACCTCCATAACTTGGCTCCCCTCCACGCGCGCCCACCTGAAGGACGGCCACTCCCACGCGAAATCCTGCCACCATCAACGTCGCCTGGCCGAAGGGGGGCCAGAGACGAGCGTTAGCCCGACTACGCCCAGGCGTGATGATTAAGGACTAGACACCAACAGTACCCACGAAACAGTGGACCCAGGACCGGGGGAGCCGTTGCCCCCCGAGATGACGTCCGGGTAAAGAGGGCAACCTCGAGGCCCGCGACCTGCCAACAAGGGCAGATGACATAGCTAGCTACCAGAGGAGCGTTTCCAGCCTTTGATAATATTTGGAACAGGGTAGCGAAAGGGAGAGGGGAGGGGGAGGGGGTTTTCTGTATTACGGCTCATTCACTGAACGAAACGTAAATTTAATACTACTTCTTCAGTTGAAGTTTAAATTTGAGAGAGATGTAGGTATTAATATCAGATTTTCAATCATTGTAAACCTTTGAATTACAACTTACAATTAATAATATTAGCTATTAACAGGTGGTAGACTCCTTTCTAGTCTAGGAGTAGACTGAGTACGTCCCACACACTTACCCAATTATTGCCGGCAAACAGCGGTTACTGTCGTATTCCGCTTTAAAAATATAGAGTGCCAGTTCAGATATTTAGTATATAGTATAAATGTTTAAGCATTCCATTTTCATTCTCAGTGGTGACATAAGTCTACTATTATATATTGTATTAGATATCTTAGTGGCGTATTCGTACACACAAACACAGAGGTACTGACTCTTTTTTCCTTTCCTGTATCCTATGTACAGTATATAAGATTATAGTTAGGATCAGATGCAGTGTTAGAGACACGTGATCGACAAACAGATTCGAAAAGCAAAATTTTGTGGGAAAACACATTATTTTGCTTGCATCGGCTGGGATACGAATCCAGCACTCCGTGGTTCAGCATCATGTACGCGAACCACAAAACTACACTGAAAAATCAACTGATATATATACATAGTATATAACATAATAGACTTACCAAAACAATTGACTGGCGCTATCGCATGACATATTCTCCAGATCACGTAGAAGTGTAAACGTGTGATTTAGAACACGTTGAGGCCTTAAGTAAACAGAATAAACAAACAGTCTGGGTAGTTAAATTGGATAGAGGGATTACGGTATTCTAGACGTTTTGTGGATGGATTTGGTTAACATTAGGCACTTGAAGATTTAAAGTAGACGTTTTAGTATCATCATACTATATAAGTATAGCCTTTAAATTTTCGGTCCAAAGGGAATATGCCAAATGTCAACCTCAACGGCATGCGTTGCCGGGTACATCTCATTAACAGACAAGGGTCTGTAAGACCTAACTAACTGCTAACTAATGGCGTAAAATCCACCCGATTTCTAAACCAGACCCAGATTCCTTTCTTAGGCAGAAGCATCACAAGTGCCAGGGTACTGGTACTGCGCTTATCAACCAGTATAATAAGTTATATTTTATTTTACTAATTGTTTCGGAAAGATAAAATAAAGTAGTAGTAAAGTAGAGGTCTGTAAATGTTTCACTGCTGGATAAGGAACTACTCTCAATATTTAAGAGGCTTGGAAATATGAAGTCCACAGATAAATTTCTTTACTTTAAAGCATTCCGCACTGCTTTATTAAAAAATTAAAAATTTGTATATAGGCAATAAAAGAAATAAGAATCAATTCATAATCTACAATTTTTTTAGTTATGGCTTACTGAAAATACTAAGCTATTTTTTTCTCAAAACAAATGGAACAGGGAACCGTCGTCAAATCCCTCGCTGTTTAACATTTCCGCAATAATAAAGCTCAAGGTTTTCCGAACACTGAATACATAATTAATTTGTTCGGTAAACACTTAGCCAGATGTTTACTAGGTTACGGTGTCTCTAAAATTAATAGTTTGAAAACGAAGAACAACATACAAGACGAAACAATATAAAAAAAATAACTATAATGAGTACTAACGTAGAAAATTATATACTGTAAAGCAACAAATTGTACGAGTCGGCGACATTATAGCATATACAGTATAGCAAATTGTACTAGTCGGTTATAGAATTATATAATTAAATGAAAGTATTCCTGTACAAGTAGAGGATCATGTGGAAAGAAATACCTAATTATTTTAACAGAACACGAAATTCAGACTACAGAAGAATCTTGGTACCTCCCTCATAATGAGGTAGAGGTTCTGTACGTGATAGCGTGACGTGAAGCCAAGCACCGGCTTATACTGCTGATCGCACGGACCGGCTTGAACGGGATAGTTCCACGGCCTCGCAGTATTGGTGTGAAGTAGAGGCATCTTGTATTCCTGCGTTTCATTGAGGGAGGCAACCGGAGACCCACTTCTTCCCTCGTCCCCCTCATTTCCTCCCTCCCCCCTGAAACCTAGCCTCGGTTAAATATCAAAAGTAATTAAACGAAGAGGATTTGGATACGAATTTACAATAGGATTCTTCTATATAACAATTTCGACGTAAGTGAAAACGGTTTTTTCATCGTATTCAGAATCATCCATGTTATCCACACGAGCAATTGAAACTTATTTTTTGCAATCAATGTTATTAATAAAATTTAAATGTAAATATTGTGTCTTTATACTTTGATAGCATTTCCCAGACACAAATTACACATCAATTTCGGAATTTTAAAATAGAAATTCCTGTGACGCAGAAAAAAACAGGTAAATGAAGCATCGTAGGTATCCTCTTTTTTGATAATTTTTTCCATCCTACTAATACTTGTAGAGGCGTGCGGAAGTCGCACCCGCTGCACCACCGGCTGCATATTAGTATAGTGTTAATAATGTTGGTGAGTCGTAAGAGGCTACTGCTGCCCATGGACATAGCGAACAACTTCAATCGAAGAAGGTTTCAGATGCATTGTCACTCCTGAGGGCTGAGATGGAGTGCCTCATAGCATGTGATTACACTGGTTCTCTATACCTTTCAAGCCGGAACACAAAAGTAACAGATGTTTGGCGACAATAATTGGTAAGAGTGTGGTAGCTAACCAGACGATTCTACCGCCTATTAATAGTTACTATTATTAATTACAAATTGTAATTTAAAGGTTTACAATGACTGAAACCCAATATTTAGTTGTAAACCACAAAAAAATAAGTTTTTAAAATTTAAACTTCAAGAGAAGTATTAATTAAACTTGCAAAGAGTTTATTCTCGAATACAAATAGAAAAGTACATGCTACACAGCGAAACATTCAGATATGAAATCAACTTCGTCGTCTAGTCGTCGGGTCAAACTTGCATATTTATGATTCCAAAGCGCTGCAGAGAAGTACTAACACTAAAGTTTCTACAGTACACACTATGTACAACTGCATTCATAGAATGCAAACATTTTATATTCAAACTTATATCATAAACGTCGAGCCATGTCGACTCATTAAACACATGCGTATATAGCGGCGAGACTAGGTTTGACCGTGACTCTATTCGCTTGGAATTAGATATTTGACACATGTGTAGAACTTCCAAAATATTTTTTATTACTTGTTACTTTTGAGCTTACAAATGTGCAGTTTAAGTTAGAACGTTTACCCCTCTCATGGCGATAAGTTCGACAAATGTCGACAGGGGCATCCCTTAGGCTCGTCTCTGACGATCTTCGTCTTATCGCACACATCAAACCCCCGATTTCCCCAAAGAGGTCACCGAAACGTAACCTGTTGAGGGAGGCGAGACTACCAAAGAAAAGCTCACGAAAAGCCGTAATATTATTTTGATCATAAAGTTTAGTTTTCATTATGCGGCTACGTTAATATTTTTTGGCAGGTAATGGCCGTGGAACAAAAATCCGCAAGTGCGTCTTACAATTACCAATATTAATATGGGTGTTAATGTAACATTACACCCACATTAATATTGCCTGACAGGCTCTAGGAGGCGTATATGAGTATGATTATATATTGAGACATTAATATCACTATTGGTTGTAATTCATCTCCACCAGAACGGGAGTAGCATGGAATCTCCTCGCCTCCACTAAATCCTTAAAAAAGAATTCTGTGCCCAATAGTTAAATGTTTTTAATTTTAATAGGCACAGTCCACTCGGAGGTATGTGGCTAGTGCTGCCCACAGATACCTGCAAATAACTTTAATGGAAGATGGTTATCACCTGAGGACAATTAGACATAGAGTAGGTTTCGTATACGTGTTATCAGGTATGTCAATGTGTTATGTTTCGTTTTAACAGACAAACAACACAACATCCATTGTTATGATATTGTATTATTTATAATACTTACATAAATACATAAATAGACGATGCTAGCGCATTCACTACGCCTCCGGTCCCCGTCATCAATGTCCTTCCCAAAGGACAGATTTAAATGTTTGATTTGTTATTTAATCCAGCTTCTTAGATCGACGTTCATGAACAAACAAACAAACTAACGTACCTGTTTACTAATAAATATAAATGGAATAAAGAAACTTAGTTTACGATTTATTTTTAATCTTCTCATTCAAGGGACTATGTTTGCTCCAACTTTAGTAATTGCTTGACAAGAGCATTTAAAAAAGTTTGGAAAATCCAAAAATGCACGTCTAGGAAAAGAAATTAGTATAGAGGTACAAATATTTGGAGTCATTTCCATTTCAGATGAAAACAATAAGAAAAAATTATAAAATAACTACTCCGGCGTAGGGAAGTGACGACCCCACCGCCCACCGGTGTCACAGTTTAAGTAACAAAGATGTTGCGTCGGCGCAAGCAGTCAGCACCTTGCCAAGAGGAGTTAGCACCGTGCCTCGGTAAAAAAATAGGGTGCGCAGGCCCGGCTGTGCGTATGGCCCTGCCATGTAAAACGGTGCAGGGTCCGAGCTTCACCCGTAACTAGACCCCCATTCAATGATCATGGAAAATAAACGAGCGCGTCTATACGCCCTATGGCCGCTTCCCGGGCCGCCAGGGTGCCACCTAGAGCTGGCGCTGGAGACGGCAGCATGCGGACCGCCAGCCGAACGCCAGGTGCTGCATGGCCACCTAGCAGTACCACGCATCCATTCATCCCCATTTTCTGCCTTGGTGTGAGCAGTGCCCCTTAGGACTCAGCAATCGCCATCCGCCTCTGATGGATTACGCCGCATGCGCTGGACGTATGATATGAATCAGAACATATTGCGGGCGTATTTTAGGGCGAAAGGGGGCGAAATTGGAGGACTTGCATACCGGGCTGGGATGCATCGCTTTTTTGCTGAGCTGGAGCCATTCATTGTAGTCTCTGAAAAAACCCTGGCAGATCGAGTTCGTTACATCATGCGCTCAAAAATACATACATTTAAGCAAGCGGAATCGGGCTGTCGTGAGGGCTCTTAATCCAATGCTGGGAAACTATTTGGATGCTAGCAGGGACTTTTGCGATACGGACTCAATTCTCTTTGGCGCTGCATTGGCAGTAGGTAGTATTTTTGGTGCCAAACTTCCCATGACTGGACGTCCTAATAGGCAAATTAGCACTATCCCAGGCCCACATTGGTAGGCTGATAAGCTTCAGGTCGGGCAATAATAGGCTGAAAATTCTGCGCACCGTCAGGATGGCGACCAATGTCTGCTCGTCCCAGCCACATATTACACAAAAATTGACGGAGAGCATAGACAACGAAGACAATAGAAGCAAAGGATCGCTGGTTGGGGGAAGCGGATTCGCTGAAATACCGAGAGGTCGGCGCGGATCAACCAGAATCGCCTCTTTCAGAGTGACCAGAAGAGGCTCTATAAGTTGTTGGAGCGACCACAGAGTTGCGTAACGGACACTATCTCACGCCGCTTCGCACTATGAGACGTGCAAAATAACTATAAGGATTATGGTTGGTATGGATTATGTAAAATATCCTTTTAATGCAACCTTAGTTGTATACGATAGATTTTCGTACAGAAAGCCACTCACATGTTGTTTTTTATTGTCAGCATAGATTTGATAATTTAAATCAACAAGGCTTTTTAAAGTGAAATCAAAAATATATTTTTATTTAACTATACTAATAATGTTTAATCTTAAGATAACAACAATCTTAGCTCTGAGGAGGCGAAACGAGTATGTCAAACATAATTAACGAAATGATTACATTCCATTGAATAACAATAGACTTGTCATGTTGCCATAAAGTTTTGAAACAAGGATTTAAACTAGGTATTGGTCATTTCTCAAAATAATATTCCTTTGATAGTTAAATATATAAGCTCCTTTTCTATGTTATAATGCAAACTCAACTTTATTCATCTGTGCTCAAAAACTACTAAGCGTTACAGACAATATGTATATTTATAATATGTATATTATATTATATCTTTGATTTTGTTTTTGTTGCATTTTCAGATTCAGATTCAGACTCGTCTGTGTTAAACCCCACATATTAATTATATTATGATTAAGACATAAAAATCACCCTCCCCTAACTGTATACCCAAAACTAAGGTTGACAGAGGTCTATACTTTTATTTTAGTCGTTTAATTTCACTTTTCATCGATTATTTGAAATAATGTGATAGATATTCTGTCTGTTATTTCCCTTATGTGTAGGCCATTGATACAATTATAGATAAATTTCAAAAATCGCGTTGGACGAAACCTAGAGGAAGCCTACGAACACAGAGGATAGAAATGGGTCTTCTTATTCGGAGGCAGATCCCCTAAACACTCGACTATCGTGACTTATTATTATTTTAATTTGTAGTTGGCTTTGTTTCTTTATTCCATACGTTGTTTTTTTATTCAACACAAAATATAATTTGAAATATATAGGATATGAAAAACATAATGTGTTAAAGTTTCTAGTCAAACGCTTGAAATGGAATGCAGTCTTTTAAAATCCAGTTTTCTCAAAGCTCAGAAGGAAATAAAAATGTTAAGCTGCTTCTGAGTAATAACTTCGCAATCTGCTTGAACGCATTCATGTATGGCTTTGCCTTTTATGAGGTATATATTAGAAGAAACATTCATATTAACATTATTAATTCTTTACATGAAAGTTGGTACATTAACACCTCGCAATACCAAAATGAATTCTAAATGCTATCCGCATTCGAAAGACATTAGAAAATCCCCATATAAAATTTCTTTCAAACGATTGGTACTCGAACCCTTTTTAAAACCATCTGATACTTGTTAGTATTTATTCTGATTTATTATATATGTATGTTTTAAGGTGTTTGTATGTATGTATATATCTGTGTAGGTATTTCTGTATATATTATAGTATGTATTTGTATATCTATGTGTTTGTGTAGATATGTATGCTTATACATTTAGATAAGTTTTAATTATGTAGTATATTTCTCAATTAGCCTTTTCATATTTATATTATTTTAAATTTGATGCACCTATCACCACATTTCTTCATGCCCTGGGTTAACTGTTAGAGAATGCCAAAAGGCATTAAGTCCGCCTTTTGTGATCCTTTTGGTGTATACAATAAAGTATAGATAAATAAATAATTGAAAAAAAGGTAAAGAATTATGATTTTCTGAAAAGAAGTATAAAAATGTAACTTCTTTGAGAATTAGCTAAAATAAAAAATGGTATGTTATGTTAGCTTTTTAATCATCAGTACCGGCGTCACTAAAGTCAACTGTTGAATGTCGCCATTTCAAAGAGAGCCCCAACGAGCCTGCAAAGCCTTTCTTGAAACATTTTCCTATGCTTATGCCGTTGATCAAGAGCATGTGCAAATGGAGACCATAGAGCGCAAAGCTGAGTACCTTCGCATAACAAAATCTATTATCGGTAATAGACTAACTACTTCCAGGATCTTGTTGATAAGTATTAGTACCTATGGGTACCGGAGTTCCGAAAAGTAGTTTATGGAAACATGTAGGGCTACGAGGATTGTGTCAAATGATAATTCGTATTGTATCTACTCCTGTATGTGTGTCTCTGTGTGTGTGTGTATGTATATTATGGTCTCAATACAGGCCTTAAGCTTATTTTATATTATTTTTAAAACAATATATTACTAATGGACTGAGCCGACCACTTCACCAGCCAAGCGTGGTGAGCATCGACAAATTTTCCCTGCACGTCATATCAGCGTTTATTAGCGCTTTGAGAATTAGGCTTTTGTCCAACTGTGGACTTATATAGGCTGATTTATTACAGGTGCTATACATACATTTGAATATAAACGATTATTGTTTTATTTAAAGGATTTAGTGAGAGCGCTGAAAAGGTAATGCTTAATATTTAAAATCACTTTACGTATTTTCCATTTGCCTTTCTCAGCTTAACTCTTCCCTTCAGCTTTAACTTCTGAACAAATATTGAAACGAACAAATTTGTCGCAGCCCAAGTGTACCTGTACTCCAGTGCGAGCATTTGGATCAGGGTCGATTGAATAGAAAATATATGCAGAATCAAATAGCGTTCCTATTTTATTTTCTATTCAATTCACAAATTTCTCTTTTATTTTTATACTTTAGATATTTTTCTTCATGTGTAATATTTTGTAATACCATTTATTAAAGTAGCCTCGCCATTCTTTTCAATAAGAATAAAAGATTGTACATCTATAATATTTATATATATATATAAATATTATAGATGTACAATCTTTTGAAGGCAGGAGGAAATCTGCAAAATGAATCATCAACATCAGCCTTTAGATAAATAGCTCATAGTCTTAATAAGATATGTAGCTTTCATAAAACTGATGCAAGATATTGCAAGTGTATTCGCCGATTTAAATTCGCCTTTAAAGGCGCTCGCTTGAATTCACCATCAATGTAATGTTTATGTGATACGCATAGGATGAGATGATTGCAGTAACAGAGATCCAAGCACGAGTACATTGAAACCTGAAAATCAGTCATAAATATTGGTTCAAGCTGCTATTCAAAGCTAGTATTCACGATGTCAGGTACCTTCCTCCAGCCGTGTCGATCGATCATTATTCTTTAGTTTAATTTAAACACACAACTCAAGAAACCGAAAGTCTCTTCTTTTTGATTTATTGAATGTCTATATAATTCTTTAACAGTAATGTTTAATAGAAATATCTCGTACACAGGACAAGCCCAAACAATTTATTATCTTTTGTATTTTCTTATTTTGTTGATATAAATGAAACATAGAATGAGAAACAACACATTCTGCTAAGTTATTATACTATGAAATAAAATGTAAATTCAAAATCTGTCAACCGGAACAAATGTTTCCAATAGAAAGTTATTCACCAATTATTCTAAGTTAGAAAAGCTTGCGAAATGAAAGCTTTTATTTCTACTTTTTTTTAATTAATTTCTTTTGGAATTGAAACGTGTTTATAATTGAATAAATCACTACTGAGATAGTCGAATCCAAATCTTTGAAATAGGTAGACGTAATTTCATCTCTCGGCGTTTTTTATAAAAGTAATTAAAAATGCTTTTGACACATACGAGTAAGACATGTGATTATAAAGTGAATGGACAAAAGGGACTAGTAAGTCGATTTTAAAAACGTTGCACTGGTAACAACGTGTCATCAACCTGCAGTAGCCACTTACCGGACTGTTACCTCGTTTGTCAACCCAATCCAATAAAATCAATCTCTTACAAGCCTTCGGAAGTTAGTGTAATCGGCCGTGAAGAAGGACCGTTGGGAGATTTTAAAAATAAAACTCTACTTTATATTTTTTTTTTAATTTTAGCCAAATAGTAACCTCACGCCGTGTAACTGCATAATAATCTGCCAGTCCATTTAATTTCAGACTAAATTCAGCAACATAGCTCGCGACCTATCAAATTCTTTATCCCGCTGAAATGGATATGAATGTCCGTTACCTCTCCTTAAACCTATGAGTAAGAGGCGTAAGTACTAATATATTATAATTTATACTCGCGATTGTTGCCAATTATTATTATTTCTTGTGCTAATTTCTCAACACGTTTTTTTATATAAGTAACCGACTCGCCTTCAGTGTATTCAATTATAAAATGTGTTGTGACAAGTGCAAGAAATAATAATGATTGTCAAATAATATATTACTTTATGATTTCTCGTATTTACGCGAACACGACACATTTAAAATAAAACTGATGTAATGGTTGGGGGCGGACAAGGATATGATCACAGACTGCAGACTTCCTAGAGCGTTGGTGTTTCACGTCAGCTATGTGTTCTTTTACACGGGTCCTTGCAGGTCTTTTAGTTTGCCCTATGTAACCGAAACCACATTCACAAGCTTATACACTCATCTATCTTGTAGAGGGATATTGCACTTGATTTGGACAGATGGTAAAAATGTACTTATCTCTTTTGCCGACTTTAAAAACGTTTTTATAGAAGACCTCTGCAAGATATAACCAATCTTGTCCATAACGCCTCTGATATACGGTAATACAGTAGGTACTCGCTCGACTGTGGCCGGCATCACTCGGTCACTGTGACGGATTTAATAGACCACAAATCCTCTTAAAAGAACACCAATTCCTGCCGAGGATGATTTGCGAGGCTATTGAAATAAAACAAAACATCCTAATTTCAATAGAGAAGATAGCTGGGTGCTACCACCGGCCTATACTTGGGTATATACTTGGGGTCCAGTAATAAACAAAATTCAATCTATAACCAAGCATACCACTGCACGACCTCAAGATACTGTAAGCATATTCTGCGTAGATCGGACCAAAATTAATAAATAAAAGCAGAAGGTAGCCCAAGTTAACTATGGTCTGGTCATCTAACACCTCAGTCCCCCCGTGACCATGGCTGTTGTAAAGCAATCAAAAAGTCAGAATTAAAAAAACAAACTAAAACGCGATAAAATCCGTAAATATTAGTTTCTAATATATTACTTACTTTACATACGAGTAGCTTATCAGCCTGTTTTAGCCCATAGCTGGACATAGGCATTATAACAAAAGCGCCAACAAAAACTGGCATACGGCGGGCGCATTGGTGCCTATACCCGCACCGCTGATACTTCAGATGATTTTGATTTTACGCCATAAATCTCGACTGTGTCTCGTTCGTTAATCAGCAGGGCGCACTGCGTATAGGAGAGTTTGTCGTTTGGAGAGACACGAGTAGTATATTCTCCGTTACTACTCCACTTTCCAACCCAGTACTAATATAATTACCTAATGTAAACAAAACAAGGTGTCTATTTGATTTTTATTCGCTAAAATTACCATTAATCACTCGCTTAGTTTCATTAGCAGTTACCATTTTAATTACCCAAATGTGTTGTCAGGCCATAACAATTATTTTTAAAAAGCTTTTACTTGTATTGTTCCCACGAATACCCGTAAGTGTATCTGTGTGTATATATTACATATAGTGTGTTTTAGTTACAGAGGATTCTTGGCGATTTTCAAAATAATTATTCCTACTGTTTTTTTTCTAACAGCCTTATAAACAGTTCATGACTAGAGAAACGCTGCTGGCCCACACTGGTGAAATCTAGAAATGCTGCAGCCTTTACAGACTTTTTACAACTGTCTACTGCTGAGCGTAGGTCTTACTCAGATGGAGAATCCCGAGGGCTTGCCATGATTTCTACGCGAGTCAAGCGGATTTCCAAATGCAGTATTAGATACCTCGCACCGTAGACGCTGCTGCTTGTCTAGCATTTAGTGAGACGGGTATTCTATCAATACATTTCCTTCAGTCGACTGTTGTTTGTTGATATCCACAACATTGAACGGGGTGACAGATTTTATTATCGTGATAGAAATTATTATTTTTAATTTCAGTATTTAGTAAACTTCATATGGCACATAGTACGAAGGCAAGACATGTTAAAAGGATTTTAATGTCACTGGTTCCATTGCGCAAATGGTACTTAAACTGGTAAAATTATTTTAATGCGCCACAGAATTTTTTTTCCGTAAGTAAAGTAAAGTATCAGCCTATAAGTGCCCACAGCTGGGCAAAGACCTCCTGCTGAAATACGATTTTTTTTCCATACATTATATTAAACATAACTTATTTTTCTTTCTTTGGAATATAGGAGTAAATATTTTATATTATAAGCAATCGAAGGGATTTCGCGTAGACATAGCTTAGAAATACGTATAATTACCCCTTACCAAGTTTATCCCGAGATATTAAGTGGTGCTTAGAAATAACACTACTTTATTACCCTTTTAATTTCAGTTCAGTTTATTTATGGACGAAAACGATCATAAGCTTTAATATTACTATTTCATTAGTAATATAGTTCCACATTAAAATCTTTTGGTATCTAAGTAAATGTTGGTAGCTGGTGGTTACCTAGAGAAATTACCAATGAAATTATTCTTTTTTTCCTTCTTAATCAGGCTTTAAAATGTAATTTTTCACGTTCATATTTTTAACCTTTCTAACTCTAAGGGCAACTTGTGCATCTGTACTGTCTTGGACTATTTCGATAGTCCTTTTTTAACGAGGGGAAATCGATGATGTATATCTTTATACATAGCCATAATACATCGACACAGTTAGGTTATGTCAGACTCCCACCACCTAAAACTACAGTGTGGTTGCCATCAGCGCTGTGGAGAGGCTTGAGATGTCCCTTCGAAACGCATCCGTAGCCTCTTCATTGCTTGGCTATTATATATATATATCCACGCCTTGAGTTGCAGTGCGCGTGGCTACCAGCACTCCCGCGACGCTACTTCAATGACTTCAGGTTTAATTCGTTAGTCCTTGTCTCACAGCATGTCTAGCAGAGATACAAAATAATACTAGTTCGGTGCTAAATATGCAAGTTTAGCCATTTTATTAACCGAAACGATGGAAATATCTTCTCTTTTTTTTATGGGATGGGGGTAAAATCGGCTCAGCTGATCCTAAATGTTTTCCGACGCCCACGTACATCTGTAACTCCAAAGAGGCTGCAGTTGCGTTGCCGGCCTCTGAGGATAATTGGCAGTTGGGAGGGAGGATGAGGATTGGGGATGGAGGAGTGGGTCTTCGGTTACCTCACTCATCGCAACACAACGAACAACAAAAATTCCTCTACTTCACGCCGGTATTCTCCGTGGTCATGGTACTACCCCGCTCTAGCCGGCTTATTCGATCAGCAGCCAAAGCCACTGTTTGGCTCTACCACTTCCAATTACTTACGATTATTGACACAAAAGTGATTGAGGGCTGTTTGATAAAAACAAATCAACCATAAATTACGTAGCCACATCCCGAGAACACTAATCAACATTAGTATGGGGAAGTGACTTTGAAACAACGCTCCGGTTCAAGATGAACGGTTCCGGAACAAGACACAGATTTCGATTTATAATGTTGTTAACTTAATTTGCATATCTATTATATTTTAAAACCCTGCGCCGCTGAACGTTTTTATAGTATTTAATAAAAATTAGGGAATTTATTATCATAACTACTCGTATCGATTACTAAACAAACAAAACTAAATACATATTCAGGATTTTAGTGTAAACCCCAAACTAATTTGTTACTCAGTTTGAAACTACAAACTCATAATGGTAAATGGAAACCTTTGTTAAGTACAAACTAATTTTATGGTATAATAGCAAGTAAACACCGTCAAGGTATGTCAATAATCCGTACAGAGATTGATTGAACAGGCACAGCGAATATCCCCCAGCAACAAAACATCAAACATATGGCAACGTGAAAATGGAAACAAAATTCATTCGTCGCATCTGTTTTTTTCATGATGACGCATCAACGAATCTTTCTACTTTTCTAGCTGAAGAATCGTTGGTTCGAATCCTATCGGAAGCCATTATCTGTACAACATAAGCAAACTTTCGTTAAATTACTATTTTTATCTAGTATGTTGTTGTGCACTTTCGCGTGGCCCCGTGTACCCTTTGTGTTTGAATATCGGTCGAATTCAATATCTGTGCAAAAACATAAATTATTCGTTTTCGGGTCTGGTTATGTTGCGTTCCAACCCGTGTGCAGTGCCAGTAGTGCGAGGGACTAATGATACTGCTCCTCATCACCTGTCCGTGAGATTTGGTTTCGGCAAATTTGGAAAGCTATTCCGCCATCATCAGTCGTCCGGTCGTCAGAGCCTCGTTTGTTTTCCAGCGGTGTGCATCGTGTACAGGTAAGGTTAGTATTTAAAGATGATTTTATTACGATGATATCTAAAAACAATTGTTTCGTACTACCTTTTCACCTATCGATTTAGCAATTTTCGTATTCTTTTGAGTTCGCAGGTGAATTTAAATAGTTTAGTCAATTGTATATATAAGCCCTTACACTTCGGTGACAGCACCGAAAGAGGTAGATAGATATAATGGTTTTTCATTTGGCAAGAATCAGCGCCGCCTGACAAGTTTTCTCAAGATTCTTTTCGCATCTTACCATAATATTATGAAGTATGAAATTGAATGATTGATAAATAATTAAAGAAAAAACACTTGAAGGAAATATATTATGCATTGAAGTTTAATTTAAATGATAAACAAGTTTTCTCTCTCACCTCAATAGATACAAATGACAGTCTTTCGTTACATAACAATAATGGAGAGTCCAAGATAGATACTAGGAATAATTTCCTTTTGTCAAGATGGTTTCTTCAAACATTATGGCTCACATTATGGTGGAGATACAAGACATTGGGCAGTGCAATAACTACAGGATCTTATGCTTGTTGTGTGGTATATACGTAAGAGTCTGTCATACTCTTTCTTCCCGTGGGTATCGATTAGAGGATGAGAGGTAACTAAGAGTATATCCTTGAAAATCTTAATGGCTATCGAAAGATGGCGGGATAAACTATCTCGAAATATACCATACCAAAAATAAACAGACCGGTGAAGGGCAGCAGCGTTTAAGGTACGAGGCGATCGCCAATCCGCTGGTCGTGCATGGCAATTATGACAAAAACTCCTCATGGGAGAAGCCTATGCCCTGCAGTGTAATATTTATAGGCTGTTAAGGTTAAAATGAGTGCGATGATACTTGGGACTTCATCGCTACTTATCACCAATAGTAGAGGCAAGCGGCGGCTTTTGCTGCTGCTGGAATGGGCTTGCTCGACCGGGTTGGTACCACGGCTACGCAGAATACCGGAGTGAAGTAGAGGCGTTTCGTTCGGTGAGTGAAGTATCCGGAGGCCCACTCCCCTCTCCTTCCCCCATACCCTTAAAGGCTGACAACCTACCTGCAGCACCTCTGATGTTGCAGATTTACGTGGGCGACGGTAATCACTTACCATCAGGTGAACCGCATGCTCGTTTGCCGCCTTTCCCATAAAAAGAAGGTGGGATTGAAGCTGAGAATTTTTGTGTATACTTTTTACAGTTATAATATTTTAAATAAAATAAAACTGTTTTTCACAGCATCAACAACTTGAAGTTTAAACTTCTAATACACAGATATTATAATTATCCCGGTGTGAATTTGAAAAGAAAAGAAACAATTTATTTCTCTTATTTTTAAATTCACACCGTAACTTGAACATAAATCTACTTTTTCAATAATTGTATTAACGAAGGCTAAAATAGAAACGGCGCCTAAGCATCGTTACATTCTCCAGAGAAAACTGCGCAAAATTTTTAAACATAATTTTCTACCACTGCCGACTCTCGCGAAACAAAATGAATAACGGACTCTTGGTACTTGGTCGGGGATAATTACGAGTGACAAATGAAACAAGTCTTAGTAATGGGTCGGGGAAAAAGTTTTTTCGTATTTTATAAGTAAAAAGTTGCACTAAGATCTCTTTGGTTGTACTGTCTGTATCTAGCTGGTTTTGATACCATTGAAACGAAAAAAAAACTTTTTTAGTTTTTTTCACTTATAAAAAATTTTTCACTTCAAAAAAAATCTTTTTTAGATTTTTTCTTATTTTAAAAACGGTATCCCGTCATTTTTCTATTGATTATCTGTCCGCCAAAATAAGTGAATCTAACGAATAAATTCGATATATTTTGCGGTTTTATTACAAAAAAAGAAAAATGCGACACAAGCCGCGTAAAAAAAATTGTGAAGTTTATAGACCTTACCCAATGTTAGAAAGAGTAGCATAAAATTGATTCAGTCCGGGAATTTTTATTTTTGAAAAAGTGGAGCAGGTTCGACTCATTAGTAGTTACGACATAGCTGAAGAGCTATGACTACAAAACATTTTTAAGCCATTTGAAAAAGTCTAGATATACATAAAAACTCGATTTTTGGTTGCCATATGAGCTCACTGAAAGAAACCTAATGCATCGTGTACTCATTTGCAATACTCTATTGAAAAGCAATGACACCGAACCGTTTTTGAAAAGATTGATGACTGATGATGAAAAGTGACCTATGACGAAAACGTATAAAAAAGATCATAGTCAAGATCAAAACGGCTCGGTGGCGTAGTGGCTAAGGCGTTTAGCTGCGGCGCTGTGGGTCGCGGGTTCGATTCCCGCACGGGACTAGTATTTGTATGGACTACTATGGACCACACACATCTGTATAATTATCAGGTTTAAGTGTTAGTGTATATATATATATATTTACATGTAAAGAAAACCACTTCAGTCATATACGAGCTTTTTTCTTCTTTTCTTTAAGTTTGTGTGTTTTTCTCTCTCTCGTAGTAGTAGTTTCTCTCGTTTGACAGGTGAGTGATTTTTTGGTTAACAGATACCATAAAATTGGTTAAATGTTGTAAATATTGTAATAAATAGTTTCCGTTTTACAGAGAAAAGCAATTACGTCTTTTTTTCATTATTCTAAACCAAGAGTATAACACTATTATATGCATATACCAGATATTCTCAGAAATTAATGTGCGAATTTATTTTTGTCTCAGAAGCTACTACTAGGGCAACATAAATATCGTTATCGCTAAACATCGGATACGGGAAGCCGAAGACGAGTGGGACCTCTGTGTTTGCCCTAGTAACCTTCGGCAGTTAGAAGCAGTACCACTTGTTTTCATTATGGCCTGTACGGCTTATCCGTCTAAAATGTACGTTCATATTACATGTTGCGTTCAGAAAGTAAAGACCCGAAGCCCGCTTTATTACAAGGAAAATAATCTGACTATAAAACTTTATTACTTTTTCCAAGTTTATTAGATCCGGTCGTCGAGTTATATGGTAGGTCGTAGGTATTTTATAAGATTTCATATTGTATATGTTATAAAGTTACAATTTCGTTAATTATTCTTAACATAGTTATTCTTTAGGTGGACACCGTATTGACATAAAGATAATTAAAATCTACTATAACGTACTCATCCGATTCTTTTATATAATCCGCAATGGAGTAGCGTTGCCGAACCTCCCAACTCAAAGGCCCTTTCAAATATTGCGATAAGACAAATCGTCGGGGATGAATACGAATCGGTAACCTGCTTCGATTAAAGTAAATTAAAGTAAATATATATATTATATTGTTATTTATGTTGTAACATTTTACGTGCCTGTTTTCTATCTATCTCTTATTTAAATTATCTTTCCGACGAGGCACCGACTGGCTCTACCCTTCTGTCACCGGCTTTCTTGTTGTCCGTTGCCAACGTAAGCCAACAGAAATATTGTATATGGCTATACCAGGTAAATTCTACTCAGAGGCTGAATTTATTTAAAGTTAAATTGGTTTTTATAGTGTAGTATACACGGAGGTATATACCTCATATTTATCCAACCTTGGAGGCATAAATAAAGACATAAGTTTTATTTTTTACTCAATTAACAAAAAGAGCGTAATCCTGAGAAAACACTGAGATGACTAAAAATAAACTACAGCTGTCTTACCCACAGTATACTGAATCTGGTAGGACACAAGTGTACTTGAGAAAATACTCAAGCGTACTTTTATTAATTCTGTTACGTTTTAAATAATAACTAAACATTAGAAACATACACTTTTTCAAGGTAATTGTAAGAGCTATTCTGCAAACAAGACCACTTAAACTCACACACACACAGAAAAGGCTGTAATACCTCACGGTGTAGGCAGGAGTGCCTGTACATCCAACTGTCAATTTACAATGCAATTGAAATGAAACTATTATTTACGGATTTTATCGCGTTTAATTTTGTTTTTTATTCCTGACGTTTTCATTGCTTTACAATACCCGTGGTCACGAGGGGAACTGAAGGCTTCTGCTTTTATTTATTAATTTTGGTCCGATCAACGCAGAATGTGCTCACAGAATCTTGAAGTCGTGCATTGGTATGCTAGGTTTTAGATTTAATTTTGTTTATTACTGGATCCCAAGCCAGTAGCACTACCCGTTCATCTTTGATTTATTGAAATCTATTGAAATTAGGATGTTTTTTCAAAACGTCGGAACAATAAAAACAAAATTAAATGCAAAAAAAATCCATAAATAATAGTTTCATTTAAAATGTGTAGTGTTCGCGAAGTGTCAAAATCTAGACGGCTAACACCTCAGTCCCAGCTGCTAGACAGTCGACTATTATAAAAAGGATATAAGGGGGAACATACCAACTTTTTCTCCACAAATCAATCTCCTGCATGCAGTATAGTCTGCTGACTAACGAACGAGGTTCCGGTGACCAATCGACAGACTAGTGATGGGGAGTAGCATCACTAGTGTGATAATACTGATTGATATATTGATATTTTTAACTTGTCCCGGTTTGCTTTGAAAATTTTATATTAAAAATGAATGGTTCGATGCGATTTCTTTATTATTGTGATTTTATTATGGGCAAGTAAACAGACTGATTAATTAATCAATAAACTTTCTAGTTACGATGTGCGAAAACAATTAAGATGGTGTGTAGCATTTATAATAATTTTCAATTTATCAAGCTATGTATCACTGTATGTTTACCGAATAAAATAAAATTAAATTAAAATACCATCGCTTGCCCAGCGTGGTGAGTATGGGTAAATCTTCCATGCATGGCACACAGCTTTTATCGTAGCTCTGACTCTCCACAAAATACAGGTTGTTAAAAAAAACAACAAGAGAAAACCAAAATAAATAAAAGAATTAAATTAGCTTACCTAAAGCAAAATCGCAAGAAGGTCCAAAGAACACATGGGAGCAGTCGTTGTAAGCATCGATGGCAGTGATGACAGCGTATGCAGCGTCGCAGTCGCTGACGTCGTACCGCTTCCATTCGAACTCGACCCATGGGGGGAAGGCGTTCCGAACCACATCGTGCTGCATTGCCAACTCAAATACTGGTTCCACCTGAAACAATACAAAAAATTTGAAAAAAACGTTAATCTCAGCTTACGGTGGTAACGTGAGACCTGCACTTAATTTGCAACGTCTCGTAAAATTATAAAAGACGACTAATGAAAGTGCCAGGAAAACCTACGTCCAGGGCTTTCCATTCCAATCTTTTTTTTAACTAGTCACCATTTGTAAAGTGGCAGAGCAAGGGATGCGCTAGACAGACGACCAGCATATCGATCAAATTAGCAATGCATTGAAAAAGGTTTAGATTAAAAACACCCATAACTAACGATCGTGTATACGTAGATGTGTTTATGAAAGAGAAGAAAGAGGTGTGTTAGTATCGTTCCAAAACAAAATCCGTAATCTCTGTCTACTCCTAGATCAGGTAGGTTGTCATTTGGCAGATTTTTAGTAATCACCAAGAACTTAGTAAGTGCCTTGTACAGGAACAGGTTAACATCTGATGTTAGGTTTAGACGAGTGGTTAACAAGGATATTAATAATGTAATGTAATGCATTGCAGGTATAAAATTTTAATAAAAAAACTTTACTTTAAATTGCTCTTTGTATTCAGTACAAATATAATAGTTAAGCTTAATACTTACAACAGGCAATGATGCATCGAACGTTGTATTCTTAGGTAGGAGTAGTGCCGCTCTTATCTTACACGTCCCATCTTCACCGCACACGTTCTCGCACTTCCTTTGAGGAACCCCGAGTTCCTCTTCCCGGCAATTTTGCCCACACACCGAACCCACTAGCACGATCATGAAAAACAACACTATCATACCCATTTTATCGATACCGCATTTCATCGAACTTTCAACAGCACTACTTTCTGTACAACGTAAAATGCACTAAGTTAACTCATGTTTCACACATTATTTACTCAAGAAAAACACTCGAACGCGACTTCACATTGTACGGAAACCTGAAACAAAAGACATGTATCTATCAACAATGGTAATATCATATAAAAAAACGGTGACTGGTGTTCTTAAAGTAATCGTTATGTCTTGTTATAATATAATATAACCTTCACCATCATCATCCAATGGCCTAATTTGCTATGCCACATAAATTCCTTAAGAAGAAGTCATTTCGCAAAAACGAAAGCATGAAAAAAATAATACGGTATGTTTTATACAAGTCACGCCGAATTTTTGTGAAATAATTTGTACCACAGCGAAAACGGCCCCAGGCTAAAATGTCACACTTGTAGAGCGGGCTGGCAATCGCAATACTGTCACCCCTGACGCTGCTCCCATCATCAGTCTGTGTATTTTTGAGATAAATATTTAGCAGCATCTTTAAACAAAAGCAAATCGATAACTTTTGCTCTGTCTCGAACTCCGCTCATTCACCATTACCAATTGCATAGTGTTTTATATGACATAATATGATAGAGTTCAGGAATTTCGGGATTTAGGATTTCCATTATTGCATGTCTTTATTTCTCTTTAATTTTAAGTAGTATATACTAAATACCGCTCACAGATGGTACATTAACGGCGGATTGCCATCTGTCGGATGTCATGAGATATTGAATGTTTTTAATTCGTGATCTGTTTAAACAATGGCAATTCTATTGTTATGGCATGAAAAGGGAAATTTACAGTAAAATATTAAAATTGCTTAAAGGTACTATTAAACTAATAACAAAATAAAACTTAAAACTATATTGAAACAAATAATAAAACTTAAACAGAAGACTATGAATATTACTTTAAAGTCGTCATCATCATTACAGCCTAATAAAGATATAAAAATCGATGTCGATACTCTCTTCTTCATCTAGACGTACAACCCTATTTTCCCACTGAAGTTGAAAAATACATTTTACTTGTGTCGGTAAATATAACGGAATCTAATTAAAATAAGTTACCCTTTTACTTTTACCCTTATTATCGTTGGGTTACATTTGTGTTTGAAATAACATGATTAATTATAAGTCTGACATTTCTTCTACATATTTTTTTTTAATTTAAGTTTTTTAAATAAACTCTCCTTAACGTTAGGAAATCCTTTTTCATTATGACGGAGTTTTATTTAGCGACAAAAGCCGAAAAGTACAAAATTCAAACGAAGTTAATTACGTCTGTCTACTTTACTTCCACTGTAGGAATTTCTTGCGTTGTGCAGGCCTTTTACATACATAAAATTCATACACTACAAATTCAAATATATATTACATATATAAATTGTGTCCGATACATGGTTTCGCAGGTCATTCATCTATTCGTCACTGCAGAAATTGAACCCGTGACTGCTGACGCAGTGCCGTAACAGTCAAATTGACTTCTACAACAATCTAGATACGTAAGCGTTGTGCAATCCTTTAATATAATCACAAGGAAACGTTCATGAAGTACGGAATCCCCCGACACTAGTTTGTCAAGTGCATAAATATTTTTATAGTAAAGTAAAGAAGCCTGTAAGCTTCCACTGCTACGCAAAGGCTTCCTGCTCAAATATCTGAAAGGATTTTGGAGTTGGGAAGGGTCCACTACATTGTTCCATCGCCGGTGAATATACCATTTTTTCTCCAAATGCCAACAACACCTGCACCCTGCTAGATAACAAACAAGGCTCTGGTGATGGAATGATTGTGAAAAATCCATTTGAAGTTGCCAACGCCAAATCCCACTGGCTCTGCGATCACCAACCTGCTTGCCCGGCATGGTGAGTATGAACGATCCTTCCAAGAAATCCTTGTCGGCTTTCGCTGGCGCTTTCTTGTGAGTTTTTGTTTCGCAATTGTCTAAAATCGGCTAATAAAGAAGAAGATTTTTTATTATACTCCTTATATAAACAGTATAATAAAATGACATAGAAACGATGTAGTCATAGTCTAAAGCTAATCTATACATTTGTTACATTGTACCCTGTTTTCCTAGTTAAAATCAGTTTGTAATGAACGCCTTCATTAAAACTAGAATTGACTACTATTCAAATAACGAACTCCACTCTTACGAAGTCTCGAGTAACGTTTTATAAAACAATTTTATCATATTCTAGTATAATATCACAAAATTCTTCGTACGTAACACTTCGTTTGTATATTTCGGCAGATTTAATCTGAAAATAAATTGAAAAATCTTAGAGGTTTTTTTTTTAATATTTCATGTGATTACTCTTCGTACATAGTATGACAAACGTGTACGTACTATGTTTGTATGTTTATCGTTCAATCACACTTAAAGGACTGAACGGATTTCAATGAAACTTGGCATTGATACACTTCCACTTGTGGCAGCCGTTAGTATAATGACATGTGTAAAAAAATCTTGAAAAACTACTTTTATTTTAAGTCTATATTTTCTTAAACATATCCTGTCTAGTAACGGGCAATGCATCATATTTGCTTCATTCCATAGAAATTAGAGTAATAACTCAACCTGCCAAAGGCATAATATAGTACGATGGGATAGAAGGAGGCCTTAGATTTATGATATGATTTATGTTTTTACTAAGAATATCTAATGCTCTTTTTTAAATATTGGAGTTTGTTTTGATATGAACTCTCTTTAACTTATTCATTTACTTAACAGCCAGCTCTGTTAGGACTGTTAGGATGAACCACTCCTTATCGGAGGACTTGATCCCCAAGCTCGGCATGGTGATTGCCGATCACAGTACCTACACCTCGCACCCTAGACGCTGCTGCCCGTCCTCGGTCCGCCTAATTTTGATATGGCATTGATTTACTTATTAAAACCACATTTAAACATTAAAACGGTTCTATACAAAATCTTTGCTATAGTAATTTTTTAGGGGAATGGACCTTATGATGTCATATTTAAATTTCGTTATTTCTTTGTGCTTTGAGTTTTCATGTATAATATTGATTGTTTTTTACGTACCTGTGTATATTGATTGGAAAATTTGAATTTTCAAGACCGGAGGCTGGCAGTTTTCGTTTTGTTTCCATTAGTAAAAAAAACACCCGTAAAAGAGAACTTTTAAAGTCCCATAGTTAATTTAACAAGGTTCCGAGCCATCGTATTTTTAAAGACAATTATCCCATAAATCTAGATTATTTTGAGTTGTACAATTTTAATTTTAGCTAAACGCCTTGTCGCGATTGTTACAATAAACGTAAAGAAATAATAGAAAAATCATAATAAAAAAAATTCAAAACCAAAAAAGGCATGTAATTTTTCTTATTCTCCTAAAGTTTTAAATTAAAACCCAATAGCTACGATCCTTTTTCACGTTTCTTCTTTTGAACATTAGTTATCTAAACACGTTCATTATTAAAAGAAGATGGAGCTTTCTAGTGTGCAGTTCCATAGCGTCTTGTGGACTTAGGGTCCTTGTTATTTAATCTATGAAGACCCCGAGGCGAAAGTTCGTCTGGTTCAATACTGTAGAACGCTGCAGGATTTTTAATATCTATATTTCAAATACCTTTACCATTATGTATGAAGTAAAAGTATTTAAAACTAAAAAGGATGACCGTGTTGCATTCTCATAATACATAAGTCAATGTCGTAGTTATAGTAGTAATAAAAGGAGAGGAAAAGGGAATATATTTATTTATACAGGGCATTCCTTTTGGCATTCTCTGTCAACCCAGGGCGTGAAGAAATGTGGTGATAGGTGCATCAAGGCTAATCGAGAAATATACTAAATAATTAAAACATATTTAAATGTATAAGCACATATATCTACACAAACACATACATATACAAATACATACTATAATATATACATACATACAAACACTTTAATACATACATATATAATAAATCAGAATAAATACTAACAAGTATCAGATGGTTTTAAAAAGAGTTCGCGTACCAATCGTCCGGACATATTAACTTTTTCTCCAAAAGTAGGGATGAGGTTGACCAGCACGCGGAGCACCGTGTTGACTAAATAAGGAGGCTTTGGCGATTGACTAATGTCGGAAAATACATACGCCTACACCCAACCGAAATCGCACAGACTGGTAATGTTGCGCAGCATCTTTGCGCCCACCAAGCGTGACCCTATGGGCAAATCTTAGATGCATAACTGAAGCTTTTGTTGGCGATTCTTTGGAGTCCAGCAGTGGACTTATGTGGGATGTTAAAGAAGAAGAAATAGTTATAATAGTTAACGAACAAAGCTCGACATTTAATAATAATAATAGCTTTATTCATCCTTACACAGTTAAAATTACATAAGACATTAGCTCGACATTTATCGCATGCCATTTATTATTACAAGTACATGTGTTATTTTTCCGACTTTTCCTTTACTCGACTTTTATGTCTCCCGCGGTATGAGATGGACTGGCAAATACGCTTACGCCGCTTTTTAACAGTAGGAAATATTTGAAAAATTAAAACCGATAAAATCCGTAAATTGTAGTTTCATTTCAAATGTATAGTGTTCGCGTAAATATAAGAAATCATAATAGTTTACAATTGTTAAACAATAGTTCTCATTACGAGTAATACATTTTTTTTATTTATTAATTCTTTATTGTGTCCCTAAATAAAGAAAGGAATACAATGGGCGGACTTAATGCCTTTTGGCATTCTCTACCAGTCAACCCTGGGTGAGAAAGAAAACATGTTGGCAGGTTCAAAATAAATATTAAATGTAAATTAAATATATAAACCTTATAATATACTTACATACTTATAACATATATAATACACTATACATAAACAGATAATACATACATAAACAAATTAAATATGTAGAGAAAAATCTCAGATGGCATTTGCCTTCAGATAGTGACGACGGAGCAGGGTAATATACTGTTTATAAAATATATGTGATAATGTATCATTTGGATTATATGGTTATTCGTAGTTGTCCAGTGCTACAAAGAATTAATAGCCATGATAAATAAATAACAGGTTAAGTTAATATTTACTTCATAGATTAATAGCTAGGCGCGCTGATTTAGCGCGAACAATTCTGTAAAATGTAAATTTCATGTGCTATATTAACTTTTTATACGTGGTAGAGTAAAGCTGCTTATGCTGCTGTTGGAATGGGCCGGCTTGACCTGGGTAGTACCACGGCCTGGCAGAATACCAGTGAGAAGTAGAGGCATCTTGCGCTTCTGCGGTCCGTTCGGTAAGTCAGATAACCGTAGGCTCATTTTCCTAACCCACCACCCGCCCCCTCACCTCACTCACCCTCCGACGCATCCTCTTCCCCATCACAAATACCCCTAAACGCCAGCAACTCTGATCATCTGATAAAAGTCACTTTTATTTTATTTTTAATACTATTCAAGTTATATGTTCTCAAGGAACAGCTTTAGATGTAAATAATACAAAAAAAATGTTTAACACTCTTCGTGTAATCCTATAAGCGTAGATTTAACAAATCTATTACATAAGGAATGTAAGAATTCGCAATCTTATTTTCTTCTCCATCCAACCCCCTCGTTTTCGTCTTGAATATTTTATTCAAAAGCCTCACAAAAACGCTAATTGTATAACAAGACTTGTATTATGTAAAGAGGAATGGTGAAACTGAATTCTCGGTTTGCTTATGCCTTTTTTTTCGGTTCAAAATTTTTAAGCAAATTTTTTGTTTCTCGAAAGAAGCTTGTAGAACTACATAGTGGACTTAATTAACATTACTCGGTTACTCAAAAAGGCTTATGCTTAGGGATATTTATTAAGCTAACAAAAATAGACGGCCTTGTCTGCGAAGTCGTGGGTTCCGGGTTCGAATCCCCGCTAGGAGAGCAAACATTAGTATATTAAACATAAAAATTTGTAGCCGAGTATAATTAATGTATCTATGTTTATCAACCTTATCATCATCTTCTTACCAAGACACTGGAAATTCTAGTTTCGGACTGGACGTTGAGCTTTTTAATACGAAAAATAAAAAATCTTGCTGAAATATCATTGTTAGTTATAAACTATAGTATATAGCAAGTATTATTTTTTAGCTATAGAGAAGCTTAGCTTTTATAAGCTATAGAGAAGTATATAATACTTTCTATATTCTATAAACGTCTTCCTCACGTATAAGAGATACGCTGTACCTACGGCTTCGGTGGAAGAATCTCGCGAGCAGAAAAAGCCTGCAAGTAATTTAAAAAAAAAACGATCCTGCGGACGCTTGTTTACCCCACTTCATCCCCTGTTACCGACGGAAACGACTTCCGTCGAAAACTAGAGGGAGGCTCGCGGCATCCCAAGAGCACCTCTTAAGAAGATACGAAACCTACGCTTGGGTTACCGTGGAAAAGTGCGGAAATGAGCAGAATTTTTAAAACGCCTTGTACGAGTATACCTCGTGTACAACATGAATCTGTGATCTCGCGTTCTCCGGCGAACGCGGTAACAGGCCAATGATTTCCGGTGCTGACCGAAAATCAGCGTTGCGGTTAACCCCGCGACACTATGCTGAGTCAGCACCGTTTTATTTGACACGACATGGGTTATAAATTATAAAGTCGACCTCAGTCGACTCCTCTTAAGCCTCAGCTTCTCTTAAATTATTTCTTTTTGTTTTTACATATTAATTGTTTTTTCTGTATAACTGTATTTCTTGTAACTTTTGCGTTGTGTAAATGAATAAATCGTATCATATAGTATCGTAGTTATCATGTTATTTTTGCTGTTGACCAACTCTTTCATCAACGTGTTAATATTACATTTTTTCTTTCTTCTTTGACAGCTATGTATAAGTAAGATATACAAACCTAGTAATATCATTTGACTTTCAAATGTAAACGATTAACATTTCGAGTGGAATGCAGCCAATATAAGCGACAAGGTAACACAGCGAATACAAATTGCTTTTTGTAAGGAAACAAAAACAACAGCACAGTAACAGTACAAGTACGTCTGTTTTCTAAATATTGTTTATTTTATTTCAATATATTTTAATATGTAACGCAGCAGTCTGTAAATGTTCACAGCTGGGCAAAGCAAATATTTTTGGATCCGGGAAGAGTCCGCCACGCTGCTACAGTGCTGGTTAGCGGACTTTACAAGTCTTCGAAATAATATTTTTTTACTAAATCTCTTTTACTTCACCTCCTCGCGGTGTTTTACTTCACCGCTCGGCACGTGGTAAGCACAGTACTTAAAATTTCCATTAAAAATGTTAGTAGTTCCGGAACCGTGGATCGAACCCAAGTCACTCGCGCACTTCGAAATTAACGCGAGCGTCCTGTTGGACAGGGACTGTTGCATGGTATTTTATTAATACATAAAACTTTAAAACCATTGTCGAATGGTAGTGATGTAAAAAAATCTGCTACATCCGTGGATGTCGTAAGTTGAGACTAAGGATAAAGACTTAAAATTGTAACAGCAGCCTCCGGTGCCAACCCAGTCCATCGTGTAAAGATTTAACAATCGATACTCTGCGAAGTTGCAATTCAACTATTAATTACCGATTTCATTGCGTTTAATTTAACTTTTTTAATCGCGACATTTAGGGTGATTTTAAGAACCCGAACACAGAGGTGTGAGGGGACTGAGGTCCCCCGTAACCGCGGGTCGGTATTTCGGCAATAAAAAAGTAAAATTATTGGGATAAAAATCCATAAATAGTACCTAATTTAATTTTAATGTGTAATATTCGGGTAAATTAATAACATAAACTTTTAATTAATTTCTCTAACTGACTAAAATTAACACTTAAACACATTCCCAATTGATAAAATGTATGTAATCGTGCCTCTAAATTAACTAAAATTAAGATATTTCACACTTGTCGCAAATATTTTAATGGCTTTTCAAAATTTCTTCTCAATAGTGTAATAAAGTTAAATCTAAATTTAAATGGGATATCAAAGAACTGACAATCTGTCTATTACATAGGATTGCTATTGACCAGGGAAAATTTTAACGTGCATTTATGTATCTGGTATAGTTTGAAGCTTTTTGCTTAAAGATAATAGTTATTGTTTCAATAAATAGTGATTAATGTAATTTTAACCTTAAGTAGCAGCTTGTAAATGGGGCAAAGGCCTCCTTCTAAAATATCTGAGAAGGTTTGGAGCCGGTAAAGGCCCGCCACGATTTAATATTTTTTTATTATTTCTCAGAAATCCCGGTTTCCTAACGATGTGTTGCTTCCCCACCGAGCGCGTGGTTAAAATAGCACTTAAAATTACTATTAACAATTTCATCGGTGCCGGCCACCGGGGATTGAACCCCGGTTACTCGCGCTCTATAAAACTAAAGCGTGCACCCTGACCATTCAGCCATCAATCTATGGTAAATATACTTGCAATTAATAATTCTAGTGTTGCCGGCATTGGAAATCAAACTCAAGTCACTTGCGTATTGAGAAATTAAGCGAGCACCCTGAGCCATGCACCCACGATACACAATAGCACAGGATGATTATAAAAGTTACTTACTCTTGACAAAAGTCAAGTATTACGAGTACGAGTATATAGTTGTTGCAGTAAAATTCTAAAAGGAAAACCTTTTTATGAATAAGAACATTATTTTCTGATCACTACATTAGTACAAAGTTACATTTAGTTCATACATAAATATATTCACGCCTTGTTCCCAACAGGGTAGGCAGAGACAATCTTCTTCCACTTTCATCAATCTTCGCATGCATACACGTTGGTTTAGAGTACTCTTGACCTGGCGTTTTTTCAGAACGTCTCCGATTTGATCGTGAAATGTTCGCCTAGGTCTTCTTCTCCCAACTCTACCATTTACACTCGCCTCATATATTTGTTTCTTTAACATAATTTCTTTCATCCTCTCCACATGTCCAAACCAGCTCAGCATCCCTTTCTCAATTCGTGTCACTACATCGTCTTTCACGCCACAACGCTCATATTATTTCGAACCCTGTCAGTTAACTTCACATCAATCATACTTCTTAAACATTTAGTATAATACATAGTATAAGACATTTAGTACCATCTAAGAAAACAGATAAAATTTGTTATTAAATTAAAAATTATTTTTTACTGGACAAAAAGGAAGCCATAGTCTTAAATTGTTGTCATTAGGAATTGTATTTAGGAAAAAAACTTCACGAAATTGATAATCTTGATAGGGGTAAAAGTGTCAAAACAGTCGACTGTTGACTAGACATGTATGTCTGTGCATGATTTGGTGCAAAACCACTGCTTTATATTCAGGTTTTCACATCATTAATAGAGTGTTTTAAGAGAAAGGTTTTTGTACATCATTTATGGAGATTTTTTGAGTAAATTATTAGATATTTTGATAAACTTGCACGAAGTCGCAACAAAAGTAGTCGACGGAGAGAAATTTTCGAGTGCGCTGTGTAAATGTACTCCAATATTGTTTCCGCTAATTAAGTCTACAAAAAAAAAACGGCGATAACATAGATCGATCTATGAAGGTTAGCCCAAAATATCAATAAATTATAATATTAGTCATATTTTTGTATTATATTAATATTTTCACCATGCATTCGATTTTAATTTTCCATTTTAAAATGTTCAAAAAATTTTGTAGTATACAATAGTGATATTATTTTTTCTTTTCTTTTCTATTTTTTGTTAATTTGTAATAAATATAGTACAGCGCTACGAGAGACATGGTGACTTTTGATACATAAGCTCTTCCTCTGTCAGTTTCACTATCAAAATAACGACTTAATCCTTTTAAGTTCGGATCATCAGACACTCTTTAGTTACTTTTTGTTATGTAATATGCAATGTTTTTAATACTTTCTCGTATTAATATTTTCCTTCCTTTTGACACCATATTTTTTTTACAAAAAGATGTTTTGAAATACTTTTATTAAAAACATCAATTTTGGAATAAAAATATAAATATAAATACTTATCAACTGACTTTAAATCGTAGCATTTAACCGAATAATTTAGACTTTAGAAGGGTTTGTTCGATGTCGCCGAACCGAGCGCACCTACGTCGGCGGTACCTACACATACAAGGCGAACAGTGGAGCACTCTCGCTGCTTCGCCGAAGCTGTTACAGCTGCCGTGTCAAATGCGTATCTCTTATCCCTTATCCAAGAGATTTTAACATTTAACATTCCGACATAACCGGTCACAACCTTCAGTGAAAAGTCACTGCCAAACGATGCCATATGATTAAAAAAAAAGCGCTCGCTTCTTTCAAAACTGGCTGCAATGGATGAGCGCGTGCATTCGAGCTTAACTCTTCTTCTCTTAAGTCGTATCTATACTGATATTATATTGCTGAAACGTTTGTGTGAACGCGGTAATTTCAAGAACTACCAGCCCTACTCAAGTACTACATAAATATTTATGCGTAAAAGTTTGTTTAACAACACGCTATGATCGGTAGGAGCACTGCAGTAACAATAAACGTCAACAAAATGATAAACTGTGGGCAAAAATAAAGAGTATAAATAAAATAAAAGTACCTATCCGTGATTTAAAAAAAAATGCATTTTTTCTTGCTGTTCGGGCTAATCTTGGAAATTACTTTCACTAGGAAATATTATTTTACGTAGACAAACGGGACTTTCACTGAAAGGTAGAGGATATTATAAAGAGTAACTCAGATTATTTTATCTGAGAAATTTTAAGGGTTCCTTCGCGAACTTTATAGGCAATAATGAAGGTTCGTCTTTAGCACATGAAAACACAAGCTCACCCTCAGTGGCGGATCTAGTCCACCGCTGCCCCCAAGTCGGCCGCAGAGGGTAGCGTATAGTAAGTAGGTATTATAGGTCTGACCTATTCGAACATACGACGCAGGACGACTTTGATTAATAAATTTTACGATAATACAAAATTATGTCCAAACTTTATGTGGCACATCTGTTATATTTCACAAAACGAGATCCATCAGCGAATTCTAAAGTCAACACGGTAGAAGTCACGGGCAATAGCTAGTAAATAAATAAAAAAAAGTGATGACTTGATGGATCGATGAAATGATCATGCAAAATACACGTTAATCACCATTTATCATAGTAATGTCACAAAACGGAAATATTATGAATAAATCCGAGATTAGTAAGGACGTTAATCAATATTAATGAAATAATTTATTAAACAAAGAACCTCTTGTGTACTTAATGGGATATTTTTACAGAAATATGAAAAAGATTCAAATAAAAGGAGAAATTATAACTTGCCCACGCCTGTTTAAAAAGACAGAAGATCAAGGAAACATCGAAAATAAAATTTTTAATTTTATATTCCTGTCAAAAAAAATAAAAAGTGCAAGTAAAGTTTTCACAAGAAAAGCAAGCTATTTAATGAAGCATTACGTTACGTAAACAGTGTAAGAGACACAAAGAGAATAAACGAATCTGCGAATATGCGACACTGTACTATTGAAAGCAAAACGTTATATTTTGAACGTGATAGAGCCAAGCGACGGCTTTAGCTGCTGGTCGAACGGGGCGGCTCGCGCGCGACGGGTTGGTACCACAAGCTCGCAGAATACCGGCGTGAAATAGAGGCATTTTGTGCTTCTGCGTTTCGTTCGGTGAATGAGGTATACCGAGGCCCACTCCCCTTCCTCATCCACCCGTCCATCTCACAAATACCCTTAAAGGCTGACAACGCACCTGCAGCACCTCTTGTCTTGCAGTTGTATACCGGCGACGGTAAGCGCTTACCATCGGGTGAACCGCTTGCTCGTTTGGCGCCTTTCCTATAAAAAAAATATGTAACAATTGCCAACCCGCATGCTTAACTTCGACGCCTCCTCCTCTTTATTAGGATGCCTATGCACAACAATGAACTAAAGATTATTAATGCTCTCATAATTATTATTTTAACCTAAGTAGTACACTGATTACGTAAAGTGATTGTTGGGATTGTTAAAGAAATACGCCTGAGTAGTTGCTTTAATATTAGAACTTGTTTCACGAGAAAGATTAAAACGCATCCGTGTTTCCTGTTAAGGAAAATATAAATTGCGTAATAATCGTAGTGAATTTTTCTTTCTAACTGTACCTACCGGTTTTACCATGGCATCGCAATATAAAAAAAACATCGTTCATCCACTTACACTTTTACAGCGTTAATGTCAAATTAAAATATGATTAACTCCTTCTTAATAAGTCTCTATAAGTCAACTGCTGGCCACAGGTATGTCCATGACAATTTAAAAAAAAGAATTCGTGTCATTCATAGAAGATTGGTATGCGCAGTGCCGGATAAAAGTTGCTACTTTCAATATGTGGTCTATGGGATTGGGTTCTCCTTGCATTTCTTTTTGGCTAAGATGATGGCCAGCTTTCGATGCCATATTGAGCAACAAACAAAAGTGTTTTGACCCTAATTAGACTAGAGCTATGTGGAGGGTTGTACTTGTACCAATGTGTTTATTTGAAACTAATGTACGATTTGTATTGTTGGCATGGAGAGCGTGGCCGAGCCACTCGGCAGTCGGCTATATAATCACCGACTATCACATCTCAAACAAGCTCTGGTGAAAACCTCTGATCATCCCAATGGAGAGAAATATCACAACCCTAGTTTTTTTGGGAGAAGGGCAAACGAGCAACCGGCTTACCTGATAGTAAGAGAATACCATCGCCCACGTATATCTGCAACACCAGAGGAGCTGCAGTTACGTTGCCGGCTTTTAAGAATATTTGGGAGATGGAAGGGGGTGGGGGAGAATGGAGAGAGGCGTTGGGGAAGGCAGGAGTTGGCCTTCGGTTACCTCACTCACCGAACGTAACACAGAATCACAAAATGCCTCTACTTCATGTCGGTATCCTGCGCGGTACTACCCCATCGAACCGGCCCATTCAAGCTGCAGCAAAAGCCGTCGCTTGGCTCTACCACTTTAAAATATCGTATAATCGAGAGCATTAGATGCAGACGTAAATATCGATTCACTGAACAAAGTGTTTTCCCGCAAGTTATTAGTACGATTAACTCTACGCGGTATACAATATTATCATCGGCTCGAGATAGTATACACTGATAAAACGATGCGCTACGGATATTTAAATAAGCTTCTGATTGATGATCAAACCTATTCTTACTTGTTTTCGATTAAATTAGCGACAGCTGGCGTCAGGCTTGTGTGCCACAATTAAGATTATTCGCTTTTATTGCCGTAATGAGAGATGTTGAACGGTTATTTAAGTACTCGTGACACCGTTGTATTAATTTAAAGAGAGTTAAATAAACGTCGTGTGGTGTTCTTTCCTTTCCGTTGTAAAAATCGTCTAAGGGTCTTAAAAAGCAATAAAATGACGTTCGGCAGATGGTAGATTACCATTGCGGAAAACGTCAGGCCATGGAGATTTTTGAATTCAATTCTTTTCTTTTTAATCTTTTTAAATAAAGTTAAAATATGAGCTCATTGTCGTGAGAACTGTGTACTGAATAGTGGTGTAGACACAGGCCACTATATTTATTTCTATCGTAATAAAATTATTATTTTCCTAGTCATGAAAGTTTCCTTACTATGTTTCATTTCACCATCGTGCTCGTTGGTGAAGTGAGGCTTTTGCTTTTTATATTACTATTAACAATTTTAGCTCCGAGGATTGAGAAGATTATTATGAAATTATCTTAAAGGATAACAATAAAATGTATGAACTACCTTTTAATAGACAGTGATGTGTACTGACAAACAGACGAAGCTATGACGACCGAATGAATGATGGTGATCCATTGGGATTTGCCGAGCTCATATCCCATAATCTAGTGATGGGGAGCAGGATCACTAGTGCGAGGGGAATCGGTACACCAGCCAACGAGGTACCTAAGAGCAAACCTTCCAAGATATGTATGCCAGCTAAAGTAGCTGGCGCTTTGTTAGAAAGGTCTATGCTCAATAGGCTAATGTATTAGTAGTAGTATGTTCAGCAGTTGAATATTAACAGGCTGATGAAAAAGAATAAGATATTGAAGTGAGATACGGTATTTCATTTAGATTATATATACCAATATTTGTGCACGTATGCATGGAATGCACTTTAACTTCAATAAACCAGGAGATGCTCATATCTTCAGTTTAATTTTGTTTACAGATCTTGGAATATTAACTACTATTCTCTTAACTACGGTCTAGTTGGTTAGGACCCTGCCAACTATCATTATCTAGTTACCAAAATATAGGGTATCTCAGTTTGGGACCGGACTACGTGGCTATGTGATTATCCAATATACTTGATTTTCATCTTTTTTCAAAAAGAAACGTTAACCACATTGTAGGAACTTCTTCTGTTTCGTAGAGACTGTGTATTTGTTGGTGACAAACAGCCTCGGAATAATTATTTGTACTTGTCCAGTGTGGGGGTCGATGTTACCATACCGCACCGCGCGACAAGCAAACAAAAAAAAATCTTATACTTTTTAGTAAACTGACGCCAGAAGCAGAATACTCAAATAAAATTGCTGTTCAGAAAATTTATATTATGGCAAAGCTATTCTTTTCGCAGAAAACTACGGACACAGGTGCCTTCCATTGTTAGAATTCAATAATTATTCGGCATTGATTATTGTCTTCACAAACATGCTGCGGTTTCCGTTCCTTTGTAAGCCACCGCGAAAATTATTGAGAAAATACATTGAGAGCTAAGTTTATAATATTGGAATATGTTTCAAATGTTCGTAGTTTAAAAATATTTTAGAGGACACAGGATCCCAAGAAGGTGGTAGCTCCGACACATCTTCTATATTGAAAATGGGATCTTTTATTTTAATTTCGATAGCCTCGCAAATCATCCTTGGGAGGTATTGTACATGTAAGAGCCAAGCGGCGGCTTTTGCTGCTGCTCGAATGGGCTGGCTCGACAGGGTTGGTACTACGGCCTCTCAGAATACCGGCGTGAAGTACAGGTATTTTGTGCTTCTGTGTGTTCGATCGGTGAGTGAGGTAACTAGAGGCTCCCTCCTCCTCCTTCCAAAAACCTTTAAGGACTAAAGGCCGGCAACGCACATGCACACCTCTGCAGATCTACGTGGGTGACGGTAATTACTTACCATCAGGTGATCCGGTTGCTTGTTTCCCTTTCCCATAAAAAAAAGGAATCGTTACCGTTAAAGTGTTCTTAAAACCAATGTTTTTTCTTTCTTTTCTGCGCAGAAAACCAATGTTTCATTAAGGTTCCTCTAAACATATCGACGTGACTGAACGGTTTTCATGTCCAGAAATGTCTATCCAAAAAAAATTGTTAAAATCGCTGAACTAAGCGAACTCTATTGCTACAAAATATTTATTAGACATTAACGATTCCACTCAGAAGCGAGGAAGCATTAAGTTTTATGGTAGCACATTTATTCAATTTTGGGGGATTATATCTTCTCTTATATATTAGTAATATACTCGGCATGGGCGTCTAATAATTAAATTAGTTATTAATGAAGCACTTTCCGCCGGCCCTAGATACTTTTCCTTAAAAAGATTTCGATGATTATCCCCGTTAAGAGATAATTGGTAATAATATCGATAATTAATCCGTTTAACCATTCAACGTGCTTTAAAGTAATTACGTGATTCAAAGTAAAACCATTTAATTAAAATCTATCTAGTATATTAATAAAGTAATAAGGGTATAAGACGGAATATACCATCTCTCTTTCCCAACATCACAAGCACATAGTTTTTTTTTTATGAGAACCTTTTACGAGTAATACCGCTGCAACACCAGAGAAACGACGAAAGCAGCCGGCCTTCAAGGATCATTGGGGAGGAGGGAAGGGGAAAGTCGCCACAGAATGCAGTAATTAATTTACAAAATATTAATTTAGATTTCGACTGTTACATCGTATTTCTCGGAATTTCTATTGATATATTAATGTAACATTTGACATTGTATTGTCATTATAACATGCCATTTAAAAATGACCTCAGAGTTTCTTGCCGGTTCTTGTCTAACTAGGTCATCTTTTGCGAACCTTTGCAGATTTTGACGTTAAAACGAACTTTTAACAAAGCCTAAATTGCATTAAAAAGTTGTGACTTTGACTTTGAATAATCAACGAGATTCAGTGATTTTCCGTATGGTAGCGTAAGAATATTGTATACATTTTATACATGGGTATTGTAAAAGGCGACTATTGAAAAATCTTGAAAATCTCTTGGCGATGTTTCTCACTCCCAAAGAGGGGAAAAGTAAATTGGCTATGCTAACGTGTCAAATGGAAATCCGTAATCTACGCCATTCCCTTTAAATGACAGGCGTGAGTACAATTTTTGTGATTTATTTCCGGCTTCTGTAGAAATCAGTATTTAATGCTAAATGCATTGATATTTACATCATATGCGGCCTTTCTGATGCACGTTGCGTTCAAAGAATGTTGAAAGAATTATTGAGTCTCATTTTAAAGACACTGAGAACTGCGATCTTTCAGAGCGGAACGAACCCGGACCCCCTCAGGACACGGGAATATTGTTAAGAAGAATTCAACGTTGTAAAATTAAAACGTAGCACGCAGTGAATTTTGACTATCTCAGATTCATAATGGAACCTTGCAAAAATTAGTTCACGATTTAGACACGGTGCGATTAAAGTGCTTAAGCTATTATATGTGCCATGTGTTCAATCCCAGGGGGTTCCCCTTAGATTTGTTTGTCACGAAATTTAGTTATTATCTCGAAAACCAGAATGTAAGCGAGTATCGCAATGTTTGTTATATAATGGTACCTGCACAATTACAAAATACGTTAATAGTAACCATAAATATCATGACAATATGAGCTAAATTGCGTTATTAAACATACTGCTTGATAACTTTATCGTGAAACGGAATTGTTATTACATACGATTATTTCAATACTAAGCTCACATTAATTACTTGATACAATAGTACTCAGAGTGTAAGGGGGAATTACCGAATGTCAATCGCACCCGCACACGGCGCGACCAACTGACTAACGAATGAAGCTCGGCCGAACAAATAATGAAGGAACATCCATCCGACTACACCGAACCTAAGTTCCACAGACTAGTAATGCGAGAACACCTTCCCGGCGTGGTGCTTTCATGAACAATAGCAGTGGAGTTTTAAAGGCTGGTAAAAAAAAAAATTAAAGTATGATGATTTACAGCAATCACCAAAAAAAAAAAAAGATAAGCTACACTTATATAAAGACAGGTAGTTTAAAATGTTATTATCACTATACTTCTTTTAATTTTTATTTAGTAATAAATACGTGATTACTAGATTGATGTCGTCGTTAGTTCAGTACAGTCTCTTGGAGCCGACTGGAGCCGACCGGGGCCATTCTCTCGCCTCTCACGTTAAGGCGCATCATCACAATTTAGAAATTATTTCTGTGAAATTAACTTTTTATGGATTTTTTTATTCCTTTTTTAAGCATTTATATTTTAATGTATGTATGTATATATTCACGCCTTGTTCCCGACGGGGTAGGCAGAGACAATCTTCTTTTACTTGCTACGGTCCTGACATACGTCTTTCGCTTCTTCCACTTCAGATTTGATTGTGAAATGTTCGCCTAGGTCTTCCTCTCCCGACTCTACCATTTACACTCATCATCATCATCATCGTCATCATTTCAGCTTATCAGAAGTCCACTGCTGAACATAGGCCTCCCCCAAAGATTGCCACGAAGCTCGGTCCTGAGCCACCTGCATTTATACTCGCCTCATATATTTGTTTCCTCAACCAACTTTCACTTATCCTCTCCACATGTCCAAATCTGCTCAGCATCCCTTTCTCAATTCGTGTCACTACATCGTCTTTCATGCCACAACGCTCTCTGATCACATTATTTCGAACCCTGTCAGTTACTTAACATCAATCTTAACATACTTCTTAACGGTCTCATTTCTACTGCATTTATCCTGACTTCATGCCTCTTCTGCTTTATATTTTAATATTATGTAATATCATGTGCGTAGAAGTGTGTCACTTCTTTATGTTTAAACAATGCTGCGTTTAAAGGACTCTTTCACAAATGACTGTGAGGGTTTTCTACCCGAAAAGGGTCCGCCACGGTGCTCCATGCGGATTGGCGGACATCACATATCCTCGCTATAATATTTCTCAGTCATGCTGTTTTCCTCGCCATGTTTTCCTTCACCATCGAGCACGTGGCAAATTCAGCACTTTAAATTGCTATTAACAATTTTAGTGGTGCTGTCACCAAGGATCGAACCTAGTTCAATCGCGCTCTGTGAAACTAAAGCGAGCACCGTAACCACTAAGCTACCACGGCTCTTGAAAAGTATTTACAGTAGAACTGTTAAGACATCAACTATGACGATATTGATTACTGTGTAATTAATAGGAATCTAGGGACAGGGAGGAAATAGTTATTTCTATACTTTTAATTTAGTTACTTTCAAACTTTTTTAGAAATTTATTAGGACAACCATAAAGTTTACTTACTTGGTTATATTTTTGTCTTTTGTTTGTCTATAATTTCACATCTTGGTTATCTATCAGTCATGAGATATTTCAGCATTTTGTGAAATGAAGAATGTCGTGAACTCTCAGAAGGAGATGGGAGGGCAGGTTTAGTTACGCCACCATCTACTACTACTACCTCAGCCTATTTAGCTGAACTTAGACGTCTTCAGGATAGCACAAACAAACGCCGGGATATATTTCTAGGAAGGTTTTCATCATACGACGGCAATTCTGACTTATAACATAATAAGTTATAAGTGGCAACCTTTATCCCACTATCTACTGTCAATAATATCTCACTACTGAGAAAAAGCTTCCTCGCAATATTTGTGACGACTTTGAAGCGGGGGAGTATCTGCCGTGCTATTGTGCACGGTTGGCGGCCTTCACATGGCATCGTATACTTTTATCATCTCTCAGATATCCAAGTTTCCGCACAATGTTTTCCTTTTCCACAATTTGTTATATTTTAATCTTCTTTTGTTTAATTCAAAAATATTTCGTAGTCGTAATACGCTTATGACTGCGTCGCTTAGTCGTTAACGTACCTAAATTCTCGGTTCAAAGTCTAGTCTGTATAATGTTACAATGTGTGTGTCTTTAGCACTATATCTGACCCTTCCTCCTATATTGTATCATCATATACTGTATAGAGTATGACGCACCTGCCACACTAAGGATTGACTAGTACAAAATAACGTCAGCTTAATTCCGTTCTTTATTACCTTAAATCAGTTTGAACAAGTATTTGAATGGCTGCTCGAATCAGGAGAAAATATTTTAACTATAAGAGCAAATGAAGAAAGGAATAAGAAAAATAAAAGAAGATTAAAATTGTAAATATTTCCATAAGAATACAGAGCAAATTAACAAAATACTCTTGATCGTACGTCACGTGTAAGTAGCGAAGTTTAAGAAAATAATAAAAGTAATATAATAAATAAGCCTTACTTAACAATTATTATTACCACTAGGAGTTAATTATATAAACACTAATTATGACACATAGAGTGTCGATATGAAAATCGATACTGTATAATCTTGAAAGCAACCGATCGAGATAAGAACTGTCAAAAGTACACTCTAGTTGATATCGAGCTTGAGGTGAGACATGCATACGATGGGTAGCAGTCGAACAGTTAACTTGTGCACAATAAATCAGTGTCGATCAATTGAATCTTCGTTTATTTTTACAATAGCGAGGCATATTCTTTATAATAATGGTAAAGTCAGCGTTCTAGACATTTATCTTTACCAGAGCTTATTGTGAAAGGAGGTGAGCTTGACGCTTTCTTAGAGGTTAGGCGATATAAGATAAAATTCATACATAAGTTTTTAGAAACTTATGTACATAGAGTATCAAAACCTTGTCCTGATTTGAAATCAGATAATCCCACGGGGTTAGCGAATCTGCCTGCTGCTGCTAATGTGGAATTATAAAGATTTATATCAACGATGTAGAAATTCAAGTGTTTTTACGCCAAGCATATCCGAATTCCATATTGAATATTTAACAACAGCTCTGCAAAAAAACTTCATGAGACATAAAAAGGTTATATTCGTAAAACACACGTAATCTCATCTGAAAACATGTTGTAGCGTGGATGCTGCGGTTGTAGAACGGTAATGTTAAACAAACATAAACACAAAGTGCGTTCTGTATACAGAAAACTCAATTACTCTATGCAACAATAATGATTACGTTATGATGGTACAGAACTGCGGTCTAAAATCCTAAAATAAGTTTTTGTTTTGTTTAATTGAAAGGATTAATTTTTATTTAACTTCAAATATTAGTATTATCTACGATTTACTAAGAAAAAAATTACCTCAAAAAATTATGTAATTAATATTATGTATTATTACATAATTTTTATGTAATATATGTCATAAATTCCTAAAACTTATATTAAATTAGATAAATATCATTGTTTCTTCACCCGCCACCCGTAGTAAATATAAAAATAAAGTAAGTAGTAAAGTGAAGTAAAGTAAAGTAGTAGTAAATAATATAAAGAAGTAAATATAAAAATAAAAATAAAGTTTTTTCGCATTTTTGTTATCAACTACATGGATTCGAAAGTAGGTAGGATTATAAAATGTAAAGTATCTCATTTGGGTCGCGAGGGTAAGGGTAGTGGAAAAAAACTCTCAGCGGTTTTATATACATTATCCGGCCATAAGTAATGTTACATTTAAAAAAAAAACTTTCTTTCAGAATATAAATTTGGAATGTTTTTATTATGTTACCTTAAATCTTGGCAGACTGTAAATAGTCCAATGCAGGATACAGGTCTCTCCCATAAGGAGGCTTTGCCATAATCGCCACGCGCAACTAGCGGATGGGCGATCGGAGTACCAGACACCTCGCACCTTAGACGCTCCTGCCCGTCATCGGTCTGTTTAATTTAGTTTCGATAATATTCGAGACGGATATTCCGCCATCTGTTGGAAGCCATTACGAAGCTTTTCCCATAGTCGCCTCCTGCACCCACGGGGAAGGGGGTGGTAGATTCTTAAGTTTATTATGTAAAAAACTTCAATCGATTTGCCGCCATTTCACATATTTTATTTCTTTTACCGTCTTTATTGAATTGCATTATGGAGTGTTAAAGAAAACAGAATTTCAATGATTGTTTTGCACAAAGTGGCTAAGGAGCCGTCAGTCATTTTTAAGACGTTCCAAAGGCTAGGCATCGTCTGTATGTCTATGTATAGCACGATCGACAAGTACATCATTGCTCTGCAAAACCATAAAACATCAGGACGACCCCGTGCTGTAAGGACCAGACGGATTGTGAACACGACGGATTCAAAGCCAGAATCCGACGAAACCCTATGAGGATACAAAAAGTTCCTGCAGCTTAAGAGAGTGGATCGATCGATAAACCCTTGGTGTCCCGATACACTGGTGGAAGACACAGAAATATGCTCTTTACAGATGAAAACATATTTACTATTGTACACAACTACTTATTCAGATTCAGAAAAATAACTTATTCAGATATATAATATAGATATCAGATAATAAGTTCCACAAGGAGACCATTTCCATAGATTCGTAGCCAGAGAGATTAAAGATCTGTATCAAAGCCAAAGACGCCCACTTTTGATGAAATTATTTTTAATTAATCGCTAAGACTTCATAAAATATATACATATAGGTAATATGTTATTACACTATTTCTTTAACAAAAGAAATGCATTTTAATATGTAACATAAATTAGGGCCATACTTGGTATATTAACCCCTGTTAAATACGCATACTTTATCTCTTATGACTTCTTTACTTGGGATCACAATATACCAAAACACGTTCCCAAAGAGACCTTAAACAAAGAAAAACGAATATATATCCATGAATAACGTCGGCATGAAAAATATCACATACCTTATCGAGAGTTGTATGTTCGCATGATTTATACGAAATGATTATCGGAAGCCATTATTTCAACGATCGAAAGATGTTCCTTTTGCGCAACGACACATTGATGTTACATATCGTGATGGCTTTCGTAATCTTCCTTGAATTTTGCTTCTGCTTAAAATAACGTTCAACGCGGTATAACAATGACCTTTATATGTATATATATTACCCGTTCTCGCGACCTAATATCCTTTACCGGGGTTTAGAGGTTTAATCATTCATTACAGTCTCTTCCATCTTTTTAAACTTTTTACCAGAGCTTATTTGGAACAACGTGACAGTACAGGCAGTAAGCTACAAACACGCACACCGGATTAAGAACTCGGGTCTCCCATCTGTAAGTTATCAGTTTTCGCAGTGCAGACGCTGCTGCTCGTCACCGATTTATGCATTTTCGGTCTGACTGATGGTTCATCGGCGATGTAGGCTTTCCATTAGTCGACTTCTATTACCTCTTCGATAATAAACAGTGCGACAGATTTTCTTAAGCCGTCGCCAATAAAACGCTCAATCAAATTTTAATCTAAATAAAATATATATAGAAAAGAAAACCTGCATCTTAAATAATTTGTCAATGAACTCTCTGATAATAAAATGCATATGTATGTATGTTTCACGTTAAGTCTATATTAGACAGACGAGGCGAATAAGTGATTCTCCGTTGACACTTTTATGATGAGATTAACACGTATACACGTTATATCAATCACTTACTCGGTGTAACGCAGCAAACAGGTACATTGATTGATATTTCGTGAAAAAAAATATTTGAGCTTATTATAATAACCCAGTGAAGTTAATTAAAGCAATATATGTTGCCGTGATGGAAATCGTCCAGGAGAATATATCATCGGAAAACTTCTTCTTATTCTTTATCAACAGTCCTATCATCGCCTTACACAGCTAATGCTACAAAAATATTTCTTAAAAATTCCGTGTGACGTCACACCGTGTTATGTTTGATATCCAAAGTTATGGCTTCGTTTATTGCTTACCAGCTCCGTAGTAACAAAAAGCTCGCATGTTAGACATTGCTGCCTGTATATACACGTATAATTTATATAATTATCTCTAACAAAACAGAGATGGTTAATCCGCCATCTTTCGGTAACTAGAGGGTATTTCGTCAACTTTTATAAACCTACGGCTGACGAGATCGTGACTTTACATTCTCGACTGCTAAACCATGGTTTCAAATCCCTGCCAAAGTCAATGTATGTGCAAAACGCAATCGCGTGTCTCTGACCTAACCTCCAATCCTATCACATAAGAGTTACATTGGACATGGGAAGAAGAAGGCTTATGAATGACTCTACGTTTGTGTGTTCGCGCATTATAATATTTTCTTTGCAGTTAACTACCGCCGAGTAATATAAAGAAGTATTAAGTGAGTGCTTGTCATGGTTGAAACCGACCAGGAGGCTATAAACCACCATAACATTTACGGGATTAAATAGAGTGGCAAATTACCTAATGCCACCATTATTATGATATCACTATTTATAAAACAATGTGAATTCTTAAGAGTTGTTGTTGTGTTGTTATCGGGAGTTATGCGGGGCTGTGAGCAAGGTGCACTTAAGATCTTTGATAAGGACACTTGAAAGTTAAAAATAATTTTATCAACATAATGATAATAGGAAAATGTGCGGTTGAAACAATTTCTTATGCTTATTGAATTTTATTGCGGGAATCACTTTTACCACTTACAGAAATATAAGAAATAATAACTGTCTAGGTTTCTTACAGTACTTCAATATAAGAGTACATATAGTCCCTTATTGTTGTCTGAAAGTCGTTGCATCCGTAGAAAAGGCCTAGTCAGATCGATATAATTTAATTATATAACTAACAATACGCTATTTATTGACAATTTAATAACATTACTCCATGCTTTGCTATACCTATTTGGCAATAGTATTTGTAATACGTACAAGCATTAAAAAGACCTGGTGTTCATTTGTATCTACTTTTGTATCGAATTCTTCTCAAAATCTACTTCAACTTAAATCGTATGTTATGTAAAATATCTTAGAAACTCGATGTTTTTCAAATCTGAGTAAAACTACTTATCCTTGTCAAATACTATGTTTTTATAGGTATAGTAACAGTGGGTTTTTGTACGTGGTATAGGCAAGTGATGGCTTCTGCTGCTGCTCGAGTGGGCTCTAGTGGTATTTTGAGAGGGAAGGAATGACGAGTAATTCCTCCCCTCTTAAAATATCCAGCAAAGGCCGGCAACGTACATGCAGCGGCTCTGGCGCTGCAGATGTACCCGGGCGTCGGTAATAACTTATTATCAGGTGAGGCCGCTTCCTCACTTGCGTCCTTTCTCATAAGAAAAACATTTTATATAACTAATAAATAACACAAAACAAAGACGATGCATTTTCTTAAAGAATAACAACATAGACCTTAATCTTTTTCTATTGTTGGATCTGGATTGCAATATACACTAGGAAAGCGCTGTCTGATCTACGATATAGAAACCTGCTTTGAGGCTTAACCCATAATCCACATTTCTATTATAGAAAACTTCAAAGTATTCACTACTAAAACAAGATATCAAACTTCGTGTAATATGATATATTTATCTGGTGAACCCAATAAATATAACATTAGCACAAATAGGACACATTTGATAGACCTATGAATAACATTCTTTATCTTTCTTTATCTTCATGAAGAATGATGTTCAAAATAAGTTCTTCTTGATTACTTATCATCAATCTCCAATTTTGTGTCATTGATAAATTGTTATTTAAAAAAAATTTAAAATATCTGCGAAGTATTTTTTTCGCCTGTTTCTTCTCCGCTAGAGAAACCTTTTTACAAAATTGTGGATGTTTGTAAAAACATTACAATTATCAATTGAAATTAGTATTTCTTATGACGAAACAAATTGATTCGATTTCCACCAATGGACGTAGACTTCCAGCATAGGAGAATTTGCGACAAGACAAGCGGTTAGTCGATCGTAGGAGACGTAACGTAGTGTTCAGAGCGCTCGCTTTTGCATCTGGTTTCGACCCCAGTGCCGGCACCACCAAAATTGTTAATACTAATTTCAAGTGCTACATTTACCACGTGCTCGGCGGTAAAGTTCTCTGTAAAGTAATCTAAAATCTAAAAAGTGAAAGGTAAAATATGCTTTAGGACACGTAATGAGAACGTTAACGATGTACTGGCATCATTAATACATATAATAATAATCAGAGATTGTGGCATGAAAATATTCTATTGCTTTTATGATATCGCTATAAATCAAAGTAGCTTCTAAATCTTTGAAGTTCTTAATGTAAGATTGTATATTTCCTATTGATTTGAAGATTGATACTGTAATTAAGAGGAGGAAACACTAATTAGTAAAAAAAATGGGAACGTTAATTTTTTTAATTTTTTTTGATCTTTTAGAAACCTTCTACCTTCTACTGTAGGGATTTCTCCTGTATCGCGAAAGCAGTTTTCATACATGGATTGCACATGGACAAACACCCAGACAGGGAACTATTATTTGTAGGCCATACAAATACTAGTCCCGTGCGGGAATTGAACCCGCGACCCGCACCGCCGCAGCTAAACGCTTAGGCACTACGCCACCGAGCCGTCAATGTCATACGGTTTTTGATATGTCCGATATAATTTAAATTCATAGCAAGACAACAAAATATTTTGTACATGGATGAGCAAAGCAGTGAATTTTAATGCTGCTGGAATGGGTCGGCGGTATTCTGCGTGAAGTACTCGTAAAGGCATCTTGTATTTCTGTGTTTCGTTCGGCGAGCGACGTAACCGGAAGCACACTTCCCTCTCCCCTCTTCCCCTCCCCTTCCTTCCATTCCCCAAATATCCTTAGAGGTCGGCAACGCACCTGCAGCTCCTCTTGTGTTGCAGGTGTACCTGGTTGTCGGTAATCACTTACTATTAGATGAGCCGCTTGCTCTTTTGCTCCCGTTCCCAAATAAAAAAAAATTAAAAAAGTGCTAGTAGCAGATTTGTGAATAGAAAAAACTTTTAACGAAACAATTTTTTAATCTTGCAGCGAAAAATAATATTCTAATGTTCGAACAATTTCATCGTTAGCTCCCTTGAGGTTAACGTCACTGGACACTGAGTTGGAAAAAAAAAATTGGAGACCTTGCAACTTCTTTTATGTTTGAGCCCCTACTTGTTTAAACTTCTGCAGTTCGAAACTTCTCTTTGAAATGAAACTTCGACACTTCGCTTTGTTTGATAAATAAATAATGTTTCCAACATCCCCGGTTTTAAATAAGCTGCGTATACGTAATATGTTTACGGGTCTATGCACACAGTTCTCCTATCACTTAGAAGCCACGCTACTATTTCGGCCTATCTGAAATACTATCTATCCAATGTAGGCTTGTTCAAAAAGGTGCCAACTTAAGCACGCTTTTCAAATATAGAAAATTTATCTAAATTCAAGCCAGGCCAGGCCAGAGTTTGCAGAGCACAGTGTCGCTATCGCTTGTGTCCCCTACCTATGGAATTCAGTTACGGTATATTCGAATTAATTATACGCACTCATGTGTATTTAGTTGTGAGTTATGAGAGTGCACCTCGTGCAAATGTGATTTACATTTTGCAGGAAAAGATAAATTAAGACCATTAGAGAATTTTTTTTATTGTTTTTAAATTGTATTCATGGCGTCCTATTGAAATCATAATTTACTATCTTTACTAACTTAAATGTTTAGGTAATATTAACGTGATTAAGTATTTTAAATGCATAAAAGCTCTAAAGCAAAGTTATGCGTAAAAAATTAAATAAGTGCCTAAATACTTTTTAAAAGTATTTATTCACTCTTTATCAGAATAGATGCCAAAATAATAATTTCGTTTTTAATAAAAAAAAATCTTGGTTTCTATTTGTATTATTATTTCTACCACTTGTATTATGTCTGAATCCCTAGTAGTTGTTATTGGAATCGATAATGCTTGGTAAGGAAATGATTTCAAATTATAACAACGCTACGGCAACTTACCTAATGACACAACACTGACTACGTCCGGTTACATGGTTCTTTGTCAGATAAATTATACGTTTTAACAAATTTTAATTAAAATTAATTTGAAATACTTCAAATTACGTTATATTTATCTGCCTCTAGGTACCTAATCTCTTGATTTTTGACAGCACGTTCGCATAAAGTTAGCTGGGAATGTAAATGAAAAGAGTCAAAATGGACTTCTCATTTTGCGATTACTTTAGTCTGTGAGATATGGTACGAAAACTTCTTATGTATTTCCGTCCTTAGCCGTTAGCCAGGTCTTCTTCGGTCTTGAAGCTGACTTTCTTAAGACCTTGTCCGTCTCTGATTAATCTAAAGTATGTAAACCAATTATGTTATACACCCGGCTCTAATCCGGAGTACCCGAGAAATGTAAACGCGTTCGCTACTCAAGTACCACTTATACAGGTAAATGTATTTTGTTTAGCTCAGTAGAACAATGTCACAGCGTGATAGACAGCACATGATAAGAATCAACTGTCGCAACTGAAAGATATCGGCGACATCGAGTGCTAGCGCCTTGACTTCTTCAGGGAATCGGTTAAGTAAATCAATACTAACAATATATAAAGTACGAGTAGATGAATTCTGTACATTTATTACACCACAGACGAATTCTCACAAAACCACAAATGACAAACACAGAATAGAAAATGGTCATCTGGGTCACGTGACATTTTATTTTTTTAATGTTGTAGTTGAATTAATGATTTTGTCAGCTCGGTGGAACAGTGACTATGTGATTAAGAATCGCAGATTCGACTCTCGCCCGACTCACTCTTAAAATCGTTTACCTATAACGTATACCGGAATAACTCGACGAGTGCTGAAAGTTTCGAAAAACTCGTAAATGTCGTTAGTATGAATGAATGAACATTCTTTGTTCAACTTTTCGTGGGTAAGAAAGATAATTTCGTTTGTCAAATGTCAAATAGAAGTATTTTATTTATTTTTTACCTCCGTTTCGTAATGAGTCTCCTCTATCGGAGAAGAAACTCCATAGATATCCTCTTTTTTTTTTTTTTTTTTTCAATAATTATAATGTACATCATAAAATAAAAGGTATGATCCTTTAGGCAACTGAAAGCACTCCACAAAAATACAATGATCCGCCAAACGGAAGCACAATTGAACTGCACACTCGAGCAGACCAGCCTGAACAAGTAGCATCTGTTCACGGACGCAACGGTGACAATAGGGGATCGAATTTAAGTTTACTTTTGCCATTTCTCAGACAAACCGGTTTTTTGGACGTGTGTCAATAAAACCATTTAAAATTAGAATCTCAACTCACAACTATATGCGGGCACACGATCAAAAGCATGTCGCTCGAGTATTAGGAAATTCAAAGGGCCATGGCCAATGAACAACCACGTCTCTGAGCTACGTCGGAGCTTTAGGTAGCAGTTGTCTCTGTTTTAATTTTATACAAAAAGATATTTTAAACGTCAAAGAAATTATTTCGAGTCGATGCTATTGTCGTAATAACTTGAAATTAATAATGGCACACTCTTTCTTTACTAAGTTATATAAGGAATGAAATTATTAAAAAAAATGACGTATTCACCACATATGCCGCTGTAAGAAGCCACGGTACATATTTGATGAGTTAGTTAGTTAGTTAGTATTTTTATAGATAACGCGCATGTAGCGCACAATCACTTTATTGCAGTAGAACTAAAGCTGCCGAACCAACTGCACGCATCTCTCATTAAAATTAACATCGCTGCCATTCTCTGTTTGTCCGCACATAATATCAGTGACCCGCATAGATGGTCCTTAGAGCCGGATCTGAACCTGTGACCTACAGATATATACCACTACGATTATATTTAAAGTTAAATATTTACACTACTCTGTTATTTATTTAGAAAGTGTCAACTACCCAACTATTGAATGTAATGTAGGAAAATCACCTTCATAGTTTTCCTCACTGTCAATAATATTACTCGTACTTTAACAAAGATATGTTCAATCAATACCCAGCTAATCTAATAGAAGCGAGAGAAGTCAATCAAGTCAATGGCTCTAGGGAGAAGCGCAACGTGATAACGACACGATCGTAATTACAGAACTTTTTCGACCGTGACCGTGTTAGTTGTTTTGTCAATACATAATCTAGCCCAACAATGTTCATCACAATACAGCCTTGACAGAGCGATCACTAAACATGTATTCATTAAGTGACGACTCATTGACCGGCTTTTAATTTTTCATGATACACGCACATACAAACACATACACACGCATATACGTGCGTGCATACCATCCAAAGACCATGACTTCTGATGATTACATCCACCTGTCCGTTGTCAAATGCGCAAGAGATATTATAGTGTAGTAAGGTCCGGAGAAAGTGAATACATTTTTTTTATGGAGATTGTGAAATAAATATTATTGTAGTAATACCGAAGTTATAATAGCGGTTGTAATTAATTATAATTATTATAAAAGAAATGTATTATAGGTCAAATTAAATTATTGTTAAAATAAAATATTTTTTAACCAGTCTTGAAAATTGCTTAAATGAAAGGGTAAAATTTAAATCAAAGTCAGCTTTCGTTAAACTATCTACACTATTTAATTACCTAATCTTCCTCGTTAATTGATTTTATGAATCATTAATCGTCAAATTAATTGTCTTGTGTCCCATTCTTTATATTTGGCTTTCGTAAGTATGACCATATTTCTTAGTTTCGAATTCGCCTTAAATAGCTTACTAACCAACAGATGCGTCACTCTTGGATTATATCTGCTTCTTCTAATATTATTTTTTTTATTTAAAAACTTTATTGTTTACACCTTAAAGTATAAGGTAACAAAGAGCGGACTTAATCCCAGTCAACCTATGGGTGGTGAGGTAGCTGTGGCGGAGGCTAACTAATTAAAATAAATTTGAAAACAACTATAACATAAATAAATATAATGAAATAAATAAGTAAAAATGTACATGAATAATATACATAATAAACATATATCATCATCATCATTTCAGCCTATCAGAAGTCCACTGCCGAACATAGGCCTCCCCCAAAGATTGCCACGAAGCTCGGTCCTGAGCCACCTGCATCCATCGACTTCCCGCAACACTGCGCAGGTCGTCACTCCATCTTGTGGGGGGTCGTCCTACACTGCGTTTGCCTGTACGTGGCTGTCACTCGAGAACCTTTTTTCCCCAACGGAAATATATATTTTCTTATTTTTTTCATGAATACATAATAATATATTATTGTATATGAAGATAGGTAAATAAATATGAATAAGATACACGAAAAATAACTAAATAAGTCCTCACTTGTAAATAAGAGAAGTTTCGATTTTTATTCGAAGCATTTAAATTTTATAAATGTTCGCTATTTGATTTTTTAAATGAGCTCCTGTTTACCGATTTCTTAACTTCGTCGGGCAGGTAGTTCCAGAGCAGTATAGCCTGAACCCTAAAAGAGTAGCCGATAAAACCAAACTACCAAATAAAACGAATACAGTTTTTAAGGAGGCATTCTAGGTTGTTAAGAAGATAGCCTTCTCTGTTACACCTCCATTTTTCTTAAAGATAAGACGGCGGAGTTACATCATAACTTCTTAACAAGTTACGTTTTACCTTTATGTAAAATCTCGCTGCCTTTCCTTAACTCACGACGGAAACAATGATCCTTCATCTAATATACTAATATTTATATTATGTTCCGAATATTTTCACCAGTTTAATCGGCAACTATTAAAGCTATACTTCTCTGGAACACCTTACTCGAAGATGTTAGGAAATCACCATACTCATGCTCGAGTGTGGTTTAAATAATTAAGAGATTGGTATGGGAATATTTTCAAAGTTAAACCATAATAAACAGTAGCATTTAAAAAAGAAAATTTGTGAAAGCCCGCTTGCTACAAACAAAGATATATCTTTTGTAAGACATCATGAGAATAGTGTTAAAAGAGACGTTTTCACGTAGATATTACTTGACAGTATTTTTTATTTATATTTTGCAAATAAATACTTTAATATATCATAAAAAATAGTAGTAATAAACATCTCCTACTAGGTGGTAGGCAGATTATGTAAGCAACTACTTTTACTGTCGTTAGGTAATCATTTCACGCCCTCATTTCATTAAATCGTAATTCAAAAATGAACTACCAGTTATCCACTAATTTTAACAAACTTTTAGTAATGAAGCATATTAATTTTCATCCCTAGAGAAAGTTCCCTGTAAATGCCAGCACAAATGAATCCATCACTCATTTCTCTGAATTATGAGGAAAACTTGTGTAAATTTACTTTCGCCATCTTTTCATATTATTCTCGAAAAGCTATTTTCACGCAGTAATATTTGTCTCCTGTGTTATAAGTACCAGTAAATACTATGCATTTCCATGCTCATACCGTCGCACAGGGTTGATGTCGTCGACAGGACACCTGATGGTAAGTGATTACTGTCGCTCACGTACATCTGCAACACCAGGTGCCGCAGATGCGTTGCCGGCCCTTGAGGGTATTTCTATCGTCTATAATGTTTCTCTTTAAAGAATCACTAAAAAATCGTTGAATTCGATTATCCGTTCCAGGCTGCTATTATCAGTCCGATTCAAGGTCTTCGTTGTAATTAAAAGTGACGTTTGTTTTGCTCATGAGTAACGTCGGCTGTCGATAGATCATCCTACACACAATGAGTATTTTCGGCTATTATTAACACATTTTCAACACCGACACAGTTGGAATCTACCAAAATTTTTTGCAGTTTTTTTTAATTTTTGTCACAATATTGTTGTTGAAACAATAGAAATTCTTTTGTAATGACACGTGGAGGGTTAACTGTCAAATTAATCCTTATTTTAGAGGTTGTAATTTTACGACGTATTATTATGTTTTTTGAATAAACATGTACGTACATATTATATTCGTTTTTAATGTATGAACTAACCTATTTAGAACTTTGAAAAACATGGGTGCTCTACAGCACTCATTACGATGGGAATTAGTAAAGTAAAATTAAACGCGATATTATTCGTTAATATTAGCTGCGGTTAAATGTGTAGTGTTCGCGTAAATACGAGAAACCGTTAAGTGTCAAGTTGAACATGTGTTAAGTGTTTTTATTATCATGTTGTTTAATTTTAAAATTAATGTAATACTTTTCAAGATTACTCTCGTACAAAAACATAAACTTAATGCTTATAATATTATAACAACACTGCTTTTGGTACTTAATCATCCTTTCGATCAGCCTCTCGATACACCACAGCTGGACATAAGCCTCTGATATTCTAGAGAGGATTTGTTATAATTGCCATTCTTAGCAGGAGCGTTCGTGATCGTTATACCAGCCGATTTGCATTTTAAGCGTTACCTTCGTCATTGGTAGTATGTAGTAGTAGGCTAAAAGCCTGGAATTTGATGCTTAATCTGCCAATCGTCTGACGCCACAAGACCTTTAAGGGACTTCTTCCTTAATCAACTCTTATAACACCCTCGGGAAATTTTTATTAAGTCACCTCTGCATAATTTTAGTATTAAACACCTAAGTAATCTTGTTCTATGTAATGTAGGCGATATACACTATTTCCTTTTTAATGCAAAAATTCAGAAATGGTAAAGGAAGTCATCGTTAAAATTTTATCTATCTATAAATTAAATTTAACCTAGGAGTCCCTCCCACGACTTGGGAAATCCCAGTGCGTTTTATTCGCACATATGACATTTCAATAAAAAATACGCGAAGCAACATGGAAAATCTCTATTAGATTTTGATTTTGTTCCTATGCTCTGTGGTTTACACACAGAATACTAGGTGAGTTGCTTTACAAACACGCGTAACCTGAATAATTAAATCTCATAGAATGCCTCTAGTTCTCTTTCTGTATATTAACTTTTTAGTTTATCCTTCTTTATTTTTTTTACACAGATATTATTATAATTAACCATTGAGATACTCGTAGGTGGAACAACCTAGTGCTGGACATAGGTTTCTCCCATTTGATATATTTACCGTAATCGCCATACTTGGCATGTGGATTGGCGATAGCAGTAAGAGCCTTCTCGCCAAGCGGTAGCTTTTGCTACTCCTTGAATGGACCGGCTTGACCGAGTTAGCACCACGGCCTCGCAGAATACCGGCGTGAATTCCAAGCATCATGTACTTCTGCTTTTCTTTCGGTGAGTGAGGCAACCGGAAGCCCTACCCACCACCGGATCTCCTATCTAAATTTTTATGTGTTTCAATCTATGTCAGTAATAGTGTGCGCAAATTTTGCTGATAAAAGTACCAGTTTGTAAAGCCCACAGCTGGGCAACGGTTTTATCTCAAACATTTTTTGAAAGAATAGAGCCCACCACGCTTCTTCAGTGCGGGTTGGAGGGGTTTGATGGAACTTTTTGTAAAAGGCTAAGTACAGCAGCGGATAGAGAAAAGTCAAACTACTGTAGCATTTATGGATTTAGCTTTGAAAGGTCCTAACCATATTATTTAGGTTGATTAAGTATCATTTAGTATTTGGGTAATGGGTTTCCATTAGCGAATTACTCATTTTATATGAATAGTTTATTACGGATTTAGTAAATTAATGTCCCTTCTTGCGATAAAGGCTTATTAAATTGAAGCTAAAAGTTTAAGTGTGATGTTGCTATATTATAATGAAGTATTTTGATGTCACGTTTATTTCTAATCTTTAAATAAAAAAATGCCAAATAGCAATTACTAGCTGACTTCGAAATCTCCAGATCCAAAGGAGTAGGTAGGACATTTGGCATGCAGTACACATTATACATCTTCTGTATAATTGAAAAAGATTTTATTAAAAAAACTTGGAAAATATTTTTTTCCTCACTTGTTTCACTTTATCGCTACCTCTACATACAGCCTTTGCTTCTCAATACAATTAAATTTTTAACTATGTCCATTAAGAGTACATCATTTAATATATATAATATTTTAAAGTTGAGATTTCTATATGTGATTTTGAAAGCGAACGAACGTCATGGAAGCACAGTGCAACATTTTCAGTTAATAGGTTTCTGCATAATTGTTCTTCTTAGGTAAATATTTCTCTCTCCATAATTATTTCCGTCCTAATCAAACATAATTTTGTTTTTTTATTGATATGTAAATTTTCCTTCGGCAAACTGAATTCAGTTTGAAGTTCATTGTCTATATGGAAAACATTAATAGATACAGCTTTTGTCAAAAAACGACCAGTAGTTAAGGAGGCAGAAGAGATAATTATACCTAAATGAATAAATTCAAAGCTATCTTTTTTCTTAGTCTGTGTGATGGTCGCGTTAGAAAATCTACCACTCCGTCTCACATCACCTAAGAAAAATTACATAAAAATCTCATGAGATCCGAAGGACGGTGAAATAACCATCTTGAACTTATTAAAGTAAAGTAACACTTTTAGTGCTGTCATCTCCGGATATTGGATCCTAGTCACTTGCGTACTACGAAATTAAAGCAAACGCCCTACCACGGTTCTGTATCTCAAATATATATCTTAAACATGCTAAACATAAATAGTCCGAACTGGTGACAGAAGACTGAAGATACAAAATGTCTGATTCTACGATCTACGACCCGCCTGCCGAGGATTTGCTGTAATCACCATTAGGGTAAATCCTCGCATCAGAAAAGGCTTCTGCCCAGTTACGGTAAAATTTATGATCACATTTTTATTAGGGATATAACGATACTGCAATTATGATAATGACACCGCTACCGATGAATGTTACGATAACGAATATGATAACTAATGATTTACGATTATTTAATTATGGATTAAAATTAAACAACACAGTAAAGTAGCAGCCTATAAGTGCCCACGGCTGGGCAAAGGCCTTCTTCTCAAATACGAGTATCAGAGAGGGTTAAGGAGCGGTAAGGGCCCGCCACGCTGCTCCAGTGCGGGTTGGCGGGCTTCGCATATCCTCGAAATAATATTTTTATTATTTCTCAGAAATGCAGGTTTTCTCACGATGTTTTTCTTTATCGCTGAGCACGTGGGAAACACATTAAAATTGCTGTTCACAATTTTAATGGTACCGGGGATCGAACCCAGGTCACTCGCGTTCTATGAAACTAAAGTGAGCAAATGCATATGATACAGCTGCTATCTGCTGTAAGCAAAAAACAATAATCGTAATGCATCCTATTATTAAATAAAGATACCGATTATTGTATATAGTACTTAATTTGTATTTTATTCGCAACATTAAACCTGTAAGTGCATTGTGATATTTAAAAATATAGTATAAGAAATAAGCTCTCACGATGGTAAGAAGTCTAACTCATCCCTCACCAAAGCCTACTTGGAACGTCGCGACAGGTGGTAAATTTATCGCCATGGCCAGGCAATGGACACAATGATGGCGACAGAGATGACAGACAGACATGTCGTGTCCATACAAATCGTACATAGGTTTCGCAAAACTCATTGGTACGAGCCCTGTCAATAGTCCCTTAACCACTATTCCTAACCTAACGCATGTGCTTGTGAATGAGTACAGTAACTGGAAAATTAAATTGAAGGCCGGAAATCGACGATTTTCGTTTTGGTGTCATCAACCCAACAGATGTTCAGTAGAAGTTGACTATCGTTTTACACAACAAGTTTTTACAGATATTACCGGTTTATATTCGGAAATTGTTAATATTCTATTGACCTGGCAGATAGTTAAACACCGTTGCGATATAGGGCTCCGAGCCCGAGAAAAGAAAGAAAAGAGTAGGTAAACATAGTTATTATTCTTGAAGTAGTTTCAAAGTCTACGTAAAGAGTTTGCTAAAGGATATTCTAATGTAAGCTTTCGATAAACTTGGAAAATTAGTTTTCTCCTCGGCTTTATTACTATACTATTTTATTTTATTCATACCTACGTATTATATGGAAAACATTTTGCGTACGCTTTTTTTTAGGGAACCGTAGGGAAACCCTATTATTAAGGTGCCCCGCCTATACTACCTTCAAAAGGCTGTATCTTTTGAACCGTAATAAGTAGCCGTTTCTTCGTTTTTTCAACGTACCTATCATGTTTCCACTCAATCGTAAAAACGGTAATACATACAAGAGTCAAACTTCTTCTGATTATAGCTCCAACTCTAAAGTAAAACAATACCGGTAAATATATAATAAAAACCGGCTAAGTGTAAGTTAGGCTTGCGCTAAGAATACCGAACTGAGAGAAAAAACAACTATTTTCGTCATATTATAAAAATTTCGCTGTTATGATCACGTGAACTGCGACAGATATTTTTTTTATGCGTATTACAGAATATCTTGAGACCAATGCCCTTCGGTGGGGCGTACAAAGGTTAATTATTATAATCCTTATCACGCCACCCTTCAAAATTTCACAGCAAACAAAAGTTATGCTTGTCTGAACTTACGATGTGGTTTAGGAAACTTTTCTGTTTGCTTACAACAAGTGTGAGTGATCATGTAATATATTCATGCAGACCTTCACATATGACAGAAAACTTACGTTATACTTAATATAATGTAGGTATATTAGATATATTTTACGGAAATAGTGAAATAAAACTTATGTGTACACATTTATTAAAGTTAAGGCCTAACTTCCGTCTTTCCGTCTCTTCATCACAACACACACTAATTCTTTGTGATATATATATATTCTTTTTCTATTGCAAAACTTTTTATTTCATATTTTTTTCTTTTGTTTATTTGTTTTTGCTTTGTTATCTTGGTAATTATTATGTTATCACCAGATCATGTACTATGTGTGTAGATGTTGTAAGTGTCGGAATAAATGTCTTTATTATTTATATATAAATGTCTTAATTATTTATAGTTTTAAGCTCTTATGAAGTCGGGAACATTGTCCTCAAGCCTGGTTAGAGTTATTCACGCCTTATGGCCAGAACACGGTTGGAAAGCCTACGGTGTTTTTAAAAAAAAGTTCAGGAGTTTCACTACACGATCCAAGACAGTCTCTTGATAAAGTCTCTTCGGCCGACGCTTTTACTCATTTTTCAAAAAAAATTAGGCGTTGTGACTTCATGCTAGGACACCCACCATCAAACCATGATTGATGCGGGTTGATGAGTTAATTAAAAAAAAAGTCTACAGAGAGCACATTTCTGTTTCTTATACTAGCTTATCGGAACAGCAAATGTTTTGATCAGTTAGGATACTGATCAAAACATATTAAGCTGCAAGGATTAATTTAGGATATGTCCTGTGTGTCGACGATAAGCACCAAGCTTCAGGGCTTATTTAATAATTTGCGTCGTAGCGGAAATTTTCAACGACATTTTTGTTTCCTTACAGCAGTGGTTCTTAACCATTTTATTCTCGTAGCCTCCGACCACTAACAAAATTTAATATATCTCTCGGAACTATTTCGAAAAAAATTTAAGACAATAAGAGAAATAAAGGCATTATTGAAAACACTTTTTATTAATTAGGAATATGATGAGTAACTAAATTAATGAGTAGGCTGCTATTGATTCAATTCGATAAGCTCGTTAAATTGACAACCCAAGCTGCATGTCAATTTTGACGTCTAATCGATTACAATTTTTAGTTTCGATTGACACTAGAACCGAAAAACCAGAAACCCAAAAATAAATGGTTGCAAACGGAATTTATTAGTCTTGTATCAATCATAAACGATTCGCTCATTTGACCCGCACCGCCTAGATGTATTGATGATTCATGAGATCATTCGTTTTCAATGATCCGGTTCGAGCAATCACTTACAATTGATGGAACCTTTTTAACCCATGATACTATGATTGGTTGCACGAAAAACGGAAATAAGAATCGTCGCAAATAAAATTGAATGAAATAATCGAACTTACCAAATGAACGATTGAACGGTGTGAATCATCACAGTTAATATAATAGATAATAGATGTTAATAGTCTGTGGTTAGAGTGCAATCACGTTAGGAATGCACTCTATGCTCTCATGCGCTATCATAGAATATTAGTAGGTTATAAATATATACACCTTTTAATATAAATAAGCATATATACATATACTTATAAAATCTTTACTTATTTAATTACTCACTAAGTATCGACTGGTATCGACTATCGAGTAGACTCTGAGCCACAGCCATCAATCATATCAAATTAAAGAACGATCGAAAGGGTCGTGTCACGAACCAATACTTGAACGAACAAATCACTGAGAATGAACGATTGACACAGGACTAAAATGTATATGCAGCAGTTTCTTTTTCTCGGGTGTCCTATTTGGAAAAAGCATTTAACTATCTGCCAGTGTCATAGTAATATTAATCCGAGCGTTTCGCTATAGTTCAAACATGGCTACCTTAGTTGTAGAGGGGTAGGCAGTACGGCACACAGTACCATTTAGCTAATATGTAATTAATTGAATTTCACTGATGCTCAAACTTACATTTCTTAGGTAACTAAAAACTAAAGTTTTACATAAATATTATTAGGCACATAAAATATATTTGGTGATGTGAACTTGCGGATTATCAAAATATATTTTCTATTTTTTATTGAGATTAATTAAAAACTAGTAGCATAATTTTTTAAACAACCCTATGTAATGTCGTAGGCTTGAAGCTCTCAGGTATCAGATGATTTTGAAAAGTGTTCCCGTACCAATCGTTTGTAAGAAATTTTACTTTGGGCTCTTCTAATGTCTTCGGGCAATGAGTTCCAGGGAAGTGTAGCCTGAATCGTATAAGAGCCACCAACAAAAACATTAAAATGTTGAGGGAGGCTTATCATGTCATTAGCAGAGAAACGAAGGACCCTATCAGGGGCAAAAGGGAGATACTGAAATTTATTCTTAAGATCTGTATAAAAATGTATAAGATAGATAAGGTCTTAAGATCTGAAGTCGGATCGTACAAGATGGAAAAGAGAGATAAAAGGAACTGTAGAGTTACGCCTTTGTTGTATAGTGATTCTTTTTAGGCGAGAACGATAGTGAAAGATGTGGTCATACTTTCGCTGAACAAAAATAAATCTAATGCAGTTGTTAAAAAGGCGCTTTAGCTTGTAATGAAGATCTTTGTACATGTCTGACTAACGCACATCCTCGTAATAAATTATAGGTAATATCAGTGACTGATTAAGCGTAACTTTATACTTTAAAGGAAGAAAATTCTTAAGCGATAAAGTTATCCGTAAAGAAGCCGAAATCTTACGGCGGACTTCTATGACGGGTTTCCCCCATAAATATAAAGCCCAGGTTTTTCACCAACTTAATTTTTTTTTACTTTATTAGTCTATTTAATTCCTCTTTAGGACAGACCTTTCCACGAAGATGCCAATAAAAACTGACATATCACGAATGGAAGATTTGCATGGGCAATGAAATGAGTATGGAGACTCACCATAGATTCGACGGGTGGGTGGGTAAGAGTGATTAACCTTGCTAGTAATCGTGAGTAGCATACCTAGTCCAGTCAAGTCTACTAACCATTATTCGCTGATCAGACACTGGTCCGTCAGTTAGCTGGGTGCAACCAGTGCAATTTAGATAAATTTTTAGAGACAGAGATCGAAGTAAAAGTAAGTGTAGTGTGTCTAAGTGAACCATTGAATAATTATTTCGATAACACTTACGTCGTAATAAAACCAATTCAATTGGGATCTACTTAAAATTTTAACTTAGGTTTATTATTTAGTAGAAAAAGTCACAAGGTTAGTTTGATATTGTAACTGTTAGTTTAAGAAGTTTATATATCAAAGAATATTTTTTTTGCTAATGTGTTTTCGTGTCTGCAGTTAAAGAAACGCAATCGAAATAATATTGGTTCTCATTCTATGAATACTAAAGCTCAATAATTCGTGTCAATTATGCTACCTACAAGTCGCTAATTTAATTGATATTATTGATAAATGATAATTCCCGTCTCCCTGGTTATATGCCAGTTACGCATCAGGTATTTTTTTATTGGAATGTGGGTGAAAAAGAGCTAACCGTGTCAACCTGATGGTAAATGGCTATTGTAGCCTATAGCCAGATGCGTTTTCCCCCCTAAGGACTAAGATGGAATGTCTCACAACCCGTATTTCCTCGGTAATTAAAAAAAGGGATAAGGGTTATCCCCCGTTTTTATACCTGCTAGAGATGTGTCTTTATGTGATAAATGTGTAAACATTATAAGTGACAAATGTTTAAACTTCTCTACATACTATATGATAGAACTTTTAAAATATAAATTACTGCATTTAAAATTAAATTACATTTAAAGAAAAATCAACTGTTATATTTGACCGATTCTACCATGGTTAGAAGATAAAATAACATACATAAAACGGTTAGTCCTGTTTTCTATGAGATCCATTTTGTTATATTCTTGGATTTTGCAGTTGACAACCCTGCAAATAGGTGCTACTCATGATTATATACGAGGAGCACTTAGAAAGATTGCGGAAGTAAAAAAAATGGTTTGAAAAATTGGTTCAAGTTTTGTTATTAAATCTTTTCAAATAACTTCAACAGCGGCTTTAGCTTGTCACGCGCGTGCTCGTCTGGCTCGTTTGGCTTTGCTTTTGTAAATTTACTACGTTTGAAAACTTGCAGATGTAAGTTTTCCAATCTATTATTAAGTCCGTTTCAAATGTATCTATCAGCAATCATGTCTGGCACCATTCTGCTTCTATGTCTAAGTGAGTACAACCCAGCATAAAACCATCCTCCTGACAAGAAGGTCACCGTGTAAACTCTCATATGCACTATATTTCATAATTTCATTCATTCATTCGTGCACTACCCAATCCAATGCGCAACACTTATAGACTCTATTCAGAGAAGGTGCCTATTCTTATTAGTTTTTTTTTAATTGTTTTTTTTTTCAATTTCGAGTTTGTTGCCTTTTTTAAATTTAAATTTTTCGCCATTTTAAAAGTAACTGATGCTAATACAAAATTTTAAGAGAAAAAGGAAAAACCAAAATTCGGTGCTATGCATTTAAATTTCACTTTAAATGAATTACATATGAATTATGTAATTCACTTAAAGTAAAGTATACATAAAACAATGGTTTTCCTCATAGAAATGATCGATTCTGTCCAGATACTTTCAAAAGTTTTTCTTTCAACGTAAAGTTCTGAAACAGAATATTAGCATTTATAAGGTTGCTAAAGTTGCAACTTCTGCCCAGACGGGTACCGTAAAGCGCATTTGCGACACGGATATTTTTATTGCGTTTAAATTAATAAATTAATAATTCGAGTTGAGTTAGGTAAGTTATTGCACGCAATCACTGTCATAGTCACATGGATCACTGGTGATGAGGAGCAGCATCAACAATGCGAGAACTGTGGCCCTGTGTTCACCAGCCCGTCTGCCCAGTGTAGTAAGCAAACCTTCCAAGAAACTGATGTTGGCGCTTTCTACAAGAGGTTCATGTTCAGCAGTAGACTTGAAAGGCTTGAAAAAAAAGTGTTATTAAACAAATACGTACATACTTTGCACAAAATAGGAATACTAATACATTTCTAAGTGAAACCAAAAATGCTTACGCGATTTCACAAAATTCCACATACCGAACATTGCTTATAAGTTGAATAAAAGAAAAGTTTTCTTTAGAAAATTATATAATATTTCATCAAAATGATTCATACACACGATATTTTATTGAACAATTATCATAATGTTAATATACTCAATGGAGGAATGTCTTTAAGTATTCTTAAGAGCAAAACAAAAAGTCTTTGGTGTAATTCGTACGCGTAAAGAGCCGAGCGTCAGATTTTGCTGCTGCTCGAAAGGGTCGGCTGGACCAAGGTAGTACCACGGCCTCACAGAATACCGACGTGAAATAGAGACTATTTTTTGTATCACACGGGGGAAAGATACACATACCTGTCACTAAAGACAGTGACCGGTTATATCAGGATCAGCATCTCACTCACCGAACGAAACGTACAAGATGTCATGCTCACTTATGACGCGAAGTAAGTACGTATCTTGTGCTTCTGCGTTTCGTTCGCTGAGCAAGTAACGGGAGGCTCACCTTTCCGTGCTCCACTCTGTGCGAGGTGTCTGTGAATGTGATTTCTTAGCTTGTTTAGCAAGCGTGGGGATTGTGGCATAGTCTCCCAATGGCATAGAGTAATGTCAAGCAATGAACTATTTAGAGGCTTTTGAAATAAAACTACTATTTACGGGTTTCATCAAATCGTCGGGTATATAAAAACAAAATTTAGAGGCGATAAAATCCGTAAATAGAATAGTTTTATTTCAAATGTGCAGTGCTCACGTAAATACAAGAAATCATTATTTAGAGGTCGTTAATTCTTGACGTGTTGCAACAATTCACATTCTCTTGTTATGACATGTGAAAGTTTTTAATCATACAACATTTAGATTATGGTAATACCTATCGTGTTGCGATATATTTATAAGTAAATATAATTAATCTTATATTTAAAGAGTAGTAGCAGAGTTTATTTAAACGAAGATATTATTAGAATTTAAGGTTGTTTAAATATATCCGAAAATTTAAAAACGTAACTCTGGATTTCGATATACGCTTACGTATTGTTAATGAATATTTGATGAATAAACATGTGGTATGTATTTGACAAACATTACGTGATGGTATATAAACAGATTAAAATGACCAAAACATTTCATTGCGATAATCGCAGATACCGACTTAGTCATCGATTATAGGCTAGACGATTTTTATTAAGCGTGGGAAAATTCCATTTGGACACCTGGTCTTCTTTTTTTATAGAAGAAGGGGCCAAACGAGCGTGCGGTTCACCTGATGGTAAGTGATCACCGACGCCCACGAACATCCACAACACCAGAGGAGCTACAGATGCACTGCCGGCCTTTCAGGAAGGAATAGGCTCTTTTCTTGAAGGTCCCTAAGTCGTAACTGTTTGGAAATGATTCCACAAAGTCGAAGTGCCTGGCAGAAAACTTCGATTAAAACGCATTGTGGTGGAATGCCAACCATCTAGGAGGAATCGATGGAACTTCGCATTCTGTCGCGATGTACGATGGTGAACACGGTACGATCTTCAAGCAAAGGAACCTCCATCGCTTTATTAATTAACGTCAGTACTATATATGTCATGTGGCTAAGATAGCTCCATCTGTAGTTAGGGATACCAGGTATCAATACATTGTTATCTCGATGACTCAAACTTCAATTCTTAGAGACGCTTCAGTGGGCTCCCGACTCCAAAGACTCCGTTTTTGGTAAGGCATATAAAAGTAAGTGTAAATGCCCACTGCAGAGCTAAGGCCTCGTCCCAAATATTTTTAAGAGAGAGATTGGAGTCGAGAACGGTCCACCGAGCTGCTCCAGTAGTGAGTAGACAGACTATGAAGTCTGAATTTCCTGATGATTGGTTGGTTGCCACGGCTGTTGGTTTTGTTGGTTGGTGTCAGTACTGCGATGATGAACTGAAACTCTCTACCAGCTGACACTCTGTCGATTCTGTGTGTCTGTGGAAATAATAGCTGGTAAATGTGAAGCGGCGGAGGTGCCATGCCCTTGAAAGTAGATGAATTGAAACATATTACTTTGACACCAAGCACATGGAATATCTTAAAATTCCCTTAAAACATTAGCCGTGCGGCCGCGCGACTCTTACGGAGGTTTACAGACTTTTACAATGACGTATCGCAAAATCAAAACAAAGAGGAATTTTTTCACCCGCGCAACTTCGCCTCGACTACGAAGGGTGAGTATAGCAGTGTAAAACAATGACGCCAATCCACAGTCCACCGACTCGCATTGGAAGTGGACTCGCCAAGCCCACACGGAGCGGCCACCTCGGTCCGGCCTTTCCCGCTACGTCAGCCTAGTAAAAGAAACCTACGAGTACGTGACGTTTCTTTTGGTTCACCGTGGATGATCAAGCCACGGCTACTGCCACAATAAGGCGAGAACTTGTTCTGGGGGTGTAACCCTTGAAAATGAGACTTCAAAACATCTATGGAAAAGTACTAGGTAGGTAATTATATAATATACTCACTGTATATTTATTTATTTATTTATTTATTCATTGACTATTCCATTCTGCTCACATTCCTTTCATTAAAGTAACAATGCTCAGGTCTTTAAATCTAAATATGTATAACGACCTTTATATCGACTAAAACTAATCCGGATATATATCTGTACATGTCAACATTTTAAACCATGCATTATTACTATTTAATTTATTTACATCATTCACTTTATGTAATAGCAGAAAATTTGTGTTTTGCTCAATGGGAAATTGTACACTGAGCTATGGCTTTTTTGTGCCACTGCAGAACACACATTATTTTTGTATGAAAATGAATTTTATTTGTTTTTGTCTAAGTTTAATCTTGTGGTTATTTTTGCTAAATACAGCTTTATCTTTCTTACTGTCTGTAATGTGTATTTTGGATATAAATTGTAAGTGTGCTGTAGTGTCCAAATTAACGGTTTATCTATCTATTTATCTACTGTGTGACAAGTATTTCTTGATTTTGTTAAAAGTTTGTGTTCCTATTAAATTCAAGCGAACAAAAACGCGAGTATTAGCAAGCTAAAATTATAAAAACACTCATATGCATGTATTAAAACATAAAAATTAGAGTTGACTGTATTCCGAATGATATGCTTTTTATCAAGATAAGCTAGTTGAAATTGACTGGCACGTGTGCGCAGTCTCTACATCTGTCAACGAAGCCCGAACTTGTTATTTTCGCTGTAAACATCAATCAGGTTTGAGAACGACTGGTGTAGGAGAAATATCTGCTTCATGTTTAATATTTTATTTAACTAAATACATTTAGTTACTCAGTTAAAGCAAAAGAATTACAGAGAGTGATTTCTCTTAGAAATTTTATACTTTTTAAATAAATTCTACTCCGAAGCTTTAGAAGTTAACAGAGTAGGAAAATGTTTAAATTTTAAATCGTTAATAGTAGGACAACATATGCAGCGTCTACTCCAAATTTTTTTATATCAAATATCGAAATATAAAAATAGTAGTAGAATCGCGGGACAAGTATTTGTATAGTCTACAAATAATTGTTACTGATTTGAGAATGTAAGAGTTACCTTCGCAATAAGGAAAATTGGTACAGAGAGAGAAATCATCCATGTATTCTGTTATATTACACATAACCCTTTTCATAAAGTTTTTGTTTCATAATTTTTGTAAACTTATAGATAAGATGACTTATAACATGTCCTCCGTCTACGAGAGAGAACTATGATTATCTAAGCATACTATGTACTGGGTGAAGAAGAAGAAGAACATTTTGAACTTGCTAGAGATCAGCGGCGGCCTTTGCTGAACTAATGCAGAAGGATACGATAGCTGAGTAATTGGGCGCCTGCCTCTGAATCAAGAGGCTCGAGTTCGATTCCCAAGCTCGTAACAATAAGTTTTTCGAAACTTATGCACGATTTGAATCATTGACTTCAGACACATGTAGCGACATGCTATAATTTATACTTGCAATGGATATCTCTTAGGAGAACTTATTTTTTCATACACTATAAAAGTTTTTTTAAAAATTCACACACTTGTACTTGTTCCACAATTTTCTATTTATTGTTAATTTAAGATTCTAACCGGTTTCGTCTTTATGGCATCATCAAGGTACTAGTATAATACAATTTTGTTTTTTCTAGAACTATACTGAGGGTACCAAAAGAGTTTTTCCACCACTTGCCCCAAATAAGCTCTACTGATAAGTAGGTTGAAAGAACTAAAATGGCTTGACCACTGACTACCGCAGAATTGGGTAAACCGTTGGTGAGAGCTTTTTTAGTGCAGAAATATTTTTATGTCATAAAATAAATTCAAAGCTATTTTTAAGAAACTGCTTCATGCTATTGCAACCTGTTGGTAAAATAACTTTTATTTTCTGACTTTTACGTAGATTTTTATAAAAGAAATATTAATTTTACGTAGCGTTTGTTATTTACCTGTTCATTGCATATGAAAACAAATTTTATTATTTTTTGACGTAAGAAAATAAAATTTATTTTTAAACATCACTTCATTTTTTTTTTAACAATGCAACACCGATATGTAATGAAGACCTCATTAGGAAGCGAAACAGGCCGAAGAAAGATAAACTAAAATCCATTAGTGTCCTCTTTTTTGAATTTTATAGTCAATTATAATTCATATGTCTTAAAATCAAAAATCCTATAGGTAAGTATTTTATACATAAACATATTCTGTGCGCCTGTTAGCGATCGACTATGGTATTGATACCTACAATATGCTTTTTATACTGACGAAACGATGGTGTATAGCTAGGTCATGCTAGGATCCGATAGGTGCCACTGTAGTCAGGTTACTAAAAAATTGTATATATATGAACCAAAATGTCTGGTATACACAATATATGTTGGTTAAGGACCATAAAAAAATTACAAAATTTAGATCTGATAGGTCGCGCTTCGAGTAATTAATAAGTTTTACTTCTCATACTCATCGCGCCATCCACCGTATAAGGCAGAACAACGTCTGCCGGGCCAGTTATTAAGAATATTATAATTCATAAAGTTTAATCGTAAGTTCATTGTAATCTCAAGCGGACCATGCCTCCGCATTGTGCAGTACCTGTTCACAAGCATAACTCATGTGGTAGGCATCACTCTGTAACATATTAAAGGGAGGTGAACTATAAACTAAAGTAGTATATAGTCCACCTATAGTTGTGGAGAAGTATATACAGATATATATAATTCGAAAGATTTACGAATTATACTAAATATTTTGAGTTAATTAGACTTCATATTTTAGAGATAAAGGATGGAGGATAGGTTTTCACACATTTCTAAGCATGTACTCGTATGTACTATAACTAATATGTCTACAATGTAAAAAAAAAATTTATGAACTCTTCTTTTTTATGAAAAATAGGCTTACGTTTGACCTCAATCTTGCCCGATGGAAGGCGAAGATGAGGCCTAGGATGGTACACGCTTGCCTAGATGTCTGTTCACTTTGGCTCAGCAAATATTCATATGACACAGTGCAATACTTGAAACAAAACATATTTTTGCAAGTTCTTTTCGCGAAAATTGATGCGAAATAACTTTTACATCCGTGCTAAGCTTTAAGTCGACCCAAAAGCAATTACTGAGAGAAACGATGACGCAACATAGACAGACTCGATGATGAACCTCAAGCATTCCTTTTGCAATCAAACATTACAAGTTCGGAACCCTTAAAGTTAATTTGAAAGTTTAATGAAGAAGCTCGCCATATTTCAGACTTACGGCTGCCTAGATCACCGACTTACCTTTACACTAGGATACTCCGGCACTTTTCCAATTAAACTCCGAAGAATCGAGAAATATTATTTTGTATTTTAAAATATTTTCCAACGTACTAACGGAAGTTGGATGACATTAAGAAATTGCAAAAATGTAGAAAACATTTTCAAAATTCAACACTTGAATTAAATTAACAATTCAGTGTCACTTTTGCACATAACTCGTCTTAAAACTGTTCCATATATACAAGGAAGATTAATGAAGATATTAATATTAATAAAACTTATAAATTTAGACATTTCGACAAAAAAAAATCTGTTTGCCCTGTAGTTAAGAGCATTAATATTCGGCATAAAAACAGTATAACAATTTTCTGGATTTAGAGGGGATTTTCCGGGTAAATAAAAATCATGCAATATTTATTTCAATAGAAAATTAAAAATTGTCATTTTAGCTGTTACACGGTTGTTAGAATAATATGGTTGGTAATATAGTACATAATAATAATAAGGTTGTATATAAATGCTTGGAAATAACATGAGATTTTCGAAATAAACTGCGACTTAAGACCCATTAGACATAAGAATTTTATTCTAAAATTAGAAGTGGAAGTCGAAATTATATCTGCTCACTTCTATTTACAGGACGTGGGGGGCTCGCTCTTTCAAAACTTGTAATTTCTAAATTTGATTCGTTGGCTTGAACACTAAGACGGTGACAAGCTCACGACCTCTCAATTTGTTCCAAATAAGCTCTGGTGAAAAGTGGCAACGACTAAAAGAAATGTCTAGCTCGACCACCGCAATATTGTGTATACGGTCATAAGAATGTATTCAATATTAGCTATTTACACGTATTCTTACGCCTGGAGTTCGTAATTTGCATGCATATTTAAAGTTTTCGAGATTTCGTGATTGGTCATTCTGATTTCCTTTATAAAGATATTATTATATATAAAAATTGTGTGCGTCTGTTAGTGATCGTGTAACTTTTTAACGACTTTACTAATATATATAATATTCCTACAATATATCACACAATTTGGATTCACATAGAGTATGTGCCACCTCAGGGCAGAACATCGTCTGCCTCGCTCGGTGCCAGCTGATATAAGGTCGGGGAAAAATTTTTTCGTATTCTATATATAAAAAAGTTACGACACAAGCCGCGAAAAAAATTGTGACTTTTATGAACTTAACGCAATATCAGTAGAGAAGAATTAAATTGGTTCAAGCGTTTTCACTCTGGGAATTTTGATGTCAAAGATGAAACTCGCTATGGTTGCCATTTTCTAAAAAGATTGGCATATTAGTCATAACGACATTACTGAAGAGCTAGGAGTTGACTGTAAAATAGTGTTGACTCATTTGATAAAGTCTGGATATACAAAAAATCTCGATATGTGGGTGCCATACGAGTTCATTGAAAAACGTAATGAAACCGAACCGTTTTTGAAAAGATTGATCACGGGTCATAAAAAGTGGATTACCTACGACAAGAACGTGCGCAAAAGTTCGTAGTCGAAGGACAGTCAAGCTCCACAGATTCCCGCATTTATATGACTCGCAATTATGTGATGGTGTGTGTATGGTGGGATTGTAAGGACATCGTTATTATGAGCTTTTATGTCACTGCCATCAAAATGGCAACAAGTTGTGGAACAAAATAGCACATATATTTTATGATCATATGTAAATAAAATATGATTAAAAAATATCTTGAATTTGTATATAAAACACGAAAAGTCAAGATTTTAATTAATTATTTGAAATAATCTTTATATTGGAATAAATACGTCCATTGATTTATTTAGAATAAGATATATTTATTCCAATAAACCTGATTTTAAAAACAAATTGTGGAAACAAAATTCTACGTTATGATTAGAAAAAAGCTATAGGTCGACGAATTCAATAGTTCATATCCTATGTCACCTTTTTTCTGTCCCATTTTTCACCAGCCGCTTTTGCCAAAATTTACATTTGAGAAGGAACGTTTTTTAGTAAAATTAGTTCCAAATAACAATTGAAGCCATTTAATAATGTAATTAAATTTGAACATTACAAACTGCTTTGAAAGTAAAAAATAAATCTCCTGAATTTTGAAGTACTGGCTGTAATCGCTTGATAATCAGCTTGTATAGCAGTATCAGACACTTTCAGACTGACAAATCTAAATAATTTAGGTGTGTTTAAAATATTGTCTTTCAGGGGCCACAAGATTTTTCTAGCAAATGTCAAATATTACGAAAGCGACTCGATGATACTGCAGACGTATTCTATTTAGCTTACCGTAAGCGGGGGTTACTTTGATTATTTTTGATGATAAACGAGAATGCCTCTTTTTTAATTTTTAATTCAAATTTTTGAAAACTGAAATATTGGCTTGCGTCACAGATTTCGTTAGGGTTAAGCAAAAAAAAATTAGAAGATGTTGTAAATAATATTTAGTGAATTTAGGGTGATCAGGAGTTATTTTTGATTGGAGATAATTAATGTATATTTTAAATTATTTAAAGATATCTTTATAACAAAACTAGAGTTAAATTTAAATATTTAAATTCTGAAACTTCAACAATCATATTTGGTTTCGAAGGAGGAGAAAAAAGGAAAAGTGTATATTTACTATTAGCATGAAAATTCATGGTAATGTTTATGCAAGAATGCCTTCCCAAACATTCTCAAATCCAAAGTACTCGTAGTTAGAGAGAACCCTCAATCTGCGCAAGTGGCTGCCGCATTTAATAAAGCCTTCTCCACAGCATAATTGAATGCAGTTTGTGCAGCCACAGATCTTCTATACAAACCTTTGTGCCGATTATGTAGTGTTCCATAAGCAATTCTATACTATGCAGATGGTTGGTTTATCCAGATTTCGTTTCCACCTAATTGTTTTGGTACATTATCTTCCAAGCCTTCTGCGGCGTCGTTGCGGTAATATCTAGTTTGAGATATTTTTGTGTCCGAACAATGATTATACCAAAAATTATTAAAACATACAAAAACAACTACCAACGAGCAACAAAATTAACGATATAGTTACCAAAGTAGCCGTATTTTTTTAAAATAATTCCGGGAGACTAAATCAACCATAAAAGGAGCATCTTGTAAGTGCCCACTGCTGGGCAAAGGACTCCTTCTCAAATATCATTGATGGTTTTGGAGCCGGGAAGGGTACGCCACGCTGCTCCAGTGCGGGTTGGCGCACTTCACATTTCCTCGAAATAATATTGTTTTCCTTCGCCGCCAAGCACGTGGTTAATTCAGCACTTAAAATTGCTATAAACAATTTTAGTGGTGCCGGCACCGGGGATCGAACCAAGGTCACTCACGCACTATGAAACTAAAGCGAGCGTCCAGTCCACTAGGCTACCATAACCAACAAACATATCTACTTAAATTAAAGAAAAAGTATGAAAAAATCAATACATGGTTATGCTCTCATTAAAGCACATCCAAAGTTATTTCAGCAATTTGTTCATACCTAATTTGGATGTGCGGTTTAATCATATTGCCTCCGCCATGGAACGTTGTTCCCATTAGTGCACCAAAGGATTTTTTTTTAAAGAATGTATTGGCTATTTAATAAGTAACATTACAAATATTCCTGTTAACCCTCCAACTAAGCATTACAGCTTGTATCTGGAGTGGTTCACGACAATAGTCGAATGGCGTTCTCGAACTAACGACGTCATGTTTTGTAGTCCGCACCCTAACCCATTTGGCAATTGGCGCTTATAAAGGATACAATAACAAATAGTCAATGAAGCCAACATTAAATAAATAAATAAAAACGCTTAGTTCCGTTTTATCTAAAATTATATATGTGTGCATAACTAAATCTAAACTTTTAACAATTTAATATATACTTGCGATTGTGGTCGCTTGGTGAAACGTCATCATATTGACAGTTATTATTCTCTCTTGCACTGGTTTCACAACATATTTTGTGTGTTATATAAGTAACCGAACGGTTTCGCCTAACAGCATATTCGGGTTCAATTTTTTTTTTTATGGGAAAGGCGGCAAACGATCAAGCGATTCACCTGACGATAAGTTATTACCGTCTCCCACGTACATCTGCAACAATAGATGTGCTGCAGGTGCGTTGAAGGCCTTTAAGGATATTTGGGAGATAGAAGGGAGGTTGAGGAGGGGGATTGGGGAGGGGAGTGGGCCTCCGGATACCTCACTCAGCGAACGAAACGCAGAAGCATAAGATGCGTCTACTTCACGCCGGTATTCTGCGAGGTAGTGGTACCAACCCGGACGAGCCGGCCCATTCAAGTAGCAGCAAAAGCCGCTGCTTGGCTATACCACGTTTCAATCGAATAATACTAAACTTAGGAACTGATAAGAGCCGCGGTAGTCTAGTGGTCTGGGCGATCACTTTACTATCATAGAGCGAAAGTGACCTGGGTTCGATCTTCGATGGCGGCACCACTGAAATTGTTAATAGCAATTTTAATTGCCGTATTTACCACGAGCTCCGCGCTGAAGGAAAACATCGTGAGAAAACCTGCATATCTGAGAAATAATAAAAAAATATATATATTATTTCGAGCATATGTGAAGCCCGCCAACCCGCAATGGAGCAGCGTGGCGGGCCATTCCCGGCTCCTACACCCTCTCAGATATTTGAGAAGGCCTTTGCCCAGCTGTGGGCACTTACAGACTGTTACATTACTTTACTAGGAACTGATCATCAGCGATGACCCGTCATTTTGAAGTATCCCTATGTTAGGGTACTCTGTTTTAGTCGCCACGAGTACAACAACCTCAACGTCAAATTCAACAACTCTCATTGGAAGGCCTGTGTCTAGCAATGGACTGTTTAGAGGCAGTTAAATAAGAAACTAGAGGAATTCACGTTGTTTCCTAATTTATACTCTACATAAATATATATTCAATGCCAAGACCGCAATATTGTCACTACATATCAACAATCTAACACTTACGTACGGTTTTTGGATTGTTGAATAACTAAGATCATAATGGGAGATGCCGAACAATCTCCAAATATCATCAGTTCTGGTTATCGCCTATGTGTCTGATATCTGGAGACACGTGAAATACTGACGTCACATTTGTTCAAATAACGCAAAATCGAAAAAAAATAATTTTCATCAACTAATTATAGTTTACTGTTGGGTTTAGATCTCTAATAAAAGTAAGCATACGCTTTATAAATTAAATGGTTTGTCCGTACACACTACTACCGGCAAGCGGCCTGGTAAGCTACTCGTGATCTTGTGATCCAATACTAACTAAATCAATATAGATCCAATACTAACTTGTACGTCTTTAGTATTTGGATTTTGTCAAATTAGAATGGATTGTACATCAGAGCCTCGTTTGAGACTAAGAAAAATTTAGTACTATAATGAAAAAAGTCACTGTCTTCCACCGCCGACTAACTAAATTTCAAATTGTCTGTTAAAAAAAAATGTAAGCATATTTCTGATTATCATTATGTCTACTTCACTAACACATAAAGAATACGAGTAAAGTAAAATGTCAAGCTTCAGTGCGCGTCTTCGTCGGCGTGAAAAAAATTCCCGGAGCTTTCCCGGAGTAGAAAATAGCCTAATGCTTTACCAGGGTTCAGGGCATCTCTGTGCCAAATATTATTGACTTGAAAATTAATGAATTAATCTGAAAAATTTTAAATACTTGAATTCCTAAATCTCAATTTACATCTTATTCATAAACGTGGTAGAGCCAAGCGGCGGCTTTTGCCGGCTCGACCGTGTTATGTTTCACGGTTTTATTGAAATGATGCATATTTCCTCAAAAAATAATGATTTTTGAGGAACATATTCAAGTTTCTTTGTTTTTCTTTTACTTTTTGGGTAATCATATACATTTTTATGTTACTATGATGAACTGTTGCACCTACATCGGTAAATGTATCTATTCAAATAAAACTATATAATAAATGTTTTTTTTACCACCGCTGGGCACAGGTATCCCCCTTTCCTTTCCAAAGCCCGGGGTCTTTAGTCATCATCATTCAAAATCGCGGAGTTCATCTCGGACGACACGCCAGTGTTTTCTCGGTCTGCCTCAGCTAAGTTGCCCATGTTCACGAACCGTTTGTGTAGGATTACTTGGCACATCTATCCCGCTCAATCCAAATTATCCCGATTCGTGTAATCGAACGCAGCGTGATGTTTTGAACTCTGTCCTTCCTCTTAATCCAGAACGCTATACGTTCCATCTCTCGTTCGAGACTCGAGACTCGTTCAGAGACCACGTCTGTGCGCCGCAGGTTAGTATGGGTAGGATATACATGTCGATGAGTTTTCGCTTGAGCATAAGCTCCTTCATGGATCAGTAGCTCCTCCAGGCATTTCCGAGGCGGCAATCGATTTCTTTAGCTAGCCGGTTTTCGAAGGAGATTAGCCGGCTCAAGTCAGATGTACTCATCGACATTGTATAACTCTAGCCCATATACCTCGACCCTATGATTAGTTTATTTGTTTATTATGCTATAACTTTGCAGCGTAAATAATTCGCATACATAATATTATATATATATATATACCATATATTAGTATGTAAGTATGGATCTCGTGAAATGTTCTTAATGATGGTGAAAACCGCATAGAAATCTATTAATTTAAGATGCGAATACACAGACTAACGCAAATTGCGCTTTGATTTATATATTTAGAGGTATGTGGTGATGTGAATGTTAATGTCCATTTTGTAAAAGGATAACGAAATTTCATCTTAGAGCTGTAAATTATACCAAACTAATTAAATAATTATTCTGTTACATCTACATGTACATATTCCATAAGAAAATAAACCAAAATAGGAGCTTGCAAAGCGTGGCAACTGGTATAAATAAAGTGGGTGTCTTGGATAAACATGTTAACAAATAACACGGTATGATTTCATCGGGGAATGACGTCTCACAGAATATTTGTGAAATTTTTTGTGGCTTAGCGGATAAGGCTTCTAAGCATAAGCTGTTTCAATTGGAGAATGTGCTATAATCACCACGCTTGGCTGGCGCATCGCAGTACAAGACGCCTCGCACCTTAGACAATGGTGCCCGTCATCGGTGTATGTATTATCAATGTGGTTTTTCTAACATGGATAGCAAGCTATCTTTTCTTTCATGTGAAAAGGGGCAAACGAGATTTCGGATCTTCTGTAAGTGATTACCAACGTCCACGTACATCATCAACACCAGAGGAGCTGCAGGTGCGTTGTCATCCTTTAAGGATATTTTGGGAAAGGGAAATGGGACATATCTGTATACATCTGTCTTACGCCATAAGATTTTCAATGGGTTTTCCTAAGTACACTATTACAATTCTCAAGGAAAGACAGAGGATGTAAGATTTTATAAGTCTCTACTAAACGGCAATTATACTGGCTGATTGCTATATACCAAAAAATTGAAACATGATACCAAACTTTACCAGTGTTTTATATCCTCCTTTTTCAAGCAAAAATTTACTTGTAGTAGGAGTTTCCGTCCTTCCATGTTTTATTTCTTAGTTCATCATCATCATCATTTCGGCCCGTTACGACTGCTGAAAACATCAGCGTTGCTGGAAGTCAAGATCTTTTCTGACTCCATCTTGTCTTATGTTTGCCTAATTTAGATGAATGGCTATAATAAATATATTACATAATTGTATTACTAATATATAGCGAATATAATTCACATATTTATTCATATAACTAACTGTAATGTGTGAAATTTGAGTATGAAAAATAAATCATCCTCCACTTATTTGACTGCACTATTTTTAAAATATTGTATTTTTCGAAAATTCTTTTAACATCCGATGTCTTTCCAATTTGAAAATAATCCATTATGAAGCAAGCTTATTCTTAATTTTTAAGAACTATCTCTTTTATCAAAATTATATATATCAAGTTTATAAAATGTCTTATAATTTAACGTCTTCTAATGAGACCATTAGAAGACGTTAAATTGCCTTAGGAAGTATCTGAATTATTTATTTCTTAAGAAATATTGCTATTATTTGACAAAAAGTTTAAAAGAAAGAAAAAATCTTACCCGGTACTACAATATTTAGCAATCATTCAAACTTCCATTCATAACATAGTTCAGAAAAACACAATGTTTTTATCGCAAGAAGAACTCAAACAACTTTTCGCGTAACGCCGCGAAAATGAAAATCTGTCATAACCGACAGAACGACCACTCGCGACGGATAACCGACACGCACTGAAACTGACGTCGGAGAAAAATATAATTATGAAAACTTAAAAGCACTTAACCCAATGTTATTTTTATTACAATTATCAATGCGAGCAGAGCACCATTCACTAACACAAATTCAACACGTTTAATGTAGGAAATTTCGAGCGTCGTAATTTGGGGAGATAGAGACATATCGGAACAGATAAGATAGAGTCGTCACTCAATTAATATATTTAAGTAAATTAATTTATCCAGTTGATAAGCGGGTTTAATTTAAGTCCTTTTATCGCAGTAGAGTATTAGCAACTAAGTCGAAATTGTTATTAGGTAGTGATTTAATACGAGGTAGAGCCCCGTGACTTTATGAAAGGACATAAAGCCACAAGTTTTGTAGATATGCTGGGGCTTTAACCATAAACTGAAACTATTATTTACGGATTTTATAGACTTAAATTAGATTTTTTATTATTTAAATCACGACGTTTCGAGTGCTTTACATGGGACTGAGGTGTTAGACACCCTAATGTCATAGTTAACTCGGGCTACCTTCAGCTTTTAATTATTGATTTTGGTCAGATCTACAGTTCAGAATGTGCTCACAGTATCTTGAGGTCTTGCAGTAGTATGCTTGTTTTAGATTTAATTTTATTTCTTACTGGATCCCAAGCCGGTGGTTGCACACTACTATCTTCTCTATTAAAATAAGGATGTTTTTTATTACTTTAATAGTCTCGCGAATCATCCTTGATAGAAATCGGAGTTTTTTTGCTAGGATTTTTGTGGTCTATGAAATCTGATGTAATTGTGATGTGTAATTAATGTATATTTTCGCCATACACCATGTTACCATTTTATAGAACCCTGATTTTGCCTTAATGGAATCAAAAGGAATTATTAAAAGAAGATAAAAATTATTCTTATTCGTCCCACTAATAAAATCAGAGATATTTTCAATAGTCCTACCAGTGAGACGACGACAGTGGGACGCACGGCAATACACCTGAATATCTGATGTACTTCTGTTACACTATACAGATCACAACGTTATGTCGCAATCATGTATAAATTTGAGCGAATATTCTTGCCTTTTTCTCCCTTAAATGCTTTAGTGATTTTATAACAAATTATTTTGTGTCAAATGCAAACCCAGAACAATTATTTATAGTTCATGCAAATACTTGTCCCATGTGGAAATCGAACCCGCAACTCGCAGTGCCACAGCCAAACGCTTAACCACTAATCCACTGAGCTGTCAAACGTTTGTACATATTTCTTAGCATTCAGCTTACATTTTCATAAGTTTGTTTTCAATAATGTTATTTTACAAAAAGGTTTTACCTCTTATCTTTAAATCTTCTTACTTCCAATAGCCGATATATTAATATCATGTATTAACATGTCTCATATAAATAGCAGATTATTTAAATCATATGGGGAAATTCAAATTATTCATTATCTGTATTTCATACTCCACTGCTAGACACAGGCCTTTCCTGCTTTCTAAAGATACCAAGCTGGGCGGGCGGTTTGGGTACAGTTCCATTGCACAAATTCACTACATTCAGATGTGTTATTTGATTGGTTAGAGCAGTTCCTGCACAGTAGGCTACAATGCTACGGGTCGTGGTTCGATTCTCTCGCGTAGCAATAATTTTTACGTCTTTTATATATTATTATTAAAGTAAAAGTACTCACTACACAGAAGAAATCCTTTCTAAATGCTGAAATAAATAAATTTAGATTTTTCGCTTGTTATTTGACAGCAGAGCAGAGCATTTAAAAATATTTTCTATATTCCTTCTTATTGGCAATATGACTTTTCTTTAATTTAGAACACAAATTCGCTTTTAACCCTAATATTAAACATCTATGTGATAACGTCAACGATGAGTATCTAGATAGCGATTATATATCACCGGTTAATAACATTCACTCAAGTGAGTCCATCAATCGTTCAGATAAAAACGCAGATAGCAGCATCTCTGCTACCTATAATTCCATTTACGATTGCGCTAACCGCTGCTATTTATTTTTTATCATTTATAACTCGCTATAAATCGTAAATTACCACGTGGAGCTTGCAACGTATGATCTGGTAGCCGCTGAGTTAGCCTCTACCGGGAGTCTGGACTGAAACAGAGAGAGACAGTTTAGCCTACACCATTTGGCTTACCGCAAAAATTAAGTGCCCTCATCGCGTGTTGTCTACGCGAGCTTCACCAATATCATTGGAATGACCAACTAACTCACAGTTTCACCTGATGGTAAATTTGTAAGCGTGGTAGAGTCTTGAATGTTAATAAATTCACTCATAATTCTTAAATTCAATTCAGTTTGTTTATATTTTGTTATTTTTGTCTAAAAAGTATCTGACTCATCTTTTTGTAATACTTAATAAAGAGCTATGGTGCAAGGTATGACGTACTTCTCTACCGGCGTGAAGTAGATGCATCTTGTGCTACTGTATTTAGTTCGGTGAGTGAGGTAACCGGAAGCGCACTCCCCTCCCCATCCCCCTCCCTTCTCCCAAATACCCTTACAGACCAGCAACGCCCCTGCAGCACCTCTGGTGTTGCAGATATACGTGGGTAACAGTAATCATTAACCATCAGATGAACCGCTTGCTCGTTTGCCGCCATTTACATAAAAAAAATACATCATTAAGGCATCATGCACATCAAATTGTGCATGATGCCGATATTTAGCACAATATCACAGAAACTACAAAAAAAGACGGAGACGAAATGTAAATTATTGCCCCAATATAAGAATATCTCCCGTATCGTTGCGGCCGTTTACACATACAAATAATTGTCCCATTGCGGTATCGAACCCGAGACACATAACACTGCGGTCTGATTCAAAACTAAGCCATCGATACATACATACATTCGTACATACATACAGGTCAAGCTGATAAAAAGCGTCTAAAATAGGGTAACCGTGCCGACATATTCACGAAATCTAAATAGATGATAACATGAAATATCATAAAAAGGCATTCCGCAGTGCTCTGTCATTCCGTAAATGTTATAAACTTACTAAGTGCAAGAAACATCGATAGATGGCGGTATAACCATCTCTTTTATTTTTGTATGAGAAAGAAGACAAAGAAGTAATTGGCTTAGCTTATATGTAAATATAGAAATGAATGAACATCTGTAACACCAAAGGAGCTGCAGATCCGTTGCCGGGCTTTAAGGCTTTAAGGGAGTGAGAGGGAGTGAGATTAGGAGTTTAGTTTTTTAACTTTGTTGCGACTTGCGCAAAAACTTTCCAAACCAGAGATTAGACTGGTAGCAAATGCCTGTAGGCAATAAATTCACATCCCATTTTAATAAAGGAATTACAAATAAATTAAATAAATAAATATAAATAACCTTTTTGAAGTAGCTGCATTATAGTTATCTTATTGGCTACGTCATCGAATTTGAAATGGAAACGTCTGACATTCAGAATATCGGTTGATAACGAGAGCGTCTAACTGTGTGCCATTTATCTGATCAAGCAACAAATCGACAAGCCTATTTTTTAAAATTATCTTATAAAGATAGCGAATTACCCAGTATTTAATATTACATTATAACATTCAGTCATAATGTAATACTATATAAAGTCAGTATCCATTAACATTACCTACTACAATTTGGAACATCAGATCTGTAACGTCGTCCGTTATTCATCATTTAGTTGTATGTGGTATATCCACGCGGGACGTCATGCGCTGTGGGGTAACCATTTATTACGGTATACGGAAGATAGCTCAGACCGTCGGTAGAAGCAGGTTCATCTATATTGCGAAGAACCTGCAGGTGATTGCGTGTTAAATAACTAACATGCGCTTCACTCGTAGAACAAAGAAGGTTTCAACTTTCAACAAGCAGTTTAGCGATCGTCTGCGGTTCTCCAGCGATATTACCAGCGGTAGATTGTAAAACTTGAAGCGATAACAAAAACATAATACGGGAGATATACTAAGGAAATAGAAGGCCTATACGACAAGTATAAAAACAAAAAAAAAATAAGTTAGTAGTAAGTTAAAATTGAAAACCTAGTCAAGGTCTACAGCGATGCGTAGCTTGACGTTTAAAACGTAAAGCGGTGTAAATAATAGGTCTGCGGTAACTTATAGGATATAAATAATCTTTAACTAAACTGCTGTTAGTAAAATCAGGTTAAATAAAGTAGCAGCCGGATTTTGGAGCCGGGAAGAGCCCCGTTGCCGGTTGGCGTACTTCACATATCCTCGAAATAATATTTCTCAATCATGCAGGTTTCTCACGATGTTATCCTTTACCGATGATTCAGCACTTTAAATTGTTATTAACAATGTTAGTGGTGCCTACACCGGGGATCGAACCCCGATCAATCGCGTTCTATGAAACTAAAAGCGAGCGCCCTGACCACAAGACTACTACGACTATGGCTAAATTAAATTTAAAAAGCTTATTCTAAACTAAGAACTAGAATATAAGAAAAGATGGAAGAGAAATTACTTACATAAGTCAAATGTTTAAGTAAGTCAGTAGACCTAAGCTTAAGAAGCTATTGCGTTGGTTTTTACTCCTCGTCTATCCAAAGGTGTTAACAGAATAGGGCTTGTATAACTACAACCCGTTTGCGATAAGCTTTTATCGATGGAAATACCTAATGCCAACACAGGATGAACACAGCCGTGTGAGACATTCCTAACGGACAAGAGGATAATGTGCATTATGAGACACGCTCTAGTAAAGATTTCGATTTGTCAGGACAATGCGTCAGATTATCATCATCATCATCATCATTTCAGCCTATCAGAAGTCCACTGCTGAACATAGGCCTCCCACCAAAGATTTCTCATCATGGGGGGGTTTGCCTTAGTTGCCACGCCTGGCGAGCGGGTTGGCAACCGCAGTTTTTTTTTTTTGTTCTAGTGCAGGAAGATGCTGCTGCCCATCTCCTAATATAATTTTTTACCATTAGTCGCCTTTTACGACACCCATGGTTAGACAGGGTTGGCGCTATTCTTTACTTCCGACAGCCACACGGAAAATATGTCAGATGATGTTCAGCAGAAAACTTGGAGGATGTGTAATCATCGGAAACATGGAAGCTCTTGAATGTCTCAATTAAAGTTAGAAAGAAAATGTGAATTTTTAAATTGAAAGATAGATGTCTAAACTGTAGTGAAGGCTACGTACACAAATTTTAACTAAAAAGTCACAAGTTTAAAATTACCAATTGCAATAGACTTGCAGGTGCATTTAAAAAATGTCAATCGTATCCAGGCCCTCATGTTAAAAGCTTGCCTAGTGTGACGGCTACATCCATATCATATACTGTAAAATGCAAAACTGCGCTTGATATAATGTTTTCCATTGTGTCAAAATTTAGTTTTTCAAATTTTGTATCTTTCGCTGTCTCATTAAAATAAAAAATATTACCTTAATAGAGTCCGAGTATTTCACGCGGTCAGGATCTTTACACCTTGAGGCAGCTGGCTCTAGTATGCCTAATTAGGCTGTACAAATCGTCGAACGTTGTGAAAGGTAAGGAAAGGAAAAGGATATACTTCATCATCTTCATCGCGTTCTTAATACATTTTTTTTTTTTTTATTAATTAGGCTTTGGAACTCTCTTCCACTTCATATTAAGCGAGCACAATCATTACCTATTTTCAAGCGCCTGTTAAAAATACTTTATGCCTCCTTAATCTTTGTTTCCTGTTCCTTAATGTCGTTGACTTGTATCTCTGTAATAGTATGTACGTGTACATATATGTATTTCATATATTCATATTATGTATATTTTTTTTATTTGCTTATTATGTGTATGTATTACATGTTCACTTTACTTTATTATGTGTACACCCGAACCCGATACTTATCATATTTCCTTTTTTTTTCTGGGTTGCCTGGAAGAAACCGCTTCTTAGCGATAAGGCTGCCTATTGTACTTTTTTTTTGTTTCCTTAAATAATCTTTGTACGTTAAATTTGTGTGTGTACAATAAAGTATATCTCATTCATTCATTCATTCATTCATTCATTCATTCAATGCTACAAAAGTTTTGAAATGCCAAATGTAAGCGAGCTTAAACAATTCAGTAAGCGAGTAGGCGAGTAACAGCGTGGTTAGAAGTAATAACCGATGAAAAACTAACATTACCCATTTAATAAATTTATAATCTCTGGACACTTTTAATTGCGAAAGGACCAATTTATTAATACTTAAACTAGTTGCTTGTACACACTTTTTTTAGATTTGCGATATGAATATATTACCTACCTCACTTAGTAAACCTTTAAGTAAGGCGTAATAAATACAAAGAACTCAAGAAGAGGTACTATCACTGGTAACAAAGCCCAACATTTATAACAACAATATTAAGAGCCTATGAACGTGTAACATACGCAAACTAGTCTATATGTGCTTATGTAATCAATCTGGGCGGGGGAGATAATTAAGAAAATGAAATCACTAGTTACTCTGCTTTAGCCCTAAAGAGTAAACGTAAACGAAGTGTAACTATTAATATTAACCTAGTGCGTAATTTATACAAGATTATGCGAATGTAAACTGATAAGAGATTTCTATTACGAAATAATAATTCAATCTATTAAGGTTCACGATCATTATACCTTTCACTACGAATACTGCACATTCATACAATGTAATTAGGTAGGTATGTGTAATCATGAGCAAGGATCGGGAAATATCTGTTGTGGCGTGTTATGAAGATACCTACAACATTACAATCCAATTGAATTTTAATCTAATAATAATGTTAATATGACCTCCTGAAACACATAGAATGAAGTTTTAAATATGTTATTACAAACCAAAATATTGTGACATTTAATGCTCAAATTGAGTCAAGCAGCGGCAAAAGCAATTTTTTGAGGCAATTGTTAAATATTTCAACGAGGCAAGTAAGCTTTGGAATACAAACGCTTTTTAATGTAACTTTTATTCTGTAATATGTTGTACACTTTGGGAATTTCCATACATATGCGTGTACTTTGAACCATGAAAGATTTTTGGATTTTCTAGTTTATATTTATTTCTTAATCGAAAATCATACCTGTCACTATTCTTTGGAAATATGGATTCATGTTCAGGTATATATATAATATTTTCGTAAATGTATTGACAGGGAAAAGTTTAAATGTGAATTTCAAATAATTCCCAATTTCTCCTTACATCGTCTATATTTTTAAGGTCGGTTTAATAATCCAGACTTTAAGTTCCCATAGAAACAGTATAATTGGAATACTTGAGGGATGGCAGATTTCATTACGGTATCACTACTGGATTCTTCGATCTTTGATCACAATTTTTATCAAAGTTTATGTGTGTCCACTAAGTACGGTTCAAGTAAATAATTAAAATTTTCTAGATAAGCGAAGCTAGCATAAATTATGGATAAGATAACTTCTTACACAAACACACAACACAACAAATACAAACTAAAAATGTAGTAAGTAAACGTTTCCTGTTGAACGTCCTAATGTTACGTACAGATGAAAGTCTTCGTTTACACCACATTTTACAAATGTCAGTACCGTTTGAGCAAATTACCTTTGTAATGTAGTCCTAAATGTTTCCTTCATATATATATACGGTTGAACAAAATTTTTTGAATTTCAGTTTTTCTCATTTTCAATGTAACTATTTTTCTTATAAACTAGCCGTCGTCTGCGCCCACGTACATGTGCAAAACCAGAGGAGCTGCAGATGCCGGCCGTCAAGGATATTTGGGGCGGGGGAGGGGGGGAGGGGGGTGGAAGGACTTGGGTGCACCGATAACCTCACTCGGCGAATGAATCACACAAGATCTACTTCACGTCGTTGTTCTGCGAGGCCCATTCGAGCAGCACCAAAAGTCGACTCTTTGGTCTACCGCGTAAGGAAATCCTACAAAGTGGTTCTACTTACTACAAAGTCCATAACTTTTCTGCTTAAGCAGACAGACAACTGAATAGAAAAATATTTTTAAAAGGAGGCTTGCTAATAAATATTTTAGCCAAGGAAAAGATCGTTATTTCATAAGCATGGACAGACACTTCAATTTAATGTACAAGATAAGATGCCGAAATTTCGAAGATGAATAAGGTATCGAATATAAATAAAATAGGGCGGAAAAATTAAGGATCAGTAAACTTTGTAGAATAACATTTTGTTCAATAACAGAAAGCAGAAATTATAATGCTGTTATAATTTCTGCTTCCTGACCGCAACAGTTTCTGACGAAAAATTAATTTGGTGTTAAAATACAAGAATATTAATCCTGAAATATAAATCCCAGAATCCTGTAAAATGTTTGATTGATTTAGAAGAGACATTTCCGCATCCGCATCCGCATTTCTCTATGTAGTAATAACATTTTTATTTCTTTTTTTTCATTAGTATAAAATAAGGAATAAAAATATACCACTGCAACGACGTAATGTATTCGACGTAAAGGTCTTCAATGCCTCAGTTCATAAACTTGCAAAGTGGTACCTTAAAAGCTTGTAAACAGTTCACTGCGTGATATAGATACCTTTAAGACGATTTGCCAAGGCTAGCGGATTGGAGATTGCAGTACCACAGCCCTTATACTTTAGATAATGTTGCCTGACATCGGCGTACTTATTTTGAGTCTTGTTTTTTAGAGATGGTTATACTACTGTCGGTCGGAAGCCATTACGATTTTCAAAGCTTTACCCTTAGTCGCCTTTTACGACACCCGTGGAAGGAAAGGAGTTACGAGTATCCGGAGTTCAGTTCTTTATCTCATCTTCCCACCTAGATACTTGTATATATATTAGATAAGGAAATATAAGTACCAGGATACTACGACAATTGTAGGGAAAGCGTAAAAGAATCTACCATCCTCTCAGCCCGTGAAGGAAGTGAATAAGGAATGTTCCAAAAAGACTCACGGCCTACAATAGATTTCAATTGATATACGGCAAAAAATCTAACAGTCAACGATCAAGTAAACTTCAGGTTATGATCGAGGCAATTATGACCTTACATAAATACGTTTTTCTTAGACGACCCTTACGACACCCATGAAAATAACAGGGTTGGCATGTGATGACGATTCTCTTAATTGTTTTACCTTTTTTGTGATAACATATTTACATTACCTTTATTTTATTATTAAATACTAGAAACATATAGGTTTGAATATTATTTTATATAAATCATAATAAAATATTCATATGGATGACATGTATTTGTACAAATTATATACCTATAGAATAAATAAAAAACAAATCCATTTTATGTATGTTTACATACATAAAATGTATCTGTTTATATATGTATAAATGTGTGTATATAAATTAATATAAATACATTAACTCACATACACATAAATACATTCATACTTGTACAGCGATCACCAACCCATCTGCCCAGCGTGGTGAATATGGGCCAAGCAAGGAATATCCGCCATTTTTAGTGGTGCCTATGCTTAAACCGAAGACTTAAAAGAGTCTCATAATGATGATGTCAATGCATATTCGTATATGTTATGGTAATAGTTGTTCCTTCGTGTCTTTAATATAACATGTCTCAACAATACAACTTTAAAGTAATTAGCATCAAATTGATTGAAGCTATGATTGATAAATGACTTCAATCATTAATGATTTTTTTTTAAATATGCGGGTAAATATCTTTATTAAAAAAAATACATAAATCAACTAGGTTAACCCAAAAGACATGATATTTACTTTAATTTTAGACTTCATGGAAATAAAGTCGTGGGTACTCATTACGTAAAATCTTTTAGGCTACAAGCGGCTACCCGCGCCTACGAATTTTAGGCCAAACGAACTTTTAATTAAAATTAAAGTATCCTATATCTAGTATAGTATAATATCTATATCTACATCTCCGCCTTCATTAAATTGTGCAGCAGTTCTTAAAGCATAATTGAACGATAAACGTAGAACCTTTCATAATTATAGTATAATTGGGTTACAACGTAACTTAACTTATAGCATTCATTTGCTGGAAACCTCCAAGATGACATTGCGCCTCACCGCGTAGATGAATACGAAGCCTTATCAGTTGATTAACTTTACCTCGCCTCATTGTAGTGAGACCCGGAGGCTAAATCAAATTCAAACACGACCACAAGCCGATAAAACATATTGATTATGTCTAATATACTATTGGTTACGTAACGAATGGCATTGTTACGAATTGTTTAAAATAAGGAGAAAATAAATGAAATAAATCATATTTTATTAGGTTGTAAACTCCTTCTCTGCATAGGAGTCGTCTGGGTACCACACTGTTACCCATTTCGTTATTTCCTCTACCAAAAACCTATTATATAGGTATGGGGAATTCAGTACACCCTGACACACAAAGCTAAAGCGAATGTTTGTTGAGAAAATCTGTTCGAATATAAACAAATATAACATAAACTCTCAGTCTGTCACTCTGAGGGACAGTCGGAGACTATACGGACCTGCTTTTGGCACATAACTAATGTGTGATGTGAAAGAGGCGAGGAGGTGGTCTCTCGCCTCTTTCACATCCACACGCATACATACTCGTTGGTTATGGCTAAACGTAATGTAGCCCATCTTTCGATCATCCTTACTAGTGCGAATGTGCCGTCACTTATGGATTCGCCTGTTCAGCTCGGTTTGTGCCGATCTGCTCTGCCTTTATTTCCTTTTAACGGTGGTTTAATTATAGAATGGAAGAGTTGGCAAACGTGCTTGCCGCTCACATGATGATAAGTAATTACCGACTCCCACGAACCTCTACAACACCAGAGGTCTTTACAGTTAACATCTGACCACTAACGTAACGTTGACGTAACTAACTATAAATTAATAGAAGAAAATTGACGCTCATTGAAAAACGTCTCTTATTATCTCATCCCATCATTACATGTATTTTATATTTAAATTTTTATAATTTAATTATTAAGGAAATAAAATAAAAGTTTTGATAATACAGTTCACTCCACATCGAAAGCCATATTGTTTATGGATGTGCCAAGAGGAGTCGCAGGTGAGTTGCCAGCCTTTGAGCTTTTTTGCTCAAAGGCTGGCAAATCAGAAGTGCCTTGTGGTGACGATATAAGGGAATCTGTTCTTGTCAACTACTTGTTGTAAAAAATTAAGAGAAATTCCTACAAATCCTATGGGGATTGATTCCGACAGATAGCGGAATAACCATCTCAAATGTACCAGATATAAATTATAAAGATCGGTGACGAGCAGGAGCGCGTAATTTACGAGATATCTGATACAGCGATCACCAACCCAGCGTTGTGATTAGGACAAGTCCTCTCTATGGGAGTAACTTTTAAAGAAGCAGAAAGAACCCACCGGAAGAATCATTCAGGCTAATGTAGCAAGAAAAGACGATTAACCTGTATTGCCAATTATTATCTTCTTCTTATATAAATAAAAATGGATATTGATATATATGAGATTGATAAACTCCAATATTGTTTGACCGATTACCATGAGAGTTAGCACAAATAACGTTCCACTGATCGCCATGAAAATTAGTATACAATCATATTTGAGCACGGAGAATATTATCGCGCTATCCATTTGACCAAAAATAGTTACAAAACTTACCAATAGATGGCGCTGCAGCACTTCACTTATATACAGTTCAACCATACTCCTCTTCCGGAAAGGGTAGAACAACGTATACCGCTGAACAATCAAAACCGGACCAGCTAGTATATTATATTATATAAGCACTTATTGTTTGAGAAATTGATAAAAACGCAAATCCTTAAAAAAAGTGAAGTAGCTTGTAAGTGTTCACTACTGGGTAAAGGCCGCCTTCTCAAATATCTGAGAGGGTTTTGGAGCAAGGAAGGGCCTGCCACGCTGCTCCAGTGCGAGTTGGCAGGCTTCACATATCCCCGGTTTCCTGGTAGGTTTCCTTACGATGTTATCCTTCACCACCGAGCACGTGGTAAATAGATCACATAAAATTGCTATTTACAATTTTAGTGGTGCCGGCACCGGACATCGAACCCAGATCACTCGCGCACTATGAAACTAAAATGTGCGCTCTACCCACTAGACTACCACGGCTCTGCAAATTCATACTCGTTATATATAACATAATTGCGCATAATTCATAATTTGGTTTTGAATTTTGATAGAGTCACATGTAGTTAATGTTTAAAGTCCCAAATAAGACTATTTCTTCGCAAAGAGTTCAGTAGTTTCGTAGATTTCAATAACAAGTCGGTCTTTATCATTACGCTTCGGCCCCTCACCCTCATTACAGCGCCTTGTGAGGGACACAAAGTGATGTCGCAGTCATTCACGCACCAGCTTTCACATTTAATAGAATAAAAAGTGCCTCTATTCAAAAGGCACCCTGGAGTAATTTATCTTCACACTTCGCTCTGAATGTAATTTTCTTTGACAGCACACTATTGTGAAATTTCTTCGTACTTGTTCGCGGTTAAATAAATTATGTATAATATAATTAAGCTCTTTTAAGGTTGATGACGTTAATGTAATTGCATTTGTTTGTTGAATGTTTGGCGTACGGATTCGACCCCATGACCCCACCAAATAGTGCAATCGGCCAGTACCCAGTAAAAGGTAAACCCGGAGTTCTAGAATATCGGTGTTCGTCTAAAGTCTTAAAAGCAATAGTGTTAAAATGCTTAGAATCACTACGGACCGGAGAAAAACCACAATGACCCCTGTGGTCCCAATCCCGGCATCCCATGAATGAGGCGGGAGTGGCAAAAGTGTCTGGGAGCAAACCCAGCGATGTGGCTCGCCACACATCAGGTTCTATCTTCCAGAGAGATGAAAAGTGATTTACGGAAGTGAATTGGCTACGCTGAAATAGTATCGTGCCAAATGGAAATCAATAATCTCTTGTAACAACAATTTTTGTAACAAGTCATGTGGTAACGTCGTAAACATCTTCCCTCCCATTTTCTGCCGTGAGTGCTGTAAATCTATAAGAAATCTCATGACAGTCTCCGAAAGTAAAGCATGCGACGAGGCTCGCCTCTCGTCACTTTTTCTCCTTCAAAGGCATAAGTTGGATCGCGAAAGCCTATATGTGTTGCTGTGTTGCTTTTGATCGTGCCAAATGGTAATCAATAATCTCTAACAATTTATGCAATAATAGGCGTGTGTCAGCGGCGTATGAACCTGCCATCGTATTTTCTCCCGTGAGTGTCGTAATTCTTAGGGAAATCTCATGGCAATCTTCGTGAGTACAGCAGGCGATGCGGCACGCCACCTGACACTTTTTCTCCTGATAAGGCAAATATTGGGTTGCGGAAGCCCGTTTCACTGGGCTGCATTTGATAGTGCCAAATGGTAAATTACTTACTTTATCTGTCATCCTTTACCTAATTATCCCTATTTTTGTTTAATGTTTATCGTTAATTTTCTTCGTTATTGAGACTTCGTGAAGGGACTCTTACACTCCCTCCCAAACAAATAATAAAAAAAAAACTTAGATAATAATCCTCTTTTCTATATGACATTAAAATAGTACTTTAAAATTAAAGATTTTTCCTGTTACATAAATAGTAGGGGTAGTTGTGAGAAGGCATGGTTTAATTTGGTTTAACAAGTGCACAAATGTCCTCGGTTGAATATCTAATAAATATCCACAATGGACCAGCATATCTAAGAAATAGTAAACAATATTGTACTTACTTTACTTTTAAATAAAGTGCGTTGCTTTGTTCACAATTCCATCGAGCGAGCCGTCCAAGACAAAGTTCTTGATTTGTAAATCACGTTTAATATCGATTTTACTATTGCAATATTTTAAATATATAATATGTTTCATTGAAACAATAAAAAATATAATACGTACACGTACTTAACATAATCATTATCACCATTACAATCTCTCACAAGTCAAGTCCACTGCTGAACATAGGCCTCCCGAAAGATAGCCACAAAGCAAGGCCCTGAGCCTCCAGAATCCATCGACTTCCCGCAACATCGTGTAGGTCAAGTTCGTCTTGTGGGGTCGTCTATTGTCCTACTTTACTAATAAAGCAGAAATTAAAAATAAAATTAGTATTTATTATAATTTAATTATGAACTAAAACAACAATGGCAATTGAGTTAATGTCATAATAATAATAATAATTATACAATATAAACAATGTCTTTTAAAGACATATTTTCTTTACAATTATTTATTTTTAACTTACGAACTAAATAGGCAGAACAATATCTATACATTAATTGTTAAAATCAGATTTTCCAATTTAAAAAAAAACGAAAACATTTACATTTTGTCTTTTTATTCCATTTATAATACTATGGCACGTATTTTCTAAATTTCAATATTGCAATACATTACTGTTATTTTAACCGATTGCAATAAAATTGAGTGTAAAAATTTAAACGAAATATTTTACATAATTTCACAATTTTTAAACAATCAAAAGATTTTTTATCTATTTACATGAAAACCTATAAAAATATCTATAAACAACTAAAAAGGAAACTTTTTAAAACTCTAAACCTTATTTATATGTTCATAAATAGTAATTTTTAAAGCATAGTATAATACAAGCAGTAATTGCTCGACGTTTTTATTCTATATACAAACTTGAATCGATAATAAAACAAATTCCGGGATCATGTATCAACTGCCTTTCTCCCCAAATATTTATAATAGAATTAATTATTTCAATGATTTGCGAGTGGAAATGGCAAGATGAACCCAAAGGATACTTAAAGACAGGCTGAGACCTCATAACAACTTCATATTCTTAATAGGAACGTGATAAACATTTTCTTCCTTTAAGCTAAGATACATTCCCTTAAAAATTACACCGCAGCACAATGTTTTATAGCCTATCGTTATAAAGAATTATAAAACAGTAAAAAAAACACTAACTTGTAGTAATTTTTGTTCAAAATGAGTGTAAAACAATATTTTTCAAATCATTGGCGTCTTTCAAATTCTTTAAAACAATTTTTCATTACCGATAGACAAACAATCATCAAAAGGTCATAAAAAGTTTCTTTTTGACTTATTGAACAATTTGTTTCTACGATCTACATCTACGATATACTACAGCCGCCAAGTGCCGAGCGGAGACGGGCTGATATGCTTGTGTGAACCGTTTAATGAAATTTACATAAATGCTATGAGAACATTGGACCTGATTGCAATTTTTTTACATAAAATTACGAAAATTTATTTCAATTCCAGACATTTCATGAGCGAAATAAAATTCTTCCGATAAAATAATTCAAACATTGTTTGCTGATGCCGAAAATCATATTGTATTCGTGCCGAGTACAATATGATTTTCATTTACAATTTAAATATATTCTCCTAGACATTTAAATAATTTTTCTCAAATTTTCATCGTTGATAGAAATTGTCAATGCAATATGAATCTGTGGACTTGTTTACTTGATATAAAACTAGCAAGTACCCGCGACTTCAGTTGCGTGAAAATATTTAAACTTTCACATTTGATGATCAAGTAGATATACGCTAAGGTGTAGCACTTAATCTTTTAAAATGTGTCAGTGATTGCTAAGGAACATTTTAAAAAAGTTCTAACAAAATCCGAATTAAAATCTTAAATATCAAAATTCATTTTAAGTTAAATCCGTTTAAACCATAGATGTATTATAACTAAGAGATTGGCAATGAAAAAGAGAAAAAGATAATATCCTCGTAAGTTAGATCGAGATAGAGATGCAAGACTGACATTTGAACGCTGTATCAGATCTAACAGAGTCTAACAGAATGTAATGTGTGTAAATATTGTGATAGTAATGTTTTAGTACTCTGTGATGTTTCCTGACAATACGCTGCTCGATATCAATTTCGTTTTGATATTAGTACAAAATATGTATAATAATTAAAAAACTATACAAACAAAACATTCTTTACAATAATATAATTGTTTGGAGTTTTATTTTTATTCCCTCTACTATGAAACATCAATAATACATCTTCAATACAACACGACAGCGATACAACGACCGACATTGCAATCAGTACCGGATGATCGATTTTATAGTTGAGTGAGTGGAGTGGTGCAGCACTATCTGTTTTCGTCACATGCGCATTACACTCACACTGCTGTATTTCGTTTTTAGTCTCGCCTTTATCACTCTAATGCCAATCTATACGTCAATATGTTCAAAATCAATAGTTTAAACATACATTAGTGCCAGGTGGTAGGTTCCTTCTCTACCTAGGATTTGTCTGGGTAAATTATTTCTTAGTCCTCAACGGTGATAACGCATATGTGACCTCCTTCGATTGAAGTTTGCTGGTGCCATAGAGCTTGAGTAGCCACTTACCATCAGGTGGATTATTAGTTCGTATGTGTCCCCAACCCAATAATAAAACATACATACAGTGTGTATTAGTTTAAGTAACTCGTAAATGTGAAGCCCACTCTCCCTCAGAATACTACCGTGCGTCAATACATAGCATCTTAGTTCTTCGTGGAGGATTGATGTCTACGGGTCACACACAGTCGCCATGTACCGTCGGTGCTCGTTTTTCACTTATCCTCCTTTTTAATGCTAATGCAAGTGCTAAGGTTTGCATTTGCACCTGTCTGGGTAACTTATGTCTGACATATTTGAGGTGATTATTTTGTTATTTTTTCATTTCCGATTTGTACAACACCGAGGGGAAAAGATGGGTTGGCATATTGCCCTATGCCATCACCGCACGACATTTGCATTCACGCATAACATATAAATATATGGAAGCTCTCACATTTTAGTCCTTTCAACCCACTTCCAGAGCTTTTTTGGGACAAGATAAGTTGGAGACTGTCGTCGTCTTAGTCACCAAACCATTGATAGAAATCTAACATAAGTTTCGAAAACTCATTGGTACGAGCCCTCCACATAGAGGATCGAATTCTAACATCGTGTCTTCTTATTGAAAGGTAGATCCGCAAACCACTCTAGCCACTCCGCTAATATATCCACTGCTCTACGTAGGCCTCCCACAAATATTGACACACAGCACCAGAGCCACCTGCAACCATCAATTTCCCGAAATACTGACGCAGATCAATCACTCCACCTCGTGGAGGACCATACTCATACTAAAAAGTGGAAAATAACGATCTTATCAAAAACCATCATGAGTAAGAAAACTGAAATTTTAAATACCACTTCATGCCTGGATTTAAGTCACATCTAATATGTAGAAGATACTAAAAGTGCCCCGATAAGAGAGAATTTGTAAGGAGTAAAACTTGGGTCCTTTCGAATTCTTTATCACTTCTCTACCTCCTTCCTACTACTCATCTATACACGTTTGTCAACGCAGTAGGCGATGAATTATCCCGCTCACTACACTGGAGAAGGCAACAGGGAAGCCTCTACGTATAATTCTCTATGAATAATATTTGTTAATAGATATACGAGACCCTCTAAAGTAGATCTCGCAGTTGAGTTCTGGTCACGAAAATATGTTTTCTCAATTGCGAACGAAAAATTAATCCCGTCAACAAAATCCAGGATTCGTGTGCTCGATCACACATCTCTTGCAGTACTTCTTAACGGCCCTGTAGCCACGTAACGTCACTGGTGTGTCTTGTATGTTGAGTTGAGTTAAGCCTCTGCAGTAATACGCAACTGCCTCGAGGCCATCGTCGCCTATAAGCTCACACCCGCGGAGAGCAAGCTTTTTTAAGTTTGGACAGCATCGAGCGAGGATCTGCAATAAAAGATGGTTTAAACAATGGTGCTTTACAATAGCAATGTAAGGAGGAATATACTATATTTTTTTCGAAATGCCTAACTCACCTGCACTTGCCGCAGCTAACTAACAAACAAGACTGGCTATGTTAAAGAGACCTATGTTAAGCAGTGGACTTAAATTGATGGATGAATAAATAAACAAATAGCCGTGTGGTAGAAGCGGAAGAATCTGGAACCCCGAATTAGAGCCGTCTAAGGTAATCTCCAAGAAAAACGACAATCTCCGGGAGCAAACTGGTGACGATACTCGCTACCTCTGACGTTCTCTCTCCCGGAGAAGCGAAAAGCAGGTGGTGTCAAATAGAAATTCGTATCTATGCCTACTCCTGTAGGTGACATATTTTGATTTATTATTGAAAATTTTAAATTAAAATTGTTGCGGTCTGCGATAAATAGCGTAATAACTATCACACATATACCGGGGCTCGATTATCCAAACCAGTGATAGCAGTATCACAGGCGAGATGTTTGGTACTTTATCACCAATTCGCCTGGTGTTCAATTTTTCCGTTAGGAGCGGCTTATGTCCAGGAGTGGGCTTATTATGGGACTGTTGAAGAGAAAGAAAGTATAAAGTCCTTTAGTTGCGACCACGTGTAGTCTCGCTATGAGAGTAGTCTCAATGTCACTTCTATTCCTTAATGTTAAAGTAAGATATCAGAGTTCGTTTTATATAGAAAAATAACATTACCTGTAGACCGGCTTCAGAAACGTCAGTGGCACCTAAGTCCAAAGCCCTAAGTCTAGAGCATCCCCGCGCGATCGCCTCAACGCCATCATCTCCCACCGCGCCGCAACCTCTGGCGTTGAGGTAACGCAACTTGTAGCAGCGACGGGTCAGGGTTCTTATTCCGGAATCTGATACCTGAAGAATTAAATTAACATTTAAAAATGTTGATTCTTGTCAATAGTAATCTATGACGAGCATTAAGTTTGTTTGTTCTGATGACATTATTTTTAATATTTGAACTTTGAATTACATTAAAATATAAATTCACTACAGCCCGTATGAGGAAGCTCAATGTTCCTCAGCGGGCTATGGACCAATGTATCTCTGTGCGATAGAGTCTGCAAGGATATCCGCAGCAGAACTAGGGTAAACCACAGAGCCGTTGAGATCAGCAAGGTAAAGTGGGCATGGCCCGGCCACATAACCCGCAGAACTAATAACGGACGTTGGGGTAGAAAAGTTCTCGAGTGGCAGCCACGTACAGGCAAACACAGTGTGGGACGAACCCCACAAGATAGAGTGACGACATACACAGTGGTGGGTGAAATCGATGGATACAGTTGACTTAGGACTGCGCTTTGAGGCAGTGTTTGGCGAAGGCTTACGTTCACCAGTAGACTTATGACGGACTAAAAAATGATAATGATGAATATTAGAATCACAAACGAGCTGAAATTATGTTATGTTATGTCGAATGAAATACTAAAAAGGATCATTTATTAACCTGAGAACATTTAGCAACTGAAAGGTACCGCAGCGCAGGTCCCAGCTTGGCTAACTCATACAACCCGAAGTCCGTCACTCCTATACAGTCGGACACGCTCAACTCTTTCAGCGCGCAGTAAGAAGGTATCCATCTGACGCCTGCGTCTGAAAACATAAAATTAAAAACATCAAAACCCATTTTTACGTAATAATAATAATAATAAAAGATCGGACAAAGACACGTCATCCAGTCCCAAACTAGGATTCCCTGTCTTGGTAACTAGATGGTTATAAGACACTAATAAATAAATTGTCATATATACATATGATATAAAAATCGTGATCATGACTCGTGTACTAACATTTATATTCGTCACACAAATGTTTGCCAAATACTAGTAAATAACTTCAAAATCACTACCCACTAGGCTAACGGGCTCTCGAATAGTCACATTGTATTTATGAAGTATACTAAATCTAATTTTCACTTTCTCACCGTAAATCTATAAATTCCTTAAAATATCTAAACTTGAGCCTTACATCAGTCTATCGTCACCAAAATAACAATAACCGTCAATCAACCGATGACGAACGCCTGTTTTGATATTAAATGTCCGTTAACTCGCTATTTAAACAATTAAAATTTAGATTTGTACAGATCACAGGCGAATTTAGTTTTAAAGTTAAACATTACATGGTTATATATATATGGAATGTAGGCATGTTTTTTTATTCTTTAGAGGGTTACTGTACACATGTATTGATTCGGTTTTTGTATTGCTCATGCTCTTGCGTTACTATTCTCCAGTTGCAGGTCTGCTATACGAAGAGATTAAAAAGAAATAAGCGGGGCCTTTTAAAAAATACTTCTTGCAATTATATTTATTATACTATTCACTGTGTGCACATACGTCTGTGTATAAATTATTAAGTACATAAATAAATGAATGGTATGTAGTGAGGTAATTTTTTTTATTTAATGTTTTTCATTGCGGCCAGTGCTTTCCGATAAAAAGTGAAAAGCAGCCCACCGGCAACACTCAACACAAAGCGTTCGTTTGAGATTTGCGGCAAGGATAATCTAATAAAGTTGTTGCGATATTAAAGCGTAGGCAATCGCCGAGCGACGCCGGTAATACACGGTAATGACGGGTTCGTATTGATATTTAATGTTAAAATTACCGAGTGCAGGCCGATGGCCGCCGTCGAGATGCAAATATAATAACTGTGATTTATTAACAGACACGGCGGACATTACAGGTGATGATTTATGGTATCGTGAACTTTACTTGACGATACGATGTGTTTAGTCTATGCAGACATTACTGCGTATGTTATTTATATGAATGTGTGACTACGATTCGTTTTGAGCCGTGGAAGCTTTAACGCGTTCTCCTTGTAAGTTAAACGTGGTAGAGCCTAGCGGCAAATTTTTCTACTGCTCGAATTGCCGGCTCGGTCTTGCAGAATACCGGTGTGAAGTAGAGGCATTTTGGCTTTTGCGTTTCGTTCGGTGAGTGAAGTAACCGGAGCCCCACTCTCACTTGATCTCTCCCAAATATCATTGAAGGCCAGCAACGCAAATGCAGCTCCTCTCGTGTTTCAGACGCAGGTGGGCGACGGTAATCACTTACCATTTGCTCGTTTACCCCTCATCTTATAAAAGAAAATATTCAGCTCTGCATGCTTTTGGACATCAGTGACGCGTCGTCTCAAGGTTGCATTTCAGGTTGAACCCTTTTCCGGTGCCCTCCTCTACATCGCATGTGGATCCACACCTGACTTTCACTGCCACTTAAAAACCTAAGATCTATAGTAATATAATGATTTGTAGTATTAACGCGAATACAACACACTAGAAATCAAACTTTTATTTACGCTTAAGTTTTAGTTTTTATGTTGCCAAAGTTTCAAGTGCTTTACAGCACCCGTGGTCACGGGGGGACTGAGTTGATAGACGTCCTGATTTTAAAGTTAACTCGGGCTACCTTCAACTTTTAATTATAGTTTTTGGTCCGATCTACCCAGAAAGCGTTCACAGTCTCTTGAGGTCGTGCGGTAGTATGCTTGGTTTTAGATTTAATTTTATTTATTACTGGATCCCAAGCCGGAGGTAGCACCAAGCCAATTAGGATGTTTTTTGATTTCAATAGTCGAATCGTCCTTGGCAGGAATCGATGTTCTTTTTTTTTATGAAAAAATAGGCTTGCGTTTGACCTCAATCTTCCCCGATGGAAAGCGAAAATGAGGCCTAGGATGGTACACGCTTGCCTAGATGTCTGTTCACTCTGGCCTTGAAGATATCCAGGTCCAGGAAGATATCCCGTTTGGCGGAATTCACATATTTGCGAAGATTTGTGGTCTATCAAGTCGTGTTCATCGACGCTTTAGGAAGTCTGCAGTTTGTGATCATATTCTAGATCGCCCCGACCATTACATCAGATTAATAGTATCATTTCAAATCTATACTAATATTATGAAGCTGAAAAATTTGTATGATTGAACGCGCTCAAGAACTACGAGTACCAGTTCGATTAGAAAAAAAATATTTTGCGTTAGATAGCCCGTTTATTGAGAAAGGTTATACGTTATATTACATCGCGCCTCAACCCGTAGTAGCAGAGCAGTGTTACTGCTCATGCAAGTCATGTACTCATCATGTGTTACTCATAGTATGTATGCGCCAAAAGCCTAATGGTTTAGGGTGCGGGCTGCGAAACATGATGTCGTATGTTCGAGCCCGCCATTCGGCTATTGTCGTGAACCACTCCAGATACATGCTGTAATGCTTAGTTGGAGGGTTAACAGAAATATTAGTAAAGGAATAGCGGTTATTTCTTTTAAAAAAATAGGCTAGGTATGATCCAATTTAACACAGATGAATCCGGGGAGGTCAGTAAGTTAGTATGCGAATATATCAATAACCTAAGGAAACTTACCCGTGACTAGAGTGCACCGTCGAAGGTAGAGGTATTGCAGGGAAGGGCAGGTGTGAAGCAGCGCACAAAGGCCGGTATCGCTCACCGAGCTGCAGTCCGTTAGGTCCACATACTCCACCGGAGGCCTGCGGTTCGCTAGCCGGCTCTCCAACCACGCCCATTCCGGCCAGTCTACGTTGGGGCAACCTGCGAAATTTCGTAATTGACGTCTGTAAGGTCTGATCCCACTATAGTATTTTTAAAATTAACATTAAATTACAGTCTTATTCTGTACTATTATACTGATGGTACTTTATGTTACAATAAGTTAAGGAGATTATTGGGTTTGTTTGACGTCATCCTCAACCAAACGATAATTTTAATGTATTTTGGGCCTTCGGTGGTGTTGTAAGTAATAATTATACAATGATAACTTAAGTTTAAACATTCATAATTCATCACACAAATTATAGCTTGCAACCCTCATCTTCGAAAGTTGATTTTAGAGGATCACAGCCGTCAATATAAAATAAGGTACGCTGCTCCAGTCCCGTTTGGCGGACATAGTCCTCAAAATAATATATTTTTATAATTACTCAGGCAGAAAATCTTTTCCCACGATGTGTTCCTTCACCATCGAGTACAAGGAAAATTCAGCATACAAAATTTCTTATAACTTATTTTAGGCCGTATGGCGTCGAAGTAACAATCTACTACCCTCTTTCTTCTCGTAGGTATTATATGTGGTGATTACGGCCTCAGAAAAGCCTTTAAAACCGCTGTCTGCCGCCAGATGACGGGATAACCGTCCAAACCAAAATTAAGCAGACCGATGAAGAGTAGCAGCGTCTAACGTGCGAGGTGTCTTGTTTTGCGTTTGATAATCCGCTTGCCGTGCGTGGCGTTTATGGCAAACTCTACTAATGGGAGAAGTCTACGTCTTGCACTGGACTACTTGTACGCTGCTGAGGATAATCATTTTAGTTGCTGGAGTGCTGGAACAGGGATTCCAACCCGGGACTCTTGTGCTATCAAATTAGGCCCACGAACAATAATCTACTACGGCCCAAGTATGAATAACTCTCCAAACAATTAGCAATTTATATGGGAAAAAACAAAGAACCCGACAGCGTAAGATTATACTCTTTTTTGATTCATAAACACTATATTTAAATATTATGCACTCAATGAGGGATATGATAACGACACCTCATATGTAGAAATCCATCAAGTCGTTAAACGCTCGAAATTCATTATCCTCCTTATGGGGCAGTAGGGTAAAAAGTTTCTCGGACTGCGAAAAATTCGAATGACTATAAGTTTGCCTCCATCTATGCCAACGGCCATATGTATTTTTTAAACGAAAGTAAAGCCATTTAAGATAAATTTCGATTAGTGGTGAATATTTCCTGAACTGGCCGTAATAGAAAGTGTAAGTAATTACAAGAGTAAACAAACAGGTTTAAATGTCTTGGTAAAACGGTATTAGTTCAATATATATATTTAGCCCAAGCATTAAATTTAGTATTTAGTTAGATGTTATCTCTAGTTTTAGTATTACTGGGTGGCAGCGTGGCGGGCCCTTCCCGGCTCCCAAACCCTCTCTGATACTAGTATTTGAAGGAGGCCTTTGCCCAGCAGTGGGCACTCACAGGCTGTTACTTACTTTTTATCTCTAGTTTTAGTCAAGGGCAGGCGTTCCAATAGCTAATTAGTGGGCAGCTGGAAGTTTAAGAACCTCTACCTAGTCTATCAGATACAGACGTATCGTGATACGTATCTAACGTATCACAAAACGAAAATAAATTAACTAGCATAAGCGGCTGTCTCCGCGCGGCACACCTAGTATACTCGTATGTGGTGAAGATAATAGTGTTAACATTATAACAATTCACTTTTTTGTCATCGACTGCTCAGCAATATTTACGCACCAAATTTTAACTCTTTGTGTCATTCGGGTTTTAGAAAGTTTTTGAGACGTTTTGATAATTGTTTTATAGATTTCTTGAAAATAAAAGGTTTCATAGATATCATATAAGTAATTTAAGTGTTAATTTTCTTATATTAGAATATAAAAAATTAATATTATTGTACAATAAAAGGGAGAAATCGGTGAAGAGCATAATATAACGCTTACCGATTTTTTATATATAGACTAGCATATCAGACAAATATGGTCCGTCGCCCATAGTATAAACTATTATTTAATCATTTTTGTCATCAACTGTGTAGGTTTAGAAATATCCCACATCATATTATTATCATACGGTTATTGCTATAAGGGGTATGAAAAATTTTCATCACATGTTGAAAGTAATGTGCTTTTAGTTAATTTTTTCGAAAAGTCGAACGGCGAAGTCATAGTAAACCAAAAAATTGTTTCAACAATTGAAAAATATTTTTCGTTTTTTTGGCATCAACCGAATGGGTTCAGAAATATGCACTAAATTTTAAGTCTCTATCTCTTTTGGTTATCAAGATAAGGATAGTGGAAAAAAACAATTTTGATGAATGAATTTTGAAAGATTGCCAGGCTCAGTCCTGTGCCACTTGCAATCATCCACTTCCCTCAACACTATACAGGTCGTCACTCCATCTTTTGAGGGGTCGTCCCACACTGCGTTTGCCGGTACGTGGTGGCCCCTCGAGAACCTTTCTTCCCCAAACGATTGTCAGTTCTGCGAGCTATGTGACCGGCTCATTGCCTCTTCAGCTTGGTGATCCTATCGGCTATGTCGTTTATCCTAATTCTGCTGCGGATATCGTTGGTTATTATTTTCTAAAATACCTGTCTTACAGATAAACTCTAGAACAGGATTTTAGACAAAATTTTAAAATTCGGAATTTTAAAATTTTGTCGTGTAACGAATCAAAATTTAGCAAAGTCCGTACTTACAATTTCTTAAGTACTTTACGCCGGCCACTTTTGTCTATTTAGACACGAAATCTCATAAATATGAGTAGTTTCAAATAAGTTATGTTCATTTGTTATACCAAAATAGGCGCGGACTATTAACAGCGGTATCTAACTAACCTACAACAAAATAAATTTATGGAGATTGGAAATTGTGTCTTAAACGGTATCACTATTCGATTGTCTGCACAAGTATTCGCACGAAGTTTGCCAAATATGTTCAATGAAACGTTCAATAATTAATGCACAACTATAGTTATTTGGCACCAGCTGTTGCGCGACCGCGTTCGCGTTATTTTCAATTTAATTTGATCACATATTTACTCATACTCATACCCATACTAATACTTTACGAAAACACACGAATTGCCTTCAACTACATGAAATACGCTCATTTGTTGAAACGACTCGCACGTCACCTATTGTGATTGGATGGTACTATGACAGAAACATTCACTCAAGTGCCAACAACAATTGACCAATTATTTTATATATCTTCAGTAGCTGAACCCCGCCACACTACGTAGTGACCAAAAAAATTAAAAATGAATTCCAATAATATGGCGTAAATAACCCATAAATTTGAGGTCATTAAGATTTAGGTGGTTAATGCCTGTGAAATAATTACAAAAGCAACTTAGTGTTATAAACAGTTCAGATGTAATTGTGAAAAAAAGTTTTAAACATCCTGGATAGAATTTAATTTAGGAATGACAATAGTTTCATATCTTCTTCTTTTCTTCTTTACCAGCATGTCTTAAGTCTTGCAAGCGGCTGCAGATTTTGTTGACAACTTCAATAACTGTCTAGCAGTGCACTTGTATTCCTAAAAGAACCAGCCACTTTTTCCATTGCTTGTTCAAAATATAAAATAAAGCTATGGGTGGTAAGATTTCATTTATTTTAATAATTTCAACCCACTTTTCACCAGAGCTTATTTACAACTTGACTTGTCGGAGAGCCTGATACAAGTGTCCTAGTAGACTATACTAGTCCAACGATAAAAATCGAACTTGAAAGAACTTATTGCTACGAGGGTATCGCATAGTGGATCGAACTCTCGTCTCCAGATTCGAAGGTAGTCATTTCTTAACCAGTCTGCTGTCGGAACTATTAATCAATAGGCTATTTACTTAGAAGTAAAACTTATAATTATGAAAATCCTACCTTATACATAACCTACCCTACCTAATAGACACCCAGCGAAACGCAGAAGCACACGGCCTCTATTTCACGTCGGTATTATGCGAGGACGGTACTCGTACTCTCCCGGCAGGCCCATTCGAGCAGCAATAAAAGCCTCCTCTTGGCTCTAGCACATTAAAAAGTAAAACATTTAAGTACAATATTTACCGGTAAGGTCGATATGCCTCAAATCCACGAGGTCTGTAACAATCGGCGCGAGGGCCCTCGCGTCCATGCTGGTGGAGCCAGTGATCGCCAAATGAGTCAGATTCCTGAAGGTCGCTGCTAACAGTTGGGCACCAGTGACCGTAACCTATAACAAGACTTTTGTTAATAAATTAAGTGAAACATAGTAACACAGACCACAAAATGATCTGCTTCGCTTCACGTGTCATAACAATAAAATTTCTATTGCTGCGACACATTATAATATATAAGGCTTTAGGTGTTAGTTAATTAATAATACGTATATAATACAACGGTACACACATTACTACGACTCCGAAGTCGACTTATCTATACCAACATAATTATCAAACTATTTGTATATAAATATGGTATATTTTAATATTCCAATAGTGACATTTTGTATGTTCGTCGTTCAATCCCCTCTTAAGAACTGAACGGATTTGAACTCAATTTGGCAGCTACATATCTGCAAAAATAAGTTCTTGTAAAAATAGTTGTTTTTTCATCATCATTCATACATATGTTTTCAATGATGTAATAGATAGGTACATGAATGAACAAAAATCCTTCCTAAAGGATCTTATAAAGTAATGGTTAGACAATGATTAAATATTTTTGTATAAATTTACTAATAAACATGAACTAAGAACATCAACTCGTTTATCTAAGAACAAAGACACATAATATGGTATATGGTGTGTATAAAGCGACATTATCTTGCAATAAAAAATCTTCAAAGAATACAAATTGCCGAATAGAAAACACAGACCATTTTACACGTATTAAATTGTGAAGTGATTAATTAAATTTTAACTTACGCTTAAGTAATTTGGACAAGGCTGTTGTTTACACTTAAATTCCTTAAGTTCTTTATGTCACTTAATAATGGACGTACATCAAAGACGCGATATCAGAGATTAATTTCGTAAGAAGTAAGTGAAAGTTTACTCATAAAAGATGTTATTACTTGTTTAGTTGTGTATTAAATATAAAATTTCTACTTATTACTTAGAGAATAATATTTGTGCAAATTTAGTTAATCTCATATCCCCCATATCGTGTTATAACAATAGAATATCTATTGTCGAAACAAGCCATGAGTTAACAACCTAATACGTGTACACCGGCCTTTACTACTTATATCATAATGCACAACCTTTATCAGCTGCTATCCAACAATGTAGCGATGCACATAAAAGTAATATAAAACCATTATATTTCAATATCAGTTCTATAAATCTCTCGTACGCTATTGCTATAAGTGGACATGTTGAATATCCGCGGCCCATTAGCATCATTGGCCGCAGAACCACGCTTTCTGCGAAACAACAACGTGACTATGTAACCGTTATTTTAACAAAGGAAATATTTCGGATTCAATAGACGCGACAAATTTACATTTTACGAACATTGTTTTACTCACAAAACTGTTTAGACAAAGAATATGATTCTGGTTTCGAAGGGAAAATTGTTAAACTGTAACTAATTTGTAAACTATGTAACATAATGTAAAAAGAAAAAACATCTTTTTATCCAAAACTCAAACTAGGTGATGTACCCTCCTGACTAACGGACAAGGCTCTAGCGACCGCTAATGACGGAAAATATGTAAATACGCCGAACCCAATATATATAATACCAGAGACTAGTGACGGGAAGCAGCGTTTCTAGTAAAGCTATTCATTTCATAGCGTACCAGCTTTTGTTGACGCCTCCATGAAAAGGCCTATGTCCAACTGTGGACTTATACAGACTGATAAAGATAAGAGAGAGAAGAAAGAGACTGATATATTTTAGGATGGATGTGGTCTATGCGGGTAGCAATGACTAAATAGTAGGCTGTAAACATCTCCCTCTCTTTTTATACTCTTATTATAAAGAGAGAATGTGAAATGAAAATATTATTTACGGATTTATAGCGTTTAATCTTTTTTTATGTACATGAGTTTTCGGGTTCTTTATATCAATCGTATTTACGGCGGAACTGAGGTATTTGACGGCCTGATGTGATAATTAATAGTTAACCCGACTACCGTCAGTTTTCTATTTATTATTTTTGGTATGAAAAACGCGATAAAATCTGTAAATAATAGTTTCATTTCAAGAAGAAATTATTATGAGAGAATGTGAGTTTATTTGTCTGAACGTGTTGTAATATTAGAAACTACTTGACTGATATTATAATTATATTCTATAAACTTTTTGAAACCTAGACAGTCATGGGCTATGTTTGATATCCCTAAAAAAAATCTGTATGAAAATTCGATATTTGTTCGAATAGTCGTCAAAGAACGAACTACTCGTATATCGATACTTTTATACTATACCGACAAAGCTACCCGAACGTAACCTAGTAAAAAATTTAAATATTGCTTCAGCAAGTTTGTCTGTTTGTAGGAAGTAAACTTAAAAACTATAAAACTAAATTTATAACATTCATCCAGTGTTATAAAGCTTCATCAAATCGGATATCAAAAGAATTTTATTATGAAACAGTTCCAAAAGATGGATTGGGTCGCTAGTATTAAATAAATTTACATAGTAAAATTAAATTCAAAATGTTTAATGCAAAGAACATTGAAAAATAATACCTTTAGAAAGTCTTGACACAAAACTTTCTAAAATTAGATACTATTTTAGGATTTATAAAATTATTTCTTCAATTAAGTTGATTTGAAATACCACTGAGTATTTATTTGCCTTTGACGTGATTTTAAATGATCATCACCTTTTGCAAATGAATATTTATTTTGTACTGATGTGATGTTTTAGGATTTAAAAATATGCACTTTTGTCGCGCACACTCGATATTCATGCAAAAAGAATAAGACTTAAATTGAACCTTTTTTTCTTCAGTTATATTTGTACAAAGATGAATTATTTCAAAACATAAAACTTTTCGATTTTAAAAAATGGTGAAAAAATAATCAAATAAGAATCAGTAATATGCAGGTAACCGAAGCACAAAACATAGGTAATAAAGTAATAACAATCACGGTTTGTTCAACGATATACGAGTAATGCAGACTTTTCGCTGACCCCTCTATCTATTGAGGTGTCGTAAAAGTCGATTAACGAATAACCATCTCAAATGCTATAAACATGATGTTGACGTGTCAGTGGTATAGGGGCCGAAGGTATTTAATTACATAGTACGTCAGTGACCTGTGTTCGATTCCTGTTGCCGGCAACACTAAAATGGTTTATTGCAATTTTAAGTGCTGAACCGAGAACCAGTACTAGGCCGGCGTTCTGAAACCTTCCCAGCTTCAAAGCCCTCTCAGACATCGAAAGGAGGGTTATTTTATTTACATAGTAAAGTTAATTTGTTCTCATCAACGCTTTTTACCAACACTGACGATGATGATGATCAAATTATTATAATGATTAAAGAGTTTGTTTTAAAATGTCTGGATGTACCACTATCCAGTGGCATTTCCGGACGTTTTCGTTTTCTCAGCGAAGTCGAAGTACGAATGATGCAATAGCTTTTTGAAAACCAGGAACATAACTGAGAAAAGGTTTTTAAAATTTAATCATTACTTTAATTTACCCATAAACACTGGATTTGTATATAATATAATATGCATTTTACAATCCATTAAAAAATAACTGCAGTTCAGTTTTACTACTTAAATAACTTAAGTATAATCAAATATGTAAATATTGTTAAAACAAGTCATAATTACCACACAATTCTTGATCCGCCACTCCCTGACCGCGCTGACGCAAGGGCCGGCTCGAGCGCCTGCGCGGCGTGTGGCCACTTCCAGCGGGCCCGCCGCTCGCACGCGCCGCCAGGGTTCCGGCCGCGCGGTCAGACGCGACACGAACCGGGCCCAACGCCGGCACACCCGCGACATGCGACAGAGGTCAGATACCTGCAAGTGGGAGAGATTAGCGTACGTTGTGACAGTACTAGGGTGGCCATAAGTACGTAGTATCACACGTCAAAAGCGATTTCGAAAAAAATAAGTGCAGAATCGAAAAGCGTTAAATTTATAAAACACTACTGTTATACCAAATCGGCAAACCAAGGAGACCAATCCCATTTCTTTTTATTCGATTGGAATGACAAAGGAGCTAAAAGTCCGCCTGATGGTAAGTCGCTACTGAAGCCAATGGAAACCTGCAAACAACTTCAATGGAAGAAGCTTACAGATTCGTTGTGAGCCCTGAGAACTAAAATGGAATGTCTTATAGCGTCTAATTGCATTGCTGATTGACGGCAGAAATGGAGAACAGAGTGGTACCTACTCAGATTATTCTTAGGCAAAGAAGGAGCCCCCTCCTACCCCCAGCAGTAGTAGTATTGACTGGCTGTAATGATAATGTTGAAAAAAAAACTCAATAGTCCTTTCCACTAATTATTTAAGCGACTGAAGTCCTCTTTACAACAATACATTTTTTTTAATTATTTTTTCTTTTAGGTGCATTCTTTATGACTTATTTAAACATAACCGAACATAGGTAGGTTTTTAAACGTTGTTCCAATGGGCCGGCTCGACCGGGTTGGTACTGAGGCATCTTAAGCTTCTGCGTTTCGTTCGATGAGTGAGGTATCCGGATTCGCCCCCCGTCCCGAGATTAATACTAGTCAACTCGGGACTTTCAATATGGTTTAAAATCCGGACCTTATTTGATTATAGACGCCAATGGCTCAGGATGTTATACTAACGCATTAATGACGACATTAAGTTATTACCAGAACTTACCTCTAAATAAGAAAGGATCTTCAACCAAAGCGCATCGCTAAGTGTGTTATCCCTCCTTCTTCTCGGCGGACCGCAGTCTGCCAATGTATGATATCCCTGATCTAAGCTCAGCTCACTCAGATCCGCTGCAAGGGAGAGTGCCGGCTCCGGTGGGGGTGGCGGGCGTCTCCGTGCCCCTCCACAAACACCCGGACCGGAACAACTCCCGCTTGACATTGTGTATAACTGTAAGTAATAATTAGTTTTAATTATATGATATATTTTTTTATAGAAGAAGGGGGCAAACGAGCTTGCGGCTCACCTAGTAAGTGATCACCGACGCCCACGAACATCCACAACACCAGACGAGCTACAGATGCCTTTAAGGAAGGAATAGGCTCTTTTCTTGAAGGTCCCTAAGTCGTAACTGTTCGGACGTAACCGCTGGCGACAGCTGATTCCACAAAGTTGAAGTGACTGGCAGAAAATTTCGACTAAAACGCACTGTGGTGGAATGCCAACCATCTAGGTGGTATTGATGGAACTTTGAATTCTGTTGCGATGTACGATGGTGAAACTCAGTGGCTGGGATCAATCCGAACAGTTCCTCAGAACATTCCCCGTAGTAAATTTTGTAAAAAATGCAAAGAGAAGCAACAACTCTTCGCAAGGCCAAAGGATCAAGCCGATCAAAGAGAGCTTGGTCGCCGACAATTCAAGCCGCTCGACGTTGGATGCGGTCAAATGGAAGTAGTTGGTACTGGGGTGCCACTGCCCAGAGATGAGAACAGTATTCCATGTGGGGGCCGAACTTGCGCTTTATAAAGATGCAAACGGTGGACCGGCATAAAACACTGTTCCGCTCTGCAGAGCACACCAAGCTTTTATATGATTATTGAGTTATTAGACTATTTCTGATAATAATACTAAAGACGATTATTTTAATACGTTTTACTAAACAGTACACGATTCAGCCTTCCCTAATAGAAAATCAGGGAAAGCTGAATCATTTACCTATTATAGTAAAATTTATAAGATTTTGGTTTACTTTTTACATTTTAATAGGGTTTAATATTCGTACATAATACGAGTATATTTAATAGAGTATGTTTATCGAAGCTGAATAGCAGTCACCGACGAATCGCTAAGTCACTTGTCTCAAAGAAAAATACAGAGCTGCAGTTTGGTACTTAAGTCATAATGCGGAGGTACTAGCACTAAGAAAGTTTTTTAATCAATTACCCATTGAACCGTTTAAAACCAGCCTTCATCTCATAAAATGTAGAATTCCCTAGCGGAACTCGAGACTACTACGTATTACGGTTGTTAAATATAGAAATTACATTAATGAGTATTTCAAAGTATATTTAAAGCAATGTATAATTTTTACTTAAGTACTTCTTTACTACCATACTACTATACTGCATCAGCCTGCCACTGTTGAACATCGGTCTGTCTAAGAGAACGCCATCAAAAGCCGGAATCCTAGGATAGTTTGCCCATACTCACCACGCTAGGCAAGGGTATTGGTGACCTCTGTGCCGGTACCACAATACCGGCCGCACAATAGTGATGTTGCTCCCGTACGTTTGTATAGTTGCCGCGCTTGTCGGCTACCTGGGTGCACCACGTGCAGGTGAGGTTAGTATTTGGAGCATAAGATGGTATATTCCCCCTCTTTAGCAACCATCAAACATTTGACGATTATGACAAACATTTGTCTTAATCGTCGTAATTGCAGGCGAGTTGGCAATAGCAGTACCAGACATCAGTAAATGTTGTTGCCGTCACTGGTATGAATACGTTCAGTCTGATATAATTGCGAGGATATAAGTTTAAAAAAATCGTATTTCCACAATTCTTAACACTTGCACGTCGTGCAGGGTGCAAGCAAACAAGACTCTACCGGCCGAATGAGTGCGGAAAATAAAGGAATGTGCTGTAGCTTTCTTAAGTTAGAGGTACTACAAATTTAAAGATTGCTATATTAATAGCCAATAAAGTTGTTTCAAAGTTTTGCGATGCATACCTAATCCGAAACCTATAAACATCGTTGAACTCTTATGTGATGAACGTACTGAACTGAATGTAGCAAAATACAATTATTTAAAAAAAAAAATACGATTCGGCCGTCGACTCAGCGTAGCCATACGAACTCCCAGCACCCACTTTTGTCTCTCTGGGAGATACAACGTGGCTGGTAGCAAGTTTGTATGTGCTTCATTTCATCCCTTTTTTGAGCCAAATGCATGCGAGTGCAAATCAAATAATTTATTCATCGACATTAGAGAAAGTAATTTCACTTGACTAACGTCATTTTTTAAATATATCACGGAGAAGAAATAAGCTAAAAAAACTCCGAAGTTATCCTATCTATTAAAATTAATTTTTGGAAATAAAAATAAATCACTTAATAATACAATTAAATTTATGGAAACAGCTTTGAAAAGATTTTAACTATCACACTTTCTAGTAATAAAATCTTTGTTTAATGAAATTTTTATACTATATCAAGGAAGACTTTGCGCACTTAATTCATTGAAGTCGCTTTAGACGCGATGTCAGATCCTACCTTTGCATATTACAATGAAATACGCTGCCAAGGCACTCACGATTCAGAAAGGCAACCCTGTTTGCAACGTTAGATGCTTATAAAGCTGTCAAGAACGTTGCAAATTTAATTTACAATTCAATTATCATTTCAGTCGATATACTATATGATGAGACTGTATGCTCGTGCAGTTTTATTATACCCAGCGACGCTTAGCAGATTCATGCTGACCTTATTTTGTAATTAAACTTGTTATAACAATGGAAGTATGAATCAGACGTGTTTTGTGACTAGACCTAGTTTTATAATAACACTAATATAATTAATGCATTAATTGCGCGGCGTTTTATTCAACATTAACGTAAATACTCTCAATAAAGAGAAAGTTAAAAAAAAACTTAATCGCAAACATGTCCAATATTATATGGAAGGCAATCTTTGAAGTTCAAGAAGCTTCAGTTGAAATCGGTATCAGTATGGTTTCCGGTATTTGAAAAAAGACTGGCTTCAAAATTTACTAAATATAAAAATTATAAAATATATTGAGCGAATGGAGAAATCAAATTATCTTGATCCGTCCAAATTTACAACCTAAGTGGTAACTGTAACATCGTCAGAGCCGAACTGTTTTCGTAATAATAGACCGCGACACGGGATTGTACAAAACATAAATAAATTACGATAAAAGGTGTATAGGCTACATTATCTTAGAACAAATAAAGATAAAAATTTTGCACAATTTAAACAGGAAAAGCGCGCGATCCATAAAAACTTTGATTCCAATAAAGACGATTTCAATTAATGTAACAAAAGTAAAAATAAAGAGGCTGCTTTTTAATTTTTCATTATATCAGCATTCACTATATAAATTTACACTTGCATTAATTATATAAACATTCACTTGCATGTTCAAATATTGCCCATTTTTACTTCTGAATTCATCGCGGGCTCGGCGATAAAAAAAAACTAAATGTCTCTGCCCACCATTTACTGGCTGGTGGAGCAAGGTGGAGTAGACAATAACTCCTCCAAATAAATTTTAATTTTATTTATGTTAAAGTAGCTATATAAAATTAAAAAATCACTTTTTAATTTATTTTATTATTATTTAAAAAAAATCTCGTAAATAATTTATTATAATCAGGTTGGAAATATTCATGGGTACATTGTAGTGAATTTTCTCTTAATGTTCTTAGAAGGAGAGATAGACGGGGTTACGGGGCATCTGAATTCCGGTAGATACCGATTCATTTACGGTCGTGTGAAATGTTGATTTTCTTACATAACAAAGTCTTGACTTTTACTTTTACTTTTTACTTTAATGCTTATCAGTTTGTGAACCAGGAATCGTCAAGGTTTGTATTGAATTCTCCAAAGGTTAAAATTTCGATTCCAAATTCATGTTTGATATCATTTTTAAAAGCGCTATTAAAAGAATCAGACCTAACTGATCAGGTCGGATCTGATTTTCCTGCATGTTTTTTTTTATTGTTATGTTTCTTTATCATTTATTTTATCTTAGAATATGCTAATTGTCTTTAAGTTTTTCATTAAATTTTTATTCTTTGATCCATTTAAAATGTGTAAAAAATAATAAAAGGGCAAGTATACTTTTTTGAGTTATTTCCTTTCGCCTGTTTCTCCTCCGTCAGAGAAACCTCATTAAAAATGGTGGCATATTGCAAAAAAATACAAATTAAATTTTTCTACGTCAAATAAAAAAATTTCATCAATTCATTTCATTTAAACCCTTCTATTGCTTCTGATTTGATTCGTAACAATATAATTTCAATTGTTTCAAAGTAATGACACGAGAAGGTTTAAGATGAAGATAAACGTAAAGCAAGTATCATAAACTCGCTATCTGGAATAGCTGTAAAATTTGATTCCAATCTTGTAAATGTAAATCGTTGGAGAATATGATATTGGGGTCGTTAAACGATGCGGCAGAAGATGCGTTGCGCCTAAATTAGATTACATTTAGACAAGCGGAGGCTGAAGAATATATCTACGGCGATGATCTAAAAAACATTCGACAATTATCTGATTAAGATACATGCGTTTGTTGCTGAAGTCTCGTTTTAAACTTCGACGCTCGCTAGTTACCTACTTCAATTTACCGGGAGTTCAGTAATATATTGTAAATTTAGGTGCTGATATTCCAAGTTATATACTTGATAGCTAAAATGATGATTAAGGGTATCTTCCTATGTATACCTTGGAAGTAAAGTGAAATATAGTTAGAAAACCTGTATGTCTGTAAAATAATTAAAAAATCTTGGTGCAGCGCCGAGGATTATTTACGGCCACGAAACCCTCTTAAATGAACGTGGGAAAGCCTTTGCTCAGCAAAATGATATTTGTAGGTTGATTCTTTTTCCTGGTCATTGAAAGGTTTCTGGTTTGAAAACATTGAGAATCTTTGAGAAGCATACGAGAAGGTGAATGGCGCCTCTGCGTTAACACGGACACTTAAGACACTACCATAAATATATTCTAACATCGCGCATATAACAATATTAAGTAGTGATTGAAAGATGTCGTTCAGTTCAAAACTTGTCAATAGGACATTTCTCATACAAATCCGAAACTAAGGTGTATATCCCAGTAAATCGAGACGTGACCTTTCACCTCAGGCCACACGAGAAAGCTCAAAGTTGCACAGCAGGCTATGGAAAGTGCCATGGTTGGTGTTTCACTGCGACAGGGAATGCAACATTAATATCCGAAGCAGAATTGCTTATTATCAGATTAGTTGCAGATTGAGACGCCGAAATGGTCATAAAGATTATCAAACTGAAATGGCAAATAGCAGAGCACATAGCTGGAAGAACTGATAACTATTGGGGAAGAAACGTTTGGCAATGGCAACCATCTCGTACAGGCAAACGTAGTGAAGTACGTTCCTCCACAATATGGAGTGATTCTTAGTTTAGGACCATAGGTTGTGCCTATCTTTTAGAGAAGAGTTATTATCAGCCGTGGACTTATTATGTAATGATGACTGTAATGATAATGATGGCAAAAAATATCTAAATGTTTATATCGAATTTCACTTGAGAACAAAAGACCCGTTTTTTTTGAGACAGACTAATAAAGGAAAGTCTTGATATAATTGTATATATTTATATAAGATCGTTAAGAACTTCAATATTGCAATATTCGAAACCGAATTTCAAATATCTTCTACATTAATAATGATAGATATAACATAGATAATACAATTCTGAGAATGCTATTTTTTTAATCAATTTGTAGACAAATCTACTAAAGTTGGGGTACTCGTGTTATAAATTGTAATTTTCGGCTGGTAATCAATAAACTTAAAATAATAAAATCGGCAGGTTATAACGGACGTAATGTAAATTCAACAAAATCACTCGTTTAACACTAACCTCACGTGTTCATCAAATCTAAAATTGAGTCCGTAAATGCCAATTAAACAAACGAGTTAATTTTTTAAGTACCGGAAATAAACACGATCAAATGGTGAATTTCATAGTTATCGCTTTATTTCAAATATGGTAATGGCTTTGGTGGTTCTTCGACATTTATTTTTGTATTCGTGTTTTTAAGCTGGTGTAACTTTTTTATTAGAAGATAAGATATATTTTTTTTAATTTTCACAAACCATAATGAATTTAAAAACCATCGAGTATCAGAACCGGGTGGTTTTGAAACTCGTTGCCCCCTTAAATCGTTACCACCCATTGATGAAGGTGATCGAGAGGATCAAGTAAAATAATCAAGACGTAACGTAACTTCAATTGCGTTGCTGCTTTTGCTGCTGCTCGAATGGGCCGGTTCGAGTAGGGTAGTACGGCCTTGCAGAATACCGGCGTAAATTAAAAGTATCTAGTGCTTCTGCGTTTCGTTCGGCGAGTAAGTTAACCGGAGGCACACTACTTTTCTCCCTCTCCCTCTCCCTCTCCCTACGCCCTAAATATCAACAAAGGCCGGCAACGCACCCACAACTCCTCTGGTCTTGTAAATTTACATGGTATTCGGTTATAGCTTGCCATCAGATAAGCCGCTTGCTGTTTTTCCGTAAAAACATTTAATGTCAATGAATGTTACGTTAAATTCGTATTTGCCGTACTGTGACGTTCGAATTAACAAATAGAGGGTATAACCAATATTAAGAATACAAGAAGCGAAAGAAAAAGAAATTTTAGTGAAAAGGACAGGGTGTGGAAGGTAAACTCTAAAAACAAATTATATGTAACTCATTCATAAAAAATAGTACCTATTTTATCTGTACGTCTGTACGACAAAAATATCTCGAGATATAAAAAATCTAAATGGTATTGACACCAGTTTCACACAGATAATAATTGTAGGAATAACTCAGACAATGTTTCATCGTTTTCGATTCACAGAATCTCATCTATAGTACAGTAGCTGAGCCCTTGACTATGGAAGGCTATAATATGATGTATGTTTATACATCACATTTTAATATCCTGTCTAAACAAATCCAAAATACGACGTAAAAAAAGTCACAAGCTCAGCTAGTTTCACAAAAAAAATTATTAAAATAGTTCTAACAACAGGCGGGAATGTCTGCTGCAGACTGTCTACGCATAACATCTAGAAAAAACACATCACTATGTAAAAAAGAAACATTAGAGACTCGCAAATCTGTAAACCAGATTTTATTATCAATTTATGCTCGCCAAAGTTTTGCAGGTCATGCAAATATCTCATATATTATTTAATGTTACCACGAAACTAAATCGCTATTATGTATTCCTATTTTTTAACATTAAAATATTAGACGTGACCTGTCGTACACTGCGTATAATTGTTGCAAATAGATGTCCACCCACACTCAAGGTTTTGCTATTATAATGTTTTATTGCATGGCGTCGAACATTTCCGGAATCAGAGCCGTCAATTACTTTTAAGTTCGGCAAGATGAATCAAAGCCTATCGCCTTCATCAAAGCCTATAATGTGAGCGCATTTATGCTTCTTAGCCAGAGAATTTTATTTGTGTTAATAATAATAACATATCGGACACTCACACACGTCATCCAGTCCCAAACTAGGATTCCCTGTATGAAATAGACATATATATATAGATAAATAATCTATACATGACTCAAGTACAAACATTTACATTCTATACATAAATGGGGTACCGCTATTGGGATTCGAATCAACAAACCTCTTCGAAAGCAGGGTAGTACCAATAGAAACGATTAGATGATAACTATGGTTTTAGTACGTAAGGCCGTCATATTTCTAAAATCGACCATCTTAACACAGAACTGAAAAAACAACTATGCATATAAAATGTAGATTGAAACAACACGAAGATAAATCTTTGATAGATACTTCGAATTTGTTCAATTGTTTTTTGTACATTATGAAGTACAGAACTAAGTTGTAAATTAGCGGCTTAAGAATCTGCCGCCGCATGTCTTACCGTGAATATCTGGAAGAAAATCAATGAAAGGGCTAAACTTACCCCTATAGATGATAGGCCTCAGTGATCATATAAAAACTAACTAACCAAAAAAACTCTTTAATATAATTTTATAGTGGGTTCTCATTCTGTATTATTTTTTGATAACAGTTGTAAGAATGCACCTTGATAGGTTCAAAGAATAGGTTGATAGTGAAGGGGTGATTTTCAGTTATTAATGGTTATAGATATATATATAGCTCCATCTGCATCGTCATCGTCGAACTGTTAGTAGTCCAGTGCTGGACATAGGCTTCCTCCAATGGTGGGATTTTATTTAATTAGAATGGTGATTAAATCAAATTTAAAAATAAACAAAACAGAATTTTTAGAACTCTGTCTGAGTTCTAATAATTCTGTCTTTCCAATCCACTCGTCATCAGAGCTTATTTAGAAACGGTTTATTGTCAACGATCCAGTCGACTAAAATGAGATTTAAATCAACTCATAATAATGTACACTTTAGCAGTGATTCTATCAATCAGTTCAGATATTTGGGTTAATGTAAAACCTTAAGATGTACTACGGCGCCAACATTCACGGAACCCACGCATCGCCCTTGGCGCACCCTGCTATAGTTACCACAATGATTGCCTGTACAGATTTCACAATAGCATGTCAAAAAAAGTTGTTATCTTAAGGTCACCTTGAATACCCATCATTTTTCGTTACCTGTGATATACATAATTTAAAGTACTATGCCTGTCGCTGTCTAAATGTTTCAGGCCTACAGTAAAATACCTACATTTCGACTAATCTGAGAAGAAACCCATGGGAAAAAAAGGGGGTGACAGATTCTTACACCACTGTCACCAATCATAATAACAATACTTTCAATTCAAATACTAAAAACAAGACATCAAGCTATAGTATTATTTGATCTACGAAATAAACAAATTATTTATCAAAGAAACATAGAAAAGTCCCTAAAATTTAAAGATCTTAGTCACCCGACATAAAGCCTCCGACACCCACCTCGACACTTCGTTTTAATCGGAATACTACAATAGATCTATGGCACCTATTAATAAATACACGCCTTAGTTCAAGCTAGACCGATATAATTATATCACAATATAAATCATTTCGATAATTTACGAACGCGTACAAATTTCGACCAACCTTAACATTTAGAGGGAGCAATCATAACGATTGATGAAGTAATAAACCTGTCTGTGTAGTTCGTGTGTTAAAAGTTCCCGGACATAAATCATAAGATACTGTACTTGTGGCTTGTATTTAGAAATTCAGAAGCTTTTAAAATTTATTATCGTACTGTTTTATAGCATAATGATGATGATAGACTCCTGGCTGATTTCAACCACATAAACACTCACCGGGCTTCATCTCTATGCACCCAAAATAACCATAGAGAAAAATGGTCGCACTGTTCTGAGACGTATTCTCATAATTTGAATAGTTTTCAGTATCCAAGATCTTTTGTATGTTGGTTCACCGTACACGTATTACCTTACCATTCTGTTAATAGTCCAGTGCTGGACATAGACCTCTTTCGTAAGGAGGTTTTGGATATGTTGTACTCGTACTAACATTTGAATAACAACCTGAATCATATAAGATTTTATAATTATGAATAAGCAGTCATTTGACTGCGTGATCATTTCACACAAATTGTCAAAGACTATCATTGCTTCGTTTAGAAGAGGCTGGAGTTCAACGGAGGCAATGTTTTCACTCATTATATTATATATTAAACAATAATTACTACTGAATAAATATCGATATTTTTTCACAACTAAGTCACCTGCAAGTTGTGCGCGCTACTGGTTGGCGGGCAAGATTCATACGACAGAATTATTTTGGAAATTTGTCTTCATATCATATTTGATAAACATAAATGCTACGGCCATGGTAGTATGGTAGGTAGGTAGGTGATGGTGCTCGCTTTAGTTTCACAGAACGCGAGTGATCTGGGTTCGATCACCGGTGCCCGCACCACTATAATTGTTAATAGCAATTTTAAATGCTGTATTTACCACGGACTAGGTAAATAAAAACATTGTGAGGAAACCTGCATGTCTGAGAAATAATAAAAAATATTGCTTGGAGGATTTGTGAAGCCCGCCAACCTGCACTGCAACAATTTGGGGGGGCCCCCCGCAGAAATTCGCGAAGGAGGCCTTTGCTCAGCAGTAGGCACTTAGAGGCTACAGGCTACTTTACTTTTTTTCAATGCTACATAAAGTTAATGGGGAAAAGTATCACTAGCAAGCAGGTACTGGCAATGAGCATACCAGCCAGTCTGTTCAGCATGATGAGTATTTATCTTCAGATAAACTTCCAAATAATCTCTAAATTTATATCAAAAAATAGGGTTATAATAAAAAATATAGGTGAATTGAGAACCATCTTCTTTTTGAAGTCGGTTAAAAAAGCTACGTGGGGAGTCACAAGACCTAACTAGGACGTAGTACTAAAAATTGATCGCTTAAAATGAAGATTGCATTTGTACATCGCTGCAATTTACATTCGTTGCATCATTTTTCATTATTGTTATCGTGTGGTTGCGGTTAAGTTTAAGTCGACTTAGAGATATGCCTGGAAAGTGTAATAGCTTCCGACTGATTGAGGAACAATGATCGCGAACATGAAACACTAGCCGACACACGCGGCTTCGTGCGCGTCGACTTCGTAATTTACCTCTTTTCTTTGTAATAAATTCGAATGTAACTAATTTAGAGAATATTTAAATAAGGTAATAATAAACAGTAAATACATTTCTGTTTTTCAAAAAGTTTTTTTAGGTTTTTGTATTAAACTCCAACTTCGTTATGTTCTTCATACCTAAATGGCTATATTAATGTAACATTTCAGAAACAGGAATTTCATACAGCCTTTCAACCCGTAGGGATTCCATACATACTGTATGTTCACTTCCATAACGATGGATTTTCGTAAAATCCTTTGTAAGTAGCGGATGGCTACGCGCCAAATTTTATGTTGTACCTGTGATGTGGTGATAAGTCAATGGTATTTTGCTTATATATTAATATCGACGGTTCGTTGGCGTAGTTACCAAGCGTTAAGCTGCGACGCTTTGGGTCGCGGGTTCAATTCCCGCATGGGATTAGTATTTGTATGAACTACAAATAATTGTTCCCGGTCTGGGTCTTTGTCCATATGCAATTTATGTACGTAAACTGCCTCCGCGGCACAGGAGAAATACCAACAGCGGAAGGTAACGTTTTTAAATAAAAACAAACTATATATATATAGATTAAAAACTTTCAGAAAGACTAACCTCCTCGGTTGAGGTTGAGCAACTTGACTTCTTGTAATTAAAAACTCAAAAGGCGTACCACGTCTAGCGATTATAATACTAGTATATATGACTGTAATATGTACCATTAATCTTATTCTCTTTGTATAAAGGAGAATTACCCAATAACTAAATAGGCAAAGGCAAACTGTATGTTACGTTAATATGTAATATGCTTAGTGGATGATCTACTTTACTAATATCCTTTGACTTTGACTAACAGTATCGAGTTAATGATTATTTTACTTATCTAAAATGATGAAAATATTTATTAAGATTCTAAAAAATTGTTTATGAAAACTACAATGTACACTGCAACAGTCAGACTAGTCCCAGACTAGTGTTGGGGAGCAGCATCACTAGTTGAAGGGTATCGACCATACGCTCACCAACCCGCATGCCCAGGGTGGCCTATGTTCAGCCGTGAACAAAGATAGACTGATGTAGTTGTAGTAGTCAGACTAGTGATAGGAAGTAGAATCCTTAGTGCGAGAGCATAACTCGCCAGTGCTGCCTCGCTCACGGAGCTATATCTAACGCTTTTTTTTACTTAGCGCCAAATCTGACGCCTCTTATGATAGGTAAGGTGAAGTGTAGATCACAACTCGCTGACACGGATCTCGCACAACATCCGTTTGTCAATTTTCTTTTTTTAGCAACACTGCGAGGTATATTTGTTTAAATCTGGCGCGTAATTTAGTATATTTTTAATTCTATTCTTGATCTTGATTATTGTCTTGAGGGATGTAGCGCTTTTTTCGAATAAATTTACCGCTATTTTTGAGCAAAGGTTGCAGTCTTGCTAACCAACACGTAAGCCCGAAACCCGAACCCGAAAGCCCGAAACAACACGTAACCAACACGTAAGCCCGCCCAGCGTGGCGAAATTATATTCGCCACGCTGGGCTTACGTGTAATTCATGCATGCGAGCTGTTGTTAGCTTTTTCATGGAAATACTTCCGTATAGCAGTAGACTTACAGAAGCTGATAAGAATAAAAGCGCAATGCCACAATAAAATTGCTTTAGTGGTTTTGTAAAAGAATCTGCCACCCTATTTAGTCGTGCGGTAAAAGTCGACTAAGATATCGTAAAAGTGGAATAACCTAAATCTAAAACCATACCGAAATCACTGGAATCGGAGACGTGCAGCAGCGTCTATGGTACAAGGCGTCTGGTACCGCCATTACCAACCCGTATGCAAAACGTGGCGATTTCTGCAATTCCTCCCTATTATCTCCTAGGCTTAATGATTATGTAAATTAATGGATGTTTAATAATTTAAAAGAAATCTTAATTAATTGATTCCGTTGAGTAAGATACTCCTGCCTATAGAGCTCGACAGAATATTTATTATCATTAATTTTTTTATTTAGATTATTTATTAAATGGCAAAAGTCAATAACATTAACGTTTTTTAATCGCTCGAGAGTATTGAACAAAGCTAATATAAATGCCGCTGAGAATGCGAAAAAGCTTTGATTGTCGTTAACGTCCGAATGACACAGGACATGCAAACTAACCAACACGAAGTTAGCCGCTAATTGATACATTTTCCATTAATAATGTTGCATGAAACCGCCACGGCTAACGTTCGGCTTCAATTGAGTTGCCAGTCAAGTCTATAACCAGTATTTTTATTAAACAGTAACCGATGCTATTGGTTAGCTCGTCTACCCGATCACGCGTTAATAAATAAGTGAAAAAAAACTACATTGCCTCAGCGTCCTCGTTAGTCACGGCCGTATAATTATTTATAGGTTTAATGCTGAATTGTATTCATTACATGAACACCTGTGTATATAGTGCAAACTGTACATGGCAATTCCCTTAGTCAACCCCTAAGATTCTCCAGCTACTACACATAGCTGGAGAATAAAACGTGTCGGTAAATTCTGCTCTATCTTCGCGACACTGCGATTACTATTATTCGTGTTTTAGTTGCAAGCCATTGGAACCATAGACAAAATGACCACAAATTTAAGGTACTCTTAAATTGCTGTATGACGTCTATACCGATGCAATGGTGTCACTCTTATTGCGGTGGCGTAGTCACATTTCGATACCGAAGTTTGACCTTGACGTGAAGTTGTCGTACAAAGCGGTGCACCACTGCAATCGCTGCCACCATTGGCCCAGATAGTCCCATACCTCGCCCGGCACTAAGATTTCGTTACAGATGCGACAAATGAATTGAATAAAGTTAGAACAATTATTATAAATAAAAGTACCCCAATGCCAGTTAAATACCGGTGCAACTCTCAAACAGACAAAAAGTTCTCGTTCCTACCCCTAACGAGCATATTGTAAATAGCCACAGATAATTTTAATTGGCAACTACAGTAGCATTCCTATGGTAAAAAAAATTAACTACTTTGCTAAATTTTTAATGCAAATTTTAATCAGCAAAATATTAATAATTATTTCAGAAGCTGTCAAGATGTGACAACTTCTTTCAAAACAATTACTAATTCAGTCAAATGTAAAACTTTGAAAACTACCACAAAATAGATAACAAAGGAACTAACTTCTTAACTAAACTACTCTGAGGTCACAATACGCAAAATGAGTTTCGATTTAAAGATTTTATTTATTTCACATAAAAATATTACAGATGATCACTTAAAATAAGATACTAGAACGGTAGAAGGAACCTTGCTACTTTGAAAATTACTCAACATTGTGCAAAATATAGGTCCTAAGTTTGCTTTTAAAAATAGATGTACTATCGCATTTGGTAGCTTATTGTATAACTTGTTTTCTTTACGTAATTAGTTCGTGAGCTGGCAAGTGTTATTTTGACTTAATTTCTATGATTGTGTGTGTAAACTTTTTTATTAAATTGTATATTGGACTGAATCGAATTTGTAGTAATATTTTTATGCAACATTTATATTTAATGCTTATTATATGTATAATTTTTTATTTATACCAAGAGGGCTAGATCCGCAACACCAGAGGATCTACAGGTGCGCTGCTGGCACTTAAGGAAGGAATAGGCACTTTTCTTGAAGGTCCCTAAGTCCCAACTGTTCGGAAATACATTTGCGACAGCTGATCCCACAAAATCAAAGTGTGTGGCAAAAAACTTTGAGAAAATCCACTGTGGTGGAATACCAACAATCTAGGTGGTATTGGTAGAACTTGGAATTCTGTTGCGATGTATTTGTGTATTTTACTTAAAGATTGGAATCGATTTGAATATCGTTGACGTGTAAGAATCAACCAAGAGAAGAAAAAGAAAAGAAGTACGTTTGTTCTGTAACTAGTACAGATTACTTATTACTAACAAGTTGATATAAGATCTATCGTTTGCGAAAACGTATATTAAATAATATATATAATAATATATAATAGACCAACTTTAAAGTAGTTACTTAAAGGACTTCCGTTATACAGGACTGCCATGAAGAAGCCTTCAAAGTCAGTATCTTGAAACCGGTCTAAGGAGTCTGCCAAAGAATATCTGTACGTTAATAGAATGGCTTGTCATTCAGTATCATACGAATGAACTTCCAGTGCTTACTTAACGATTTATTTGAGGCATGAGCAACTTTATAGACGCCTCGAAAGCCTTTTTTTATTAGCATGGGGTGAAATACGTGCTAACTGACCACCTGATGGTTAGTGGCTACTGTAGCCTTATTCACCTGCAAACAACCTCAATCGAAGAAGGTCGCAGATCATTGTCACCCCTGAGGACTAAGATGAAATGCCTCACAGCCCGTAATTATACAAGCTCTACTTTTTTAACTGGACCACAACAGTAGTTACACTGCTGTTCTGCTTGGAAACCTGCTAACAACTTAAAGCGAAGGAACGTAACTTCGTTACACATGTCTTGTTAACCCCGGGAACTAATGTACAACGCTTCACAGTCTGTAATTATACTGACTGTCTATACCCTTGAAACTTGAACACTACAATAGGGCACTGATGTTGGTCGTACACATACTCTGGGTAAGAGCATGGTACCTACCCATAAGACTCCCAGACGGAGAAGGAGTTTACTTTTAGTAATACTACCTCAAAGTCTAGTTAGCCATCCAATAATTTGTACGATGAATATAAATATTTGTACCTGTCATAGATGTTTATTTGAAAAAAAGTAAAGTAATAGCTTGTAAGTGCCCACTGCTGGGCAAAGTATTCCTATCAAATATCTGAGAGGGTTTTGGAGCCGGGAAAGGCCCGCCAGTGCGGATTGGCGAGCTTCACATGTCATCAAATTAATATTTTTTTATTACTTCTCGAACATGCGGGTTTCCCAACGATGTTTTCTTTCATCGCTGAGCACACGCTTAAAAATGTTAACAACTTTAGTGGTGCCAGCACCAGGGATCGAACCCTAGTCGCACGCGCTCTATTAAATCTAAAGTGAGCGCTCTCACCATTAGGCTACCACGGCTCTGATGTTTATTTAATATATTTATATATCCAGTTATAAAGACGCAGGGAATCCTAGTACGGGACGGTATTACTACCCTACTGACTAAAACAGCTTGAGTGAATTTTTCACAAATGTAATATAACCCTATTAACGACATTGTAAGCATAAAGCAAATGTATCGAATTTTAGGCCTTGTGTGAACGTACGTTTAAGTCGCGAAGGTCCGGTATGTCTCCGGCCCACGTTAGCGACAACACAGCGCATATCTCTCGAGACTCCCGCCTTGCCTGTGCTTAATGGAATGTTGTGACAGCTTATTTCAAACTTAACCTCATGCGACGTTTACGATTACTGTTAAACCTCTCAATTGTGTCTCCATTGATGTATAAATAGGAATGTTGGAAGTGTACGTCTGTGGTCATCAGACTAAACGGTTTCTCCGGCGACACTGTTACATAGAACACGTTTCATGTCGCATAAAACCTATCTGCTATATGTACAATTTCTGCTCAATCGATAAACTAAATTAAGTAAAATTGTATGTTACCTAACGAGGCAATTATGATAATTTATTAAATGTAATAATGAAAGGACTATGTCTAAACAAATAGAAGAAGTATTTTTTTACAAAAGCCAGCCTTATCATGCCGTTGAATGAATACATATTCGCTTGTCAACTGTTGTAAAATATGTATAGACTACAGCCAAAATATATTTGCTTAAATTACTACACCGTCGAGTTAACTTGGCACCTCGTTGGAATGCGGTTCTGTTCCCCGCAAACCCGTGCGCGTCCCGCAACCGCGCAAACTGTACTAGAACATGGATGTGACGTCATCAGCGCCGTGTGCCTAGTTAACTCGAGCGGGCTACTCAGTTAATTAGTAATACTAAGCACAAGCCGTGGTAGCCTAGTGATCAGGGCGCTCACTTTTGTTTCACAGAGCGCAAGTGACCTTGGTAAGTTTGAAGATGTGTAAACCCGCCAACCAGCATTGGAGCAGCGTGACGAGCCCTTCCCGGCTCCTAAACCCTCTCTGATACTCGTGTTTGAGAAGGAAGCCATTGCCCACCCGTGTGCACTTACAGCAGCCTGTACTTTACTGTACTTTCTAAACCCAGGCTGCGCGCTCACCAACCCGATTGCCCGTTGTGAGTACAGACAAACCTTTCGAGAAATACACGCCAGATTTTGCTGGAGATTTCCTGGAGAGGTCAATATTCAGATATGTGAACATTGCATAATCGATGAACGAAGAAAGAAGAGTAAAAGTTTTTAAATAACAATGTACTTTATAACTATTTTTAACGTGGTAGAGCCTCAATCTTATCCTAGCTCACATCTCCCAAATACCCTTAAAGGCCAGCAATGCACTTGCAGCACTTTTGGTGTTGCAGATGTACGTGGGCGACGGTAATCACTTACCATCAGGTGAACCGCTTACTCGTTTGCCGCATTACCCACAAAAAAAATAACAAAATAATATTTTTTTGGTGTTCAGAATTAACTTTGTTTAAATGAATGAATGAATGAAAATTCTTTATTCTTCGAAGTAAGAAAGATAATTTCGTTTGTTTTTATCGTTTTTTTTTACAATCTTCCTCCGTTTCGTAATTATGCTCCTCTGAATTAAAATAAAATTAAAACTCAAACACCAGAGACTGTTGAGGAGCAACATCAATAGTAAGAGGCTTCCGGTACTGTGACCGCCAACCCGCTTGCCATGTCCAGCTGTGTGCCATTAAAAGATTGATAAAGAAAAAGAAAGAGCTTGGGCGCTCTATTGCTAGCAGTATTCCAAATATATATAATATATTTGTATATTCTTATACCTAAAGCATTGAAGTCGAGTTCATATTTTGTGTTAAAATTATTTAAAGATTTATTTCATATTCCACGATCATTAATTAGGTTTCAATCAGTTGAAAAATGTAAATCGATTCTTATAGATACAGTGGAGACAGGGAAGCAGCAATGCAACCTAAGAAGTTTATTTTGCCCGAGAAGATAAGAATGGTCAGAGTAGATCGGAGTTGAAAGCAATCAGACAGCTAGCGTGTCGCTTCTTCACCCTTAATTAACTTGGAAGGCTAGAACGGCACTGAAAAAGCTGCGAACCCGTTTGATATATTAACGTAATTAAACTATGATAAAACGAATGCTATGCTAAAACGTTTTCTGTTTATGTTATAATTAAGTTTTTTCTGTTTAATGAGTTAAAACAGTGAAAAATTACGATTGTAAAACAAAAATTACACATAGTTTACTGTCGACATTTATAAGTTATAAGAGCAATTATACCATATATATCTGGAAATTCTAACCTCACCCGTACGTAGTGCATTCTGCGGACTGTGCATCTAAATATTATCCCAACCCAAATCCCATAATCATTGCGACATCATCAATCTCATAATCATTGCGACTCTTCACACACGTAGCTCCTCCTTCCCGCCCCTGCCCAGCATGGTGAGTATGAGCAAACCATTCAACATCTTTTTTTAGCGCTTTTTGAAGAGAAAACTTTGAACTCGTTTACTAAGCTGTGTCTTTGTTTGATGCATTTTCTAAAAACACTCGATATTTAAATTCATATTGTTACATTCGTAGAATTCTTGAGAACAACTTCATCCTGCCTGAGCAAGAAAATCATTTACGGATAGTATCGAATGCATTCTTATGCACCATTATTTGTTGATGAAGAATGATGGTATTTCGTTGAAGAATAGCAAAGTTTGGACTGTCTATATTTATAGATATATGTGACCAGTGCACTTTTGTTTTGAAATTTTTGGTTTGGAACATTTTCATAAAATCAAATTTATTTTAACTTAACATTGAACAAAGAAATTAACATTGTTTTTTTTTGTATACAGAAAACTGGACGTCTAAGACCTCAGTCTTCCCGTGACCACAGCTACTGTATAGCTCACGAAACGTCGGAAATAAAATCCGTAATTAATAGTTTATTTTCAAATGTTTAGTGTTTGCATGAAAACAAGAAATCATAACGTAAAATAAATTGAAAAGATCTAATGCTTCATTAGTTCCGTTTCGCTAAGTACTGGGTACGGCACAAGATTATAGTGCTTGCATTATGTAGAGGCAAAGACCAATTGTAACAATATATCACAACAGCGCCGTGGCGCCTCGTTCCATTTTACACTCTAGAATTTGCTTGCTTCACTTCAATGGCTATTAAAAGAGCGGTTGTTTTCAATTTGTTTTCATGATGTTGTGCCACCGTTTTATTAACTTGCGTAAGATTTATTTTAAGTAAAGTAACAGAAACACACGTTTTAATATGATACATTTTAAAACATTCTTAATGGAGAACGGGCAGAGCTGGTGCCAATGAGCATTTCGTAACTAATTTACCCACGATTTTTATCGTTGTTCTAGACTAGATACCATAGTAGCGATAAGGTTACCTCGTAACAACCTTAATTCAAACATGAAAAGATGAAAAGTGGTTTGAAAAGGACCACCATATTATTGGGTACACATTCATAAAACTTATATCATGTTTATTACATACATTGTATTAACGCAATTTTAATAAAAGCATAAACAAATTATAAAAAAACTATAAACAAAAAATTTTGAATTTTTGAATGTGACAACATCTTTAACAATAACTTTGCGACTAAAGAATAAACATCCGGTTTATAGCCTGTCTTATAATTATCATAAACGTCAACTTACCTTCCATATTTACATTGACACCACACATTCAGTATAGACAAGTGAACTTCTGCAAATCACTTTTCTCTTCTCTGTTACATCACCTCGTCTCCGTCCAAATTTATATTGTTTATAGTTAATATCTAATAACTTATATAATTTGACATCCTTGATTTCGAATAGCTCTTAATGAATGCAAGCAAACATAACGCCGTAGCGTATCAATACGAGAAAGTATTATTGCTGTAGCCAGTCAGTCACGGCGCCTGTTTTATGGCTCCATTGGGACTTGCGATAGCTGTCCGCTCTATGCCCTTGCAGCTAATACGTTTCAAATATAACAAGAAACTATCACGTGCCGTTTTAGAGTTTGTAAGACTACTGCGACTGTTCTAGCATTTATTGAAAATAGAATCTACCTTTGATAGAATATAGAGAGTCAGTGTATGTATTTGCTGAGTCGTGAATATTGGATTCGAATCATGGCCGGTGCTTATATTCGTGTAACACAGTATTTGTTTTCCATATGATTGCAGTATATTGTACCCTGTGTATCTGCTATAGAACCATTGCTTGAAACATTACGTTCCACAGAGCATGAACATTTGAACAAACATTAGTTTTGATATGAATCTCAGTCACTGCATACAAATATATAAAAGAATACCTTGTCAGAAATTCAAAGATTCGTAAAGTGATTTTAAAACTAGTTGCTTAATCGCGTCTAAATATTCTGTAGAAACGCACGCTGATTACCGAACTTCTCTAGACACTTCTTTACAACAATACCATCTCCACATAGCACCAATTCTAAACATTGCTATGTTATATGCCGTCTCGAGTTCTAACCGTTAGGAATTACGGACATAATAAAAAATGTACAATCATGGACAATGTCGTCTAAGGTTACTAATTTTTTACTACTTAAGAGGTTTACGAGATGACTCCTTTTCTGCCTAGGCACCGTTCTGGGTAAGTACAACCCGTTTACCTATTTCTGTCATCAGCAGTGCCCCATTGTTGTGTTCCGGTTTGAAGGCAGCCAATATAATTACAGGCTGTGAGGCGTTCAACCTTGGTCCCGGGGCTAACAACGCAACTGCAGTGATACAGTCCATTTACCACCAAATGGACCGTAAGATCGTTTAGCACTCCGATATTATAAAAAGTTTTGAATCATATAATATATAGTACAAATTAGGTATCTTATTTTTATTGTACGTGACTGTACACCTACTTTGATGTAATGTGTAACATGAGCTATATATAGCATAAACAGATTATGGAACCTACGGCGTGGCATACTTACCCCAAATACTCGAGGCCGATTTGATTTTGCGGTTTGTATCAATCGAAGCTTTCATATGTAGATGTTTTCGTGTATTTGATTTGTTTGGAATCAACTGAAAATCATTTTGAAATAATAAACAGCTGGTAAGAAAACTTAATCGGCTTTAACGGGTTTTTTTAAAGAGAATATAAAAAAAAAATATTGTAAGTCAGATATGGCAGAGAATAGAATAAAAGCTAATTATTACTGCACTGCTGGGTTTATGCTGAGCCGCTAGCCCACTTTGTCTTCAAAAAATAACCTTATTTTGAAACAGCTCCTAACAGATACTTTTTAACATATTTTAGTCCAATTAGGTCCAAAGAAGAACTCTGTATGTTATGATAAGACAGGGTCTCTTACGCCCTTGACGTCGTAAAATTCGACTAAAGGAAATGGCAGATAAATCATATGATCTCCGATCGCCACTTCGTCTGCTAAAAGTGATGATAATGGAAAATCACTTCATATTTTTCTAGTAGTGGACTATCTAGAACTTTCTGAAGATGAAGCCCCGAAATCCACAATTCTTAACTTCAATTATAAACTATTAAAGTATATTAGCTATAAAAAGACACATATCACTTGGAACGTAAATTATAATGTAAACTATTTCGTTGCCTTTCGTTAAGAAAACTCTGTTATAATGACAACCTAGCATTAAGTATTTGACAAGTCATTGTTATAAATCGTAACGCTTATAACAATATTTTACGTAAGCTTTCTCCCACGCAACGTGTATTTAAAACAACAACATAATGTTGGTGGTACACCGTAAAATATGGGTTCTTGCATTTTTATTAGAAACTATCCCGTACTCAACGGTCCTATTTTATTCAATTTCCATGTTAATAACTTCACAATTGGAATCGCCATCAGCGATAAACGCTTTTGCATATGATTGCGTTCTCGTACCTGTTTGCTTTTTTGTTATTGAATTTTGTACTCAAGTGTTGGGAATGGAAAATAAACGACTACTTAACGTAAGGTGTGTCAATAAAATGCAGATGTTAATAATTTCAAGGGTAAATTCCGACGTGTATCGTTGTCGTAGACAGTTGATACCCTAAACAGTTTCATGTTCTTATCTTAACTTCTCACAGATGTAACGTAGACAAAGAAAAAAATTCTGGATCATTTAACATCTTGAACATTTAAGGTCCATTTTTCCACGAGGTGTGTTCGGGGCTATCTGTATGTGACTATTAAAAATAAAGCAGAACACCTCGTCGATGTTAAATTTTGTCATCAATTGTATCATTGGATTCAGATATTAGTAAATATTGTAAAACTTGGCGTATACTTGTACAAGCTTAGTTGTATCAGGTGCTGCATGTGGTGGCTGGTCTGCACGAGTTCACCGTGAACTTGTGCTTTAATTTTGTGAATAACTTTATTTGTAGCCTGATTTCAGTAGCCCATGAGATCATTTCTTTTAACATTGAATGCTAATTTGATATTGAATGCATTTGATTGCAACAGCGCTACGAAATAGTCGAAGATTGTAAAAAAAATACAAGAAGAATTGAACATTTGACCAACGAAATTATCTAACGTAACGTAACGAATAAAGAATTTTTATTCATTAATTTACTTCATTCAAAGAATTTATCATTTCGTTTATTCATTCTCTCATTTAATTTATACATTAATTTCTTTCACTTGGAAGACGGAAATACTCGCAAATAACTTCAATCGAAGTAAGTTACAGATGCGTTGTTACTTGTGGAGTACGATGGAATGCTTACACAGTCTATAATTATATTGGCTCAATACACCTTTTAAACCGGAACTCGACATTGGTTTCACTGCTGATTGGATGCAAATATAAATCAGAGGTGGGTATTTATCCAGACGTCATCTAGGCAGTGCCTACTTAGTACCTATCTCATAGTGCACCTAATTCGTAGTCTCCTAATTTAGCATATTGTGTGCAGTATTCGAAGAATAGCATTCCTTTTTTTTTATCTGTCTTTTAATAGTCCATTTCTAAACACAAACCTCTCAAAAATTAAATGCCTAATAGTTGGCTTGCTTGGCGGGTTCGTTGGCGATCGGAGCCCCAGAAGACTCCAAGTATCTTAGACACTGTTGTCCGTTACCGATCTGTGTATTCTCAATCTTTTGCAACTCAACGCCAAAGAAAGGATACGGGCTGGCAGATTGTCTGACATTCCTGTATACTGTTTTAATCTGTTTTTCCATGAGTCAAAACAAACAAATGTCACAACACATTCATCTGTCGTTGTCACACGTAAATCCAACTGCGTTATACGTAATGAATGTTTTGTTGATTTTTAAAACATTTGATAAGAAAATACAAATAAAACATCAAAAATTTTACGTAGTACTTTAAATCGTATTGAAACAAACTGATCTTGTATACAGGGAAATAAAATTTTAATCAAGTATAAATTTTACAGCACATGGTAGTACGTCTTAAATTACTTCGTTTATGTGTGTCCACAAAGTCGTCTGCATAATTTTACATTCTACATAATAAAATAAAGCAAAAATACTGACGTCGTCGCAGTAGGTGCTCGGGGTTAATAATAATATTCGTAGAACGGCCCGTAATAAACATGGCATAGTATCGGCTCCTACGCAAAAAAGGAAAAACATGATCGTCCTTAATCGTCCGGCCGGAGTATCTACATCGCTTTAGGCCGCTAAAATGTGCTATTGATATCTCATAAAAGGCATTGATTTTTGTTGAACAGTATAAGGGTGTAAAGGGGAAATATCACATTAAATTCCTCCTAACCAACGTATGGCGGCGGACTTTTGGCATAAAATCCACTCGAATTTGCCGAACTTAAATCTCACAAGTGGGAAGCAGCACCAAAAGAGCGAAGGTATCAACACTGCGCTCACCGACATGACTCTCCAGCCTACAGAGTAAAGCATCCAAAATATTAATGTCAGTTTGCTGTAACTTTCTTGGAGAGACCTCTATGTTTAGTAGTGGACCTTAATAAGCTGATGAATAAGAAGAACCTCGTTCCCTTAACAAACTTAAGATTTGTACCCCGAGGCATAATATGTTCTCAATAACGTTAAAACAGCTCCACATAAGCACTCTCTAAAAATATTCGTACGACGTTACTAAATAATTAACACCATCTGACAAATTTGTGTTTCCTCCTCAATTTCGCTGGTAAACATAATATAGTATATCCTGTTCATCTGATTTATATTTATCTTATGATTATAAAAGTATGTATCTGTGTATTTACATGTTAGTCTATATGTAGTTCTACTTATTTGTTATTAATTGATATTAATTTATTTAATACATTTTTCTTAATAACTTTACTTTTAACGCAATAGTGCACCTGCAACGTATTTATCTCCATTCTGCAGGGTTGACTAATAGAGAATGCCACAAGGCATAAATCCGCCTATTGTAACCCTTTAGTGAAAAGTGGGGAATAAATAATAAATAAATAAATTAAAGAATACAATAAATGTATAGACATACAGAAAATGCTTTGACGACCGAGTGATAATTTAAAATTCTTCTGAATATGCTGAACCCGTGTGGTATCGGCGTAAGAATCTACCACCCTTGACGGGATAACCATCACAAAAAATACCAAATCAAAATGAAGCAAACCGAATAGGGGCAGCAGTGTCTAAGGTGTGAGATGTCTGGTACTGCGATCGCTGTGCGTGATGATTCTGCCAACTCTCCTTATGGAATGTCCTGCACTGGCCTCTTTTCAGGTTGTAGATCAGGTAGTAATGCTGAACCCAAATCCCTGAGATTAGTTATCGCGAACAACAGTCGTCAATCTAAATGTCTTACTATATATTCTAGATATAATCATTATAGCATTTTATTAAATATAAGCAAACTGTCTATGAAATATATAGCCTCGATAGCGGAGAGGATAGGGAAATGGATTAAAATGTAGAGAACTTATAAATATTATTTTGTTATTGAAATAAAGTTATAACCCGCTTATTCTAGACAATCAACCTATTTGGAGGTGTATTTTATTCAAATGCCTACACGTATTTAATGATCGGTACCCAGACGTGAACTGTTAATGCAGGCCTTATGAAAAAGTTGAAGTTGCTTAGGCGTCTATGAGAAGAATTCGTTATTTCTCGGCGTGATAGAATCTACAACAGTGATATCTGCAGCAGAACTGACGTAGCAGCTAGCTGAAATGGCAATACACAAACAACCGTTGGTGTCAGTTCTGCGAGCTATGTGGTTGGCCGGCCAGAAGAGTGGCGAAGTATATTCTCGACTGGCAACCTGGTACCTATAGTATACGTAGAGTACCAGGAACCCCTCACGATGGAGTGACAATCTACATAGTGCTCCGTGATTTCGATGGATGTGTGTGGCTCATTTTTAACCTATATTCAAGAATAGTCCTGTGACAAACACTAATGATGATGATGATTTATTGATTTCTAATTGAAACTATTAAAAAAAAGTTATAACTTTTGAGTATATGAACGTGAAATGAAAAATAAGAAGTAGTGACATTTTAACGGCCTAATGTCCACCATTTTCCCGCGGCGAAACTAGGTGTAAAAAAAGTGAATGTTTTTAATATGAGGGTCTTAAGGCACATCGTCGCCAGCAGCTGATATTGCATGTTAGTACAATGAGAGTTCAGGTTAATACGTGCTTATTAGTGTGCAACACATCGTATTAAAATTATTATGCATTGTAATACAAGCAACAAGGCAATCTATTCGCATAGACTTTACAATGCATGCAAACCCCGTAAACTATTGATATTGAGATATTTCTACCACTTTTAATCTTCTTTTTTCTCCACTTTCCGTGTAATAGCAGTTTTACACCGTATATTTTTTTCCCGTATTTCCACCTAATCTGTTATCTATTTTGATCTCAGATGTTTCGTGGTACAAGTGTAATGCATGCGTTATAAGATGTTCTTCGAAATTTAGTTGGTCGCAATGCTCCTTCGTCGAAATGTGTTACGTCATTATGTTGTATAATTTGAGTTCCCAAGTAGAAAAGAATCTTCATGTACTAAGATACATTTTTCAGGTCCTCTATATACATGTTGCGACTGTCCCCTGATCGATATAGTTGTTCAACTAAAGTGACAACCAAAGTCGTAGGCCAAAGTCGTAGGCCAAAGACCCTAGATCTACCCTTCAAAAATGTCAAAAAATAATCTTGTAGTATTCTGGTCTCTGTACATTGCATCTACAACTAACACTGCATACGAATGATGTATTTTAGAGCCTATAACTGTTCCAATTGCATACTTCAATCTGACCATATCGCATAAACAATACAAAAGATTTTATGTGATGGTAGAGATGAGTGCATTCCACAATATACATAAAAAACTTACGACAATATTTGTACTGTGTAATAATGTAACGAGTTAATGAAAGTTACATCTGTTTTTATGGTTTTTAATAACCCTGTATATTGAGTAAAACTGTACATTCATTACAGAGATGTCAAATACTATACACAGAGGTATCTTTTTAAAGTTAAATTGTATTTTAAGATTTTAGCCTTTGTAAAGAAATTTTATTAACATATTATGTTATTAAAATAATGAATTACCAATAAAGTTTTCTTAACTATGATTCAACAGCTTATTTAAAAAGATATTTCTTTGAAGTGGAAGCTAAGAAGAATCAGAGATTTAATCCGGGCTTGACCGAGCTCGGCACACGCAAGTGTGTAATTAAATTATCAACATTTATGTCATATTGTTGACACGTTCGCTGTTCAACTTAATGGCTCTCGGTAACATTTTACAAAAAAGGCAATTATAAAACTTTTTAGTGTTAAACCATTTTGTAAGTAAATATAATAAAAAAGGACATTACAAAAGCTTTATTATATGTATATACATTTCGGATAAGTAAATTAAGACAAAAATTAAGTAAATTACAAATTAACAAACATTACATGATATTAATTCTGTTTACTACACTCTACTCTCCACTCAGGAACGTGCTTTGAAGGCCCTATGTTCAGCTGTGGTCTTATAACAGACTGTAATGATGATGATTACGAATTTTGGCGAATTAATGTTATATTTAGTAACTTTATAAGTTGTACAAACCATTAACCCCTGACGCAAAATGTGAGGTGTTATAAGTTTGAACCCATTGTCCGTGTATCCGTCTGTAGCATTGTAGTTCCCAAACGGATGGACCTGGTTTCTATACAGTTTTTTTTTATTCGTAGGCAAGTTTATTGGGATGATTCTTAGCTACGTTTGAAGAAGATTGCGCCAACCGTTTAAAAATTAACTATTTTCCCGTGATCTCAGTCATACAATGAATACTTCTTTAACTTTCACTTCTCTGATCGACTTTTAATTTTGTATATTATTTAAATTTGATGACATTGTAATAATATGGTAAACTTGTCCTGATGCTGCTACAAGGGCAGTATTGTCGGTTTTTGGTTAATTTGAAATGTTAATGATGAAGAGATTTATTGTATTAGTATATTTAATATAAATGTTGAGAAACTAAAATAATATCTTCAATGTCTAAATAATTATTATAACGATTTAAGGTATTTTTACCAACGGGATACTAAAAACAAAATATTTGCTTAAATTATTTTCATTGAATTCGTGTCAAACTTTTGTACGTCACTATCACATGATCATACCTCGCTACAATATCTATAACACCTGATTTAACAACAAATAACCAATCTTGGTGTTTGTTTTAAATCAGGAAATAACCTGCTGGTAAAGTACCGTTTGTATTTTGTACACGAGGAAGCAATTTACTAAATACATTATTTTCAGAATACATTCATAAACTATACCATATTAGGTAACACAATAAGTTAGGACATGAAGGAACGCTCCACCGACAACACGTCGGACACTAAATTAACAAGAAAGACCTCGTCCACGACCCACGGGGTCACATTCCGAAGAAAATGGCGGCCGTAACTAATATCCTGTCCATATACAATGCATCAACGATCGCCGGAGATTAAAATTTCGCAGAACGATTTACTAAGAGAGATAGAGAAGCTATTTGGTGTCTGTCTACGGCCATCGACTTACCAGTTGTGTTCCTTATACGACGTATCAGTAAATTAATCCATTCTTGGTTCCTTATCGAACCATACACCAATGGCTCCTAGATGCTTATGAATAACTTTGTAACAATATACGACGTCAGTTGAAAGCGTTTAATTCTGTATTATTCTACAAATTGACTTGGTGGTAAACATATCTGACTACTGAGCAATCGATACTGGGTCCGAATCTTAGCCGAAGGACAAATTTGTGCGAAATAAAAATTATACGTTATCGTCTCTGGTTGTGTTGTTTTGCGTCCCGTGACTCTTCCGATATCCGATATCGCATAAGCATTATTTCTGATATAGAAAAATAAAGATGATGAAATTCTCCTGCGCAGTTGGCAACTGCCGATTATGTTCGCCAATTGTCGTTGTGGTCCTAAATGGCCAGGAGGACCACTTCACAAACACCAATACTTCTAAACTTCTTAGTGGATTGCAATCCGGTTTCTAACATCATTTAGAACATTTCACGCCGAAAACACAGCTTTAAGGGCGTTTACAATGTTTACATTGACAAAACATGCAAACAAATAGTTTGCATGTTTTAGAAAAGGTTTAATTTTAGAAAAGTTTTAAAAAAGATTTAACCCTTTAAACCTCTTATAGTTAAGGGTTATCATGCATCGGACCGCCACTTACTCTCCACGTTAGGCAGGGACAGCGTGCAAGATTAAGCTCAAACCTACACTGGGTGTAAGCTTGCTGACGCTTTCTTAGAGAAGACTTTGTTCAACACTGCAGTTGAATGATGAAAAAGAAATGAACGAAATGAATGAAAATGATTTACTTGACGTAAGAAACTCAGATTTCGTTTGATAATTCTATTTTATTTTTAAAAATTTACCACAGTTTAATAATGTGGTTCCTCTGGTGGAGAAGAAACAGGCGAAAAAATTGAAATCCTCTTTTTGTTACAGTACTTTTGTGTATAACTTTTTCACAGATTTTATGCACACTATATAATAGCAAATAAAAACGGACCAATAGTCTCACCGATTAGTCAGATCGATATGCAATTGAAGCATATTCAATGAAAAATTATTAAAATATAGTAGCCAATGTATGATGTAGTGTCAATAACACAATAGAACCAGAAGCGAAGACCTATAATTTGTGTGTTCCATAAATACTGGCTCGGCAGTGACTACTAAGGAACTAGACCCGGCTACAACAGCATGTTTCGTTGATTCGAACCGGGAAACATGACGTATGTTATTACTAAACCATGCGGTTATCGGGAATAAGCAAATGTGATGTAAATAACAAAAGACCATTTTGCATAGGTAATTCATTAACATGTCAATTTCCGTAGACGCTAACGAGAGTTGGACTCACATTTTAGTTTATTTTATTTTTGTTTTAAAATGAAACACGATAGTGATTTACGTGGAAACATACTCTTCACGCAACAAATTCCATTATTTATGAGCACAATCCAAAAGCAATAATCGAAAGGACGTAAAAGACGCCGATTAAATTGTCATTGTCGTAAAATTTGGAAGTCGCTTAAAGTATGTGGCAACAAATACGCTCGTAAACTGGCCGACATGTTTCCCGAGAGAACGTTCGGTGCGCTCCGTCACTTTTTTAAAGTTCCTTCACCTATCGGGCCGTAAGCGGTAGCAGAGTGGACATTTTTATGTTTCTTACTAGATTTACAGTTCAAAAATGCGCATTCGAAAATACGTATACGCAATTTGGTCGCTCTAAAAGTTTTAAACTAGCGACTGACGTTGAATCAAACCTGTGCGAGTCCGCGAACGCATGATGTGTGTGGAAAAACTGCTTTGCCGCACGTTTTTAACGTTGTGTCGCAATAACGTAACGTTTTTATAACAATAGCTTAATTTGTATTGCTATATGCATAAAAACATATTTAATAGGAATTGCCAGTGCCAGCTTGTGATGCCAGTTACAAGACCATAGCATAGTTCTCGTTCATAGGGCAATATATACGTTTCTGCAACAAAATACAAGCAAGTGCACAGTCTTCCTGTCAATAGGTTTAAAAATTTGTTAAACAAAGACTTTATCAAAAGGGTTATTACTAAATAGAGGAATACTTGGATGATAGTAACCCCTGGGAATGACTTAATCGCTCCCTAGCTGTTTCTAGAAAAAACATTGTGTAGGCTATTAAAAGGTTTTCTTTTGAAAAAATTACAAAAAAGGTACCCTCTTTTTTGTAATTTTTTCTAGGGAGTTTCTTTCGCCGGTTACTTCTCCATCAGAGGAACCGTATTGCGAAACGGTAGTGGATTTAAAAAAATCAACAAGTGAAATGTATGTTTCTTATGTTGAATAAATGATTTGATGTGATTTAATAAACCTGGTGACGGCTATGCGTTAGTAGTGAAAAAATATAAAAATCAATTGATTTTTAAAGCTTCTAACCAGTGTCCTTTTAGGCGTGTCGTCTTAGTGGTGTGGTGAACATTATGGTGTCGTATTACCGACATTTGTATGTGAGGGGGATCAAACCCCAGATCATAGAGGGAAAGAGAGGGGGTACATGATTTGTTTCACTATCCGTGACGCTTCAATTTTCTCAAAACGGGAAGTCGGTCAATCGCTACAAAAACAGATTAATTTCCAGTCTTATTTTAGTTAACGAGTATAATCTTTTTAAGACTACTAGTTTGAAAAATAAGCGGCTAATGTATGTGTGTTCTAATCCTACTGCTTCTAATTCCATACATAGCATCATTGGCACTCTATTCACATAAAGCTTAATTTTAAATTAAATGATAATTGGTTTTAAATTGGATTGTAAAAGATGCTTTCAAGCTAAATAATTGTTTTTATAGTTATTACTTAGATTTACCACCGTAGCTAATTGCGTTTGTAAACATCAGCAGCCTTTACAAATACACCCTGGATATAGGAATCTCATAAAATCCAGCTAAATTATTCGAACCGGAGACGTGTAGCGTTGTCTAAGGATCGAGGTGGTTTTGGAATCGCCAACCCAACCCTTATGGTAAGTCTTTCAATCGGGAGAGACCTAATCAACAGATTACACTGTTAAAGATTTACATTACTGTTAATGGAGTTTTGAAGTGTGATTTAAGTGCTAGTTTTAAAGATTTTTTTTGAGCGTCTTTTTTCCAAAGAATTACGATTTACGAACAAGTTCAACTGATAGTACATTATAAAAACGACATTGCAATTTGCTATTTCGATAATCTTAAGAATCAAATGACTCACTGATAGTTCAGCTTTCCTGCCACTTGATTTATGAACATACAATTTCTGTAATTTTGTATAAGATCCTATACCACGTCGCCTACATAACGATCTTGAGTAATCGTTGACCTTATCGATAATTAATTGTCAGATTAGGCGTAATTGATAGACGTGGAGAAATACCTTTAAGACTGGTGTAATTGTGTTTTTCCCACGCAATGTTTGTCAACGTTTTGTGTTTCCGAATATGTTTTCGTAACAGCGAGTGATTTGTAATTTAGCTTGATTGATGATTCGTTTTCACATGTATTCAAAAGTGCTTAATGTAAAATGGAGATTGAATAATGCCCCTCAGATGAATTAACATTTTAAGGGTATGTGAAGTGTGAAGTCGGCCAACTCACAGTAGAAAATATTTCGTTAATTTATATTTTCAAATGTATGCGAAAAATAAAGGAATGTAAAATCATTCCTGTTCATTCATGTTTTGCTGTTAATTATTATTTTAGTTTAAATTAAACGAAGCGTAACTTGGAATCGGGCATGCAACTTGTCAAAAATTTGACATTAACAATTTTAGTGGGGCACCGTGGATTGTACCCAGTTCAATCGCGCTCTATGAAACTAAAGCGAGCGCCCTGACTACTACCTGCCTGGTAAGCAATACTGTCATTATATCATTATTGTGTCAACCTAGTTCTACTCTATTTGTACCTATATAACCATGATATGTTGCCACCCTGTTTTGCATGTGATGGCAAAATCTTTATCCGACATTTCTGAAATCAAACTTCACAGATTATAATGGAAAGCTTCACCACTAGTATAAGAGTACCGACACTGTGCACGCCAATCCCGCTCAGCGTGATGAGCGTGGGCAAACTGTAAGTAAATGCATGCTAGCTTTTGCTGGTGCTTTCTTCAAATGGCTTTTATTCAGCAGTAAACTTTAATAGGTAGATGAAGAAGGGAGCAGGGTTGTGCCTTACACAATAATATTTATTCTATTTTATTTCGCGTAGGCTCGATTTATAATTTACAAAAGCCACAAAGTACGCAAAAATATTTTATTTTCACTAGATTAACTTACAGTCATTTATAATCTCTTTCTAAGTGAACGTTCAAAGCTTTTTTAATTTTTATTAAAACTGTATCGTAAAATCACACCTTACTTAAACATGAAATGAAAAAAAAAACTTATGATTGTTAATTTGATATGAAACTTTTATTTACCGAAATTAAACTCCATAAACAATAGTTTTATTTCAAATCTGTAGTGTTCGCGTAAATACAAGAAATACAATTATACCTGTTAAATTAGACAAAAGTAACAAAAACTTTTTAAAAGTCAAGTAGTTATTAAAGTGTTTTTATATTATTTGTGCGTTGTTGTGTAGAATTATTGTTTGAATAATCAAATACACTCAATTTATTTAAAAAAGGTGGCAACCCTAAATAACAGTGAGTATGCCGCCGTGGTTGGCAAAGTGACTTGAAATTATTATTTGTAAAGTACAGTAATTTCCTTAACTTGTCACTGCCAGCGACGGGTTTTTAAGACGTAAGTTAACTTTTTACTGTAACAACCATGCAATTTTGAAGTATTAGGAGAACAGAATTATCTTGATTTTAGACTTGTTTTATTTGTTTCATGGATTACGTAATAGCCTATTAGTATTCGGAGAATAAGCACACTTATTATAATTTTTTTTAAACTAGTAATGCATGCAAAGAAATATCAACACCGCAATGAAGCTGTATTGTATGTACAACAATATATATTGAAGCTACTCTGTGATTTCGATGTAGCACGACTGAGCGTAGCCAAACAGGCCATCGCAATCATTTTCGACTCTTTGGAAGATAAAACGTGACAGGTGACGGGCCTCGTTATTGGGTTTGCTCTATAAGATCGTCGTGAGATTTTCGAAGCTTCGAAGGTGGCAGATTCTTGGCGCACTGCCACCCGGTCAACAAAGTCAAACAATTGTAAATAATTAAATATATGGAATTATTTTATATACATTTTCTACATATATTACAGAAAAGATTACATTTTTAAATGCTAAAAAAACATTACAAATGAAATCTCAAAAACTCTCAAAGTTCTAATTTTTTTTTAAAAGGGTTTTAATTTTGATTTGAATCTTTGTTCGAAATTGCGAGGTGAATTATATAGAAAATGGGTGTTTGCTGTTGGCCTTACAATCATACCACTCCCTTTCTTCCCGTGGGTGTTATAAGAGCCGACTTAATACAGTAATAACAAAGATCTGTGGGATCCGATAAATGGCGTAATAATCTTAAAATATACGTATTCATTTTATTTCTGCATGCGGAACTATGCGGAATAGCTTGCTATTCCATTTTTAAAATCCGTATAGAGTAAAAGCTTGTCGGCTCGGTGGCGCAGAGGCCAAGTGTTAGGCCGCGGCACTGCGTGACGTGGGTTCGATTCCCGCTCGGGATAAGTATTTGTATACAAATTATTTTTCCGGGAGGTAATAATTGGATGTTAGTCCGTGTGCAATATGTAAGAAAAGGACCTCCACGACTCAAGAGAAATTCCTACTATAAAGTTTTTCTAAAGGTAAAAATGTGTCTATTGACTCTTAACATAATAAAAGTCTTTTTTTACATGTAATGTCAAAATTTTACGTGAATATAATTGTAGGATTTGTAATTTAAAATAAAACATAGCATCTCTTGGCTAAACGACAATCGTCAGCTTAGTTAAGGAACAGATAACCATCTATTAGAGCGATATAGCAGATCACTGGTTCTGCTATAACTTTAAATAACGTTATACCTCTATTACCAACGATCGAGGTAACTGGCCCGCTTGAACGCCGACGGCGGATGTGCGGCCAATCTGAAGATATGATCACGAAAAGCTAACAAATCGAGTGTTCGCTGCCTCATTTCCATATTTACCTGTTCCGGAGATCCGAAGCCGCGAACGACCGAACATAACTGTGATATAAACTAAATGTTAGATGCCATCCTGCTTCCATAATGCCACGTATAATGTAGCTGATTTAGAAAACACGTTTTTGCACCTTTACACGGTACCGTGGTTCAATTTGCTTAAATTATTTGTCTTATAGAATCATATTATATAATGATGTGTACTTAAACATTTTATTAACCGTGACATATATTTTTATTTGAAATAAAAGAAACAACGAACGGTGTTTATTTCAGTTCATGCAACGACCAACTCTTAACAAAGAAGACTATAGGTGCGTTGTTACCACTGTAGTATAAGATGGAATAGCTCACGGTCTGTAATTATACTGGCTTTCCATACCCTTCAAACTGGAACACTTGAAGTTATTTTGGGTTTCTTTTATGAGAATAAGTGTAGATAGTTTACACACTTACACTTACTTTAGTCTATGCTCGGTAATTTTTCTTTCGAACTTCTAATTATTCTTTTCAATTCTACAATAATTAATAATTTCGTATATATTAGCGCAGACAATATCAGAGTTTCGGTGGTTCATTAGTTTCATCAAGCCAGGCCATTATTATGCAAAAATTAATGACAAAAAGTTTACTTGATTTTTATTGCAACAAAAATCTAATTTGCTTCACATATACAAAAAGATCGCCGATTTAAGATATTCGGCGAGAACAAAGTTTTTCGACATCACTATCTTATGTCTATCTAAAACACATTATTCATACCCAAATTCTACTAAGGTCTGTTCGTGAACTATCCGAATGAGGATATCTGATTGCGATCCAAGAAGGGGCAAAAAGAATCGAATGCTCAAATCAATACAGCGAGATCGAACAGTTTCCCGTTCCCACGAAATCCACCACAATAGCGTGAGTTGCGAAATAATAGGTTAGAGGAAGGATGGGTTTCGGCACGCGAGCTGAATTGATAATGTATGTGCGGAGATAGCGCTACGCCGTATACTTAATTTATTCTCATTGGTGTCGAGACAGCGCATTGCAATCATACCAAGAACTGTGTTGCATTCGAAACAGTAGCCCGACGCGGACTTATCTGTTGGTGCTCTAAAGATACCGGTGGTATTTCAGTATTTATTAAACTGGTTCTTAACAAAAAATTTTCTTTACTTATTATGTTTATCTGAAAGCGCCTTTATGATGCAGTTTGGTGGCTATATAGATTTCGGGACTATACTAACTTTGTTTAATTGTTTATTAATTGCTTAATTACGCATTTTACGTTGTTTTTTTTTTTTAAATAACTCAATATCAGTAGTTATGCATATCATATCTCGTTTCCCCGATCGTATATAGTAATAAAGAACTTTACACAAAATATTTTCTAAGATTTGAAATCCTCTGTGAATATTTCAGTGGTGCTTAAGCTCATATAAACATCAAATGTTTCCAAGAAGCCAGCAGACATATTTTTGTATCGCGTCACTTAACGGCTCGTAACAGATCATCACGATCATTGTGTTGAATTTACTATGGATATCATAAGCCATCGGACGGGTGCGCGGGTACAATGTAGGTGATAAGATCTGTATTGTTGTTACCCAAAATCAAGTTTTTAACATTATCTTCATGTCTACCTTTATTCTTTTCTTTCTTTTTTTCAACATGTCCACTTCGCCGGAAAGTGGTGTTTCCTGTTGGCTAACAGAGCTTAGCCGACCAAATATTGGACGAAAATACATCAAATTCGCGAAACATAATTTTTTTTGGAGTAGTTTCCCTAGCGAGGGGAAGCGACACTGTACTCACCAAACCGTCTCCCCAACGAACTATCCAGAAGAGGCCATTTGACGTCGCCGCCAAGCCGCCGCTTGGCTCTAGCACGTCGACTGCGCCTTTGGACGGTTTTAGCTGCTGATTGAACGGGACGGCCGAATTGGTACCACAGTCTCGCAGAATACCAGCGTGAAGTAGACGCTTCTCGAAGGAAACGCAGAAGCACACTGGACCCCGGAGGCCCACTCCCTCTCCCCATCCCCTTCCTCATCCTCCCTCCCATCTCACAAATACCTTTAAAGGCCGGCAACGCACCTGCAGCACCTCTGGGTTTGCACATGTATGTGGGCGATTGTAATCTTACCATCAGGTGAGCCACGTGCTCATTTGCCGCCCTTCCCATAAAAAAAAAGTGAATTTGTAATGGCTGGCAGGTAAAGAAGAAAAAATATAGATTTATTCTTATTTCTAAATGCAGAATTTGTTATCCCAGTAATGAACAATTTGGTCCTCTGGATGGATTTTAAAGCACTTTTGTTTTGCAACACTTAACTCAATATGATAGTAGACTGGACGTACTAAATGAAGCCTATTGCAATGCCGACGAACAAAGCAAGTACAAAATTGATGAAGATCTCGGTTCTTCTATTTCCAATACAGGAAGCTGTGAAGCTCTACCACATTCTAAAACGTTCTGGCCAAAGGCCTATTTTAATTTTTTTAAAATGCTTTTGAACAGCCTGTCATAGTAAGTTTTCGTAGAAGCTAAAGAAGCTAAATGCAAGTGGGCAAACTACACATGTCCTTAAAAATGTTTTACACAATTTCTCTCTTTATATGTAGCTTTTCTTTCACCGACGAGCACTACGTAAATGAGCAGATACAATTGGAATTGATGATTTTAGTGATGAGGCTACCGGGTATTGAACTCGGACTCTTGAGCTGCCACCTACTATCATTTCAAACAAAACATATGAAAAGTTATTACCAGGAAATAAACATTATATGTAACGCGACATACAAGAGCTTAGAATATATTGGAAGTTTTTATTACAGTATGACATATGCTTCGTTGCAACAAAATAGTCTTCGCCGGCCGCGAAGTCCCACGGTACTGGTGACATAACAGTGTGAAATTATGAGAAATTGAGCAATTTGTCTCTAGCCATCCCAATAAGCGACCTAATTCTCGGTAGCGCTATAGTAAGGGGAATTAATTTATCAACTAATTATCTCTGTACATAATGATTTCTAGTATTTATTGATTAAATGAAATTATTATTCACGGATTTTATCGCGTTTAATTATTTATTTACCATCTGTCAAGTGCTATACAGTCCCTCTACAAGATGCAGGAGTGTACAAACTTGATTGTGAATGTAGTCTCTCTTACATAGGGCAAACTAAAAGATCTGTAAGGTCCCGTGTTAAAGAACACATAGCTGACCTGAAACACCGACGCCCTAGGTGGTCTGCAGTCTGTGATTCTATCCTTGTTGACCACAAATACTCGCAAAAGAACACCGATTCCTGCCAAGGAAGATTCGCAAGGCTATTGAAATCAAAAAACATCCTAATTTTAATAGAGAAGATGGCTGGGTACTACCACCGGGTTGGGATCATGTAATAAACAAAATTAAATCTAAAACCAAACATACCACTGCACGACTTCAAGATACTATGAGCACCTGCTGCGTAGATCGGACCAAAAAAAATTATAAATGAAAGCTGAAGGTAGTTCGAGTTAACCATGATATCTGGACGTCTATCACCTCGGTCCCCCGTGACCACGGTTGCTGTAAAGCAATCGAAACGTCGGGAATATAAAAACATACTAATTTAGTAGGTTCAGTCTGTATATGACCCCCAATATTGGCAGAGGTTTATTTTAGTATAGTCGTTTCAACACACTGTTCAAAAAAGCAACAAACAACGTGACAGACGTCGAAATCATTGGAACGAGCTGTAAGATGGAACAATTTTCTTGATTCTGAAGCAGATCCCCTAACCACTTCGCTATCATGATCTTAAAATGAATCATTAAATAATGTAAAGAGGTTGTAAACTAGCAGTTAATAATCTCAAATTACCAAGAACTGTCTGCAATAACTTGAGTACAGTAACAGTAACGAGCTTAACTTTTACTTGATATCACTTCTTAAGCTAAAAAGTTGTTTGAAACTAATTGAGTTGTCCTTTTTAGATAAGATAACAATTTATTTACATGTGCTGAAAGTAGAACTAGAATGCCTTATCAACTTTCTACGGTAAATGCCTGCAGATTTAAAGCTTTTACTTCCTTGTTTTTTTTTTCGGCTTCGAAGCACAGAGGCTATACGTTTAGCCACGAAGCTCGAAGCTTAAGCACAAGTACTACAAATAATTGTTCCGGGGCAGGGTTTGTACACGTAAATTTCCTCCACGACTCAGGACAAAATTCCTATTTGTGAACTTTATTTTTTAAGATAAATTACAAAAATTATATGTCTAATTTAAGGTCATCTAGTAATTTTTCTTCGTATTTGTTAACCCGGACTTGGGCTACTTCCACTACTGTTACTAGACTGTTACTGGACCAGTTACTAGACTCCATAGAGTCGGTAACTCGTTATTGGGGCGTTTCTACAAAAATATCCCAGTAAGTGCGCAAAGTCTTCCTATCAATAGGTTTAAAAAAATTGTTGAACAAAGACTTTATAAAAAGGGTTACTATAATATAAAGGAATACATGAATGATAATAAGACCTGGGAATGAGATGATCGCTCCCAAGCTGTTTCTAGAAAAAATATTGTACTAATAAAACGTTATTTTGATAAATTAACTAAAAGAGAAGATACCTACGGAGTTTCTTTCGCCTATTTCTTCTCCGTAAGAGGAACTTCATTATCGGTGGTAGACTCTAATGAATAAAATCACGTTTGAGTAGATAGATGTATGTTTCTTATATTGATGTATAAATTATTTCATTTGATTTGGCTGGACACGGATTTCACCTCTAATCGCAGGAAGGGATACCTCTCCTATAATATTTTAGGATTTACCATTAGTGCTTTGCGAAGTAAGAGGATTGGTGATAGTGTACATGACTTATTAGAAAAAACTGTATGTGTGTAGTTATGTACGCGCACGTAAGAAGATATACTTCTTTAGCGTAACAAAACAAAAATAACTAAAAATTTATACCGTGTGCTCTTTGTTTGTGAAAATAATTTATAATGTAAACAAATTAAAAGAATACTTACTGACAGTTACCCTCAAATCTATGAACTTAAAAAAGTTTATAATATAAAAAAATACTTTTATCACGAATACTTACAATAAATTATTATTTAAATGTAATAGAATTAACCACACTATAAAATTTAAAATCACACACACCTGTATGTATGAATAATTTTTTTTGTCCCCACTGATATAAAACATGGGTTGTAGATTCATGTATATTTGAATAACTAACTTTAATATAGTTATCAGTTCTCACGAAAACTTGAGAGACAAAGACCAATCAACTTCATGGTGTTAGTGTGCGTGCGCATCGTCAAGATTGACTCCCATCATTTTCTCAATGGGCCAAAAGAAGTATAAATTCAAAAATAAAAATTAAATAAAAAAAAACCTTATAATAGTTCAGTTGCTTAGTTCTTTCATGTTGTAGATCGCGCCCATTAATACATCAGATTTGACAGACCAACAAGTCTTCGCAAAAGAACACCGATTCCTGCCAAGAATTATACGCGTGGCTTTTGAAGTTAAAAACATTCTAATTTCAATAGATAAGATGGTCGGATGCTACCATCTGCTAGGAATCCCGTGATCAATAAAAATAAATCCAAGACCAAGCATACCACTGCACGACCTTAAGATACTGTGAGCTCTTTCTGGGTAAATTGGACCAAAAGGAATACGGTAGCCGGGTTAACTATGACATTATGGCGGAAGGAGGTGTGCTGGTTCGGGTGTTCACGACCCGGGGAGGCTGCCTCCTCCTTCAGGATATTATTTGAATGTTGTCATATTTCATAAATAAATATTAATAGGAGGTACTCACCTTCCTCTATCTGTTATTACTCGTTTGTAATAAGATAAGCCGAAGGGTCGGATACTGTGTCGCAATGCAGAACAACTGTGGTTTAGTTTATTACTACTTAATTTGAATCTTCCGTGCGAAAGAAAAATATTTCTTTCAGCAACTACTAATTAGTCAAAAAAAGCGTGACATAACAAATTATAATGATGGTGTTGATGAGTATTGATTGATATGAAAACAAAATTCAAAATAATTCATAAATCTGAAATGTTAATTTAAACGTGACTTTTAATTAAGTATGTTTTCAAAGTCCGTCATATTTAAAGTGGTTAGATAAATAACGATGATTATTCATCAAAAACTAATATACATATTGGAAACTGCTTCTGTAATTGCGAACTCCGGTAACTCTACTTTTATCATGGACATTGCAATTTACGTCAATAACCTATCAATGTGTTGTATAATTGCCTGAAGTATCTGTATCGTGAGGGAAACTGTTACAGATACGTAGCTTAGATAAAGGTGCGGTGCATTTACATGTTATCTGGTTTATTTTAATCAATAGGCATTCACTACTTCGCTATTTCGTTAAAATAGAGACACGCAGTGAAACTAGGTTCACTGTTTATTGTTTTCGAAATGCGGTAGAGTGAAGCTTAACATAGGGCTGATCTTAAATGTTACGATAACGTAATATTGAATTCTCTATACATAATTTTTGTGCTTGATTAGTTTTACAAAAATATTTTTATCGGTATTCAGTAATAAAAATACAATAGACTGGTACACTTGACTCCTCGATTTCGGTATAAACGAAGGCTAAACCAGGATAGTTAAAAAAATGTTTTTAACCTACTTTGTAAAGTTAATAAAAACAAACCCTAACGAAACCTATATGGGGATTAAAAAATATGTTAGCAGCGTATGAGAATCTGCCACCTAATCTCATAAAAGTCGGCGAAGGAAATGCTTGAAAAATCTCAAGACATTGGCCACATGACGACTAACCATCTTAAATATCGGCCATATCATAATCATTATCGGCCTATTTAAGTCCACTGCTGGACATAGGCCGCTCCATAAAATAACCAGCAAGCCGGAATATATTTCTAGAAGAGTTGGCCCATACTCAACATACTGGGCTGGCGATTTGGTGAGCGCACTCTCACACTAGTTTCCAGTATGAAATTTGGTTTCGGCGAATTCGGATGGATAATCTGCCATCATTCGCCTGAACCTCGTGACACGTGTAAATGAGATTTATTATTGGAGAAAAAAGTGTTATTCTCCGCATTGGCCTGCCATATCTCAAATATGCCAGATCGCTGACGTGCAGCAGCGTCTAAGGTACGAGGTGTCTGATCTTGTTCGCCTATATACAAACCAAGTGTGGCGATACTTAATGGAACTATTATAGTACGGTAAATATCTAGTAATCGAGTGAAGCTGTCTAGACACTCTGAACTTGCGTTGCATATATAAACCAGTTTATTAAGAGTACTTTGCGATTTCTTGTCTCATTACAATTGTTTTGTCCCTTCTCTTGTTATAGAATATACAATATACACTTGACGTGCAAGCATTTAACGCGGTTGCCGCAGTATCAGCATAAGCATTTTAGATAGGGTCTGGCTGTAATTCGGTGCCTTGGCTCTTAATCACAAGATAGAAATAAGATAACCTGTTATATTCTTAAATAGATATCTTTTATTGATACAAAATAAGATATATACTTACCAGTCTTTTCGATTTTCAGTACAAACCGATAGATTTAAAACTATATTTTATAAATAATTTTTAAATATTCCGTTATATCGGTAGACTTTTGTGGTGATCTATAGCAAGTAACTAAATAAACCAGCATTAGATAAAGTACTTAAAATGTGTGTGTTGTAAGAGAGTTATGTTTGCGTAAACTTAAAAGCACTCACTTTTCTTCAATTTGTCGATGTCTGATGCAATGATTGCTCGATTACCAGCAAATGCCTGTATCACGATAAATGATTAAGTCAAAGAGTATAAATAAACAGAAAGTAGTCTTAAACAATCTAGTAAATCGGCTGTGGCTTTTAAAACATTCATGCTTCTGGCTTAACCTATTGTAAAGTACGCAAACTATTCTTTAAAATCCTTTTGAGTTTTCTCCAATTGCTAACCTCACCCAGCACGAGGTGCAATCTACTGCCGTTCTAACGAACCTGTGACGATTTCGCAAGAATGTCGTTATACAACAAATAAGAAGAAGAAGTATAACGTAGCTTAATTTAGCTTTTGATTACAAAAGTATTAACTTACGAAATTAGGCTACGCTAACCACTAAGCCATGCCTTCGCCAAGACCGACTTACAAATAAACCAGTATGTTAGGGGTCATGTTTGATTGTTGATCAAAATCAAGAATTTTTCTCTTCATGCTAAATATTGTAATATTTTATTAGTACCTTACATACATTGTAGTAACTAGCAACGTACTGACAACCCTAATTACCTTCAAACTATTAACATAAAGCTAAGCGATACCTTGTTTTACGATATATACGTATGTTCAAAAGTACCGGGGGACCTCCGGCCCTCTCAAGTTTCAGTGCAACTACAAGCTATTAAGCTAATGGGGACTTAAATTTTAGATGTATTTGTAACCATTTACTACTCACATATACTCGTACATTCTCTGCTTTATGGTTGCAACATAAGAGAATTATACAACTTTTATCTCTTAGGTAAGACGATTAAAAGCAGCTTATGGAATGAAATAAACAAGGAAGTGGTCAGCGACATCTTTTTTTTTTTTTTTTTTTTTTTTATTTATTAGGCAATCCAACAGCGATTTACAAAATAATTAATATATCACTTCTAACATTAAATAAGGCCAAATACGGATTACACAAATATATCAAAATTTTACAGAAACATTGTGCTCAACTTGCAATCTCTGGTTTCTGTGTTTGGGTATGTAGGTGTGTGTGCGTGTATGGATGGATGTGTGTATGTGTATTTGGGTGGGTGGTATGTATTTGCTACTATTAGTTATTTGTCATAATATGTATATGAAATATGAATAAATAAATATTAATTGGATCGGTGCATCTTTTTTGACTTGACGTTTAAGAACATTTTTTAGAAAGATGAAATATGTCTAAGCTAGAGTAATATTTGTTGTAAGTACGGGCAGCACGGCATAGTACAGAATTTTGAGCACAGTTCGAAGTCGAGTGAGGAACGTGTAGCAGAGGCGTGTGTCGAGTCCGGTAGGACGGTACTTGAAACGCAATGCTCGAAAGGAGTTCGCTACAATCAATTTGACCAGATAATATGTCATGTAGTAATACAACGTCATACTGCGTACGCCTTTGTTCTAATTTTTCTTTACTATAATATTTACATGCTTCAGTGTATGTCTCAAAGGTTTTGTGGTCTTTTAAACTTAAAAATTTTATAAATTTTCTTTGAATTGTTTCTATTTTTTGAATATGGACTATGTAACACGGAGACCAGATACTACAAGCGTATTCTAAGATGCTTCGTACAAAGCTAAAATATAAAATCTTGATGCAAGCTATGTTTGTAAAGGAGTGGCAAATACGTTTTACAAATCCTAGCTGTTTGTACGCATTGTCAACAATACTGTTGACATGGTCTGCTAAAAACATTTTTTTATCTAGCCTAACACCTAGATCACGCACCGATTCTACTTTTTTGATTGGAGTGTTACATATTTGGTAGCAAAAAATAATTGGTTTAGATTTACGCGTTAATGTTATTTGGAGACATTTACCTGTGTTAACAGAAATTCTATTTCTTACATAATATTCGTGTAACATATTTAAATCATGCTGAATTTTGTGACAGTCTGTAATATCGTTTATTTTAAGAAGATTTTTTGTCATCTGCAAACATTATGTATTTGGAGTTGATAAAACATGTATTTATGTCATACAAGTACGCATTATATGGGAGTGGACCAAGTACTGAGCCCCGGGGGGACTCCTGAGCTAATAGTTACATAGTCACTTCGAGCACCACCAATTACTACAGCTTGTCTTCTATTTGTAATGTATGAGATAAACCATCTATGAAGGTCACCACGTATTCCCAATGCCTGAAGCTTGTGAAGCAGTATGACATGATCCACTCTATCGAACGCTTTCTCGAAATCAAGCCAAACTACTGCACACTGCACCTAACCTGCCATTAAATCTTGGTAATTATTCCTCATGGTCTATGGCGATGGGCAATCCTATTAATTACAGGGTCAAAATAATCATGATGACGATTAACAAAGTGGCGGAAAAGTGGAGACCAGATTCGATGTTGGGAGCCGGGAAGACTTTCAAGTGTTCGCTTTTCTGGCGTATTCGGCCCTGTGCACTTTTAAATATAGAGGCTTTGTAGGAATTGAAATGAAATGAAGATTCTTTATTTTTAGACATAAGATAGAAAAAATCGTTTTTCAAGTATCAAATCTTATTTTTTTCTAGGAAACCACGCCTTGTGTGTTAGCTCTTTTTGCAGGAGGAACACGTCATCTCCAGGTTAGGAGCCGCTTTATCAAGCGACGTATCCGTCAGGCGTAGCAAATTATCGTTCCTTGGAAAGAACGTGACAGATGACCACTTTCGTCGCCTTATTTGCTCCCGGAGCTTACCATGACATTTTTAAGGCTTTCCCTTAGTCGCCTATCACAACAACCATGGGAAGAAAGTGGATGGCAGATTTTAACGCCGCTGCCACACACCAAGCCTACCACGTTTCCTTTGAAAGTGTTGTTACACAATTTATGTAAATAAAATCAACTGTAGCAACTATGAGTGTTTTATCATGTTTTATCTAGCAGCCTACATAAAGATGTAGCGCAAAGATTTGTAGCAAAACTAAAGTCCAATAAAGCGAGTCATTTCATAGAGATTCTTTGGAATCCCGCTTGGCAAGCACAGGCTTTCGAATATCGCGTGAAGATATTTCAGTGTGGTTATTGTTAACCAGTTTATGGGATAAGCACTGTGCTCGAGTAAGACCAGGGTGTAGCAATTACCTATTTTGTACATTTGCAAACGCGACTGTACCCGAGTAAATTTATTTTTACTTCAGATATTTTACTCTGTTGACATAAATAAATACCGATGATATAAGGGAAAATAATCATATGTTAAATGTTTATGGTGAGTGCATTGACCGAAGCTGTGAAAACTACAGGTCGAAGACTGGAACAATTTCTATATACTGCAAAAACATAAAGAAAATTAAAACTTATGTAACTATTCTTACCTATGGTGTTCTCGCCATACCTGTTACAACAGCCAGTTAATCTGTGTTCAGTCAGTGCATATTTATAATCAAAAAATTCAGCACTAATTACAACATCTTCATGATGATAATGTTGTTCATCACCGTGGTGCGATAGGTTCATATCAAATATAAGTTCATCGGCCTCGTTTGTTTGCTAGATGGAATATTCCATATTACACTTCTCAAATAACTTAGCGACATTAAAATAACCTGAAAATGTAACTTAGTCTGTACCATAAGTAAAATAAATGTAAGAAATATTTCATTCAGTGAAAGTCAAGAAAATCAACTAGAGGAAATATGATGGCTACCGACAGATGGCAGAAAAACTTTATTCAATGCCACAACTCAAGTCAACACATAATGATATTTAATTAATATAACAAAAATTGATAATAAAATTTGGATAAATTGAGTATTATTTTTTTAAAATCTCTCTCACATTTAGCGAGATTGCCAAGCGTGACACTAAACTAGTTAATAGTAATTCAAGTGTTGAATTTACTGCGTGCTTGTTGGTGAAGGATGAGTAAACCCGCATTTTTGAGAAGTAATAAAAAAATAATTCAAAGATGTGTGAAGTCCGACAACCCGGAGCAGCGTAACGGACTCTTACCGGCTTCTAAAGCTGTCTCAAATATTTGAGAGAAGGCCTTTGCTAAGCAGTTTACAGGCTGGTACTTAACTTTACTTTATTATCTACTTTCTGTCCAGAAGTTACCAGTACACATAACATTCTAGCTATGTTAGCAAAAATAATACTACTTTCGCCTAACTTAGTAATCGAGAGATTGGACCATGTACTTTTCATGATCCAATTTTCAGCACACACTATTAGCACATGATATATTATTTTATCATTAGTTACGTAGTACATACGGAGCAGTGTGGTGTATTTGATTCGAAAAGCCCCTCACCCTTACCTATCGGTTATTAAGTTTCCAACGCTAAAATTTTGAAGTTACTGGTCTTGGTATCTGTCAACATACGAAGTCATAAGAAAACAAACGTATTGCTTAATTTTCATAGATAGTACAAAAAAATATTTTTGTAACCTAAGTTACAAAACAAAGCGTGTACAACGCTTTATACTCTTTAATAGTATTCAATTCCGATACGGTTATTACAGTGGGATTACGATCGGACTTGCATAGTAACCCCAACTCGAACAATCGACAATGGACTCGCAACTAATGAAGGAAATCAAAACAATCAGTAATTATAAATGGCAACTTCTATGAAACGACAAAAATATACTTTTATGACAATAATACGTTTCGAACAGTGTTAAAATTCCAAGAGCACTAACCACGGAGCTAAGCAAGTCACATTGATACCGTTATAGATATACCTAGAAAGCACTGACACTTTCTATCTGTATATCTGTCCGTGTTTTGTCAGCTTAATTAGCTAACAACAACCGTAATTAACGACTACATCCATCGGACGTGGAGCGGGCCTACGAGTATTGGTTAGTGGTCGCCTTCAAAGTGTGACACAGAAAGCTATAAAATGTCTGATCAAGTTATATTATAATATCAGAGAAAGTTTATCTTTGACACATTCCTTGGGCTATAATGTCTAAAATTTATTTTCATCTAACTACTATAGTATTAGTGTATCTCTATACATATATTTATAGGTATCGCGCTCGATACCTATATTCTCTAAATAGCAACTACATCAGCTGATAAACCAGGCTCTGATGCCTGTCTACCACCGCGCTTAACAACATGCTTGCTATTATGTGCAAATTTTTAAAGAATCCCTATAATTCAACGCCAACAAGCGTTTCTTTGGAAAGTCACGTGTCCAACAACGAAGTTAAAAATTAGATTAAGTAGAATCAAAAGTTAATAATACCTGACTGGATCCATCTATACTCAATACCGTAAGGATGTTAGAGGGAATAACCATCTACTTTTCGAGGATACCGGCACTTGGGTCACCAAACAGTCTAACCAGAGTACTGAGTACGGGGAAGTCTTCCATGCTCGATATGCCAGTTTGTCCAACAATGGACATATAGAGAATAAATAAGAAAAAAAATATCTTTTAATTGAACTCATCTTAAAATTAGACTACAGCAACAGAAGTACTATCCATTTTTTACAGAAAAAAAAACTTAAAGTATGGGCAAAACTTTTATACTAAAATGTTTTATTTATATGGAGCTTAGAGTCTCAAAAACTCAAAAACTATTCAAACATCTTTGATCATTTTCATCATCATCATTACATGTCTTAAATTTCAAGTTGCCAGCCAGGTGGCAGCTTAATAAGATTGTGGTATAGCTGAAAAAATGTATTACTTTATAAGTTAACTTATAGTTTTCTCCTTGTAAGTTTATTCAAGTATTAAAGAATCGTAACATAATATAAACGCAAATTTCAATAAAGCTTCAGAAGCGTAATGTTACATTTTCCATAATGATGTGGATAAATATATTCTATTATTATTTAGTACTTTAAAGTAATATTATTATTTTATATAAATTTCATAGTTATTTAAAAGTAGACACGCTTGATTCAGCAAGTCTCTCAATATTTCATCTTGCTATTCATACAACAAATGTTTTGAGTTTGGAACAAAAAGTGTATTGAAATTGATGTTGAAAAATTAAAGAAAGCTCTCAATCGCAGACGCTTACCTATTTAATACTCCGCTTTTTCCTAACAGATTTCACGTAGAAAATATTCTTCCACATTTTTCACCTCGTAAGTGTTTCTTCCATATCCAACATTGAATTATCTGCCAGTAAAACAACCACACCTCACGAACAAACCATGGTTTCACTTAAACAACACAAACTTTATGAAACTTTACTTTTTTAACTTATCCAGAATTTACACGTCGATACCGATGTATGACAAAGTACTCTGACACAGGGACAACTCGCAGCGACCACTTTGAAACTGTTCGGTATTCCTACAATACAGCGAATTCACTTCCACTTGAGACACTTTTTAGTGCATCGGTTTAAGCATTTTCATACACAAATCAATATAATTTGACGCGTGAAGTTATAAAGGATCGCTATAAAGCGTTTGATGACCCTAAAAGTTGCTTTACAACTGAGACTTGAATGCAAAACGCACAGTTTCTCCTGCGCCCGCGCGGTCGGTATGTGCGTGCGCTTGTGTGCGTGTATGGTTACAAGCCTTACGCGCACAGATATGAACGCAGGCTGCACGGTTTTTGTCGATGTCCACGGGGCAAGTAACCTTAGTGTCGATGTGTTGTAATTCGTAAAACTTACGTAGGTGTAGCCTTACTTTACACTATATGATGGATCAGAAGCTTAAAATTGGCTAAGTATATTTACTAATTAATCTAAAAGTTTATAATTAGTAAAAGATGCTGTAACCTAAAGATATTTTCACTATAACGTTCAATATATATATATATATATATATATATTAACCAAAGTACAATTATAATTAAAAACATTGCATTTTCAGTATTAAACATTAAATGTTCAAATTGCAAAGCTACGGTTTTCAAACGAAGTTTTTTCTGAAAGCTGCTGGCCGATGTCCCGCTAGCAAGACAAGCATAGATCATTTTTCCTTCTCTTACATATTTTTAGCAGTACACTAAAGAGAGATAGACATATTTCTGTTAACATATCGTGAATTTGCAGAACTTGAAGTGGCTTTACACAGACATTATTAACGATCAAAATTACGGTCGCATAACTAAAAACCGACTTATTTAAAAAGAAGTTCAATCTATAACTTCTGTAGATAGTTAATGCTAACTTTCTCTCGTTGGATTAACGATGTTACCGTTTCATTTGTTATATAGTTATAATAGACTGATTTGTTAAAGTATAACGTTAGAAATGCTTTTCTAGCAATTAGAGATATTAATCTTAACGTCCTGTTTACTTATAACTTTAAGCTAGTAAGTCAACTATTTACAATAAAAATTATATTTCTATTATAGAAAATTTAATTTTTTTTTATGAACAATCGAAGAGGAAGTAATTGTTTTTTTTTTTTTATTTCGTAGCTGGTAGATTTATCCATACTTACCCTGTTGGTCTGGCGGGTTGGTGAACGCAGTGCCGGTGTCCGGGCACTGAAGGTACGGCTCCTCATCACTACACTAGTCTGTGGGATTTGGGTTCGGATGGATTTTCCCCCATCAGTTATTCACCAACAACAGACCTAGAACCTCGGCCGTTAGTCATCACCATCAGGCTACCGCGTGCAGATGAGATTAAAATTAGGGTGAAAAGTAGTAACAAGTACTTGTATAAAACGCTTACATTATTACGAGCATGATTGTTTCGAAAATCCAGAACTAACAGCGATCTTATTAAAGTGGCCGAAATATAATATTAGATGTTTGATCAATATGTGATTGTTCAACAAAAAGACTGTAATATACTAAAGTGATGATTTAAATAAAAACACTTGCGTAACAATATAGATCATTGTCAAAATACGTTAAATAATGAAATACGAAACACAGTGGCAGGCCTCTTGGAACGAGTTTTATTAATATATTCAAACATTTCGTTACTTAAAGCTTTAATATTATTGTGTCTACTTACTTATTAGTACTTATTTCAAACAAAATAAGTATATTATTTATATTTCAAATAACTTGTTATAAATAATATGCTCTAAATATTTAAGTTCTTATTCTCTATAGCCTTGTTCTGTATTGCAAAAAACGATAAATAAATAAGTTTTCCATGTATTTCACATGAAAATACTTCGCGCAAAAAAAATTCAACGCAGAACTAATAACGGATATTATGGATATGTATTTTTGACTGCACTAATTTTGACAAATAACATAATTGCCGAAGAAAACGACGTTGGACAAATCTCGTTGAAACTTTCGATGAATAATAAAATGGTAAAGTACGGGACATTCCTCGAATCTTACCCTCTCTTTCCTAAAGGGAAAATTTCTAAGGTTAGTAAGAGATGACGCTATCGAAGGAAGTACACTCTTATCGTTCATTCCAGGAATAACTTTCCCATAGACTGTGCTGGTAGATGGGTTATACGTTTGGAATGCAAAAAGTAAGCCGAACTAATGCTCCATTTTGTGGTTTTGTCATCAACATCATATGCGATAATAGTGGACTGATGATAATGAAATGAGAACTGCTTATCCGACAATGTTTAAAGCATTCATAAATGAAAACTATTAAAGAGTTTGCATTTATAATTATCGGAAGGTTTTCATCACTTCATCATTTCAGCCTATTAGAAGTCCACTGCTGAACATAGGCCTCCCCCAAAGATTGCCACGAAGCACGGTCCTGAGCCACCTGCATCCATCGACTTCCCGCAACACTGCGCAGGTCGTCACACCATCTTGTGGGGGGTCGTCCTACACTGCGTTTGCCCGTACGTGGTACGTGGTAACGGCGAGGCAGGGGGTGCGAAGAATCACCGGCTGATTTCATCACTTAGTATTAAACATTGTTTAAGGAATATAAAAAAAATTTAAGTAGGAAATATGTAACATTAGAAATATAATGAATTAAGGAATATATTATGTAATAAAACATTTGTAGTATAATAAAAATTTATTCATTTTTATTTTTTACTAATTATTAACGAAAACATTTAAAGTCAAAAAAAAAATTTTATTTCAATGGCCGTACAAACTTCTTGTTCAAATATCCTGAAAACGTAATCACCATATAAAGAATGCTTTCTGAATTAAAAGCGTTCCGTGATTTAATTTAATTGCCCGTTGGAATTTTGTAAGCAAATACCAAAAGAACGCATAAATCAAACGGTCTAAGCGCCATTTTTATTCCATAAAAACGTTATCGGTTTTAAAAGCTATCGAGCACTTACGAGTGGCGCAAATAGTCATAAACTGCAAAGAGCTCGCAGCCGAAAGAGCATCCGCCAGTGAATATCGTACCAGCCAGCTTACTCACTACAAAACCTATACAGCTACAACGCGACGAGCACGATGTGGGTCGCTTACGGATCTCGCGGTAATTTCAACGTAATGCTTTACTGTTGGTAGGTGCATCAAACTCGTGCATACGGTCACGGTAAATGGCAGGCTATTCTATTACGCCAGTGTAACGTCGACATGGATGTTTATTTATCGTGATAATCGTGAAATATCGGAAAGACTTAAGAGAACTCGCATCGCAAAAATCCGTTTCGTTTACTTGTGCGAACATACCATAACAATTATTATGATAATGTGTTATATTTTACACGTTATGAAACGGAATTATGTATTTTAAATGTTATATATTTATTTATCGTTAATAAGGATAAATATTCAAACAATAATTTGTGCACTTAATCAATAAGGAACTGCCTGAATCTTGAAAATCTTTAACGCTTGAAGTCACACATGATTTAGGTACTTTGAAGCTGTTTTCAGTAACCAATACATTACTTTCGGCTTGACCGTTTCTATGAAGATTAATCCACCATTTGTTGGACATCAAGATTTATTTAAGGCTATTCTCTTGGTCGAGTATACCCATGGGAATTAAACTGCATTGCGAATTTCTTAACAGATTAACGATTTAAGAGCTAATTTTAACGCTTGACATATATAGATATAACAGATTAACTATTCAGACCTATTCAATTTATATAAGACCTACATGTAAAGATGAATCGTACGGTATCCGTTCTTACGTCGCAGTGTTCTAAAGGCGCCCTCTGCGCAGTCGCGTACGTGACGTCACGCGGTGCGCGGCAAGGGCTGGATTCAATCATTAACCTAATTAAAACATTCCCCCGTCTCCGATTATCTGTCGGCCGATGCCGATACATAGCTCTGCGGTGCACGAAGATAACTTGTCCGATAGATATGTTTAAATTCAATTAGTTATTGAGATTTTATCTCTGAACACTCGACTATTTGTACGTCCTACCTTTGCGTTACCCGTTTTTCAAGGAGACTTTTAGTGAATACATTTTTTTTTACTGGGAGCACGATTAACTTTCTACTAAGAAACTTATTTAGTATTGTTATAAAATTAATCATGTTCCTTAAATTGGTGATTCGATATGAACATAATAGGAAAAATCCAAATATCTATACTTTCTTTACTATAGTCATTTGGTTTACCGTAGGGTTTTGTGGTATTCTTAATTTATTTATTGATGTAATTTTGTAAATCTGTGGTAGGTTTTTTTTATTCTTTGACATAATTATTGTGCTTGTTACATAACAGATAGCTTTTATTTTGCTACTAATCGAAATTAACCTTAAGTAATAGACAACATTTATAATAGTTATCAGTGTCTTTAACACATGTAACTAAAACAAGGCAATTGACGTTTTGATGTCAGTCTAATATACTACTTATAACTAAACGACGTTCGTTCACCTCTGGTGAAAAGTTCATACGAATGCTTTAACATAAATTCTACCAACATCAATGTTACATTAATAACGCTCTATCAGGCTTAATATTCTTGGACTCTAACTACTCCACGATGGATTAATAAAGCAAAAATACCAACATACACATAACTGTACAAAGTCCACATATCTTGGTAATACGAGGTAAAAAAAGCCGGATAGATAAAAGTTCTTAGTAAAATTGAGCCATCATTTAACGCTAATTTACTGTTTGGAACGTAGAGAAGCTTACGCGCGCGTTTAACTCTAATATATGGTGTACAGCAAACAACTTTTCCCACGAATCACAAAGGACTATTAAATTTAATCTGACTTAAATTTCATGATGCTCATTTCATTTAACTTAATAATGTATTCTTTTAACAGAGCTAACGTTAAGATTGCACGATATATAATAATAATTTTACATCGGACACTCATATGTCATCCGGTCCCTAACTAATAATCCTTTTATCTAGGGTACAAATTAATATGATAACCATTGACCATACCTTACTGGTCTATAAGGAGGACATAGGTCTCTCCCAAAAGGAGAATTTGCCATAATCGCTCGTACGCACCTCGCGCCTAAGACGCTTCTGCCCGCTATCGGTCTAGTATTTTTCGAGATGCTTATGACTATGCAATACCTAGTGACAGATGGGGGCATCTGTCACTAGGTATTGCACATTTCAAGACTTTCCATTAGTCGCCTCTTACGATACCCGCGGAAAGAAAGGTGTTGGAAAATTCTTATCGTCAGATACCGGCGAAACAAACGTAAAGACAAATATAATAAATAAACATCCACGACTATAAATTACGATGATGGCATAATTATGAAAAATTACTCGGGTACAAGTATTCATATTATAGAATTGATTACGTCTAACGGTATTTTAAGCCGCGACCATTTCACTTCCAACGATAATAACGTACTGACAACATTCAGTTATATTTTAATCTCACACGACTATAAAATTAAGTGATTATGATCAGCGCGTGGCTTAGTAGTCTAACGTCAGCCTGGGATTCAAAGTTCGCATCCCAGCCGAATCCGATATTTGTACAAAGCACAAATTAGGTCTGGTTGTGTTGTTACGTTATGTGTCTCGACATTTAACTATTGGTCTAATTTTAAAGCATACGCTTAACATCAGAAACGATTGAATGCATCTTTAAAGGACGATTGAATGCATCTTTGTATGAGTGTAAACTTGCGGTACACTCATACATAGATGCATTCAATCGGTAGGTTGATCAAAAAATTTCTAAACTTAACCTTCTATTGCCATATTTCGATTTAAAAGTATCCCAATTCCCCTGAAAAATTGATGCAGTTCATTTTTTATTTGTTTGGTTCGGCTAATGGGTTTAAGATCTCAACAAAATAGAATGCATTCTTATGACTTAATTTGAAGTATCCGATTAAAAAAATTATTGCAAATTCATCCTGTGCATTTGGCAACTGCCAATAGTATTTTGAAGTTGTCACCGTTGACGAAATCAATCCCTAAGATTTATGGTTTTAACAGCGATCTTTTTAGATAATTCAGTGTTATGAAGATTTTTCAGAAGAAAATAAAATATTTTTAGAAGAACACAACTCAGTTGGTTGTGGATTTCCCGGGCCTTTTAGGATATTTGGGGAACGATGTAGGGGTGGAGGGGGAACGAAAAGCAGATGCACCAGAGAAGCCGCCCAATTCGAGCAACAGCAGAGGCTGCCGCTTGGCTCTACCAAGTACAATGTACGTACAACAACGTACAAGTAAAATTATTGACAGGACTTTAGTACCTAAAGTGCTTTTTTTCCTAAAGGAGCTACAGGTGCGTTGCCGGCCTTTAAGAATATTTCGAGGATGGGGAGGAGGACCGGGAAGCGGAAAATGGGACGGAGGGGGCTTCCGATGACGAAGTAGAAACACAAGATGTGCCTCTACTTCAGGGCGTTATTCTTTAAGGTCGTGGTAGTAGTCCCCAGTTCCTAGTTTAGCCGGCCTATTTGGGCAGCAGTAAAAGCCAACGCTTGGCGCTACCATGTACAAAGTACGCCGTAGTGCCATTATTCACTACTACCATTGTGATTATCAAAACCGCAACTCTTAGTTTGACTTGAATGAACAACTATGTAAGTGTACCCCGCTACTGAGTAGGCTTCTTTTCGGCCTGGGAGCCGTCTGGATAAGTACCGCACTCTTACCGTCAATACTTATCGTAGTCCGGTTTGAAGGCTATATAGGCTATTAGGCTTTTCATCTTAGTCCCCAGGGGTGATATACGTCTATAACCTTCTTCGATTCAAATTGTCTGTCCATGGAGTGCAATAGCCACATACCATTAGGTGGACTCTTAGCTCATATCACTAAAATTATGATAAAAAAAAGTTTGGACGGTTATTAAAACAGACTACGTCGGGTTGAATGCAAAATGTAATACACTTTTTTAAATAAAAGTCGATATTTCCATGAAATACTTTAATAGAAAATGCGTACAATTTGTCCCTAGATAGTATTAATTAACTATTTACAACAAATTCCTTAATAACAACAATTAAACCACGTTTCAATTAAGTATACATTGGTTGAATAAAATTGTATTTTATTAAGTCGTTTCAAGTGACGACTGTCGTGCGTCAGTCCAGGAATGGGGACCAGGAATTCATGAATGGATAGAGCGGGTGCTATTCAACTAACTAGTCAATAAACATTGCACGCTCATTAATGCGCAGTCAGAGAGATGTCAAATTCCAACGATCCCACTGCAACGGTATACGACAATAACATCGATGCGTAAGGCGTTATTTACACTAAGAAACTGTTACTTATTTACATTTAAACATCTGCACTGAAACAAGATGATGTTACCTCTACTAGGCCTTATAAATTATTGCACGAGTGTGCACGTTAATGATACACAAAAACATACAAGTGGACTTAGACACACAGACTCCATCTCTGCCTAGAAGCCTCAAATCGATAATCTTTTTGAAACTTAACAGGCCACAGCAGCCAAGTTTTATGTAAATACATCGAAACTAGAGTTTTATAAAAGAGCCATTTTAGACAAAGCGCCCAACATTCGATATAATACTTATGGGAAAACGATCTATGTCTTAGGCAAGTGTTTGCTAATAGTTATAGCGGATAATGTTCGTGTGTCTCCGCAATGTATCTATGACGAAGTTTAAGTACAAAACTTAACTGTTTGCTGTCTCATGTTAAATTAAAATACCATAATTTACGGATTTTATCTCGTTTGACTTTTAACTCTTTTAAAACCATCGATTTGGGTACTGTACCGCGGGTAGCGGTAACGGTGGGACTGAGTGTTTGACGACCTGATATTATGAATAACCCGGATGCTGACAGATTTTGTAATAATTAAAGTTTTGTCCCATTTACGCAGAAAGAGCTCACAGGATCTTGAGGGCGTGCAGTGGTATGCTTGGCTATATATATAATTTAATTTATTGTCAAGAAAGTGCTGTAAAACACCTGAAAAGTCGGGAATAAGAGTCAGATTAAGTTTAAGATATATAAGTTATACTTTTTTGTTACATTACTTCATTCATCTTCATTATTTTTCACAACAAGATCTGTACTATCTGGTAATGTTTGTGAAAATGGAGTAAAAGAATATTATATTGAATGTATACCCACGATTCCTTCCAAGAAGAGGACAGCAGCAGTAGGAAATTTATATAATGTTACTTAACTTTTTATGTAAGTTTTGACAGCCGCTTTGTTGTTAGCGTGCCTGTCAATAAATAGCCATGGGCCTTGGGTTTAAATCTCAGCCGGAGCCAGTAATTGCACATTACACAAATTATTGATTGTCGGGTTGCATTGTGTTGCGTTCAGTGTCTCTGACACTTCTGACAGGGTCAGATGTGTGGGTGTCTTTATGCTTTGAAACTACAATAAATTCAAGCAAATATATATATTTATATATATTATTATATACTATTCGGAAATTGTATCTATGGTCGAAATCGGACAAAAGTACAACATCATCGTGTGTTATGTACGTGTAGTATGTGCAATGAATTGTTATTTTAAACCCAATACATAAAATATCAAAAAAACAAAGGTTTCCCTGAACCATGTATCACTAAAGTTGTAATATCTCAATTAGTTATATCTTACTACATGTTGTGAGTATTAAGCAATCTAAATCTATGTTAATTTCATTATTATCGAACATATCATTCATTTCCAAATACTGACCAAATACCAAATACCAAATGAGACGGTTATATATATATGTATGTATTATATATATAGATCTTAATTATTATAAAAATACAATAATTGTTATTACTCTAATCATCCTTGTTATCTATTTATTCACCTAATGTTTGAAACGATCGTATTTGGTAGAAATATGTTCATAATTTTTTAAATATGTTTTACTTACAAAACACAAATTCAAGCCAGTATGGGACTTAACTTTGCCACATTATATTCCCTCAAGACCGCTTTTCTGTTACAACAATCAAAACAAACAGACGATATGTGAAATAGTAGTTATCGTCTGCGACACCCATAGCCACGAGAGTCTCAACAGCCACGGAGAAGTTGAAGATCAATACTAAGATGCTATTCAAAACTATATAAAGTTCAGTCTACAAAGTTTGCACTGACTAAAACAGAGCAAGAATTGTAAAGCTAATTTATACGTATAAAATCCCACAGGGTTTTTTCCAACACCCTTACCTCAACAACCGAACGAATTAGACACATGAAAATTGATATGTACTTCTGAACCCATGCGGTGAATATGTTTATGATGTTTAAACTTATGATTAAAAAACATATTTTGAATACTTACGATTGTTTGTTCTTGGTGGAACTCCATAGTTTATTTGTTAGTTGAAGCAAGAATAATGGACTTACTCTTGCTTCAACTAACTTTTGTGAAATAAATGCAAGTAAAAATAATATAAGTTTATTTAAAAACTCATCTCTCGGAAAAATACTCTCATACATAATATTTATTTTAATGTCCATGAAATTTTTATAACAAACCTAAGAAAAATCGTCTTAAAAACTTTTCACACCAACATTATCTTAACAACCAAACTTAGTAATCAAATATGTTCATGAACATAATATGCAGTTAATGACAAAAATGGGAAAACGTTTGTTTTTTTAATTATCTATGACTTCCGTAATATTTATATTATGCCACGATTGCCAGCGTAGAGATAAGCTCATAAAATATGTTTGTTCTTGAATGCATGTAACGTAAATAATTTTAGCACATTAATCCATTCCAAGACAATACAAACGTACAACGGTGAGTAGCGAAGAATATTCTAGTTTTTGCAGAAAAGACTCCAGGACCTACATAGACTGACAAAAGTATGAACAAGATATGAGAATTTTCTAATCCTTCTCTTAATCGTCCCATGGAGTGAAATCAAATCAATTCAAATCGCAATACTTTTACGCCACCACCACAGTATGTCGAGGCTATTATTGTTCGTGAATATCTATTTCTTTGAATGACGTGTTTTTTTAACTTTTTAGTTCTAATAACTTAACAAAATATTATTAATAACATGAATTTTGTTTTGTTCTATTAATTTTAAAATAATATCATCATACTTTTGACATTTCCCTTTTTAAGTAATGATTCATCAGCAATAAGTGCCATAATAAAAACAAATAAGTAGAAGCATTCCATCGTTCGTAAAGAAAATCATACTTAGGTAAATGAAATTCTATAACTATCCTATATAAAACAAGCTTCACTTACTAATATATGCTCTTCTTAAAACAACTCACGATGTAACTTAGCCCTTACAAGACACCGTTTGCTTATCCATAATTACCACAGTGCCTAAACAAACACATGTTTATTTATAGTCTGTGAAGTAGAAACAAAGCGACGCGATTTTACAACTAGTTAGTATCAAACGCATGTTACAATATACAATGACTCGAGAGATTCATGTTTCGTTGTTATGCATTACATTAAAATAGTGGTAGTTGGTCAAAGTAACAAGCAAACAGATCGACCGATTTTTAGATCCTAGTAAATTCATTTAAATTTTTATAGTCACTTGCAGTCACAAAGCCAATTTTTGGAGTCGGGCTCAGTCTGTGACGGTGCACCAATGCGGATAGGTGCAATTCGCTAAATATTTTTAATCATTTCTGAGATATGTTCTCACCATGTTTTCCATCACCGCTAAATATGTAAAAAATTCAACACATAAATTGAGCATAACAATGTCTCCAGAATTCGAACCCTGATTTAACATATTAAACTATATAGTTCTATTTTATTTTTTACCCTACTGATTTTGCCTTGATATAAATGTTAACGTAAAAGTCTACAGGTGGACATAGGCCTTTCCATGAAAGCGTCGGCCTCAATCATTAATCAGCAGAGTGCACCGCGTCTAAAAGTATATGCTATCTAAAGTAAAAAGTCTGAATCAAAGTCACAATCCGCATTTGTCTGTGTATTAGCTTATTACTCTTAACTCAAGCTAAGTGGATTTCCATACAGTTTTTACCACCAATTAGAACATTTCATGAGGAAGGTCTATATGCACATTCTCATTTAGTTTATATATTACTGCCCTTGTAAGCCGCGCGATTCGTTATTATGTATGTTTTATAATCGATACAATTTTGTCACGTATAATAGTTTATCTAAACACCATTTTAACATTCCAGTCAATTCAAAATAAGCCCATTTTCAAACAAAAGTAAATAAGACAAAACCTCATTGAAACGTTCCTTGAATGTCGTGAATAATGATGACGTCGAAGGGAGTTAGTAAATAGCTTAAGCTAGATTTTACTTTCACCGAGACAATGGGATTACAAAAATCATTGCGATCGAGCCGAGCTTTGTCTTATGCAATTGTCTCATTGCATAACCGGACCGGTCCGAGCGGTTGAAACAATGCACCCGGTCGCGTCTCACTGATAACTTAGAATAGAAGCTATTCATTATTAGTTGTACCATAAACTAAAACATGAGCATTGCCTTCATAAGGTAAACAAGATTCTAAGAAACGACAAGATGAACTTTTCTTCCAACGGGATTTAGACAGAGCATGGCAATGAGGCTCGCAACTCGAAGACGATAAGCTAATTGCCGAAGCCAATTTGACTACGCTGAAGAGGATTGCATCAAATAGAAATCCGAAAGCTCTGTCTATCCCTACAATGAGCACATGAGCTACGTGAGTGCTTACTTATAATCTATCATTAAAAATTGAATATTCATGGTGAAAAAAAGCATTTTTTTAAAAGGCTTTGGAGCTGGGAGGAGAACGCCATGCTGCTATAATGCAGGTTGGTAAATAATGGTATCTGTTGAGATGGTTATCTTTCGGTAGTCATTGCGATTTATACGACACCCACTGGAAGAAGGGAAGTGGCAGATCCGATATTACTTAAAAACACAACATTACAAGCACGTCCAGATATTACTTAAAAACACTTCAAGCTTTTAAAGATATTAAAAACGATATAAATATATATATATAAAGATAAAGATATCGACTTGGAAAACCTAATTCAGAATTTTGCTTTGTATATAACAAACGGAAGCGACTAACTGACTTCGGCGCAATGACCCACACAGTAAAGTTATTTGTTTTACACGCCTCTAAATAACTCGTATTGTTTCAGATAACAGCCTTTTCTCCTACTAAGCGTATTCAGAGTCTATATAAAGCTGCAATAGAATTTAACCAATAGTAAATTAGGATATGGATTTGGATATTCTTTATGATATGACCATAAACAAAGCAAAAGGAATGACACATAATAATTTACGGTTAGTGTCAATTAATGTGAATTTGTGTGTGCGAGCTTTAATGCGGATTGAGCTTGCTTTGCATTGAATTTACAAGAGAAAATATGGTAATAATAACACCGAAGACGGAAATTGGCTTCGAAATAAACACAATGCTGCAGTAGGCAAACGATTGTTCCCCACACCGTGGATTGCGGGTTCGATTCTCACACGGAACAGCGCAATAATTCTAAAGAGCTTGTTTTATTTTAAGATGATTATTTCGTTATCTTTTAGTGATTCTTGTATAGGACACGCACAAGATGAAGATAACTTAATTCGTTAAGCCATCATCTCTTATGAGCCATGGCAGTTCAATAGGCTAATCTTGCGTTATTATTATGCCAGTAGGATAATAAGCGAACTTACTGTATTAAATAAGCGAGACTTTAATCTCAATGTCCCTGATTAAGCTAAATTAATGTATCTCTGAACTATGGAGCCATGTCACAAGCAGTGGCGAGTATAGGGTTTTGCCCCAAGTACTCGTATTACAAAAAAACTATACCTTTTCTAAAGAAATTAGTATGGTTCGGCACTGCATTTTTACTTATATGCAATGCACGGCACTGTACACAAGGAACAAGTTGACATAAGAATACGTCAATAAGATCCTAATATATCTTCTACCCAACCAAAATCGTATTGAAAAGATGTCATGTTCTATTATATTCATATTACTTGAAATTACGTAAAAAAAATATTCGAATAATTTAAGATATTCTTTATCATAGTTTATTAACATTTGATTATAAAAAATAAAGAATGGAATAAACGAAAGAATGGAAAGACATAAATGAGAACTATCAACTTTATGTAGATCTTTTATAATAACTTTCAAGCAAACGTAACGATAATTACACATTTTATTTAAATTAACTTGGCTCGCACTTAACTTAACTTTTTGAAAACACACACATCCGAATAAATCTGTGCCGCTTTCGTTTCTATTTAAACAAAAGTTACAACTCAGCGGCGGCGTTTCTTAGAAAAATGTACCACAAAGTCGAGTTATTTGGTTAATTCCGACAATAATTACTAACATCAAAGGTAAAAAAGCGGACAACCTTCTGAATTGCAGTCTCGTAAGTGAACAAGGAGCGATTTCGTTTAAGTGCCTTGTAATTGTTTTAATGACAATTAGTAGGGGCAAATTAGGTTTCTCAAAATGGCGCCGTGTGTGGCATTCATCCGTTACGCTTGAGTTGGCTCCAACGTCGATGCCATACAATACGTAGCTATCCATTGAAGGCTTTCTTATTAAAAACTTCTATCGGTTACGCAATTTCTGGTTTTAAATATGTTTTCGATTCTCTTCTTCTTTATGGTCTTACTTGAACTTAGACTATTTAATATAAGTTAGTATCAAATTTGGCCGGTAGCAACCCTACCTTCGAAGCTAAAGGTTGCGGGTCCGAATGACGTTAATGGTTCCAATATTTTTTTTGTGTGGAAGGGGACAAACGTGCAAGCCGCTCACCTGATGGTAAGTGATTATCGACGCCCTCGTACATCTGCAACCGCAGAGAGGCTGCAGGTGCGTCGCCGGCCTTTAAGGATATTTGGGAAGGGAGTGCTGGGGAAAGGGGAGAGGAGCAATCAATCAGTACCAACATACAACAACAGAACCTCAAAGAAAATATCTGTAATTATTGATGATAGTTGCTAAATAAAGTATATTTCTGCGTATACTGTCATATTATTTAATTCATTTTAATTATTTATATCGTAACAATTAAATTCTAAATCGTCAATGTATACCGTGCATGGTCTTAAAACGGACATAATAAAGGATTCTGAATCGAATTTATATCCTGCGACACATATGATTAATGGTGTCTTATGCATTCACGGAGACACAGTAACGTTTATTTTGTAGAAAACACGTCTCTATTTTGTATGCACTTAGAGTGTTTTTTACTGCGCAGCTTCAATTGTGGCACAGTATGGGGTTCCTGTCCCGTGCAACATATTTCTTCAGTTTTCGGCCCCGATCTGTCCCTTGATGCCGATAAGATAAGATAGCTTTGTGAATATTCCGAAGTTATTATAAATAACAAACTTTACTATTTTAGCCGTGCGATAGTTTTAGGGAGCGGAGGCGAAACTAATAATTCAGTGTCGTATTTTTATAGTCATTCTTCAATAACATAAATTCAAGACAGCATACTCGTAATATGAAATAAAACCTTTATGTAGGAGTAACGAACAATACTCGATACATTAAGACATTGAAATATTTCACAAATAAAAGACAGACAGGTTCAACGTTATAAATGTCTAATGTTACTTTGTCTTATGCTTTATACATGTATTATTTATTCGTTCATGATAACAAAGATAATGGTAACAAATTTTTGGAAAAAAACATGAATATATGATGATATTTACAAATGCAGCAACAAGGATTAAATTTTTCTTTTTAATTATAAATTGTTACTTCTCACTGTCAACAATTTCTCTTATGTCGCGGTGGCAGTTTACATACGTAAATTGCACATAAACAAACACCTAGACCAGTAATAATTATTTATATTCCATACAAATACTTGTCCCGTGCGGGAACGAACCAGAGACCTGCAGCAGTGCAGCGGAATGCCACCGGGCCGTCGTACATAATACTATAATAAATATAGATTAATTGATTATTTACACAATCACACACACACATTATGAATTTAAATGTTCTTTTTGAAACAAATTAAGATTTATCATTATTATTATGTGAGGTTATTTAGATATATACTCGTCTTGTTGGGAGATATATATAAAGATGTATACATACATAAAATACAATAAAATAAATTAACATTATTATTATTATAAAAAGTGCTTAAAAAAGATTCAATGATATAATATTAACTATATTATTGTTGTATCGTAATTTTGTTCTATTAATTAATTAAGGTTCTTCTACAATATATACATTACTGCAAATTTAAAATGAAAGAGGTAAATGTTCCGAAATTAATAAAAAGGAATAGAATTTATAAAAAAAGTTATTATAATATAAATGAATACAAGAATGATAATAACCCAATAATGAGTTGATCGCACCCAAGCTGTTTTTAAAAATCAATTTATCATATTGTACTACTAATTTAATTTTTATTACAAAAAAAGGATACCCTTTCTTCTCCGTCAGAGGAGCATCATTACGAAACGGTGGTAGATTAAAAAAAGAATTATTACTTTTGACAAGTGAAATTCATGTTCCTATGTCAAAGAGTTAGATTAAAATTTTGATTTGATTTGATTTATTAAAGTTATCATACATATAACAAAAAAAAAATAACAAAGATGTCAGCGTCCTGTGTCAGACGAAATTGTGGCCCTTCGATCTTGATTTACTTTTGTGTAAATGACGCTTGTTAGTTAAAACTATTTAAATAAATTCTTTCACAGCTTTCTCTAAAAAGAATGTGAATCTACCTCATTTGGTTGTTGAATTAAAGGGGGTGGACAGTGCACATAGTGGAAAGTGTAGAGTTTTCTTTAATTGTTACAAGATTGAAGAAGAACCAAATGGCGTACACACATTTAAAAAATATATTTATCAATTAGTTTAATAAATAATTAGTTTATAGCCACGGAAGCCGAGTGGTTAGGGAACCTGACTTCGTATCAGTAGGCTCGAGATCGATCCCCGGACTCGTACTAATATGTTTCTCCAAACTCACGTATTTTTATGTCGTTCGTTCGTTTGTGTTCTTTGGACAATAAGACATCGACAGGTTCTCCACCGGTGGCGTTGTCGCAAATAAGCTCAGGTGAAAAGTAAAAGAAAGGACTGAATGACTGAAATGTCTGGACTTCTGACCACCCCAGAATTGGGTAAAAGGGTCGTGAGAGCTTATATGATATATCTATGAATAATTAGGTTAAGTAAAAATTTATGTATACATCTAAAAAGTATTATTTTCGCATTTTTGTCTTCATCTGCATAGATTCAGAAATATTTATTAACGTGTCATAACAATATAATTTTAAATGCTATTAAAGTATTTTCTATTATACTTTTATTATCATAGTAATAAATATTTTTAATAATAAGTTTAAAGTAATGTTTCACGTTTTTTTATTCCCCTAGAATAGAAAAAACAGTTTATTACGCTGCTTATTCTCATCAAAAATAGTAAAACAGGGACACACGCGTCATCATCTAAATGGTTCAATAAATACACATACATAAAAAATTTGTCAAATAAATTTTAAATAAACGTTCAATTACACATATTCACATTCATCATACTAAGCCTTTACCGCGCTTCAAACCCGGAACTCACGGATTTAAAGGCAGAATCACCACAAAATAGCCTATCTGGCCGGCATAATATACCTAATAAAGAGTTCTCAATACTTATGATACCTCTAACGGTAAGAATACAGCTCAACCACCAATTAGCGATTTTAAATTAAGTTCAAGCTATTTAGAATATGTAATTACCAATGTGTCTTGACGAATGAAATATTTGTAACAAGCCTAAATAAACTTACGAAATGAAGCACACCGATCTGCGCCATAAACTGCAGCCTTCAAAGCTGTAATTAAGTCGCCACAACCGCCATCAAGTTTAAAATACTGGAAGAACCAAACTTAAAGCTACGGTGTTGTAACTTAATCAAAAAAATGTCAAAGTTCGAAACATTTAATTTATAGAAGGCAATGAAAAGCCATTCGGTTTGCAAACTTCGAAATGTAAATCTCCTTACTAATAGCAGCCTGCAAATGTCCCTCCGCTGGACAGAAGCCTCCTCTTAATTTTGAGAAGGGTTAGGAGCCTAGAAGAGTCGGCCACGTTGCTGATTGACAGATGTATATTATACGCGAAATACATATTATATATAATTGTTTTATTCTTTCTTATACATTAAGAAATCCTCAAAATGTTTTCCTTTTCCGAAAGACACTTGGTGAATTCATCAGTTAAAATTTCCATTATCAATTTTAGCGGTTCCTTCGTCCTTAAGCTATCACGACTATTTATGATAATTTTGATATAAAAGTAAAGGTAGCAGCCTGTAAGTGCCCACAGCTGGGCAAAGGCCTCCTTCTCAAATACGAGTATCAGAGAGGGTTTAGGAGCCGGGAAGGGCCCGCCACGCTGCTCCAGTGCAGTTTGGCGGGCGCTCCAGTGCGTGTTGGCGGGCATAAACATAAACCAAATAATATTTGTGACGTTTTAACATACGTTTGTTAATTAGGCATCTGCAGTCGCGAAGTTTCAGTGTCATGAAGTCCCTTCAAGCAGTTTCATTACGTAACGTCATTGTACCAATGGCTAGTTTATTGTAATCTCATTCTTTTTTTTTATGGAAAAGACAGCAAACGAGCAAGCAGTTCACCTGATGGTAAGAGCTTACCGTCGCCATCATACATCTGCAACACCATAGATGCTGCAGATGCGTTGCCGGTCTTTAAGGATATTTGGGAGATGGGAGGGAAGAACAGAGGAAAAGGGAGGGGATGTGGGCTTCCGGTTACCTCACTCACCCAACGAAACGCAGAAGCACAAGATGCCTCTACTTCACGCCGGTATTCTGCGAGGCCGTGGTATCAATCCGGTCAAGCCGGCCTATTAGAGCAGCAGCTAAAGCCGCCGCTTGGCTCTACCACGCTTAATATGCACTAAATCTCATTCAAAAGATACGGTCTAGTAGAGCGTATATTTCATTAATATATAATATAGGTAATATTTAATTAATATCATGAACTCCGATTGGAACTGAATTATTATTTTAAGAAATGGACAAATAAAGCGGTGTGGTGTACACGTAGTGGCTTGCTATCGATGAATCAATGGTGTTTCTGATATCACTTAGTATACATGTCAGAAGACATTAATTTTTTTTTAAAGGAAAGGCGGGAAATGGCGCCTCATTTGATGGTTACGACTCCCACGTACATTTGCAACACCAGAGAAGCTGCCGATGCGATACTGCCTTTTTAAGAATATTCGGGGAAGAGAATGGGAAGTGGGCTTCCAGTTACCTCACTCACCGAACGAAACGCAGAAGCACAAGATAGTTCACGCTGGAATTCTGCGAGACCGTGGTACTACCCCGTTCTGGCCCATTCGTGCAAAAGCCGTTCCTTGACTCTACCACGTACAATGTAAACGCGGTTACTATTAGTTCCCATAATTACTTGGACAAAGAATGCCGAAGATTTTTTTTTCAAGCCTACACTGTAGCAAGAACTATTGTTTATTCTGTGACTGAAGTAACAATGACAACTGTACAATACTTGTATAGTATTGTAAAGTTACGTACGGGCAAACGCAGTGGAGGACGACCCCCCACAAGATGGAGTGACGACCTGCGCAGTGTTGCGGGAAGTCGATGGATGCAGGTAGCTCAGGACCGTGCTTCGTGGCAATCTTTGGGGGAGGCCTATGTCAGCAGTGGACTTCTAATAGGCTGAAATGATGATGATGATGATGATTGTAAAGTTGTCAATGCAAACGCTTAGCAACTGCGCCTATTCTAACCTATTATTTGTTGACGTGTAGAAATTCTGTTGTTATGAGACGTGAAGGGTTAAATCAAAGGTAAATTAAGTATTGAAAGGGTGTAAGGGTGAATTTAAAACCTTTGTCTCCGTATGTCAACCTCCCCTGCACGTAGTGCGCCCTGCTTAATGACAATCAAACAGAAGTGCTTGTTCTTCACCCTTGTTTACGTACAAAAACAATACTTGATTTGTGGTCCTTACAAGGAAACGAAGTTCGTACGAGTGAAGTGAATTTGTTTACGGGGTCGGAATCCAAACTTATATGGTCCTCGGCGACGGCAGGTCAAATGGTTAAGGGACCCGTCTCCGAAACAGATGACCCGAGTTCGACTACCAGTCCTCCTTCAGGTCTTGTACTAATTACTTTTCGATACTTATGTACGAATTGTATCGTTGTCGCCAACGGCTGTACAAATAAACTCTGGTGAAAAGTGGATAGAAACGATTTAAATCAATCAAATAATATAAAGAGGAACATGATATATCTATATACCTAGAAAATGAATACAATATTGTAATACTGTTTATTTTATTGAATTAATGAATTTTTTTATTTCTTTCTTTCACCTTATGGTAAGTGGTTACTGCAGCCTATTGACGCCTGCAAACAACTTCGATCGAAAAGGATTAAGGATGCATTATCACCGCTGAGGACTAAGCTGTAATGCCTCTCAGTCCGTAATTATACTGTATGGCATTCAAACCGGAACACAACAGGAATTGCACTACTATTTGGTGGCAGAAATGGGTAAGAGTGTGATTGTGGCCTCCTAGGAAGAGAAGGAATCTATCACCAGTTTAAAACGTATGTATATATATTTATTAAAGTCCAAGAGATTAATTAAAAACAATTTTATTTAAAGTGGCTGTCTTTGTTTTCATACAGTCCTTTAAACTCAGAGGCCACGAATCTATGGATTTACGCACTGCCTCCTTGGGGAATTTAGACACTGCTAGCTCTAAGGACGTTTTAAGCAGGCTACATCCTCCAGTAATAACCACAATTTGTAGTCCAACGGGTTCCTATCTGGAGAGGATGAGTGCAAGTCTTCAACTCTTTTGAAGTGCGAATCAGTCTTCTCGAGCAAGGTTTGAGTTGTTCGTGCTTGATTAACTTTTGGTCTAAATCAAAGTTTCTTACACAATAAACGCATTCCAATTTTGAATACAGAAAAAAAACAAAATTATTTATGATAATATTGTTTTTGTGGTTTTAACCTGCAGTCATAAATTGAAAAGAGTTGCAATGCTAAAACTTGTTTGTCGAGCAGTATGTCTTGCGTTATTATCATAGAGCAATAATGGCAAAGATCGATTGCCGAGTCGTTGTTGTTTCTCTGAGAGTTTCGCCATCGTTTTCCAAAGTTCCTCACAATACACATCTGCTGTTATTGATACGTTGGATCTCATAAAGTTATAGTGAAATACACCATGAAGAAACTAAGACAAATGCCTGAAACATTTCATAGCTTTCGACAAGTGGCGGAACATTCGTCTCAGTCATATGTTAAATAAAGTCCTAATTTTTATCAAATGATATCAAAGATGCCAGATCTTAATTATCAAGTCACACACATACAGCTACGTCTAATGTACGCGTTGTCTGGTTCTGCGACCGTCAACTCGTCTGCCTAGTGTGACGGTTACGACAAATCCTCCTAATAGGAGAGGCCTGTGTTCAATAGTGGACAGCTGAGGATATTAAAGAAGAACTACAAGTATTCTCGATTACGATATACAGCTGACCGTGAGAGAAACAGTTGAGAGCTAGGTCTACACTACAACCACCTATTATCAAGTATATAGCGCGTGTTTATCTCTGCTCTTAATTAATTTTCATGGCAAACTAAAGATTTACCGGAAACTGCACGCACTTTAAACGTAACGGAAAGTTGTTTTGGAATGTGTGGCCCGGTCAAAATCTCAGCTTCAATCGGTTTCCGTTGCCCAGGCTGTTATTTTTAGTCGATTGTCATTAGATAACTTTGACGGGCTACAGTTCCGCAGGAGATTTATCGCTGCACATAAATTTCATGGTAATTTTTTAAAAGACCAGCTGCTGGGATCCCTGGTTAGTGACTTCGTCTTGGTCGACAACTGTCTAGATTGAAATGTAGATTAAATTAATTTCAATCTGGATTTCCGCTGTTCATACTATTTTACACAAACTATTATTCAAGTCGAACTATTCTTTTTTTTTCGGGTATAATCCTTCCTTAATCTTGAATAACAGATCAAAAGCTTGAAACGTTTTGATTCCCGTCTCATCTATGATGCGTATGCAGGTGTAGTCAGAATGAACATCCATAATATTTTAAGCATGCATTAGTTTCATCGGTATTCTTTGGAATCTGCAGGTAAAGTATGTCTCAAATCACTGCAAAACATGACCGTAAGTGTAAAGGTTACATGTAAAAAATAGCAAACTTAAATCAAATCTCAAAATCCTGGTAAAGAATAGTAAAACCCCTTATTCGTAAGTTACAATATCAGATTAATAATCAACTTATGTAAAAGGAAAATTATATAATATATAAATTAACATCTAATCCATAAGTATATCTAATCAATATCAGCAAATTTACCATACATAACCATTACAGCCCATAAATCCATAACAGGACTTAGGTCTCTCCCTTAAGCGCCACGCTCAGCAAGCGTAATGCTGGCCGTCATCGGTCTGCTTAATTTTGATTTGGTATTTTTCAAGATGGTTATCCATCTCCAAGGGCATATTTCGGTAGCCATAGCGATTTTAAAAGTTTTCCCTTAGTCGCCTCTTACGACCCCCAGGGGAAGAAAGGTAGCGGCAAATTCTACACCTATGCAACAAATTTTACTTATCATAAAACCATGACATGAATAAGGCTAAGGAAATAATATATCTTCATGCCTAGTACTGAAAATACAGACAAACAGCCAAAATTCTTAAAATTGTTGTTTTGAGTTTTCTAAAGTGGAATTATATCCAAACTGACATACTAAACGGAAACAGAATTAAATATGAATTTAACATATCGTATCAATTTTTGAATTATATATCTTCACCAACCACACAACAACGGGTGCCGTGAGCAGTTTCAGAGGACCGGCAATAAAGAGGAAGAAGAAATAAATAAACAACGCATACAGTACCATGCAGAGCGTATTATCACTTCCAAATTGGTAGTTGGTAACATTTGTACCATACCGTGCACCATAGACATCGGCTTTAACTCATCGGTATCACGTATCTGAACCGTGATTAGACGCGAACGATGACTGGATGCGAATAATCTCCGGATACTAACACGACCTCGAGGCACACCTACGTTTGGCTACGCTAAACAGAATCATAGAATGTCTCTTATACCACTGAAGAGGGCGAGATTTTGTGCTTTGGGTCTTATTAGTTTGCATAATATCATTCATACTCATAAATAAATAAGGTAAAATACGTTTGCATCGCAAATATCTCAATACATGAATTTCCCGCCTGGCGGCACCCCGTTGCGCACGCGCGTTGTATGCCGCCAACTGTCACATTGACAGGGGATAAAGCAATAAATGCCATGATAAACAGTCTACCGGACCGAGAACAAACCATGCAATTGAAATAAATATGTAATCATTTATAAAGTTAAAAGCCCTTGCTCGCATTGTTCGTATCTTTTCGATCGAAAATTGTTTTTCTTCGACGCTACTGACTAATGGCTTGATCGATATTTGATTGAAGACTAAATTTTTTTTATTTAACGTACTAGCGACTGCTCGGTTTTGCCCGCTTTTAGTACTTCTTTAAGCGACATTAAGCGACAAGCATCAAACCATACCTGCAAACTTCCCCATTTTCTTAAGCTTCCGGCAAGCGACAGCAAGCAAGTAAGCAACCGTCTCCGTCTCGCAAGTATGGATATGAAAACTTAAATGGGGTGAGCGAGCGACAAGGAAAATACGGGAAGATAACATTTTACAACGTTATAACAACGTGTTTATATATCTAGCCGAACTAAGTAAAGTAAAGTAAGCAGCATGTAAGTGCCCATCGCTGGGCAAAGGCCTCCTTCTCAAATACGAGCATCAGAGAGGGTTTAGGAGCCGGGAAGGGCCCGCCACGCTGCTCCAGTGCGGGTTGGCGGGCTTCACATATCCTCGAAATAATATTTTTATTATTTCTCAGTTATGCAGGTTTCCTCACGATGTTTTCCTTCACCGCTGAGCACGTGGTAAATAGCCGAACTAGCGATTCTCTAACTGTTCATATTTTAACCAAAATATGAACAGTAAGAGAATCTATCACTCCATCACATCTCGTGGATGTCGTTAAAGTCGACTAATGAGTCGATAAATATCGTAAAAAATCTCGTGACCTCTGAAGGATGTCGATGATATTTTGATAGGATTTCATCAAAAAAAAGTCTGTGATCATTTTCTGAATCGCCCCAATCATTACATTAGATTTGATAGATCCAATATCCTCGTAAAAGAACACCGATTCCTGCCAAGGATGATTCGTAAGGGTATTGTAATTAAAAAAACATCCTGACTTCAATAGAGAAGAGTAAATAAATCCAGTAAATAATAAAATTAAATCCATGACCAAGCATACAACTGCACGATCTCGATCTCTCAAAAATTAATAATTATTAGTCTCTCAGCAGGGGGATTAACTATGATATTAGGACTTCAGCTACCTCCGTCCCACCGAGATTACACTATCATCCTTATCATTTAAAGTCCACTGCTGAACATAGGTCTCCCACAAAGATTACCACAAAGCACGATCCTCAGCCACATGCATCCATTGACACTGTGTATGTCGTTACTTTTGTTCTACACTTCGTTTGACTTTCCGAGGTTGCGAATCGAGAACCTGTCTGGCCCACCGGTAGTCAGTTCTGCGAGTTATGTGGCCGGCATAGTGAAAGAAAACAAGAAAGAAAGAGATTTTATTTGGCACGTTCAAGAAATGGATTGCTGTAATGAAGAAAGAAAGCATGCAGATTACTTTCTAACAGACTCAACTATAATAAAAATAAACATAAAGAATGAAAGAGATATAAAACACCAATTCCTTCTTTGTTTTATAATAGTATACGATAAAAAATAAGAAATTTCTATTAAAAAGATATTATACCTACAATCCACCTATTTATGGTTCTTTGTTCCAAAAAGAAAGGCCACTCAGGATATACTTTTACACCCAACCCGGATTTCCAGTGGCACCCTAATAATATATAAATACATGTAAATATATAAGATAATATTATACCTTATATAAACGTACATATGTACAGAGGACAGCACAGGTGTATTGATTATCATACGACACTTGGTGTTCAGTGCGCGCAATATTAAATAATAGTTATATAGGTTTGGTGTAGTTACATATATATAGGCTTTAACGTTGATTCTGTAAACAGTGCTTTGGGCAAGCTTAAAATGGACTCGTAGATTTGGAATTGAAGTGCCCAAAAGTTGTTTAAATTGAATGTTACCCGTATTTCACCTCGCCGTATTTGACGCTTCTAACATACCTTATGGTGATAGGAATCTGAGTCTGTGGAAGTTGATCCACCCAGTTTCCGAAGATCGTTGGGTCATCGCTAAGTTGAGTGCTCTGAATCGCCTCCGGAACTTACTTCCGGTCAACGTCATATCAACCAACAGGTGCTATTTCCAATTTTGCCCATTATCGATTATTCCGATGTGCGTTGTCCGGATAGTGTGTGAAATAAGCGAAAGATCCATTGCCTTTCTCTTATTTGTGGAAGTTTGACACCAAATTTTGATTTCTTGTAGATATCGAAACACTGTTTGGTGCTGGATACTGAGGGCATTTCAATTTGTGATTGTGATATTGACAGAAACCGAATTGAAGAAACATTGACATATTCTTCAAGATAATACGTATACTGAAGTTCAGTTCGTAAATGAAACGATCTTTCCGATTTCGTACATTTCAATCCATATTAAGCTTAAAATCTGTCTGTCTGTTTATCCGGACTAATCATTGAAATGGCTAAACCGATTTTGACGGGACTACCACTATAGAGAGTAAATATTTCAGGGAGTTACTTAGGCTTGTTTTTTACCAGAAAGTTTAGGGCTACATCGCGAAAACTTTAAATACTAAATCTTTTAAATTAGGTGCAAAATCTTCGCAACTTTGCTGCTGCAACTGTTAAAAGCTAAATTTTATCTTGACCTAGGGTAAAAGCAAAATATGTAAGACTCTTTTCCTACTATCTTTAGAATATCACCTGTCGAACGCCCCAAAGCTTATAAAATTTCTACAATTCCTAAACATCTAGAGTTCGGATGAAGAATTACGATAAAATAAAATTATATTCAAAGATTATTTGGCATTCTTTACACTATAATATGTTTATAATATTTGCCAAAATAAGACCCATATGCGAATTCTATTTTCAAAGCGAGCATTCTCTGTTAAACATAAGCAACAGCTACCTCGCAACATCATGTATCTTGGAATGTTTGCCCATATTCACCAGTATTGCGGTTGATGCTGCACCGCATCACTAGTCTGTGGGATTTGAGCCGGCGAATTCGGAAGGATATACCGCCATCATTCGGTAGCCAGAGGCTTGTTTGTTTACTAGCATGGTGAACCACGTGCATGTGAAGTTGGAATTATAGAAAGAGAAGTTACATTTCCCCTAATGGTGCTCCATTTCCATTACCATTTCTCATAAGCATACCATAAACCAAAAAAAATAAATATATCTTTATTATATTAGTAGCATAATAAAAAAACATTAATATTACAATAAAACAACGATTACAGATTTGTACATTTATTTGCAGTCTTTAAAATCTACACTAAGCTTAACCTATGAACAGAAATTACAGAGGAAACCACCTCTGTGCGCCGTCTAATCGAATAACTTCTCCATTTAGCATGGGATTTTCTACTATACTGGTTACCAAATGCGCAAATTCTTCTGGTTTACCAAGTCTCGAAGGAAATGGGGTCATACGCTTTATAAACTCGATCATCTTTTGCGGTAAATACGTTATTAGTGGAGTTTCGAATGTACCTACAAGGAAAACAGTACATTTTAAGTAATTTAATAATATGAATACAGATTTAGATTTGGGTTAGGTTCGAGTGATTCCAGCGTAAGAAAATCTCACCCCATTCTTCCTGTGCGTGTCGTGTCAACTTAAAATGAAACCATAAAAACCTCGTAACCATTTCAAAAACCAGCAAGGACACACTCTTACTTAACACTAATATTACCTGTAAGTGGTTCTCTAATATTTTAAGGATAATTTAATTAAAGTTATAATAGAATAATTTAACTAGATTGACCATATAGATAATGTCACAATTTAAAAACTCATAATTTTTAAAATTTGGAATGCATTTATTACAAGGGCGTTCAACAAAAAGAGAAAATCCGAAACGAACTCTTTAGAATTTAAAAAGTGAATACTACTGTTGGTAAAACTAGAAATCTATAAGATTCTTAAAAAATTTCCTGTATTGGCCTGACCAGGTGCGAACAACAAACCTCGCTAATTATAGTAAAATCTCAGGTTTTTATGTGGTATTTGTAATTAAGTAGTCATGTTTAACGGGTTTGGTGCCGACCCATTGGGCAGCAAAAGCCGCCAGCTGGCTCTACCACACTGAAAATTTTTAGCATCAGGTAAACTGCTAGTTCTCATCGTCACAATCAAATAACCGACTCTGAAGCACTGTAGATTCTTCCCAGCTACATATAGCTAAAACAGTACAGTTTACTGTTGCCAAGTCAGACCTGTAATACATATACAGGCTGCAACATGGAAAGCAGAGGTGGATCGTAATATTCTACATTCCTCACAAACCTGGTGCAATAGTAACTACTCTGATGCCTCTTGATGCAAGATCTCTCGCGATTGGTAAAGTCATTCCTATGATGGCAGCAGAAGAGGCAGCATATCCTGCCTGACCAATATCACCCTCATATGCTATTGTTGAAGCTGTATTGACAATTACTCCTCTCTGGCCATCTTCATTAGGTTTATTAGACCCCAAAAGACCAGCCGCTAATCGGATTGTATTGAATGTACCTATAGTATTAACCTGGAATTAGTAACTTTATTAAGCACTTTCATCACATTCATCAAAGTTCTCTTTACTGTTATATGCTTTGGAGATATTGATAAACAGGATTTAATTATCAGTGTAAGAAAAAAAATAAAACCTTAGACCCTAATCAGCAACATTGTTAGGATGTAACAATATTTGGATACAAACTTCTTTTAGTTTACTCTATTTGACAGGGTCAGTGAATTCTCACATTCTAATATATATTAGCTTAGGTTTTAATTTATTTTACTTACTCAAAAATAAATTATTATGATTTTTAACATTCGTTTTGACAAATAAATCTATTGTATTTTAATGTTCTTTCCATTTTAAATTTTGTTTTTCTGTTTTGACTTTTTTTTTTGCCATATAAATACAGAAAGAAAGCTTGAACTCTCCTTATTTTTGCAAGTATTATATACTGAAATTATAAACACTTACAACATTTTCTTATGTCTATATCTCTATAGACATAAGAACTATATTTTGGCTATTACAACTATTTGTGTTTGCCATGCATTTCAACCCTTAACAAGTATTGGTATTGTTGCAACATGTCATAATTTAATGGCATTTATCATAAAATTCATAGGGTTAATGGAACAAGTACTGTCTCTGTTCGGTTGGTCTAGAAAAAAATTCAATTATTGTATATAATTTTTAATATAACTACTGACAGTTTAATATTCAACTACCAACCCGACCTAGTTTCTCATGTCAATTGAAATAATTTATTTAAAGCATTTCTTTATAAACAATGTTCATAGCTTTGTAATTAAAATGTCTTCTAAGTAAAATAAATTTAATACGTAAAATGGTTATTCCAAAAAGACATAGCTACCAAAAACATTAATTTGATCTCTTTTAGTTTAGTTAAAATAAACCATGTAAGTTTTCTAATAGCAAGTTTGGAGCATCTGTAATAAATCAAAAACTTACATTGATACATTTTATGAAATCATCCATACTACACTCCTTATCCTTATTGAAGTTGTATACTTGATGTGTCTGTATATATCCTGCACAATTTACAACTGTGTCTAGTCTACCAAATTTAGTTTTTGTTAACTCAAGCGCCTTTTTTACATCATCTTCAGATGATACCTAAAAATGTGAATTAATTCAAAACTAAAATTTAAAAAAATTTAATGCTTTATTACATCTTCTTATTTTTTATAATTCTGACTTTTCCTGCAATTCCTCATTTTCTGTGACAAAATAAAAGTTGTTTTGTAACTGCCTAACTACCTTTCACCATAACAAGGGTTGACTGGTTGAGAATGCCACTTTGCATTGAGTCTGCCCATTGTAACCTTAAGCTTAAGGCCAACAATAAAGAATAAATAAATAAATAAAATAAATAGATTTGTGATAGACAGGGTTCAAACTATTACTAATGAGTCAATTATTGAGTTATATACCCCATGCATACCATTGAGTTTATTGATAACAGAATAAATTTAGTTCATAGGTTTCTAAGTTTTTAAAAATTATTTGACATGTGCTCATGTCAAATAATAGTAGTAATAAAAATAAAATGTAGAGGAGCGGCCATCCCCCGATGAAGAGGCCCTTGAAACAAGAAACGGGCATTATTATATTCAGTAAAAAATATTGGTTATTACAACATTTGATTATGTAAAGGCCAAAAATAACGGCGCGGATTGCATCTCGAAATTACCTTCTGTATTTTTCTACAAATTTAGGTAGTACATTTCTCAACTTAACTCTAACTACTTACACAACCAACAGAAACAGCTACATTCTCCCCAAGGCGTTTCGCAGTTTCCTGCGCTCTTGTACCTTGAATATCCATAATCACCACTTTTCCATCATTTTTAACTAGTCTTTCAACAGTCGCTTTGCCTAAACCCGAAGCGCCTCCGGTCACCAAACTCACCATACCCTGGTAAAGAGGTTATGTTAGTATTCCATAAACTTACTGTGATAATTAAAAATAAACAACAATTTCTAGAACACCTTCAGCATTTTGTTTAATTTCAAAGAAAATTTGTTCTGTCGTGAAATTCAACTACTATTCAACACAATATTTTAGTCTAATAAATAAACCGCAAAAATTGAATAAAATAACAATGTAAGCGGTACTTTTTTTTGTGTCATATGTCAATCTCATTTAGGGATGTCGATTATATGTTAAAAGTTTAAAATAATGTCCACTCACGATTATATCCGTCACCTATGACTGCAATCATAGCACAGTTTAAACATGTTCAGAATGCTAAACGCATACACGTAACAAACGTATTTTAATATAAAGCCCAAACAATTTTTCTATGTTGTAGTAAGTACCTAACTTAGTTCTAACTATTTAAGTCAATAAAAATTTCCTCGTGTACGACTACCATCGAGAATTAATATTGAGATATCGAAGTTTTTATAACATCGTGCATCCCTAATTTCATTATATCAACTGTATTTTCAACGTGAAAGATCGTATCATAGACAAAAAGAATTGCCCAAAAAATATAACTTTCTCTTAACATGTATATTACTTTATAAAACTGTAAGAAAAGTCTATACATTAAATTTATTCCAAAAAAATATTTTTCCTAAAAAATTGTTTAAAATATTTATTATTAGTTATTTTTGTTTTGTTACGCTAAAGAAATATAACTTCTTACGTGCATACATAAGTACACACACACGTTATTTTTAACTCGGTTTCGCTCACCTAAGACATGGTTAGGAATAACCGAAAGCATGTGTTGGATATGAAAAATAACACGATGTAAAATCGTACTGTGCACGGGTTGAAACTAGGTTGTAAAGAATTAAGGTGAATTTTCACGTAATAAAGCGCTAAGATGATTGTACGACGAAACGTTCCAAGATTTTAGAACGGAACGGCTAAAATGAACATAGGAACATATAAAGAAAAGGATGCTAGATTAGATTTCAAAGGTGTTTAGAAATTGTATGTGTTGATGCAAAAACAAATCTAAGTAAACAGAGAAATTGAGGATATTACAGAGAAGTAAGTATCGTGCGGCTTATACAGTATTTTACAACGGCGACGGTAATGGATAAAACACTCTTTAACATCACAAACAGAGAAATAATGAAAAAAAAACTTATGATCGCGATGGGTCAAAATAGGCTACACTACACAAAATAGGATGCGATACGTTTCTTCTGCAACATATATGTGCATCGGGTCAGACTTCACACTAGGGAGTGCGTTACGGTATGTTGCAGATGGGCCGTAGATGAAAAACTGCACGCCCCAGCGTACTTCCATATCCCATTTTACAATAGTAGTAGTTTCGGATTAATCAAAAACTAATTACGTTTCCGATTAATCCGAAACGAAGTTTAGCTAGAGAGCCTTTATTCTGACGTAGAAGCTACTTCTAACTGCGTCCCAATGTTTTACTCTAATAAGCTTATAATTTTTGCTGTTATAACTTATTTATAATAATTTTGTCTGTATGGTCGTGAAAACATTTTTTTTATTTATTTATTTAATAATTTGTGTACACACAAGTAAAACCGGAAAAAAATGATAGGAAGAAATAGTCTGTACAAACCGCTTATTTCTTAAGAAATTTCTTCCAGCAGACTTCCAGGAGAATAGTTAGTCAATGGCAGATTGCGCGTGTACAATTCAAAAAAAAAATAAAACATACATTTATGCGAAACGTTCTACATAAATCTACATACACCTACTTATACATAAATATATGCTTAAATATACATATGTATATACTGAAATAAATATATAAATATATAGCTAAATATATACATAATAAATTAGTACCAATCATTCATACTGCCAATGACATATAGTGGTCTTTGACTCTTTTCTTAAATACAGAAATAGTTTTGCAGTCACGTCACAATCTCACTGTATCCTAAAGTCTCTAAGAAAACGAATTGGAAGCCACTTGAGATCCTTACGAAGATGAGAAACATGGTCAAACTTGCGGATTCCGAAGATAAATCTTATGCATAAGTTTTGCAAACGCTCAAGTTTATTCAGAAGCTCCTCTGTAGCATCCAGATAGCAGACGTCAGCATAATCTATGATAGTATATCTCTATTCTCTCACTAATTCAATCAACTTTTCTTTTATTTTCTTCTGCATATTGAATAAAATAGCGTGTTTAAGCTTGACAAAAGTGAACTTCGGATCAGTTAATAACTTGCTTAGTATGTAAATAATTACTAATTAATTGACATTAAATATTACTCACTGCTTAAATAAGTACACTATACATAAACAAATTAATAGAACACACTTCCAATTCAAAGTACAAGACACTCAGAGTTAACCGAAACGTTGAAAGAACACGCTGTTCTCAAATTCGACCTCATCGCGACCAAAGTAGTGCAAAAAATCCTCTAATATTTTTGTACATTATGACGATTGATCCAAATAGTACAATACAATAAACTTTATCGTACACCAAATAAGAAGTATCATAACGATGCAAACAAATGTAATGAAACAAATTAATTAACTAAATTGTGTCAAAACCTTATTGTTTGATAAACTGTGTACCGATTCTAAATTTCTTACCTTAACAGCCAATAGTCCATTGCAGGACGTTGACCTTGCCATTGTCACCACGATTGACTCCACAAGCGGATTGGCGATTGCAGTAACGGACACCTCAAGGTTTCTATTCTACATCAATCTGAAGCTTAGAGAAAAAAACACGGTCAATACGTTAAGTTTTTCGCTCGTAGTCATATGTATATACGCACAGACGGACAAAATTTCCAGAGAAGTTATTTATATACATTCATATATATTTAATCATTATAGTGTTCTCTTACTAAAAATAAATTTTTCGTTGTACATAAATGCGGTATAAATATTGTGGAAGCGATTTAAGTTCGGTAAATCGCGTAACTTTGCAAATTCAATAATAATACACTCAAACACTTTTAAACACAAAATAAAAATTTTTGTATGGCTGATAACGAAAATGTATGCAATTTTGTTGATGGTTTCACAACAGAGTAACAGAGTAGGTAAGATTTTTAGTAGAGAAATATGCTACGCTAAGACCAATTATGGTGACGCTAAAGGAAGTATCATTAAATATAAGACCTAATACAATGCAATATTTTCGATCTTCAATTCATTGTTTGCATTCCAATGATAAATTACAATCTCCAGCTTGTATAACCACAGCATTTTGGGGTATGTAGGCTCTACGTATTTTATTATTGGTAACCCTGGTGCTCAAGCAGCCATGTTAAGAACTATCAAACTAGAAATTGTTTTGGAGATATGAGAAAAAGTTCATTAGCTGCGCCTTGCTTATTTATATTACTTCTTAAATGTATTAAGTTGTCATGCTAAAAATTACGTTGTGTTGTTAAATTTCTAATTATATTACCAGTCATTATTCTGCATAAGTAGCGGGGACGGCGCCGGCTTGCTATATATCTACTCGTTTTTGATCTCTGAAATTTAGTTTTATTTGTATTAAATGTCAATCGTTATGGCAAAAGTTGAACAGCCGTTATTTATATTACCCAAAAAACGAAATGGAAAAAAGCCTAATGCCATGCCAAGCCACGTCGATCACATTATTACGGTACAGGTATGTTAGTTATTACTTATTTACCTATTGACAATAGTTTACTAATGATTTCGTGGTTGGTAAAAGGAAGATTATAGGCAATAACCAATGACAGCTTTTATTTCTACGATTTTTTTTTTAATATTTTATTAACTTGTTTATATATCACTGCTGAACATGTCTTTAAAGTATCATCAATTGTGCCAAAAGGCGCACTTTCAAATACAATTAAGTGCAAAAGCTATTGACTGTACACGATATGAAGGTGCACACACCTCCCCTTGTTCTTCTAATTGTAATATCTACAATAAAATCGGACAAAGGCTTGGGTGTAGTGTTAAAGACAGAGAAATATTAACAAATTCAGACCTACACCAATAATATGCATATTTAAAATATTAGCTCTACTAGTAGTAGTTTTGTATGTGGTAGAGCCAAGCAGTTACCTTTGCTGCTGCTTCAATGGGCTGGTTCGACAGGGGTAGTACCACAATCTTGAAGAATATCGACATAAAGTAGAGGCATTTTGTGCTTCTTAGTTTCGTTCATTGAGTGAGGTAACTGGAGGCCCATCTTCCCCTCCCCATTTCCCTAATATTATTTAAGGCCAGCAATGCACTTGCACCATCTTTGGTGTTAAAAATGTGCTTGGGCAATGATAATCATTTACCATCAGGTGAGCCGCTTGCTCGTTTGCCGCCTGTCTCATAAAAAATATAAGTTAATGTAAAATTAAGTTGGCCTTACTTACAATTTAATTTGCAGGGAACTGTAGATACAGAATTACCAACAAAGTACAAAAATGGACTCTCCCCTGTTACTGAACATGAGGTCAATGGCATCATACACTCAACCATGGAGGGCTTGAAGTCAAATATGAAAATTAATCTCCCTGTTATTAATGACGAAGATCTTATTGACACAAATATCCATATTGATTCACAACAGAAATTGCAGAAAAATGGATACCAGGCTCTTTCTACAATACACAACAGTCGAGAAATCATCGATTTATCTCCAATTTATGAGAACTCTTCGGATGCTTGCTCTAGTCATGGAGATTTAAGAGAGGCTAATGAAATTGAAACTCTGAGGGGATGCAGGATATTAAACTCTGACAATAATGAAAGTTCATGTGCCACACCAAATAGTATGTCACAGACTCAATCTGAAAATAGCTTTGAAATGGGAACCCTCACTGATAGTCTCAAGAATAGTTCAAAAAGGAAAAAGAGAGTCAATATTGTTCCAGGGGTAGTTGAGTCTGACACTATAGATACTGAAATAGTCAATTTAAGAGTTGAATCTGAGGGCTCTATATCACCAACATCATTAAGTGATAATTCCAAAGATGGATATTTGACAATGACAGGTACAATAAAAAGGGGAAAGAAGAAAGGACAAAATGTAGATGTGAAATTGAATATATCAAGAGAGGAACTTGAGATAATAGAAGCGGCTATTGTTGCTGAAGAATACAATAAAATGGATGTTTCCAAATGTGCTCTATACAATGGACCACATGTATTTATATTCAGTCTTCTCTGTGTTCCATTTGTTGCATGTATTTCATCTGCATATTCATTTTACATAGGGACTTTAGCCTGGTACAACATATTTTCACATGTTACAGAAAAATTTAATTGCTTTAAAAAGGCCTTGTTTGCACCTATAGTGATTTTGTCATATCCATTCTTGATAGTAATTTTTACAATTGGTTTGGGATTGTATGCTGGTATTGTGCAGATTACATTCAGTGGTGCAAATTGGTGGAAAGGTGTTTGTGATTTTGAGAAAGGTTTTTATGGTTGGCTCTGTAACTCATTAGGTATGTCAGATTGCAGCCCCTATGAGGTTGTTATTCTAATGGATATGAAACCATCCTAAACTAAATTGTACTTATCAAGGCTCTTTGCCCCTATCACTGCCATACTTTAACCAATCAGTCAAAATATGAGATTATTGGACTACTGACACAATTATTATATTTTGATGTTCAATTAGTCATATCTAGTCATGATGAACTTTAACTGTACTATGGTATTCTTAATTTATTGTTTTATTTATATTTACATAATTGTAAATTATTTATAAATTTTAGAAATAAAAGATTGCTGCCTATTGGTGATAAGAATGTAATAAAGGGGAACAATTGGACAGTGTCAAAAATGGTAGAGAAATAACTGAATATAACATACTGTAAATGCATGTTAATGTGTAACTACAAATGAAAGACATGAAAAGATCTTCCGTTGCTCAATTTCTTCCAATCTTTACTTGTGTATTATTCCAAAAGAATTTTGATAATTATTTTCTAGATAAATAAGTTACATCATACTATAATTTTAAGAAGTAAATTTAATATGACATATAATGCAATCATTTCCATCATCATCTCTCATAAATTTACGAATACATATGAAATTTTAATTATTAGAATATAACCATTCTCAATGATGAAGCAAATATAAAATAAGAAAGGATTGTTTAATAATCAGAAAACTTACATTAGCTACCACGAGATAAAGCCGCACAAATAGTAAATTAAGAAGAAAGCCGTATTATATAATAATTTTTTAACTAAAATTCAGAAACTATAAATAATAAATTATTAAAGTGTTAAATAGTAACTTTAGCAGTCACACAGTAACTACATAATTTTTTTTTTAAATTAATAGTTATTTTGGAGATAGGTAAACTTACAGCTACTTTCCTTTAATGTTTTTTCATTAATAACCACTTACATCTGTGTAGTTGTATTCAAAGAAAATATGAAGTTTAGTTAAAACTATGAGATGTGTTGAAATATGTATGTAATAAACATATTAATAGTTATAGATAACATTATTACATAACGAAATAACATGTTCATATATCACATAGGTTCTATTTATCACAACACAATAAAAGATCAGCCATATGCTTAGCAAAATGTATTAATTTATAACATGCTTAGCATTTAGGAAATAAAGTCAACTGTATGACATTGGTGGTTCTAAATGTAATTTTAAAACATAATCAACTTTTTAATATTATAAAGACTGATGTATTCTAGTCACTATTGTGTCCATTTTCTACATAATAAAGTATTTTATAAAACTTCAGCTCTTTCACTAAATATCTACCACAAATATACATGAACAAAATAGGTTAGAGTCCCTACAATAGGTTATGCATAATCTCATGAGGCATCCTTAGACTGATTAAAACCAGTCTGTGGCCCTTTCGGTTTTAATTCTGCATCTATTCTTTCTTTTGCTCTAACTATTTTTGATTGTAAATAGAAGGATCCGCCTTTGGTCTTATCATTGACGTTGAATAAATGTTGGTAGTTTTTCTTTACTTTATCTGGATCTAATTTGTCTACATTTAAAATTTGCAGTGCTTCTTCTAATGTTAATCCCGTGGAAGCATTGGCTGCTGCTCTCCTTGCACCTTCTGGTCCTCCACCAGCTCTCTTAGCTGCTTCCTGTGATGCAGATATTTCTTGTTTAAGTGCTCTTGCAAACGCTCTTCCTACTACTTGAGCACCTAAAACTATTATTTGAGCAATATATTTAGCCATGGCTTTTATGTCAACTTAAATATTATCATTACGAGACGAAAATACATGAGGAGGTAAGTTAGACGAAGAGTAAGGTTTTTTAGTAAGATAAATGATGGATAAACGTCACTGTGAAATATAAATTGTCAAAATTATTCAGTGATAGTTTAGGTTAAAATTCGTTCAAATTTATCATGAATGTGGCGATATAAAATTATATAAGTGTACAGGATTAATAGGAATAATTACTTTTATTTGCATTTTTCCGAAATTTACCAATTAAATTATTATATTTAGGCTGAGAACCGTGTTCTACTTTGTTGTATTAGTATCACAGAACATACTAATCTCTAAGGACAGAATCAGTATACTTTGTTGGTAGATAAATAAATTTGTGAAAACATAAAACTAAAAAAACTTTGAAAAAGTGAATGAGATTACTGCAAACAATTAGCTTGCTTTTCGGCATGGGATATTTACCATTTTGTTACATTACTAGTATATAGTAGATAATAGTTCCAAAAATTACCTCGTAATATTAAACTTTTGGCTTGAACTCGAAAATTGAAGGCTCGCTGTGCCTTAGATTTAATTTTGTTATTTTTCATGTATTTATAGTTTTAACAGTGTGCTTGAAACTTTCTATTCTAAACTACAGAACAGCAAGGTTTTAGCTTTGGCTCCATCAATCCATCAAATGTTTAGTAAAAAACTATCGTCAATTTATGCCGATATTTTAACTTGTTTACGAAATCTGATACATTTTGGCTGAAGGCTTTATAGCAAATGCCACAATAAATAAAAAATATATTATCTATATTCTGTGGCTGACATAATTTCGCGCGGTTTTAGACAACAACACCAACAATAACGTGTTTGGTTACTTTGCATTTGTTTCTCAGCTGTTTATTAGGAACTTTGTTATTTTATTGTATTAAAATTTGTGAGAGATTGTATTATTTCGATAAATTACAATGGTATGTAGTTTCAACATGTATATTGCACTGATATCCATTCACATACATATTAAATTTTCGATGATGCTATACAAAGTTACATCAGGTATTAAATCTTGGATAATCTCTAATCCTTATCCTGTATGCTTATAGAGCTCACCAATACCTGATACACCGTCCGAAAGAGATGGAGCTCGATCGAGAATGACTTCGCCGGCACGAGAATACGAGATGTTTGATGACGAAGGTGCAATTCTTGGGGATAACGCGGCTGAAGAAGAAGAAGATGGAGAGGAGCTCTTCAATGATAATATGGAAGCGTAAGTCTATAAGGAAGATAAACATACATCATAACATGTCTTTTTAGTACTTATATTCTCTTGTTTATATATGTAAATATAACAGAACGGGACAGCTTTAAGGGTATCCTAGTTCAGACACCAGTTTCTCACAAAGTGAATTGTAACAAAACAAGTTAAAATTTACTTAATTTGTGAGTAAAAATCAAAATACATGTATTACTGTTAGGGGATATAAATAGATTCTCATACATATTTACATGTACAACCCAAATACTTATAAATACTTAAAATAAATTAATAAATAGTACTCAACCAGATGGAAGCCCTCGGCAAAGGAGACCAGACAACTGACTAGGGATAACCCCATGTGCAGAGATGACAGTTGGAATATTATTGGTTGATCAGTTTGTGAGCCAGGAGGTCCAGATATTTAATCATGTTTGTTTTCATTTTCACATGATTCTTGTCATACTATTATTATATTAATCCCCACAGGGCTCGGTTCAACACAAAAAAGTTTGTGTGAAGTAGTGTGTACTAAATTTAACTTAAATAGCAATACTTTTACAATTACAATATAAAAGCTTTCAAACAACACAGAAAAGAACCTTTTCTCTTTCTATCCTATAACATTATGGGGTCTATTGAACAAAAACCTCACTTTAATTTTTTTTATGAGATTCAATTTGTTATAGAGATTATCGCCCTATGCCAGCATTGGACCGTTACGACAATGAAGATTTGGATGACGATGATTATGATGCCATGTCCATTGAAGATCGTGTAGCTGCTGAACAGGAATTACGCAGGCGCGATAGAGATCAAGGCAGACTGAGGAGAGATGACCGTGGATTGCTTTATGGTTTGTTATTAATGTAAACTTTTTAATGTAGTGTTTATACCGTCTACCCACTAGTTGGTTTTTGAGTTTAGATCCACTGGGATTATTCCTGTTTTGTCACAACAACCCAAACACTACTATAATTAGACACAATTTGATTAAGAAAAATTATATTCGGAAATTATGTAGGGTATGTTTGTTGTTTTAACTTATTATTCAAATGAAATATGTCCTTTCAGATGAATCAGATGAAGAAAGTGCAGATGCGCCTCGTGCAAAACGTCGACGGGCGGCCGAAAAAGCGGCAACTGGTACTGAGGAACAAGTGGAGGAGGGCATTGAAAGTATAGAGAACCTAGAGGATACTAAAGGATTTACCACTAAAGAGTGGGTCTCTATGTTGGGACCACGGACTGAGATTGCTAATAGGCAAGTTAACAAGTTAAATTTTGGTGTAAATCATCCTCCCCTAAAATTGTAACAACACATTAAGAATCAGCAACATCCAACAACTTCCTTACTTCTGATAACTTGTGTAGTGTTGGGGCAATCATTGAATGGGATCAATTTATTTGATGACAATGTACAAAGCAATAATATATAATTTAATTATTATTATAGTTACTACTGTCATAGTTTTAACTTTATTAGTTTATTTATTTTAACTTTATTACTTTAAATAACTATAAGAATAGTCTCATCTTATTTAATAGATACTATTGAAAAAGCCATTTCAATGTCGAGAAAAGCTTATCAGAAATAATTTGCGAAGGCAGTTGAGAAGGACATTAAGTATGATACATATACATATGCTTGTACAAATAATGCTGCAACCATCTGATTTAACTTCGACTAATGGTAAAGTATATGTGGAAAGGACTGCATTCTGTATTAAATAATTTGTTGCTGTTGAAGAGCATACATTTTTGAAACTAAAATACATTTGGAAGCACATATGAAACACATTTATTCAATGATTAAAGAAGTGGCCACAACTATGTAGACATTAAAAACGTTACTCTAAAACTAAGCTTTTCATTTTCTTATGAAAGTCTTTGCGAGTTAATTGCAGTGTAGTAGGGAGTGATTTGATCTAAGCCTTTCAAATTAAATATCATATCATTAATAAGTTTAACATCATACTTTCCAGATTTAAAAATTTCCTCCGAACATACACAAACAACAAAGGACAGTTTGTTTACAAAGACCGCATTCGAAGAATGTGCGAACATAATCAGGCCTCGTTCCATGTGGAGTTCGATGTGCTAGCACGAAGGGAGCAAGTACTTGCCTACTTCCTTCCAGAAGCACCGTTTCAAATGCTCCAAATCTTCGATGAGGTGGCCAAGGAGATTGTCCTACAAATATTTCCGAGCTACGAACGAGTCACGTCCGAAATCCACGTTCGCATATCCGATTTGCCGCTTATTGAAGAGTTAAGGACATTCAGGAAACTCCATTTGAACCAGCTTGTGAGGACAGTCGGAGTGATAACTGCAACTACCGGGGTTCTACCTCAACTGTCTGTGGTTAAATATGATTGTAACCGTTGCGGATATATTCTGGGGCCGTTTGTTCAATCACAGAATTCTGAGGTGAAACCTGGGTCATGTCCAGAATGTCAGAGTGCTGGACCTTTTATGGTAAGTTTCAATACTATGTCTATAGATACCTTACTATTGTCATGGTATGTTCTAAGCATTAAGTATAGAACTTAATTTATTTACATAAAATTGTCATATTTTAGATTTTCTAGTTCAGAATGCAGCTTACAATTCCTTCGTTTTTATTAATAAATATGTTAAAAATGTGCCACACAGGTATTCAAAGCTATCTCAATTAACAGTCACGGCATGTCATGTTTTATACCTAAGTGAGGAGTGCAAGACTGCTGCTTTCAAAAGCAGTCATTTTTCATAATGATGTATTATATAAATTTCTTTCATATTATTTTCAGGTGAATATGGAGCAAACAGTGTACCGTAACTATCAAAAAGTAACAATACAGGAATCACCGGGTAGAATTCCCGCTGGACGTATTCCTCGTAGCAAAGACTGCATACTACTGGCAGACCTGTGTGATAGATGCAAGCCTGGAGATGAGGTAGATTTAACAGGGATCTACACAAATAACTATGATGGATCACTCAATACTGAGCAGGTATGTTTTGGTTTCCTATAAATATTCTAATCTTGGATAGTTAAATAATACAAGCCACAACAAAGAGGTTGATGAGAAGGTGGACTGGGCAAATGGCAAGGAAATCTATGGGAAATCAAGAAATCTGATAAGATATAATAATATCATGTTGTTAAATATAATTTATTAAAAATGTAAATATTTAAGTCCACTGAATGACATATTAATATTTTTTTTTGTTACCCAATGTAATAAAGGCACATACTTTTCAAAGTAAAAGTGTTGTTAACCACTACATACAGTGTACCCAAACTATAATTAAAATATTAATGTTTATGCTTTCAATTGGAGAGGGGACCTACGTCGCAGTGAGTGCATATATTCCAAGCAGACACTAAGGTAGAGTATTTTTCATGAACAAGTGGATCATGTACGCCCATCACTCAGTCGCTTCATGCCTGAGTTTTATTAACTCTAAACTTCACTTATACAAATGCAAAATGAATTACAATGTATCTCTGAAACTAATAACATTCATTTTACAGGGTTTCCCAGTATTTGCAACAGTAATAATAGCTAACTACATAGTGGTTAAAGATTGTAAACACATTGTGGAATCATTGACAGATGAAGATGTTGCCAACATTGTCAAGCTATCCAAAGATCCCAATATTGGAGAGAGGATTGTACAGAGTATAGCCCCATCAATTTATGGACATGATTACATTAAGAGGGGATTGGCACTTGCTTTATTTGGCGGTGAACCAAAGAACCCAGGTAATGTATTAAAAGAACTTCTCTTCCATATTTAATAGAATGTGGAGAGCCATAGTAATAAAAATCTTTTCTGTGCCATATAACCATCTATAAAATAAATAAAATGTTATTATTTTCATGAGTTTTAATTAGGGAATTATTTGCAGGTGAAAAACACAAGTTGAGAGGTGACATCAATGTTCTCATCTGTGGAGATCCTGGCACTGCCAAGTCTCAATTTCTGAAATACACTGAAAAGGTTATTATATAATATTTTTTATAAATTTAGAAGTAACGTGAAAAGAGGCCTACGTTCAGCAATGGACATAGCATAGATAAGCATACAAGCTGTAGTAAAAGTGTTATATTTATTTATTTAGTTTTATTTATTTAAACTTTATGCACAAAGTGTACACAAGGGTAAGCAGAGATAAACACATAATAGAGGCGATACAGCTAACAGAATAAAACAAGTAAAAAGATATAAATAGCAAAATATATACTTACACAGATAGGTAGATACATACGTACATACAGTATATACAAATATGTATGTCAGAATAAACAACTAAAACGACACAATGACTATCAGTAGCACTAGTACTGTACTAGATAAGATGTTGTAAGTCTGTATTTTTATTTTTAAATGCAAACTTATTAGGCAACTTATATATAACTTGGTATAACCAATTTTCTTCCCAATAGATCGCGCCTCGTGCAATCTTCACTACAGGACAAGGCGCCAGTGCGGTCGGCCTTACTGCCTACGTAAGAAAAAATCCTACTACAAGGTAAATAAGCAAAGAATAATGAAATTTTATGCTTTTGCGTAACACCTCTTATTAATATGATCATATAGGTAAGATCACTTGGTGGTAAAACTCCATATCTTTCCCGAGAGTTGTCTGGGTAGAGAGTTGTCATTCTTAACTATTTCTGCACCTGTGCATATTGCCGCAGTGTAACCACTACCATGTTCCTGTTTGAAGGATACGGAGAGCTAATATAATTTCATGTGCCTGAGGCAGACGATCATACTAGTCGGGGGTGATAATGTATCTGTAACTTTCTGGTTATCGGAAGTATCGCTGATCATAATATTTCATATCATAAATGTACGTTTATTTTTTCATATGATGCAATAAATATTTGTTTTAAAACTGTTTTTAATTCATTTTCGTATTTTCCATAGAGACTGGACTCTAGAAGCAGGTGCCTTAGTGTTGGCCGACCGAGGGGTGTGCCTCATAGACGAGTTCGACAAAATGAACGATCAAGACCGAACGTCTATTCATGAAGCCATGGAACAGCAATCCATATCTATATCAAAAGCTGGTATTGTTACTTCTCTACATGCTAGGTGAGAATTATTAAAAAAAAAAGTTTGCTACAGTAGTTGTATAAATTAACCTCGTTTTGTTTTATGCCCCTTTATTGTAGACTATTTTTTAATATTCTTATTTTCAGGTGTAGAAATATTGCAGTAAACCGAACAGTGATCTTGATTGATTCATCTTTATATAGTTGTGATACCAAAGATCAATTTAATACTTTAAAGCTATTAAAAGAAAACTTAAAAATACTTTGATACAGCCCATTCCACACATAGCGACATTTAAAGTCCTATTGTCACTTCAGCCTATCTGGAGCCTATTGCTGAATATCGGCCATCCCTCAAAGATAGCCACAATGCAGAGTCCTGAGATACCTGAATCCATCGACCGCCTGCAACACTGTGCAAGTTGTCACTCCATCTGTAAGGCCACTAAGCAGAGTCTCACTAATAATACTTCCATCGCAGATCTTAGGCCTCTAAGGAAATGCCAGCCAGTCATATATTTTTTGTAGAGTTGATCCATAGTTTATACTACCACAACATACTGTCACCTAATTTAAACTAAATATTGACAAATAAATATCCCCTCAACAGGTGTTCAATCATAGCGGCTGCCAACCCCATCGGAGGGCGCTACGACGCATCGTTGACATTCTCGGAGAATGTGAACCTGTCCGAGCCCATCTTGTCCCGTTTCGACGTGCTATGTGTGGTACGGGACGAGGCCGACCCCATGCAGGACGCGCATTTAGCCAAGTACAAACAACATTAAAAAACCAATTTCTTGCAGTTGTAACATAACAGACATTATAGAAGTAGAAGTGACAACGAAGGAATTCTGGGGAATATAATAGTACTTTATAAGCTAGTAATACCTGAGGACATTGTTCAAAAGTTTTAATTATATTATACCTTACACACATTTATTGAATTATTCAATCCTTTTTTCTAGATTTGTCGTGGGCTCCCACATCAGACATCATCCGACACAGCGAGGCAGCGCGCTCGAAGACAACGCCGCGGATGATATCGGCATACCGCAAGATCTTCTTAAGAAATACATTGTATATTCGAGGGAGAATGTACACCCTAAATTACAGGTGTATATCCATACAAAATTAATGATCACTTCTTCACCTATAACAAAACATTGATTTGTGCGCTATTCAATATTTTGTGCGCAGAGATCCTCATTTTCGTTGGATGTATTTGTGGTGACAGTATTAATGTAAACACTGCAGTATTGGTACCTTTTTTTTTATATTCATGGGGAAATGTCTAACGCATACCCGCCCTCTCGGGGGCAAGGATGGGTTATGTCGGGTTTCCACCGACTAAAACCCCATGGTGTTTTACCCCACCTTCGCCGCATGTCGGCAGGGCCACGGGAACGCTTTCGCACACATCCGCGACCCCACCAGTGCCGGCCGCCCACACCGTCTTGACTAGACGCTCCGGAACACCAACGCGTCTACCTACTCAAACGCGTCCAAACTCACGAGGGCAACGGACCCCCCCGAGTCCGCCACTCGGAGGCCATGGGGAAGGCAGGTGCTCTTAAGCTTTAGCCTTCCCGGCACCCCCGGCGGATCTGGTCTATGGCTCCACCGCTGACCACGTTTCGGCCGCGGGGGGTAGGGAGAACGGCTCAACGTAATACCGACACTCCTCTCCCCCCGCGGCCTCAGCACGGCCGCATCAGCGGTGCGGCCCCCGCCAGAGTCGCGAAGGATAGGGAGAATGGCGAAAGGTAATATCAAAACTCCTCTTCCCCCGGGACTCCACTTCGCCTGCGGAGGGCCAGGAGAGCACTAAGCTAACACTCCCCCAACAGTCCACAAACACGGATGCGAAGTGGGCTTACTTAGCCCACTCGGAGCGGCCACCTCGGGCCAGCCATCCCCGCAAAGACAGGCTGGCCATGTAGGTTCCTCTTGGTTCACCGTGGGAGACCAAGCCACGGTTACTAAGCCCCTCCGCCACGACAAAGAGGGAATCCATTCGGGGGGCAGAATGTTTTTTACTCGTAAATGTAAATGTTAACCTGCATGGTAGTAAACGAAAACCACTAATAATTGCTAATAAATCCAAGCACTGAGTGCCTAAAAAGCTAATAGCTAACGAGCTAACAGTCCACCTGATCATAAGTGGGCTACTGCAGCCCAGGAACATCTGTAATGCCTCACAGCCCTTGCTCTCTGTACCTTTCAAACCAGAACACAACAGTAATTGCATTGCATTGCTATTTGGCGACATAAATTGGTAAGTGTGCTACCAACCCAGACGACTCTTAAATCAGAGAAGAAATCTACTACCTGTAAAATATTTTTTCGCGGAGATGTAAGTTCATGCTAACCAAACACACACAAGGTGTTGGAAAGGCTTTCAAAATTGAGAGGGTCCTTTGCCCAGAAAGCAAGCATTTAAAGGCTGAACTTTTACTTTGCTGTACCGCTTAATTCTATTCTTGATCTTATGTACGTTCTACAGGTGGTAGTTGTCGTAATGTGAATATAACGATTTTACAATCTTGATATTTATACACTTTTTCAGTATATTGTATACGCTTCTTTTTTTTTTTTGTAAAAGACGACATGATAATGAACCTACATTTAAGACTCTACCTCTATTTCATGTATTTTATGTTGATTCATCACGAATATTAATATTCCTCACAGAATATGGATCAAGACAAAGTTGCCAAAATGTACAGCCAGTTACGTCAGGAATCCTTGGCCACTGGCAGTTTGCCTATAACCGTCAGACACATTGAATCAGGTGAGATACAAACACTTTTATATAGCTTTTTATTCACCTTTTCTATGTCATACACAAAATCAAAAGTGATTCGCCTATGTGTGTATATATAAAAGTAATTTCAAGGATTTTCGTGAATCTTTTTATAAATGTTTTATGTGTGATAAATTTTGTCTGATATTATGCTTTAACAACTGAATGGATATGAAAGAAATTTGGTAGTTATATAGATTAATTATGCTAGGATAATGGTTTGTTTTATTGCAATTGAGAGTTCTCTTGGGACAAAATTTGTGATCAATCTGACGCCATGCAAAGTATGTTTAAAAACAAGATTCATTTCTATATATTACAGTAATTCGTATGAGCGAGGCCCACGCGCGTATGCACCTGCGCGCGCAAGTCAATGAGGAGGACGTCAATATGGCCATTCGCACGATGCTCGAGAGCTTCGTAGACACACAGAAGTACAGCGTCATGCGCGCTATGAGACAGGTACATTTGATTTGTTTTCTTATTTAAAATTATATACAACTCTTTGCTTTTTTCCCGAGCAAGCAACTAATGAAAAACTTATACACTACCCTACCTTTATTAGGTGAGGAGGTAGTTAAGAGTTAAATAACAGCCACAGTAAGAATAACTACTATGTTTTCAGTTTGTGTATCCAATATAAATATTTTACATTACATTAAAAATACTTTTTTTCATTTAGACATTCCAGAAATACTTATCATACAAGAAGGACCACAGCGAGCTGTTGTACTACATACTTAGACAGCTCACAATGGACCAACTGGCCTACATGCGAGGCCTGCATAATCATTCACAATCTACCATCGAAATCTCAGAGAGGGACCTAACAGAGAGAGCTAGACAAATAAACATCACCGATTTGAAACCTTTCTACGATAGTAGGATCTTCAAAATAAACAATTTCAGTTACGATCAAAAGAGGAAGGTTATAATTCACACACTCCCAGAAGCACCGAGTGTTTCATAGTGAATGTTTAGGTTAAAATGAGTGAAGTACATGCTAAAATCTCTTGCAGGAGAACAATCATTTGAATCTGAAGATAGTACAAACAGTCAAATATTTACAATGGCTGTGAACATTTTACATATAACGGAAATAAATTCGAACATCCTGTAAAATTATATCAACATTACTCATGGCATTTATCAACTAAACACAGTATTTATTTGTAAATTTTTATTTTTCTTCCCCATAACTGTTGTAGTTCACAAATTCTCTACTGAGCATAGAGATTATAAATTAAAACAAGTATTCATTGAAATGAAACTATTATTTATGAATTTATAGTGTTTAATTTAACTTGTAATTCTAGACTTTTCTGCTACTTTACATCTACAGCACCCATGGTCACGGGTGGTTGAGACATTTGATATCCTGATGTCATAGTTAATCTGGCTACCAACATGCTTTCTGATTATAAATTTGTGGTCTGATCTATGCAGAATGAGTTCTCAGTGTCATGAGGATGGGCAGTGGTGTTTGGTAGATTGTTTGGATTTAATTTTGTTTATCACAAGATCCCAAGCAGGAGGTAGCACTCATCTTCTCTATTGAAATTAATTTCAAAGCTTCACAAATCATCCTAGGCAGAAATCAGAGTTATTTTGCGTGGATATGTCAGCCAAATCTAATGTTGTGGCGATCTAGAATATGGTCACAGATTGCAGGCTTAAGCCTAGAGCGTCCATGTATTACATCAACTATAAGTTCATTAATGTAGGTTTTTATTGATCTTTTTCTTTGCCCTGAGTAAGAGAAACCATATCCACAAACAAGATTGTACACTTGCATCTTGTAGAGATATTACACTTGACAGATGGTAAAAACTTCCTGACTAATCCTTCTCACAGGCTTGGAAAGTCTTCCCGTCCCCGCTCGCCCCCTTTCTTCCTCCCCCATCCCCGAACACCCTAAAAGCGCTGCAACGTATCTTCCGGTGTTGGAGATGTACGTGGGCGCCGATAACCACTCACCATCAAGTGAGCTTTTGTTTGCCGCCTTTTCTATTAAAAACAAAATATCAGCTGCCTGATTTTTCTCTTCACAGATCCCTCACGGTCTGTAAAACAAAAATTAAAACTTGTTGAGATGTATGGTGTTGAATACTGTACCGCAAATAGCTTCATTTCAAATTTTTAGTATTGACGTAAATACAAGAAATCATTATATAACAACTATTATTAATCATCATCGGCGACGAGGCGAATAGTGGGTTGTGTATGCTAAATGGAAATTCGTAATATCTGTTCGCGTTTTCGTTCGGCTGGAGTGCATGTAAGTTTTATTTTTCGAGATTATTATTCCGGCATTTTTCGAAAACCAAGAACATTTCTAGGCATTGAACTATACCCATGTATGTTGATTGAGTAGGTGAATGATTATTGGTTTTAATAAACGGTTGGTATTTATAGTTTGAGTCATAAGTAACGTATTATACTCTATACTTAAAATTTGAGAATTCGTATTCTCTTATCATAGCAAACTCCCAAAACAACAGTCAAACAATGGGAGCAAAATCTCCCAAATTTCTACTATTGGTTATTAATGTTCAAGCTCCTACAAATAAAACTGCTTTAATCCCAATATTTGGTCTCGCTTATTTTTGCATTTTGGTCCACTACATACACTATCCAATACTGTAGACTATCTGAAATGTATACTCAAGTATATTAAGTTTTTTCACAATCTTACCATTTTCATAACAATTTTTCTATGATATATATCGCTACTATACCAATCTATTGCTCACTATGTTATATATGGCACACAAATCCTACTAAATATAAATGTCTGTATTTAGTGTATATATATTTGAGAATCATGATCATTAACATGCCTTATGAAGACACTACAGTGTTACATAGCATAACTATAGAAGTAAATATTCTATGCCATTTTTTTTGATATTCATTGTTTAATAAAAGAACCCACCCACTTAGTTATGTAAGAAAATGATGATTTTATTTTGTTAAGTGTTTTGATTATGCTGATAATTACTGATTAGATTTTATGAACAATAATCAATGTCATTAAAAAATTGTGTATGATTAAACAAAAATAAATGAAACATCAACACTAGTTAAATAGTTTAATTATTTTCTTTATCAAAAACTCCACGAGACATACTTCGAATAAAGACTAATTTACTTCCAAGAAACACATTGTCACTATACAGTCTTAAAAATATATTCAATTACATCACCTATTACAAATTCAAGTTATTAAATATTCATCTCTAACCAAATTAATCTGCAAGTTTATACAAAGCATAACAGGAATACATTTGTTTATCGCCTCTACGGTTCAAATTACACCAATTAGACAACATTTCTCATATAAATCTTAAAATAAGCAAATCAAATGCCCTCATCACTAATAAACAATAGAAATTAACAACATTTTTTTAAATCTATAGCTATAATTAACTGTTATGAGTTTTACAATTTAATTGTTTATCAGCCATCAGGTAACACAAAGAAATAAATTACACTAAAAAGTACTTGACCTTAACTATGACAAGCATTGCCCATCACATAGGGTTGCAAGGAATTGTTTTATCATGTTTCAAATTACCAGCACTGCAAAACAATTCTCTTGCAATATACCATTTAGTGAACCTTCTCACAGTGGTTGTTTTTTAAAAATAGTTCTTTCCTTCTGTGAAAAAATTCCAGACAAATCATTACATACTAACGAAATTTAAGAATCGCTGCATGATCCAGATTCAGAGTCACTGCTGCTATCGCTGTCACTTTCTGAATCGCTGCTGCTGTCACTGTCGGAGGACCCAGAGCTGTCTGAAGACGATTCTGAGGAACTGCTGGATGAGTCTTTGTCGGAGCAGTCTGAGCAGTCAGAGCTTTCACGTTTCTTTTTATTTGGTATCTTGCATTTACCATCACTGCAAATATTTAAATTATTATCAAGTTATCCCACTAATAAAGATATTAAATGGCAAGAGGCCATTAAGTGTACATACATAGTGGATTTTCTGCTTATTCCTACAAAATGTAATCCTTTAGAATAGAAAAACCTGTTAGTCTGCATTTAAGTTACATTTCGTAATTCGCATCGCATTTAGGTTAATTTAGATGGATTTCAACCACATGTCAATCTCTAGTATGTCTTGACTGTTTGTCAAAAATTCCACCAACTTCTATGCTATAAGTAATAATGATAGATAAAAAGCTGCCACCTCTTTTCTTCATGTGGGTTTCAAAATTGACTAAAGGAAAATCCTTTAAAAATCACAATGCACTTTAATAATATATCAAACAATCACACACATCTTCCAGTGCTAATTAATAACTGAGGCAGTGAAGACTGACTGATGACTGATAAATGCCAAACTCAAATCTCACAGATATGGAGTAGTGTCCTGTCACCACCAACCCTCCTGCCTAACATGATGTGTAACAGTGATTGGAAAATACAACTTGGGACATTTGGTTCTATCGAGCCAACAAATCTGTCAATGAAGTATAATTTTATTGTTTGTAACAACAACAATTAAAAATGCAATTATTTAATATGCCCTAATAACCTATGAGAAACAGGAATTTTAATATGTTTTTTAACATCAAATTTTGTAAAATGATTTAATGAAACATGTGATAAATCATTTGTTTTTTTTTTACAAAGACTATGATTACATACAACATAATTTTTAAAATATTCATTAAATCCTTAACTTTGGTGCATTGCACTTTCTTTTTTTAATAAATCTTTAGCTGTTCTTAACAATGAAAGGTACTCTGTGATTAGAATACTCAAGAAAAATAAAATCTCAATCAATGAAAACTTCAATATGGTGATAAACACATATTTTGCAGTTTTTCTAAAAATAATAATATTATGTACAGTAACACTAAGAAGCATATGGGAGCATTAATAACCATAAGTTATTCTGCTATTTTATTTATTTAACTTGGTGTAGGCAGTTAGACGTCATTGCGATTTTCAAAGTAGAATTTTCAGTCTCATATGTAATGAACAGTTTGATAATCTACCCTCATATTACTGCTTAAAAAAGTTTTAAGTAGTGTTAAGTATTTAAAACGTTCTAATTCTAACCTGCATTGCCCTTCTTCTTTTGATTTCAAATTCTTTTTGAGAACTTGAGTACGTGAGGGTCGAACCAATATCTTTCTTTTACCCTTGCATTCGTAACTCCAATGCCCATATTCCAGACATTTCTGACAACGAATGCCCTGAGGAAACGCAGCAGCTAAAGCAGCTTGCCTATAAATGAATATGAATTAGAATCGAAATATTAGAAAATTGTAAATACATAAATGTAAATATATCGTCTCACTTTTTCCTTTCTGCCTGATGTCTGTTATAAGTTCCCAAAGTCATGTTGTTTTGATTACCGTCCCTAAATATAGAAAATATAACAAATGTTTACGGTCTGGTTTCAATAGTAATTACTTCGAAATCAATGACCTTTGAATGTGCAACTGCAGTCACAAAACGAAATGATATTTGCGTCAAGCGTGGCCATCACAGTAATAGACGAAAAACAATAATTATTTATAAAGTACTCTGTGCAATGATCTTTATTGCCTATTTCTTTATATTTATTATGACATTGGCCACATAGCCTTCTGCCAAAATGGAATCATTAGAAACAAATTACTATATCAATGGAATACAATTTTCAAATAAGCAGAAATCAACACGTTCAACAGTTAATTTATACAAAAATCCCATAGAAAAAAAACCTGTGTAATAGTTTATCCCTAATAAGCCAATTCTCCGGGTAACGTTTCCAATTTTCCTTTCCATAAAAACCTAAATTGGACTAGCCAAATCGGTCCAGCTGTTCTCAAATGATGTGCTTACGTACGCTTGGTGCCATGAAAAATAGATACCGAATTTCTGACTTTTGTTTTATTATGTTTTGTTTTTTTTTGTTTTATTGTAGCGGCTATCTCGTTATTACTAATTCTGCCAAAGTCAAGTCAATCATGATCATGAGAGTAGCTCAAACGTCAAATTAAGGGTTTTAGGTTGGCAGAACTGTTTCTGACACTGACGTACTCACTTACTCACTGGCATTGACAACAAAGTTGTCTTGCGCTATGACAGTTTACGGTACGTGGAAGTGTGTGAGTGAGAGATTATTTGTGATTCTATGTCTTTTAGCTAGTTTGTGAATCGTAATTTTAAATTTTTAGTTTCGTAATATATAACACAAAACCAAATTTTTGGTTTGAAATGTCCGGATATAATTTTGCAATAATAATATGTCAAATTGGTATTGGCGAGTGATTGCCTTAAAGGCAGCCTTTGCGCTTACTTGTTTAGTTTCGTATCTTCGTGCTGATGTTACGATACCTAAGTTACCGTTTTGTAATCCTCACATCACAAACGATGCAACTAATGAGTGAGTTACTACTATTTGTTTATACTTACTGCAATCAATTTCTTCTCTTGTTTCTACAAGTAATTTAAAAAGTTATTTGTTCTAACTTGTCTATACATGTATTTCAACCTTCTGATTACATTCTTAACGAGTTAAATCGATCTGAAATGTTTTTATATGTCATACTTTTCTTTATAATTTGTTCCTATGTAATTTAATGTAACACAATAAGACAGACAACTTATGTTCATTCGATCATAACACTGTTATCCAATTATTTGTGACCTTGATGCTTTATCATCATTTTTATCACATCATTTATTACTTACAGGTATACTTGTAAAGTATAGTAATAAAGTAAGGGCTATTTTTTTACAAGCTTTATTGTTTTGACATCTTTTGACTAAGTTGCAAGAAACCAAATCTTAAATAAGTATTAGTAATTTATTATCATTACTATATGGTACTTTCGTTGATTCTGATATGTAATTATAAAAAATGTAGTACTTAAACTTTAGTACATATATGCTAATGAAAGTATTTACTGAGTGGGTTCTTAAATTATAGGATTTATAAATTAATAAATTGCTCTCAATAAAAAAAAATTAGCACTCTCAATCTTATATCCAATACTAGGAGTCCGTTCTGCCCACTTTTCACTCTAGCCTATGGGACATTGTGATATGTGGTAAGCCAGGTAGGTGGTACCCAATGATACAAATCATATATATATTACAAACATTCATTGCTCTTCAAATAAATGATCGAATTTGTGACTCCTGATTCAAAGGCAGATAGTCCACTGCTGATCATAGGTCTCTCCCATAATAAGGTAGACTGGTTATTCTACCTGTCTACCTTATTATGGGACCACCTTAGATGCTGTTGTGTCATGGGGTGACATCATGGAATTTTCTAGTAATTTTATTAATCAACTATTTGAGGTGGGATGAGATGAAATAGCAGATTTTCTTAAACATGATTGGCATTTTATTTTGGTATGGAAACAAGTTAATTTCAAAAAACAATATTTTTCAGTCTCGTAATAGTGAGTACCCTGGATGGCAAGTTAACTGCTTTCTCTGCCCAAAATGGAATCAAGGCTTGGGATGTCGAAACTCAGCCTTTGTTGTCGTCAAATCTTCATCATGTTGAGGTACAGTTTAATAAAGTTAATTGCAGTAATAAAATAATAAGCACTTCAACCATTACAGGGGTGGTCAGAGGTCTGGACATTTTAGACCTATTCACCAGGGCTCATTTCAGACACGTCTTAGAATCCAAGATAACAGATCATACAAAAGTTATGAAGTACATCGCGCAATAGGGCCGGTGCTGACTGTAAAACAGCATTGCGGTTAACCCGGCGACACTATGCTGAGTCAGTACCGTTTCATTTGACACGAAACGGGTTATAAATTATAAAGTCGACATCAATCGACTCCTTTTAAGCCTCAGCTTCTCTCAAATTATTTGTTTTTGTTTTTACTTATTTATTGTTTTTTCTGTATAATTGTATTTCTTGTAACTTTTGTGTTGTGTAAATGAATAAATCGTATCTTATCGTAAGTTTCGGTCTAGTGTCTCGGGTCTAGTTTCTCGTGTCTAAACCTCTGTCCACCTTAGTTTGGGTATACAGTTGTTAGAACTTATATTTAATAATTATCCCATACACAGCTAACATCTGGAGGGAAATGGGTACGTCTGGTACCATCCTTACGTGGCACTCTTTATAGTCTCAGTGGGGAAACCATTGAGCCATTGCCATTTGATGCGGAACAGCTGCTATCATCATCCTTTAAGTATTCAGATGACTTGGTGATAGCTGGTAAGTTTGATTATATTTTGATTCAACATTTTAAAAAAAGATGAATATTTTTAACATATAAATTATAGGAAAGGGATGACCTTGTATTTATAAGTGACTTAAAATTAACTTAAAGAATTGTTACACTCTAAGCACAGTGCTTTTGTTTATTTTAGTTTCAAGGTTATAAGGAAAGTTTTTATAACCAGTGATAATCTTTATGTTGATGTACTAAGACAATTGCATTTTATTTACGAACTATTTTATAACAGCATCAAAAATATTGTTGTGTATTACTTTATCGGTATCTTATCATAAGTACACTTGTTGAGATAATTAAAATTTCTTGCTATTCGAATTAATACTTAAAGATTTGTAACCAAAAGATATTCAAACATTTAGTAAAACTCCTAGTTTGTCTATGATTGACATATGTAAGTGTACGGTAAAGGACTATTGTTATATATATATACTACTACTATTATCATACACACACACACACTTATATATATATATATATATATATATATATATATCGTCGTCGAAATAATAATATCTTCAATTATTCCTCAGCTTTGTCACGCTGTTTTCAAGGTTTTATAAATTGATTGTCTCAGGTGCTCGGGAGACGTTATGGCTAGGTTTGGACGTGCACACCGGGACCGTGATATACGAGTGCGGTTCCGCGGGCTGCAGCAGCGAGGAGCAGACGGCCGGTGCGGGCCGCGACGTGCTGGTTCTGCGGCGACACTCCAGCACCGTGCGCGCGCTCGAGCCGCGCACCGGCACCGAAAAGTATGTGTAAGCCCCAAAGTTTCGGTATACCCCAAAATTTCACAATAATTACATAATTCACTGATAAAATCACGCAGTTTTATTTTTAACGTGGTTTCGTTTATCCAAGACATGGTTATCCCCGTACTATTTAATTCCGTACTTCGTTTTCATTTATCCTTCAGCCCTCTTTTCACATTTGCATCGAGGAAAACGGAAGCATATCGTTTTTTTTTACCGAAATTTGAAGATTAAACGTGACGCCACTACTACTTTTTTTCAGTACCTTCGTTTTTTTTAAACATAAAAGTAGTGTACGGTTTACCACGATTGTTGTAGATATATTAGGAATAGAAATCGAATTATTATCGTTTTGTTTGTTGAACTGACTAGCTTAGGTACAATGGAACGAACTAAATTGATTGACCTTGAAAATTATCACGTTTTTAAAACTACCAGAGTTGTTGAAGCCGTTATTTTCGTCTTAATTATGATAGCGGGGACGAGACCAAGGTATATACATTTAGTTGCCTTTCACAGGTGGAACTTCAGCGTCGCAGAACATCAACTGGCCATAAGTCGTCGGGAATGTGTGGGCGCCAGTCCTCCCCCTACTCCAGTAACCGTAGCGGTGGAGATGCCCGAAGGTGTGATCGCGGTTCGAACCCCCGGATCGCAGATACCGCTGTGGCAACAAAAGGTAGGTGACGAAAGTTCAAATGCATAGTGTTTTTGAGCTACGATCTTGGGCGCTGAGACAATTTCCAGGCATGTTTGGGTGGTACGAGGTGATACGGGTACGGGGAGCGCTGCTGTCATTGACCCATCGGGTCGTCATTTGTTCGGACATCGTTGACAGGCGCACGTCTAGTCATTGATGGTATGGTGGAAAGATAAGTCTGTGTGCACTAGTCATCACGGATGCACTCTGCGTGGAACATCAACGCTGACACCTTGATATTCGATAAATACTTTTAAATTTTTGACTATCTTCCCTTTTATAAACTATTAGAACTATTACACAGTACAGTTGTTAAAACTGGGATATGCGTGCCAGCTATTGCAAGTACCCTTAACAGAATAAAGTATTAAGTAGTAGCCTGTAAGTGCCCACAGCTGGGCAAAGGCCTCCTTCTCAAATATCTGAGAGGGTTTCGGAGCCGAGAAGTGCCCACCACGCTGCTCCAGTGCGGGTTGGCGGGGATCACATATCCTTGAAATAATATTTTTATTATTTCTCAGATATGCAGGTTTCCTCACGATGTTTTCCTTCACCGCCGAGTACTGTGATAAATAGGTCACCCGCGCTCTGTGAAACTAAAGTGAGCGCCCTGACCACTAGGCTTAAACAGCAGAAAGGGAAAGTAACGATCTATGTATGTCTGCTGGGCACATAACAGTTTTTGCTTTGGAACCAGGAAATGTGCATCACGCTGTTCCAGTTCTCAGACACACACGTTATCCAGATTTAATACGTATATAAAACCCACTTTATATTTCTGAAAGTATTTTCCACTTTATATTTCTGAAGATTGGGATCGAGGTCACTCGGTTACTATGAAGTTTAAGACGTATGAGGGAGGCTTGATGACGGTAATGTTCAATATCACCGATATAACGTTAAATGTATAAATATTAATGTTTAATTGTCAGCTGGAAGCTCCCGTGGCGGGCATGTGGAGGCTGCAAGGGGGCTCGCTGCAGCACATGGACGTACTGTGGCAGGCCGCGCAGGCGCTGGTCGGGGTCGAACCCGTACCCCCGTCGCTCTATGTCGGAGTGCACGATCGACAGGTCAGTGGGTTAGGTTAGATACGACAATTATTTTTGCCATGCGGTGGTAGGTGCATTAAAGCTCTTTACCACATCTTGAAAATGGTAAGAGACAGGGGAAATAAATGAGTCAAGGAACCAGGAATAAAGAGACTAGCATAAAGCAAATGAGTGAAGAGAACAGGAGACTTGCTTTTGTTATAGATAGCAAATATTTGTTATATATATATATATACAAGTGATAGATACTAAAATTATCCTAGATTTTGATGTTTTTCACAGCTTTATATCCAAGAGGGGGTCCTCTACGCGCAGAAACTGGAGACCTCCGTAGCGGCGAAACCAGTCCCGTGGAAACTGAAGCGATCTCGGCCTCAGATCGGCGAAAGCGACACGGCGCTGTCATTGCAAGATGTCGATCCCAACACGCTGTCACTTGTTACGCTGTATCGAAATCCTGAACAGACTGGTAGGTAAAGTAGTGGCAAAAATGACTTGCGTAAGCAGTCATGCCACCTTAGTGGGCCATGGTTGCATAAACGAATTTTAATTCGCTGATTTATCCCGCCAACCCCCATTAGAGCAGCGAGACGGGCTCTTCCCGGCTCCAAAACCCTCTCAGATATTTGAGAATGAGGCCCTTACCCAGCTGTGGGCATTCACCGGCTGCAACTTTACTATAGGGTAAACACAGAAGAACATTGTTAAGAGTATTTTTTTATGTGCTGTGTGACATTAGTCTATGATCTATGGTGACACATCAATGCACCTGTGTTTGCGCATTACTTTATTTTGTGTGATCCTACCGCAGAATTATTTTATACAATAAAATTAACAGAGGCTTAATTTTAACAGGTGAGATCTTAGACACGCTATTCCTTCATTGTGCGTTTTATATATAGCTAATTAGTTTTTAATTTTTGGAAGTGGACCTTTCCATTACTTTCGCCACTAAGTTTTGTGCTGATATCGAACGGTGGTTACTATTTATAATCATAATCATTTATTTGCGGAATATAGGTATGTTACAGATGTTAATTATACATTGCTTCGCTATGTTCTACTACTCTATTCAACGGAGTATGCAAATATTTAAATGTTCGCTAAAAGATTGTCACATTATTTAATCATTAATATTAAACATGTGAAGAAATTAATATATTACAATGTCAATATTAGAAAACAGAAGTGAAATGATAAACAAAATTAATTGGTAGTATTGGTCCAACAAAAATTCATTAACATTATAATAACATTACCGAGTCAATATATTGCGCAATCTTTTTTCTTTCTTTAATTCTTTTTTCTCCAATAAATTTGTATTTAATTCCTTCATATTGTATTTTAAAATTGGAGGCTAGTGTACGGGCTTTGAACTACCGTGGTTAGTTAGCAATTTCCATGGTGCAGGTCATCTGATTAGATTCTGAATTTTATGAAACTATTGGGCATACGGGACCTAATAACTATTGTCCCAAAGTATCTGCCGCAGTTTAGCGCTACACGAGACTGGTACGGGATAGTCGTGACGTTTTCAATTTGGTGAATAAGTCGCTGATATCGTAACATCGTTTTAAAATGGTCCTTCTGAGCCGGATGCGGTACAACAATGAATGTGTTCTGTATGTTATAGGTAATCACGGCTTCTTCCTCTACCTCCAGGAGACATGCGATCAAGCGGTTCAAGTGTCCGAGGAGTCGATCGACGGCCCCGATATCGCTCTGCCGAACAACAGCGACGACCAGTTCGAGCACCACCACGTCCACGTGCACGTCTACTCCCTCTGGTTCTGGTGGAAGGAAGTGCTCCTGATAGCGATAAGCTCAGCGCTATTAATGAATCTGATGATTTGGCCAAGGTTTTTCGCACCGAAAATCCGATCTCCCACTCCGCTACCATTGAACCAAGAGTACATCGTTGTGGAGAGGCATTATGAAAGGCCGCCCTCTAATAATGGCACGGAATATTCTGGAAGGTACGACAACGATTTCACACCATTGAGGTGTTTGGGGCACGGCGGTTTCGGTGTTGTGTTCGAGGCAAGGAATAATATTGACCATTGTTCTTATGCAGTGAAGAGGATCACTTTACCTAGAAGGTAAGGAAAGACAAAAAAATTAACTGTGTTTTATTAGTTAACTCATTTATTCACATTTCAGTATTACCTATATTGTCATTATCAATTTACTATGGGATTTCGGGATTTCTAATTTTGTAAACTAGACTTTGAGTGCAAATAGTGCCCGGACCAGCGCACAGATGGCGTTTTTATTAAGTAGATAATTAATTAAGACTAAGTAACTCTGTAATTATGGCACAAAACTGTTTTCGACTAGGGTGGGTTTGTTAACACTTTTATATGTGATTTCTATTCAGTTTCCGCAAAGTGCGGGCCATGATCGATGTCATTCTGGTTTCGATAGCCAGTGAAATGGCATGTGTATATGTTAATTCAGTAGCGGGTAATTATTTATCATCGACAGATCACTGCTGAACTGTCGGCTGAGGCAGGTATATGCAAAATGTTTTCTATACTAAAGGCTTTAACCAATAAAATAAAAGTATCTGACAAATGAATTTAAAGCAAAGTTTTAGACAATAAACAAATAAAATATTTCCTTCAAAGTTATATGACACCACTCTCATGGAAAAAAATGTGCCTTTTCTACAAAAAAAAATCAAAAATGCGAAGATATCGCGTAACATAATTGATAACCTAATTCTTTTTCGTAGTTGGTACAAAATCACATTCAATTTCGTCACTTCACAAACACAATTGGTTGGCCATTTGACCATAAGCCCTTTTAGTTTAATATATATATATATATCTAGATACGAATTCTCGTCAAAAGTCAATGTCATACGTTTCCGTCGGCAGGCAGTCGAAACGCGAGCGCGTGCTCCGCGAGGTGCGCGCGCTCGCCAAGCTGGAGCACGAGAACATCGTGCGCTACTTCAACGCGTGGCTGGAGGAGCCGCCGCCCCACTGGCAGGAGCGGCGCGACGCGGTGCTTGTGCGGTTAGTACACGCCACGATCGACGGACAGTGCGTCTGGCACACATACATAGAATGATTTCATTATAGGGGGGCTTTTTGCCTTGCGAGCGGGTTGGCAACCGCAGTTTTTTTTATTGTCTAATGCAGAAAGATCATCATGCCCATCTCCTAAAATATTTTTTTCCCACTATCGACTTTTACGACCCCCACAGGACGAGATAGGAGATACAGATGTTAGAATTTTTTTTATCATTAGTCGCTTTTTACGACACCTATGGTCAAAGAGGGTTGGCGCTATTCTTTACTTCCGACAGCCATAGAGAGATTAACATACGTACTTGTGATTTCGTGTATTTTCGCGAACACCACACGTTTGAAATGAAACTATTATTTACGGATTTCATCGGACCGTGTCGGAGATCGGAGCATAATTAATAAATCAACTCCGAAGGTAACCCGAGTTAACTATGACATCGGGACGTAAAGCAAAGCAAAATGAAACGTCGGGAATATAAAAACAACATTGAACGCGATGTAATCCGTAAATAATAGTTTCATTTCAAATTACGTACTCGTGATTAGTTAGTGAATCGGGCGTTACTTTCCAGATATCCACTATTTTAAACATATTAGATAATACGCATGCGCAATTTGCTGGCGCTTTTTTGGAGGGCTTTTTCAATGATGTTGTAACAGCTAGTGTGTCCTGTGTCGATCTATCATAGCTGTCTGATCTCGCAAGTTGTCGCAGATCTAGCAGCAGCATCAGCAACGCGAGAGTATAGGCACTGCGTGGTGATTGAGGGCTTATCAGCTTTTACCCAACCGTCGTTGTTCCCAAGTTATGCAGTGATGCTCTATTATAGTGACAGTGGCATTATGTCTTTATATCTATGAACTAATGTTAATTGCAATAGACAACAACAGAACAGAAGGCAACGTAATACAACAAAATACCTGTCTTCAAAAATTCAGTTCGAATCACGGCCAGTGAAATGTAGTTTTTTTTTCAAGTAACGCCTTCACGATAACCATCCATCTCCACCATCGTGTAATGTCTCTACTAAACTACTGTGTACACTATTTTGTAATAAGTTTAAAAAGAAAACTAAAGGATATAATATGGCACCTTGGTGATCAGGGCACTCGCTTTAATTTCGTAATACACTAGTGACCTGGGTTCTAATCCCGGTGCTGGTACCACTAAAACTGTTGATAGCAAAGTGTTTGAAGTTCAATAACACACACTGAAGCAGCTTAAAGAACCCTTTCTGGCTCAAAAATCATCTCAAATAATGAGTGGTGGCTAATGCCCAGCTGTGGGACACTTACAGGCTGCTACTTGTCATAATATTTTTTTAAGAATATATTCTTCCACATAGTGAACTGGAAGGCATGTCATTGGTGCACAGCGAAGACTTAACTTCGCCGACGCCGGTGAGCAACAAGTCGCCCGCTAAGGGTGATAGCGTGATGTTGAACCTGCACAAGCCCATGGACGATTGTATCGACGCTTTGGACTACGAGAAGCAACTGGGTGAATACAGAACTGACGAACCCAGGAGGCTGAGGTAATATATTTATAGTCATCTATCTTGCACATATTTATTTTACTTTTATTTATTTAGTACATATAGTCGAGTTATTAACCCGCCATTCGACAATAGTCGTTATATATATACCTGTGACGTCATGTTTCGCATCCTAGCTCATTAGGCTTCGTTGTTATTTTATTTACGTCACATTGGCATCAATGGCTTGACACAGCACAAAATTCTGGTGCAAAATGGGTAGTAATGTCTAGATCTCTGACCACCCCAGAATTGAGTAACGCGGTCGCGTGAGCTTATTTATTTATGTCTCATTATTTATGCATTTCACTCTATATGTCTTTGAATTGGAACTATTTGTATCTAAATTCGTCTTCAGGTCACTTAGTTGCAATGACTCATTCAGCATAGTATTCGACGAGGACGCCTCGAAACACACGGAGACATCGAAGAAACACGCGAACAGCACAGATATACCGCCAAATATGTTATCCAAAGACTTGCAAACCTTGGACAATAATGATTCGTCCATCATATTTGCAAACTCAAAGTCGCCCACGAAGAGGTTCAGCGGTGGGGTGACGCAAAGCACTCTGTCCAAAATCAAATTGACCGATGACGAGGACTCTTTTATTGTCTTCGAAAATGACAAAGACTCGGGCTTGTCCGAAGCAAGGCCCGACTTGTCTAACAAGGTACTGGACAAAGTTAAGGAATGTGATGGATACGTTAAGACTGACAGTTCAAAACATAGCAAGAAAAAGGTAAGATTTTATACATATATAGTTTATTATTACAAGTTTCTTTTATTTACAGAATTGATAAAAATGTGTTTTTCACTTACATTTTCAAATAAGACCATCGTTAATTATCTTTATAGTAGTTAGCATCTACACTTTCCAATAGCAAATTTTATAACAATTCCAATTGTGTAATTAGTTTAAAGATTGTATATTATAGCTCACTATTAAGCATTTAATGACAAGTAGTGGCCCAACTGTGACAAATGGCCGGGAGAACCGAGGAGTTATAATGATCATAAACCCCTGTTTCCCGTGGCCATCCAAAACGTGATATAACATCACTTATACGGATGAATGACCTTAGTGATAGCCTAAATTTACCGAACAGTGTTTCCCCTTCTCAGGAGAATTTTCATGGTAGCATTCACTGTGAACACTTAGTCCATTTCTTCTTAACTTCCAATCCCACATAGTTTCCCAGAAAACCTTTCACCTGAGCTTTCTGTCGTTATCGCAGTAAAACCAACATGCACCTCTCTCTCTCGAATGTCTAATGGTTTTAATAAAACTAATTATTTTCCGACACTCTTCAAAAGTTTAAAACCAACTTTGTTAATTATTACAAGTCAGTTATTATTATTAGACCTAAAATAAAAAAATATAGAATTCATTTTGGAATTATTTCAGGTACTTTTAAATATATTTTTTTATATAATGAACGATATAGCCATCTGTCTGTTTCGTAGAAGGGCCACACACGTCACTGGTCGCTCGATCTATGTGTGCGAAACGAGGAGCCGACTCCTGGCGGCAGCAAGATGTACCTGTACATACAGATGCAGCTGTGTCGCCGCGACAGCCTGCACGAGTGGCTGCGACACAACCGCTCCTGGGACGCGCGGCGCGACAACGTGAGTACACGCGGACGTAGCTGTGTCGCCGCGACCGTCTGCACGACTGGCTGCGACACAACCGCTCTTGGGACGCGCGGCGCGACAACGTGAGTACACGCGGACGTAGCTGTGTCGCCGCGACCGTCTGCACGACTGGCGGCGACACAACCGCTCTTGGGACGCGCGGCGCGACAACTTGAGTACACGCGGACGTAGCTGTGTCGCCGCGACAGCCTGCACGAGTGGCTGCGACACAACCGCTCCTGGGACGCGCGGCGCGACAACGTGAGTACACGCGGACGTAGCTGTGTCGCCGCGACCGTCTGCACGACTGGCTGCGACACAACCGCTCTTGGGACGCGCGGCGCGACAACGTGAGTACACGCGGACGTAGCTGTGTCGCCGCGACCGTCTGCACGACTGGCTGCGACACAACCGCTCTTGGGACGCGCGGCGCGACAACGTGAGTACACGCGGACGTAGCTGTGTCGCCGCGACCGTCTGCACGACTGGCTGCGACACAACCGCTCTTGGGACGCGAGTCTGCACGACTGGCTAATGTAATTTATGGTTATTTATATTATTTATAATTTATAGTCTGAGTAATTTAATGTCAACCTTTGTAGTTTTAACGTTACATTTTTTCTGACCATCAAAAGTATAGAGAAGTCACATCTATTAGTCTTTATATGTATGTGCACAATTGCCTATTGGTTCCTTCTTTTTATAGTCTTTTATTTTTGAGTTGCACAAACTAACCGTCGATTGCCGTCGCACAGGCTCATTCTCACTCGCACGGGACTATCAGGTTAGCAGTTAGTGCGACACTCGGTATATCAGTTCAATTGAGTTACCATGTTAAAGATATAACTTAGATATTTCTTTATGTATTGCTGGATATCTGAAAAACGAAAACTTTGAATTTTATATAAAAAGGAGGTATTAAATGTTCTTAAAATGAAGAAATAGAACTTTTTATGCAAGTTGATATCATTAGAAATTTGTGGTGATGATCAGTTATAATATCCAAAAACTAAATTACAAGAAAATTATTTTTGTGCATATTTCTTATTTGTGATCAAAATCATATTTAAAATGCACCGAAATAAGTTAAGATTCGGACTCATGGCAACACATAATATATTTCATATAAGATATTTCAAATATTTGACAGGCAATAAATTTCGCAGGCAAACACGCTGTTCAGTCAGATCGTGTCGGCGGTGGAATACGTCCACCTCGCGGGTCTCATACATCGCGACCTGAAGCCGAGCAACATATTCTTCGCCCCGGACGGCCGGGTCAAAGTGGGCGACTTTGGCCTCGTCACTGCCATGACCGACAGCTCGCAAGATGGCGAGACCACCGAGATCAATGTTCACGCGCGGCACACCTATCGTGTTGGTGAGAAGTTGTTTCATAACGCCAGAGCGTCAAACGCCTCCAGATGGCAGTCGGTCCACCTGATGGTACGTGGCTACTGCTGCCCATGCAAGTAGCTTCGGTCGAAGAAGGTTACATATGCGTCATCACCCCTGTGGACGAATTCCTTATATCCTGTTATAATACAGGGTACTTCTATACTCTTCAAACCAGAACTGAGTGGTTGCACAGGTGATTAGTGGTGGAAACGGGTAAGAGGATGGTATCTCCCAGAAGGCTTCTAGCAGAAGAACACCTACCTATTAAATTGATTATTTAGATTTATTCTCTTCATTAATCTCTGCCGATTTTTAACCTTCAATGTCATGTACGAGTTACAACAGCGATTATTGTTGTCTCATTGAATAGGCGATCGTTAAAGAAGCGAGCTTTAAAAGATTGGCGGCGTTCGACGGGCAAACAAGTCTGGCTTATAATACCTCAGCACAAAGACAGCAGGCACAAAGCAGTGCGACAGACGGAAAAAAAAAAAAAATTGTTTTGTTTTTTTTTTCAGTGCCTAGTGTCAAGTTGTACAAAACAAGCTCTGGTGAAAAGTAGGTTGAAACGACTAAAATATATGTCTAGATAAACATGTGACCGTCTCATTATCGTATCGAAACATCAACAGTCAACAGTGTGTTAATATGCTCTTAAACAATTTTTACAATAAGCGGATTAATGGTGCTTTGTTTTGTTGAATAATTTGTAACTTTAAATCATAATATTCAAGATGTTAGTTTTTCATTGTGCTGTGTTATAAATCAATTAAAGTATCATAATCAATAACATAATACTTTGCTTAAAACTACGAGTATTTTAAGCAAAGAACGAGGGTACAGTGTCGGCATCACCGCGCGAGGCATCTTCGCGGTTGTTCGCTTAGCTTAACCGCGAAAGTCGCGTGCATGGTTCGCTGTACATTTGAGTTAACAGATTAGAAGATTTATTTAAGAATATTAAAGATGCCTACATTATGCGCAGCGTGCCAGAGGATTTTGACGAATAATAAAAACGAATCAATCACTTGTTGTTATTGCAGAGAGAACTACCATACAGCTTGTGTGAATAGCTCTTTGAATAAACTTACGTCGGACCTCCGAGTAAAGTGGTTGTGTCCTACATGCAAAAATAAACAACCCAAGTCCGGTAATACAAACACTCCGGTAAGATCGATCGCAATGTCACAGTTGTCGCAGGAGGATAGCAGCAACGTGAATGTCACGTTACGCAATAACAAGAACCGATCGAACGTTAGCACTACTCCTAGTCCCGAACCGGAACGATGCTCCAATGTACCCAGCTCATTTTCAAAATCAGAGGTAAGGGAAATGATTTTGGACGAAATAAGAAAAGAAATAAGATCCAGCATTGAGTCAGAAATAAACAAGATTTTAAGTCCAACGTTAAAAGTATTAATGAGGAAATCTCTAAATTCCACGATTCAATGTCATTTATCAACACCAAATTTGAAGAATTTAAAGTAGCATACTTAGAACACAAAACCACTGTGGAGGGTTTGGTAAAGGAGTGTGACGTGGTGCGGTCTAAGGTCAACTCTTTAACTTGTCGTATTACTCAAATGGAACAGCTCTCACGGGCTAACAATTTAGAAATTCAGTGTGTGCCTGAACACAAAAGTGAAAACTTAATTTCACTTATAAACCAGTTGGGCTCTACGATAAAAACTCCCATCAAGGATACTGACATCGCCTATTGTACTCGCCTAGCCAAACTAAACCCTAAGAGTCCGCGGCCTCGATCGGTGCTTGTAAAGTTCGCAACTCCCCGCCAACGTGATACCGTGCTTGCAGCAGTATTGCATTTCAATAAAGAAAATTCTCACAATAAACTCAGCTCCTCACACCTGGGTATTGGTGGTAAAAATGTACCGGTGTATATTGTCGAAAATCTTTGTCCTGACTTGAAACAACTTCATGCTGCAGCTCGAATGAAGGCAAAGGAACTACATTACAAGTTTGTCTGGATTCGCGGTGGCAGAATTTATATTCGTAAATCTGAAGACACCAGTTCAATATTGATACGTGACATAGACACTCTCAAAAAGTTGGTTTGATGCCCTCTTTTGTTTTAGTGAGCTTTTTTTTTTTAATAATTTTTTCTTTGTTTAAATTCGCTTCGAAAAGTTTAAATATTTATCTTCAAAATGTCCGTGGCTTAAATACTAAGACAATAGACGTGAATAATAAAATATCTTGTTGCAACTACGATATTATAATGTTATGCGAGACTTGGCTTAACGATAATGATTTTGACTCCGAAATTTTTGATTCGCGGTACGTGGTTTATAGACGTGACAGACAAACATCCGGATTTGGTTGTAAGAAGTCTATTGGAGGAGGAGTCTTAATTGCAGTTGCTAAACATTTGAATTCTAGACGGATGTACAACTTTGAGAGTAATTGTGAGGATGTTTGGGTGGTAATAGACTATGCTGTTAACTCGAGGGTGAGCCATTTATATTTATGTTGTGTTTATCTGCCTTCCCCACTCAATCCGACAGTACTAAATCATTTTATTCAAAATACTAATAAAATATTAGAAACTGGCTGTCAATGTGCGGTGGCCGGTGATTTTAATTTGCGCGATATTAACTGGATATGCAAGAGTGGCGTATCATATGCATCTGCTTACCCAGTTATCAACAATAGTTTGGTAAATTCATTGTTGGATTTCATTGCAATGAATGACTTCAAACAATATAACACAGTTCTAATCACCAAAACAAACTATTAGATTTGGTACTCAGCAATGTAATTATCGAAAACTTGCAGCCCGCATTGGATACGTTAAGTAAAGTTGATGATTACCATCCGCCTTTACAGTTTTCGGTTGGCTGCGATAATATTGCTTCCTTGCAGCCAAATAACATATATAAAAATAATTTTTATAAAGCTGATTATGCTAAAATTTGTGATTTGTTAAGGATTGTTAATTGGGAACTAAAATTTGCATCGTGTACATCAGTCAACGAAATGGTTGCCAAGTTCTATAATGTCCTTGAAGATATAATTGGAGAAAATGTACCCGTAAGTCGCCTCAAAGGAAGAAGCTATCCGGTTTGGTTTTCAACAAGGTTGATAAGACAATTGAAAGAAAAAAATAAATATCGTAAGAGGGCTCATATATATGGCAATCCTCTTGATGCCATGACATTTCGGATGTTGAGGAGAGATGTGAACGATTGCAAAGGCAATGCTACCGCAATTATATTGCAAGTTTAGAGACCTCGTTCAAACAAAATCCGAAATGTTTCTGGTCATTCATAAAGCACAAGCGAAAAGGAACGAGTAACTATCCTTCAGAGATGTATCTCAACTCTAGAACTGCCAAAGATGGTAACACTATAGCGAATCTTTTTGCTACTAACTTCTCATCTGTATACAATGTTCCCAGTTCTTCTTTGACACCTAAAAATAAAAATCATACATGTAAGAATGTTTTTACAAACTGCGTCAACACAGTGACCTTTTCCGTTGAGGAAGTAGGTAAAGCGCTCCGTTCTTTAAATCCTCACAAGGGAGCCGGTTCAGATGGGATACCGTCTTTTTTTGCTTCACAATGCGCGGGCCCGTTGTCAATTCCACTAGCAAAAATTTTAACATGTCTGTTCAGGCTGGTACATTTCCTTGTATTTGGAAAATAGCTCGCATAGTGCCTATTTTTAAATCAGGAGATAGAAGCTCCGTCGAAAACTACAGACCGATATCCTTACTTTCGGTTTTTGGTAAGCTGTTCGAAGCGTTAATGCATTCTGTTTTTTCATGGCACTTTAAACATATTATTTCCGAGAGACAGCATGGATTTGTTAAATCCAGGTCCACTACATCTAATCTTGTGTCCTATACCGAGGCTCTATCGGACTGTATTGATAACTCCATGTCCGTAGACGTAATCTATACAGACTTTTCAAAGGCATTTGATAAGGTGGACCATGACATTCTTTTGACAAAGTTGTCTGCTCTAGGTGTGGGTGGATGCCTTTTAAAATGGTGTACTTCATACCTTAGCAAAAGAAACTCGGTCGTAGTAGTCAATGGCTTTAAGTCAAAATCCTTTTCAGCGCTTTCCGGAGTTCCTCAGGGATCAATATTGGGTCCGTTATTTTCAATATATTTATTAATGACATTACATCCTGTTTCCATTATTCAGATTCCTTTTTGTTCGCTGATGACTTAAAAATTTTAAAACCGGTTTGCGACCAACAACATTGTGCTCAACTTCAAGAGGACCTAGACCGTTTAGTACGGTGGTGCATCGAAAACAGGATGGCCCTTAATATATCTAAATGTTTCCACCTACGATTCTCTAAAAAAACAAAAGAAACTTCACACACATACCACCTAGGGGGGCTTGTTATACGAAGGGTTGAAAACATTCGTGATCTCGGGGTAGTTTTTGACAGCAAAATGCCCTTTAATGTTCATGTCGATAATATCGTTAAGACCGGATTCAGAATGCTCGGATTTGTTTTAAGGAACATGAAGTGTTTTAAAAATCCTTGGTCTAAAATTTCGATTTACAACGCATTAGTTCGAAGTGGGCTCGAGTACTGTAGCCCAGTGTGGAATCCGCACTATGACGTTTATGTTAAACGCATTGAGAGAATACAGAAACGTTTTCTGTGGCACCTTTCGTATGACTGTGGTATTATAAAGAAATTACCGAATTATAACAGCCGTCTAAAGCATTTCAAACTTTTGCCTCTCTCCTCCCGTAGGCAGCTTACAGATCATCTTATCCTATACAAGATTGTCAATAATGTTATTGACTGTCCATGTTTACTCTCAAGACTGCAATTTTCAGCACCATTTAAGTCAGTAAGATTATCTCGTTTTGTCCCTTTCTGTACCAAAATGTCTCGTACGAATAAAGGATTTAATGCGCCACTAAATAGAATGGTTAGAAAATATAATGAGGAGTATAAAAAAGTGGACGTGGACATTCTCTCAACCAAAATTTCTGAGCTTAGGACTAAAATGCGGAGGGCATTATACAATAATTTATAGAAGACAATCGTAGGTTGCTTAATTATTTCTTTATTTCATTTTCTTGTTATTACCTTTCCTTGCTATAGTGTTACGTTAGATAAGCAATAGATCCGCTTATTATTATTATTATTATTATTAATATTCATTTAACTTTACTAGACTGTGTCTACTGGCTTTCCGTGGTTGCCTTTAAGTAAGGTGGCACATGCCTTTTTTAAAAAAAAAAACATTTTTATATAAAAAGAATTTGTTATGTGTTAACCTTGTTGGTAATCCTTATTAAATAAATAAATAAATAAAAAATTATTGGGTATACAGTCGTGAGAGTTTATTTCTTTTTTATTCCTTTGTCAAGCCTGGACGCCGCTCGGGCAAGGCACGGCGGAACTCACCTAACTGAACCCTATCCTTTACCAGGTACTCACCTCTACATGTCTCCGGAGCAGCTGATCGGTAGACCGTACAGTTACAAGGTGGACATTTACTCCCTGGGATTGGTGCTGTTCGAGCTGCTCTATCCATTCGGCACGGAGTCCGAACGTGTGGCTTGCTTGTTACGCCTGCGCAAAGGCTGTTTCCCTGAGCCTTTCCAGCAAACTTATCCTGCCGAGGTGAGTGAGCTAAAAATCACAGGAATCATCGAGTGAGCAATCCGCGTATGTCCGTCCGTGTGTTTGCTTTATAACATCCCAACTTCTGAGTGGATTTCAATGCAGTTTTCACCATCAATTAGAACATTTCATGGAATCATTACACATTCACATTTAGTCCATATATAACAGACCTTGCGAAGGCGGCGCTGTTCGCTTGTAAGAATATATGGTTTGAATGTATCATGTGATGACGTGATACATTCAAATTATATATTCTCCTATGCCATTCAAATTGTATTAAAACCTAACCAACTATGCGACAAGATCCGACCACACGCGCACCTGGTGAACCCAGCTAGCTTACGAACGTGGCTCTGGCGACGGAATGATGACGCAATACTTATCCAAATTTGACGAACCCTAATCCCTGTCTTGTGATAGGGAGCAGTATCTCTAATGCAAGGGTGCCGTCAACGCGTTGGAACTTTCCTGGAGATGATAAAATAGGCAGATACTGTGTTAAAATCTGCCAATACATTTGGCGCTCTAATTGCGAATCAAGCCGAAGGTAAGTATATGCGTGGGTTCCTTCTGCGTTTCGTTCGGTGGGTGAGGTAACCCGGGCCTCCCCACTCCCTCTCCCGTCATCCCTCCCATCCTTGATGTGGGCGTCGGTAATCAGATCACTTAGCATAAGCTGAGCCGCTTGCTCGTTTGCCTCTTTTTCTACAAGAAAAGTCCTGGTGGTGATAAGATAAAAGAAAAACAATTAAATTTATATCCATCATACAAGTGTTTGCACTTACCGGGATTCGAACCCGCGACTACCAACTAGGCTATCGAGTCGTCAAACGTCGATTCGCTAAATATGATATTCTATGTTTGCAGACAGAGGTGTTGAAATTAATGCTCAGCGAAGATCCATCACAACGGCCAACTGCGAGCGGTGTTCGAGCTCGGGCACCTCTTTACCAGGCTACAGACGAGAAGTGGCATTTCGCATTGCCTCATTTAGTGGGTGGACAGAGTTAATGATAAAAACTACTAAAGAAGTAGGTTTATAGGGATAAATAGAAATGCTATCAAAATGTTCACATTTCTGTGACAGTGTAGAACTTGAAAGGCTTTGTATTCATATTAAGATTTACCCATATCTTCCTCAAGTTTTATGTGCACCTGTTGCTTGCACTCGTTTCTGCGGTATTATAATAAGTAAGTTCAACTATATAATTAAGTTTATATAAAGATATTCACCATAATATAGTTATTTTTTTCCGATCACAGATTGATAATGTTATCGGAATTTGATATCTGTGACTTTGTGAAGATATTTGATCTATGAATGTATTTGTTGTGAGCTTCTTTTTGTCTTGGATCTTGAAACTCCTGTCGCCAGTGCCATATAACATTTCTCTGACTTCTTTACTTTCCTCATTTACCAAAAAAAACCTGTGCAAATATCTGAAATTTTCAATTATTCCCCTTGTAACCTTACTACAACTTGTTTTACATAAATGAGGGAGACTTGATATTCATTCTCGTGTCATAGCAAAATAGTTTCAATTGTTTCAACACATCAAGACTTGTTAAACATGTTTTACAAATAGTCTTGATTTGTCTTAATTGTATAAGAGTCGAATTAAATATTATAATTCCAATTGCCTTTGTGCATCGAATCTTTTTAAAAAAAAATATAAGAAATTATTAAGTATTGAGGTTTTGGTTTGCAGAAATTTGTATACAAAGAAGAATCCAAAAAATTTTTTCAGTCTGTCTTTCGTTTTTGGAATGGCTAAATTGTTCTTTTAAATTTTTATTTCTTGTAATTCATATTATGCTATGTCTATTTCTTTTTTTTTATTTTGAATCAGTTTGTTTTGAAATGTTTAAATCACCCAGTGTCGTTTATGTGTAGTAAAACTTTCAAAATAATTTATAATGAGGCTAGAAACGCCTTTACAGTCTGTAGTAAATGCAGCAATAATAATAAGTATTTGCATAAAGTTGAAACTTTAAGACTGGTTATGGAAATGACAGAGCTTTATAGTTGCTGGATATTAATAAATTAATTGAGGTGAATGTTTTTTTTTTAAATAATAATTAATAGTTTTATAGCTTACATTATTATGTTGCAAAAAAAAACGCTAAATGGACATCAACATAGTTCAAAGGATTTCGTTGATTATTCCAGGTTTTCTGTCAATCTAAAAACTTAATGCGCTTTACGAACTTCGTTTATATTCACAAAGTTATTGGAATACAAAATTGACAGAATAAAATATTAAATACCATGTTAACTTTAAGAGTTACTCATATTATTTAGAAGTTATTTGACCTTTTTGATGATTGTAATTTTCGTGCTAAAAAAAAAGACTGCGTCGCGACATACTATATAGTGTAATTAATTTTTTTTTTCAAATCGCGTAATGATCGGAATGTTTGTTTTTTTATTTATAAGCTACCACATGTATTTATGTAGCATACACATTGTAAGACTTTAAATATGAAAGGATATAAGATTTTGGTATTACTGGAAGGGGTATTAGTTTTACAATAATCCTAATAGTTTACAATTAAATCATAAAATATGTATATTTTTGAATAAAAACGCAAAAAATATCAATGTGTTTTATTCGTAGCTTAGCATTTTATTAAATAAATTATTTTAATATTATAATTACAATTATAATACTAATAAGATAATACCGAGGGGAAAATACAATATGTTAGGATAGTTTGGTTATACCATAGCACAGGAAAAAAATAAACAGTGTAAATAACTGTCGTTTACTGTAGTCTCATGTAATTTTTTTTGTATCAGAACACACACATACAATTAGCACTAAAGCTTTAGCCATTTACGTTATCACAATTTTAAGTTCGAAACGACATATAAAACAGAAATACTGCCAATATCATATTTTATGGGACTGTCAATATAAAATGTCATTAGATATTGATAATTATGTTAAAGGTTATAAAAACAAATTCTTAGAAAATAGCTCTTATTACACTGATCATCTGTTAAACATGGAATGTTATGGAGCTTTTAGACAGAAACCAGTGCATAACAAATATTGAAGTCATTGCAATAAATGTTGCAAGCTCGCTGGATTTCTGATTCAATTAGACAATATCGAAACGAGAGAAATATTTAATACACATTGTATCAAATACAAATTGCGGTTCACGCTCACCATCAATTTATTGTCAACTTTTGTGGAAACTATGAGTCGTATTAATGTTTTCTAGGAAATCGGGTGTTTTCCCTTCCTTCACGATCCTCAAAGCTTGCAGTACTCTTGCAGTATCCAGCTCTTTCGTTGATGCTTTCTCGTTGTCCAAACAAATTTCCGACATCCGTGCGTTGAATTGCTCTAGAACTTTCACTCTGTAGTCTATAGAGGACGCTACTGGGTTTGCTGTCAACCACAGATACTCTAAACACGGCAACTTACAAATATGTTGGACCTCTTCAATATCTGTTATAAGATTGCAACTCAAATCCAGACTTTCCAAGGAGTACAAACGTGAAAATCCTTGCAGCGAGGCAACTCTGTTCTGTGACAAATCAATTTTGACTATGTTCCCAATCTTTGCGTGCCAATTCTCGCACAGCGAGAAACTGTTCATCGAGAGATTCAGCACGCGCAGGTCGTGGAGGCAGGAAATATCGCAGAGCTCGTTGAGTCGATTGGAAGAGAGACTCAGATGCTGGAGTTTCGGCACCAGTTTGATCGCCCAGTCGACGTTCTCTATGTTGTTACTGGCGAAGTTGATAATTGCAAGTTTCTTCCACCTCTGTAAACAAACAGACAAACATGCTTTGTTGCTATGTATGCTACGGTAAAATCCGATTAATTTCTTTTACTTTATTTCACAGACTACAAAATTCTCCTTATTATTTTCAATGCGAGTGTGTCTCGCGCTTGGGCGTTAATCGCAAATCGTGATCGATGAAAAGAGAAAATTTATTCTGTATATGAAGTACAACGTGGAAAACGGAAATTCGTAATCTCTGCCCACCTCTGGTGACAGACCGAACCGCTCATGTAATGTATGTACCCTTTGGTTATTTTTATGTACACTGACATACTTTTTAACTTGTCACTAACAACAATATGGATCATGGTCCGAAATAAGCGATGATTATTGTTACAGTCACCAAACAAATATTTTTAGTGCTTTGTTAGTAGAGATAATAGAATAAATAGTAAAACTGATCATTAATACATAATACAAGCGTCTGTTTGTACTTATACAACACCCATGAGTTCGCGAATGGCCGTAGCTATACAAATATTATCGGAGTATAGAATTTGTTCAGCCTGCTTCTCGATGGTAACACATACGTTCGTCGCCGGTCGCCACGCCACGTGCGCTGTTTCTACGCAAAAACAATTACTCATCTATCCCTATTTGTTCAAATGAGTGTTGTGATAATCAAGTATTATAAACAAAGGACATTCGCAGTATTAGCGACCAGAAAAGTTATTAACTGTTAGGTAACACAACAAGAGCCGTGGTCGGGACGCTCACTTTAGTTTCATAGAGCGCGAGTGACCTGGGTTCCATTCCCGGTGCCGGCACCACTAAAATTGTTAATAGCAGTTTTAAGTGCTGTATTTACCATGTGCTCGGCGGTGAAGGTAAACATCGTGAGGAAACCTGCATGTCTGAGAAATAATAAAAATATTATTTCGAGGACATGTGAAGCCCGCCAACTCGCACTGGAGCAGCGTGGCGGGCCCTTCCCGGCCCCTAAACCCTCTCTGATACTCCTATTTGAGAAGGAGGCCTTTGCCCAGCAGTGGGCACTTAAAGGCTGCTACTTCAAGTAACACATGAATTTATCGCAGCGAAATATGAAACCAGGATTGCATTATTCAAAAGAGAAAAAAATTATTGAGGAATACTACAGAGTGTTATAATAAAATTACGATAGGCGTGTTGTTCTGCGTTTTATGTTGGCTTATTTTTATTTATTGAATATAATTTTAAACTATTACGGTTCTTCAATGTCTATTGTGACCCTTACGGTGCGCCACCCTCCCTTGTGATAGTGCAAGATAGTAGGAGGGCTCTCAGTGGGTTTTACAGTTTTGTATGGATATATACATACATGTTACGTCTATGAAATCTTCATGAATTAAGTTAGTTGAATTGTCTTATTTTTGCTATTCTATGTTAATAAAATTTGGAATTCTAATATTAAAATTAGTTTGAATAAATATTTAATACTTTGCGCAAATTATAATACAACGAGTTGCTCCAAGAACTATTTTTATGAATAGCTATCCGAAAGGAAAAAGTTCAAAGGAGCTCAGCGAGCTTTGAATTAAATTTAATGGTAAGGTTGGCGGTTCTCATCACGTTGTGTAGCCATGGATACGTATCATTTGCCTCACTGCTGAGAGTCGTTGACTCCCATTACAATTATAGAGAAGTAACCTGTGAATAAGTCCTTCCGAGTCGGACTCGTTTCGTCGTTCGACAGGAGATTTAGTTCGTCACAACCACGGAGGTGTAGTTCTACGTTTATCCACCTATTCCACCTTCCGCGTGCCGTCACGAGATCGACAAGGGTGTAATTCGTGGGAGTATGTCGTAGTCTACTTTTACATAAAACTTAATTGATGTATTTTATACAATTAGAATATTATACGGACATGATAATTACGGGATAATGATAATTAATAATAATATACATATAATAATAATATGTTGCGGGAAGTCGATGGATGCAGGTGGCTCAGGACCGAGCTTCGTGGCAATCTTTGGGGGAAGGCCTATGTTCAGCAGTGGACTTCTGATAGGCTGAAATGATGATGATGATGATGATAATAATTACGATTGCAGTGTGTATCTTCCAATCATTTATTTTGTTAGTTATAATATTTAATGCAATGTTGGTACATTATGCATTAGATAACATTACTAGACATGTGTAACCTATTTAGTAGTTTTTTTAACTGTGTTAACACAAACCGATAAACTCAGTATCTGACACATTTAGTCACAGAATGTTACGACCTTGTGACATTAAATTATAATCATTATGTAAATTATGTATGGTTGAGCGCGAAACTCATTATATTTGTAGTTCTAGATAAATTCATATTTTCTAACATGTATGTAGGTTAGTTATATGATTAAATTCAGACGCTGATTTGTTAGTGCGAGCCCAAAGCAGGGGTGGAAAAACTATTCTCATCAATTGTTAAAAAAAAAATCTTACGTGTGCCAATTTTTTTTTAAAAAGTAATTTAAGTTGTAAATATTAGTTTAAACCTTTCGAGTCACAGGTTCCGTTCCCGCGCGGTTAAGTATTTTCAAGATCTGTAAGTAATTGTTTCGCGTCAAAATGTGTCTGTAAGGTGTGTGTAGAGTGAGAGCTATTTCAACAAAGCTTAGCCCACGATGCATTGATCTATTTTATAGTAGGCCTATATTACATTTTTTTTATTTGTATCTGTTTGTATCCCTATATTTTTAGGGATTTTAATGTGAAATTCATAAACATTTACGCAAATAAGACTTTCTAGTTATAGCCAATCTCAATTTAGGAACCTTTAGCGCATCGCCTCGATCCGTTTTAGAGGAGACTGAGAATATGAGTATGTACAGTTGTTTTTTTTACTTAAAATTCAGGGAAAAACAGGTAATATTTTTAATATACTACATAATACAATTACCGATCCCTGAGGGACACCCATTTTAACCACACTTCCCGATGACTCTACACCGTTGAATGCTACCTTTTGCTCTCGGCTTGAGCATCACGTCTTTAATATTAAAGCTATTTAAAACCATCAGTATTTGCGAATCACTAAATATAGGCCCTTCCAGGAAAGTGTCGTGAACATGAAGCATCCAAGGTGTACTGTGTGGCACTGCTATTGCGACCGGCATCAGAGGATGCTTACCACTGTTTCAGCTATACTTGTAGGATCCTTGTGCAATACGTCCACTAGCAGGAACTCGTTCAGCGACACGACACTGGCTATAAGCACCGATAGGCTGACGAGGGTGTCGCGGAGACTTCCTGCGGAAGATGTAAAGCTTTAGAGATTTATCGGTTTTTCGGCACTAATTTAGAAAATATAAAACATCAGAATTTTATGTGTGCATGGATTTTGGTGGACCTTTTTGTATGTAATAAGGTTCTACTTAATATCACAAATCCAAGCTTGCATTTTTTTCGTTCAATCTCGATTATAGAATGTATTTGGTAGGTTATATAATTTATAAAGTTCACAAATTAGAGCGCTGGATGGTATACAAATAATAAAACAGGAGACATACTTGTAGGGCTAAATGTTAAAAAAATAATTGTAATGTTCAAAGTTATACTGACCAGTGTACCTTTTTAAGCAACAACTGGTTACGCGTCCAAATAACATGTTATCAAAACACATATTGTTAATATTTGTGATAACATAATAATCTATACTACTACTCTAATCTACTACATGACATACAACTCTATGGGACCTCTCCGCCACACGGAGAAAAACCACGATTATATTTCGAATACGGGCACAATTTAACATGGACAATGAACATACAAAAATGTGGACTTGAGAAAAGAAAAGACAATAACAAATTAAGAATAAAAGGGTTAAACTTACCGACACTTTCAATACATGTCATGGGTACACCAAGTATCTTCAAATCCATAAGAGTTTTGAAAGGTATGAGGTCAAACTTCAGTTCATTTGGTATAATATTGCTAGTACCAAGATTTTCATAGCTGCCTTCAATATTTAAGGAATGCACTTGTGAACAAAAATCCAAAATATGACTGAAGTCATACATTTGATCCTGTTTCTCTGTAGGTGGGCATGCAATTTTAAATCTCTGACTTATTGCGTGCAGCTGGGAAAAAAAATGATCGAATTTTGAGTAATCAACAATTTGAAAGGAAAAATAGTTTGTTACAAGTAATTTTTTTATTATTGAGTCAATGCGTGTTATTCTACCATTTCGTTGGGTTTTACCAGTGGAGACTTAGGTTTAGTTTTGTCAGTAATGAAGCAATTCTGATGTGGACTTGACTATTCGAAAGTTAAAATTACGGGATTGACCAGAACGGAAACGAACAATGGAAATGTACCCAAAAACGATATTCATTGAAAAGCCTATGAAACAATGTCAATATTTATTATTAGATTAGGGAGGTAACCTTTTAATTACAAAAGGTTATTTTTGTCTGACAAACCATTTTGAAAAATAAATCAAAAAGGAAACATCTGAATGTGCAATAGGTTCTAATTGTTGACCTTGTTTGTCTCGACTAACGAAACCAGTTTTTATTCGGTCACGTGGGTATTATTAATACGCCATACTCATAGGTACGATGCAGATGAAGTCTAAAGTAAGTATAATATAAAATTTCACAGATCATGGATCTGTGGGTCTGTACTTGAGTATACACTTATATAATCAATATTTAATAATATTATTACATAAAACATTCAATCTTTTTAATTGAAATATTGCCGTTCAAGTTGCTCAAGAGTTCTTTTTTTGTTCAATCTTACACATTTCAGTTCGAGCTTTATTTCTTCATAGCAAACTACTGATTTCTTTGATTTATATTGTAAATTCGGTGACATTGGATACTTTTTGTATATGTCTGCGAGGTGCAAATACATTCAAGGTTCTGCTGGATCACTTAATTTTTATACGAGTTTGTCAATAATAGTAGATAATTGATATTTTTTTTAGGAAAAATCCGTTAAATTATCTAGACAATTTGATGATAACAAAACCATTTATACCTAAATGTGGTTGCAGTTTTACGTTTTAAAACGTCTCCCGCACTCTAGGAATTTCTCCTATGTTGTGGAGACAGTTTACATACATACATATATTTTACATGGGCATACCCCATACTAATTTACACCCAGACCAGCAATTATTTTTAATCTATACAAATACTTATCCCGTGGGGGATCGAACTACTTATTCATTTCGTCTTCATCATGTTTTTTTCATATTGCATACTCTGGCGTTGAAGAGAAAAAAAAATGTTATTCAGTAATAATAACAATACTATACTAGAATTATTAATCAGTGCAAAAATAAGTAAAACTAAGTAGTAAAGGATAATTTAGCGTGCTCTTCTCGCATTTTCGTGTACTCATAGTTCAACTCAAAAACAATTAAACTCAACAATACCGAAGACAGTGTGAGCGAGATAGCATGCTTGCAGACGCTATTTATACTCTTACAGGTCTTTATTAGCGCGGGTTACACACTAGTGTTTTAATAATTTATTAAGTAGGTATTATAAATAATGCACTTAATAGATATTCAAAATTATCGGCTGGCCTGGCCGTGACTATGAAAGTACTACATAATGATAAAAAAATTTCGACTTAAAAAGTAACAACCTATAAATGTCTCAGTACTTGGCGCAAATGGCACAGGCCTTCTCTTATTTTTGTATTGGTTTTGGGTTCGAGAAGAGGGATTTGGACACTGCTATCCTGGTGATTTCAACTCGTTCTACCTCTACTGTCTCAAAATATTTGCTATGGAAAAGAGTATCTATCAAAATCATTTATCCTTCCTCCTTCCTTTCTTCCCCTGGGTGACGTAAGAGGCGCGAACAATCTCTGGTGTAAAAAGTATGCTGTAGAAGCGCCATAGTCATGGCAAATACAATTGTGTAACTCATGAATGATAAATAAAAAAGATCATCGTGTCAGATCAAGATCGTGTAATCAAAATAAATCTTTATCAAATAATAATCACTATATACTTAAGATACATTTGATTAGGATTCGTAGCGAACAAAGATAGAAATAAATTGAAAGATTTAGTAAGAGTGAGCACTTGCAATTAGCAACAATAAGAAAGACGTAAGGATGGGTCGAAACGCGCGAGTCAACATAGTTTAAACATTTTAGTGTTATTGTATTCATTATAACACTAAGATTTATTTCGCAAATTTGGAGGGTGTATCGAATATTTTAATCTGTTCTGTTCAACAAACATTCATTTTCTGCGGTATTCAGATATAATCAGGGCTTTCGAGTGGAGAAGCTCAATGTTGATAAGGAAATGGCCATTCTCATTGTTTACTGCGGCACATCAAAATGGTAACGTGAATTTCCTATATTGTGTAACTAAACTTTGATCAGAACAGCAAACGGATGTAGTTATTACCAACCTGCCGAAGTTTTTTTAATTTAGTGAATCATGGCCGTTACAACGAAAAGCTTTTAAGATAGCTTTAAAAAAGCTTTGGTTAGCTATGGTCTGCGTCGATGAACAACGTTCGTTGCGCTACCACGCCTACCTATAATTTTTTTTGTACATTTAATAATAATCAATTTAATTATTGTTTTGTGCTATCGTGTATGGTGCAGTGTTAATAATTTTCATTATATTTGCAATAGTGAAATTTATTTAAGTAAACTTTCTCAAAATTCGTCACAACACAAGTACTTAGTAAATTTTTTTTTTTTTACCAAACATTCTTAAAATAATTTGTCAAGTATCTGATCAGTCTATAATATAGGAAAACAATAATTTCATTAGAAAAGGTTAGTCACTAAATAAAAATAGAATCATAAAAAGCGTATCGCAAAAATAAGATAAAACAGCTAAAAGTTTCAAAATATCGAACGTTGAAATAAGTTATAATGAAAAAAATTACAACATTTCGTTGTAAATATTAAATAATTAACATAAATCAAATAATCAACGAATTTTAGTACGCAAATGTACGCAATGCAAAAAATAAAACACGTGAATGATACACCACGTTGTTTATGACACATATTCCGAAGGCTTCGTTGTACGTACGCAGGCGCAAAGACACGTGATAGCATACATACAACTATCTCATTCTCTCGCAGACTAAATCCTATTTATGAATGTGTTTGTGTCTTTTTACTGTCCCTTTTCGTTTCATCGAATTTTCAAAACATAACGGTGCTAAAGAAGTGTCACTTCAAACAAAAAAAAACGGTATAAATAATTTAAATATGACAACAGTTTCTGTTTGCAGAAAATGACTATGCCTGAAGCTGAAAGACAAAAATGGTCTAGGGACGAATTAAAAGAACAAAATCTAGAAAAACATTTAGACAAACATAAAAGATACCATTTAGAGGGAACTTAGAATAAATACAAAAATTACTGACTACAACAGGCTTCAGTAGCAGGAATTGCAACGAAAAAAATGGAACAAACGAAAGAATACTGATGAAAAATCACAGAATAATGTGAAACAGCAAATCGGAAAATCCATTAGAAATTGATAAAGGAAAACCTAAACTTCAAATCAACAGTGGCTCTATTATTAAAAAAACAAAAACTCAGCACAAGAAAAAATACAAATATAAAAAGCAAAAAGAAAAATTTAAACAAATAGTGGAAATGCATAACAGTAATTGTCATGAAAAGTAGATAGATAGTAGAAGATAAAGAAACACCTGACTCAAAACGAAAACAGTACTATTTTCTTCATTTCTTCTAAAATTTGCCACCAGAAAAAATAGAGCAATGAATAATTTAGAATGAGACACAAGAGGACATTGTCAATAATAAAGTTACAGCCAAATATAAAATGAACACCATGTAGCATCCAGTTAGTTTTATGGATTAAATGTCTATAGAACTAAATAAGTTCAAGGATCCAGAAATAAAATATAACAAGTACAATAGAAAGTATTGAATCTACTTACTGAGTTTTGTGAAAGACTTGATGTATTATTATTATTACAATATATTTGCTGAACTCTGAAAAATTTACATAAAAAGTGTAAAAAAGAAGGGGGCAAATTTTAGTACACATCAATTACTTGATATAAGCCATTTCAAGTCCTATGTTCAAAATTTGCTGACAGAAACACTTGTCTATGTGTTACAGATACAAATCTAAATGTCATGGTTACAAAATGCAAGCAGTTGATTTTGACTGAAAGCTAACTCAGCTAGTTACTACAATTTCATGTAATGTAAATGATTGGAAAAGCATGTGACTCTTATGATGATGTGGAGCTTGAATACAATTATACAATTTAATTTGACCTGAAACTGGTGGGTTACAAATAATTTAAGTTTTTAAAAATTGCCTGAAAAGATGCTGAAACTAACATCTAAAGAAGAAACAACAGGGACATCAGGTGAAGAAACCTCTATGCACAAAAATGAAAACCCTTAACCTGCAGCTATGGCTATTTAAGACTCCCGTTTTTTACATTATCCACCAATTAAAAATGTATACAATTTGTAAAACTAACTTTATCTGAAAAGAAATAGTACTATACTGCAATTTTTCTGAAAACTATGAGTGTAAATTTACAGGACAAGGCACATGCATGCAGAGGCAGCTCTATACATGTATACTATATGTATCAAAGTCAAATATTTGGATTCTTAATAAAAATATAATTATATCCTTTATAACATATTTATATTTATTTCTTGACTAGATATTTAAACTTTTTATTGACTAATAATACAAACCTCTATAGGGCTGAATTTGTGTGATTTTTCATTCTGAAGTAGTTTGTCACCTTCCAAAAATAATTTCTTGGCTAAGTCTTGAAGTAAGAAAAATATATCATAGCGGTGAAAGTCAAGAAACTGTGCGAAAACAGAGGGCATAGATAGCCTCAAATAATTAAAAACGTTTTTGAGGTAGTCACAGAGCGCTTCACGTCTTTGTTCGATAAATTTAGGCGTTTTACTCCGTATAACTTTCTTTGGTGGCAGCAACTCCTTAGCCACTCCATGGTCTGATACCAACTTGTCGTGAAGTTCATCAAAGTCACTGTAACGATGTAGCACGGTCCAGTTCACAGGCCCAACTTTTACAGTTATTTTATAATAAGTAACATTGTCCTTTGTGCTAGCTTCGTCTACACTCACAGTAGTTTCGTTCCTATACTTTATGAACGACGACATATTAAAATGTCTAACGAAGTTTTATTTATATAATTATTGATTCACATGCATCTCATGCTATGTGACGCAACAAGTTTCTTCCGCAATTAACAACGATTTATTTCAAGGCAAGGAAGGAATCGTCAGATTGTTGACATTACAACATACCAACTCTTACTGTCAATCAGTTCAACTTTTCTATGCTGTCAACTAATCTTATCATAGACTACTTATGTCATTGTGACAATTTGGTAATAACTCTATTGTCGCGTTCGCAGATAAGTGATTGATGAGTGTGTTGTAGAGCCCAATATTCAAATAAAATATTTCAAATAGGGCATTTAAATAAAAAACGAAAGAAATTATGTACGTTTATGTACACCAATTGTAAAACAAGAGTCCAATTCAAAAATTCAAAAATTTCCATAATAAAATATTAAAAAGCAAAAGCTTGGGACATGTGGCAGTAAACATACGGGAGATGATTTTTCAACGTTACATTAAATTTTATAAAATAAAACGTGACATACATAATACATTTCAAATATAAGTACAGGCTGTGTGGCATTCCATCTTAGTTCTTTGCGGTGATAACGCATCTGTAACCTCCTTCGAATCAATTTTGTTTACCGGTGTCCATGGGCTGCAGTAGTCAATTTCCGTCAGGTGCACTTTCACCTCGTTTGTCACCCAAATACAATGAAAAAAGATTATCAAGCCGTCATATCTTTTTAGTAATCACTTGATGTATTGTAAGTCTTAAAGCAAAGTTGAGCGTACTGCCTAACCGATTTTTTCGTTAAATCGAATACTCATACTATGATAATTTTCCCAACTTATGGTAACATTTCGATAACTATAATATAAGCTAAAGCAACAACAAAAAAAGATTTTCTAACAAAATCAAAAATTTTAAAAACACTTAAGCCCTAATAAAGCATGGCATCGAAATAGTTGCCTTATTACTGACGTTATAAAATAAAATCAAGATAATTTTTTTTCCATAATCCTTTGTTTACTTTATAATCAATTATTCTACAACATTTCATCAAGTCAAGAAACATTTGTTCAGTAATGGATTTTCTGACTTTTGGTTAATTTTGTCATGTGATATATATGGGATTTCGGAGACTATGCCTGCCTTACTATGCTAAATTAAATCTTGCTCTTGGATAGGACAATTAGGTGAATTGGCCAATAGCTTTTTGCTATGTGAATCCTACAAGCTTATTCGTATATATATTCAAGTTTTATGAATAAAGTACTTAAATTACCAACGATGATAATCAGGTTCACATTCATCATAAAACATAGTAGTTATATCTTGTTTGGCTCATTATCATTATTAAAACCTGTCACCTCTGCTGAATATAGGCCTTCCTCAAAACACGGCCCTGAGCCACCAGCATCAATCGTTTTCTCGCAACACTGTGCAGGTCATAACTCCAACGACGGGAAGTCGTCCTATACTGCATTTGCCTCTACAAGGTTGGTAGAGGCCCTTTCTTCCCCTACGAGTGTCAGTTCTGCGAGTTACATGGTCGGTCCATTGCCACTTTAGCTGGCTAATCCTTATGGATATCTCGGTTATCCTAGTTCTACCGTGGATTCTACATAGCCTTTTCGATACATAGATCGGGTAAATTGTACTCCTCAGCCTGGTTGTAGGGACCTTGCACGAAAAAGACAGCACTGATGTCACAAGCAGCGACTCGATGTGGAATAATTGTGAACTATTGGTTATCAATTTTATTTTGCAATTCATTAACAAATACACACATCAAAAAAGTCTAAGCAACATGTACTAATTTAAATTTTAGAATGGTTTTTCGCATTATAACGTATTTTATTTTTAAAATAATATTTTTAGGGTCCTATGATGTAAAAATAACAGCTGTTGTCTTTATAAGTTCTTTTAATAACAGAAATTAACAATATTAGAATATACTGCAGAAACTAAGGTACATAAGCAACTAAAATTTTTTTTTTAACAAAATGAAATTTCTAAAATGAATTTATTGTGAAAGAATAGGATAATTGAATACAAAGTATGACCTCCTCTGCTATTCAGAACTTGTCGGCAACGATTATTCATTGAATTAAAGAGACTGCTTATGACATCTTGCGGTATTCGCTCCCAATGGAATTGTATGAAATCCTTCAGCTGCTGGGTTGTTGTCACTCCGTCCAAGTCCTTCAAAACACGTCTCTGGAGCATGTCCCATGCGTGCTCGATGGGGTTGAGGTCTGGCGATTGTGCAGGCCAGGGCAATACCCGTATGTTCTCCGTTGCCAAGTATTGACTGGTTCGCCGAGCTGTATGAGAACGCGCATTGTCATGCATTAACGTAAAATCGGTGCCAAAGGTTTGTGCAAATGGATGGACATAAGGTCTGAGAATATCCTCAACGTAATTTTCAGCGTTCATGTTTCCATTTACAAAAACGAGCTCAGTTCGCCTGTTCTTCATAATACCCGCCCCATACCATTACTGTTGAGCCGCTGTATGGATGAACTTCCTGAATGCACCTGAGCCTTTCAGTATTTCTGGGCCGAAGGTACATTCGCACCCTTTTGTATCAGGCCTAAACCCGAATCGCGACTCATCGGAAAACATAATTTTATCCCATTGTTCCTGGGTCCATGTTCTGCGTTCTCTACACCATTCATTTCGACGAGCGCGATTGCCGTGACGTATCGGTAGGCACCTAATTGGGCGTCGAGCTCGTAGGCCGTACTCATGCAGTCGATTTCGCACAGTTTGGGGACTTACATCAACACCGTTTGAATTTTGTAGCCTCAAACTGATCTCTCGAGCGGTTAACATCGGCTGGCGTCTTGCAGTCAGTTGTATGTACCGGTCTTGCCGAGTGGTTGTACTCCTTTTACGGCCTGAATGCTGTTCAGCGGGTTCCCTTGTATTATTGTAGCGCTGCCAAAGACGACAATTAACACTTCTATAAATGCCAAAATGCCGAGATACCTGAGATTGATTACTTCCCGCTTGCAACATCCCTACAGCTCTTTGCATTTCATTTGCCGTCAAATGACGTCGCTTGACGTAAAGAATATCTAACAATTCAATTTTGTCGCTAACTTTATTTAAATGGTTGGTAAAATTATAAAATCAAGACTAAACGTAGCAATAAAAATGCACTTAAATTCAAACAAATTCCCTTTCATTTAATTTTATGAAAAAAAAACAAAACATAATCGAATTTTTTATTACACCCAGCCAGTATGTCATCAATAACAAAAAAAGTTTACATACCTACGCACTTTCGAGTGAGTAAAGACTTAGAAATTAATTAATAAAAATGGTAAATTTGTAATATCATGCATGTTGCTTAGACTTTTTTGATGTGTGTAGTTAAATAATACTGAACATGCGTTACTTATATAAAAATATGGATAACATAATCTACGATGGCGTATTGCAAATATTTCTATACGCGGCCAAAATTATATAAAAGGTCGTTAATTGTTCGAATCGGGACTCTAGACTTTCTCTAGAGCTCTAATCGGATGAGCTTTAGATCCTAAATCGCTACGGTAGTGCGTTATTGTAACAAAAATGTGTACAACTTTCCCTAAAATCACTCGATTTTATTCAAAATCTCAGCTCCGACGGAAATAACTGCGCCGCTTGCAGAATTCACCTTGCTTAGTTGGCTTTTCCGTTAGATCTCTGGCGAACACATTGGTTTTGTTCTCTCGCTTCTTACGCAAATGGAATACACCCGTATAAGTATTCCATTTGCGTAAGTCTCGCCTAATAAATTTGGATACCTCTCTATACAGCTGCCGATATGCTGACGCGTCAGTCGAAGACAACAGGTTTGTCGCACGCAGCTTCCTTTACTAAAACTCATCAATGATCAAAACTTTCGGGGCTTTTTTTTGCGGAGGGTCCAGCAAAATTTAGCTCCTAGATTAGTTTATACCAACCTGCTATTGGTATCGTTTAATGTAACACAATCATCTGGGCCCTGAAAGTGAACTAAGTGAAACGTCATGAGTCTCATGGCCACCTCCCGGGTGAGAAGAGACTCATAACCCGTCGTTTTATATCTCCCGGAGAGGCGTGGAAAGTGTTAATTTATACACTTTCACTTTTTAATTTTTACACATATTTGCTATATACGTTCGGTAGGTATTTTTTTTTAATTTTTCTTTAGTTGGATTTGTGCCATTTAGCTTAAGGATTAGGTGTCTGAAAAGTAAATGTAAAAAAAAATAAAGTATTTATGAATTCTGCTCACATTCTTAATTTATTAAGTAGATATAAAAGTGAAATACAAAAGAATTATAAAATCAATTTCATAAATGTTCGTTTTAAAAAGAGTGATTTTAATTGTGCATAGTAATTTGACAAGGTATACAAGTATACTGTTGTTGATAAACTAGTTTTACAGGCGCTACTTTTTACTAATTCAATATATTTTACACATATTAAATGATTGTATTTTATACTGAGTTTTCGGATAGTAAAACATATATAATTAATTGACTTTCTTATTATTAAAATATGTAATTAAGAATTAAAAAAATAAAACTTATTAAACATAATATTAATATAAATTCTTGAATTACAATTTTTACCTCTTGAATCGAAAAATAGAAGTTAAAATAAATTCAAATTAAATTTCTAAAGTAACAATTGCTCAAGAGTTTATCTGTAATTCTGGCATTATCACTGCACGTTTTGGTATTCCTTGGACGGAATAGGACGCCTTCTTGAAGGCTAGATGACAGCAGTCAATATTTGCCTTATTCAATATAACTAAATAAAATATTTTTTTTGTATACACTTTACTTTTGTTTTGTTTGTAATGCAGTGGGACTATGATTTTTCGGTATTTAATAATAAACTTCGCAACCCACTTAGGCACTAAGTTGTGTGTTGTCTATGGACAGCTGTTATTGCCTGTTATATATTAGCTGTTGCCAGTAGATATAGATAAGTAGATTATTTTACCAACTACTTTTAACATAAATTATTTTAAGTTTATAGAATTAAGTTTCTTTACATGAGTTAAATGTTGCGGTTTGTAAATTTTTTGAAGCATAATAGATATAACGTTCATTTAGCAAACGTTAAAAACACAGTTATCGTTACACGAAAATAACAATATATATTTTAATTAAAACGTAAACATACATTTAAAAACAGATAAAACATTAAAACAAAAGTCGAATGAAATTATCTAAAAATTCTCAAAAATCATATCTTAATTTTTAACTTATACAATAACATGTCGATTTCTTATAAAACTTCCTATACTATTATAATTTTCGTTATTCTCATTTAATACAACTATCACTGTAGAGGTTAAAATATGTAATTAAGAATTAAAAAATAAAACTTATTAAACATAATATTAATATAAATTCTTGAATTACAATTTTTACCTCTTGAATCGAAAAATAGAAGTTAAAATAAATTCAAATTAAATTTCTAAAGTAACAATTGCTCAAGAGTTTATCTGTAATTCTGGCATTATCACTGCACGTTTTGGTATTCCTTGGACGGAATAGGACGCCTTCTTGAAGGCTAGATGACAGCAGTCAATATTTGCCTTATTCAATATAACTAAATAAAATATTTTTTTTGTATACACTTTACTTTTGTTTTGTTTGTAATGCAGTGGGACTATGATTTTTCGGTATTTAATAATAAACTTCGCAACCCACTTAGGCACTAAGTTGTGTGTTGTCTATGGACAGCTGTTATTGCCTGTTATATATTAGCTGTTGCCAGTAGATATAGATAAGTAGATTATTTTACCAACTACTTTTAACATAAATTATTTTAAGTTTATAGAATTAAGTTTCTTTACATGAGTTAAATGTTGCGGTTTGTAAATTTTTTGAAGCATAATAGATATAACGCTCATTTAGCAAACGTTAAAAACACAGTTATCGTTACACGAAAATAACAATATATATTTTAATTAAAACGTAAACATACATTTAAAAACAGATAAAACATTAAAACAAAAGTCGAATGAAATTATCTAAAAATTCTCAAAAATCATATCTTAATTTTTAACTTATACAATAACATGTCGATTTCTTATAAAACTTCCTATACTATTATAATTTTCGTTATTCTCATTTAATACAACTATCACTGTAGAGGTTAAAATATGTAATTATTCACTGATAAGGCGTTATTTTTTAAATATTTACAATAAATTATGATCCAATTAGATTTTTGAACATTTTAAAATCACAGTTCAAAATTACATTCATGGCATTCTTTCTTATAATATAAAAATTGCAACTAAATTATCTAATTAGGCATTTAGGTACATATAATTAAGTTATGTTTTAAAAAAAACAAAAATAATATTCTATAAAACTTATTAAAATATTTGTTCTCTTCATAAAATCGTTATATCTGCATCGATAAAAATTAAAAATAACCCCAAATATGTCGTTAGCCAACCTACACAGTTACAATAATGGTGAATACAGAGCCGCTGGATGTATTAAAAAAAAAACAAGGTTTTTATTTTACACCAAACTAAATGCAAACTAATGTATATTATGTCCTACAAAATGGGCTCTGATGTTCAAAATTTGTTTTTCGACCGGAATTTTAAGAGTGGTTTTAAACAATAATAAAAGTAGACCGCAAGAAACCCATTTAATATAATATTTGAACTGAATACAGTTAAAAAATTAAAACTATCATATTTATTACAGACAGCAATTTTTTGGCGGCAAAAGATCACTCACCTTCCATGTTTTCATACCGGTGTCGATGTCAAACGGAAGTTTCTATTGACAACGCCATGAAAATCTCGCAAACGACAAACATGGAAAATCTTTAACTAGTTAAAAAAATCTTATCCGGCGTCTGTTTATCCACCAAACTAACTCCGCCCTGTAAAGAAGTGTTATCTCGAGCCTATCCACTTCCGAAGCACTATCGAAGATTAAATTGCGCCATCTTAATAAATTAATTTTAAATTTGAAGACCTAATAGAAAGTTATTTACAGAAATTTATACAAAAATATTTTTTTCTCTATAATCGCAGTGGGCGGAGTCAAAAATGAAGGCTTACCAACTTTATAATATAAGAACGAATTAATACACGTTACACGCTCGTGTCGGTCGAGCGTTCTGATATCACTGTAATATTTTTTTCTCTGCCCGCGTGGGCATCGGCCTTCAGTCATAAGGCAACGGTCCGTATGTCCGAGTCATCCACATAATGTACCGACGACAGTCTCAGAGCATGCTCCTCGCATAAAGAAGCCAACTCCTTGGACCACTCGTCCAAAATTACGGAGTTTAGAATTGAACGGAGAGTTATAGATTGGTTCCAATAGGCTTCCTGAGTGAATATTGGACGTTTTTGTGTCGGTGTGGTGTGGTGGGTGTTTTGTAGGCTTTGTGGGTTTTGTGTTGGTGAAGCTGGAATAAAGAATATATTTCATAAATGGCCTTTAAATTAAATTTTGAATGCAATTAATGAATACTAATTATGACGGTTAATAAAGTATTATTTCTTCGCCTTTGCTTCCGCGTGTCATGTGGCCTTGGCGACTGCGCCAAACAGTTAGAAACGAATCGTGAAGGAATGCGTGTAAAACAAACGTTACTTTCCGGAATGTTTATATGATTCTAGATATTAATTGCCTGGAGTCGACCTGGAAAGTTTTCATAGAACGTCTCCTTACTGGCAGTGTAACGTCTCGTAGGCTTTGTCGAGTAGCCGAGAAACAGTAACTAGTAACGAGACATTCCGTCACAGACCCCTGGAGTCTCAACCACACCTGTATCTTGATTATGTGGCCCTGCTGCGAATCTGCTACAGGTCTTGGGTTCGAATCCCAACCGGAGCCAATGCCAGTTTTTTTATTTATTTATTTGGGAAAGGGGTCAAACGAGCAAACGGCTCACCAGATGGTATGTGGTTACCGTCGCCCACGTACATCTGCAACACGAGCAGCTGCAGATTCGTTGGCGGTCTTGAAGGATATTTGAATAAGATGGGAGGGAGGATGGGGAGAGAGAGTGGGCCTTCGGTAACCTTACTCAGCGAATGAAACGCAGAAGCAAACGATGTCACTACTTCACGCCGGCATTCTGAGAGGTCGTGGTACTACCCCGGCCCATTCTAGCAGCAGCTAAAATCGCTGCATGACTCTACCACGTGTCTAACACATTACAAACGTTTTACTGTGTGTGGTTTACGTGTTTGTGTACTTCAACTTCAACCAGAGTTCGATTCCCGGCGATGACGACGTTCGATCAAGAAGACACCTGCATCTCCGAGAAATAAAAATATTTAACATGACATGCAAATTCCGCCAACCCGCACTGTAGTGGCGTGGTACCATTGCCCAGTTGTGGGATTTCATAGTAAAAAGTTCAACGATAGCTTACAAGATTGTCGTCTTCCAAACATATTAGAGAAACTCGAGGAGAAGCTGCGTCGCTTCGCCTCCGCGCGCCGGAAGGGGGAGTCGTGTTGCCGTGCAGCGGCCGCGTCCGCGCCTCGCGCTTGACCTGAGCAATTTATGAAGTCATTTCGTTATTTGTTTCATTAAACAAATAAGTTACAGTTATTTTGACCATATTCTTTTTAACATTGAATATTAGGAATTCATATAACAAGCCTGGCCTTTGCACGATTTTATAATTTAGCACGATACTACTTAATTGAACAAAAGTTATGTAGTATGCTACAGAATTTGAAAATATGACCATGTGTGCCTGTCACATATAGGGGTAGACAGGGACGACGGGTTTTAATTTGGCCAAATTTGCATCCGCAGCTCACTTTTCGCCTTTTAGTCAGGTAAAAGGTATCGTCGCCGGAGTTGCTCCCAGAGATGAATATAATATTATCAGGAAGTTTCCTGCCTGAATTTTATCACCTCTTGTGACGCCCGGGGGGTAGAAAGTTGGCAGTTTCTTTTTTCGTGATTTATTTGTTGCATTTCTTTGACAGGTGATGCGTGTAAATATTATTTTTACTTGAATTATTTTCAAAACATCGAAAATTTTGAAGAACTCACCATCATCGTTCGTCGGCGCCCGCGACTTCATGAGCGACATCTCTCGCTGCACTAGGAAAACTCGCGCCTTGTCCACCAGTTCGTCGACGTTCTCGAGACCGGAAGTTAGCACGTCTACTTCCTCCTTTAGTTTGTGTAGAATCTGCACAGTATATATTTAATATATTTTGTTTGAAATTGTATGGGTGCCCTAAGATTTGTATATTTTTAAAAGAGAAAACTTACAATGGAAATTAAACTTGAATGTCAAATAGAAGACATACAAATTTGATTTCTAGTATGTTTATGTTTATCATGATTGGTCTAAAATAAGTTAACTCCATCTCGCTCTCGCACGGCATTTGAATTTTATAATCACAGACCGCTGAACCAATCACACAGCAAACTCCGCCCCCAGCCGTCGCGTATCACCTGATTCCACTAAACAGACCCTAAATCGGCTAATGTACAAGTGAAAGTCAGATCTCAAGTATATTGCCGGTCCATACTAACCTGATACAGCGACGGCACATTGGGCTGCAGCATGAAGCCGGGACACACCAGCAGAGAGGCGAGCAATGGGGTCGGAAGCGATATCAGCTTGGACAGTACGCTCGTCACCCGACAGTTCACAACCACCTCCGTCTCTAGCAGAGCTGCTGCCTTTCTTAGGAGACTGCATAAAAGTGGGCCTGGAAGGGACAATAATTAGAGAAATCTATATAAAGAAACCTTGAACCGTCTTGGTAGGGAGATTAGCTGGTAAGTTTGGTATTTTTGTGGCTATTGTTTTCTCGGAAAGATTTGCCATTTTGGAAGTTGTATATAAAGTTACTAAGAATCCATAGTCGTTTATCGTCTGCCCTTCTTTAAACCTCTGAATTACGACACATGCTAATTAATTTGGATTTTCGTTACCTCGAAAAAATGACTGGGCGTTTATTCAAATTTTATCCGCGATTGGAGATCGCAGTAATAGACAATTTGCACTTTCGATGCGGGTGGTCGTCTGTCTACGTATCTATCTATCGCACGCGTTCAGATTTTCTAAACATTTCTCTTAGCATACTTTTACAACGGAATACATATATTATGGAGAACACCATAATTACCAGATACTTTTTATAGAGAAGAGACATTGTAATCCAAGAAATAATTGAAACTTACCAATAATACTTTCGGCACTGGCACGCCAACATCGAATAGAAGCCGCTTCTCCCTCATAATCCCTTTCATTTCGCTCTTTTGTTAAACTTTTCCTGAAAGAGTCTTCTGCGAAAGATTCCCCTTCCTCATTTTCTTCTACTCTAAACTTAAAACTGTCGTATCCAATGCTTTCTCCTATTGATGTAAAGCTGTCATGGTCTTTCCCTTCGGAATTTTGTTGTCCGTTAACATGTTGTACTTCAGTTACATTTTGTTGTTCATTATTATTTTGTTGCTCACTGCCACTATGTTGTTCACTAATATTTTGCTGTTCATTAGCATTTTGTTGTTCATTCACGTTCTTACTTTCCTCCTCTTCTAGAAGTGATGTCAAACTATGTGGTTCTTTGTCTGGTGTTCCACTGGTTTTCAATGTATCATAGCCGCTAGTGCATATTGAAATTAGGCTGTCCTGCTCCTTTCCAGCGGTTTGCCCATCTATCTCTTTCAGATCTTTCGAAGAGTTATTGTTAGTTTCTCGTTTTTGAGAGAGGATGCTATCGTATCTAGAACTCCAATTTGAGCAGGCCATCGATCGTGATACTATTTCGGTGCGCGCGTCGCAAAGGTACACATGATAGTTACCGTAGAGAGTTTCGTTTGGATTCTAGGATAAAACAATTAAACTATTTTATTTTGAGCAAGTTTAATTAAATATCAACGTTAAAATGATTTTCGCATGGGAAAACATTTCATAAGTTTTATTAAAGTATTTGTAAGTTATATTAAAGATTCTTTTGCCGGGAAAGTCCATGGCACAATGGTAATTTGACAAACTATATACGTACTGAGGTGTGGTTGTAGCAATTATTGGGTACGTAGCTCCAGATAACGAGACATTCCATACTTGTTCCCATGGGTGACGACATTCGTTGAGGTTGAATAATTGTGTAAGGAGGCCAAAGCGACCACTTGCACAGCAGTTGTATAAGACACACTGAGTCTGTCACCGCTGGATTTAGACCTTTCTGTGAAGAACTTGTAATCACCAGCTTAGTAGAGCCAATGAATACTAGACTAGGCGATCCAAGTTACTGCGTGTACTGGTTGTCATAGGTCGACACGACACCAACGTTATGAGTCAGGTTTACTAATGCCGCTATAAATACCCAAGGAAGTTAGAGAAACAAGCTTTTACTGCTTGAAACTCAAATCCAAAAAGAAACTTAATGTAATGTTGCTGTAATATCCGTTGCTGATACTGTAATTGAACAAAAGGACTTTGAAGTTTCTTGGTCGGCAAATGGATTTCCATCAATATGATAACAGGTCAATCCAGTCCATTACTGAATACATCTCTACTATCTAGTAACTAACCATAGTTTACATGAATAGACAAAAGATAGATAGAACGTAAGAGGGGAGATACCAGGGAGAGCGACAATGAAATATGAAGAGAGAGTAAATGCAATTTACAAAAATTAATTGCTTGATAAAACATATCTTACCCCATAATCGAAATTGACTTCGTGGACTAGATTACTCATGGCTATATCCCCGTGAACTCCATTGATTCTCCTGTTCTCATCGTCATTTCTTAAGTCTAACACTCTCCTTCCACTCAGCGCCAGCTCGTGTACCCATGCCCTGGTCTTCTCCAGTGGTCTCATGCAGCATCTTGGAGTTAGGTCGAGGAAGGCGACGGCCGCATCCCGGAACAGTTGTGGATCGGCCACTTTATGCTTATGCGTAACGATCAAGTGGTGACCGTTTAGAAGATATTTGTACACCAGTTCTAACATGACGTCTTCGCAGTTTAAGTCGATGAGGGTCTCTATGAGCGATAGAGTGACCAGTGACAGCTAGAAAAGTTGCATTATAGGTTCATTGCAGGTATATTCCAAACCTCTTTCTTAGGTTCGAGCGTGAATTATAGTAAATAACAACTTTCTTTACACTTTAAAATGAGACGTGTTATTAAAAATACATATTATATCATATACATCTTCGTGTTATTGTTTTGTGAGGCGAATAAAAAACAATTTATTACAAAAGAGTTGCGGAATTTTACAGATAAAGAAAAGAGATTGATGCGCGCTGCGTTGCTGTTCTTATCCTGCGCTCTAGGCATTATATATAGGTATTATGGATATCCATTTAGCACGACTCAGAGTGGCCAAACGGGTTTCCACAACCCACGTTCCGCCTCTCCGGGGGATAGAACGTGAACCGGGTTCACCACAAGGATTTGTTCTCGGAGATCGCCATGAGATTTCATAGGCTTTCTCTTAGTTCCCTCTTAGTACACCCACGGGAATAAAGGGGGGGTATTCTATTCTTCGGGAAAAGGCATAATTTTTATTTTTTCTACTACCGTTTCGTAATGAGGTTCCTCTGGCGGAGAGGAAACTCCGTAGGTATCATCTTTTTTTATATAAATATTTTTTTTATTAATTTTGTATTATATTTTAATAATACAACTTTAAGAAACATCTTGGGAGCGATAAATTCATTCCCATGGGTCACAATCTTCCATGTATACCTTTATATTATAATAACCGTTGTCATAAAGTCTTTTTTATAAATTCAAATTTATTGATAGGAAGACTTTGTGCACTTACTGGGATTTTGTCGTACAAACGTATTTATGTTCTGTTGTTAATATTTAGATTGTGTACATTATTAATATTACTAAATGTTTTTATGAACATACATTATATTTTCATATATATATATATTGAGAGGCCAACGTCAATCTGACCTGCGAGTTGCCCTCGAGGCGGGCGAGCAGCACGTCGAGCAGCGGCACGGCGTCATACTCGTACAGGAACAGGAAGCGCAGCAGCGCGCGCAGCAGGCCGCGCGGCGCCGCGCTGCGTAGCGACAGCTCCAGGTACGCGCTGGCCGCGGCCTGCTCGCACGCGCCACTCTGCAACGGCGCCGCTTTCGTCTACGGTCGTGCGCGCGTTAGTGGGCTCGTGTGCGGCGCGGGCGGCGAACGGATCGGTGACAGCCGCGGTGCGAAATGGACTTTATACCGTGGATACAGAGTAAATTTTTTGTTTACCGCGGTTTTGCTCGGTCATGCTTGAGAGCTGCGCGGGGGCGATCGGATCGCCGCAGCCGCGATGTGAAATGAACTTTACTACGTTGATTAAGAGTTTATTTGTGTTTTTAATTATTATCAGCGTCGATGTGCAATGGCCACTCGTGGCCACAAATATATGTTATACGGATGACGTAACGGTAACACCTGCAACTATGATACGGACTTACTACGTTCTGTTAGAATCGATTGTCATATAAATAATCGCCAACGCCGATGTTTCGTTTAGGGTCGTGCAAACGTTGAAAAACTTTGTGTGCGGTGATATGAACTTTTAAAAACGTTGCATTAGAATACATTTTTTGTTTACCGTTTGTTTAAATAATTTCTACCGGTTTAATCAGAAGATAAAGAATAGTATGAAAAAGTATTAAGAACATTTAAAGAATAATGTCACTTACAGGCTACCGCGATATAAAGGTAGGGTTTTATACAATTTTATAAACAATGTTTTTTTTTATCTCTCTACTGTCGCCAATTGTTATTCCATGGATTTCGCACGCATGCATCGCTTTTGCTTGTGTTCACGGGCGTACCGTGGTTAAATAATACCGGTGTTGACCAACGTGCAACCTCTGACGGTGTTTCGTGGGCTTGTGGTACCCTTCCAACTACTACGACTTTACCTAAATTGTCACGAGGATATGTTTCCGACGACGAAAAATGTTTAAACTTTAATCATTCGTATATAGCCATACAGAATATTTATTTTTCGGGTTCAGGACTATGATGGAACACTTCACAGCCTGTAATTATACTGGCTCAGCATACCTTGCAAAACCGGAACGCTACCGATAATTGATTTTTTCATAAAATTTTAATGTTTTGTTTATTTTCATAAAATTAAGCGTCCATTTTTTTATCACACTGCAAGAAATGTCACTTCACCGTAAAATGTGGAAAATGAACCATACCAATGTGCGAATCCATTCCCGTGCGTGCAGTGAAAGCCCACAGTAACGAAAACACTTCAATTCACACTCTTGATGCCTCCAATCAATAAGATCTCTTCGTACTTTTACTTGACCATTCACGTGTCATAACAACAGAATTTCTATTGTTGCAACACGTCACGAATTGTTAAATATTATGTTATAAAAATCAACAGACACGTGTTTCGCGTCGTAAGCAAATAAATCCAAGTATTTAAAAAAACAAGTACTAAAGAGATCTTACGATTATTCTAAAATATATGGTATTATATGTACATACACAAATATTGTACATATTAAGCCAAAAACAATTAAAATATATATACAAAAATTAAAGCTTACTAAATGATATTCTTACCTTTCACATGTCATAGCTATAATGTCTTTATGTCATAAAATGTTTGTTATATGAATTACAACATAATTCTTCTTCAACAACATTTAAACAGACCACTGTTGGGCATCAGTCGCTCCTGATGAGAGGATTTGCCATAATCCCCACGTTTGGCAGGTGGATTAGATCGTAGTACCAGACAACCAATACCTTGGATGGTGCTGCCCGTCGCCTGCCTGAATTATATTGGTCTAGTTTAGTTGTAGTACTATTATCGGCATTGAGAGGCCACGATCTGGCTCATCCCATCGACTTTTACGATTCCCACGTAATGACACGGAGTAGCAGAATTCAGAAGCTCTTATTTCGCCACCACACGTCTAGAGCAAATATAATAAATCGAAATAAAATAGTAAAAATCTTAAAATAAAGTTATATTATGACTTATGTCGTAAAATAATACATAAATAACAATTTAAACAATATTATAATAAATACAAATAAATTATAAACGTTACTCAAAATAAAGAAATACGATAGAAACTTATTCAGAGCCATACTCGTAGTAGGGTTTTATATCTAAAACGTAATTTAATAGAGTGCGTACACACACGCACGCAAAACACACACAGTTTAAATGCAATCGCATGAACGGACTCAATCCGAATTAATAAGCGGTGACTTCCACATGACCTGTAATACAGAAAACTCATGAGAGACGGTCAGAGCGTTGGTTAATGGAAAATATTAGCACACCGCATTGCAGACATAAATCCATTTCATATAGTTTATTATTGTAGCAAAGAAAAAAATTTAAAATGAGCTTTAATTTTCAAAATGGAACGCGCCACTTTTCTATTTATAATTTTAAATGCGGTTTATGAATTAAAGATAAGTTTTTTCTACACTTCAATGCAATTTGGAACGCCATGGAAATATGTCTGGTATGGAATAGCATGGTAATGTTATCACACTGGTAAAATCACTCAGCCCATTACCTCAAACTCTGTGGGGAAGTTACCTGTAACAGCGCTGGTCCCATAACGGGCACCAAGAATCCCTGATGCAGGAGATCAAGCAGCTCTTTCTTTATAGCCGGGTGGGCCACCTGAATTACATAAGGTTATTTATTAAAAAATTACCAACATGAACTTCAATCAACAAGGGAGATATTATTACAGAAATGGTTTCAATTATTTAATGTATGTTAAAAAAACATAGCGATAATAACACAAGATTTGATGCGTCATAATGCTACGAGATCATCTCTAATTGAATATCAATCGGTAAGTCATTCCTTAATAGTCTGTTAATATTCCACTACATGATATAGACCCCTCCGATAAGGAGCATTTGCCATAATACTAGACTAAAATAGACGTCATCGGTCTAGTATTTTTTGAGATGGTTAACCCACCATCTGTCGGTAGCGATTGCGTTTTTCGAGGCGTGTTCCTTAAAAGCCCCTTGCGACACCCAAAAAAACCCCCTTTTGTAAGTATACCCGACCAAAACTTATTATGTGCATAAATCCCTTTAACCTGTGAGAGTCGTAAGAGTCGACTAAGTGAGAGTTTAATAAACCTGATCGCTCGCTCGTAGTAACGTCTAAGATGCGAAGTATCTGATTCAGTGATCGCCAACCATCCTGCCCAGCGATTAAGGGCAAATCTTCCAAGCACATCCCTAGTTAAATATGGCCCTAAAGTCTCTTCTTGAGAAGTGCCTATATCCAGTTAGAGGACTGATGTTGAAGATCAGGGACAAGACGACGGTCATTAAAACATCTAAGAAAACCAAAAATTTATGTTTTCTTTTCTATAATTTTAGCCGAAATGCGCATTGAGGACTTGTTACTCAATAGGGTTGTGCCTACATAGACCATACAACATTATTATCTGCTATATTATTAAACATTAGACGGTTGATAATATATTTTACCTGTGCCACGGCATTGCAGAACTCTAGCGAGTCTATAAATAGTGTCAGTTTGTGCATCTGCTTCAGGTCGTCGGGGGTGAGACGGTCGATTTTGTCATTGAGCGTTCGCGGGAGTAAAGAGTACAAGCCGCTCAGTCCTGGGAAACGGCAATATTTGAGTAACGTGCAAATTTTATTTTTATGATAATGATAATTGAAACTACATATTAGGAGAAAATTTTGGATAGGCGATTTTAGTACAGCAAAGAGGTAAATTTAAGAAGACAAGATTAGCACTAATATTCAACTTTAGTCAATAGCAAAATTAGTTTTATTGGTATTGCTAATATAGCTTATTTCTTCAAAATTTTTTCGAAATTTTAATGTTACATAAAGTAAATATTGTGGTATCTAAAATTAAAACCAATATTTATAAGTAATCTTAAAATTTTAAATTTCGTCGTGAAATACAAATCACTAAAAAAATATCTCAGCATTTAATTGCATTCCTTAAGGAATGCTTACTTAAGCTTTTTGGCTTACCAACTATTATACAATTTACAAGGTTAAATCAAAGAGTTCGTAGAATTGACAATAAACCGGCAAAAAGATACTAATAACTTAATATTTTATTTCTCTGTGTGATCTTGCTCAGCTTCCTCTTAGCTCAGCTTTTAATACATTTTGAATAACGCCTTTCTCTTGAATAATAAAAAATGAATTCCGCAAGTTGAAAAAGACTCACGTACGGCGGCAGTAACGGCGCCGTTTTCGCCGGTTGTATACACTGTTTGGCGTATGACCAAGAAATGGCCTGTACAATATGAGGTTAAATCTAATGTAACGTCGCATACAGCCCGCTGACCTGTGGCGAGCACGGGGCACGTGTTGCCGGCGAGCAAGCAGCGCGCCAGCGGGGCGCAGCTCGCAGACATCTTGGCGCACAGCAGCAGGGCGTCGCGCGCGCACGCTCCGGTGGCGCCCTCTCGGTGCACCGACGACAACAATAGCCGACCGATTATGAACCTACAGTGGCATCATCGTAAAAAAGGATTAAACTAACTCTGTACTGGTTTTATGATTCAAGCCGGATATAAATTTAATGCATATTTTTTGTGTTAGAAGATCTTTAAATGTAATGAAGTAGTCCCGTATGTATCACTGTACTTCCATAATACTAAAAAACACCATAATAATCTCGTGGCTTCCAACAGCTGACCTTAATCATCCTAACTAGCAACTGGCAGCTTCTCTAATGCGAGTGGAAGTGGTTATTCTGTGTGTTATGGAATTATTTATTTTGAAAGTTAAAAAAAAATCCTCTTCATATTTTCTTTGTTTTTATAGGTCGCGTAGTGGCTCGCTGGCACCCGAAGAGTTACGATAGTGAAAAGTAGGAAGTAATATTAAAAATTAAAAAAGAAACTTGTTCAGACTTGAAATAAATTAATTAATGGATGGCTTTTGGGTTCTAGAAAACCCTTGCTAAAATGTCAGTCATTTTATATAGTTCACTACACAGTCGTGTAGTAAAAAATTTAAAATGTGAAATTGTTACACAGATTGATGTAGAAACGCTTCCAACTGAGAAGAGGCGGAAATGACTTTTGGGCTTGGTTCGACTGCGTTAGTATCATTTATTATTCTTAAGGTTCTTCACAGTTGTTACGTGATTTGTTAGTTTCGAGATAACTTCACGTATACTCACTCGGGCTGCGATCCGTTCTGCGTGTGCGTCATAAGAAAGAACAGGTCTATGAATTTCATATTTTGCATTAGGACTACGCATAGTTGATTGAGCACAGCGACCAAGTGACCTGAAATGTCAAAAATCAACACATTAGTGCAGTGATTATAGAAAAATTTTTAGTAATTTGGACTTGATCCTGTAATAAGATCATGAGCTACCAAAATTGCGGACGTTCTAATGTACGCACGTTGAAATGTATGGAACGCAGATTGATGTATGCAATACGCGTTTGAAGTACACGATCGTGCTATTGTAGTGCGTGTGTAGGAATTGCCTGTGTCAACTAGCTCCCACAACAATAGTCCAGGCGCTTTATCCGCTATGCCATTAAAAATATTTCACATAAATTCCTTGTGAAGTTATCCCTTTTTAAAAACATACAGTGTGATTTTTCACATACAATACATAGGTAACCATGTCTTGAATAAATAAAAACAAGTTAAAACACGGTATGTTTTTGTAGGGAAAAGATGTCACATGGAATTTTTGTACAATGTCTCGTATGTTCGACCAATAATCCTCTGTCAAATTAGGTTTTAGAAAATTAGTTTACCTTCTAAATTTGGTGGCGGTAAATCGTTTCTAAAACCGCTGAGCAGTTTGAGCAGCGGTCGAAGAAAGGGCTCTGCAGCTATCACCTGTAAAGTAAATGTTAAGAGATGGCTCAATGGATAGCGTAGTTGTTTAAGCGTATTAAGTTCAAGTCTCAATTAGGGTTGCCAGAACTGGGCTCGGTCGGTAATTAATGAACTGTGGACGTTCGCTACCGCAACTTCGTTATTATCAGCCTAAAAGTATTCTGTTGATGGAGGTCTTTATCAAAGGGGGATATGTCCCATTCGCACACCGCGAATTGTCGATCGCAGTGGACATCACTTTAGCCTACTAAGCAAACGGCATTGATTGCTAGAAGGGCAAAGTAAACCCTATCATGCAGTCATATGCCATAAAAAACGCAGACGTATTGGTCACGAAGGTCACAAGATTCATTTAATTTTCATTTCATGTCAAAGAGAGTCAGTAAGTAATGGGCGTTTCAGAGCACTGTGTCTCTATGCAATGTATAAAAAGGTAATTAAATTTAATGAAAAAAAAAAAATGATATGTAGTAACATTTACCTGAGAACCGTAGTGGCTGATCAGATTTCCAAACAGTTTCAGTTGTTCCAGACGGACCGCATTTTCGTATCTATAACAAAACGTACGTAGATTACTTATTTAATTATTTAGGTTTCCAACCAGGAACATCAACTTATAATGATAATTTAATTTTTGCAAATTTTTTTGCTGATCTTTAATAAATTTACTAGATTACAGATAATTATTAGTTGCATTGACATAATTATATATGTAAATTAAGTTTAATGTTATTGTGGCAATGATTTAATGGTAATTTCATTATTGGGATATTACAGAAATTTTACATTAGATTTGTAAATCCCCAAACGGTTGAATACAGAGGCCTCCTAATTGTTTATCTTCGATTTTAATTTAAGTGTTTTCAGAACAAATAATGAAATTCTAATTCTAATTCAATACGTAATATAATAAAATTAATTAAACTTAATTTCAGGTAAACACAACATGCCACAATTGAGGTGCAGTACATTTTTTTTTATTGATTGAAAAACGAGCTATCAGTCCACCTTCTGGTAAGTGGTTACTGCAGCCCGTGGATACCTGCAAACAACTTCAATCGAAGAAGGTTACAGATGCGTTGTCGCCTTCAGAGGCGACTAAGTCCTCAGGGACTAAGATAGATCTCACAGCCCGTAATTATCTTGGCTCTCTATACATTTCAACCGGAACACAACAGTAATTGCACTGGTGTTTTGCCGGAAGAAATGGATAAGACTGTGGTAGCACCAACTGCGACGACTCCCTAAGCAGTGAAGGAGTCTAGGAGTCAAAGAATATCTTAGTTATTTAAATCATAATCCGAGTCTGATGTTACATGGAGACAAAGTTTTTACATTCATTCATAAGCCAATCCAAGAAAGCATCAACAACCGCCGATAAGCATATTTGTAAGGTTTGTCCATGCTCAGCACGCTGGGCAACCGGGTTGGTTCGAGCGGTGCCGCTGCACTCGCACTGGTGATGCTCTGCTCCCCTGTCATTAGTATCTGAGGATTTGGGTTCGACAAATTAGGTTGGAATTTACACCATCATTCGGTCGCTAGTAACTCGTTTGTTAGGTAGCAAGGTGCACCACTTGCAGATGTTGGCAATTACAGTATAAGACGGAATTCCCTTCCAATCTGCTTATTCATCCAGAATCTTCTGAAGGTTATCATGAAAGCATGTCTGCTAAATCGTGGGTCTAGGGTAAGAATCTCCGCGCCTTTGCTAATCTTTGTGCAATACTGGTGATACAGTATTGATTAATCATTTGATGCAGTAATACGCATGTTTCCATTACTCTACCACTGCATACGACCATTCGCCCGGCCTTATCGCATGCCTCACGTCGGTCCTGGGCAGGTAATGTTACCTTAACAAATACCTGTGAACAGTCCACTGTAGGACTTAGGCGTCTCCCATTAGGAGGACTTGTCTTAATGGCTATGCTCGGCAAGCAGATTGACGATCGCAGTACCAGACACTTAGCACCTCGGACGCTGCTACCCGTCATAGGCCTGCTTAATTATGGTTTGTTATTTTTCGAGATAACCCGCTATCTGACGGAAGCCATTGCAATTTTTAAAGCTTTCCATTTTAGTCACCTCTTACGAGAATCACGGGAAGAAACGAAACATAGGCAGATTCTTACGCCTGCTTTTGTTAATTTCCAATATAAACATTGTCTTGATTAATTAAAAAAAAATATTGATCTTTAACGATATTTTTTTTTATTAAACAACGTTTAACGATTACCTTATTATTATCTAAAGCTATAAGTCAAAATATACGATGACAAAATTACATCCAAATAAAACACGATGAGCATTGAAGTTGTTTATGTATTTATAATTAAATAGTCATAAATTGAATGATAAACTTATTATTATACTTAACGGTAATGCATCGTCAACAACAGATCCTAGACCTCGACCTCATGGAAAGGCATTTGTCCAGAAGTGGACTTATACAGGCTACCAAAGAAAAAAGGAGAATAATATTTCAGACATAAACGTCATCCAGGCCCAAACATGGCTTCCCTGAGTCATGGTAATCGGATGTTAATAAGTACACTTTCTATACATAGATAAACAATCATTAATAAACATACTTGACACTGGTGCAAACATTTATATAAATCATTCAAATGTAGAGATGATCCGAACCGGCGATCCCTTATTCAATTAAGGCATTTAATTTTCCAAACAACGATGTGTTGTCTATTTGAGTTGTATGTATAATTTAATTGGCGTTGGCTTTAACAACATCTTCTAGAGTTGGTGTATTTCAACAAGATTTTTTATGCGGTTACATTAAAACATGTAGGTGTCAGTCTAAACAACTCTTTATTATTTTATTCTCCTATCAAATAGTAATCATACAATGGTATATCTAATATATAAAATTCTCGTGTCACGATGTTCGTTCCCATACTCCTCCCAAACGGCTTGACCGATTCTTATGAAATTTTTTATGCATATTCAGTAAGTCTGAGAATCGGCTACTATCTATTTTTAAACCTCTAAGTGATAAGGGGTGTTCAACCCAAAAAATTTTTAATTTTTTTTTATTATGTGGCATTAAAAATACATACAACCCTAAATTTGCATAGTCATTTTCATAATTTTATCATTTTTTATCCCGCTCTAACAAAAAATATTGTTCACGCAGTAGCATCAAGAGATTAATATTATGTAATGAATTAATGATATAAATAATTATTACTTTTAATAAATTAATAAAATTAGTGTTTGGTGTTTTGTTATTTTTAAACAACATTCCCTCATCGTTCACAGCGCTCCATGCCTTTTTCATATTCCACATCCTTATACACTTCCAATAAGTTAATTATTTTTTTTCTACACTAGAAATTCTCTAGAAATTATTTACATGGCAAAACAACGTTTGCCGGGTCAGCTAGTGATATAAATTTATAAGGAAAGTGTAATGTTTCACAAGTGTGGCAGCCCTATTTCTACGAGTATTACCGTCTATGTCATTATGTAAATATGAAGAATGCGATAAGCCCGTAACGGTGACGCACGGGTGCTAATTTGACGATAGCGCCATTTGTTTGGCTCTCATTTAAGCGCTATCAAATGGAAGTGTATTGATACGATTCTCGCACATACTTCTAATTAGATAAGATAATATTTATTTGTCACAACAAACAGAACAACTACAGAATCAAACGTTACACAAAAAAAGTCAAACTTTAGAACCTAACGAAACATAGTGTGGGCTTAGTTTTGATTCATCATCATAATCCTGCTGAACATAGGCCTTCTTCCAAAGAGCGCCACAAAGCACGGTCCGAGTCAACTGAATCCATAGATTTTTCGCAGTTTTGATTAGGTACTCTTTATTAATGACCCGAAAGTTTCTCGAAAGCGGTTACAGGTTTCTATGAGAAACATACAGGGACGAACTGTAGGATCATAACAGGGCTTCACTTACCACGTCTACGGGAGAATAACAACACAAATAGTACTAAATAGTCATTGATCAACTTGACATACGAACAAACAAAAATATCGACATATGACGAATATTGCAATTTATTCCTACTTCGAAAACGTTGTTTACAATATTTGCACAAAGGAAACTGAAATGATATGCTCATGAAGACCTACTTCAACCAAAACATTAAAACATTGTATGTGTTACATATGATAATGGTATCTAAACCAAAAAAATTAGCTTTATTAAGGTTGAAAGACCGACAGACAGACAAAGTTTATTTTTAAATAAACTACAAAAATATACATATAGTCAGACGCACAGACTGCTTAGACATTGCTCTCTGTGAACCTTAGGGTTGCGGGTACGATTCCCACACGAGACATGTATTTGCATGGGCTACGTTATTTTCGTCATTATATTTATATGCGGTTAAAGCTTTTTTAAGACTTAAAATCAAGTTATAAAAAAACATTCAGTCTAGAAAGTAATAAAAAAATCGATGATATGTCAAGCCCTAGTAGTGGGACATTAACAGGCTACTGCTTTGCCTTTTTTTTTACAAATTTTTTACATACTTTTTACATCAGGCTACCAAGTAGTTAGGTATAATCATGTAGTGACACTTGACCGTGCTATCCTGTATGTGTAATTGTCAAATGAAAGCTAAACGGCGTATGGTTAATGCGCGGCTCGCCTTGACTTGCAGATGCCATTAACAAATTTGTTTCCGCGACCTTTGTTAAAAGGTTGTACATCACTAATACATTTACGAACTGTTAGTGCTAATATCTATATCGCTGACACAGTTTCTTTAGTATATATCCTACTTTCTAAGTAATAGAAAATAAATTGTTCAGTAGAACTTAATGATTTCTTGTATTTACGCGTATTTTGCGTAGATCGGACCAAAAGTAATAATAAAAAACTGATGGTAGCCCGACTTGTCTATGACATCTGGACGTCTAGCACCACAGTCCCCCCGTGACCACGGCTGCTGTAAAGCACTCGAAACGTCGGGAATATAAAAACAAAACAAACGAGATAAAATCCGTAAATGATAATTTCAGTTCAAATAGTTCAGTAGAAATTAAAATAATTGGCATAATCACAAAGAAAATTAGGTAACTAAAAAAATACCTACTTTTCCCGCGTTTATTTAAAAAGGTGGATTTGCCATTATCGCCACGTTCGGCAAGCGGATTGGCAATCGCAGTATCAGACACTGCGCACCGTTAATATGCCATACCATGCCGCCCGTAATAGATCTGCTTAATTTTAGTTTTGTAATTTTCTAGATGGTTAAACCTCCATCTATTGGCCTTTGTCGTCTTTTACGACCCCCGGGAAGAAAGGGGGGAATTCTTACGCCCATACCATACGGCGGTAAGTGCTATGTTTTATCTTACTTAATATTAAAAATGAGAAAGTTTGTATGTATGTCGTTCAACCACGCTTAAAGAACTGAACGAAAAAGAAATTTGGCGATTTAGATAATGCCATGAAATAGGATAGTTTTACTCCCATTTAAAGGTTACGATGAACGAAGCCGGGGGCGAAGTCGTTAGTGTTAAAAATTAAGAAATGGTTTACTTACGCAATAATAATTTGATATAATAATATAACAATAATAATAATATTTGTTTATTTTCTCCCCACAAAAACAGACCATACATTATTATCTAATGAAAAAATTATATACATTTAGATATCGGTGTGTCTAGTCTAGGATGTGTGAGGAGCTGGTGCCTGAGATAGGCATAAAAAGCCTGTATTACAGATCACCAGGTCTCCACCCCACGGAAAAAACAAGAGCATTATTTAGCATTAGTGGTACTGGTGTTTAAACTTAATGTATAAAGAGCCAACTAATTTAAATATTATTGCCTATATTGTGTTAGGAGAAACAAAGATCATTACAGTGGTTCAAATTATATCAAGTTGGGAGAGAAAAGATTAATACTATAAAAATAAAAGATATAAGGACGCCTCAGTAAGAATGTATATATGTTGTGTATGTTGATGTTCGTGTCTGTGTTGTGTTTGTGTTTGTTTTGTAAATATAACTTGTGATGTGATATGAGTGTTTACCTAGTTTAGTTATGAAGTAGATTTTCTGTAAAGTTATAGTCTAATTTTTGCAACCATTCCTTAACTATTGATTTGCATTTTAATTTTGGAAGGGAATATATTGATAGTATCTTATTTACCTTATTATATAAATTAGTACTTTGGTAACAGAAAAATCGATGTGTAAGAATGGATCTGTACAATGTTGATATAATAACACCCATAAAAATGTTTTTCTTTTTGGTTTTAATAAATGTAATTTTGGAGTCAGATTTTGATAGCTATCGATGGATTATTTGAATAGTATTCCATAATTTTTTCTTCCTAAATAAATACGTTCCAATTTTATTGATGATCCAAAACACGTCGATTTTTTTAATTTTCTTGTCAAGCTTTATAGATTAGTTTTATGCTTATCTTAATGTATCAAAAAGTCTCTCTAAAACTATCAAAGCAAAGTTGCAAACACAGTTTATTGTAAATTATATCGGTACTTACTTGCCAGTACAAATGGCCCATTCATATAGTTTATCCAGAAGGTTCTCGCTGAGCAAATATTCGAGGCAAGCAGAAGGATTAGAGTTCAAATTAAATTGCCGCGCTCTAGCCTCAAGTACTAGCAGGGTTATCAGTTGCTCTAAATGATTCACCACTCCCAAAACGTCGTCATGAAGATGTTGTGGCTGAAAAGTTACGTAAACTTAAATGGATGATGTTATGGATGTTTAAGTCATTGAGTCAATAACACAAGGGCAGACAGAGTTCTATGCAAATTTCTTTTTTCCAAATCGGCTACATAAAGTGGCCGTTTTCAACCACAACAACAATATCTTACTTCTATATTGGCAGTAGTCAACTATGCAAGAGATATTATTGTGCTACAAGTGTACATGCAAAAATGTAGAGGCACTCACACGTTTCTAACTTCCTGTGTAACATGTAATGCTTATACCATAAGATCGGAGGAAGGATAAGATGCAATGTTGGGATGCAACACAACCATTTTTTTATTTTGATGATAATGTTCTTACCTGAGATTTGAGTATAATATCGTGTACTTGCTGCCAATGCTTGCAGAAAGAATTATAGCAAGCTTGCGGCTCATAATCATGTTTCGGGTCCAGAGTTCTAGACAGTTGCCGCGCTAGCGACAATGAAGTGTTTCGAAGCCAGCTCATGTTGAAATTTTTCAGATCATTATGTCATCTGTAAAGATAAATAGAACATGCAAAATATATAATGTATTATATATTTACCATGCAAATTTAAAAAAAAATAGAAAAGCTTATAGTTAGTAATCATGCATAAAGATCAAACTAAAAATTAATATCTGTAAGACCAAAACAATGTCCAAAAACACAAAAATCAACATCAAAAGTAATAACGAATCCCATGAATATGTAGGGGACTTTACTTGGGTTAAGTCACTTTGATAGAGAACAGATATGTCACAGGAAATCAACTGTAGGATCACAAATATCAAGCAAATTTAGACTTTGGTGTATTGGAACATCTTTACAAAATGAAAAACTTGGTTTGTCATGATTCCCTGTTAACTGTACATGCATACTCTACACCCCAGGAATTTGACACAATACTTAATGATTTACCACCGAATAAACAACACAGATGGTGATGTCAAATTGTGAATTCCAAAACTATAAAACATACATTTTAAATGAAACCAGTTTCACTATCATAAAGTAAAATATACATATAAATAACTTTTTTATACATTATGTATAGTACAACCATTAATTCATCATTTAATTGTTGAACATAATTTTACACACATTGTTATATCAGTAAAGTATATACATACTTCACATGCATTGACATTGCATTATTCAGATGGCCTATATATTAGAAGAGGAGACATTTGTACTTAGATTGATAAGACGCATAATTGCTACCAATAACCTTTGATGCAATTTACATCTTTATAAAATGTTTGTAAATTAGGTCTTACAATACTGCAGTGGTCAGAGGTCTCCACATTTTTGCACCTTGCAGCTCACTTTTAAACTAAGCTTTTTGGGATAGTGTGTGAGGTGGTGTGTCTGATTTCATAGCATTAAGGTTTCCTAATTCGTCAGCAGAACCCCTAACCAAATGATTATAATGGTTACAATTTAATCTACTACTGTTCCATACAAAATTTAAGTATTTTACACAAAATATATATGTCTCTTTCTCTAATAAATATAATAAATTTGTCAAATATCCTTTTAAAGCAAAATTTATATTTTGTGCTTTACAATCTTTCTTCTTTCGTTTTTGTTATATTACTATGCTTAAATTTATATAATATCGAAACTAAAAGTAAGATTAATATCTATAAATATTCATAATTAAAATTATATTACAGAAAGTAAGACTTGACTTTCACTATTGACTTCTTAGGAACATTTCTCTGCATTAGAAACTAATAGTGTTGTAAAATTTAATATACTGTGAGAAAAGTTAAACAATACCCATTATAGCTATTAGCCAAGTTTCAAACACAAAACACTATGCAATAGCAACAAAGTAGACTATAGCTAACTAAAATACATAAAATTTAAGTAAATAACAATACTTGTATTTATATTTACGATTACTTATTATTACGCATTTATTTCCTTGAATTGATACCTAGATACTATGGTTGCGTTCTAGTATTGTGAAGTACTGAACCTTGACATTCGATCTCTTAAATATTTAAATATATTCTTAACAACAACATCTATGCACAATAACTACCAAAATTTAAAATTTATAGTACATATATGAAATAATACATCACTGTACATACGTTCAGGAAGTTCCTTGAGTCGAAAATAGACACAGCAGGCCACAAAATAAACCACTAAGGTTACATGATAGGCAAAACGAAGGATAAGAAGACAATTATGTCACCCTCTACTTCAAGGTGCTTTCAATAACACAATTTTTGACATTAATCACTGAATTATCACTGATATTTACGTTTTTTATAATTTCTAGGTAAAACATCAGGAACCATTGAAATACGATTTGGTTTTGTATAAAAAATACAAAACCATGCACAAGAAGTCGAGAATTTGACAATTTGTCAGTTGTCATGACATGACAAACAACGACACTGACAATTATGTGTAAAATTGCCAGCACACTTTAAAACTAAGAGCACAGATAATATTCTACGTTCTAAGTTCTGCCAAGGTAACACTTTGATAAAGCAAAATGGCTTTGTTTTTTTTGTATCAGGGAAACTTAATTTATGTGTACACTACACTTTAATTTAATGAAATCATATTTACGAAATTTGATAATTTATGTTGGACATGGCATATTAATAGCATATTTTAGTGCTGAATTTACCACGTGCTTGGCGTTGAAAGAAACATAGTGAGGAAACCTGCATATCTGTCATAATAATAAATATTATTTATAATTGAGGAAATGTGAAGTCACACGTGTGGCGGACTCTTCTCGGCTACAAAACCCTCTTAGTTATTTGAGGAGGCCTTTTCCCAGCAGTCGGTATTTACAAGAAGATGCTTTTTTCATAGATAAAAACACTTGTTCAGATACTGAATATGTAGTTAGGTTGACGGAAATACAAGCATATTAGCATGTAACGCTTTAGCCGTGATTGGTAATAATTGATCAAATTTAATTTATACTAAATTTAATGCCTCTTCTTCTTTCGGCCATTAAGGATTAACGAAATCTATTAGGATTAAAAAAAATAATGATTGCTCCGTTAAATTGCGGCCCCTATTGTTAAACATATTAATCTGGCTAGCTTCTTAGCCGTATCATATATAACGAATGCAGAATATAAATTTACCGTGTGATATCGGCGTAGGAATCTGCCACTCCTTTTCTTTCCGTGGGAGTCTTAAGTCGAGCTACATAGAAAAATATCCTCTTTCAAAATAAACAATATGTGCCAAAATATATAAAATTGTAATTATCATGTACTTACTTAATTTGATTTAATTTGAAAAATCTGGAAAAAATGACTTGTAAAATAGTGAAATTAACAAGAATACTAAATCCATTTTTAAATCAAATGTGTATCAAAACTACGGTAAAGCCGTAGATATCCAGAAAAATATATTTTATTATGGAGAACCTTTTGTGCTAAATTTTAGCTATGTTTAGGTGCCCATCTGATAAAGGTATTAATTTTTTTCTATAGCTATTCGAAGCCTGCCATGAAAGGTTTACACTGACAGACAGACCGACAACTTTTCAAAAATAATCTTTTAATATCTTTATCGCTCATATAATATATCCGAATTAAAATTTTCGAAGCTTACATTTGTATGATGAATCTTTGTAACCGTGTCATGTATATTTATACGAGTATATATTTTTGAGACATTTTATCTATGTTTTACCTACATATATCTATTTTATCACCATCCAGTTACCAAGACTTTGTTTAGAACTGGAAGACGAAAAAAAAGACAAAGTTTGTATGTTTGTGGTTTAATCAAGTATTATTGTAAATACACACTCTCTGACTCTCTTTTGTCTTCAGTCTTCGCCATCTCGTATCTATTAGTGTTTAAATTCGAATATAATACAATACATTCAGTTGGTACTCAGTGTATATTTACTAGGCCGTAGGACTCCTTTTCTGTCAAACAAGCGTCTGGATAAGTCCTGGGTACGCCCCTCTTACCTTTTACTATCGTATACAGCTATAATACAGCTGCAGCCTGACTGTATATGTTTAAAAAACAGTTATTGAAATAAAAATATATATTAATATCTACTCGCTTTTCTATTCCCCCGTTCAACATCATCAGATGAAATTTATAGGATTCGTTAATATAAATTTAATGAATCTAAACTCGATGGTTTACTGGTTACCATTCAAGGGTTCTGTTACTCACTTTCCAGCTCCATGATCAGGTACCATATTGTTATGTTGTCCTCGGTTCTTAAAACGTGTGCAAAATTAAACGTCTAAAAGTCAGTGAAAATTGAATTCCAAGATTATTACATTCGTACATAATAGGTAAAAGGGTTAAAGTATGAAGTTGCCGTTTTAATGGAGTGGCCACTTTGATTTAAAATTAAACATTCATGGTCCAAGATTCTTGTAGACAAAAACTAATGGTAAGTAATGGTAACTTTTAGGTGGTTACTTACTACAAATTACACTGGTAGCTTTTTGAGATCCGGTGTATTAATGACAGCAGTTGTCTATTGTGAAGAACTACAAACAAAGATGGCGAAACTCTCAGAGAAACTACTCCGACTCTCATTCATTATTGCTTTATGATTTCGCTAGACCTCACATTGCTCGACAAACCGTTTAAACATTACATCACGTATAGCTAGAAACTATATGTCGTCCTCCGTACTCGCCAGAACACAGCCGACTACCATTTTTCCGTAATTTAGACAATTTCATGCAGGAAAAAATAATTGTCAAGAAGCAGTACACTTTGTAGAGTCCCGAGATCTTCCCAAGAGATGGCAGAAATGTATAGATACTGAGGGTAAATATTTCTATTAAATAAATATATTTTTTCTTAGAAAAAAGGGTTCGACAACTTCATACGTTAACCACTAGTACTTAAACCGTGTAAAAAATGTTTACTTAGTGTGTTCTACACGAATCGAAAACTATTGTGACTTCGCGACGTGTGATGATGTGAAGAAAGTGAGGGCATAGCATGTTTTCATCAAAATTGGTTCAGTGGGTTACCCGTGAAAACGCAACAGAACGACAGAAGAGTTACTTTCGCATTTATAATATTGGGATGGGTTAGTAAACATCCAAAATAAACTCTAACTTCCAGTTTTGTGTAAATGTAATTTAAATGTTCCGGTATGAATGATTTACTGCTAAAAATCTATCGTCTGACCACAAGAGTGAATTGGTAGCAAAACACATTCGTTCTGCTTCGAACATTACATGTTTGTGGTGACGAAGCTGATTGGACAACCGCAGTTGCAAGACGGAGATGGGTCCGGTGGAGATTTAGGGTTTCGACTCATGATTAGAGAGATTATCAAATTTATTAGAACAAAGAAATTAGGAACTTAATATTTTCCAGCGAGCGGAGATACATTATTGGTTTTTCATTTCAACGGGCAAGCGGGTTGGTGAGCGCAGTGCCAATACCATCTCATTAGTTATGCCGATCTCCTACTCTTAACTGTATACTTATTTAGTCTGATGAAGCGACGCAATAAGTCTTCATAATGGGAAATGTGCAATAACTATTCAAGGTATTAGAAGTAATGTGATATATGTATGTATTCGTTATTTTATTATTATTATTTTAGGGACAAACAAAACGTTTCTGCGTTTTTTACGATTTAAGCGACAGATAGGATGCGAACTCGGGAATTTAAGAGATAAAAAAAAGTAAAAGCTTTATCCACCTAACTAATAGGTACGGGAAATTCATGGCACGTTATTAAACAAGATGAGATATGCATTTCTATTCCTATAATAATAGATAAAGTTCTTACAAACGGGAAAGTTAGTTTGTTTATCCTGAAATCTCGATTATAGGACTTAACAGATATGAACGAAATTAGGACAGGATGTGTAGTTTTTATCATGGATTTGGATAGAGGATACTTTTTGTCTTAATTAAGAGTTCACTTGGATCTAAATTTGTAACCACCCGGGCGAAGTCGCGGGCAGCCGCTAGTACTTTATGGGGCTATCTGTGAGGCGGGTCACACTTATATAAAAAATTATCACTAGGTATGGGAGATGGAGTGTTAAACGGAAAGTACATTTCCCGATGACGTTTTCCTTCACAACCGATCAGGTATTGATAATTTGATTATCAAATGTTTACATTTAATATTCAAATTATGATACAAATTAAGTAAAGTAAGTTTGTTATAAAGTATTTGTAAATTAGTCGATTCGAGTTATATCACATGAGAATTGGTTTGCAACCAAACCCCGGAGTTCGACAGAAAATTTCTTAAACTCATAAAATCTGTTTTCGAACTCGTTTTGCAGTTCAACTAAAACGTTTTTCATTTTACCTTTCACCATAAGCTCAGATAGCATCGCAAACATTAATGATATGGATGGATTCATGCAATCTCTCAGTACGTTTGTCGACTTCAACCGACGTTTGTGCAAACCGGTATCTCTCCGTGATGAGACTGCAGCTGCTCTATGGTTGTTACAACAAATCATTTTAATATAGATGTTATTCTAACAAATACATTTTAGGTTGCCGTTAAACGTTTTAAACCTCCAACAAATGGCGGATTATATGTGCCGGCAGTATATAAGGTTCACACACTGATTTGATGATGACAACTCGTATTGAGAGACGTGGTAGCCCAGTGAGCAGAGCGCTCGATTTAATTTCATAATACTCGTGTAACGGTTCGATTCCCGGTGACGACACCGCTAAAGTTCTTAAAAGCAATTTCTAGTGTTGAATTTACCACGTGCTCGGCGGTGACGGAAAACATCGTGATGAAAGCCGTATGTATGGCAGAGATATAAAAAAAAAATATTATTGCAGACGTATGAAGTCCGACAAGCCGCACTGGAACAGCATGGCAGCCCCTTCCCAGCTCCATCCAAAGCTCTTTCAAATATTTGAGTTGACATAGGAGCTTAGCAGCCCAGCGATGGGCATTTACAAGCTGCTACTTTACTTTTCATTACTTGACAAATCATACTTGTACATTCACACAGTCAGTACTGTAATTCTATGCTTCATTTTATTTAGGTATTCAATAGCTCTGTTATGAAATTATAATTGAATATTGAGATTAATATTTTGCTCTTGTAAAGGACCTTATTATATGCGTTCTACGCATAGTTTGAAATGTAATTAAAAAAAATATAACTATTTAAAAACATTAGTTACGTTATTATGTTGTCAACCCTGCCTCAAATGACATCGCGTGGGACAAACACTTCCCATCGAGGCTTTTCGCAACGCCCGCTAATGGGGAAATTGCCGCAATGAATGCATTTTACTCTTTGGGATAATGCTTGGATATTAATTGTGCGATACATTACCGCCTTTGGAAGTGGTTTCAGCCACGTTTCGTAACAACACGTGTTGTATTTATGTATGTTACTTTAGAATAGTCTATAACGCGAGATCTTTTCCAATTTATTTATAATATTTTCTAATGTTTTACGAAGTGCGAAATATGAGGCATAAGAAATAGCAGTAGGTTTTTAGGATTTTTTGTAAAGATTTTATTTTTTTGTATATCTTTACTCGACGTTTTACTCAGTCAATTAACAACTTAATTGCATTTTTTGACAAGTTAGAAGAATAATAAAAAATTACATCTTCTTTTGCCTTTTCAAGTATTTGCAACTAGTAACCATTTTTTCCAATTTTAATATTATTTGCATGTAACTTGATTTTTATTAAATTAGGTAAAAAAAGGCATTTAGATGAATTTGCAAAAGGTGTAAATTTTGTAAAACGTACCTATACTATGTAAGTATACGGTTGCATTCTTAACTATGGCTTTCTAGAATGGAAATGATATTCCAGAACTCCTATAAGGGTCGTAACTTATACAAATTTAAGCGATGTAGAGATGGGATCGAAATTGCGTTGACATTGCAAAAGTAAAGTTGCAAAACGCTTTCAACTGAAACTAACGTTGGGATAATAATCCTCTAAAGCTATATTTAATGTGTTTTAAATGATAACGTTCTACTCCGTCATGTTGGTAACAACAGGTGACTAAAAGAAGCTTAGGAAGGATAAGCGAGGAAAATCTCATGCCCTGTAACATGTAATCGTAGATCTCACCACTCGGACACATTGCACGGTCGGGCAATAGCGCCTGAGGAGCGAGGCGTCTGATCCTGTGATACCTAAGCTAGGCAATTCGCCTGCTATACGTGAAAATTCCAGCGAAACTAAGAGAGTTTGAACATTGATGACGATTATTTGACATTTATTATATGTTTTTTTAATTGTGACAATCTTTATCAATGTATGCGTGCAAACTACACTTATACTAATGCAGTGTCAGCAGATTTTCAAAGTAAACGAGGTTAATATTACACGTAGTATAATGATATATCAACACGTAGATATAAAACTGTAAAACGTCTTCTTAGTTAAAGTGCCAGTTAAGTATTAGTGAGATTTACACTATGGGACGTAGTTATAATTTGGGTGTCACATGTATAATAAAAATGGAATTGGCGTTGTGCAATATGGCATACTGAAACGGTGGTTTGAGGCTGGTACCTACCCTGGCGACTCATAAGCAGAGACGGGGCCTACCACCCAGTAAAGTTAATAGTTGTAGCATGTATGAAGTTCATTGACATTTAATATCCTACAAAAAATCCAAGGCCTAGAACTTCTGATGTTTTGGGCGGCACTAGAGTCGGATAGAGTCCGCTTTTCTACTGGTGGTAGGACACTACGTATCCTAGGCGTGTATGAATTTTTTTTTAATGTATGAGACTGAAAAATTGATATCAACAATTCCTCATGCGCATAAATAAAGTGACCTTAAACTTTCGGATGCTTTATTAATTTACCCAGTATCTGTTCGCGTCCAATAAACTCATTATCTTAATTCTTCGACAGGCCTTTTTGTGTTAATATGCAAGCTATTATTAAGCTCGATACGTATTAATTAATATGAAATCTTCGTAACGTTATCTCATTTCCGTAATAAGCCTTAATGCGAAGGCATGCATTTGCTATTTTGAAAGTGTTATATCGAATAATTCAAATGCAAGATAGAATTGGTTTCATTTGTTTATCTAACAACTTACATTATTTAATTAACTTTCCACTGATAAATACATAGTAAAATATAAAAAACAATAAATTAATAAAGTCTGTATATTTATGTCACAACAGTTTGTCTGTTTGATCACATTATTTATATAACTTTACATTTCATCAGCTTCATCATATAACTCTAAAGTATCTGCTGAAGATATCACATGAAAGTTTTAGATAAATTTTTTGATGATTTGGCGAAAACATGGTTGACAAACATCAACATGTTACTATCGAAGAATATGGAGATATGTTTCGTTGTCGGTAATAAGACTCCGGTTCTTGTGGCGGAAAAATCATCTCAATTGAGCCACGCCTAAATTATGAAGACCGGTGTCTGGCAGCAGTGTCTAAGATATGTGTTGACTGGCAGAGAATTCTAAAAGACATTAAGGCCGCCCTTTGTAATAATTTTTAAAGAAGCAATAAATTTTAAATGAATAAATGTGTCTGGTGCGATCGCCAACTCGCCCAACAGAAGTGACAAATACGGCAAATCTATACGCTCTCAGGCCTATGTCCAACAGTGCACTATTTAAAGGTTACTGAACAAGAACACTGCTGTTTAAGACAGAAGAATCCTGTTGAAGAAATGCATCAATGTTCGTGGTAATAATCCTAAAACTACTCGTAAATCCCATAAAAGATTCCTAAAACCTGCGAGAATAAAGTCGCAATCTTAGCAGGTTTCTAATAATACGGAAATGTGAAAGGTGTAAGAGAAAATTGTTATTACAATGTGTAACTTAATAGCAATAGTGATGGGATGAAATCGAATAAGGACTGCGTCACACGACGCGTTAATTGCTTCATCAAACAAACGCAATCGGTTTCCTATCGATCGTGCATCGTGGAATAGAACAATAGAACTGGGAAGTGGCCCATATCGAAAAGCCCTTGGTACCGTCGCGCGGGGGCGCATCACTCGTTACTCGTGACATCTCGGCACGAAATGGTACAGCGAAACGAGGAAGCTAGCTCCGAGCGAAACACGATTGAGTTTGCACATTCTCGGCCCTAGCTAATCTAGTTTACTCTGACGAATTTTATTGTAGAAAAAATATTGCATCGAACCATTCTAAGTAATTGAATTTAATAAAAAAAAAATATTGATACTTCTTCTTTTCTTCTTCATTATCAGTCTGCGAAAAACTAACGGCTGTAAATTTTACTGGGTGGTAGGTAGACTCCTAATCTGCCTAGGAATCGTCTAGGTAGGTTTGAGCCACATTCCCATTTCTGCCGCTAATCAGCAGTGCAACCACTGCTGTTTTGTTTTGAAAGGATAGAGATAGAAATAAAGGATAGAAAAGATAGAGGCAGTATAATTATGGGCTGCAAGGCATCTTAGTACTCAGTGGTGACAACGTTGTCTGTAACATTCTTCGATTGAAGTTGTTTGTAGGTGACTGAGTTGCATAAACCTATCTATAGACTGTTAGCTAAATTATTACCCAAATCCATAAATAAAAATATAAGATATTTTAGCTCTATGAAAGCGGCAACTACAGCTAAAGGCATGCCATGCTTTTACTTATAGTCAAGGTATTCATACTAGTATCTCTAGTAATTATTTCAAATTTCTTAGTAAAATTATGTCACTGCTGCTATAATTTTTAACGTGCGAAATACAAAACCTGAGAACTAAGGGATTATTCTGCCATAAACATATCATGTATTTTTATTTAGAAAATGGGATATCTTTATTGATATTCAGTTTCTCGATATTGGACTTGGAATATTTATCATTAATAAAACAATGAAAACTTTTCGTTTACTTAATATCGTTAAGACGCAGTTCTAATCTTTGACGTATATATAAAAATCAATGTTTCTATGTTTGTCCTTTACAGACTCGCAAGATACTAAACTGATTTAGCTAAAATTTATGGGTTATTTTCGACTTATTACAGGAAACATTTAGAAATTCGGTATTTACAAATATAGTTACCGTGAAGCGTGACAGGGTTCAAGCTAGTTGTTAATAAATTCGACTACGTCTGAAAGATGTTATGTAAATCTAACGTTCTTTGGTTATTTCTGAAATACTTTCAGCGACCTTGTTTATATGCATTTTTATGTAATATAACAATTTACATTTTTTCGCATTTTTGGTACTTATCGGTTTAAATAAACGCTTAAGACAATCCCTTTTGAGGATTAGACGCGTCACGACACGGACGGCGTTAAGTTGATAAATTGCTAAACAAGTATACTCATATATTTTCAATTCGCAATTACTAAGTACTCTACAAGCCGTCACTTAGTACTCGGCATGCAAGACTTGTTGGCTATAATGAGTTGACATGTTTGTTAGTTCGTGTAATGATGCACCATTCATCGGCCACTGCATTGTGCAACATGCTCCGTGAAACGAAGCCTACGTTCGCAGATTCGTCTTAAGTTGGTTACGAGATGTCTATTTCGTTTTACGTAGTTCGTGTAAAATTTGGTATATAAAAATGGCTGTGGTTAGCACGAACTGCGCTAAAAAGATAATTTGTATTTATGATTATGATTAGGTACCTTAACAGAATGGAATCAAATTATAATCTAAGATTTAGAGACTTTGTTACCGTGTGAGGTATTTGAAGAAGGCCTTTGCCCAGATGTGGCCATTTACACTGCTACTTTACTTTACTTTTTTTTTATCGTGTGACGGCGTAAGAATTCTTCTGTCTGTCTCCCCCCTTTTCATTTAATGGGTGACGTAAGAATGACTGAGGCAAAATATTGGCGACTGACAGATGACGAGATACTGTATTACGATCGCTAACCCAGGCGGGTTACCTACCAAGGGTGGAGACATCTCTATGACTAATCTACCCATTGATAGAGTTCTATGTTTAGCAGTGGACTATTGATAGGATGATGGAGAAGACAACTCTATCGGTAAGTCGCAGCTGAACAAACTGACTCAGGTGGCATAACACCGCTAAGTTTCTTATCGCGAATAACACAGAAACCCGTGTCTAGATTACTGACATAGGCAGTTGCCTCAGATACGCCCCTTTTAAATTCGACAACGAGCTACACAGAAAACCCTAACTGTCAATCATAAAACGAGAAAAATCTATGTACATCGTAACAAGTTTTTGATATTATATTCAGTTTTTTCTTGTAAAGCTATGTGCAACATTATATGATCGCATAATGTATACGTAAAGCAAGAAATCAACATATTTCCCGCCGGAAACTTGGATAAATGCGTCCTTGTCGATTTTCCCGCGCGGGTTGACATTCTGCTCGGCGTCAATTTGTAGCGTACTCTCACATAGCAAGAGCACAATGCGTTTCGAAATCACTTACGGTCGGTACTTCAAACAGAAGGCGGTTTTTAAAAGTTAAATAATGGATGTGTTTAGACAATGAATGCGCATGTAAACCGTTGTGCTCAGATCAAACGAGTAATAACGCTGATTTTCCGACAAATTTATGAAATTCTAGCGTATTATTTCAAATGTTGGGATTCAAGTATCAATAATAGAAAACAAAAAAACTCACATGAATTTTTTTTTTTATTTTAAATAAATTAAATTAATTATTTAGACTAAAAGAGTCTAGCGAAAGACTAACAAACTATATTACATATATTTATGACATATGTTAGTTTTTGATAGAATTACTATCAATTTTATTTCTGTTCCGTCCGGTGTTACAATACAAATGTCTAATAAAATAAGTTTTACTTTTTACTCCTTTTTTCGTGATTTACGCTCATTATTAAGCCCCATTTTATACGTGACGCGTGTTCTGAAGTCAGGAATCATTATAACGCTTTGTTTTTTTAAGTTAGCACTGTGATTCAATTTCATGGACGCAATCTTTCTACATTATGCTAAATATGTATCAATATTTTCTTAATACAAGTGATATAAATGCTGCTATTTCATTAAGTATAATATAGATATCAATAATAATAATGGTAATCGTTACGGTTTGTCATGAACCGTTAGATATTTTAGACGCGGGTAAGTATATCAAAAAACTATTTGAATATCGAATGTCGTTTGTCTCGATATTGCTATTGTAATACAATAAGAATCTGTCATTAGTAATCGAGACGTGTATAAGATATTGACAATGCACTAACTATAATAATTGTTATCTAGCAGTAAATTATTACTTCGCCATAAAATTATTCTTATTTATGTGCTTTTACGTAAAAGCAAATTTTATGAAATGGTATTCTCTACATCGCAACAGCAACTTATTAAGCATTAATTAACATAAGGTTTATTTAATTTTGCAGCTTTTTTTAAAGTAAATCATTTATCTTACCTCGCTTGACTATCCCCAGTTTAAAGTATCAGTAAATAACTTTTTAATCGTCATGTAATTTACAATACACTCTGACACTATGTTACTTTAACGTTACATCAAGAATTTGTTACTTTATATACTTAACTAAGCATTGAAGGAACGAAATTTGCCTCAACCGTACAGAAAATGGATACCGTAACTTAAGTCCAATATTACATATTTTTTTTTAATTTTGTTCAACTTTAGGTACGTAATAAGGTATAATAGATAATAACCCATAAAAGTTTGTTTTCAAGAATATCTTTTACAATTAAATGTTTGAGGTAGAGGGTTAAAGTTGCGAATTTTAAAACACCATAAAGCTAAATTATTAAAGACACAGAGTCATTTGCTAATGAAATATATTGCAAACCCTTTTGTATGCGCAGAACGCATAGGAAAAAGAGCCATTTTGATTCAGGATTTCAATCTAATGGTGATCAATGTGAACTTGTACAATTACGCCGCAAGGGTTTTTATCATTGCATATTTCGGAAATATTATACCGTATTAACTTATTGTAAGTTTCCTCTATGGGCTTTGAAAATATTTTTTATTCATCGCTTTTTTATTATACTGTAATGGTGGTCTAATAATTTAACATAATTTCAATTTTATTACCGCAATTAGCACAGTAGATCGTAGTTTAAATGTGAGCTAAGTTTGTTTGTCAGAAACTAATGAACAGATTCCAAAAAATCTTTCACACTTATTGAGTTAGCTAGATGTTTCAGAACCAAGACAGACAAGAATCAACAGTTTTTCACTAGGCAGAATACTTACTGCAAAACGTTGTCAAACGAAGCATGGTGTCGGTGCTGCACGTGGTCCTTAAACTAAATCTGAAACGAGAAACATTAAAGTTTAGCATTCGTATTTCAGTTTGGCTTTAAGTGAAGTTATCGAATTTTAACAAAAAGTGAACACTTTTCAGTAAACTATCATTCATTCATTCCTCAAGTACCTAATTGCTCTGTTTTACATGTAGACGATGATCTTTTCGTCATCGATTCTGATTTCAGGTCCTTTTATCAACATGTCAAATCTAACGTATATGATATATATATATACAATACAATCATTAAAAAAAAACTTTTTTTGATTACACGTAAGGCAATTTCGTTAAAACCCGAGATCCGAAAAACGATCATTATCTGTCTGTTTGCAGATTTACTATGTCTATTGAGGTGATTATTTATGCGATCCTGAAGATGAGCTTCCAAGGTCTTGCATAGCCATCTAGCTTTCCATCAGCTGTCTCGGTTGGTTGGAGAGATGCACTAATTATACGACTTTACCTGCTCTGAATAGGATTTAAGTCGTAAAAGAGGGCGTCCCAATATAATGAGCAAGTGAGTAACAAAGCATACCCGTATAATCACGGACAGTGTCGCCTTTGAGTCTACAGACTAATTAACTATGTTGTGAGAAAACACATTGTTTGCATCTCTTCCTTTTGAACTGATGTAAAGTGCTGGGTTTTAATTTTAGTAATTTCGACACAACTTTAATTGCAATTGCTATAAAATTATAGTATAATTAAGAAATCTAATATTGTTGTGTTATTTTTAAAATAACAAACAAATTCTTGACTATCATTTGCAATTTTAAAAAGCGAAGATTTTAAGCATTATTCAATAATAATGCTTATAATTTTCTGCTGGGTAAAAAAAAACTTATTTTAATTGTCTGTAGAACATTGTGTGCTGATACTCTTGTAGCAAATGTATTTGTTGAATACCTATTATGAAAAGTTCACTTTCATTTAATTATGTCATTGGTATGAGTGAGAAAATAACGTAATTGATATTTTAATTAAGACGCTTCTTTAAGTGATTTTACCTTAAACTAATTTACATAAAATTAACATAAAGATTAGTCCGTAATCCAACACACCATTGGTCTGTATGAAGAGAAGTTAGATAATATCAGATGCTGAGAGCGCAGTGGAAACCACGACGAGACATGAATGGGAATGTCCATTGTCTAAAGTGACAACACGAAATGTTAATGGAGCATCTTGTGATGTGGGTCCACATCGTGGTGACTAATATCGTACGAAATTTTTCTTAAAGCGGCTGATTGTTAAATGAAAAGAGACTGACACTTTTAAAATGCGTGTGTAGATTACTTATTTTTAGGGAAGCTTTATGTCTAAGTTTAACATTTTACTTTCTTGGCTCACACGAATTGTGTTGCGATCATTCTATAATAAAACAGGTAATGTGCTATAAAACTTGACAGAAAACCCAAAGCTTTAAGGACGAAATTACAAGATTTTACTATTAGTACCTAAATACTTTAAAAACTTTTTATTTAATATACGATTAGATTAAAGATTGGAGCAAGACATGTTAAATATGGATATTTAACATTTCTTTACTTTGATATTGACTTTAATAAATAAGTTTACAGCTCACGCCTACACTGCGTTGTAAAATGCTGCAATTTATATGAAACGAAGGGCGGGCGGAAATTTAATAAGCGATTAAAATTGTCATATTCATCGTTACTTCGTAATAAAAAAGATGTTATAATTAGGTTTTCAATAACACAATGTATTTCCGTTTTTTAAATTTATAAAAGCACTAAAAGCTCGCACTAATATCAACGGCACAACAGTTGATTCTTTATACTTTATGCACTCGAAAGGTAAATGTTAGAACTGTCACATTGTGTACTGTTATTATTTTTTTATTGTAAAATAACTCACCGGGTGTGTACGGAGCGCTAGCGCGTCGGCGCAAACTGTGCCTTGGTAGCGGTGCGCAGCCATTTTATGTGCGGTGCTATTAGAACCACCACTTCGCGTCAGGGGATGCCATTCGAACTAGTAACGAAAGAATTTGCCAAATAACTGGGTCAATTGAAGATTTCTGTCACATCGTCATTGAGCTGTCATTGGGCCTTGATAATATATAATAATATACGGGTATAACAATAATCTTTAATGACAAAACTTTGCAAATTTTTTGAAAGTGGCGAATGAAAATTTCTCGATGATCGGGGAGTCTAATCTTTACATACATTTTTTTGTAAGAGGTTGTTTTGACATTGTTACTCAACTACACTTAATTTAGCAATAAATTTTCGACTGAATACTTTTAATGGATGATTTTTAGTTATATCAATAACATGCAGTTAATAAACATAGATTGAAAAGTAAGTAAAAATTCTTCAAATTCTTTTGATGAATTTAATTTTAATGTCGACGTTAATTATAGTGTAAAGGTTGGAAGAACAGCATATTTAACATGTTAATTTAAGTAAGAGCTGGAGGTGGCGTAAGATAATCTATTGCCCATTATCTCCTGGCCTCTAGTAGATACTGAAACTATGAACACAGGCCAATTAACAACATTGGCAGATACCTAGAAGCGCCACTTAGCCCGTTCTACGATCTCTTGCATCCAGTTACTGGCAGTAGTCTTACAAAGACCGTCGCTCTATCTAGCCAAAAAATTCCATGCACTACGTACGCCCAGTCGCGTTCTTAACTTCAGGGCTACTCTAGCTTATTCCACTACTTCTCCGGCAGATGTCACCAGCCCGTTGTCACATCAGTCTGGAAACTGGGAGATCACGACTGCGACTTTAGTTCTACGGCAGATTTTTTTAATACGAATATTATTGAACTGATAAATTCCGAGTAAAGCTCTTTCTATTGCTCTCTGAGCGTCTGAGTTACTATAAGTTATCAACCTGGTCAAAATAGGTCTTGTGGTATGGACGACGAGAAAACCTGACGATGATTACCAAATGCTAGAAAGCCTAAATCCAATGGCACTTCGGCTTCTATCGTAAAGTATCTGATTGTACTATTCTACTTCGTGAATTTCACTATGGATTTCTTGAACATGATTTTCGTCGTGTATAACAAACACTATTTTTTGTCTCTAATATTAGACGTTCAGAATTTCACAGCTTTGTCACCTCTTTAGGGGATGAATTACTAAATGCCCTTTATTGTTACATCTTCTTATACTGTGGGTAAGATAAACCTACCCGTATGTATTCAAAAAAATATATATTATGATTAAATCCAGCGTGAATCTAGTTTCTGCTTTTCTGAGGGCCATACTTAAATCCTGTATTTCTTTGAGAGGCTAGCGTAAAAGAATTCGCAAATCCATCTCATTCTTTTGAAGTAAAAGTTCACTTAGGGAAAAACAGAATAATCATTTCAAGAGCTCGCTTTTAAGGTCACACTTAAGTTCGATTTTTGTTGCACTAAATTGTTAATTGCGACATTAAGTATTGCTTTACTAACTACTCGGCGGTGAAGTAAAACATCAATAGAAAACTAGCATTAATGAGAAATAATAAATAATTATTCGTAAACATGTAAAAGGACTCCATACAAAAAAAAAATAACTAAACTTGTAACTATGGTTGTGATTCGAACCTAGGACCCGTCACTCGTTGTTTAGTTATACGATGGAGTAACTGCGATAACATCGTAGCGATGTAATTGACAGTTCGGGTAATACAACAGAGGTGCCTGCAGAGTATTCGAAGATATAACAATCAATGGATTTTTGATTTGATGTTTCAGAAAAAAGATTAAACCTTTTGGAATGACTATGCCATTATATGAAACGGCCTATTACGTGTAACGCTTTGCCCTGGAAATTTAATCAGGTGTTACTCTGCGGAAGACACCACCCTCGCCACTACTCTTCAGACTGGGTAATATATGCTATAGATGACATACCTCGCAGCCAGAAATTATACTGGTTCTCCATTCAAGACCGAAAATGTTGCGATTAAATTAATCAGTGATAAGATCTGAGGAGGGTTCAGAATCTGTATCAGACACACGGAAAAGAAACACGTCCAGAATCGAAAACCAATAATTAGTGATTTTCACAAATGCGCTGAGATTCGAACCTACGGCTCACTAGCTAATAGATCGCCGAGTTACATTGTTGTACACTTTGTCTTTTTCAGTCTCTGTAAGTTCACAACTGGACGTAGAGCTTTCCCTTGAAGGTGACAATATAAGATGTCATGCTAACATGAATGGAAGAATTGATCACACTCATCACACTGGCATAGGCTCACTAACCCACCAGTGATGAGCGCAGTGCCGGTACTTTCGTTCTGGTGCTGCTTCCCCATCTACTAAATCTGTTTATTTTAGTCTACTGCTAAACATAGATTTCTCTAAGAAAACACCAGCCAATCATTTCTTGAAAGGTTTGCCAATACTCACCGCGGGTTGGTGAACGCAGTGCCAGTCAGTACCCTCGCACTAGTGATGTTGCCTCTCACTACTCTGTGGGATTCGGGTTCGGTTCAGAATTCCCATGGATATGCCTTCGTTTTTCGGTCGCCGGAGCTTCGTTTCTTTGCAAGCTAGATGCACATACTAGAGAGGAAGGCATTTGAAGAAAAAGATGGTATATTCCCTCTGACACTCCTTCCTCATCACCCATCACTATTATAATAAAGTGGTAAAGTTTATTTTATTTTGCCGAAAACACGTACTGTAAAATATAATTAGTCTAGATATGCATTTTGAACAATCAGAGATTCATAAGCATCACGCTGGTCACCCATAAGGGTAGGCAGATATTAAAGATTTACATTTAGCATGATCACAGCGAGCTTCCGCAACACAGATATATATCAAGTGCTTGTATGACCGCCTACAAATAATTTACAACAAAAGAAAATATATATAGCGGAATGAAATTTGATATTTTTGATTGACATTCAGAATTTTTGATATTTAGTCCAGCATAGAATTTTTTTTTATATAGTTTCTTCTTCAGGTACAAAACGGGAATTATTATCAATTAATATATCAAGAAAAGTAATGGATAAATCTTTCAAGTTGAGTGGACATATTCTGTGTTATTATGTGTTATTATATGCATAAATCGTTAAAGAATGACACGCAAATTTTTTTTTAATTACACAAACTTTATTTCTTAAGACATGATGATGAAGTGCATGATATGGTGATACATAATAATAACCAAAAAAAATATCTAATAAAAAACAATTCTATAAAAATAAATGAATGTATATCACAAGAAATTTGTGTGTTGTGATGAAGCGGTGGAAAGGATATATCATCAAATAATTCTAATTCGTTAAGTCCTAAACGAAAGCCGTGGTAGCCTAGATGTCATAGCACTCGCTTTAGTTTCATAGAGCGTGCGTGACCAGGTTTCGTTCTCCGTTCGATGCCGGCACCACTCAAATTGTTAATAGCCATTTTAAGTGCGGTGCCGAAAACACAAGTAAATACTTGTGTTTTCGGCAGTGAAGGAAGACATCATGAGGAAAACTGCACGTCTGCGAAATAATAAAAAATATCATTTCTAGGAAATGTGAAGCACGCCAACCCGCACTGGTGCAGCGTGGTGGGCCCTTCCCGGGCTCGAAAACCCTCCTAGATATTTTGAAGGAAGCCTATGCCCAGTAATTGGGCACCTGCTCTGCTCCTCCACTGCTGAACTTAGGTCTCACAAATGTAGGAAGGATTTTCTCTAAACGTCGTTCTTGACAATAAGGAGGCAATAGGAGAGTCTGAAGCTGCAAAACTGGCACCTTGTACATTGCCCCCACACTGTTCCTGTATTTTCGACTCTGGTATAAATGAGAATGTTATTCCGCTATGTATCGGAATCCAACCAACCATTTTTTGCATGTCATATTAGCACTGTGTGTTTAAATTACTGTATACTGTGCCTAGTACAGACTGCCCTAGGCTATTTCGCAAACAAAAATTCTGAAACTCAAATGTATCGCTGTCAGATTCTGTCTGTCTGTAATTGTTATCGAATTCAGAGATCATCTCAAGCAGCGAGCACCAAAAATGCATCCCAGTGCGCGCCAATCACTGATCGAAGAATCTTCAGCGGTTTTGTCATACCGGAAATCGTTATTAATAATTGAAAGCGATTTCTCAGCTTCAAAAATTTGCTGTCAACGTAATTCCATGATGATGGGTTTAAATTAGGCCGAAGCCGATATCTCAACACGAAACTCTTGAAACTATGTGTTGTGACTGGCAGGAAGGGAAAAATTTGTGAGTGATTCAGTAATAGGGGTATTGTGTACGGCACTATGATATTTCCCGCGCAGCGAGAGCAACTTATTGTTAAACAGATGATGTGTCAATGTGATTGTCCCTTAGCAAAGTCTACATTGTTAATCTTAGAATAATCCTTTTTTTATTGATTTGGGGTGAAAACAAGCTAGCAGTCCGCCTATGATAAGCGACTATTGAAGCCCATAGACACCTGCAAACAACGTCACAGTCGTAGAAGGTCACCTCTGAGGGCTAAGATAGAATGTCTTACAGTCTAATTTTATTGGTTCTCTATACGTTTTAAGCCGGAACACAACACGAGTTGCACTGAATTTTGCAGGGTCCCCTGGTCCATCAATCACCTGTTACTGCGCATATATATTTTATACTTGTTTAAGTTCGCCTACCCGTATTGGGGCAGCATAGCAGATCCGGGTAGGGCACTTAAAAAGGGCTTCATTCATAAGAGGCGTTTTCCCAGCTAAATGTACTAAATGAATTTTAGGATAAAAATATTTTGTCATCTCGCAAATACCAATAATACTTGAAAAATAGATGTAGATGCACTTGTTCATAGAGGTTTTATTTCATACTTTACATTTTATGAGGAACTTGAAAGATTTTTCAATAAATTGCTTCTACTTTGATTAGGTTAGGTTAGTTAGGGTACCTGAATATCTTTTTTAGGGACAAATTGCATATGTACATACAAATACTGCTCTGAGCAGGAGTCGAACCTGCGACACTTAGCGGACGAGCCAATGCGCCAACCATGCCAACAAAACAAACAGCCATGTGAAAGTATCAAAAAAACCTTCGCCGCCTTTTATTTCTTTTTACTTGGTACCTACAGTAACTTTGAAATACCTACTTATTTGCACTGTACGTGAATCGTAATGGATTCAGTAAGACTACCATACATCTTACGTGCAATGCGTTTTAGCGAATCTGTATTTGCGATAACCCAGTTACTTTTAATTAGATTGCACTTGTGTTATAAAATAAACCTTAAGCATGTGGCATACAATCGATTATTGATTGCACTTCCATTGTGCACGCCGAAAAAGAGTTCATAAAATAGTCCAAACTCGAATTTATTCCATTATAATAGCGCATGCAGTGTATCAATATCGCACGACGTCTTGGTATTGCTTGAACTATTAGGAGTGTTAACCATTAAACTACGCGTACGATATTTCCAACCTACACGCAGTGCTACGCTCAGGGGTAACGTTGCTCGCTTTGTGTTAGTAGTACGCGAGTGGCTTGGATTCGAATACTGGAGGTGACTCCACTAAATGTAAGTGCTCTGTGGTCATTATCGTAATCATGGATCATAAGATCATCATGCGCGTCTGAGAAATAATGGAAAGTATTTTTCGAATACAGCAGCGTGGCGGATCCTTTCCGGTTTCAAAACCTTTTCAAAGCGGATGAGAGGACGTCTTTGCCCATCAGCGAGACATTTACAGGCTGCTACTTACTATTACTTTTACGTCGAAAAGCGTAAACCACCTTGTTGTTCCGAGGGTGATATAAAAGTTGACTAAAATAAACTTATATCTGTGGCTGACGACAGATGGGGGAATAACCATTTCAAGTTACACGTATAATACTCTGATCTTTTCACTCTGGTCTAAGGTGCTGGCGTCTGATCCTGCGATCGCTAATTTGTAAGTCAAGCTTGGGGATGACAGCAAAGCTTTCCTACGACTACCCTTACTAGACTGCTTGATATATAAATAATTTACAGTGTAACTGTGCTTATTGCTTTATTGTTATAGATAAGTGAATTAATTTCTTCTTGGTCTTCATCAGGCTGTGTAAGTCCACTGCAGGACATAGGCCCTTTCCATGAAAACGCCAATACTGGCGTGCAGGTTGGAGACCGCGGTGGCCTTATCTTTATGCTACGTCACATTTTTTTTCGCGGATTGTGTCGCATTATTCGCGTTTTGTAATATAACTTTTATATTATATATAACATTTTAGCGGACAGAAAAACAGTAGATAAATGGTGTGAAACCGTTTTTACCTTTTATTTTCCAGATTAAAATGTCATCTATTCAATGGTATCAAAACCAGCCAGATACAAACAGTTCAACCAAAGAGATTTTACTGTAACTTTTTACTTATAAAATACGACAAAACTTTTTCCCCGATTTAATAATAATTTTAATTAAATCTCTTCAGAATAAAGGGTTTTTGTAACCAACTTTTCGGGAGATAAAACATGATGGGTGGTGAGCCTAGTCACCGAGTTTCCTTATATATGTGAGAATGTGCGTTTGGAACAAGCACAAAATTGGTACAGGTGTTTTCAGTTCGGGAATTTTGATGTCACCCTGGTTACCCGGCACTGGTGATGCTGTTCCCCGTCGAAAATTCGGATGAAGTTTCCGTTAACAGTCGATCGCAAGAGCCTCGTTTGTTAACCAGCAGGGTGCGCCACTCAAGGGGGAGATTAGCATAAAAATAAAAATATTCTCTGTAGAAAAATATGATATGTTTCTCCTTATAGGCTGTACGAACAAAAACACACAAACAAAACTATTAACACGTCAACGATAAAAAAATATATTGTGCAATTATTGTCGTGCTATGATTTTATAGTTTACCATTATAAATCTACTTTGGTGAAACATGAGTGCATTACGAATAATGGTAAATAATATAATATAATTTTAAAATAACATACGTGTATGATTAAGTGTAATATTACATTTCGTAAAGTAGATTTCGAAATCTACAAAAAAATCGATTTCGCATTCGATCTCAATTATTTAGACTCAACAATATATGTTTTAAACTTTATTTGCGCTCTCTCCTGTGTATGACAAATATCTCCCTCTAAATCGTTGTTTCGCTTTAAGTGTTGTGCATGGTTAAGCGCTGAGTTGTAACGCGAATTCGCGTGAGATGTACTGAAAATGTATCATTAAAAGCCGTGTCGTGTCTCGTTCGCAGTTCGCGCGGACGCTTTTTTGACATTAATAGATGCAATTAACTAACCGCCAGTTATTGCCTAATCTATGTGTCAATATCGAATTGCACACCCATCTAACATGCAGATTTTATTTATAATAATAATCAAGACCTTAATACCGAAGAGGATCAGATCGTCCTGAGCCGCCTGCATCCATGAATATAGCGCACTAACGTGACGTAAGTTGCCGAACGCTACTCAAGCAAGCTGCACGACGACCACTGGGTGTGCTAACTTAGTCTGATAATTATCTTCAAATACGATTTGTATAAAACAATGTCGAAATCCGCGTTTGTTATTATGTTCGTTATTGTGTATTCGCTTGAAACTTCTAAACTCTAATTACATAACAATGGTTATCTGCTACGCACATTCCTCATCTTGGATTCCTTCATTCAAATTATTTCTTTTTATTTAAATATTTATATATCTAATTTTCAAGAAATTAAGAAACGTAATATAATTAAAAGGAGATACCTCGTCTTGTACAAACACAAACCTCATAATGCCGTTCACGACTTACGAACACGTCGGCTGCGATCTTAAGTAATAAGTCAGTCCGAACATCATATTTATTGCGAGAGCTTACCGAAATCGGGAGGACTCACGTTGTGACAATGCAGTTTCAACTTTGGCCCTAGGTACTAAGTCTGTGACCTGATTTATTCATCGTATGTAAGGTGAAAAGTAAAAAAATTTTAATCATTTCAACTTTATTTGGAACAACGTGGTGAGCTTGTCGCCAGTATCAGTGATCAGGCCAACAATACAAATGTTACATACATTTTAATAGTATATAAAAGTATATAGAAGCGTAAAATTTTCATGTAATAGGAACTTTTAATTAAATACCTACGTTACAGAAGACAGTACCTACCGTTGAGCATTAATTGTTTTTTTTAATCTGAAATTTTTAGAATATTAGCAATCATTTTTTTTATCTTTTTTACGCCTACGCTCAGTAGCCATGCTGTGTTAAGTACACATCGTGTAGGTCTTTATACTTTAAGCGAATTATTATTATTGCAAAAAAATATTGTATTCATAGAGATTTATTACGATTCTCATTTGCTTTATCAGTAACTTGAAATTCGTCACGGCCTTTTGTCGCACGAACTATTGCCGATAATTTATATTTTTTAATTTGGACAGATGGATGTGAGAATTTTTTTTTTGATAATGGAATGTACATTAGGGAAAGCAATAATGATTGCTGGTCACGTCAAAATTTGTATTATTTCACAAATATATAAAAAGCAAAATCTCAAGTGCCTAGATAGGACAGAACGACTCTTGGAGTGTTTCTATCTGTGTTTTTAATTAAATGGTGGTTAAATGTAAGAACAAAAGTTTTTATTAGTACTTCTACTGCAGCAGCCTCTTAGTACACAGCTGAACAAGAAAGCACCAGCAATAGCCGGCATATATTTGTTGAAATGTTTGCCCATACTCACCGCGCTGGGCATGCGGGTTGGTGATCGCAGTGCCGGTACTCTCGCACAAAAGGTGCTGCTGCCATCCCTAGTCTGTGGGATTTGGTTTCGGCAAATTTGGATGGGTTTCCGTCACCATTCGGTCGTGTTGGTCAAGGCCAAAGCTATTTCAGCCATTCTCAAGACTAACAGACACATAGAAACATTTTAAAAATATTTTGTATTTTGATATTGCGCATCTATAATAATCATCAATATTCATAGTCATGACCTTAGGAAAAGAAAAAAGTGAGAAGTTACATCAAGTCCAGTATCACCGCCACGCCTATTACCTAACTTTTTTAAGATTTTCTAAACAGGAACACAAAATGTAAAAATTATTATGCAGCATCTATAATCGAATTTCCAATCAAGCAAAGTTTAAAATATATTAAGTTTCGCTTATAGGAAAAGGCCGCACGTGACGACGGGCACGTCTTTGCACCATGCGACGCTCTGGTCTCCTTAACATTGGGAAGTAAGACGTGAGCATTTTACATGAACACGTAGACAAAACGTAGAGTTCATTAGGTTAAGTCACTCACTCGTTATTGATTCACTTGCGACACTTTTCATAATATCACGGTTGCATGTAAATAGAATAACATTTTCTGTGATCGTGTTAAATGAAATATTAATTCTAACTCTATAGGTACCATGAATCAACGCTAGCAGCATATAATAATTACTTTTCACATCTCTGACATTACGACTCAGGGCTGTCGTCTGTGTTCTACGAGATATGCAGAACTATAAAAGTGTTTGCTAAATGAAGTACGAGTATAACGCTAAACGGCCAGGCTCGTCTGTCGCCAGTATCAACCATAAGATCTTGCCTTTATTCTCCTTGTTAAGGGAGAATTGTGTTTTCCGGGAGCCAACGTGAACGGTGAATGGAGGGACACTAAAAGAAGGGAGCAAATCAAAAACGGGTAGACATGTGGTAATTTACAAGTAAATGCATATAATGCAACAACCACATCTAAATTATAAAAAAAAAACAAGTACAGTTGAGTGAAAAGTAATATAACCAAATTAATACAGAATCACATGACATGAAAAATAGATATAGATCGTGTAGCTGTCTGTAAATATCTCACAGCTGGGCATATGCCTACTCTCTATATTAGTATTACGAATACTAGCGTGGGGACTAACTTATTTTACTCTGTGATATTTAAGTGGGATTTTGATCCGGGAAAAGTCGGAGTGGGTCGGCGGACTTCACATCTCCTCAAAACTTATAAGTCTCATCCTTTCACAAACACAGATTTCCTGATGTTGTTTTCCTTCATCGCTAAGCACGTGGTAAATTATAATAATAGCCGCTTTAAGGTACGCGTGACTTGGGTACGAAACGCAGAACCGGCATCACTAAAAAGGGTTTGCCACGCTTCATAACCATAATTAGTATTTTGCACAAATATTGGCTTCAATTGTAATTCTGCCACAACCCCTTGCTCAACGGCCAGGAAGGCTAAGCACTAAGCTACGCAGTCGTCAAATGAGATAAAAATATAAAAATTCATGCTTAGCCTTCATATGTGTAAAATATTAGATATCATCTCTTGGTACAGAGAAGTGCCCTAATAAGATTCCGCAATTCAACAGATTCGTTAGTCATACCACTTTCCCAGTGTCATCGGTTTTACGTAAGAACGGTACAACAATGTAACTGAAAATTTGTTTGTACAGTGTCGTAATATAGGTAGACGAAGGAGACCTCTTGTGAAGCCCATTTGGAATTAAGTATGAAATAACGATATCGTCCTTGGCGATTTGGAACAAGTTTGATTTTATTATAGCTTGCTTACAAACCCGAGGGTTGGGGGTTAGAATCCCGTTGAGGCAAATATTTGAATGATGTCTGTAGCTGACTCATGTAGTAATTACCATCAGCAAAACATAGGGTGGTGGTGAGCGTTGCACATTAGTGAGTTATGGGGAACTTTCAAGAAATGCCGGCTTTGGCTGATGCCGGTCCAGCAGTGGACTTAAAAAGGTTGATGAAGAACGACATCCACACTATGAAATGCGGTACAAATTTTCGTGGTGAAGCACACGTACAGAATATGTTCGAATGTGTAACACGAGAGTTATATTCCTAACATTCTCTTCAACAATAAAAAAAAGTAATAGTAAGAGGTAGGCAGTGATTGTGTTTTAATTTAAATTCCAATTGTGGCGAAATGTGTGACACTATTTAAAAAATTAGTATCATCAATTACTGAACGCTATGCTTGGTGTTTCTCTGCGGGATAGAATCTGCAACGAAGATATCCGCAGAGCTAAGGTAACTGACATAGCCGTTAGGATCAGCAAGTTAGAGAATGGATGCTGTGTGTTAAAAAAAATTGTGCCATAACTAGAGGCGCAAATTCTTTGGATATAAGTCTGATAAATTCGCAGAAAAAAATTATGCTGTATCAGACACACAGCGAAAGTTTGTGTACATCTAGAATTATAAATTGTTCGACTGAGTATCGAATAATTTTGGCGTTTTGAAACTTCAGTAAAAACTGAAATTCTATTATTATGAGACATATCAGTACTTGTGACACTAGAAGGAATACAGAACCCACGCATATCGTGCAGATTATGCAGACCGTGTATAATCGAAAATAATTGTCGATACATGTTCTATTTTCAAACTTTTACTTATGTTTTGTACCTTTGACCTGCTATATTGCAAAAAGAAAAACATCTGTTGTTACTAGGTTATTAGGGGTTATTGTCTTGCCTAATGAAATTTAAACGTGACCGCGTGTCCAAGTCTCGCTTCAAGATCAAGATGATAGCGAATCCTCTCATTATTTTCGACAATAACCCCTAATAGCTATGTAAGTAATTGCTGACTTGGCCCATCACGCTTTGATAGTAGGTGTTGTGATGAAAAATTAAGTGTAAAGGGCATTTGAAACACGGTTACAAGCTATAGATAGATATTTTGTGGAATATATGGTACAAAACGAAACGACCACGCAAGAGTTCACTTCCGAACTATAACTACGATTCGATTGCTTTACAGCAGCCGTGGTCACGGGGGGGGCTGAGGAGTTAGACCTTCAGATGTCACAGTTAACTCGGGCTACCATCAACTTTTATTTATTAATTTTGGGTCCGATCTATGCTGAGGTATGCTTGATCTTAGATTTAATTTTGTTTATTACCGGATCCCAAGCCGATGGTAGTACCCCAGCCATCTTCTCTATTGAAATTAGGTTTTTTTTTTAATTTCAATGGCCTCGCGAATCATCCTTGGCAGGAATCGGTGTTCTTTTGCGAGGATTTGTGGTCTATGAAATCTGATGTAATAGTTGGAGCGAGCGATCAAGGATATAATCACTGTCTGCTGTAGTTTCTTTTCAAATGTGTAAAGGTCGCGTAAATAAATCATAAAGATAAAAGGAACTTTTTCTTCCAAAAAACGTTTCCTCTGCTGTAATTTTCTCCTGTATCGTGGACCCGCTTTATAGATAAAATCACACATGGACTACACCCAGACCCAGAGCAATTATTTGTAGACCACACAAATAATCATTTGATACGGAAATAGAACCCGCGATTCCTGGATAGCTGGCTAATCGCATTGCCACTACGCCAACCGAGCCTTTGATGATTGTTCAAAATAGCCAATACTGAACAGAAACCCTACGTAGTGAAGTGACTTTCTTAACTGCAGTATTGCTCGTAGAGTAACTTAGATAGACTGAGCCCGCAAACGTAGCGTTGGCAGTGTTTGGACCTGGATATGGACCAACTGGCAACTAATTTGATCTGGATACTCATTCCTAAAGTTTATTTGAGCACTGTGTGAAATATTTACAAATAATTGAATGTGAATCGAAAATATGATATGGGTCGTGTTAAATAAGATTGAAGAAGTCGATTTATACTTGATTCAGATTTGTGATAGAAAATAACTGCGACATTGTGCGCATGGTCTTAAGAATACATATTCATTCAAAACTTTAGTAATTTTGTGATGTTACAAAGTCTAGTGATGTTAGGTAAAGTATGTACATTTAGTAAAAAAGTAAGAGTAAAGTAACAGCCTGTATGTGCCCACTGCTGGGGAAAAGCGTCCTTCTCAAATACTAGTATCAGAGAAGGTTTAGGAGCCGGGAAGGGCCCGCCACGCTGCTCCAGTGCGGGTTGGCGAGCTTCACATATCCTCGAAATAATATTTTTATTATTTCTAAGACATGCAGGTTTCCTCACGATGTTTTCCTTCACCGTTGAGCACCTGGTAACTACAGCACATAAAATTGTTAATAACTAACAATTTTAGTGGTGTCGGAACCCAGGTCACTCGCGCTCTATGACACTAAAGTGAGCGCTCTGACCACTAGGCTACCACGCCTCCTACATTTAGTAATATCTACATATTAAAATAAACATCAAATCAACCCCGGACATGTCAATACAGAAAAAGATAACATCAGCTTTGGTTTAGGAAATAAACGTTTTACCGGAATAAGTATTTAACCTATTACTATGTTTATAAGTTTTCCTAGAGCAGTAGATAGAGGTGGCAATAATTCAAACTGTAAACGGACAGGATCAGTTATTTTCTTGAAACTTGGTGCACCAAAATTTGAGATCAATGGTATTCAGTATCATAACGTGACCCCATCGCCGCTATGCGGATAATGCAGACAATAGCTAATGAAACATGAAAGTGGTGTCGAGAATGTCTAGCGATAACATGCGAGTCTATACGAAAACAGGAACGGTAACACACTGTAAAAGAAACGTACTGTAAAAAAAAAAAAAAACACGAGCTCCGGCAACGGCATCGTATCTTTTTATTTATTGAAAACAAAAGTCACACAGCACTTAGATAAAATTATATAGATTAGGTAAAATACAACTTAATGCCAATAATGAACTTCATTATTTATAATTAAAAGAACGTGATAACATGTTCAGTTACAGGTGATTATTACTAAGTACCTAACTAACAAAGAAAGCGACGTTATCCAATTTAGAAAATAATATTAAAAATAAATAAATAAATAAACAAAGAAAAGACATTACTAGTAAGGATTAAAAACAAAAGAAATAAATAAACAAAAAATACACATTATTAGAAAGGATTAAAAAAAAAGGTAATTGAAATAAAGGAGATAACAAATCAGTAGGTTCTTATGTTATTGTGGCGATGAGGCTACTTAAATGTAAATGTGGTGAATGTGTGGTGAGTGTATGGGCCATAAGTCTTTATGCATTAAAAATATTAGCTCTTACGGAATGGTTAGAAAAAAAGTTAAATTTAAAAAAAAATCTTAGCCGCGTATGGTCGGTTAAGATAATATATCTCATACATTACGCGTTGTAATATATTATCTTCGTCGTGTATGACGCTCTTTATAATTTCTCCGACTGCCACACAGACACTGGAGCCTCGTTTGTCGGAGTGTGCCACGTGCAGATGTTGTTACTATTTTGATAAAAATAGATCCCTTTTAATGATTTTTTGTATTTATGCAAATACTACATATTTGAAATGAAGCATTATATACAAATTTTATTGCGTTTAATTAGATTTTTTATATCCCGACGTTTCGGGTGCTTTACGTCACCCGTGGCCACGAGGGGTCTTGACAAAAAAAATCTAATAAAACTCGATAAAATTTGTAAATAATAGTTTAATTTCAAATAGATCCCCTTTTCTTTATCAGTCTGTGTAAACTCTCTGCTGAACACAATGTAAGCGTTAACTAAAGCTTGCATGCCTTTCATGTTAGATTTTTCAATACGCACCATGCGGTTTCACTTCAAAATGTTTATAATTTCTATTTGTAATGGGGAATAAGAGAATTTAGGAGAAATATATCACCTCTTTCCCCTATTGCAAACCTCACCCGCTCGTGGTGCACCCGCTAGCCGCTGTCCGAGGCTCTGGCGCTCTGGCGCCATTAGCCCAATTTTCCGAATCGATAGTGAAGCTTGCCCAGCGTGGAGAGTATGGGAAAACCTTCCAAGAAATATTCCGGCTTTTGCGAGCGCTTTCTTGGAGAGGCCTATATTCGACAGTGAACCAAAATAGAGCGTTGTAGAAATATAACGCAGTTGGTGTTTACGAGCAGATCAATCAACACGCGTTTCAACACACTGCAGTCTAACTTAATTGCCTTCAAAACAGTGCGATAGACAATCGAACAATAGATCAGTCAGTTATCAGGTTTAAAGTTTTTGCCCGGCCATTTTGCTCGCACGCGTAGCTGTCTATAGTCAATGCCGCCTCGAAACAGTATACGAAAAGTAGCACAATAGATAGTTGAAAATATATATCTTTCTATCAATTTTCTTTTCCGTTTTATTGCGTTCTACATTTTATGTCGTTCGGATATCATCAGCGCCGCTTAAGAGAATCTATTAAACTGTCTAGTCCCGGTGATGAAATGCGTTGAGAAAAATATCCACAAAGACACCTGTAAATTGCAACCAAGGTATGCTTAGCTACGATTTGTATATGAACCCATAATAATCAACAATTTCTGCTTAGTTGTTAATCAAAGTTGATAATCTATGTCGATGTGTGTATATCACACACACCGTACGTACGGTATATGTAAATATAAGTAATAAGTAAATATGTAAGATTAAAAACTAAGGAGAGAGACGTCTCGTAGTTACTGTGGTCGCCTGCCCAGTTGTTAAAAAAATTATGTCTATTGAAATGGTTGGGAGCAATTTTTTATCAACTGCTATCAGCCTGTGGGCTGCTTACTTAGCTGTTCCTATTTGTTCAGCACAGGCACAACTCCTAGGCAAAGGCTTCTCAAATATCTCAGAGGGTTTTGGAGTCGGGAAGAGTGCGCCACGCTGCGCTAGTGCGGGTTGGCGGACTTCATATTTCCTCGAAATTATATTTTTTATCATTTCCTCACGATGTTTTACTTCACCGCCGAACACGTGGTAAACCAGGCACTTAAAATTGCTATTAACAATTTTAGTGGTGCCGGCATCGAACCCAGGTCAATCGCGCTCTGTAAAACTAAAGCGAGCGCCCTGACCACTACGCTACCACGGGTTTTAATAATAGTAGTGTATAATAGTGTAGAGATAGCGTTTTTCACAATAAAAACTCTAGTAATTTCTGTATGCTTTTCAAGAAGAAATTTTTGATTTTCACATTGACCTTCAGCCTAATTTTGTTTTCAACGTAACGGACAGGTCGGGACAGGTCACGACAAGTGATTGTCTTTGTTTTTGCTCACACTTTAGAAGCACCGTTATACTTTGCGAGTTGCATGTTATGAAAGTTCCGTGCCTTAGGAGCACTGGGGTCGATGTGGATTTTTAAAATAATTTATCGGAATGGGGAAAGAATAATTGAAACTTGAATGAAAATACATACATATATCAATTATTTTCAACTAAACCAGTAGCCAGCACATTTATTTATTTATTTATTCTTTATTGTTACCCTTAAGCTTAAGGTTAATTGGCGGACTTAATGCCAAGTGGCATTCTCTACCAGTCAACCCTTGTTATGGTGAAAGGTAGTTGGTAGGTACAAAACAAAGAATAAAAAAAATGTTAGTAATCAACTTGGGGTAAAAACCTCGCATGTCGAACATACAACGAAAAGTAAAGTAAATATGTATCTCCGCAGCACAAGAGAAGTTCTTAGAGTGGGTGTTTTTTTTTTAATTAATATAAATTGCAGTCTGTGATTTCCCCACTGCTGGAGAAAGGTCTAAATTGTATGAGAAGGTTTTAAGTTGGAAGGTCCCCACGCTGCTCCATAGCGGGTTAGCTGCATTTAGAATCCACTGGCTTTATCATCATCATCATCATCATTTTAGCCTATCAGAAGTCCACTGCTGAAAATAGGCCTCCCCCAAAGATTGCCACGAAGCTCGGTCCTGAGCCACCTGCATCCATCGACTTCCCGCAACACTGCGCAGGTCGTCACTCCATCTTGTGGGGGTCGTCCTACACTGCGTTTGCCTGTACGTGGCTGCCACTCGAGAACCTTTTTTCTCCAGCGGTTGTCAGGTCTGCGAGCTATGTGGCCGGCCCATTGCCACTTCAGCTTGCTGATCTTTACGGCTATGACGGTTACCTTTAGTTCTGCTGCGGATATCATCGTTGCAGACTCTATCACGCAGAGAAACACCGAGCATAGCCCTTTCTATAGCGCGCTGAGCAACTTTGAGCTTCCTCATACGGCTTATTATGAAATAAAAGCGAGTATCCTAACTTGTAACTAACTTTCAAAGCCATGATCTGGTAAGTAGGAGCCTGTAAGTGCCCACCGCTGGGCAAAGGCCTCCTTCTCAAATATCTGAAAGGGGAGAGGGTTTTGGAGCCGAGAAGGACCTGCCACACCGCTCCAGTGCGGGTTGGCGGGCTTCACATATCCTCGAAATAATATTTCTTATTATTTCTCAGATATGTAGGTTTCCTCGCGATGTTTTCCTTCACCGTCGAGCACGTGGTTAATACAGCACTTAAAATTGCTATTAACAATTTTAGTAGTCCTGGCACCAGGAATCGAACACATGAAACGCTCTATGAAACTAAAGTGAGTGCCCTGACCACTAGGCCGCCACGCCTCATGATGGCTCTGAGCTTGCAGCTCCAGAATAAATATCAATAAATACCACACTGTTTTCTTTTTAAGAATACACTTTCATAAACAGCCCCGTCACGTCCCTCGAATTAAATTTCACCTATGACATTAGACGTAGGAAATCTCTTATTAAGCTTTAATTTGTGCGTTTGCGAATTGCATTGACGCCTAGTCTGCCTACGAGTATATAACATTAAATTATTTGTTACCAATATGGCGTAATGTAAAGATAACGTAGAAAAGAATGACGTTTGACAGCAAGATCATAGGAGGCGGGTAGATACACATAGACAAGGAATTGTTTTTTTTTCATGCTTATGTTTTGCTCTGAAACATGCGTATTAGTTGCCGAGTGGGTAAAGGAAACTACATGGTAGACATACGTTCGAACATGGCGTTATAACTATCGAACATCACCTGAGGCAAGTTTGTTTGATCATTCAATGTGTAGTTATTTATCTTACACTGACAGCGTAGGGTCGCATAGTGACTAATCACAACATCCGATGATCGACACCTACTCGAAGCAAAAGTAGCAGATTCTTACTCTGCTCCCACACGGTGGTTTCTTTATAAAACTGTAAGTAGTCCTGTTGGACATTAGTCACTTACACGGACGACATGCGTTGTTAACCGATTCACGGGATGAAATGTGGTAACAGATATTCCGACGACGCCACCAATCGGCACGGCATTAGTTTCATTGTTACGATAAAAACGTACGACGTTTTTTTGGAAACAACATGTTCAAAGCTCGTTTACATTGGTATCGTAATCATAAATGAAACCAATATTGGCGCCACTTCCTAATTGTAGTCTTTAGACCCTTTCTTCGATTTGCTCCCAGTGGTGGGAAATCAATATTACCACCACATCCATATTGTTGGTTTTTGGATATTAATACAGAACGTATTATTCTATACAGATAACAAAATGTCGCCGTGGATCCATAATACGTAAGAGAGGGATAACAGTCGAGTCGAAACATAGGCATTCTTCCCCAGGCCATACCCGAGAATTTTATTCACTTTACATTCATATCACACTCATATATTACATTCATTTTTCTTGCGTCAATACGGCTAGTTAAAATTCAGTAATGATGGACATCAGTAAAAGTATCTTTGTAAGATGTAATCCCACCGAACGTATATTATGTAATAATTTATTTCTAAATTTTAATGTGTTTGTGGAAAAATAAATTTGAAACTGGATGTCGTGTGCTTACTCTGGCACAGCCGAATGGATCGGTAACCCACTTTTCGCCTTTTCGGAAGATACAAAGTGACGGGAGGCGAGTCATGTCGCCGGGTATGCTTCCAAAGTTTTAAATGAGATTATCGAGGCTTTTGCTCAATCGCTTCTTCCTCTCCCATGGGAAGAAAGGAGGTGGCTGATAATTTTACCCGGATACCACACGGTATCTACAATATTATTACGGCTAGAATGCGGCATGAATCTACCACGTCAAATATAAACTTATTGTACTCCAAATACAAAATGTTTAACCTTTTAGCTAACGTCAAGATTAGTGAATAGTAGAGAATCACAATACGATACTTATTATCACATAACAGTACAACAGATTGTAAATATGGTGTTATCTTTGTTAGCGGAGTGTTGATTGCGCCTGTCTCTTCGCGGAGCTTTTGTTTAGAATTGTTGTCGGCAAAAAGCTTTGACATTTTCATCTTAACAACGCTTAGGGCATGTTAGCACGAAATATGTTAAGTACTTTATTAAATCGCTTACGTATCAACGTACGATGGTTTTATGATTACTATACATACGATATCACTGTACCTATGTTTTTGTAACTAGTAATAGTATTTGAATAACTTGAAACTTCAATCTACACTGTCCCAAGAAATTTTAAATTAATTAACGCCCCAATAGACGTAAGAAAATTCCCCAATAGAGTCTAAGGTGCAAGGTGCCTGATTCAGCTACCATACTCCATAGAAAATTGACAAAAGTAACGACATACTCTCCCATTGGGAGAGGCCTATATCTAACAGATAAAGTAACCTTAATAAAGTTTTATTTTTTAATAAGTGACTCTGTAGAAGTCAGAATCGTGGAATGGGGTAAAATTTCAAATTAAATAAAAATTTAAAGTTTATTGTGTAGTCGGGAGACTACGAATAATTTGAAATAACTTTAAAAACGTTAAAATTTTGTGCCAGGGCGTAAATTACGTGTAAAGCTCTGGTCTCTTTTTTACTTTTGTCACCTTCAACTGTGGAGAAGCCGTATTCCACTCAGATAAGGACGGTTTCGAGTGCAAACTTAAAGGTACATTTATTCTCTTATGGAGAATCTCGATTGGTAGGACAAGTTAATGGCTCTATCTTCGAGGCGATAGGTGCTGCCGCTACCGCCGACGTTATCTTCGCAGAAAAAGTAAGGTGTGGCGAGTGTGCAAGTGGAGTTGGGCGCAGTCGTTCTATGCTTCTCTGCCTAAAACAAGCCTCCAGGGTCTGAGAGCTGGCACGCCTGTGTCTTGGTTTGCAACGCGTTAAGGGACCGATACCACAGAATAGTGTTGCTCGGTGATGTAGACAAGCTCTTCGAGGGACTCATTGTCGCATCTGGACATTAATGGCATCTTGGCAGGTCGGTCCCTACCTATCGCAATAAAAGTACGACTTTCAACTGAGTTACTGGACAGCTGACGCGATTAAGCATTAAAGTCCCTCTCGATATCATATTCGGCGACGTGCTCATTTCCACTTCCTTCTCCCACTCAAGGAATGAAATGCTGAGATTCTACGCTCGGAAGACTTTACTAAAAAAGTGAAAAGTGCAATTGACCAATTCTAGACCAGGCAGCAGTGCTATCGATAGTATTTGCCCGGTCCAGGGTAAGTGTATGGACGAGCGACAGGGTCACTAGTCAAGACTAGACACATTTGTTTATTGTATGTGATAGAGCCAAGCGGTGGCTTTTGCTTCTAGTGTCTGTGCCTAGATTTCGTCATGGCTCCTACCTCTGAACCTTTCTTACATATTTCTCCCACTAATCAGCAAAGCGTCCACTGTTGAGTACTCATCAGATATAATTACAGAATGTAAGGCATACATCTTAGTCTTCAGGGGTGACAATGCATCTCCTTCGTTCGAAGTTGTTTGCAGGTGCCCATAGTCACTCATCATCTGGATTGTTAGCTCTCTGGATAGTTATCCCCATTCAATTAATACGAAAAATTGGTGATCACGGATGCCAGGCGGTTTTTTTAAAGGGTATTTAATAATAATTAACTAAAGCAAATAATATTGAGATGAGATATGTAGATGTTACAAATGATTTATCATTTCAAAATGCTTGACGTTTTTAAAAGGTTCTATCGCAATTAGAACGAGACGTTTCTCAAAAGATATCGAGAATTGCACGATTCTGATTTTAATCCAGATTAGGTTACTAGAAATCAAACGTCGGACATTACCGGTTAACATTAGATACTACAGTTTTTTGTTTCAGTCGAGCACGAATTATAATTTAGACTATGGCTAGAATTTATTTACTGGATGCTACCGTATTTACAGAGATTCATTTATACTCCAAAAATACCAGAAATGAAGATCTAAAGTATTTGAACGGAGAAAAGTAGTAATTCGTAGTGTGAAAACTTATATTATGTTGAATGAAACTCAGCTTTCTATTCGGAAAAAATCGGAATCGATCCAAATTTTCCATCATTTCAATATTGAATTGATATTGTCTTGTCCCGGGTTTGAATCGCAGCCAAAATATTCGTGCAGGACACTAATTGATGCTCGTCGGGTGTGTGGCGTCCCGTGTCTCAGACACTGCATTTCCTGACCCTTCCTCCGATCTGATCGCTTAAGATTTAGATTGGGTATTTTAGTTGTGGCCGTGGCCGAAATCTACCAGGGCCCTCAGCCCTCGGATTAGACCCCTGGACGATGTCATCGTCATTATATTTCTATGGATGGCAATGGCAATGGCACCACAGCTTTTGTTGGCCCATTTCTGGAAAGACCGATGTCAAACAGTGCTCTTACACATACTCATGTTTGGGTACGAAAAAGTCTAATCCTACACAATAGACAGATAAAATAATAAATATTACATGATAGGAAAAATAATCAAAAATCATTTACGATTTATACCAGGTATGTCTGATTGATAAATGATAATGGTACCACAAACAGATCGAAGAGTCTTTTATCCTCGGGCGGAAAATATCAAGTTTCTTACTATACACTTATAGGTTCAGCAACTCAGCAAATAATAGACTCGAATAGATGTGCTGGTAAATATTGTAGAGGTCTTATTAAGGTAAGATAAACTTAAGTGGCAACTAGGTATCGAACTGACGATTTATGATTTGCTTCGGGATAAGTGTAAAATAGCCAGTGTTCTATGTTTTTCCACATAACTGTAGTGGGCATTATAGAAACCTTCTGTAGTTTAATAAAGTATTATCTTTATTATAAGCCGTGGTAGCCTAGTGGTCAGGGCGCTCACTTTAGTTTCAAAGAGTGACCTGGGTTCGATCTCCGGTGCCAGCACCACTAAAATTTAATGAATAGCATTATTAAGTGCTATATTTACCATGTGCAAACATCGTGAGGAAACCTGCATGTCTGAGAAATAATAAAAATATTATTTCGAGGATATGTGAAGCCCGCCAAATCGCAATGGAGCAGCGTGGCGGTCCCTTCCCGGCTCCTAAGCCCTCTCTGATACTCGTATTTGAGAAAGAGGACTTTGCCCTGCAGTGGGCACTTACAGGCTGCTACTTTACTTTTTTATTATAAGCAACTAGGTGCTTAGGTGCTAGGTGCAACGGCGGGTCGGTGGCGTAGTGTCTAAGCGTTTGTTTGCGGCGCTGCGGGTCGCGGGTTCGATTTCCCCCCGGTCAAGTATTTGTATGGACTTCAATAAATTGTTCCCGGTCTGGGTGTGACTCTGTGCAATTTATGTATCTAAACTCTCTCCTTACTTTAATCCTTCCATCGACTGGCTCAAGACAAAATCGGGACTTGTCAATGAAGAGTCTCTTTTCCAAGCATCGTTATCCCAGTTTCGGTGAGAGCGGACAAAATTGGACCGAACTACTCAATGACCCACAGGTTATACCTGAAGGTTGCTAAAGATGCAGGCAAGTGTGCCCCTTTTCCAGACGCTTTAAATATTCTTCTTAGGGTTTTAGTGCTAACTGTAGTTAGTTTAGTATCACTTGTCAAACTTTATATTTAAGAGCTTAGTTCTTACCTTAGAAGAAGTCGATGTACGATTTCTTTGAAACTCGCAATGTTTGAACCGCATTTTCGATTTAAGTTTCGCTGTCGAGTTTGGTGCTACGCTGAGATCGGGCACTATTAATTAAATTTATCAAGTCGTAACCATCACTCAATAAGACAACAGTAAATTAGTGAGGAAAAAAAATAAACAGAAATTTGTAAAAAAAAACAGCAAAATAAGCAAACTTTCTTACAATACGCATTACTTAAATAAACACACAACAACTAAATTGACTTGTAACTGAACAAACTAAAATATAAAATCTTTCTGTTTTCGAATTACATGTATAGATGGCCAGTAACAATGAAACATATTTTTTTTCTTTGTTTTATCGTATCGAGTTTACATAATGTACAAAGGCGGGCTTAACTCTACAAGTTTTCTTACTGCAAACCTTGCAGTGGAGAGAACAGTGAATATGTACAGGTCAAGCAAAGGGTAAATTAGAATTTATTAATTTTACGGCATGTTATGACAATAAAGATGGGACCTATGACCACTCAATAATGCAGTGGACAGAAGTCTAGACAATTATTTTTAACTCACTTCTTACCGTAATTGCTTATTTGAATCATCGTAACATAATCAAAGTCAAATCATCAACGTTTTAGTTATGACATAATCTCATATTTTATTATCTGAATGATGACACAAATTCTCATTACCTCAAACTGGATTAAAGATATCTCAATTGCATACATTTCTTAAACTCGTGCCCAAAGAAGCGGCCGTCCTATCTACACGTCTGCCCGCAAATACGCAAACTAATTTGTTTATATGAGAACCAAGTCAGTTTCGAACAGAGAGTTCGGAGTTTAATCTTTATGTAATAGTCGTAAGTTTAATACTTGCGTTTTTGTACGATTGTTTCATCAAAAAGGTACTGATGTGAGCGATTACAAAATTCTTGCAACGATGCGACTTTCACCGAGATAAAAACAAACGAATGTGTATTTTTTTTTAAACTTTTGTTTAAATAATACTTAAAATCTGATAAGAAATATAGACCACTATTGTAAATATCCGAACATTGAATATTGATGGTGGTTAAAGTACTAGAAATTTATGAAAGTCGTTTCAATCCACTTTTAATCAACGCTTATTTGGAACAGCATGACAAGCGGTGAGCCTGTCGCCGTCTCAGTGTTCAGGCCAACGATGTAAGTCGTACAAAAATTTCGAAAAAGTGATTGTTATGAGCTCTCCACGTAGGACATGGAACTCTGGTCGAAATTCAGAGGATCCCCTAACCACACTTTCGTGGTTACATTATTATTAGGTACATGATATTAAATTAAGTCCTCTGTCGTGCTTCTTGTTGGTAGAAAGCTTAAAATTATGTAAAATTATCACATTTTGACAAAAGCAATTTTGCATTATTCAGATAAATATAGCTTCTATCACTACATACATATAAGTAAGACACGTCTGTCTATCAATCCGTAAACACTAATCTCAGAAACGAATGAACCGATAGTGTTTCGGTTTGATCTTAGTTCTCATATAATACAAATATCCTGTTACCTGGTCGAAGAAATCAAGCGCTTGCGAAGCATTCAACACTCACGCCTTTCACCCTTTTAGAAAAAAATTACAGATTTCCGTTCGTCTCGACTCATTGTAGCGGTCTTGCGAAACCTACTTTTCGCCTCTCCGGGAGATAGAAGGCGACGGGTGGCGAGCCTCGTCGCCCAATTTGCTTCTGGAGACTAAAATGTCATGATATTTTCATGACATTTTAGTCGTCTTTTAATTAATTTCCCTTATTCGATATAACGCTTGAATACAATAATAATTCGCTACACATATTGCTTTACTTTTTTGCTCAGACATTAAGTTTTTTGTGATTTTTTCTCTTAATTTTGTACATTTATTCCTTAACCATACACGTGTCATAACTTTAAATCGTTTGAAATTCTATTGTTATGAGTCATATCTGGATTTAAGGATTTTCAAGGATATTTGGAGGATGGGAGGCATGATGTCTTCGGCGACCTCGCTCACCGAACGAAACGCAGAAGCAAAAGATGCCTCTACTTCACGTCGGTATTCTGCGAGACCGTGATACTATACCGGCCCAGCCGGCCCATTCGAGCTGCTGCAAATTCCTCCGCTTATATATATTTATAGCGCATCAGCTGTTATGTACAGAGGTAGCAAAGACTTATAGCCACCCCACTAGCCCTATGGCACGTATGAATATTAAGAGGCATTATTCCATAAGGCAGGACGATTCGCAATAAAGAGAACAGATTTAGAGTTTGCGTTTAAGATCTTTTTTTCTTTAATTGTATTACAGTCGTTATTGTAGATACATATTACATGATCAACAGTCGTGTGCTCAATTGTGCAAAACGCTATATGGTGACTTTGACGCAACGGCATCTTTCTCTCCATATAACCAAAACAACTGTGCGATAGCGGTTAAGGACTGACGTGACGTGAATATTTTTCTCCCTGACCCTAGTGGGTTTGTAGAGATAGGTACTGTGATTAAATTTATCATGGCAGTTATGGTCATTGTATGGCCATATTAAAATGTACACATGGCCTATAGCATGACACAAAATGCGCAATGAACAGATATAAAATTGGTGAAACCTTTTCAAAAAAATTGAACACGAAGATGATGGGGCAAACGTTTGTAATTTTTTTTAAATTGTGCAAGTTTTATTTGATTTTTGTCTGTCGTAAATATTCCCCGTTGTAGACTAGATGTCAGAATAATAACTAATGCACAGAAATAGCATTAAATATATACAGAGACATATTAGTTGTGCTCTTCGATCTAATGGAAATTTTGGCGAAATATCAAATTGTATGTTTTATAACTACTTTATAGGAATTAGAATGTTTTTTTTTTTTAATTAAGGGACATATTTAAATACGATTAACTTAAATAATCAATGACTACTTATAGTTTGGTAGGGAAAAGGCTTCAAGGCCTTGTGCTATTTCGATTCTAGTGCGATCGTAATGATTCAGTATTTCTATGGACTACAAATCATTGTTTGCAATTTATGTTTGTTAATGTGGAGGAACCACGGTACAGGACAAATTCCTACAATGTAGGAAGCTTCTTTTTTTAAAGTCAATGTGCCTCTATTTGCCCCCTTGTGTATGTATAGTGTGTAATATATTTTATATAATGAACAACTATAATTACATGTATGTATAAGTATTGTATGCTAGTATATTATTTGAGTATATATAAACATAATATTTGTGTACCCTTTAAATGTTTCTATGTTCAATCTAATGGTACACTGGTAGAGAATGCCTCTTGACAAGTTCGCGTTTTTGCTCTTTTATGTGCAAATAAAGTATAAATAATAAAATATAGTAGAAAATTTTTAGCAATATTTCTAACAAGTACAAATATTTCAAAAGCAGTAGCAAAATATTATTTAATTATATTAGTAGGTATAGGTATAGTATTAGGAATGTACGCACTAAGTTTGCCATTCCAATAAAATTTCCTGTTAGGGTCTGCTGGAAGAAATTTCAATATATAGAATAAGTAGCGCCCTTTTTTAAATAGTATGTTTTAATGTTTTTATGCTTTTTTGTGGTGTACATAAATAACAAAAAAAAACAATGTGTTTGTATGTATTTATTGTTTTTAGTATTAAAAAAACATTTATTATATATGACTGCTATCTATCAATTTGCTTCATGTTTACACACTCCCGTAAACTTAATATCAAAAGCTCCTTTAGCCAAAGGTTTGCCTGGAACAAATCGCTGTGTAGCGTTAAGGTCGCCTATTGTACTATTGTACCTACTATACACTACTATAAGATCCTTTTAAATGTATATTTTGGTTCATTTATTTGTGTGTATAAATAAAATATAATGTCCTCTACGTAATTAAAACTGCCGATAGTATTCGATTATTGTTGCCATACCTGGAGGTAGGCCGATTCAACCATGGCAACTCGATCATGGTTTTAATCGACAAGTTGAATTTTCAATCGATATGTCAATATGAATTTGATTGAAAGGAATATTTTTAACACGGTATTGCCTCCATGGCCTTCGTAAAATAAACTCGAGTGTTTTTGAAATTAAACCTGGTCAATTAAGGTCGTTCAAATGGATGGGGAGCTTTTACTTAACCTTCGGAAATGAAAACCGCGAACGTTCGAATAAATACGCGTCTTCCATAAATTTAATGAGTATCGATTGTAACAAGACACGAACCACTTACGCTTTGGTAGATTATTACAGTCTAAACCACATATCTGGTACCTATATAGTCGTTAAGGCGGTTGATGTTGAGTAATGATTTAGACTTTAAGTTGACAGTTTTTGTTATCTATTAGAGCTTAATATTTGTAAAGAGCAATGACCGCGTAGCTAAGCTTTCAGCGTTGCTTAAAATTTTTAATCTCTGCTCTTTCTTATATGCTGTTTTTTTATCGGATTTGGATGACTAGCTAATAGACCACTGCCATCGCCACTTCGGTGGTTAACTTAAATAATCAACCTAAGTGCCCGCGGACTGCAAACAACTTTAATCAAAGAAAGTTAATGTCTAAATTTATATTAAGCTTATACATATTACAGAAAAATATCAAAAATTATCCTCTACCTTTTAATGGATTTGGGGTGAAAACAAGCTAACAGTGCACCTGATGGTAAGTTGCTACTGCAACCCATTGACACCTGCAAACAACTTCAATCAGAGAAGGTTACAGGTGCATTGACCCCCCTGAGGACTAAACGATAGAATGTCTTGCAGCTCATAATTATACTGGGTCTCTATACCTTTCAAACCGTAACAAAACAATAATTACACTGCTATTTGACGGCAGAAATGGGTAAGTGTGCGAGACTCACCCAGACGTCTCCTGGACAGAGAAATAGAGAAGAAGTCTACCACCAGTTAAAGGCGTGCGAGACGTCTGGTACTGTGATGGATAACCCGCTCGCTAAGCGTGTTGATTATAAATGAATAAATAAGTTTAGTAATTACCGCCATATCATCCCATACAAATGTTTAACGCTTCGGAGGCAGGGTCGCTACCAACTCGGCTATCGAGCTGTTCCCATTGGGAGAGACCTACGACCAGCAGTATGCTGATGACGAGGAAACTTTAGTAAACGCGGAAACAGAATGGTAGGTAGATATGGTAGCCGCTTGTTTGGAATGTAAGCTGAACCTATAATGGAGGTATTTTTACATAGGTACTCTTCCTTTTACTTGTATACCAAATATGTCTGAATAACCTGCACACCCGTCACTTTCTATACCCCGTTGAGGCGAATAGTGAGTTGTAGAGGCGAAAGGCAGGTTGTGGAAGTTCGTTTGACTAATCTAAGGCGTGCAATATGAAAATCCATGATATCTACCGTTCCCTGGGGTGGGGAGGATGAGTGCCCTAGAAAACTGCACAGTTTATCTTACACTAACGTATTCACACACTCACACATACACATAATTTTTAATTTGTTTAAAATCGATTAAATGCGCCAAATAGTTAAGGAGAGCGCCACTGTCGCCTAAAATTCAGGTTTATAAATATATCTAGTTTAGGCACAGTTGGTTTCTGTAAAGCTACATAATAAGTAACATAAAAATGTCACGTTAGATTTAGTAACGCTAACTTTTATATTTATCATACAAAAGTTTTATTCATATGTCACTACTTTTCCATTGAAAAACGATTTTTGAAGCGAATGCTTCGAAGGTATATCCGTATATATATGTATATATACGGACCCATATTAATTTTTTTTCTAATTTAACCAATAGGTTGATAAAACTAGCCCTTCAATTTTTACAGGAATGTAACGACGAGTAGCTACCTACATGTCAGAATTATAATTATGAATTGATACATCAATCTGTTTCTGAAAAGGCCTTGTAGGACAAACTAACGAGACAGACTGATAAATGGACCCGAAAGTTTTTCCGTAACTGGTTTTTGAGTTCTAAACCCTACTATATTTTGTATCCTCTGCCTCTCCGCTCAATATATTTGTCCTTCATCGCCTATCATAGCAAAAAGTGGCAAGCATTACATGGAAAGGGATTTCAATGAATAGAAAATAAAACAAATATACGTATTTGTTGTATATATAAAATTTAATAATCGAGTCAAAGTTTAACTCACCGTATCACTAGCAACAAGAAAATGTACAATACACAGTATCGTTCATATTCGGTGATATTAATCGCCTAGTTACTTACGCCATATGACGCCCATGTCCATCGTATAACCAAGAATAAACACACAAACGTATTAAGTTATATTTAAAAAATAACATTAGTGTCTCAGTTCATATAAGTAATTAAAAAGTGAAAAATTATTTTTTATCTGTGGAAGCCAAACTTGTTAAAATTTCATATAATCACTAATACATTTTGAAACAATTGTTAATTATTCTAAAATACGCGTTTAAATGCATATCATATATTAACATTAACATAATTATATGAACATTAAACTAAAATAATTGCAATAACCTAGGTGTGGTAAGGCATTTAAAAAAAAATATAATTTCTAGAACAATCAAGTCATTCTTTATTCATAATCGTGTATGAATATTATAGTGATCGTGACATTAATGCTTGTAATATCATTGCCAATGTCTTAAAATTGCATGAGATTCAATTTTCTACAAATTATTAATCGATTAAAATGTTATTTAGCACCACTAACTTATACACACCGCATAATATAACGTATGATATTGAATTGTGTCTAATAACAATAGGTGGGAATTATTACTAAATTTGCGTTTGTAACTCAACGTTCTGATCCGTTCAGTTTCATGTTTGTTATACTCAGAACTATAACAAAAGCTCATTATGTACTGCATATTGACTTTATTATAATATCATTGTGCGATGTAGTGACTAGACTATAAAACTTTAAACTTTCAAATAGTACAATGAAGTATGAAATTATAATGAAAATTTATGAACTGCTTTATTACATTAGCGTAGTACGACGTCATTTAAAAAAAATGATGCATATTAGAATTACGAATTCTTATTTTTTTTCTCCGATCTGATTTAGCTCATCGGAACGGATCAGTTCGCAAAGTCCTAAGTAGTGCCCAATAGGAAATTATTGATACCGACTACTACAAATAACTTTTTACAATAGTAATTGTATTAAAGGCAACGTTTATAACTAGAATTAAGCGACTTCGAAAACGTCTGCGAATGAATTCGGTATTGATTAAAATGCTGAATGTGTAATAACATGTGATAAAAGTCCAATGCAAACCGTGGGAACTTTTTACCACTTTCTTGCTGTGATTTAATGACTTTAGTTATTATTTAATAAATCCCTGTGTACCGGTACACATATACGCTAAAATGATGACATTTTATATAAAAAGAGATCAAACGTTAATCAATATTTAAACGACTGACACCGCTTAGCTTTGAGTAAAATTATAAGTTTGATCAATTGACACATTTTTTTCTATTCGATATTAAAAAGACAATAACCATTAACGTTTCAAATGTAACCACCACTGAATACATCAATGTCAGAACTAAATTAGCTGTTCTTTAATTAAATAGGGCTTTCGACATCCTTGAAATGTTAATTATTTATAACATTGCATTTTTATTTCTTAAATCTTTTTATAAAGCATGTGCCAATACCAATAAAAATTTGTTAAGTTCTGTCTCATTAGAAGATTTATTAAGGAACTGTAAAAATTAAAGTTCGACGCATTTAGAAGTGGTCGACTTTAACGGCGACAGTATTCAGAGTGGTCGTGGCGGGCAGGTGTATCTGGTCCCAGTCGGTGCTGAGGTGCGCTTCGGTGTCAGTGGCCTTGATGGTGAGGCCGAGCGAAGGCACAGCGTTCGCGCAGTGCGGCAGCCGCAGCGTCACCGGCCGCAGGAACACTAGCCCCTGCGGCCCGCACATCACTAGTGGGGACAGCATCGCTTCACCTGTTTATCATCATTGTCACCCGTATAATTTCTGTAATCTCGTTGCTCCGTATTTAATGTGTTACAGTGTTCTTAAATAAAACATTTTATAGTGATTTTGTCAAAGTTAGACTTATTGTGGAATTGTATAAAAAATTGTGCATAATTAAAACCAGTAGTAAATTTGTGGTTTTGGTATGTAGAAAAACAACAAAAATAAACACACAAACACAAATCGCAACACATTAATGCATTTTGTTAGAGCAGGCAAAGCAGATGAAAAATGGTAAGCGAAATAACGATCTAAATAAACGGACTATCATGTAGACTACAGAAACACCGAATTGTTTTATTTTAGGTTCTGAAGCGATCCTAAAGAACTTTATCGCATAGTAAAGTACACAATAATATAAAATCGAAAAACAAAGTAATTTAAAAGACGTCACAAGATGTCATAAGAAGAGAAAAATATTTGCATAAGCACATTTACAGTGCACAAACACGACAAACTTTTGATCAAACATACTGGTCATACTGTTGGGTGCAGGTAGCACAGTCGACGTCTTCGCTCCTCTATCTCTAAGTAGGAGTGTATTGCGTGGCAGAAACTGCGCAGATATAAACACAAAACTTGGTTTTATTACCCCGGTTAGCTATGAAAAAGTTATTTTAATGAGATTATTTGGTTGTTGATTTAACTTATGCATTAGTTTATGAATGTGCTGAAGAATTAAATTATATATAATATTAATATAAAAATATTTGAATAAATACATATATCACAAACACCTTGACATTAACATGCAGTAAAACTTGCAATAAATAATTTTAAATACAGAACACTCTTTCTAAAATCCAAACTATCTAAAGCGATATACTGTTGAAGGAAATCATTCGAATAAAAAAACAATCACAATCCCAATTCTCGCACATTTGCATTTCCCAATATCTGATTTTCCATTCCATTCAGAGAATTAATAGCCAATTAGTAAGTGCTGTCTACGATACTACAGTCATCGCGTGCTTTGTTACAAAAGCATTTACCGTTATCCATATCGATCGGAGGTCCGCCAACACGCTGGCTCAGTCGCGGATCTGACACCGTAAAGTAGATTTTTTGCTTGATACCCGGTGCGATTGCCTTCGGTGGTATAATCAGGGATACGCCCCATTGCCTATCCTCTAACACGCCACCCTCACTATCAAAAATGCCCCAGGTTGTGTGAGGTCCATCCGGCACAACTTCTGCAGTTTTGTTGCCGGTGTCGCTACCTTCTGAAAATTCTGCTTGAACCACAGTGTTCTCGTTACTAATAATCGTTGTTTCATTTCGACTTGCAGACATATTTTCTGACGTGTCCTGACTGTTCTCTGGGCTCTTCTCAACAATTCTCTCGCAAAATGTAACAGTTCTATTCGACTTTAATGACTTATCTTGTAAGTCTTGCGATGTGTATGGAGTGCTCTGAGGTTTATTTTCAAAATTCATACTACATTCAGAAGCATACTGCGTCTCCATAGACGTTGTAGATTCATATGGAATGGGCGAAGATGTTGCTTTTAGGGCACTTGAAATGTGATCGTCTTTACCGTGCAGTCTGGGAGTATAAATTGGTTCCCCTTTCAAAACACTGTTTTCTGCTTTTGATTTCTCTTTTTCGGCGTCAGTTTTTGACTCCGTGAGTCTCAATTTGGAAAAGTCAATCTCTTGGAATGTCTCGGTATCTTTTGCATTTTGAGCCTCAGCCTTTGTTTGATATAACGGTTCCCGGCGAGATAAATGGTTTGCATCACTGAGTTCATAGGGGCTGCTTCTAGGGCTACTTTCTTGGGAAATCTCTGGAGACGGTAAAACATCTTTAGCTTCGTTGTGCGATTCATAAATTACAGTGTCTTTTAATTCTCTTTTAGAAACGTACATTGGTTCTCTAGCTTTCATAGAATCGCTTTCGTTTACCTCTTTTCGTGTCTGGTATATCATGTCTTTCTTCGCTTGGTTTCTTTGTTTTATCATTTCTAATTTTTCTTCTAATTTAACACCATATGCCGATTCTTTGCTTGCTAGTAAAGCTGCTTTTTGTGTTAATATTTCTTGTCTTGATACATATGTACATTCCGCTGAAGCTGGTCTGATATCTTGTCTGTTATCACACATTTCTTGTCGACTTCCATAATTGCTATCAGAACAACAGGATTTAACTTCGGGACGCGTCGTATAAGGTGAGTCCATCTGCCCAATTCTTGCCATCATTTCTGTTCTAGTAGCATATGGAGGCTCACTCATACATTTACTCATAGGTGATATGCGACCCGGAAAATTTATCGGCGTGTGTAATCTCCTATCAGGTCTAATGCTATAAGAATTTTCAGACCAAGACGTATTTGGTGGAGGCTCGTATGTTCTTTTGTTGTATAGCGATTCCTTTGTGTTTAAAGACCCTTCTAATCTCTGCTTCAGCATTTCTTCCTTCGTATTGTAAGGAGATTCTGAAAACCTTTGTCGTAACATCTCTTCCTTTGTAGAGTAAGGGTTTTCAGATGTTACTCTGGATCTAAGCATTTGATCTTTGCTAGAATACGGAAGTTCACTGTAAAGCGAATCAGATTGTTTGGTAGAATCTTGTTTAGTACCGTACGGACATTCTAATGTGTCATTTGTAGTTGCATAAGGATTATCGCGAATGCATTCAGTTCTAGAGGCGTATGGAGGATCCATAAGGGGCATTGCTAGGGTATCACGATTTCCATAAGGGCTCTCGAAACTTTGATTTGAAACTTCTGATCTACTCGTATAGGGATTCTCACTAGAGGTATCGTAAAGAGAAGTGTACGTTCTTCTCGGCTTAGGTATAGGGTCATATACTACATGTTCTTTACTTTGGTAGAGTGGTTCTGGAGGTAGTGATTGGGACGGGTAAAACGGTTCATGTTTTATTTGTTGCTGTCTTTGGTAAATAGGATCTATTTTGGTAATCATATTAAAATTGGACGTTTGCCCATATATTCCTCTCCTGTTATACTCTATGAGGGAATTCTGTCTGCGTAACAATGGGGTAACTTTAGGTTCCGTCTCCATTTCACACATAGAATTCTGCCTTCTCAGATTCTTCCACACGGGTTTGGCTTCATAATCTCTTACTGTACATATAGAGCCGTTTCTATCGTCGCAAAACGAGCTTTGACGTTTGAGGATCGGTTTTAAAACTGGCTTTTCACATGACGATGAATTGCTTCTATAAAGCATTTGATTTCTAATCTGTGTGTTTCTCATGTGGATGCTCATGTCAGTAAGGTCCGATTTCTCTCGTCTAAGTATCGGCATTTGAGGCATGTGTCTCTGCTGTAAGTCACTTTCACATAGTGACTTTTGCCGAGACACCTTTCGCGAAGTTTTCGTTTTCGAACGGAACAGATCGAGGACTGCGTTCTTTATGAACGACGGCTTTTTGGATAATTTCTTTTTAGTTTTTGGCGAGAACGTTTCATCGGCCTCCGCGCTGGAGTGCATCGCATCGGACGAGCTGTGGAAACCCGCAACCAAATACCCACTTAGTTACTCAATGATGGATATTGTGACATATCAGATAGTTCAATATACGATACATTATTCATGAAATATTCGAATTACAAAATGCAACCATATTGAAGGCTCTGAAATGTCTCATCCTAAATGACAATTTATCAAAAGGTGATTTCTACGATTTTTTTTAGAAAAGCATATTGAAATAAATGTCGCGATATAGATAAGGAAAACAGATATTACTTGTAATACATCAATTAAAATTATTCCTTAACAGAACCAACACATACCAAAAAAATAAATTGAAAATAAAGGTACTGAAACGTAAGTGAAAAGTTTTTATATGATAAAACGTAAAAGATAATCGCGAGAGTAACTAAAAAGAAGAGAACAACTTAGTTCAATATGCTTTTAAATCAACAAGTTGCACTAAAATGCAGACACATACTGCTAATAGTTGCTTTTCAAACAACTCACTATAACGGTATACAAATGTTATTCCAATATTACAAATGGATAAACTAACGCCCGATATAGAGATATATTATGTTACAAAAATATATAGGTATGTATAAAAATTCATTACCACATACATTACCATAGCTAATACTGTGGCCCGACAAGACATTGTTAGTCGTTTGTGAAGCGATTGGTGTTTGCATGTTAGAGCAAATTGTACAAGGGCTTGCCTAACAGGGAGACAGAGAACTGGAGAACTCCTTGAGGAATAAATTTACGAACATGCATTTTGTAAAGAATGATTTTGAAATTCAAATGGATATTTTTTTTAATTGTACATTAATTCATGGGTAATAGCAATTTATGACTAAATGCGTGTGCTTAGAGTATACTTTACCTTATGTTGTGCATATGCTGCGGCTTTCTGTACAACTCGAAAGCAGAACCACGCTGTTCTCTGCTACCTGCTAGATCTAAAAAAAAAGTATTATTTGTATATTTATTTGCATTAGTAGCATTTTTAAACACATATTAACAATAATTAGACACAAATCACTATATTTTTAAAATATCATTGTTTTATGTTTCTAATAGTGCCTAAAATAATTTATTTTTAAAAACATCCTTGCTGTATTGGAATAATATCAATTTCATTAAAGTGCTCATTATAAGTGCATGTTTACCATGATTTTCCCATACATGGGAAACTACTACTATTAAATTTTGTAGAAGTTTGAATTATTACTCTATATTATTTTTTTAGCATACGAAATATAGAGCGTCAAAAATCACTTGACGCTAATTTGGGGAGGGGTTGTCGTCCAGTGTCACTTAAGGACACGTAGAGCTACTATGACGGAGCAAGAGCCTCAGCTTGCGTATTTTTCTTCCAATTTATTTGTTCAAAGGTCTTTCTATATATAATATAACAATAAGATTAAAATAAACAAAAAAATAATTGATTAATTTATTCCTAAGTAGGATATTAAAATTATATTTGTGTAGTGATTACTACAATGATACTAAAATGATAATATATGTATATATTTACCAATAAGCTGAGGGTTGTGCGGCAGGTTGATGGCTCGGTGGTGAGGGGGCGGGCCCGAGTACGGCGGCGACTGCGGCGGCATTTGTCCACCGTACATCCCTTGCTGTAAAATAATGTAGGCTCTTAAATACTTAACATGAAAGTTTATCTAACTTAAAATAATTACTAAATATAAAATAATATGTTCTCCCGACCGTGTATACTAGGGTGGTCGGAGGATATTTATACTTTTAGTCTGTTCAATACACTTTTCACCAGAGCTTACTTGGAACGACGTGACATGCTTACCTTCCGTCGCCGCCTTAGTGTTCAGGTTCAATAATACAAATAGTACATAAGTTTCGAAAAACTCATTAGCACGAGCACTCCATACAAGTTGAATTAGAATCAATTTGCATAACAGTTAACCTGGTAATTGGGATGGGCATGTGGTCGGTGCGCGGACTGCGAATGTTGTTGCTGGTGCTGCGGCATTTGTTGATGCTGCGGATGTTGCGGGTGTTGTGGATGCTGCGGGTGTTGCTGGTGCTGCGGCATTTGCTGCAGTTGCGGGTGCTGCAGGTGCGGCTGCGACAGCGAGTGCGCGTGCGAGTAGTGCGGGGGGGCGGCCGCGCGCGGGCCCGCTGGTTGCGGGGGCTCCATACTCTGCATCACGCGGATAGAATAAGTATGTTTTAAATGTTTAACTATACCAAACAGAAATATGTAATTTCATTATAGATTTTTCTTACAATACGACGTTATAAAAAAGTTTATTATTTTACATTTTTACATTATAACAAACTTTTAATTTTCTTCTATTGAAATATTATTATTTTTAATTATAGCTTTAAATATACCTTTTAATGTGAACTTTATGAAATACTCGTGTACATATAAACAAAATTTATTAAATACATCAAAGTATCTAGAGTAACAAACAGTGAAAGTATTTTTTTTTAACCAAGCGGTTTACTTTCTTAGCAAGGAGCAAGGAAATTCACACTTGACTGACACCACTATATTATCGTATAGAAGAATTGGTATATATAAATAAATCTTTCACTGACAACATGAACTGAGCCAGAGGATCTAAGTGAATTTAAATTAACGACACTAACAAACATCAATAACTATAAAGGGCCAACGTGAGAACCTTGTGAAATACTAAATTCAAATATTTTTTTTTCCTCTGACCTAAGTATTTATTTACTAACAATTTTTTTTTATTGTTTGTGGTTTCAATATGTATTTATAAATATACTCACCCCATTACGTGTGTGGTGCATAGCGTCCGGGGGCCTGTAATGTTTCGGCTTGGGCGGCGGCACGGGCTTGTAGGCCGGGCCTGTTCCTCGTTGGTAGTCCGCCTGCGATGCGGAATTTGTTCGCGCACTGCACAATGTAATACTTTCTTCAATATGAGAACTACGTTGACGACAACACAGTTACCGTCATCGGGTGAATTATGTGAATCTCGTCCTCAAACATTTTATAGGGCTCGTAGCAATAAGACAGATATATAGATATCTCTATTAAAAGCAGTTTCAATTTAAAGTTACGACGGATTTAAAAGTTTTACGAAGCGATCTGTCTAGCTGTTGAGTAACGCGTCTTCAAATTATTCAACAAACAAGTCAATCCGCACAACATCGCGAACTGATAAAGCATTTGACCAAGCGATGAAAATCCGCTTTAACCATAATGAGCGAGATGAAAATCGTTCATGGCACTCGCTGTTCTGGTAAAACCATGATATACAAGTGGCGTAGTACCACAATCACCGGTGAGTACTACTATTTCATATTAGCGAGACTGAAAGTAGCCATTAAAGGAAACAAAGACGGGAAAAGTTATAGAAAGGTTTTGCAAGACAACCCGCCGGTTCGCAAAAGTAAAGTTGTGATGATTGCTTTACACAAATACGGATTCGATATATATCCTTCATTTAGTCCAGATTAATCCCCTAGCGACTTTTATTCGTATCCAAATAGAAAAAGAATTAAGGAGACGAACAAGTCGACAGTTGACAATGAAGTCATAGAGACTATTTCGACTCATTATAATGGGAAAAGACAAAAACATTTTTTGAAGGGTTAGAAAAGTTATCCAGAGTTGCTAAATGTATTGAAATTCAATTATATAGAAAACGATTTTTTTTTATTTAAAACTTACTCCGCGGACTTTTGGACCACACCTCGTATCTTGTTACAAACCGTGTGGTTGCTCACTTACTTAAAATTTTAAAGTGTCCCGACGATAACTCTATATATATTACTCACCTGTATTTAGCGTGGTCGTTGGTGGGTACATTGGGCAGTGAGGGGCCGCGAGCATGTTGGGGAGCATGTTGGGCAGCGAGTTGGGGAGTGTGTTGCGGCACATGCTGCTGTATGTGTTGTTGCTGCGCGTGTGGGCTGCTACCGTTCGTCGGCCGACTTCGGTAACCGTCCGTGACTCTGTTGGGTGAGTTACATCTTAAATACCAGCTGCTGTTGTACATATTATATTCACGTCTATCACGACTATCATGAAAGTAGGTAGTGATTACGGATGTGCGTTTTGCACGATTTAGCGTATTCATGACCTTTCACTTCTCTAAAAGATATAGACGGACAGCGAGTCCGTTTCCGTCCGGGTTTTCTTACGGAGTTTACCATAAGATATTCAAGGCTTTTCCCGCAGTCTTTTTATATTATCAACGTGAAGAAAGTGTCGGCAGACTAAAGAGTCTAAAGCGTTGTATATATACGGCGAAAGCGCCGCTGCCACACGACAGTTAGTGTCAGTGATGTAAATAAGGATGCAAAAAGAGTAAGAGCAAAAGAGAAAATTCCGTAGTCACTGATTAATCCCATCAATCCTCGATCACTCTGATGCCACGTTGTCAGTTGTCAAAACTAGTTTTCCGGTTCTGATCTTTAACAGTAGCAGTATTAGTTTCTAATTTCAAGTTTCGGTTACCATCCTCAAGCCAGATAAGATAATCAGAGAAAAGACTAGCCGCCCACCAGATCGAATGATTGAATGAGATAATCGAATGAGTCGAAGATAATTTTACCTGTAATTGTTTTCGGGTCGATAGTCAAGTGAGGAGTGTTCGTGTGAGTTGGAGTTCCGCTGCGGACTTTGCGCCGACATCGCTGTAGGGTTTGGTGGCGGCGGTGGTTCCATTTTGCTGCAAATTATATATCTTCATATTATTTCCATCTTTCTATGTTGCAAACATAATTGAGCAATTTGGAAGATAGCCAGACAGGTGGTTACTAAAGTTATCTTGTGATGACCACATGGCTGATAGATCACGGTGACAACTTCCGAATATTGTCGGTAAGAGTAGTTTTCAAGTGCGCACAGTATAATAACACTGGCGCAAGTGTACTCGCAAGCACAATGGTCTTTCTGTACGGCTTACAGTAGAATTGAACAGTTTTCCTTGTAATCTTACTGTATGGCAGGACGAGTACCTCAATTGAAGAAGGCCCTAAAATAGCCTAAAGGGTTAGGGTGCGGACTGCGAAACATGACGTCGCAGGTTCGAGCCCACCATTCGACTATTGTCGTGAACCACTCCAAATACAAGCTCAAATGCTTAGTTGGAGGGTTAACAGGAATATTAGTAATGTTAGTTAAATAGCATTGCCAGGTTATTTAAAAAAAAAAAATATATACCGGCACGCGGTCAGTTCACGCTCGGTAAGCAATCAAACCACTCGTGCTCAAAACATACCATTCTTTATTATTTTTTAAGTTCGTATATCATATCATCATAGCCGGTATTAGATGTTAACCACAACACTTTCTTTTTCTCTTTTATTTTTCTTTTTCCTCTTTACCTTTCCTTGCCGATGTAACGCTTATACGATAAGATCGTAGGAAAGGGTCAGTGTCAAAGATCTGGGTACACAACGCAATACGGTTATACTTGGAAACCAATAATTTATGTTTTACTCAAGTATCGGCTTCGGTTGGGATTCAAACCCACGACCGACGTGTGGGAGGGGGGAGGGGGAGGCAGGGAATGTGGGGGCAAGAGGGGACACTCACCCGGGCGCGACCTTGAGGTCGTCGGGCGCGTTGGGCGGCAAGCGGCACGAGCTCAGTGACGAACCATTGTTGGACGCGCTGTAATCGTACGCGGTGCCGTCGTATGAACTTTGCTGTTGAAAAGACATGTAATTAGCTTTCGCAATAAATACAAGACCTTGCATTATAACAAGTTTTCTTAATAAATATAACCTTAGCGTAAAGTCAATAATAGAATTATGTACCGGATTTGAACCATGTGGGTGTCGGTCCAAGGATCCTTGCCCCTGTGAATGCTGAATTATCATGCTCGTTGGACGCGCGGTGTATGTAGCAGTGTCGTCACCTCCAGAATCTTTGGGTGGACCGAATAGACGCTCTTGGGCACTTGGACGACTCTAGAGAATAAAGTTTTAAAAAAGTATTTATTGTAACACAATATCAAAGAGAATATTTATTAATGTACGTCAAATGCTTACAGAGAAGTATACAATGTGAGTATATTACGTAGTCACCGTTTACTTTATTCTATAACCAAGTGTTCAAGTTGTTGATGATGTCCTCTTGGTCGATTTCAACCACGGCGACAACTTCCGAATGATATAGGCAGATGTCATCAGCCCCTTTTGCCATGGCGCAAACACAGACACTCAACTTCTATCTTCCCCTATCCGATGTGGCACATATGCTATAGGATAGGAAAAAAAATCGGAGGCCGAAAACTAATAATTAGTGTTTTTACACTAATATTGACATCGTTTTGGATTTTGGATAAGACTGGTACGCTAACAATTAAACCACGCGGTCGTGTTCACGTTACCCGTTTAAATCAACTACGCTTGATGACGATAAAAAATCGAATAGCGAAAATATTTCCAGCTATTCTGATTGAGAAAATGTACGTTTTTACCCACTTTAAGAACTAAAACGTTGAAGTGAACTTCAGATTTCTGCACAAAAGTTACAAACGGGGTTTTGCGGTATTTCAATATGTGTGCGTGAGCGTCAAGGGTTTGTGATTGGCTCTTTTTGCATTCTACTGAATGTAAAATGGAAAAATCACTATGTATAGAAAAGTTAAACGGTTAACAACAACAATTGTATGAAAGTTTATTACGTAATTGTCCGTGACTGTACCAAATTAACGTTTTTCTAAATAAGGAATGAATGAGAGCTTTATTGAGTGAGGAAATGGAAGTTACCTGCGGGTTGTGACGCAGCGACTGCGGCGGGCGCGCGGGGGGAGGCGCGGGCAGCAGCACGCCCCCCGCCGGCCGCGCCGCCGGCCCGCGCGGCGGCAGCTCCGGCACTGCGGGCAGGGGAACTAGTAGTGCTCTTTTAAGCCAGTATTGGTCGTGTAAACAAGTAGTGGATATTCAAAGATTAAAATATTATAATTGCAATTGTAAGTTAGACTTAGAAAGTAATAGAAAACACGATTATAATTATAGGCAGGGCATCTTGAATGCTAGCAGCATTTTGTAACGTATATCATTTGTACACCAATCGCGCAGTAAGAATAATACAACCCCGCCATGTGAATCACTTTGTACCACTAAGCATACATAGAAACAAAGTGAGATCCGTGGTAGCCTAGTGGCCAGGGTGCTCGCTTTAGTGCGCTGAATTTACCACGTGCACGGCGGTGAAGCAGCCCACTTAGCAGGTGGAACGCTGTAACTGCACCTCATATATTAGACGCCCCTTCCATCAGGGTTTGAATTATACATAACGTATTTAGTAGGCTAGTATATGTTGTGCACGTGATACAACTCTGCCGACTACGGACGAGGTTGAGCAAACGATTCATGGCTGAAAATCAATGCAACCAAAACCGAAACCAAATCACCAAACTTGTGATAGAGCAGTGTCTCTAGTGGGAAGGCGCCGGCACAGCACTCGCCAACCGATCTTCCCACCGTTGTGATTATGGGCACATATTTCATTAACAACTTTTGTTTGCGCCTTCATGGAAAATCCTCTGTTCGTCAATGGATTTGTAAAGGCTGATAAAGAAGATATTTCAGGACGAATACCCCGCCAGATGGTGGATGTCAGGGCCCACGAGTTATTTAGGTTTTTTTTTTATTAGATAAGGGTGACAACTGAGCTAACAATCAACCTGGTAGTAAATGGCTACTATGTACTAGGCTTCTATCATCAAAATATATTGAATAATTACCAGTTCCATATAATGGCGAGTGTTGCGGCGAATGCGTCATGGGACTACACTGATATGGTGGAGCGTCATTGGAGTTGGGCCCCATGTTGTGACCGCCCTGATTACTAAGTCCCATGCCGTTGTTGGATGTGCCGTTGCCATTCGCTGCGAAGCCATATTTGCTGTCTCCATAGCCACCCTGCTGTTTGGGTAAAAAATACTAATCAGACGACTTCTTACTGCTTATCGGGACGTATAAAATAACTAAATTAAATAGTTCGTCTTTTAACTACAGCTCATGTAAAAGATTTTACTACTTTTTCATACTCGACATGCTTACTTATAAACACACACAAACATAAAGACGATGTTATGTATTTTTAGTACTTGATGTACTTATCATACACATAAGCAGTTAAACCCGTTGATACCGTAAAGTTTCAGCAATGTCTTTAAAAAGCATGCTAATGTAAAATGCGGTCCAATGTGATTGAATGGTTTACATAATCAAAATATAAATGAATAATACCCACCGTATAAGGCGGAGGCACAGCATCGGCCAAATGATTAATGTCGTCATCGCGGTCCATATTGTCTTGCGTGGTTGCAATCGACGGATCTGATGAAGACTTGACTAGTCTAGGCGCGGGCGGCGGACTAACTTCCAAATCACTCTCAGGACTAGATGCGTAAGACAGTCTATTCTCTGTACTCGACGACATTGAGAACAAAAAGTCGTCCGATAACGGCTCAGGCCTCTGTTTCCCGTCATCCGCCATTTTGAATCAATCATCCATTTCGTGTCAGAGCGTTTCGTTCCAGTGTTGATCAGCGGCGGCCGATGATAGGGTGGATTTATGGAATGGGGTGATAAGACAAGACAAATGAATGATTGCAAAAAACACGTTAAATAAACTAAAATTGTGTCTAGCGTTCGAGGATGATTAATGTTTAACGGTTTAATCACACTTCAAATTAACATTCAAATACAAGATAATTGTGTAGTAACCAAAAATAACTTATTATTATTAAACATAAACTTCCATTGATATTTCTTGTGTTTGAATGTCAATTTTACTCTTCATTCGTGGTATTTAACACTGATAATTTGTAGTCGTTTTTACAAACTAAATAACACACACTGTCTTTGGTAATAATCGAGTATTTTGAACAGCAAAATAAAAATCATTTAGGATTACATATATTAAATTTTATTTCCATGCATTAACAAAAAATATCCAATATAAAACAAATATAAGCAATACATAATTGAATAAATTGTGACATTATAAAATTTTATACAGCATGCTAGGACAGAAGTTGAAAAAAAAATAAAATCATGCAACGAATATTAACAATTAAAATTAGTACAAGCTTTTTGGTAACTTTTTACTTATGCATTAATGACAATCACAAGCGTTCCTAAACATACCCCAAATGTTGTTCAGAAATAGGTTTACTTAAAACAGTAGGTACGTCCCTTTCAGCCTCGGTCGTGTCAAATGTTGCCTCTTTTTCAAACTCTTCTAACTTAAGAGTTGGCAGAGATAAGTTCTTTTGTCTTTCCAATGATCGTGGAGAGACTGAAGGCAAGGTTCGGGATTCGCTAAACCTAGTTTGATTAACGATCGGCTTCCCATTGCAATTGCAATTTGGTATTTTGCATATTGGCTTCAAAGGTTTGTCTAAGCCTTTGGCGAACGTCGGCATATCCTTTTGCAGGCGCGCTTTCCAATCGGGAACCTCATCGGTCTTTTCCGGCTCGTTTTGGAAGAAGACTGATGCCGGTCGAAATTGTTCTGATACCGGCATTGCGGAGGTAGGTCTTTTCAGATTTGATACGGGTGCTTTGGAAGAGCTTTCTAGAACGCTGTATGGTCTAAACGACTGGGGTTGAAGTAAATTACTCTTAGCGTGACCATAGGAGACCTCTGGGCTGATAGTAACAGCATTATTCATTCTGGCATTGGTCATCATTCTTTGATAATATTTTTGCCTCTCGTCATACGGGTAGCTGGCGAAAGTATGCCTATTTCTGTTGCTTGGGTAATGGCTAGGAGCGCTACACATATTGTTAGGCATGCAAGGGGTTAGTGTTTCCGAATAATAGTATGGAACCACATGATTTCTATTCGCGTCATACACCTGCTCGTGACGTTTAGTGCTTGTTATGTGAGAATTAGATGAGGGCATGTTTTGTGGCGAACGGATTGCTCTAGGAGGGGATTGCGGTCGGCTGTTGTAACTAATGGGAGATGAGATGGGGTAAAAGGCTGGATATGGAGAAGGGGGGATTGGGAAATATATATCCGACACCATTTCAACGTGCTACACCGCCGCAAGACAGAACAGAAAGAAATAGGTTAATAAAATATTTAACACAGCTTAAGAAATCTGAAAGATAGGTTTAATTCTCCACATTCCTTAGCTGTCGATGTAAGTATTGGCTATCCATGTACATACAGAGCACATACAATTTACCAAATGCACCAAACTGCCTTTACCAAGCAACCTTCCCGAAGCGTCATGTGTACTAGTGCGATATTCAAAGGCAATATTAATAATTGTAACAGAAATTATTACTTCCATTGACCCATACATACATACATTACAGATAGTAAACATATTGGAGCATGTGTCATTGCATAAGAAATTGTGAACCAAATCAAATGTGGAAAGTGTTAAAAGGCGGTGAATATTCATATACTCGTTTGGTAGAGGATTTTAAATTTATAATCTTGATAAATTACTATTAAAAACATAGAGGCCACGAACGTGCACTTAAATGGAACATTAATGGTAGAATATCAATAATAAAATCTTAATCTACTAAGTTAACACAAAAACTTATATACTTTACTTTTTATTAAGTGAAATTTGAACTTTATGACACGCCTAATATTAATTATTCTTAATTGACGCAACTAAAGGTCGTGCCCATTTGGTGCCATAGTAAAGAATCTAGCACATTTCATCAATCGACTAAGGTATACTGAAATAACTTATCACTTCCGACAGATGGCGGAATAACTATCTCTAATATACCAGACCTAAATTATCCAGACTGATAACGGGCAGCACCGTCTTAGGTGCGAGACGTATGGTACTACCTCGCCAACAGCTGGTGTGTATTCAGCAGTGGGATGGCTGTTAAAGAAGTTAAGAAGGAAGTGTTTACTTCATTATTTTCATCTTCGAAAACTAATCTCCTATGTATAATTAACGAGATAGCAATCAAATTGTGTTCTATTTTTTTTTTATTAATACCACTTTCGAAAATAAGACAGTAAATAGAGTGAAGCGTTACTTTGCGGCAAAGCTATGATTTTAAAGATATTGGAAAAACTACTTTGTATGATTTTGCACAAAAGAAATAAAACCATAAATGGCTTATATTACCTAGTCCAAGTTACGAAAATAATTTGAAACACTGTGGGAAAAGGTCTCCTTTCACATACACATAAAGTACGGATTAACATTTGCCTTCAGTATCCCCCTTTTCGCTTCTCCGGGAGATAGATCGAGTCATGCTGGCATGGGCGGCAGACTCTAACAACGCTAAAGGAAACTTTAATTTGTAAATAACTGCAATATAAAAAATCTATCCATGCGTGTTTCGTGAAAAGGTTCGTGTTGGTGTACTTGTGAGATAAGTAAATCGTCACCTTGGTCTCGGAGACCCAAAACTTCTGCTGGTCGGTCCTCTGTATGAGATCGACCAGCTTGCTGAACCACGTGCTGAGGTTGGCCTCGCACAACGTAATGGTGTGCGTGAACACGTGGCCCCACACGCGCTCCATGTGCTGGCACTGTTCCAGAAGCTTCTTCGATGATTTGTGGGCCGATCTGGGCAGAGATATAATTATAAAAATAATTACGAATGTTGTCAAATAATTTGTGAAAATCAGTGTTGCATGTATCCACATCGCAACTAATAGACTTAATTGTATCATCATGTTGAATATGCCAAATTGTTTAAGTCGATATTTTCTCATTTTTATTTTCTTAGCCTTGTTCAAGTATTGCGAATAAAATAAAAAAAGTTCCAACGTCCGTATGCCCAAAAATGGGGAAGTCAGAGTTTTAGACATTTTTAGTAATCTCAATCCACTTTTCACCAGAGTTTATTTGGGGCAACGTGAAAGGAATTGAGTCTTACGCCGTCTTAGTGGAACAGCCAACGAAACAAATCGTCCATAGGCTTAGAAAAACTATAAACTTATTAAAAAGTTATTCTGAATAAAAAATTTACTTTTTTTTCATAAGTTAGTAGTTTAGTAGTTGTTTCTTTCTGTTCGCGTGGTCATGAGCAACAAATAAAGTTTTTTTCTAATATACAGGAACGATCCAACGTCATTGACATTTTATGGAAACTTGTTTAGTACTAGTACTCATTATTATTTGAAAATTGATAAAACATTTGACCTAGAAATGGCCTGTAGTAGGTTAAATTGAATGCACGTCGTATCCATCCATACAGGGCAAAGCTCAAATGACTGTGGTTTTTCAACTAGAGACTTCGTCGTTGTGTTCTAATAGACATAGACTCCCAATAGAGAGCTTGCCCTGAACAATACGCTCGGCATGCAGGCTGGCGATCACAACACCATTCGCAATCTCTATGAATTTCTAGGGAAGTTAATTTCAAATTAGAAATAAATGTATGTATACTTAGGCAGTCCGGCTCTCAGCTGTTTAATTATGTGCTTATTGTCGGCCTTCAAGAATATGACGATGGGGTAAAACTGCGCGTAGTTGAGCCGGTCGACAGCGTTGGGAGTGATGTCGAGGAGCGCGTGCTTCCCTCGCTCCATTATGCTCCTGATGCTGGAGAGTCGGATGATGCCCGTCGATTTTGTCTTGCTGTCCTCTAGCGTGCTGTCCATTTCTGTATACAGTGTGTCAGTGAAAAAGAAAACTTTCTAACGTGTGATAACAATGTAATTTCTTTTAGTGCAACTGAAGCTTTATCAGTCTAACGAGAGTTAATTTCCTATCAAATAAACTTTAAAGCAATATTTTTTAAATTTTGGCTTAAAGTCCCGTATGCGATGCAACAATAAACATTTACTGACTGGGCGTGGCGAAGGAGTCGGGGTGTTCGCGCAGCAGGCGGTCGCGCGCGATGTCCGCGGCGGCGCCCAGCACGATGACCGGGCGCACGAAGCCGGCCGCGCGCAGCGCCACGCGCTCGTACGCCGGGAACTTGCTGATGCTGTCCGACAGCACCACCTCGTCCCAGTGCTCCTGGCGGTGGGGACATTGCAATATTTTATTTAACCTGCCGTTCAATTTCTTGTTCGTACATCAAACATAAATTACACAAGATGGATGAAACCTTATTGACATTTACTCAAAACATGTTTAGTACTTTTAAGCCTAGCTGATCTTATTCTCAATTCCAAATCCCACTAAAAAGTAAGAGAAGTATAGCAGCAGGATCCTAAATAAACTTCTACTTTACTTTTACTTTATATGAGTACTTTGTGTCCAATGCAAGTGTGTGTGTGTAGTATATATATAGTGTAGTAATTGACGAATTCAATTCTTACCAACAAAAAATTTTTGTTGGAACATAGCCACGACTTTTTTCTAGTATTTATCTCAGTTAATGTTAGCCAAAACTACAAAACGAGATCAGGCTGTAGATCTATACTAAATCAGACTCTACCTTTCCGAGACTCTTCGTGCGCCGATGAGTAGAACGGCGACGTCGAAAGAAGTAGTGCTTGGCATCGTTGCCAGACATTTCCTTCTTGGTGGCGTTAAACTGCGCCGTTGCCAACTCCTCCGCTCGCGCTTTGTTCGGGATTATGCCCTTTTGCACTTCCTGGTTGTTGCGACCTGCCAACAGCCGGTACTTCAAAATATTTATCATTTCTAGCATCCGTCTACAACTCGTTGTACTACTACTGCTTACTCGTAAGCTAATTAAAAAGTTGCGTTAAAATTAATCACTGAAATTGTATATTTTATAATCTTTGTCCAAACCCTTTTCAAAGAAACATATTACATTTAGAAATTCTTATTTCTATCTATTAAAGTTTATACTTATCGTATCGGTAAAGTCACTCCTGAAGAGTTAGTCTTGGAATGCCTCACAGCCCATTTTATACTGGCTCTCTACACCTTTCAAACCGGAACAGAACAGTAGTATACTGCTGTTGAAATGGATAAGAGGGAGAGTACCAACCCGGACGACTCCTGGGCAGAGGATTCTGCTACCTGTTGTATTTCTTTAAAGTTGCTTAGTACTATATGCAATAACAAAGAGTAAGAACACTATATAGCCACTGAGAGCCATGGTAGCTTGGAAACTGGGTGCTGACTTTTAAATTTCATAGTACGCGAGTATCCTGTGTTCGACTGCCGGTTCCGGCGCTACTAAAATTGTTGAACTCAATTTTAGTAAAGTAAAACATCACACCAAGACATGTGAAGTCTACCAACCCTCAGCAGTAGCGTGGTTAGAAATTCTCAAAAATATGGGGAAACCTTTGCTCTGTATTGGGATAGCCAAATGTTAGTGGTCTGCTACCACAACCGTTCCATACGCACCTATCCTGTAGACCTGCCAGGCGCCGACGGTGCCGTTGTGCAGCGTGTCGACGACGTGGAACACGTCGCCGCTGCGGAACGACATCTCGCCGTCTCGCGGCTCCGTGTAGTGGAAGTGCGTCTTTATGTGGAACGAGTCGCCCGCTGCACACGCACACAGACACACATACACACGTGAGATTGCGCACGCAACGTATATTAACGTATGTCATCCCAGCTCTAAAAATCTAGTGGCTAATGACTGAAAAATCTATCGGCGTTCTGGCGACTGGCGGAATATTTACAACACAGGGACCTTACCCGCTGTGCCACAAAAACATTTCATAAAAATTCCGTGACGAGTTATTTTTCACATCCAAGCGATGGTTTCGTTTAATAGCTACAATGTTTTTGATAAACGATATCGGGAAATGAAATGTTCTGTGGCATTGCAGATATGTCAGACATAAATTACTCGCCCAGCCTTAGAAGCTAAAGAATTCTTTTTTTTATTCCACTTACACAGGTAGTAAAAAATGTTTACAAAACCTAGGTTATTATGAACATAACAAGTTAATAGGTAAATGTTATTATTACACTCTTGTTCAAGAGTCTTTCAAGAACTTGAATACAATGACAATTAAAGAAGAAAAATCATAAATTATTCAATATAGATTATATACATTACATTATAAATTTCCAACTAATTGTTGAAAAGGCAAAATGACTTTCAAAGAAAAATATTTTTAGTAAAAATTCTAACTGTGCTAAATTTTTAGTAAATATGATCTTTTAACTGTGATATACTCATTTACAGTTAACTGTGCAAGATAAATGAAATACATATGTCTCCACCCGCGGCTTGGAATGCATGTAGAATCTGCCCACTACTGTCTCTCTATGTCCTATTAGTTCAGCGGTTTATGCGTGATTGAATGACAAACATCCGCACAAACATGCTTTCGCATTTGTAACAATATATTACGTTAAGTAGGACTAAACGAATACGAGCAAAACTCATTGTATTTCGCAAGCGGGTACAGTGGGGCACGGTGATACACAGTGGGGCACAGTGGTACACAGTGGGGCACAGTGGGGCACAGTGGTACACAGTGGGGTACTCACGCGTCTGGCCGGCGGCAACCGCGCTATACGCGTCGGGCTCGTGCTGCACGATGAGGTCGATGCGCTCCTGCAGGCTCAGCAGGAACAGTACAGCTTCCTCGCGCGTCACGCCTTTCATCTCCATCTCGTTCACCTGCCACAAGCGATTCAAACGAATATAACAGCCGAGTGGATAAAAGGACTCGAGTTCATTCCCCCCTTGGAGGGCTCGTACCATTGAGCATTTCGAAACGATTTGCATATACGATTTACATCATTGGTTTGAACACTAAACCGGCGACAGGCTCAGCGTCTCCCACGTTGTCCTAAATGAGATCTGGTGGAAAGTGCGTTGATAAGACTAAAATACATATATAAAATAAATCAACGTCTGTCCAACCCAGATTGGGTATACGGTCGTGAGAGCTTAAAACTTCAAATTGAAAATTTTATGCGTTTGATTTATGTACCGCACAATTATTTGTATCTACGGATAATTGTTCATAGTCAAGGTGCCGTGTGTATAGGGTAATACAGTGGAGGTCTGCCACCCCCTATCTTTCGTTGGGTTGCGTAATAGTTTGACCCGCCCGATTGACTACGCTACTCCTTTGAGTGAGAGAAGTGAGTATGCGATTGTTAAAAACTTACATAGTATACTGTGTAACATAGAGTGAAACTTAAAAAAGTTAAAGTATAACTCCTTACCTTGGTACCTTGTGAAAAAAAAAGGTAAAAGTAACAAAGTAATATAGCAGCCTGTAAATATCTAACAGCTGGGTAAAGGCTCTTCTCAATACGTGTTTTTCAATATTTGATTTGATTTCACGTATAATCAGCTACCACTACTTATCAAGTCCTAAATCAGTTATCATAACAACTTTTAAGTGAAATTATTATTAATACATGTTCACAATAAATTTTTCTTTTTCTAATCAAATTTATTTATATAACTAACGGATTGGTTTTAACATACCGGATCTTCAGGGTATTTAATTAAACAAAAACAATTGTGCAACTAGTACAAACAAGTCTTAATAATAATTTCCCTTATGTCGATGTTTCACAAAGTGACTACAATCGCAAGTATAAGTAGTATAAGTACGTAGTCTAACTTTTAGTATCTTATCAGCGGGCTGTAACCCTTGCAGTGCAGCGGGACTCGTGGGCTGCACCCCAGACACGAACACCCCGGACCTGTTCCCGCCGCAGAGTCGGAGCCCCACTGAACCCTCCTTTTGAAAGCTGATTAGTCGGGGCTCGCTCCTGTCAATAAATATATCACCATTATTAAAGAAATAACATAGAAATATCAAAATGATTTCTTGTATCTACACGAACACTATACATTTGAAATTAAAACTATTATTTACGGATTTTATCGCGTATAATTATGTTTTTATATACCCGACGTTTCGATTGCTTAACAGCAGCGTAGTCACGTGACTGTAGGAAGCCTGCACTCTGTGATCATATCCTTGATCGCCCAAACCATTACATCAGAATTTGATAGACCACAAATACTCGCAAAAGAACACCGATTCTTGCCAAGGATGATTCGCGAGGCTATTCAAATCAAAAAACCTCCTAATTTCAATAGTGAAGATGGATACTACCACCAGCTTGGGGTCCAGTAATAAACAAAACTAAATCTAAAACAAAGCATAACACTGCACGACCTCAAGATACTTTGAGCACATTCTGCGTAGATCGGACCCAAAAAAATTGCCCGAGTTAACTATGACGTCTGGACGTCTAACCTCAATCCCCCGTGACCATGGCAGCTGTAAAGCAATCGAAAAGTCAGGAATATAAAAACATAATTAAAAACGATAAAATCCGTAAATATGAGTTTAATTTCAAATAGAGATATAAATTCAAATTCACTTCGAATCATGATCACCATCAGCCTATTTGAGTCCATATTGGCATCTCCAACATAAGTAGGAGTCACCTGGGTAGGTACCACCCTCTTACCCACTTCTGCCACCAAACCGCAGTGCAACTAATGTTGTGTTCCAGTTTTAAAGGTATAGAAAGTGACAACCCAGCTGTAACCTTTTTCGATTGAAGCTATTTGCATGTGTTCACGGACTGCAGTAGCCTCTTACCATCAGATGGATTGCAAGCTTTAATTCCAATAAAAAAAGCACCAGCTAAAGTCATACATTTCTTGAAAGGTTTCCCCATTCTCAACACGCTGGGCTTCCTCGGTGAGCGCAGTGCCGCGACGCTCGGACTAGTGATGCTACTCCTCAGTAGTCTTACCTGGCACACTTATGTTGATGCGTGATGATGATATATGATGGGTGATGATGGGTGATATTACCCATCATATATCCTCCAATAACATCATCCAATTTGGGCGTATTGTTTAATTATGAAAAAATAAGTTTTATTAGGTATAAATTAAAACTCACGGTGGTTTGTTCCTTTGATTTGTCATTCCATCTTCTTCGTAAAGCTGTCTCCGACTGCTGTAGTAATCTGGAAAATATATAATTGCATTTGAATTTGAATGCCGTTGAGTAGACAGGTGCAAATGAACACAGCTGATTACATATTTTTGAAAGAGAATAGACAAAAAAATATTTATTACATGTATATTTTAAACGAATTGAGATCGTTGTTAAAAAACATTAGACTTCTAACGGAATCATTTAAACTTTCTCGGTCGAAAGGCACATGAAAAATCTAAAATCTCAAAAGGATTTATTTTTTTCGTTTTCGATGTGGTTGTATTTTTTAAAGGGATCTTTACTTTATGGAAATAAAATGTAAACTCGAGGAAACAAGCAGAAACTAGTCTGTTCCATTTGAAGTTTGGTACACTATGCCACAAATGCGCGTAAACTTTACTTGTGTTTAGACGTGTACATAGCACTGTGTGGTAGTGTGTATATGCAACTTACAGAGCGGTATCTCTGCTTATAAAATTTAAGGTTACCACAAAGCACAGCCCTGAGTCAGCTGCATCTATCGGCTTCCCGCAGCACTGTGCAGGTTGTCACTCCATTCTGTAGGGGATCATCTTACACTGCTGTTGCCTGTATGAGGTGTTGCTGTGCGACAGTTTGATGCAGAAGGGATGTAAGAGCGTGTGCGAGTGCGCGTGCGCGTGCTCACCATCGCTGCGCGGGGGCGGCGGGCGCGGCGGCTGCTCGATGTCGCGGCGCGGCTCGGAGCCCCGCACCGGCGCCGCCACGTACACGTTCTGCCCGCTGCCGTACGACAGGGGCTCCGCGCTGTACGCGAGCGGTGACGCCTCTACAGGTCCACAGAGCCAATGAAAACATGCGTTAGCGGCAATTGAAAATCATCATTTCGTAGCGTCCGACTAGTGTCATAGATTGATATATAATATAATAGAGATAAATATAATAGATAATGGGTGTAAGGGCAATATACCATTTTTTTCTCCCATTGCCAATCTCACCTCCATTTGGTGGGCCGCCTACTGGCTACCAAACGTGGCTATGGCGCCCGAATGATAGATTAGTGAAGGGGAGCAGCATTAGTAGTGCGAGGGTATTGGCACTGCCCTCACCAATCTGCTCTCCCAGCGAGGTGAATATGGGCAAAGATTTCAAGAAATGCATACTGGCGGCTTTCGTTGATGCTTTTTTTAAAAGAGACCTATGTTCAGCAGAGAACTGAACAAGGCTGTTGAAGAAGAAGAAGAATGGATATGCCCTAAGTACTGCTGCAAACGTGCAAGACATTCTTACCTAGACTATTGTAATTATTCTGATAATTTCCGTTCGTCACAGTCTCCTCCCGGATCAGTTCCCTAGTGACCACCAGGTTCAATCGGTCCTTGCAGGACTCCACCAGCTTCCTCGCCTCCTTCAGAGTCATGGCGTCTGTCACCGGCGTGTTGTTGATACGTGTCACCACGTCGCCTTCGCATAGACCCTGGCCCGCTTGGTTCAATTGTTCCCTTGCCCTCATTGTGAGCTCTTTCACGTATAATTTACATCCTAGGACTATTCCGAAGTCTGAAAGTGAAAGAAATTATGTTTTTAGATTTAAGTAGAAAAAACAAAAGTTACAAATTACAGACGTGCAATATCATCAGAGGCCAGCCAACAAACATTAATTGCTGTATTCCTTTAGTGAAACCTCAACAAAGAAGTAATATTTCTTTTTAGAGAACCTTAGTGTAAGAATGGGAAAATAATTACTTTCTGTGAACAATGGAGCGCCGTACTTTCAGTTGAACGAGCTTACAAAAGTCAGACGACGTTTTAAGGATGCCTTTTTACTTAATAATAATACAAAAAATTTAAAAAATCTCCGGGAATTGGAAAACAAGTGAAAATAAAAGAATGTATAATTTGCCTGCTGCCGTGTTTACAAGACGATGTAAATAATTTAAAGACTTCTCTTCCAGAAGTAAAAAATAAATACATTTAATGCCTATAGTCAGTTATCAAGCCTTCAAGGAGGGCGAAACTATCCTTCACAGTAGAGTAGGGTCACGGGTAGGGATTTTTAACCCCACCCGACGTCTTGTCGGAACGGAAGCGGGTTATACTTTTTCGTTACGCGTAATGTTGTAAGTAATATATACGTATTGTATGTTGTTCAATGTCATCTTTTGAACGTTTATTTTGAACGTGTGCATTATATCATCAGAAAGAAGCTTGAGCCGCTGCAGTGGTTAAGGAGGAAAAGAAGCTGGGACCGAACTCCACAAAAAATACTAGAACGAGCAGGAGAACCATAATGACCTTATACGTGTATCCGTCACTGACTTTCAACGCGTTTACGAATAATGTCAGCTGGAAGGATTCACCTTCTGGGATTATGTTGATATTTCTGGGAGTATTTTTTTTAATGGGAAAGGGGGCAATCCAGAAAGCTCACCTAGTACATCTGCAACAGCAGAGGAAATACAGGTGCGTCACCGCCCTTTAAAGATTTAGGGAAGGAGAATGGAGGAAGAGGGAGTGGCCCAGTTACCTCAATCACCGAACGAAACGCAGAAGCAGGCATCTTGGCCTCTACCTCACGCCGGTATTCTGCGAGGCCGTGGTACTACTAGGACCCCGGTCGAGCTGGCCCATTCGCGTTAGCAAAACCCGCCGCTTGGATCTACCGCGTACAAGTTCTTTCAATTCGTCGTCATCAACATAAGCCTGTTAGCAGTCCACTTTTGGACACAGGCTTTTACAGAAGTGGGAGGAGGAGGAGGGTCCTATAATCAACACGTTTGGCAGGTTGCTATCGCAGTACCTGACATAATACATTAATAATAACAGTTTACTGATTGAATTAATGATTAAATGAAAACTCACCTTCCTTCTTCCCATTCCTAGTCAGAGAAAGTTTGATGGTGGTGGGTGCGGTTGGTGGTGGTGCGGGCGCTCGTCTCCGCACCACCAGCGACACAGCAGCTCCAGAGTCCCGAAGCACTTGCACCGCACGTGCGTATTCCACATTCTCCAGAGGTACCCCGTTCACCGACACTATTCGATCGTTCACTCTGGAAAATATATATACGAGATTTAATAGAAGTGATAATAAAAAAAACCTTCTCCTTTTAATATTTTTATTGAGTACATAAATGTGATAGTATAAGTATTTGTTTGGATGTTTGTCTTTCGGTCACGTATAAATTTGATATGGAGATACATTGAAGCTTAAAAAAGGCCATAAGCAAAAAAAAGTGTAAATTTGTCTCTTTTTATTTGTCAAGATCGTCAAGAGGTAAATGACGATCAAAGAAAATAAATCAGTGTCCAGTGCGGTTTTAGTACACGGAGTACACAAACAGACTTACATAGATATAAGCGTGGACGAAATACAAAGTAAACAAAAGTTTCTAATGTTACGTTTAGACAAATATGATGTTACCAACCTGATACCCGCGACGCGACTATATTTGCGTGGAAAGATACATCGCCCTTCCAGTAACAACATACCCTATTCAATCTCCCTCTCCGAGTTTATTTTTGATCACAATTTATCAGAAACCACCAAAAAATCTTCTACTGTAACGGGTTCTACGTCAACCTATTTTAGTCCACCGCTGAACATAGGCCTCTCCAAGAAACCGCCAGCATGAGCCGGTTTTCATTTCTTGGAAGGTTTTTCCATACTCATCACACTGAGCAAGCGAGCACAGTGGTGGGCACAGTGCCGGTACCCTCGCAGTAATAATGCTAAAGGTGCCCATACCATATCTGTGGAAATGGGTTCGGCATTCGGATGGATATTCTGCCATCAGTCGGTCTCCAGACGCATGGGTGTGCACCACGCGCAGGTGCGGTGGGCTTGGTTGGTTTGGAGAAAGAGATGGTATGTTGTTCCTTACACCCGGAAGTTCAAAGTTAATATTTGTGTGATACACTATGGGCTTAAGGGTCTAAAAGTATTGGTATGCTTATGTCGTGGAGCTTATTGCATCGGATACGGATACGCGATTGCAAAGAAGGCACGAAGTCGATTGAGTACCCCTGTATGTAGACTTTATACTTCTTCTGACTTTGACTACCTACCTCCGTGAGGTATCGGCGTAAGGATCTGCAAGACCTTTTCTTCCTGTGGGATTAGTAAGCGGCGGCGGCGACTAAGAGATAAGCCTTGAAAATCGCAATGGCTACCGACAGATGATGGGACAATCACGGACTGACAATGGATGACGGACAGCAGCTTGTAGTGTAGCAATTATGGCTAATCCCCGTTATTGGAGAGACCTATGTCCTGAAGTGGACTATTTACAGGCAGTTTAGGTAAACATTCCATTGGTGGACATATGCTTCTACCGTTAGGAAGATTTGCAGTAAGCGCCACACTAAAGATACTTGTGAGATATTCGTATAACTATCTATATTTCATGACGACCTCACAGCTGTGGCTGTCTATAATTGTGTACAACACCAAAAATGCTTAATTCGCTTAATAAATAAATAGACACAGAAGCGCCACAACGCGCAACGTTTGATTCCCATACAATATTCTAACGCCAGCCAAGTCCTAATGCATTGCATGCTGCCTTGTTTCTGAACGGAGTGAGAACTAAGCTGAGTGAAGCTGCCTCTTACTTGCTTCGCTTAGTTATATTTTCTGTTATAGACAGCACACAATTACAAGTCGTTAGCTAAACAATCATACGATTTCGAACCTTAACTTTAAGGCTAGTAAGTTCTATTCAATAACATATTTTTTTTTGTAATCGATAGAACAATAACACTTTTTTCAGAATGTTTAGCGATACCTCGTCAACATTGACCTTAGTCTTATTCTTATTTCTATCGGAATTTACTTATTCCGTCATAAATGTTTCAAACACCAGTCGAAAATAGAACGTTACGAAAGTAAAAACAATACGCACTGTAGTTTGTCTTCAGCGGGGCCGCCACGCAGTACGTCGGACACTGCAATGGAAGGGTCCCCGCTGGCGAAGTGAGGATTGTCCCGGCCGCCCGACACTGCGATACCGAACCCGTAGCCCGGCACTCTGTTCAGGCGCACTCTGTGTGTCTCCCAGCCCGCGCTCCTTTCTGCCGTCTGAAAAGGAAGAATTTTTGTCATTGATCATTTTCACTTAGCTATGGAAAAGGACCATCACCAAAAATACTTTTGTAAGCCACAGACAAAATGCACCGTAAAACTAAAAATAAAATTGAAAACCCGCCTAATTTACGTACTTAAATATTACAATAATTAGTTATAACAAAATTATTCGAACCATAAAAAATTCTTTAGTTATTTCATATTTAAGTCATAATAAAAAAATCTATGTTTCGGTTCCTATCTCAATTAACCAACCTTTGTTAGTTACTTGCTTTAAATAAATAATTTCAACCTTAACAGAAATGTTTCTTTGCATTGTACAAGGAACACGTTGTAAGGCACATTACATCGACCGTGCGCCACAATACTTTGTAAGCCGATATGCAATCCTGTTACGGCTAAGTCATTCATAACCTGGTAACAAGTCACTATTAATGAAGTTATGATCGCTATCTATGTAACTAAAAGAAGGTACTTCTTAACCTATTAATTGGTTTACTTAAGTCCTAAGAGCAAACCGGCATCACCGGTCACGTAATATTTACCGGAGAGGTGGAAATTGATAGTGGACGCCGATTTGGCTACGCTTTGTGTCAAATGGAAATCCCTAATCTCTGTCTATCCCGCAATGGTGACTGGTGGGAGTTTAATTATATCTGATGTCATGTCTTTATCAATTATTATTATATAATTTACTAATAACTTAATGATTTGTACCAGTTAACATTTGTAAAAAAAATTGCGTAAAGAATGAAACAAAATCAAACAAACAAATTTAAAGCAATCATATCGTTTAATAAATGGATACAATTAATTTGATCTTGAAAAATGTATTCGTTCTACCAATTGATGGTGTTAGAAGAATCACAAATGAAACCGGATAGTTTGCCGAAATCGTGCGGCCGAGCAAAGGAATTCAAAATAATCATTACGCAATCGATGACCATTAATAAACGAGAGAGACACAGAGTTCAAACCGATGACTAATATTATCATCGGGAGATAGTGAGTATGTATTCGTTCAAGTCACGTCTAGGCCGATAAGGATGAAATTTAAACCGTCGATAGCCGGGTCAACGACCAACAGTTGCCTATAAAATAATCGAAATCCATAACCTAATACATAAAATACTTATTTACTAAAAGCCATAAGTAGCGTGGCATTACCTTTAATGGTCTATTGTGCCACTTTCAATTGTATCTACAATTGGAAATTTCACTCGTTCTATTTCTTGATCATGCCTGATATGAAATCGCTTCTACGTAGATTTAGAATTATCCAACTTCATAGATCTGACCGCATAAGTAACATATCACAGTACGCTTTCATCACTCGAAAATTATGTTAATATAACAAACACTGGTTATTTCTTCTACGTGGGAAATTTACATATAACTTATAATTCATTCCTTATTACCTGTATGCGAACTGAGAATGCCATGGTATGCAAGCGCAGGCTGCCTATATGGCTACCAACATTTTTTAGGCTGATTAAAGAGTTTTTCAGAATAAACAACTTCAAATAAATATAGCATTTTAAAGAAAAATTTAAAAAAGGAATGGAAGTCATTGATCCCTCTAACTGAAATATAATATTTTTAGGTTCTATACATATTTTTTTTTAAAAGTATAGAGTACACAGATCAGAAATACGGTACAATATATAGTACGGTCGGTAACCCTACCTAGCTACCACGGCTCGATCTCTGGTGCCATTAAAATGTTTGATTGGCATTTCAAGTGCGGATACGACACGCAATGAACAGTGAAGAATACATAGGTAATGTAATGCGTATAAGAGAGAAAGAAAATATACCGGACAAGTAATAACGTCTTGAAAAGATGTGAAGGAACAAGATAAAGGAATAGCAATGCAACGTATTCGTCGACATAGATTTTAAATGGCTTCGAATAAAATAACTTTATCTTTGAACTAATGTCATGCTTACCCTTCCAGTGTCATAAGTCCTGATATGACTCATAACAAATGATTTTCAATTGTTTCAAAGTTATGACACGTGAAGAGTTAATAATATAACAATCCTACATAACTCTTTTCCTATCGTATGAAATTAAAATTCTTTACTTAACGTAAGAAATTCAAATTTCGTTTATCAATTGTCATTTTTTTTAAGTCTGCCAATAGTCTTATATAACCCTACCCTGAAACCAGGCTTTGCAGGTCTAAATCCTAAATGTTGCTCAATCACTGATACTTCAAATCACCTATAAATATAGAATATTATTCCTGGTTCATATACACTAGCGAAAATCGTCTGACTTAGTGGTTAGCATACCTGATTGTTGAGGCATGCCCGGAAATCACGGTTCAAATGCCAGTCGAAATCAATACTTGTGTAACACGCAAGTTATTGTTATATCAGATCTAAAGCGGTTTACAACTGTTCATAATATTCAGAAGCTGATGTCCTGGAAATCGACGAGGACATCATTATCATCTAACTAACTATGTAACAAATAATTACGAAGCTATAAATTAAAATGAGTCTGAATATGCCATAAATGAAGTTAGAAACGAGCTTGAGTCATGTTTGAATTATTCAAGGACGAACACAAAAAGAACTTAAAACCCGTACAAAGAGCCAAGGAATGTATTGAATGCGTAGGTGCCAATCGGTATGTTGATTACTGATGCACGATACATAGTTTGTGTGATTTGAATGGACCGCGTACGCTAACACTAGGGTTTCCAGTTGTTCGGCACACGCCGGGAATGTTCCAAAGTTTTAATCCAGTGTCCTATAGTATCTTTATACGTAAAAATACGAAAGAGGGATACGTGCAAATAAATTTACCTAAACGTGTATTCAATTACACTTTTAGCATTTTTCAATTAATGTTTGTATGTATATATTCACCCCTTGTTCCCAACGGGGTAGGCAGAGACAATCTTCTTCCACTTGCTACGCCCTACCATACGTCTTTCGCTTCTTCCACTTTCATCAATATTCGCAAGCATGCTCGTTGGTTTAGAGTACTCTTGACCTGGCCTTTTTTCAGAACGTCCCCGATTTGATCGTGAAATGTTCGCCTAGGTCTTCCTCTCCCGACTCTACCATTTACAGTCGCCTCAATTGATACTGTGAGGTAGTGGTAACGGCTTAAGAATCTGTCACCCCCTTTCTTGTAATGGATGTCTCATCAAGAGGCGGCTAAAGAAATGGTAATCCTTAACTTCTGCTTGCCTAATGGGCAAGAGTGGCCTACCTTAAACCATTGTTAAATGTACAAGTGTTTAATGATGAAATACAGAAACTGTATAGGTGTGATCTGAACTCCGATTTCGTTCATCATGAATATAACCAGTAAATATATGTATTAGATATCTCATCATCATCATTACAGCCTATCACAAGCCCACTACTGAAAATAGGCCTCCCAAAGATGGCCAAAGCACGACCCCATCCTGAACCGATCTGCGTCCATCGACTTACCGCAACATGGTTCTCCACAACTGTCACTACATCTTTATGGGGATCACCCTACACTAGGTTTGACAGTACGAGGTTGCCACTCGAGAACCTTTCTTCCCCAACAGTTGTCAGTTCTACATACACACAAATTCCATTACGCAGAGAAACACCAAGCATAGTCCTTTCATTTTCCTCATAGCCCGCTGAGTAACTTTGAGCTTTCTCATAGAAAGTCCCCGAAGTAAAACAGAACGTTCCGGTTCCGTAAGTCATCACTGGCAACACGGACTGGTTGCACATTTAGGTCTTGAGGTTTTGAGATATGCACGACGAGAAGATGTAACGTAGTTTCCCGAACGCTGCCCAGCCGAGTTGGATTCGTCGATTGACGTCTGGGCCGAAATTGGACATACCTATTAAATATACTATATATAAATAGCTTTTTATATTCACGCCTAGTGGGTAAATGTTCAAGGTGTTATTACACGGCTATTGTATGAGCACGCCGTGCACAACAACTCCATTGAATATTGATGTGCCGTACATCGTTTGACGTGGTTCTGCTTTCGCGAGTTTCACAGAATTTATCCAAGATATGTACGTTACCTGGTATTATTACAAAAGGCAATGTAGCCAAATAGCACTGTTTCCTTAATTATGCAATAAACATTTTCTAATAATATATCAGTGATAATACCTAATCAACTCATCATACAGTATGGTTGTATTTAATAAGCGCTAATAATTATAGAAATATTTGATGGGCAATTAACTTGAAATAAAATAATATAATTTTATTAATACTAGTATTGGCGTAAGATCTTTCATCGAACATAATTTACATAATAGAAAAAAACTGCTCATAAGTGTTTTATTGCTGGGCACAGAGCTTTCATTATAAGAAAGCTCTAGAGCCGGGAACAGTCCGCTACTCAAGACATTGACGGACTTCACAGATCCTCGAAATATTTTTATTTGTCAGACACGCAAGTTTCCTTCCGATGTTTCCTTTCAACACTGAGCATGGCCTAAATCAGCACCCACAATTGCAATGAATAATATTGTTGGTCCCGGCACCGAAGATCAAACACAGGTCTCTGACGCACAATGAAATCAATGGCGCCGGATCACTAAGCTTAAACGAATATTTTTCATAATAATACCTACCTATGATTTTTTGCTTAACTCGAAAAAAGTGGGTCGTCAACCTCATCTACATTAACATAGTCACATATTACATAAAACTTTACAGCTGTTATTCATATTACAACGTAAATATTATCTGCCAATGATAACTTGATACTTCCATGGCCAAATTTAGAAAACCTAGTACCTACATTTCTGATATTGAGCTACATACTTATCGAGTACAATATTATTTAGAAAACTTGCAAAGTTTTATAAACAATCTCAAATATATTGAGAGTCGGCAGTGGGACATTGACAGGCTGCTACTTAACTCAAGTACTATTACTTTTTACTTTGCTAAGAAGCGCAAAGCTTTGTAATAAGGACTGTTTGAATAAGTTAAAGAGAAATCGGCACACAAAAGGCTATTTATAATGCAGTGGAAATCCTAAGAATATCCAACACTGGCCTGCTGTCGCCATTAAAAACAAAACAATGTGATATAACATAAAATACCTGGAAAGGGCATAACCGCAGTCGAGCGAATTAAGCAGTGCTGTTGGAAACGTTCAGTGCGCGGGTTTCTTTACGGCAGTGGGAGCGTCCGCGTGGGAACCGCGTTACACCTTTATGTTAATTTATATGGCCCTTGATGTGCCAGCTTGATAATTTATCGCTATGTTCGTAGTTTGCTACTTAACTTTAATCATTATTATTTTATGACAATTACTATCAATTTACACATACCACTCATAGGTTAATTTTTCTTTCTTTCATCGAGCAAGATCAATATTAGTTTTTGCTCGTTATATTAAATGTCTATAAAAGCATACGCATTTTTTTTCTAATGAATTAGGCTAAAAGAGCTCACAGCGCACCCATAAAGTGGCTACAGCAGCCAGGAATTAGCCTCTGATTACTTCACTCACCGAACGTAACGCAGAAGAATAAGATGCCTCTACTTCACGCCGTTATACTACAAGGGCGTGGTACTACCCCGGTCGAGCTGACCCATTCAAGTAGCTGCAAAAGCCGCCGCTTGGTTCTACCACATATTAAGCCCTACTAGTGTGTCTAGATATAACACTTTTAGATTCAATAGTCCTACGATTCATAAGAATAGGATTTCAATAGGTAAAGGGTTAATAAATGAAACCTATTTTGTTTAAGTTGTATTTACTTATATTTACATTTATCGTATAATATTAACTATTATCTGTGTTATATTCAAGAAAATAATATTTTCTAGGCCAACGTATATGTAACACCAGTTGAGATTTTGTTCAAATATTAGTTCTCAATTTGACAAACAATCATTGTCAAAAGCCTGTAAATAACGAATTATATACAAGTGACGGGTCCTAGGGTGTCTAGCGCGAGGTTGCCGGCTCTGCGCTCACCAACCAACCCCAGCGCGGTGAGTATGACAAAATCTTCCATTTTTGGTATGCTAGCTTTTGCAGGCGATTCCATGGATAGACCAGTGGACGGTTTAAAGACGGCAAAGAAGAAAACTTAGTGTAGCCTCTATTGACACCCGCAGGACAAAGAAGGATTTATATTTAGTTGTAGTAGTAAATGGATGAAAACTAAACTTCCATCAAAGTTTGTAAATTTTAGCAAAATCTTAAATGATTCTGCCAATATGTATAGGTAATATCAGAGATCGGAGGCTGACGAAGTTAATTTATGGTTAACTCCATAAATAGGCGCCTACGCGCTGCCAGTCCCGTCCCAGTTACTACAACGTCTTCCATATTTGTAAAATGTTTTAGAGAACGTTACTCTAAGAATATTCATCTCATATTCTTTATATTTGGATATTTGCTCAATACGGCGACTTGTAAAACTTGTAAAGAAATATACCTAATTACTCTAACACTTGCTAAATTTCCTAACTATAAATATATTATTGCTTATTCTGAAATTATGTATTGAAGCGAAAAAAAAAATTAACGCTCAACGGACCATTTCGACTTAATTTTATGGCAGGAAAAGGTGCGTTCACACCACACCGTGTTGCAACGTTTTCACTAAGTAATCGAGCTCTCACTATGGCAAAGAGACTAGTTTCTAAACAGATGCTAAATAATTCAATGTCGTTGACAAGAGAAGAGTAACTAATCGGTTAGTGCATTGCTACGATGTGATCCATAAACAAGCGGCGCGACAATTACCAGATAACGGACTAATAGATTGCAATTAGGAAAACATGGCAAGAAAACAAACACATAGAGAAAAATACAACATGCATGGACAACAGATCCCTTTTTTTCAGTCTATGAAAGGATGTAATTGCTTTTTACAATATGTAATATCGTCGGAAAGTATTTAAATATTCATTTAGATACCGCATGTTTGCCTTAACTAATAGTTGAGGCGTAAATCTGGCTAACTGCTTCTCTGAATGCATTAGTGGGCTAACTCAGCATTCTGGGTCAACAAGGTGCTATGCAGCAACCGCAGTCCGAGTTCACAAGAAAATGTTTATCTTAAATGCTTTAATAGTGTCTTAAGAAATGACGTTTTTGGCTTCCGATAAAACGAAAAAAGAGAGACTGGTGCTCTATGGTTAAAACACTCGCCATTTCTATCTTCGGTTTAGTACTAAGCAGCTTATTTTAATTTTATTTAATATACATTGTACGTTATTGAAAACTACTTAACTGCATATTTTGGTCTGCGGGATAACATATTTAACTTCATCATCGCCAGCTCTTACAAAACCACTAATCGACATAGACCACTCCTAGAACATTGCCAACATAATCAAGCATGCATTTAATTAAAGGAGGGTTTGCTCATACTTACCACACTGAGCAGGGGGAAAGCGCAGTGTTGGTATCAGGCAGACAGGCGCCGGCCTCGGCACTTTCAATGGAAGTACTTACTAGGTAATTAGGTAATTATTGCACACGAGCGCTAAATGGACTAGAGACACTTTTGGTCGGTAGCGTCACAGAAAATCGCCAACAGTGGCAGCTATCACCTAAACATCATGGTTACCAGAGCCACGTATGTTAACCGGCAGGGTATACTACGTATAGTTTGGTGTTTGACTATGAAGATGTCATTCTATTCCGTTACATACTATGTAGCAGCATGTATCACAGTGCAGTAAATGATCGCGGCTCTGACCGCTGAGTCTCGCAGCTGTCATTTGACTTTTAAGAAGGCCCTGGTGTATTTGGATTCCTGTTAATATTACATAATGATTTCGTCTAACTTCTCAAACCCCCCGTGACCACGGATGCTGTAAAGCACTCGAAACGTCGTGAATATAAAAAAAATAAACGCTATAAAATCCGTAAATATTAATTTCAATAATATAACATGTCTAAAATTCTGAATGTAAATAAAAAGTTCACTACTTCCCTCCCCCAAAATTCTTTCTATCATAGAATTAGGTGCAAAAATTCACACTACTTAACTTTAGATCAGGTACAAAATCTTTATATAATTCGACAGGGATCTTCATTCTTCATTTCAAGCGACGGCTATGGCTGATGCTCGACCAGGGTAGAGGGATCGTATACTTCTGCGTTTCGTTTCTTGAGTGAGACCGGAGACCTACCCCCCTCCTCACCTTCTCCCCTCTCCAAATGTCCTTGAAGGCCGGCAACGTACCAACAACACCTCAGGTGTTGCAGATGTACGTGGACGTCGGTAATTATTTACCATCAGGTGAGAAGCTTGCTCGTTTGCCCCGCCCCACAAAAAAAGTAACTGGTCCTGTGCTGTACATAGACCTCTCTAAGAAAGCGCCCGTAAAATCCGGCATGATTTGGGCTCGGCAGATTCGGGTGTACTTACAGGGGTACATCCAGGGGTGCGTGCAGGTTTTTGGCAAAAAAAAGTGCCCCATCCCTAGTAGAATTCTAACAACTTTAAATACAAAATTACAAAACGGATGCGTGGATTATTATGTACAGAATGTGGAAAGGTGTGATTAATTAATCCAGTCATTCGATAACTTAATTCACCACCTTGAAAAATAACTAGTTATTAGATTTCCACTACATAGGTATCTATTATTACCTAGGTAATATTTGCGTTATTATTCTAGTTCAATCTACACAGTTAAAAAAAAATCAGACAATGGTTTGCATAGTAACTAACCAAGACATAAAATACTCGATGCGAATTAAAAAAATACGGACCTGTAACTTCTCAAATCCAAAATTATCCAATTTCATCCTGTAATAACAAACTTTTAATTCATAATTTAAAGTTATTTCGCAAAAATTAGCCTATTGGATAAACACAATCACTGACAAGTTTTTATCTAAACTTAAAACTACACATTATGATATATGCGTTCCATCACTAAACTGTAAACTAATCAAAATTATTACACTATTTAATTATTGATAGTCCTTTTTAGTTTTGATATTTAAATGTCACTCGAAGCGTCCAGCGATGACGCAGTCTCGCGCCATATGAGATTACAGAATACAGACCAACCTTGTTTAAAGCTTGTCTTGAAGGCACTAAGCGCTTTATGTCATCAAGTTCAAATGAGCAAAGTGCATACTATATCTTTATCGAACACTCGTCTCTTTAAATTAGTCGCCTTAACTCAGAGTGTACATTGTGCCAATATGTAAATGAGAGCTTTGTTTATCCAGAAGGTAGCGGCAACGTACGAAATAACGTGAAATGTATCGCTAACGACCGTATTGATCAAATTTCTAAGAACTTAGTCCGCTCTGTTGTAAGTAATGCAGTTGCTGATGCTAAGCAGTAAGTGAGCATAGATTTTTTAAAAATATGTACATAATGTTTAAGTATGAGGAGCCTCAGGGGCAGGGAAGTCGTTTTAATTTAATAATACGCTAAGAGAACTTTGTTTCGAACCCCGGTGCCGGATTCGCTAAAACTGTTCATTGCAAATTAAAGGACCGATTTTCCACGTGCTCGGCGGTGGTTAATCATCTGAAATTCTGAAGGATTAAAAATATTAACATACGGTCAGAAGTAAGACGCTCTTAAGCTGAGAGTTGCAAAGTCAAATCCCGTTAGAGGCAATTGTAAAGGCTCGTTTTCATTCGTCTCGTCGATAACTCGGTCGATATGTGGCGACATGCGGAGACCCTGTCTTCCCGCAAGCGGAGACTTATTCCGATATGAGTTGTACCGATGTTTAACCGGTACTGCATTACGGTACACTTATTTATCAAACAAAAATCGTTTCTACCTTTATTTAACCCATTTCTGTACCGATTGCCGTAGTGTCCTACTTCGTACGACAACTTCCTGTCAAGATCAAACTTCCTATCGAAATGTGATTACGATACCGCAAAATTAATAATATCCTTAAAAAACGGTATGACAAAGCATCTCCCTTCATCTTAGTTACGCTCACGCGTGCTTTTATAGAATACAGATGCTATGCAGGAGCTAACAAAAAGGCTTATTGTTAAAAATTTAAATATACCGTTGTTTTCGAATTCTCCCGCACCGGAATAGCGACCAGTAAAAATGTTATCCCGAGTGCCCAAGATACAGGAAATCTTAGTTTGGGAATTGACCTATAGGTGCACATACACTTTATGTAATACTAACTGTTATCATGTTTTGAATATTGATTGATCACATATATGTTAGTAGACCGTCTAGTAGTCTGGGTAGGTACACCGACCTCTTACCTATTTTTGCCAGCATTGCGACCATTGTCGAGTTCCGGTTTGAAAGGTATACAGAGCTAGTATAATTAGATGCCCATGAGCTCTAGAAGCCACTTACCAGCAGGTGAACTGTTACCTTGTTTGTCATGCCAATCCAATACAAAAAAAATATTTAGAAAAAGCTGTCTTGCTATGAACTAAATAACGACTAATAACCACTGATAAATACATCACATAACGATCATCCATACATACCTACCTACATAAACTACAAGATGAATACCGGTGAAAGCAAAGGTTTGTGCTTTCGAATTGTTTACAACAAATGATGAAATTCAACCTCAGCGAAACAACAGACAGACATGTACATTGGTCATCTAATACCGCGTACCGCCCTCAATCGCACAGCCTATTCATTCCAGTTTCACAAAGGCGTCGCGTACGCAGCGTACGGCATCGGTATGCGATGCGACCGTGTCGTTTATGTATTCAGCCTACAATTCACACAACGATACTAAAAACCACCTATCATCACATTATCCAAGCCACCTCTTAAGACTTTATCAAAATCAAATGATATTGTTATAGATAGGATTTAGGATATAACAGGGGAATAATATACATATAAATGTCAAATTTTTCTCCAAAGTCAATCTCACCTACAAAAGATGCATCCTGTTGACTAACAGACGTGGCTCTGGCTCTGGCGGCCCCCTGTTAATGGAATCTGTCCGAACAAGACGAATCCAAATTACACTACTGATGGGAGTAGTCTCTAGTGGGTACTGGCACTTCGCTTACACCTGCCTGCCCAGCTGAGTATGGGCAAATTTGCCATGCATAGCAAGCCAGCTTAAGTTGACACTTTCACAGAAAGGTTAATTGTCCAGTAGTGGACATACACAGGCTGATAAAGAATAGAAAGTTGACTTTGTTCCTGTGAGATTCATGTGAAGGGAGGATTTGCAGCAAATTTACTAGATCTCATAGAATTCAAATTTTATAGTTACGTAAACAAGTGTTTGTACTCCAAAGCTTACAGAACAAGGAAGATCACTGTGGGGCTTTGGTTGGTGCAAGCTTGACATAACCTGGTCTTGTCCTTGGCCTCTCATATAAAAAATTAGGGAGTGGTAGTACTCATCCAGTTTGACGCAAACTATTATAAACGTGGCACTACTATTGTTTGAATAGTAAGTAATTCAGTTCATGTAATATATTTTCTTTATTTGTTTTTGATTTTAAATAAAATTGTATGTAGAAATTAAAAGTATGTGCTGTAAAGTCTTAACAATGTTCCATGAAAACAATTAAACTATCATTGCGGGAGTGTTGTGGTAGTGGACCTTTGTATGTAACACTTGCTTCTACTTCCAGCAGTATTGAGGGAGTTGTCTACTTCCTTATGATTGTTGAGGGCAATAGCTGACACATGCACCATGTCTGTGAGACTATCTGTTGCTCTTTGTTCTGTATTACATGCTATGTATAAAATTGGTTAAAAAAATACCAAAAAAACAACTACTATTCAAACAATTTAAGAAATAGAAATAAATGGTGAAGATTTAATTATAGACCAATTTACATTAAAAATAACATTTAATTCAAAAATTCATGTAGGATATCCCAACAGTGATGAAAGATTTGTTCCTTTAAAATCTAATAAATCATCAGGATTTGTTTTCAATTTTTCAACTAACACTTGCTTATCAAACCTAAGCTCATTTATGTACTCTTGCCTTATACCTCTCATTTTATTTATAACTTTTCTTCGCAACTGATTATTTATATCAGGGTCTTTTAAAAGATTTCCTAAATCGTTTAAGCTATCAGGTAGATCAGTGTTCATTCCAGACTCATATTCAATTTGTATATTAGGTTTTCCCAAGGACAAGTAGCTAGGCTTTTGTTTAAGTCTTTTTAAACAAATATGATAAGGTTCAGAGTCTTTTAGGATTTCTTTACCTTCTTCATCAAAAACAATCTTTTTGTTCCGATTACACTTACATTCCTCATCACTTTCAATATCCTCTGAAGCAGGAGTGATATTCTGTGACTCACTCTCACTTGTTAAATTAAGTAAATGACCGTATTTACTTTCAATTTTTTTTAAAACGGACTTACACCGATTGTACACTGTTCTCAACTCTTCCAAATCACTTTCACTTACTTCACAGGCCTTTGAGTTCATTGCATTACATTCAGGATGTGTTGATTTGCTACTTTTAAGTTTTCTTTTCTTGGCCACTGTTGGATTGAGCTTTGTGCCATGGTTATTATCCTTTGTTTTAGACTTCTCTTGGTCACTGCTCGTAAGTTCGCGCACATGGTTTTTTACAACGACATACTTTGTTGACGCCAGGTTTGATTCCGAAATGATCATACAAGGAGAAGCAGACTCAATACTAGCCTGTACAACCATAACCGATGTAATTATTTTCTAAATAACACAAAGTGATTGTATTTACCGATATAAGGCGCTGTACCAAGCCACGCACATGTAACGATATAAAACGATAAAATTGTGGTTTAATAAACTCTGTTAACAAATATTGCAAGTATTTACGACAATTCTGCAAAATAACAGAATTTCAACGAATATAAGATTATAACCTTCTAAGAAATAATGTAATTATGTAATGTCAAATGTAAGTGATCAAAACAACATGGCGGACAGCGGAACGGAAATAAGGATGCCAGTTGCAGAGCATAGAGCACAGAGTATGTAGTCACATATAATCGATACATCTACCTTTTATAATCCGATGTCTACTAAAATAACTTAAAATTATAATATTAAAGGTAAGTGTTTTGAAAAATAGAAAATAATGTTAAAAGGTGTGCGAAATATGATTTGAAAATAAGCAAAAATTTATAAAATTTACCCGTTTTTACTTTAGCTCTACTTATTTTTTTATAATAAATGTTAAATGATCTATCTAGAATAAAAAAACAAATGCAGTTTTATCTGTATTTTTTTTTGAATGGGATTATAAATGGAGTCATCTCTTTTGACTTCTCGCTCTCACACTGCAGCTGTGTATACTCTTACATGCAGGTAAAAATGATGTATGCATATTTTGATAGTTGTTAAGGCTGCTGAAATCGTTTTTTTCTGTATGAACGATACTGTATTAATTCAAAATATCGGTATTTAGGTCCTGAATATAGTCTTGACAACTACAAACTCTCTAAGAATATAATTTTTTTTTGTGAGATTCGATTGCTTAGGGTACCGCCCATTGTTCAAAATAGTACATATTGGTTTAGCAAGAATTGCGTAGGAGGCGACAGCAACCATTTTCCTTCTTTTTTGTATGTTGCTAGATGTTGACTATACAGCCCGGCTTAAATAGTAGGTTAGAATTTAATTGTTATTTGTTCATTAATATAGATTAGTTTACAAAGGAAATGTAGTGTGAGCGAATATATATGTGTGTTAGTTAAGGTGTGTTTTTTCATTGCGGTGTTCCCTAAATTGAGGTTGTAATCATTCTCCGATATAATATTTCGTTTACTCCTTACTTAAGCCGCATCTGCTGTGATCATATTTGTTCATCGAATCGATACATTGCTGTCCACGGAAAACATTCCCGTTTTCGGTTGGGGGGAAAGGCATTTTACTGAATGTATTAGTACTTATGTTAGTGTTCTTAAATTATAATAGTTATAAAAAAAAAATCGTCGGTAAAAATGTCGCAGCAGGTACAGGTATTAGGTTGCAATGTTATAGTCGCACTATTATATGAAAACTGACTTTTCTGAAAATCATTATTCACAATATGTAGTCGATTATTTACAGATCGATTATTCACTTTTACCTCTAGTTTTTAGAAATGTCATCTGCGTGAGCTCTTCATTACATTATCCTTTCTCGTGTACAATTGCGTGTTTGTGTATAATAAATCAATGTAACCAAACTTGTATTATAAACATAAATGACATATGGGTTACATTTATTATTAGTTTAAAATAACCCTAATTATCTTTTACATTTATTTATTGTGTTATAAAAATAATGTTGTAGATTAGACATAAATATTCACAATTTAGTATGAATAGGAATTGAGGGAATGGTGTGTAAAGGGAAATATACTATCTATTCTCTAAATGCCAAACTTACTATGTCGAGCACCCTGCTAAGAAACAAACAAGGCTCTTGCATCTTACTGATGATGTCCAATATCTATAAAAATTTCCAGAATAATGATGGGAAGCAGCATCACTCGTAACAGTCCCGACATTTCACTTGCCCAAGGTGGTCAGTATGCACAAACCATCCAAGAAATGTATACTAGCCCTTGCTGGCGCTTTCTTGGAGAGGTCTTTGTTCAGTAGTAGACTATGTTTTGTGGATGAGGTAGTATGGATGTAAATATGTCCTTAGGATATTTGTTATTGATAACAAAAGAATTCTTATTGTTTCACATATCAAGAATTAATAAATATTTTAACACCATAATAGATGGAGTGACGACTTGCGCAGTGTTGCGGGAAGTTGATGGATGCAGGTGGCTCAGGACCGAGCTTCGTGGCAATCTTTGGGGTAGGCCTATGTTCAGCAGTGGACTTTTGATAGGCTGAAATGATGATGATGATATATTTACCAAATAAAGTTTTTTTTTTCATTCAGCTCGGGATCCTTAGAGCAAGCCCGTGTGACAAGTGTGACTCAAGTTCCCATGTGATCAGAATTCCTCTATGTGGAGGATGATGGTAGATGGGAAGAGATTGTCGAAACTTATTACAATACACATGTTGACATGGACCCTAAGACTGTGACAAGCTCACTTACATTGTCCCTAAGAAGCTGCTCTGGTAAAAGTGGGTTGACAGGACTAAAATATCTAGCCTCTAACCTCTGACCACCCTATTATTGGATATACAATTGTAAGAGCTTATACTAGCTATCCCGGGAGACATTGTACTGCCTATTCTTGTAGTGGTATGATCAGTACGAATAATTAACTTATAAATAACTCGAACTGACACTTATCTGTGTTAGAATTTTATAACATATATTATGTATATATACATATATTTGTGAATCAGTCATTTTGGTTGAAAATCATAAAATTTGTTAATAACGAGGAGGTTGAACTAGCTTTTCCTGGGTGCAAGTGAATTTTTTACACTATATTCGAATTATTACTTTTACAGAGAACAGAGAAATGTAAACAGACTATAGGAAAAAAAATTGCTCATAAAGATTAGTAAAATGTTGTATATTTTTATTCAGAGACAGATGTTAAAAAAGGTTCTCGAGTAGCAGTCACGTATAAGCAAATGCAGTGTGGGACAAACCCCACAAGATGGAGTGACAACCTGCACAGAGTTGCTTTGTGGGAATCTTTGAGAGAGGCCTATGTTCAGTAGTGGACTTGTTATAGGCAGTAATGATGATGATAGAGATGTTATTCTTGCAAAAATAAAGCGTTTTCTTCCCTTCTAACGAGGTAATACATAACATTTGATTTTGGTTGAGGATATTGGCAATTTTACCTCTGTTTATTATCATAAATTTAATGGATTTCCACTAAGTAGGGAAATGAATTAAAAAGAAAAAAATTTAAAGGTCTTTATTTTTCCTCTTCTTTTTTTTCTTAGTTTTATGAACACTCTCTTCAGTATTCATTTCCTCTAACATATTTAATTCCTCCTGTTTTCGTTTTTTGGACTCCTTTTGTTTTGTTAGCTCATCAATTGTATCACAGTGTCTAACCAGTTCATCATCTTTTTTTTTTCTTCTTTTGGACTTTTCAAGTTGTGGCTCACTTTCTATGTTATTTTCAAACAGTTCTTCTTGGGTCATTTCTCTACCCTTCTTTTTTTTCTTTTTCTTAGTTTTTGGTAAGGTTTCAGGTTCATTTAAATCTGTAGCACTATTTTCTACATAATTACTCAGCTCACAACTGTCCACCATATTATTTAATGAACATGCCAAGTTTACAGATACTAATTCATTGTTTGTTGATTCTGAAAACCCATGGAATCCACATTCTGCATGATCTTCTAAGTCGGCAGCTAACTTGGAATATGTTTTATGTACAATATTATTCTTGGACTTAAAAGTAGCCATTTTATTTTTAAAGTAATCTTCCATACTACCTTTTTCAGTAAACACTTGTTCAGTTGTTAGCAAATCATTATCTAAAGGTTTTTCAATTTCTTTTTTCTCTTTAAAACTTTTCTTACCAAATATATTAGCTAGATCCTTTTCACTATATTGAGACAAATCTTTTCCCCGTGTAAACTTATGGTAATGTATTCGTGCCTTACTTTTCTTGGATTTATCTTCAAGAGAAATACCACTATGTAGTTTAACCTTGTCATCATTACCTAAAAATATAAAAACGGTAAAATATAAAAACATATTAACTGCAAATATTCTCGAAAGATATGACCAAAAATTATTGTGAACTATAATATATATTATGTCTAGACCCATTTTAAATAAATTTTGAATCAATGGCGATAATTTATTGGAAACGAATGATGTGTAATACAATCTAATCTGTAGACATAAACATAAAAAAAAAATTACCGTTTGATAAATTAGAGAGTAAAGAGTTAAAGTCATCTTCATGTTTCGTCCATTGATCGTTTCTATCTTCAAATCCCAATCCCTTTTCATCGTTTTTATATGTAGCCACCACATGCTCAACAATTCCATTTTCTTTTGCACCTAACCCCTTTCCTGAAGACCAGCCCATTTTCTCCAACATTCGCTGCCCAAACTTATTGTTATCATTGCTCCATTCACTATTCTTAGCACGAAGGTTTATAACTTTCTGTTTGCGACGTGGTCCCGCAAGCATCGACATAGTTATTTGATAATGGTTGCATTAATCACGTGTATATTCAAATAAAATGAATTCACTTCTAACTTGTCAAGATGGACGACAGACGAAATGCAATGAGTAACGCTGTTCGTTATATTACACAGCAGTTAGAGATATATAGCATACGCTATTTAGCTGTTTATTGGCTGTAGCGATTCTGTTTTTATTCTTGCGCTATCTCGACCCAAACCTATAAAGGATTTGTGAAATTGTGTCGAGTCTCATATCTTTCTATTTCGTAGATTATAAAGAGGTGTCGTGGTTTCGCAGTAATACTTATTATACTTATGACATCCTTTCCTCATCATTATTTAAATAACGACGAAAACCAAATGTTCACTTACAATATTTTTAAGCTCTAACGACCCGCTGTCTGCTATCTTTGTAACTGCTGTTGCGATAACGAGCGCTGCTCGTCAGTCGTATGTTCTGTGTGCGCACCGTTGTAATGCTATATTATACTTTAAAAAAACGACCGAGTGGCTTAATAGTTAGTGTATCCGAATACTCTCTCAGATTACTAGGTCAGAGGACCTGGGTTCCTTGAACAAAAACACAAATTACTAGTTTTCAGGACTGATTCTTTTGTTTTCGTCCAGTGTCTCTGACACTACATATGATTCATTCTCTGATCTTATCGCATAAGCATTACTTCGGAATGGGAAGGGAAAGACGAGTGAGTGCTATTGTGTTTTGATGCAGTTGATAATTACTGATAGTATTCGAAAGTTAACACCGTAATCGAAACCGGACAGAAGAACTACTATATAGCATAAACAATATAATATGCTTTAAATATAGCTTATCTTTACAAAATGTTCTTGGTTTGAAGCCGTTGTGAACAAAACGACAACGTTAAAATATTAAACATAAGTGAATTTCGTGCAGTTGCCACCATGTTCGTTTAGTAGTTCTTAAAAATAATAGTACATAAATACCGTGTTTTTACCGTTTAGTATATATATATAGCTCCATGACATTAACTTTTCATGTGAATCAAAGAATAAGAACTGTGTGAGGATGATATGTTAAGATGTACGGCATACATTGTCTATTCTTTTCTATTGTTGTGTCATATAATGTATGTACTAAAATTGATTGTGACACAGGAAGGGATAAGATGTTATAGTCATAAAAATAAAAGCATAGGTTACATACCCCTGAGTTGTGATATTTTTGAAACACTTCTAGTGTTAGGATTATTTATCTCATGACGTGTTGAAATAATAGAAATTCAATTGGCCCTTGACCCTTCTCGTGCCTTAAAACAACTGGAAACTTATTGTTATGAATCATATTTGGACTTATGAAGCTAGAAAGGTTGTGGGTTAACGTGTCATATATACAAAACGCTTATTGGATATTTAAAAAAACAAGAATTGTCGTTTGACAAAATTTTTTAGGTCGAAGTATAAAACAGTTATTTTTCAAGAGAAGCCATAAATTAAGAAAGAATAAGAATTTTATTTAATAATATTATAATAGTAGGTAAACTTATAGATACTTTGATTAAAATTCCCCATACTAAATTGTTTTAGGACTTAAAAAAACTTTATTTTTGGAATTAAATAACATTTGTAGAAGGTAGTTTCTTTATTTCAAAATATTTTTTTGGCAATAATTTGTGTCATCACGTTTTTATAATACAACATACTATTAATAATGGTATGTAAAATAACAGTGGTAGTTTCGGAGCTTAGGACGAGCCTCTCGCGTCAGTTCCAACTTAACTGGCATAGTTGCGCAGGTGTAGAGCATAGATTAAAATCTCTAAGCTGCAAAGAGTTCCGTAGCTCAGATGACATGGACATGGACTTAATTTAATTCTTACTATTTTTAGAAACAAAAGTCAAAAGTTAGAAAATGAACAATACCAAGGATAGGAGGGCTATTAAATTTGGTTTCTGCTCGATTTTTCGAGCTTTGCGCTCGTGTGAAATATTAAAAATAATAATTATGAATTGCATTATTTATACAATAATGTTTATGTTAAAATTAAACACCACTTTGACAGGTTTTTGTGGGGCGTCGTCCGGCCGTTGTCACGACACGCTCGTTAGTTGCAGTCACTGTTATAACCTATCATAAAACATATATTTATAATAGTTTAACCAAGTGTAGTGTAATATTTATTTTATTCACTGCACCATATACCTCCACTTTCTCCGGTCTTAAGCATCCTCAACCCTCAAAGTCCGAAGCCATTTCTTTTCTAACGAAGTCTAGTCAGCGCATTTTTAGGCGCCCTCACGGTCAAGGGTACCGTATTTCAAATGCCAAGCATATTCTTAACATACCTACTCTTTAAAGCCTCGAAGTACTTGACCATACCATCTTAGCCGATTTTGCTGCCGGATTATCCGAAAGTCCAGATACACTGAAACTGTCGCAAATGTGGGCGTTGCAGATTCTATTCTTTCGAGCGACGTCACACATACAACGGAGCATCATAATTTTGGTGATGTGAATCTGTTGGATATATCGATTCAGAGTAGGCCACTTTTCGCAGACATACAGGATTTTTATATATTTGTCTCTTTTGGTTACCAGAAATCTATTGTAACTTAGCCCACGCGGCGCTGACACGTATGTGACATGTCACAGTCAATGTCTTCATAGTCTTCAGATTTTTTACAAATCTTAAGTTAGTTCTTAAATAAAAAAAATAATATTACAAGTCGAATTTGACAAATCTGTCGAATGTGCTTAGGTCATACAACATTTTCACTCAGTCCGTCTACCAAAGCTTGGATCTCCCAGATCCCAATTTCTTGTCCGAGTGAAGACTGGAAGTATGTCATAATTACCGTCAAAATAAAGAGCACGCGATGTTACCGTTCTTATGAATGAACGATTCAATGAAAATTCTTTATTGGACGTAAGAAATTAAAATTTCTTTTTCAATTGTCATTTTTTTACAATCTATTACCATTTCGTTATTAGGTTGCTCCGACGGAGAAGAAACCGGCGAAAGAAACTTCGTAGGTATAGACTTTTGTCATCTGGTATTTTTTTAACAGATTTTATACAAACCAAATAAAAGATTAAAATAAAAAGCCACGAATAGTCTCACAGGGAATTAAAACATATTCTAAGGGAAAATTGAATACTAAAAAATACTAATTCAGTATTTGTAAATCCGACCTGATCCCACAAGCACGCCTTTTTATAAGCATAAGCAAGTTTTACAATTTTGTTCTAAACCAGAAACAAATATAAAAATGTTTTATATGTCATATATGTATTGAACTATTCAAACAATAGTTATTAATAAATATTCAAATAATAGTTTGTATCACAACTAATGAGCACTACCACGCCTCCTCATCACTAAAAGAATCGTTCAAACAATAGTAAACTTTCGCGTGCAAACGCTTTTTTGTGTAATTTTTAATCTTGTTTTCCGTAAGATCTAGTATATTTTCGGGAATTTTATTGTAGATTATTAACTGTACGTAATGACTAATCTTTGGATTTTCTAGTTTATATTTATTTATCAACTAAAAATCTTGCATGTTACTATTTTTTGGGAACAGGGATTAATTTTCCGCACATACATACATATTTTGTGTAAATGTACTGACAGGGAAAAGTTAAATGTTATTTTCTTTAAATAATTCCCCAGGGGTATCGCGATAACATAACACATTATGTTATCGCGATATCATCGTCGATTGTGAACCGATTTAGACGATTCGATTTTTGGCTATACCTTCGAGGAGGTTCGAAACAAATTAGAGAAAAATATTCCTCTTGTAACTAGGGGGAAAATAGGCGTGAAGTCGGTCGTTACTCAAAAAAGTTTTTCAAATTCACTTGTAATTTGCAAGCTTTTATATAATATCCTCACTCCTCTTCCTTTGGCATTCAAAGTAACAGTACCTATTTATTAGTTGTTAACGATACTGTCAGCCCATTACTACTTACATAAAAATAAAGATGTGGATTCATAATTCACGGTTTCATTCATATCTAACTATGTCTTAAATAACCAAAACCATGTTAAAAAATAACAAGATATAATTTTAGCGGAGAATGATGTCACACGGAATTTTTGTGATTTATTTGTGGCATAGACGTTAAGGCCACTGAAGAAAATAGTTCGCACATACAAAAGTTAAACGTAATTGTTATATTGATTACAATAATTATAATTATACATAAGTTGGTCAGAATTTAAAGTAGGGATTGCAAACATCGTTTCATTAATATATTTTTACCCTAGCAAACTCGGTAGGTATGTTTAACATGCAAGTGTAAATTTAATAGTGATATCATTTACAATTGAGATAAGAACATCTGGTATTTGTTTCTATTGTTGCAACGCCCACCAACGTTTTAACTAAACAGTAAATATGTATGTATAGTATAACAATCTGTAGTTTGGCTGAGAGGGGCGCGGGTTCGATTCCCGCATGAGATTTAAGTACTTGTAGGACTAACTGCGACTTCGTAAGCGTGAAGTCCAGTAATTTGCATCAATAGCGTTCTATCATTTGCATACCATTTTTTTTATATTCGTAGTATATATATTAGATGGAATATATTGGAAGTGGGCCTTCGATAACCTCACTCACTGAAGAAAATGCAGAAGCACAAGATGCCTCTACTACACGTTCCTGTCTACACCTCCGTCGAGCCAACCCAACACCAATTTTTATTTTTAATAAAACAGTAATTAAAAAGTTTTCTAAATTTAAATGTTTCCTTTATTCGAAACCAGAACTTTAAACACCTACCAAGTTTCGTGTTACTTACACGTACTTCACAAAGTACCCCCTTTTTACCCTTTTAGGTGTCGAATTTCAAAAAAATTCTTTCTTAGCGGATTCTAACTCCCTATGAAAAGCCTACCTGCCAAATTTAAAGTTTATATGCTTTATACTTACAGTAATATCGTGATTAGACAGTAAGTGCGCGGTATTTCACTTGTATACATTATAATATTATATTGGATTGTTCCAGGTCCGTGTGTTCATCTGCAAAACGACTCCACGACTCGATTGAATATCATACATTGGTATTAAAGTTGGTTAAATTCGCTGTAGCATTTTATTGGCGCACCGTGTAAATATTTTTGTTAGAAATCAATACTAAACGTCCGTTTATCACGACATCGAAGGCGCGTGATGTATTTTATGATGGAGCGTGATGAGAAAATCGTTGGTTTTCAATCGATAGCAGGTAAAATGAATTTAAAATATTGAGGTAAATATTGCTACATCGTTCTTCTAGTGATCCTGGTGGGTATTCCATTGATAATTGATATTTAATTAAACGTTAAGTTACCATATCAATAATTGAACATTTATCAATAAATCTCTTGTTACAAATAAGACAGAACGGGAAATAAAACTCTTTCAAAATCTTGCTTTCGAAAGATACATGCAATTATGTAAGTTTCGCTGAAGATTTGGAGTGATGTTATAAATATTCAAGTGGCAACCAGGTGTTCGATGGGACCGGTTCTCAAGAAAGTAAAAGTTTCATTTCAATGTTTTAGAGAGAACACCATAACAAATTGTAAACAATCATATTTCTTAGAACATTGTTTAGGTATGTATGCAATATATGGCTATATTACCTGTTTATAATTAGCAAAGGTATTTCCTAATTATAAACAGGTAATATAGCCTATAAGTTAAATATTGTACATATTTTATGAACTTACGAATACTAGCCATGTTCATTAGTAAGACTGATGAACATTGCTAATATTACTTATCCCATCCCAGTCCAAACGTGTACAATGTAAAAACTGTTTAAGCTTATTAATATGATTGATTCATCCTAACTCTTCAAACAGTTTAAATATTTTATAAACTTACCTATACCATAATATATTCTAAAATCCACAGAATCAAAATCGTCAAGACAGTTTTTATTTCTATCAGCTTACATTTCCTTCACACTTCTTCACAATATACGTGTGAAGAATACTTATTATCATTATCTATTACTATACTATTGCTAATATCATTTTAATTAAAGAGCGGTAATTCCTATGTAGCATCGTGGCCCAAATATGGCGTTACAGTTTTCATTGCCTGCCCAATGAGTTAGCTCGACCAGAGCAACCGGTCGTTAGGAAAGCTACTGCGGGAGTCGCACCAGGAAAACGAGGCTAGTGAACTTGGTAATGGGCGGAAAGCGTAAGTTTAGTTAATACCCCGAGTGCCAGGATCATAATTACGACACTTTCCGTTTTAATTGCATAGCCGTTTTACCAAATGCATGTTTCGTTTAACATTTTTAAAATTATTTTCTGTGTGAATAAGACACTAAAGGACACTTTATATGTTAAATAACGTTAAAGTCCAGTTAACCGTAACGTTAACGTACTAAACGTTGTACTGATAAAGATGTTTATAGACGCTGTGAATTTCGTAACTCTCATAACGCTTCACGTGTTATAACATTGAATAATTTAAGATTTTGTTGTTACGAGTCATATTAGGACTGATGGAATAATTATGTTTTGTCTCCGATCCAGACGGCTCTATAGTTTTTAACGCAACTGGCACACATATGTACGTAGATTCAAGAACGATTTACTTTATCAATATCCTTTTTTTTATTGGATAAGTGGATAACGAGCAAGCAGCTCACCTTATGGTAAGTGATTACCGTCGCTCGCGTACATCTGCAACACCAGAGGAGCTGCAGGTGCGTTCCCGACCTTCAAGAATATTTGGGGGTGGGAGGGATAGGGAGAAAGAGATTGGGCCTCTGGTTACCTCTATTCATGGGCCTATTTTACGTGGCCGTGGTACTGTATAAGTAAACTGCGTTATAATATTAGCAGCTTTCTCCAAATGTTTCCTCTCTAAGAGTTCCTCCTGCTTGCCAGCGGACGAGGTCCGCGCGCCCGATTTGTGGCCGATAATTCATGTAACTTTGACAAATATCACAGACTAGTGACAGAGAGGAGAGCGCTAAGCTCATCAAACCGCCTGCCCAGAGTGGTGAGTATGGGCAAGTCATTCATGCTTGGCATGGCTGATTTTATTGGCGCTTCCCAGAAGAGGCATATATCCAGTAGGCTGGCTGATAAAGAAGAAGAAGACACGTGTTTAATAAGAAGCATTACGTGATCTATGAATTGATTTGAAATGGGCTGAAGTAGGTAGGGCATATACTAACAGTAAACAAACTTCCTAATCGTATTGAACATATTTTTTCTGAGCTTGGCCATAATCATTATACTCAAAGTATTATAAATAGTAAGAATGCTACTTAGCAGCCCATCCATGAGAATAGGGAGCATTTGTCGTAATCACTGCGCCATCTGTAGGAGGCAACTCGGAACTGTACAGATTTTGTTTTATATATAAACCTATACTAATGTGATGATATAATAAAGAAAATAATTCGAGGATATTTGAAGTCCGCCGATCCGCAGCGTGGTGGCTTCAAAACCCTCTCAAAAATGAGAGGAGGCTTTTGCCCAGCAATAGGAAATTTTTAGGCTACTAGTTTCATTTACTTTTAAACAATTGAATTTGAATCAACAAAATATGTTTATAATGATATTGGGTTGCAGAGCTTTTTTGTTTTCGGTGGCATTTAAACAGGACCACGAGTGAGCTTTCCAGAGTCATGCAGCGGCACAGATGACCTAATTCAGGTTAAACCTCTAAATTTAGAAAACACGATCTAAGTTTCTGGAAATTTATATGAGTAGCTTAGTAGAATATACCGGTAGCCAAATAGGATTAGCTATTTCTGAGTATGAATTTTATGACTTTTTAGAATTCAGGTTTCAATTATCGTCCGATTTCTAACACCTAATGTTGAGAGAGTATTGTAGTCTACACACAGACATTTGCGTGTGTATGATGGAATACTGTTTAGCCAAAGATATATATTAAAGAGAAGTGAGATATTCCATCTCATTGTGTACAGTTGAGTATAGGCAATGCATTTTGGTTATATTTTTGGCAATGAAATAAGTACGTATTCTATTCTGTAGCAGCCTGTAAATGCCCACTGCTGTGCAAAGGCTTCCCCATCTCAAATATCTGAGAGGGGTTTGGAGCCGGAAAGGGTCCACCACGCGGCCCCAGTTCGGATTGGCGAACTTCACATGTCCTCGAAATACTTTATTTTATTATTTCTCAGACATGCGAGTTTCCCCAAAATAACTATTAACAACCGAACGAACCCAGGTCACTCGTGAAACCCTATGAAACTAAGTCGAGCGCCTTGACCACTGGTCTACCACGTCAATTCTTCTCTTCCATAGACGTTGATTAAAACAATTATAAACTCATTTTTGCCATTAGCCTTTGAGCTGGATGACAAATGAGGACTGAAATTATAAAATTAATACATCCCTATCTGACTATGGGATGGATGATGTTTAAAGTCTGTTCTCATGTGCAAAGGCTATAGAGGATGAAAAATGTTTAACATCTTTGCATGTTGTGGAACAGAAATCCAAGATGGACCGACAACCTGTTACATCTTTATGCTGTGTATACAATTTTTTTATCATAAGTGGGTGTACCATCCGCCACCGAATTAAACTCTGTTCGTTGACATTTGCAAGCATTGGACCCTCTGCCTAAGCCGTGAAGGATTATCGTCGTAAGTTGAGAGTTAACATCATGTTTCTTTATTCAAAGAATTTCTTCTGAAGAGTAGTAGAGAAGTAAATTCTGTTTCTGATTTGTGTGAATGTTAAATGTTGAATTGTTAAGTTTTTATTTTAGCTAAACATTTCTCAAAATAATACTTTAGGAAACTACGGTTACAAAGTGATTGAGGAATCAATTCCAGGGATGTCTATCAGAAATAACATAGACTATAGGAAGTGGTTTGACATTGAAAATTAAATTGGTATGACTCATTTTCCATTCAGACAAGTTTTGTATTTTTTGTGGCAAGATCCTTTACCTGGGTCAGTACAGTCATCGTTATACGCATTTTTGATATTCGTCTTTTAATATATAAAACAGAAAAATAAAACTACAAACCATAATTAGAGGAGTTAACGGTGTATCTCGGAGGCTGAACGCCCGAGCCCGAGGCCAAGGAGAATAAAATAAAAACGCAAATTATTGGCAACCCAACCGCTTTACCGACGACAGCTGCGAATTGGCGCGAAACGGGTTTCAGCAGGAACAATGACGTCATCTGACATGTGCCTTCTCCAATTTTGGACGTTGCTGGTATAAAAAGTAACCTCTTTCATATTCGGAGCCATATTCGATTTTACGGTTCCTTATGGTTATTCCACGATAAATCTCTTCAATTTATATTACGCCGACAGGTGATATTGTTTCATAAGTTCATGTTAAAGAATAAACTCAAAAAGTATTATAATGTTAAATTGATTGTTGTTATTGACCTTCTGGTATTTATGTGGATTTTTTCTATTATTTTTGTATCATAGCTTTGTTAGAAATAATAATAAGCGACAGAATATGATAGAGGACGAATTCCTTGTACCGACAAATCTTGTATAGGAAGACCTTTAGGACGTGAAATACGGAAAAGGGATGTGAAATACCTAAGATTTACTAATTATTGTTACGATAAGGTCAAAATTTTTTACATTTATTTTCAGAATTATAATCAACTAGCTTTTACTCGCGATTTCCTGCGCGAGATCACAATAAGCAGTGTTCGAATTAAAAAAAATCCTTCCTTATTCAAAAAATTTAATAGAATATTTTAGTTAAGTTTCAAGTTAATAATAACAGTAAGTAAATCTTTTTTTTTTTTTCAAAATTTAACGATCTTGTCTGTGCACTTCACGTGTCATAAGTCCTGATATGGCTCATAACAATAGCATCTTCTTAAGGGTTATTCTTTAAAAAGTTATTCCTTAATAACTTTATAACTATTTTATAACTAAAATACTTAAAGCCGATTTTAATATCTCTAACTTCAAAAATAGACTTTCATACAAGTGCTCAAACCCCATGTCATTCCTTTAGAAATTAATTTTCTTAAAAGCATTCCTTAGCAGACTCTATAAAGAACCTACTTGCATAATTGCAAGATAGTAGGATTTATAGTTAGGTGAGTGGTATTTCGAATTTCCATAATTTTGGAATATACTTCGAATATGTTACCTCTCCAGTCGATAGTAAAAAAAAAAATAATAAGATATGACATTTGACAAAAGAAATTAATTTTTATTCATTCTATCATTTAACTGTCATAAAAATATTTCACAACAATTACGTGTGAAGTTATTCCTCGATAATTTCTTACCGTGTTATTATTCGCATCCATCCAAAACATGGTTTCGTTTATTGGTAATGTCCTGTAATGTCTTGGGATAAACGATACCATCTTAAAAAAGAACACGGTATGAATAAATAGTAGAACAATGTCACACGGTATTTATGTGAAATTGTTTAATTTGTTTGAATATTGCGTAGTATGGGCTCGGTGGCAAGTAAGAGACATCTATGGAATTATTCTGCGTTATTTTGTATAACATAGACTACTAGACAAAGTATTTGTTACAACCATATTTTACGAATTACATTGTTATATAGTTTTTACGCTAGGATATTTTCAATATTTCTTAGATCAGCACATACAATAGAAGTCTTCTGTTTAAGTAACTACCGGTATTTTGACTATTGACCTGTATATTCTACGTATAATTATATTTTTGGGGTAAAATATATCGCTCATTAAAAAAAATTGCCCATGTATTCTTTGGAATCATTATATGAAACACACGTATAAAAACATATTACATTATAAAACAGTTTTTATATTTATAATTAGAACAACGATATTCGGTGTCACTGTCCAGTGCTCGCTCGTAATACTATTGTTTTATGTGGGAACTTTTGTAGCTTCTAATTATTAAAAGGTCTTGTTTCAATGTTAATGTTATGTTTTAATTTAATGATCTAGGGTCATGACTGCGAAATTATAAGTCGTCGGTTCGTTTTTTTTATTCATCTTAAGTCGTAATATTTATGATATATAACGGAATCGGAAGTTTCTTTGCGGTCATTCATTAAGATGGTTTACGCCGCACGACTTTTTATGCAATCTTTAAAGTTCAAAATATTCGAAATGTAAAACGATTTTAATAAAACTCTGTACGCATAGAGAGAATACGTAAGCTTATAGAGTAAGCAGAAAACATTTTCGAATAAGATCATTAATGCTAAATTGGAGCGATCTTAAGTTTTCTATAATTACAGAACAATCTGTAACGTTTGAACTTTGAACTTGAAAGTTTGTATGAAAAGCCGTGAGTAAGCACAGGCGGTAAAATAGGGCACGAATATTCGTATGGGAGGCCCGATATTTTCTAACCAAGAAACATGAAATGTAATATTTAGACTAGTGGATAGATATCTACTTCCGCACAAGCATAGCATAACTTATATTCCGCGATATAGGACCAATATGTGGGGTGCGTTTATTCAGTAAACATGTGCTGTATAGCCACTACTGGAGAAAATCTTCCCTAGATTTTGAAGACTTTTGCGTTAGTCCATTTAACCCACTTTTCACACAGAGCTTACTTAACGCAACGTCTCAAGTTATCGTTATGTCAGTGGGAAGTCGGTAGTCTTAGTGTCCACGCCAACGATACAAATAATACATAAGTTTCGAAATAACTCATTGGTACGAGCCCCCTATGAGGAGGGCTTCGATCGAATCGAACTCGACTCTCATGATCCTCAGGCCGAACCCCCCTAACCACGCGTCTATCGTGGTTAGGCTATTGTCCATGCTTTACATTTCAATAACGTACCCGTTCTTATGGTTGTTTAGAGTTTCATTTATACGTTATAGTTGTCACTTGACCTGTGCGCCATTACCACATCTACATTCCTTACTTGTGTGTCAATCAAGACTCCGTAAATAATTAAAAGTGCATAGACATTGCGTAAACTTACATCGCTATAGACTTCTTTGTAATAAATGGGGATAATAAGTAATTTACTGACATCATAACCATTGTTTCCATTAACTAATGTAGCTGTATTTGAAAACTTCCCGTGGCTTCGCTCGCGTGAATTTAAATTTGGTCCCAAGACAACCCGCGATTGAGACTGCCAAATTTATTTATAAATTCTTAACAAACATCGAAACAACTTCATAAACTTTCACATAGGTATCATACATAACTAGAATAGATAAATATACAATAGCTGATGCACAAAGAAAACAAAATTCATCGGAATGACGGTATACATTCTGAATGAAAACAGTTTGGTGTTTTGCTCCGACGTATTTTATATTATCTGCTAAAAGTGAAGTCATACCTGTTTGTCAAGTCCTAGATATCTTCGACTGAATGTACTCGTACCTATATAACAGGTCTGGCTATTTACTGTTTTACCCTAAGTTTGCACGTGATAAATAGTATCTTTCAGTATAATAATCGAGTTTCTCTAACTACTTTGTATATGTTGTCATTTTTTATTAATGTCTAGAATTGTCTCCGATTAAAGCGGTGTTTCATAAAAAAAAAACCTTTGCGCATTGGTAATGCACGAGTTCCGTTTAACCTTGTAATTCCTAACCGTAATATGTATTTCAAATATTGGGAAGTCATTGCACTGATTCATAGGTCCGTTGCAACGACAAACTTGTTTCACAGCGACGGCTAGAGATCGACTTACCTGAGAATCACTCCGGACGTGGTTAATATTGTTCACCACTGCTCCGTTGTCGGATGCCATAGAATCCATCGTTGTACGCTCATCATCCACATGCACTTCAAGATAACTTCGATACACCGCACATAGTTTTATAAAAAAGTCTCACGAGGGATTTTAGTCACTAAACAAAACAGAACTAGACACAGAATAGAACAAAAGCGCTTCCCTCGAACTAGCCCAAGAAAGGCCTCGATGGTTTATTTTAAACGAGTTATCGACGCACCTTTAACATAAATAACTTAATATACTTTTGGTTTTGTCTTATAATTCGTAGTTTCTGGCTTCAAACCACCATTGTGTACACTGCAACCTCTTGCCGATCCTAACTAAGGACGCCAGGCGGCGAAAAGTTAACCGTGCGTGATTTCTGGCCGCTTTCAAAACCGAATGGTCATATAAGCTATCAATCTTTGCATACCAGAGTGGTACGGTGAAACGGAGATTGTCGCTATAGTAATTTCGACGCGAGAGTAAAAGGGACGGAGGGAAGGCAGGTACACCGTCGTGAAGTAAGCGGACAGTATCTACAGGTTTTGCTCTCCCACTACAAGAAGGCACGGCGCGGACTCGGAGAGCCTCCGACAGAACTTGACTTGTATAACGTAACGAAGGCTGCGCGAGCGCTGTTCGATACATGCTTTTTCTTCAAAACGAAAATGGTATCAGTTAAAAAGTTAAATACTTAATGTTCATTTGCAGACATCTAAAAATAGAAAATACAGTGTCATTCTAATAATAAACTGCCTCGTGTGATCGAAATTTATTTTATTTGTTTACATGCATATTAGAAAATCCCTCTCTCATACTTGTATTTGAGAAGGAGGCCTTTGCCCAGCAGTTGGCACTTACAGCTGCTACTTTGCTTTTTTTTTATGTATATTATAACTTTAGTCGAGTAGCAAAAATATTATACATGGTTAGATACATTCCTTTACTTTGCACCTAAGTAAAATAATTGTCACAACCCCAATGCATCTCTGGTGAAGGCCGAGAGCTAACCTATACACGGGACACTCCTGTGCATGGATCCACGCACACAAATAAACAAGGAACAAACGAACTGTTAGTGTGGCGCTGACGCACACTGAAAGCATGGGGATTATTCTTACCTGTTCTTTATACTCCTATGTAATTGGCTATTTTTTTTTAAAAAAGCTACGTCTATAAATATAATGCACTGGACGGACAGTTGTCGTTCCCTTGGTGTTGTTAATAGGATTAAGATGATTCAAAGTTAAATCAAAAGTTAATTTTAATAAAACTAATTTTTTTTACTTACTTATTCATTTCTAATCATCCATTTTTGTATCGGCATTAGTTACCGCGTCGACCGCTGGGCTCAATGGCCAGCGTCCCTGACCGCTTTGCCGTGCATTTTTTTTTTTTATTTATTTATTTATAGTTTATTGTGTACATCGAAAGGATTACAAAAGGCGGACCTAATGCCTTTTGGCTTTCATGTATCGTTCGTGCAAAAGAGAAATGATTGCCTGGTGCACTCTGCTAGCAAACGAACGAAGGTCTGAACCGAATGATATCGGAATATCCATCCGAATTTTCCGAAACCAAATCCCACAGACTAGTGATGGGAAGCACCATCACCGAGGAGAGGATGCACTGCGCTCACCGACACGCTTACCCAGCGTGGTGAGTATGGACAAACCTCTAAGGAAAGGTATGCTGGGTTTTGCTGGCGTTTTCTAGGAGCGGCTTATGTTCAGCAGTGGACTAAAATATGCTAGTAGTAGTCAGAAAAAAATATTGGTTGTCGGGTCTAGCTGTAGTTTATTGTGCCTCTAACACTGGATCTGATCCTCCCTCCGATTTTATCGCACAAGTGTAGTGCGCGTACACCCACGGAACTATTATATATCGAGTGTTGTTGACAACCGCCGAAATATATCTCCACAATTCCGAAATATAATTATGTATGTGTTTCACATCCAAAACATGGTTTCGTTTATTGGTAAACGAAACCGGTATGTTTTTGTAAGGCAATGATATCCACGTGATAGACACGTGTTTTTTTGTGAAATTGTTTGTTATGTATGACCAATTAATTATAGTATGTGTTACCACGAATGCATCAATATCATGACGCTGGCACCTACTAAAATACAAAAGAGATATCAATAGGTGTTTTCTTTGCCGGACATTCCGAAGTTTAAATTTCTTGTCTTAAGGAGATATTAATTATATTTGTAACAAATTTAAAAAAAGGTTTTTTTTTTATTAAACGTCTCCTTCCACTGTAGAAGTTTCTCCTGTCTAGCAGCGGCATCTTACATACATAAATTGCACATGGACGAACACCCAGACCCGGAACTTATTATTTCTAGGCCATACAAATACTAGTCCCGTGCGGGAATCGAACCCACGACCCACAGTGGCACAGCTAAATTCTTAGCCACTACGCCACCGAGTCGACGACCACATAATTATGCTAAATCTTTTTTGCAGTCTTTTAACGTCTACTGTAAAAAATAATTAAATACGACAAATTTATATAAAATTAATGATCTTGTTCCCTTACCGATAATGACTATTTTTATGTTTTCCTTCTATGGAGAAGAAGAAGAAGCCTTATTTATCAGATAATACTATATGAAATTAAACTATTGTTTACGGATTTTACCGCGTTTCGGTTGCTTTGCTTGCTCGTGACCACGGGTTTAAAAAAACTAATTACACGCAATAAAATCCTTAAACAATAGTTTTATTTCAAATGTGTAATTTTCGCGTAAATACAAGAAATTATTAGATAATAACGGTACTAAAGTATTATTAATTCACAAAACGGGGTGACAAGAATTACATATAATTTTGGTCCAGAGAGCCAGGTCCAAGAGAGTGGTAATTACGGGTTGCGAGGTATTCCATCTTAAGTTTTCAGGAGTGACAACGCATCTGTGACCTCCTTTGTTTGAGATTTTTTGCAGGTTTTTGTTATTTTTAAAAATAAATAAAGAATGTGGCCAGGAATAATTCGGCTACGATATTTTCATTCGTCGCTGAATAAGTGGTATTATTAGAGCTTAAAATTGTAACTATCAAGTTTAGTGGTTTCAGAACTTCAGTCACTCTGATTTCATGCGAATTTAAATCCTTAATCAAAATAGTGCTTTAGGGATAGCAATGAATATGCAGATAAGTTCGATTGTGCTGGACGGAAAGTATTTTAGGCCTTAACTATTTTTTTTAAAAACAATTACCAGAAGAAGAGCGCCAATTTGATGTAAGTTCATTAGAGACGGAATAGGATTGAGTGAGACAATTAACGGGGGCTAGTACGATCTGTGACTGTATCCTGTCGCATAAACAAGCACATCACTAAATTGGGACTGATAATAAATGGAAATAGACTAAACAATTTCGCAAAGTACGTAGAATTCATCTTTATCCTAAAATCTACAAGAGATTAAACGCTCCTCCTGATCAACTACTACATTTCATTGTCAGTACAGGATTTAATGATGAAATGTATATTTCTAACGGTCATTACAATAGATCGCACTGGGTCATCTGGTCGGATTGATACTAGCTTTGCAAGATCGTTTTCTATCTATCAATCTCTCGTAACCTATTGTGTATCACGTACCACTGCTCGGCTAAAGTATCTACAAAATATGTCATGATTATATAAAAATAATTATATTTCAGTTTAATCAATGAGATAAATGACCCGACGTGTCCAATTTGACATGAGAAGTTATTATGTTTTACACGGGATATTCTACTAGATGGCGTGAGACAACAGAGTTTTTTTGAAAGTTCTCGTCTATCGGAAGAATTGAGTAGAATTAAACACAATTTTTTTAATGTCTAATCTAACTTTAGATTTCTTATATACTGCCATAAATCTAACTTAGTCGCATTTAGTAAAAAGAGGTCGTATAACTTTATTAGCATCAACATCTATAAAAAAAAACCATGACATATATTGTAAATCGTAGCAAGATGTCATGAACCGACAAGAGTTCCTCTTCGTCGTCATGGCGTCAGCAACCCTGACCTGTATCGCAACAATTTTTGAAAAAACTAGCGGTCGTAGCCGATGACCACAATGGTGAGTATGGTCTATACGAGTGTAATGCAAAGGAAAATAATTTTAAGCTTAACTGAACGGCTCATTCACGTTATTCTATACAACAATAACAAGGAAAAATATGATTTGTAGCCGTGCAAAGAAAAGATTCTTCGAGAAGAAGTAAGACGTAGTGACTCTTTGAGTAGAAGCTGTGAACAATGTAATAGAATAGCGATAAAAACAGGCTTATAGCTTAGAGGAAAAGAGACAAGTTGTTTCATGTCTGCAGAGGTGAAAGGCGTTTAAATGTTAGGTCTGTTCCTCTTGCGTCTGTGATAATTCCTCACGAAGAGATAGAGCTGTCGCCGGGCAAAAGTTTTTTTTTCGAAAGCCATGTTCTAATGTAAGTTATGGGTCTTCAATTTCCGTGTCTGTGATAGTTAGTTCGATTTATTCTTTCCATGACCGCATCGCTGAAGCTCGTGGTTCACATCATTTAAAACCTACAATGTCAAAGGCATCATTATGATAAAACTGTCACCGCCCTTACATATAATTTAAATTGTAATCCTTTAATTATTTGTTTTAGATCCACAAAAACATCAGCATTTCAACTTTCATACTACGCAAATGTTACAAATTATAAATGTGTATACAAATGAAACAATGTAAATGCTACTGAAACAAGGCAGAGTCGCTACCTACGGCCACGAACAAACCAATACATTTAGAACCGAACACATTTAGAACCAAGTACATTTAGAAGATAAATACTTTAAAACTATTACAAAAATAATATTAGCAAAATGAACAACGGCATAAAACCTACCAGACTTTGGTATTTGACTGGTATTAAACATTTTAAGAAAATATTAAATGATAAACACGAAGCTCTTGGGCATCCTTTAAGCCAGCGGGATAGGAAAGACGTGATTCAGCTAATAGCAATATGTGTCGGTTCTGCGATGGGTCTATTGTATTCATTCGGGTTGTTCAGACACAATGTCTGCCCGGATACTGTCGTAACGCCGTTAAAGAAGAAATGCGGCAAAGGGGAACCTTGTCCACACAACGAAGCCGTTAACTCACCAAAATCTTGTACCGGTTCAAACAAAGCACAATAGGATTGATAAAGGAAACCTCTTAAATAAAGTCATGGAATGCTAAATGTTCTTTTTATTAAAAATATGCTGTTTTAGATACCTATTCCTAAAACATTAAGGCTGTACTATTTGGTGCCTTAATGTATATGTATATATATATATACATATATGTATATAATGCGTACCAAGGTACTCATAGGGGTAGGACGGATTACTGTTTGGCACTCGGCGAAGCGAAATGAGCTTCCGCTAATAACTTTTCGTTTCTCCGAGAGATACAACTTGACAAGCGGCGAGTCAAGTTGCCACGTTGCCACGTTTGCTCACAGAGATTGCCATAAGATTTTCAAAGCTTTTCCCTTAGTCACCTCTTATAACGCTGACGGTCGACTAGAACACTATAAGTGATGCTCGTGTCACATTAAATTTTGATATTTCAGTATATTTTGAGTTTTGTTGTATAATTTCGATCGTGTATTATGCAGCAAATGTTTGCAAATGTATAGTAATTGGTAAATTGAAGTGAAGGCCGGAAATCGTTTATTTCCTTTTGGTGGCACCAATTCAGTCAAAAAAGGTCTTCGGTTAAAGTTGATTATCGTTTTACCGTCGACATACTTATACAAGTTTTCAAGCGCCATTGGATATATATTGGATTTTTTTGAAATATCACTTTGACACAGGCAGATGGTTAAAAACTGCTGCCATATAGGGCTCAGAGTCCGAGAAAAGAAAAGAAAGACAAAACCCTTTGAATTTGATTCTTGCTCCGCTACCACACGGACCAAAATATAGAGTATATACACCCTAAATACAATAAAAAAGGTACAATTATTTTAAGACAGCTTTCTAATTTGCAGGCCTTCTGCTCGCGAAAAAATATTTTAACACAGATCTTTGAGAAAAAATGATGGGTGTATAGCTTCGAACCGCAAACACAAAAACGTTAAAACCATTTAACACCATTTGCGCTTTGTTCCAAATTTAGTTTTAATCCAGTCCGAGTCTACATTACTTTTAATTCATATTATTGCTTTCCGTCGCCTCATAGATCTCTCTGCTTTTTGTTTTCCAATATTTAAACATATTGTATTTGATTTAATATAAAATTGTCACTTGCGTATTTGACACGGAAGATAATTATTAAAATGATGCAAACTTTAAAAGTGCTGGTCGTTTCAGTGGGTGTTGTAGCTGCATATCATTATTACGTAACTCACAACTAAATTAAAATATAACATTGCATTGTTTTACTAATACACTGAAATAAATCGAAGCGGTTGCAAATGCGGTAAAATTACTATTTTTTTTTTAATATATTCCAAATTCAGGTTATAGAATACGTTATCTGTTATCATAGAACGAGTGATTTGACACTGAAAGTTGGTGTTTGACAAAAGAAACGTTGTAAGAAACGGAGAGACACGAAAAGTTGTAATAGTATGTAATTTAATCACGTCGCGGAAAGCTCACGGAGAAAATTTTTATCCCGATTCTCTTAAATTTGAGAAAGTTTTAAAATTTCACTGATATTGCCGAAATGGATAAAAAGGAGCAAATGAAGTTGGTGCTGATGGTACTCTCAATGACATCCATCATACAGTACAGTTATGGAAAATTTACGCCACAATCCTTTTCATCGTTTAATAAGAAAGATGAGAATCATCCAAATCCAACCTCGAATAAGGAAAGCGACGGAGGCGAACTCATGAATGTCGAATATTCGCAAAAAGACCTTGGTACTCATAATATGAATTGAATATCTTTTGTTGAGATTTTATGTGTATTTTTATGTACGTCACCGTATTACATAGAAATTTTCGTTTCCGAGGTTAGTAGTGAAATCAATGCCAATAAAAAATGTGTCATAACTGTCAGTTAATTCATCGGAACGGACATAGCTTAAATAATAATAATGTATGTATATATTCACGTCTTGTTCCCAACGGGGTAGCCAGAGACAATCTTCTTCCACTTGCTAATTCTTCTACTTGACATACGTCTTTCGCTTCTTCCACTTTCATCAATCTTCGCATGTATGCTCGTTGGTTTAGAGTACTCTTGACCTGGCCTTTTTCCAGAACGTCTCCGATTCGATCGTGAAATGTTCGCCTAGGTCTTCCTCTCCCGACTCACTCTACACTCGCCTCGTGTATTTGTTAATATAATGTTTATAAATAATAATAAGAGCTATTGAAAGTTATTTGCGACTATAATTGCTATTATAAAATATAGAGGGGGGGTTAAGAGGACTCAGTCCCCGTTTCATTGTAATATGTCAAAACGTTCTGCAGGAAAAAAAATAATCATAGACCACTTAATTTTTTTAGTTGTATTAGGTATCCTTAACAGTATAGAAAGAGGCCTATATCCTGCAGTGGACCATAAGCAGGGTTTGCCATAATCTCTACGACCAGCAAGCGGATTGGCCACCTCGACCTCGCGCCTGATTTTTTTTTTTTATGAAATATAGGCTTACGTTTGACCTCAATCTTGCCCGATGGAAGGCGAAGATGAGGCCTAGGATGGTACACGTTTGCCTAGATGTCTGTTCACTTTGACCTTTTGGCTGATGCTCGTCGCCTGTTATAACACGCACGGGTAGAAAGGTGGTGACAGATTCTTAAGCCTTATACCACGGGCTATTAGGTGTCTCATAATTTTATTATAATTAATATACAAATACACTGTTGTAAATCTTAATCAGATGTATACGCAGTTTTGTTATTCGTTAACAATCGAATGATGCCTGTTTATCGCAATAATTAATCATTTATGATACAAAAACAACGACATACCCTTTTACGCCTCTTGCGCCCAGGAAAAGTGCTAGAGGGTTGTGGCGGCGGCGGTATGTGGTAGAAATATGGTGGAGAGAAGAATTCTTCAATTCCTGCCGCTACATGTGGCCCTCTCAATGGTGCCATAGATCTTACAGTCCCATATATACTACGATTGCGTCCTTGACTTGTATACATATTTATCATTGCACTAACATAACATTCAGTGAAGCCACATGCACTTTTTAAAAACTTTCACAAAGCGAGCGAAAAAGTTAGATTTCAAGCACTGATAAATTTTTAATGCGAGAGTACGATTTATTTTTTATTAAAAAATAATCTACTGAGGACTATTTTTTGGAATAGGAGGTATCTAATAGATAAATATTTTGGTCAATATTTAAATCTTTAGCGCCTCATACTGTTATTTAATAGTTTTGCAAAACTAATGAAACCCGTGCGTGTGATCAGAGACATTGACACAAAATGAAATGTCTGCTGTAATGCAGATAAAGTGATGTGCACGTTCCATCTAATTATCATAGTTTATCTGCTTTTACCAATAGACTACGTGGAGCGCGACGTATCGACATAGTTTTGTGTTTATAAATGAGAGAAAAACATGCGCACACGCATTTGCTCGTGTCGATACACTTCAATAACTTTAAAAAGTTTGTCATCTTTCAATTTAAGTACAGTCATTTTAGAAAAAATTATTGTATTTCTGGCTATGTATTTGTAAGCGGCGTTACTTAGCGCGGGGTATTTGCTTCGACTAAAAAAGATTTGTATGGTCTGGCTTTTTGTCGATGTGCAATTTATGTATGTAAACTGCCTCCGCGACACATGAGAAACTTTTACACTAGGAGTGACGTTTACCTTAGAAAACGAAAAACAAAACGCCGAGTGCTGGTTATACCTAAAGTGGCATTAGGCAAAATAATTGGCTCATATATCACCAGCGAAATTACAAGCCTAATTTTCGCCGAAATTTGGTTTATTACAAAGTATTTATTGAATAATAGTCGAGTAAAGTACTAATAATAGCTATGATAACGCAGGAGCTATTGTGCTTGCTTTCATTTCATTGTAACATGGGTTCGCAAGCCGGTACCAGTAATAACCAAATTGTCAATTGCAATTTTAGGTACAAAGTTAAAGGAAAACAGAAAATTTCGTAAGGAAAAATGTATATCTGAGGATTATATGTATACAGAGAAAATCTATATAAATGTATAAAAGAGGACGTGAAGTTACGGTACCCGCACTGGAGCAGCGTGGCAGACCTTTCTTGGCTCCAAAACCCTTTTGAACTCTTTACGGGTACATGTTAAACTTGTTTAGAAAATGTGTCATTTTTTTTAATGGTCATAATGACATAGTACTAATATTATAAAATTAACGATGTGACGGGAACGACATCTGCAGCAAAACACTAGCAATTTTATTCAGTACGTAGTACCTCTCATTTCTATATGGATTTCAGAGCATCGAGATAGTTTACTTAAGCTACACGAGATGGCGTTTTAGTCAACTATACAACTTTCGCACCAAATATGTTTTAATTAAAGTTATTATTGTTGTGAAATGCTCTTTACTTAAGTAAACACGATAAAATTTCAGAGTGTATAAATTTAAGTTGATACAATTAACAACTTTTTTTTGTAATTACTGTTTACTGTTTGTAATTAAAAATAATTTTATGTACTTAAAGCGGTTTATCTCGTTCATCTCTCTTTGACGTGTTTTTATTAACTTGGTTTTGACCATAGAATAAGAAGTTCTATTCTATGGTATAGTACATAATTATGTTCTTGTTCTGTTATTTACCTAGTTTTGACTTTAACGTAGTGTTTGTATACTCTTTATGACATGATTTTAAATTCTATCATTGAATACGCGTACATAACGTGTATGGTTTTTATTTTATTATATGCATTAGTCTTAGTTTTATACTATGTATATTTATATTGCACCACCTACCTCGTATCTGTAACTTTGTCTATCTTATACCTTTGGTTGCCTGGAAGAGATCGCTATACAGCGATAAGGCCGCCAATTTGTACCTTTTTATTTACTTCCTTATTTTAATGTTTCTGTATTTTATTATCTTTTGTGGTTTACAATAAAGAATATACATTTATTCATTCATTCATTGAATGATTTCTGTATTCAGATTAAGCCAATTTTTGGAAAAATTAACATTTATTAAAACCTTAGCTGATTCTTTTAAGTCAAGCACTGCCTGGAAGCGTCCGCTACTACTGATGAACTGAACTTAACGTTATTTATTTTGTTGGAAACTGGTTCTCCAGAAATATAGTATATTAATGCACCTTAAAGTCTAGTAGTGCCTCCGGATGGAATGATATAATTATCGAGCGAATTTCTTAAACTGGAACATGAATTTGTTGTCCCTGTGATCACCCATTTGGGTAATTTGTGTTTTGGTAAGGGAATATTTTCTTTAGTTCCAAAGAAAGCCATTATTACTCCCGTGTACAAGTACAACGGCGGTAACGAGACGATGTAAGTAGTTATCGTCACATTTTTGATTTACATGTTATCTCATTATTTATCTAAAGATTTTACTTTAAAAAACTGTAAGAATAATAACTTATCTCCACAAATACAATATACTATCTAAATCACAACATGGTTTCAGGCAAGCACTTTCGACTGAAGACGCTGTTTTAATTTAATTTTTTATTGTAAATAAAGAAGACGGAGGATTTATTATTATACTTAAAATTAGACTCCATCTCCGGTAGTATTTTTATTATTTTCCTCTTTTCAATTTATTGACATGTAATGTAAGTAAAATATACTTTAAGGCAACATTGTTAAACGTACGTCAAATTTAAAAAGTTGTGTTGACAAAATGGCTGATTAAAAATATTTAAAAAACCTTCTAAAATGTTACTCGCATTAAAACCACCGACCGTGCTCCCAACACAAATGTTTTTTTTTTCATCATAATGGCGTCAGGAAATTTCGCCAAATTATTTCTCACTCTGATATGCAATAAAGTATATTGTTCTTCTCTTAGTGGAAAGGACAATGGTTTTGGTAACACTTACGTATGGGCAGGATCACTTGAATCGGGAATACAAATAGCGACAAACCACAACAAGCCAGTGATGGTCATAATTCACAAATCATGGTGTAAAGCGTGTAAGAATTTGAAACCTAAATTTGCGAATTCGTCCGAAATTCAAACTCTGAGTAAACACTTTGTTATGGTAAATTTGATTGACGACGAGGAACCACCGAGCAATAATTTCGCTCCTGATGGAACATACATACCTAGGTAACCGATTTTTTATCGTAAATTACTTGTACATATAACACAAGCTATCGCAAAAATTTAAAAGAAACACTTCGTTATGGTGAATTGTGTGTTCTTCCCATGGCTGTCCTAAGAGGCGATTAATGGAAATGCTTTGAAAATCGCAATTGCTACCAATAGATGGCGGGGTAACCATCTTGAAAAATACCAGACCAACATTAAGCAGACCGATGAGCAAGCGTTTAAGTTAGGAGATGGTCCTGCGGTCGCCTATCCGCTTGCCTAGTGTAGCGGTTATGGCAACTCCACCTTAAGGGAGAGGCCAATGTCCTGCAGGGGGCTATTTACAGGCTATGAAGGTGAGCTTGTATTTGACTACAATACCATCTGGTGTTAAGTGGTGAAGTCCTTGGTAGTGCACACGCTTAGTAAGAAACTATTCACACTACCCTTAAAAACATTCACGTTGACTTTGGACGGACTGTGGCAGGCTGTGTGTGCACCAAGCACACTGTGGCAGACAAAATGTTCCAATCCTCCGGTTCGAATGCAGACGATTTTTACAACGAAAGTATGGAAATGATGCCGTCCGTGGGGGTAGAAAGGTGAAGGGGAAATATCACGCAATTCTTGCACGCACTCACCAAAACGTATCTTGTAAAACACCGAGAGGCTGGCCACTCTGCCTGTGCTCGCGGGTAAGAAAATTGGGAACCAGATCTGGGACACCAATTAGCTTCTTCGCACTTCACTTCACTTGCACTTGCTTTGCTCACAGTACTCAAAACGCTGGGTAGGCGGGTTGGTCAGCGCGGTGTCGGCACTTTCGCATTGAAAATATGCTTCTGATCACTAATCTGTAGAATTTGAGTTCGACCAATTTGGATGGCTCTTCAGGGATCACTTGGTTGCCACCGCCCTGTCTGGCAGTTTATATCTACTTATGAATATGTAAACATTCCTCATTTAAAGGTTTAAATGCTTAATTTTGATAGAATACTATTCGTTTCGCCGAACGGGCTGGTAGACCAAGACATTTTCAACGAGGAAGGCAGTAGTCAACACAAGTTTTTCTACAGCAGGCCCGAGCAGATCGCCAAGTCCATGAGAAAGGTCCTCGAGAAGTACAATATGGAACAATTTGATGTGTAATGGTATTTTGATAATATATTTTATTAATGACATTATTTTGTAATTACTTGTATCATATTGTAAACATAAACTCTTGTATAACTGTTTTTTTATTTTAGTTTTAGAAACGGAACATCTATAGAGTCTAGAGTACAGCTTCATTATTATCATTACATCCTGTCACAAGTCACCTTGCTCTAAGATTACCACAAATCACGGTCCTGAGCCACCTGCATCCATCGATTTCCCGCAACGTTGTGTAAGGATATTCGTCTTGTGAGGGATAGACTTACACTGCTTTTGCCTGTACGAGGTTGCCACTCGACAGCGAGAAAGTTTTGTGTATCATCAAGGAGTTTTGTGTATAACACTTTCACATTCAGTATATACATATTGTAGATCGGACCGTGCGTAACCGGTACGGGTTAATCATCAACAATTGATAAGATACTCTGAAATATAGGCAAAAATACCACTACTTTTTAATTCCGAAACAGGGCCTAACAGGCCGTTATAACGAAAGTTACAAGTCTTTGAACATTTCTAGAAGTTATTTTTTAGAAAGTAATGGTTACGCGCGCGAATGGTGCGTTTTTTTTTTAAATAATAAGTAAAGATAAACTTTTCACCAGATGGAAAGTTCACAGTGGTTTATAGACTCACATACATCGGCGACAAGACGGAGAGTTATCAACGGACAATGAGGACAGGACCTCTCCAGTCGAGAAAATCCCATTTCCTGCTACTACGTGGCTAGGTCGTGAATGCTTATATTACATAAAAAAAATTGTAATACAAGCACTCGAGACCGTAAACCCATAGTGAGGTGGTCAGAGGTCTAGAGTTTTAGTCCTTTTAACCCACTGTTCACCCTAGCTTATTTGGTACAACGTGACAGGTGGCGAGCCTGACGCCGTTATCCAAGTGTTCAAGAGTCAACGGAGTCACTTGGACAGCGGCGATACAAATCTCACATACATTTGAAATCATTGGTCCGAGCACCAGGGGATCGAACTCCGGTCTTCTGATTTGGTTGCAGTTCCCCTGGCCACATGACTATCGGGGCTTATATCGTGATTAATTAGCAAATTATCAATAGGAGTGGTGCCGGCGCGGAGAATCGAGCACAGATCACTCACGCAGTATGAAATTTAGTCTGTTATCAGTGGTTTAAAATGATTCTATAACGTTATAAGCCAGCGTCAGGGTTATGTTCCCTGTATCACATAATGGTTTGTATATGTGCACGTGAAGGTACTTACATCCTCGACGACGGGTTCGACGTACATCTCCATGGTGTTGTTGAGCGGCGGCAGCGGCATCGGGGACGCCGCCGCCGATGAGCGCCGCGACATGCTGTTGCACGAGCATTGGGACACCGAGCGACGCGAGCGGGGAGATTCTCTGTTAAGCAAAGAAATATTATGTTCAAATGTTGGTAATATACAGTATATACAGCACTTAAACATATCCAAACATACAAACTTTAAACAAAGGATTGAGTTTGTTGTCTGTGGGATACAAACTCTAGAGAAGTACTGTATACAATAGAGGCTGTATTAATTTTTTTACAAAATAATAGCGACTGCTAGGGCGTGGCACCAGTCCATACTATCCCTACCAATATAATAAATACAAAAGTAACACTGTCTGTCACTTTTTGAGGAGTGCGCCGATGATTTTGATGATATTTGCTACCGAGATATATTGAGTCCTGGGGAAGAGCAGAAGCTACTTCTCATCTCGGGAAAGCCGTGATAAACATTTTCACGTGGACGGAGTCATGGGAAACTAGCAAATAAAGTAGGTTTCATGATTGCTAATTTAAATACGAAAGTTTACAAAAGGCACAGTGGAAGTCGATTGTTCGAATCAATGTTGCAATCTGCTTCAATCACAAAACCCCGCGTGTAGTATACAATACGGGGTTTTGTGATTCAAGCACAGGCTCCTTCCTGTTTATGGTTTATGATGATGTAGGCCACTTAAATGCGAATGTCAGTTTGTTAACAGGTATAACGTAGTTCGTATGGTAAAACGGGCAGATAAACAGATAACGAAAAAAACGAATAATATATCTTTTTGTTAATGTAATGCATAAAAGAAAGCAAAATAGCCGATAACAAGATTTATTGGTTATATAAACAAATAATGCGTGATTTTAGTTCAATTAGTTGAATAAACCCTAATTGCATAGTTACCGTCTGCTTCTCCGACACACGTGCCGCGTCACACGGTCGCACCTGCACCGCACGGGAACGAAGTACCCGAGCTGCGGCAGTGGGCCCGGCTCTGTGGATTCACTCGAATCACTCCATTCTGGCTGGCTGAATGGATCTATATCCAGTGCCGACGGCATAGTTCGTAGTTTTTAATTTTTTGTTACATGTGTCTCGACCGGCCTGTTGTTTCTTTATTAATAAACATCACTCTTTGACTGGAAACGAATAACATTTAGGTATTTACTATTTTTATAACACTTTGTTTACACATTCGTATTTTCAGACTACGTAAAATAAGTCTGTCGACGTCTTAACTACAGCGACGCTGCAATTGAATTAACCTCATTTAGCAAAAATTGCGTGTAAACAAACGATAGCTGGTAGAATTCGGGTGCGTTTTCCGGCAATTAGGAATAAATATTCTAAACGATAAGACGTAACGATAAGATTGGCCGAGATAACAATAGAAAAAATTGTGAACGATAACACAGTCACTGCTTGCTCTATTGCCAAAATGTACACGAATACAACATGAAATGAATACCTAACACTACCGACAGCGTGTATCTATCTATCTATCTTTCTTTTTTTTTTTATGAAAAATAGGCTTGCGTTTGACCTCAATCTTGCCCGATGGAAAGCGAAGATGAGGCCTAGGATGGTACACGCTTGCCTAGATGTCTGTTCACTTTGGCCTTGAAGATATCCAGGTTATAGGTTTCCGGAAAAACTGACCTCGGCAGGGAGTTGCACTCCTTAGCCGTCCGCATAAAGAAAGAAGAGGCAAACCGCTTCGTGCGTAATCGAGGAATGTCTACAACATAAGGGTGGAACTGCTCGCCGCGTCTAGTCGTTCGGTGATGTAAAGGGGAAGGGGGTATCAGGTTATGTAAAACCTCCGCACACTCTCCGAAATGAATCCGATAAAAAACCGAGAGGCAGGCCACTCGTCTGCGGTGTTCGAGGGTTAGAAGTTTTGCCTCTACTAGTGAGTCACTGCCTATGATCCTCTTCGCTCGGGGCTCCAACGAGTCCAAAGCATCAAGCTGATGTTTATGGTTATCTATCTATCTATAACCACTTCAAAGTTGCCATCTTACTACGATAGCCTGGCGGGTTGGCGTGCGGTGTGCCGTTACCCTCGCATTAACAGCTTCCGGGCACTAGTCTTCGGATTTTGGGTTCCGGGTAGTTGGTCGCTCACCAGAGATTCGTCTGACAGCTAACAAGTGAGATTAACATTTGCGAAAATGTTAGACTTTTCAGTAATTTGACACATTTGAGTACTGAATGAAAATTGTTTTAAAATTAAACAATTTGTTAAAGATGAAAATATCTATCAAACTTTTACATAACTTACTAAATAGTCTTTTGGATAAACGGATCAAAGTAAATACATAATTAATACCTTAGACCTACATAAATTGTTCTGGGTCTTGGGTGTTTATCCATGCAATTTATGTTTGGATAAGGTATCCACGACGCTGGGTAAATCCCCCCAAGGTGGGTGACGGTAAATGTTATGATTTCTAATTAACCGCGTACATTACTTAGCTATTTTATTATACCTTTATTCTTATACTGTAGGCGAAACCCACGGCAAGTACAGAATAGAATATTATGTAATCATTAAAATTAATATATACGACGAGGAACTTGTACCGTGTATTATGCAGCCAATGCACATATCTAGTTGGCTAACGCATAGGAAATTTATTGACTGTATGACAGCGTGCAAATAAATGCTGACTTCAGCTACTTATAATGCCTCTCTTAAAAGAACTGCCACTATATATATAAAGGCAGTTAAATAACTTACTTACTACTACTAATTATAAAACCAACAAAGCAAAGAAATTACATTACGTATTTAAAATACTACTAGTGTTAGAAACAAAGCTGTCGTCGAAACACGATTTTATGAACGAGAAAGAGAAACAGACAAATAGATAACTATATGTCTGTTTCTCTTTTAATGTTACGTTCTTAAATTTAATACCACTCGACCGTTAGAGTAGATATTTATCTAAAATAATATCTGTTTAAGGGCGGTTTTACATATAGGATGTAAATAATCCCGCGATTGACTTTAGAGGATAATCAATATAGGGCACTTTCTTACGGATCCTACGGTACTTTGTTGTTTTCACGGTATTAGTCCTTCTGGGACAAGAGAAAAAATCTCGTCGCCTTCAACAGATAGCGGAAAAAACATTACAAGTTTGGAAGATCTAATGCCAACACGAGCGACGGGCAGTAGCATTTATAATGCATCTGGTACTCGATCGTGTCAATCTGGCTGTGAAAATGGCGTTTACGGCATATTACCAACTCGGGTGGAGCCCTTTCCTAGTTCGATGCTTATGATAATAATGGATAACAGACATCACGTACCTTAAATATTATTCCATTCTAATTCTGAAGCGTGCATTTTTACCCATGTTAGCGTTCATTGTATAATATTGTATATATATGTATTTAGATATCGGTGACTTAAATTCAATTAAAATTATAAGTAAATTAAATATCGCGCTAACACTGTTAATTAAAAAACCCTGTATAGTCTACGATGTTGTGAATATAAGCCGGACTGGTCAGAAAAGCCGATCTTGAGTCGAAGTCTCGACTAAGCCAGATTCACTTCACTTCATCAGATTGATAGTCCACTATTAGACATAGGCATTTACATGAATGCAACAACTAAAACAATATGACATAAATACTCACTGCGGTAAACCTAACTCTAGGTCTAGACCCTACAACCCTTGCATTTATGCTTAAATTTTGTGGATCACTATATTCTTGTGGTATGCTTTCAGTTGCCTATGGAACCATACCTTTTATTTGATGATATACATTATAACAATTTAAAAAAAATATATCAAACAGAAAATACCTACGGAGTATCTTTCGCCTGTTTCTTCTCCGTCGGAGGAACCTCTTTACAAAACGGCGGTAGATTGTAAAAAAAAAAAGATTTGTCCTTTGACAAACGAAATTATCTTTCTTAGATCGAAGGATAAAGAATTTATATGCATTTATTCATTTGCTTCATTCATTCATTAATTTCGTTATTTTCATTAATTCATTCACAAAACAATACATGGAACGAACATTACTGTTATACGCAGACAGACACTTTGCTGCAACTACACTCCAAGGCTTATCTTTGCATTGTCCATGAGATAGGATGATGCACACTGATGATAGGATAGCAAAAGTGATATCAGGATAACAAAAAATCCAATTCTCATGTACTTTATGATTTTTGTATTATAAAGTTACATTCCGCCATTTTAACTCTGTAAAGTAAAAGCGGGTTCGTGAAAAGTGCTTAACTAAACATCCAAAAAAGCGTGCTTTACCCCGAGAACGTGACGGCACGCGCATTCCTAACTTTAGGAAAGGTTCCTGTTATTTTTTTCGTCTCCCCGGTGACGCATAAAAGCGTCGGTGTTGATGTAATTATGAATGGATGCGTTATAAAAACCTTGTCTTTGAGAATTTTGGCCCGTTATTAGTTGTTGTTTCTTGTCCTCGGATTAGTTATTAGGTGAAAAAGTATGATGATAGTGTGTACATACAGAAAAGTATAACAACCATAGACTAACAAATTAAAAGATATTAACCTATTTAAGTTGTTGTAGAGATTGATGTAGGTCTATATTGATATTTAGAATTATAAAACCTAATTATGTTGTATCAAAATGCAGCATCACCAGTACTATTGCGAGAATATCGGCAGTCCTCTTCAACCCGTTTGCCCAGCGTCTGTCTGCTTTTGCTGGTGCTTTCTTGTAGAGGCCTATGTTCAGCAGTGGACTTAAAATGCCTGATCAAGGTAAAGATGTTTTTAGACAGTTTTTATTAATATTTACCATTACTTTTTCAGTATCCACAAAATCAACAACAAGTGCTTCATTGACCTACCCACGTAATTTTAAAGTTTAATTTAAAGTTGGAAAATTATATAGGATTGAGAAAACCTTGAATACACGACCGTACATAAAAAACTATCGTTTATAACGAGAGGCCTTGGAACCGCACTGCATCAATGCGGCTTGACTTATTCAAACAGACTTTAATATTGAGGTCGTTTAAAGCTTGCAGAATATTCTATTAACGCTAACGGGTCTGCTGAACAGTGGAAGCTATGCAGTTAGAGCCGTGGTTCGTAGCCTATTGGACAGAGAGCTTTATTCCTGGCGCCGACACCACTAAAGTGTATAAATAAAAATAATATTTCGAGTACTCATGAAGTTATGAAAACGATGTGTGGTAGAAATATCGTTAAATTGATAATAATATAATGCAACTAACCATAAATTCAGTTACAATTTCAATAGGTTCCATTTATCTTTTTACTTTTACCCAAATGGTAAGAACCAGAACATAATCAGCCATCTGACGATTCTAACCCCATGAAGTTTACTGCCATTCCCTTAGTCAACTCGCATGAGACCCACGAAAAAGAAAGGCGTCAGCAGATTTTCTTACCACCGCCGCCACACCGCCTGCTATGTTTTTTGCAGCCGTGTGCAGACTAAATAACTCCACGGTACTGAAAAATCCTCGTAAGTTACAATATAGTTTGGTCACCATCCAGTCCCTGTACTAGTGAATATTATGGTGGTAAGGAGACAGCCTAAGGCCAACAAAACAATTTTTCTGTGAAAGGATAGATAAAAGCATAAGCTAGCCTATATAATATAGCCTTAGCTTATTATGTCCTCTGCTCTTAACGATGGCATATTAAATGTAATATTCAGCTCGATTCTATTAAATACGAGAAACTCATGTAATGGTAATTAGTAAAAGTAATCCTGAAAGGGACGACTTTCCCCTAATGCAGATTTAAAACATTACAAAATGTTATCTGTATAAAAGACAACGTTATGCTGCACTAATTATTACTTTTATTATTGATTCTGCTCCGTATTTTCAATAATGATTCTGTGGGAATAAATATCATAGGATGGATTTCTATCATTAGCCGGATGTCAGCGTTAGAGCCTTTTATGTAAGACAAAAATTGGTTTGGAGAGCAGTTAATGTTTTTTTTACCGAAAGGTTGGTAGATTTAAAAAAAATTAAGGATAAGATTTGACATTTGATTAACGAAATTATCTTTCTTACGACGAAGAATAAATCACTTTCATTTCATTTCATTAATTAACACAATTTAGGGCAAAGTTTGCCGAACGTGTTGGCACATGTTTGGTCCTAAAATTACTTAACGTCTTCGGCCCATATATCTTTCAGCGCTCCCGTGAGAAACGTATTAAAATCCGTCCTCGAATAGTTTAAACCTAACGTCGTCCACTAGAGCCTCATTTATATGCTGAGCCCGTTTGTTTCGACGGTTAAGCTCAGTAAGCCTTCTATTTTGAATAACTGACACATTGTGAGCATTTAAAGTGGAATACAAAACAATTTCCTTTTGTTGCTAACCCTGAATTAGAAGAATATTTTTTTTACACGGTTATTGGTTTTTTTTTTTTGGAGAATATTTGACAAATAAAATTTGCTAGCTAGGACGTGAGGGACAACAAGTAAGATTGAACAAGATAGCACAATAAATAGACCATACGAAATGAAATTTCTTATTAGTGTTATTTCAAGACATCAATTTACGAGTCGTTACTAATTTCAAAGTTATTATTATTATTATTAGAGCAAAAATGGGAAAAAAAAACAATGTACGTGTGTTTTTTGTAACGAGAATTTTTATAGGCAAATTTTTAACTCTAGCGAATAATATTATCTATCAACATCATAATGCAAGGAAACGTGAAAGGAATATATATTAATTCCATCGATAAAAATAACGCAAAAATTATAACACTTATTATGCAGACGATAGAGTCCGTAGTCCTAAGCAATTGAAGTCAAGCTTTTACAACTTGAATTACACAGTAATCGGTAAAGAAATCGTTGCGTGCAAGGAAGCAGTTAAACGATTACATAACGCATTTCTGTAAACAGACAAAATCTTTATTAGCAACGTGGAAGTATGATCAAAGGCTATTTGACGTTTCAAGAATGGGGTATAACTTCGTCGTCTTACGTAAGATTTTCATAACTGCTTCTCTGACCCGCAATAAACACAGTTCTAATTCAATATTTTAGCTTTGCTGAAAAGTAAAAGTAAAATACAAATGTATTTAATTGAGCAAACGTCTCATCCCATTTGAGAGGGTTTTGTAGCATTTTATAAAAAGGGTGTAGAGCGACCCCTCATTATATTGAAGGATAAAGATAATTGTATATACATCCAGATATATTTTGTGTATGGAAACTATCGAAACAGCCCTTCTGATCCCTGCATCACGGATCAGAATGTGACTATGACCAACATAGTTGATAAATTACTAGCCAAAAAAGTTACATATCTCTGGTCTGTCTTTGAAGTGACCGACTTAGCAATCTATACATCTCATAATGACATTTTGCACGCAACGCACGAAGAAAGCTGTATGAGTAAGATAAGTCCAAACGATATATTAAAAGTGCGGGAAGAGTAGTAAGAAACTTGGTTATGTGAGTTAGTTATATTATGGCTTCTGGAAAATTCATAGTTTTCTTTATTTTAAAATAGAGCACATGACTCGTTCCCGCACAATAATTATCTAATGACGCGTTACAACAATAGAAATTGTATAGTTATGATACGGTTGTAAGGGTTATGTCAATAATTAGCTTCTTCTTTTCTACTTTTTATCGCAGGAAACGCGGCTTTCCTGCGTTAAAAAGCCTTGAACCTTGAAGCCTGTGTCCTTTCACACAGGCTTCAAGGTACGTCGACATTTTAAAGCCTGGGGAAAAATAGTTTTGATTTTACAATATGTTTACTATTTACTATATACATGTTATGCGTGATTGAATGATAAACATCCAAACAAACTTTCACATTTACAACATTACTAGCGAATCGCGCCGGGTTCGCAAGGAGAAGTCGTGAAACGTGAAATGTTCTAATTTATGAAGAAATCCGTATTGAAATCAACTTGGAAGTTCAGAACAGTCAAACACGGAACGCGCCTTTGTTTTATATTATTTAAAAAAATAGTGTAAATTTACTATTTGTTCCACATTACTTAAGGTACACGGTGGAAGTTTTCAACTTGTTGCTAAAATAAACATCTAGTCAGAAGTCTAGATCTAGATTTTAGTCGTTTCAACCCACTTTTCACTAGAGTTTATTCGAGATAACTTATAACCAGGTGGTGAGCATCGCACGGTCATTGTGTCCAGACCAACGATAAAAATCGTGTATAAGTTTTAAAAAAGTTATTGACACGAGCCCTCCACACATGAGATCGAACTAGAGTCACGTGACTCGTAAGCAGATCTCGTAATCACTCGTCTATAGTGGCTAACGAAAAATGGTTAAATAATCATCTCAAATTAGGTGTAGTGTACACCTAACCTATCCAGACAGGTAAGACTTACTAACTTTTAATTAAGGTGCGAGCCGTTACTGTTACTGAGATCTTTGAAGTAATCCATAAATCCAGCCCTGCAGTACACAGTGTGTATTAAAGCTAGGGATAATGCAAACTATGATAAGACAATTACTTTGGCGACGAAGCTCTAACGCTCTATCTGAGGCTTTATCTCCGGGCAAGAAATAATTAGTTATTCTGTTCAAGAAATAGTTAGTTAAGCAAACCGATGATAGGCAACAGCTTCAAAGGTTTTAAGGTTTCTGGTACTAGGCATAGGGCACAGGGCTTAGGCATATGTCCTGAACTGTTTACAGGCTGGTAAGGAAAGGTTAAGGATGTCTTAGATAAATGAAACCATTAAACAATAACAGTACACAGATTAAATCGGAGAATGACGTCACACGATTTTTTTTTATTGTTTTCCAACAATGAGTACAATTTAGCCATAACAAAATATAAAAACAACAATAAAAGTGAATCGCCTCATTGTTTAAAGAAAAACACAGCATGCACTGAAATATTACATGTAAATATTTTGTGGCATAGCGGATAAAGCCCCTTGTGAGGTACGAGTATGGAATGCCCTTCTGACACCAATATGCGACACTATAATAGCACTGGGTTAATTGACAATTAAGACAATTTGCATTGTAATTTTTATTAGAAGGATGGTAAAATTCCTCAAAATAAAGTCCTATTAAAACTATATAATATAAACACGAATGACTTCGAACTTAATAAAAACATGGAATGATTTCTTGTATTTACGCGAACACTACACATTTGAAATGACAATATTATTTACGGCGATTTTATGGCGTTCAATTTTTGTTTTATATTATTTAAAAAATAGTGTAAATTTACTATTTGTTCCACATTACTTAAGGTACACGGTGGAGGTTTTCAACTTGTTGCTAAAATAAATATCTAGTCAGAAGTCTAGATCTAGATTTTAGTCGTTTCAAACCACTTTTCGCTAGAGTTTATTCGAGATAACTTGCCAGGTGGTGAGCATGTCACGGTCATTGTGTCCAGACCAACGATAAAAATCGTGTATAAGTTTTAAAAAAGTTATTGACACGACACACACATGAGATCGAACTAGAGTCACGTGACTCGTAAGCAGATCTCGTAATCACTCGTCTATAGTGGCTAACGAAAAATGGTTAAATAATCATCTCAAATTAGGTGTAGTGTACACCTAACCTATCCAGACAGGTAAGACTTACTAACTTTTAATTAAGGTGCGAGCCGTTACTGTTACTGAGATCTTTGAAGTAATCCATAAATCCAGCCCTGCAGTACACAGTGTGTATTAAAGCTAGGGATAATGCAAACTATGATAAGACAATTACTTTGGCGACGAAGCTCTAACGCTCTATCTGAGGCTTTATCTCCGGGCAAGAAATAATTAGTTATTCTGTTCAAGAAATAGTTAGTTAAGCAAACCGATGATAGGCAACAGCTTCAAAGGTGCAGGGTTTCTGGTACTAGGCATAGGGCACAGGGCTTAGGCATATGTCCTGAACTGTTTACAGGCTGGTAAGGAAAGGTTAAGGATGTCTTAGATAAACGAAACCATTAAACAATAACAGTACACAGATTAAATCGGAGAATGACGTCACACGATTATTTTTTTTATTGTTTTCCAACAATGAGTACAATTTAGCCATAACAAAATATAAAATACAACAATAAAAGTGAATCGCCTCATTGTTTAAAGAAAAACACAGCATGCACTGAAATATTACATGTAAATATTTTGTGGCATAGCGGATAAAGCCCCTGGTGAGGTACGAGTATGGAATGCCCTTCTGACACCAATATGCGACACTATAATAGCACTGGGTTAATTGACAATTAAGACAATTTGCATTGTAATTTTTATTAGAAGGATGGTAAAATTCCTCAAAATAAAGTCCTATTAAAACTATATAATATAAACACGAATGACTACGAACTTAATGAAAACATGGAATGATTTCTTGTATTTACGCGAACACTACACATTTGAAATGACAATATTATTTACGGCGATTTTATGGCGTTCAATTTTTGTTTTTATATTCCCGACCTTTCGAGTGCTTTGCAGCGCCATGTTCACGGGGTACTGAGGTGTTAGATGTCCTGATGTCATTGTTAACTCGGGCTACCTTCGGCCCGCAGTAGTAGTGCTCATAGTATCTTGAGGTCGTGCAGTGGTAAGCTTGGTTTTAGATTTAGTTTCGTTTATTACTGGATCCCCAGAAGGTGGTAACCCCACCATCTTATCTATTGAAATTAGGATGTTTTTTGATTTCAATAGTCTCGCGAATCATTCTTGACCGGAATCGGTGTTCTTTTGCGAGGATTTGTTGTCTATCAAATCTGATATATTGGTTGGGGCAATCAAGAATATGATCACAGACTTCTTAGAACGTCCATGTTTCACATCAGCTGTGTTTTATTTTCCGCGTGTCCTTACAGAAATAATATTTACATTTGAAATAAAAATATAGAAGTTCAGTGAATCACAGCAAAGCTTTTTTCTACTACAATTCAACAATTGAGTTCGATCTCGTTAAGGATCGCCGCCACTCACTTCGTCGGAGCAGGGCCGTATTAAGACATTTAATTTTTATTCGTAATATAGACTGTGTGCACTGGATAATAATTTAATATTTCTTAGGCTTTTATTATATTTTGAGAGCCGTGGTAGCTTAAGAGCCATGCCGTGTAATAGTGGTGCCGGCACTGAGGATCGAACCCCGGTCACTCGCGCTTTATGGAACTAATGCGAGCGCCCTGACCACTGTTAAATAGTGTAAAGGTCATAATCTTGTAAGTTTTCTACTAATCCATTTCTCTTTGCTTTCAATGATTTGTCTTGTACCTTGTGTACCAAGTGACAGCTTAGTTAGCGGATCTGCCTCCGAATCAAAAGACCTGAGTTCAAACCCCTCCAAGTAGGAGGGCTATTTACATAGTTTTTCGAAACTTATCTACCACTGGATTTTATTATCTATTAAAAGCCACTTGAGGATTTCATAAATAAAAGCTTCCTAAACGGTCTTAGGTCGTTTAATTCAATTAGTAAAAAAATAAATTACACAATTAACTGCTGAGATTAAACCCTTAAAACATTAGGAGCAATCCAGAGATCCACAAAGCTTTGCTGAAAGCACAATATCCTAGTCCGTTCATATACCAACACAGGCGCAAATTTAATAATGCCGTCACGAACCCCTTTATTACTAATGCATTTGAACTAATTTCCTCTGTATTATTAAAGTTAGGGTTGGTGCTGACCAGGTGCGCCGGTGACTCATCGTACATTGACTCTTGACTTCTGGCACGATACGCTTTGGCCATGTACAAACATAAAGTGTTGACGTACATGAGCTTTTTGTTTGATTAAAGAGATAAAATTACAAGGATACGTTTTGAAGGTTTTAATTTGACTCTTACCATGAATCGGAAACGATGGTAAGATGAGACGAGACATGCAGTAGACGATCTAGGTAAGTAGGTAGGTTTTCAGAAACATTTCAACTTTTGAACCTTAATACACCGTATCGACGTTCATATATATTTATATTTTTCATTGTATACCACTGTTGAATTATATTTTTCAGGCAACCTTTGTGTAGAAAAGCGATAAAGAATTTAAAAGGCAACAGGACATTCCTTTTGTAGGGTGCACCGCGTGCATGTGACAACCTCATCACATATGAAATAGAGATTGTATATTCCCCTTTACATGCCTTTACTAATACAATACACGAGATTACGCGCCCACAGGTTTCTAGTTTTATTGCATGAAGTCGTTCTTCTTAGGCCGGAGAAATAGCACATTATTAAAATATATTATGTTCTACTTAGACTGTGATAGTTTTCTTGTTCTGTAGATTTAGCGTGAACCCTAACATGTAGCATTAAAAGTCACTTTGTGCGCGCGCATCATAAAAATTCTCTCTCATTATTTTTTCATAACGCGCCAAAAGAAGTATAACTTCAACAAATAGTTAAAATGTGAACGTAAAAAGAGAAAAAGCGCACTGCGTAACCGGGGAGACTATTTTTGCGCAGTACATCTTTTCATAGCATTGCGTCTTACTGAAAATTTTAATATCACACATAATATTCGAAGCAACAAAGCAGCTGAGCAGCATAGACTAAAACCGAACGGTCGTTTACACAGTTTTTTGCTTGCGCACGTGACTTTGTTTTTTCAACTTCCTGCTCTTAAACTACCAATTTAAGTTGACCTTCCGCATCCTTTGCACGCTGTGCTGGATGGGGCGTGCAAGGAGGTGATGATATCCCTTCGAGAGCTCAAAAGAAGGTAGGTTAAACTTTAACCATGATTCTTTGACATTGCTCCTTTACCGAGTAGTGGTATTGTTTTTTGTGCGCTTGTGGGGCCAAGTCTCGGCGCTTAATGACTGGCATGTACTCGTATGACGCGCCACGTCGTTTTCTTTCGGGTTCTATTCTCGAACCTCGTGTTCTTATGTGTCGTACTCGCACCATCATTCAAGACCATTTCGCTGATTTGCATAGTTATATGGTGAGGTTTGAGCCAATCGTTGAATAGAAGTCACAGCTTGTTTCATGTCAGGCATAGAGTTTTGAAGACGCAGGTAGTCCAACTTCAGTGTAGGTTGTCGAACTTAACATATCAATTTTTTTTATTCATCACTGTGCAAGTATCCACACAATGTCTATCACCGATGAGCCCATATTGTCAAATTTAAGTCTCTGCATTGCCAGTTCTTATATTCGTTAGTATTTAATTAACAAATTAATACTAAGTTTCGTTTAATTATTTGTTATAATTTAATAATTAAGTACATTTGGGGTATAAGTGTAAATATACTATGATTTTCGCTAAAACCTAGGTAGCAAACGAGAATGTCTAGACCGGATGTTGGCGGAGATCCTACAAACTAGCGATGGTAAGCATTATCACGAGGGCAAGGGAACCAATCCTCCTGCCCAGCGTGGAGAGTATGGGCAAAACTTTCAAGAATCCACGTCAGCTTAAGCTGGCGCTTTCTAGGAAATGTAAAAAAGAAAGTTTATATTCCTTTGACTATAGTCAGTCGTGTAGTATCAGCGTAAGAATTTTTCACGTGGGAGTCGTAAGAGGCGACTAAGGGAAGAGCCACGAAAATCGCAATGGCTACCGACAGATGGCGGGATAACCAGCACGAATGACACCAGATCAAACTAAGCAGACCGATAACGAGGAGCAGCGTCTAAGGTGCGAGGTGTCTGGTGCTGCGAACGCCAATCCGGTCGCCTAGCAACGATTTTGGCAAATCCTCCTTAGAGAGGCCTATGTCCTACAGGACTATTGGAGCTGGTAATGATAGTCATATCAAATATTTCTTAAATATTAAAAACTTTTATACTATAGGTGTGCATACGTAATATGAAATAGATACACAAATAAAAAAGGTGAATCTTTTGAATTCTAAAGTCCACGCGAACAAAATCGACTGTAAAAGAAACACTGACATGACAGACAGTCTACATGATTTTGCTATTGGTACATTCATTTTGTGTGTGTGTGTGTGTGTGTGTGTGTGATGTCTGAAGACGCTATACAACCTAATCGAGTGTCGTTTGTCACGGTCAAACATTCATTATATTTCGCTGTCAAAGTATCTAAGATAAATTAGGCGTTATTGTTAGGACACTTAAACAAGGTCAATTCTCCGTGATCATTATTTGTATTTGTCCTGATCTAAGATTAGAACGCTCCGTCGGTTTTCTTCGTCGCCAATGTCCTGAAGACGAAAGTTTTCGACTTACACAGGATATACTGGTCTGAACTTATCTATAGCATCGCTAGTCGACTTCTCGACAAGCTTATAGTCACTTAGGGAGCACTGGAAAAGGCTGGTCTCGCGGCTAGCGACCTCAAGGAAGGATCAGATCGTACCCGGGGTGTAATATCGTCGTATACCACACTTTTCCCGCGGCGTGATCGCGATAAATGTATTTTTATATCTTATATTCCATGACATAATAGCTCTCTGTCAAATTTAATTTAAATCAGTTCAGTCTTTACCACGTGATTAAGTGACAAACATCCAAATATACATACACATCCATTTATAATGTTTGTAATATAAGATTGTTTAGTTTCAGTAAAATTTTACTGCACAGGCTACAATTAATCTAAGTAGTAGTCACTATGTATGTATGATGATGACAGGAGAGGAGAACCAGGCTATTGGCGCTTATCACGCTGCGATGTAATCCAAGGAAGCTTTGTATAAAGTATCAGAAACTCAGAACCAGGCACAACACAACCTGACTCGAAAATCATTAATTTACGTTCATTGGTCCGGCTGAGTTTCAAACCCAACCACAGTACGCTAATCACAGAGCCACGCGGTCGACAAATAGTAAGACTAGTAACGAAATAGTAATAACAATGGATGACCTAAATAAAATAGATTGTTGGCTATAGACACGCGTTCTTAGTCTCGCTAGACGTTTACTGACCTTGCGTGGCGCGGGCTCATAAAAACTTGGTCATTTCACTATTCTATATCTTTAACAAGATCATAACACAATGGCACAGATAACTAATCTGTTTAGTGACATATTCATTGTATATTACCTACCTACCAGAGTTCAACATACCGTTTTTTAGACAACATGTATGCTATGGGAATATGAAACAATACGTTAATATGCGTTTTTTAATAAACAACAATTCAAAAAGATGTCACATAACTGCAAATAACTGCCATGTTTGTTACGTTATGTAGCTCATGTATACTGTCAATAGATTCAGCTCGTGTACTTTTTACTAGGTACAGGTACCACGTAGCGCCAGCTATTCCACCGTCGAACACCATGAGTTTGGGTGAATGTTTTGAAAAACGTCTTAGCTAGTAAATTAGCTGTATCCATTTCTGTATCAGCTTGTCTATAGTCCACCACTTGAACACACACCGATCGCAGTGCGAAAAGCTACGCACCTTAAACGGTGCTGCTCGTCATCGGTCTGTTTATTTTCGATTTTGGAAAAGTCATGAACGAAATGCAATGTACTCGTACTTTGGAATTATGTGCAGCATTCATTTTACAAATTATACAGGCGGAATACGACCACGCATCGTGTGTAAGTAAATACGTTCACTGTTTTGCTATGTTTATTCAACAATATTGACATCAGATTCGCAATCCGCGTTTATCTGTGTATTCGCTTATAACTTCTTAACCTCCAAGTGGAATTCAATGCGGTTTTCAACCTCATTTACAACATTTCATGACGAAGCTTTATATGTATAACAAATTTGCGTTTAGTTTATATATTACATTTAGCTTGTCGTGTATAAAAGAAAAAGACTAAAGCGTAAACATACAAACAACTACAACTACTACTAATACAATTGTCATCTATTTAAACAACGCAGTAAATCTTTCTGTTTGTTTATGTTCACCAGACTACGGATGGTTGATCCAATAAGCATTCATTTCTTTTTGCCCTTCAAAGCCAATTATAAGTTTTCGTGGAACGTCGTCGGTTCCTCTGAAATGTCGTTCTAATGACACCAACGCATGCTTTTTTTATTTTGAGTCGGCAACGGCTATGAATAGCTTAAGCTATTTCTCAAAATTCTTTACCGTATAATAGGAGAACCTTTTTAACATAACTTTCTCTTACGTACGTCATAGGGGTCGTAAGGGGACGTGATGGCGGAAAATCCATCGAAATTTGGCCAACTGGAAATTAATATATTATAAAACATTAAATAGACGTAGATTCACTTACGATGTCGATGGTTAATTGTTATACTGAAAGTACGTTCACAACTACATCTTTTTTTTTTATGAGAAAGGCTGCAAACGAGCAATCGGTGATGGTAAGTGGTTACCATCGCCCACGTACATCTGCAACACCAGAGGTGCTGCAGGTGCGTTGCCGTCCTTTAAGGGTATTTGGGAGGGAGGATGGGGATGGAGAGGAGGAGTGGGCCTCCGGTTACCTCACTCACCGAACGAAACACAGAAGCACAAGATGCCTCTACTTCACGCCGGTATTCTACGAGGTCGTGGTATTAACCCGGCCGAGCTGGCCCATTCGAGCAGCAGCTAAAGCCGCTGCTTGGCTCTACCACGTTAAAATAATTATTAATTAATAATTAATACCATCTAATTTCTTCGACATCACTTTCATCATTTCAAGTCATATCGATAGTATTGCGAAATCTAAAAACAATGTTACAAATATTGTCTGTCAATGTCTTACTTCATTTTTATTTAAAATCATATTACAGCTGTAAAAGGTAACTTTAATGTAGATTCTCATTATTTACAAGATCATCAATATTTTTAAGAAGATCGAAATTCTTTGTTAAAACGTCTGACCGTAAGTATGTACATTGTGTCTTCAGATTCATAAATTACTGTATCCATTGACGCAGCCCGCATGACGCCACTCTAATTAAAACTCTCATATATCCCGCTTGTCCCCGTCAATAGGGTGACGCAAGGGCCCTCCTTCTTTCGCCTAGCGAAATTATATTAAGTTTCTATTATCGGTTGTGGAGGATCTAAGGCATACAAGTATATATACGCATTGTTATTTGTAAAGTCATTCCGAATAGTAAAATTAAAACGTTTAAATACCATTCGAAACCTGTACAGGTTTAAATTATTCATGGTATTATTAGTTGACATTGATTGATACTAAGTTTTGATATATTTGACATTTAAAATGAAAATGATTACCATGGTACTGATAATTATTCTTATGATTAGAGGAGTCTTATTTGTATCTTAATTCATTTGTATGGTAATCTCATGAATCCATTGTACTCTGAAAAATATAACATTTTTAGGCGAATGTTTTTCTTTGCAATGTAGAGCTAAAATGTTAAGATTACATTTATTAGATACCGCTACTGAATAAATTTAATATGTTAAACGAGAGGAAATTGCAAAAGCGACTACTTATATCTAATCACGACATCTAATTACGAAACAAATTCAATAAAAAATCACATTTATAGTTGCAAATGTTTGTGAAAATGTGTTTTGTATAATATCCTACTATAATTACATTTATTTTTAATTACCGTCGTATATAAGTATTCTAACATGGTATATTATTTGAATACATACATATAAAAATATTTTCTGTGTGTTTTACACTTTCTCTGGTCAACCTAATGATATACTTGTAGAGAATGCCTCTTGTCATTAAGTCCGCCTTTTTGCTCTTTTAAGTGCAAATAAAGTTTAAATAAAATAAATTAAGTTTTTTTAGAAACAGAAGCTTTTTTTCCTTTCAAATAGAAAAATAAAAATAACCCCTAAAAAGAAATATCAAGAGCATTGTGATTAAAATGAAAAAAACACCTGAAGTTATGAAACGTACTAGGCATAAACTAAAAGTGAGTGACCCAAACCGAAATCATATATTTGACGTCACTTAGCACTTTAGATCTGTGTTTACTCTGTGTCCGATCAAATTTTCTCACGGGTAGAGCATCAGTTGACACAAAAAGAGCAATGAAATGGACTCTAATACCGAAGCAAAAGAGCGTTATTTGCTAGAGTACGTTCCACTAATAGAAACAGTACAATACTGATGAGTGCAGTAATTTCGGTAATGGAAGTGTTCTAATCCAAAACAAACACGAGTCGGTACTTGCACACAGCGAGTAAGTGGGAAACACTAAATCGATACTTAGGTTGTTAAATGGAGCTAAAACAAATTTATTATTGAAGTAAATAGTAATTTTACGGCTCTAAACCTACGAAACATATCAAGCTTGATATGTACATTTTTAAAGGGTCGGGAGAAAAGGGGTCTCCGTTTATTTCACCGAACGAAACGCAGAAGAACAAGATGCCAAGTTCATGCCGGTTTGAGTGGCGAGTGTTGAGCAGGCAACAAAAGCCGCATTGACGCATTCAATCGATATTATAAAATGATGTTTAATATTAACTTCCAGCCGATGCTTCATGAAAAGCGTAGAATGCGTTACCTTTGCAGTTTTCAGACGAGCGCCATTAACAGGCGCGCATATAAACTTATTTGTTATTATTATTTGTTGTTTTACTTTAGAGTTTGTGCACTATAATCACACCAAGTTTGAGGCTTGTATGTATTACCGTATTGACATAATCGCCTCGCATTGCAATGGCGGTACACGTCGCTCCTTAGATATTTGTTATAAGACACCAACGTATTTAGTCATTCCGTCATCTAAGACAATAATTTTTTTTTACATATCTCCAACTCGGGTCTTACGCTGGGGTGAGATAGGGTGGTAGACATGGCCTTACGCACGCCTGTTTGAAGCCACTCCCAGAGTTACCAGGTTTGTTAGTAAGAAATCGTTTAAAGCGATATGATCACCGAATGTTCTCTTTAAGTTTTCCGAAATTATCAATAAGCTATATGCAAAAAAGAGTTATCTATCTAATTAGAGTTTGTACTCAAATTTCATACACATTTATATTTAATTTATTTATATTGCTTCAAAACCTTATTTGATTTTATACTCTAACCGGTATTAATTAATTTAATTACCACAATCAACAATGAGAAACAATGGCGTTGTTAAATTGCGGTTAAAGTTGTATGTCATAAGGGAATGAGACGTTCTGCTCTGGATAACTTTACGCCCCGTTGGCTATGAAAGGTAATCGACATCAGAGCAGGAAACAGGATTGCGTAAAATATCAACGATATGTATGAAAAGCATGCAGTTGTTTGTCCCATGATGCTGGACTGAAATTTAAAATTAAGGAGTCATTAAGCTGCCACATTCAAATACATTAAACAGTTACGTAGGTCAATTATTCACAAAGACTTCTATGGGGTTTTTGGTTTTTTTATTGTGATTTTGTCAGAGTAATCTTTTCAATATAAGAAGCGCAAAAATTTAACAGTTTTGATTTAACCTGAGTTAGTCCAGTAATGTTCCTAAAATTAGTAAATGATGTTTGAACAACGTTTCAAAAACGTTTTCCATTTATTTTTACAAATTTATGGTAGAGCACAAACATCAAAACAAACAACGAAAAAATGATCAGAAACCCATACTACAACTTTTGATGTATACTATACAGTACAAATTATAAATTTTCGGGATGACCAGTGTAACTGAGATGTGGATTCTGGATTTAAATCACAGCTGAAGACAACCTTCGTGTAATGCACAAATTACTATTACTTCTATAATTTTTATAGACAGGAAGGCAAACGAGCGAGCGGCTCACCTAATGAGTGGTCATTACCAACATTTGCAACATCCGTAACACCAGAGAGCAAGTGTATCCAGTTCGATAAAGAAATAGGCTCTTCTCTTGAAGGCCGGTAACTTTGCGGAAATGTGATGGCGACAGCTGATTGCACAAAGTCGAAGTGCGGGGCAAAAAAATCCGAGAGAAACGCATTGCAGTGGTTTGGTAACCACCTAGATGCTATCACATCTAGAACCACCTAGATAATGAGATTGACCCAATACACCTGACCATGAATGATTAGGGGAGAGCGAGCGAGATTACTAGTTCGTGTTCGTTTGGACGACCAACTTTCGAACCAATTATAATTCAGTTTCTATTGAGTAGTTAATAATAATAATTAAACTTTTACTACGATATATATTCGTAATGCACTCTTGTTTGAACATAAACAAAATCATTATGAACAAAACAGGAATATGAAACCCGAAGGCCTCTCGCCTTCCCTTGACATAGACTGTTTCCACCGATCTTATCGCATAATGGAATACGCAATCGTATTATAGTTAGTAGTATTATTTCTGTTGATGGCGAATAATCCATCGGACAACGCCGAACATTAATGATAGGAAACAGTACCTCATATGCGAGGCTAGCCTAGACTCTGTAACTTGCAAGTGGTATATACTTGCGAGTTGTAATTTATTAAAAAGACTACTTATTTTACTTTTATTTAAAAACTTCTTGGTTTTCAACTTAAACTAAGATAAAAAGGGCAATTAATGCATGTTTCCATTGTCTGCCAGTCAACCCATGGGGTGGTAAAACAGCACAGCAGCAGATATACGGAGAGGACTATGTTCATCAGTAGTCCCTAATGAGCCCACGCAGAAGACAATTCAACCAAAAAAAGTATACAAATATCCAAAAGAATCAAAATACTGGAATAAAGTAATTTTTAAAAAGCTTTCCTTTAAGGGGTGCAATTGGATGACGCATTGTCGCGGAACGAGGGTCGCTTACTGACCCTTCGGAAAAATTACGCATTGACGCTTCACGACATTCGCATTGACAACTGATTGATCGCGTATCGGAAGGTTACGAATATTACAGATTACGGATTTCTATTCGACTCAGCGTAACAAAACTTGGCCCAACAAAACAATAAGTCTCGTCGCCGTGTTTGCTCGAGGAGATATTTACAGTTTTTTTTTTGCTTAGTGGCCTCTTACCACACCCACGGGTAGAAAGGAGGTGGCAGATTCTTACGCCACACGACTAAGTTAGTGCTAAAAAGGCCACAAATGTTTATCATAGGCAAAGCAAATCGAAAATGTTCCGGTTATGAATTATGTTCAAAAATTAATTAACCCGTAACATATCTTAAAATTATAAATTAAAAAAATTTCAATTGAGAATAATGAAATTGTTAATCGTAATTTTGAGGTCCTGACTTTACCACACGCAATCAGCACTAAAGGATAACATCAAGAGAAACTGGCAATATTTCGTTCTACGTTCTACGGCAAATCTCTTAGAAAATCTCGCAATACTATTCGATTTTCCTATTAACAATACCTTCTCAAAGTGGGGCATCGGACAATTTACTACTTTTATACTTAAATAACAAAATGAACTACTTACAACGTCCCATAGCAACGTTTGTTACTGGAGACTGGAGGTTCTTCTTCTAGGGGTACATAGACTACATTGTAATTTCAGATACCTACAAAGTCATGAATGTGTAGCGATCCTATGAACAAGCAATATACGTGTATTAATAAATTGTACACAGCAGGAACGCGTGCCACTTGACTTGAGCTTTGTATGTCTGACTTGGGAGATAGAGTGTATTCTATATTGGTACGGTCTGGAGTTGACATCTTGCATATGGTTTGAAGTTGCTCCGCGATAAAACTGTTTGACCCATATTTGCTTGACGAAGAAGAGTTACGGGCATGTAATGCGTATATTTTGTAGTGACTAACTACCGAGAAGTAATTTCGGGAGCCGACCACGCCAGGATGGCCAGCTGATCTGATACATATCTCAATATAACATGATATTAAAGTTCATATCCCATAGTGCAGCTCTTAATCTAATATACCATATCTACATTCATTTTAATCGATTATAATAATACCTGGAAATAAGCTGAACGCTCCCATCCAATCTGTTTTTAAATATTTTATTGTAACAATGCATTATTGAAATGAATAAAAAAATACTATTTTTACTATCGCATGTTTCATCCGCGTTAGAGAAACCTCTTTTGATTAAATTCTAAAGGTTAAAACTTAGGCAAGTTTTAGGACTTTATACGGCCTTTTGAAAATGGTAGTGCACGTTGGTTGATACTATATGTTTATATGTGTAGGTAGAATAAACAGTATTTCTTTAATATGACTCACGTGTTTTTCCGTCGGTCCGCTTCTTTGTCTGAGCTAGCTGATTTTCTTATAAACCATTAGACGTGGAAACTTAAAATTTGGCCCATTAACACTTAACTAACTTGGATTGTTCCAACTCATTTAACTTATTGAAGCTTTGAGAAAATTGTGTGCTTTAATTAATTGAGTCAGTCAGTGATTTCTATTCCGGTGCCAGTAGTACATGTAGCAAAAATGTCATAAATGCTATGAAACAAAGTCGCAATCCGCGTTTGTCTGTATATTCGCTTATAATTTCTAAACGTCTAAGTGCGGTTCAATTAATATTTATGTTTATCACATTAATATTTAATATACATACGTGAGAGATCTAAACGTGCGAAGCCGACGCGAAAAGACTAAAGCGTAGATATATAAACAACTTTAATACAATTGTCATCTATTTAAAAAACGCAGTAAATCTTTCTTTTTGTTTATGTTCACCAGACTGCGGATGGCTGATCCAAAAAACATTCATTTCTATTTGCCGATCAAAGCCAATTATAAGTTTTCTTCGATCGTTGTCGGCTCCTCTGAATAGCGTTGGCTATTTCTCAAAATTCTATACCGTATAATAGGAGGACCTTTTTAACATAATGTTCTCTTACGTACGTACACAGACAAGAAATAGTACATTATTATCCTACTAATGATTTCATAGTTTTTAATTTATAGTTAATTTCAAAACAGTTTATTTTGTAAAACTTAAACATATCAACATAAACAAGGTAACATTGTTTCATCCCATCGCTTTCCTATAAAAAAATTGGATTCTTGATAAGCATCATTGACATTTCAGATCTTTTCCATAAATTGTATAAAATGAAATGAATAAGGCGAAATAATTATGAACGCTTCAGTAAATTAAGCCTCCTATTAATTTCCAAATTCAGAGATACGGGCAGCTCTCATGAATTAGCGTTGATAAAGCCGCTGTAGGGTTCAGACGGGTGCAATTAATTCCTGTGTTCACAGACACTAATGGGGCCAGCCGTACACCGGCTGACTAAATTGTACTGACGCCAAACTCGTGTATAACCCAGTACGACGATGTTAAAAGTACGAAAGCAAATATTTCATGTTTCTATTCGTATTGGTTTAACAATATTATATACTTTCTATCTAAAATGGCAATGGGCCAGGCACGTAGCTCGTACAACCAGTCGAAAAAAATATCCGAGTGGTGGAATACCCGCTAATGGGGCTATGGCTGGATTGGTAGGTTCGTTGACTAAAAAGTATTCATGAAGGATTTCCCCGAGGAAGAAAAAGATCGAACTTTTTGTCAATCTACAGCGGAAGCCTAAGTCAATGAATGGACTTCGTTGCTTTTCCAGATTCAATCGTTCATACAATCCTCCGGCTAAATGTTTAAGCCAATTGAGGTGCAAAAGTTGAAGGTGGGTGGAGATATTACTAAGAATCGAAAGTGTAATCTTCTTAATGAGCCTCTAAATAGTCTACAGCTAAAAATAAACCTCTCTCAGTGGAAAAATTCACCATAATCGCACCATTTGGCAGGCGGGTTGGGGATCGCAGTACCACACAGTGGCTTCCCGCTGTTACACGTCACCGGTCTAGATAATTCAGGTCTGGCATATTTGATTTGATACCGTCAGCCATCGCAGGCCTTAAGATTTCACTGTGCTCAAGTTTCATGTAATCCAATACAGAAGTAACTTCTATTTGTAGGAATTTTACCTGCGTGTACAACTATACATAAAAATGTCGAGGGATCAACCCATCCAAAAAAAACTCTTGGTTTTTCTAGAAAAACAAGTAATCCGCTTAGATTTGAAATTGAATGAACCATTGATGCGGAACAAGGGTCACTTACTGCGACCCGGTTCAAATTAAACTCTCGGTTCACCCGTACATTCGTCTTGCTCCTAACCTGATCACGAATCACGTTACAAATGTTGTCACTTTTATCCTTCATATAACTACCTACTCACATCTGTCACTCATGTGGCATAACTCAGAAAGACTTCAGCTAAGCGGCTTGTTCTAGGTGTTAGGCTACTTCTCTGCCTGTAGTTTGTAAAAAATAAAACTTAAAAAAAATGATCCTTGGTGTCGATACTATGAATAAGTTGATTGCAATTTTGAATTGCTGATATTACGGGATACTACTTATCCCGTGCGGCAATGGAACCTGCAACCCGCTCGCCATCAAAAGCTTGGGACAATGCACCACCGAAATCATCTTAAAGGAAATATTTTTAAACCGTGTGTACTATAACACAGGAATTGAGTAGCTGAAGAATTCCCGAGCTGTGTATAAGTCATCAGTCCCTCTCAGAAAAGAAAGGAATGCCTCCTTTCTAGTGCTTCTTAGTTTTAAAAAGATATCCATTGATAAGACGACAATTTGATTAACATATATTGATGTAAATTACATCTCATAAAAACTGTATTTAATATTTGAGGATATTTAGTACAATGGTTTGCGAATGTCACATAGTTTTCATAATCAGCTATGGTCGTCTGAGATTGAGATGTCACCAATAAAGTATAAATAAATACATAAAATGGAAAGTGTTCCAATTCTCTAGTTTCCAATTGTTTTGGATAGCTGACTGCGTTCATTGGCAGATTTATTGTTATTGTTTGGCTGGACGCGGCCGGCTGTTGCTTTAATGAATCACTAATTCTGTTGTCTCTGGGAAAGTTGCCGCTGTATAGCGCCGGTACGTACGCTAGCTTTGTTCGAGTTGGTACTTGTTTTTCTTTTAAAATAGCATGGTCTCTTGTAATTGTTTGTGGATGATTCACGTTAATCGTAGGCGTCCAAGTAATACGTCTAATAAGTATATAGTTCGTCAACTAATATCTTAAATAAATAGACCATTATTGTATTTTTTTAGATAAATGTTTCAGATTTCGAAAATTGTTAAATGATAAAGGGTAACTAGTCTGCCTTTTATATTTATACAAACGACCCGCAACAGTTTTCCACTAGCAGGTACAAATATAATAACATTTTTTTTTATAATCATGGTCTGAAAAGGTTTACATCGTACAAACAAAGAAACAAATAAGCGAACTCGTGGTTTCTATTTGTTGTCTTAATAGGTATGCTATGCACCATACGTAATAGATAAATAATCTTTACATTAAGCTGTACCAGATAATCATAACAAATAACAATTCTTCTTGCAATACAAAACCGTAAAAATGTCATTAGATAAAAATAATTATCGTTATTAAAATTATTTTACCATGTAAACGTGCCTGGACCAGAGACGTGAGAAATCAGATATATAATACAAGTAAAGACGAACCTTAGTTTATTACAAAAAAAAATGTCGGTAGAGCGGAGTGTCAGCAGTAAACCCAGTTCTTAAAGTTATGACAGTCGAACTGCCGCGGTTGTCATGTTCTTCCGAATTTATTTCCTTTCTTCTTCAGCCCATTTAAGTTATCTGTGTTTACGATTATAGGGCTATATTTATTTTTTCAATATAAACCTAGATATTCTTACTCCCAAAAAGAAATATTTACAACACCCTGTCTACGTGACTTTGTTGTCTTAGTGATTAAGCAAATGTTACACAAGTGTGTTATTCTATTTAGTCTTCATTAGCAATTCCTAATTAAAAGGACTCATTCACCCATGGAGGTAGGCAGAGATTACGTATTTCCATTTGGCTCGATCCAGACACACCTCTCTCTCGTCTCTTTCACATCCATACATCTACGCATACATGATACATTTGGTCGATAAACGTCCGTCTAGAGCTCCCATTGCCGACTCTGCGTAGACAAACGGGGTTCCGCAACCTACTTTTCACCTCTCCGGGAAGTAGAAAGTGACGAGTTGTGAGCTTGTTGCTCCCAGAGACTCTCATGAAATTATCAAAGCTTTGAGAAGAAATGAGGCAGATTCTTACGCTAACACACGACTTACTCTACTTTATTTTAAATGCTGTTAACAATTTCAGAGTTAACGGCGCCGGGAATCAAACCCTGGTTTCGAGTATTCTATGATACTTAAAGCGAACAAAAAGAACAATATTTTCTACTGGAACAATTCCGTGTAAAGTTATTCCTTGATAAATACATACAGTGTTATTTTTCACATCCAAGACATGGTTTCGTTTAATGGTAATCTTTAATGATTATGGCACAATTAATGTTTAGGATAAACGAAACCATGTTAAAAAATTGCACGGTATGATTGACGGAGTGACGTCAACGAATAATTTTCGACAATATATTTTGTTGATACTAATATAGTGTAAAGGTACAATATTTGACTATATTAAATTTTACAAAACAAATTTCTTTTTGATGCCAACTTTACGCCTCCGTAAAATTATCTCAAGTCTCTGGAATTATTGTGTATGTGTGCTTATCATAACTAGAAGCTACCGAAATATACTGAGATGTCATTAATTTTCTTGACAGATGACATCATCCTTTTTTTATACACACGTAGCAATGTTCCATTTTTTGTGCGTTTGTGCTAAGAAACACGTACACGTTAATATGAATACTGATGTTAGTGTTATTTAATAGTGATCCGATGTAAATACAAACTGGAATTCGAAGATCGTCTCATTTACTTTAGACGGGAAATGAAGTCCCTTTAGTTTAAAAAGGACTGTAGTCTAATGTTAAATAGTTAAGAAAATTATTTAAAAGCATCTAGAGTCAGTACGTTTAAAGGTTCACGTACGGCATTGAGAGCCTTTGAAGTTAGACTTTTCGAATAACACAAGTTAGTTCATATTTCATTCCTTCTCACTAAGCGCCAAAAAAACCGTATCATCATTTTGGATACGTTCCAAAACTAAAAGGTGTATGTGAGTGTTTAAATAATAATCATAATTTTGTACTATTTCTTTGAAATATCTGTTAAATTTACCTATCGAGTCTATCCACATTAAGTTGTTATTTATTCCGTGTACACATAATAAATAATCAATTAAAATTAGTTATTCTCAATGTTTCATGTAATAGAAATAATGGTTATACTCTTAACTTCATTTAACAAAGTAATTAGGTAGAGTACATTGTTCGGTTAAATGTGTGGGAAGAGTGGCATTTTATGTGTTGGTTTGCACTGGGCGTTCATTACTCAGCCAGTTAGACCTATGGGTAGAATGGGCGACGGAATAATCAGTATCTTGTTTACATATTTTTAATTTTTTTTTTCTAAACAACAAAAACATTTTTGAAGTGGTAGATTCGCGTCGGGAAGAACCACTCTCTGGCAGACTTGTGTAAAATAGCTTGTGTAACATAGCGGTGCTGTTAAAGTAACGAGACGTGGAGACCTAATTGCTGGCAATAGTTGAAATAATGACTGGGTTCAGGGTTGACAACTAACATCATATTTCTGTCTGTCTGTCAATAAACATCTTTACAACTTTTATTGGCACATAACAAAATAGTTTATGAAATTGCCGTGATATGCCTATGCCTGCTTTGGGTTCAAATAAAATCGTCAGGGAGGAAGTCAGAAACAAAACTAACAGTACTCTAAAATGATGACGTTTAACGTCTAATATATTTTTTTTAACTGAGATACTTCAATGCTGTTGTATTTAACCATCTATACGTCAAAATTAAGAGTAATTTTAGAATATAAATTCAGGCACACCCCGTGTCCAGGCACACTTTCTTTAGTTGAGCAGATTCTGTAGTGCGAAAACTCGAAGTACTTCTGCGAGATTTCAAATTGTGTACCACATTGGAGTCATAATATACAAATATTCGCATTAAAATTAAGTATACTATGTCCAGTACTATAAAATACGTGATACACACACATACCATCTTTGTCTATATACGTGTCATGTTACGTGTCATTGTCGACAACAACAATCATAGACAATGTCACTAGCTTGCCTAGTGGAGCGGGCGGAGTGTCATTCAATGGGTAAATTCGCGCGCTTGTAAACACGCCCTCGGCGTTTATTGCACTCGTCGTTTACGGTGTAACGAAGGCAGGCACATGACCTTTTCATATTGTACATGTGGAAAGAACTTTCAGGGTAAGAGTAGGTGACATAAATTGAATATTATCAATGTTGAAATGAAACTGGTAACTTAAAAAACTACAAGCGGTTCACCCCGTTCTGAAGACCAACTGAACTGAATCGCAAAATGTATCCATGCCGAACCCAAATCCTATAGACTAGTAATGGAGATGCTTCTCTAGTGCGAGAGTATCGACACTGCTCTGTCCACCCACCTACCCAGTGTATACCTAATGAGGATGTGCTGATAATCCATGCATTATGTTATCCCAGTAAGGTTTTGTTATATCTATCTACTGCATCAGCTTACTCTATTTGCTTAATCCACTGCTGAATATAGGCCTCTTCAAGATAGCTTCAACAAAAACTGTCATGCATTTCTTGAATGGTTTGCCCTCTCACCAAGCTGAGCGAGCGTATTGCTGAGCACTGTGCCAAGCTGAGCGAGCGTATTGCTGAGCACTGTGCCGGTACTGTCGCACTAGTGATGCTGCTCCCCATCACTTATCTGTGGGATTTGAGTTACGCAAATTCATATGGAAATTCCGCCATCATTTGGTTGTCAGAGTCTCGTTTGTTGGTTAGCAGGGTGCACATCGCACAGGTGAGGTTGGTATTTGGTGAAAGAGGTGCTTTAATCCCCCTTGCACCCCTTTCGTTATTGCTTTCATGGAAAACTCTATGTCCAGCTGACACAAGAGTACTCATTGACAAAGAAAAAGATCACGTGATGTTTAAAAGTAAAAATTACTGAATCATTTCAACATTATTCTTATTACTACGTATAAGCACCTAGATATGTACACAAATTGTTCGCCTCTTATGCTATATGGCCGAGATTTGACGCCATGAAGCTTAGACCGACAAATAGGTTAGGTAGGCACTAATTTTTCAGTCTAATAGGTGCCACAACTAAGCTATTAAACTACATAGAGGTAAATTGTGACTAACGAGTTCTTTCAAATTGTTTTCATTGCATTTTGTTGTTGACAGGTATTGTGCATTAATAATATATTCTATAAAAAGAGGTAGGATTGACGTCAATGATAGATAATCGAAAAAAAATCTAATTAATATCATGCTCTAGGTTCGGTACTAAGTCATCAAAAGCAGCTTACTCATCGAAAATATGCTGTTTACTTTTTCATTAGTTAATGAGTGTAATCATTCAAAGACAAAGGATTTGAAAATGAATGAGTTTCGCGGAATATGATCCATTTAAGGATAATGTGTCCTTAGCCGGCTAAATTAAGTATAAATTTGCTATTGAAGCGTTTTAGCTTAACGTAGGAACATACAATTATTCTGTGTGCGGTTGTCATTAACAGATCCGCCAGCAAAATATTTTCACATCCGATCTTAAACGGCAGGTCAATGAATTACGTTTCTAAAATTATAATTTCAGTACGATTTCACGTTGAGTTTCATATTATATTAAATAATTAGGATTATACCGTGTTTCGTTTTATGAATTTGTGTATTCGTAATTTCACTACATTATTTATTATTATTAATTACTTATTAAATTATGTTTTTACTTAGAAACACATCCACTTAAAACTTTATCACTTTCACTGATTTTACTTTTATAGAGCAAGTAGTAAACATAATTAAATTAAACACTAAGTATTCTAACTATTATTAGTTATCTATTAAAAAAAAAACGATTTTCGGAAACTTGTATTTTCGAACAATATGCGTCAGTACGCGTCGGTAGACGCGTCGCTACGGCCGCGTCGATGTCGACTGGGCGCCGTTTCGGCCGTCTGCCAAAGAATCCATGCCTGAAAAGTTATATTTATGTGGATATGACTGTTTACTGCAGGTATGAAAAAAAATTCTAAACTTATACCTTATTTGAATTTGCAAAAACACTATATTGCATATTCAAACTTCAAGATATCTGTCGTTTTCCAACGTTACGTTGTCCTTGAGAATGTTGAACCATCTATAGTCAAGGTTAAGGTATTACCTAACCACGTCTTCATTACACGTCTGAAGAAACATAAGGTAAAGCGCTTGAAACATTGGCGAACTGGTTAAGAGGCGAAAATAAAGTAAACTTACAAACATAACATTCCAGTTTCATAATTATGTAGTATTATCATAATATATAAATAGTACAAACAATTTAAAACATTTACATTGTTTGTACTATTTATTTATGTATTTAATCTCTATTGCATTCTTTTATATAGAATGATAGATAAGGCGGACCTAATACATATACAGGCATTCCTTACTAATTGTTTAAGCAATTCAACAAGAAACTTTATTTCTCGCACCAACACACACAAGCACAAAATTCTTAATTAAACGAATGAAAAATAATTGTAACTAAAAAACAGATTAATTACTAACATGATACAAAATACAAATAGTTTAGATAAGGATATGACAAAAATAACAAATATAGTGATATACTGAAATTTTACCACTCATTATCTGTGGTAAAATTTACTACAGTGTGACACAACGCACTTCAGCATAGCAATAAAAAAAAATCTCAAACCATATAATAAATATATCGGTACAATTATCTTTCACATGCTAGCACATATCCATCTAAAAATGTCTATTGCAATATCATGTACATTGCATAGAGGATGCGTCAAAAATATAACTGCAACGTCTGGAGCCGAGGGCGCCTCCCAACTTTGAGTAAGAAAGATAAATTAAGCTCATAACAAATAGAATGGAAAATGGCGCATTTAAGTTATTCCACAGATAAAATAGACCGACCAATACAAATTTTGGCGCATGCTGCAACAAGAATATTCCACCTGCAACCGAATGTAGTCTTAACGGTGCATCAAGGTATATGCAGATGCTTGTCAATATTCCGTGCATATGATTCTAAGTAGGAAATAGACGCATTGAGGGCAGCGATGATTTGACCCAGTATTAACCTAGGTTACCTAGATTTTGATACTTAACATTTATATCGAATAATCTAATGTAATATAGACCTGAAGTGATTCGAGTATTAGGCGACAGTCAAACTTTTAACCTGTGTTAATTTAGTATCGGTAGACGCAAAGAGATCGAATTAATAACACAAATACGTAAATTTCATTAAGGTTATACCTAGTATAGCCATAAGTTCTATTACACATTAAAATGCGTATGTTTTTTTAAGAAACAGTGTAACAATAATAAAACATATGTATACATATTATTTTGAAAACTATGAAATTTATTAAAAATAATTTTATTCAAAGTGTCCGCCTCTGGCTTTAATTCGGTCTTTTAATATCTTTGGCCTCGAATCTATATATTTACGGACTGTCTCCATGGGGAATTCAGCCACTGCTAGCGCTAAAGATTTCTAGAGAGACTTAATGTCGAATTAATGTTTTGAGCAGGCCTTGTCTTTCAGTACTGACCGCAATTTGTAGTTCAACAGATTCGGAAGAGGGCCAATCTTCGGCTCTTACGAAGTCCTGAACATTGTTCTCGAGCCAAGTTTCAGTTGTTATTGCTTGGTGACCAGGAGCAGCGAAATGCTGGGAAATCTACAGTACATTTTTAAAAAGTATATGGTTTCACTACACGATCAAAGACAGTGTCTTGATAAGCTTTGGCCGAAGACTTCACTCTCCTTTCACAGAAATTAAGCTACCCAGATACCCAGGAGGCCATCAAGGAGGTAAGATGCCGTCCACTAAAGCATGATTGATGCAGGATGATGACCATGTTAAATCTTTCCAACAAGTAGCGAGGCTTTTTCATAGTTGTGAATTAGCACTTTGTCGTTTTACATGTCGTAGTGCTCTTCAAATCTAAAAGAATAATATCTGGAAAGAGTACATTTCTGGGTCTTCCTCCACTGTATCAGAACAGCGCGCGTTTTGATCGATCATCTCTCTTAACCTGCAGGGAATGATTAAAGGGCATGTCCTGTGTATCGACGGTAAGCAGCGTAACTAGCTATAGGTTTCGTTTAATAATTCGTGAAAGGGTCGGTTCGTTGAATTCTGACGTTCACAGGTATTCTAGTCTTAACAGCACGGGGTCGCCCCGATTGTTTATAGTCTTCGATAGAAGACTTGTTGGTCATCATATCGATAATACAATACATGAAAATGCGATTGATGCCTGACTTTTAAAGTTTCGTAAAACGACCGACGGCTACATACCCATTATGTGTAAAGTAATAACTGCAATTGTGTTTCCTTTAACGCTTTACTCCTTAAATTTCCTCTTTTAACGTAATTTAACAAACCCGGTAAAAATAATATGTGAAATGGAAGCAAATCGATCGAAATAGTAAAACAAAAGATTTAGAAAAAGGAAAAAATAACTTTTTAAATTGTATCATTGTTTATGACCTGACTAGTTATATCCATATATACAATATCTGGTGCGTCCTTGGAAAGGCCTACGTTTAAATTTAGATTAAAAAAAGGCTGACGAAGGAGATTACGAAAGTTAACTTCAACTTGATCTTCTTGATGTTTTGACGCGAACAAAACGCTTTTTGTTTACCGAAATTATGTAGCCATTTATAACATGTCCTTATTTTCTTTTGAAGTAGAAACAAATCAATACACTATAACTAATAAAACAAAGGTCTTATAATTAAAATAAGTTAGGAGTCCACCCTATGCGTACACATATTTCTTTAACCTTAAGAGAAGGCTATGAATTTAAAATGTATCTAATATGAAGGATGAATCCGATGAATTTGTTAACTTGAATGTCATCAGAAATCGTTGAACCATCGACTTTAATACAAGGTACAGTTGCGAGATTGATTTCTGCAGAAAAAAAAATTCTTTTTTCAAAGTGTAAATTCATGTCATTAAATGTTTTTTTACCGGTCTGTCAAGTTCGCAATACTATTCATAGATGTGATGGGCGCGCATTTCTGTGTCTTTTTTTCTCGTAGGGTTTATTATCAGGAAGTCTACCACAGAGTGAAACATATTGTAAAATCGAGTCATAGTAGTTTTTGATATCCAGTGCACTTCTTTGTGAAGCAGCATGTGGTTGGAACTTTTAAGTACGCTGTGTAATACTCTGTGAATGCTTTTTGACGCTCTGTCACTGCCGGAGCCTGAAACAATATTATTCAAAGGAATTTTTTTTTTCTTTTCCTATTTTTCTGTTCATCAAGTCTTTGAAATTTTATGTCAGATTGTTGCACTATTCTTTTAGAGATTTTATTGCACAATGTTATCCCTTGACTTAGAATGAAGAAAACTTTATTAAAAGAACAAATGTTTTTCCGTTGTTTTCAAAAATATTAGTCTCCTTGAAAAGGTCGCTTAGGGACTCGCAAGGCTCCAAGTTATAGATTACCCTTGTCGCTTTCTTTTGTGAACCGACTTCAGGGTACACTATATGATATTATAATGTGGAAGTAGCAAAGTAGACTAATTTAGCTATTGGTAAATAAATCAACAATAATACTGCGAAACTTGCAAAACTTTATTTCGAAGGTAGTTTATCAATATACGTTACCCACTATAGCTCGGAATCAATAGAAATTCCGAGAAATAAGGTCGAACATTCGAAATCTAAATGTTTTCTAAATTAATTATACCATTCTGCGTTGACTTAGACAGTGTAAACTGTAACTGTGTTCTGAGTCTAGAAGCAAATTGTAAGCTGACCATTGCTGGCAAACCCTTTTGGAAACAATATCCAGTATTTGCTTGGGCAGCTCCAGTGCGAAGTAGTTTCTTTTAACTTTAAATAACTATATTACACACCATAGAAGGAAAATCATTTATGTAGACATATCACATACTCCCCTCTCCCGCAACTGCACTCCCCCAAAATATTCCAAAAAGCCAGGAGCGTACCTGCAGCTCCTCTGGCATCGCTGATGCACATGGGCGACGGTAATCACTTCTTTCTGGTGAGCCGCTTGCTCGTTTCACATTAAACAAAAATCTTTACCACGCGTCCCGATGACAACACACCTTCGTTTTTCTTATCCGAGTGTATTATATTTAAATGATCCTTAACTGAGAAGGCTTCGGTCACTCCATTTGAAAATGTTTTTTGTCAAATAAGGCACATTGGGGATGATGGGTTGATGGCGGATACCGTAGAACTGTCGAAATACGAAACAGGAATACATAATTTTTCTCTATTTTTTAATTAAACCTTCTAGTGCCCCGCTGAAAGCCTCCAGCACCCACAAGGGGGGTGTTATCGCCCACTTTGATAACGACTGTATAAGGTATACTTCGACAAAACCGGGCCGGTCTCAGGAGAAAAACCAGGAAGTAATATTAAGAAGTTTATGAAAGCCACCAGCTGAACTGAATCAAAAGTTTTATTGAAAATCAGATCAACATGGAACCAATTATAATAAAAATTCTGTGGCTTAATTTGCATATGAATCTGCAGAACCGTTTCAAGGGTTATGTAACGTGTGCATAGTCAAGCAGATTATATTACGGTCAAGTTATACCAATTATGGTACAACTTTAAAATTCAGTGCTCCACATCCGCATTTGTATATAAGTTGAGTTAATACCCCAAAGATTAGAAACTCTCTGTAAAAATCTCTTGTTTTGTTCTCTACTACTTGCGATCATTATCTCTATGTTTAAAAAAATAAGTTTGTTACTTATTTTTTCATTTAATTTATTTCACAATTATAAAGAATCTCCGATTGCATTTCGAAATAAATGCACGATTAATTATGCCGATAATCTAGCTGTGTCACTTATCCCAGTTGTGCCAGTCTTAAATTGCATTTATGTAATTAAATGTTGCAAGACCATTAAATTATTTTATCTTTTAATATTTTTAAGACGATACGTCAGTGTTTCGTTTCGTTCTTTGCTCTACAAGTGTTAGACATTTCAATCGTTCAAAGTTTCATATTACAAGTACTACGCTTACTACGAGAATATTGCCCTTCCGCAAGCAACAGGAAGTATCGCGGTTACATTTAATATCCTGGCAACAATATTCAATAACGTAGCGTTGCTTTCTTCCTTATCGATAAACATATTCTCTGATAATCTATTCTATTCTGCTCGTTGGAAATAAAGAATATTTTATGTATGTTAAGTACTTCTTCTACGATAACATTATAAATGTGAAACTATGTATACTTACTTAATAAATCTTGACGGGTTGAATGAACAGAAATTTTATTGTTAAGACACGTGAAGGGTTATTTCGATCACTGGCTCCTTCTGGAAATAATTTAAGCTCATGCGGGCGAAGTCGCAGGGTTTCGCTAGTATTTTAATTAACGTTGACTATATCAACTAATGTTGCACCCTGGTAGCAAACAAATGCTGGCGAAGTAATTTCAGCGGGCGCGATGAGATTAAAATTTAGAGAATTTGAATGCAACGTTTTCGTGCAACGTTTAGGTTAGCTGTATTGTTCGGTATGCGGTTGCATTTTGAATAAGAAGTGTGTAATATTAATACGTTTATGTAGTGTACTTATTTCAACAATGAGTAATATTTATTGTTAATTAATATTTATAGATTTATTAATTATTGTTTATATACTTAAAAGTTATTTTCAAGTGAGAAGAAGTTTCACTTCTGTCTAACGTATACGGAGTTAGACGCGTTATTGTTTTGTTTCATTACTTATTTTTATATATTTAAATTACAAGAAACGTTTAATACCTCATAGCTATTAACCTTCGATATTCACTTAGCACAACCCTGCAATGATTCTGATATCGCCAGCTCTGGGTTTGTTATTTTATCGATGTGGTAGCGCACGTGCGGTTTCTATGCTTTCTTTTTTCCCGCTGGCTACGTACTTGACCGGGGTTACGTCATCATTTATATTCATATTCATTTGACATGGGTGGAACAAAAACAACATTTAGTTATTAACTAGCAATAGTCAATGCAATATTCTGCAGAGATTTCATGTAAAGAAACGAGGGAATACAAACAGAAAGAGGAAATATACTAGAATTAATTACAAAAATCTTTTTTACACATGGTATTGATCTGGGTAACACAAAGCTTCAGCGATCAACTGAAAGCGAGACTTATCTGTGTGATTCAAGTTTTCTCTAAGATGGTGAAACTTGAATCACACATATAAGAGATGGGTGGATCACCGGCGGTGCCGGTGCTTCGCTCACCAACCAAGCGTGTTGAGTAGGACTTAGTTATCTTAAGTTATGCTAGTTATTCCTTGCGCTTTCCCGAAAAGGCCGGCAGTAGATTAATCAAAGGAAAAAGAAGATGAAGATTATAACAAATACAATACTACATGAAGTTAACGAGGAACTTGTCGTCTATTATTACATAGAGGTGGGCCGAATGCCAAATAGTCACAACCATAGACTACAATATCCCTCACAGCACAATGGAACAAATAAATCAGAGGATGAGTAGTAGAGTGCTTTTGTGCTAACCGTAATGGCAATGACAACTCTTTCCAACCGGCCTATAGGCCGGTTGCACAGTACCCTGGCTCCAACATAGCAGACCAGAGAGATGATTTAGTATCAACAAACGACCTCCTTAGATGTAAAACGTAAGAAGTAATCTTCTTTTCAACAAACTTCAAAACAGGAGATGGTTATCAATACGTCTGTTTTTTTTTGTAGGTAGGTTACGCGATATTAATACATGGTCAATAAGACAATGGAACCACATGCAAATTTGATTAATATATTCCTCGCCTAAATTTACAAAATTGAAGCCGATGTTTCTCTAAAACATCGTCTTAAACTTCTACTATTTATTTATTTCAAATAAATTGCTACAATGATTACAATAGGACGGGTTGTATATGTAAATTTTTAATGGTTTGGGGGTGACATACGAGGTAACAGTTCACCTGATGGCTGATCACCAGTGGCTACTGCGCCCATGGACGAACGCCTGCAAACTACAATCGAAGAAGGTTACAGATGCGTTGTCACCACTAAGGACTAAGTTGAAATAACTCAGCCTGTAATTGTACTGATTGGGTATACCTTTCAAAACGGAACACAACAGTTGTTGCAGTGCTGTTTGACGGCAGAAACAGGCAAGAGAGTGATGAACCTAGGTAGGATGGCTCCTGGCCCGCCCGCTGATAACGGTCACAATGAATCTAATCGGTAAGTAGTGCGTTACACTAATATTCGCATTTTTATTGGATTTAAGTGAAAAACGAACTGCCAGACCACCTGATGGTAAGTGGTTATGCAGGCCTTGGACACCTACAAACAACTTCAAACGAAGAAGAATACAAATGCTAGACAACAACACCTCTATGGACTAAGATGGAATGGTAAAAAGGAACGGGCCTGATTCGAACCGAGGACCTAACAACTCAGTTAGATCCACGGTGGCCTACGTTAATTATTCGCCCTCGTTCTTTACCCATATAAAAAACAAATGAAAGTTCAAGAGTTTCGAGCAGCCTCGAAGTCGAAGGCGATTGGGTCGCTGCTTTTTAAAATTAAAAATATTTAAATGATATTTTTCGCACTGTTAATCAGTAAAAAATGATGTTGCATGACCAGTTGGTCAACTGCTTGGACGCTGTTTGATTTTTTTTTTAATAAAGTACTCTACCGACTGTCGAGTTACCGTGGGTTATACCATTTTTCTCATGAAAATCTTTTTTTATAAATTCGCCTAGCGATTTCTAGATAAATAGTCGACTGTCTGCGTTCGTAATCCGGCATACCTAGAAGCACCTACAGCTATAAAACACACCGATCAATCTGGATGGCGATTATGTAGTCTGCGCAAGTCTAATACAGATACTTTTTAAACTCAACAAAAGGCATTGACTGGGCATTTTAGTTATATAGAAATCACGAGAGATAGCACTGATATTAACGTCCAATTTAAGGATTTTGTCCACGTATCATAAGAATTTAAATGTTTGGCACAAGCACAAGTATATAAAGTCATTTCAAATCTTAAAGCGTTGTTTGTTAAATTGTTTAACATTTTTATATTGACCAAATAGTCTATTATTCCTTCAATTAGAATAAAAATTAACAAAGTTACTTACGTAGTGACAACCGATTTAAAATGTAATGTGTAGATATATGGTTCAATTTCTCTTGACACCTTCAAGGTTAGATATAGGGTTGCCAACCATTCTTTATTATAAGGTTTAGGATACGTGATTATACTTTAGACTTTTGTTTAAACACATAGCATGCGATAATACCTTATTTTAACAAAACGGAACATATAGATCTAATAATGATTATTGAACGAAACGTCAGATGCATAGCTCTAATTCTTCTAGTTCTAGTTGTCGCAACCTCAAAGTTCACTGCAAGAGTTTTCTGTGATTAATGTAAAGTGGCACGAATAAAAAAAATAGTATCCACAAATTTAATAGTATAAATGCTTACTTACACTTATAGCTATATAGTTTAAAGAGTTGCTAACTCCGTATAAATCTATAAGTGTAAGTAAAAGTAAACGTATAAATCTTCATTTAGATTACAATACTAGATACAAGACTTTCAAAGAAGAACCAAAAGTTGTGTGCGCAAGTACACAATTCTATTTTTGTTTTTAAATTTGTTATAAGGACGTTTTGTTATTCCGATATAATAAGTAAGATTTAAACTATTTTAAAAAAATATAGAAAAGAAGTCGAAGCATACCTGTTTAAATTGAGGTTCATCACCATGTTTTCTTTGACTCCATTAGTAGCACTGAATCCTGTAACAAGTTAATTCATATTATAATAATAAATAGATGAGAAAGAAATAACATGTTTTGACGAAATTTATATGTGACCTCTCTCCTCACAGGCGAACGCAGAAAGGTTTTCCGTCTGTTACGCAAAACAATGTTTGAGTCTTCGTTGAATAAAAATATTAAACTTATGTATTTCTGCGTATTCGCAAAGTTTGTTCCGCTGTTTGCAGAAGACCGCGAGATTGTCTGGAAATTTTGTATAAACTACTTTACTAAGTCTATCTTTAACCTCTGAAAATAAGATTTTACAATTATTCAAATAAATTATAAAACTTACAAAGGACCATACAGACGAGCCGTTTCAATAATTTATACGTAGCTTCCGTCTGAACAATGGCACTAATTTTTATAGAACAATTGGTACTACGGGGCTTATGGAATTATAACTTTTTAATATAAAGCTGTTTAATATCTGCATAACGTGCCGCTATATAAACAAATTCAAAGGAGATGTCGGTAGTGTAGGTGGCCAAAGTTACTGACTAAAAAAAAACGGATAAGTGCAAGTCAGACTCGCGCCCCGAGGGTTCCGTACAATCACACCATTTATCTGTGTTATATATTTACCGAGCTTCGTGGCAATCTTTGGGGGAGGCCTATGTTCAGCAGTGGACTTCTGATAGGCTGAAATGATGATGATGATGATGATATATTTACCAAATAAAGTTTTTTTTTTCATTCAGCTCGGGATCCTTAGCGCAAGCCCGTGTGACATTTGGCCGGTTTTATTATTTGCTGTTTTACTTTAGAGCTTGCACAAAGTTTGACGCTTGTACCTATGTATTATTGTTCTTCGCAAAAACTAAAAACGTTGACAAAAAACACTGGAGGTTCTTCATAAATTTTACTTTTTGATTGTTTATTATTATTTCTTAGGATATCGGCCATAATGACACGTATTTTGTGCACACACAGACCATTCCAAAAAGACGCCGACATAAGCTGACGTGCCTATATAACATGGAAAATTTGCGCATGTTCACCACACAGGGTGGGCGGATTGGAAAGTGCAGTGCCCTTGTATTAATAATGAACCCCCACCACTAGAAATGGATTTTCCGCCATCATTCAGTAGCTAGATCCTAGTCGGAACCTGCTGAGTCGTACACCGCGTGCTGGTGAGATTGACGTTTAGATAAAAAGTAGTTAAATTACCTTTTACACACAGCGTTCAAACAATGTCTATAATTAGTTTTTTATACATTTCCCTGAACCATCTCCTGCGGGTTCCCTGTGAACATTATTTTTAATAATTTCTTTCTAACGTCAATGGATACTAAATGCGGAGATGCAAATAGACAGGATGTCCATTATGAATAATGTGCAGCGGATGTTGCGGAGGAGTTACTTTGTCGGACAAATGACCGTGGAAGCTTATAGGCGTCAGGGTATCTGGCATTACTTTAATTTTATTTTATACTAGCTAAGCTAACTTCAATTCGATTCATTAGAATAAAATATAGGGAAAGTACTTGAGAGCCGAAAATCCCCGTGTATAATGCAGAAGAAAATTCTCGAATGTTGTCAAAATCGTTTAATTTTTAAATTATCAATATTGAATAAACACTAAACGCTTGTGCATTAAAGCGCATCAGTGAACAATTGTCGTGTTTAATGATTAGAAAGCAGAAGAATAAAAACACATTTGATACCGTATACGTTGTTTTCTGTGGCGGCCTAATAATTCTGCCACCCCCTCTGTACCCGTGGGTGTCATAAAAACCGATCGAGGGGACCGGCAGAAGGCCTCAAACATCTGTGGCAGCAGCGCAACAGGTGCGTGGTATCCGATACTGCGATCGACAAATTATTATTAAAGATTGAAAGCAAAACTATCTTAAAAAACCGCCAGCGATTGCGCTTCTTGCTTATATTGCAATTTTTAAATGAATGAAGCAGAAGATGTTGACAATAATGAGACCGTTTTGGTCAAGTAAATAGGAATAATAAATCTGTCCGTTGCAGTTGTTTTATATAGCACTAGCGACTACTACCGAGCCTGCTTTGCACGGACATATCTGTAATATATATACGAAATGTGAATATTTATTTATTTATACTTTATTGTCTACACCAAAAGGATTACAAAAGGCGGACTTAATGCCGAGGAAGGTTTATATGTCATACATATAAACCTTCCTCGACAAATGTTCTAAATGATGTAGAAAACCGCATTGAAATCCACTTCGAAGTTGTAAGCGAATACGTTTTATACCATTTATATTTGTTCTGTTTCAATAAATTTGTGGACATAATAATACAAGAAATGCATAATCGTTTTTCAATTTCGAACAATGCGTCGTAAAAATCTTTCGAAAATATTAAATGAGCCTGCATTCATATGATGGAAAACAATACAGTAATTGGCGTGTTATTGCCTGAAAAACATTCAATTTTAAACCTGTTTTCAATAACATCTCGTGCTATTCTTTGTTCCTCCTAACCTTAATGTTATCCTGATCTAAAAATTTAAAGGATATTTTAATTGTCTTATACATTTTAACCAGTTTAATCGTCAATAAACAATTTACAACCTGTTAATGTAAGGTTATCTAATGTGTTTCATTGGTTGGCGATCCCTGAATACACAATGAATAATTTCGATAATGTTTTTTTGGTCTTACTATCGACATAATTACTTTTATTTTGTTTATGGCATAATACACAAGTTACACTTTCTCCTCTCACTTTCACCTCATTGCATGCTCATTCAATGAGACAAATTTTCAAGCAGGTGGCAATTCGATAGACAATTGATGGTTATGCTGATCGACTTCATCCACATAGTAAATTAGTTTCACTTTAGTCTGATGCGGGCCGAATCTGTATAGTACCTTAAGAGTGTGTAAATAGTCCTCTGCAGAACATAGGCCTCTCCCATAAAGAAGATTTGCCGTCACGCTCGGCAAGGGGATTGACGATCGCAGTACCAGACTCTTCGGACCTTAGACGCTGTTACCCATCATCGGTCTGCTTAATTTTAGTCTAATATTTTTCGAAATGGTTATCCCGCCATTTCGACTTTATTTTTTAATATAACATAATATGTTTATCGATCACTCAGACATTTGTATTGATTGATGAATTGTATTGATCGGTGAATTCTATTTCCGCAAGAATTTTTTTTTTTTAATTTTTTGCTGTCATTTGTTGTGTTTTACTAGATTAGGACTGTGGGTAAGAGACGATACAACGCAAGCTATAGAAAACTAAAAGATGTGCTTGCGTAGTGGATGTAATTGTTATCCTTTGTCTTATAAAATACGTTGACACTTATATCATTGCATTTTACAAGACATATTTTTTTAATTGGCGATAGGAGTGGTGTTGGAGGAGGGACAGTCATAGGGAGCAACATTTTTATGCGAGGGTAGGTACTGGCACTACTATCACCAATTATCCCGCGTGAGGAGTATAGGCAAATCTTCCATGCATGGCATGCCAGCTTTAGGTGGCAGTTTAACTGAAAATTTTCAATGGTTATCGGCTACCGACAGAACCGTTGGGGAGGAAAAGTTCTCGAGAGATACCCTTGTCTAGTTTAACCCAGTGTACCACGATCCACCACAAGACAGTGTGGTAACCTCCACACCGTGCTTTATGGTAATCTTTGGAAGCGGCTTATTGTTGATGATGATGATGTCCTAATATGTCTTTATATTTTAATATGATTTTTAAACTACTTTAGGTATACTAAATTGAGTACGGAGTCTGTTGTGAGTAAAGTTAAATGCCGATGAATGAAGCTCGCTGCACCAAAGTTGAAACCACATACAGGCGTTTATTTAATTCGAATGTACTATAAAAAGCGTGTTTATACTGTATGTTTGTTCGTGCGGCTTGTTAACTCGCTGCGTAAAGTTTGATGACCTCTTTTAGCTTGAAATTTCTAGACATTTTGCTGGAATGATACATTATACGAATATATGATTCCCTAGTACCCGGTACATTTTTACATGATGTTTAAGATGTTGTAAGACTATACGTTATACTGTGTGGGTAATGGTGGTAGTAAGGATGCAATGAAGACAGTTATAATGAATGTATCAAATACCTAAAATTTATATGATGTCAGCGCACCACTATCAAATATTGGGGTTTCGAATTTCGTCAATCTTGGCCGACGATTGAAAGTCGTACCACGTGTTATTAGACGACATCGATTTTTTATAAAAACCGGACAAGTGCGAGTTGGACCCAGGCTTCCGTACAACCACACAATATATTTGTGTTATGTATTTACCAAAGTATTTTTTTTTATAGAGTGATAGTAAGTGGTAACCTACTAACTAAGATGTCGCAGTCGCAGGTGTGGACATACTTCTGGTTACCGAATTTCCATCTGAACCCAAATTCCAATGATGATGAGCACCATTATTAATTCGAGGATACCGGCACTGCGCTTACCAACCTGCTTACACAGAGTGGTGAGTATGGGTAAACTTTCCAAGAGATATCGTCCAGTTTAGTAGTGGACTAAAATAGGGTGAACTAATAGTATAGTATACTAAAATCGTCATTACTCTGTGTGAGAGTTTTTACCTATTTTTCTTGCCTTGCCTTAACTTACTTTTTTTTTATTGGATTGGGTAACAAACGAGCACACAGTCCACCTGATAGTAAGTGGCTACTGAATCCCGTGGATATCTGCAAATATCATCAATCGAAGAAGAAGTAACAGATGCGTTGTCGAAAGTTTTTTTTTAATTTTTTTACAGTTTTTTTACGGGTTGTTCCAAGTATTTCATAGTAAAATTTGGTCATTGACGAAATTCCTCCGACTGTGCTTAGGACGTGTGCCCCTGAGTTCCCCGGTTCTCACGCCTTTGCCGGCTCTCCTACTCTTTAGGCGTCATCCCGGAGTCTTGGAAGACAGCCTTTGTGTACACGCTACAAAATACATAGATTCTTACATATGTTATGTTTGTTTCGATGTATGTGCACCGGCCTATAGAGTGGTATAAGAAATAAGTACGACAAAACATATTTATCAACACACGCGTTGTAACTTGCATTGAAACTACAAACCTAACAAAATCTGTAGTTCATATGGGAAGTTGTGGTGAACATCTCTGTTCTCGGATTACAGATACCTATCTATTCTAAAGTGACGCAATTGGATACACACAGCGGAACTTACTGCACTACTGAGTCAGTTGAACCCGATACATTACATGATTACACAGCTTGATTACAAGACGGATCTTGCTTTTATTTCATACTAGCTATCTGTCCTGGGTTTACTCTCCTAGTTACAGAATTAATTGATACAAAAAAAAACATAATTTTTTTACAGGTATGATTACATAGTCATTAGACTAGCCTAGTGGTTAGAGCGCACGCCTTAATTTCAAACAGCGCGTCTGACCTGAGATCGATCCCCTTTGGCGGCACTACGAAACTTGTCAATAGCAATTTTAAGTGCGCGGGTGTAAAAGAAAACTAGACTGAAAAAAATTCTGCGGAAAAATATTATTTCGTGGATATGTGAAGTCGGCCAAGCCGTACTGGACCGGCGTGGCGGTCTCTTCCCTGCTGTAATAAATAAATAAAACCCACATGTAGCGAAACAATTAATTAGAGAAAGGAATAAACTTTAAGGTGGCATCGAACCCGCTGTCCTTTTTGCATGCACGAATAGATGTGAATGAGTAAGTTCTAATTTTAAAACTAGTTCAGAGACCGTGTAACGAAATAAATGGTTTAAATCACTAAGTTTGAACTGAACACGCTTCAAAACGAAAACGGATCTGCGGATGTAAAAATAGTTATTGTCATCATCAGCCTGTGGTAGTTAGTTCACCACTTTGTAATTTTTTTAGAAAACAAATCGTTAGTTATAACAAATGCATGCGGAAATCGAAGCCACGACCAGCAGCGCCAAAGTTAATCAGTTGCTAACTGAAAATCACAACCTCACATAAACGTTATCCAGTCCCAAACTAAAATTCCCTGTGTCTTGGTAACTGGGTGGTGATAAGTTGAATGTGCATATATATATATATATATATATTCATGACTCGGGTACATTCATTTGTATTTTAATATAAATCTTTGAACCCTGGTTCATAAGTACATGATAACCACTCACGCAATTCACCCATTTCACAGTTCACCTCTCCGGGAAATAGACTGTGTCGGATGGAGAGCCTTGTCGCAGGGTTTACTCCTCGTATTGATGTGAAATATCTTTAGACCCGGTCACCGTTTGATAGAACGACGCGACGCGAAGGGACGACGCTTCCCTCGGGTGCCTAATCGGCTCTTTCCGCCTTGACTCTACGGTCCCTTCTATATTATTTATATTACTTATCAATGTATTTATTTATATGAAAAATTAATGAAAGAAATTATATTTATCGTATTAAAAATCTAAACAAATCGTTCCATATTTACTTCTTACAATATTTTTTTTTTGATGTTTCATTATCTGCCAGGCGTCCCGTGAAACCTAACTTATTTTTCAACCGACATCAAATAAGGAGCAGGTTATTAATTCGCGTCTATTTATTGAATGCGGTATACTTCCTGTCATCCCATTTAAATTTAAAGAAAATGTTTCACCCCTCAGGGTGGGTAAATAGGGGTCGATGACGGTTGCTTACTCTAAAATACTATTAAATTCGCCACCACTCGGGGAATTAAAATATTTTTTTTTTAATTCTAACACATTTCTTGATTCATATAATCTAAGGTTCGACTCAAGTTCGCGCATTGCGATATTGAAGGATTAAATTTCTGTAACTCACGACCTGTCCGATTATCAAGCTTACATAGTGACAACTATGGGAACAAGTCGGGTTCTGTTATGTCTTTGTTACTTGGAATTGTACTGTTTTGTTCTAGGAATTAAACACCTATTATTTCTCTTATTACCTACTTATATTATTACTTCTTCTTGTCTTGTTATCATCTTCTCGTTAACAAAGATTAATTTAAATCTAATAATGGTATCATACAATTTATGGGCCGTGAGATCAAATACCTGAGAAATTATGGACTACACAATGCAACTTTGACACACACGCAATTAGTAGTTCATTTACAAAAAAATCTACAGCTATGCAGGGGCCTTATCTTCTATGTAACAACAATATTTCACATATATTCCGCGTGGAGTCATTCCACGAAGAATCATACCGTGCTAGTGCCCCAGTACAAATAGATATTCTGTGCTATAACTCCAAGATTACCAGCGTAAAACAACAGTATAATGCTGCTGTATTTCGTGTGGTGGCACGATTTCGACTTCAAGGCATTACTTCTTAGTCCTCAGGGGTAAAACGCATCAGCACTTTGATCCTTAAACAGAGGGTTTCTGTGAGCTAAAGGTATTTCGACCGCTGCCCTAACTCTCGCGCTTTAAGCCCTCGTGTTTATTTATAATACTCTGCGCGCGCCATTTGGGGCAATGACTGCGTCCAAAATCTTGGCGCTTTAGTATAGAAAATCAAGCACTACTTCAGCCTTGTCAGAATATATTTTACAAAACATCCATGTAACGTCATTCCTCGATATAATCATACCGTGTTATTTTTCACATCCAAGACACGGGTTTCGTTTATCCAGGGTTACCAATAAATGTTACACGGGTTTTTTGTGAAATAGTGTGGCATAGCCCATACTGCTGGACTTTGTGTTCCTTTGTAGTCCTTATTTGTATAAACAAATAGATATACAATATTATAGAAGATTTTTAAAGTATGTTGTAATTGCCCTATAAGATGTTTAAGCAATACGGTTACTACGGAAAAGAATTAACTAACCTATCCCATCCCATGGTAGTCGTTAAAAAGTTGAGTGACCAAAATATTGTAGCCATGTGACATATAATCATAGTCAGTCATAGTCATATGTGTGGAAGAGTCTAGCGGCGGCTTTTGCTGGAGCTCGAATGGGGCGACTCGACCGGGCTTTGCAGAATACCGGCGTGAAGTAGAGGCATATATGCTTGTGCGTTTCGTTCGGTGAGTGAGGTATCCGGAGGCCGACTCCTCTTCCCCATCCCCCTCCTCATCCTCCCTCCCATCTACCAAATACCTTTAAAGGCCGGCATCACACGAGGCGACGGTAATCACTCACCAATCAGGTGAACCGCTTGCTCGTTTGCCGCCTTTCCCATAAAAAAAAAAGTCATGCCGGTGATGGGCCGAAGAGAGGTGCGAATTGACGAGCTCGACTAATACGGATGGGGATGATGGTGTTCCCTGTATGTGTAGTCACCTAACAGGATAACAAAAACCCATGAGATTGCTCACACGTTTGTAATGTTATGTACTGCAGGACACGGCAATGATACCTAAGCGTAATGAAGGCCGTGTGCGGCTAAAACTTTATACGCTAATTCGATTAACGAGATCTGATGTCGACCTAATTGCCCTAGCAATTTCAGTTTATTAGACTAATTTGGCATTACAATATAACAAAACAGTATACAGCCGTGTCTGCTATTCGCTATTTTGGTCTTGATGATCTTGTAATCTGATTTGATCCATATGATAACTCCATCCTCCATTCTGATCTGTACAAAAACTGTCATCTATACTGGAAAAGAATAGTGGCTTAAACGTCAGTGTGGTCGATGTCAGTTATTTATTCCAATACAAGAAAACATAGCTGGTTTAAAAATTTTGTTCGGTAGTTGAAATAAAATAATTTATAAATAGTTTTTCGCATTAAATTTTCCTTTTTTTTTCTTACTGACTTTTCGGTTGCTTTACAGACATCACTCATAATCACGAGAGGATTGAGGTGCTGGACGTCACGGTGTCATAGTTAACTCCGGCCACCGTCAGCTTTTAATTATAAAAATTGGCCCGTTCTACGCAGAAGGCGCTCACAGGTTCTTGCGATAATGCAGTGGTATTCTAGGCTTTGAATTTTATTTTATTTATTAAGGGATCCCATCCCATGACATTGGTAGCACACAGCCATATTTTCTATTGAAATAAGGATGTATTTTTTTTAATTTCAATAGCCTAGAGAATCATTCTTGGCAGAAATCGCTGTTCCTTGTGGCCTATCAAATCCGATGTAATGGTTGGGGCGATCTACAATATGCATATAGACAGAGGACTTTTTAGAGGCGTGATGTTTCAGATTATGAGGTGTTTCACGTCATTTAAATGTTCTTGTACGTGGATTTTTGAGATATTTAAGTTTAACCTATTCAATTCGATGATATAATATTAAATACTAAAACAAAATGTAATGAAAAATTACACGTACTAAATAAAAATTATTTCGGCGTGCGTTATATTATTATTTTAAAGCTTGGATATGGACACGGAGGAAGGGTTAGGTGCAATGTCAGTCAAAACACAATAATTTGAGAGTAGTGCAAGTAGTATTAGCTTCGATAGGGATTCGAACTCAAGACCACTTAGCGGTTAGATACGCTAATCTTTGAGCCGTGCGGTTATAAAAAAGATTGTAAGATAACCTCGTACATTATAAGTAGATAGAGAGAATAGAATAAATAGAACGCTTTAAATCGAGGAGTAAGATTTTTGCGCAAATTAACAGAGATAACTAGAAACAAAATACGGCATTTTTGAAAACGATTCTGTTTCTTTGGAACGTCTTCTTTTCGATTAATCACCACAATGTTCCCTTTGTCGACAATTAGCTAACTTTAGTCATTCTCCTATCTGACTGTTATCGCATGCCGAATGTGAGAACTTTAAACACAATAGTAGAGTTGTTCAGAGATAACAATATTATTAGTAATATTTGTACAAGTTTACAATTTAAATGAATTATTGCCGGTTTCGACCACAGCGACGCCTTCCCGTCTTCAAGCGCAAACTATTGTGCGGGTTTCAAGCAGGACAAATATACGTAAGTTCTTACATCACGAAAATAAATACGAGTAAATCTTGAAGATTTTTAGGAATTTGAGCCAACAAGGTTAAAGGAACTCGTATTGAGAATTTTTTGTATCTGTGTTCGGTATCGGTGTACTCATATACGACATCATCGTATATTGTACATCATACAATATTCTCTTAAACTCAAAAACAAATGTTTTCCGTTTTATTCTATAATGCCGTATGGGATATAATTTTAAAGGACTTAATTTTCGGATTATTGTCTAGGTTCACATTTCAAAACTCCGGAACAGCGTATAATAGTCATATATTATAATAAATAAACTCTTTAAGCTTAATCTTCGTAGTAACAAGCAAGTAGTTCTTAGGCATTAGGTATAAAATTAAAATGCCTGGACCGTGGATGCGCTCTGTCAAGCGTTACGGCTCAATATCGACAGCAATTAAGCTTTATTTTTAATTTCACACGGTGGATGAGACATCGAACCCGTGCGTCTGAGTAGCGTCCGTACCGTGTCTAATGCTAAACTTTAATAGCATGGTTCCACAGTAGTAAGCATTTGCCTTTATTTTTTCCGATTTGGGGTTAAGAAAGTATGCAAAAGCTGCATAACATTTTTTTTTGTTTCTAATTTCTACCAATTTTCGACGGTGAAAATGATAATTACCTAAGATGTACCATAATTGAAGTGGGCATATCTTTGTTTGTTGCAGCTGCTGCGTTCAGCGTATGATGAATACAGATTGTGACGAAGAATCCCAAAGATTTGTACTGAACACACAATGGTGTAAACGCGTCTTTAGACTAGAAATCCTGCAAATTTATAATAGATTTTTATTTATTTACATCATACATATTACACTATACAATATACGCATACTTTATGTTCAGTGTGTGAAGTTAGCGTGGCCCATAGACACTCAATGATGAATCAAGATGTGGGTAACGTGCCTACACCTGATTATTAAGATGGAATTCCAGTTTACCAGTGAATGAGCGCCAGTTTTCCTCCCTAATCCTACGCTGCGTTACTACTTAACATTGGTATACAGTGAGAGCTTAGCCTTTACCCTGCAGTGATGTAACACGTATAAAAACTAAACATCTTAATCTTCATCATCAGTTATTAGTTCACTGCTTGACGTCTACCTCCTCCAATTGGAGGATTTGCCATGGATATTCCCGCGATGGTCAATTCGCCATATGTTGAACGCCATAGGATTGTCAAAGCTATTTCCTTAGGCGACTTTTACGACACGTAAGGGGAGAAAAAGGGAAACAGATTTTCTTACGCCTCCGAAACACTAAACGAAAACCGTTCTTCGTTTGGTATTATGTTTGTTTTTGGTACTGAAACTTACAACTTTTTATTTTCAATAATTTGTCCTTAAAAAGTATTATTTAATTGAGCACGTGTTTCGGTTACATCGAAATAATTGTTTTATTGGCAATGCTCGGCCCTTTCTGTATTCTGCATTAAATGTCGTTTGTCAGGCGACTTTCCATACATGGAAGACGTTATTGGCACATTGTAGTGCGTAATATCAAAAAACGATTACATGCTCAATGTGTCACAAATTTAAGCTCCAATTGCTCGAAGTGTGTCACGATATTATAAATTCCAACTGCCCCAAAACATAATTATTCTATCATTTTCAAATCGATTTAATCCCTTTATGGAATTGAATGCATAGTAAATAGATAAAATTGTAAGAAATTGTCATATTTATATAAGAAATAGAGTTTTAAGAAAACAAAATCTATCGGTTCGTTACAATTAGAAGTTTATGAATCTTTATAAAAGTAAACGCCTCCTCTCAATTTTGAGAAGGTTTAGGAGGCAGAATCAATGCGCTACATTGATCCTAATCAGGGGGGTTGACTTCCCTTGAAATATTCTTTTTGATAATTTTTTTTCGCAGACATGCATTTTCCTCATATTTTTCTTCAACGCCGTGCACTTAATATTACAATCAATAATTTTTAATGGTGCAGTGCCAACATCGGTATTCAATCTTACCCAGGTGACTTGCATTCACAGAGCTATTACGGCTATCTAGAAACGTGCCTAAGGAACAATTTCGTATGTATATTTTATACGGTGTTAATATATAATGTTCATGACTAAAGCAGTCCCAAGTTCTCCGCCGCCGAGAGTACAATTATGTGGTCGTAACGCCGCCGGTCTTAAGGAGCCGCTTTTATGAAATGCACCCCTTGTAGCTTATCTTCATACAGGGCTACCGGGATAGAAAATACCTTTGGGGAGAGTGGTAATCATAAAAAATATTTTGTCTCGTTTCATCGCGAGAGATTTGTATTCGATAATGTTCCAGTGTACATATAATGAAACTGTAACAGATCTGTTTCTGAGATAATACGTTCCTTTACGTGTTATAGCAATAGAATTTCTATACTTTCAACATGTCAAGAAATAATTCATAATGTTTGTCAATGTCATAATTTTTTTAAATAATGTTGAATTAAATAAGCGCTAACTGAAAAAAAGAAAGAGGTACATATTTAACTTTTTGAATTTCTTTTGTCAATTACATTTTTAGGATTCCGCGGTTCCGCGTTGACGAAGTCCTATTACTAAGCCTACGTCTATCCGTCCTACATTTAAGGGGCAATAAGAAGGATAGACGGTAGAAATTACCCAGAAAATATATAAAATAAAAAAGTAAAAAGTTAAGGTGTTTTTACAAGTTTTTTGGGTTAGCTCTACAGTTAAAACGGTAAAACATTCAAACGTCAAACTTGGTGTGATTATAGTGCAAACTATAAGGTAAAACAACAAGTAATAAAAACCTGCCAATTGTGAGTCGGACGCTGTGGATCCCGAACTGTATTAAAGACTACACATTTTTTGGGTAAATGCCTAACACATATTATGTGCTTGTACGGAACCCACGGTGTCTTTTTCTCCGCATATAGCCGGTTTTTTTTTAAATCTCGCGCCGATTCATAACTAAGTTTCTCTTGAGGGAGAAGAAAGGGCTTAAGACACTCCGAAATATTCAATGTAACGATGCGTTCAAATTATAGACGACAAAAAGGGGACAACTATGTATCAATTCTAGACTAAACAGTGTTACAACGAGCATTGCTAGGTCGGATTTAAATCGTTCCCATGGCGGGTTCACACGAGCCGTCACACCCCGTGAGCAACGACGTAATTGTTCCTCAAATAGGCCTCCGCAGGGATGGCGGGTACTCCGACCTTTGACCCCGGTAGTTGAACATTTTTCAATTCAAGCCTGTCAGACGGTCGTTTTATTTAAACGGTTAACGGTTATAAATTATAATACGACGTTGTTTCTTAAGTTGACTTTCTTATATATAGTAGAGATTTACAAAACAATTTCTAATTAGGTGGAGTCTAACTCCATTTCTTTAAGCGTGGTAGAGCCAAGCGGCGGCTTTAGCTGCAGCTCGAATGGGCCGGCTCGACCGGATTGGTACCACGGCCTCGCAGAATACCGGCGTGAAGTAGAAGCATCTTGTGCTTCTGCGTTACGTTCGGTGAGTGAGGTAACCGGAGGCCCACACCCCCTCCCTATTCCCCTCCTCTTCCCTCCCATCTCCCAAATATCCTTAAAGAGCGGCAACGCACCTGCAGCATCTATGGTGTTGCAGATGTATGTGGGCGACGGTAATCACTTTCCATCAGGTGAGCCGCTTGCTCGTTTGCAGTTTGTTCCATAAAAAAAAAAATTCTACTTAGGAGCCGTCTGGGCACCATTCCATTAACCTAATTCTGCCGATAATCAGCAGTGCAAATGCTGTTGTGTTCCGCGTTGAGGGGTATAGAGGCCAGGACATTTAATGGCTGTTAGGCATTCCATCTAAGCCTGCAGGGTTGACTACGCGTCATTGGTGGACTGATTTTACCGTGAAATATTTTGTTCCCTTGCCAATGTCTCCGTAACATACGGGTGAAGTAAAGTACCTGTTAAATAAAATTAGCCTGTCAATGTCCCATGGCTGGGCAAAGACCTCCTCTCAAGTTTTGAAGTCGGAATAGTGCAGGTTGGCGAACTGTACAAACGTATGTTTTTTTATTTCTCAAAAATGCAGTTTTCTCACGATGTTTTCCTTCATCGCCATTTCGGCGATCGCCACGCACTCTTGGCGCTGCCCGTCATCAGTCAGTGTATTCGGTTCAGTATTTTTTCTTAGAATACGAACTTATGTTATTTGTTAAGTTTAATCTGCAATCTGTCGGACGCCGCGATATATTCATAAGACATACGGTGCCGACCCAAAGTCCGGAGTGAGTCATCTGCCCCCAAAAAAGAAGCCGCTTCTTTTTCCAACCCTATTTAGGTATTCATTGGTAGGCATATATGACAAATGCCGAGAAGAATTACATATGATATGCTCTGTGGCAATTTGAGAGGGCCGTCGTACAAAATGACTGAGATTACGACGATGGAATCCGCTTTGGACTCCTTCATCCTTCATTCAGTTAATAGGAACAATCATAAATAATTTTAAATCATTTCAATAATCCCAATAATTCAACCTTAAATGTCGCATCTGTCAGTAGTAGAGAGAAATATTAATGGACAATAAAGTTAAAATTAAAATATACAATAAGTTACACTATTGTTGTTTATTTAATTCTAGTATAAAATGTTTGATATAGATAGACTTGATATTTATCTATAAATAGTGTACTAACGCCTGGCGTTACCCGGAAAAATATAAAAAAAAGTATACGAACGAAAATACAGATATCAGATATACATCTCAAAATAATACACTTTGGATCACTATATTTATACTAAATATTAGGTAATATTATCAGATATATATCAGATATATATCAGATATATATCTGATAATATTACCTAATATCTTGATTTAAGATGTATTAATTTGAGATGTATATCTGATAACATGTTGAAACCGTTCAAAATATGTTTAGATATTGTGAACAGTTTGATAAAATTAGCGACTCCTGTAAACAACAAAGTTACTAAATATCTATGGGAAAAAATATAAACAAAAAAGATGAATTGAGTTTACTATCGAAACTGTAGAAGAGCAAGCAAACATAAAATAAGTAAAAAAACTCTTGCACAGAAATATTCGAATAAAAATATGTTATCTGATATCTCCTATAGCTATAGAATTAAAATAATAATATTTAAAGATACTACCACTCATTTTTGAAAAAAGGAATAAGTATAATTGAATTTTGAAATTAGTGTATGTCCATTTTTAAATATTTGCGACTCAACATCTTGCAACAAGGCGGCATGCGCAGGCAGCTGCTCACAGCATGCATTCTGGAGTGGTAAGCAGGTGTTCTCCTGCACGTGTACCGGCCCGTCTGCGGCCGGTACACTTTTAAAAGGTTATTATCTCAAAACGATGGATGTCGAATTTATAATGAAACATTGACAGATGGCAAAGTTTGCCCTTTTTAAAGGACGTATAATATGTAGGTCTGTTAAAGTCAAATACAGAAAGAAATACTTTTACATAATTAATAGGTAATTAAATGTATGTTATTAATCCCCTAATTATATATTTTTTTAAGTAGTTCTTAAAGTATCAGATACGTATTATGTATGCAATACTTTTTTAAATCTATAAGTACCTATATATTAAAAGTTTTTATGGGGAGTTAGTTACTAAAATTCCCGGCAACCTCGCCAAAAGTGCGTTAAAGCTTTTGTTAATCTCTTATCACAAGGTTAATAAGTTAAACAGCGGGCTCGAACTTAAGACATTTTGTTCCACAATCCGCACTCCACACCATTGGCCTATTGATTTAATCTTTACGAAAAATATGGATTGCCGCTTGGTATTATAATAACCATAGATATATAAGTAATAATAGCAAGCATCGAACGTAATTTAAAAAAAAAAAGAGTTTTTTATTACTCTCTAGTTTAGTATTAAATACTAAATACTATAAAAGGTTATATCGGGTAATATAACAATTTTTTTTTAAAATATCTTACACATCTGCCCGCGGTGTCCCCGTCCTGACTAACGGACCGGGCTGTAGCCACCGACTGAAGGTGGAAAATCCTTCCTTCCTTCCTTCATTCCGACCACGCCGAACCTAAAGTCCACAGACTACTGATGGATGGTGATCACCGGTGTGTAATGCGAGTGCTATCTGTCTGTCTGTCTGTATCTTCGATGTCTTGTATCTCTTTCATGGAAAGACTTATGTTCAACAGTGGACTTACGATGGCTGAGAGAGAAAGAAAGGAAAAGAATATAAAACATTGGAACAGAACGTGGATTGGACATTAGCATTTTTATTAGATTAGCTTTGTAAAATGATCTTTCTTGTCAGTTGGGAAACTTCAGTAATAGATTATTACTTACTTTTACTAGACTTTGGCTGTACTATATTTAGTATTTTAGTAAGTTAATCTTATGAGGTTATGCGAGTCTATATATAATCAAAAGCTATTATCCATCTACAAAAGTTTATTGCTAACTACGTGTTTATTTAAATTCTCAGGGACCGTAGCGGAATCGTCACGTAAGAAAAACGTGAACGCTGATCTGCACCGAACAAAACAACGACAATATTAATTTACTTTCCCACGGGAATTCGACATGGGATTTTCCTAATTAAAAGTAGCCGAAAATACACCTAAAAAGCACAATGTCAACTTATAGGGCTGCTGCAATGCAACCCGATAAAGTTGCAGACTACCGTTATTTAGAGGATTAAAATATACCAGGCCTCCATCCGCGACTTGTCAGCGTAGTTTCCATTCTTTTCCGAGTTTATAAGTAGCCCATGTAATGTATGGAACGATATAGCTATACTACACATATACAAAAGCGATTCAGCGGTTTAACCGTGAAAAAGTAACAGTGAAACAGACGTATTTACTTTCGACTTTATACTATTAGTATAGAAGCGTCTATTGTATATAATATATGTCTAATCATTGCAAAACAATTTAGAATAATACGGAAACAATATATCTTTTCAACAGAAAATTCCCAGGAAGTGTAGACTTAAGTAGCTACTCATAAACTTTACTTTGAACGTACAATTTCCATCGCCTCCTGCAAATCTTCTCTGAGTAGAGACGACGAACTCTAACTGATCAGTCTAGTATGGGTTTACTTGCCGGCTACACACGTCTCACAGAAATATACGCCGTTTTCCTTAAGTAGTAGTATTTTATCATAACCAGGCAACAAACTAACTCACCGTTCATTTATACCACACGATATATTTGTAACCGTTTTACCATACTGAAACAAGAGTTTAGTGGCTGTTTTGGCATTAAACGGTTAAACTGATAAAGAGTTGTGGGAGTTTTAAGTCCAGTGTTGAGGTGTTTAAGGCCTCTGCGAGAAAGAAAGCATCGGTGAAATCCAGGATGCATTTCTTGAAAGATTCGCCCATACTCAAGCGTGGTAGAGCCAAGCGGCGGCTTTTGCTGCTGCACGAATGGGCCGGCTCGACCGGGTTGGTACCACGGCTTCGCAGAGTTCCGGCGTGAAGTAGAGGCATATTGTGCTTCTGCGTTTCGTTCGGTGAGTGAGGTAACCGGAGGCCTACTCCCCTTCCCCCCTCTGATCTCCCAAAAGTCCTTTAAGGCCGGCAACGCACCCTCAGCACCTATGGTATTGCAGATGTACGTGGGCGACGGTAATCACTTACCATCAGGTGAACCAAGTTTGCCGCCTTTCGCATAAAAAAAAAACTCATCGCGCTGGGGAAGCGGGTTGGTGAGCGCAGTGCCGGTACTCTCGCACTAGTGATGCTGCCCGTCACCAAATTCAGGTGGATTTTCTGTCAACATTCGGTCGCCTGTATCACGTAAACACACGGTAGTATATTAATAATCCCTTGGATAAACAGAGTTCTAGAAAACGTACTACTAACTTAATAGTAACTTAGTAGTAGTAGGTACTTATTGCTTTCTTTTTATGGCTTCAGCAAAGAAGTTTGCCGCCTCCGACACGATGTTACTGTGTCTATGGTATTATAATTATTTAAAATCCCTGAACACAACAGCGCACTATCACAAGTTATTACTAGAAAATCTAGAAGCAGCTACTTTGTAAGTGATCTTGTTAAATTTTTAAGATGGCGGAATCTATATTATTATATTTGGAAACAATACATTTCGATTAATCTTCGGAGATAATTCTGTACAATAAGTTAAAAACAAATACGACTTAACATTTTAAAATATTTCATAGCCAGATTACTTATGTTCTTAGTGCTTAATGAAAACTAGCACCATATCGGAATCCGACCTTTTAAGTTCGAAACCCTAAGCTCTGATCTGCAATGACTACCCAGGATGTGTTATAAAAATAAAATCTTAATTGTATGCGCAAACGCAGAGGCCACCCGTCTTCACCTATCCGCTCACAATGTAGCGCTTATGCTAACCCTTGCCACTGTGCTCTATAACTTCAAAGAGTATGTTGCACAGACATCATGGGCTAGGTTGGCGCAGTGTTTAAGCAATTAGCTGCGACGCTGTAGGTGGAGAGTTCTATTAATGCACGAGACATTTGATTGCTAACGGCTAATTGTTCCAGGTCTCAGTGTTTGTCCTTGTGTAATTTATATCTGTAAATCTGAAGTACTACCGAGCCACAGGATACTCAGCAAAAAAAGTCTGCACGTTCGGCAAATGTGATATAACATACCGAGGGCGATTGTAATCTAACGATCGCTCGGCGGTCACTGCTCAAGCTTAATAAGCTTCGAGACTACGTGCTTTTTGTGCACTGCCATCTCGGGACTTGTGGCTGTATCGCTTGTCTCTACGTTGGATCCGGAAATTGAGTAGACAGTTACGCGATTATGTCCAAATTGCTGCGATTTTAATCTTAATTGAAACGAATCCACATACATTCGTTACATAACGACATCGGCGCATGCTCTTTTTAGCGTTATTCGTTTATTAAATAAGCGTCGTGACTTACGCTCAGGGATACTTCGGACGGCGCTAATTTGTATAAAATTTAACACTTACAGTACTTACACACGCAAAGCGATTCCGGTCCAAAGTCGCAATATCTACATTACTGACACGAACTAGTCGGCTGTCACTCATCTTTCTGTCCGACGTCGAACACTATGAAAGTATATGCGCTAAGTCTAGAGATTCATAAATTTCTTAAAATGTCTCGTCCAGCGTTTACTACGCTATCTTTTTGAGTTTCTGTACACAATAAAGTAATCGATAATTCGAACTATGTATGATTGATTCAATATAAGTTATAATAATTATATAAAATATTTAATAATTCACCACTTTATATTTATACCATCAAGCCATGTCTAAATTTCATCCTTCTTTTATCCATGTGACCTTTCCTTAGTCATTAAAGATCAAGTTACGATGGATTTGTATGCACGCCAACACCCAATTCAAATTATTAAAAATATAAAACTTACATACTTATATTGTGTTACGCCATAGCAGGTTTTTCTGTTTATTTTTAATAAACACTATTTTTTAATAACTTCATAACGTATCTTCCTTATCCAGCTTTTATTACTCTATGCTCCTTATTTAAATGTTTGTAACTACAAAATACAAATACGTAGGTTAAGATGAAACTCGGCACTTAGTGTACAATCTTAGTGTAGCAATCGCTGAACCTGCCAGCACCATTGCTATTTTTATTTTATCTGTATGATGGCATATAACTTTTTTTAACATCCTCATTAACTGAAAATAATGCGTGCCTCATATCTAAAGTTAAGAAAAAAAAAAAATTTTTTTAATTTCCACGAGGTTGGTCTCCCTTTCTACCTAGGAGCCGTCTAGTGAAATACGACGCTGTCACCTATTTCTGCTGCTAATCTGCAATGCAACCGCTGTTGTGTTCCGGCTTGAAGGGATAATAAGCTAGGAAGAAAAAACTAGCATTTTATCTTAGCCCTCGGGAGTGACAACGCATCTGTAAGCCGCGATGAAAGTGTTAACTGTTAGCTCGTTTTTCACTTAAGCGTCTTAAAAAAGTTAAAATTTTATGGAAGGTTTAGTCATACTCACCGCGCTGGGCAGTGGATTTTGGTAGCACCACAGTGCTGATGACCTCGCACTATTCAATGCTGCTGCCAATTTCTGCTCTGCGAGGTATGGGCTAAATTGAATGGATTTCCGTTATCATCCGTTTGTCGGAACCTTGTTTGTTAGCCAACAGAGTTCACTATGTGCCGGTGAGGTTGGCATTTGCAAATTATTCATTCTATCGATATGTGCTCCTTTACGACCCTTTTATTTATCTTTTTATAGTTGAATAATTTGTTTTGTATCATAGCAAGTCCGATTGAAACTAAGGGACCTTCTACGTCTACGAGCCGAGACGTCTATGAACGCCGCGGGCCGATAATAGCAGTATGGAAAGAACAATAAATGTTTTTTATTATTTAGTGATATAGAGGTTGCTATTTGCAGAATACTTAGTTTCACAATTACATCTATGTGCGAGTTATTTTAACCAACCGGGTTAGTACTCGGGAAACTTCTCTACAGGGTTTGCTCGACATTGCCTTGGCGTGTGGTGGCAGCGTGGCAGAATCTGCCACTCAATTTCATACCGTGTGTGTCGTTAAAATCGATTTAGGGAAATTCCAGTGACATTCCGTGGCTTCAAACAAATCTCGGGATAACCATGTCAAATATGCCACACGTAAATTATGCACACCGGAGACGGGCAGCCGCGTCTATGGTGCACGGCTACTGCGATTGTGACCAGCCAAGCGTAACAATTACTTCAAATCCTCCTTTTAGTCTCGCAAGAGGAGGAATTGGGGTAATCGCCAGCAGCCTACAGAAAGTCGATGTTCAACAGCGGACTGTCTTGAGACTCCTTAAGAATGAAGAAAGATGTTGACCCCTGATATCTGTTCCTACGAGTCTGCGTAAATAATGCGACGCAGTAGTCACAATCTTGCAGAAACCAATGGAATACAAAGCCAGTAATTAAAAAAATTGGCTTTGACCAAGACTAAACCGCTGAACAGAATGCAAATGTTGGTTTTAAATGAAATAAGGTTGAAAAAGTAGGTCGTCGCACTCACGTTTGAGTCAAAAGTTACGCTGCTGATCGCAAACTCTCAAAAGTTTTCCATTCCATCGGTATCCAGAAGGTTGGCAACATCTGTTTGCCTTCAATACTTTGATGCCAAACTATAGCTGAAGCTATCTCATAAACTCATAATACAAATTAGTAACCAAACAGAACCGGGTTTCAAAATGTTAAGCATTGTTGATTACACACCATACAACGCATATTTGTTTATTCATTTGCAATGTTTATTTTAGCTTGGCACTCTTATTGAAGCAATAATTTGCCTGTTTCTTTGCTTACGTCGCTGCTTTCGAATGGCCTAGAATTTATTGTATAATTTGTTGTGCATCAAATGGAAATCCGTTATCTCTGCCTACCCTATGGGTAACATGCGAGAGCGCTTATATAGATGTACATATTATATTATTAAGATTTATTATATAGATGTACTACACACATATTATACAGGTTATATAGTTATGCTACGTCAGTATTTTGCGAGATAAATGAAAGTTGGTCGTTGCCCAGGGCTCGTTAGTAAGACCATATCCGATGTCCATAATACGAAACCAAATGGTAGAAAACATTCACATGGCCCTTATGTAATAATTAATGTAATTATTCATTCAATACCGGCCATATCCAGCGTATTGAATTACATAACGGCGATCGCCTTAAAGTGAAGTTTGTTATACTCGTACGTCGTCAAGTTGAGAAAGTATATTTAGTCGTAATTCTAAAATATTAACATTAAACTAATGTGTTATATTGAGATCAGGATTCCGGCTTTTGGGTTAAACTATTATTGTTAAAATAGATTATTAGTTATTGTAATTCTGATAGCTGAGAATTGAATGTCAAGACTTCCACAACGCAATAAATTGTACCTCTGTTAAAGAAGTATGTACTTGACATATGAAATTTAAGCAAACATCGAGTTTTGCAAGCGTCATGTGTACCGCGGTAGCGGTATCGTACATTAAAGATAGAAGGGGCAATAAATACAAGGCACCCACTGTCGTCTCTGCTATTGACCTTGAATTCGAAACCAGGTGTCTAATGTCTACTGGCTGCTTTACTGTAGGGGACTTAAGATTTAAAAAAATAAATATGTTCAAACTTAAAAAACCTATATTATTTTTCGTATAGAATTACGTCACTAGTCGTTACATAATACAACATGAAATGTACTAAGTAGCTAATACGATTTTTATCGTTTATAGAATCTTAGAAATAAAAGTTAAAAGTTTGTCAAACATTAAGAGTCAATTCTTTTTAGTAAGATTTATTTAAGAGAAGATATATTGTAAAATGTTAAGACTAGTTTGTTGCTGCTCACAAATCACATTGCCTTTGCTCTGCTTTTGACATCTACACCGATATTAGTCAATATTATCCTTATATGAATAAATTCATCAAGTAATATGAACATCTTGACTAATATATAAATATTAGTAATAGGTTATTACGATGATTAAACGTATCACTATGTTCTTTTTATAATATTAAAGAATGTTGTTAGGTTTGCATGCTTATTAAACATTAATAGTAATACTATTATTATGCAATTATTACATAAATATGATAAACCTTCATAGATAAAAAAACAACTTAAAAGAAACTTTGAAACCATGACATGGCTAAAAGAAACAAAAATACATAACTTTGTTTAATTTTTGTTGGTGTGTAAGAACCTATTTCTTTACTTTTTCTGTTGAAAAACGAGTACTTTGACAGAATTTAGTTTCACAGTTTTAGAACTGAATGAAAAAAAAACAACGGTTCATACTTTTAGTCAGATCATCATAGAGATACAGTGAATATGGAATGTTAGTATATTAATGTATCTTTATAACTTTTTATCTTAAATACTATGTTACTACGTGTAGTATCATCAACATAGATACAGTGAATATGAAATATTAGTATATCAGACTATCATTGTATCAGAGTTCCACGGATTACTCATTTACCGAATCTATCTAATATAACTAATATCTTAATGAATAGGAACAGACCGGTTCCACCACTTATTAGCAAAGGCGGTGCCGACAGTAATAAATTAATATAGAAAGTATATTTTTTTTATTCCCGTGTACTTCTGTCACTAATGTCTTTACCGAATGCAATGTTTAGGATCGTAAACATAGTACCTATATTAGATATCATGTTACTAATCGAGTATTGGACCCTGTATATGAACAACAACAGCTGTATATGTTCTTCTATAAGTTTTGTCATTGAAATGTTTTTTAATTTGGTTTTTGATCTGTTTTCTGACCTTCTACGGGCAAGTAACTAACAATATTATAGTTTATGATTTTAATTAAAATTTGTATATAATAGTAGTTTAATTTAGACGCTCTTACTTTTAATAGCATACATTTATTAAATTTGTAAGTATTTAAAGGAAATAATAGTCAAACACGTATTAGATATGGTACCTAAATACGTATCATAGAAAAATTGTTAGATTGTGTAATGAACGATAAGGTATCAAGTAAAATGCAATTTAAGCAAGGCAATACTCGTTTCGAAAGTAATAGCGATATTATTACTATTCACGTTTCATTCTTCCTTCTAATTATAAACGTGAAAGTTTTTATGTTTGTCGCTAAATCACATCTAAAGTATTGCACGGATTCAAATTAAATTCGGCTAAGATGTAGATCATCATCCGATGCTTTTAATCTCGATCAAATAATCTAATCCAAACTTCCATAGTTCCGTACTATAATATAAATCCGAAAGTAAGTAACTGTCTGTCTGGCAGTTACCTACATTTTCTAGGCTAAACCACTGAACTGGTTTTGATGGAATTATACTTAATTGGCATCTACACCTTGACCCCAGGAGAAGTACTTGATACCAAATCTTAAGTCTATATCTTGTCAAATCAGGCCTTACTATCCGAATATATTTTCGAAGATATGGAAAGTTTGCCAACCATTGGAGTAGCCTGGCGGACTCTACTAGGCTCTATAACTTCTCAAAAATGAGACGAGGCTTTGGGGTGGAGGATCTGCAGCAATAACTTTACGTGCTGCTGCTTTGCTTTAATTATTATCTAATAAAAAACTGAATTCTGCGCGGTCTCTTTGAGACCACACTTACAATGTAACATGCATTAGAACATAAAAAAAATCAATCTATTACTTATGGATTTTATCGCGTTTAATTATGTTTTTATATTCCCGACGTTTCGATTCCTTTACAGCAACCGTGGTCTCGGGGGGACTGAGACATTAGACGTCAGGATTTTTAATTTCAATAGCCTCGCGAAACATCCTTGGCAGAAATAGGTATTCTTTTGTTAAGGATTTGTGCCTCGGTCCGAGACCGATTAAAGAGCTTCATCACAAAAGATGATGAAAGAAGTGACCCATAACTGGCGGTCACCAATCTCTGTTATCATTATGAGATTATCTAATCAAGGTAACCTTCATATTTTTTAATTTACACTGTATGTAAACACATGTTGGACCACGGGTGTAAATATAACAATACACGTGTATAAGTAATACAACGTTCTCGGAAGCTGGACAAAGTGCTTTATACGTTTCCGAGAACAATAGCATGCTTGGAAATCACTGAGGGTCAATGTACTCCATTACATCAAGATATTAAAAAATACTGTCTGTCATTTATCATGCAAAGAGTATGTAATCACTACGTGTATCATGTTTAAAAACTATGAGACGTTTTAGCTCAACGTCACACTCTAACAAAATATTAAGATAATTATACCCATATGAAGGATTATACGTACCTACTTAATTTCTTAATCTTTATCAGTATAATAAGTCCACTTAAAATAAGCCTCTCCAAAAAAGCTTCAGCAAGCCGGTATACGTCCTCAAAGGGTTTTCCCGTGGCGTGGTGACACTGGGCAGACGAATTGGTGAGCGCAGTATCAGTGCGTTTAGTATCTTTGTACTAGTTGCTTGCCATCTCTAGCCCGTGAGGCCCGTTTGGGTTCGACAATTTTTCAGCACCAATCGGTCGCTAGAGCGTCGTTTGTTTGTGAGAAAAAGATGGTATATTCCCACTTTAATCATTTAAGTCAATAAAATCTTTCTTTGTTCTTCATCGGCATGTTAAAAGCGCAACTTCTAGACTTTAGCCTCCTTCGATGGAAGATTTTGTTATCACAGTCACGCTAGCTATACAGCCAGGCAGGTCGCTATGAAGTACCGCTACCGAGGGTGCAATGGATTAGATTACTACGGTGCGTAGCACAGGAATAAATAATACCGGCAAAGGTAATCTGCCCAATGACTACAAACAAATATTTGCTAAATAAGTTACATATTTATACCCATATTTATATTAAAAAAATTCCACATCTTATGACATACTGTATATTTTTTGCTTAATTAATTTATGCACCGATTATTGTTATTTATATAACAGCACAGATAATATAGTCACTAGATAAATCTATGTTAAATATTTTTATTTATTCTATTTGAATATGATGAATGTAATAAGAACGATTTATTTCTTCTGGCTTTGTTCAATTAATTTATTCCTATGGTGCGTAATAACTGTGTAACTTCCTTTATGAAGATAAAATATAATAGGTTATGCTCGTTGTGCGTGCGTTTTTAAATCTATATTTTTGTTTTTGCTCCTCTATCGTAAATATAAAATATAAAACGGTAATAAATACAGGAGTCAAACTGGATGTGATTATAGTGCAAACTCTAAAGTAAAACAACAACAGTCGGGTTCGAACTAAAGATCCTGAACAGAAAGAGAAAAAATTTTTTTTTTGTTAAATACATAACATTATATTGGGTGGTTGTACGGACACCTGTGCGCGAGTCCGACTCGCACTTGGCCGGTTTTTTCTTTAGTTAATAGTAACTTATATACCTCAATTTGTGCAATAATTGAGGTCACTTAGATCACATTTGCTGAGTCATAAATAAGATTGAAGTAGGTATAGAATTGTACAACGGTATAAATAATAATTGATTCCGGTGACAAAGCCGTTCAAAGCAGGGTCAATTTCCGAACGCACCCGCATAGATTTTTTACAACCTTTTATTAGTTTTTCGTTCTTGTACCACACTTAAATTTAGACCTAATTCACATGGGATAAAGTTGGAGAACGCGTGAAAAGAAACCTTATGTTTATATTCTGTCCAGTTCTCCCCCTCTTCTGGACCATCGACATGCAATTTTTCAATCAAACTCTTACCGTGATAGGAAGTTTCGTGTCTTCTTATAATTAGACACGTAAGAAAAAAAGGGGGACAACAAATTGCAGATTATTACATAGAGAACCGCTTTTGATTATTAATTCATATCTAGGTTTGAATTAATTTTTATTGTAGGACGATGATAGTTATTTCACGTACGTGAAATAATTAACTTTTTTATAATAATAAATCATCGTCACTTTAACAGCAATCGTGAGCAAAATTACGACAAAACCTACTTACTACTTTACTTTAGTCAGTTAAATTACCAATTTACTATGGTACCTACTAATATACTGTTCACTTACATCATATAGAATTAACTTACCATTAATTATGTATCGCTGCCTATCATTCATAAGCTCTTTAGACAACTTTGGGCATTCCTTGTTTAAAACAGCACACAACTCGTGCAACTTTCCACCACTTTGTTTACTAACAACTTCTATGAAATAATTACACTTATCGGCATCCACCGCACTGGTTATCAACTCAAGGTCATTTAAGTTAAATAGACCTTTTTTCACAAGCACGTCCAATAAGTTTGTATCGCACAATTCCCGAAGTAACGTAGTTTTGTGCTGTACGAGACCGGCACATACATCTCCGACCGCCGCCATCGTTCAACTGAAGCTAAATTGTAAACTGTGTAACTGTGTAAACATCGAGTCGTGCAGTTGAGTCGACTCGAAGGAGAGTTAGTAGAAGAAAAAAATTGGAGGGCTCCGTAGTAGGTTTTATATCAACAAATTTTGGCAGTCTACCGCAAGTTAAACAAATCTATAGCCACCTTGACCGAGTGGATATTAATGCTAATATAAGTGCCTCGGGATATTTAAAATATCCTCCTAAAAATAAAGAAACTAATTATTAAACATTTATGTTAATCTAACTATTGTTAATGTTTCTCGATAGGTTCCTAGGTATAGGTATATGTTTACCTTTAGTTTTAATTTTTTTAGTAGAGCATGCTTTTTGGCTTCGATGAAGAATTTGCCTCTCCTCTACCGTCACTGATTTGCAATTTATGACGAATTGTTAACAAGGTTCAATTGCATTATTGCGTTACTAGTAATTAAATAATAGGAATTTTATGTTCGCTTATTGTTTAGTATTAATAAATGTAAATAGGGAATTATTGTTTAATCATCTAATAATAATCAATTTCACTTTACAAATACGTAGGTTTCGCATTAGAATAGTGAAAACAAATAATATTGTAAGGTACCTCATATTAAAAAAAAAATTACTCTTAATCAATTATATCTATAGTCTACCGTCGTGTACCTTACACTGAGTCGCAACGTATAGATATACAGATCGCATAGAAGTTGACAAGTTATCGACTAGTTCACGAATGAAAATGAACGGAATAGTTTCGTTCACGCTGAATACGTCGACGACCCATGACTACATGGCCGATCCGTCAAATTCATTCCACTAAATTTTACTTTATGTTAGACATGGCATGAGTAGTTCGCGATCAAAAGATAATAGTGAACTAGTTCACTAGCTATAATTCTATCTGACTCTAGTTCACCAGCTCCCAAAGTACAGATGAATGTACACATTTTGATTCAGAAAATTTAAATTACTCTTTTCAATCCTAAAATCTTTTGTGATTTACATGAACAAAAGCCATATTTTCAAAAGTATCATCGCTTCTGCATGTCCATTTTCACAATTTCTATTTACAGTTTAATAATTTTGACATCAATATTTAAGTTGAAAATAAATATACTAAACTATGCTACAAGCAAGTGACTTAAACATTTATTTAATCTTTTTGACAGATGGAAATCTTTTTTTACAATCAATATGTTCAACGTAAACTTCTTCATAATAATGAACTAAATAAATAAATTAAAAAAGAAGTAAATACGGTGTATTTCGTTCTTTTTTTAAATTAGGTAGATACGTGAACACAAAGCGATAGACAGATTAGACAGACATCAACAACATTTACCTATTAGGTAGATACGTGAACACAAAGCGATAGACAGATTAGACAGACATCAACAACAAATCTGCCTATAACCAACAAAACTAGATGAACTACTGATACAAATGTTTTGATTAAAAAGCTACGTATCTCTCTTTTCAATTTAGTTATACATTAAGCGCATGACTACTTTACGTCCATCAAGAACCTTAAATACTACACCAGAGGATGAGATGAGATCGAAAAATGACATTGAATTAAGTCAGTTTTTTTATCTTTCTTAGGCGTGATAATGATGGGCCTCGGGCTTTGATATTTATTAGCAGATTAAATAAAACTTACAAAGTTATTATTTAAAATTTATTTTGTTACAGCATGTCATGTTAAGTTTTGTTGTTGATTATAATAGGAATCGTATTATTTTGAAGTACCAATTTATTAGGGCACCTTTTTTTTTCATTTTTACAACTATTATTTTTGATTTGCACAAGTTTTTTTTTCTCATGCTTATTTTTTGGAACGTCCAATATAGACATGGTGGTTATAGTTACCGTGGGTAGGGTATTGTTTATATTTAATAAATGAAACATCAAACTATCGTGTATAGTGCGAAGTTTCAATTTCGATTTCAAATACTTCTGCAATGTCTCTCTACACAAAACATTAATAAAATTAACCCGACAGTTTAAACACATCGTTTAAACACAAGATAGTCCGATCCAAATATGTGATTAAAAGTGAAAAATACCTAGTGATGACATTTGATGATAATATGACATGAAGGCCACATATAGAAAAAATCATGCTGAGCTATCATCACCATCAGGATCTGCGGACCTTGTTCGCCCAATAAAGTACGCCTAATAAAGCTGCACTTAGATTATTTACTCGAAGTGTGGGGCTAAGCTGCAAAATCCAACCTAAAAATTATAGAAGTTACCCAAAATAAATTAATTATGACTATATAACGCCAACAACTGAAATATACAAAGATACTAAAATACGTAATTTGCACAGAATTATAAAAATAAGACATGTAAATTGATATTTAAAATATTACACATACATACATACATATGATACATACACGAATAGTCTTTAATTTTAAAATGCTGAACATAGACATTACCTTAGTATAAAAGCACGTAGCACAAAATGTAATACTTCGAGCCCCACGAACAAATTATGGTAAAAATAATGTTATGTAATAGGGGCAAAAATTTAATAAACTCCCAAAATCAGTAAAAGAGTCTAAAACAATATTTCAATTTAAAAGTTACTTAAAATGTTTCACTATAGTTTGCCTAATTACTCAATGTGACTTTTCCAGCAACAATACATTTTAAATTATGCTGATATAGAATTTTGGCCTACCTTCTTCTTAAGTAACAATTTTAGTTTAGCTAAACATGTTTTGTCTACTGTAACTAAGTGCGTAAGCTAAAACTGTTAATTTTAATTGTGAAATGGAAATGTAAGGTTAAAGTTTGAATGAATCGTAATTTTACTAGCTTTATATTGTCCACCGTACGTTTTTCGTACAAAGTTGTTTCGTTGGATAAAGTTTTTACTCAACGTTAATGTAAGTATCTCATGTAAGTGAATTATGTACTGTATTTCTTATGAGAAATACATTTTATAAACCGGAAAATTCGTTTTATTTGTATCTGGCTATTTTAGTTTATTTTTTTCTTCTAATTTTTTGCGGATTGTCTGTAGTGATGTTCGCCAGCTCCACGGAACACATTACACACCATGCGTAAGGTGTACCGTGATATACGAGTAATATCACAACTCTACCAAGCACAGATTATCTAAAACTTTTATCACCAACTACTAACGTTGCCGTGCTTGTTTATGGATTAGTGTCAATTTCGCGTATTTAGTATAATATATTTCTTGTAATTGTTGTAAATGATAATTCTAACGGGTTGTGTTTATTTCCAATAAGCAATATATAGTGTAACAAAAGTAATGTCTCCCAGAATTCAAAATGCTGTAGATGGTAAGACATCCTATACTTTCAGGATTGAGCTTTAAATGATTTTGATTTATTATTTGATATAATATGTAATATCGGAATAATATACATAATATTAGAATACTAAATTTAAAATCGCTTTTCGTTTTAAATTAGGATATGATTAGCTGTCTTTTGTATTTTGTAAGAAAAGGTAATATTTTATCTTGCATATTTGGCAGATACAGATTCGGGCTCTGATTCAGACAGTGGTTCGAGTGGAAGTCGTAGCAAAAGTGCTAGCCCAGCACCATCTGGTAAAGAAGGCAGTCAGTCTAGGTAAGTACCATTTGCATTAACTTTAATTTGTCATGTTTTTAATGTTGAAATTTAAAAAATCAAATCTAAATCATAATCTACTTATTGGCTGACCATAAAATGTATATCCAAAAGACCTAAAGGGCCATAATTCGGTGGTGCACACAGACAAGGTTGTAGTGCTCATTACAGGTTAAGTATCATATAAACATGATAAATTTTACCAACATCATGAGAAATCGGGTGGTGAATTGTAAAATTTGTTTGAGAAAATCATACTTTCAATAATATTACAAATAATGCAGTTTTTTGCACATAAATATTTTTTCTTGATAACCTTTTGCTTTAGTGCAAAAGGGCACTAAAGCAAATATATATACATAGTCATATATTAATTAATTTACAACTAAATGTGTGATCAAATAAACATTCTGAAGCAAAGTATCTTATTATCATATTATCTAGGTGGTAGGTGGCAATTTTCTGCCAAAATATTTTTGCTATTAATAGCTTATCATTCAATGTGACAGTAGAATTTGTGGCCTTAAATACTTTCCCAATATGGTACTATTTGGATAATAATTTTGTCAAATTATGACGTTTGTCCATCGGGACAAATCTTTGAATACATTCTTTGCAGTTTTTATTGCTTTAAATATACTCTTCTTTATCCAACTTAAGCCCAAGCCACTTTCGGTGTTATTGCTGTGTTTGGTATTGTTATATAGGTTGTTGATTACAGTACCAAAACCAGTACTTGGTTATTCACAACACAGGTCTATGTATTTAAGATGTCATATATTTTAAATGGCTGTTTTGGCATTAGATTAACTTTATAAAACTTGACAATTTATTTGATCATTCATAAAGTTATGAGCACACCTAGCCATCTATAAAAGACAAGCTAGGATAGTCATTTTGCTTCATAAAAAAACAACAGTTCAAAAATGTCATACCAGATACCTTGCATCATTTATGATGTTGTATGTCAACATGCAAATCAGGCCTTTAAGATTGTTATGGCCAGGGAATTTAAGATGGTTAATCCACCATTTGCCAGAGCAACAATTTTTTTTGTGTATTTCTCTGAGGCAACAATGTGACAACTACGAGATGAAGTAGCAGATTCTTTTACATTGCTATCATAAAATATTGAGTGTTGAGATTTTAATCATCATTACTTAAATACATTTTCCTTATTTATGGGATTTTAAAAATGTATGTTCTATCACTGATGTAACATGTTATAATGGCTACAGACAATTATCATTTTATGTAGTACATTTATACATAAGCATCTTGCCTAATTTTATTCAATGTAATGGATGTTTTATACATACATAATATGTTATTTTTTAAATAATCGCGTAGATGGTGTAGTACTCCAGCTAAGTTTTGAAAGCTCTATCCATGGTAACATAATATATATTTTAAATATTTTTAAAATTTTATATTAACTTTTACTTTCAAGGTCAGTGTCACGCAGCCCAGTGCGATCAGGAAGCGAATCTCCAAAATCAAATAATTCTGCTCGCTCCAGAAGGTCTTCAAATGCTTCTAATGCTTCTCGTAGTAAGTCTAATTCTCCAGCAGGCTCCAACAAGTCCCGCTCTGGCTCTCCTCTGAGTAATAAATCTGGTTCATCAAGTCCTAAGTCCCAAGTATCTGGTAGTCCAAAAGAAAGAGCATCTAAATCACGGTCAAGAAGTGGTTCTCGCAGGTCTAGATCAGGATCAGGTAGTGCAAGGTCTAGATCTGGCAGTGTTAATTCGCGTTCTCCTAGCCCTAAATCTGGTGCAAGAAGCCCTAAGTCAAGATCACAGAGCCCTAAATCCAGATCACAAAGCCCAAAATCGAGGTCTCCGAGTCCTAAATCTAGGTCACAGAGTCCGAAAACAAGATCACATTCTTCAAAATCAAGATCAAATAGCCCAAGATCGCAACGCGCTAAAAGTGGCTCTAGATCTGCTAGTGGTAGCCCAAAAAGCAGGAAATCCAGGTCAAGATCGGGAAGTGCCTCATCAAGGTCTAAGAGTCCAGAACAAAGGCAAGATGTGGCAGACAGTAGATCCAACTCACCAAATCTTATGATTGATGATGAGGAAGTAAAAGAAAAATCAAGGAGTGAATCAAGGTTGGTAAATGATATATGAAAATATCAATATTGTAATGTGAACTGAAATTAAATTTGTTTTTCATATTGCAATTTTAGATCTGGGTCAAGACATTCAAGATCAAGGTCAAAGAGCAAGTCAAAATCTAAAAGTCGTTCCCGATCCCAGTCAAAGAGCTCTAATGCTTCTGACATAGATGATGGTAAGATGCTAGATGCTAGTGTTAAAATTACCCATCATAGTGTAATTTTCATATTGTACAGCAAATGAAGCAAAAAGTTATTTATTTACTTTGCATTGTTAACTTTGAAGGTATGAGATAGCTAGGTTTGCTGTACCAGCAAATTTGAGATAGAAAACATTAGTATTATATTATATTGTTCTTTTTCATTCTCATTTCTGATGATGATTGTTTATTACTGTATAGTCATTAATTATATTATCTTTGAATTAATGCTTACTTAAAACTCAAGGTAGAAAACATTAGTTTTCTTTTTAATATGGCTTTTATTATTTTATTCAGGTGGGAAAAAGAAACGTGTAGTGTTATCGGACTCTGAAAGTGATGGTAGTATTAAAACTGTTTCAAAACGCAAAAAAGAATCAGACAGTGGATCCGATACGAGTGGGAAGCCCAAGAAAAAAACGAAAAAGGTTATCGATTCAGACAATGAGAATCAAGGAGAAGGAGATACAGGTTAGATGAGATAATGCAGTTAGTTTATATACATTTACTGTTGGAATAGCTTGAAGTCAATTTATTGGATCTGATTACCGTGGCGTTCTTGCATCAATGTTATCATACAAATCGACGGACAAACATCACACATGTCACTGGCGCTGGGTATGGTTGCTTGTATATTTTAATACTATACTCAATTTCATCCTTACTTACTCCTAATAATAACAATTAAGCTAATCCATTGGATTCTAGAATAGCCCTATCTCTGCCTGCCTCTCTGGGTGACATGCATGATAGCTGTTGCTTATGCTAGTTGCTAGCAAAATCCTTCATGTGAAGGGTTTGCCTACATTTGCGAGACTATGCCATGTTTGATACTGCTTCCCACATTCATTTGGGAATTGGGGATTTGATTCACCGCTATACATCGATCGCCAGTGTCTCTTTTCATGTCCGTTGCCCAGCAAGCTGGAGCAGGTAAGGCCTCCATTTCATAATATGATTGTATAATTTGCCCATAAATTAAAAAGCATTACAGATATTTATAGAGCATTCTGTTACAGGAGTAAAATTTTTTTCTTAAAATAAGTCCTCAAAATTCGCTGTATTTTTCAGTGACGGCGGATGCGTTGTTTGGTGATGCGTCAGACATTAGTACAGAAGACGAAGGCGAGGGGAAGAGGTCAGGCAGATCCCGATCAAGATCCAGATCTAGAAGTCGAAGTGCAGCTAGGTCTGATGATGAACGGCGATCTGGAGATGAAGCAAGGGCAAGTGGTGATGAGGTATTCACTAATTTTATTTTAAGTTGTAGTACTTTAATTTTACTGTAAATTTATTTTGTTGTGTTATCATCTACACTACTTAATAATATTATTGTTACCAAAACTAAAAATGTACAATGAATATTATTAAAGTAAAAAAGAGTGATTGCTATGTTAAAAATGGTATTAATCATTTATAAAGTTTTGATCTGTTTGTTAGCATTTCTGTTCTCACCATTCGATTTACATAAAAATAGTGATAATTTTTTTCATAGATTTGTTTCATAATTTAATGTTAAAACAAAACATCATCAACATTAAATATGTAAAAGATTTTAATAATATATTGTAATAAATTGTAACTTAATACAAGAATCTATGAATTAAAAAAAGTACAATTTGCAAATAACTCATTGAAAAAAAATCTTGAATGAATTGTTTGCACACAGACATTTCTCAAGAAGCCATTTTTGTAACCCGGTTCCTAAAAATTAAACTGGTAAATATTCTGTTAAACTACCATGAACACCATAAATTGCACAAAACTTTAGGGCAGTTATTGTTGAATGCCTCTGTGTTGGCACTAACTGATACTGATGGCTATATTCAACAAATTCAGTAATTTTATTTATTTATTAAATCTGCCCAATTATACATTAAAATTGTACGAAGTTTCACAAAACCATTTACGTGGTGTGGAAATCAAGATTATTTTGTAAGAATTTTTTTTCTATCACTATTATATTTGTTTAACCTGTATTTCGTTAAAATTATACCTATATAAGTATAAAATATTTTTTCTTTGTTCGTCCTTTATAGACTTGCCGAAAGCCAAAAATAATTAATACAGTACTTACAAAAATAGTCACTGAGAAATGTGACAGGGTTCAGCTAGTATACTGATAAAATATCATAAATATTTCTTAAGTAGAAGTAAATTTTATTTTATTGGCAATTCTTATTTTAAATTTACGAGTAGGCTATTAGGTAAGGTAATCAATTTTTTAAAGTTCTGTCGCCATAGTAATTACTCATACATCATCATCTTCTCGTATTTTACTCTTTAGGAGAACCGTCAGAAGCCAGAAGAGGAAGAGGAGCTAGAGATCCCCGAGACCCGCATCGACGTCGACATGCCCAAGATATGGACTGAGCTGGGCAAGGAGCTGCATTTCGTCAAGTTGCCCAACTTCTTATCCGTGGAGACCCGACCTTACGATCCCAATACTTATGAAGACGAAATTGATGAGGAGGAAACACTCGATGAGGAAGGTCGGGCCAGGTAAATTTTTAAAGTATAAGTACAAGTAAATTTTCCTAAGAGTGCGATAAATGTAAAATTTCAAGGTCGTATTCGAGTGCATCAATTTTGTGCAAAACGTTTCTTTTACTTATATACCTAACGGTTACCAGTGAGTGTCTGATGTATTTTGAATTGGAAGTTTATAATATTAATTTGTTTATGTAGTGTATATATTTGAACAGTGAGTAATATTTATGTTATTGATGTTAATTAATGTTTATTGATAAACTAATAATTGTTCATATACTAAGCACATATTTTCAAATGAGTAGAAGTTTCACTTCTGTCAAATGTACTGAGTTACACACGCAATTTTTTTAAGGTGCATGATTTACGAAAAAATGCCATTAGGCCTTTTTTATTTAGTTTTCATGTGTCTTCACAATATCTTCTAAATAACTATTATATATTTTTTTTATAATATTGGGATGACAAACTAACTAATAATAGTCCACTTGGTGGTAAGTGAAGCTAGGTGGAAAACTGATCTGATTACCGATGCCCACATGCATCTGCAACACTAGAGAAGCTGCGGGTGCGTTGCTTAGGTAACAAAACGTAGATGCACAAAATACCTCTACTTCACGCCGGTATTCTGGTACTACCCGGTCGTGCCGGCCCATTCAACCAGCAGCAAAAGCTGTCAATTGACTCTACCAGACTGCAGTTTCAACACAATGACAATCATAACTTCTGCAGCTTATGAAAACCTGCACATAACTTCAATCTAAGAAGGTTAAGGATAGGTTACCCCTGAGAAAGATGGAATGCCTCACAACCTGTAATTAGCTCTCAATTTCCTTCAAACTGGAAAACTATAGTCGTGGCACTATTGATTATCCGCTGAAGAGTGTGGCAGCACCAGGTGCCTACGCAGACGGCTCCTAGGCAGAAAAGTAGTCGTGCCACCTTGTGAATACAACCGTACAAACCACCATCTAGTGTTACAAAAAAGTTTTTTTTTCACTTTATAGGTTAAAATTAAAAGTAGAGAACACAATACGGTGGCGTACTGTATTCGACAAGGAGGGTAACGCGGTGAAGGAGTCAAACGCGCGCATGGTCAAATGGTCAGACGGCAGCATGTCCCTCCACCTCGGCTCTGAGATATTCGATGTTTACAAACAGCCGTTACATGTAAGTAATATTAAAGAGATTGAAATCATTATTATCGTAAGTAGCCCATTGCAGGTTGGAAGTTTTTTTAATTATTGGATTGGGGTGACAAACAAACTTTTTTTTTTATATTAAAATTTGTCTTACAATTGACCTCTATGTTGGTTGATGGAAGGCGAAGATGTGGCCTAGGGTGGTACACGTTTGCCTAGAAGGTGTCTGTTCACTTTGGCCTTAAAGATCTCCAGATTATTCGGAGTTCGGTAAAACTGACCACGGCAGAGAGTTTGCACTCCTTAGCCGTCCGTGCGTAATGGAGGAATGTCTATAACATAAGGGTGAAATTGCTCGCCGCGCCTAGTCGTCCGGTGATGGAAAGGGGAAGCGGGTATCAGGTTATGCAAAACCTCCGCACACTCTCCGAAATGTATCCGATAAAAAACCGAGAGGCAGGCCACTCGTCTACGGTGTTCGTGGCTTAGAAGATTTGCCTCCACGAGTAAGTCACTGCCTATGATCTTCTTCGCTCGGCGCTCCAACGAGTCCAAAGGATCCAGCTGATATTTGGAGATCCATCCCAGAGATGGGAACAGTATTCCATGCAAGACCGGACTTGAGCTTTGTATAGATTTAAGAGCTGCTCCGATGTGAAGTACCGTCTCATCCCGGAGAGGATACTTAAAAACTAACAGTCCACTTGATGGTAAGTGGCTACCATCGCCCATGGGCACCTGCTAGAAAACTTCAATCGAAGGAGGTTACAGATGCTTGTCACCCCTGAGGACTAGACAGAATGCCTCGCAGCCCATAATTATAGTGGCCTTCAATACCTTTCCAACCAGAACATAACAGTAACTGCTGTTTGGTGGCGAAATTGATAGAAGTGTGACAACTCAAACGACTCATAGAGAACACCTGTTAAAAGCTAAAAGCTTCTTTGTAAGACCAAATAGGTCTTTACTTCTGACAGTCACAAGGACTGTGACTGTGGGAAGTAAAGAATCGCGCCAACCCTGTTGCATGGATGCATGGGTGTCTAATCTCTGGCTACCCCGTGGCTGATATTCGTGAAGGCTTACATACTTATGGCTTTACAGCAGTTAGTATCGTAGTGATTGAGCTGCGTGAATGTCGTAGTGATTGCTAGTGATTGAGTTCAAATAAGCTCTGGTGAAAATAAAGTAGAAACAAGTAAAGTATTATTTATTATGACCTCCCCAAGAGTTGGGTATATGGGCGTGACAGTTTACAATTTTTTTTTAATTAATTATCTAGTATGACTCGTATTAAAAATATTTTTATTTGATGTTTGGTGATTATTTTGTTTTCAGGGTGACCACAACCATCTGTTTGTCCGTCAAGGAACCGGTCTGCAGGGGCAGGCGGTGTTCCGCACCAAGTTGTCCTTCAGGCCGCATTCCACAGAGTCGTTCACGCACAGAAAGATGACCCTGTCCCTGGCGGACCGCTCCACTAAGACCTCTGCTATTAAAATTCTGTCACAAGTTGGCGCGGATCCGGACGCTGACAGAAAGTATCAGTTGAAGGTATATTTGTTTTACTTACAATTACGACATTAATCTGGAAACTCGAGTTTCCTTTTTGGAGATGCTTTCAGCCAATGGGCAATTAGCTACAAGAAATATAAAAAGCCAAGGGAAAGCGGCAAGCAGAAGAAAAAACATAATTACGGTCATTCTATCTTCTATTGATTCAATACAAAACTAGCCGTCGTGAGTTTATACTTTATCCACAAAGTACTCTATGGTTTGCTCATATTCCATAAATTATGGTATTGGAAGACAGGAATGTCACATTGCACACTCGTCTCTCATAGCCCTCAGTAATTTCTTTTAAAAAATATTATAAAGAGTGGTTTATTTAAATCAACATGTGTAAAAGATTAATGCACATTGTATTTTTGCGGCAACGTAATTTTCTGTGTTTTTCACTTTATTTATACCTGGGCGACCGAATTCCACTCATTCAACGTAATATTATTAATTATTTAAAAACGATTTTCGGGTATAACACATATCTAGATAAAATTGGAAAATATATCTAAATACAAAATTTTAATCAAATCGTTGGAGCCGTTTCCTTGAATATATATATATAACAAGAATTGCTCGTTTGATGCATAAACATATGATTTGGAATTAATTATAAGAGGCACAGCGCAATGCATTGCTCTTGTTGAAGCTCATTATGTAATAATTATTGTATAGAAAGAAGAAATGGAATTGCGTGCTGCGATGCGCTCGCGAGCTTCGACACGTCGCGCACGTCGCGGCGGCGCCAGCGGCGGCGGGCGCGGCGCCGCGCGGGACGACTCCGAGGACGAGGGCGGCGTCTCGCTCGCTGCCATCAAGAACAAGTACAAGGCCGGCCAGAAAGGTAAGCGCATTACCTACGTGCACACACAACGTCAAACGTTATAGGATTTATTCTGGACAAAAACAATGTCTAGAACTCTGATCACCCCAAACGGTCATCTGTCCTTATTTTTTTATATATTATCCTAACCCCTTTCAATGAGAGGAGGGCTTTACCAGGAAATGGGACATTATAATATGGGCTATATTACTAACTGATACACACTTGCAATTGTTTTGTAAAAACACTATGCATTAAGCCTATTCAATATTTGAAAATATCTTTGACCATGATTATATCAAAACGTGAACATCAAAAATTGAAGTTCAGTTGCTTCCAAAATACACATGTCTGTCCGAACCAAAGAGCCAACAGACAGGGACAGAGCTATATTATTAAATAAGATGCTGTGGCTTCTGTCTCATCTCTGTTGACATTACCTCAATCACATTTCTACCCGTCACGTTCTATCTCCCGGAGTAGTAAAAAGTGTGGGTTTTCGGAAGTTTATGTTGAGCCATTCAAGATAGACATCCGTAGTCAGCGTTGCTGCTAATCAGCATTCAACTACTGGAAGGGAATAGGAAGACGGATGCGGCGCTATCTCTCTTCGATTGAAGTTGTTTGCATTCAAGTATGGGCTTAGTAGCCATTTACCATCAAGTAGACTGCTAAGGCAGTCGCTCGCCACTCCGTCTCGATCGTTTGTAAAAAAAAGTCGGTACTGCGAGTCAAATGAATATCGTCTGTTCCAGCCACTGCCGGGGCGGCGATTTACTCGTCGGAATCCGACGGATCGGACGTGGAGACGCGGCGCGCGCGACGGCTGGACCGCGCGAAGGCACTCAAGGACTCCGACTCGGAGGGCAGCGAGGGCAACGCGGGCTCGCCGCAGCGGAGCCACAGCGGCAGCGCGTCGGCCAGCGGGAGCGAGTAGGCTGCGGCTCCGCGTGCATAGATAGAGCGGAATTATCGATTGTGCTCACCGATATCGATATGTGGAATTAGATGTATCGATATTTGTACGGTTGTGTTGTTGTGTATTAAAAGTCGATTATTACTCACGATGTCTTTGTAAAATCGATCTTATGAAGGCGACGTTCTTTTTGTCAGAGTGGACTTGGTGAAGCTGCAATACTTTACCCTTTCTTGAAAGATTTTTAATGCATCCACACAACATCCACCTAAAAGATGAAGACAGAGTTTGTAAATATTGTAACTAAGTGTCTTAACTACTATTGTAATAAATATGACCTCATAATGTTTGTTTTTACTGAAAAATATATTTTAAAAACGAATAGAAAAATGGAATCAAATTAGGCAAAGGTTTAAAAAATATCTTTATTTTTTTAAATCTTTTACTTTGTATGTCGTTTATTTTTTGCATGTATCATGAATATTGTTGGTACCCAACTTGAACATCCACGACATTGTCATATAAGCAAGCACATAGTAAATACCTTGTAATGTAATAATATAATGACCAAGAAGATAAATATGTGAATTGAAGACTGAAATGTTTGTTTTGGTCGCATAAAATAAATGATCCTCACTACTAATTATTTATATATATACACAAATTATTTTGTGTTTTATGTTGAATCTCTTTTAGACTAACGTTTTAATAGCAGAAATGCCAAAAAAAAAATCGGTAAACGCTTAGACAGCAAGTACATAATATTTTTCTACATAAAGCAACATTTTTAACCTCTTAAGTAATATCCAAATCGGCTCCTGAATACTGTCACTGACACATATTTTGGAATTTACAACTCAAGAGAAAAATTAAACAATAGCATAGGAATTTCAATTGTTTTACGATCAATCAGATGCAAAAACACTTTCAGTAAGAATATTTCAAGACAGAGAGGAAGTTCGGAGGACCGAGTAGCAGTAATTGCTTTAAACCGTTGTGGCCACTCGCCGAACACAGTATTACAGTTGCTAGAAGATTTGCAAGTTAGAAAGAGCCGCGTATTGCAAGAAACACCGTCCGCATACAGAGATTGATGGTTTTACATAAGGGCTTAAGTACAAAGTAAAAAAAAGTTACTCAATAAATACCTGGGTGAACCGCGAGCTTACAGAAAAAAAGAACAACAACGCCCGCTTGAAAGCATCGAGAGTGATAAAATTCAGATACAGGGTTGGACTGGCGATGCAAATTGCGCCGCGACGTTTTGGAATAACGACCCGTTTTCTTTGAAAAAAAAAATTAGATTCACTATAGATTTACTCCGTGTTAGGGTTTTGGTTTCACAAAAAAAATATGTATATCGTTATATAATTTTATTATCAACTTTCAAATAAACCTTTGCTTCGTACACAATTTTACCAACACCTACTATAGTCCAAACGCCTTCATCATGTTGTGTCATATTAGGTACGATATATCCACAGGAATTGAACCTTGTCCTGTCTCGATCATAGTATCGGTCACTTGCAGATTTTGGAGGGCGAAGTTCACAGGTCTCCAAATATATAATAGGATATGCGAAACTCGGCGTGAAGTCGCCACCTTGGCTTAGTCTGGCGAATGAGAACTTGGCTGGAACGGTATCTAGAAACAAATACAGATGTTCAATATTCGTATGTACATTTCGAGAAACTTATTGTTACAAGCCCACCACATACGGGATCGATCTCGAGTTTCCTGATTAATAATAAATTAATACATTGAACAATCACACAAGTCATCCAGTCCCAAACTAGGTGTCAACATAGATAACCACTACATAGATCATATACACCCATGGCTCGGTTACAAATATTTATATTCATCATAAAAATGTTTGCATCTAGCGGAATTAGAACGCGTAACCCTCCGATTTGAAGGCATCCAGGCATACCGAGCCGTTTATGGGATTCGGAAGCAGATACTATTTAGTTACCCTAACCACGCAGCTTACGCGGAATAAATATTTAGTTTATATTCATAGACAACTCGACCGTTCATTCTAATTTAGTATGATATAAGTATGTAATATGATATAATAATACTACATAAAAATGACACGGCCTTACGTCACAATACGCCACAATTTAGATAATAGTAGTATCTAACTTGTGGCGTCTGTGTATTTTAGTCCACTGTAGAAATCCACCTTCAAGAAAGCGCCAGCAAAAGCTAGCACATATTTCTTGGAAGATATGCCCACTCACCACGCTGAGCATGCGGGTTAGTGAAAGAAGTGCCGGCACCCTCGCACTAGCGATGCTTCTCCCCACCACTACCTTTTAGTATTTGTATTTGTCAAATGCGGATAGATATTTTAACTGTTGGTAGTAACCGCCTAGCAGAGATGGAGTCTTGGTATTTGGCAGTTGTCTTGGTATCATTCTCTTACCTATTTCTGTCGTACAGCAGTGATACTACAGCCGTGTTCCGGTTTGGTTTGAAAGGTACAGAGAGCCAGCGTAATTACGGGATGTAAGTCATGGAATCGCAACTAATGCGAGACATGTGTTGTGGAACTATTTCTTCCGCACAGGCCGAAGTGAAGCCACAAAGAAATGCTAGTAAATAATGTTTCGCTATAGCACAATGTATTGTGTATTATGTATACGATACTCAGATCGACAGAGAGTATCGTATACATAATATAAAAGGAACTACTGGCGAGCGTCTGTCCTTCTGCACTGATATCAGTCTGATTTGAAAAATAATTTTTAGATGCTTCTTATGACGTTGCGAAGGACACGGGCTCATTTTATTTATGCTGTTATATCGGGTATCGCCGGGTACAACAGCTAGTTAAAATATATGTTAAGACTGTGGCAATACCGACGAGAGGAATAGAAACCCTTAAAGTGCTTAATATAGGTAATTTTTTTTTACTTTTCGGGTTTTATACTTTTAAATTTCAACCGACTTCAATATGAGGTGATCATTTCGTCTGTATGTTTTTTTTTAGCATGTGAGTTTGTTACCGAACCGATTTTGATGATTTTTTTTAATGATAAGGCTCTATACCTAAATTTGAAGAAATTATTCAGTCGCTTAGGATTGTATAATAGGGGTTGGAGTCGGTTGCTTCTCTAAAACTTTGTTTTAAATTCACTTATTAATAAATGTTTCGGATTTCAACGCGTAAATTGTTAAGTTGTTACGACTCTACGTTGTTACTAAGACTCTTACGTTGACGCTCGTGACAATTCGACTACGATACGCGTAACCTTGCTGAAAGATCGAGAAACTGTAAGGTTAAAAATTAGTACGGAATATTTATTATAATGAAATAAAAAAATTACAAATGAGATCATTGGTGGATTTATGTTTTGTGAAGCTACTTTTCTTGGTGGACGCTCATCGTTATTATTCAAGATAATTACCCCAAGAGAGTTCTTTATCATAGAGTAGATTGATAGTAGAGTATTAGGAGAATAAAGTATAGTTAGTAGTTGCTGTACTTAATGACTTTTATAATTTCATATTGGCAAACTGATTATAATATTTTTGCGTCAAAAAAAAACAGTTAAGAGAAATATGCCATTACCGTAAATGAAACTATTTATATACCTATATACATTTGATTTCAATTAGTGTAATAGCCGTGGTAGCCAATAATAGTAATCAGAGTGTCAAATTTAATAGTATTTGAGTGGCCGGGGTTCGAAGCCCGGAAAATGGTCGGCTCCACTCCACTGAATTTATCACGTGCTAGGCGGAGAAGAAAATCATCGTGGTGAAAATCTGCATGTCAGAGAAATAATAAAAAATATTTTTTAGAGTCACGAGGACCAACAACCACTGGAGGGTGGTGGACCCTTCCGGGTTCTTAGATCCTCTCAAATATTGATAGGAGGCCTTTGCTCAACAGTAGAATACTTAAATGCTGCTACTTTACGATGAAAGAGAATCTGCCACCATTTTTCATTCTGCAGTAAAAGTGAAAATTCAGTCAAATTCTCATGACTTCGTATCGATGGCGGGATAACCATCTCGAACTCTGCATGGCATGGCAGCTATTATTTGAGCTTTCATGGTAAGGCCTTTGTCCATCTGAAGACTTACACAGACCGTTAAAAAAGAAGGTAGTGTGTACTACATGGTTAAACCAGAGTAACAAAAACTATTTTCATTAGGCGGCAGGGTTAATATTTTGTTTACTGGGTACCATTAGTGGTCCCTCAACCTCGACTTGTTATAAATGGGACATAGCATTTTATACAAAAATGCTTTCTCTTGCTCTTTTTGACAGATATTTAAAAATGAAAACACTCATACAATTCATACCTACTATTTCAACACTTATGACCTGGAACAGCTCAACGACGTCTCCCTTGGTGTCCACAAAGTACGCACTCAGCACCCAATTACCATAGTCCTCTTCGGTGAAGGGTCCCATCATGATGTCCATGGGATCCATTTGCTTACGATTGTTTTCAAAAATATCATTTGCATTAACGCCCTGTTTCAGACGATTCACGTTAAACGTTTTGTAGTTCGTTAAACCCACGATTGCATAATTTGTAAGTTTTATTTTATCATTAACTTTTTCATTGAATTGTAATGTATCGGACCGCAAATCAGAGATATCTAGTTTAATGACTTCCCCATTTGGCTTGTTCAGGTAATAGTGTGTGTTGTTTTTTTTAGTCGCAGGTGCTGGCACAATTGCAATGTCATTGAGTCTGGCTTTGACGAGAAATGATTGTAACTCGATTTTCGCCTTACCTGTAAATTAGCATAATACACAGTCAACATTTTAATTTTAACGCATTATAAAAATTCCTGCCCGTCACTATTACCTTCTGTTCAATTTACAATAATAGCTACTCCCAAAATTTTCACCCGAACTCAAAATAGTCAGAAATATTACACACATTCGTATGTGTTTGCGCGTACACTTCGGCACTATGATAGGTCCTCCGCAGTTGACAGCTGCCGATAGTACGCGAAAGTTGTCGCCGTGGTCGTATTCGGCCAGGAAGACATCACCAACATCATCATATCTGCTTTTTGGGAACTTTATGTTCCACTTTTCCAATCGTTTGATTAAATGTTCTATTTAAGAAAATAGATTATTATATAATGATTTCTTATTTATACGAATGATGATGAACCATTAAAAATTAAACTATTATTTATAGATTTTATCACAATTAAATAACTCTTTGTCCCGCCCCGGCTGCTCACGTGCAGCATAAACGCTGCTAATATGTCTGTGTGCAAATTAGTCTGTGCGGTATTATAATTTGCAACTAGTAAAGATGTTTTTTGTAGGTATATTAAACACTAAATAAGAATTGCTTGAAGTATATTTGAATATGTACTCGTTTATTAGTAATTGTCAAGAAAGATTTTACGGACGTCAACTCTCTACGTGTCCACAATACAATGCAATACATATTCGAGTATGTACTTATAATAATAACACAAAATGAGTAGTTTTCGTGTCTGATTGTATTGCGTCCTGTGTCTCTGACCTTCTGGGTAGGCACAGGTATTCTTATGCATATTTATGTACTTGGATTGAATTTTTCGACAAAAATATGTAATAGTTAATTAATTGTGGTAAATTTTTACTCGACTGCTCTACGGTCATTTGCCATAGCGTAGATACTAAATAATACACACCGCAGTTACTTTTAAAGAGGTGTAATTAATATACTCAAAAGTGATATATGTTAACGACCATTAATAATTAATATTACTATAGCCAAATTCATTTTAAGTTCTTTGGTAGACTGTATAGACTCCTGGTCATAGGGCTCCCCCAAATGATGTAATAGTCACGCGTGGCGATCGCGGAATCAGACGCTTGGCATCTTAGACGCTTAGGTTTATTCCGTCATCTGTTGAATGCCACGAGAATTTTACGTCTTTTACTGAATGCTTGCGGATTCCTTAACGCCACCACTACACACCCCATTTTTGTATATCAAAAACATATCACTTCATGATTAGCAAAATATACAGAAGGGTTGGCAAAATCGAAGGGGACAGCGCACATTACAGTTAAACCTTAACAGGTACTAACAATTAGTAGCATTAGCTGGGATTCGAACCACGAGTACAGGCTTAGTATGCTGTACCGCGGAGTCGTAACAACTTTCGATATTGCGCACAGTCGAAAAAATAACGTGTCCATATTATGACTTTCTCGATTACCGTAACCATCGACGAATAATTTCGATTAACCAAAACATTTCTTAACCATTTAAAACACAGTACATTGCGCACACTTCTTATCACATAAGGCTTTTAAAACACACCTAGCATACTACAGGAATTTTAATCGATTTTGCTTACTTGCGATTGTTGTACCGTATAGATTCACTGACACACAGCTCGATAACGAGACGTGAAGTAAAAGAAGTGAAATAAGACGCGGGCACATGTTTTCCCAGTACTCAATCGACTGATAACGAAAACAGACATATCGTTGAGGACGACACGAAACGCTCTGCCATTTGTTAAAGCATTCGATTACAGTTCAAATTTGGAATGCATTTCCTAACAATTAATTATGTCAACGATTCGCGAGTAGTTAGATAATAATTGTTTAATGTTTGATATTAATCAGCATTCCAATTTACTGTAATGTAGCATTTTTCTTAATTTTATAAAAATTAGTGAAAGTCATAGTCGGTAATTACTGCCTCTTGTAGTTCCATTTCATTGGAACATTTTGCTCACTGACTAGGATTAAAACCGTGTCACTGTCATAATATCATAGTTTATATCATTAATTTCTTGCCCACTGATTGTTTGCCCACACTCACCACGCTGGACGAGCGGGTCGGTAAGCGAAGTACCGGTACCCCTCTCACTTGTGATGCTGCTTCTCATCACTAGTTTGTGGAATTCGGACGGATATTCGGCCATCATTCGGTCGCTATAGCCTTTTTTATTGGCTAGAAGGGTGAAGGGTGCACCTCGTGTAAGTGAGGTTGGCATTGAAGAAAGTGATGGTATGTTCCACCTGACACATTGAGACAAAAACCTTAAGATTACACAACCTTGGTACAAATATAATATACACTCTGCCTCATAGATCCGATCCATAGAAAGAAACACTGAAGTTTTAAAGAAATACTGACACCTTGGTAATTCACAATCGCCTTATCGGTGCGATATTGGCAGCTAATCTTATGTAAATACGCCTTTGAAATCGATCGAGAACCATGTGAGTGCATATTGAGTTATTGATTCAATACTGCCAGTATTGAAATTCTCTTAGATTACAATAAATATCATTAAAATATAAATGGGTCACGAATGAGTTTCTGTGTGTGAAATTACCTCTGTGTTTGCGCGTTAACAGCCTGTAAATAGTCCACTGCTGGACATAGGCCTCACCCATAACTAGGATTTGCCATAATTGCCATGCTCGCAGTAAGGGAAAACTACGCCTTGAACTTTCGGCGCTTCTATCTGTCGTCGGTTCATGTATACGGTCTGGCTTTTCTGAGATGGTCAAAGTCAAAGGTCAAGCAAAGAGGGAAAGGGAGGGCTTATGTAGGATTGGAGGCCATCTCGGAAGGTACGTACTTCCTTGGAGAGAATTCCATTAGCTGAGACCACGCTGTTGGGGCGGATGTTTGGGTGAATGTTACCGTTGCTTTGATGGTATGTGGTGAAGATAGAACACCGTAGAATTTTAGTCGGTGCATGGGCGGGCAGGTAGGCGTGTGGTATTGCCCCATGTATAGAAAAGATTTATGTAGACTGTTATGGATTAAATATGATGAAGAAAGTCTGTGTTTGTATGAATCTGTTTAAAGTAAAAAAAAAATTTTATAAAAATTTGTGAAAGTCATAGTCGGTAATTACTGCCTCTTGTAGTTCCATTTCATTGGAACATTTTGCTCACTGACTAGGATTAAAACCCTGTCACTGTCATAATATCATAGTTTATATCATTAATTTCTTGCCCACTGATTGTTTGCCCACACTCACCACGCTGGACGAGCGGGTCGGTAAGCGAAGTACCGGTACCCCTCTCACTTGTGATGCTGCTTCTCATCACTAGTTTGTGGAATTCGGACGGATATTCGGGCATCATTCGGTCGCTATAGCCTTTTTTATTGGCTAGAAGGGAAGGGTGCACCTCGTGTAAGTGAGGTTGGCATTGAAGAAAGTGATGGTATGTTCCACCTGACACATTGAGACAAAAACCTTAAGATTACACAACCTTGGTACAAATATAATATACACTCTGCCTCATAGATCCGATCCATAGAAAGAAACACTGAAGTTTTAAAGAAATACTGACACCTTGGTAATTCACAATCGCCTTATCGGTGCGATATTGGCAGCTAATCTTATGTAAATACGCCTTTGAAATCGATCGAGAACCATGTGAGTGCATATTGAGTTATTGATTCAATACTGCCAGTATTGAAATTCTCTTAGATTACAATAAATATCATTAAAATATAAATGGGTCACGAATGAGTTTCTGTGTGTGAAATTACCTCTGTGTTTGCGCGTTAACAGCCTGTAAATAGTCCACTGCTGGACATAGGCCTCACCCATAACTAGGATTTGCCATAATTGCCATGCTCGCAGTAAGGGAAAACTACGCCTTGAACTTTCGGCGCTTCTATCTGTCGTCGGTTCATGTATACGGTCTGGCTTTTCTGAGATGGTCAAAGTCAAAGGTCAAGCAAAGAGGGAAAGGGAGGGCTTATGTAGGATTGGAGGCCATCTCGGAAGGTACGTACTTCCTTGGAGAGAATTCCATTAGCTGATGGGGCCACGGATGTTTGGGTGAATGTTGACCGTTGCTTTGATGGTATGTGGTGAAGATAGAACACCGTAGAATTTTAGTCGGTGCATGGGCGGGCAGGTAGGCGTGTGGTATTGCCCCATGTATAGAAAAGATTTATGTAGACTGTTATGGATTAAATATGATGAAGAAAGTCTGTGTTTGTATGAATCTGTTTAAAGTAAAAAAAAAATTTTATAAAGGGGAATAATGCAAATCTCGTATGTAGATTTTTAATTTTACTCAATATCCGCAATCATACTGTGAAACAATAGGAACTTATATTACAGTTTTAACATGCTCACTTCAGTACTATATCGCTACCTGATACTGAGCCGCGAAGAACCTTAACTGTCTAATTAAATAAAAGACGTCGATAAACAATGATAAATTTAATATCAAATTGTTTTTATAAAACCATTAAAACCATTAACATTAACAAATTATTTAATCACAATATTAAATAAGACAACTAATATTTTTATAGTCTCTAGCAATCCTAACAATCTTTTGTTTTCTAAGCTGACATGGGTGTATTTTTCTCCGGTACATTTTGTTCACCAGCAGTTTTCTTTGTAAAGCTTCGCCGGAAGCTATCCCGGAGAATCGTTGCCCTTGAGTAGGTCCACTTGCGGTTCCTCTTAGGTCCGATCAGAATTCCAACCATCATCAGCGCCAATCCAACGGCGATGACTATGATCCATGCCAATGGAAAGCGGTCTGGGAATAAAAACAATATTTAAGTGGACAGATTTAAATGTTTTATTATAGCGGCGCGGGAATCTGTCACCCCGTTCTTTCCGGTGGTATTGCGAGAGGCGACTAAACCTTGAAAACTCAATGCAAACTCCAGAAGCAAATCCGGTTGTGGCTTCTGCTGTGTACTGACTGTATAGTTAGTTGTTGAAACTTATCTTACCTTATCAGCCTGTAAATAGTCTATATAGCAGGACATTGGCCTCTCCTATAAGGAGGATTAGCCGGAATCGTCACTTTGCGAACAAAATTAAGCAGATAGGTTAATTTTGTTCTGGTAATTGTACTTGTTTTCGTGATGATTGTCCTACCATCTGTCGATAGCTATTTTGATATTCAAGGATTTTAATACACACGGGATGAAAGGGGAAGGCAGATTCTTACGTAAGAATCTGCGAAGAGGAACTGCAGGTGCATTGCCCGCCTTAAAGGATATTTGGGGAGAGAGGGAGGAGGGGAAGAGGGTAGAATCATCCCTTGTTTCTGCGTTTCGTTTGGTGAGTGAGGTGATCAATCTCTCCCACGGGGGGGTCCCATGCCCCAAATATTGTTAACGGCCGGCAACGCACCTGCAGCTGCTTTGTGGCTACAGATGTACGTGGGTGTTGTAATCACTTACCGTTAGGTGAGCCACTAGCTCGTTTGCCTCCTTTCACATAAAAAAAATGTATCAACAAGTACTTTGTGTCCTTTAAAAATAAACAAAAGTTTTTCTTTCTCAGCTAAGATACAACATACAAATATAAAGTAAGAACTTTGCCTATTATTATATAGTCTAGGCAATGCGGAGTTTTAGGCAATAATAAAATATTAAAAAACTTACAAATCACATTCCCAGAATCATTCCCCGAGTCAGGTCCGGGCATCTGGAGGCTGTGAAGTGTCTGCCGTGACAGCTCTACGTCCTGGCCCCGAACTCGAACGGCCACAGTCCAGGGGTGCAATTCTAGCATAGAGGGACTCGGGATTCGAATCTCGCATCTGCCCACTGAGAGAAGGCTGTCGCTGCGGTAACCTTCCGGTAGGTTCTCCGTCGTGAACCCTGTAAGGCAAACAAATCTTTAAAGAATTCAAAATTACTTGGTTTCTTAATCGTCGAATCGGAAATCGAATTTGGACATATAATACATAACAAATAATTTATATATTTGAATTGAGCAAAAATTTAAAACTATTTTTGAAAAAAATGTAATGAAGCATTATGTTTTCAGTAACAATAAATAACCTGTAAGATACCCGTATCTGTACTTCGGATAGGGTAAAGATTCGTTTCCAAACTTGTCGCTGGGCTTGAGTGGTATATTTAACTATAAATTGTACGTTTGTCTTAAAGAAACGTATTTTAAACCAAAAGTATGATTAAATCCGCGATTTATTACAACTGAATTCTTACCTAACCCGTCGATGCGCACAAATCGGCAGTAGTCCACCGCTCTGTCATCATGCACGCGTCCAGTTACGATCAGTGCGTTCTTGTTCACTCTCTGCTCTGCCACTAGGGTGTCTGGAAATTTTACACGTTTTCACATTACTTACATGTGAAATAAGCCTCTTAAAGTTAAGAAGTTTTTCAGTAATTTCACACCAGTACCTGATGTCACGAATCTTAGACGCTACTGCGTAGAAATCAGGTATAAGTAGGTATAAGTAACATAAGCTAGTGCTTGTGACTACATCTTTGGTGTGTGGGGGTATAAGGGGGAATGTATAACATCTCTTTCCCCAAATACTAATCACAACGGGACGTCTGCTAGCTAATACACGAGGCTTCGGCGAACAAATGATGGCGGAAAATGTACACTAGTGCGAGGTAAATGGCATATAGACAAGGCTGTTAATACCGGTTAATAATGCTGTTTGTAACTAAAAAAAATATTACTAGCTTACCTGTAATTAATGTTACATGTGAGTTTCTGAAGAATGGCTATCAACATTATTATTATTAATTGTATTTATTACTTATTGATTTGTCACCTCGATCTAAGTTTTACAATGGCATGTGGCATTCTCTGCCAGTCGACGTAATGAATATTTATTTATTTATTATTTATTGCTGACCTTAAGCTAAAGGTTACAATGGGCGGACATAACGCCTAGTGGGATTCTATCAGTAAACCCTTATCATGGTGAAAAGTAAAAAATAGTTAAATACGCAATATATTTAGGCGTTCGAGTAAGTACCTTGTATGGAGACCTGGAATAGAGCGCGTTGTTCGGCCTGCGATTGGTTGACGAATCCAACATGACAACTCCATCGTCCAGTATCAGCCACCAGGAGGTTCGAGAGGGTGATCGAACATTCACCAGCGTCGAATCCGGCGCCCGCGTAGTCGACGGTTCCGGTTGATTCCCCTGTAAAAGATCGTTGTTAGCTAATATGTGCAATGCGAACGTGAGCATTCGCGATGTTTCTACAATGAAACGTCTAAAGGAAACGATAAAATATAATAAATTGTAAATGAATGTCACAATTCACTGGCAGATACTGAATAATTACTTTGTTGGTGTTACCCAAAACTGCTGTAAAGCACTAGAAATGTCAGGAAAAGTAATTGAATGCGATATAAATTGACACTATTAGTCTAAGTTCAAAGTGCAGTATTCGCGTTAATGCATGAAATTAATATTAAAACTCTTTAAAAAAAGATACATCATGCAACGAATACTTTAAATTTTAAATTACATTTAAACTAGAGCCGGTCCTTATATTTTGTTCAAAAGGAACCCGTGATCGAGATTAGATTGTTTTATTCCATTTCCTAATCGATCACTCAGCCAAATGTCATTTAAATCGGCTCAGTTCTTTAGAAGTAATTAACAATGTAATCGTTTTTTTCAGGAGATGCAAAAACTAGACTTCCCGAACATGGTTAACTTGATATTTTAGTACTACCTAATTGAAACACAGAATGCGAAAGGAGGTTTAGCGAAATAAATAAAATAAATTGGTTGATTACAAATACAGTTATGGACAATATTTTAACGCGCCAGGCTATATTACGTACTGGGACAAACAAAACATGAATTACGTATTTATAAGAAGATTAGCTGGCCCAGGCAGATGTTGTTTTTCCTTTCCGGTAGATGGGGCGGTGAGTATGATAAATGAAATTTATTAATTACTTGACCAAAGCGCCAGCTACCGGGTAAATATTTTCTTTTGGTACATAAATTGAAACGTGTTAATAACTCAACTACATCGCCACTTTTCGGGTCTCAGCATAGTTATGAACCATCACCTCGACAGTGTAAATATATTGTAAAATTATGACCTCAATCGGTCGAGTCGTTCAGAAGTTGTACACTAAAGTCAATTCCATAGAGTTTAAGAATGTTTCTTACATTAAAACTTTTCAGTAATGCAATCTCAAATTAACCTTCTGTATGTTTGTGATCGTGTAACTTGACGGTATAACGGTACGTTAATTGAGAAGAAAAGAAACTCACCAGGGCTCACAGAGAAGGTCGTTCCATTGCTCGCTCTGAAGTAGCAGTACCTAATAGCGGACCGTACTGAGCACGACATGGTCACACTCTCGCCGACTAATCCGTTGACCAATTCACTTTCAGCTTTTAGGATTGGCTCTAAAAGAAGACGAGAAGGCTTAGGAAAGTTAGAATGAAAAAAAATGGGTGTGTTACGATCTTACAATTACCTGGCTTTCATAAAAGTAAGGATTCTTATTTGATTAAGCTTCGTGTAGGACAACTCATAGATAGACATCGGTCTACTCCGCTAACCAATACACCATGACATATGTAAGCTTTTATAATTAAACGACGAAGAACATGATGAATGAAATTTTAAAAATAGAAAATGTCTACATTTCTTTTTAATTTATGTTAGTTTGAGGTTACATGTAGTTTTTATTCTTTGCTATTTACAAATTTCAGGATAGGCGATAGGCCCTTCGGAATGTGTAATACTCGTATGCTAGTAGAAAGATTTCCTAACCAATACATTATCAAGCAGATTCAATAAAAGTTATTGGTATGTGAAACATAATTAAAAGATAATCAAATTTATCAAAAAGATTAAACGCCTTGACGCAAACGCAAACGTAATGAGCTTATTAGTTTTGTTTATTAATAGACGTTATCAATTACAATAAAATATTCTCTAAGAAATTCAGAAGAAAACCCCGAAATCTTTGACTTTATTTGAGGTACTATTTGTACCTAGTAGTTTTTAGTTTTTTTGTTGTAGGACGTGTCGGTGAAGGTATTGGCAATCATTGACCAGTTCCGGCTATTTGGAAAATACATTTGCGATATGACAAACCCAATCCCATAGATAAGGATTAAACATCATCAACAGCATCTCTAGTGCGAGGGTGCCGGCATTGCGCTCAGCAACCCAAACCTTCCATGCATGACTTGTCAGCATGTTGACATGAAAGCGCCAAAGCACCGGAGGCTGGAGACTGACAGCAACTCCAAACTTTCTCCCTTTTCTTATTAACGCCAGGTTTTACCTGACTCGACGGTAGCGGCTACTTCAGGATCACGCATGGCCCATGGACAAAGTGCTGTCAAAAAGCCGTAGTAAGTCTCGTTCTCAGTCTCCATGGCACAGCGCCACAAGCCCAGGTCTCGGACCACGGGGTTTCTGATTTGAATACCGCACTCGTGACTGTGGACTCCGGACTGATAGCTGTATCAAAAGAAAAAAAATACTAAATTTTAAAAACCCGTAGGTTTCGGGCTGTTTTATATTTAAAAGGTCATTGTGTGTTATTTTTTTACCTAGCACCATTTCCATGGAAAGTATAACGGTCTTCTCCAACGCCGGGATTAGCGAGAAGGATACGGTCGGATGGGTCGCGGAACTTGCACGAGCGTACCTCTCCCGGACTGGAGACTGAGCACGTCAGAGTGACTAAGGGCTTGTTCGTAGCCACCGACGTAGACACCACCGGCTTCAACGCTGAAAAAATATTCGGTTAGTTTTTTCTTATGCTTAGCGGATTTTGATTATCACCGGGTACATTGCGCGGAGAATTTTTCGCCCATCGTCCATGAAGACATTTTGAACAAATAGACACAACTCATCCTACAGGCTAAAACCTGCTGAATTGATTTTTGAACCGAGCAGAGCAGGGCATAGACGAGAAAAGTCGGTTGCCGAAGCTTGTTAGGTTACGCAGAGTCTTCCCAAACGGAATTATGTAATCTGGATGATTGGCGGAAGTGCTTACATATATCATTATTATTGTACAAAAATTATAATTAATTTTAATATACAAAAATTTGCCGTATGCTAATGATTGTTAGATCAGTCAAGCACCAAAGCTTAGCAGTGTACATTTATCTAAATAAATGTTTGGGCTAACGATGAAAAATAAAGTAGCTTTTTAGCTTTTAACGGGTGTTCTCTGCCTAGGAGTCGTTTGAGTTGAGTTGACCTCACTCTTATCCATTTCGCCACCAAACAGAAGTTACTGTTGTGTTCTGATTTGAAAGGCTATACCTTTCACCAGCGCCACTATAATTACGGGCTGATAGGCATTATATCGGTCCACATGGGTGACAACGCACCTGTAACCTTCTTCGATTGAAGTTGCTTGCACTTACCATGTGCCACTTACCATACATATACTTGGTGGACTATCGGCCGTTTTTTACCCAAAGCCAATAAAAAAAACCTCTACTGAACATAGTACGTGCTAAAGTTTAGATGCGATACATTCGCGCCAGATTTCTAATGACTGACATTTCGAAATTCCTAATGTCTTTGTTTGACATAACGTAATAGCATTTCATTAGATAGTAGAATTTTTTTTTGCGTAGTAACCGTCTGGGTAGGTTTCACTTTCTTACTTATTTATGTTACTAATTGGCCACTGTAGGATGTCGGCAGGGAACCTTCCTGTGGCTTTGACTCCCTGTCTCTTCTGGCAATGGGCACAGATATCCTGCGCGCTTGGCATTAAGAAGTTGTCGCCGTGATCGAAATCGACCATGATCGTCATAATTATCATTATCTTAATATGTAATATTGGGTGATCAGATCTGCTCTTTTCTTAGTAATTACATAATACAAATAATGAGGTATTCCTTTAAGAGTTTGTTTGTTAAAGTTTTGAGTCCACCAGATGTTAAGTGGCTGGAATGCCTCACAGCAGGTAATTATACTGACTCTGTATACTCTTCAAACCCGAACACAACGGTGTCTTCGCTACTAATTAGCGGGAGAAATAGGTTAAAGAGTGGTACTGGGTGGCTCTTGGCCATAAGAGGAGGCCTACCGCCTAGAATCCTGAAGTTGTCGGAGTACACTAGTCGAAGATCAAGATTTTTACTCCAACGCGCCATGCGAGATAAAGTTATTACTCATACTGAGTTACACATCCCAACTTTTTAAATAACAAGTGAATATTTCACATCATTTATTTTAGTGTTAATTACCTGCCTCCCGGACAGCTACTTCGAAAACATGTTCTTCAGTGAGCACGCGTCCGTTTAATCCAACGAACATGCTCCATGTACCGGCGTGCTCGTCAGTTACCCTTTGTAGGGTAACATTACATCTACCGAATCCATCGAATACTGTTTTATGATTGGCATCTACAACTTTACAGTAGACAGTATTTTCTGGGCCCATTAATTGCTCAACCGGACGGTCCAGAGTCCACGTAAAGTGGCTCTGTACGTCAGTGTTGCCGCCACCGCCTGTTTAATAATAAATCGTATTTTTATTAAATCAAAACATTCACATAACACTTTTATTAGGAAAATACAATGCCTTTTTAGGTAAGTAATCAGTATCCACGTCTAATTATATAAAATTCGAAATAAGTTACGAAATGCCTAAAAAGTTCATGCATTCAACGATTTATGACCCAAACAAACAAATAATTACGTTACCATGATAACTAAATATGAAAGCTTAAATTGAAAGCGGTATTTAAATTTCCGACACGTTTACGAATACCATGAATTAAAAAGTATATGGTTTGAATGCATTTTGTGTAGCTTCTGGGAAAGTAATCAATATTTGCAAATGCCCTATACAAAACGAAACAGTTACCGTGAACAGTTACTCGAACAAAAGCTTTATAAATAGTTTTGATTCCATATTTAATCAGCCAGAATCCAGAATCTCTTTCATTTGCATTCTTCACGACAAAACCGCAGGTGTCAACGTATCTCGTATCCTTTTCTATGTCCATACGTTTATTATTGAGAGGATCAATCAGTTTACAGGTATCAAAGAACGGAGTGGGATCTTCTAAACGTATGTAAATATCATTTCCTTCTATAACCGTAATCTCACTTGGCAAAGCATTCACAGTTTCTGTAATTAAGAAATTTCCTTTATCAATTAAATACCCGTGACATACTATTTTGTAATCATAATAATTTATAAATTTATTGGAGATCATCGTTTTCATATCAGGACATTATCCTTATCTCCTAGACGTGACTTGATACACGTACATTTTCATCGATTAATAACGAATCTAATTAACCCAGTTAAAACAGTATAATACCTTCTAAAACAATTGTAAACGCCAATTTTCTCTCAACAGTCTCAGTACTGAATCTAGTGCCTCGTGAGATCAAGATCCAATCTCCGACCATGTCTTCTGATACCACAAAGATTTTTATTCCGCATGCCACATTTTTATCATTTATTCCTTCTATTCCATAAATTTTTGATTCTTCAACATCATGTTGTTCACCATTTGGGGTCACAATAAAACACTTCTCACTATTAACAAAGTCAAATTCGGGAATCTTAATTTTGTGACTTTCTCCGATTTTCGTTACAAAGTATCCAGGTTCCATATCTATAACAGTTACTTCTTCAATTTTTGCTGTAGAGGTTTCTAAAGTACTTTCGGTTGTTTGTTCTTCTGAGTGCTCCGTAGCTTCAGCAATGTCTGTTGTTGACGCTTCTTTTGTAGATAAATCGGTCGTTAACTCAGTGATTACATTATCTTTATCGGTCGTCTCAACATGTTCTGTGGTTGGAGTTTCGGTTGATGTGTCTGTTAGTTGAAAAAGCAAATCAGAGATAATAAACGATAATTATATTAGTTCCTACGATTTGAACCTAATTTTCCGGAAACAATTCTGTATACAAGATCACCAATTAATGTACAATTATAAGTGACTTCGAATTGATTTTGTTAAGTTCACATACGGTTTGGGTTGTGAAGGTTTCTAATTGATATTTATCTTTTTTAAATGTTTTACATTCTGCGTAGCTAGTTAAAAAAAACCCGCCGCATAATTTTTCTTCATTACTATTTTGTTTACGTTTTATCTTTTTTATATGATGTTTTTAAGTATAGGTTCGAAAAGAAGTTAAGGCAAAAAATTCCAGTCGGAAAACAACATTCCGACGAAACGCGTACCCTGCCCCGTATGCCTGGTCACGACGGAAATCAAGAGACCTAAGACCACAGCCACAACTGGTATCTATGATCACATCTACGAACTAATAATGTTGATGACTAATGACTGCTCGGTCGCGTAGTGGCTAAGCGTTTTGCTGCGGTGCTGCGGGTCGAGAGTTCGACTCCTGCACGAGACAAGTATAGAATAATAAATATTGTTCCGGATCTGGGCGATTGTCGTCCATGTGCAATTTTGTACGTAAACTGCCTTTACTGACACAGGACTGACATAGGAAAAATTCCTACAGTGGACGTACTTTTTTAAATGTTTTACATTCTGCGTAGCTAGTTAAAAAAAACCCGCCGCATAATTTTTCTTCATTACTATTTTGTTTACGTTTTATCTTTTTTATATGATGTTTTTAAGTATAGGTTCGAAAAGAAGTTAAGGCAAAAAATTCCAGTCGGAAAACAACATTCCGACAAAACGCGTACCCTGCCCCGTATGCCTGGTGACGACGGAAATCAAGAGGCCTAAGACCACAGCCACAACTGGTATCTATGATCACATCTACGAACTAATAATGTTGATGACTAATGACTGCTCGGTCGCGTAGTGGCTAAGCGTTTTGCTGCGGTGCTGCGGGTCGAGAGTTCAACTCCTGCACGAGACAAGTATAGAATAATAAATATTGTTCCGGATCTGGGCGATTGTCGTCCATGTGCAATTTTGTACGTAAACTGCCTTTACTGACACAGGACTGACATAGGAAAAATTCCTACAGTGGACGTACTTTTTTTAAATGTTTGTACATATTTGTCTAAAAACCTTTCAAAAATTACGACATTTTGCAGCGTAAAATTACTGCAAAACATTATAGTTTCAATAATGAGTTTCATTTTGAAGTGGCGTAACTGACATCCTCCATTGAAGTGGCATTATTAAACAGTATAATATTGGTATATTAACGTGGTCGCTTTATTTCTTATTTTATTAATTTAGAATAATCCGAATTTCATATTTCGATTTCAGAATTTTTATGTATTGATATGCTTACGCATGATATTTATGTATCAAAACACAACGCGCGAGCAAGACATTACGTCGGATTAAGCATAATGTGGAAAATGGTAAAAGAGGCGAAACTATTTGTATGAAATGATCATATCAATAATTGGTGATTTCGTATGAACAGATGCGCTAAGCGATTATAAAGAAGCAGACAACACAATATTCAATACAATGCATTAATGAAATGCAATCTTTTTGTTTGAAAGTAACGATATCTTTGGTAAACAATTCATAAAACTATAATAATATATTACAGTGATTACATTTTTCTCTAAAATCCAACCTCATCACTTCCACGTCACGCATGCTGCTGGCTGACAAACGAATAGCGATTCTGCGTGAATGTCGGAATTAAACCACCACCACTCGTCCATGAACATCGTTAAAAATGCGGCGATAAATGGCAAATATGCTTAGTATATAAACTGAAAACAGTGGCAAGAGTGACAGCCGGCAAGCTTGCCGTGTGAAGAGGACACACGATCAATTTGCTGCCCAACTCATTCATCATCACGGGGGTCGTAAAAGTCGATTAACAGTTAATTTCAATTACCTATTTATTAAGTATGAGTGAAAAAAGCCTTGACAATCTAATGGTGATCTCCGAGAGATACCCGGTGAGGTCATGTTCGATCTCCCAGAGAGGCGAAAAGTGGATTCCGGTGGCCCGTTTGAGTCGTGCCAAATGGCAATACGTAATCTCTACCTAACACTGCTTAGCTATATTAAAATATTTGATAGGAATTCTGAATTGGTCCTCTCAATTTATCTATCGTTAGCGTCCAGCGATAGGTTAGTCAAATTGGCCTAAATATAAATACCACAAAAATCTTGTAGTCTTCGACAGATAACTGACAGGCAGCAGCGCCTAAGGTGGTGCGAAGTGCCTGGTATTGCGATCATAAGCGTGCCAAGTGCAGGGATTACGGCGAATCCTACGCGAAGGCCTATTTTCAGCAATGGACTATTTAAATGCTCTTTATAGATACACCTTAATTGTCAAGGAGAAAAGTGTTTTCCACACTTTTCTCCCACTTTAAATGAACCAAACTCTGCCCTTTAATGGCTGGAAGTATTGACACGTCTGTCTACAAAACATGTGTCTGCTTCACGTTGATAAATCATTTACTAATTTCTTAAATATAAGGCAAATGCAAAAACTTATTAATAATCAAGGTAATTTCAAACCTCCTAACACAGTGACATCATACGATTGGGATCTATCGTAGCCGGTGTCAGACACAGAGTGGAGTGTCCAGACACCGTTGTCATTGCTGTTGAGGTTCTTCACGGTGGCATGACATTTTACGATTTCTGTGTCTTCTCTTAGCTGGTATTTTTGGTTTGAATAATTTTCAGGCTTGAACTCAATTGTTTGTCCCGCTGGGGTTTCTAAGTAACACTTCACTACGTTATCGCTTAAAGTCAGGATCGATGTTTCTAAATTTTCTCCAGCTTCAACGGTTATCGGTGTCGCCGCATCAGATCTTAAAGTGAAACCTGAAAATTCAAAAAAATATTTAAATTATCATCATTATTCAAGTTTTCCACCCCATACATATGTTCGTTTATTTGTAACTATGTCTTGAATAAATGGAACCATATTAAAAAAATTACATGGTATGATTTTATCAGGGAATAACGCCGTACCGAATTTTTGTGATTTTTTTTGTAGCATAACGGGTAAGGCCTTTACGAGGATGCCGCTCCAGAATCGTTTTTCCCAAATGGTCGCCAGTTCTACGAGTTTTGTGGTTTAGACTTCTTTACCATTTAAATTTTTCAATACTTTTTAATTGTGATCCTAAGTTGTGATCTGTGTCTTAACATTAAGATTTGCGAAAATAATGAATAAATGAATGAATAGCGTGATCGATTTTGCGTGTAATTATTTTAAATCACGTAACTTTCTGCAGTAACTTTTTGCGCAGGTTAATCTTTTAGAAACATTGGAACGTTTTAACGATAACACTACAACACAAATTAAAAATGTAAAAATAAAAATGCACAATGATTCTGCCATAAGAAAGACTTTGAGATTATTTTGATTACTTTGAGATTAGAGGGATGGATATCTATGCTATTCATATTTTTATAGTATAAATGTGAAAGTAACACAGTCCGTCCGGTATGCCAATTTTTTTCTATTCTGTGGTGCCCTAAATTAAGAAAAAAAAAGGAAAAAAGTATTATTTATCGAGTTTCGTCTTCGGGTGCACTGTGATTGTCTCCCGACATTATATTGCGTGCGGAAAAAGGTAACCCAGATGTTGTAGTGCTCAAAGTAAAGTCATTGTCACCGTAAGGTCCATTATCATCAACATTATTACATTTATGTGAGAGTGAATGCACCACGTATGAGTTGGTGTAACGACGATACCCGCAGCAGAACTAGAATAACTGACATAGCCAAAAGCATCAATGAGCTGAAGTGACAATGGGCCGGCCACACAGCTGAAAGAAGTGATAACCGTATGGGGAAGAAAAGTTTTCGTGTGGCAACGTAGTAGAGATAAACTCAGCGAAGGACGACCCTCCACAAGATGGAGTAATGACTATGACCTGCTAGTGTTGCGGAATGTTGACAACATAAATTGGCGAAGTGTGCTTTATGGTGGACCCAAAGTGGATAAGTTTGACTTATGAATACGGTCTCAAAGATCACTTAAATAACGTGAAGATCCAATTACTGAAAGCATAATATACAGCCTTAGTCCTCCAAGGCGATAAAAATATACTCTCAAGACCGTGGACTGCGTTACTGCGGTGGTCACCACCATTTTTGACCAGAGCTTCTTTTGAACAACGCAAACGTAAATGAAGCAAGGTGTTGAACGTGAGGTAGATGACAATTTTTAACTGTTCATAATCGGTTCAGAAATAAAGATAAAATTTCCAAGTCTCTATCTTGTTTGGCTTTTAAGATAAGGGTGGTTTTTTGTTATTTTGTTATAAAAAAACGGTTTCATAGATAATGTCGAAAGTAATATAGCCTTTAATGTTTTTTTTTTATTTATCTATGAGGTCAATAATTTTTAAGAATTACTTAAAGGAAAATTGTTTAAAGTATCGAAAAATTGTTTTTTCGCATTTTTGTAATCAACCGCATGGGTTCGGAAATATACATCACCAAATTTCATGTCTCTCTGTCTCATTTTGGTGGAGATAAGGGTAGTGGAATAAAAAACCTTAGGTTTTAATCAATAACTAAATCAAAAAATATCTACATTATGTCATAATACCGCCGACGACAGAATGCTCTGAGTAAACAAATATGCATTGCTTAATGTTATTTTTTCTGTGTACATAATTGTTTTAAGTTCATGTTGTTGTTAGTTTTGCAATAAGCGCATAAAAAGGACATTTTTCTTATTATGATAATTAATAAACAGCAAGGCTTATGTTTAAAATTCTTGGCTGTGTTTTTCCTATACTACGTAGAGCCCAACACGTTTGTATGAAAAATAATGGCGCCAAGACACGATTGCATAATATAAATAGGTATAACTAGACATTATTGTTACCTTTACTCCGTTACGCCATAACAAAGTAACCTTAAGATGTCCTTACCTGTATCCAATAGGCTTATCGCGGACTAGGCATTTAAAATATTTTTCTAATACAATATCTTTATAAGCCCCCCGGCTTTTCATACATACTTTCAAGTCCAAAACCTTCGAAATTAATAAATAGATTATAATGTCAAAAGCAGGATACATAGGTCTACAAAGTTAGTAGAAAACATTTTCAAAATGTCTTTCAGAATTCAGATGGTGTCAGCCAGGAGAACATGACCATGACATATAAAGACAAGAACTTAACTTCATTGTAAAAGTAAAAGCGGCAGTCTATGAATGTCCCACAGCTGGGCAAAGGCCTCCCTTTGATTTTGACCAGATTTGGAGCCGAGTCGAATCCGCGCTGCACCAATGTGTCTCGGCGTGTAATTTTTTTTATTATTTCGCAGATATGCAGGTTAATTCGCGGGGTTTTCCTTGTACGCCGAGCACGTGTAAAATTCAGCATTTGAAATTACAATTAACAATTCTAGTGGCGCTGACGCCGAAATTCAAACACATAGTATTCGCCTGTTTTCTTATCAAATGGGAATCGCAAAAATATAAATTAATATATTTATATAAATGGTTCGACAAGGCTCACAGTTATCGAGTGTAAAAAAAACCTTGGCGAGTGCTGTCGCATTTTTTCCTTTATTTTCATTGCATTTATATGTACGTTTGTTATGTTCGAGTCACGTTCGAGCAGAGCCCATTGTTATTTATCTTAATATTTTACAATCAAACTCAAGTAGCACGTCGCAGGTGCCACAGGCTTCTCCGATAAACCGGAATGTATATACTATATAAACACATACATGTGTATCAACTGTCAACATGATCTCAGCAGCATCAAGTTCTAGTTGTGCATTATTTATGCGACTTTGATTCTTAACGATATTCCTTCAAAGTTGTTATAGAAATTTCTAACTTATATTAATTTGTCTCTATTTGACGTCACTTTCATTAACATTAATAATCGACATCATTTTAAATTCTCCAACTTTAAAAAGCTAATAATATTTAAAAGTATTTGGTATAACGGAGCTCTATGCTATTAAACGCGAGTAAGTAATTAACATGATAACGGACTAACGTGAAAATGTTAACTTAAGTTAAATCTGTACTTATAATGTTAAACAGCGGGGAAGACAAATAACTTTTAGAAACTTACCAAGCTATAATAAAGTGTACACTCCTAAAGCCTTAAAAGAATGATACATTTAAAAAGTAAACATTTTACGCACCTGCTATCAAGACAAGGCACAGCGCGGTGTTTCCGGACGACCGCATCTTGGCACAATCCGATTGTCACTACTTCAACTTGTCAAATAAACGATAATTCCACAATGTCGAAGCGCGCTTCCACATTTATATCCTTCTAATTAATCGTTGCAAGATCTCAACCAAATCCATGTATCTAATCTAATGATATTTTTCGTGTTGCCACATTAAATGTTTAAATTACCAAACAGCAAATAATGCGCTGCATACACGCTCTCGTGTATTCTATGTTCGTTTAACATTAACAAGCGTAGTTACTGCGCGTATTATTTTTACGAAAATAAATTATAACTTCTACTAACATTTAAGTAAAACATTAACCATGCTATTAATAAGATATAAGGAAAAGTTAGCGACAAACGGTGACACACCAAATGCCGACGGCGTAAAGAATCGGTAATCCAGTACCTCAGCCAATAGTTGTCGTGTGATTACACATTCTTTTATAATATTATACTTACTGTATACCATTTTTTCCCTTAGGCCAAGCTCGACTGCACGCAGTGCAGTCTACTGACTTTCGAAGGAGGCTTCGTCGACCGACTGATGACTGAATAACCATCTGAATATACCAAACCCAAATACTACAGACTAGAGTGGGAGCAGCATCTCTAGTGAGAGGCACAGCGCTCACCAACCCGCCTGCCCTGCGTGGTGAGTACGGGCAAATCTTCCATGCATAACTTGCAAGCTTAAGTCGGCGCTTGCTCACAAAAATGTCTGCAGTGAACTTTAATAGAAGAAAAGACGAGTGAAAAACGAGCTGGCATCAACCTGAAATTAAGAGGCTACTGCAGGCCATGTACACCAGGAAACGACGTCAATGAAAGACCGTTTCATAAGCGTTCTCACCCCTGTGGACTAAGATAAAAGGTCTCCCACCCTTTAATTATAAAGCACCCTTTACCTTTTATACCGGAACACATCAGTAGTTACACTTCAGATTAGCGGCCGAAATAGGTATTCTTACCTATTCGTACGGTTATTTACCATATTCTTTTGGTTATTTACCCAAATGACTCCTAGGCATGAAAGGAATCCTATCATCAAGAATTGCACCACCTACAAACTTAAATTTTCCAGAGCTTTGTTGGGATACAGACAGCTTCTTGAAGGCAAACATCATTAAACGATTAACGGGTTATCTTATCACGGGATTGCACGTTACTTGTTGCTCCTTTATAACCTATAAGCTATACTGTAAAAATCCTCATGGTCAATTCTAAAATAGTTATTCTTTCATGCAGTCCTTCGCGGTCCTCCAGTAACTCAAACAGTAATACCCAACAGTGGTCTACTAATAAGCTAATAAGGATCAATGAAAACATCTTATTCAAAAAAAAACCCTTTTTTTGGGTAATTTCCTAACCTGGTCACTCGAATTTCTTTGTGACATACATAAATGTTAGCTATGACTAGCTCAATAGACATCAGTATTACTGATTTGGAAACAAAGGAATTGGCTGTTTGTTATCCAAATAATGATAACAAATTTTAAGCACTATTGGTTTGCACTTGTTAATAAAACTTTCATAAATTCATAATTTTATTAAGAATATTCTTTGTCATATAGTACAATACTCGTAAATAAACGTTTTGGTAAAAGTAAAATGAAAAATAACATATAGAAATACGCAGTTAAACAAAAATTAATGAACTTATGTACTTTTTACAGTAACGTTTTATGGTTTTTGAGTAACTTCTTTTAAATGAACCCACGTTAAGAGCCAAGCGGCTTTAGCTGCTGCTGCTGCAATGGGCCGGCTCGACCGGGTTAACACCACGACCTTGCAGAAAACAGACCGGCGTGGAGTAGAGACATCTTGTGCTTCTGAGTTTCGTTCGGTGAGGGAGGTAACCGGAGGTCCACTCGCCTCATCCCCCTCCTCATCCTCCCTCCCATCTCCCAAGTACCCTTAAAGGCCGGCAACGCACCTGCAACGCAACTCCTCTGGTGTTGCAGATGTACGTCGGCGACGGTAATCACTTACCATCAGGTGAACCGATTGCTCGTGAAATTATTACAGACGTGGTGGCAGTATGTTGGGTGAATATAGTGACGAAATAAAGTTATTATTTTCGTTATTACATCCAGTTTTTGAAGATTATAATTGAAAAGGATTTTGTCAAGACTCAGATAAGATGTCCCATAAAATGTTTTCTCCTATCCTTTAAAAAATTATAAATTTTATTTTAAAGGTTTTACGGGATTTAATACAGTAGAAAAAGTAATGAGTACATTCGAATCTACTTTCTGTTCTGATGTAAAATGCTTTGGATCATTACACAGACGGGGGGATAACCATCTCGAAATATATAAATTTGAATATACAAAATATTTATATAATAAAACGGGTCGCTGTGCCTATTGTACGAGGTGTCTGCTAGAGCGATCGCCAATCGGTTTGCCGATCGTGGCGATTATGGCAAAACCTCTTTATGGGAGAGGCCCATGCACTGTAAAGTAAAGTAACAGCCTGTAAGTGCCCACAGCTGGGCAAAGGCCTCCTTCTCAAATACTATTATTAGAGAGGGTTTGGGAGCCGGGAAGGGCCCGTCACGCTGCTCCAGTGCGGGTTGGCGAGCTTCACATATCCTCGAACAAATATTTTTATTATTTCTCAGACATGCAGGTTTCCTCACGATGAGCACGTGGTAAATACAGCACTTAAAATTGTTAATAACAATTTTGGTGGTGCCGGCATCGGGGATCGAACCGAGGTCACTCGCGCTCTATGACACTAAAGTGAGCGCCCTGGCCACTAGGCTACCACAGCCACGGCCACATGCACTGTAGTACAAATAATTACAGAATTTGCAGCCATATATGGGGAATATACCATCTTTTATTCTCTTAAGGGTCACCTCTCACCTACACTTTGTGCACCCAATGAATAATGAACGTGGGTTTGACAACCAACTGATGCGTGAAAATCTGTCAGACTATGCCGAAATCAATCCCACAGACTAGTAATGGGGAGTAGTATCTCTAGTGCACTGCACTGATATTAAATAGTGTGTATGTTACGTGCTACGGGTGGCGAGATTAGAGTAAAAGCATCTTAAACTTCTATGTATTTTTACCGCTTACAAAGGGGTGCTATTTCTTCTTGGCACTGTCCCACGCACGCGATCTTCCACGAGTCTTTTTGACAGTAACCAAGCCTCTTCCTGCACTGGTCACTTTATCTTCACTTCTTGTCTTTTTCCTCCTTTTTCCCCTTCTTTTCTTCCTTTTCCATTTATTCGTTATCTTGCTTCAGAATTCAGCAATGAACTGTCCTTAACGCGCTCCAGTGCTCCTCATATAGTCTTATCTTCATTTTATTTTCGAATATTCCAGAAAGTTGCCGGTATTTAATTTTTATTGAAGAAAATAGGCTTATATTTCAATCACGGTAACGTGAATCGGTACCTAAAGATGTACTATATATTTACCGATCAAAGAGATTTGTTAAGATCGACTGGTAATATATAAAACATTATTTATTTTGACTTGTCATTCGAAGATATAATATTTGCAAGACATTATCGGGCATTCGTTACAACATTTTAACATTTTAAATAATTCCAGACGGGGAATACAAAGTAAAAAGGCCAGGTCAAGAGTACTCTTAACTAACGAGTATACATGCGAAGATCGATGAAAATGGGAGAAGCGAAAGACGTATGTCGGGACCGTAGCAAGTGGAAGAAGAATGTCTCTATAGTAATGCCTACCCCGTTGGGAACAAGGCGTGAATATATACATACATACAAATACAAAGTCCGCTGACGGGCAGGAATGTCTAAGGTGCAATTGTACTATATGGTACTACGATCACCAAATCGTTTGTTAAGCGTGACGAATACGCCAAATCAGGCAGATGCTATGTCCAGCAGCCAAATTCAAAATATTTTTTTTTTATTAAATTGGGGATTATCTAAAGAGTCTAATGAAAAAAATGTCAGGACTATAAAGGTTGCGTATAAAAACCAACAAAAAGAATGCAATGTCCACGTTTTGTTACGTAATTTTTTAATACCCTCTCTCTCTCTCAATCGAAAGTCTAACAGAATAAAATCGTTAAACAATCATAAGTTAAGCAGCCATGTCGCATAAAAATTGTTAATAAATATGTTATGAGATAATTCAAATTGATTTTCAACATTTAAATTTATCATCATTTTTTCTATTATGCTAATTTAGATCTTTTGTTCCTACTTTTACGATTTTCTATATTCAGTCTAAAAACTTTATTTTTCTCTACATCTACTCCTTGTGGTAGTTTGATGTAAACCTTAGATCCGAGTTATTTATTCAAAAATGCTGGTGGCATCAAGTTGTCTGTCGTTCCATTATTTTTGTACAGATTGAGCTAGAAGGTGTGCTACGGACGGATACGGATAATATTTACAAAAACTAAATTATTCTTTTAGTCGTACTTTCCTTTTTTTAGTTTTAAATACCCATTTTGTGTCTATAGCCTTCTTGCTATAAGGTGAGTTTAATATAAGTTTCATGTAATCATTTTCTTCAAAGCTTCTTGTTCTGTTTTGATTACTTCATCCCACCCATTATTAGTTGCTTATTTGTTGTCTTTTGGTTCTTCTTAATTTTTTTCTAAATACTAAGCTTAATTTAGTTCGTACACGCTTAAGTATTTAGATGCACTTATTGTTCTTCCGCTTCTTGTGATACTGTCTTGTCGTTGTTGATTTTTTTGACCTGTTGTTGACATTCTTTTTTTCCTCAACATATCACATATCTTTCTTTTCTTTTTTTTTTCATAGTAATAATATTCATCTTTTAGTTCTTGCTTCTGTTCTGTCTGATATATCTATCTTAATGTCTCCCATCAAATCTGATATGATGTTTGTCTTTTCTACGAAGTATGATTATGAAACAACAAAATTTAATATAAGAGAAACACATTCACATTTACTTGTGAAAAATGCGAAGGCACAAAATGTTACGGATAAAAACATAACAAAGAAAATGTAATCATTACGTTTTATCATGTATTTTCTTAACACTGAAACACACCACCACATCACATCTTTTTTTTGAGTTTATCTATCTGTCACATAGTATCTAAAGTATCTAAGACAATTTGATTGATTTATTACCTTTATAATTCAAAATTAGGTAATCGAAAAAAATTACCATTGTATTAAATCAACTTTGTTGTCCGGCAGTTTCTGTTTCTTTGTGGAAAGGCAAAAGTAATTAAGTAATCAAGATCAAATGCTTAAAGGTTTTCCTGGAATCGCTTAATTGTGAAATTTATCAAAATATTTTTTGTTTTTCGAGCAATGAAACGATCACTGTTTTCAAAATGAATTCAGTCACGAAGGAAAGTTTCATGACACACGAAAACGAAAAAATAAATGAAAAGATCGCCATTTTCAATAAAGGTCCGGTAACTGTGACAGGTTAAGCTTAGCCTCGATGGAAGAGAAAAAAAATCCGAAATTCGTGCATGTCTTATTCAGTCACCCAAAGGGGTAGGCTGAGATTGCGGATTTCCTTTTGGCACGTCTTAGCGTGACTAAACAGACCACAACCCACCTTTCAAAGTAATGGGTGGCGTGTCTTCTCGCCGACTTTCCTCGCGGAAGTTACTATGATATGCAATTATTTCGTGAAAACTGCTTTAAGCCTGAAAAATTAAAAGCGATATATTCTGAACAGAACTGAACAAACAAATATGTTTTTATATTATTCATAAAAATACCAATAAAATAAAAGAAGTGCACCTAAGTACGGCTACCTAGGGCACAATTTAACTTAAAACCTTTCCTGGCTAAGTCCGACAGACTAAGTGAAAATTTTGAATATTTACTAACATAACACGTTAAAAATCTTTATGACAACAATGCTGTAGCGATATAACTGTCGAGCTCTCGGGCCAGTCGAAATCAAGTAGTTTGAAAGCAAGGCCATGGCCAAGCCAAGGCCATGGTGGAGCGTGTGAACCTCACTTAACTGGCAGTCTCCAACGGGGGTGATGCCAATCTTGTGAGATTTAACTTCAACAATACACAAACGTGGTCTGTTTACTGAAAAAGGACCCCGGTCACCATGGCTACTAGCTTCCAATATGTGCCTTCAGGATACACCGACTGACTCTATTTTTTAAGAGTCAAAATATCGTCGAACCTTGACTTAACACTACAGTTAAATCGATGGCTGCTGCAAAGAAGCTGGGAATCCTTGGAAAAATGCGGCAGTATTTCAAACCGGGACAGCTTCCTACCATATACAACAGCTCAAGTCGTGTGGAAAATACTGTTCATATTCGGGCAGATGCGACTGCCACTCGTTGCCAAGAGTCTTATTAGCCCAAAACGATTACCAAACCAAACGTATTAGCATCGAGCACCGATGCAGGGAGCAAAGCCGTTTTAGGCTACGTTTTGGAGAGTGTTAAAAAATAATAAATGGTTCAAAGTCCCCATTCCCTTTCTACATTTCACCTGCCAATAAATTTTCTGCGTATGACGATAGTTATGTTACGGAGAAACTTCCAGGGAATGATATAACCCGTGACTCCAAGATCACAGACTTTTGTTAGATGATAAACCTTCGTTCTTTGTTCTTCGTTCAGCCTTCTTCTCTTCGTACCTTCTTATTTGTTAGATGATAAACCTTCGTTCTTTGTTCTTCGTTCAGCCTTCTTCTCTTCGTACCTTCTTATTTGTTAGATGATAAGTCTTCTTCTTTTTCAGTCTGTTAACACTCAACAGTTGGACACAGCCCTCTCCCAGTGGAAGGATTTGTTATAATCGCAACCCTTTGCAGACTGGTTGACGATCGCAGTTCCAGACGCGCCTCGTACCTTAGATTCTGCTGCACCTCATCGGTTTGCGTATTTACGGTCTAGCATTTTTAAGATAGTTAATCTGCTATCAGTCTCTCCGCCGACTCTTACCACTCCCCCGGGGAGGAAGAGGATAGCAGATTTACTATCATGACTTATTATTTTAAGTTAAGTTAAACTATGAAAATCGTTGTGAGTTAAACATTAAGTTAATTTGTAAATATTTATTGTTAAATCTAAATAATGTTATGGGTAACTGTTTTTAACTATTGTATGTTGTTAACTAAAAGAAAAATATCTATAAGATGTAAACTCTAATTGCCTTTTTTTGTTTGTATAGTTAGAAAATGGTTGCATACAATAAACTCTAAATTACCTTAATAGGTGAACCTGCTGATGAAGGCTTCTTCATAATATTTAACCGGCTGTATGTTTAGACCTCCCAGGTAAAATATAGGGTGACCATAATTTCCTATAAAGAAAACATCTCAGAATCATCTATGTAATTGATTTCAGTAAATTTTTGTGCCTTAGGGGATAATATATAATAATCATGAAGTTAGTGAATATTCAGAGGGATTTATGTATTTAATTAGATTATTTAGCTGGTGATTTTGAACTTGGTGTGTACTTTTCGATGTCACATCCTCACATGAAATATTTTTCTACGCAATGAGTCAATGCTGCTGGATCCAGGCCCCTCCCTCTAGAAGCCCTCATTGCTATGCTTAACATTCGGTTCGGTGATCGTTTTGCCTCACATTTCGCAACTAAGTCGCTTCTACACGTCGTCGGTGTATATATTTTAATATTACAAATATAACAAAAGGACTCACGCCTTTCACCCAAAGGGATAGACAGATATCTGGGATGTCTTTTGGCAGGATTCAGAGTCGCCACAGCTTTTCAATAAGGAATTCTTTATTTCATTCTAAATATTTCCCAGAAATTTGACGTAGATTTAGATTGTCATAAAAAGAGTTCGGAGCTATGTAATTTTGTTTGGTTTTTCCTTTTTATAATTGTTATTATTCAGTTATAATGCAATGAACATAGAGTTGTTCATGTATGGAACTTCGATTAAGTTCCTTCTGTTCACTTTCTACATTTCACCTGCCAATAAATTTTCTGCGTATGACGATAGTTATGTTACGGAGAAACTTCCAGGGGAATGATATAACCCGTGACTCCAAGATCACAGACTTTTGTTAGATGATAAACCTTCGTTCTTTTTTCTTCGTTCAGCCTTCTTCTCTTCGTACCTTCTTATTTGTTAGATGATAAGTCTTCTTCTTTTTCAGTCTGTTAACACTCAACAGTTGGACACAGCCCTCTCCCAGTGGAAGGATTTGTTATAATCGCAACCCTTTGCAGACTGGTTGACGATCGCAGTTCCAGACGCGCCTCGTACCTTAGATTCTGCTGCACCTCATCGGTTTGCGTATTTACGGTCTAGCATTTTTAAGATAGTTAATCTGCTATCAGTCTCTCCGCCGACTCTTACCACTCCCCCGGGGAGGAAGAGGATAGCAGATTTACTATCATGACTTATTATTTTAAGTTAAGTTAAACTATGAAAATCGTTGTGAGTTAAACATTAAGTTAATTTGCAAATATTTATTGTTAAATCTAAATAATGTTATGTGTAACTGTTTTTAACTATTGTATGTTGTTAACTAAAAGAAAAATATCTATAAGATGTAAACTCTAATTGCCTTTTTTTGTTTGTATAGTTAGAAAATGGTTGCATACAATAAACTCTAAATTACCTTAATACGTGAACCTGCTGATGAAGGCTTCTTCATAATATTTAACCGGCTGTATGTTTAGACCTCCCAGGTAAAATATAGGGTGACCATAATTTCCTATAAAGAAAACATCTCAGAATCATCTATGTAATTGATTTCAGTAAATTTTTGTGCCTTAGGGGATAATATATAATAATCATGAAGTTAGTGAATATTCAGAGGGATTTATGTATTTAATTAGATTATTTAGCTGGTGATTTTGAACTTGGTGTGTACTTTTCGATGTCACATCCTCACATGAAATATTTTTCTATGCTGCTGGATCCAGGCCCCTCCCTCTGGAAGCCCTCATTGCTATGCTTAACATTCGATTCGGTGATCGTTTTGCCTCACATTTCGCAACTAAGTCGCTTCTACACGTCGTCGGTGTATGTATTTTAGTCTTGGCTATGTATTTTTTGAGGTTAATCGAGTCTGCCTGGCGCGACAATTAATTTCTGGAGGAAATGCGGCCGGAATGAAAGTTTTATTTGATGTTGGTTATAATATGCTTATGCCGTGTAATGTCAGAGTCGCCATATGTAAGGACGTCCGTTAAAGATTTCCATAATCTCTTTTATTGGATTGCGGTGAATAATGTTATAGCTATAAGTCCAGTCCACTCAGTGGTAAGTGGCTACTGCAGGCTGAAGAAAGTTACATATACGTTATCTCCTCTGAGGACTAAGATGGAATATCTGACGGCCTGTAATAATACTGTCTCTCCATACCTGGGTATGAGAGTGGTATCTAGACGTCTCTTAGGCAGAGAAGGAGTCTAACGTCTAGTAGTGTAGTATTTTCTCATACTCACCAGGCTGTGTAGGCGGCTCGGTGTACCATTGTACTCACTGTAAGATAGTTTACAGCATTACAGTAGTAAAGATCATTTTATACAGGCTTCATTTTACACGGTTTTTATTACCTTAACCTATATGTATCTGTGTGATGAATTCTTTTAATTAAATTTTCACCCACTCCCAGTCCGACCGAATGATTTGGAATTTTGCACACAGATTAAGGATCGATGACAATGTAATAATATGATGTTTTAATTATGTCGCTGGAAGGTAGCTAACAGAACCCTTGAATGACTCCCTAGTAAACTCATTCGATTTATCTTAACGAGTTCTTTTATCTAATAACGAGAACTTGATGAAACATGTTGAGAAAAATGTGTATATTAGTTTTAAAAACAATTCCTTTGTAATAATACAACAGCGACACGCGTATATGCGTCAGATAAATTCAATTCATTGGCTATTAGCCATCTCAAACTCTACATTCCTTATTATTAATGAACAATCTAGACTTGCGAAACATCCCTATATCGACCCCTTTGGACTGAGCCCAGCATTATTCTTGTAAGTCGAACAAGGCCTGGTGGAGCCATGGCACTATGCCAGGAATAAAATTTAACTGTGTAAGAATTTGCTACCACCTTTCTCCCCATAAGTGGCGTAAGAGGCGGCTGGGGGAAAACCGTAAAACTCTAGCCGCAGGCGACGGAGCTCGCTACCCGTCACAGTCCATCGGCCGGAAATGCGAATTTTGGGTTCCTGACACTGTTTGACTATTTTTTGACACAAGTAGCGTGTAAAACTGTGATTAAGATTTATATCACTGAGATGGTGTAATCGGATGAAGTAATCGACTTCGCGTGCACGGGCATTATCCATAAACAAATTGCGATCGATGTATGTTGTAACAGTAGAGCTATTGTAGAGATTTGTTACCTTTGTAGCTTACGTAGCGTTATACATATAGATGGTACTTACTACTACATTATTGTACGTGGCAGAATATCAGCGTGAATTAGAGGCATCTCGTGCTTCTGCGTTTCGTCCGGTGAGCGAAGTAACCGGAGGCCCACTCCAGGCGGTGGGTAGGAACCCATTCCCCATTCTCATCCTCCTTCCCAAATATTTTTAAAGGCCGGCCACGCAGCCCTTTTGGTGTTGCAGATGTACATGGGTGATTTAGCCCCCTTCCCATAAAAAAATATAATTATAAGATTTTTTGCAAAGATTGCATGCAGAATCTCAATTCTAATACTTTAACTGTGCAAAGTATTTGATTAAGCCAAATACTTCGGATTTTATTGATGTCTTGACCCAGCACTTTTAGCTATCCTGCATGGGTACCAGCAAAAATAGGGAGACTTGAATTGAAATACGGTTTGAATTTGACCGCATTGTGTATATCTATCTCCAGTTTTCATTAGAAAGGTGTACTTAAAGTGTGGTCCCATGTATAAGTTTAATGAATATATGTTGATGCCCTTCGTAAAAGGGAACGGAATGTTGCTTTTATTACATAATTGTTTCAGGTCGTTATGGACCTTTTCGAAGCAAGGATAAAAGAGACTTGTTATAAATTTAAGTTCTAAGTCCTCACTGCATATAACTTTCGATTACTATCGGCAGTTGGCAACTGCACAGTAGGTATCATAGTGCCGCTGGTGTACACGCAAACACAGAGGCATTCACTCGTCTTTACCTTTCCGTAATCGATGTAACGCATAAGCGATAAGATCGGAGAGGGGCCAGATGCAGCGTCAGAGGTACGGGACGAACACTACAAAACCAGACCCGGAAAACAATAATTTGTATTTTTGCACAAATATTGGCTTCGGCTGTGAGCATTGGAGCCCGGAACCCATGTCTCAGTAACGACAAAACCACGCGGTCGTTGAAAAGAGAATAGGCACTAATCTATGTTTTTAAAGAAACATGCATGATAAAAATTATCATTGTCCTTGGTTTTCCTTCCGCCGTGGACAACTGCACGCAATCCTACGGCCGAGCGCGCATTGCCGCGCGTTGTGCACGTGCACCGGCCCGTTCACGTAGAAAACTATTTGCGCAGAGGTCCATATGTGGGACGCGTCCACCACGCGTGTGGTATTGTTTAATTATCACAAAAAGTTGCACTCACACTTTCCCAGCGAGTTAGAGCAAGGTTTATCAAAAAATAAAACTAGTAAAAAAAATAATGTACGCATTTTAGATTTACTGGATTTAATGTAACACGAACTAACAGTCCACCGGACGGTAAGTGACTACTGTAATCCATGGACACCTGCCTGGAACATCAATCAAAGAAGATATCCGATGCGTTGTCACCCCTGAGTACTCAGAAGGTATGCACGCTCACAGCTCATTAAAGAAAGGTAAGATTAAAAGATGAAAGACGTAAGAAAGATAATTTAATTCGTCAAATGCCTATTAATCTTATTACTATTTTTTTTAATCTTCAACTGTTTTGTAATGAAGTTCCTCTGACGAAGAAGAAACAGGCGAAAGGAACTCCGTAGGTATCCGCATTTTTTTCATACTTTTTGCACTAATTATATATCATAAAATAAAATCTCTCACGGCTTCGACTCACTGAAAGCAAGCCACAAGAATATAGTTATCCACAAAATTAAAGCACAACCGATATATAATAGTCGGTATTAATCTATAGCGATATATAATAGTTGCGTCAAGTTACAAGATCACTATTCCATGCTTCATTATCATCACATCATCCAGCTATAGTAATATATAATGATTTTATCTATCACTAAAGTAAGTAAGATTATGAGTACAAACACTTTTTAGGATAATTTTTAAATTATGTTTCTGAAAGATTTTAAATACATTCTGTAATTTTACTATCGTGCATCCCGGAAAATAATTCGTAACTTTATTTAGTTCAATATTATTATTTCTCAAAAATTATTTCTCAACACAAAATTATGTTGGTCACCATTTCTCAGGAATAGTGGAATTCACGTTTAAGTACATACATAACATATACACTAGTGGTGAGCAATGAGCAACGAGCAACTGGAATCTAAACAATCACTAGAAGTGATATACTCTCAAGCTGAAAAAGAACATTAACGACGTTTAACTCTTACTCAAGCAACCTTATGACAAGAATAGCATTAGTCTTTTAGTCCTCTAAAAATATACCGGACCAGAGTACGTCGACCCCAATCCGAGACTTTGAATAACAAGGTCTCGACTTCAGACACAAGTTTGTTCCGGCACTCGTCGACGTGTTCCCGAAATATTCGCACGGCCTGTATATAGGGCATCACCCGTGCTGTCGTCTGCATAGCAATGAATGCTACTGATTTGTAGCATGTCGTTGATATGCAGAAGGGCTAAGTGGGAGATAACAGCCTTGTGGAACACCAGCATTCACGGGTTTGGGGTCGGTACCGTCGACAACAACCTTGATGCTCCGATCCGTGAGGAAGCTGGTGACCCAGTTGCACAATCTCTCAGGAACCCCTTAAGATGAAAGCTTTGAAAGCGCTTTATGCCAAACCCTATCAAATGCTTTCGCTACGTCCAGACTAACCGCCAAAGCCTCCCCTTAGACTCAACTGCTTCTGCCCATCGGTGAGTCAGGTAAACTAGAAGATCACCAGCTGATCGTCCGCGACGGAAACCGTACTGTCGGTCACTGATCAGCTGGTGTTCCTCAAATACCTCAGGAGCTGGGTGTTGATGAGTGACTCCATTATTTTAGATAACAAGGGGTGATGGCAATAGGCCTGTAGTTGGACGGATCGGAGCGGTCGCCTTTTTGGGTATTGGATGCACAAATGCTGTGATGCTTCAAGATTCCGGGACGACGCCTGAAGGTAGGAGTGCCGGAAAAGACGCGTGAGAACCGGTGCCAACTCAGGGCACACATCCTCAGCACAATTGGAGGATTCCGTCCGGCCCTCGACTTATGAATGTCAGGGGCGGGTGCCTTTCGCACTGAGCTCTGCAGAAACTAATTTCCGGCATGGAGCACTTACACCACGGGATGGTAGGAGGAGAGTTTCCCCGGTCATCAAGAGTCGAGTTGGATGCAAAAGAGCCCAAGAGATCGGCTTTCTCTTTTTGCAGTATGGGCCAACGAATCATCCTCCTTGTGTAGAGATGGGAGAGATGGCTGACAGAAATTCCCTGGACAGCCTTGGCGAGAGACCAGAATGCGCGGGATCCCGATGGGAGGCGAACTAATCTCTCGCCAATTCTGCCAATGTGCTTTAACTTTGCCGCAGCGATAACTCTTTTGAAGGACCTGGAGGCAGAGTTGTACTCGTTTTAAGAGCACTGGTTTTGCATCCCGAGACGCCGATGCATCGGCCCAGGCCTGGTAGCACTTCCGCTTTCGGCGTGACGCTATTTTGCAGGTGCGACCAAACCAAGGCTGGGATTTACCTCCGACAGGCACTGCAGAGAACGGAATAAAAGTTCCATTCCTGAAGTACCACATCGGTGACAGAATCTGCAACGGCGTTGGGATCATCCAGCGATAAGCAAACCTGCCCCCATGGGTAGGAAGCAAAGAAAAGACCGCATTCCATCCCAATCTGCCGACCTATAGTGCCACACGGCGGAACCCGCAGATCGCGTTCGGGATCGGCGCGCGATAAACACTACACTCCGGATCAGACAGTGGTCCGACGAGCCAAGAGGGCATCGACTGAGACCAAATATCCGTCCGGGTGTGAGGTCAGCAAAAGGTCCAACAGGGAAGGTGTATGACCTTCCACGTCTGGGATCCGCGTCGGCGAGGTTACCAGTTGTGTCAGGCCATATGCTAATGCAAAGTCGTGAACAGATCTCCCCGCATGATCGGTTATGCGAGAACCGAGCCAATCGGTGTGGTGGGCATTAAAATCGCCGAGAATCACGATCTCTGCGGATGGGATCTGTTGTAGCACGGAATCTGTAGCCATTTGGATGTGGTCGATGAGTCGGTCAGTTACGGTATTACCGCTATGGGATCTGTAAAGGCACGCATAGACGCGCGGATGGTCGTCGCTGTCGATGCGCAGCCAAACGGTAGATAGGTCCAAACCTTCAAGACTACCGAGGCGTCGAGAACAGATTTCATCTCTGACGTATACGCAAACTCCGGCACGGGGCACAAAGGAGTGTTCCAGTTTGTACCCCGGGTAATGGAGATAAGAGGTATCAGCCGGAGACGATATCTGAGTCTCTGTAAGAAAAAGCAAGGCTGGCTTCGCCGTTTCAAGATGGTAATGAACGGCGCTAAGGTTCAGTGGAGTCCCTGATATTGCAGAAATCCACGGCGAGCGCGGTAGGGGATGCCATAGTTTCCTTGCTGCGTTTGCCTCAGTAGGAAAGAAAGGCGGAATATTGCCCCAGAATACGCGGGGCAGACTGAGCATCCACGATTAGGTAGCGTAGGAAAGCCTGAACGTGGATGCTCAGTGAGAGATTCTCCAGAACCGTAGGTACTGGTACCCTCCTGGGGTAGCTCAAAATTATATACCGCTACCATATTTGGGGAGGAGAAGGGCCATCATTTACCTCACTCACCGCACGAAACGCAGAAGCACAAGATGCCTCTACTTCACGCCGGTATTCTGCGAGGCCGTGGTACTTATCCGGACGAGCCGGCCCATTCCTGCGGCAGCAAAAGCCGCCGCTTGGCTCTACCACGTTAAAAGTAGCGTGTAAAACTGTGATTAAGATTTATATCACTGAGATGATGTAATCGGATGAAGTAATCGACTTCGCGTGCACGGGCATTATCCATAAACAAATTGCGATCGATGTATGTTGTAACAGTAGAGCTATTGTAGAGATTTGTTACCTTTGTAGCTTAGGTAGCGTTATACATATATATGGTACTTACTACTACATTATTGTACGTGGCAGAATATCAGCGTGAAGTAGAGGCATCTCGTGCTTCTGCGTTTCGTCCGGTGAGTGAAGTAACCGGAGGCCCACTCCAGGCGGTGGGTAGGAACCCATTCCCCATTCTCATCCTCCTTCCCAAATATTTTTAAAGGCCGGCCACGCAGCCCTTCTGGTGTTGCAGATGTACATGGGTGATTTAGCCCCCTTCCCATAAAAAAATATAATTATAAGATTTTTTGCAAAGATTGCATGCAGAATCTCAATTCTAATACTTTAACTCTGCAAACTATTTGATTAAGCCAAATACTTCGGATTTTATTGATGTTTTGACCCCGCACTTTTAGCTATCCTGAATGGGTACCAGCAAAAATGGGGAGACTTGAATTGAAATACGGTTTGAATTTGACCGCATTGTGTATATCTATCTCCAGTTTTCATTAGAAAGATGTACTTAAAGTGTGGTCCCATGTATAAGTTTAATGAATATATGATGATGCCCTTCGTAAAAGGGAACGGAATTTTGTTTTCATTACATAATTGTTTCAGGTCGTTATGGACCTTTTCGAATCAAGGATAAAAGAGACTTGTTATAAATTTAAGATCTAAGTCCTCACTGCATATAACTTTCGATTACTATCGGCAGTTGGCAACTGCACAGTAGGTATCATAGTGCCGCTAGTGTACACGCAAACACAGAGGCATTCACTCGTCTTTACCTTTCCGTAATCGATGTAACGCATAAGCGATAAGATCGGAGAGGGGCCAGATGCAGCGTCAGAGGCACGGGACGAACACTACAAAACCAGACCCGGAAAACAATAATTTGTATTTTTGCACAAATATTGGCTTCGGCTGTGAGCATTGGAGCCCGGAACCCATGTCTCAGTAACGACAAAACCACGCGGTCGTTGAAAAGAGAATAGGCACTAATCTATGTTTTTAAAGAAACATGCATGATAAAAATTATCATTGTCCTTGGTTTTCCTACCGCCGTGGACAACTGCACGCAATCCTACGGCCGAGCGCGCATTGCCGCGCGTTGTGCACGTGTACCGGCCCGTTCACGTAGAAAACTATTTGCGCAGAGGTCCATATGTTGGACGCGTCCACTACGCGTGTGTTATTGTTTAATTATCACAAAAAGTTGCACTCGCACTTTCCCAACGAGTTACTGGTAATTAGAGCCAGGTTTATCAAAAAATAAAAGTTGTAAAAAAATGTATGTACGCATTTTACATTTACTGGATTGGATGTAAAACGAACTAACAGTCCACCTGACGGTAAGTGGCTACTGTAATCCATGGACACCTGCAAGGAACTTCAATCGAAGAAGGTTTCCGATGCGTTGTCACCCCTGAGTACTCAGAAGGTATGCACGCTCACAGCTCATTAAAGAAAGGTAAGATTGAAAGATAGTAATTTATATTTTTTTTATTCTTCGACGTAAGAAAGATAATTTGATTCGTCAAATGCCTGTTAATCTTATTACTATTTTTTTATCTTCTACTGTTCTGTAATGAAGTTCCTCTGACGAAGAAGAAACAGGCGAAAGGAACTCCGTAGGTATCCGCATTTTTTTAAATTTTTTTTGCACTAATTATAATGTATGTCATAAAATAAAATGTCTCTCGGGTAACTGAAAGCAAGCCACAAGAATATAGTTATCCACAAAATTAAAGCACAAGCGATATATAATAGTCGGTATTAATCTATAGCGATATATAATAGTTGCGTCAAGTTACAAGATCACTATTCCATGCTTCATTATCATTACATAATCTTTTATCTATCACTAAAGTAAGTAAGATTATGAGTACAAACACTTTTTAGGATAATTTTTAAATTATGTTTCTAAAAGATTTTAAATACATTCCGTAATTTTTCTATCGTGGATCCCGAAAAATAATTCGTAACTTTATTTACTTCAAAATTATTATTTCTCAACTCAAAATTATGTTGGTCACCATTTCTCAGGAATAGTGGAATTCACGTTTAAGTACATACATAACATATACACTAGTGGTGAGCAATGAGCAACGAGCAACTGGAATCTAAACAATCACTAGAAGTGATATACTCTCAAGCTGAAAAAGAACATTAACGACGTTTAACTCTTACTCAAGCAACCTTATGACAAGAATAGCATTAGTCTTTTAGTCCTCTAAAAATATACCTAAAGAATATCTTCAATGCGTGGCGCAGTTTAATTATTTGTGATCTTATATTTTTTACCTTTGTTTGGACAAACTAACGAAGAGTTAGTATATCTGCGCGACTGTCTTTATTGTCAACGCGATGATAACCAATAATTTGTGTTAACTTTAACCATTTTAACTTCGCCTAGGATTTGAATGCAGGAGCAACTGTGAGGTACGCTCACCATTAAGTCATTGTTAACGTAGCTGTCGTAGGATCGAAGTTCGAATATCAAACAAAGGCATTACTTATGCAACAAGAACTATAGAGTTTCTGATTTAGATGTTATTTTAAACGTCCAGAATATTTGATTCTGCATCCCATTCTTCCAAAACGATCTTCTTACAAAAGCGTACCAACGGATATGGGATGGTCAAGATGAGCGAGTGTTCCTGTTAGCGTTACTAAAGTAAGAAGTAGTGCGTTCCCAACATTCCCTGAAATCGATTTTATATTTTATGTTATGTTCTCTCTATATCCATCCAGATACATATAACATGGAAATCAATATAAGTTAGAATTATTCTAAGCAAAGAAATTCTAAGCAGATGTTTTCAAAGATTAATAGATAGAATAGAAGAAGAAGAGACATTAGGAACATTTGTTTAGATCTTTTTAAGTCCCTTTAAGAATATTATTGACAGAATGATCAATATGAACACGTATTTATACATAAATAATGTGGACGATACATATATTGCTGTAGCAAAGCGTAATTGTAAAATAAATTAAAATCAATAAAGGCCTCAAAATTGTGCCCTGAGGCACACCGATCGGCAATTGCAGCAAGTAGATTATCTAATTATCTTGAGATATCTATTTTGTATGTGTACATATTTATATAATTAAATAATTAAAGAGCGGTAAATCAAATATTTAACAAAACTAAAATCGTTGATGTAATCTTTATCGACGTTATCGGATTTGGGTGATTGTTTTAAAGATATAACATTAGAAGTTTACATGAAGCACCATTTGATTTTTAGTTCACTCGATAGAGGGCACTCGTACGCTGTTAACAAGCGTATGCGTCGCCGCAATGTCCTTTCGCCTTTTCTCTCGACTTGGAAGAAATGTGTGTAAACGACCGTGGCATACACAATGTGTATGTGAAACGAAACTATAGCGATGGAACATAAAGCTGCTGCGATATCATTTCATTCTTATTTTCAGATGAACTAAGACCATGTTCCCATAACACGATTAATAACAATAAGATCGTTTGTATGTAGTAGGGGCCTCACGACCGGCGCACCACAGCGACCATGCTTCGCGTCATCACTCATCAGTTACTCGCAGAACCGCGTGGCATGAACGCGTATTCTTAAGTTATTTGTTATCAGAAAGTAATAAACTATTAATAGTTAAGTCATTATTAATCAGACTATGGTGCAACGTTCAAAAAATATGTGTTAACTTAATCGTGTTGTAACTTCTAGTGAGTGGTTCGTCTCATTATTTTACTAGGATATTGGTTATTAAACGTGAGTAAATCGATTTTTCTCTCAACATTAAGTTATTGATTTTTTTTTTATCGTTGGAAGGAAACGCAATTCATATTAGCGGCTGAATTCTTATAATTAGAATCCAGTTTAAAAGTTTTAATAATTAGTGCAAGTTTTATGAGAAAGCCTGATTCGTACGCGATTCCGTTATTCGCTTGTTTTGAACTCGTTTGACTACTAGAGTTTAATTCATTAGCTTCTCGTATGTCAGAACTCCTAATCTCTGTATTAATAAATATTCATTTGGTGGTTTGATGGTTGTTTGAGGATTTTGCCGCAGTTGGCGTATTTCCTCCATAAAGTTTATTGTTACAACAACATACAGATCATCCTGCTATGACTAACTTGTGGTTGCTGTGGAAGTGTATTATAAATATTTATTAGATAACTATTTCCATCTCAGAATCAACAAAACCTTGTTTTCTTAAGAAAATATCCTTTTAAACAACAGGAAAACTTTACATAAATTGAAGTTAAGTATTAACGTACTTAATCTGCAACTCTCACTATAAGATGTACCTACAATTGAAAACAAACAATTAGATTTAAATTTAACGATCATTTAATTCCACTGAGTTGTCAATTACTTAGTTTAAAATCCTATTTCTAGTTTTATTTTTATTGACACAAAATAGTGGCCGATATTGACCACACCAGGAGTTTTTCGAAATTTATTTATGATTTGTATCGTTGTCTTCTACTAAGACGGCGACAGGCTGTCACATTGAAAAGACTAAAAATTACTGGACTTCTAACGACCCCAGTATTGACATCCAGTAGCGGTAGTTGCATATTGTTTGCTACTAAGATTTGTGCAATATATCCTAATTGTATGATTCTGAGTAAAACTAAAGTAGGATTTCGTAAATGTTTAGTTTTAATGTTTGACAGAGTTTTACAGCCAGGGAAGGATCCGCCATGTTGATTAAAAGTGGTTGACGGACTTCACATATCCTCGAAATATATATAACTTCTCAAACATGCCGGTTCCCTATCCGGTTTCGGAATCTAGCCGAAGCCGGTATTTGTGCAAAACACAAATTATTGGTTTTCGGGTTGTTTTATGTTGCTTCCTGCGTCTTTGACTTATCACATAAGTCTTAACGCAGATAGTGGAAGGCAAAGTGAGTGCCTCCGTGTTTGCGCGTTCATCAACGGCACTATAATATCGCCTGCGCAATTGACAACCGCCGATAGTATTCGGAAATTGTACCTTGTAACACCTTTACGCCGCAATATGTATCAATTTTCAACTTTCTACATCAGATTGTTGTAAAGATAAAATCATTGAGCATTGAGAACTTACCTATAAATTACTTGTAACATGTCTAACAAATCGAACGAAAACGCTGCACGAAAGGCTCTTGATCTATTAGTCTGCCTGCTAATTTGACAGTCATGCATACCGGCTGGCTTTAATTTTGTATCAGAAATATAAACGTTACGCTTGTCTCATAAAATTCTATTACTTTCAATAATGAAGAGCAACGGCACCGTGGAAAACATGGATGCAACAGAAGTATTGGATGATCTGAGTTTGTAAAAGAGAGTCCAACATAATGTAATTTAAATTTTATGAAGAGTGTTCGTAAATAAATGACCAGGCAATATGTTTTATTATTCACCGTCGCATTTAAATATCTTCGTATTTCTTTAAGAGTGAGATTGTTTACCGACCATGCCAAAAATATATAGACTGTGACGGTTATGAGGAGGAGGAGGAGCGCCTGAGATGCGTGGCGTGTGGTGCTGTGATCGTCAACCAGCCTGACAGTGAATATAGTAAATCAAATGTCCAGCGGCGACTAATAACGGGCGATGACAAAGAAGATACTGCCGTACCCAGAAGTTTCCAGAATTGGACAATAATGAACACACAATAACGCACACGAGTAAATCCCATAAGGGTAAGCGATGTCCATACTCCTATCTGTGACGGACACAATTATATACACACTCTTAACAAATAAAAAACGTAACCGGTTGCCAGCTCATAGTCGTTCGCCTGATATTAGGCCTCTCCATGAATGCACTAGCAAAGGCATGCATTTCTTGAAAGGTTTGTGGGTACTCACCACACTGGTAAGACTGCATTCTCTCTCCTGATATTGTAGACAATATCCAATATTCCCGGAATATTATCCAACAGTCGCCTGGAATTAGTTAAATCCTGCAAAATTGTAATTGTAACGATAAAATTATATAAATATTGTCTTAATTACTGCAACGGAGGTACGTAACGTAAGGAGCATCTCTCCTTTATCAATAACTATTTTTGGAGGTTAAAGCGGCCAAAATGATTAACAATTTGAATTTCATAGAGTGGAAAGATCATTTTTTACTTCATGACCTGTGTAACAGCTTATTAAAGGTATTCGCAGGAACTGGTACCTATTTAAATATAAATTTTGGGAGAAGTATCAAAACAATTCAGACATGAATAATTTACTCGATAAGATTAAAACATTAACTATTTGACCAATCTATTGGCCAGGGTTGCGAAATAATTACAAGCGTGATATATCCGTTTGCACTTTAATATTTATGCTTCTTATTCACGACTTCTTTTTTCCATCTAAAGTTCGTCGCCCGACATTTGCTGAGCGTTTCTATTTCAAAAAAGTGACTCACACATCTACACAAAGGAAACACATAATTTTATAAAATCCCGCTGATGATTTAAAAAGATCGATTTCCATAACCGTTGCATAATAATTCATGAATGTGCAATTGACAAATCAAGTATGCATTGCGCGGAAAAAAAATCGCCTCGCAAAACTTTCTTTTTTGCGTAAAGAATATTTTTTCGCATTGTGCTTCCTATTGAGTTTAAATTACAGTTAAGTACCTAACCTGCGTCATATTCAACGCATTTGCTTTGTGCAAATATATTAAGAATATGTTAATTGTAGAATAGCAAATATATTCTTGTACGTCTGTTTCTTCTTTGTTTTAATATGTATCTACTCGTATTCTTAAATAATAAAAAAATAGTAGTTACGTCATTCTGAAGCCTGATGACTTAATTATACAAAAAAATGCTTTAATTATACACTACCGAATATATGCCTAAAAATATTTTTTATGACTTATTGCCAAGCAAAGGCCTCCTATCAATATTTGATATGGTTTTGGAGCTGGGAGGGGTCCGATAAGTTTCTCCAATGCGGGAGGACCTAACACCAATTTTAGTGGTGTTAGTACCAGGATTCGAACCTGGTCATTCGTGTACTATAACATTAAAGTGAGCGTCCTGTCCTCTAAGCTAACAAGGCTCTCGAACTAATAACAAAACAAAAAGAAAACATTCGAGACGTTCTATTTTAAACTACTTATCTGCCGTCTGTACTCGTACCCACACTAGCCGTTTAAGTTTCTTGAATTAAAACTACTGAGCGATTTTGAATATTGTTGTAATTCAGGTCATAGTTAAAACTATCAATCTAAGATTGGTTTCGTAATCGTCCAATGGCGAAAACAGCGAAACCGGATTACATAAAATTTGATGTTACGTGAAAAATTGGGCCATCACCGGTGCCGGCAGTTTAGAGCTCGAGTTTCTCCACGAACATACTTTAGTTATTATATTGAAACTGAATTTGGAGCACAGATGCGAAAATGTGACAAAACTTCTGTAGAGAATGTCCTTAGGCGGTAAGGTCACCTTTTGTCCAATTGGGGCTGCTCTAAATCTCAATACAGAATGCTTTGTTCGATTTTAGACAGATTACTTTAAATGCCGCTACAAAGCATATAATGTTACATTAAAAAGATTCTCTTTAAGGAGGTAAAATAAAGTTTTTTCATGAAAGGGTTATATATATATATACATATAGCATTCCTAATTTAAATCTTAAGAATGAACATGTATGAATATATTTACATAATCCTCCACAGGATTTGCCGTGATTGCTACCTTAGATGAGTGAGCGATTGCAATAGCTTCGAACCTCAGACGCTGCTCCGCCAGGTGTGTCTCCTATTTGGTCTGTAATTTTTTAAAAGTATAATATAACGCGATCTGCAGGAAGTCACTAAGATTTTCGGACATAGTATTTCTTGATAGATTAACTGGTAAGTGTCCCACGAGGTGCGAAATAAGGGGAGGTTTATTCTGAAACATTATAATTCTTTTTGACACTAAAAATAGAATCCCTAACAAAAAAATCTTATTATTTGGAGAATATACACAGTAATAGAAAGGAAGTAAGTGTTTACAGAGTGATGTTTAGTACTTTTTGAGCTATTGTTAACACCGACGACTTCAGTTCCGATAACGTCGTCAATTTTGATTGCTGTAGGAAAGTAGGCTTTAAGAAATTGATATATAAAATACATTGTCAGGCTACAGGCAAACAATTTTGTCGACTCTGTTATGTAAACACGCTTAAGACGAAAGGATCTTTGGAAACTTAGCTCCTATGTGCTCGGACATTTATTACTTTGTTAAGAGCTAAGACTTTAAATAATGAGAATACAGTTACAGTTTATAGTTAAAGTTCCGATATTTTAATAGTAACTTAAAAATTTGTTGACAGTCTTAAATAATTCTATACTCTGGCTAGCTAGACATTCTCTACACATTGCGTTTTACAAACGGAATGCTTTTATTGATGTCCACCTGACCGATTTTAACCACGGCGATAACTTCCAAATATTACCGGCGGTTGTCAACTGCGCGTGAGATAATGTAGTGCCGTAAGTGTACGCGCATACACAGACGCACTCACACGCCTTTGCCCTTCCTATATACGATAAAACCCTTAGCGATAAGATTGAAGGAAGGGTCAGGTGCGGTGTGAGGCATATGTAGACAACAACAAGTAGAGGTCGCAAGACAACAACACACACGTCGAACTCTGAGCCACGCAGTCGAATTCTTAATGCAATAGTCGCCGGAAATAGCCAGAAGTCGTTAGACTTTGTCTGGTCGCTAATTAGCCTTGACCTGTATTTTGCTGTCCAATTAGCAGCCCTAAGAATATATAAAATCAATACATGAAGCTTTCAGAAGCAAACAGCTACATTCAGTAATACGTGAATATTCATTTCAAAACGTATCAAAATATATAATTTTTTTAAACAGTAAAGAATATATCAATTACTTGATTTACATTTTTTGAAATATAAATCCAATAGTTATATACTTAAAACGGCTATAACACAAACCAATTAGTTAAAATTAAGAAATCACATATTCCTTATTTGTCAATTATAGATTACGTTTATTTATATTTAGTAAAATGTGCGTGTTGGTCGTGAAGATAAGCTCATGTTACAGAGGCAAATGTTACTCCGAAGTTCTATAGAAAACGCTGCGCGTTTCCTGTTGATTGTCTTTGTATCTCTCGTTAACAGGACATAGCTGGTTGATAAAAAGATACCTAGAAGAAGAAGAGCAAGGTAAACTTATGAGTGTAGTGTTGACTGGAAATGCGGGGTGGTTATTTGCTGGAGAAACGAATGGATATATTCTGCTCCACCTCTCTAATGTTCAGTAAGGCGGCAGGTAGGAGGATTGTTGTAATCCTCTCTCTTTACCTTAGGTTCAGGGCGTAGCGATGGAGGAGGACATAGGACAGGGGCGCTTGTATATGAAGATGGAGTGGAGGTCTCTTGTTCTATCTCCTCAGCAATGACGTTACACGTCACACGTTGAAGGACAATGCCGTCGGGGCTGCGGTGGAGTGAGAAAGCGTTGTCGCACTGATAGGAGGTAGGAGTCCGACTTAACGAGTGAGAATGACCAAGAGCGTTCTCGCGGCGGAGGGGTGTCCAATGGGGAAATCCCCCTCGATAACAAAATCCTGGTTGTGCTGGATATAAGGGGAGAAAATGATCAAAACGTGACAGCGTTTTGTTGTATTTTTTGTCAAGAGCGACTGCTGCAAGTGTTAATGAAAAATAAATCTGTCGGTAGACGTTTGGTTGTATTATCACCTTGAAGGATTGTGTTATGTTGTCTCTTCATTTACTTTCTAATGATCGAGAACATTCACGAGTAGATTTGGTAGGCTTCAATACAATGTACTGTTATTTTAAGCACCCGTAACTTCAATGAACTCTTTTTATAGGTAAGAGGCGTGTTTAATTTTTAACGGTGTGAAATTTAAACATCGTCGTGAAAGCATTGAAAGGAGACAGCGAATCAATTTGTAAAAATATTTTGATATTTGTATATGAAGAACTCTTCTTGCGGAGTTACTTATCCAGCAACCACGTGCTTGGTAGTGAAAGAAAATTCGCGACGAAACTTGCATATTTAAGAATAATAAATAAAATAATTCGAGGACATGTACCCGCGACTCGGCAACGGAGATTGGCCGGTTCTAAAATCCTCTCTGAAATTAGGCGATACCTTTTTCCAGCTATGGAACATTTACAGATTCCTACCTTACGTTTAACTTTTTTAGAAGAACTTAATTCATTTTATAAATAAAAGGATGGATGTAAATAAATCTTCTAAAACTTTAGAATAGGCGACCTATTGACTAAATCCTTTTTATAAATGTTTGGTTTGACGCTTATCGACAAGAACGGAAAAAGAGCCCGACGCAGTGTCACGGGACGAACACAACACAACCAGTCCCGAAGACTAATAACTAGTGTCTATGCACAAATATTCACTTCGGCTGGGATATACCTGGAACAACAATATTTTTATTTCATCATCAGCGGGTAAGCAGGTCACCGCTGGGCATATGCATTTCCCATACCGTGAGAGTTTGTTATGTTCGCCGCGCTTGGCAAGCGAGTGGGCAATCCTGATAACGGATACCTCGTGTCTATGGAGCTACTTTCTCCACTCGTCTTCATGCACCTATAGTCTTTCGATCAAGGATGTTACAAATGGTTATCTCATACCCACCGGATGTGACATCTTTTTCTCCAAAGGTCAACCTCACCATCACGCTGTGCTGAATAACAGACGAAGCTCTGGCTTCATTCATATATCCTGAACCCAAATCCCACAGACTGGGGGTGGTATGGAGTATTTCTAATGCGATGGTACCGGTACTAAGCTCTTCATCCCATCTGCCCAATGAGGTGAGTTTAAGTTGATGCCTCATATGAAGGGTTTGTTGTAATGAACATGCTGAATGCAAAATAAATAAAACAAAACCGAACAAACACTTCTTTATGAAGTTATGTCATAAACTGAATTAAATTGTAATAAAGGAAACAAACTTCGAAATAAAAAGGTATAATATTTCATTATTCATATGTTCCGGATGTTGCTTTCTTGTTGCGTGGGCTTTTGAAGAGATAAAAGAATTCTTTAGTTCGCATCGGACCGTGAATGTTGTTAATTAGTTTATTGGTGTGCGCACACTTGCATTGCGTCTGCATGTAATGTAATGTTGTATTAGTTATAACCCCTGAGGAAACTACTGCATTATATTAAAATACGGGCGGATTTCACATGTCGTCAATATATTTTATTGTTTCGATATAGAGGCCTATGCCAGCTGTGGACTTGTGACAGGCTGAAATTTTGATGAAGCTGATGATGAAGAGATTTAATCATAAACCCTAAAGATGTCAACGCTCAAGATTTGATTAAATATATGTTTTAATTATTTAGTATATTTCTCAATTAGCCTTATCATATTTATATTACTTTGGTTGACTGTTAGAGAATGCCAAAAGGGATTAATTCCGCCTTTTGTAATCCTTTTGGTGTACACAATAAAGTATAAATAAATAAATAAAAAATATAAGTTGAGAATGTTGTAAAGATTTGCAAAGCGATTTGCATATAAGCATAAGATTTTTTTTTTTTATTAAATTTCATTGAGTTGTGAAAATATCTGTATTCAAGTCACGAGGTAACAACAGTTAATAAGGAAGCGACAAAAATCCATGCTCGATTGCATTGACACTGACAGCGATGAACCAATCAATGATAAAGGGAACACGTTGTTTAAATTAATGAACCAAAAGAAATAATTATTATCTGTGGCGACAGTATATACCTTCTAGTCTATGATACAGAACCTTCGAGAATAGAAAGATACCCTGTTTAGGCGTTCGAGAATATTTTCTATATAGTACATACAGGAAATATTTATATACACAATAAGAAACTGACTGAGGCCGCACTCAGGGCCTATTACCGACGTAAGGTTTTTTTTTATTCATTCTCACATCTGTCGGTCATAATGCTTTATTTACACAAAAATAAAGTAAAGTCGTAATTAAACATTAAAATTATGAAATTCGCCGTGTAAATATGAAAATATATTGAAATAAGAAAAAAGTCTACTAAGCGAATTATCGGAAACGTCTGCACATACGAGTATATACCTAAATCGTCTGCCATATTTCTCCCACCCTCCTGCCCAGCGTAACAAACCCTCCCAAAGTTGGAAGCGGCTCGTGTCGAGCGTTTGCCGACTGCTTACATGTTGGCGATCTCAATTTTAAATTTTGATTCTCATTTCGAAGAATTACATAATTTAATTTAAATAAACTACGATGTTTCCATCTGTTGTATTTACCTAAACAAATTCAAAAATCTGCTTGTTAATTGAAAATGGTACTTCACTTTTATAGCGAATCTCGTTTCTATTCTGATACTCGGCGCTCATATGAAATAATAGTTTATGTCCGTTAAATAAATTGAATTTACATCGCTATCTGCTTCTGGTGCAATGTAATGCGTGGTGCGTGCGGGAGTCGGTCGCCACGGCAACGGGGTGAGGAGACCGCGTTTATTTCGGTCCCCAGTTCGATCTCGCAACGCATTCCTCGCGTACAAAAGCTAGGATTGTTTGAGATCGTAATATCCACTGCGTATTGAATGGAAACAAGCTTCATTTTTATGCTCGGTCCTTCTTCTTTGAGTGTTATCTATTATGTAATTACATTTGCCTTTGATATTTTTGTTATAACAAAAACAATAGTCATAATATCATTAAAATTAAAGACACTGGTTTTTTTTTTTTTTTTATTAAATTTCATTGAGTTGTGAAAATATCTGTGTTCAAGTCACGAGGTAACAACAGTTAATAAGGAAGCGACAAAATCCATGCTCGATTGCATTGACACTGACAGCGATGAACCAATCAATGATAAAGGGAACACGTTGTTTAAATTAATGAACCAAAAGAAATAATTATTATCTGTGGCGACAGTATATACCTTCTAGTCTATGATACAGAACCTTCGAGAATAGAAAGATACCCTGTTTAGGCGTTCGAGAATATTTTCTATATAGTACATACAGGAAATATTTATATACACAATAAGAAACTGACTGAGGCCGCACTCAGGGCCTATTACCGACGTAAGGTTTTTTTTTATTCATTCTCACATCTGTCGGTCATAATGCTTTATTTACACAAAAATAAAGTAAAGTCGTAATTAAACATTAAAATTATGAAATTCGCCGTGTAAATATGAAAATATATTGAAATAAGAAAAAAGTCTACTAAGCGAATTATCGGAAACGTCTGCACATACGAGTATATACCTAAATCGTCTGCCATATTTCTCCCACCCTCCTGCCCAGCGTAACAAACCCTCCCAAAGTTGGAAGCGGCTCGTGTCGAGCGTTTGCCGACTGCTTACATGTTGGCGATCTCAATTTTAAATTTTGATTCTCATTTCGAAGAATTACATAATTTAATTTAAATAAACTACGATGTTTCCATCTGTTGTATTTACCTAAACAAATTCAAAAATCTGCTTGTTAATTGAAAATGGTACTTCACTTTTATAGCGAATCTCGTTTCTATTCTGATACTCGGCGCTCATATGAAATAATAGTTTATGTCCGTTAAATAAATTGAATTTACATCGCTATCTGCTTCTGGTGCAATGTAATGCGTGGTGCGTGCGGGAGTCGGTCGCCACGGCAACGGGGTGAGGAGACCGCGTTTATTTCGGTCCCCAGTTCGATCTCGCAACGCATTCCTCGCGTACAAAAGCTAGGATTGTTTGAGATCGTAATATCCACTGCGTATTGAATGGAAACAAGCTTCATTTTTATGCTCGGTCCTTCTTCTTTGAGTGTTATCTATTATGTAATTACATTTGCCTTTGATATTTTTGTTATAACAAAAACAATAGTCATAATATCATTAAAATTAAAGACACTGGTTTTTTTTTTTTTTTAAAAAAAACTTCTTGAATGCAAGTCGGACTCGCGCACCGAGAGTTCCGTTAAACCTAACAATAACTTTATCTGTGTTATAAATTTATTAATTCATTCATTCGGAATCCTTAGCGTTTAAGATGCGAGGTGGCTGGAACTGACAACGCCTCCCCGCTCGCCATGCGGGATGTTTGTTATTACGGCAGTTCCTCCCCATGTAAAGTAAAAAAGTAAAGTAACAGCCTGTAAGTGCCCACTGCTGGGCAAAGGCCTCCTTCTCAAATACTAGTATCAGAGAGGGTTTAGGAGCCGGGAAGGGCCCGCCACGCTGCTCCAGTGCGGGTTGGCGAGCTTCACATATCCTCGAAATAATATTTTTATTATTTCTCAGACATGCAGGTTTCCTCACGATGTTTTCCTTCACCGTTGAGCACGTGGTAAATACAGCACTTAAAATTGTTAATAACAATTTTAGTGGTGCCGGCACCGGGGATCGAACCCAAGTCACTCGCGCTCTATGACACTAAAGTGAGCGCTCTGACCACTAGGCTACCACGGCTCCTCCCCATGTGTGAAGCTAATATCCAGTAGTTAGCTATTTACAGGCTGTCAAAAGTATTGGGTATTTGAAATAAAAATCCAATAAATAAAATTCAAACATAGTCTCATAAAGAATGAGTCAAAATTTAGAAATTACATTTCCATCGACGTAAATTACACACTTCGAGTGGTGAGGGGCAAATCTTCTGTCCACGGCAAGCCAGTTAGTTTTCACCTTCATGGAGGATGACGTACTCTTGGCCGATTGCGACCGCGGCGACAAACATTCGATTACTATCGGCAGTTGTCAACTGCGCAGGAGATATTATAGTGTTTCAAGAATTTTAAAGATGTTCGTCTTGAGCGCTTCGTCATCAGACCTTCTAACCGGTGGATTTTATATTAGCGATCTCCAGCCCGCACTGGTTCACACAATACACTATTTTAGAGTATGGTTGGCTTCTCTACCTATTCTCGATTGAGAATCAAAATGTAGATTCGTTGTCACTCCAGAATAGTCTTCTAGAGTGACAACGAATCTACATTTGGTTTATGCAGACAACATTGTACTGTTATTTTACGTCGGTATTCTGTGAATATGAACTTTCCCTAGTCCAGACGACCCTTTCGTACTGCAGCTACACCTGCATCATAGATGCACGTTATAATTTTGTTATTTTAATATTTTCTGAAGTCATGATTGCCATTTGATAAGGGAATCTGCCTCCGAATCAGGAGACTCGAGTTCGATACCTTATGTGGACGGCTCGTGCCAAGAGCTCTGGTGAAATGTAAATTGAAAAGACTAAAATATCTAGACCTCCCGAGAATTGGAATTAATGAAGACCTTTGATAATTAATGCCTTTGAAAGCGAAACCGGTCAGGTGCTGAGTTGAAAATATATACACAGGCGATAGTTCAACTAAAAAAAACAATAACCAATAAAAATATAAGATTATATTACTAAGCCTAAAAAATTATGAGAGTTTGTAAGACGAATCTGGAATATCGGAAGATATTAATCTATGTTACATGCTTATGGCATAACTGACGAGTTAATTTAAATTTCGCACCGCGCATTCGTTGAGGACGGACAAAGTAATTATGTAGTAACTCGAACCGAACCAACCGACTAATTAATTCCCCCTTAATCCCCTAACCCATTGTATATTATGACGCGATCGCACACATTAACTTGGATTCTTTTACAACACGGTATATATGATAAATATTAAGTACGTACACAGGAGGGTATTAAACTGAAATTGAAATTATCCATTTACTTACCATCGTTTGAAAAATATATGAATATTAAATATAATCATAAATGGCAGAAGTAAATGTACAATTTGCATTTTAGTCCTATCCTTTTTTTGTAATATGCCCAGATATAATGCGTGTCGTCTATGTATTACACAGATGCACACACATATATTCTCTTTTATGCTTAAAGAGTAGTCTACACTAGATAAGGTCTCTTCCAATTGGCGCTATTCTATAAATGGATTTGCCTTTAATCACACTGGACATCTCACACCTGTGATGCTGCTGTCAAGTTACCGCGAGTCTTATCTCTCTTAGACGACGTGGACTAGGGTCAGGGTTGTTCGGAGCGTCATGAGGTTTACGCTGGAGTCCCAACTTTTGCAATGAATGCTTCACGGATCTTATTCGAGCCTGTTTATTACTAAACACTATTGTGCCACTACCCACACCCGTATCTCGGACACTTCTTCCGACCCTTTTTCCGATCTTATCGTGTGAAGTTGTGAAGTTCCCCCGTGTTACGCGTTTGTTTGTGGCACTATAATATATCCTACGCAGTTGTTACCGTGTTTAAAATCAGCCGGGTACAGTTCACCGGCTTAAAGAAGTTAAAAGTTAAAGTTCATCGTCATCATATTGATCCTTGATGAATTGTATTAAGATGTGCTTGCCAAGACATGCTTTCTGCTGCAAGTACAGCCTCATCTCATTATATAAAAAGTATTCTGTGATGATTCCTATGAGTTCACCTGAGAATACCAAAGGTATGTATAAGAACTTGACCCAGCCGTTATTGCGATGCATTACGGAAAAATAATAGAAGGATCAAAGTGTAAACTATACATTGTAAACCAGAAATATAAAGGATTTAAAAAATTCTTGCATCATAACGGACATTGCCATAAAGTAAGACTTACCAAAGCAGAAAGAAAAATGCTATACAGACTGAATTGTTTAGTTTATGTACTTTAAACTAAAGGCGGGTGCATTATTCAAGCCTGACTAAAGGTTGTTACACATTTTTTTCAGGCCTGCACAAAACAAATCACCAAACAATGCTCATCGATATCTATATCTAGTATTGAACTACTACAGTATAATAAAAAAAAAATATAATAGAAAACATTTATATTTGGATTAAAACCTTGACAGATATTTTTACAATAGATTTACAATAGACGCTTTGAATATTAACATGCGAAGTTCTCGGTGTAGTCAAATGTTAACGCCAATGTTCTTTATTAACGTTTAAATATAAACCGCAAGGTGTAGGCAAGAGTGTGCGTGTGTGTGCTATCTGTTGTTTATGTTATCGGCGGTGACTCGGGCGGTTCGCTTCGACGGGATAGAATTAAAGGCCGCTTTGAACCTAATGCAATCTGTTCTTAAGATATTCCGTAACCTCTGCCTACCCTTGTGGATGACAGGCGAACATATTAAAATATTTAACAGCATTTGAATTTGATGACTTAGGTATTTAATTCTTGATTGGAAAATACCTTATATAATAATTAAATATCAGTACACCCTATCGTTCATGAATATCTAACTCTTGAGATAATTATTATTACAAGTCCGCGTGGCTTAGTGAATATAGCGGTAGTAGTTATAACCATATGGTTCTAGGGTTCAAATCCTGATCATAGCCAACTTTCGTACAGTACAAAAGAGCTTATTCCTTCCTTAAAGGCCGGCAGCGCATCTGTAGCTCCTCTGGTGTTGTGGATGTTCGTGGGCGTCGGTGATCACTTACCATCAGGTGAGCCGCACGCTCGTTTGCCCCCTTCTTCTATAAAATAAAACACAAATTGTAACCAGCCGTGGTATCTGAGTGGCCGAGTGGGCGTTTTAAGTTTTAAAAAATACGATTAACTTGGCTTACATTCGGCACCATTAAAGTTGCTTATTGACATGTTTAGGTTGACCTCGTGCTGGGTTGTGAAGAAATATACCGTGAAGAACCCTGTTAGTCTAAACAATAAATATGTTACGAACGCATGTGAAGTCCTCCCGTATTTTTTTTGCCGCACCCGCAGCACCTCTGATGATGCAGATGTACGTGGGCGGCGGTAATCACTTACCATCAGGTAAAACGCTTGCTCGTTAGCCGCCTTTCTCATAAAAAAAAAAGTGAGCTTGACATTTGGGGAAAGAGATGGCATTTGGATATTTCACCTTACATCCGTCTTCTTCACGAGCCTATAAACAGACAACTGCTGGACGCTGGACGTAAGCCTTTCTAAAGGCAAGATTTTCCACCACGCTTAGCAGGGTAGTGGGTACATTGGCGATCGTATTACCAGATAAATAGCACTCTGCACGCTCCCAGCCCGCTATCGGTGTCACATGTTATTTAAGTAGGGCATTCTGTCTTAATCTTAAACCTACATTCTATCTTACTTATTTCAAACATAGTGACACTTTCATAAAACATTTGACATTGAAATAATTATAAATTTTCAATGCAAGGAAATATGAGAAATATTTCAAACACAGCAATTTCCCTAAATAAACTAAAAGTTTTAAAATCGTCCTTAGTGTGCTATACATAAGGCAGTACTTTTTTTTTAACTTTTCTGGTCTGACCTCATTGGTGATGATGCAAATATATGCGCCATCTTGTTCTTCACAAAGGAAGCAAGATAACCGTAAAGCATTACTCCATTGTCTATAGTTAGTCGATGGTATCTGTTTTACGAAACCGTTCTATTCAAAGCGAGATATTATAAATTGACTTATCTCCATAACGATAAGTGATCAAGATTAAACGTTGCTTTAATACAATATGTTAAGTGCTTTATTCATTTTGAGGTAACTTTTACAGCATTCATAGATATTCGGTTACGGAGGGTTAGCTGGGCAGCAAACGTGACAACCTGCTTCTTGTTAATTTAGGTCTTTGGAAAATATCTCCATTTCTATTGTTGTGATTATTTAGCGAATTACATATTATACATATATTTCGCAGTTCGCACATTACATTTTGCAATTTATATAAATTATATAATGTATGGATTTCGTATTTTAAATTAGGTCTGGAATATTTAAGAGGGTCCGATGGTGGCGTCCGGTTTGTGATTTCCAGACTGTGTGTACCTACTTTTGTTAAAAGACAAGTTTACGTTTTATATATTGTGTATACGCTGTCATGTTTCTTGCATGCATCGTACATCCTTGTTTTCAAAACTAACGTACTGTACGAGATCGATATTATCTTATGGGACACTAACACTGGGAGTGTTAAAGTTAGCTGTTAACATTTCATCTCAGCGCTAATCAGACAAACACCGCCGCGCGTCTGCCACAACTCTTTAGTTGCAACAGGAAATACGATTCACAGTCATCTCACTGATTTCCTGTTGCTACAGGGCTAAACAATACTGTGACAAGATCACTTATCGAAAGTTAAGTTACGTATTGGACCCAATTTTTGGACCTTTTTTCGCTTGTCTTATGTCATTTATGGGTTCTTTAAAAATATTAAAACTGATTTATAATTTTATTCTTGACTATGTCAACTTCATTGAAAAACTTATAACTGGCACCTTTAAGGAATGTTAAGATACATTAAAATACAAAGAAATATTTTTAATCTTTGTACTATTATGATTTTTGATAAGCATATCTCTTACTTTTGTGAACCATTGAAGTACGTTAGTTACTTCTTTGTCCTTTTTTCAGCCAGTGCTGAAAAAAGGACAATCATGGACCTTTCTAAAAATAAAATTTAAGTTATTGAGTTATTTTGAAGGCGCTTTCTTCTCGACTTTTTCAACTTGTGGAACAGATAGACTGGTATTTTATTTTTGTGTAATTACTTACTAGCGAGCAGCCGTTTTGCATGGTTAGATATCTATAACTTGCAGAACGTTTTTTTTAAAACAGCCATTGTGTACATGCCCATTGGGTGTGATTATTAAATCTGCTTTCTCACAAACAAGAAAACTCTCAAAATGTTCCTCTTTATCATGCTAGTTTAGTTTATTAACTTGCTCTAAAGCTTATAGAGCAAGCTTTTTAATATCTCGTGACAATTTTCAAGCAGCGAACTCTATCCACCAGTGAAAAGCAAGTTGCGGAGCTATTTTTTGGCTCCGTTGAGTCTTGCCAAATGGAAATGCCTACCCTCATGGGTGACAGACAGAAAATACTCATCTAAATAAAGATGCAAAGTTAGTCAGTGGGTTTCTATAGGTTTAAGTATAGTATTAAAATTGTTAAGAGGGTAAAAGGTTATCTCGTCTGATAGTTTTGCACTTTGCTCGCTTGCCCTTTAACCATCAAAGGTTCTGGTTCCGTCTAGTGCTGCGATCGCAAAACCGCTTGAAACGCGCTGCTTGCGGCCTATGCCCAGCTGTGTACTATACAAAGCCAGTAATGTGTTTATATAGTTTCACGTGTCTATTTTATATTGGTAAACGTAGTAAAGCAATATAACAAAGAACGTCCCACCCAAAACCCACTTGACGACATGTAATGTAGATGCTATCAGTTCGACTTGCACGTTTCCCCGTCACGGCGTCAGGGTCACCTCGAACCTTGCTACTATCACAAATGCCGATTAAACACCCGCATTATATATATGCCAGTGACGTTATATTACTATGGCAATGAAACACAGTGTTTGATAAACGGTTTTTTTTTTTTTTTACGGATCACGTAAAACACTCGGCCATAACAGCCGAGTGGTTTGCGGATATGCGTCCGGATCAGGAGATGCGAGTTCGATCGTAATAGCGATTTTTTCGAAACTGTACGTTATGTGTCGTTGGCCTGAAGACGGCGACGTGACAAGTGGTGAGCACCACTCGTCACGTTGTTGCAAATAAGCTCTAATGAATGCGGTTCGGTACTACATAAATAAATGTCTAGACCTGACCACTCCACCATCTAGTCGCTCACGACTCTCAAGTTTACTACTTTTTAATATTAAAAAAAATGAAAGGCTACGTAATGTGCCATTTCATGTTGTTTTTAGTCACGAGAGAAAGGTGATTATTAACATACATTATCTAACCTTTTTACCATTATAAGTATTTAACTCTTGAGGTGTGGCAACACTTCGATTGATAAATCGATTTTTAATGTCTCGCACGTACAGCTTAGGCTTAGTTATCGTTAGGTGCCAGTTCATGACTCTAAAATTATCCCATATACCGTCAGATGGTAAAAATACCTAATGGTACTTTTTATTCAGAGCATTTATTATATTTTATTATTTAAAGATATTGGTCACCCATTATCCTGCAAGAAGAATACAATTACAACGTCTATAGTTTCTTTTCTTTTCAGTTCATTGGCATCTATCTGTCTTTACTATTCTAAAATTATGAAAAAGTTATGTTTGTACTTTTAAAAGACTTTTAAAAAAAAACTCGGAACGTCTACGAACAAAAGACCCTAAATCAAGTATTTTAGGAATTTTGGCCTGTCTGTTTGTTCAAGCATCACTTATCTCTTGATCAGCTTCTCTCTTGTACATATTTACCAGCCCATTCTCCAAAATTATTCTTTGTTCCTCTTCTTCTTCACTAGCCTGTCCACTATTATACATAGACCTTTTCATGAAACCGCTGGCATACCATGCAAGGACGATTATACCCCTCACTCACCATGCTGGGCAAGCGGGTTGGTGAGCGCAGGATACCCTCGCTCTAGAGATGCTGCTACCCCTTCGCTAGTCTTTAGGATTTAGGTTCGTCAAATTCGTATGGTTGTTCCACCATCAATCGGTCGTCAGAGCCTCGACTCTAGACTAACAAAACAGCAGGGTGCACCATGTCCCAGCATATATTCTCTCTCACACCCCCAGCCCGATTTCTTAGTATCTATATGTATATTACTAATTGGTCTTCTTATGGAATTAATGAATTCCAATTACTTTGTTTATGTATGTACTTTCATACATTGTTGTTACTTTATTTGTTAAATTATGTGAAATAAACTAGTTAAGTATTTTTAAGATCCATTTGAATAGAGTATCTATATATCTTCATCGCATGCAAACTCTCGCTTAATAAAACTACGGTACGTAGTGGTACGTCCTTTGTAGACAAGACAGGACGTCCTAATTAAGTGAGTTCCACACACAAGGGTTATTTTACTCCCACTTTTAAAAAGTGTAGGGAAAGCCACGAACCCCATTGTTACTCGTGGGTAGTCCGACATCCGCCGATCGTTCCCGAAAGGTCCCGAGCTCTGACTCAGCTCAGCAGGCAGGTGCTTCACCTCGAGCGAGTCTTCTGTTGTTTAGAGTTTTGTGCAAATATCTACTTACGTGGACTATGTTTTATCACGTTATGTTACGTTACGATACATGTATGCAAATGTATGCAATTACATAAATGTATGCAAATAATTCCTCCTCTTCGACTAGAGACTACTTTCGAATACTGGCGTCTGTCACCTGCGCTGGATATGTTATGGTCCGCAAGTCAGTACTAAATAATATATTGTGTGCTGCGAGTGTGTGTAGATAAATATATGTGTAAATATATAAATGTGCAACACAGAAGCACACACCCGTCTTTAACTTTCCGTATCCGATGTAACAGTTGCAGACACATATACGGGAATCAACACAACAAAACCAAATCCGAGGACCAATAACTTGTGTGTCGCACAAATGGCTTAGTTATTTGTCTTTCTTTTTTTTTTTTAAAAAAAAATTTAAAAGATAGGAAAACGACGCTGCGTGAACATTGTAAAAAGCACAATATGTCATCTGTGATGTCTCTATATTCCAATAGGAACTAGCCGGTGATGAAACTTGACAGTCAAGCAAAAACACACGTGATGAGTTTTTCGGGTCTGGTCGTGTTGTGTTGTCCCGTGACTCCGACACCGCATCCGAATCCTCCTGCGACCTAATCTCATGCGTGTGCGCGTACACCTGCGCCACTACAGTGTCTCCCGCGCAGTTGTCAACTGTCCATATTATTCCGGCGTTGTCGCCACGGCCACGAGGACCTCATCGTCATCCGTTATACTGTAGTGTCTTACGTTGAAGCGAAATAATGTAGTTCTCGGTTTCTTCAATTGCAATCGCATCATTTTTATGTTAGCCGTTGCATTTGATGTGAAATTAATTAAAATTCTTTATTTAAGTAAGAAACATAATTACGTTTGTCAGATCTTATTTTTTTTTACAATGTACCATCGTTTCGTAATGAGGTTCCTGTCATGGAGAAGAAACAGACGAAAGAAACTTAACCTATTCTCTTTCTTATTTTTAAATAATTGTAATGTATCTCATAAAATAAAAGGTATGATGATCACATACGCAACTAAATGTTCAATTTATTGGGCATAAAACAAGTGACAAATTATGTTCAATGAATCTATAGGCTCCCGAACTAGTAAAAATTGTGTTTCAGGAGCCAGCGGAAGACATAAACATTAATATAAAGTTGATTCACTAATAATAAACTAAAGAAAAAAAAAAGTTTAATGTAACTTTTTTTTATTATTTTAATATTAGCGTATTGATGTTAGCATATTTCTTAGTATGTGTGTCTGTGTGCGCGCTTGCGTGTGTATGAGGCTGTTGTGTCCCCTTGTTTAACAAATTAAAATTTGTTGACAAATTTTCAGTACCCTCATAATCAAATTTATTAAGCCATGTTCGAATTATGTTTTTACCTGCAAAATTATTGTGTTTTTTGATATTTTTTCTTTATTTAAAATATTATAAAGGTGGAACAATAACATCGAAATGCTTCTGCATCCGTTGAATACGGGTGAAGACGGGCGAGTGCCACTGTACTTGCACTACAGTTGCGGCACTATATGAATAAATACTGCGCAGTTGTCAACAGCCAATAGCATTCGGAAGTTGTCACCTTGGTCGAAATCGAGCAAGAGGACATCAACATAATTTTGAAAATACTCCACTAGCGTTGTTATTATGACCAGTGCTCCCAAGTTAGGAGAGCCTTTGACCAACATTGAAGTACTTACGGACTGAAGAACAGTCTCGTCAATACCTCAGAAACATTCTAGAATTCTTCAGAACAAATATATTTTTTCGATTTTCGCATAAGTACGATCGTGGGCATATTAACGTAGAACTACATATGCACATTTAATGTGTCTTTACATATTAAATGTGAATATGCAAGGCCCACTGTAAAGCCCGCCAACCCGCAACGTGGCGGGCCATTCCCGGCTCCTACACCCTCTCAGACATTTGAGGAGGCCTTTACTTTGTTTTGACGGCCCACTATCCCTCGTGCAGTAATCATGAAGTGATCCATGATACACTTTCACTGCTCTAGTAGTTGACGTAAGTTCCACAGAGGCTTACCGATAAACTTTTGAATCCCTTATCATTATGTCAATTAGGTTTTGTGAAGTGGAACCATTATAATTATCAATAAGTTGTATTGAACGTGGCTTTGAATTAAAAAGTTTATGAATGGTCTACACTGTTGTGATTGTGGTCACATGACCTCGCTGTGATTTAAAACGAAGTTATACCGATTAACATTAATTTAATACTGTTGTATGTTTCCTTAATAGTTTTCTTCGATATGTTTATTTATGAATTTATGAAATATATACGGTACCGATGCTTTTGCACTGCGCTAACCAGAAATACTGTTAGTGCTCCGTCACTAATCTGTGAGATTTGTGTTTGGCATATTCGATGGATTTGTCACCAGAGCTTGTGCCAAGCTAGTCATGAAGGGTCCTCTTCGCTTCATCGTGGGTGACTACACGCCGCCACGACAAAGCGACAACCCGTTCGAACCCGAACAACTAACATTAGGATTATACAATGTTTTAAATTAGGTAGGTAAGGTGAAAGGGTGCTATATACCATCTCTTTTTCTCCAAAAGCAATCTCAACTGCACTCGATGCACTCGGCTAATTAACAAACGAGGCTCTGGCGACCGACCAAAGGCGGGAAATCGATCCAAATATATCGAACCCAAATACCACAGACAATTGGTTTTATTGGATTGGGTGACAAACAAACTAACAGTCCACTTCATTGTTAGTGGCTACTGGAACCCATAGACACTTGCAAACAACTTCAATCGAAGAAGGTTGCGTTGTCACCCCTATGGACTTAGATGGAATGCCTCCAAGCCCGTAATTATACTGTCTATCGAATCTGCCACCTATTAACATCTCTCTGCGATGTTACCGGGACTGCGCTTACCAATCCCTCTGCCCTGCGCTGAGAGTGTGAACATCTAGCTAACTTAAACTAGATGTGACTATTGCTTGATTCCGAAACGCTGTGAGAAAAAAAATATCTTTTAACCAAATACAATAAACATAATAAACACAAAAATTAATGAACCGGCCGACCGCAGCCCCGTTATAATGTATACTAGAATATCTTAACAGGTTTTCTCGCGAACTGTCCATGATTGCAAGTTTCACGCATTGCGTCCACGTCCTGCTAAATTTAACGCTTGCGTGCTATAAATAGCGCGTGTAGCGACGACATGAAAGTTCTTTGAAAATTCCGGTGTCGTTTTATTACTGTGTATAGACATACATACAAAAAAAGGTACTGGTATCAGTTAAAGTTAAAAAATGTATTCCGCTTTTGGTTTTTAGTATAAAATAGGTAGAAGCAGCATGTATTATCTTCATTCACTCTTATCTTCAAGGTAAACCTTACTGATGGGTTTGTAAACTCTACCTTTCTGAATGTTTTGAGTATGTCTATCTTTAATCAGAACATTGTTCACAAAATCTGTGAAGTTATGATGTCGTATTCCTGCCCCAGTTCGACCTCGGCGACATCGTCCGAATATTATCGGCAGTTGTCAACTGCGCAGGACGCATTATAGTGCCGCATAGTATGGGCGTAGTTCCCATATCAGCCCGCAACGTGTCTATGGCGGAAGTTTAGTGGTAATTGTAACAGCGATCGCTTTCAATATGAAGTTACGATGTATCCGACTGTTGACAGATTACGTCTTAGAGACTTGTCCAGCTTAATCGAATATTATTTCCGATAAAATAAATAAGTCTCTTCGACGCGATCTGTGAAACTGTCTTAAGTTCAAACTGAAACCCAACTGTAGGATGCAGTGTCAGAGACACGGGCGGACACATACAATGTAATCACAGCCGAAAACAAATAAGTTGTGTGTTGCTTAAATATTGCTTTCAGCTGGAATCGAAACCAGGACCCATAGCAATAACCAGGTATTATAAGTATTAAACTATTACACTTGAGAATTGAAAAATAGGAGTTAAATAAGTAACAATAACCGCGTGGCCCTGTTCAGGAAAACTGTGAGTTGAGTGCTATGTCTTTGGTTCGTATTCCAGCCTTAGCCGGAGCATATCTGCATTGCTCTAATTATTTTCGTTTTCAGGTCTAGATATATAGCAGTGATTCATGTTTCTAACGCTTATAACCCTTCTTCCGGTTTTATTGGATTCATTACATCAAATAGTGAAAGGTTATAATAAGAGATGCCAGATGAGCCAGTTGACGGGCTATGTTTATTGCCGTTATCGAAATCCGCCGTTGGTACATCTAATTCACTTCTCTTAATACGCGGAATACTAAATATGTTTTAATCTACAATGAATGTTTGTACTTATATTTTACTACTTAGCACGCATGTTGAGCAATTGTTTCATCTTCCCAGGTACAATTTATAAACACGACAAAGTCTAATCAAGGCGCTGTTAATTAATATACAATAGTGCGTGACTCACGTTACATGTAATTTGGTGACATCATTTGGTTCGTTATGTTTATTTCAGCTTGCATTATTGTGATTCAATTAGCTAGATTTTTTTAAAAACATCATCAAATTAAGCTTTAAATAAACCTTTTTTATGGGATAATGGTGACAGACGAACTAACAGTCCGTATAATGGTAAGTGGCTACTGTAGCCCAGCGACACCGTACTGCCCGCAAATGAACTGGCACAGTATAGCTTTCAAACCGGAACTCAACCACTGTTGAAAGGTGGTACTGCTGATTGGCAACAGAAGTGGCCGAGAGGGTAGTGCTTACCCAGACGACTCCTGGGCAGAGATGGAAGCCTACAACCCAGTAGAGGCATTTAGTAGTACCTATATACAGTATTAACCACTATCTGTGTAATCATACTGTTACTTTAACAATACTGAAATTAGCTGATAGAAAAAGGGAGACTCGCCACCCGTCACGTTTCATCTCCCTTGAAAACTTGCCAAGTTCGGTCTGTATATTAATCAATTCCAAAAATTATTTTCTGTGCTTCTTAAAACAAAGTTTATTTATGAGTAAGCGCACAAACGAACAAGCCGCTCAACTGATTATAAGCGATTACCGTCGCCCACGTATATCTGCAACGCTAGAGGAGCTGCAGGTACGTTTCCGGCCTTTAAGTATATTTGGCGAATAGCAAGGCGGATGGGGAGGAGGCGAGAGACTCAGAAGCACAAGATGCTTATACTTCACGCTGGTATTCTGTGAAGTCGTGGTACTGCCCCGGACGAATCGGCCCATTCCAGCAGCAGTGAAAGCTCCCGCTTGGCTCTACCACGAGAAATAAGGAACGCTAATAAGCAAATATACCTACTTAGTATAATTACTGAGCACACGGATTGGTGAACGCAGTGCCGGTACACTCGCTGTAGTGCCGCTGCTCCTCATGACTATGTCGTAGATTGTGGCTTTTTAACAACCAAAGTTATTAGAGAATATATACGTGCATTTATAAAGTGCAAAAAGATTTCAAAGTTATGCATTTTATCGATTTAAAAGATATATAGTCACTTGGTTATAAAATGAACAAAGTCAATGAAATGGAAAGACAAATAAAACCTAATAGCCTTAGAAGAGAAAGTTATTTCAACGGTGTCTCATTTCAAATACGCGTAATGAGAAATACGAACATGGTGGAAAATGTAAATGTCAACTGGAAATTTTCCTCGCCAGGGAAACTGGGGGGAGGAGATAGAGAAATTCGTAATATCACGAAACCAACAATTCGGTTAGACTTGGGAATGAGCAACAATATATTAGGCCTATATTGCGATCTCCAATCATCCTGGCCAGCGAACACGGCAATTCTTATCATCTCGCGGGAGGGCAAGTGAACTCGCACGCCCTTCATCATTTGAAAATGATGAAGGGCCTATCCTTGTTGTGTGGTAGATCAAGTCTCGTCCTCCTCTGATATCGGCGGGAGTCACTAGATTCCACTTCTCCATTCACTCATTCATTCTATGGTCTCAATCGGCCGGTGATTTATCGCAAACGTCAATCGTGACGAGGTTTTCCTGGCTGATTTTATTACGACATTCGGTGATTGTATTCAAGAAGTGTAGAACTCTATAAAGTAGTGATTACATTTATTTATTCATTTTGTATTTATATATACGTTTGTTGTAGTACAAGTTAACAAAATGTATTTAATGCCACTCGGGATTATCTGCCAGTCAACCCTGGGTAATCATGAAAATATATGTCTGTTGCCAATTTAAAGAAAAAATCTAAAATATATCATTAGTTAAATAATATTTTTCCTCATTAGAGATGATTATTAAATCATAATAAAAATAATTACAATTATAGCATAACACTAAAAAAAATTATATTTAAAATATACAGAATGTATGTGACCGTATTGGCATTGGATATACTAGTGGTTTTTACCAGTGGTAGTTCAAATTAGTTAAAAAAAAGACAAATTAAATACCCTTATAATCCAAATAAAACGCAAACGCTTTTCGACTAATAGTTTAATGACCTCGGTAAGGCCAGCCGCCTTATATCTTGAGGAAAAATAACAAAACAGTAAAAGCATCTTGTGACTAAACTACTGTACTTATCTCCTATAATTGATTTTTTAGCGTATGACCCAGAAATACCCTGCATTTTGGAGAAATTACGCAACTTTAAAATTGTAGGACTTTGTTATTGAGGTTTTAGTTATATAATAAATAAATCAGATCATGTCGTGTCATCATCATCATCATCATTTCAGCCTATCAGAAGTCCACTGCTGAACATAGGCCTCCCACAAAGATTGCCACGAAGCTCGGTCCTGAGCCACCTGCATCCACCGACTTCCCGCAACACTGCGCAGGTCGTCACTCCATCTTGTGGGGGGTCGTCCTACACTGCGTTTGCCTGTACGTGGCTGCCACTCGAGAACCTTTTTTCCCCAGCGGTTATAAGTTCTGCGAGCTATGTGGCCGGCGCATTGCCACTTCAGCTTGCTGATCTTTACGGCTATGTCGGTTACCTTAGTTCTGCTGCGGATATCATCGTTGCAGACTCTATCACGCAGAGAAACACCGAGCATAGCCCTTTCCATAGCGCGCTGAGCAACTTTGAGCTTCCTCATACGGGCTGCAGTGAAGGACCAAGTCTCGGATCCGTATGTCATCACTGGCAACACGCACTGGTTGTATACTTTCGTCTTGAGGCTTTGCCGTGTCGTGTAAATCAGATCAAATCAGGAGCAGGAAGCTTACCTTGTTTACTGACATAGTCTAAAGAAGCTATATGTGGTCAATCCATAAGTCATCACTGTCAATGTTGTGATGAGTTGCCTGTAATGGAAGTATGCAGAGAACGATAAATTAAATGGTGGCGTAGTGGCTAAGCGTTGGCGTTGTAGTAGGCGCGGCGCTGGAGGTCGCGGGTTCAGTTCACGCACGGGACTATTACTTATAGTGACTACAAATAATTGTACTTGGTCTGGGTGGTTGTGAGTGTGCAATTTAGTTTTTAAGCTGTTTCTTCGACACCGGAGAAATTCCTAGAGTGGTATTCCTTAAAAATATAAAAATGATTGACGGAAGTTTTTTACAGCGCGAATTTATTAATTTCTTGCTTGTCACTTGTTTACACTTTAACACAAATACCTAAAAAGTAGTAAATGTAATTAGCCTCCTTTCTTGTTTTTGTTTATGACTACATAAGATTTATTTTCGCATGTAACTGTCGTAGGTGTAACTAATGGTGTTGCTTAAAAGCGCATGCTACGAACATAGGAAATTCGTTCTTAATTTCTTTGAAAGGATAACTAAATTTTAATAATAATTTTTATCTTAATGTTCAAAGCGTTAATGTATTATATTTGCTCATTAACAGTAACAAACAATTTACATAAAAGTAGGGATAGATTCTTGGATCTGATATGTTTTTTTTTCTCTTGTTGCAGTATTTATCTGGAGAGCCATGCCGTCATCGTTATCAGTACGAGAGTGATCAGTGAAGGCTCATAACGCTATTTAAGAAGATATGCATGTCTTGATAACGAGAATATAATATAGTCGTGAAGCATTTTATATTGAGTGTAAATATTGAGTCATTCCTTTGAAAGTATTCAATCGCGACGGTGAATTCGTTAAAACAACAACAATTTGACAGCGCGCCCTTTTGAGGTGGCGGCCATCTTGTAAGCTAGTGAAGTGCAGTGAACTTTAAACGAAAATGGCGACAACGGGTAGTGAGATGTGGCTGCAGTGGTTCGCGTGTTGCTACCAGCCCGCCGCGCAGGCTCAGCGCACCCGACGGAGAATAGACAGATCCATGATCGGGGCACCAACCAACTTCCAGCATACGGGGCACATAGGTATGTAATAATATCATGTTAACGAGCTTTTACTCCTGGTTTTGCTCACGGGAAATCTTCCAATCTCGCGGGAGACAGCAGTTGGAGAGCGGAATGAGCAAAAGTATTTTCTATTCTCTTCCTAAAAAAAATTTATTCCGTAATAACCATAATATGCCTTCTGACGGAAGCTATGCGACTTTAATAACTTCTTAAGACTCCCACGGTAATAGAGTGGCAGATTTTCTTACGCCTCCACAACATGGCAGGTACTGTAGATTGTTGATACTAAAATAAATTAAAACACAAACTTGTGCAAGTATTACCTTAACCTTACCTTAAGGGAGGAAAGTGGACATCCGGTTTCCCAACGAAAAGCAGAAGCACAATATATCTCTTATTTTTCTGCGAGACCGTGGTACATCCCCGGTCCAGCCCAGCCCATTCGAGCAGCAAAAGCCGGTTCTTGGCTCTATCACGTACCTTACGAGTACTGGTATTACCTTCACAATTCAGTTTCAAAAATCATTATTCTTCGACGTAAGAAAGATAATTTCGTCTGTCAAATATCAATTCATAGTTATTTCTTTGCGATCTACCACCGTCTCATAATGAGGTTCCTCTGATTTTTTTTTCAATAATTATAATTGTAAATAATAAAATAAAACTCACGGGTCCCATGGGCAACTGAAAGCATGCAACAAGAATACAGTGAGCCTTAAAATCACAAGTGCACTGCAAACTCGAGCAGACCTGCCTCCACAAGAGCACCTGGTCACAAGTATGACGCTATAAATTCTGAATAACATTCAATTTACTGGTATTATTGAAATGCCGCATAGCGGTCCCATGTTGCCTGACGTCATGACTGTGATCTTGATCTCAGATAATTACAAGAGTAATGTTCTGAGATCGCAACCTTCCCTGCTTTCACGTTACCATGACTTGCCATAACTCCTGGGAACGGCCAAGACTCTACAAAAACATACCTACATGACAGTGTTTGTCATCCTTGTTAAGTACCTACCGCTTAACCCCTATAAAGAAAATACTAAGAGACAACATGTTTGTGTAAACAATTCTTTGTCCTTTTCACACATTTTAAATCACTTATAGCCCGGTGCAAACTTAATCGGGGGTTTTGAAGAAGTCTGTACAAGTACAGTTAAGTTCCTGGTAATTGTTATTTTGCTGTTATGTTGTTATTTTAGTTAATTATGGTTTTGTCATCGTCATTTCCAAAAACTGTTTCGGTCTAAAAGTGCTCTTAACACATTTCGATTCTTATTGTTTACATGCATAACATAAACGTAAACACAATGAATGAGGCCTAAAGTCAAAATGTTTATTGAAAAAACTCAACATTTTCTTTTAACTTTAGCCTTTAAAAATCTTGTTATATCAATATATATGGGATTCAGCTATAAATAATATATGCACGTTCCTTAGGTACTTAATTTAATAGACAATAATGAAATTAAAAATAGTGAATTGTTGACGTTGCGTTGTAGATCGCAGACTAGACAATTTATTAGGTCTCTATCTAGGAACCGTCTGGGTAGATAATAGTTACCACCCTCTTATCCATTTCTGCCGCCAATTCCACTATAAAGGGTATCGAGACCTGGTATAATTACAGACTGTTAGGCATTCCATCTTAGACCTCAGGGGGTGACGACGCGTCTGTAACGTTCTTGAATTGAAGTTGAAGGTCCATGGGCTGCAGTAGACGTTCAAGTGAAATAAAAAAAAAATATTCCTTTTTTCAAATTCACAGTACATTGTGTCTATGCTGTTACCGTACCTAACAAATAAGTTGCGGATCCTTGGTTAAAATCCCTGTCAGTTTGATGGTCAGTAGAGACGTTAAACGAGATAAGAAACAGCAGTAATAGAAAGAGAACGTGAACCTTCCCCGGTCGAGACGAACGATTTATGTCATAACTGCAGCATGGCTTCAATTGTGCCAGGCAATATGTACGTAATGATCTTGTATATAATATCTATGATTTTAATTTTTCTTAATTACAATTTAATTGAAATAAATTTTGAAAAAGTTCGTGTGTGTCAATCGGAGAGTCGATTTAATATATTTTACAAATGAATCATTTTATGCCTAGATTTTACAAAATTGTGAATTGTAATTGTTTAAAACTGTAAATTATCTCAAAACCCACTTAACACACCACCCGAAGGTGTGTCGCTTCACGCCCAACGAATAGAAAATTGTCAGTCAATTTACAAGATTAATAAATGAACTGATATTAAGTTCGCTTTCAAAGTATTCTTACTGTCCTACGAATGCCAATTAGTACGGCTGACGAACTAAGGTCATTAACCTAATCCATATGGAGACACACACACGTGCACTACTATTCTGCTTCGTAATCTTTTTCTTCTTTCAATTTCAACATAATGCATCAGACATTTTTCCGACACAGAAATAATAATTGTCTATGCGAAAAATAATAAATGTAAATACGCAGTTCGAGTAGACAGAAAAGTGAATATAGAAGACTTGTTGTAGTTTATTATAAGTACGTCAATATTATAATAGTAAAATTTAATATTATAATTTACAGATTACCGACCTTGATTATATTACAGATATATTTCGGGCTGCTGTGTAAAAACAAACCATCCGCACTAAGCACACATGCAGAGGTAGAAGGGCTTGCGAAGTAAGCAGTAAAATTATCAAATAACGAAGAACATGATACTGTATAATACTCTAATATAATAATATTGGTTTTCGGGTCTGGTTGCGTTGTGTTCTTCCCGAGTTTCTGCATGTTCTGTATGTGACCTTTCCTCCGATATTATCGCATAAGCTTCACATCGCATATGGGAAGGGAAAGACAAGTAAGCGCCTGTGTTCTAACAGCATCGTATTTGGAGGATTGATCATTTCAAAACGTGCCGGGTTGAATATACAAAGACCGATTACAGGCAGAAGCATCTCAGGTATCAGATATTGCGACCGCCGATCTGCCTGCCAAGTGTGGCAATTATGCCCAGTCCTCCCATCGTGAGGGATCTACGTCTGGTTCCTAGTGACTTGAAGTAGAAGAGCTGTATCCGCTATGCCACTAAAAAAATCACATAAATTCCGTGCGTTTGCATATCACGATGAAATCATACATCCATGTTTTGGATAAACGAAACGATGTTAAAAAATAAATGTGAAATATTTTTGTGGTGTATAAGGGCCCTGTCTGGTGAAGAATATGAGGCGTTAATCCTATCATGAACATATTATCGAAATAAAACAATTTTGTAAGAAACAGTACAGTTAAACTGTAAACCACCAAATTTTAAAAAGTAATGAGATTGTATACCTATTTTAAAGAAAGAACCTGAGAAAGTAAGAATACCTAATGTCAGTGTCCAACGCAGCAGAGGTAAACCTTTATAATTTAAAAACCGTTCTTGTATATCGTCTTAAGTGAACTTGTAAAGTTCTTGTGAGAATTAATCCTATCATGTACAAAATGTTTACTTGTAGGTGGTCTTTCAATTGTAGTTGCATTGGCAGCGAACAAGATTTCATAAACTTAGTGACGTAACACTATGATAGCAGTCGTTTAGGCAGCGGATATCGGCTTATCGGATTCTGGTGGCACTCGAAAACGATCACTTATCTGTGCCCTCGATGTCTCGATACGTAGTTGTCATTCAATCGATATCACGTAACCTTCGAGAATGCGATGTAAACGACCGGAATGACATATTTGCAATGCAACCGGAGTGTGCCCGTGACGTTTAGGAATATAACAAAATAATATTTAATTTTTAAAAATCATTAATAAGTTAGGGGGCTTTAAGACGACATATTTAACCATTCGCGCCCTGTCACCTATACCATAGGGATGGGCACGACTCGGAGTAACCAACTGGCGGTCATAATTTCATCTACTTGATATGGTGCGAAGGCGAAAATACTCAAATAAAATATTGTAAAAGTTCTATATTTTACATACACTATCTTAATTAAAGCTGATCCTACCGAAATTTTAAAAGGCACTGGTTACGTTTACGCAAAAGGTGCAAAACGCCTGACGCATCACTCAACTACTCACCATTACACTTACATTTAGAAAGTTTGGAATTTGATTAAATATTCGTTTTGAGGAAGGAAAGTTATCTTTAACTAAAGTTATTTGAAATCAAATACTTTAGCAAACGTTTTAAGCGAAACGGAAGGTTTCCTCCTATAGCAATATAAAAGTTTAAAAGATCTTAAAACATTTTTATATATATTTTATTGCCCTTAAGCATACATTGTAAAAAGTTTTATCTATGATTGTGTGATATGAAAAATATATCTATGATTAATTATTATTATTATTTATTAAAAACTTTATAGAGTTTTAAAGTCTAGAACTGGTCAAATTAATTGAAGTTATTGTCCCTATGGGAGGCTTAGATAAAGGCCTCCTTACAATATTTGAATGGTTTTATAGCAAACACGCCGGTTGAAGGCGGAAAATCCGTCCGAATATGCCCACTCCAATCCCGCAGCCTGGTGATAGTGAAGACCTTTGGCTAACTTTGCTTACTTAGAAGGGGTTATGTTGAGGAGGGAACTGCTTATAAGAAATACAAACTGTTGAATAAAAAGAAGTGTATTAATGAATTGATTAAATTACAACTATGAAAAAAAATCCGACCAAGTACGAGTCGGACTCGCGCACCAGGGGCCCGATTCAACCACAGAATACGTAGTTTTTTTATCATTTAGTTCGAGATCCTTAACGGCAAGCCCATCTCGCTCTTGGTACGTTTTTATTATTTGTTGTTTTACTTTAGAGTTTGCTCTATAGTAAAAAAAACTTTTATCACTTGTATTTTTTCCGTTTTTACGATACCGTGAGGCAAAAACTAAAAAAACATTGAAAAATACACGTTTCTAGGGTGCGGACCCCTTAATTTTTAGCTTTTGTATTTTATTATTTGTTATGATATCCACCCTACAGAGATTCTGTGAAAACTTCAACCAGCCGCGTATTATAGTTCAAAAGATACAGCACTTTAAAAGTAGACGGCGTAGTCTTAGTAATAAGACAGTACGGAACCCAAAAACAAAGTGTTTACAATTGAGTATCAAAACACGTCTGCCTAACTAGCTTCCAACTAGGCTAGTTATGATATTATTCTATGCCGCTGTGTTCTAAGTAATCGTCATGTGCAACAAAAATACTAACCGCCCGAACTTTTATTTTTTGCTATGTTATGCTACGGTAAGATGCCTTAAAGATCAAATTGTTACTCTTAAATACATCGATAAATACAGAGTGGATGCGACGTTACGACATTAAATGTAAGAGGCCATTTCTAATTCGTTCACCAAATAGAGAGTGAAGTCAAAGGATATTTTTTTAATTTTTGTTATTTTGACTCGAGATATATTTGCGCTAAAAGTTAACTAAGCCAACAGCGTCCACGTCTAAGATCCGATCGCCAGTCCGCGCCGGCGTGCGGTGACAACATTTGAAGTCGCCGACGCGCCAACAAAGTAATCCAGCGAGGTCGACGCCCTTGCTTGATAGTAAACTATTAATCACGATGCAAAGCTAAAAAAAGGCAGATATAACAGATTTTCACGACTCTCATTAACACTGCTTAGCGTAGTCAAATCGGCGCCCACAACCCACTTATCCCCTGCTCGAGAGGTAAAATGTGACAGATTGCGAGCATTGTCGGCGTGTGTACTCCCGAAGATTGCAGAGGACTGACCTGTAATTATACTGGCTCTCTATAACTTTCAAAACGGAACACAACATTAGTTATACTGTTAATTGGCAGCGGAAATGAGTAAGAGGGAGGTATCTACCCAGACGACTCCTAGGCAGGGAAGGAGCCTATCACCAACCAAGGAAAAAAGGTGGTGGCAAATTCTCACGCCGTAACTACACGCGCCCTAATACTTCCGTTTTACTTACTCTTGAGTATTTTTATAATGTTTCACGATAAAAAACCTCTACGTGCAGACTACAGAAAAATGCAGACCATCTCCGTCCACACACACATGTTAATGTGGACGAGACGTAACAAAGAAACGCAAGCTTTATGCCATTGTAATTAAGCATCAATTCGGATGCGAACCGTTTATTGTTACATAAAACATGTCATTGTAATTCATTCGTATATGCGTTCCAAATTCGGACCTCGGCAACCGGACGGCATCGCAGCCTTATATGGTACAATAATACGCGACGCATCACAGGTAGGTCCTTAATCGGTCATAAAAGGATTACATATAGCTATCTAGACTTAATTATGTACGTGCCTGTACGGCCATTCATTTTATCGTACTTTATCGGAAGTTACGATCCAGTTGTGATGTCTGATTGATTAATTTGCATGCCGTATTCTTAAAAATGATAAATTATAATAAAATGGTAAAATTATTTACCACGTGCGCGGCGGTAAATATCGTGAGGAATAATAACTTACATGTCTGAGAAATAATAAAAATATTTCTATGTCATTATTCATTTCATTTTCGCACTTTAAATACGCTCTCAAAAAAGAATCTTTGCCCAGTAGTGAGACATTTAAAGGCTTTTATGTACTTCACTTTTTACCACCATTGTAAGGTATTTTTAGCATTGGGTCTGTGCCATTTTAAAGATTCCACTAGCGATTTGAAACCTGTATGTTCACTTAGCCGTGGTAGCCTAGTGGTCAGGGCGCTCACTTTAGTGTCATAGAGCGCGAGTGACCTGGGTTCGATCCCCGGTGCCGGCACCACTAAAATTGTTATTAACAATTTTAAGTGCTGTATTTATCACGTGCTCAACGGTGAAGGAAAACATCGTGAGGAAACCTGCTTGTCTGAGAAATAATAAAAATATTATTTCGAGGAAAGTGTGAAGCTCGCCAACCCGCATTGAAGCAGCGTGGCGGGCCCTTCCCGGCTCCTAAACCCTCTCTGATACTAGTACTTGAGAAGGAGGCCTTTGCCCAGCAGAGGCACATAGAGGCTGATCCTTTCCAGACCAAAGATAATACGTGTACATACATACGTGACCTCAACCCTTATTGGTACATACGTTTGGCTTTTCTGCTGCCAATTGCCAACTTATACGTTTTTGACAATAACAATATTTGTTTTGTTTTATTTTTGTTTAATGGGAATGAAAAACACTACAGCACAGTAGTTTTTTTTTTTTTCTAGAGTTACTAAATAGATCAAGCGATCAAATAACGTCCAGTTTTCTATACACAAAAACTTGTAGTCGGCAACATAAACGAGTTTCTAACATCACTTTAACCTGTAGCAGTCAGTGAGTAAAACAATGGTATAACAAAGCTACTAATGCTAAAGGATATAAGCTAGCAAAACTATGGCTGTCATCAAATCACATGATTAACAATTCCAAAAATGGATGAAAATGTGAACATTCGCGATTCGTTATTCTCATAATTATTCGTCGTTTAAGTCAAACTAGTGACACGTCCTTAATTCGCTCATGTGTATTCATTACATTTAGGTAAGATAAATGATGGTTTATTATAGTTTGTAATACGTGGTTAAATACCATCTCCGAATGCACCCTGCCTATAGCTAGTACGAGCTCAACAAAGCTCTAGCGACCGAATGATTGTGGAAAATCCATCAAAACCAATAGTTGATTGCTGAACCCTAATCTCACAGACTACTGACGGGGAGCAGTAGTCTGTGAGATTAGGGTTTACGCTTTACGGTTACGCGGGCGAGCCAGCACTGCGCTCTCTAGGATTGCAAACTTTTTTGAGAAACCTTAACAGACAGATACAGAAAAAAAATTATCAGAAAAAAAGTATTATTGTTTACATTTACAGCGCCGCTCACAAGCCCGGAAAATCGGCAAACATTTCAAATACAAGCCGGGTTCTGCTGGCGCTTTCTCGAAGAGGCAACAAAGGCTGACTTGCCTTATTGGAAGAATTGCCCAAGCCCATAGTGACGTCGCTCCCCGTAACCCGTCTGCGGGACTTTGGTTCGTCCTGTTCGAACGAAACTTCCACCCGTCTATCGGCCGCCGGCCTCATCCCTCAGTCCACGAGCCGCACCGTGAGCACGTCAAGTTTACATTTGGAAAAATATCTCTCTTTCCCCCAAAAACAAAAATGGTCTTAATTTTTTGTTAAGATCAAAAATATGTAGCACACGGTGAAAGCTGAAAACTAACCAGTAATTCTCAGATTACACAAAACAAATCCATTGAAAAAACTCTACAGCCGCTTTGAGTAGCCCGATTACAACAGACCAACGGACGGATCGACTGATTTAAATATACAGCAATAACAATCCAACTGGGCTGATTAACGGCGCACGTCGGAGCTTGTTGCGTGACCCATATGGGGAGGTTTTGCAATCTAATCCACGGTATAAAAATTTATTCTTTAACTGAGAGAGTGAACTTGATTTCTATTATCTACTAAGTTATTAAAGTGAAAAGGAAGCTATGTGTAATTAATACACATAATTGTTGACACTAAATGTCTTTACCAAGTACAAATGTTTAATTTCTGTTAAAGTTTTGTTAAAGAACAGTGCAGCCTAAGTATTTTTAAACTTGTTGTTTCCTAACCGCGGTCTGTTTTCATACGCCTCGCATTGCTACGCCTAATGGGGCTCATATGATAAACCTATATTTAATAATTCTCTACAATTTATTTTCGTAAGATCGTTACAAAATTTAATAATTAATAAAGAAAATAAAACAGTGTGATGTCATCATCGTATTCACCCACCTCATTTAACACTTATTTTGAAATATTGTTAGAAACTGTTACCGTTATAAACTTCCGACCGTCATGTGTGCTGGACATTGAGGATCATGTTGCTGTCCCTGCTGTGGGCAAGGCTGTGGGCCATGTTGTGGTCCAAGCTGAGGGTCCTGTTGTCCTAACTTTCCCATTCGCACTTGTACGAAGATGTGTTAAAACAGCAAACAAACATTGCAATCTACTTCGGGTCAAGCTATCGTATAACTTAATGTATTAACATAACGTTTTTGAAAATATAAAATTCAAATTCAAATTCATAAATGTAAATATTAATCAGAAGCATACCATATTACGACAATAAAAATATTGAGTATGCAGCAAATGTATTGAAAAAAATTATTAAAACTGTGTTATTGTAGTCGGTCGTTAAACAAAGGCGTGTGACGTTCGAATCGAAGCAAGACTTTTCCTCGGAACACCAAAGAAACAAATTTCTATTGTCGTCACTATTCATACGGCCGGTCGCATTGTCCTGGACGCATTGTGTCGTGTCTGATTTAAATGTATAGATATTGACTAGTGTTTTTACTTATATAAGTAAACAAAGGGATCTTGGAATTTATTCAATCGCTTGCGGAATGAGATGTTTTTATTGTTTTACGCAGTTTTATTTTAGTTTATACAGTAGCGGAATTTATAACTTTATTTTTATCTATAGGAACACTAATTTAGTTACTATAAAATTGTCAAAACGACAATTTCTCGCCTGCTGGCAGCTGAGATGTCGGTCCTAGGTCATAAAAAAAAAAACTAAATTATTCACAAATTTTATCACCGTATCAACAACATCCTAAATATTTTAATGAATTATGAATATCTACTAATAAGCTAAGTTTGCGCCGTACTTCGTTTACACGAGGATGAGTCAGTGGACTCGAGCGCCACTGGGCTCGGCCGCCGAACTTTGCGGCTATTTCCGACCCGGCGACGTCAGACAGACACACGGCGCAACAAACAAGCTCGCAATCTTTAAATATAAAATTTCAGCTTGCGTATGCTTGTGCTTGCAAAACTCGAAGAGTAGGCGATCGATTGAGTTCAAATTTAACGGTTATGTTCGACTCATTACTAGAAATGTACTAGTATAAAGAATAATTGGGTGCGAGGCATTCCACCTTAGTTCTCAGTGATGACAAAGTATCTGTAAATTTCTTCGAATGAGATTGTTTGCAGATGTCCATGAGCTGCAGTACCCTCTTACAATCTGATGGACAGTTTATCACTACAATATAACAAACTACTTCGGTAGTAATGGGAAGCATTATCTCTATCGCGAAACTACCGGCAACAGCGTTTGCGATCCCGCCTGCCCAGCTGTACGTGCGAATCTTCCACGCATGCGCGCCAGCTGCCGTCGCCGCTTTCACGTAAAGACTTCTCTCCTGCTGTGGACTTAGACAGCCGGATAGGTCTACATTAACGATTCCAGTTTAAACCTATGAAGTAATTATATAATAATATAAACATTTTGAAATGCCCGTCAATGGGTAAATGTCACCATCGCGGTGATATTTTAGAAATTATGTTATAACAATTGAAATTATAAACAATGATTGTGTTATTTCTCTTCGAGGTATTTTAAATGAGCCAAGTGAACGCTTTACGTTAACTACTTGTATAATACCAACGCAAGGTGAGTATTTAAAATACATACCAATGATGAGTATTGAGTATGTAATTCGCGACTACAATACTATCATATATAACTATACAATAACTCCTTTCGTTTCACCGATTTATTTCATTCGGCTATTATGCTAAATAGCTATAGCACGATTTAAAAATGAAACGGTATGACATGACTTCACAGTTGGATTTCTTTTTAACATTGTAAGAAATATATTTAAAATAATATTTAGATAAAAAATACATTTACACATTTAATCTTTTATGCCACCGAGGTTATGCACCATCATTGGCAAAGTGTTTAACAGTAAAAAGTAAAAACTGCTCAAGTAACTTCAGAGGAAACGAGGCCGTCATCGCTATAATAAAAAAAACAAATCGCTTTTTGAGAAAAACACAGCTATTACAGTTACCGCGAATGTTTGATTAACGCCATTTTGTCCGAATATAGTCTTCGTCACAGATTAAACATATACACTTTGACTGTTCCCTCAAAACCAATTACACAGCCCAAAGTTTGATACAACAATCCCTGACACTTACTAACACTGATTTTAAGGAACGTAAAAAAAAGGTTAAAAATATTCATATTTTATTCACTGGCCGTCTATATCAACAAATATAGTTAGAAAAAAAATATTAAATTACTTTTATCTTGGAGTTTAATTTGTTATTATTATATATTACATAAATATTAAATTAACACAATTTAATTAATGCTCACTGTAAGAACGTTTGCTGATTTTTACAAATTCCAGTAGTACTTTAAAATTTTTGGCAATTTTTTTTTATTGTCGTATACACGTACGTAAGTGATAATGCAAGATCTTAAGCATTGCAAGTTTCAAAGTTCGTATTTTTCGCAATGTTAAACGGTACCGGCAGACTGGCGAATGCACGAGACATAAAGGACATGGTAGCAAAACAGTAACCCTAGCGAGGGATAGTCTTATTGTCAGCAATGTGATTCCAAGTACAAAGAAATCGTACTTCGACTTCTTCTGAGCTAAGAACTAAGCTCCTAAGGAAGTTCGACGAGGGACACGTGTCACTGAAGTTAGTACTAAAACCATAAGAAGAAGACTTATGGCGGCTAGAATAGGAGCTTGCCTGCCAGAAGACCTTTACTTACCACAGGTCATCGAGTAGCCCGGTCCAATTTTGCTCGCTCACACCGATTCTGGAATGATGATGCTTGGAGATGAGTACTCTTCACTGACGAGTCCCGGTTTTGTCTTAAGCCAGATGATTGAAGGTTCAAAGTACGGAGACTACCCAGAGTGATTGATAAGAGAGAGGTGATACGCTCAGTTTGACGGTGAACATTGGCTCCAGGAGGTATATGGTACAGAAGCACGTACGGAGCTACACATCGTGGAAAACAGGTCCTCTGACTGCGGCACAATGCATAACTGACATTTTAGAACTTTTGACACTGGAGTAATTTTTTTTAAGGCATGGTAATACCCGGCCCCGCACTGCAGCGGCACTTTCCGTAAGAATTGATATTTTTTTTCAATTAGTCTTAGTTTTCATCAATCATATTTACTTATAATTTTTAATCAATCCCTCAATAAACACTATAGCTATTTTTATGTTAAATAAACCATTTTTTTTTGCTTTCCATCTTTCCATCAGTGTGTATGCAATTAAAGTCAAGAGCGAATACGCCAAACGAAATAGACTTTGCTCGTATAAGCTCTTATAAGTGAATAAAGTATACATTAAAAAAAAAGCTCTAAGCTAGACAATACATTCGAACTTGGGGATACCTATTCATTGTTTAAGTGGGCAAAGAAAGTACCTTAGGTAAGTTTCACAGCGAGAGCGATTAGCGCCGCATGCCATTACAAAATGTTCATGGTTTGTCTACGTCTGTCTAAGTCAACGACAACGTGGTAAATTTGCTATTAAAAAACGTGCCACGAAAAATTGTAAACCTGAGGCCTTATCCGCTATGCTACAAAAATATTTCACAAGAATTCAGCGTGCGATCAATATATATATACGAGAATATATTTATCATGTGACATTTTCTGTGGCATAGCAGATAAGGCATCTGAGATAGAAAATTCGGACACAGAACAAAAATTTAGTCTATAAGCATATGTACAGTACACAGTAGTACTTTGATTTTTAAATAACTTTAGTGGCATTGTGTATGGTAGTTATCTGGATATGAATCATACAAAAAAACAAAAATATATCACGACCGTATAACCAATACTACGGTGGTCGGAGAACTATACGTTTTTAGTCCTTTCAATCCAATTTTCACCAGAGCTTATTTGAGGCAACGATACAAATCGTACGGAACTTTCGAAAAACTCACTGGTATGAGCCCTCTTCATAGAGGATCGAACTTGAGTCTCCTAATTCGCAAGCAGATTTTTTGATTTAAAATTATTGATGTCGATGTACGAACATAATAGTATTAACGATTCTTTATTTTGGCGGCCCGATATCTCGTTGGTAGTAACCCTGCCTTCGAAGCTGAAGGTTGCAGGTTCGAAGCCTTCTAAGGGCAAACATATGTATGATAAATGTAAATATTTGTACGTACGTGTCATGGATATATATTTAATATATATGTCGATTTACCTAAGTAAGTATATGTAAATTTATCTAATCTTCATTAAGTTATTAGGACACGGGAGATCCTAGGTTGAAACCGGACGACGTGTGTGAGTGTGATATAACAAATATTTAGCGGCTTACAGTGTAGGAAACCTATATAGACCTCGTAATTCCTTCGGGTCTAAGTAACATTGAATTAAGCGTGAAACATCTCACGGTTTTTATCCCATGCACTGACCTGCCCCTTGTAAGTGCTTGAGAATATAAAACGCTTGCAAACAATACTACATTATTTGCCTATTCATTTCGTTGCAATGAATGTGGGTTTGTCAGATTTTTTTCAATGGTATCTTAATCCATAACAATAACCATAGAAATAGAAAAGTCAATGGAAAAACAAATGAAAAACTACGAGGTATAATTGCATTGTCGCTAAACATTCTCAGGCTGGAAATGTCCATATGTTTATAATAAACTAGCTCTTGTACACAAGGGTTCAAACTAAAAAAAAAGGATGAAGATAATAAAAAAATTAAGCCTTTGGACTTAAGGACACAATCCTTTGCAACATCATACGAAACATAATATTAGAAAAAAAATTCGAATTGGTCTTTTGGATTTGAAGATTAGCCTACACAACAGAAAACATCTTTACATGTTCGTATAATTAAAGTACTAATCTTCATCTTCAACTCAAGATTCTAAGTATTTAATGAATAGAATTACGCATAATTAGACTTTTGTAATTGTATAAAAAGGGGCTTATGAATATACAACTTTGGCACAATTACGAGTATGATACGTAAATGCACGTTATATTATTACGATAACATATTCAGCAGGTCCATCTCATGACGCAATGCCGCCACGCTGCTCCACCCAGCTTGCTTTGATCTTGAAGTTGGACCTCTCGTTTTTGTTTTCGAGAATAATTTGGCTTACGCGCTCTGAAAGCACGAAAACTTATTACTTACAGTTGACTCTCTGTCAGAACGCATCCATTTTATTACAATAGATGCCTACATAAATAATGCAAAAGACTCCCTCGAAATAAAAAATCCAATTGTCACGAACAAAAACGCGTACGATATAAAGGTCGGGGTCAAGATCAAGACGATTTAGTAATAAGCGATGTGACCTCCAATTATCTTGAAGGCAGTCACGAACACAGATTACTTGGTGCTCCTTTCATTACACAGAGCCTCAGTAAATTACATTTTTACAACTTGTAAATTAGATATTAAATACTAAAAACAAATTAGGCATCCTCTTTATTCGTCTATCAATTTTCTATCAGAGAAGGGGGTGTTGGAAGAAATATGTGCCTTTTATATTTCCATTATGTATTTCACTTGTGACAAAAAAGGCTGCCGAAAATCACTACACCGCGGCGTGCATTAGGCTACTTGAATAACTTGCGTTAAAAATAATTTGAATGTACGGCTATAAGCGAAAACAAAACCAAAACAATCTTTAATAATTTTTTTTTCATCCAGAATTCGCTAGTTCATCGGGACGATATTTTAAAATCGATTGCAAAATTTCTACCGAAAAGACAAACAAACAAATAAACAACCAAGAAAGCGAGTTAATATTGAATTGTCATCCAGTTCTGAGCAATATTTTACGTTTCCGGTCTCTTGCTCATCGAGAAGTTAGTTTAAAATGGTTTACAAAATTTGTACCGAACAGGCAGACAAGAAAGCGAGTACATAAAACTTGAAAAAAAATAAAAAAATCTGCTTGTAAATAAAAATAATGTTCACATCTCTCCTCTCTCACTGTGCTGCATCGATAGAATCGACACGTAGTCAGTAGTGAGCCGTTGAGATACGTACGAGTGAAATTACATGTTTCGTATATACAGATATACTTCAAAAATATTTGCCTCAACTTAATAAGTATACTTATTTTATCATTAGGTAGCTGTGTATCTCACGCAATACCCTAACTTGCCTTCCCTAAGTAACAAACCGTGACGACAACCTGTCGACAACCTAAACAATCATTTAATTTATAAATTGTAATTTAATGGCTTGAATTTTTTGTTTTCAATAAATATCAAACAGGTAGGTATTAATCAAATTGTACTAAAATTAATAATCATTAGTAGTTCTTAAACATTTAAGAATATATGTGCGACATATATGTGCATTAAGGAGTATCGACTTCTTCTTTATCAACCTTTTTACAAGTCCACAAGTGCTGGTCATTCCATGAAAGCACAAAAGCCGGCTTAATGCTTATGGTATGCATGAAAGATTCGACCATATTCACTACGATGGACAGACGGATTAGTGAGCGTAATCTCCGTACCCTCGCATCAGTGATGCTGCTTCCTGTCACTAGTCTGTGGTGTTTGTGTTCAGTACATTGGGCTGGATTTTTCGCCATCACTCGGTCGTCACAGCCTCGTTCGCTAGTCTGCAGAGTGCACGCGGTATGCGTGAAGGTGAGGAAAAGTATAATCCCCCAAGTAAAATAATAGTTAAATTTTATAATCAAAACTGAAAAGATTCGATTGCTTTCGTGGTCACATGTCGACCATACGACATGACTGGTGAGTTAGAAAAACTTGGAAGCGTCCGGTGAGAAGCATCTCGCTGGAATTTCTACTCATAAGGATTGCTAACTACAGGCCTAACTAAAAGCCTACGGGCTTGACCATTATAATTATTGCAATTTCTTTCTTCCCTACAATCATTCTAATTGCTTCTAACATGTGAATAAATAAATCGGGACAGGTCTTGACGGACTGGTTAGTATGGAATTCAGAGAAACATATTTGTAGATATCAACTCCCATGTGTGTGTTTGTGTGAAGCAATCAGAGAAGGCATGTCAATTGTTAGATAAACTCCGTAACTTCGAGATACAGACATGACACATGGTAAAAAAAATTAACAACATGTAACAAGTATAAACAAACCAAAAAATCGGAATTGTTTTTTCGGTTTTAACAAACAAGAATAAAATTTAAATATGTATAACCTTCAAGAAATCAATAAAGTCGTACGGTTCGGCGCAATGAAATAAAATAAACTCATACATCCATTAACATTTGTATTTTATCTTTACTTAATACGCTATTACAATTATACTGCCTAATAAAATTGCGAGCGCATGACAAGAGACAGCGGAGAGCGCACCGGGTCGCTCTCGGCCACAGGCAGTGACTCATCACCACTGTAATTATTTTAACATCAACGTTTCGCTCATGACTGCCATGTAGAGTACTAGATATCATAAGGGCTAGTTCTTTCGTTCTTTTCTCGGGCTCGGTGTTCAAATATCATCCAGTGTCAATGTGATATAAAAATAATTTTCGAATATAAATCCAAGCGAGCTTGAAAACTTGATCGCGTATATGGACGGTACAACAATAGTCAAATACTACTACAGACCTTCTACCACAATATAACAAAATCCAATCTCATTTCAAGTCCGCCCCAAAGTTCAGGAGGTAGTTTTTCGTGGAACAGTTTTGGAATAGCCAGAATATCACGACGATGATCACACGCTGCGGTGTTCTTTAATCTTAATAACTATATAATTTATTTACGTAACAAAAGTCATGAGCGTGGCGTTTTGATATTTTAGATCTTCTTCTCTCTCTTCTTCGTGAGCATATAAGTAGTTTACTCTCCCGACGGGAAGATTTGCCGTAATCGCAGTGTGGCAGGTGGGCTTGCAGATGCCTGGCACCTTAGACTTAGTCGGCTCTTACGACCTCCACCGGAAGAAAGGGGATGACAGATTTTCTTACGCCGCCAACTACGAGATTTATAATGAACCCACTGGTGTACTTTTAGGCGTTGATAAAAGTTTTAAACGAGTCTAAATTAAACAAAAGTGTTGGCTTTAAAAAAAAGAAAATTATATTATTGCTTATAGATGAATGTGAATGAGACGCCTACACATGAATGTTCCACCTCTGGGCACAGCCGACGCTCATTTTTAAGAGGGTTAAGAGTCGAGAATTGGGATGAGGTTTGGAAACTTGGGAAGTCGGCAGTCAATATTGCTCTGAACATTATTTTGAATATGACTATTAACAATATGATCTAAATTGTTTCAAAGTTATGACACGTATTAATAATTGTTGTGGTAGCCGGTATCGTACTCTGCAGACTTAAGCCGAGCACCCCCGGCCCATGACCTCAATGTTTTACTATAATAAAACAATAAATTACTGTATTTAACTATATAATTTATGCTATGAACTTACAAGATTTAATGTATTTTTCTTAAAGTAAAGTTTTATGGTTTTCAGGGTCTACTGAGGTGGACATGCCTTCGTCGCTGCTCCACTCCATACAAAATCAAATGCAAAGCAAAGGCGGCTACGAGATGGCTTATGGAGTAAAGGTGTGTTGTTTTTCTAATTTGATAATAGTTTCGAATAAATAAGCTAGCCTATTCAAATTAGAGCTTGAACTCCACTCCTATGTAGGCCCGGATTCCTTTAACAGAATTCGTCTGTTCGCCAATAACAGTTTGACACGATATGTAAGTTTTAATGTTCTAATTATCGAATACGATAGAACAAAACCATTGTGAATATAATATTGATGTTTAAATTTAAAGTAGTAATTGTTCATAGTAGTTAAGTTGCTATAGTAGCGTAAATAAAAGTAAAAATACGTTCAATATTTTTATGTAGTTAGTTTAAGACTCAAATAATTTTAATATCAAGGCATTTTTTTTATTTCAGGTGTATTAATGCGTGCGACCGATCTCTTTCACGGACTATAGTAGCGAAGCAGAGTGAATAGTAATCAATTATTGTGTGTTACTTTTGATCTTATTAAACACTATATTTATTAATATAACCTGTAGTATAAGGTAGCTATAAGTACTATTTGTGTACATAAGGAGTCAAGACCGGATTCGGTGAAAAAAAAAAACTAAAAGAGTTACCTAAGTGAAAATCACACAAATGCCTCACTTACGCACAAGGTTAAACAAGACAAGACAATGGTCATGTTATATCTTGTAACGAGAAAACGAGGACAATTATTAGTTACGTTGACGTTACAATGGCGCGAAATGCAGTTTTCTCTTCTCTTCTTGATATGAGCTTGACAGACTTAACATCTATTGGATGACAGACTACAATGTGGATATCGCATATTACAATACAAATAAATTGTGATATTTATAATTTAATACGTTATGCAAACGTATTTCACTGTTTTATTATTATTTTTTTTATTTAAATTTAATCCAAATAAAATTTATTTAATATAATAATATACAACACATAAAATGGAAGCCAGGACCATAGTAGGAAAAGCAACGTACATATTATACTTATAAGAACATTTGAAACAGAAGACTACGTTCATATGTAAGCATGTTGTTTAAGGCGTTACAGAAAAATTAAAAATAATAAGGAAAACCATAAACAAATGTTTTTTTTATTAAGCCATAGAATAATTGTTGCCAAAACCCTAATATAATAAATCCAAATACTACAGATACAAATAACTTGAAAATTATACAAAAATATTAAAACATCAAACTTCATTATTCACATCAAGGACTCAATTCACTCACAAAATAATAATAAAAAAACGAGTGTGTGTACTTATGTACGCAAGTAAAAAGTTATACTTCTTTAGCGTAACTAAACAAATAAAAAAAATACATACCGGCAGTTAACCTCAAATCTTTAAACTTAAAAAGCTTATTACAAACGGTTTTATGAAAAAAAAACCACTTTCATCACGAATACTCACAATAAATTATCATTCACCAACATATATAATTTAAAATCACACACAAATACACATGTATTGACACGTATGAATTTATTTTGTTATCTCCTCTGATGTAAATCACGTGTGTTGAAGATTCCTAAATATTTGAATAAACACTGAATATAGTTACTGTGGAGACTACACACTCCATAATAATTACCAAGATAATTTAAGAGTCATTTAGCAACCAACTTCATCCTGTTATTTTTAGACGTCAGTGTGCGCGCGCATCGTAATAATTAAAGAGACATTTAGAGACAACTTTATCGTGTTAATTTTAGATAGCATCGCAAAAATTAACTCTCATCATATTTCCCAAACGCGCCAAAAGAAGTATAACTTCAAAAATATTTTCAATAATGCCCTAAAATGATTATATCCTTGAAATTAATAGTTAAAAGTGACAGGGGAATAATATATTTAAAAGGGGGAGTATCAACAACAAACTCCGAAGAGATAGTTAACACCAGTTACATATAAATTTTACGTTACACTTTTATTATAATTCTTTATATTCCGAAATGTTAACTTGGATTTTTAACCTTAAACCCGAGAGGCTTAAGCTTTTAAAATACCTACGTACAATTAATACTAGTAATAAATTTATTCTTCGATCTTATATTAGTAGATATATTAAGTCTAAGAATAAATTTATTAAAAGTAATATTTTTTTAAATTTTGACACACAAAATTAACGACTATTGCCTTTTATATAAAGAAAAAAGGCATATGGTCAAAATGTTGAAAAACTATGCGCCGTGAATACGAAAAATTATAAACCCGGAATAATTTACTTAAATTATGAACCTGTCGATGGGATGAAATATTTCTGAAGATTTTTACATTTTAAAATATGTGTATATTTTTGGATTAATTTTCGTCCATTTTTTAATTTCATGTTAACAATGTAAGCATAAGATAGCAAAGAACGGAATACAAAAACAAAATATGCAGACTTATTATATTTATCTACAAACAAGTAGGCATTGGTAGGAATTGTTAAACAACCATTACATCGGATTTGACAGACTACATATCCATGCAAAAATTTCGTTAAATTTGTTTCATTTCAAGGTATCGTAATAGTTCAACCACCACCTCTAATTAACAAGTCAAAAGTAGATTCGATATTTTACCCGAATATTTTCTTGACTTTAAATAATTCCCACTTAATTGGTAATTTCTGCTTGCTACTGTAAATTAAATAATAAAATCGACGCTCCAGTTTAATAAATGTGGATTCTCTTTGGAGTGTTAGGACTGTTCTTAGAGTTTCACTAACAACCAATTCCGTCGACACTGCCTGTACATGTTTTAATCGTGATATTTTCTCGTTAATATAATTTTTAGTTTTCGCTATAATGTATTTTAGTGTAAGCTTTGGTGTGTTCTGTCATTGTTATAATTATTTGTATTATTATGTCAAATAATAAAGGACATAAATATTGTCTTGTAATTTTATGAACTTCCTATTCCTTCTATTTTTTTTTATAATGTTGGTAATGTAATAATGCATTAATAGCAACTATAGGTTGACGGAATAATGTAAACTTATTAGCTATACATTATAAGATTTATGTCCGATGAGTAGTCAAGTTAGAATATTTTTGAATTTAATTTAAAATAAAACTATTTAGAACTAAGAATAGTTGAAATAATTAACTTAATATAGAAAATGAGAAATTGTTTTATCAGCCATTGCAAATTGAATTAATTACCTATTAATGGCTGGGGCACTACTATAGACGTCGTTAATGAAAAGTTTTAAAAAAAAGAGAGCCAGAGATCCACGTGCTGACGGCGAGACTTTCCATCTCAGTCCTCAGGGACCAGGGATAACGCAATGACATCTTGATTCTTCATCGAGGGACTGTAGCGGTGACTACGTGATATCATTAACAAGATGAGAGATCATAAATCGGAATCGGTTATAATCGAGATTGATTAAGGTTATTTATGTTAACCAATACTGACAGCAGGTCACAGATAAGTCGATTGCTTTGTAGCATTACCATCTCATGGACTGTATTCTCGTTTCCCACTCTTAGATAAGAAGTATGTCTGAAATCAAAGACGTTTCGAAAAGAATTGTTAATAAATAAGACGATCAATACTTTTTAGTAATTATATGCAATTCCGAACACAAAACGTGTTCGAATAAACCACATGTGGTAAGATTTCAAATATACCAAATCATTGTAAAACCTAATGTAAGTTTATTTGTGCAAATATTAAGTTATTAGTCGATTATATTCTCATACTTAGGTATATAACGTTGCCTCTTGTCCCAAGTGTTTTGTATAAAATAACTTGATATTATTATTAACTACTGTATTTCCGACACTACGTATGTACCAACTGTGCCAGAGACTAAAATAAAATTGTAATAGAATTTGAGCCTCGTTTACATCTTCCTATGATATATGAGATGTTTTGTCTTATAGTATATGATGTTTTATCTTATTATATATGTAAGGTTGCTGGAAAATAGTTCATTTACAAATAGATCTATACAATGTTGTAATTTTGTCATTTTCTAGTTAAAGCGACAAAGTTATTTGTGCATAAAATGTTTTATAAATATTTTTTACACTATAGTAAATCAATATAAAACCCGAAATTATCAATTTTTTTTTTGTTTTAATCCCCGCATCTTAATCAATATGAAATTCCTGGTATGATGGATATTAGAAGAAAACTTTAAGAATGCTTATTACGAATAAATAGAAGTGCTACCTATAGTAGTGCTACCTATAGTAGTACCACCTATGGTAGAGTCGGGAGAGAAAGACCTAGGCGAACATTTCACGATCAAATCGGAGACGTTCTGGAAAAAGGCCAGGTCAAGAGTACTCTAAACCAACGAGCATGCATGCGAAGATTGATGAAAGTGGAAGAAGCAAAAGACGTATGTTAGGACCGTAGCAAATGGAAGAAGATTACCTCTCTCTGCCTACCTCGTTGGGAACAAGGCGTGAATATACGTATGTATGTATGCTACATATAGGCCATTTCATTCTTTGTTCACACTTCTGTTACCATATCTTATCAGGGTTATGTAAATGGATCTTCTTGTCCGGGCTATGATCGATATTTTCCGTTACTTTACAAGATACGACCGGCTGATGACAGAACATCCATCCTCATTTCCCGAATCCAAGTCTCACAGACTGTGACAGATGGAGAGCAGCGCCACAAGTGCGAGCGTACCGGCACTACGCTCACCAACCCGGCAGTCCAGCTCCTGTATGTACTGACGTAGTACGGGCATATACTCTTAGAAATACATTCAGACTTACCTTCTACTGGCTTTTTGTTGGAGAGACCTATGTTCAAGATACAATATAATGAATAATAAGAATCGACTAACCCTTACAAATTAATGTATTAATTTTTAAGTTTGTATGTGACGCATGTATTGTATGCGATATGAATAGTTCTGTGAGGTCACATCTGCAAAGACCCTCGCTACCTTTTATTCATCACTCTCCTACTGGAGTAAAAAAAATAGTATAAGCTCGTGTTCCTCGCACAGCATAAAATATAATAGAAATTGAACACAAGGATGTTTCAAAAAGTATTTCGTATAAGTAATCCAGCACTGCATCGCTTATATTGGAGAGCGGGATATATTATTTTTAGAATTGACACGAATTCTAAACGCATAGAACTACTGAAGTAAAATAGCTCATTTTTAATTAGGTTGGCTAATGGGGAAAACCTTTCGCAGTTATAAAATAAAACACTTTGAATTGCAAAATGTTATATTCAGTTAGTTTTAAGGGAACATAACACTCAAAATATACCTCCATAAACAGTAAAAAACAAAAACAATAAAAACAGAATACTTGTACATATTGGCAATTTGCGGAAGGCTTTATTTTTAACAAAGAATTTTCGTTGGCGAAAGGTCAAAAGAGGTACTTGTTGCCATCCTATCTTTTTCTGTGTCTGTGCTCAGAACGCGCAGCGCTGGGCTTCGACGGTTTTTCTTTGTACCGGGAATCATCTGCAAAATGATCGAAATCAACGATCGCAAGTACTTTGCAGTTATAATAATATGTCAGAATAAGACACCATCAATTACAAAAGCATACTATCAACCATATAATGATACTGCTCCGCATCACTAGTCCTGTGGTTGAGTTCGGCGAATTCGTATAGATTTTTCGCCATCGTTCGGTCGCCATAGCCTCGTTTCTCAGCCCAGCTGATTTCCATTTCGAAAAGAGATGGCAAATTCCACTTTACACCCCGAATTTGTAGCTGTATCTAGATCACCTCGTTCCTTGCGGCGGTGGCGGCGCTCCCGAGAGCCGCGCGAATCTGGTGAGGAGCGACGGCGGGGGGGAGGCGGACCGTCTGCGCCCCACCACCAAGCGGGCGGCGCACGACCCCGCGGTCCCGCGCCCTCACATGGCCCGCAACCCCCAGGCCCCGGCCCCGGTCCTGGCCCTGGCTGGCACCCCGGCTGCGTTGTCATTGCACAAGTAGAAGTAATTAGTTTCCGCAAGTTCGAGATGGCAAATCAAAGTGAGGATAACATACAGATAAGCTCTCATACCCGTGGTGTGTGAGAAATAAAGGTCCACTTATAGACATATGTTATGGTAGTTTCAACCAACTTTTCATCAGAGTTTATTTTAGAACAACATGACAGGTGGTGAGCCTTTCGCAGTCTTGGTGTCAAGTCAAGTCAGTCAATGATGATCGGACATAAGTTTCGGTAATCTTACAAGTACGAGACCTCAATATAGATAAACTCGGTTCTTAGCGTTTCAGGCAGATCCCCTAACCACTTGATTATCGAGGCATTTTCTAAAAGTATTGTGGCCTAATCGAAGTGTAATAAAATGAGATTAAATAATTTATTTCCCTTCAAAAATCCAACTGGAAGACACAGGTACTAGGCTGAAAACTGTCCAACTAGAAATATGTAATGGAAAATCTAAAACCACTCTGTCAAATACAAACTACATTTCCCGTAGTTGGTTGTAGAATAATCGGGTACGACATCGTGTCCCCCGACCTACTATTGATTTCCTGTGTCCTTTTCTTTCACCTACTACTATTGGTTTTATTTGATTTGTCTCAGCAATTCTCCTTCCCAGTGATCCTTCCCTTTCCCTTCCCTCCCAATCCTCCTATATATGTGGTAGCCGGGAATTTCGTATGGCTGTATAATGTAAACCGACCAATATGAATATACCAACAATTGATGCATTGTTCATCCTTCCATGGGTATCGCAGATAGCGGCGATGGGCTGTACAATCTGTGATAACGTTTTAATTGTTTTTGGTTATACGACAGTATCTGGAGGTATGTATGTACACGTATCGTGTCACAATGTGAATTTAAAAAATCTTAACCGAAACGTTTACCAAATAGTCTACAAGCAAAGCACGTATTTCAAAAGTCATTACTGGTGGGTAACCGGGAGGAGTCGATACGGCGCGGGAGGAGGAACGCCCTCTCCTTCAGCGCAAATTAGCGGCGGCGGCGAACGCTGAGGGCTCTCCGGAGTCACCAGCTGCCGAGATAGAGCACATGTAAAAGTCTATACGAGAGGAAAGTGTGTCAATGTGCTGTACGTTATGTTATTGTATTTTTCAGTGGTTGCGGGCACGTGCAGAATTCGGCTTAGCAATTAATTTTAAAAATCCGGTCAAGTGCGAGTCGGACTCACGCACCGAGTGAACTGTACAACCACAAATTACGAGGCGTGTATTATGTATTGACTTAAAAAAAATGTTTTTTTTTTCTTTCAGTTCGGGGATCCTGAACTCACACTTGGTCGGCTTTTATTATTTGCTGTTTTACTTTAGAGCTTCCACTATAATCACACCAAGTTTGAGCCTTGTATGTATTATCGTTTTTACAAATGAGCATAATCAAAAATGGTTTAATTAAAAAAAACATGTTACCTCTAATGTACGTATTTCCTTAATTTTTACATTAAGATTTTTTTCTTTGTAATTCCCCAAAAAAAAAAATTTAAACGCTACCTATTACGGGTTAAAATATTACCCTTTTAAGGCAAGACAGATGACGTAGGCTTTGTAATAGTTTCGTACGGAACTCTTAAAAAAGGTAAAGACCAGTAAGTGCCTATGTGTTTGCACGCGCAAACTTACGGCACCTCTCATGCGCAGTTGACAACTGACACTATTCGGAAGTTGTCGCGAAACACTTCGTCCGAAGGAGCCTGTCCCCGGAATGGGACATAATATGTCTAACCTGCCCTGCACTGCTCACATTGATGACTAAGGCTAAATATTCCATGCGCGGTATCCCAGTTACTATGTCCAACAGTGGATTTAGGAATAAACATGACGCAAACCAGGGTTGTTTTTACAATTCAACAAGAGCAGCGATGGGTTGTTTGCGATTTGATGTCCGCCCGTTTGGAACAGCGTGACGGACACTTACTGGCTCCATTCCCCTCTGAAGTATTAAGAGGAGGCCTTTGCCCAGCAGTGGAATATCTTCAGACTACTCCTACGACAATATCCATAGGACAACATAAGAATATTTCATTTAGATATAGCTTACCTGTTTCTTGAGCGTATTGAAATCGTTGCTCATGTCCCGGTATCGCTGCAGGCATTCCTGCCACATGTTCGCCATCTCCGCCATTTCTGATCGTTGCTTAGTGATCTCGTCCTGATCGATGGATGGTTACATTGTGCATTATATAATTACTAGAGAACCGCGCCGGTTTCGCACAAACTAAACACTAAATAGACTAAATGTAAATGTGATATACTCGAACATATATAATACCTTCCTTATAAATTGTTCTAAATGATGTTTGAAACCGAATTGAAATCCTCACAGAAGTTTAAAAGTTGTAATCGAATACGAAGACAAACGCGGATTTCGACTATGTTTTATACTATGTAATTAACAAAGGTGTGATAGACCGCTCCCTAATCCCCGACTTTTCGCTTTAATATTCCTAGTAGATACGCGAGTGACTAGGGTTCGAGCACCAGCCTCCAGCCTCTTGGGTGCTGTGGCAACACAACTGGAATTGTTAATTGCAACCTTAAGTGTAGTGTATCACGTTGTTGGCAATGAAGAAAAACAAATGGTGGGTGTCGTTGTGTCTCTGACTCGCTCACTGTTCCAGTTCTCTGTATCTGTCTCCTCCTCGGTAGCGTAACATCGGATAAAGGAACGTGAAAACGAGCGAGCGCCTCTGTTTTGCGCGTAAACATACGGCACTATAATATATTCTGCATTGCATTTCGACATCTGACGATAGTATTCGGAAGTTATCGCTGTGATCGAAACCGGCCAGGAGACGAGTACACCGTCATCATACCATGAGCCTGGCGTCCGTGTCGCCGACATCCCTGGCCACGGTCTCGTAGCGACGCATGCACTCGCGCCAAAGCCGCAGCTGAGCGGCTGCCGATTCGCGAACATTCGCTGCTTCCTGTTACAAAAAAGGATTTTTATACAATTTTATATAATACAATTACACTATACATTTTTATATATATAATCACACTTCAAGATTGATATTAATTGTACTTCTTCGCTTAATGACAAAGCTCGGGTTTCTGAGAGCTTTTGGCGTCTGGGTATTACTAAAGGATCAGCTAATGACTTCGGTAGTCTCCGGTCGTGACTTTTTCAAGTTTCAGTATGATGCTGTGATATTTTTGAGTGAAAGGGTTAATAAGACAGTTTCTTGTTCAACTTCTATCTTTCCTGGATCACGTCATAGAGGTCATAAGGTGCGGAAAATATCTATTATTTTATTTTATTATGATAGCATTATTGCTCTATGATAGGGCAATACCTTATACTGCACGAAAAACCGTTTTCACACTACATTTTGTAATTTATACAATATCTGGCATAAAAAAAAATTGTTTCCAGGAAGAGGTTCAAAATGCCTTCGAAAACTTTGTAGAGTCTAGATTTCTAGAATTCCATCAAAAGACATAACGTACAGAATCGCAGTGGCAGAAATATGTAGATAATTAAGGTATTTATACTTCGAAAAAATAAATAATTACGCAGTAAACTTAATCTTAAAAAGTCAAACTCTATAAACCTTCTGAACTCTAAATATCCAAGGGATGTTTATACCTGAACAGTCTTCTCTTGGCCCTGCGTTTGCGACATGTCCTTGAAGCATCGCATTAGCTCTTTCCACAGCTTCATCATCTTATCCATCGCTTCCCGCTGTTCAGCTATCTCTTGCTGCAATTGTATACACTTATTAGTTATGGTTATAATGTCTAACATCAATAATACTACATATAAACGCAAGTAGTTTTTCCGGTTGCTATCCTTCTATTCTAAAACATCCATTTACTATTGGATAGTTACTTTTTCAGCAATACTTAGGGAGTCTCATTTCCCTGTGCTTTTTGTATGATTACTTAAGCTGCCCTTTCACTTGAGGTAATAAGTATCCTTTATCGTATTCCATTGCTTAATCTGCAATCTCTGCTAAATTTCTTTATACATGCCCGTTCAGTCACTTAAGAGTAGTTCTTCAAACAAACATACAAACTTTCAGATTTTTAATATTGAGATAGAACGTTTCTGGAATTATAAGCAATATTTTAAACTGTAAGGCGGCAAACGAGCAAGCGGTTCACCTGATGGTAAGTGATTACCGTCGCCCACGTACATTTGCAATACCAAAGGTGCTGCAAGTGTAATGCCGGCCTTTAAGGGTATTAAGGAGATGAAAGGGAGGATAAAGGGGGAGATGGGGACGGGTAGTGGGCCTCCGGATACCTCACTCACCGAACGAAACGCGTAAGCATAAGATGCCTCTACTTTATGCCTATACTCTAGGAGGCCGTGGTATCAAGCCGATCGAGCCGACCCATTCGAGCAAGCAGCAAAAGCCGCTGCTTGGCTCTACCACGTTTCAAAAAATGTTATAAAGAGCAGCGACAATAGTGCGAGGTTACCGAGACTGCAAGCTCCGCGTGTCCCGCCCCGCGTAGAGAGTGTGGATCTACCATGCATATCATTCCCACATTTTTAAGTGTTTTCGTGTAAAGGCTTATGTCCAACAGTGGACTTTTTGTATCCTGGCAAGGAAGAGTAAAAAGAAGAATAAAAAGATATGAGCAATAATCACCTTAACAACTCTCATATAATTACTCCTGCCGCTCATCGTACTCGTTTCACCGTCGGCTCCACTCAAACCCGAATCCCTTTCCTTTTCTGAAAATCTGTCACGGTCGTCGACGTCTCTTGATACAACCGATTGTCTGTCGAATTGCTCTAAATTCCTTCGCGATTTAGCGGCGTGAGATAAGCCATACGTACGGCTACTGGCGTCATACCTATCTCTATTCCTTTCATCGTAACGTCTATTTCTTGGTACTTGTGAGCGCTTGTCTTTATAAGGATCGCTTCTGGAAGTTCCTCTAGCATCCTCCACATATTCTTTCGGAATCTCAAAACTTCTACTTGTCTTTTGTGTGCAGTATCTTCTTCTATCGTCAATATATTTATCTCTTACAGGCTCCCTTCTGTCAACGTAATCCTTGTACTCCCTTTGTTCGTGTCGACGACTTCCGTAACTGGGATCAATGCAACTTGCAGTGGGCGTAACGTCCGGCGCGTATCCGTGATATTTATCGTTGACACGAGGCCTAGACTTAATAATATCCAATTTACTGTCGCAAGTGTACTTCTTGTTGTTAGAGGAACAGCAAACACAATTGTCTACTTTACTTCGGCGCTCACCCGGTACAGTAGCATCGTCTCTAGCGCGCATGGGACTACGGAACTTGTCATGACTTCGTATTCTCGAAGGTGACGAGTTATCCCTTTCATCATGCAGTCTAACTGGACAACGCTCTGCATCGTAGAAGTCTCGTCTCGGCGCAACTTCGCACTGCAACGACTTATGACTGTGCGTTCTGGACTGTAAATTACGAATACTGAATAAAATGTACTTAAATTATATGTTAGGGTTTTATTTTCAAATCACTTACAACTTCCCCATCATTATATCGCGTGGCTTTGCTGTTCATTTGAGCACATATTTTTGCAAATGTTTCCAAGAGCACAGTCTGATCTATTATAGGAGCAATAATTTGTTCTTTTGGGCGTGAACAATGGCTGAAAAAATAGTACTTGAGAGCTACAAGTGTTGAGAAAGAATTAAAATAAAAGGAAAAATTTCGCAATATTACAGATAATAATTAAAAGTGCCGTAGTAAGACAGTGATCAGAAAACCCGCTTTAATTTCATCGCGTCTATGAAATTAAAGAAACCTGGGTTTGATGAATTCGGTGCCGGCAACACTAAAAGTGGTCATTGAAATTTTAAGTGCTAAATTTTACTATGTTGTGGAGAAAAATCGTCAAGAAATCTGCATGCCTGAAAAAGAAAAAAAAATTCAAGGTTATCTAAAATCCGCCAACCCGTATTGGAGCAGCACGGCCAGAAACGGAGGTTTTGATGCAGTGTCGGCAAAGATGGATTAAAAATCCTACTTGTCACGGTCTTTAGCGGGCGCGGACTCCTCGCGGTGACGTCGATGACGACGATGCTCTCGAGTCACTGATGTTTCACGTTCCGGACTCGCACGTCGCTCCTCATGTCTTCGCATGTGGCGCTGTCTGGGAATGACATTTGAGGCATCATTACTCAATAATTGTATGTAAAATTCAAATGTTCAGCAGTGGATGTAGTGCAGAAGAATGGATAGTGAATGTTCTACAAGCTATATAATTATTTTATATTAAGCAACGATAGCCAAGTGATTCTTCGATCCTCCTTGAGGACGGCGCGTACCAACAAGTTTTTTGAAATATTTGTATCATTGGTCACTATCTGCCACGATGTCCTAAATAAGTTCTGGTATAAAGTGGGTTGAAAGAACTAAAATATCGAGACCTTTATCAAGACCTTTGACCATCAGCATTGGGTGTGCAGGCGTGGGAACTTATTTTTTTCTTTCATATTTTTATTTAGCATGAGTTTCGTTTCTCGTTTACTTACTTCCTTTTGTCTCTCTTTATAGCCTCTTCTAAGAACTGATAAACGAAGGAATCCTGATCCTGCGGCACCGATTCAATAGTGGCGTCTTCTTCCTAAAAGCAGCTACATAAATCAACAATTCAATCAAAATGTAATAAAAAAATAACAAAAACGAAAACATACGCGCGACGGAGAGATCGAACAGGGTGTAGAAACCAGTCCTGCTTTTAGTGCTAAAGAAATTCCATCCCTCCTGAAAATAAATACTTTATAATTAAACACAAAACATAAACGTTAAAAAATTACGCACGTAAAAAAAATTTGTTCAAAATCGATTGCAACATTTGTACCGAACAGACAGACAAAAATGTGGTAAAATTCAATAAGATCAATGGATATATTCAGTTTATTTAATACAGACAGCAAAACCGAACTTCCAACTAATAGTTGTAGTAATAGTTAAATGTAACAAATCATCTCAAAAATTACGGATCGGAATTCCACAGACCGGAGAAGGTCAGCACCGTCTACGATGCGAGATGTCTGGCACTGTGAGCGCAAATTCGTCTGGCAAGCGAAGCGATTAAAGAGAATCCTCGCTGTGAGAGAGGCCTACGTCCAGTAGTGGTTTATACGAAACCTTACAAATTAAAATGTAAACTGATATTTACGCATTTTATTGGGTTTAATCTCAATATAAAGAGTAGTTAAGTGGGGGTAGTGGAATATAACAGATTGTAACTGTAACTTTTATGTAAATAGGGTAAGGCATGGTGGTGATGTGTTGCAACAATGTAAATTCCATTGTTACGACACGTGAAGGGACTAGTAAATAATGAGCTTGCGAAGCATGCCTGTGTCGACGCGGTGAGCGCGGGGAGCGCGCTGCTCGGTAAATGTCAACCGGAGACCTGGACATCGCTGGGCTGCTGTCATGATCTCTGTTTTAGATACATAATAGTCAATTGTTAAATACTCTATGCTAAATATATTCCCGTATTCAGGCCGTATGAGGAAGGTCAAAGTTGCTCAGCGCGCTATGGAAAGGGCTACGCTCGGTGTTTCTCTGCGTGATAGTCTGCAACGATGATATCCGCAGCAGAACTAAGGTAAACGACATAGCCGTAAAGATCAGCAAGCTGAAGTGGCAATGCGCCGGCCACATAGCTCGCAGAACTGGCAACCGCTGGGGAAAAAAGGTTCTCGAGTGGCAGCCACGTACAGGCAAACGCAGTGTAGGACGACCCCCCACAAGATGGAGTGACGACCTGCGCAGTGTTGCGGGAAGTCGGTGGATGCAGGTGGCTCAGGACCGAGCTTCGTGGCAATCTTTGTGGGAGGCCTATGTTCAGCAGTGGACTTCTGATAGGCTGAAATGATGATGATGATGATGAAATATATTCCCTAAATTTAAAAATAATTATTGACGTATCTACTATATTTTAGACTGTTATTCAAATGAAAATTAAAGCAATTAGCTATTTAAATCGATATTCATAGCCTAACACAAATCCTCGTGGTGCGATCGCTGCTGGATGGATTTTGGAATATTGCTACGAGTATGTGGCCGGTCAACTGCCATTTCTGCTTTAGCAACAGAAATTCATAAGGCCTAAGGCGATTTTTTCTGTTCTAGTAAATTCTAAGCATAGTCCATGGCTAGTAGAGCGGCTGGCCTTGCATGACCTATAACCAACTGTGAAGGGCACTATTTAATATTTTGTGAATGAAATGTGTTTGTTGTCTTAGGTTTAATTATAAACCTATTTATAGATTACTGTTAAAGACAATTAACTTAAAATAAAATAATTAATAAATCAAAAATTAAACAAAGAACATCATTGTTACCTGTTTGTGTTCACGTCTTGTGTTAAACCGGCAAGCCCAGCGGTTGTATTTTGCAAACTTGCCTTAGCTGAACTAACTCTACGTCCGTTGGCCTTACAACCCTGTAATTTTTTTACATTCAATTTGATATTTAATTTTCTCTTCAACATGTAATTCTACCTTTTATTTTAAACTCTTGAATGAATAATTCTTCAAGTAAGTAATAATTGTCGCACGAGACAAGTATTTGTATGGACTACAAATAATTGTTACGGGACTGGGTGTTTGATCGTTTACAATTTATTTATGTAAAATGCCGCTCCATCATTGGAAGTTGGCAGTCAGCTGCTTAGCTTGTCCATCTGTCTGTCTGCTGCCTAATGTTTCAGAACCACGACATAATGCGTATTTCGTTTGGTCGTTTTCCAGATATTTTGCTCATTAAGTTCTATCCTAGTATCGAGCGCAACGCAGTGTGTGCGTGCGAATACGCACACCACAGTAACATCAAAACTCCGCTCGCACCGAACAACAAAGCTTCAAGCATGTCGACAGCACGCAAAGAACATACTGTATTCTTTGGATGCCTCAACAAAAATTATTGTATTTACTGAACGATATAAATACCTACCGAAAAATAAATAGAAAACAAAGTTCGAGTCGGGCGCCACAGCGGCGACGTTGAAGATCAAATGCGCGTAAATAATGATGTGTTCTCATATGCTCAGTGTTAATTTTTTTTGTTATTTGTAGTTGGTTGAAGTGAAGTGCTAGGATTCTTAAGAATTACACTGTTAGCGGGTCGTGGTACAGAATTCGCAGCGAACCTTGATTATTTGAAAAAAAATTTAAGAAATAATGAACATTCGATTTTTTACAACCCTGCAACAGTAGGCATTTTCTCACACGAGGCAGGTGTTAACCTACTACAGTTCGGTGTTTACTTTGGTTACTACAGTTTTTAAAAACTTAATAAAATATTTTTTGCGTAAATATTACATATATTACATATGTTACTTATACACCGAATGGATGCGACGTTACTAAATTCAAATTAACCAATATTCTACTGGATATTGCTACGTCATACACGTATCGATAATGTAAATACAGTATTCTAGACACAGGATACTTTTTCGTTTTTGGTACTTTGACTCAAGGTACATTTGCGATAATAGTTAATGTAGGCCGACGAGGACCAGGTCTCGTTGTCGCCTAGGACAGGCCGACTGCACCGACTAAAGTCGCAGACGCTCCGCCAACGAAATCCTGCGAGGTCGCTGCTCTTACCGAGGTCAGTAAACTATTGTTATTGTCGAATGGCGCCACTTGCGTTTCTTTTTTGGATTATTGGGCTGTTTAAAAATAGCCTATGTATAATATTTATAGGTTATTTTTACATACTCATGATCAATTGTATTAACCAAGTTTTCATAAAATCTCAATAAGGCTTTCCACTTTGATATTTATAGAAATATAAACTCTCACTCCCGTATACCCAAAACTGGGGTTCAGATGTACATTTTAGTTTTTCCAGCGCTCTTTTCGTCAGAGGACTTATTTGCGACAACAAGAACTCATTGGTATGAGCCCTCCACATAGGTGATCTAAATCAAGTGTCCTGATTCGAAGCAAACACTAACATACACAATTATTTAGTAAAACTTTCAAATTGATAAGCCAAGCCGCTGGAAGACAGACAGATGAACAACAAAGTAATCTTATTAAGGTTTTACTATTTTTAGTCGCTCTCGAAAAAGATTCAGTCTCTTTTACCTGTTTTTATATACAAACATACATATTACATTATATATCAAATTAGGTTATGGAAATTTAAAGTCCCGATCAAAGAAATCCACGAAAATAACGTAATTCATTCGGGTAGTTCCAGTATTTTTCTATGGGGCGATAGCGAAAGAAAATCTGCGACCTTTTTTCTTTCCCTGGGTGTTGTACGTACTAAGGGGAAGGCTTTACTTCCCCTTAGTACGTACAAAAATATGTTATTGGTATACTTATGTCCATTATTATTTTCACACCCAATACTTACGTTATGAGAATCATCCGTCGCTAAAGATGTGCTGTCGTCCACGCCGTCCCGCCTCTTTCTACTACGCTTACGTTTTGAAGCATCGAATACTTTAAATAATTTTTTACTATCGCACGGCTGACACTCCATCCTATATCGTTGAAGAGATCGTGAAACATCAGAGCAAATTAACTTATTCTAATTTAATCATTACTCTTATAATTGTTACGTTTCCTGGATATTATTCTATTGGTAAAAGTTTAATGCAAAATCGGAATTTTCACAAATTAGTAACCAAACAAACACGGGCAAAACTGAAAGACGTCAATTATGCGTGAATATTGAAAATAGAATTCTTCTATAATCTTCTAGTTATGACAGATTATTAGCTGCCAGGTCAATTTTAGCAGACATTAAATGACGATAACATTTTGACATTAGTTAGGGGATCCCTATAGAGAGCATAAGTGTAAGAAATCTTCAGAACATCAAAGCATACATTTCTTGAAAGGGTTGCCCACAGATTGGCTAGCGGGTTGGTGAACGCAATGCCGGCATTCACGCATTAATGATACTGCTTCCCATCACCAGTCTGGAATTTGGATTCAGCAAGTTCAGATGATGGTCAAGTTGGCACTTAGAGAAATTTTGGTTACTCTTACACCGACATAAGCCGTGGTAGCCTAGTCAGAGCGCTCACTTTCACTTGTGGGGTCGATCCCCGATGCCGGCACCACTAAAATCTGTTAATAGCAATTTTAAGTGCTGTATTTACGTTCTCGGCGGTGAAGGAAACCTGCATAACTGAGAAATAATTTCGAGGATATGTGAAGCCCGCCAACCCGCACTGGAGCAGCGTGGCGGGCACTTCCCGGCTCCTAAACCCTATCTACTACCTATCTCTGATACTCGTATTTGAGGAGGCCTTTGCCCAGCAGTGGGCACTTACAGGCTGCTACTTTTTACTTTTTTACACTAACATTAACAAATATCATTAATCTTATTCTTATGCATCCAGTTTCATTTCAACTTTCACTTTATGTAATCTGGTAAACTACCTCCTCGACACAGGACAAATTCCTAGAGGGGTTTCGTATACCAGTTGCTCACAGCGCACCTAAAATGGTGTAGCCTTATTTTAATACTGCGTTAAAAAAAATTCAGTCAATTTCTTATGGTGTGGTGGCGGTTAAAAATGATCCATCATTTTCCTACGGTGCGGTAACCGGCCTTTTCGATCTACCAAAACTACTTTGCATATTAGCGAATACATAACTTAATACGTATTCTTTAACATTCTGTGCGGTGGCGATGCGATATTAAAAAAGAATCCATTTTTTTTAAAGCCATAAGTTTTAAATCAGGTGCCAAAATCATCAAACTTTGTCTCTGTAATCATTCCTCACCAGAAGTCGATGAGTTTTAGTATTTTAGATATAAATATCCGCGCATATACAGAGGAAGCAGAGCAACATCTCATTGTTGGTGATCCGAAGTGAACACGTACAAGCCGAATGTCGTTTTCAACTAAAACCAAGATTAGTCAATGTTTGTATCTACTAATTTCAAACAGGATCTATCCTGTTCAAAGTTAATTCAACTTCTAAGGATCTTTTATTCTGAACAAGTTGATTTAAGTATAACTGAGCCTTCGATGTCATGTCTACTACTGAACCATATTGTAAAAGAAGCACAAGTGAAATGTTCCTACACGATTTGAACTAGTTTAGTCACTAGTATCGTTTTAAGGCATCGTTTAAGTCAGTGTCGATATAAACCTACCTTTTTAATTCTACATCAATATTGATGTCGAATTAAGGATTTCATTTACTTAAAATAAGATATTTAATTTTACCCAAAAATAATAATCATCTTATAAATTTCTTAAAGTATGTTAACAAAAATACCTAAATCGTTAGCAAGTTCATTTCTAAACCAATATTTAATTGTATTATCTAGAACTTTATATTCTATTCTTTCTTTATATTTAATATTCTATAGTGTAATGTTATTACGTAAATAAGAGAGTAAGTTATTAATTAATCTAGGAAGTAGATAAGAAGCTGTGCATTTGCAGTAGATAGTTGTAGCATGTATGCCTTATCTTACTGCCTGTAAATAGTCCACGGCATGACATAGACCTTTCCCGTAAGGAGGATTGGCCAGAGTACCAGACGCGTCGCGCCTTAGAAGCTGCTACCCGTCATCGGTCTGTTTAATTTTTATTAAATTTAAATACTTAAATGTTCCTTATGAGTCTATTAACTTAAGTTTTTACTTGTATTAATATACTATATACATATATATATATATATATTAAGTGAGTCACTATTGACACACACCGATCAAACATGATTCAGCGTATTCCTTTCGCCCGTAGTATGATCAGTCTTAGGCAATAGGGGGCATGGTTAGTGAACGATGGTAGCCTACGTCTGTAATGCTGGTGGTCGCGCAGACCTACACCTACTCGAGCGTGCATCTAATGCCACGGGAGTGTGAATGGTCCAATATATCACCTAAAAATTGCTACAATACCCACCCGAGATCTCTGTATGACATTAGGTCGTGTCATTAGTCCGTGTGTCAGTTACCATCTACACTTATTATTATGTCACCTGTATCTGACATGGCCTCGAATTCACGGTGCGACAGTGTTACAAAATGTGGGTGGTATCTATAGGTATATGTGATCGATCCATAGACATATATAACAGATAGCAACAGACTAAACATGACTAAACACGCCACTCGCTAGTAGACCACTCATACATATAAAAAAAACTTTAGGCTATATTACAGATAAAAGGATAAAATATAGCAGCTGTAATTTTGTATGTTGCGTTCACACATGTTGGCTGCATTCAACCATTTTTTTAACATTTCGTCAGAACAATATTTAATATTTTCGCAATGCAACAACATGCAGCTTTCGAAGGTTCATACAATAGGAAATTTAAAAAATCTGCACCATTCATGAATTGTCATTGTAATAGTGTTGCTAAACATTTTTTTTCAAGCAATACCTACCTTTCACTACATTTTAATCAGGTGCTTGAATTTTTACCTGTATTCATAGTAATCAATTAGGAGGTATCGCAATTTGTGCTAAAAAATTAAGATCATTAATAAAAGAAATGTCTTTCAATACATAAGGCAATGTAAAAAAAACATTTAAATAATTAAAATGGATTCAAGACAGAAAATCGGTTTTCTTGTAAATTCGAAATACTATATTTCCACCCTCTTTGAATTTCCTGTCGTATACCACACAAATTTAATCCAATAAGATTGTCAATGATCAGACAGATTGCAGTAATTGTAATAGATTTTCAACTTAGACTTTCATAAGAACTAAATATAAATAACAATACATAATTGAAACTGGTCAGTTATTATAGATGTTGCATTTTTACACAGTTTTACAAAATTATAACATAAATCGTAATTTCCACTTTGAAAAATAATTTAGAATAATAGATAGGTGTTCAGTTAAAATGCCAATTCAAAAAAAAAGTAAAATTCAGATTCAATTTCAATATATTATAGATTATTGTAATAATTCACATTAAACTTAATTAAAACTTATAGCCCACATAAGCTCCTCACACTCTCCACTATTATTTTCTTATAGACAAAGGTGCTAAAGGTACTCGGTATAAAATCTCCATCATAAAACCAATAAACAGATTCAAGTCCCATTTTATTATAAAAATCAAAATTACGAGTTATAATACATCTGTTTCTCAATCGAACAATAGAAATCGATTATAGCACATTGACATTCTTGTAAATAAATCATCATGGACATAAATAACAAAAATCGAATTGTACAGCCTAACACTTCAGACACCGCTATAAATGATCTCGAAATCACGAGAAACGGAAAACCGAGCACCGCGTCCGGGGCGCACGTATCACTATATGTACACGTACCGACAGGTAGGTCAGTCTGCGGCCCGCGGCCCGCCGCCCTCACGTCCACTCGGTCCACTCGGTCCACACGGGCCACACGGGCCACACGCGTGCTCCTTGGGCACCGGGCACACATCACTGCACTTAGGTAACCGATCACTCTACTGTTCGTGATGCGGTTCGGCGTCACTCCGCTGGCTGCAGTGGTAGAGCACGTCGGCGAGCTCATGTGCCACCTTCTGGTCCAGGATCTGGCTCATGACCAGCGACAGCAGGCGTCGCTCGTGGCGACGGATGAGCGGCCTGTTCTCTGGGTGCTCGGCTAGCCGCAGCAGTGTGGCGGCGGCGCGCCGCAACATATCCAACGACGTGCCCATGGCGTCCGGGTTATCACGAAGCGCCGCTACACCATGCTGGTTGGCTACGCCCAGCGCAGCGTGTTCGGCGCGCTCGATGAAAGCCACGAGCTGCGCCACGGCGGGCGCGTGCAGCGCTACCTCGCGCGCTGCCGCAGGGCCCGCGCCCGCCAGGTAATGCAGGATGTTGACCGCGAACTCGCGCACTACGGGCCGCTCGGGCCGACATAAGTCGCGCGCCAGTCCCGCACACAACAGCGCCACGCGCCCGCGCGGTGGTGTCGCTAGCACCAGGTCTACGTTGGCGTCCGTCACACAAAGCTTGCACAGCGCCTCCAGCGCCAGCCGCCGCGGTGACAGCGGCGAACCTGGCGCGGCAGCCGGCGGAGCGTCGCCAGCCACCGCGGCCGGGCACACACTCCAGTGCAGCAGCCCGTCCAAAAGAGGTCGCGCCACTGCTTCCGGCTGCCCCGCCAACTCCACGCTACCGGCGATGTTCGCGCAGCACACCAGAGCGTCCTCGCGCAGTTGCGCTAACGTGTCCCACCACCATTCGTTCTCGCCGCGGAGACTAGAGCAGCACGCGTCCACATCGGCCTCGTCACGCGCGGCACGTTCGTAGGCACGCGCTCTCGCCGCTCGAGGCGCGTGCTCGTGATGAAGCAGCAGCAGCTTCCCCGCGAGGGCGAGAAACGCACTCGACCGAGAGAACTCGGCCTCGTTTCCGGGTACGAAGGTGAGACCGCGGAGGATATTGGAGAGCGCGACGCATCGTTTCGCGAGCGCGTCTCGAGTTTCGTTCACGAGGTTTAAACTGGGTTCGTCCCGCGTATAGCACTCGTCCTCGTAGTCCTCAAGTCGGCGCCGCTTGAGCACACCCGCGGGGTCGCGCACAAGTAGCGCCGGCCGCCGCTCGGGCTCCAGGTCCATGGGCTCCGCTTCCAGGTTGTCGCGGTCATCGTCGGGCGGCGCTGGGGCGGGGGCGGGGGCGGGGGCGGGCGTTGGCGCGGAGGCTGCGGGCACATCGTGCGACTCGGGCACAACGGGGGCGGGAGCGGGTGCAGGGCGCGGTCGGGGCGGCCGTTCGCCGGGCAGCACCCGCACGTAGGGCAGCGGCAGGAACTCGCCGCGGAAGCACGGCACGACGTGCGCGGCGCCCGTTGAGTCGCCGCCGAACTGCCATGGCTCCAGCACGTCCTCCACGTGCTCTCCGTCCGACACGCAGTCGTCTGGTGCGAACAGATCGTCGTCCGCCTTGTGTACGACGGGGTGACGTCTCCTTGACTGCAACGTGTAGTTTTCGCCGGAGAGGAGGCGGACGTTGTCGACTGGGTCGGGCGGTTCCGCTCTCCGACGCACCTTGGCGGGCGGTTCGGCTGCAGTTGGCACGACATACCATGGCTCGTTTTCAGGCATGGGAGCGTCGAACACGTCACTCAGACTTCGATGGAAATGTTCGAGCAACAAGTCTAGAAGTCCGGGCATATGTTGCAGTCCGAAGTAGCCTATGCAGTTGTCGTCGAAAAGTAAAATATTTAGGATATCGAGCGCCCAGCAGGTCTCCGTCAGCAGTCCTGACTTTAAACCCATCATTATGCGCCACGCGTCGACGGGTGCGACGTCAACTTTTGTGAGCCGCCGCCGTTTCTCACCCGTAGGTACTGTCGCTTCCACGCACTCGGGAGGGAACGTTAACTCTCGTTTGATTTGTCCAGCTGTTATGCCCGGCACCGCACCCTGTACGAAATAAACAATAATTTTAAATAATATTTATGTATATTTAACATAGCTTAGGGATTTAGTCAGGACTTAGGATCATATCCCTAAGCAAGCTTAGACTGAACTATTTATAATAAATTGTATTATTACTAAGTGCATTTCCTTATAAATTCAGTACTACCCTTTTTGTTAGTTAGCAGATGTATGAAATTAAGTTTAACGGGAATAATATGATGCCATAACAAGTGGTGCACAATAATAAAGTACAGCTATAATTAATAACTTTCAACATAATAAAAAAAAATTGTAAATTTATTACTTTGATCACATATGAACGAATATAGTTATAAAATCCACACGGATGTGTTTTAAGAAGTATGGGAGTGTTCCAAAATTAAATATAATTTTAGGATACTGGCTAATATAAATGTAAAAACAATTCTTACTAGGCCACGATGGATTAAGCAAACAGGTAACCAATAGTTTACGCTGTTTTTTATTTTAAATATTTTGTTAGTAATAATTTATTATTAACGGTTACGGTAACTCATTTAATAATTATAGATATATTTTTTAAATCAGAAAGTTTAGGAATATTCACAAATTAACAATCACGTTACTTTCTATTATATAACGTTGTTATTTATAAACCATTACATTCTTAAGGATCGTTAACAAGTAATTAAAGATATTTCAATGACTAATGCGACTTTTGTGCGCTCACGCAGCGCGTGCGGCCGCTTGCGATAGCTTGTGAGTGTGCGCGTGTGAGTGTGCATGTGTGCGTGCGTAGCGGGCGTGCACTCACGGGGGACGGCGCAGCGGGCGGCAGCTCCATCGGCGGCCGCGGCGCGCCCCAGCCAGGCCCGCCCGGCGTCTAAAACACACACGCGTGCGTTAGCACGCAGCACACTGACCCTCACCGCGCTAGTCGACCAACACCACGACGCAAGTCTATTCGTATTGAAATCGAGTCTCAAGATGATATATGAATGCTGCAGTTACATAACGTTCTTGACTTATCAACAATATTTTTAGCTTACAGACAGCTGCACGCACACATTCGTCTGTGAGAGCATAGTTCAGAAGAGATGAAGAATTTATGTAAGAATGTAATGAATATACCATTAAAATTTTTATCTGCTAACTTTAGAGATAAGCGTTGTGGTCTTGGTATACCTACTGCGCGAACATCCTATTTCTCTCCTAAATTATGAGGACTTTGCTAGTTTCGATCTAAAATAATGTTTAAAACTACGCACACTTATTTAAGTATATCAAAAGTATGCTGTATATTAAAAATTAACGTATAACTTATTGCGTCTAATTGTTATCATTGGCATTCCCACTAGATGCAATGTCATGCAGTGCATTAAATGAATGTAACATAATGAAAAATGCTTGAAATAATTTTTATAATTAAATGTTTTTTTATCGTCAGATAAATTTATGATCAATTCCTTCATACAAGATCATTTATCAAATAAGAAGCTTTTTTTATTAATTCCTAAATCTGCATGCAATATTAATAATAATACACCGTTAAGACAAGGAAAAAAAATGACAACTTTCGAAGAGGTCATTTTAAATTTCTAACGCAATGTTCACTTCCGGTAGTTTATAGAAATTCATAGTTATTTTTTGCAAGTGAATTTATGCAAAGTATCTTACACATATAACTATCACCAATTGAGTTTTAGAATGATATAAGTGCAAACAAAACTAACAATCAACAGTGAAAAACAATTAGCTATAACATAATTTAAACTGACAAAAGTTATAAACAGGTTGGATGCGACGTTAAGACATTCAATTTATCGTCATATTCTACAGGCTATTTTCAAGTTATACTCCAATTATCAATTACAAACACACAGTAGCTCTGTCAGGATTTTTTTTGTTTTTAATATTTAGACACAAGATATATCTTTTCCACTAGTAAATAGGCCTTCGAAACCCAGGTCCTAGACCTTATCGACCGTCCGTCCGCGTCAGCTTCCGCTGCCTGCGTTTGAATTTTCATTTTAAGTGCCGCCATTGTGATCCTGCAAGATTGGAGCTCTTGCCATGATCAGTAAACTATGAGTCATGACGCACAGCGCGCTCCCAAATGCTCAAATGATTTGGATTAATAGGTTGTTAAAATGTTTGAAAAGTTTTATTGTTTCACTATTTCCAAATAAAAATGATTACTATTAGTAATATTTTTTAGTCAATAAGTCGCATCTAATCTGTATAACCAATATTTCTTCATTAAGTACTGAAAGCTCATAATAACATTCTTAATTTGGTGGCAAGTTCTGTACATGGTAAGATAGATAGTATTTCTGCATTACCTGCGGCTGGTAGGGCTGGTGCGGCCAGGAAGGCGGCTGCGCCGCGGGCAGCGGCGGCCGCCAGGCGGGCTGCGGTGCGGGCGAGCGCGCGAATCCGCCGCCCCACGCGCCCGGGAACCGCGCACCGCCCGCCGCGAACGCCTCGCCCTTCGCGAAGTCCGGGTGGCGGCGCGGTGCACCTGCCGCCACGCCTCCTACCGCGCCCGGCCCCGCGACTGCGCCCGCCGCGCCCACGACCACGCCCGCACCCGCTCCCCCCACGCCGCCCGCGCCCACGCCCGCTGCGCCCGCGCTCGCGTTCTTGCCGTACTGTCGGATACAACCGAACTATTATCGCATCGTCTCAACCTTAATTCACATCTGCCAGCACGTAACGAGGCAGAGATGACACAAACATATAACTGGCTTACGGGCGTCTCAACTATACACGAGAAATAGACAAAACGGAACTATACGAAGAAATAAGTTGCCCTTTTTTTTTTGTTTCAGTTTCCACATAACTCGGTACAGGACGCGTTATATCATGTTAACATGTGCACGCGCGTCATTTCTGTACGCAGAAAGGCTCCTCATCACAGATGTAAACCCGTGTCAGTACCGGCCTGTGTCGGAAACGAAATACGATTAAAGATGTATGGAGTGTATAATTATTTATAGTGTCTGTGCTGAAACATGTCTGCCACGTATAGTTTCTGGAGATGTGAATGAAGCTATCATCAATGGTAGTGTTAATCTGTCTGTATACGATGAACCAATCAAGGTAAGTTCGTGAACGATTACAAAGAAAATGAAACTATACTAGCTCTCTCAGCAATCAACTCAGCAAAATATTTACGCTCATAACAAATGACATTTATTCTATACACTTATTGGTTCAACCCATAGACATTTTTCTTTTCTCGTTTTAAACCTCAGACTATAGACTAGTCGGAAGTTTAAGGACATTAATGTAAAAAAAAGTTTTTACGTAATGCAAATTTATCCCAATTCTAAGTCCAATGACAATTCATATTATTATTTAAGAAATATTAATTGAATAAATTTACAACATTATGCTTAAAAATAATAGAAATGTCATTTTGTAATAAAATATATAAATTCAATAAGTTTGTTTAAAACAACTTAAATCATTTTATAATGAAAACAAACATATTAAATTGTTCTTATAAAATAATTTTACGCTAGCCGTAAACCCAAACGTGTACGTTAAATTAAAGATGATGATTTAGAAACGAAGGTTCGGTCGAATGAATCATAACGCATCGATACAAATCGGTGTTGACTATTGAATTGGCATTAGATGCATCCGACAGACACAACCGCAATATAAACAAAGCTACGATTCTGTTACACTTAATAGCTAAGCTTAAATGACCTCCGTGAAATGCATGCAAATGATTCAGTGGTCAATATAATTTCATCGTGTAAAGCCACCACCACACACTCTATACCTTTACTTCCATATTTTTTTAAAGGTTAAATTTTGATAGGTAACGGGTTTTGGATCAGCTTTAAAAAGGCCGCCGGATCTTTAGACCGACGTCCGAGCTGTTGGTAAGCCAATTAATCACACCGCAAGCCAAAATTTAGTTAAAAAACGAAAACAGAAGAAAAATTAAGTGATAGCTGAAATTTCGTTAAGCGAGTGGTATTATTCCAAAATAATGAAGCCAAAACCACGGATGATTGACCCCCCACGTTGGAGTCTCCGTCGGCCCAGGCGCGATAGATTCTGAGTCACTTTATAAGTAGAACCAATCACGCCGGGATCAACGGGCATGACAGTCTAAGACATCAGATTACAGTTGGAAATTAAACAAAAATATTTCGTAGAGTTGAAAAAACTATAATAAACATATATTTATGCTATAATTTTACGTTGATATATTGCGAAACTTGAAATGTTTGTTTCTTCTAAACTTTTGATTTGAATTGATTACAATTCGGGAAAAAAGTCCATTACATTCGACCACTAAATATCACAAATGTTTGAAATCTTTGTGCGAGATTTCTATTAAAAATAAACCTAACCGTTCCTAAGTTTTCGAGAATAAAGGAAAGTGAACCTAACGTCCAACTGCAATCCGGGTCACGAGTCTGCGGGGGGCGTGCGTGCGAGTATGAGACCGTATCGCCAATCGGATGGGAAGCGGTGTCGAGTGCGTGGTACAAACGTCCGTACGTAGGGCCGCGCGCTGGGCGGCAGCGGCGCCACCAGCTGCCGCGCGAGCTGCGAGCTCATTAGGTTACCGACAGACTGCTGCGCGCCGCCCGACATCTACACACCACCAAACATACCGTCACATAACTCACGTCTCCACAATGTCGCAAGTCGACAAACGAGCGCTCGCCCGACAAGGACACTACAGCCTGTACGTCAGAAGACTGTTGTAGATATCCCCGCAAATTATTCAAATATTTCCTTTATAAGGAACTGGATAATTATCCAAACACAGATCGCTGGACGGGCATGTAAATATGCACGAGCATAGCAGGTGCGCGACTCGAGCTTGAGGCAGTAAAAACTTAACTTCTTAATATACAGATTGGATGCGATGTACGTTACGACATTAAATTTTACCACATATTCTACAGGTCATTTTAAAACCATACACTAAATATCGATTATATAAAAACAGAAATTTAGTCGAAAGATATTAATTTAGATTTCAAAATTTCCTTATAATACTAATAAATTTTTCACTAAATATCAGTAAGGTCGAATCCATTCTGTATATGCTACTTAGAGTAGTATTACGAAAATATCAAAGTATGATTAATTTTGGTAAAATGTACTCTATATAATCCAAGAAACTAATAATGTGGACCTAAAAGTAGTTCAATCTCGGGTAGTCCTCTTAAATATTTAACTATGTCCCACGTCCATGCCCTCTTGTTATTAACTTTTTTATGATTGATCCTCATTAAAAACAGAGGTTTTATCTCTATCCACATTAAATTAAAACTTGAGGCACTGTGACTAGTAATACAATTCCAAGATTTTTATGGGTTTCAGGAAAATTTGATTTATTCCGAAAATTAAAGAAAATAACTTTATACGCTCAGTAGCTGACAACTTTGGGTTACATGAACTTTAACAACACTTTTACATACATATAAAATTAACTATAATCACAATGACACACACTCACATATACACAACTTATGTTTTTATTATACACTCATTTAAGCTGTCATATTACTACAATAGAAATTACATTATGAATATTTTGAAATAGTTGCTACTACTTATTTATCCTAAGAAATGTGAAACCAATTACATTCAATAAATTACAAATCAACGAGGGCGTCAAGAAACAGATAGGGCTCGGCGTTACATATAAAAGGATATGGTGCAAAATTATGGTAAGGAAGATATGTAGTGTAGTGGGTTATCTAACAACTAACCATCTATGATTTTTATGAGTATCGTCAAAAATAACATCTTTTATTGTTGTTTCCTCTTCTTTCACAGCCTCTAACAGTCCATCGCTGGACAAAGCCACTCCCAATGGAAGGATTTGTCGCAATCGTCACGCTTGGTGATCACAGTATGCAACAGCTGGTGCCATAAACGTCATCAAGACTGTTGACGGTTAGCAACCCATCAAGTCACCAGTCTTGATCATGGTCTAGCATACTTGAGATGGTTTGCTACAGATGCTACAATTTTTCTGTCACAGCCCTTAGTCTTTTACAACACCCACAATATGATGTTAATAACAGATTCTCTTACGCCGCCAGCACACGATAACTTATATTCTTCGCATTTTTTAAATTTTTATAACCAATAAATATGTCTTATTTATTAGAACCTGTGAAGTGAATAATTTTTTTTTGCAATACAGAAGCCAAGGGCCATCATTGTGTCCCTTAAACGTGTTTTTAGTTGGACACACTTAATGCATATCCCGATACTACTACCTACAGTTACAGGTATATATGTATAAATTGACACAAATGACAAAAAAAAGTATCTCTTTCAGCCAACACTTGTACTATTTATTAAATAAATTATAAATACCACTAGTTGATATAAAATGTTATTCTTTGAATTTGATTATAACAAAAAGTGTACAAACAAGTTGGTTTTTCAAGACCACGGGGCAGTACGCTTCTGCACTAGGTGGTAATCTTACCGTCCGCAATCATTGACATGACCACGCCCATTGGGAGTACTACTAGGGCGTTGTAATTTTGTTGTAATTTACTGTCCGTAATGCCTTATCAGAAGTCATTCCATTGGCTAGAGGCTACTGCTATGAGAGAAGGTCCAAACCTCCGCGGAAAGGAGAGTACAGTGTGGAAGGTAGTGATGTTTACTGGGTACCATCGTAAATACCAATTGGTATTGGTACCACTCATTAAAAGTATATACACTAAGTTTTAACACTATGAAATAATTCGTTTACGTGTAATTCAACTAACAAGTCGATCCAATAGAAAACTGCAGTAATGGAGAAAATTGTACATTGAGCTGTGATAGTTCTTGAGCAAGGAAAATCTGCTAAAACCGTAATTAGTTAGATGGAAGCCGTTTTGGAACTCACAGTACAGTCCCGGTGGATTTCCATGATTTACAAGTGGTCATAGTCTAGAATCAATCACGACAGACATCGTCGATAAAGTCGAAACATTTTTCAGGCGTCAATGAAGCCAAGGACACTATTTAGACCCATTTTCAGAGCCTTTGAACCAGACCTTGTGTGTCATCATGGGATAGTCAAGTTATAGATTTACGAATATATATATATAGGACCTTTTCTTGGTTTCCATAAGAGATGATGACCGTTTTTCCGTCTTCACTTGGAACTAACTATAGGAAAAATTGGATTTTATATGTCATTATAATTTCAAGTAAAAATAAAAAAATTTCCGTCAAGTAGAAGAAATATATATCAGAGCTTGTTTTGTATAACTCTAAGGCAGGTATCTTAGAATACAACACTAATCCTCGGAGCTTGTACAAATTAAGTGAGCAACATATAATTTCGACAAACTTGCAAAATTTGTGCGAAACAAACAATATTACATACTTAAATACCTATTACACATAAACAAAGACGTAAGCTCAAGCAAAGCTTGTAAAAGCTGTAAACGAATCCATCATATGTAATAATAAATACGGTACACATTATTTATTTACCATTTAAATAACGATAATTTAGAACTTATTATATATATTACTAATTACTGTCTTGAGTGTGTTAGTTCTGGGGGACCACAACGGAAAAAAAAAACTTTATCTCTCTGAGTTTGGTAAAAGTATTAAAACAAATTGTAATTATTTTTGTTTTATTTAATTACAATTTTTATTTCCATAATAATTTTGTAGATAAAAATACAAATTTATTTTAAAAATTGACACCTGTAAAATTTTATACAAAGGTCGAAAATTTTATACGAGGGTCGTTTTATGAATTCTCGGTATCGGGGTGATTTATTTGTTTAGTTGCTTCTTCACAACACCCCGGTTCACACAGCGCCTGTTTCCAAGGCTATGCGATTTGAGAGAAGGCGATTGTGGTTGCCAAGACTTCAACCTCCCACTTTATGGTCCAGATTTACCCCCCTAGTGATTACTATTTTTGAGTGTATATTACTTACAAAGCAATTTTTATTGAATTTTCTTTTTTTCGCTGATACCGTGAAATCATTGAACTTCTCTCTTATATGACAGGCTATCAATAAGATACTAGTGTTAGCCTGCGTTCCATACAAAAAATTAAACAAGTTCTAAGCACGGTTTTTAATTAAATCATCTGCCATTCGGAGAGGCCTATGTCTAGCAGAGAACTGCTTTAAGCTTAAAAGATGTTTAGACAAAAAGATGTTATTTCTAATCATACTAACTCATACCTATAACGGTGAAAGAATGTACTCTGGTGCTGAAGTTCAGAAGGATCAAAGACAATACCTCTAATTCATAATAGTGTTATTAAAACAACAGCACAAAGTACTCGAAAGCTGTGGATGACGTTCAGATACACGCAGTTATAATATAAGTGCACAGGTGGTGGTTACCTCGACGGGCGGCTGCTGCTGCGCGTGCGGCGAGTGCTGCGCGTGCGGCGGGTGCGGCGCGTGCGGAGCGTGCTGCGGGTGCGGCGCGTGCTGCGGCAAGGCGTGCGGCGCGGGCTGCGGTCGGTAGTACTCGGGGTAGGGCTGTGCGGGCGGCGGCGTGCCGGCCGGCGGCGGTGCTCCCGCGCGGTACCCGCCCGCGTAGCCGCCGTACCGGTACTCGCCCGACCCGTACGCTCCCCTGCAACGCCACACTCTCTTGAGGCACGCTCAACAGTATACGTAGGTAACGACTGCGTGGAGGAGGATAAACGCAAAAGGGTGTGTCCAGTACGTAAGTGATAAATCATTGGATGTGTGTGTGTATTGTAATATTACTGATTAATTACATAACTTATAATTTCAATTTCATAATTTATTTCAACGGAATTATTAAATGCGTCAGCCATATTATGTTATATTATTTTCAATCTGAAATTAAAGAATTTTTGCATCGTACATTACACTGGATTACGACTACTGGCGGCTAACGTACTTTTCCAGAACAACTAAATTTAAAGTATATATGGTAACCCACAAATGCGTACCTGTCGCCTTCGGGGCCGTATGGTGGGTAAACAGGCCTATTTGATGGGTATGGAGATCCGTATTCGTACCCGTAACCTTGCTGATAACCTGAAAGTCAACATTTCAACTTGTTACAAACTAAAGAAAAATACCAAAAAATATGACTTGCAATGAACATGCAAAAAAAGCATCTTATTATTACAATGTTTCTAAACGAATACACAACAAGTTTAGGATAAGATGAGACCGTTAAATCTTATATTAAATTTTATTCAAGCATTTACTAAAGATATCAAAATCATACTTATTACTTTTATGAACAATAAAAAAATGGTGAATTAGAATAACGACAAAAGATAATTTTACAGATCTTTAAACAAGTGTCGTGCATGGATAAAGTTCACAAAATTACGCAGTACTGCAAACAAAAATGAAACAGCCACAACAAGCTAGAGAAGGTAAGGAGTATTTCCAATCAAATGAATTCTGATTTGATTAAAAAATAAAAATAAAAAATTGTAATTAAAAAAGATTATTAATGTACAAATATAAGTTTCATTAATTACTTTTTATTTATAGTATATCAATAAAAAAAAAAGTGTAACTCAATTGCAATTGGCTCGTTTTTCTTTAGTATTCTATTAGAGAAAAACTTAAGCCACTTGTATGAAATAGGTAACGAAAATTAAGAACTGCTTTAAGATAACATCAAATTATATTTAACTAAATAATAAACAATATTTTGTTCAAAATATTAACCATTTAATTTAATAATTATTGCATTTTCTTTACTAAATAGAAAAGTTATGAAAAATCAGTTGTATCTTATGAGCATAAGTGCAGGTTGCAGGTGGAGGGTTAATAGATGAAAGGTGCGTGTGATGGGGAGCGTGTGTGGGTTAAGTACCTGGGGGTCTGCGCGGCCCCGGCGGCTCGTCGAACGGGTTGGAGGCGGCGAGGTTGTCGCCGCCCGGCCCGCCGCCTACAACCACACGGCTTTATTCTACCCGCTTTGTCACCGGGGGTCACTACTGATACTTTTCTGGTCAAACTCGAAATTATTTTGTCCTCTATAAGTCAACTCTGACAAGAATCTTTATTGGACATCGCAAAAATATCTTTCTTTACTTCTTTACTTTAATAATACATCACTAATAATTATGATATTAAAACATACAAAATCAACAAAATAATGCATGTCACGTAAAAGTATCAGTAGACTCCCTTTTAGTATTATTATCCCCAAAGTGTTACCATCAAAAACAAAAACATTAAAACGTTTTCATAAGGAAATTTAAATTGTGTGTTGTTGATGGCAAAACTTTATATAGTTCAAGTGCTATCAAAAAGGTTAGTGATGAAAGCATCGAGAAGTATGATTTGGTTAGCAAATGTCATTTACACACACATGGTTAGCCCAAAAGTAGCACAAATAAAGAAAATAAGCGTCCCAATTTCAACGCGTTGCTTCGTGTCCACACGTTCTAGCAACGCTCGATCCTCATCTAGATCTAGTAGTTAGAGCTTATATACAGCATCATACAAAGTGCGATTAGATCACAGAGTGCTTCTAGTTGGAAACTAGTACTATATCACTATATTTGCACCTAAATATAGTTAGATTATGTTTCTACTAGTAAAATCATGGGATTGGCATCTAATCAAGTGTTATTACAGTTATTACAAATGTCTGTATTGCAATTCTTATGTATTGTGTACATTTTGTATTACAGAAGTGGTGCAGTGTTATATAGTATGATGTTGTGCTGTATGGTGTGTTGCAGTGCGGTATAACGTGATTAGTGCTATATCGCGTCTTGTGTGGCAGTGAGGTGGAGTGCGGTAGGTACGTTGTAGTGAGGAGAGGTGAGGGCGGTGTCGAGAAGTATGAGGTTGTTGTTTGGGGCTGTGGTAGCGTGGTAGTGTAGTGTAGTGTAGTGTAGTGTGGTTAGATGTGGTGTGGGGAGTGGTGTGAGGTGTGGTATGGTGTAAGGTGGTGTGGTGTGGTATGGTGTGGTGTGGTGTGGTGGTGTGGTGTGGTGTGGTGTGATGTGGTGTGATGTGGTGTGGTGTGGTGTGGTGCGCTACGTACCCTGGGGCTGCGCGCCGGGCGGCGGGTAGCCCGCGTACTGCGCTCCGTAGCCGTCCATGGCGCCGCCCGCCGCTGCGCCGCCACCTGGGAATGACTCCTGCGAGTTCGACGACCCTGCTGATAATACCACCGCCACATACAATAATTGGGTTCAACGTATATATAACTGAGGGAATATACACGCTGTGCACCTTGCTTACCGGCGATCTAGTTCCGCGGCCAACTAATAGTAGAAAAGCCATCCAAAATGGCGAACTCAGAACACACAGTGATGAGGAACCAGCATGATGTTATGGGTAAATTTATGTATACAATAACAACTTATGTTGGTATGACATACCAACAATTGTTATTCGTTTTCATGAAAATACTTATATCCAGCAGTGGTTATACAGGCTTATAAAGGAGAAGACATAAGTAGCATGGAGTTGTCTTCTAATTATTACTACTTACTTACTTTGATTTATTAATTGTCAGACTTCAATTCAGTTAAGACAATAGGCACTTATATTATATAAAGACGAAAATATTTTTATTGCCATTTAAAGGTAAAACCTTCATAACAACATACCAGCACTAGCAGTATTGTTGGCCTTGCCACCCTTCTTCTTAGTGGATGCTTCAACTTGATTGATAATGGGTTGGGGATCGATTCCGCCACGGTCAAAGTGGCATTCATACGCGAGTAGATTCTTGGTGTAATGTTTACGAAGCGTATACGCGGCTGAAGATGAAGCGCCAATGCCCAGCAGGCCCGCTATATCCTTCCACGTTTTGTTCTTTGTGACCTGATTGCAGAAAGGTTCATATTAGCATCTTAATTAAATAGAAATTAGGACATAATTAAGACGTATTCTTGAAAAAACGGTGACCGCAAATTATCAAAGGACTTCTGTCTCCCAATAGAAAAACTAAAATGTTTACAAAAATTAATAACTAAAATACTCAATAAATGCCTAAAGAGTGAAAATTAACAAAAGTATATGTTAGAAATTACACCTTCTATACGTCAAATGCTTTAACACTTCTTTTGGTTATTCAGTTAGCAATATGTCTATCCTAACATAAATCTAAAAGTAATATTCCGAACACGTCAAGTGTAAAGTTTTCAGTAAACAACACAACATGAGACCTCGTCCAATGTGCGAACATAAACCGCAAGTCTTACAACGTTCTTTGGAAAATGCGATAACTCGTCAATGTTAAGGTATGGAAACCTCGGCACGCCGACTGGTTACGAATTTTAAAAAGGTTTTCCGATGAGACGTGGTCACGTCGATCGCCGTCCGCTTGCGGCAATCGACTGGTTCACTTAACGGCCGCCAACATTGTTCGTGCATTGAAAGCGGCCTTTGCGAGCGCTCTAATGATAAAAATTTATTAACTATCGTTAAAGCCGCAGCGAGTTTATGGCGCCCGTTCGCATAAAGCCACGATACATGCACTAACATAAATCCTAGTTGGCGTCCATTAGTCTCAGTTGCATAGTTGCTCACCGATATTACCCACTGAGACATTACTGATTACTTAAAAAATAAAGATAATGAAAATTCAAAATCGAAAATTTTGAAAAAATTTAGAATGTAGCAATATATTGTCTTCTTCTAGTTAGGGAGGTTCATAAGTTAACTACAGAGAATATAAAAGCTTTAATGAATAGGAAATTCAAGGCATAAAAAGTAAAACTGCATTAGATTATACTCTCTTTATAGGATTATACTATGAAGTATAGTTTTAGCCTAAAATTAGAAGGTATTTTTATAAAAAAAAATTCATATTAAATATTTTTCATTAAAAACAGCTCTAATTAATCAAAACTATAATTAAGTCAGATTGCGAGGGGGAAAACCGCGGAAGGTATTACGATTGTAGGACTCTAACCGCGGCACGAAGACCGTCTTTGTGGTCCTCGCTATATCGTATCAGCCTACGTAGAAAAACAGAGATATATATATATCTTGGCACTGAGCGAGAAAACCAAAAGTAGTACCGCTGATAGTAGATCGGCAATGGCGTGCTTTCATACTACGATGTTAGTTTCATTCATACTTTTATTTGGTCTCTAAAATTATGTACCAAAGATGTTTAATTTAATATTATTAAGCGCCGTAGAATAATTGAAGATGGTATATTGTCACTGCAATTGATATGTCTCTTGATGAAGAATTGTGTAGGTGTGCGTGTGTGCACGTACCTCTACGAAGCCGCCCCGATCGCGCACCAGTAGGTAGAGGCGGTATAGATCGAGCGGCTGCTTGGAGATGGTGGGGCAGGCGGCGATGGGCGTGCGCCGCTCCTCCATGAATGCCAGCAGCCGCTCCACCCAGCCCCGCCGCTCGGGCGCGTCGTCCATCTCGTACAGTTTGCCCAGCGAGTCCGACTTCTGGCGCAGGCAACAAAACATCACGCACCCGCACGTAAAATATCAATCATATTTCATCATTTCATTTGTAAATCGCACGTCCAATCCTTCCAATGGCATATAAAACTACGTTATACTATGTTCATATTAGCAATACAAAAAAAGGATGTTTCAATTCTTGATTATTGAAATAAATTAACAATCAAATTAGTCTCCTGAAAGTTTATTTTAAATAACTATTAAGAAACTGTTTACAACACTATAAGCAATCATTCCCATTCTCGTATATTTCTGTGAATGAGGAAGGAATATGTTTCCCTCACTAAATCAACCATTTTATTTAGTGAATATTATTTGCAGTTATAAAGTGTGTGTTAATGGTCAAATTCTTAACCAGTTTATATTCATGTTTATACATAGTTTATATTTATCATTAACAAGTCATGCTGAAATGAACACCGCAAATGTGCCAAGATAGGACGGCTCATAACGACATCTAAAGCTCCTCGGCTCAAAAGTACGGAGTCGATGTTACATAATTATCTAATTAAAAAACTGACTTCCACGCAGTATCTCCGAAACTGAAGTGCTTTATCAGATCTGCGCCAAAATTACATGCCATCTCATTGTAATTATAATGAAATTGGTCAAATAATGCCTGATATGGCTGTACTTCATTATTTCTACAGTGGAATTGATTTTTTGAAGACGGTAAAGAAGAAAACTAAAGAGTGCAATATAACTAACATAAGTTTACTACATATTTAACATTTTCCCAGCTAAGAAAATGAGGAGGACATATAATATAGCTATGGCATTTAGCGCTAAAATTCATTTTTGCAACGTTTCTATAAGCATAAATTCAAATTATTTCATAACGCGTCCAGAAAAGAAATTTAAATAATTAAGCAGAAAGATACTTTTTATACTCGATATTAAATGCAGTAATTGAGATAAATAAAAATCTGTTCAAATCTGTATAAAATGTTGCTAAATTTTAGATTTATTTTCTCAAATACAGAAACGCGTCCAATCTTTCACCAAAGACAAATGCCGATTTTATTTGTAATGAAATGGGAACAACCCTGACTTGTTATAGAACTATATCCTTAGTCAATTTATTGTGAATTTGTTGTGGTTATTTGTGTGTATCATTATGAAATTAAAACTACACAAACAGGGATAGTGAAAATACCGTAATTGACAAATAATCATAACATAGCATTCACCAAAAACAAAAATTAACTGACTGTACCTACCTACATCAAAGAATTCGACATGCTAGGTGTCTAATTCACAATCGTCTTATACACTATTCAAACAAGACAAAGAAAAACTAAATTAAGTTATCTACAATGGAACAAAAATAAAACGATGATCGAAAATTTTACTATAAATATATTTATAGTAAAATTTTCCATATTAAATAAAGTAAAACAAAACAGAGACAGCTTTCAAGCAGTTCTATTATAATACTAAATGAAACAAAATTTAAGGACCATCACCAAAATTTAAATGGAATGCTCACAGATATAAAAGCTCAAGCAGAACTATTGCATAAACTAATTAAAGTGAAACTTCACTTTCAGTGGTTAAATGTATCTCGGGCCATTAATTACGTAACAAAGATTTAGATGAAATACAATGATTTATTACAAAATAGTGTATGTAGGACCAGTATCATTTTTTAACACAAATCATGTTTTCGAAAATTTTTACTGAGTGGCTTTTCATTTATAAAAAAACCAAGACTGATTTAGACAAGAAGTAATCATGACTTTTTAACCACTAAAAGGACACAATGTACAGTCATGTGCAAAACAATTTTAATACTTTTGATAATTTTTGAACATTACAAAATATCAGTAACATTCAAGAGCTTTTCAAAAAAATTAATAAATGTTGGTGCATGTGACTGTACATGGGTACAAAAATTTCAATACGTAATTAAAAAAAACGAAAATACTTTACGAACGAAAATGAGTAACATGCAGAGTAATGTGTATTAAATAATGTGTTAGGTTCGGATTATAGAGAGCTACACATGCTAACGATCTTTAACTTGATATAAACCTTTGATCTGAAGGACTCCGGCGGTATGTGACTGTTAAATACCTGAAATACATGATAAAATGCAATGCTTGCCTCTCACTCTTGCACACACTGATACAACAAGCAAAAAGGAAATATGGATTCAAAAACACTAAATATTTAAATTTTTGGAGTTTCCATCAATACTAACTAGAGAACAATATTGATAAAAATTTAGTTTTCATAGTAAAAATTTGAAATATCTAACGAAATTATTCAAAATTCTTTATATTTTGTTCTCTACTCAGATATGATTTATAAATATTATAGGTCAGGGTAAAATTAGTCACATCGATTAGCATTTAGTTGATGTGAATGTCTTTTCTAAGAGGTTTCATTTCAACTAAAGCTTTGTACCATGCTTTGTAAATACTGTAAACAATGTATACTGATCAAATGGAAAAGTGAAGAAAAGTTATTCTTATTAACCACAACCTACTTTTGTATAGCATGTGGCGTAGATAAAATGTTGGGGACATACTCAGAGAACTGTCTAAGTGATAGCACCGTTTAACTGTGCAAGTTACAGTAGCAGTACATCAACCAGAGTTATATTTGTGTCTCGTGTGCAAGTGGTGTGTTAGGTAGGGATATGGGTATGTATCAATTGGGCTGCACCAACTTTACCTGCTGTTCGCATCATAATATGTATGCAACATACAAAGTGTTAGTTATTTTCATCAAAAACATCCCATTCAAGTTTATTAATATCATTCTATTCTGGAATCTATCAATCCGCAATAGGTATTTGAACACTTGCTGCGGGCGCGAGCATCTCAATGGCACTAAGTGGGGTTTGATAGGCACAATGGAAGCGCGTGTATGTCTGTTAAGTAATCAAGCATCCGAGCACTTTTAATTTTTTGATGTTATTGTACGGTGTGAGGTGGGTATTACATTGTATGTTATGTTTGCGTAGTGTGATTTTATGTAACGGTACCGAATGTAAGGGAAAATCTCGCGCGGTGCGCCCTGCTTTCTAACAAACGTGGCTCTGGTAACTGTGTAGCAACGAAACATCCATCCGAATTTGTCGAATCCAAATCTCACAGAGCAGTGATCAGAGACGCATTACTAGTGCGATGGTGGTACCGATGCTAGGCTCACCGTCCCGCCTAGCAGTATGGAAAATAGGGCCTCCAAAAAATGTAGAGTGAGAGTCCCAGCAGTGAACTTAACTAGCCTGCAGGAGAAGTAGATAATGGTAAAGTATGGTATGGTGCATTATGGTGTGGTGTGGTGTGGTGTGGTGGTGACTCACGGGACTTGAGGGCGGGCGCGGCCAGGCGGCGGGCGCGTCGTAGTCGTCGTGCAGCGAAGAGTGCGAGCCGCCGCCGGGCGAGGGCGAGGGCGCCGCACTGCCCGCGCCCCCCACCTCCTTGCGCGCCTTCGAGCCACATTGCTCTTCACCCGACGCTGAAACGCACGCAGTTACAAATTAAGAAATTGACTAATTTATGTAAATATGAAAAACATTTGAATATGATATTTATTTACATACATAAGCATTCACGCCTGTCACCCATAGGAGTAAGCAAAAAATAATAATTAATAGGCTCATACAAGCAGTAGGTAGTATGGCGAGCTATGTTGCCGGGTTTGCCTTTGGAGACTGCCACGAGTTTTAAAACCTCTCCCTTAGTCGCCTCTTACACGTCAACAACGGATCGAACAAGACCGGCTGATTCTTACGCCGCGGTCTGAATGCAAACTCTTAGTTACACATACTTATTATACTAATTTGATGATGGAGTCAGTTGAAATATTAAATATAAAATCTTATAAATAGAGTTTTCACTTGAAAATATATCTCAACGTAGAAATTAAAAATATTAAAGATTACTTTACGTAGGAAGGAAACTCAAAAACACAAAATCACGGTACGAAAGGAAAAAAATCTGAACGTGCATTCGAATGCACATTCAGCGAACTCACATTCGGATGCAGTAAGAGTAACGCAGATTACTGCATCCGAATGTTGATCCAATAAAAATTCTAAATATTATGCCATAAGATTGTTAATGCTAAGAGACTGAATGGAGTTGGTGCCAAACAACATATGCAGTGGTTAGTAATGAATCGTCAGTCCGCAAAACTTCTCAAGTCTAATTTAGGTTTAACTACGCGGCCCTGCTTGTCCGGCGGATTCGCAATACCATATTTTGCAATACAATATATTTATTTATAAATTTTTTGCACCTCAACACAGTGACACAGAGTTACACACAGGGCAGTCTTAAGTGCCTTGTGGCATTTGTGACTAGGAGAAGAGAATATTGAGCAAGTGAAAAAATATTAATAAATAAATCAGTGTTGTGGGAAGTCAATGGATGCAGGAGGCTCAGGATCGTGCTTTGTGGCAATGTCTGTGGGAGGCGTATGTTCAGCGGTGGTCGGTGGTAACATAAAGAAGAAATTAATAATATACCGGCAGAGGCGTTGCTGAGTGTACTCTGCTGGCTGCCCTCGTCGAGCGCCGCGCCGTCGGGCCCGGTGGTAACAAGCGCGGTGGCGGGCGCGGCCGGCCCGTTGTCGTGCTCGCCCGGCGCCGTGGGCGGCGGCATCGCCTCGCCCGGCGGGCCCATGTGCCGCGCACCCTGCACGCAACGTGCCCGTGACACATTCTGTATTAACTTGTTTAAGGCAGGCCTTTTACATTGCTATATCGACCGACTTTTTGCGGGAGTCGGCATAAAACTACCACAATGTATTTGAACAGAAAATAAATATTTGTACTCGCCACATAATTATCAATTTTATAAATATAAACTATATAGATAATCTTTAAAGAGTAGTATAGATAATAACAAGTTTAGGAAAGTTTTAATTTATTTAACTAAATTCTAGCAAACCTAAAGTTCAAAGGTTATAGACCTGAAGAATATGACATTACCTTGAGTGGGGGATAGTGTTGCGGCGGATGCGGCGGCGGCGCCGGTCGGTAGCCGCCGTACGGATAGGGGTGGTGGTTTCTGGGCGGGTAGCCGTAGGGCTGCGGCGGGTAATGCGCCGCCTTGTACGCGTGGTGGTAGGGCTGCGCGACCATCGCGCCGGGCGCGCCGCCCGCCGGCCCGGCCGCCCGCGCTGCGGGCACGTTGCCGTCCGAGAGCGATGACGATGGCCGCGGGGGCATTGGTACGTTCTGCGTACCTGGAACGCATTAATTATCCATTATAGCAGATATTCAAAACGACAATATTATAATATTCAATGGTCGATTCGATAGAAGAACATATAACACATCCAAAATTTTGCATATAAATATGTTTTAATACAATTTATTTAGATATTTACAGTTTGTTTTCATTGTAACATAAGTCGCAATAATTACGATGCACAGATAGTTAGGCTAAGGTTCCGTTTTTTGTAATTCGACTACGAGTAAAGTAATTTATTTATAACATCCCAGTAAAACGAAACACTTACAGACTCGACATATGCTTCTCCAATAGGAGAGAAGAAGAGAGAAACAAATCCTCCCAAAGGTTGAAAGGTTTGCTTCAATCGCCACGCTTAGCAGATGTTGGCTATTGCAGTACCGGAGACAATCGGAACAATTTGGGATAAATTCAACAATAACAGTAAAAGCAATTTAAAAAATAAAACCGCAACTGGCTAAATCAGCGAACAGTAAATTAATCACAATTGGACTAGATAAACTAGTACATCACGTGCTGCTGGCTAATGACCGACAACGATTTGAAGTCTAAGTATAAGATAACTTTCTTATCATTAGTCTACCTTCACTACATCAACAATCCTAGCGATATGAACACTTCGACAATTTGAAATAGCATTGGACAAGTTTATAGTTTAAGTAACCAACTTCTATTGAAAGGTGCTACGAATTTAACTATTTCAGTTTTTTTTACATTAAACAAATTGTATCAAACTTTTGGTATTAATAAAAAAGTTTCTTTACTAAAGGGTGCTGCTTTTAAATAAATTCGATTAAATTAATCGCACACATTGTTAGCGTCATTTAGCATCGCAGGCATTTGTAGAAACAAAGGCGAACAAGTGCCTAGTTGCGAATCTGTTTCCCAGGCAAGGGGGAAAATTGTCGGGTTGGGGCCCCGCTACAAAACAGTGTTGTTTATACATTATAAGCACACAGTCCCTTGAATTAAATTGTATTCGAGTGCAAAGGGCAACGTAGTGGAGTGGTGGCTGCCAGTGTGTGTTTAGATACGAATTGCGCTCTAATTTACGAACACACTCACACAAGCACAACAATTTGAATAATACAGCTAAGGAGGGCTCGCCTAAGCCAGGCCGCATCAAGCGAGGGCGGAGAGACGCACCCGATCACTTTCGTTTTCGCGGGCACGTGAGCCGCATGTACCGCTAGCCTGCGAATTCTCACTGCACTTTATTGCATCCGTATATGTGCCTACGACATGCACGCAACACATTGACCGAGGCCGAGATACGAACGGCAGTGATTTGCGACGACGAAAGTGGTATTGCAGCTTTTATGTGGGTCGATTTGGACTTGTGTAGTTATGTTAGTGTTACGTGAGAGCCTGTTGCTCCGTTATCGTTAGCGAGCGGTACGCAAAAAGCGTGGCACGCGAGGTGAAATTCTCGAATCGCTTCCAGGTGCCCCTAATTGGGCTTTCGAAGGAACCACGTTGGAGAAAAAAGAACGCGGAAGGGTCGTGTTTAATTTCATCCTCGAGTATTATCGGGCGTTATAATTTGTCGGTGCGATCAGACAGGCGGCAGACGGCGAGGCGCCAGTGAATCATAGATAACAGCGTTGCCATACGCGCCCACCTATATATCTATTTGTTTACAGCGACCTTTAATGACTGCAGAGCCGTGCTAACGGGGTCGTCCGGTCCGCCCGGATCCGAACAGTCTCGTAAAAACAAACAATGAATGACGACCTAATACAAAAGATTTAAGAGCTTGGCGTCCTCTTATTGAACAAAACAAAACCGAGTGCGAATTATCTTCAGCGCGCCCGCATACATCTATTAACACTCGGAACCGTTAGGGCCTTTTATGTCAATATAGACTCACACATACACTTGCGGATTTCACTTTGTATAGAGATTTAAGCATTTATATACATTAATGCCAATTACAATTTTAAGTATTGCAACTCTGCATCATGTTACGCTGCACCGATTTTTAGTTATATATAAAAAAAAAACAATTACAAGAATCATTTGGAAAATCATCCAAAATAAGTAGATCGTAACGATGTTTATAATCTAACCCTCTCGCACTGGAAAACCCACAGTACAAAACAGCGTTTCAATAATAAAAGTTGTCGAGTTTAATAAGCATCTTGGTGCACGTTCTTCGTCGGTATTGGTATAACCAGCTCTGTCAAGGGCAGCCCGTCGCCGCGCCGAGGCCTTTACTTTCCCACTGCGCCACCACGTGTACGCTTCATGCCTTATTTATGTTCAAATTTATATCATAACACGCATATAAGGGATAAAACGATACCTTTGAAGCCGCGCAACTTTGTAGAGTTCAACAGTAATTAATTATCACCTCCATAAGTCCTCCATATTATCACCTCCAATCGATCCGTATCGTTATCGTTTACGTTAAAAATTCTAACGAGCAGTATGCAGAAAACACTAACAGCTTTATAAATGAATTACTGCATACGGTACGTAAACGAATTGTACTAAGTGAAATAATCATCAAGCTACACAACGTTATAAAATTTATATTCTTTGTAATTCTAATCTTTAAACAAAATGAATGAGCCTTCTATAAAATGGGCGAATATTGCACACCGCGTGTGATTGAGATATAATGCGCAACTCTCGGAACTGCCAAATAAAATCAATGAAAAAAATATTTTCATGAGTGAGATTTATGTTGAAACTTTAATAATTTTTTAAAAATCTGTCGATAGTTATATTTCTAGTGATATAAAATTTGTAAAATCGATGAGTAAAACGTGTGACTGAATGCACTCCCTAAACGTAAAGCGTTACGTACAAAAAGAAGAAAAGCCGAACTCAGCTGTTTTAGAAGACACGCGTAATTGCTCAGATCACAACTCCAAAACACCATATCTCGACTATAATATTTATTAATGAATACTAAAAAAAATGTCACATTATTTCGTTGCGCAGAAGAATCTTCAAATCCACTGGCTCAATTTAGATATGACGTTTTTTAGGTGTGTAATGTGTTCCTATGACATTGCAAATTTTTTATTATTTTCTTATACTTTTTATTATTTTAATTTTTAACGCGGACAGCGCCGGGTACATCCCCTGGTTAATTGATAAAGCCGCGTGCCTAATGATGCGCTGACTCCCAAAACCCGTACAATTTGTCACGGGCGGTGGCGGGCGACCGACGCGGAGCGACGCACTGCAGGAATGCGGAGGCAAGCACGCGCGGCCGCGCACCGCAAGCACATTCCGTGCATAGGCGGTCGCACCGCATCCGAACACACACACACACCATTGGCACACACTATCTATGATAACGATAAGCTGCGATTATGTACCACAGTGTTGCCTACAATGATGGCCTAAAAGCAAAACTTTCTATAAATGCCAGGGAGTTCAACAGAAGTCTCACAGTAAGATAATCTTTTTTTAAATTATAAATAATAGGGAGAATAAGTTTTTTCAAGATATTTTTTTTATAGTTTATTTACATTAGATTATAATATGTATGTGCCATTTTGTTTGACAATTTCTTGACATTTTGTAGGTATTGACATCATTCCACTGCTATAGAAATTTTGGGATTTCTGATTAAAAAACTGCGATAAGTAGTTTTGACAGTCCTCTCTTGTCCATACACTACTTAAAGAATTCTGAAAAGACCGAAACTAGTGAAAATCTGAGTGGGCAAGGACAGGGCTATGTGGTGGACGTATTAACACTTCCCAACCAAGCTCTCTCAACATTTGCTAAGTGGCTAAAAATGTGTGTGGTCTGCCGTTATCAACATGAAAAACCACACCCTTTCTATTGATCAACTCCGGTCGTTTTTTCTCTATTTCTTGATTGAGTCCCATCAGCATCACTATTGTAAGCATTTGAATTACATACCAAATTTCGCTAACATTAAAATCGAACGCAAACCAGGTCGAAGTAAAAGCTTCTTTGAAAATGTTTAACAAGAAGTTTACATTTCGTAAACAGTAATTTTTACGTCATTGTTACTACTCGTTTAAAAAAAAAGATGCATTACAAGTTGTTTTACGCAGGCTTGTTTACAAATAGAATTATGGATGGGTGTCCATAACACTTTAGAATCCGTTCGCGCGGAGAAACAACAAAATAAACAGCTATGTCGCACCGCGGCGTCCATTGGTGGGGCCAGTGCCGCGCACTAGTACGACAGCTGTTTTATATTCAGACGATTCGTATCAAGTGCTAAAAACAGTGTAGATTGTCGCTTGCATAAAGAAACGCGAGTATATAAGGTAAAATTTGAACCCCTGAATAAACTTATTTCACCAAAAATTTAAGTCGGACATTACGTAACGTATCAAAACTCGCATATTATTTGTATAAGCGGAAACTTACACTAGTGCAAATTGCTATATTTTGAGAATAACCTACAAGAACTATTCCACTCCTGAGCGAATACCCACCCCCCTCCTCCTCCTCCTCTGACTCTCTTTTTGAGAGTTTTTCCAAGGCCAATTTACCTCTACCCAAGTCATGCGTGTACCAGGTCTACACATTTTTTATGGTACAGGGCAAGCGGCTCACCTGATGGTAAGTGATTACCGACACCCACGTGCATCTCCGGAGGAGCTGTAGGTGCCTTGCCGGCCCTTAAGGATATTTGGTAATTTGGAGCGAGGAATAGGATGGGGGATGGGAGCTGGAGTGGGCCTCCGGTTGCCTCACTCACTGAACGAAACGCAGAAGCACTAGATGACTCTACTTCACGACGGTATTCTGCGAGGCCGTGGTACTATCCCGGTCGAGCCGACCCATTTGAGCAGCAGCAAAACCCACTGCTTGGCGCTACACATGCCAAAGCTCTACCACAACTCAATGGAAAGTAAAATGACCTTAATGGTTTGTACTTTAAATTTAATCAACTATTTCGTAATAATTCTAATATCGTATCGGCGTAAGAATCTCCCACCATTTCTTCCTGTGGATGTCGTAAGAGGCGACAAACGGGAACCTTGAAATTCGCACTGGGTACCGACAGGTGCCCGGATAACCGTCTCAAAAAATACCAGACCATTAAGAAGACCAATGACGAACAGCAGAGAGTCTGGGGTGCGAGGCGTCTGGTACTGCGATCGCCAATCTGCTTGCTGAGCATGGCTATTGTGGCAAATCCTTCTTAGGGGAGAAGCCCATGTCGTGCAGTGGTCTATTTACAGGTTAATGTAACCAGCCTCAGAATACTTAATTTCATACTACCACAGTGAGAATTAAAATACTGAAATGAGTTTCAAATGAATAAAATCGCTATAAACAGCCTATAAACGTTCAACTAACTGCATAGTTCAGACCTGTAATCATTATAAAACGGTAATAGAGCCATAAAGCGTTCGCCACGCTGTTTAAATATTGGCGGACTTCACATGTCCTCCAGACAACCGACCACGGCGTACGCTGGAACTTCTTGATCAAAATAATGACATGAACACTTTTTTATTTCAAAACTATAAGCAATGTCAAATCCATCTTAAACACTAAACATGAAATATAAATTTAGCCATATTTTATAGGCAAACGAAGAACTGGGTTTTATCGCATCTACTTTTTTGTATCTAAATAAAAAAAATCTTTTGGTAGACAATTATGAAGTTTCTCTCTGGAAGATTAGCTAATTCTTCCACCATAAAACAAATCGTTTCATTGATGTTTAAAAATTTTATTAAGTGATTAAAAATAAAAATGAACACTTGTAGCGATATGTTAAGACCTAACACAATAATACTGTAAGCAAATAAAGACGAAGAGCCGTATAGCATACCGTAGGAACGAAAGGGCGATAACAAGAGCGGCCTAGTTGGGACAATCGACGGCGTCACGAAGTAGTGCGTCCGACGACCCATTTAAACTGATCGCCGCCGACGCCACCTCCGTAGATTTACTCACATGGCTTCGTTGAGCAGTCGCAATTACAGCTCGCTCGCCGTATCTTATATTGCACCATAATGCTACTCTTTATTATGCGATTGTAAAAAAAACGTAATATAAAAACCCCAGTTGTTCTAAGTCTGTGCTTAATATCAATATTATAATTATTATATACTTTATTTGAAAGAAATTAACACAAAAAATCAAGACCGATTACAAAAATTGTTTATATGTTATAAAGAGCTACATTATTCCAAATTGATATACATATAGGTTATTTTTATTTCAAAACAATGTAGGAACGAAGCGTTATGCCTTGTCATTTCTAATGTACAGCAAAGTACTGAAATTATTTGTCTACGCCAGTGTTTTCGTTCGAAGTCACCATGGGTGTTTTCAAGAGAATAGTGAATAAGGCTCTTACTAAGGAAGTGCGCCTCTTCTAGGGCTTCATTGCTTCAAAATTCATTCGTACTTCATATCTTATTGTAACATAATATACAACCTTATGTAATCTCGTAAAAATTAATTATTTCACCATAGGTTATATTCCAGATTCAAAGACTATAAAGACCTGAAATACATAGTTAAATATTTGATTTATACATCGTTACTTAGTTTTACTTACTAAAAACAAAGTAACCGATAAAATCGAACGCCTAAAGGAAGTGTGTACAGTACCCGTACTGTTCTTAACATAAGTATCAAAATTCTCAATTCCCAATTTAGGAATATAGTAGGTTGCTAGGGAGACATAGTAAAGCTCAACTTACGACAGTCCAGTATTTTTCAACGAGAAACAACGATAGTTAAGTCAGTGGGTATGAAAATACTCATATAAACGGTCGTGATTTTTATTGAATGAAGTTTTATCTGATTTCAGGATGGCTACTGCAATTTTAAAATATTAAATATAATGTATTGTCACACAGGATTAGCAATTTAAAGTTCTGGTGGTACTGCATCTGCTATAGTTAGACGAGACACTAGCCATCAGATAGAGCGGCTTTCTGGTACACCAGGATAGGCAGAAAGACCAATAAGTGATCTTGTGTTATAATTTTGTGTTGCATGCTTTCCTATGCGATCGGTCCATACCTTTTATTTTATGATATACATAACAATTATTGAAAACAAAAATGAGAAAGGCGGATGGATACCTATGGAGTTTCCTTCGCCTTATTCTCCCACTACAGAACAACGCTCATTACGACACCGTGGTGGATTGAAAAAAACAAAATTGTGGTTCCTACGATAAAGAATGAAGAATTTTCATTCATTCTTTCATGTTATTAGGGGTTTTTAGAAACAAAAATATCAGTTTCTAATTTTATATTATTACTAATAATATAAAAGGGATGTAAGGGGAAAAATATCGGCTCATGCTCTAAATGTGGTGTACCAAATTAGTTAACAAACGAGGCTCTGACGACCAAATTATTCCGGAATATCCATCCGAATTTACCGAATCCCACAGACAATGTGTGGAGTGGAGTGTAGTGATGGAGAGGAGTATCACAAGTGGGGAGGTTACCGGCGGTGCGCTCACGAACTCGCTTGCACAGCGTGGTATGGGTGACCTATGATCAGCAGTGAATTAAACTAGGCTGAAGTAGTACTAATAATATTTTATTAGCATCTGATAAAAGTCGACAAGAGGAGGGTTTTGGAGCTAAAATTGTTTTGTTGTAATTAAAAATTATGATTTCAGAAGCTATCAGAAACGATTGAGTAGCGAGTAATTAGAAAAGTATTGGTCTATTCGAAACTCAATTAAGTTGCTCATTAAGATTGGGGTCGATGAAACCTTAATCGGCAACAGTCACATTTGTACGATGCGATCGGGGAAAGAATGTCAGCAACATAAGGTGAGGGTGGTAAGGGGGTGGAAAGGATGTTTAACCCTCCTATGACCTTGACACGGCTAAATTTATCTCTCTTCCGACGTAATCTAAATACAATTTGGAGTATGTGCAGCAAACGGGACCAGTGCCACGCAACAAGTCTGCATTCGATCAATGCCTGTTTAATTTTGCTCTCCAATGTTGTTATGTTTGTTACAGAATCACAATTTGTTCTGATCTTTGTACAGATCTGCAAAGTAATTGTACGACTGCCTGTTTCAATGTCATATTTATTAACAATGTCTTATCTTACGCTGATTCCGCAAAGCCAAGACATTAGTAAACAGCATTTCAAAACATATTCAAAAATTATCTAATGGATAACTTAGTTGGCACATATTATGAACATCGCCCATTCGAACGTTCATGAGAAATGTACACTTGCATTCCGATTACATTCGGAAGTGAATTTCGAAAATATTTGACACCCCAGTTTGACTAGTGTAGGGTCATAAATAATAAAGGCGACCTTATCGATCCTGTTCGAAGCGATATAAAAAAAACGTCGGATCGTTTACATGAAAACGATCAAAACAAACATTATGGCGGGTTTCCGAGCAAAAACAGTTTCGTTTCTTCCGTTTTTTTTCCCTGTCTCATTTAAAAAGGGGTCGGCGGCCTTCCAAGGACGCGGGGGCACGTGGTGGCTCGGACGAATTTATGTGATGACTGACATTTGAACGAACAAGTGTTTATTTGTGATTGTGTGTATGTAAAAGTAAACCGTTGCGTTTTCCCCATGAATGTAATTCCTTTTATAAAGTTTGAACTTGAACAATTGACGTGAGTCGCAGAAATACATAAGTACCGTTTAAATACTAATCCTGCAACCCATCGCTTTCCACATACTTCGATGCAAAGACGTAAACGAAACACTGCGTTAAACCTAGGATTCGAAACCCGACAAAACAAAATATGTAAGTTTTTTTTGTAATTTACTGTGAAACACAGAGCGTAGGCTAACCACTGACAAATGTGTGGTAGCGGTGTAAGAGAATTTGCAACCCCATCTCATACCGTCAAAAATATAATAAAACAATAAAAATAATCATCTAAAAATCGACTAAGAAATACAGTAAAATCCCATACCACAAATAAACCGATGGCGAAAGTAACCATCTCAAATATGCCAGACCTAAACTATCCAGACCGGGTAACAGCCCGGAAAGATCGACGTAAGTTGCCCCTAACCCACTAGCCAATCTTAGCGATTACAGCAAAACCGTCTCAATGGGAGAGGGCTATGTTCAGTAGTGTACTGATTACAGGCTGTTAAAGAAGTGACCAATGAACACACTTGCCATCCGATGATATGTGGTCTCTGTGACTCATAGAAACCGAACTTTTCTCGAAAAAGGATCAAGACGAGCAGGACAGGACAGGAGCTAGTTAGTACGTGTATAAAATAAACATATTTCGTTAAGAGCGTGATGCTGTTACATTACGTGCGCCGTTCTTTGGCATTGTCCTTCTATGGTGGTGTCGACTCATTGACCTGCTACAGCCAGTATTAAAATGCTACGTAATAATCTAACCGAAAGATGTCACTGTAGTCGACATCAGCAAGAATAACAGCATTACTAAGAAAATTTACGACCCGAAAAACCTTTGTTGCTTTCGTTTGTGATTTGAACTAAGAACCCATAATATTGTGCCAAAAACCTTAAACGCCGGATATGATCTTCAAAACAAAATACATTTTTGTTGCAGAAAAACAGACTCGGTTTGTCCCCATACGCACACATTTGAAAAGAACAAACCCACGTAGAGTGCATTCGGTATCAAGCGGAACAGATTTGTAATGTCAGTAGAAATGTCCTTCAGTGAATGGACTATTCAGTTCAGCATGTCTAGATTCGCGATAAGAAACACGCAAGCAAGCTGCCACTTGGAACTTGGTACACATCACAGAGATAATTATCAGCGGTTAGAACAAATTTTAATACGAAACATCGCCTAGAAAAACATAATAAATCAATATTTTAACATTCACTAACAACTACTATATGTGTTTTCAAGAAACGAAAATAAATCACTGCGAATTTTAGAAACTACGAAATACAACAGTTAAACGCAAAGTTAAACAACTTTCGCTCCAAAAATATTTTAATATGTTTAAAATACCGGATGCATTTAACAAAACAATACTTAATGTTATTTTAAATTAAGTTGCTATCATCGTTAAAAGCTGGCTTCGTTAAAAGTCGACTCGACTTCGTTGCAGTTCTACATCGACATCAAAACCTAGTGAATGATTATTGTAAAAAAGATTGAAGGAGAGAATAAGAGATATTTAAAGAAAATGTTTTATTGGATTAGGATGAAAAACGAGTTAACTGTCCACCTGATGGTAAGTCGCCACTGCAACCCATTGACACCTGCAAACAACTTCTATCGAAGAAGGTAATAGACGCGTTGTACGGTCACCTCTGAGGACTAAGATGGAATGCCTTTCAAACCGGAACACTAATCACGCTGCTCTTTGACGACAGAAATGAGTAAGAGAGTGGTACAAACCCAGAGACTACTAGGTGGAGAAGGAGTCTACCACCTAGTGTCAAAATGCGATATGCATAAGATAAGATTATACACTGGAAGCAAAGAGTGTGTCTTTCTAATTAGTAAATAGTCAAACGTGAGCAGGACTGCGCGCTATAATGGTTCTGAACCGTCACAATATCATTTACCATAGATTATCAGGTAAATTAACAATCAGTGTGGCTAGAACTATGTTGTGGTCGCCCATGTATAACCTCAAATTACTACGGTAAATGTTTACTCTACAATATATAATACTCTGAAAAAAAAATTTTTTTCTATAATTTCTTATAAGTATACTTTAAAATCAAAGATATATTATATTCTATTCTTTTATTCTATAATAATATATTAAATTTCGCGTTAACTGAAACAATACTATTATGTAGATTTTGATGACTTCAGCACCTTTATGAAAATACGCTGTATCCTTTTATCGCATCTAACGAGCACGAATCGGTACGGTAAAATCGAATTTCAAGTGAAACTGTTCTTGTGAAAAAGGACCTTTAGACAGACAAATGGACAAGAGAGTTTATTTAAGGACAACCATGTAAAAAAGTAAAAAAAATGTCAGTGACAATATATACTCCCACTACCAAATCAGCCTCACACGCTAACGTGGTGTCATATTAACCTGTCAGCGCTTAATCATCGTACCTAATGCGAAACAGTTCAAGTCGGCGAATCAAGCAACGTTCGACATAGCCACAGCTCGCCTTATCTTACTCGATGGCATACCTTCGCTCCACCACTGATACGCACGATGGACGACTGCGAAATGCTTTTAGCGCCCGTATACTGTGCAACTGATAACTTTAAAAAACAACATGCGCTCTTAAGGCTACAGGCGTAAAGTCTCAAACTAATCAACCTAAGACTAGCATAAATGCAAAGCAAAAGAAACCTTATAAATGGCCATGTGCAGTCGTTTTCGAATGTCACGTTGAACGCGGGCGTCGAACAATACGCAATTCACCTTCGAACGCGTCGAGTTGCGGTATTGCGGCTTCATTGTGTTAAAATAACGACGGAGCTCGCATTGGAAACGAGCGCCGCGCGGTCGATAAACAGGACTTTTTATTTGGGAGCGACGGCAACAAATTCTCTTCTCTACTCCACTCGCCAGTCCACGCTCCATTCATTCCTTTTTAATATTATTTACTATTCAGCGTAGCAGGCAACGGAATAATTAGTAAAATAATTATAAATTAGGAATAAATTAAACACAACTGTTTTTTTTTATTTTAAGTATTGTTTGAGTGATACTTCTTGTACGAGAAATAGACGTTTATCATTCACTATCATGTATTCGCATGGCTTTATCCTCATGTGAGCGGTTCGAATAATTTTCCAATGTACTTACTGGGTGTTTGTCGAGAGTCGAGAAGCCCGACGAGCCGAACGGTTGACGTCATACGCCTGTGTTAAGCCTCTACCCAGCCCGCAGGGTCGTGTTACGAGAAACCTCACAAAAGCGCACACTACATCGGTGGTTTTAACGCAGTTGCTTCATGTGTGCACGAAGTCCGCAGAGCGTTGGATGGCTACGTGAGAGGCCGGCTAGCGAGTGAGCGGGTTTCGGAGTGAAGGCGTATTGCGGTCACACAACCGGTATTGGAGCGCGGCGGCACAGTCGCCGTTCGCTCAGTCCCGGGTCCGATGTTTTGAGAAAGCCATGTTCGGCGATCGAGCGAAGTTAACAAAACACGATTGCTTTGTGGTCGCTGTTCGTTAAAGGCCCGATTTGAAACGAAATGGCAAAACGCTTTTTAAGGTGAACACTAACGAACTACCGTGTGACTATTCGGAACTCTGAATTTAAAGGGAAAGCTCACTGCTCTGTCATACATAATATCGCCACCGGAATTCCGCTCACATGTCGTCGTAAATTAAATTTACTTTACGGCATTTGAAGCTGATTCTCATTAAGGAGAAAAATTTACCGTGAAATAAAACAATGGCGTAATTTTGTTGTTTCATAAAGCTATAAAGTAAAGTAGAAAGAATTCATAAGTCTACCACAAATATCAATCATGCTTATAATATTGCAATCTGAATGTAATATTTTATTTAAAATTACTGTTAACTATGGTAGTTACTACCATGGTTTATACTTTTAAGATAAAATAATGTCAATTGGATATTATTGACTTAATATTAAAATCATAAACATATACCTAATTGTGAAAGAAAAGGAAACTTGTACGCTTTTCGCAAAGATAATCAATATACATTAATTATATTCGTGATTCATGAATGAAGTTGCAAAAGTCCCCTCTCCGAGATCGAAAACGAAAAGTAAATACGTACGTACTTAGTTGTCGAGTTCGCCGTAACGGTGGGTAAGTAGGTATATAGAGGTGACTGCGGCGTCCTCGGTGGGTGAACCCGTCAAGGACATTTCGAGGGAAGCCCGACAAGGGAGTTACAGATCTTCGCATAAATCTGCCAACGTTGAGAAATGTTATCTTGATATAATTTCTAGCGCCTCCCCACTCGTCGTGAAAATACAAGATCGGTACAAACAGACTCAAGAATAGTTTTAACCTCCCGATATGCGGAGTAGCTCCTTTTTTGTTGTTGTTGCACTGTGATATTAAAATATTAAAGTATTTTAACATAGTTCGATAAAACATTAAAACGGAAAAGCAACGTCTGTTAGTTAGGTGGAGCATGTCGCAATATCGCACGAAGCAAAGAGACGTCAATATGTTTTGATTCCTCGTTGTAAGTTTTGTGAAAAAAGTTACGATTATTTACAATGTAAAGTTTACAAGAATTAACGACTGCATCATAATCAGCAAAAAAACTGCTTTAAAGCTCCTTCTACCATCCTCTTAAACTGTTACAAAAATCGTTGTACTTGCTCAGACTTTGCGAATCGTTCGACAAACCTGTCGAATGTTTGTCGATGTCTTTTACTGCTTTTGTGCCCTGTCGTCAATTAAATGCGATATCATTCAAGTCACCCGTCGTCCGGCCAATCGACTGTTGACTCATAAATGAGTCCGCACAACTATCACCTGGCTACGGCAATGAGCAATACGCGGAACTTTCTGCAGCATTTCCGAACGCCGAAGAATTGGCATTTAGCGTGTTGGACTTATTTTAATGAGGTAAATAACAGGAAGTTGGATATCGACACCGATCGGAAAATGGATGAAAGTTTGGGAGGTTTGCGAATGGGAAATTATCTGAAATAATATTGATGAAAAAAAGGGGGAAAATATTGAGGCTCTTGGTAATTAATAAGCATCGTATATTATTATTACCACAACGTAATCTGAATTCATTGAACTCTTTAGTTATTTATTTTTAGGACGTAAAGTAATGCACCTCTTTCATAGCTTTGTGCAAGTCAATATAATAAGAAAAAAGTAGGAAGAACATCGTCTGTGTCTACTTCATCATCAGTATGTCTTCTGTATAACGTAGGTAATACAATAGGGCTCAGAACTGTGCTATAAGGGATTTTTTTAGGGGAAGGCCTATATTGAGCACTCGACTCGTGAGAAGCTGTAGATGATAATGAAGTTTGTACCTTATCATAAGTAGCAAAGTCAGCAAAAAGTATTCACATAGCATTGCTGGAAAATAAAAACCGTTCCAAAAAGGGCCAACAAAATGTATTTCATGAAAAATCTCCCATACTCACTACGCAGGATAAGCCAGGCGGTTTGTTGAGTGTATTGGGGTGCATTAAAATATATTTTTATTTAAAGTATATAAAAAAGAATAAGTGAAAATACAGTGACATGAACGTTATCAAAACAGTCATCATTGACGTAGGTTGTTATTGCTGATTGCACTGATGGTCCGGCACGTAAGACTGACGCGTCGACACTCGGGGGTGGCGGGTCCTGTTTTGCGTGCTCTCGCCCCCCTCGGTGGGGGTAAGTTTTTCACGAGGCCCTATATACCGCGACCACCTCTCACTCGTACATAAGGTGGGAGGACGGGGTGGTTCGCGCCCGCAAAAGGGGCAAAATACGGTGTACTCTGGGCGCTCGCGCTATGTGGGTCAATGTCGGGAAAGCCCGCGTCTGCCAGAGACGAAGTATGCACAATGAATCCGATCAACATGCCTTTGCAAGAGACTTCTCTCTAATGCTCCGAAAATGTACGTACGTAACTGTAATCGAACAATAAAACAATTGAATAAAGAGCGGCGAATCCGATCGCTTCTGTACCAATCGATATATACAGTCAAATGAATGAGACAAGCAAGAATCAGTACTACAACCGACCCGTGGTATTCATTTTACAGAATCGTATAAGTGGAACAACGTCCAAACCACTACAGAACCACAAGCACTGTTGCCAACTAAAGCATTGCGAACGTGTCAATTCCATGTACGACGCACCGCGACCTATACTAAAACATGCTGCGTTCACACAGAGGCGATTAAACATACTTACTGCATCAGTTTCAGTTTCTACATTGTCATCAATCTGTTATATTTATTACCTAAATGAAATTTATACAAATCAAACTCATGACTTTTATTATAACTGTGTAATAATAATCATCGAACACGTTGTTGTAAAAAATCCGACAGTTAAATCAAACAATAGTTGTAAAAGTTAGTCTAAATGATTGAGAATAATAAAAGAAGTGTTGCTAATGACATAACAAGATCAGTAGCTAACTTACGGGTTATGAAATAAATGCCTATCATAGAACATTGACCTGATAAAAAGACCAAGGATATCGGTATTCGTATTACAAAGAAATTTAGAGATTTATTCTTTAACGAATGTTGAGATTTTTTAAATGAAATTAATATTAGTATTATATATTTATTCAGGGAGGCGCTTGAATTATTATACTTGGATGGTTGGATCAAACCAAACACCGCGTCATTGCGTCTATATGGAAACGTTTGTCATTGCTCATTTAGATCTGTCAAACATTTAGCTTCGTACAATCATTCACCATTCAAACCGTGTCACCGTCTCAATTGCAGCAATTAATGATGCCAATGTTCATTCATATTCATGTGTGCACACCATAATACTGTTAGCCAATTCTCTTATTTATTTTTTATGAGTTGTTTATACATATCATATATTCATTCCTAACGTAACCTGAAAACTGAGAGCAGCTTACGAGATCTAGAGGTACCAGTGCTTATCCAGACTAATTAATTGTATATTCAACAGAGGGACTTACCGACAGCTGGTGACATGGATCGGGAGCCACTGGAGCCGGTGGGGCTGGGCGTGGGCCTCAGGTGCGGCGTGGAGGCGCGCCCTGCGCCGCCGCTGCCTCCCGAATCATTGCTATTTTGACCTGTCAGATCCTGCAACAATACATTCTACATTATACCAAGTTTTAAACAAAAAAATTCGATGACAATCTTTGACACTTACTCTACGCTTTAGACGCACTCTGCTATTTATCTGTTTGAATTACCTACCTACCTTTTAACAGAGACACCTAAATCAACAAAACCATATATTTTGATTGATCTTTAAATCCTCACTTTACTTAAAGAGATTAAAATAAATCTGTCGTAATTTACATAATACTTTATAACTATATAAATTTATTATGTTCTTCCTAAGTTGAATTTAGTTGCGATGGTTTCTATAATCGCTCGATTAAGGTTTCGAGATACAAGACTATTAAAAAACAGAAACTTATAAGCAAAGTATGTTTATACATAAGTACTTACAATTTCTGCTTCTTTATCAGCCTAATTAAGTCTACTACTGGGCAAAGGCCTTTCCATTAAAGCGTTAACAAATGTTAGAAGTGTTCAACGAGATAATTGCCTATATTCAACACGCTGCGCACGCGGGTTCTAACACGGAACTGACGTACCCTCGCACTGGAGATATTGCTCACCTTCACTATTCTGAAGGTTTTGATTTCGGCATAGTCTGATAGATTTCATGCCATCATTCCGTCGCTAGAGACTCGTTAGTCAGCAGTGCATCGCCTGCCGGTGAGAAGACATGAAGACCAATTGGGAAAAATAATAAGAACCGAGGAATATATCCCTCTTACCCACCCTTTACTTTAGCTATCAATGTAATTACACTCTAGGTTTCGCTAGTTATTGTCATACGCTATAATAGAAGTTATCCATTACAAGAAGACGTACGGAGAGTTTAAAGAATGAAATGTTTGCTTGTCACTATCTTACAACATTTTATTTTATGCACGGAGTCATTTATGACGGACATATCGATCTCTTTGAAAGATAAAGTGATGAATTGGCGCAATAACATCTACAATAACACAGCAGAAGACCGGTTTGGAAATCACAGTACCGCATGTAGACCGACAAAATAAATTGAGTCCTAAGAAAACGTAAAGATAAACAAACGGCATTTATGATGTACTTTATAAAATGTTCTTTTTTATTTATCTCAATTATAGATTGTGGATTATAATGGTAGATTGTAAAAAGATTGAGTAAAAAAAAATATTTTCTCACGATAACTTAAATTACATTGAGATTAAACCACATTTGATTTTTATTTACATTTTGAAAAGATTTTGCTTTTCTAACAATGGCCTCTTTTGCCTCTTGTTTGGTTACGGATCAGTATAATATTTAAATTTATCTCAGTATGTGCTTCTGAAGCAAATACTTACTATAAGTTAAGCGACAGAGAATTTTTTTTTTATATGGCATCTAAACTCTAGTTAGTCGTTCCAATTAATAAAGGAAGATGAGGAGGAGCGTTTTCTTTTGAACTTACGCGGAGTACCTACAGTTGTTCGATAAACACCAGCTTTCGTCCGCGTCTCCCCGCTTATTTGCACTTGGTTTTTTCTTGCTGACCTAGTCGACATGTGTCGTAACCATAGGTACTGTAATTTTTAGCTCCAAATGTTCAGAATTTGAACAGTAAGCTAGTTTGGGTTCGGCTTATATTATAACTATATCACCAAAGTTTTTATTAATACATTTTATAATACCTATAGATGCAACGGAGGTTCAAAAGTCGGTGGAAAAATCACTCTTGTGCATAACACATTGGTTATATTAGCTTAGCTTCTCTAAGCCATCTATCTTATCATCGTGTAGTAACTTATTTTATACCATGGGTCCTTTCTTAAAGTCTTAATTAAATAAAAGTTCCTAGCGGTCACGTCTCAATTGCAAGGTGAGTGAACGAACGAGTGAATATAGGTAGTTCAAATCCATATTTGTCTTTGATTTTGAGAATCGGCGCGTTGAAGAAACCGAAATAACAGCTTCCAGAAATTACGTTTCAATACCTATACACATACACATATAGTGGTGTATGTAATTTTAAGTATAATAAATATACAAAAAATCGACAATTAGTTGACACCCGCATATTTATAGCTATAGTATTATTTCGAAATTGTAGCCCGTCCATAAATGAGTTACGGTTTTTAATTAAAAATAAAATCTCAAGAAATACTAAAATCTTGTTTTTACAAGATAATCTAGTTCGCGTTCCGTCCCAGCTCAACACGTTCACTCTGTACGTAGCACAGTCTTTACTCGAATCCACTTCGTGTCCCAATTGACGGAACATTCCTTTCCCTGCTTTCATAGCAATACTTTATATATAAAAAAAGTAACTACCACGATATTTTATTGTAAGTTTCTCTCTAGTTTTATATTATTACCGCTATAAATATTAACTGTATTTGGACATCGGGATCGGAAGTTCTTGAAGCACGAATTTATTTAAGCATGTTGAACCACACAAAGTTTAAAGTATCTACTGCCTACATACTTTAGTAGTGCTGGTGTACTTTATCTACGTCCAGTGTTATTATCTTACTAATAAATTACTATTCGGCTAAGTGAAATATGCATTGCTAAACGTGTATTAAATAAAAATGTTGCCCATTACAGAAGAAACTATCGCAATAGGAAAGGGAAAATATAATTTTAACTACGTAAGGAATATAAATTGAAACTGTGGATGGAAGAAGATTTTAATTTTTCTAAGGTGACTTTTACTTGAACCTCGGAAAAGCATTACGACAGTCACCTACCACCATACGGCACTGAAAGGATTTTGCCCAGGATATCGATCGACAACTCGTTAATGGTTAATATTTCCCCAGGGTCAGTAGACAAATGCAAAAGTCTCTCTAATTCAGTAAAATAAGAGTCCTTAACAGATGATTTATTAAAGAAAAATAATATGAAAGAAGAAATCTCTTGTGACAAGTACAATTTTCGCAATAACAAACCAATACGATTAAAGAAAATGTTTCAGATTCAGATAGATAAATAACAAGTTTGAAGAAGATAAATAATACCAACAACTTCCCGTTGTTCTGATGTCACCTACTGCAAATTGTCTTTATGCTATGTAACAGGCTATTTCAAAGGATCCAGATATAGAGCTGTTACGTGTAAAACATTTTTTTTATGTTTTTTCCGCTTCTGACTCATTACCGGAGTACAGTAGAGCGCCAATGAGTACAAATCACGCAGGGAATGTAATTAGTAAGTAGAGGTAGAAGTAATGTTCTATATGAGACGCCTTGACACTGCACCCTCGGCCCAAACGCTACCAGCTGATATAAAATAGTACGCCCGTGTCAACAGCGCACGGTCACAATAGTCAACGATAAAAGAACGCGAGGAATCCCCTGAACTAAACATAACAAAACGTGAAACGCTGCTATCTATTTAAAATTTCCGCTCAAACGATTCCCAACAAATCTTACGCAACCGAAGCTCGTTTAAAATTGATGTGACGTTCATGTCAAAATGGTCTTTATGAACAATGTTGGAGAATCGAGTGATCGGCGTACACTTACCGTTTCAAAAGAAGTGGGTCCTCGACTCGTAAATCAATCGTCGGTCGTTCTCGATCGCGACGCGCGTCAAACGGTACAACGCTGTAGTGCAACAAAGCCGACAATCGACGAGGACAAACTGCCAAACGGACGCGTAAACACGGAGCTTTTTGAAGTTAAAACCTCGCGATATTATTGTAGAGATGTAGAGAACGGGCGCGTTCACAGCGAGCGAAGGCGCTCGACGAGGCAGCAGGCGACTCGACCCCCGTCGGCGAGGTTAATGCGGGGCGGAGCGGGGGAGTGCGGGCCGGGGCGCGATAACCGCGCCGATGTTTTTGCCGCGCTCCGGCTCGCTCGGCGCGGCGCATAGTGGCGTCCCTCTCGCACTCGCCGTCACTCGTCGCGCCTCGCCGCGCCGGCCGCTGTTTTATTGCCCGACGATTTTAACGTGCGCTCGCAACGTCCGCCGGAGCACAAAAGTTTTTATGGAAATTTCATTCCGAATGCGCCTCGCTCGCTCGCTCGGGAACGTCAATATAAAAGCACGATAACGAACGGACGAGTCAATTAATTATTATTGTTGGAAGCTGTCGGGACGTGCCGGGCTGCTCTATCTACCATTCTGTTTCTGTACTGTTCTCGACGGCAAACATATCTTTTTACTTTAAAACTGTATAATTTTTTTAGCGTATTAGGACAATGCTCATAGCTTTGGAAGGAAATTCAAGTGTTTTGTTCCAAACTGATATTAAGATGTACAAGTAGATTTGGAATACAGAAACCGATCTAGGTATACTGCCAAGACTCAATCGATATGTACCAATCAAATTTAATATGTCATGGGTATTCAATAATAAAATGATTAAAATAAGTATGACTATATAGGTAGTAAAAAATATGATGAATATACGTAGTAAAAATAATCTAATAATTTAAATTCAAGAGTCAATATCAGACAACGTCATACATTAGGTGTGAAATTTGAAATCATCATTAAAGCCTAAATTTCATTTAAAGAGTGACTTAAGAAATAACAAAATAATTCATCATGTTTCTACATATGTAATAAATGACGTGAAATATTGAACGCAGTCACACTTTACTACCCTGTATATAGAGCCGTCGGCTAATGCAGCGCATAAAACTAGTCACAAGTCGACGTCGTATTAGTCGCATTATAAATGCGACGACCGACTGCACTTGGCCCAAATCCGACGTACATCAACACGAGACTGTATACGTATTATGTATTATATCTATATGGTGTAGGGTTCCCATGATAATAATCCCAAGCCGAGACACGCTCGTTAAGATGTAGAACTTGTTCTGTATACTTCATTCTGTTTCTATCACCTTAGGCAGAACGAAACACGTACCTAGAATTCGACAAAGCTGACTTAAAATGCAAATCTTACGTTATGATATTTTTTCCTTTTATTGGAAAATTCAGTTTTCTCTATAGCCCTCGATCTACTTTACCCCTTTTGTAGAAGAATAAAAGGCTAAAGCTATGATAGTATCTGTCCTGCTGCCCGAAATCGAAGGTGGATACAAAACTGTCCGGGAAAAATATGGATGATGGTGAACCTTCTTACGTATTCAGTATATCATATGCACTTTTCAGCGCCGCGAGGCTCTTAATTTAAAGTGGCGCTTTAATGTAAGTGGGCTAATCAGACTTTACAGTGAGGTCAAAAAAGATGTGATGTGAGGACTTGTTAACTTAAAAATATGCTGGTACCGTGAAAAGCTTTAAATTGTATATATACTAACTTTTTTGGATATATAAAAAGGAAAAAGTAAATAGGTTGATTTATAAATCATATTAGTTAACGAGTTATTCCACACTACACATTCACACACACGTAAAATAGTGTGCATCTAAAGATCTTTGGAGTTATATTATATATGTAAGTATTTAATGCGAACTCTGCAGCAAAGGAAACCATTATGGAAAAACATACACGTCAGAGGGTATTTTCGGAGGCATGTGTAACGCGCAAGTTCGCGTTGATGATGCGTAGCAAACTCTACTAGGATCTGAAAAACTTGTTAGGATTCTCATTACTATAAAATTCAAATAATTGATGATGACTAAAACGACATAATATTGACGTATAACTACAATGAAGAAAAATGCGTGATTAATTTTATAAAAATTCTTATTGTCATTCAATGTAAGTTAAAAAGCAGACTGAAGTTGAAACAACGGTTAGCTCAACAAATTAAAAAAATATTTATGGCAATTCATTAACACTTTTCTAACGATAACGTATAACATAACGATGCTTGAGTTATATTAATGAAATAAGGGGTTGATTCAATTAGGTGAAAGATGAAAAATATGTTGTTTATCAAAAAATTAAAAACAGTTGATACCTATATAATGATGCAGATACCACTTACATAAGCATTCGCCGCTTGACTCGCGAAATATATTGACAATTGAATATTATGATAATACGCATATGAACACATTTACTGACATCGATTCCTGTCACCCACAGAAAGCCATATCGCAGCGGTCCTAAAAGGCGTGGTCCACATCGCACGATCTGCACGGGTCTCGCACAGATGACTGCTGCACCTAGTAGGGCTAGGTCAGTGGCACGAAAACCACGCTCCAGAGCAACGGGCGCTATAAATAGCCTACCGATGGACGCCCCGCTCCCATACATTACGACGCATATACTTTTTTCGAGGGCTGGACGGCTTCGCATGACTTTTGTAACGCGCAGTACAGTCTCGTACCGCTCTTAGCGTACATACGTACCTTTTTGTGAATAACATGAAACGATTCATTAGCTTTTTCTGAAAAAGAATACGTGGTGCGAAAGCGTTAACAAACTACACCTACATTGGTAGATAACTGGTCAAAGCACTCTGAAAAACTTGTAACACACATTATCACACATCGGCATTTTTTATAGATACATCTAGATATAGAAGTAGTAAGGATGGATTGTGTCAAGTTAAAATAATTAATCAATAAACAAGATCTGCAGAATTATATACCCAATAGTGTTATTTTAGTCGTTCCATCCCATTATTTACTGTGCTTATTTTGGTTGCTTAGTGACAGGCTGACCCAGCCTGTCGCTGTCTTAGTGTTCAGGAATAGCAATACAAATCGTACACAAGTTTCGGCAACTCTTTAGTACGAGGTCTCGGAGGCAGATCCCATAATCATTCGTCAATATTGGCCGTTTTGTTAATTTTACAATGTTTACTCAAATAATATTAAAATTTGGTTAAAATCGTGCAATACATAAGCTCTTCGTTCTTGAAGTCGTAACTTGAACTATCCGCGGGAGCGTGGCAGCTGTTGCATTTTTTTCAATCAGTGACAGCTTAGGACAATGGGAGATGATTCTTAGAGACGCAACTATGTAGTAGAGTTTTTCTTAGTTATTTAATTACTGTCCAAAAATTGTTAAATGAGGTTGAAGAATTGTTGTTGAATGTTGATAAATATGTTAAATGAGGCAAAGTTAACTATTGTGGTTTCTTTTGATGCGAAATTATTACCATTTTTACTCGTATATCATCATGAACAAAACCTAAGAAATACAGCAACCACGTACTAGACTAAATAGAACCATATAAAAATAATATATCTTAAAGTATTCTCAGTGTAATCACGGCTACCGAGTAGCAGACTGTACAATGGTGATATTGCGCGCTATCGAATCACATCGAGAGATATATCGGACGAACATCGCGACACAAAACGGGACGAGCAATGTCACCCGCGGAGAAACGTCGAGATTAATCGCAACGTATGCGGACCAAGATCATCGAGGAGTTCATCGACCGGCGTGTGAAAATGTTTGCCTCGTAAATAAATAATTCACAAGGCTAGTGTTCTCGGGCACGTGCGGTGGGCACGTACGTAAACGTTTACGTTACGCAATCGGCTCGTCATCGGGTGCATTTCCGTGATCGAAACGCTAGTTGTTACGGATGTATCTCGAGTTCTGACCCTAACGCACCCGACTTGTCAAATCTGAACGATTAATCGATCAATATAGTCTAAATAGACTAATGTGTGTTCGGGTGATTTACTAGACAAACTCGTACTAAAATATTGAAGTAGATATAAACATAACTAAACAAACAAATCTTCACAAGACATACCCGCCATAAACAAATATTACGAAAAATAGATAAATAGAAAATCAGGCTATAATAAAATTATAGCTTCAAATGTTTGTGCGTAACATACTTCACCATTATTCTATATACCAATAAAAAATACATGATTTCTACGTGTATTATACCGAATACCGGTAGTAATTATACCGAAACAGTAATTTTCAGACTTTTGTCTGTCGCCCATAATCACATACAATACTTATCATGGTAAAGACGAAAAAATAAAACATTTCTGAATGCGTTGGTATAGGTTTTAGTATCTCTAGGTCTTGGCGCTTACTGTAAAACGTCATAGTAACGTTTGTGAATATGGGCGTAAATCTCTGTCTATAAGTCCGAGCTCCACACCAACACTAAGGGGACAAAAAACAATAGATAACTGCGTAATTATCATGACATACATTTTTACTAAATAGCGCGTCATTATAGTCCTGGATGATTGGCTTCCACACATGAAATACAAACATTAAAAAGGGGAATAACGTTTGAATGAAATAAAAGTCCTCCAGAGGAGTTAGTTTGAATTAAAATATCAGTAACTTTATAACGAAACGGAGAAGTAACAAGTGAACTACATCCGTATGTTACTTGTACTTTAATGGATATTTCCTATAAAACACATGTAGAATAAAAATTTTAACATAAATCATAAGTAGATAACATTTAGAAAACCTAATCCTTTCTCGAGCATTTATTGTGTGGGTTGTATCTGCAAATGGTTTCCTAAAGATAAGTAGCACACTTTATTCAATGTCTTTATAGACCACCTGTTACTCGGTTCGGTGTCGGGGAAACAGCTGATCGGGCTCGAACGAATTATTATTATTGTTGACGAATGCCGTCCCCGACTTATTTATTTTTGACGGAGGGGAGGGAGCCGAAACGGGTGCGAAGAACAACTTTCTCTGACGAATTCCACAGATCTTTTTGCAGTATGTTTGTAGAATTAATCAAGCTGTATAGCGATTGATGAGTGGATTGCTCTTTCGTAAGAAAGTTTTAATAGTGATTCATAAAATATGTCGTCGTTACAAAATTATCCCTGAATTTTAATAAATAACATAGTAAGGAACTTCTAATAAATTTTGTCTTAGATTCAATTTATTGGATCAACATAGTATATCCAGTTCTGTAAAACGATCAAACCCCATCAGCAGTCAATAAATCAATCATCAAAGGCTTATTAAACAAAGTACACGGTTTCCTTAATCTTAGTTCTTAGCTGAAGGAGGGATATTTTACCATTAAAAAGTAATCAGAAATTGGAATAATCTGGACGGTCAATACGCTTACAAGAGCATCGCACGTCGTCCATATTGACGTGCGTATCTTTTTAAACCAAAAACATACAGTTATGGCGCGCTCAGTTTGAAGCGGAGGCGCTTACAAAAACACACAAACTAAACATCGCATCGGCACCAATGTTGTTGTTGGGCAGTTGTAAAAACAGCCTGGTCCGATGGCCGGCCAGTGAAATTATGGTGCACGAACGTCGGATAATCATCGAGCTGGCATCGGGTTTTTGTGGCAAATGACATGTTTGCTCGCCAACGCTCGTATGACGTGCTCGCCTTCATTAGAAACCTTTAATAACATGACCGCGTAACTTGAATATTGTATACATTAGATTTACTAGGTAGCTTCCATGAAGGTACTTCGGGAATTTAAATTATGTATATAAAACACCAACTACTAAAACTTCAGAATTTAAGATAGTTTTCAATATTGTCGATAATCTTTTTTACCTTATTATTAATTATTAATGGCACACGTACCAAAAAGTACCAACTACTTGATGAATTTAAATCTGTAAGTCCACTCAACAAAATGGTGGGGTTCAAATCCCAGCTGACACGGCGCAATAGTCCTTAATCACCACTCTGGTTAACTCAAAGTTATAAGAAGTCACTTATTTGTCCCATGTAATGGCGACTTGAGAGAATATGCAATCCCTTATATATATATTCCATCCCGTGGGTGGGAAATTCCAGAGACAATTTTGCTACATCAAAAAGACAGCGACATATCCATCTCAAATATATCTTCTTCGTCACCCTCTTCAAGTCTAATGCTGAAATGGAAGAACCTATACCTTATCAACTTCAACTCCTTCACCATACAAGCCACACGTCTTGGGAACTCACAGCAGCTCAGAACAGCGCGATGACATCAGATCAGCCCCATGTAGATATCCCTTCAAAAGGTTAGTTAGTGAGCATTTAAGAAGTCCATTAAATTGTCCACGAGAGTACCAGAATTAGCTTTTACTATAAGTATTTTTATTTTTCTTTATATATACATAATTTACTAATTTTAAATCAATATTTTTATAGATATATCATAAAGAGACGTACGTATGAATACATTGTGTTGTAAGTGGATTTTAATTCTTTTATCTTATGTTGTGTATGTAATAATTATATATGTAAGTTTATTTTTGTTTGTGTTTTTGTGCACGTATATTCTTTTAATATTTTTTTTATCTTAGTTGCTGCACCTACTACAATTTATCACCATCCCCTGGGTTCTGGGTTAGTGGTCAGCAGGTTTGGTTAGGATACGGGAAAAGAATGATATATTTCCTATTATATACAATGTACAGCCTCAATTATGCCCCAGACCTAAATTATTTAAACCGTTGTTGAATGGTATTGCCAATCTGCCTGAAAACCGAGACTAATGAGGGAAATCATTGCGACTGGCTTTCTTCCAGTGGATTTTCGACCTGTTTAGAGGCTGCAGACGAGAAATATTAGGTAAAAATATTTCGAGGACATAGGTGAGTCCGACAAACCGCACAGCCAGCAGCATGTAGGGACCTTTTCGACTTTAAATACCCTTAACTATTAAGGCTGATACTTTACTTTTACTTCTATAAACGCAGACGAATCTATCATCCAAGCTAAGATAACCGTTGTAGAGATCTGCCAATTAGCCTTCATCATTGTATATCGTGTATCTAGATAAAATAAAGTAAAAGTTATTGCTTAGCATAAGCAATACGTCTCAAATACGAAGCTGGAAATGTAAGGTCATAAATAACATGAATTCAAATAGAAGACGCCTTTGCAAATGTCCTACATTAAAAAAACGTATTCAACTCAACATATTTTTTTATCATTTTCAATATCAGAATTGAGATTCAATCGCAAAGCAATAAATAAATGAAGAGTGCGAATAAACGATAACGGTATACATCGGTGTTTATCATTCAACTCGATCGCGCTAAAGATATGAAAGGAAAAAAAACAACTACGCGGGAACAATGTGACTGTCCAATTAAACGAAATACGTACACGTCATCGAAAGGTGTTTCCCGAAGAACGCACACACACACGCATGATCAGCTGACTGCTCCGATTTTAACTCACACCACCGTGCCGACTGTTAGAGAACATAAATAATGAAGGCCCATCTAAATAGCTATATGTGTGTTACACATCGTATAATTTGTATGAACGGCCGGTAGAGGAATGCGCGATACGCCGTCGTTTTCTCCCGCATTTTAGATTTTACGTTAAAGAATATAAAAGTGACGGTCAAGCCGGTCCGCTGGTGGCGCTTAGGACATTCTTGGTTCAAGATGTGAGGAACGTGAGATCGCATTAAATAATCAGTGACGCGAATAAATATTACAGGCTCATACGCGATCAAAACAATGGCACAGTTATCGACAAAAAGCACGTTTTTGTCTTGAACTTTTAACGAGTTTCTCGAAATAGACATCAACGGTTATTTAAATCTTTTACATTAGAACTATAAGACTTTATTGACTTCACACAGGTGGGTCCGCTTTTATTATTAATAAAAAGTAGCAACTTAAGAAGTTACCAAAGCTAAGCAAAAGCGTCCTATATTTTTGAGACGCTACGCTACTCCGGTGAGAATAGGCGCAGACTTCACTGATTATTTTAGATTGTTTCTTTAGCATGCTAGATACCTGACAATTTTTCCTTCGCCGTGGTATAAGCACTTTGAATGGCGAATTACAATCTTAATAGTGCTAGCACCGGAAATCGTACCCAGGTTACACGCTTACTATGCAATTTAAGCGAGCAGCGAGCGATCGGCCTCCGGTTGCCATGCTTTGTAAGACTTTACGAAACATGGATCACGTGCATTTGGTTTTGCCTATACAGTAATTATGCTATAACAGTAACGTATTATTGGTTCAATAGTGTATGAAATAACATTCCAGTGGACAATGGACTGTCATTACAAGCTGTAGCTTTACTCAAAAATGTGCTTTCTATTTTTAATCTAATTCAAAACATTCAAAAATACACCAAACCATTTGTAATGAAGTTAAAGCCTTCGTTGAGATTAATACAAATATATGTATTATAGGTATAAAAGCATGTTGCGGTATTGGCAAGTCTACAATATTTCCATTAAAAGATAAAATGCATTTCGAATGTACCATACTAGCTTTGCTTTTTTATTTTAATCGTGCGCTTTTTAATTATTATATAACACATAACTTATCACTAATAACTATTAATAGTGTAGAGACCTGAATAGACTTTCTCCCAATGGCAAGATTTTCCATTATCGCCACGTTTAACAGCTAACGCATTATAATATCGGGGTGGCGAACGCAGGACAAGACGCCTCGCACTTTGCAAGGACGCTGCTGCACCTTACAAGAACACTTCTGCCCCTTATCAGTCTGTGTATTTTTGGTTCGCAATTTCTAGTGATAGGATACAGCATCGCTAATTCGAAGGGTACTGGGTACTACGTTCATCAACCCGTCTATCCAGTGGTGTACTTCGGGAAAACTGACAGAGTAATGTATGTCGGCTTGCTGATGTTTTATCGGTATTTTTAATATTTTTGTCACTGAAACTATGCAACTGATTTTGACAAAAACTCTAAAATGATTTTTAACTTAAGATAATAAGATAAGACCTGCGCTTAATCTGCGATACCATCACGCTTACTTTAATAAAATAAAGGGAATTTCATTTCTTTGACCGTGAGGAATTATTAAGACAAAAAATACATACAGCATTAAAGCGAGACGTGGCAGCACAGAAGACGTTTCAGCACACTGCAGATCCTCTGATACTGCATATATGCAAAAATTAATTCATTTACCACAGTCGCATTCTAGGCCACCCGTGGTCAGATAAGGGTGGTGAAATGCTTTAGATTTGATACCAAATTAAATTTAATTAAATTAAATAATAAATTTCCGGGGAAAAAGATATATAAAGTCTACATGCGTGTTTTCATATAAATTACTCACTCATCAGAACCTACAGCATACAAGATGACCAAAAATATCATAAAATTGATACCTACTACAGAAGGGCCTTACGGGCGAAGTTAAAAATATGATATTTCAGTTTTTTTATCCTATAGTACAAATAATGGTAGAACGAAACTGCATTGGTACGGAATTCTCTTCGTACAAGTCCTATTCACGCTTGACTCTCTTTTTATCTGAAGAACTATCCATCACGAAAACTACGGAGTAAGCATTTCTCAATGAAGTTATTCCAAGAGCCCAGCGTTAGTACATACTAAGTACCTAAACAAATACACAATTGTAAACATATCGGGTAGCTTTACGACGACTATAAAACTATCTAACAAATATCACTTCGTTCAAATGGTGTTACATCAAGCTCTATGTGTATTCTTTTTATTTTATTGCAAACTAACTACTTTCGATTCAATAACAATAAATTTCTGAAATGAAACTATTATTTACGGATTTTATCTATTATGACCACGGGTGCTGTAAAGCACGTGTCAGGTGCTTTACAGCACCCGTGGTCACGGGGCGATCGGGTTGTTTGACTTCCTGATGTCATAGTTAACCGTGCTGCCGTCAGCTTTATAATTGTTAACTATTGGTCACATCTACGCATAATGAGCTCACGGTACCTAGAGGTATGCTTGGTCTTGGATTTAATTTGAATAATTACTGGATCCCAAGCAGGTGGTAACACCCAGCCAAGTTATATATTGAAATTAGGATGTTTTTTTTAATTACATATTAAAGTATTTTTTAAAAAATCGTGTAATAAGTAAAGAATTGTGATTAATAAAAGATTAAAAAAACTAAAGCTGAAAAGGTCCCACTGGTCGGTAAAGAACCTACCCTACTATTCTCAATATATTTGGGAGGGTTATTAATAATTACCTCTCAAATTTATATTAATAATTGTTTATGTAATCATTTTATACAATGAGAAGATGAAATGTTCCTCACAGAAATATGCCTATAGTTACCGACGGCAAGCGTATTTTTATTGTATAACGTCGAACACTTTTATTATCTTTTTAATATGTTAAACAATGATCTGAAATATGAATGAAAAAGTGTTAACAATAACAATAAACAAATTATTTGAGATTATAAAGTTATAAACGGGAAGTAATTTCCTTGATATATAAATGTGTTCTGAATTAATGGTAACAACGCAAGTCACAGCGGTAAAACTAATGTATTTTCAGAAGTCTTCGGTCATATGATAATAAAAACAAACATCTAGTCACACTGCCACAAAATAGAATCTGCGAGTATCGAGCCAACGCACACGGGCAAGCCGACGCTCGGATGTCACGCAACACTAGCGAAGCCGCGTCGTAGCTACGCTCTCGCACACACACAGGCTCGCTACAAGTAGATAAGAATCGTCCCATTTTACATTTAGTCATGCGGCCGATACTTACTGTGTTCGCAGGCAGCCTTACGACGACGGCCGTCTTGAATTTTTCTAGGGACGGTGAGGCACAGATTAGGGGGAAGCGCGCACATGCACTCCTCTCACACACACAAGCACAGGGGTTTAGTGGGAGCCGAAGTAACAATTTCTCTACGTAGAGATAAGTTAGGAGCGACCGGGCGGCGAGCGTAGATAGTGCCGTGCGGTGTTGGGTTCGATTGCGCTAGTGGTGCGCGCGTTTCAGTTGGCGCACGGCGACTGGCGCAGGCGAGGCGAGGAGCGGGCGGGCGAGCGATTTCACCGCGCTGATATTGCGACGGCGGCACGTTGCGACCCGAACGGCCGAGCGGGGGGCCGCCGGTCTGACGCTGCACGCACTCCAGCTATTATGCTCCGAGCAAACCTATATTTTGTGCCGAACAGCGCACTATCGTCACTATTATAACATGAAGGAGCGATCATATTGCTTAATAATTAACAATACATACTTTAATATAAAATCCTTTTCATGTTTATATAAAAATGTTGAAAGAGAAAATATAAGTAGGTAGTAACAATTTTTCTCAAGATAAAATTGTTAAATTGCTTTCGATTTACATCGAAATATAAATCAATATAGGAAGTAAAAAAGTTAAAATTAAACGTGACAAATTCCGTAAATTTAGCATCGCTACAATGTTATTCTCGCAGCCTTCAACTTTCGCATACAATGATAACGTCGTATCTCTATAGGTTAATAAATGGTTGGTTAGAATAGACGGAAAATCATTAGTTTACGTTAGTATTTGTGGGTCAAATTCTCGAATTCGTGTCGTACATAATTGAGAAGGTGCGATGCGAATGCAGTCCGGCCCGAGTCAATTAATTAGACATTATTGATCGGATTGTGTGCAAACGTCATGTAGCTCTATATTGCTATTGTGATATTCATCTCATTACCGTTGCGGTGTGAAACATGATGCTCCATTGGGAATACAGGTCAATTGCATATGCGCAATGAGAGCGTTGATGTCATTTTACTAATATAATTACATATAAATTGTCAATAATCGCTTTTTACAAGAATTATGGTAAAAAATTAAATAGAATCATAAAAATTATCAAGAAACTAAAGGCTTGCTTTGCTATAATTTAAAACAAAAACTGTTTTCGTTTTCAATTACAAATAAAATTGAAAAGAAAACTAATATACCAAGAAAAAAAAACAGCAAACTCAAAATACGAGTCGAGGCGTAGAGATAAGACAAAAAATCTAAATAACGTAGGGCTCGATGGCACTTGGCGCCACCGCGGCGCCATCGGGGACCGAACAAAAGACGCCCAACGGTCTGCGCGAGAGCAACCGAATTCTGATCCTATCGCGGGAATCATTCCGGCGATAAGATTGTAATTCCACTTCGAAAGTTATACCCTCACGAAAAAGTTCCAGCGATTTACAAGAAGTCCAAGAAACGTTAAACTTCAAACTTTTTATAAGGAATGTTTTCTATCTGTAAATGTAATAAAAAAGCTGTACAAGGAAAATATAAATACCTTCTAAAAACAGAAATAAATTTTGGAATACATAAAAATATTTCGTCCGACTCTACCTTTGCAAAATCCCAAGAAAAATATGCAAAAGGATGAAACAGCGCGTTGGATTATCGTTAATTTTCGATATCGAAACCAGTTCTGTAAAGTGGCTGGCGTCGGGCACCGGGCGGACGGTGATGGCAGCGAGCGGCGCAAAATAAAAGAAATATGTTTTAGTAGGTTAGCGAGCGTGTTTACGAATCGAATTCCTCCGGCGCGATTATGTGGCCATTAGTTGCATAAGCGCTCGAGACTGCACCGTAATTAGACAATAATTTGTCTCCTAGTCCGTGTTCTTATAAAGGCATAAGAAACTTCAAGGAGATTTTGCATTGGTCAAGTCCACACAGATTCCCGAAGAATTTGCCGTCTCTAATTTATTCGACATTGACTGATCTGATTTGCATTCGGAATTTTTGCTATTACGAGGCACAAAATATATAGAGTTGAGTAGCTATTCAGTGACTGCATTTCTAAATGTTGAAACGGGCTCTTAACGCCATCTGTCGGCCGCTCCGGCCTCTCGGACCGGATGCCCGACCAGTTTCGTAGTGACACCGAACACCTGCAAGCCTGCATCGCCATCGCGCCTTTATAACGAACAATATTTCGCTTCAATAAAACTTTTAGATCATTATACATTATTCTATATAATTGAATCGAACGAACTTGTAGCTGATATGCATAATATAGTATTTAAGTCTACATCAAAACAATTGAGTAAAAACTAGATGTATTTTTGCATGGCTAATAAAAAAAATAAGCGATAACAAGTTTAAAGGACGTTTACGTTATATATAATATAACGTAACGGACATTATAAATTATAATTGAATAAGCTTTTCCGATAATGTAACCCAAAACTTCAAAAAAAGGACAAATAGCCACGATGGCCGATTTACACATAAGCTCGGGAAAAAAGTTGGTTGAAAAGACTAAAATTAAAAAAAAAAAAGTTAAAACTAAGGTACACTCCAAAAAATGCAAAAAAAGTGAATTAAAATGGATTTACGCAATTTTAGTGAATTTTCAACAAATTTAACAACGTCCGTTATTCCAAGTTCGGAACAAGTGCACATTTATACATACGCATATTATTTAAAAACGTCGGTGCCTTCTTCGTCCTTGAGTCTCAAGACAATACTCGATTATGCAACGTCGAGGGCAACACCGGAGCGCTCCGACCCTGCCTCCGATCTCGCCACTGACCCACATCGCTCACGCCGTACAATCGCCACACCGTCGTAATAAGCTCATTTGCTGTTGCATAATTTGCAAAAACTCCCGCACGCAGCTCTCATCCACGTGTCTGCATCGGGGACCGGAACCTTATGTTTTTGTAAATCGCTATTGTCTATACATTTAATAAAACTGTAAAGGAAGAAGAGTTTGTACGTTGAATCATTTGAAAATGTAGTTGTTTAGAAATCTTGTGTGTGGGCGCGTGAAACGGCTAGGCCGATTTTAATACAATTGTCTTTGTTGCATATCTGTACAACTTTCTGAGAGGGAAATTAGCGTCGTTGCTTTATACCGTTCACCGATTTTGTCGAGATCCGTTGGAGAATATCGGAAGAAAGACAAAAAAAAACCAATTAAATGCCAGTTCTAAACACTAAAAATCAAAGATCACTAGAGCGAATTCGCGGGCTTTTGCTAGTGTATAAATAGAATTGAAGGGTCTCTCTGTGATTTCCAAATAGTAGATTGCCTTTTTCTAAACTTATTATTCCTATTTTTATGATAGTATCATTCTCTCTTAACACACTCCAAAAACACATTATTTTTATTTTTTTTGTGTCGGTTCTTCAGGCTAATCTTGTAAAGGGCTGCACAGATTTTGTCGGGATTTTCACGGTAAGGTAGACGGAGTTTCTGTGCGAAATTAGAAAAGAGTGAAAGCATATCGAGTACCACAATGGTTTTTTCTTAACATGCCGCATTTTGTTCTTGCACAGGATAATGATAACGAGACTGGTGCAATCCCGTATCCATGATACGGGAAACGACTTCGACATTTAAATGTGGGCAAGCCAGTATACACAATGTTTAAAGAAAAATAAAAGATACCTGTATCCAAAATTTCACTAAGCCTGAAGGTCAAAATTCTGCCTACTCTCAATTATGATATTTAGACATAGACGCTCACTAAAGGGGCAGTGCATAATAAAAAGGCTGAGGTTGTCCAGAGAGTTACGGAGCGATCCATGATGATGTAGATCATCACTTTTTTTCATGGCGAATTACAAATTATCAATGTGATTAAACCAATATCAAAACTAAAATGCACAGAGGTAGGCTACCAAAGCAATACAACAATTGAGTCCAAGAATCAGTCAACAGTAGAAAGACCACGTGACCAATGGTCGGACACAAAGCCCGTGGGTGTCGTAAAAAGCGACCAAGAAAAAATTTCAACTTTGTTTAAAATGTTCATTATGACTTCTAGAAAGTGCTTAGTCAAATTCTAAGCTTATTTATTTAATTTAGGCTAAATAAAGTTCTTACGTCAGCATATTCAGCGGTTCGCGAAACAAGACCTTATGAGAGAACCGGCAAGAAACTCTGGGGTCCTTTTTTAATAATAATAACAAATGTTTATTCGTCTAAAATCACAAATGCAGCAGGGTACAGCTTGGTCACACACTAGTGGTGCACACCGCTGATATTCTACTGCAGCCTGATATTATCAACCAGAACTGACCTATTTTGATAGAATAATAAAGAATGATTAAATAAGTAACTTAAATACTACATTTTGAAATTTTAAACATGCCATATAAGTATTATATCACCAGTTATGTGAACACATCCATGACATAACGATACCAGTTTTCTTTTCGTTGCTTGAGCATAGTTAATGACCGCATCCCATGAATGGTGGTGGCAAATCATTCCAGCATTATGGTACAGCAAAGTCTACGCAAAGTAGTCTAGCAAAGAGCATGTCTCGGCACAATGAGAGAGTGGGCACGCGCCTAATTTAATACATTGTACTAATAATACAATTGTACTAAAAAAATTATATCCAGGCAGGCGAAGCCGCGGGCATACGATAAGTAAATTAATATATAGGCAATGTATGCGATATTAAATACCTACGTATAACAAATGTATATTTTTTTAAATCATAACGATTAGAAAAACAAAAGCACCATAACAGTCAACGGAAAGTGTGAAAATAAAACACGAAACGGTATCACTAATCGGTGTGAGATAACGACCTTAGCCGTTTCAATCGTAACACGAATGACACGAATGATAAGGGGTTTAAACGCCCACCGCATTGCCTAGTTCCCTAGCACGTGTCTTTATTATTTATAGCTCTGACAAGTGACAAACGCTGAATGAACTTTTCTTTTCATGACGAGAGATGTGAACGTGTGTGCGTGTCCCGTTGTTAATGTAGGCCACTGCCAAGGTCGAATGTTTAATATAAAGTCTGGCGTCGGGACATTAAAATGGTCGGCCCCTCCCGAGATCCCTCGTCCCCGCTACGGGTGGCAATCGTTGCACTCCGTTATTTATTATCTAAAACATCCCCCTACTCACAAAAGACCCAAGTACAATTAGTGCTGCCAGGTAAAAGTGTTTAAGTTTAAGTGATCTTTCATGCTTATTAAAGGGCTTGCGAATTGTAGTTGTGCTTAGTAATATCGAGAGATTTTATATAAACCTTTCATGATTTTCTTATTAATTAGAAAGTATAATGAAATTTTATTTATTCCTTTCATAACATTTGATTTTCATTGGTAGGGCAAAAGGAAAAGAACTTGTTTGGCAAACACGTGTGACAACCCAAGTTACGTACTGGAAGCAGAACAGTAATCTAACAAAGCAGCAGCCAGTCTACAGTGTGAGACTTATCACTGTTAACAGGCAGTGCCGTAGTGTGGGGTTAGGTACAGCTGACGAGATAAGATTTAAGTATCCCTGACCTATAACGGTGACGAAATTCGTACTGAATGATTACTGGTTACGGCACCCAGATAAAGGATGCGGTAAAAAAATGGACGACTTCGCTGTCAATCCAACTGAAGTATTGATTTTGTGTTACAGGAACAACAAGGGTAAGGAATGGTTTTTAAAAATAAAATATAAAATTTTGGGGGTTGGTTACACAGTCAAGTCATTACCTACACAGACTAACTATACATAAAATTAAAATTATGGCTACACACTGAAATTGTTTTAAATTTGATGAAAGTATAGTTTGCAAAAAGCAATGCCATCTCGACATTCTAATTAAAATCGATTGGTTCGGAAAAGAATTACGTTTACAATGAATATTAATCCTTCACGAGTCATAATTTTAAACCAATTGAATATCGTATGTATTATTATAACAATATCGTTATAAGTAGTATTATGGTATCAGCGTATCAATCGGTCACCCTCTTTTTTCCCGTGAGTGTCGCATAGATGTGGATATAGTCTTGCAAGGCCACCTAGATTGTAAAATAGTTATATTCACATTTTTTAAATAAAGAACAATCTTGTGTGACCACTGCCCCCTGAAAAACGTAGGTAGGTAGATCAAGAACAGAAGTAAATGGTACTGCCGTGTAGTATCGGCGTAAGAATATGCCATCCCCTTTCTTAAAGTGGATCTCGTGACAGGCAACTAAGGTGAAATCCTTGAAAATCGCATTGGCTACCGCCAGATAGCGAGATAACCAATCTTGAAAAATACTAGACCAAAATTAAGCAGACCGACGACGGTTGGCAGCGTCTAAAGTCCGACATGTCTGCTACTACGATCGCCAATCTGCTTGCCGAACGTGGCCATCATGGCAAAAACTACTTATGGGAGAAGCCTTTGTCCTCCAATGGACTATTTACTGGCTGTTAAGGTACGGTAAGATATTATTCATATTGGGACTTACGACACAAGTAGGGTTAACGAAATGTGGAGTAGCACAACCCATATGATGTCATAAAATACTATGTTTATTGTTGAGACAAGCTATGAGACAACAATGCAACGTTTCATAAAGTGGGGTACCAGAACGGAGGCAATCTTTTATTGAGCTTAGGGTGACGCACCGATATAGAGGAGGTATGTGACACTGCTGGCTTATAGAGTAATCGCTATGCATTTAATTTTCATAGAACGATATAAATTTATTGATTACGGTGGACACGTCAAAGGAGGGTATCAGACAGAGAAACTTAGGGACTCTCACTTTCAAATAAGACCCGGTTGCTGTGTCTCGCCGAGTTCACGAGAAATATTTGTATAAAGTAATACAAAGTACCGATAATACCATTGTGACATTCGTCCTTTACAATAGAACTACTTTCATTTTGTAATCGAACGTAATCCTTTGTAATGAAATTGTAAGTATTTCAATGTTGAGGCATATACATTTTCGTATTATCTTTGGTCATACCTTACGTTAAAAAGTTTATCGGCTTTTAATATACACATATGGTTTTCACGGTACTTAAAGCAAAAAGTATCTACTATAGTTACTCGTCACTATTGATGAAGCCCCACCCCCATGGGTAAATTATTTTGGTAAGTATTTTCTATCAATTAACAGGATTGGTAAGTATTTTATATCAATAGGAAAAAAACTAGAGATAGGATTTTTAAAGTTATTTGGGGTCTGAGGTATTAGTTCATTTTGGAAAATGGATTTCTTGCCCAAAATAGTTTGGGAATCCCTGGTCTTAATCATTAAAGACTGTGCAGTTGTACAAAACTAGCGACGGCCGCAGTAAGCACACAAACATATATATAAATATATATGTAATTATTAGTTGCAAATAAATAATCTTCCATGTTATGGGGTAGGCAATGCCTCCGTTCGGCATTTTCTTAGCTTTGTAGTTGGAGTGGATGTTATTGTCAAGGTGTGTATCCAACATCAAGAAATGCCAGCTTGTTAGTCCATTTTATAAAATATGGTGCTGGCCATCGTCTGGTGGTCTATTTACTATCTTTATCGTTATTTTATATTACTTGTTTTTATTTGATAACCGCATGTAACAAGCCACTTTGGCAGATACAGTTTTGTTCCGAAAACAAAATTTGACAATGTTGAACTAATTTTGACTAAAACACATACTAAACTAAAGCATCACAGCCCAGTTTACGTAAATATTTATGAGAAATACTATACGATTTACTACAACACACATTCAAATCCTTAATTATCAAATTCGTCTGGTAGAGGGGTTCCCCATTGGATCGTTGCCAACAGGAAGGAGTTACTTTAAAATACATTTCACATAATAAAATATGTTTATACTTTTTAAATAGACGGCAGGTGTAAAACAAAACAGACTCGATTGCGTAATCAGCGTATAAATTATAAACTTTAATTATGTGACTTTCTCTAACGTAACGTTAAACATATTATGAAATTTATCTTAGTGTTTGTCGTCCATTGTGTTTCAGAAATATGTATTGCTGGCAATAATTCCCATCGTGATGTGCCCTTCTGGCAACACGGTCACCGTACCTGCTAGCCGAGTTGTGAGTTCTTTGAGTATTAGTTTTCGGGCACTTATAGATATATACAACGATCGCATGGGTTAGTGGTTATCATAACTGATTGCAGATGGTCCTGTGTTCGAATCCCGGCTGAAGACAATATTTGTGCAACATACAAATTATTGGCTGTTCTGGCCTGGTTGTGTTGATTTACACCTCGTCTCTGTCATGGCATCCGTCGATCATCATTCCTTCGATCTTCGTGTATAGTATAAGCGAGTTGTATACCGTATACGGAAAGATCAAGACGAGAGAGTGCCTCTATGTCTGATCTTACTCTTGAGGCACAATAATGTATCCTGCGTAGTTGACAACTGCCGATACTATTCGGAAGTTTCGCCATAAAATCGGCCAGCAGGACATCATCATCCGACTGTTGACGTGATCTACAGCGGAGTCAGTGCCTCAAGCTCCGGACTCCTGGCTCCATAAACGTGACTCCTGAAAGCTAATCGGAATAGGTTGCCTTGGATGGCTAGGTCATTCATTAGCATTAGCAATTGCAGTTATAATGCCGTTCTTATCTCAAACGTGTAAGACTTCATTGACAAATATACGTTTAATATAAAAATAAAAACAAACAGTTTATTACTTTTAGTATGGTAAAACAATGGATATAGCTGACGACCTCTAATTTAATGCAGCACCGACCGGCGTCTTATTCTTCCAATTTCCTTATAGCTTCCGATCGATTGCTAACGATTAACGAGTATAATATTTCCTATCGGATTTGAGGAGAGATCGGAAAGACAGAGCATAGTTATTTGACCGGAGCTTGCATTCAATGTCAGTGTATATATGACCATGGGTAGCAATTTAGCGTGCTCTAATCTTACGCACGATGTAAGCACACTTCTAACAGACGCCTTCCCCACAAATTTCTACAAAGTACGATTTTCAACCATACTATTGCATTATGCTCAATGATCTCAATTGTGTATCCCAACAGAAAGGTCTAAAAATAAAAATTTGTTGGAAACACCAAACTAACAGCTGCGAGTACCATCCTAAACCAAGTACAAATTAACGGACTATAAAAAAAGAAAGAAAAAGGAAAAAATATGTTTATTCAGCCAAGCGGTAGCTTTTACTTATTTGCTTTAATGGGTCCCAGTTATACCAAAATTTTTTTGATGTCATTGCTCTAGGGCGAATACTAATATGTGACATTTGACTCAAAGCTTTGACGTATATATTCTCTGTATTTATTTAGTATTTTCTAATAATTCAGAATAAATTAAGGTCTGTGTCATTAACATAATTTGTGGTTTTAGTAACTGGGTCCAAATCTGTTCTAACGTTTGCATGCTTTTCTTGACACAGATCACAGTCGCAAGGCTTAATGGAAAATAATAGAGCGACATGTTCTCCGTGAACTGTAATAAACATCTATACAAGTATCACATATGATCAACAAATAAATATAAATAAATAAATAAATTTAACGCAGTCGTATCGAAACCTAAAACTGCCCACTACCCACTGAACACTGGCGATGTGGGACTACGTGAGCACCAAGCCAGTCGTTTAGTCACGAACCGCTCGAGGCGCGCCCGTCCCAGCCGGATGACATCATGCGACGTTCGCATGCATACTCTAATTCACCAATTTACCGCTCTCTATCTTTGTTTGCTCTCCTCTCAAGCAATGTTACTATAGCCTCAATCGCCTAATCTAGACTTCGTCGAGATCATCCATTCAATTTATGCGTAAACGAGGCTTTGGTTGTTACGAAGCAACAGTTGAAAAATTAAATAGGTTTCAATGAAACTTTATCAGATTTTGATTGAAAATAAAATAAAAAACTTGAATAAATTAATATTAAGAAAGGAATAGCAAATGATTAAATTCGAGTAATTATTTGGTATTTTATTTAGTTAATTTTGAATTGTCGGTATTACACAATACTCTATAAAATAGTTACTCTATAAAAATAGGAAACAACGTACCTCGTATTTCAATATTTTCGTGACCCTGACTCGGAAACTGACGGTTACGGTTTCAAATATAACTAGTGGCACATTGTATGTTGAATAAAAATATGTGTAGTTATGTATGTTTATCCATATTATCACTACCAGTGTACCTAAACACAAGGACTCTTAGTGGAAAGATCAAAACGAGTAAGTGCTGTGGCGATAATACTAACGGATACTAAAAGATATATATACGCAACGATACCTTCTGGTTATGACAAGAATAATGACACGAAGGTCAATACCGCAATTTATATTATACTGTGCAGCTTTTGCTGCAAAGTATACATATATGATGTATGAAAGGCAATTTCAAAGCTACCGAAACGATTTATAAATCATTCATAATCCAACACCATCGACTACTGAACACAAATAGAAAAGGAATTAGAAGTATTTTTATAAATTTTACCGAGTGATATTGTCTAGGGTCAGGATCCCACAGGTCACAAAATGTTACTAACGAGCCAGTGATTGATGCTGGCGGTGACACTCGTTACGTCAAACTACGGGGTCGGGAGGTCAATGTCAGTTTCGCAATAACTGCAAGCGAAGATAAACTTTTCCTTTTTATCTGATGTAAAACCTGCTGTCTATATCATCGTTTCCATATTTTAATTCAGCGTAGGTGCGTTAGGTAGGTAGGTGAAGATATTCAACGTCTTATCAAACTTAATGTTGTGACATAAGACATGAAAGTAGCTCTTCAACCACCGTAAAGAAATAAATAAATAATGTTTATCATTATTAAATTAAACAACTGCATGCATACATTTAGAGTAACAAAAACAACGTAATGGAGGTGGGATACTTCGATTTTATGAAACCTTGTTAGCGATATCGATAAGTGAGATCTCATGTAATTTAACGTATAAACATATAGGTTCTCATTACAGTTACTGCTTACTGCATCTGCGTGATTTAGTCACGACATGACGCAGGCGATCAATTGCTCTGTAGCTGGCGTGGCTGAGGCGTGTCGAAGGAATTGTTCACGTCACGCCAATTCCCACCACGCTACATGCACACCACAGCAACAGCGCCTTTGATAAGCACGTTTATTAAAGTTCCACCGAACAGATTACGCAATACGCGGTAACAATGTTTGCTTTATGAAAATTCATAAACATGCTCAGAGGGTGGTCCCAGGTTACGACCACCCGTAACGGTGTCGCGTCGACCCCGTTCCGGGTTGCCGTAATAAAGCGACCCTTTTACGACAACTGCCCTGGCATACATCCACATTAGAGTAGACGCTCTAAAATAATAACATCGCCGGGAATTCCGATAGGATTCCCATTCAAGTCATAAACGAGACTTGTCGGGTACAAATACGCTTCGAGAATAGATCGTGTAAGTATATGTATTGCACGTAGATATCAACTAGCATCTTAAACAAGAGAAATCTCAGAGGAGAATTTCGTGGCTGTAACTTAACTGTATCAAATAGGTGATTCACTGCGTATTGTTATAGATTTATTTGTTTACGTTTATACTATGGATAACTATTATTATACTATAACAATGGATTAAATATATAAGAAAATGATTTTTTTTTAAAAATATAACTTATCTGTCATTGTCATCATTTTATATATTAGTATATAAAATGTATGTAAAAAGCCATGGTAGTGTAATGGTCAGAGCGTTCGCTTTGATTTCATAGTACTCGAGTGCCCTGGGTTCAGACATCGGTGCCGGTACCACTAAAATTGGTAATAGCATTTTTAACTCGGTGGTAAAGGAAAACATCATGAGGAAACCTGCATGTTGGAAAATAATAAAAAAAAATTGGAGGACATGTGAAGTATTGGAGAAGCGTGTCCTGCGTGGAATCCTCTCAAATTTTGAGGCCTTTGCCCTGTTGTGACAGTGTTTTTATGTGTGTATGTTTGAACGGATTTAAATTAAAGACAATTTGACGGATTATAAAGAAATCTTTTTTTAAATATTCTTTGCGATTCCAGAAGTGCCGTAGGCATTTATTCTACTTAACATTAAAAATGTGAAAGTTTGTATGTAGCACACATACTTAAAATTCTATCACATTTAAAATTCAACTGCACGATATAAACAGAAAATATTAAATACTTTTATTATCCTAATTAAGAGTTCACAAAATGAGTGACCACGCGGGAGAAGCCAGGTCACTCATTTTCGGCAGCCGCTAGTTTCATTCATTATACGTAACTCGGGGTTTAGTCCGAAAATATTGTTTGTAAAACAAAAACATATCCGCGTAAAAATTTCGTACGTAAATATTAAGGAAAAGACATGAAGCGAGCATTCCTTCAACTGCCATAAAGAAGTTAAATATGTAAATAGACATCATTAAATGGAAGGAAACTGGCGGGCGCATTTAGTGTACAAAGTAACCGCGGCGGAGAGCGCACGCGAGCCCCCACCGGGGAGCGACTAGCAACTCTCTCTCTACTTTACCTAGTGGTCGTAATGCTTTTCTTGACGTTGCATTGTGCACGAATTAGATTCCCAAATATACGTGAAAACTCAATACGATTCGAGACATTTGTCGGCGATAAAGTGTACCCGACTAAATAAATGCACGACTGACATTTAAATAAACAAAGTATGCAAAATACCGAGCAATATTATATCCACGGAATTGGTGCAACTTAGTTGCGAGCGATCAGTGCGTGCCCATCGCGAGACGCAGTTGGTACGGTTACGGGACCATCGGGTCCAGTTTTACAACCTCGTTAGCGACGATCCGGAGTTTTTACAGCGCGATTAAACCGCCCACTCGTCCGACCTACGGAACCCGTAATTGGAGTAAATCTTTTTATTATGGCCCCACGCTTGCGACTATATTGATATTACCCGTATTTTGCATAGTGAGTGTACAATAGCTTCATATAAAAACGGTTGGAATTTTCGTATTACATTCATTATTTGTGACACACGGGTAATTAGTGTTTTAATTTGAGCAATGGAAATAAAATAACGTGAAAAGGCTTTATCGGCGAGGCCCATATAAAATATTAAAATGAAAGTATAACGAATGAGCGAGCGCATTTTGTTCGCGAGCGGCCTCGCGGCGCATTATCGAAAACGGACCGCGATAATTACATGGCAGGCGAATGTGGCCGGCCACTCCGTCCATCTGTCCGAACGAGTGCCTAAATAAAATATACGTCCGCGATAAAATTTTATCAGTGCAAAATAAATTATTCACATTTTCCAAGCATCGAATGCAATTAAATACGCTATTCGGGCTGTAAATTAGCTCGACTCTACGAGTTATTATTACTATTATTTTTAATATTTGATTGGTTTCATTTATTTGGATGTTAATTGGCTTAATATGTAAGGGAGCAGGGTACAGCCACTGAACCTACATTAAATAGATAAACCTCATTTTTATGTCATACCCCTGAATGAATAAAAATTACCTGATAAGAAGCGTTACAAATTTGTTTGTAATAATATATAATAATAAGAATGTGCAAATTACCACCTACCTAACTAATCTAGTAAAGTACTTTACTTGGAATCCTCTTTCCCGGCCTAAACTGGCAAACTTCCACAAAAGCGAGATGTTGTTGCTATACTCATGATTAAGCAGGCAAGTTTGTCAACCGATATGTTAATATAGCTAACATACAATACATATAAAATACAGCCAAAAGAGAGCTTCTTACTTATTTCAAGTTGGTTAAAGAACTTATAATTTTCTACATAAAATTGATTTGCCTTTAATTTTTCCTGTAAATGTCATCATCATTATTAGAACCAGTCACAAGTGCACTGCTGAACATAGACCTTCCCAAAAGATTTCCCGAAAGTAAGGTCATATGCCTACTGCCTCCGGTTACCTCACTCATCGAACGAAAAGCAGAAGCACAAGGAGCGTTTACTTCACGCCAGTATTCTGAGAGGTCGTGCTCCTTACTACCCCGGTCGAGCCAGCCTATTGACTTGACTCTACCACGTACAGAAACCACCTTTGAACACTTGCCACTGAAGAAGTGGCAAGGGTTAATTTAATTCGCCATTGATGTTATTACAAGTAATACGTCACAGTGTAATTTAATACGCCAGTGATGTTATAACCGTATCCTTTCAAGCTCAACAACTTAAAAAAATCTTCCAATGCGACTGGTGACGAGTTTTGGGTATATAACATCAGACTGTCTTGCACGTTTCTGGAATTGAATCGGTTTGGTACTCTGGTTCTGTACTCGGATCAATGGGTATCCGTCCTCCTCATTCCTCACTGTACAAACATTTCAACACTTCCTGTACATTTTGCAAATTAGTTACTCTGACCGTCACCGAAGTCTCACTACGTTCCTACCGACGTATATATGACGTATCAACTGTATATCCATGTAAAATGTATAATCACTTTTTAAAATATATAATATCTCTGTAGCTATCTACCGCGCACAGAACAAATTGCCTAAAATGTAGGTACATCAAATAAACACTCTAACTCTAACGGAGTCAACTCCTAAAATGTCATGGTATTTGCAGCACTTCCTACTGCAACATAGTTGTACCTGATTAAAAACTTCCAAGCGCTCAAATGTTACGTTTTCACCGATAACCAACACATTGAGGTCAATTTGCAGTCACGACACGACACGTCGCCGTGGCCCGAACCGCGTCCGAACCTAAACTTTATTTAGCATAGTCGATGATTACGAAAGTACAAGAGAGCGCCTGATAACTTCAACGTTAACAAACCGCCAGTTATCACGCGAATCGTCCACTTACATGAGTAAATTAAAGCTAATTGTGGATAATGTACGTATCGGCGAGTTATCGTTATGTCTAATGCAGCGAGCATTATAATGTTGTATTGCGTCTCCGTGGTGGGTTTAAGTTAACACTTAGGCATACTGTTACTCAGCACTGCACTTATTAGAGGTAGAAGTAATTTTTTTTATCTTATCTGGCTTTAAAACCAGTAAAGAATACCGATACTATAAATAGAATTAGAAAACTGAAATGATTTAGCATTGATTACAATGTTATAGTTTTAGCTTTTGTAAGTTATTGTTAAATAAAATCTTGCATGCCGTGTGTGTCGCATTAAAATAAACTACTACTAAACACTTGAATAAGAGAGATAAGTTTTTATTAAAGGGGCAAAATTGAGATACAGTTCAAGGCATGGGTACGGCTTTAACATTTAGTACATGTACGTTATTTAATGTCACAATTGTACCACGCTGCCATGTTATAGAACAATACAAACTAAAGATCTCAAGCAATTACTGAATGGTACGCCTGATAAATAATTGATCACAACTTACATGAATTTTTAAACATATTACAGCATTAAATTATTACAGAAGTACAAGACTGTCATGTTCTTGAATTGTATCACTATATACTACATACTAATAAAACTACATTATATTTTATCGTTTTATTGAGTCAAAGTGCAAAAGCACAATTATCGACATCTAAATTAATAATTACAAATTATTACAACCAAATGACGAGATCACCCGTTTGAAAAGACCAATATTTTCCTAGATCGCGTAGTTCCGAACTATTCATTAGATTGTATCATCGCTTCTACTTTCACACAAAATTCGACGGAAATTATTCGAATAAAATGTATTTGCTTTGTTTTCACATGCACACGCACGTCACCCGTCGGCTGATTACGCTCTTCGCTGTTACTGTCATTCATTTGAGTCTACAGCGGCCCACTCAATCTCGTTCATTGTGAACCCGCTGCGAGCGGGCCAGCCCGGTTCCTCGCATTTTACACTTTTAACGTTTCGCTTCATGAAACACTTTTTATGTAATTCAGTGAGTTTCATTTTATTAAGTAAGAACGCATGTGTAAAAGACAAGAATAAATACTACAGTTTAACAGATAGCACCAGGTGCAAGCAACCTTCACTCGGCGTCTTTCTAGTAAATTTCATCTAAATAATTAGAGTCGATCCGAGAAACCGATATATAGTACTATTAAATTATAAAAAAAATATCTTTATCAAACTACCTAAATTTTTTAATAAATTTAAAGCCACACAAAATCCAAGTAAGTTTAAGTACTCTTCGTCATAATCATCAAACTGTCAATAGCCCACTGCTGCATATAAAGTTAGCAGGCGGGTCAGGGATCGCAGTTCCAAACGACTCGCACCTATACCCTGTTTGCGGATTTTCACACTGCTTTTTGTTTCGGACTTGTTATAATAAATGATTACCTACCTTGAAACCAAGTCTTTACATATATCTAATAATTATGATATTTAAATACTAAATCATCGTGATTTTGTTTTTTATTTAAGAAAATAGCATTCTCGCGAGTTGTAATGTTGTAGCCTTCAACACAACAAAAAGCCCTTCCACTATAAGCTAAGAAGCTTTAGTCAGCAACATACGAGTGCCATTTCGCTACGTAGGAATTGGCGGGGTAAAGACAAGAAACGTGCAAAAGTCCTCACATTTAATTTAACAAACATACTTAAGCAGCTACAGTGGTTATTTTATACAAACAAGTTAATCTACTTCTGTAAAGAGCAGTAAAATTATTTCAAATGCAAATCTTGACTGTATTCTTTGAAATTGTTCTGGGTTTTTTTATAATATTGAAAAGTTGCTTACTACCATTTTACTGTTCCGGTAAATACATACACACATCATACATGCACACCGAGGGCAGCAGCAATTGTCTGTAACCTATACAAGTATTTGCTCAGTGCGTGAATCAAAACCGTAGATTATGTTTGAAGTCAATCCCTTAGAAACTGCGCCAATCTTTGGATCGATCAGCTATGAAATAACGTTTAGCAAAATTCACAACGTTTACTTCTAGGCAATAAACGATAGGTATTTGCTTTCAACTTGCATATTTTATGACAAGATAGCAAATAATTTTAAGACGCTGCGAAAAATGTATCTGTTTTAAAAATTAACGCAATAATGATGATACTACAACAACAATAACCGAATTAATAAAAAATGCATTTAACGTTACATCAAAATTTTGGATAAACGATTCAAGTATGCGCGTACGGACACACTCTAAAATATAAGATGCACAGTGAAGCACCTCGTCATCGCAATAGTGCTTACTAAGAAAGCTATCGTTCCCCCTCCAATTCAACAACCTGCATGGTACCATTTGTATGAATTGTATGAAGACATACATATGTCGGCTAAAAATAATTGAAATAAATTGATTAAGCAAATATTCTATCTTAAACAAGGCGGCCTAACGTGGTTAGTGATTTTAAAAAAAAAAAACTAAACTCACGCCACTACTATTTTATTGCGCTTATCATGTATTACAGTTAGCACGGGATTATTATAAAACCATTGAAAATAAAAGAAAACCTGTTCCATAAAAACCGTAACTACCTGAAATGACTCCATTTATTTATATTAAATAAAAAAAAAACAACCTGTAGGTTATACTGTATACCGATATAATTAAAATAAACCAGTTTTAAACAATTATGTAACTAAGGCAAATTCCACGATGAATGAAAAGATAAATTGCATAAATACGAACAATGACCCCCGATGATACGGCGCTTGGCCTTTAATTGTGTCGACTTATTGTGCTACGTAATTTAGTAATCTTTAACAAATTACTAAAGCTTTCAGGAATAAAATGTATACATTTAACACTAATGAAACTCCAATAGTTGATTGTTATCATAATGCTTTAATTTCAAAGTACGCGAGCGATCAGGATTCGATTCCAGGTTTTAAGCTCTGAATTAACCATGTGCTCGGCGGAAAAAAAGCAAAATTGCGAGGAAACCTGGATGTCAGAAATAATAATAAATATAATGTCGAAGACATATGAAGTCCACCAACCCCCACTGGAGCAGCGTGGCAAACCCATCACGATTTCAACAACCCTCGCAAATAATGAGCTTCACATAGTCCTTGAGATTTCCAGGACAAATAGTGGCCTATTTCACATAAACACTAAAATCTAAACAAAAACTTTTATACTTATTATAATGCTCATATATATTATTAACGAAACTAAGAAAAATCATTCCAACCCGACCATCCAATATGACGTTTCGTTAAATTATTTCGAACATAAATTCGGGGGGTTACAATAGGGTTGTATTACTGCATAGCCTGCATTATCGGGGTCCCCCTAACGCGTTGCCCCGTTCGGCACATTCATTACAAAAAGCGACACGTCGCGACGCAGGCACCGGTTTAATAATTCCACTCGTTCCTCCCCAGGCCGGGCCCGGAGACAATGCCTAACGGTATCAATCAACATCAAACAGCCCTGCTCTATCTCTGCTTGCAACGTGTGGCTACAGGGTTGATGGCAAAAGTTTTATTTAAATAATATATCTTTCGGTATATATTCGAATGGAAAACTGTTAATAATAATATTTTATGCAAAATTGCACTTTTAATATGAAAACAATCAATTATAATTTTAATAACATAAGGTTTTTAAACGAAATAATAAATTTGAAATGAAACTGTTATTTACGGATTTTATCGCATTAATATAATAGAATAGTAAAACTAAGGTTTTCGCAAAAATACAAGAAATCATAAAAATATTAAATGTTTCATGTTTTTGGATTATGTTAAAATACTTTTTTTTTAAATTGAAATCATATATTGGGGGAGACGTGTGTCCCCATTAGTGGACTGCCGGAGAATGATGATTGCTTATGGTATGGATTAATATTCCTCAGTAAATTAACCCTATACTTTAAGAAAGCAACTCTTGTATTTATGTATAGGTATATTTGTACATATGTATGAAAATGGTTATCGGACTCGCCTCTACCGATGCGGATGGAAATTTGTATTTAGATAACATTTTCTTTGCAAGTTTATTTAGATATGTGTCATCTCTGAGATTTGTTTTTACACAATTAATTAAAATCTTGAGGTACCAATATGTTAGCAACTTAACAATAGATAGCACTATTATTGAATATGAATATTAGCTACTTTCCCCGCGGGTAGTTATCACATTCAGACCGAGTGATGGTAGGTCATCCAGGTACTTAGGAAATGAAATGATACATCATCACGAATTCAGCCGCTTTGCAAAGATAGCCGAAGAAGAAGCCACAAAGCACAGTCCTAAACCATCAGTATTTGTATTCATCGACTTCTCGCAATACTGTGAGATCGCCATTCCATCGTGCAAGGGGTCGTCCTACACTGTGTATGGCTGTGCGGGGTTGTCGAAGCCACTCGAGTACCTTTCTTCACCAACGTTTGTCAATTTTGCGAGGTATGTGGCCCACTCCAACTTACTGATCTTAGATCTTTAGGGCTATGCCGGTTATCCTACTTCGGATATCGTCGTTGAAGATTCTATCACTCTGAGTAACTTTAAGCTTCCTCATGCGGCCTCGACCGTTGGGTTCCGTAAGTCATCACTAGCAATATGCACTGGTTGTAGGAACACTTTGGTCATGAGGTACTGGATTAAATGAAGGGTACTGAATATTAAATTTATTAATACTTAATTAAATACATTCATTCATAATATAGCAAAAATATTTTTTTTTTACTTTCATTTAAGTTTTTTTCACTCTTCAGCCCTAAATTCCCCGCTCCGATAGTCACTAACAATTCTTTTTATCGTGCATACACGGTCCATCGATACCCGGAGGCCGCGGGCTGTGTGCCCTTCTAAATTCATATATCACTTTGATCTGCACTTTGAGTGATAGACGAATGATCTCCTTCAATGCTAACCTATCTAATTTTATTCGAAAAGGGGTTATTTAAAATCGCGTTCGTACAATTTACCTAAACAATCGGAGGCAACATTTGGAACATTTTAAGTGAATTCAAATAAAATGGAAAAGGTGTTATTGAACAAAAAAAACTGTGCTTACTAGTATGAAGATTTTAAAAACAATCAAAGATCCAAATTTCACTCAAATATAAATGAGCTAAAAAAAATAAAACTATGTTCATTACACGCATTTAAAATAATATAGTAACCAGTATTAAGAGTACACCAGAAGACTAGTTTTTGGTGCCATAAGCGCGAGATTACAGGTAGAATTTCTGTTCTGTTCACGGGCTGCCAAGAATTTATTTTTAAAAAAAATACTATTAAATTGGAACTATTATAACCTTATGACCAGCAGTTTGTCTCCAAGTATCTTATATCCCGATGTTGACTTCGTACAGACATAACTAATGCTTGCTTTCTCTTGTTTTAATGAAGACAAAACGTTCACACTAATAAAGTCCCCAAGTAGTTATGATAATGACGCCAATTCATGTTCCCCGTTCAGAAAAGCCGCATATTTTATTACCGTGTGAACCAAACGATACCGGACATCGGTACTAGTCATGCAACAACTTTCAGGTATTAAAACTAATTACATTTAGTTTTCATTGATGAAATGTTATCACGCTTCCTTTGAAACTTCTACTATTATTAATGAATGAAACGAATTTACTTACAAACTAACGGAGTTGAGTGTGCAAGAACAGCGCTTCGTTAAAAATGTACTCCGTCCGTGCTTCGTAATGTGTAATGTTATTAAGCTGCAATGACGTCATTTATAAAGTCCAGCGCAATGCATTTTTGTACCGTTCGTAAATAATATTAAGTAACAGCTTTCGCCAGATCTCACCGACGAGCAATTCGTAACTTGACCAAACTTGTGAACATCACAAGCAAGCACCATTAATTCAAGATACATAGTATACTCTATAATAGCTCCCTTACTCCTCTTATTGTACATAACTTTTTTATTTTAGTTTTAGTGACGCGCAATGAGTGTTCTAAATTAAAGGCGATTGAACAAAACGTGAAATATCTCTACGTTACACATTACCTACTTTGGTCACATCTCTCAAATAGAAATTCAAATGAGTGTAAGTAAAAAACCAAATTTACATACTGATGTAAAAACTTACCGAATCAGGATCATGCGCGTTGGGCGTGGACGGTTGAGGTGGCCTCGGCGGTGGCGGGTAGCCCTGCGAACACACATTTGCATTCAGTCGTTGCTAATCTCTGTAACTATGATACACAGAGTCTGGTTTTCCCATACCGTAGCGAACCTCACTTGGCGATGCGATCTTACAGCGATTACAACATTTTTTTACGACAAACAAAATTACTATTACGTAAATAACATTATGACGTGTATGCATTAATTGGCAACCTTGAAGTAATTCGGCTTGAATTACTTCAAAAGCAAGTGAATTATAATTAAAGCCGACGGCTCACGTAACTTCGATAAACTATTTCCGATGACTAACGAAGACTGAAGTGGCATTCTTCAGCGGCACGTAGAACTTTTTTCCGTAGCAGGAAATCTATCGTACAGTGGAGAGCACTATGGAAGTCTGAACTTATCGTCATTCTCAGACACTGAAGCACTTAAGATAAAATTTGAAACATGCTCATATTAACTTTTCGCCGACGCATTCTTCTAACTGCAATATTTAACAGGAGCTTGTTGCAATAAAAAAACATATTGTAAAAACAAAAACATATTGTCGACCTAATTGTGTAATTCATGAATGAAAAGATTCTTTTCCTTTTTCATGTTTACTTGAAATATGCGAAGGTCTCAAGTAAAATAATTGCATGACGATCAACTTTTCCTTACAACACAAATAAACATATTGGGTCATAAAAAAGAAACTCGTCTAACTTTAATAAATGAAAAATCATGGATGACTAAAAAGTAACTAAGTACATAATTATTTAGTTCTAAATTTAGTGAACGACTATTCTAAAACTATTTGGTAATAAAATTAAAATTGTATTAATATTTTCGCAGCAGCAGTGTAATTTCAAACGAGCAACGATGAAAACAAGTTGACCGGCTCGAGTTCCAAGTTCCCGGCAACTCTGTAAGACTTCTCGCAGAAATCTCGCCTCCTACACTAAAACGCTTAAGCGTCCAACTTTACAAAGGCGGACACTCTGTAATTTAGTTTTATGTTTACTCGGTGCAAAATATTATTACATAACTTATGAATGATACCTTACATAAAAATAATTCAATATCAATGGTGATTTTGTTCAAGACAGGAATACAATAAAAAAATGGAGACTTTTCTTAAGTTAATATAAAATATATCTATAACTGTAACTGGTATAATAAAAATGGAATAAATAAGTTTAACTTGCAGTTTTCTAAATTAAGTAGCTTACAAAATAGTAGAGTACCAAAAAACAAAAAAATAAGCCCTCACGACTGAATCTACTAGGTGGGTGACTAGGGTGGTCAGAGGTTCAGACATTTTTAGTCCGTTTAACCCACTTTTTACAGTAACTTGTGTGGGACAACGTGACAGGTGGTAAGCCGGTTGCCGTATTAGTGTCCAAGTCAACGATCAAATCTGTATGAATACGAATTCCGTGCGGGTGACGACCATGAAATCTACGTAGAATTGAAGCCGATCGGCAAGCCAATGGACAAACCGAGCCGAACAAGTCTAACATACTGATAAAAACAATAACACCAACCTATGTAACATGTGAATTCGTATAGAGATAAACGTATGTAAAGGCAAAACACGTAGCAGTGGCGCTACGAAACAAGCCCGCAATTAACGACTACGAGAAGAACAAAATATTAATTTCACTTTGTTTTGAGACAGCCCTATGCCGCGAACACCTCTACGAAAGGTTTGTTTTTATTAAATTCGACGAAAAGGTCAACGCTCTGTTCGCATTAAACTAACTTTGGTGTATACATGCTTGACATTTAATAATTAGTTTCATGTTTGCATGATATAGCACCAGCACAACAATGAAAAAAATGCATTACGCTCATCTGGAAAATTAGACCTATCTGAATGTTTAGAAAAGCAGTCGTCGAAAAATTTAAATAATGCCAGATTAAAGTTACACAGATATCCCTCCTGTCTTCCCCGTCTTGAGTGCGAGGTGACTGATACCACAATTGGGAAATATTCTAATTTATGTTCAGCAACGGAACACGAATTCCCACCACATAATTACTACTACACATAATAACAACACACAAAAAAAAAACAATTTTTTATCATTACTTTTCGTAGGCATGGTAGCCGCGTAGTCAGTGCTTTAATTTCATAGCACGCGTGTGACCTGGCTTCGATTTTCGCTGTCGGCACCACAAAAATTGTTAAAAGTAATTTAAAGTGCTGAATTTACCATATGGTTGGTAATAAAGAAAACCACCTTAAATATCTGGGAGGAGGCCTTTGCCCAATTTTCCAAAAAACGTCCGATCCAAGTTTCGGACAATAAATAGTATTCCATTTTGTTTCACAGGAAGAAACTGATAGAAATAATCTTAAAAGACAAAACAGACGACTCCGGAGGGAAAAATTAATTTTCCTTTTTTTAATCACGAGCGCAGATTATGGTGCGGCATGAAATTTTAAGGCTCGTTAATTCGCCGTCGCCGCCGTCGGGAATTTAAGTTGACTAACGATTAAAATAATAGTGAGCTACTACGTTGTTCAGTTTGAGTAAATCTTTTAGTTTTATTTGAAACGTTTCCGCGACAATTATAATATTCTGACACATCCCATTTCAAAAGTACTAAGTAGGTACTAGAACCCATCGTTTAAACCATAAGCAGCGGATTAACAGACCCAACAAATATTTATTTTGCTACTTTTCTTTTACTTCCGATCACAAATGCTACGCGAGCATTATCTCAAGTTTCTTTTTCGCATCTTATCTTCTACCCATTCCTCCACCGGACAAAGGATACGATTGAGTTCTACTTTTAACCCGAATGTATCCAAATATGAAAAATGCCTTGCATTAAAAATGCCTTGCAAAAAAAAAATGTTGTATTTTTTCATTTAAAGTAACAGTAGTAATATACTTTATTACTATTTAGTTTTCATAAAAACTCAAACTGGCGCTTAGATAAAGAACCAAAGATCCTAAATCAATCAGGGTACGTATCACTAGTCCAAATTTACATGTATGAATTGTAAAAAAAAAATTTTGAATTACCAAATCTTATAATAATTTCTTAATTTAAACGGGTTTCTGATCTAAGCACTTTAATTAACTACTATTAACATTTCAATACATTTGAATCGTAGGAATCGATGAAAGCAGTTGTTTTAATTTTTGTGGTTGTGTTGTCAAACAGCAAATCCTTTTAATAATAAATGGACAAGTAAGCAATGCTTAACACCTGGCGATAACTTCGAAAATCAGAAGACAACCAAACACTGCCCGTTTAATTTTAATTGTTATTATATTGAAGATTACTGTTTCATTGATAGAACCATTTAGATCAAAACCAGCTATAGAAATACTGAAAACATTCTAAAAGCAGCCCACAACTCATCCTCAAAGAATACCATCCTAACACACCGGGTATTAATAGACGAAACGGACACACCGCCAATTCAATTGCACCATTTCGCGTAGATTGCAAAAGGCAGCGGGCGTCATAACTTATCCAAGTCGGCGATCCCCGACAGCGCCGCCGCCGTGACTCCGCAGTCAGCGCTTTAGAGGCTTCCAGCCGGGGCGGTGGCGCGCTGGAGTTCCGAGTCCAGAGCGCTCTGCACTTTGTTACAGAAGTAGTACCTAGTGCCGGCGCAGCGCACTTCGACGTCGGTTTCTCTCTTTATGTTGGGATAAAAACACGGATACGGGTGCCGCATAACATAGCTTCAAGTTGCGAGTCAGAAATGTTTACTGTTTATCGCCTCACGAGGTCGAAACCAGAAACGTATAGTTTGAAACAACATATTTATTCTCTAATACAAGAAATTGTTCTTATTATTGTAATTACAAAAAAAGTATCGCAAACAACATAAGTTTGAAATCCCTTTACTAATAATTGTATCTGTTACATATTATTTTCCATTATGAAATAAAAATACGTAGTTAATCTAGACAAGTTTCCCGCGCTCACCGAAATCGTGAAAAAGAAAGACTCCTTAAGGCGTACTTCAGAAAAGTCGAGCAATTAATCGCACGGCCTTTGACAAATATATTTCCTTGACAATAAAATATAGGGAGTTTTTAGTGGCGGGGCTTTGCCTTGCGAGCGGGTAGAGCTGTCGCGAGCAACCGGCGCTCCCACTGTGGGGGAATATTAAAACGAACCATGGCCCGTCAGGGAGACCATTATATTGTCGTTTCATTTCGGACCACTATCTCATACACAATATATTTTACCATAAGAAACTTGATGTTTAAATAACCAATAACAATTTGTGATTAATACCGTTATTATTTTTTTCAACTTGATTAAGTTGTTAGAAAAATGTAAAAATTTGCCAATGTCTTGTTCGTAATTAACGCTGTTTTAGTACTAAAGTCCAGTAAAATATAATTAGTGATTCCTCATTACGGCGCAGCGTGGCCCCTCTGGACGTTCGTGCCTCTGTTGGCTTATGGTTATTAATAACACGGAGCGGCCACCCCCTCCCCGCGACCTCCGCACGCCACCGCGCTCGTCCGCGCCGCCGCACGTCTGACATTTTAATTCCGAAGCCGGAGCTATTCGTATACCTATCTTTTCTATCGATACTGGTTTTATCGATACCTTTGCCTCCACTACTTCTATCTGAATTCCATGGCTCCATACTAAAACTTGCGTACCTCATAATAAAGATTATATAACTATTTTCAAAGTTTTAGGCATTTTATAAATGAATTTAGTACATTATTATATATTACATGTACATATATATTCTTGTGAATTTGTGGAGTACGTGAGATGACGTTGTTGCTTAAAGTCATCGATGTATGATAAAGACGTTACCTAGATAGCATCGAATAGATAGGTACATCACTAGCTACAAATGCTACAATGGCGGTCGGACGAGCGCAGGTCGAGCGCAACATGGCTGCCTGGTAGGCGGTTCGAGCGACAGGGACGAAGCGAACGCTCACTATCGCTCTTCTCCTCGCACTCGCACGCAGCGCTCGCATCGATCTCCGCTCGGCAAGCTCGCCCCCAGCACCAGAAAGGCGGAACTAACAAAATTACAAAGCGCTTTCGAGCCGCTAATCATAAAATAAGATACGACGTTTCATTTCGACCGTACGACTCTCGAGCGATCACGATGCTGGAATGGCCCTTGACTGTCAAAATTCTCTACCGACGGCAGAGTATTAACCACGCGCCGGTCGCCGGAATTTTGTAAAACCTCAAATCGAGTTTACATTTATGTAGCGCTAGTGGATTGAGACGATGTGAAACTAACGCTTCCAGATATAGTTCACTGCTCTGTAACAATAGAGTATTGTATTGATTCAGGGCACAGAGTAGGGAAATGATAGCAATGGAGAAGTTTCAGCCAATAAGTTATTTAAGTACGAACGGAATTTTTAATTGCATTTACAACATTGCTGCGTTCACTAGAGTTCCCTATGGATTATAGGCGTTCGCTTAGTTGTATACGAGAGGAAAGAGGGTTAAACAAAAAATGTGCATGAGAGAAATGCCAACGGCGATATAGGTCGCGTTTACGTTAGCATAAATTGCCACGGGCCCTCCTGGAGGCGTTTAATTCGAACGCCGCGTGTAAAATTGACAGAAGATGCTTCCCTCAGAGTGTTAGAGTGTTCTGCTCCGTCGTTCGTGTGATAGCTGAGTGACGTTTAATTTTTGCACTCCATGAAAACGAAGACATTTTCTTGTGTGCTTTCTCGATGTTATTTATCACTTATAAAATTTAAAGATATTGAATGTATTATACGATATGGATAAGAAAGACATGTATTATTACTTGGAATAGTAAAGTAATAATAATAACGGTATATATATTTTGAAAACTGTTATGTAACAAAAAATTGTTATGATGACTTCTAATTTATACACAGAATTCTGAAATATCAGTTCACCTTCTCAGTGACAAAGAAACGAATGTCCTAAAACGTCTCATTTGCGTAAGCGGCAACACTGCTGCTGGCATGCAAATGTCCCAGCATGTGCACTAAGTTTCCATCACGATGTCGACCGAGTGGCCGGCCAGCAGCCACGTGCACCTCATATATACTTTGAAATATGCAAATCATTGAGCGAGCGTGCCAAAAGCACTCCGCTCGCGCTCCTCTATGAATTCCGATCCGCACTACGACATCTCTTGCACATTACATTTAGATGAAAGGAAATAAATATCTTTTGATAACTATGTGCCGAGTTTGAATTTCTTAAGTGAAAACCAGACCTTTCTATGATCGATTCAAGTGAAAATATATAATTGGTAACAAGATAGTTGCCTGACCATATTTATTATATTATTGGTTTATAAAGACCTTATCTACAAAAAAATTCAGTCTCAACTGTTTCACTTAGAATTTGAGAAAATAAATTAGTAAAATAATGTTTTGGCGAAGTACTTAACAACAGGAACCAGTCAAGTTCGAGTTGGACACGCATGCCGATGGTTCCATATATATTTTTTTGTAGTCAGCAAATGTCAGGAACCTGAGTGCTATTGTTTTTCTGAAATGTAACGAAACTTTTACGAGTACTAGTAACTTCGGAAAGGGGAGAGGTGGTGATATTTTAACTCACCATATTGTTTGACAGTTTGACTTCTAAATTTGTCCGGTATTAAATTTTAAGGATACATATAGACAATGCGGGCATATAAAACTATACTATGCTAAATTTCACAGGTTGATCGGATAGTAACTAGTTAAGCAACTTATAAAATTTATTTTAAGGTGGGAGTAGTGTATACATACTAATGTAGTTTTAGTAGTACCATAACGGCGGTATATAATATAGTGGCGATGTAGATTCAGACTTAGAGATGTTAAAGTTATATATATAACAGTCCCTTAGTTCGACACTGAAAAGTTACGAGAAAAAAAAGAGCCGCAACATTTTTTGTCAGCCTTTGAAATTTTAATAATCACATCTTTTACAAAAATTTGAGGCGGTGTATACAAATAAAGTATACAATTAGTTTTTAACGGCAATTGATATAACTGTATATCAATTGACGACAAAGCAAGAGAGCAAACTTTTTGAAAGTAAAAGTTCTCCATTAGGGCGGCTATGGCCATAGACGGTTTATTGAAATAGTTATGGTCGAAGAGGTAATTTTTAAAAATTGCTAAAAACGAGGGCTCCGTACATTCGGCAGCAGTTTAATGGAAGCGATAACAGTAAAGTTCATAGCCAAAGTTCGCCCCGACGAGTTTCGTGGATTACAGCGCAGTATTCACACAGAGCCAGTTCAATTTCGTCGGCGCGAATGCGTAGTTTTACGGTTAAAGGCTTAATGGTTTGTTTCCTAAAAACAATACACAATTAAGAATTAAAAATTGGGTAAATTACTCAGTTAATTCTGAATAACAATATTCAATAAAACAATACTTTGTCTGTATTAGTACGATGAGTGTAATATTTGTAAAACAACTCCAGTAATGCTATTGCTGTGCTATGGATGTGTTGGAACAGATTTGCATAATTGTTCAAGAATGACACCAGGGTTCTACAATATCCAATGACTTAAAAAACCCGCCAAGTGTGAGTCCGTCTCGCGCACCGAAGATTCTATACATCTCTACACATTAGTTACCTTTTACAAAAAAAAAAAAAGTGTTTTATTTTATTTGGTTCGGAATATTTATACAGAGTTTGCAAAACTAACAAAAAGCCTAAAACAAAAAACGTTAAAAAAATACGTTTCTTGTTAGGGGGATTCTCTCTTAATCCCCATACTTTCAGACTATTTCTTAGTACATCCACCACTATAACGCATATTCTGTGAAAATTTCAATCGACTACAGGATACTCCTCTTGAAATATAGGAACCGTGAGAACAGACGGATGGATAGACGGCGTAGCCTTCGTAATGCGGCCCCGTAAGGAACTCTTAAAATGATTATTATTTTTCCATGACCATTCATAGTTCGTTTCACGTATATGCACAGGAGCTAAGAAATCAGTAAGTAGCAGCAAGTGAACTAAAGTATTAAACAAAGACCAGTCGGTAAGTGCAGCAGCGAGCTCCGACCCTCGGCGATCAGTTCACAAACTAGGAATTAGCGGCGCCATGCTTTTGCCATCACAACTGCTCCAACTACTGCGCCAGACGGTGTGCCAGTGTAATTACGCCTGCAATAACTCTCATCCGACCACTGCAGAAATTTTAGCTATATTTGCCCAACGTTGATTGCATTTTATTATTCGATGCGACTGATACGAGCGCTGATTGAACGCGTGTAAATCCACATGTATTTGCGAGGCATATGTCAACGACGAAAACAACGAAGTGGAAATTTTCATATATTTAAGTATTTTTTTTTTTTATGTAAAAATAGGCTTGCGTTTGACCTCAATCTTCCCCGATGGAAAGCGAAGATGAGGCCAACCACCATGAGGATACATAACCAAACTAATAGAAAAGGTTCTACATTACTTTTAGATTCAGAGACCTTTTATAAAGAACATGAAAAGATAATTGTGTAAGCTCTAGAAAACTTATTTAATCTATTCACGGACACAAACGTTAAAAAAGAACGTAAAATCTTTAACAGAATATCTTTTTTTTTTTTGGTACAAATTCAGTCGGTAGAAATCTTTCGAAGCATTCTCACATGGGAAACGAGGAACTGAGAACAATAACAACACTTAGCAGAGCGACTGGAATTTCGGTTAATACCGCCGCGTCGGTCGTTCCCCGGCGTCGCCGTAAAAGTAAGTTTAGTCGTTTAAACCGTTGAGATGTGTACTTTCACAAAAAATGTGAGGGGGAACTTCTGATTACCCCACTCCCACAAAAAGCAAAAGAATGTAGCCGACTTTATATTATACAGAAATTATATTTTTATTATTAGAGCTTAATACGGCAATATTGCAGTAGAATAAATGTAGTTTGTAACAAAGACTTGAGTCTTATGCAAGTAGCTTTTTGTAGTTTCTTGTATTAAAAACCACGTGAATCTTCTTCTTCTTGATCAGCCTGTTAGAAGTTCAGTGCTGGACGTAAGCTTCTCTCAATGGGAGGATTTACGATAATAATTTTCCAAATAAATTCATTCGTCGCCCATAGGCAGAAAGGTGAAGCAGATATCTTAAACCGCCACGCCACTCCATGGACATTTGAATACAGAATGACGACTCATATCAATATATGTGCTAAAACGATAAACAAATGATGACATTGTTATTGAACAAGATTCTTTTACACACTTTTTTTTAGCACAGAAAAAAATTCTAACAATAATTTGCTTATTCTTATTAGATTACACCATTTCGACGAAAACAGTTATTACATAGTATACATTGACTATATCCAATCTGAGTAACTTTTAAAGTAACGTGCTTATTGCACGGTGTTTATTTGTGGAAATTAAACATAGATACAAGTTTGAATAAGTTAGCAAATCTTTAGTCATTTTAAAAAAAAAGCAACTTACAGAATCGCTCCATTGTTCGACTATCTATCCAGACTCTTTTTCTCAGGAATGGTTGTGTATTATTTTAAAATTAGTACTGAATATTATAACTAAATAGTGAAACTTGATATTTGGATAAAAAAAGTTTTCGATGCCTACAGTAGAAAGTCTCAAAATTCCACGAGTGGACTTTGCTCCGCTTACAATCTGTATACACTGCGGATGCAATGGACATTATGATAAATGTCATACAGAAACACTCACGCATGTCACCCAGGGGGGTAGGTAGAAACTACGGACCTCCATTTGGTACGACCGTGATTCACCTCTCTCGCCTGTTTCACATTTGTACACCACCACAATGGGCACCACCAAACTATCATTACAGCATCAATTTGGTCAATAAACGTCCGACTGTCCCTTGCCCACTCCGCTAGTCACTTTTGCAGCATAAATTTGCTTTGTCATTCTTTCCTCATTCATTGTTTCCACGTATCCAAACCACGGCAGCAATTTCGTGAATTTCTTCACAACATCATCTTTCAAATCTAATTTTATTTCGCAATTTCTCTACCACTACCATACATTAACGAGAGGATTAACGCAGCATTGTCGATTGCCAGACCTACCTTTTTTAAAATACTATCTGATACATACATATTCATTGATACATTATATCTATCGGACAACTATATACCCGCCTAAAAATTTTGTTTGGTAAATTTTTTGAAATCAGGTCCTCTAAATGTTTTATTTTATTTAATAATATTATATCAGATAATGTATCAGACATTCACATACGAAGTTTAATTTCAAACCAAACTAAGATGCTCTTCACCATGTGCGGTGGTCGATAACATACTAATTATAATATAACTAGCGGGTTTCAAACGAACAACCTTCGGGTTTGAACAGGTCCACTACACACAAAACAAGGAATTATTGGAAATATTGATACGAAACACATAAAATAGTAAAGTCGATCGATTTCAACAAATCTCATAATGAAGTTATATTATTGCAACATTCCACAATGATTTTTTGTTACATTAACAATAACACGCTGCCAATTTATTGGAAAACATGTTTTATCATGCATTATATTGTAAAAACCCGAGCAAGTTATAGATTAAAAAAATGTATAAGCAAAATTCGCTAGGCTTATTACCTGATGAGGCGGCTGCGAGCCTGGTGGTAGATGCGATGGGAGCTGCGAGTCGTGTGTGGGGGAAAGGGCGCCGGCGTTGGGCGGAGCGCCTGGGCTCGGCGCGCCCGCTGGATGAGACGGCGGTTGCGGAGACCCGCCGCGCTCGTAACCCTTGAACCAACGGCTTCCGTCAGTTAAATCTTACACACCTTAAAAACCTAATAAATAGGTAATTTCAGCCGACTTGGTCTGTGCACGTCTGCATTCAGTTATTTAAACTTAAACTTGGCGGAGTAACACTAGTAGTACTTGCTCGACCGGGGAAGTACGACCTTGCTCTTTCAGAATATCTGCAAACATAATGCTGCGTCCATTGTTAATTTTTCATTATTGATGAACTACAGCCTCATGTTTAACACGATTTTTTAGGTTGACCTGAATGGGGGTTTGTAAAAAAATCTAAGAATCCACAGGACAATGCCAGAATCTCTATAGTTCGTTCTATATAACGTTCTATAGATGCTGATCCATCTAATAAATTTCGTTTTGGGCAGCATTTTGTTGCTTCTTTATTCCTGATACCAAAATGTATACTGAAAGACTTTAAAACTTAAGGTAAAACTCCAAAACAAGAGTTACATTAAGCTCATATGTATAATATATTTTCAAATAGCACTGGGCTCGGATGATTACAAATGCAGTGTCTTATGGGGGTACCTCGTTAAGGGTAGCTCATCAGCTCAATAAGAAATAAAACTACTCATTTTAGTGTCAATTTAAGGGATAGTATCGTTTGAATCATAATTGATCGCCTATGTCATGGAGCCAGTAAAAACTTCGTACAAAAATACTAGTTCCATGTTCCATTCCCAATAGTAATTGCATCTTAGTGTGTAAACTATTTTCTAGGCTCTATGATATAACATTGACAATGACAACATGTATGTTACACAAAATATTATAACTCAACATTTATCTTTTACAAATTTGTGTTAACGTATTTTAACGAAATAGATATAATCTATGTTTAATATAGGATATTTTTTATGCGAAAATGTAACTCGGATCGGTAATTGAGTCATCGTGACAATTGAATTCCTTTATTTCAATAATTTCTAATAAATCTAACTTTATTAAAGATGACTCTTTAATAAAGTTACACAGTTGGCTGTAGGCCTTTATTCGTAACACTATTTAACAGTTATTTAAGTTTTTGGTTAGATTATAGGTAAAACATTTGATTAGTTTTAAACAGCGAAGATAATTACAATAAGTTGAGATTACACATACAATGGGGCTAACGAGCAAGCGGCTCATCTGATGGCAAGTGATTACTGACGCCCACGTACGTCAGCAGCACCAGAGGAGCTGCAAGTCCCTTGTCGGTCTTTAAGGATGTTTTGGGATGGGGGAAGTGGAAAGTGGGGAAATGGCAGTAGGCCTACGATTACCTCCCTCACCGAACGAAATGCAGAAGCACAAGATGCCTGTACTGGTATTCTGCGAGGCGAGGACTACCCCGGTCGAGCCGGCCCATCCGAGAAGCAGCAAAAACCGCCGCTTGGCTCTACCGCGTACAATTACATTACAGTTTTAGTCGATTACAATATTCATTCTTTTTCCGGTTATGCATACAAATATAGATAGTTGACCAAAACTTTATAGTTATGTGAAATTATATTCACGATCATGGTTAGATCTAATAGAGAAACCCGCCGGCTGTCCTAGTATTAGGTTATATTAATGTAACAGGCCAGGGAAAAAGTGTTTTCGTATTTTATATACAAATTCAAGATATTTTTTATCATAGTTTATTTACATTTTATTATAATATATATATCACTATTTCTTGCTCGATCATCAGCTGTTGGCAGTAGAGATCCGAATCGATGTTTTTGCCCAGCCTAAAAGTTCATAATGAACGATGCCCTTGCAATCCCACCATACACATAGCATCAACTTATGCGAGTTAATCCGGGTTCCGCTATAGTCTGTGGACCTTGACTGCCCTTTGACCATGATCTTTTTCGCACTTTCTTGTCAAAAACGGTTCGGTTTCATTAAGTTTCAATAGAGAATCTCAAATGAGTAAACGATTTTTTGTATATGCAGACTTTTTCAAATGGGTTATTATGGGTACACGTATTATCCTTGAACGATTCCTGTGTTGCAGATTTTGTCGAATTCAAAGTTACTATCTACAACATTCTTTTTTTTCAAGTTTGTCTGGTATTGAATTGGCGTTCGCGAAATTATTAATGACATAGTATCCATTGATTTAAAATCGAGTGAAAGTTACTCAGTAGCATGTTAATGTGCAACTGGGATACTGACATTCAGAGACATAGAGGAATACTATTTGTTGTCGTTTCCCCGTTGTTAAAAAAACAGGTGCAGTAATATAATAACACGTAGGTAGTGCTCGTGATTTTTCCACGCATTTCTAAATCAATTAGGGTTCCATTACATTAGCCGTATTTTATAGCAACAGATAAGCAAAATATGCAGCTTTTTGTACGTCCCAGACAACAAGAGACGAATACAGTTTCAGTTAATCTATTTTGTTGCTGAAATAAATCCGAAAAGTACTAGACCGATTTCAATAATATCTTTGTTATTATTTAGTAAGAGTTATTATATAATAAAAAACGCTAGCAGTGGTGTAACTAAAAACTCAATTTATTTTGTACAATGATTAAACAGTAAAAGTAATCCAAGGAGCGTATTATAAACTGCTTATGAAAAATAAAATTTAACTGAATATTTCAGTGTTTTTGTATTCTACACTCGAAATGGAATAAATACCTAATGTTTAATAACAGCAAGTAAAGAAACTAAATATAGAACAAGAGAACATTGACATGAAATTTAAACCAGACCATTGCTTCTCGCATAAAAAGAAGGTTTGAGGAATTTGATGTTTCTTTTCAAACGAAGTTGTGGGACTGACAGAACTCGAGTTACACCAAGTGAAAAGACAGAATCATTGAGACGATCTAATTGGGAAATTGTTTTATAACGCCGGTTATAATCTAACAGTACACGACGTCAAAGTCTACCATCCCCTTTCTTCCCGTGAATCTCACAATAGAGGTAAAGCCTCGCCATTTGTCACGTTGTACATTCCGGAAAGCCGTTTCAGTTTCAGTCATGCAATCAGCTATCTCTGCCTACCCTTAAGTACCTACCTACTAAATAAGGTGCGAGCAGTAGCCATAAATACACGGTCCATAAGGATAAAAGATAAAAAGAATGTCATTCTTCGAAGCCAACAATATAATAGCAGTATGTTCAATGGTGTATGGAGGTGCCTGTTTATTTTGGGGCCAGGTCGAATATGGTAGAAGGAGGCATAAATATAATGAATAAGCGAGGGTAAATCCTTTCCATCGACATGATCCGACAGGAGTAGACAGAGGCCGTAGTCGAGTCTATTTACGTATATGTATATGTAATATAAGAATAATAATTTATAAATAAATGGATGCACTTTAGCTTTTGGCTCACTAGCCTCTTATTTCATGTTTTTATTTACTGAATGCTGTTACTATCTTTATGTGAAATTTGTACTTAGTCTAAAACTTCTTTTTTTATCTTGTGTTATTTTTAAGTATCAATTTTGGTTTGTTCCTGTCTTCTTCTACTTTAACGCCAGTAATCAGTTCACTGCTGAACAAGCCTCTCCAGTTTGCTGTAATGGTTATGCATGGTAGGTGGATTGGCGATTGCCGTACCTTGCGCATCTACCCTTGCCTTGACGCTGCTAGCCCTTACCGGTCTGGATGAGATAGTTCAGGCATATTTAAAATGGTTATACCGCCGTCTACGAGAGATGTCACGAGAGTTTTCTGCTATTTCCATTAGTGGACCTTAATAACCATCACATGATGAAATGGGGTGACAGATATTCTTTCGATTTTAAAAAGTTATTCCTAAATGTATCTATTTTTTTATAGAACAACGGTTTTTCTGAAGGTTGTTATGAATATTTCATTTAAAAAGTTCAAAAAGACTTTCCGTAAGAATTAAATTCGAAAGAGATAATATAGTACTTCAATAAAAATAAAATAAAATATATATATAAACAATAAATATGTCGCATGGTTGGTCTAAAAGCGCATTAAACCCTCGATTTTCATTTCTATATAAATGCAAATACTAATGTATAGAATAACAATCGTAAAAACTTTTTTTCTATCAAATCTTCCTTACTTGCGGCGGCGCACATTGCTTTCAAATACAGTTCAATTTCCTGCCATCAATTAATGGTCGATCCGAAAGTTATATAATCCGCAATCAAAACTCGTGATATACGATATTGGTCTCTCGATGAGAATTACGATACTTCAATCAGAAGTAATTTATTTCGAGCCAATGCGTTTTACGACGATCCTGCGTCAACGTGCGCTTGTGTGTGTGAACAAACACAAACAAACTTGAATTTCTAACGTCACTCACAAACAACGCACACATACAATAGACGGAGGATAAAACAATCGGGCGCGTGTAAAAGCAGGTCGTCGGCCAGAGTCGGCCTTGACCGTGCATCCATTATGCACACCCGTTTACTTGCGAATAAGTGCACCTCCACGCATCCATATTGTGTTATAGCTAGGTTGTTGAAGCGCGACTTCATTCACGAGATTGCGGAACTTCAAAGAAAACATATTTTATCAGGTGTTGTGTAGATTATGCCACAGAAAATGACAAACAAATTATCGAAGTAATGGATTTAAAAAAAACTGCATTATCCATCACACCATCGCTTTTGTAACATAAGTAGATTTCGCCGTTCATTACTTTATCTCTATTTTTGAAGACAACTTTTTTCTTGTAATTTGTTTAATAATGACAATACGTGAACACTATCCATACTTTCATATATAAGTTATATCAAAGTATAATGACGTCTGTCTGTCACGCCTAAACCACTGAACCGATTTTCATGAATCTTGGTATGGAGACGAAGGATAGGCGGACTACTTTTTATGTCGTGAAAGCCGAGGAAAAATTTCACACGTACGAAATGGTGGTCAGGAACTAGCAGTTACATAAAATATAAAGTACAAACACTCCTTATTAATGTCCACACTTCGCGTTGCCTTCATGTCATCATAAATACCGCGTCACTTCACTGTTACTTTGAAAAGTCTTTATACCAATAAACTGAAATGAGGAGCGAAACGCGGCGACGTAACTCATTCATTACAAATTCATTACTGAAGCAGCGCGTCCTCGACATAGTTTGCTAGTTCGCCGCAGACGTTGATTGCATCAATCGCACAATGCTTTCACTCTGCAGCTAGTTTCCGCGTCACGTTTCAAGGCTACAGAGATAAGGTTAGACCGATATTTACTGTTTCAGGCCAATGCGACTCATTCACTTTTCACGGTTTCTCTTATTTGCAAATGGCAGTTAGCCATTAGAGAACTACAAACTACTATCTTCTCCCTTATAAAAATTCTTACATAACAAAAGTTGCGGTATTTTACTAACCCATGATCATTATCATCATGAGGATTGTATAAGTCTATTGCTGGGCATCTTTCCAAAAAAAGCGCTGACAAAAGCTGTACTGTATGAAAGATTTGCCCATATTCATCAAGCTGGGTTAACTGGCGCAGTTCCACTAGTAATGATATTTCCTCATCATTTGGGTTCGATATACCGACAAACATCCGACGATCAACACGGTCGCTAAGTTCTCTATCGTCCATTAGCAGGATGCACAACACTTGCAGCTGATATTGACATTTCGAAAAAAGACATTTTCCCTCCAGAAGCTTCACAAATTTAAAACTATGTAAATAATTACCTCTAATGTTTATTCTATGGTCCCTATCTAAAACTACATTGAAATTGGATTCATAGTAGATTGTTTAATCGGCTTACAGTATTTGGAGACAATAAGCTCGGCCTGAGAGCACTCTACCTACTACGTAATTGGATACGAAGCGTCTCATTTGCCGACACAGCCGATTTCTATTCAATACCTTACGATACGCAACGACCTATTAATGTCATTTGCCACACGAGGAACGCCAGATTTCCGGAACAATGACTCCGTGACGGCAGCGAATGGGACAGAGATGACTTTAATATTATTGTTATCGTAGTAAGAGCACGGAAGAAGCGTAAGAAGGTCAAGAAAAAGAGGGTATAATGGTACGCTGCCCGAATAAGACGACGATAATTTAACAATCCGTGTCACCAGAACTTTCTAAGCCGGCACAAGAGGGTGAGTACGGGGGTGGCGGGTCGGCTGCGTCCCAAAACAAAACACAAAGAATTCCAAAACTTTCGCTGAATAATAATTTTGTAGTAAAAGTTCTCGCGTTGAACGCAACGAGAAATCGACTAATGCCTAGCGATGAAGTTCGGCTCTGTTTCGGTCGAACCATCCGCGTCGGTCGCCAACCAATCCATCAAAGGAGGGGCGCCTGAATCGGGTGTGGGCACCTCCCCCCGTACCCACATAAATATTGCGGGTAGGTGAGTACAAACCCTTTGACCGACTTCTGTTTACTTTCGTTTTCGCTCAGCTGACGGGGCCGCCACCCCGTCTGCGTAGCGCCACTATTATTATGATAATTAGAGCTATCAACTTCATGTCCCACTAATTACAGTGAGAACAATACGACGTGACGACTACACAACCGTATTAAATTTGTCGACACGCACTTTATCGACACGAGCACAGATTAGCCGTTCAGTTTTGATTAGATTGCGATACACGTGACTGAGTACTAGTTCAGCTTACTGATATATGTATGGAGTTACGTTGCAACAAATACTTCAAGTCAAAATTGAGCGACATTCTTGTTGGTGGATTTGTTTATTTTTTCATGCCTTCAGTTTGAGTCCGTAGAGGAAGTACGGCAGAGAGCACTTAACGTTGCAGCGGGTTCGGACGAGGCAGACAAGGCGCAGACGTGCATTATTAGGTGGGTGCCGGAACACACCCACGAGAGCCGCGGGTGGGGGCCGGCGGGGTGCGGTGGGGTGCGCGTACGTCATCACCTGAGGCGCGCCCTTGAAACCGTCGTCGCATTCATTGCACCCGGATGCGGGCTGTATTCCCAAGCCCGCGATACCCGCACTCAAGATTCCACCTAACTATCTTACAAGTACCACGAACACCCTACACTCTCTGTCTTCTTGCTACGCCGTATCCGCCGCATTGCACATACGTGTACGTTCAACATACAATGCGTCTCAACTACAACATCTATTTAAGTTCCATATGTTATGACCTCACTCTTGACACTATCCTATTGAATAATGATTTACAATGGGCAGCTGAACTTAAACACATGCTTCACGCCTTTGTGCTATGGCATGCCTACAATAGTGTAGGTTGAACTTAGAATTTAAACGAAATGTAAGCATAATTCTTGTCTGTTTTCATAGATTTTATGACATTCCATTTCCTTTTGTAATGAAATATAAACATAACAGTTCCACCTATCGTGTGAAGTCCACTTATATACTGCCCTTCACGTGTCATAACTATGACACAATTGAAATTAGTTTTTATGAGTATGAAAACGAGTCACGTTGAATTTTTAAACATGAGTTTAATTTTATTCTAGTACGAAATAAACAAACATTACATTCAGTTTTAATCAAAAGGAAAGCTTCGTCTCAGAAATATATGAATCAACAAAATATTATGCGTTATACCAATCTTCAGCAATCTGCATTGAGCATACTTTTCCACTCATGCGATGCGACTAATAGAAATTTTAGGAGCACTAAGACGAGACAGATTAGATTGTAAGCCACTCATCAACACTGCCATCATGTTGTTGTTCTTTTTCTATTCTTAATTTTTTTTTAATATCTTAACGTACTCGCTCAAAGTATAACAGTTTATCCTTTAGAAATGAAAAACGCAAACAGACATTCATGATGGAGTTATCATTATAACCATTAAATATAAATATTACATTGACAGGGACTTTATTCTCACCTCACGTGTCACGCACGCATAAGAAACCGAACCGATTTTAAGGAAATACCAGAGAAAGTCATGTATTTCCAAAAAAAAAAACGTGTACGGATGATGAACAGGATAAATTCTCGAAAAACAGTACCAGCAGCGTTACAACTGTAAATGACTTCAGCAGCAGGTGACTTTTTCAACCGTAAATATTTCTACAAGTAGCCGTTAATATTATCGTGACGTTTTGATTCTTCATATATTTATCGTATGTAATATACCCCGTGTATTTTTATTTCACTGCCCTACAATGAAATGAGATATTTGTTTGTTGATTGTGGGTTTACACAAAAGGGAAAAAAAATTCCATGGTTTGTACATCTTGTTTTTAAGCTGATAGTATTTTTTTTCTCTTGTCTGATTATGCAGTTGGACTCCGAATGAAACCGTTTTTTTTTTAAATTAAAAAATTATGATTTTTTTTTACATATACTACGTGTCATTTTATACCTATCCCAATGTTAAGGACATCAGAGACTATGGTGCGATGTGCCTGGTGCTGCAGAACAATAAAACATCGGAATTCAAATGTTTATTCAATATCGTAATTATTACATACACGCATTTTACATAATGATTTCTTGTATTTACGCGAATACTACACATCTGAAATGATACTCTTATTTACGGATTTTTTCGATTCACAGGCTGCAAACTTCCTAGAGCGTCTATGTTTCACATGCGCCAGGTGTTCCTTGATGCGGGTTTTAATTGATTATTTTGTTTGCACTATGTATGAAGACCACATTCACAATCAAGCTTATACACTCCTGCATATTGCACACACTTGATACTACCGACTAATCGACTTGGTAAAAACTGACTAATCGTTCTCGGAGACTTGTAAAAAGTCTTCACAAGATGAAGAAACTCCGCATTAAACTGAAAGAGATCGCCAATCAGCCTGTAAAACGTGCGCATAAAGCTATAAAGAAAACCAAGACAACTGTACGGGTAGGCGCACGGTTGTCGTTCGAATCCTTATTTATTTAGAGCAGCCATCGCATCTTTGGTCATGGAACCGGCCTGTTTCTTGCTCAATTTTTTTTGTTTTACCAAATTTACATACTTTAATATCAAGTCTCCAATTATTGTGGTTACTCTTTCTTTATAATATATTGATGAAAATCTCTTAACAATCCTAATCTACCTATCTTAAAATCCTGTAAAAGAAAAGGGTGGTTTACCCTTTCAGTGCCCTTGTGCTGAGCCATGCTTCGTAGGCACACTTGTATCTTACCACTTAAAGCGCAACATGATATTGACCAGATTATAGTACTCCATCTCTCTCAGCCCTAATCAGAAAAAAGCAATAAAAACTACGACACATAGCGAAATAGCCATAGCAAAAATCTCAAAGTAAATAATCCAGATGGATGACGGGCAGCAGCGCTTGAATTGTGAGGCGTTGCGATTGTCATACCGCCGGCCAAGCGCGGAAAATACTCTAAAATAATCTTGCCATCGAAAAATCCTTCCAATACGTGAGGCCTATGGCCAACAATAAACTAATTCTTTAATGAACTTAACTAGTTACACGCAGTTAAAGGAGAAGAATACATGAAACATCTGATACAAAAGATAATTAATTTGAGATTAAATATTTTATGTAAAAGGTTTGTTTAGATATTAATGAGTAGTTCAACAGACAGTTCGTTTATCAGTTATAAATTTTTATAGAACTAAAAATATATTAATTTTTTTTTTATAATTAAAATTCAGTACTGATAAAAACAATACTTATGTTCAAAAACTGTCTGAGTCCAATCTAAAATATTAATATTGGTCACAGAATTTAGAGACTAAGATTTCTCTTCGCTATTCTATTTAACGGATAAGGGCCATTATAGTTCCAGTGGAACCAAAAAATTTTAAGAATTTAATTAAATTGTTCTTAGTTTTAGTTACCCTATGTTGTAAAGGTCGCGCGAGTTCATTGTCCTCTTTTTAATGGCAATCATCAATCAATAAATCAATCGAATGAATAAGAATGCCGACATGAATTCAGTGTTCCGAAAATTTGGCCTACACATGATTCGGTTGTAAGTAACCGTATAGAACGCAAATCACCGCATGAAAAAAGAAATACAAACAAGCATTCACGCCCGCCTTAGAGAGTTAAATTTGTCAAAAGGACTTATCACGGAACGCTCAATTCCGTGTGAAAGTTAATGTAAACAAACTTCCTTTTGAAGGTATTATATTGGGAGTAGCTTATTGAATATAATAGATTCGTGAGAGCGGTTCTTTTTCATCGTTATTCATTCTATGAAGGTAAATAACGATATACAGAAAATTTCATGTTGAATAATATTTTTAAAGAACAACAAAAATACACCCTATCTTTTGATACAAATTTTCGTCTAATATTAAAAGAGCCTGATGCTTTAGTAACTTTATTTCGTCCACTGTTCAGAGTTTCAAATCGACCTTGCGCGTTGTCGTTTCTTAACAACGATTTCTACACGAACACGCTCCAAGAGCACTGCTTCAGAACATACCTCGGGCTCCGTTGCACAACGAGCTTACGTCAGCTAGCTCGCATAGCGGCTTACGTCATTCAAGCGTGTTCACAACCTTAGAGAATCTTGGAACCTATGTCTAGGCAGCTTAGAACCGAGTTGGCATACAGCGGTGTAAAGTATGATAGAACGTTTATGTTCACGTGAGTGGATGAGGCTCCGACGCGCCGCCGCGCCGCCGGCTCAACGATTCTGAGAAACGTTCGAGGCTCTCTAGTTTCGGACTTGAATATGAATCGTGTAATACGACGAAGGAGCGTACTCTTCAACGAGTTCTATTAAAGAAAAGAGATGCAGTTCTGTCGTCGCGTTATTGCTTCGTGTGAGAGGAACATTAACGTTAAATTCAATCACTTTGTTTCTCTCGGATTTACCTAAATACCTAACTGAAACTTTACCTAAATAACATAGCACAGTTACAAATGTAAAAGGATTTTGCAAAAATTCTGAAAAAACATTTTAATAAATTTAGGTGATAATCGGAGGTAATTATTACATCACCTGCCACCATTTAATAGGTATTTTTTTCTTAGCTTTTAAGGTTGTCTGGAAGAGAATACTCTTTAGCGATAAGACCGTCTTATTGTACCTACATCTTAAGTTTATATTTCTGTGATTTCTTTATTTTGTTTTTTTTGGTGTACAATTAAGTATATACATACATACTAACGATATTATAAATATTATACCAGACAAGAAAAAGCTCTGCTAAGTGCGGCGGAGTTCAGCTTGTTGTATATAAAATTAGTAGTAGTAGAGCTTGAGGTTGCTATGGCTGGCTGACTAATGGCTTGGATACGGAAGGATGAATGAATGAACCCAGAGCTGTGATAGGTAGAGTGAAGTAGGTTATTGGATGAGCGGAGGTTTCTATCGTGGTTGGAGCAAAAATACTGAAAGTGGTGAGATAAGAAGGGTCCTCCCATCTTAGGAGTAGGTGACATCAGGATAGAATAAAAGGTACGCACGCAGACTATGGCGCTGACGAATAGGTAGCCATTTTAATAACGAATGCAGTTATTGAGAAGGCGATCATATTTATTGGATTTATGCATTCAGGCCATAATAATCAATGAGTGGTAAAATTAAGGTCTGCGCAATCATCACATTGGTCCTGGACGGCAGGACACATGTATTATACGAATCGGTAATAAACCGAATATTCGAATAAAAATAATATTCGAATTGCATGCACTAACCACAAGTGTTCGCGTAAACGCCAGACTTAAGGTATATGATTACTAGGTACCCAGTTATTATAAAAAAAATATTTCTAGTAAACACCGTCAATTACGATTTTACATCATTTATGTACATTATAAAATTTACTTGATTTTTGTTGCAATATTTGACACGCAAGTTTTTGTTGTAGAAACACTTGTAAAACAATTGAGTTTATCTTTTTTATGGTTTAGTTTTTGTAGTTGACTACCATATATTTGTGATGACAAACATAATAATATTTACTGAAAGAAACTTTAAACTTGTATTATCAAAATGCTAATTTTATGGAAATTTATAAACTTTTGTTGTCGCTAATTTCGATGTCGCATTATTTTCCAAGCATAATTATCACGGTGAAATTGTAGTCCGGTTGGTACATTTTCGATATTCTATGTCAACGCATATTCGAAATTAGTGTTCCTGGATTTTATACAATCATCAAATAATCTGCAATACTTATCCTGCTATTATACATATGCAGATAACAATGGGAAAGAAAAGAGGCTGCAAAAGTTGCTGCGGTCAAAGTGACAAAGTGTAAAAAGTAAAAAGATTGACGTTAACTAGAGATATTTACAAATAAAAAAGAGATATTTAAAAAAAAACAAGAGCCTTGTTTTCTAGTTTAATTACATCGATTCCGTATTTTTATTTCTCCTATTACTATTTTATAATGTTGACTACATTATATTAGGTAAAATATATATTCGTAATTGTCAGGCGGTTACTAGCTATGTAAATGAAACTAAATAGAAAAATTTAGGAATAGGAAGAACTTAGCTATAAATGTATTCTTTACTGATTAATGTTCAGATTTTAATTAGCTACTAGATATAATCTAGGTTATATTTTAGGAAAAACAAAACAGACAGATATATCATTCAACTTGATGATTGTTTTGACAACAGAAAGAAAAAAGTAAAATGTTAACAGGTTTATATAAAGTATAAAACACTTTTATGAAGAAATGCAACATTGTGTATATTCCAAGTCAATCCTTCGACTACCTTCAAGGTTTGAGGACACAAACATTCAGAAAGCAGTATTTTTAAATATATAGATTAACAAGTAACTGTTGGTTTATTACTGCATGTCAAATCATGTTGCATGCGTCTGATTTTTTGACACAATTCCTACCATGCTCGACTTACATCATACCTATGCGCAACTTACTCCACTATCGGGGTAAAATGAGCAAGTCTAGACTTGTCACAAGACAGTGATTTTCTGTGAATCCATATGGATAACAGCAATTTTGTCTGGAGATTTTTTTCCTTAATAAGTTTCCTACCAATGAAAGTAGATTTTATTTACAGTACGGCAGGTACAGGTCGTTTATTTCAGAATTGCTAAACTTGGGGTATGTTGAGCAATTCTGAAATATCTTACTCATCCAGTTTGACAAACGATATAGTAAATGTGACGACACTATTATTTGAATAGTTAGTAATTCAGTTCATGTGTATATTTTTCAATTAAGGTTTCTTAAATTTGTAAAAACATTCCGTTAACACGGTTGAACTATTGTTTTGGTTAGTACCCTTGAGTGTGACATGCTCGCTTAAAAACCTTTGCTCGCAGCAACGTTGTGTGGTGGGCCGTCCACTTCCCTTAAATATGGTCGAGGGGAGCGATGGCTGTCACATCCGTCATACTTGTGAACATGCGTGGGAGCTTGTCAACTTGGGTCTGGGTCTGCTAAGCCTGCATTAGTTATTTTTAAACTTACGTTTTTTAATAGTATCTAATTTCATATTAGAATATACTTTAATTACTTGTAACACTATTCTTTGCTTTTTATTTTATGTTGTATAAAAAGTTAAAAAGAGAATACCTACGGAGTTACCATTACGAAACGGAGATAGATTGTAAAAAAAAGACAATGAATGAAGAATCAAATAAACAAAATTTTAATTTCTTATGTCAAATAAAGAATTACCATTTCATGTCATGTAAACAATCACTCATCAATCTTAAAGTGTGTTGTGGAAGGAATTTTGTGAACCTCCGTAAGACCCCTCGCGGTCCAAAGCGAAACGCCAAACGAGCCTCGCGGACAAGCGGCCCGCGGATTGACAACTACAGTGTTTATATTACAAGTGCCGGGTAAAGATCGGCCGATATGCTTGTACATATTCATACACTTACATATGAACACAAACAGATTTTATTTGATTTACCCACGAACACGGTCTAGCGAAATTTGTGACGCAATGCTAGTTTCTAAACGTTAATCATTTAATGGAAAAACATAGTAACTTAGGTGCAACGGAATGCGTATTAATCTATAATAATTAATATATAATTAATAACTCATATCCTCAGAGTTGCCTTCCAAGAGAGATTCTACAAGCAGAAAGCGTGATTGACTGATAAGTTCCAAAATATAAGTAACACTAGCTTCACCATGTACAGGACTCCTCTTCTTGCCAAGAAGTCGTCTGGGTCGATATTTTTGAAACTACTTTAGATTTCGGTTTAAAGAGTATGAAGAACCAACACATTTACAGCATGTGAGATCCACAGAGATATCACGCATCTGTTCTTTATTTCAAGTCGGTTGCAAATGTCCATGGGCTGCAGTAACCACTCACCATTAGGGGAACTATTAGCTCATTTGGTTCACTAATATTATAAAAAAAAGTGTGCAGTTGTAAATTAAACATTCACATAGAAATTACCTGATGTGGTGAGTAGGGCGGTCGCGAATTAGGCGGCGGCGCGTACCGCTGTGGATAGGAGCCGGGCGGGCCGTATCCGCCGGGCGGCTGCGGGCCGCCGGCCGCGCCCGGTCCGCCGTAAGGAGGTCCGCCGTAGCCCCGCGGAGGCTGCCAATCAAAACATACTGTCAATCCTTTTGTTGATTACAAGTGATGTTTTAGGAAGTAAAAACAAAGAGCTGCCTTGCTTCTTATTCACCTTGAGTGCGATAATATCAGATAAACACAAATAACAATATTATTTAACAGCATATTATCTACAGATTAGGAAGCGAGTTGTTGTTCTAATATGCTGCGGGAGGAATAAAAAGTAACATCGAATACAATTAATTCTATACTAATAATATATATAAATATAATATTAATGCGGAAGTGACCGTCAGATATCTGTTACGTTTTCATGACTAAACCACTGAACCGATTTCGACGTAATTTGTCATGGCATTTCCATACCAAAAGTGAAATCTTGAACCCTGCGGAAGACACATTTTATGCGGGAAAGCCGCAGAAAAAATTTCCTCGCGGACGTGGTCGCAAGTTACTGATATTATAACTTGGTCTAAAATAATAACACTAGACCCTATTCCGATTTCGCAGTAACAGTTTTTGATAAAATAAAAAATAAAAAATAGAATATTATTAAAAGCTGCCTTTAAATTAAGCTTTTGCTACTATAAACAAAATTCAAGTGTCTGTCTGTGATGTCGAACAATCATGAAAAATTACCATAAAGTCCGAGCTTACTGCCGGACATTGATCTTTCCAAGAAGGCGCAAACATACTACAGCAGGTCTACATGATAGATTTGCAATAGCTCCTCCGCATCGTTGGTCTGTAGAATTTGGGTTAGGCATATTTGGATGAATTTTGTGACATTAATCGGCAGTGTGCAGGTAAGGAGGTGTATATTTAGATTATAGACAGTAACTCCAAGAAAAGAAGAAATGCTTTCGGAGTCACATGAATTTTTACTTCCATGCAATGAAGAGATTCTAGTGAGGGAAAATTATACATTGTTGTAAAATTTACTCTCTAATAAAAGGCATTGCATAGGTTCCCTGTTCCATCAGTCTGTAAGTCTACTACTGGATATAGGGACTTTCCGTGAGATCGTTTATCGACCTTATTTCTTATATATACTTATAAATAACCTGTAAGCATTGCAAGTATGCATCTATGATGTAAAGAGCAATATCACGCAATTTTTGGCAGCCACATATGTGATTGCCTCTATGTGGAATAATAAATATAATTCTTAAGTATACCGCCGTTTGTTCTCGTTATCAATGTTTTGATCACCCGTTGCATACAGTTGCTTGGGACAAAACAAAACTGTAACGCACTAATCTTCGTAATTAAAATAAAAATATATTTAAACCATTCATTGTTTACTTTCATATAATAAATAGAATCTAATAATAGAATCTAAATTTAATTCTACTAGAAAAAAACATACAAATTGTCTACAGGCTCAGTTTAATCTTATTACGAAACTGATCCACAGCTATACATCAACGTGTTTAAAAAGCAACTTCAACTTCAGAATAAAGTGCTCAATGTCACAGACAAGTATCTCACCTCGCTAATGAATTGAGATTGAACAGAAGAGCAAAGTAAAATTTGACCGTTAGTATCGAAATGGTTGCCATGTTCAATTACTAAATTATCAAGTTTTTTTTTTTTTTTTTTTATGGTAAAGACGGCAAACGAGCAAGCGGTTCACCTGATGGTAAGTGATTACCGTCGCCCACATACATCTGCAACACCATAGATGCTGCAGGTGCGTTGCCGGTCTTTAAGGATATTTGGGAGATGGAAGGGAAGAGGAGAGGAATAGGGAGGGGATGTGGGCCTCCGGTTACCTCACTCACCGAACGAAACGCAGAAGCACAAGACGCCTCTACTTCACGCCGGTATTCTGCGAGGCCGTGGTATCAATCCGGTCGAGCCGGCCCATTCGAGCAGCAGCTAAAGCCGCCGCTTGGCTCTACCAAGCTTGAACTTAATAAAATATTAAACGACCACTTTACAACTTCTTTATATTTATTTTCTCTATATATATATACATATAAAAGGATATGTCCGTTGTGAACACAATACATTAAAACTACGTCTAAAACATAACAAAACTACTAAATCACATTTACATATATTCGATGCGGCTTATTATTTCGTTTAGGTTAATTTTAAAAGAGAAAAACTAGATAACCCCTTCAACATAACAGGGCGTTTAAATATACTCGAGCTGTGCTATCAATTTTCAGCCCGATAACGCGTCTAAATAATTGACGGCCGAAGTAATACGCTACGTCAACAACGCCGGCTGTTTCAAGTTTCAGTTCTCATTTTGTCCCATGATGAAAATTCAATTATTCGCACGAAGCTCGCTCCGAAGCCGGAGTGCGACGCCAGTCGTCTACCCTTTGATCGAATGTTTTACATCTCCAAACTACAGCCTGTTACTGGAGTGGTTTCCGGGTACCGTTCCGACTAGGAGATATGAGGACTGTGTTCGCCAATTAGACTTACATTTTTACGAACATTGGGAAGTTTTATGGCGGATTCAATGATTTACGAGGGCGGTGTTGCAGGGTGGGTCGCGCGGGGGGCAGGCACGAGGGTTGCGCAGGGTTCGGGCGGCGGGGAGCGTCGGCGCGCCATTGGCCGACACTGCATCGATCGCGCGACGAGCTCAAAGCGACCCGCCCGCGCCATCCAGCCTCCACCTACGTTAATAAGTAATCATCCGACCCCGCGATACCTCAGCGAGTTTTCCGGACAGAGCTGGAACCACTGAGACAGCCTTCGCATCTCCAGTCGGCTGGAACAAAGAGCCACCGCATAGGGCGACATCCGTATTGATTTATGCAGTAATTGACCCGCGGGTAGGTGCGCAACCCGCGCACACCTCCCCTCTACGCACCTACGCCTACACGCCATCACACGCATTCGTATCTACGTTTAACAGAACAATGCATTTCTAACGATATTATGCGCCGATACTATCTGAAACTTCATTAAAGATTCTCCTATAAAGATTCAATATTTCTAAATCGCTTAAAAAATCGTACCAAATCTCTTATTAAAACTTTTTGTTGGTAAATAAAAATCACGCACGTATAGAAAGTCAGCACCGCAGTGACCTATTTTACCTCCGCGTCGAGACCGTTTCAAGAGTCTCGTAAAAGTTCATTTGAAGATACGAGAGGGAGGCTTTTTGTTAGAATCCAACTTGTCGGAGAACGGGTCGGTCATTATGTACGGGCCGCGAGTACCTAAGTCAAAATAAACAATACCGTACAGTTACGCGCCTGGGATGTTTTTCATAGATATAAAGAGAATTACTACAAATTTAAAAGGATTTTACAATGTTGCATAAAAATAAAATATATTATTTTCTGCAGACGGTAGCTGAGAGTGTTTGAATGTTTGTAATTACTTTAAGGTTATACTTAATTGACTAGTTACAAACGCTTCAGGTACAGACACAGATTTGAGGATTTATAACAACACAAATAAATAAATATGGATTAAGTTAATTAATGCTTGTTTTCTAATGGTTCAAAGAAGAATAAGACCTGTTTACACTAAAAATACAATAGTATTTTTAAATTTATTCAATATTTTGCAGAGATATTTTCATCTCTTTTGATACGTTGATTATTGGTCAACTCACTAAGCAGAGCCTGTATCGATGAAGCCCAAATTCAGAAGGCTTTTACAATCAGATCCTCGGTGCACTGACTCAATTTTAATTGTAGTTTTTTGGTATAGGCTCAGTATGGTATATAGTAAACTATGAATAAATAACAAGCACCAAGTATTAAGTAAGCTAAATATAACTAAAAAAATTAAGTATATAAAAAAACAACAATATGTAATAAAATAAAATTTTTGAATACAAGTTTTAATATGAGCAAAAAGTCCAGTTCATCTTTTAATATTTAACAAGTCTCCTGTGTTTTCATAGCTCGAGGTTAGCACATATATATACCATAATTTAGGCTTCTATTACTGATTTGTACTTAATGTCACAGTGTTTAATGACTTCGTTATAGACATATAGAATAGAATAACCAAAACGAGCACGAGCCTAGTGTGAACTCTCATCTAGAATAAAATATACTTATACGTCAAAATATAATAATTTTAAAAATAATTACAAGCATATAATTTTTTTACTTCTGAATAAACCAATGTCTATTGATCCGCAATAGCGGCATCTATGTGCCAGACTTCGCGGCTCCAAAAACCCTCTAAAATATGAGAAGAGGCCAGCAATGGGACATTTTTATTCTATTATGTATATATAACAGTACTCACGATGTCATCATTCAAGTATGTGGTATTCAAGTACGGACACCCGTTTGACTACGCTGAGTCAACCTACTTTTCGCCTCTTCAGGAGATAGAATGTGGTGAGTTGCGCGCCTAGTCGAAATATAGATTAGTACTTTACTGTTTTTTTTACTTGATGTATGATGGTAATGATGAAAGTAATATGAGTGCAATTTTAGTAAAAAAGTAAAATGGTAAATGGTAGTACACCATTTTCTCACTTCACTACTTTTTGGTTTGATACAAAAGCGATAATTTTGACTGTCACTAAAGCCATCGCCACATCGCAAGCTACACGTCATGATTAAGTTCTTGATGTGTTAAAACAATAGAAATTCTTTTGTTATGATATTTGAAAGGTTAAAAGAATAAACATACTTATTTCTCTTTGCGAAAACGTTTTTAAAGACTGAGACACATTATAGTTTTTTTTTAAATTGAGAATCGAATTTTAAAATGTTCCTGAAAAGTCTTAATGAACATCTAAATTGCGGCATTAATCCAGATCACAAAAAGCAATTCGTCACCATTGCGAAGACAGTGGCCATGTGGCTTTTAGCATTCAAAATATACCTATCAGTCGTCGGTATTAGGATAGAAGAATTTCAAGAGCAGCGAATATTCCCTTAACTTACAACTAATATTAATAAAGAACTAAACATGCTGTATGAAAAACTTCAAAAAGTACTTTCATTTACATATTTACATAAATGAAGCGCGTTGTACGATAGAAAGTAATTTTCATTTTACTCCTCGCATCGGCTGAACTATACAGTGCAAGTCGCAATAATTACCGAGCGTAAGCTCTAAAGTAGTTATCGTATTAGACATAATCCGGAACGGTGCGTTGCATCAAAGGCGGAGCGAACGCGGGCCGTTAGGAATGCGACCGGATTCCGCCGCGGCCTGGCGGCGACCGCGTTTACTCACTTGCATTGCTATTATGACAGTATCAATGGCCTAAATATAAACACATTTTCCTTGTAAGGAAATATATTGTTTCGATTTAACTTCCCATTGTTTATAAATAAAGTACAGTTTAGCAAGACGGAGTAGGTAAAAACCACTTTAATAAAACTGAGGTTTCCTAATTAGACTGTATTTGTGTGGTAGGCAGCCCATGTATATTTCATTAAATAGAATATTACATTGACAAATATGCACTTCGGATATACTGTTCAGCAGGGTATAAAATATCATGATACTTTTTATTGGTATCAAAAATATCATGAATTATTTGATTGCTGCTCGCCTTCTGCTCGCGAGTCTACCGGCTGAGCTGTCATGGCTACCGGGCCAACAAGCTATAAAAACTACTTTTTACATTTCTTTTATATAAGAACGAGTGTCGTAAGTCATATCTTCTTTCGATTTAAATCATTGATTTTTGAATATAACTAATTTGATCTAAATAGTTATTGCGAACAACAGTGATGGACTGTCTTTAAAGTCTAGATTGTGATATACCAAATGGGGTGGATAGAGGCTGAGACGATTTAATTCGAATGAACCCACTTTCACTCCCATAATAAATGTTATTGTTATAAGTAAGTAAGCTTTACATTTTACATTCAGTTAGTATTTCTTTACACAGCACGCAAATGACCAGGGCTCGAATCTCTATGCGGGCACGGCTCAGATTGCAATTTTAAATGCTAAATTTCTTTACGTGCACAAATGTGCAGGAAAACATTGCAAGAAATCCTGCATGTCTTGAGAATTAAATATACACTTTAATGACATGTGAAGTCCATAATGACAACACCAACCCGCGCTAGAGCAGCGTGACTGACGATTTCATGCTCCAAAACCTAGTCAAATATTGAGAGGAGGCTTTTTCACACATGTAGGCTGCAGGAAGTTTAAAAAAAAAGCACACGCATATTCAAATGAATATTCCACCATCATTCTGTCGCCAAAGCCTCGTTTGTTTGCTAGCAGTGGCATTTGAAGAAGGAGATTCTGCCTTATATAACAATTACATGTTACAGTTTTTTTATTTTGTGGTGTGGTCGTAGGTACATAAGTTTCCAAAGTAAACAAATATCACGGGACTCAATATGCAGACACTTTAGTGTAAAGTAAATAGTATTAGGCTTATTATCGAATTCTAGGCAGATAATACAATTATCACAGTCATTTGAGATAATATGCCAAAAATGTTTAGAGATTATAATGAAAAAAAAATGTAATAACACGCGTGAGAGCATTGCAGGTGGAAATAATATTTTTCGTTAACAAATATTTATTTTATGCACAGTGTATATTTAAAGTGGTATTAGTTTTACAGGTTAAGCAGATTATTGTAAAACAAAACCGGTTGTCATATTCATATCGCGGCTGCACTGCTAGGATATGAATGTGACAACCGGATTATATGAAAGAGCTAAATAAGCCTTAAGCTATGTTTGGCGAATGAGAACTATGAGAGAACCTATTGTTTTTAGAAATTTTGTTAAAATTTAAATGCTACAGCCACCGTAGTGGTACCTTAATTCCTCGAATTAATATGTGTGTGCATCAAGACTACGCACGCTATCCGCGTCCATTTGACTCTATTATTTAACCATATATTACAAACAATAACTTACTTATATATCTTACAATAATTACGAAAATATTAACATCTTAATGTACGTAATAAATTACAATATACGTACTTAAGAACATTGAGGTAATATAACATTTAACTTGCAAAAGATTACGACAACCGAGTCGGAATGCGAAACACTCGACTAAACATACATCACACGACAAGGACACTGAAGCAATAATAAATGTACAAAAAGTAAACACCGTACGGCAGAAATGTTAATGACCTATGACTAATACAAGAGGCCGGTTATGTATAATATCGGCGTTCGTACAAACAGTAGCAGTCGCGGCGGCGGATACGAACAAACATTACATAATTCTTTGATTGTGTTTGTAAAAAGTTGGGGATTCCCACCACTACAGCCACATTTCACACGGACACGACACACCCCGCATGTGTGAGTGTAACCTTGCCTTCCTTTACATATTGAACGCCGTCGGGCTATCCCTTTGAGTACCTACAAAAAAAAGCTGTAGCCATAACTGTATTGTTGCGAGAAAAGGAAAATGAATGAGATGGGATTGACTGTTATTACTATTATTACTATATTCCGACGAGCTCCTGCGAGAGCGATAAAAGGTCCGCTGACCGGTTTACTTTTTATACTTGTTTGTGTAACAACAATGGGATGTAAACTGTATTCATCAGAATCATCCTTCCGACTTTACGACACGTACCGGCAAGTGGTATAAGTGAGTTGCCAACGAGGCATACAATACATGGATGCGTTGAATTATAAAAAAAAATAGAAAAGTACATCCAGTGACGTAAGTCATTCTTTGAAGCTACATTACATACACATACATACACAAATCACACCTGTAATATCTTATGGGATAGGCAGGGGATGAACTGTCAAGGAAAGAGTCTTACACTTTAATTCATAAACGATACTAGTAACTATTATGCCTCATCATAGGGGTAAAAGTATGAAGTTGCCGTTTTAATGGAGTGGCCACTTTCAATTAAATTTAGAGTAGTAGGGTCCATGATTCGTGATTTTACACAAAAATATAATATTCTAAATTCAAAAAAACTATGTCATTCCATTGTTTGACTTTCAATAAGAAATCAATGCTACAAATGGAGAAGATAACCAACGAACGCACTGTGCGTTTTTGGTATAATCACTTTCGTAGTGGAAACTTCGAATGAACCACGAGGAAAACCAGAAACTCAATCCTTATCTGTTTGGTATAATACCAAGGAAATAGAGTCATGGTTTGGCGGTACTTAGTTTACCATTGCACCAAATTGGTAAAATAAAAAAACTCGAGAAATGGGTGTCACATGGTTAAAGCTTGTATCGCATTGATGAGTAGATATTGAAATGAAGGGATTTTGGACAGAACTGTAACGTGTGATAAAAAGTGAATTCTCTACGATAATCGCAAGAGGAAACAACATTGCTGAACCCAGGTTAAATATCGGAACAATGCCCTAAATCGAAGCACACCTGTAAAAAGTAATGGTAAAAGTTTGTTGGCCATTTCATGGTCTAATTGATTATAGCTCTTTGACGTCCGGTGTTTCAATAACAACTAATGTCTATTGTAAAGAACTTCGTACCATGATGGCGAAAATCTCTGAGAAACAACACTGTCAAACGGACCTTAGCCATTATTGTAAAATGATAACGAAAAACCACACACTGCTCCAAAAACAGTTTTAACATTACAAAACCTGCAGTTAGAAACCATACGTCACCTCCCTACTCGGTACATGCCTTCAGAGACTTTGTAGAGTCCAGATCCCCGAAGTTCTATCGTAAAGGTATAAATGATTTTCTCTCAAAATGGCAGCAATGTATGAATAAATACTATGATGTAATACATATATCATTAGTTTAAAAAAAAGTTGTTTGTATTTTTAAATATAGAACGGTAATTTCATATTTTAAACCCTAATAATAATGTTTGTGAACACTGGCATCACTCTTCGACTGTAGCAGCATCCAATACCGACAAGAAAAATATTTACCTACAACATTAGGTTGAACGTGATCGGTTAACAGACCATCGCTACTCTTTTGGTACTGCACACAATGGTATTACACTCACGCCCGTCACCTATGCAGGTTACGGATTTCTAATTTGCACGTTTCATACAAGCGTCACTTTCCCTGCCCTGTCTGCTTTACTCCCGGAGATTACAACATGCAAAGATGCTGAAGTACTATTGCTGAGGGTTCTACGATACTTATGATCAGATATTGGTTGTGCAACCACCATGGGCAGGTGAGATTAGACTTTGGAGAATAAAGATTCTACATTCCCCAAGGCATACAATTACAAAAAAAATTATATCATCACAGTCTAACTAAGGCACACGTTCATAGCAGTTTATAGAAGTTAAACGGGTTAGCGGTAAGTAAATACGGTAAGCAAATGTCTGTGTATTTAATTATAACAGTCCATAAATAGAGAACATTACGTAGTGTTATGCGGTCGGTTACGGCGTGTTATTTTGGTCGTCACGAGCCCCGTGAATGTCAAGCTCGCAATAACTGGGTGCCACGGTTAGGCAACAGGTGGATTCTATAGCGATCTTATTGCGTATCAATTTAAATCAAAATATCATAGCAAAAAGCGATCATATATGAATTTCTACAAAATTGTTTCCTTAGGAAATGACGTTATTAAACGAAACTAAAAGAAGAATCAAGAGAACTGTATCAGTATTGACCAGTACCGTATGTCACAGTTTCAGCACGAACTGATGGTCGACGACTGGTGGAGGCCATGCGAGAATTAAGTTAACAGATCCAGTGCTAAAAAGATGAGACTGAATGACGTGATAAGAATCTGGGCATAGAAATTATTATCAATATCAAAGTGATATTTTTCTAACGTGACCAATATAAATCTTATTCATAAGTGTTTCGTCCTGAGCAAGCATAAGTGAAGCCCAAATATATAGTAAAACGAAGTAATAATTACTCGGAAACTGGAGTGGTACTACTAATAAAAATTAGACACTTGATCAAAACCTACATATACCTATAAATATTAGCGGAAATATTGTGGCCTAATATGTATGCTTTACATAAAAGTTTCTAACATGATGAAGATCTAAACCGTGCAATGCAGTCCGTTAAAACTTTTATGACAAACGAGTCTGTGTCGCTACTAAATTGGCTTGACAATAGCCCAAATTTAAGAACCCTACAAAACAACTGTGCTCCGAACTCAAGACTTAAGACGCATTTTAAAGGACTGGATCAATGAATAAAGCACATGGCGAAAATTAAAACTGAAAAACATTTTTGCTACAACATGTAAAAATATTGATAATGTGGCGTCGGTGTTGTGCCGATGTCACAATAATCAGATAGTCAGACTGATTACTAAATGAAAAGGTTTGTTCAAAGCAGAAGACACGTCTTTCCCAAGGGAAAAATTTGAAATATATCACTAGACCGAATACTACCGACACTGCGCTAATTGACCTAAATGCCGAATGAACAATCTATCACGTAGTGCATACCAACCGTCTATTGGAGCTCTCTTAAAAAGGCCAAGTTTTCGTAGTGGACTTGGACAAGTTGCTGGGTAAAAATTCAATACAAACTGTGCTCGAGTCTCTGATCGTGCTACCATTTAAATACTAGTTCTTCTTCATCAGCCGGTCTGTTGATAATGCAATGTTGAGCAAACGTCCTTCCCAAGGGGAGAATATAAATATCTATTCACATATGATATACAAATCTCAGACTAATCTATATGAATAAAATCGGTAAAAGCTCAATTCTGTTCATAAAATATTTATTGAAATTTCTTAGTGCACGAATGGTAGAGCTCAAAACTCTCTGTCTGTCAGTTTGTCAAAGCAGGCAAAATACAACGAGTTTTGACGAAACTTAGCACGTAGATATATTATTTTATATTATCTCGATAGCTTATTCCGATCACGTGAGAAATTAGTATAGATGTTTTCTTAAACTATATACAATATTACCTGAAATTTTTCCTTGCAATTTCTTTTTTCCATGGCATTTAGGAATAACCACAAAATTTCTATTATTGTTGTACACGTTATTATTAATTTTATCATAATGTCATCTAATCAATTAAAAAAAGAAAAATAAATTGTTTAGGAGTAAACAAATTATTTATCTTTGACGGAACTCGAGCGGTTCAAACTCTCTTAACAAAATTATTTAACGATCGCGATCTATAGAAAACAGCTCTGTCTGTGGTATCCTCGTGTATAGTTGCAACTTTACAACCAGGTGGAAAAACTGCCCATATCATGTTCTAAGTACCCAAACAGAGGCTAAGTAAACGTAAGTAAAGTAAGTACAGAAGAAACAGTTTTTGTACGTGATTACTTAGACTACGGAAACTTGTATGTGGTTGTCTAGGCCGTTGAAAAAATTTTACAAGATTTCAGCCAAACTCCGCTACGCGGGTGGCATTACACGGTCCTGTTTTGCAGATATTTGAGACAAACGTTTCCTATAGTTTGGATGGAATACCGATGAAGCCATGACGATTAAATAAACGTATGCTAAAATGTTCCTACGTATTAGATGTGACAAAAATCAAAACTTTGAAGCATCCTCCGATCTGATATTAAAAGTTAGGGAAGAATAATATCCGGACGCAATTGTTAATATTCGGTTGCATAAATAACCAGATTGAAATTAGTTCAACCATAATATTGTCTAGTGAATGCTCAAGTATATCAGAATCTACACAGTTGTCGACCAATATGAAACCACTAGCTAACCAATCGAAATTTTGAATTAATTATCGCTTTCTGGTCTTCTCTTTCAAAAAATTACAATGAAACTCCTACAGTACTGATTATTCTACTGCGGAAATTTAGCCCGCTTAATTTATGTAATGACACCCTACTTAAAATAATAGCCTTGCAACGGAATGTAATCAAAGCTATGGTTTTGGAAGCAGTGAACATTTTTCATTCCCCGGATTCCACACATTCTAAACAACTTTCCGTTACGTTTTGAGCACGTGTAGTGTTCCGTTAACCTTTGTTTTGGCGTAACAATTAATAAAGCGCAGAGATAAACATGGCGCGATGTAGGTATGGATCTGGCCCGAAACTATTTACCGTGGCCAGCTGCATTTCGCAGTGGATAATAAACATTCGATATACATCACACGACTTCATTTATAAAGAAGCATTGTAACGATATTTGTAGTTCTTCTTCAAAAGCTTAAGCAGTCCACTGCCACACTAGGCAGACGAGTTCACGATCGCAACATATCTTCACCACACCACATATCTTAGACACTGCTGTCTGTCACCGATCTGGATAACTAACGTCTGGCATATTTGAGATTAAGAGGAGACCTTTGACCAGCAGCGGGACATTAACAGGCTGTTATTTTATTTTACCCTTATAACCGATATTTCGCCACCTTTCGGAAGTTAGAAGACATTACGGCCGCAAGGGGTACCTTAATCAACATCCACGTCGAAGATGGGTTGGCAGATTATCTTGTGGCGTCTGCACATGACGATGTTCAACATTCAAGTAAAAGTATTAAAATCTGTAAGTTAATAAAACAGTAACTTTCACTGAAAGCACAAAAAACCGTAGGAGAATTTTAGACGGATAAGGCGCGTGCACAGCTTGTATACACGAAATATAATATAAATATCGGCTTTGTCATTTTACCTTACTGGTGAAATGTTCTAAATGACAGAAGTTACGAAATTTATAATACACAGATACACGTGGATTACAACTTTAAATTTTAAAATTTTACATGAGACATACAAACCAACCTTTTACATGTATATTTACGTTGTATAAAAAGTTCTAATATTATACTTATAGGCAAATGACATAACTGTATTAATAATATAAATGCACGGTTCAATGATTTAAATCAAAACAAGAAAAAACTCTAAGACAATAATAAGTAAAAATATTTGCTATATTTATAATCTGTTTTGGTTGACATGACTACAAATATTTTGCTGCGCTGTCCTTCGGTCCGAAAAACGATCTTACTTTTTCTCAGGACGGGGTTAAGGCAAGTCCAACTTCAAATCATCAGACATAATTTGAAAAATAAGTCTATAGATCTACTGATTTTTCTAGAGGCAATCTACGGATTTTTAACAATCTAATCTGGCAACACTGCTTCTATGTGTATTTTATTGTGCGTTTAAACGTCAAGCAAGATGAATTTCCGTTCTGGCGCGATTTCTTTTTTTCTTTGATGCGTTACAGTATCTCTACGTCTTGATTCTACATAGAGAACGTTCGTTTTTCACACACTAATGCATAATTACATATATCATAACACTATTTATAAGTGTTAAGTTACACTAATAATGCTCAAAGTCTTGTTCGCGTATACTTACGAACTCATGGATGACGAATAATAGTATTAATAATAATAATATAATAATAAAATGTTTATTTCAGACCCGAAGATCCATATATTGTTAGTAACAATTTTTACTTAAAACTATGTTAGTATTGCTAATTGCATATTATTTTCCTATGACTACCCTCCTCCAGTGGTCCTGAATGGGACAGTCGTATCTTACAGATATCGCCTTCAGGATGTCGTTGCTGCTGCTTCGCAAGTATTGAGATAAAAATTATTTTTATTTAATGATACTTTATAACAATAATCGGTTTAGTACGTGAATTTGCTAATAGAAAACATAACAAATCTAAAAAATATTAATGACATCGGCATAGCCAAAGGAGTTACAAATAAAATTAATAATACTTATTATTTACATAAGATATCCAGATACATACGCAACAAGTGTAAACAAACAAGATTACAAGTGTTACTGACCTAATAAAGCGACCCCTTTCCCACCCAAGATTGTTCAATAAAGAACTCCCTTTCGGTACATACAATCCGGGGTACATAAGAGTGGCGGTCGTGACCTTTTAATGTAGATGTACCTAGATGTATAGTCGCCCGCCGCGCTATATACCGACAACTCACAGATTAAAGAAATATTCAACTCTCCGCAGATGCGGCATCGTTTCCCACCTCTGTCGCCTCAAAAACTTTCATTCTAAAGCGTGAACTTTCATTATATTTACATGAAAACAGAGTTTACAACGGATGAATAATCGGACATTCTGGTTTTGATGTTTTTTGACTAAATTGTCTTTAGTCAATACGTCTGAAACTCTCGTTTCGAAACTTTCCGTAGTGATAGACATAGTGATAGAGATGTGACTCCGTCTTTATAGCTTCCGACTCGATAAGATAGTAAAGACTAACGAGTTCTGAGTATATACAAAGATATTATTGTCTATTGTCTATATGGGGCATAAGTTAGCTCTTTGCAGCAAATCAGCGCTTCTGTTCAGACATGGTTACCCAACAAACAAAACCATGTTATAAACAACACGGTATGATTTTATCAGGGAATATGATGGTCACACGATTTTTTTATGAAATTATTGTGGCATAGCGGAAAAAGCCTCAGCATATGTAAATCTCCACAATGGGACAAAAGCATTCAAAAGTCAAATCGCACAGGAGCAACGTGTCGAACCATTCTTGGCGTCAAACAAATGAGAGGACGCCTTTGTAAAGCTATGGGACATGCACAGGTCGCTTCTTCAAATGCCAATTTGGAAAATAATCCTTATTTTAAATGAATATAGCGATTTATAACCCGACTACCCCAGAAGGATGGTAAAGTTTTACGAATGTATGTATGTATGTTTTTGGTACGATTTGAACAGGTGAGGTGTCGTTACATTCGTCTTTACTGTGGGAGTGACATGGAGCATAATAATTAGATATGGCGCCTGCGAATCAAAAAAGAGAGGGACAAAAAAAAACATGACGCAGAAGAGTTTTTGCAATTATTACTGAATTGGTACTTGCCTAAAGTGATGTTTCCGTAAGATATCTACAGTGCGAAGCCGGAGCGATGGTAGGACTTAAAGGTCTTATATGATCTTAAAGTAACTGTTGCCCGCGCCTTCCGCACATTGTATGAATTTCGGAAAGAACGAGCTTGTACGTATATTAGTAAAATGCACGTATTCTCACATTTTTTCAAAGCAACTACACGATTGTGGTAAACATAGTTAACAGTATTTATGAATCAGCTATAAGCTCTCAACCATTTGCAGAGTAGCCAAACAAACTTGACTGGTAATGAAATTATTTTATTGCGGGTATGGCCCCAGAGATTTCCATAATATTTTTAAGGCTTTTAAGCCTTTAGTCACTTCTGACACCACCCATCCTTTGCCATGTGGTAGTGGCGGAAGAATATTTACTCGTGGGAGTAGTACACACTTAAACACAATATGAATTTATTTAATATAATAAATGAATTCAACAAGTGAACATGTAAAACAAGAACGAGTGAAATGATAATGTACATCGTGAGCAATACATTTTAAACTTACGACACCACGTGTTTGATTTGTCATTAATAATATAAATGCGGCACGCGACACACTAGTAGATTATAGGACTATGTAGATATGTAAGAATGCATGAGTCATTTACCTTTCGACTACGCTCTGAGAAAAGTCCTTGGCAATGGCCCCTTTTACATTCATATACATTTATCGATGTAAGTTACGTCACCTCGTTTGCATTATGAAGGCTAGCTAACAGTTGTAATAAAATTTCACGTGCAACAAGTACGACGTTCTTTCAGCCACGCGTGAACTGTAGGTATTTATCGTGATTCAACGATGCCACTGTACGTACGAAAGATATTGTATAATAGGATGATGTGTTGTTACGTAATCTAGTTAGTCGTTTTATTTACGTCCACCTGATCTATAATTAATGCGTCTGACGTGTCGGTGTAAGTCACATCCGCACGACTGTAGTGATAATGTGCTTGACCTACACGGGTTTCCCTTGTTATTAATCCGACATTTTGATTTGAAAACCGAGGACGGGCGAGGGGGGCAGGCAATTACGTGACGTCACCGCAGTTTAACGACCCCATTATAATAAATTGTATGAATGAATGCAAGCCGCGCGACGAGTGACGTTTTTGTCCGCAATGATGTAAGGAGACTTCTTACTGCGTTATATGCGTGGCGCTCATGTTAATGTTCGATTTCATCGCTTGTTAAGAAAATTCATTTACTTCAGTGTAAGTTTAGCGTAGTGAAGTATAAACCGCATGGGTTAGTGGCTAGCGCACCGGACTATTGAGATGATCGAACCTCAGCATGAGTCAATATTTAAGTTGTTGTGCCTCTGACATTTCTTCTCACTCTACCTCCAATATTGTCGCATAATTGTTACTTCAGATCCGGGTGGTAAAGACGTTTGAGTTCATGTGTTTTGTGCGCTTTCCTGCGGCACAATAATACATCCTGCACAGTTCACAACTGCCGATTATACTGAAGCTATCGCTAGGTGTACATCAAGAGTTACATAATATTAAGCAATGAATATTCGATTAACAATAAACATATAAAAGACTCGATTCGAGTCACTTTAGTTGATGACGACCAGACTTGACGATTGCACGCGTTCTACAATAATCAGCGTTATTGTACGCAATGGTAATTCGGATCCAAAATGGCACATGCCAAGGGATATTTTGATCGGTGTATCGAGGTCGTGCTATAGCCTCCTGGCACAACACAACGACACGATTATCTGGCGGCACGCGGCGAGACCGAGACAGCTCGCATTGATTTTACGAAATCCACATTACGGACTGAGAATGAACGGTCTCCGTCGGCCCATTCATCTCGTTTTCATGTACCTACTACACACCGCCGCTATTGCGATACGAAAGTGAGAGCGAAATTTACTCGGGCGCTACGCACAGCAAAGCCACGTACTGCCCTAAATACGACGGTAGAATAGATATCGACCGATGATTGATAATAAACGATTATGCACATCTATTCTTCGATTCACTATTTTACGCAAGCGCATCAGTCTACATAGTTGTGATCTTAAGAGGGAAATAATGTATGTTGTATGTATATAGAAATTGAATGTTTAATAACCACCCAATGATGAGTTACAACAAAAATAATAACAATATCTGCGTAGGCCCGCGATCGCCTGTCTATTGGGCGACAGAGAGATACGCTGCATTACATTGTTACATATCACGTTAGTTAATCTAAAATTCCCTCGATCTCCACAAATAGCGAAAGACGTGATAAGCTCATTGTTTACAAATATATAGAAAGAGGCGGCGGACGTAAGAACATGCTGTATATCCGCATCACAGCTAAATCTAAATATAGCGGGCGCCGATATCAGCGGCTCGCCCTTGAACCAGTCGCACGGAAACATTTTATTATTATTACCGAGCTGTCGGCGAGCACGAGTGTGTCGGGTCGACGACCCCACGACCACGTGTCTCCTTATCGACAACTATCTAACACGATTGTGGGTAAACAACGGACCGAGATAAATGACTAATTTCACGGCACTTGTTTATTTGAGCCATTCATAAATAATTGTCATAATTGTCACAATGTCACAACGATTTCGATGACAATGAACTGATTTGATTACTTGCGCGACTTCAAAGATTAGAGTTTCAAAATATAAAACGAGATTCCTTGCTAAAGGCAAACAATACATTCTTCAAACCAAATCCAAGCTTACAACACGCATTATCGACACCTTAAAACTCCAAAGTTCTTTGAAACCTAAATACAGTAATATCAATAATACGCATTCATCTCGTCAAACCTTACACTGATACCTTCAGATGTATAAAGAAACGAAAAAAACTACAAAACCTCAAAAAAAACTACAAAAGCACATACGAATTTCCGTTAATTGCATTAAAAGCTCGGACGGAAGCACACCCGTGCCGTGGGAAGTGGGACAGGGGTTACGTAAGCGGCACTTGTTCGGCCAGCCTACACAGGTACATCCTTACAAATGCGTGCGGCCTTGAATGTGAACTCTAAAGTGTGCGGCCACGTGCCCGATGCATTGTTTTATGGCGGCCCGGAGCGGAATGCCGCAATCGAAATGCTAGGATTACAACGCGAACGAGAAGGACGGGTATTGTAAAAACGTTAATCTTACAAGTGTATACAAAAGTAAGGTATTACCTGAAAATCAGTAACTGCGAAATACTCGGAAATGATACATATGGTTCTAGTGTACATACGAAATATATTTTTTTTGTAAATGTGTCATAGGAATTTGGGCTCGAAGGCGCAGCAGCGGGTTGTAAGGTGCTGGAATGAGATGAGACTAATATTTGTATGAACTACACATAATTGTTCCGGGTCTGCATGTTTCGCACGCCTCCATGACAAAGGAGACATTTCTATATTAGGCAACACGTTTTATTTTAAGACACGACATCCATGGGAAAAGTCATCCTCTATAAAGAAATAAGTAAAGATTCATGAAGAAGCGCTGTCACAAGTTATGGCGAACCTGTACCTAGTCTGGCGATTTCTTGAGAGCCCAGCAGTGGACTTGTACAGACTGATGATGACTTATATGATAAAAATGAGCACACATCCTTAAAATGATGACGTAGGCTCTACTGTACTGTATATACTGTTGTATAAAATGCACTAATGCACTATTTTTAACATAAAATGCGTATAAATCACCTAGTAATGATAAATGAAAAAATATTGTAAACTCGAAAAAAGCTGATTTTGCATTGACTTTAAAACAATAATAAAAGCAAAAGGTAGGTCTTATAAACTGAACGAAACCCTTTCAAGTTGACGCCTTGTTAGATACACGTGTCGGATGTCAAGTTTCATTCACGTTGATTCCGTCAAACATACGGCCCGGCGCCGTTGCCTCTACATTATGTATGTGCGGGGAGCAGAGGCGACGGAACGACGTCGAAACCCCGCTCCACGGTTGCCTTTACCCCGTTTTGGAGCCGAGAGTCGAACGCACAAATCTCCGCCTGGAAGCGAGTAATATTTGCCTACACATCAAACTTTCACTATCGCCGTACGCTTTCGTTTTTATATCCGCTAGCGGCGACGGGCCAGCTTTGTTATTCTCCAATGACTTTTTTCTTTTTTTTTGCGTTTAAAAATCGACGTACAATGGCATAGTAGCGCACTGGAATCCTTGAATTTAAATAAACTGAAGTAACGAATATGTACAATTTGAACAATTAGCAACGACATTTTTCCATGATTTTGAAACAATAATTATAATTCTTCAATAATCACTAAAATCTATGTTAGTTACTGTTCTTTCAACCAAAAATCCCAATCAACGCAAAGGGTTCCCGCGACTGCGTCATACTACTCCTCTGTATCTATTTTCTTAGCTTAGCTTGATCTAGTTAATATATAGTTAAATACTTTAGCGCTATAGTATAGCATATTTTAAAAACAAGTTTATTATATCAAAATAGATAAAATAAAATAGAAACAGCGACTTTGAATGCCTGTCTTAAAAAGCTGCAAAATCCTAAAGCAAAAGGAAATAAGGGTGATACAGACAGCTCTCTATGCCGAGCATGTATGGGTGAGGAAGAAACGACGGTCCACGTCAGTAGTAGTAGACAGTTTTTTGCTTAAAGCATGGTAATCGAGAAAATGAGGCTCACCATCCATTGTGTATATCGAAAATTTCATAATATAAGCCCTAAATTATGAACAGGATAAATCAGTGTTAATTTTTAAACATTTTTAAATTTTAATAAATTGTGCAAAGGAGTATAAATAGTACAAAAATAGATGAACACCATATTTCATATTCTTGGTTCAAGAGATTTCATTATCGGACAGTATTTGACTTTTAATATATTTAATACCTATTCAGTTGAAAATTATATATCTCAATGTCAAAAATGTAAGGGATTCTCTCCTATTACTATATATATATATAAGCTCCTTTGAATGCCAACTTTATCCGCATTGGGTGCACCCTGCTGACTGACAAACAAGGTTTTGGCAACAGACTTTTAGTGGTAAAACCATCTGAATTTGCTGAGTTCTTCATATTTCTACAGACAAGTGGGGGGAATAGCAACACTAGTGCAAAAGGTGATGACACTGCACTGCACAGATATTCTATAGCATACAAGCCAGCTATTTCTGTCTAACTCCAGGAAAGTCCTACATCCAGTAGTGTACTTATAAAGCCCAGATGAATGAAAAGTAAATATAACTAAGAGGAAATTTTTTTATGGTACTGAGATTGGACATAAAATTGAAAAATATTTAAAAACTAGAAGGGAACTTATACATGCTAGCATTAATTTGTATACCAAAAATATCTGCTTCAGTAGAATATAATACTAAAATAAAAATAAATGAGATAAATTACAGTATTAGTAAGAATCAGAGAATTTTATTTGTTTTCATATAGTAGTTGTCATAGTAGTTTGCATTTACTTACAATAGAGGTATACATATACAGTATAGCATATACCATATAGTATATATAGTAAACATATAGAAATTAGTCATAGTGTGGAAGTTAGCCTAGAGGTCAGGCTGCTCACTTTAGTTTCATACAGCACCACTAAATTTCTTAATAGAAATTTTAAGTGCTGTATTTACCACCTGCTCAGCGGCAAAGGAAAACATTCTCAGGGAATCTGCATGTCAGAGAAATAATTTCGAGGATATGTGAAGCCCGCCAACCCACACTGGAGCAGCCTGGCAGGCACTTCCCTGCTCCTAAACTCTCTCTGATACCCATATATGAGAAGGAGTCCTTTGCCCTGCAGTGGGCACTTATGGGCTGGTACTTTACTTTATATACAATATAATGAAACTTATTTGAAAGTCATAAAATTATTTAAAACATAGAAATGTATATTTGTTTTGAATTGAACACTTTAAGTTTGTACTAATATATAAAGATGTAACTGTTATTTTATTGTGCAGGCTTCAAATAATTCACAGACACAGACTCATTTTGATGAGTTTTTTTTACATTATGTTTCGTATGATGATGGAAAGGACATGGCTCAATATTTACTAATATCTTCTTACTTTTTTAAATTTTTACCCAGACAATGCCGGATACTCCAGGTAGTATAATATATAGGCAAATGCAAACAAACCGTCTAAGCCAGAAACAAATTTGAAGTAGTTATTTGCATACAAATATTATAAATGACAAGACTTACGTAAAATTATAAAATGTTTAAAAACAACTTGTAAATAATTTTGAATAAATTAGAATGACTGAAGGATAGTCTAATGCAGTTATACCAAATTTTTAGTGGATTTGTGTAACAAACAAGCTAACAGTATATCTGATGGTAAGTGACTACTGCAGCCCATGGACACCTGCAGACAACTTAACTTAGATTGATAAAGGTTATGGACGTATTGTCATCCCTGAGGATTGAGGTGGAATGGTCAGAGCCTGTAATTACACAAGATCTCTATACCCTTTGAACCACAACATATCAGTGGTTTCACCGCTCATTAGCAGAAAAGGATCCTACTACCTAGTAAAGTAAGGTAGAATGAATTTGAAAAAAACTATAGTTTCTCAAGCAATTATCTAGTTGCACTTTTTAATTTCATATTAAATTTTAATTAACCATAAAGGCTTAATATGTACTACTGGTAGTTTTTTTAAATTGGTGATTATAGAATATTTCTGATTTAAGGCCACATGTATGACAATATCTCATTAAGCATCTTGTCTTTCATAGTCTAAATACCATTGAAAGTTAGTGGCTAATGACTAGATGACTATAGTTAGTATAATTCTAATAAAGGCAATGAACAGTAGTTTTGAATATGTAAATGGCAAATAAGCATATAGTTAATGTAATGGTATGTAGTAACTGTGGGCTAAAGATGGTGAAGTATTATACTCAATTAAAAATAAAGTAGAATAAGGTTTATCGACTCTGAATTCTATTTTGGAAGGCTGAAGGCAAAAGCAAAGTCACTATAAATACCAGAATCAAACCATTTTAAATGATAATACACAAAGAAGATAAAGAATTTAGTAAAATGTATTTACAATAACACTTTTCAAAGAATTGTATAACTTAGTGGATGTACTTGAATGTAAATAATAGGTTATAATGTACAAAATTTATAGAAAATTCAGAAAAAGAATTTGTCAAACATTTCTGAGATTTATCTCTCTCTAAAAGTGTACACCTAAAATTATTATTTATTTAATATCTAAAGTGTATTCTCCATAATACAATTTAAGAATGCATGCCTGTCACTCATAAGGTTAGGCTGAGATTAGATTTACTTTTGGAATGACTTAGCATAGGCAAACAGGTTTCAAATATCCACTTTTCACTTCTTAAGGTGTTGATAAAAAGGTAGACCTAATGCAAAAAAGCCATTTTGTGCCATTACAGCACCCCTCCCTCAAACAGCAACATAACAAAATATAATAGTACTTAATAAATAGCCCTTTGTTTCTCTAATTTTTTTTCAGAGCTCTGTAACAACCCTGGCATATTTACAATTATATGCTTTATTGTGATTTGTTATAAAATATTGAACCCTAAATTATCTTCATTTATCCACCCAAACATGCACTAACATGGCCGTGAGATATATCTGTATAAAATCTGCCTCTCCTTTTCTTTCTGTGTTGTAAGTGGGGACTAAGACAAACCTTAGTAGCCACAATGGCTACTCAAGATGGTTGCATACCTATCTCAAAAAACACCAGTCCAAAATTATGTGCTGGTAAAGTAATTGGCAATCTGCTTGCCAATTCTGGCAATAATGATAAATTGTCCATATGGGAGAGGCCTATGTCCTGCAGTGGACTATTTCATGGCTAGGTAAAACTATAATTCCCTATAAAAGATCTGTTATCCCTTTCTTCCTATGAGTGTCAGCAACTAAGGGAAAAATGTGTTGCAAAACTCATGGCAATATACATACGCAAACATTTGGGTGGGCTGAAATTGTGCCAAATGGTAATCTCTAATTTCTATCTACCCCTATGGTTAACAAATTTTATGTGCTTTCTACCTACATATTTTTAATGTTCTCATGAGCTTACTGATTGATTATTACATCTTTTAACATTGTATGTGGATAGTTACCATTTTTAGCTTGGGAACAGATGTTTAAAATAAAGAAATGGAACATAATTTTTAGTATTTTAAATAAAAAAAAAAATCATGTCATGGACATATTTTAATATTTCTTTTAATATTCACATTTCTGAGTTTTAATTGATGTTGTTTGTTGTTTCATGTTCAATATATGAATTTCTCTATCTTTGGATACATATTAGGTACATTGTATTTTATGAAGAGATTAAGCAATACTTATCTACATACTGAACCCTACAACCAACTCAGATCATAAATAATAAATTGTATTTAGTAGCAAGTAACAAATTTATAATCATTTTTAAGCATATTTTTATGTAGTAATTTTTTCTTTTCTATTTATAAACTAATCTTATGCATTGCATAAACACCTTTGCATAAACATGAACTAATTCAACCTCTTATGGATTAAATATTATAGTTCCTAGGAGATGATGTTGTTCTTAATGCCCTATTCAAAAGGATGGGTGTTACAACTTTGGATTTTGTTGGTCTGTGAGAATGTTAGTATAGGTAGGTCCCAGATTCAGATCAGATTTTTTCATTTGAATCTTTTTTTAAATTGGGATTACAAACTTGCAAAATAAAATCAAATGTAAATATATTATGTTTCTTTTTATGGCTATATATATGCATTAATAAGTTAAGTTTAAACCTAGGAGCAATAAGAAAAAAGCAACACATAAGGTCTAACTATCAATATAGATAGAAAAAAGAATCTAAATGGAAGCCTCTAACAAATGAGAATATATTCCTTATAATGAAGTGGACCACACATCTTTAGATCAAACTATCTTTCAGCCATGGACTTGTGACATGCTGTCATTAATAAATAAATAAAAGTGGCCAAAAGTGAAAACTACCAGTGTATGGACAAAAATGGTATTTCACACATTTAGCAAGCAATAAATTGGGTTATTCTTCATTGTAAACTTGTAACTTGTTGTTTTGTCTAAAGAATGACATCATGATGTTTCCTCTTACAAAAACTAATTTTATGAAAAACTTACACAATGTAATGGTATCCATTTTATGAGACATGGCAAAAACTAAAAAAATACTGTACAATGTTAATAATATGCACTTACCGTAGAATTTCTGTATGGCCCTCCTTGAGGATTATATGGAGGCATTGGTCTTGGCGGTGGCCAACCAGGCGCGGGTCCGTACCCCGCCGGAGGCTGTTCATAACTATTAGGATAGCGATGTGGCGGCGCCCCGCTTGACTGTAGCAATGAGTTAAGCGTAGGCGTGGGGCCTGGCGCCTGCGATACAGGCTGGCCCGGAAAAAATCTCTGTTGCGGAGGTGGCCGTGGTTTTCCAGGAAATCCAGGCCGCGCCGCATAATACGGATCTGCACCTTCCGGATAACGATACTGGCCGTATTGGTCCGTTACCGGCCGTTCGCCGCCCCGATCGTGGCCCGGTGCCTCGCCACCGTCGCGTGGCTGTCCTGGATCGGCCGACATCGGCGATTTACTCTTTGTATTCACAACGCCATCGGGCGGAACGCGCCCGACGCTCTTGTCGGTGCCGTTTTGTAATAGAGAGGCTCGCGATTCGCTGAGCTGCTCCGATGGACTCTGATCTACGTTCACTTCGCTACGCTGAGACTCTGCCTGCGTCGCAGCCATGTTCGGCTGGTAGCGGCCGTCCCTGCTTACACTCGCTCTAGCGATCGACCGGCTCACTTACGTTACATCGAAATCGGGCGTCGGATTGCAAAACCGCGACGCGGACACTTCCATCACTAATAAGCCGCTTAACTTAGCACGAATTGTAACGCGAAACTGACGAAAAATCGTTCACCGACGCACACACATCGATCACATATTACTCCATTGGCGTAAACGAGGTTATGGAAAAGGTTACATATCTAGCGGGCGCTTTTGTCATGTTCACTCTGAACATTTCATATCACTTTCACATTTACAACACTACAGATGCGATCACTTATTGAAAAACTCATACCCTAACCTGTAACATCGATGCAATACTCAAAAACAGAACAATAGAATCACGAAACTTCCAAAATTATTAGCGTCCGCCATTAAACGGACTTGAATTCTACAGCACTCGGTGACGCTTTTGCCTATCTTCACTTCAGTGACAGAAAAATAAATATATTGCAGTAGCAGCTCGTGTAATCAAATATTGAATGCGAAGTATTTTATTATGAAATCGTATACTGATAAGCCTTAAATGTTATGTTCTAAGCACCAAATACAGAAAAATTAACCAAGAATTATCTGTGCATGTTTACATTTCCGTAACATTGCGACCACGTAGTTACTGCAGTTATACCAACCTTAAATTTTGTCTATGACTAGTTCCGCTGGCGCCAAGTCTTTCGTTGCTATATTCACTTCAATGTTACTACAACTTTAAAAATTAAATAATTAAAATCGTTAATAGTTTGGGTATCTGAACATGTTATTTATAGTAGAAATTTTTTACTTTGTAGCATTTCATACTAAACTTAAGTGTTGGAAAAAATATACTAAATTAAACAGAATTGACTATTAACGACGTACCAACTTAAAAATAAGCGTTATTGCAAAAGATAAAATAAAAATGTTAAAATAAAGTTTATTTCCTCAAAAGTAGAGATTTTTATGAAAATAAATGAAAGTATACGAAAAATAAGTAAAAATATTTTGATGCGTTTTTTTTTTCTTATTTCTACTAGATGGGAACATTGTCTTTGGTCAAAAACTAAAGCTTTTTAGACCAGCAATACACTACACATTATCAGTATCAATAATGTTCTGTTACAATAATTAGTGATAATTACCTTAATTCGTCGATTCTCTCTCTTATTTGTAATTTCGTATATATATCGTGAAACTATACAATCTATATTGAAGCATGAAACTAAATAATAAAATGTGTTATATATAATAAGGCATAACGTATAAAAACGAGACGAAAGAAGTATGTCCCTTTCTAATAGAGCGTAATTATCACTACAGGGCATTGAAGACTTTAAGATGGAACTACAATAACATTCATAATCCATTGGCAAAAACTAAAGGAATATGAAACTAAATGTGATTGTATAAATGTAGGGCCCTGAAGGTCTGGTAACAGAATGCACGCATGAGCCACTTCTAGTGGCAAGGGTAACAATAAATAAAAATAATATGTATTGGTTGTTTGTTTTAAGATGTTATCAATATCAGTATCTCAAAACACAGTGTATCTAGACATATCGTATAGACTGCATAACAAAACCTAATTAGTCATATTGCTAAAGTTAACTACTACTTGGACCAATAAAGAATGGGCCTCTTTTGATATCTCGCTTGCACATTATTATTTTATACTCACACATAGCGTTAAGATGCCACAAAATGTATTTATGTATGTTCGTTATTAACGTTTCAGTCTTTAAATTTTTCTGTTGTCGCTGATTATTTTGTTTTAGTTTTTCTGACATTGTCAAACTTTTTGTTTATTATCCCTTCTCATGTCATAACAATATATTTCAAATTTTCACGTTTCAACACGTCAATACTCAAAGATCATCAACGTGGTAAAGTATTGCACTATGAGACACAAAATAAGATTGTGCGAAGTGTAATGTATTAATTAAACCATTTAAATTATTGTTCGAAATAAGTAAAATTAATAACGAAATGACTACATACGAATGTGACGCTATATTCAAAAAACTCGTTGTCGCTTATGTGGTTAAAAGCTATAATAATGAAATACATTTTTTTTTTAGTTTGGGGTTGAGGGAAAGGTGCTCGTACCTACCCGTCACCATCTCCGGTGACCGTTTATGTCGGGATCAGTATTGAAGATGCCGGACCGACTAAAACCCCCACGGTAGATCTGCTGTTGGCCTAGTGGCCTTTACAGCTACATCGATAGAGACTAGCGAGCAGGAGGCCCGCAAGTTCATTAAGTAAAAAGGAACGACGACGCTGCGGATGCTGTGTCGCGCTCGGACCCCTGTTAACGAAAGAAAAACACTCGACAAAAACCTCGGCTTAGGTTGCAATCGGATTTGGGAAAACTTTGATGTTAGAAACGCCTTTGCAGAAGAGTAATCTCGTGTATGGCGTGAATCTGTGTCCGCGCGTTCGACGGGGAATAGCGCGGTATGTGTGAGACATGTGTGCTCTCTGAGTGACCTGTGGTATAATGTGAACGGGTGTTGTGTCCCCGAACGCATTATTATGTAGTGTTATAGAGTCGTCTTTGAGGCGCCGCGACGTTGTGGGGCCCCTTTTGTCAGGCAGGAATGAAATTATAATATTAATATTATTAATTATAATATTATATTATTCATTTCATTATAATATCTTTATATATGCTGACGGTACAGACGGGCTGAGCCTTCGTTTCAAAACGTATTATTTTTATTACACTAATACGCATAGCAATCCGTTAAATTCATATTTCGTGTAATTTAAACACTTAACTACTGTTCATAATTATGGTCTATAGGTATACTCTACTGATACTATGATTTTACTTGTAAAAAGAAAAGACTAACTGTAACTACAAATTGTCGTTATATTAAATAGCTAACCAAAAAACAATTTAAAACGTATAGCATTATCAACCACCTATTAATTTCAACTGCGGTCTGCTATATCGCTTGTTGCAATTTTATTTATTCTTGCGCTAGCTCAACAATTATGTAACGCCATCTAAAATGGATGGCAGAAAGTTCATGATGATGATGTCATCCTGGCTGATTTCGACCACGGCGACAAATATTGGGAGTTGTTATCTGGTCGGCAGATTTATTATTGAAATTCTGTCCAGTGTCACGTACCTCATTTGTTCCTTAAAAGATCAACAGATGTCGTTGTTTAGTCGCAGTAATATTTATATCAAACCAAGGATAGATGACGATGACAAGGCTAAACGTAGATTGTATGAAACCTGCGTGCCCGGAAAAAATATTTGTAGTCCATAAAAGTGCTTGTCCCGTGCGGGAATCGAATCCGCTACCCTCAGCGCTACAGCCAAACACTTAGCCACTACCCCACCGAACGGTTCTCGATTCACGAGTAGCAACCTTGTACAGGCAAACGCAATGTAGGGCGACCCGCCACAAGATGGAGTGATAACCTGACCACAGTGCTCTGGGAAGTCGATGGATGCATGTGGCTTAGGACCATGCTTCGTGGCAATCTTTAGGGGAGGTCTATGTTCAGCATCATAGCATATACTTGTTACAGCCTGAAATGCTGAATGATAAATTAATGAATGCTTTCCGGTGCTCATAAAGTTTAATCTATTATTAGATATTAAAATGTTTAGGATTTTTTCTTATTGTCAACTACCTGAGAACCTTGTCTGCCCTGCCAGCCAGCAGGATTCACCGCGTGCAGGGTTTTTGGCGAAATATCTTATATTCACAAGCAATACAAAAGCTTGAGATAGCTGTAGATTGTTTAGAACAGATTTGACTAGAAACGGCAGCAGATATTATATGTAATAATATAAAGTAGAAAGTAATGTAAGTAGTATTAACATTCTATTATTCTCTTTATTATTATTGTCAGTTGGTATAAGCAAAAAGTATAATTCTTTCTTAAAAATTGTTTTATTTTTGTATCTGTTACACATAGGTGGTTAACATTGTTGCAAAAATATTATTTTTGTACCAATATCAAGTCATTCAATTATTTTTGTTCACTGATAATCAGGAAAGATTTTGTTTACTATATATTTTATTACAAATTCGCATTGCTGACGCAAACTGATTGTTTTTTTAATGAAAAAATATTTTGGAATGTCATCAACTCAATCAACATTCTTATTAAATCTTCAATATTACGAGTGTTAAGTTCAATATGCATTGTATTAATATATCAAAATTGATGTATTTTAGTAGATTAATAATAATTGAACCTATGTCATAAGTTATTCTGGGCAAAGTTGGGACCGTCTATTTTTAATTTACTATTACATCTAAATTAACAAATTATTAATTTAAATTGAGCGAATGATTACAATCCCAAATATATATCTTGTCTTTATAAAATTAACATTAACATAATTGAAAAAAAAATCTATATAAAATTTCTTTAAAAAAGTACACATAAATTAGTTATGGCATAAAATTATAACTAAACAATATTATAAATTCCAAATTATCCTAGTTTAAGTACAAAGATCACGGTGTATCGACATAAAGCGTGAAGTAAATTAGGGTGATTGCAGATCTGAAGTACAGTAAGGTAAGGTTTAACATTAGACAGGCATGTATCATACAGAAACATTTAATAGTGCTTAAACTGTACAAAATACAAGAAACACTTCACTAAATAAATGAACATTGACATGGTATTAGTAAGAATGTTGTTCCAACAGGAATGTGTCATCCAATGCTCGCACAATGCAAACATTTGCCCTTTACTTGTTAATTAGGTTTTCCAGTTTTTCCTCTATCATACTTGTATTAATACTGAAATATTTCACGGCGTTCCAATACATTAGGTACTACAATAAGGCAATTTTTTGTTTATATCCAATAGTTTTATAACAACAACACGGGGTCTTTTTTACATAACTCAAAGCATCTCTCACACTTATATTGCATTTATTCCATTTCCGTCTTATTAGCTTTATGAACACAGTTTTGAAGTTTCGAATACTACATCAATCAGGAGGAGCCGAACTCGTCCATCCACGTGAGGTACTTCTGTATATCGCCTTTTGATACGGACTTGTTGCACTTTGACAGTGCTTCCATGAAATCTTGCTTAGTGACGGGCAAGTCCAACTCTTCCTTGGCTAGCTGTTTGATCTGCTCCGGTTTCAAACCGGCTATTTTCCTACGCATCGACATCATGGACGCGTCCCTGGAAGAATACATAGGAAATATTTACATACATACAAGAAGACAAATTATAATTGATATTTTAAACAAGAATAGATAGTTCTTCTGGCCGATTTCAACTATGGCGACAAATTCCGAATACAATCGGTAGTTGTCAACTACGCAGGGGATATTTTAGTTCCTTACACTGAGGCACTCACTCGTCTCTTCCTTCCTATAGCCGATGTGACACATAAATGACACAGGATGGCACACAAGAAAATCAGACACAGAAACCAATAATGTGTTTTGCACATATTGGCTCCCTCTATGATATGAAACCAGGACTTAAGGCTTAGCAGACAAGTACGATAACCACTAAACTACGCGGTCGTCAAAATGTTTGTCTCAAAAGTAATAAAAATGTATAAAACAGAGTCTCTACCTCACTGGGAAGATTGCAAATTTTGTACGATACAGACAAAGAAATAAAACAGTCAAAGTGTATCAGTTCTGACCTATGTGTTTCAATTGCGCATTGGGAAGTTAGTTTAAAATTTATTGATTTTTTTTATAATAGTATAATATTAAATGCTTCTTCCGAATATCAGCTTTAATCGATTTACTTGTAACTCACCGGCAAACGTTAGTGATGTCGGCACCCGAGTAACCGTCGAGTTTCTTGGCGATCGCTCGCAGATCGACTTCGTCGTTGACTTTGACCTCCCGGAGGTTGATCTGCAGGAGTGCCTCGCGTCCTTCCTGGGTAGGCAGGGGTATGTAGATTCGCTTCTCGAGTCGACGCCGGAGCGCTTCGTCTATGTCCCACGGAAAATTGGTTGCAGCTAATACCATGACTACCTGTCAAATTATTATAGGTTTTTAAAATAGCTTCGAGACGTACAAATTCTACAAGACTTTTTGTCGATGCAGTAATGAAAAATCAAAAAAAGTTAGACAAAAACTTAACGAAAGAAGGTGGTAAGTAACTGATGATAGAGTCGTCTGGTCAGGTATCACACTCGCTTGTGTTCCGGTTTAAATGGTACAGAGAGCCTGTATAATTACGGGCAGAGAGGCATCCCATCTTAGTCCTCCGAGAAGACATTGTATATGTTACCTTCTTCGACTGAAGTTGTTTGCAGGTGTCCATTGGCTGCAGTAGTGCCTTACCATCAGTTGGACTGTTAGGTCGTTTTTCAGCCCAGTCAAATACGCGTCAGCCATTTTTTTTTTGGTGAGGGTGGCCTACGTGCATCCTACAACACCAGAGGAGCTGCAGGTGCGCTGCCGTCCTTTAAGTATATTTGAGTAAGGAGAGTCGTGAATACGTCAAGTTTAACGCTCAGAGAGCATGTGTCCTGTGCTCTCCACGTCATTATTGTCCATTTATGTTGCACAAAAACCTAGTTTTCAGACGTTGTGTTACATTAGCTCTTATTAATGGTAGATGAGGAAAGATGGTTGTGTATGTCGGTGTCGGTGTCGGTGAAGGAAGCGCGAACCTTGGCGGGCTCGTCGGTGGCGGAGCCGAGCCCGTCCATCTGCACGAGCAGCTCGGACTTGACGCGGCGCGAGGCCTCGTGCTCGCTGTCGGAGCCGCGCCGCGAGCACAGCGAGTCGATCTCGTCGATGAAGATCGTACTGGGCGCGTAGAACCGCGCCTGTGAGCAAACGTTTCGCGCTTTTACAAATTACAATCTAATCCTTTATATAATAATATTATTATTGCAAAGTGCATACATTTAAAAATGTCATTTTCAGTTAACCTTCCCGTGTCCTACCAATAGAATTTCAATTGTTTCAACAAGCAAAAACGAACATGGATGTGAAACACTTTTAACACAATATCTTAAAAGTGGTGTAAATACATGTGCATTAATCAAACGTATACGAGCGACGGAGACGGTGAATGACGCTCAGCTCCTGCGCATGCGTCGGAACTAAAAATTACTACTGCAGCGCCACTTGATGACTTCGGAGAGGCGAAGTTAAAGTATTCGTACTGTACTTCATGAAACTTGAAACAGATTATCAATAATACAACGTAACGAGAAGTCTTTTCAATTCTAACGTTTGAAAGTCGGTCGTAGCTGTCGTAAGTACAAGATATGATGTTAAACATGTTAGACATCGTATCTCTCGACTCATATAAACGTTTTGGTAACATTTTTAATGCTTTATAAGCTGCAAAATGTCATAAACGTTTGCCGTTGTAGAAAAAATTATTTTCTGTTTGTATTTAATGCTAAGGTACAGTGTTAACTTCACCTCTTTTCAATCTGTCAACTATGCTATTAATATTATAATTCGCTCGACACTTATCGTTTATATCTTATTGTTTAACTTTTCTTATCAGAGTTCAACCTCTTTTTAATTTGATAGGCACCGAGAGTGCTACGTTTTCATTCAAAAACAACTGAACCCTGTTTTCCAATAATTTATAAATACAGATGTATAATTTTAAACAAAATTACTTTCGACTTTTAACTGGTTGAAAAGTTAAATCTAGTTTTAAAAAGTAGGAATAAGTTTAATATAGGCCATGACAACGTGTTTCTGCGGATACCCTCGACCATTCCCGTCATACCTGCCAAATAATTTCTCCGCCTCCTCAGACTTATTGCGAACGGAACAGTTTACACAGACATATGTTGTTCTTTTTGTACGATGTTCGCGCGTGATCAAATTTTGAGTACACTTTTTCATTTTTAAAAATCGGATACATTTTTAGTTATCTTCAGTCAAATATTTGTTAATTAAGCATGAGGTTACTAAAGTTATCTCGTAACCAAAGTAACACAAATATTAACAAGTGACAGATAGCCAAAGTAATTTAATTTATCCTAGTTATGATTATTCATTTCAAGTGTAAAAAAGTCTCTCTCAACTCAGTCAGTTCAGTTGAGTGCCATTTCCATTTCTGCGCATGCTGAAATCGTAATATTATTAATATAAAATAAAAATGCTATAATTTAGAGTCATAATAAATCCCCTTAAAAAAGTATTTGACATGTAAACTATGTTTGATGTTTCAATTTCAAATTTTCTTGTTTACTCTATCAAAATGAGACAAGGTATTTTCTTGACATCAATATTAATTAATGACATGATAAAGCATCATATTGATAGTCTTATTGTGACGTGGTTACTTTGAAAACATTTAAGGAAAACCTAATTTAATAATGGTACACTAAAACGCCACGCCCAAATGTTAGGATTGAGCACAGGATGGGAGAGAAAGTTGATCGTTTCAGCTATGGGGTATACAACTTACAGACTAGTGTGCGTGCGACAGGTGTGTGACGCGACATCGCCGCGGTCGTGGCGACGCGGAAAGTGCACTGACCATTTCGAAGAGCAGGCGGACGAGCTTCTCGGACTCGCCGCGGTACTTGGAGGTGAGCGTGGAGGAGGACACGTTGAAGAAGGTGGTGCCGCACTCCGTGGCCACCGCCTTGGCCAGCATGGTCTTGCCGGTGCCCGGCGGGCCCACCATCAGCACGCCCTTCCACGGACGCCGGATGCCCTGCCGACCGAAAACTATGATTATAGCCGGCGTTATAGGGGAGCCGTGGTAGCTCGGGAATCGAGGTCCCAATCCCCGCTATGCCGGCACCACTAAATTTTTTAATAATTTGCCACGTGCTCAGTGACGAAGGAAACCATCGAAAGGCAACCTATATGCCTGAGAAAATAATAATAATCGGATTCAGTGACATTTCCACAAACCCTGATTATGCTCTTACCCAAAAATGGTTGCGAAAAAAGGGTAGGTATTTTGTGAACGCTACCTAATGGAAATTAAATACAGCGTAAGTATACCTTGAAGAAGTCCGGCATCCACATAGGCAAGACGACCGCTTCTTCTAGCAACCGTTTGGCTTCCGCCAGATCGGCGATGTCATCCCACCTAATGTTGGGATTCTTTTGTACTATATCTCTCTCTGTAATAAATAAAAAAAAAAAAACTTAAAAAAATAACAAGTGACACATAAGAGTCTATTAAAACTCCTGGAAAAAGCGAATTATTTAACAAACGGAGAAAATTAACACAGCTTTTTTACAATTTTATAACTAAGCGAATTAAATTAAGATAAAAATTATTGGCGCTAAAAGAAAAAAAAACCTTTGTGATAACTAAATAATGCCAAATATTCGGTATAGTTCGTAACAACCTAAGATATATAGACCGCAATGACTAACCGAGCATGTCGACGAGGTCGCCGTCGGCGGCAGACGGGGGCTCGAACCTGCGCTCCTCTTCTTTATGCCGTTCGTCGTCCGTGTCGCCATTGTTGTTGTCCCTGTCCTGTTTATCCTTTCCGCTGCTGTGATCTTTGTTGTTTACTTCTTTTGTTTTTGCTGCAACGATGCGAGATTAAATGCGTTAGGCGTTTCAAGTTTCTTACGGCATTTCACAATAATGTAAGTTGCCAGTTTATATATAAACTTTTCAAAACTTCGCCACTGGACTTTTAACATTTTGCTTTGTTACATTGTTATTGCATTTAACCAGCAAATAGAAACAATCAAGAACATAAAACACATTGCAAAAATTCTTTAAGTAAATGTATTTTGTTGAGAGCGTAACAACCGTGTGCGTGGTCACCAAGCGCGTTAGTAATGAGTCTTTATAAATCGATTAAATTTAAAATCTTCACGAGACATGATTTTAAAACAATTGAAATTATTTTGTTGTGTCTTTTCGGCGACACGAAAGATTGAAGACGTTGGTGTCGCTTGGGTGACGTGTGTGACTGACTGCACCGACACAAAGCCAATAACAATCTATTAATCAATCTTTACAAAAAAAAAAAAATAATTTTAAGCAATTATAAGTTTTGCCATAGGGAACTGCCCTACGAGTAAGACAAACATTTATAATAGTGTGCTCAACATTGTAGCATGCCATGGGGAGCGGAGCAGAAGCGGCAGCGGGGAGCGGAGCGGCGAAAACTGGCGTGTTCTCGACGGCAGCAGCAGTAGCTTGCAACGGAATAACGTTTGGGATTACAACAGCGTAGTGACGTAATTATATGGGCGCGATGTCGAGTCAACGACGAATGAAGGTATTTTATACCATTTGCTATACTGTGTGCGAAAAAATTATCAGATCTGTTCTAAATAATTTCCTATGTAATTCACCTTTCGGCTTCTATTCTAAGTTATATGCGTGTAAGGAATCTTATTAGCAGTATTTCATAGGACATGCTATGAAGCACCTTCAATTCCTCGTTGACTCGATATCGCGCGCATAAAATATAATCACGTCAATGTTGCACTTAGTAATTCAGAGAGGCATGCCCACCGCCGTCGAGTACAACCCAGTTCTCACCGCTCCGTTCGCCGCCCCGCTGCCGCTCCCGCTCTGCTCGACGCTGTCGCTGTGAACGCGGCTTTAGACAACCACAGATCTTACGATTAGTGTCCTTACGATCATTGAAGTAATAATTAGTGCTCGAATCCAGGATTCTAACTCGATACCTATTATTGCTGTTTAATATAGGCTATATATAAAAGATTACTCTAGATTTGTTTTAAAACAAATCTAGATCTAATCTTTTTGATAAGTAACAGAATCAGGCCGTCCGTTTAATTTATAATTAACAAGATAACATGTAGAACTCATCATTTTATTTATTTTGTATGTGTTCTTAGGGAGAAGAGAAGTAACGTAGAGATCATAATTTAGGGTTATTTTCCAAGGATTGCACGTCAGTGCTACTTTTCGCGGCAGTTTTAGGTATCTAGCAACTAAGTGCTGGAATAATCTTCCGCCACCCCTTCGGCAAATCTGACCCACGGCTTATATTAACATCCTATATAAATTATATCTTATAGATGTTAAAAAATATAACCCGTGACAACTATATATACCCGTGACATCTATTAGTTGGTATTATGCCTTTACTTATATGGAACAGGGAAACAGCATTTTCTAGTTGTTTAGGATACTACTCCCATTCACTAAATAAAACAATCGCTAGAAAAAAAACACTTTCTACGATAACTAAATAATTAGTAGTCATTGCTAAATCATTAACTTTTTTAACCTCGGTCGTTGTATTAAGTTTGTGCAAGATTTAAGACATTATTATATCTTATTTGTTAAAATATTCAAATAAATGATACTGCCGGGCGGCCGCACGCAGGACTTTCGTCTAGGGTGCCGGCAGAATATCAGCGCTGTAGCAATATGCTGAGTCGGCCGCCTTTTTGTGGCCTTAGTTCAATACTGATATTAATATTGTTTATTTACTGTTTTTATATTTTGCACCAAATGTTTTGTGTTGTATTGTATTATGTTGTATACCATATATTGTACTGTAGCTACAAACAAAACATTTTTATTTCTTTCTTTCTTTCTCTTCCTTATTTGTATTTTATAAAAATAATAATATACGTTATTTTACTACTTCATTTGTTACTTCGATGATAATACCAGTATTAAATAAGAAAATATCTAAATATTAATTATAATGAATAAAAAGAAAGCAAAGTAAAAGTGTCGGTAACATCATATCATCTATTTTTCGCTCGAGGGTCTTGACACGAGGTCTAGACGAAAATTGTAGAACCCACGAAAGGTTCACGCGGTTTACACCCGTGTTTCTGACACTGCACCTGACCAAGTTTACGTTCCTCCGTTATATCGCCATAAGCGCAACGTCTAACCGCGCGAGGTTTATGTAGTTGACTGTTGAGCCTAAAATCCTGGGTTCATATCCTAGACGAAGCCAATATTTGTGCAAAATACAATATTATTGGTTTCGGGTCTGATTATATTGTGTTGCATCCCGTAATTTTGACGTCACGTCACGGATATGAGAAGGTAAAGACGAGTCAGTGCCTCTGTGTTTGTGCATACATTGACGACACTATAATAGCTGCTACGTAGTTGACAACGTCGTCGTGGTCGAAATAGACCCGGAAGATATCAATCATGAGTCTGAACGCGCACATAACCACCGACAGTTCTGAAATAAAGTCGATTAGATGAACAGTAAGTTATTACACTGCACTGACCACTATGGGCTTTACTTGCGTTGATCTTGGGGTTCTTGACGTCGGATGTCTTCCGATGTGAGGTGGTGGCGTTGCGTTGCGCGGTGGTCGGCTTCTTGTTGTCGCGGTTGTTGCGTGGGTTGTTGCGGGCCGACTTTATCGCCGGCGGAACTCTGCTAGTCGAATTAAATATGTACTATAACAAATGAATTAAGAGAAATCCTATCCCCTTCCTTTTTCACCATTGGGTGCACTATTTTCTTCAAATTTAAGTGTTCAATAACAAAAGAATGATCAACATCGCCTCATAATCAGCGCCTAAAATACATATAAAACAATCAAAAATATAATCGAATTGATGATAGCCTTTTTTGAAGTCGGTTGGAAAGAAATAAGCTCACGCGACCATATACCGTGTAGTACAGGGGTCAGAGGTCTAGACATTTATTTTTGTCGTTTCCAACATACTCCTTTGGCCAACGTGACAGATGGTGAACACCATCAGCTCAACGATACAAACCGTAAACATTGAATATTGTGAATAGCATAAAAGGTGAGCGTACCAATATCCAAATAAATGTGTAAAGCATTAGTTGCTCTTTCTAAGACACGAAATACTTGGTGTACCTTGCTTGTCAGCCCCGCTGGCTGACAAGCAAGGTACACCACGTGTGAGTGAAGTTGGCATTAACATCCACCATGAAGGATGTATGATGTGGATAAGTGAGAAATTAACATTAAAGTTTGAAGACTGGTACGGCAGACCTTTTTTATATTTAATTCTGGTGGTACCTTACAAATAATATAACGGCAAATTAAACGAGATAAAGCTAGAATTTACTTGTGCTCGACGCTGGTGGGTGGTGGCCAGGCGTTGGGATCCCGGTCCGGTGGCGGCGGCCAGATGTCCGGGTCGATCTCGTGCGGCGCGGGGCCCCACATCAGATCCCGTGTCGGCAAGTCCTCGAAATCTGTAAGACGTCAGATTACGCTACTTTAGAGTCCTCGAAGTCGGCATGCTCCGTTCTTGGCAAACACAAAATTTTTCTTTCAACATAATGCGCATTTTTTGTGCTTTTATATTGTGTCCCATTGAAAATAAATGTACAAATAATTTAAACATTTTATAACACGATGAAGTAAACGTAGTTCTTTTCCCATCACATGTCATAACGTTGAAACAATTGAAATTATATTTTTATGAATCATATCTGGACTTATAACACTAGATGGGAGCTATGGTCATAATACGGTACGGTAAAATTAGTTTACTTGTCTTAAGTAAAAGCTCTCTCAGCTCAATGCGTGCTTTAGGTAGATAAATGGTAACATTGTTATTACGTACGTGGCCGCAGCGCTACTTCCTCCCTCACACTAATGCTCCCGACACCGACACTTTATTCCCGTTGTTGATACTTCGTCGGATTCCACATCTATTCCCGTCACGTCTTTCACACCATGGCGCTCTCTTAATCACCACCAATTCCCACTATGTCCGTTCATTTTAGAACTTCACAAATAAACAACTGAATGGTAAATACGCGTGATATTGAAGATTAAGACTCCACGTTCTTATAAAATCGACGTCTATTCTAAGATGATGGTTCGACGTTGCACATATTTGCTATCTTTATTATGTCTCGCCAATTACTTGTGAACAAAAGACATCGTCCCAACGGGATGTAGAGTTACAAATATTTGGACAAACACAGAGGATATCCCTCTGTGGTAAAAAAAATCTGTGTTAAATGTTATTCGGAAGAGCGGGCACCCGAATATACATAGACACATATATATATATATATATTAACTGAGAGAATATTAATGTATAATTACAATCTGAAATTCAATAATTTATATTTCGTACAAATTTTTAAATATACGTACGCAAATTAGTTAATTTAAATACTAACCAATTTATACATATTGGTGGATCAGTGGTTTAGAGATTGGTTTCAACGCTACGTGTCGTGGGTTCGATTCCCACACAGAACAAACATGTGTATAGCTTACAGATAATTGTTGCGGGCCTGGGTGGTAGTTCCTGTGTTGGTATGTCTGTGTGATGTGTAAACTGTAAACCCACAATATATGAGAAATCATATATATAGTATAGTAAAGTTTTTATGTAAGTAAATTCTTATTTATCTGCCTATTTCTATCCACAACTGAACATCCGCCTCCCCAAGAAGGCGCCAGCGTGCATTTTTTGAAAGGTTCGCCAACACCTCGCTGGGCGAGCCCAGTCCCAGCGCCTTTGCACTGGAGATGCTCCTTTTCACTGGTCTGTGGGATTTGAGTTACACAAATTCGGGTGGATTTTCCGCCATCGTTCTGACGCCAAAGCCCCGTTTGTAAGCTGGGTGCAGGAGAGGTTTGAAGAAATATATTCTCTCTTACATCCTCAAATAATTATATTGTATATAATATTACATCGCATATTGTATGTATTATTGTGTCGTGTCACCGTCATTACACTTTAAGAGACGTAGCACTTTAACTTGTGTTATAGATACTTGAGTTACTGAACAGAGAAAACGGTTGTTAACGGTATTAGTTCCGAGACTGCAGTGGGTAATAATGATCATTTTCCGTTGGATACGATTCTTTATCTAAAAGTAACAACCTATACATGTCCCACAGCCGGGCTAAGACCTCTACACATTTTTGAAAGTGTTTAGGGGCTGGGAAGAGCTCCTATTTAGTGGGAAATTCAATGTCAATGTTTACTTTTAAAAAAAACATAATTAAAACATTTAAATCATTAAATATGAGAAATACTGTGGGATATATCCGTAAAATTAATAAAATATAGTCAAGTAATACCACTTTACAAATCCGGAGATTCTAAAGATCTGGGGACCTGTATCTGTATGACCAGTATTAAGTAAGATTTTTGAGAAGTTAATTTTTAATCAAATATTATAATTTTTTAGTATTAACAAGTATGATCATGAAGATGATCAATTTGGTTTTACTATGGGGCGCTCCGTAACGTAACAAAACGTTACTTAGAAATTAAACGTTCTTTAGAGAGAAGCTGTTCATTTATTGGAGTCTAATCTTAATAATATGATCTAGGTAAATGCTGTAAACTACGTGGGTACTGCAGTGAGAACGGCGATACCTTATTTTTTTTCTTATTTACATAAATAATCTGCCGTTTTTGATGCAGAATTTCACAAATATAGTGTTGTTCACAGACGACACTTCACTGATATTCTAAGTCTGAGTCTCTTCTTGCCCTGAATAAGATATTAACCTCTTTTCATGTGATTAATTAAATCCTCAATGCAACAAAAAATAAATGTGGGATCAAAAAATCTAATTAAACGCGATAAAATCCTTAAATAATAGTTCGCATTTCAAATATTTAAAATAATTCAAATAAACAAAATAAATTTTAATTACCAAATGTACAGCAGTCACTGTTTAATATTATTTTGCAGAGTCACATCAGTCGATGCTCATGCATATATAATAAAATTCCAGAATATTATTGAATCTTACCGAGGCAAAGTTAAAAAATTATTTGAAATTAAGCAATTATTTACGGATTTGACGCGTTTAATTTTGCTTTTATATTCCCGACGTTTCGAGCAGCAGTTTACAGCAGTCCCCCCGTGATCATGGCTGTTAGAAAGCACACATATTTCAATAAATTATTAAGCTATTATTTTATTTAATTCGTTTTATTTGTTAATGTACATTCAAATCGATGTGAATGATCTCGTAGGAAATTGTAAGTGTGTCCTTAGGGAATGTGATAGTGTTTGCTATAATAATCTTGTCTATGTGTATTGTAGACTTGAGTATGTCATGCTCGCTTATAGGCCTCTGCTTGTGGGGGGTCTTCCACTTCCCTTTAATAAGGTTGAGGAGTGCGATGGCAGCCACACGGGTCTTACTTGTGAACAGGTGCCGCTTTCTTCTAGCGCGAGCTAGTCTGCTCGAGTTTGCAGTGGATTTGTGCTTTAGTTTGGTATCATACACTTTTTATTTTACGACGTTCATAATAATTACCTACGGAATTTATTTCACCTGTTTCTTCTCCGCCAGAGGAGCCTTATTATGAAACAGCCTAATATTAAAAAAAAATAACAAAAAGATTTGACATTTGTCAAATGAAACAAAACGACTTACGTTTTGATTTTAATTCAATCTACTGCTACAGACAGAGCGGTAGAGCCAAGCGGCGGCTCTTGCGACTCGACCGGGTAGTACCACGTTCTCGTAGAGTACCGGTATGAAGTAGGGGCATCTTATGCTTCTGCGTTTCGTTCGGCGAATGAGGTTACCGGAGGCCCACTACCCTCTCTACCTCTACAAATTTCCTTAAAGGCAAAGGCAACGCACCTGCAGCTTCTCTGGTGTTGCAGATGTATGTGGGCGTCGGTAATCACTTATCATCAGGAGAGAGCGTGGTGAGTGCGCAGCGGTAGAGGAATACATCGTGAGGAAAAAAAAGAAGAGGCCTTTTCCAACGAAGCGAACACTTAAAGATGCGATGCTTTCAGCCTCTGTGAAAGCGATCTTCCAACAAGAGCGATTAATTTTTTATCCATCATAATTAAAAGTAATCGATTTTCGTCACTTCTTAAAAAAAGAAAAATCAATCTCTAGTAACGTGACCGTGCAACGTACAAAGTGCTGATTATATAATAATAATTTTTGGCAACCACTGGGGCGACATGTGTTATAAAAATATTTACTTTTTATAGTTTTTGTCCATTTGGGTTCTCCAGATTTTCCAAATATTAATGTATTTTCTTCTCCCATTTCTTGTCACTGTTTATTAAGCTAAGGCTACACTGGGGTAGAACTTATTAGATATCAAAAATATATTGTTTATCGCCATTTGTCAAACTAATTTATGTATGAAAACTGGGTGACACATATTTGTCATTTTTACAGCAATCGATGAAGTTTGACTAACTTTTTCGTACGTGGTAGAGCTGATCTTGAAGTTAAGATGTCTTGTGCTTCTGGGTTTCGTTCGGCGAATGAGGTTACCGGAGGCCCACTACCCTCTCTACCTCTACAAATATCCTTAAAGGCAAAGGCAACGCACCTGCAGCTTCTCTGGTGTTGCAGATGTATGTGGGCGTCGGTAATCACTTATCATCAGGAGAGAGCGTGGTGAGTGCGCAGCGGTAAAGGAATACATCGTGAGGAAAAAAAAGAAGAGGCCTTTTCCAACGAAGCGAACACTTAAAGATGCGATGCTTTCAGCCTCTGTGAAAGCGATCTTCCAACAAGAGCGATTAATTTTTTTATCCATCATCATTAAAAGTAATCGATTTTCGTCACTTCTTAAAAAAAAGGAAAAATCAATCTCTAGTAACGTGACAGTGCAACGTACAAAGTGCTGATTATATAATAATAATTTTTGGCAACCACTGGGGCGACATGTGTTATAAAAATATTTACTTTTTATAGTTTTTGTCCATTTGGGTTCTCCAGATTTTCCAAATATTAATGTATTTTCTTCTCCCATTTCTTGTCACTGTTTATTAAGCTAAGGCTACACTGGGGTAGAACTTATTAGATATCAAAAATATATTGTTTATCGCCATTTGTCAAACTAATTTATGTATGAAAACTGGGTGACACATATTTGTCATTTTTACAGCAATCGATGAAGTTTGACTAACTTTTTCGTACGTGGTAGAGCTGATCTAGAAGTTAAGATGTCTTGTGCTTCTGCGTTTCGTTCGGCGAATGAGGTTACCGGAGGCCCACTACCCTCCCTACCTCTACAAATTTCCTTAAAGGCAAAGGCAACGCACCTGCAGCTTCTCTGGTGTTGCAGATGTATGTGGGCGTCGGTAATCACTTATCATCAGGAGAGAGCGTGGTGAGTGCGCAGCGGTAGAGGAATACATCGTGAGGAAAAAAAAGAAGAGGCCTTTTCCAACGAAGCGAACACTTAAAGATGCGATGCTTTCAGCCTCTGTGAAAGCGATCTTCCAACAAGAGCGATTAATTTTTTTATCCATCATCATTAAAAGTAATCGATTTTCGTCACTACTTAAAAAAAAGAAAAAATCAATCTCTAGTAACGTGACAGTGCAACGTACAAAGTGCTGATTATATAATAATAATTTCTGGCAACCACTGGGGCGACTTTTTATAGTTTTTGTCCATTTGGGTTCTCCAGATTTTCCCAATATTAATGTATTTTCTTCTCCCATTTCTTGTCACTGTTTATTAAGCTAAGGCTACACTGGGGTAGAACTTATTAGATATCAAAAATATATTGTTTATCGCCATTTGTCAAACTAATTTATGTATGAAAACTGGGTGACACATATTTGTCATTTTTACAGCAATCGATGAAGTTTGACTAACTTTTTCGTACGTGGTAGAGCTGATCTAGAAGTTAAGATGTCTTGTGCTTCTGGGTTTCGTTCGCTGAGTGAGGTAACCGAAGTATGCCTTCGGTTACCTCACTCAGTGAACAAAAGAACACAACACACAGCGAACTCAGAGAACTCTTAGGCAGAAGAGTCTTGTAATTATAGAGTAATCCACCTAGTAAAATGTTTAACAATGATATGAGAAGATTGACATCTAAAATATGATGTCAGTAAAAATTATGGGGGTTACTTAGATAATCTAACCATTAAACCACGCGGTACACATATTATAGATATTGATTAATCTCACGCTGTTAACCTATTTTTAAAAACATTCGTTTCGTGAAGACAGACCTTTACCGCGTTCCGATTTAACACGCAAGTTGAGCTTGTAATTGCCATAGAAACCAGTTAAGGGAACCACAGGGCACTTTGGAACGCGTTTCGAAAGTTTTCGCAGCGAACGGACTGCGGTGACGAAAATCGATTACTTTTAATTATGATGGATAAAAAAATTAATCGCTCTTGTTGGAAGATCGCTTTCACAGAGGCTGAAAGTATCGCAGTTATGTAGCCGGAAATTCCATAGCTTATTAAAAGTCTAAACGTTAATCAAAAGTAAAAGTAAAGTAGGGTTTGTGTGTTCGCTTGGTTGGAAAAGGCCTCTTCTTTTTTTACTCACGATGCAACACTAGAGGAGCTGCAGATGCGTTGCCGGTCTTTAAATATATTTCGGTGATGGGAGAGAGGATGAGCAGGGGGGATAGGGAGAGGGAGTGGGCCTTCGGTTAGCTCACTCACCGAACGAAACGCGGAACCACAAGAGGTCTCTACTTCACGCCAGTATTCTACGAGGTCGTGGTTACTGCCCCGGTCGAGCCCGCCTATTCGATCAGCAGTTAAAGCTTGGCTCTACCACGTCAAAGCAGATAAATGGGTTCAACAAATACCGCAATAACCATATTACATACATATAGGTCAGGCCTGAAATATATCCCGATCTGTGAACGGAAACAATATTTAAGATGGGTAGACGTCAGGTAATGCTATAGCCCGCCTGCTAAGCTTGGTGTTTAGGCAAACACTCCAACTCGGCAGAGCATCATGTGGAATTGTGTAAATATTGAACATTCTTTAGAAAATATCAAATCACCACTAACTTATTACACGCATGGAGAAATATAAAATCAGCAGAGGGGTAGACGTATTATAGAGACATTAGGGCAAGTGAATTAGTCATAGGCAACATTTATTCAAAGGCTATCGAACCCAAGTACTGTATAGATCAAGTACTGTACGAACGTGTATCGATCGTCAGGACTAATGAAACAAGATGTCAGTCACCTTGCAATGGCGAGGTCGAATATCTGTAAACGGTACACAGCCGCATAAGGGCAAAGGTACTGGACAAGTTTTTACAATAACGAGTACCGTTGCACAGTTTGTAACGATGCCAGATCCCGGTTGTGCCATGACATTATTGCCGGAACTGCGAATTTGCAATAAATTTTGGCATTACTGAATTGGACAAAGCAATATACCGGTAACGACGTAAGAATCTGCCACCCCCTTCTTCCCATGGATGTCGTAAGAGGCAATTAAGGGAAAATCGCAATAGCTACCGATGGATAGCGGAATAACCATCTAGAACAGGGATTCCCAAACAGTTTTGGGCATGAGACCCCTTTTCCAAAATGACCTAATACATCAGCCAAAATTACTTTAAAAATCGTATCTCTAATTGTACTCTACTCTTACTCAAATTTTTCCTACTTATACAAAATACTTACCAATTGAAAAACTTAGCGATTGGTTAAGTGAGTAAACTTGACATCATTATCTCATCCAAAATTTAACAAAATAAATAGAATTAAAATTCAGTAAATATCAAGTGTAATTAATAATTATTAATACAAATTACGTAAAAAAAATTCGAAAGTACAACAATGATATTTCCTACTAAAATATTAGCTATTCTTATAACAAGTTTATAACATTATATTTAAAGAATTATAACAAGTACCTTGAAAGTTTCAAATAAAAACTTGTGTTAATTAATAAGGGTCGATTTTTAGACTTCGTCGACCCCCAAAATCAGTATTCGTTTAAGTCGACCCCTGGGAAACCGATATCGACCATTTTGGGAATCTCTGATCTAGAATACTACGAGACCAAAATTGTCCAAACCGTTGACTGGCATTGACAGCGTCTACGGTGTCTGGTACTGCAATTGCCAATCCGCTGCCCGAGCGTGGAAATCAAGACAAATCCTGGACTATTTACAGGCTGTTAAAGTACAAAGTTAAAACATATCCAAAGCACCGTAAAGATTGTACAACCACTAAAAACAAAAGCCATTTTACACTGTATGCTACCATTTTACGCGTGACGATGATGGATCGAGGAAATCGATTTTCTGTCATGAATTACTCGTGTGTTGTTGACCTAGACAATGACAATAGGAATACCAAGCGACTATTGGCGTTCATCAAATTAAATGTAAAAGAAATTGGCACAATTTTTAAATAATTATGCTTACCATAAAAACAGGCGTATAGTCGTCAGTTAAGTATTTGATATTGAATCTATAAGCACGCAAAATTTTACCCATTTATATATAGTAGCCAGTTGTTTATTTATGGCCCTAATGCGCCATCTTACTTTAACACTTTTCTAACGATAACTAACAAGTTAGTGTTTTCGTGTCGGTTAGGTCTATAAGTTTACTTTTCAAAGGTCTCAATATTGCCAAGGTTAATTTATGAATCCACAGAGCATTTTTGTGCTTGTCAAACGTAACGTTACACTACTATATAATAACACAGTACTGTGCATAAATTTTTCGATTGATTTTTTTTAAATAACAAGGAAGTTAGCTTGTTTTACACACGTATATTGCTGTAGAATTTCCTTAACTTTTTTTTCAAGCGAATCAAAACTAAATATGTAGTTGCAACATCTAAAATTAATGTATATAGATTATCTGTACTCCGTAACTTATCAAAATAAAAATTGCTTTAGCGAGTTAAAATCGGGTATTTTTTTCTCGTAATCATCACGGCATAGGTGATTTTTCTGTTCTAAAGTTTAAACGGCCTAGCGTGATCAGGAGAACATTTAGATTTATGATGACTTATTTTTTAACTGTGTAATTTTTGTGGACACTTTGTATTTCTATAACTAGCCTCGAAAATAAAGAAGTAGTTGAAAAGTTCGTGTAAAATTACACAGCGTGCGTGCAATCGGCGTTGCGATCCTTGGCCTTACGCACTCTGCGCTTAGACAACGAATGTAATTTTAGCAATATTCAGTGACACAACCCGCACAATGGTCCCCATTCTACCCTAAGTTAATGTATTGGATTGGATAACGATGGTGGCCAAACAGACCGATTGACGCACATGACACTACCTGTCGAAACACAACCAGTATGATGCATTGTCAAGCGCGTATTCCATAACGAACCGCTAACAAACAGTTTAGTGACACCACTCCATTCAACTAGTATCGATATCGATATACTAATAAGCACGACGGGAATCATCGTACCACAAATCAAGTAACAGATTATTTTAAGTAAATATTTATACAGATTTTTTTTTTTATAGAATTATGTAAATGGCACCTGGCTATAGCACTCCGGTCATACATACAGGACTGTTATGGGCGAGCGACGTCGCGTAACCAAGTCCCACTCCCATATGCCCAGTAACCTCTCTGACCATAAAACCAATATACTTTAATAGTTGCATTCTCCTCCTTGTTTTTACAATACAAATAGCATTGTTTGTTGGTAGACGTACTTCAGCATAGGAATCCTACTAGTAAACCTCTTGAACAAAATTGTTAAGTAACGTTCAAAGATATTATTTTCAAGAAAGTTCAGAAACACTTACTGGTGGAGAGAGGCGTGATGGCTTTTTCGCCCTCGTGCTGGAACATTTGCAGCGTCGCTACTGTCGCTTTCAGCTGCTCGTACTCTCGGACTATTTGCTTTTGTACCTGTGTGCAATAATTTGGTTATGTTATTCATTTAAGGGCACTTATTCAATATTTGCCTTAGTTTTAAATAAACATCTATGTGTTAAAGTCGGCTGTTTTAATTTAATAGTACTCGAGTGACCTGGGTATTAACCCCACTAAAATAATTGTTAATTGCGATTCTAGTTAATGCTGAATTTATCAAGTTCATGAGGCGGAAGAAAACAGCCTGAGGAAAGCGGCTTGTCTGTGAAATAATAAAACAATTTATGACTTTTCGAGGTTATGTGAAGTCCGCGAACCCACACTGCCGTGTGGTATTCTCCTTGCAAGGCCTCCTTGGAACCCTCTCCACTCTTAGTCCGGGAGTAGGGCAATTATAAGTTCCTTAATTTCTTTTATTAAATACCAATTAACAAATACCGTTCACCATGTGAAGTGGTCCTTTACATAATTAACTCATACCCACATCTTCGGGGTTCTGAGAATAAAAAAGAGCTCGCAGTCAAACTCTGAGTACAATGAATGATTCACTTTTTTTACTACAATAACGGTACATGACGAAAAAAATGCTAATAACTTTGTGTGTCTTTCGTTTGTCGCACAGCGGTCAGTGTACCTGCTTCCTGAGCCTCGGCTACCCCTGTTTCTGAATTCATACATCATCTAACATTTGCCTTACACAAAAATCGTTGGATTTCCGGCTCTGGATAGACATTTGTCAGTAACCCACGGTGTACCAAGAGGAACGTGCATCGCCGGCCGGAGGTGGTCGTCCGAATAGTTTTGGCGAGCCCATTTCTGATGTGAGTCGGAGGACTGTGGCATGTCAGTTGGCATCTTCACAGTGCGAAGATCTTTTTTATCTAATAGGAGTTACTATATTGTTGTCTGTTTTTCATTTCATCATAAAAGCCACAAGACCACTGCTGAATATAACCCCCTACCATTGATTATATACCCATACAATCCGTCTAGTTGTACGCATTTATTCAACGCTAAAATAGGTACTGCAAAGTTGCAACTTTCAAGCATGCACGGGAATAAACTGAAAGGTAGTTTGACGCTAATCCGTTAACGTCATGCGCTTAAATCTGTAGGCTTAACGCACTAGTATAACTTGCTGGCTGTAAAAATATCAGAACTTCCGACAGACAGGGAAAACCTATCTCTAAAAATGTAGATGGGTCCAGTACACGCAGCGGGCAATCAACGATCTTCAAATCCAATGCATTCAGAATGCTGTAGGGGCTTCCGCGATTTTGTAGCGCTTCAGGTATGCTTGCAACGGCCCAAGTCTTGCAAAAGTAACACAGCTCCCGTTTGTTTTTATAGCTTCCACTCGTATTAGTCCGGTAATTGTAGTATCTTTTTCTTTATAATTATATTAACAGTAATTAGGCTACAATCACAAAATAATCGTATCCCGGCAAAATCAAAATATTTTTCTTCGACATAAGAACATAAGGGTAGGGTGCCATTTCGTGTCACTGAATCAACTCTTGTTTGAACATAGGCTCGAAGTGATGAACCCATGTATCGTCTACCTACCAAAAAGTGCCTAGACGCGTCGAATCGTAGTTGCTCTTGTAATGGAAATTCGTGATCTCTACCTTTCCCGTTTGTTGACAAGCGTGAGTGATTGAATTTGGTGACAAGAATAATACTTTTATACTTTAATACGCAAACAGAGTTTAAAAGACTTTAAAAAGAAGTATGGTTTATTTTCCATGTCATATGGCTTCTTATTTCTTTGGTCTTTAAAGACTTTAACGAATGTCATGTCACACATGGGATTGACAATTAATTAAAAGGTACAGAAGGGAATTTTGATCGTAAGAACCACATCTTAATAAAGAAACCATGATGCATTTTAATCGTTCGACGTTCAAGGAATACTGACTCACCCCTAACGATATTGACGGCGGCGGGAAAAACGTAAAGAACATTCCACGAGAACTGATCTGAGTTAGCACTGATCATGCCGTGCAGGACGCGCTGGCCGTGCACTTTCCAAGAACACCGCGGTTAAGATCGTATCGGTTGTGTTTGCTTGCAAGGTGGCGTATAAAAACAATTTCATTGCTTGCGAGTTGCGGAGCGCGCACAGTGTTACTTTCAGACACGTAATAAGGTTGCGATGGAAAAACCATTTCGATACATTAGGTGTTTAGAGCTAACCAGGTTAAAATCTGATGATATTAATTTTCATTCAAGTTTAATCTTGGTCGACTCGTAAAAAATCCGTTAATGAAGCAAGATAAAAATTATTGATGAGGTCATTCATAAATACTTTCGGAGCGATATTATAACTTTTATGCGTCTCCTATTACGGTAAAGTTGGCCTATTTAAGAAAGCAAACCATGTCATTGTTATACACAATCTCGATATTTACAAAATTCAACACATTTATACATACATACATTACTAACGGAAGAGACTACCGACCAACTCATGGCGGGAAATCTCTATATATTTATGAATTGTGTGAAGGCAATAAAAACAGAAATAATTAGAAAAGTTGCCATCTCTTTCTCCAAATGACAACAACAAAATATATTGGTATTTTTTTACTAAAAAAAAAACTATAGATATAAATTTATATAAAAAATTAAATTATTAGTATTATTTTATATTAAATTATATATATAGATTCAAAATTTATTGTCTTAAAATTAAAACATAAATTCCATCGATCTAGTCTAAATTTTTTTTTTAATTCCGAATCATTGTTAACTTCAATCCGAAATTTTAAGTAGACAACACAGGTAGATAATAATAATAATACGCACTGGCGCAGCGTGTTGTTCTGTTCCCGATCTTTACTCGCTTTAAATTAGAAATGACCTATGGCCAGCAGCGACACATTTATAGGCTGTATTTTAAGAGTGACAGAGTAAACAAAAAATATTTGATGGTTATGGTCACTTTCGCCATTAGACACTTATTATATAATATATCCATCCTCAATGAACACTGAAATTGTATATTCACACTTGGGGACTTCTATTATCTTTAATCAATATATGAACATGTCACCTACGTGCAATAAAAAGTTTAGAAATTTGGAGTAGAATCTAATTGATTGTCCGAAATTAACTCTTTAGTGTATTGATAAAATAAGACGACAATTAAAACTTCTTAATATGAATCACAAAGTCGAAAGAGAAGCGCCAACTTCTATGTAAAGGCATTATTCAAAGCAGGAACAAAGGAGAAATGCGATCTCCCATAGTGATAAGCACAACATTTGCAACAGTTGAAGACAAAGAACTCTCATATAGTAGTAAAAGTATATTAATTCAAAACGTTTCGCCTGACCATATTTCACCTAATTCTCGTAACGCCTTGACCGACTTGACTTTTATTTTTCGGTGTAATAGCGACACCTACATGGTATGCAAAGGTCGCTGTGGCCAGGGCTTTTAAAACTTTAGGTCGCTGAGTGAACCCTGCAATAAAATTAGAAGGTAATGAAATATTTATCTCTTGTTCATACAGCTATGCTAAAATTTCAAATTACCATAACTTAAAAAAACATGTAAATGTTGTTAAATATTCTTTGCCACTGTCGTCAAATACTTTGAGAATCCATGTATTAGACGATGTAACTGCGAAGTGGTGGACGGAGTCATTATACAATAGTGAAGGAAATCGGACACGAATCGCGTTCATCATAAATTATTTAGTCGGGTTCGATGAACCCAAGGTAAACACTTACGACGACCCAGCTACACTTACGTCGTACGTTACAGGGCTGTCAGTTGGTATAATGTCGAATTGCAAAAACTAAATAAAGAAAAATATGGCTTCCATAGAAGCCTAGTGGTCAGGGCGCCCGCTTCGGCTTCATAGAGCGCGAGTGACCAGGGTTCTATCCCCGGTGTAGGCATCTTTAAAATTGTTAATTGAGATATAATAAAAAATATAATTTCGAGGATATGTGAAGGGTGCCAACTCGCACTGGTGCAGCGTAGCGGACCGTTCCCGGCCCCTAAAACTCACTCAGACATTTGAGAATGAGACCTTTGCGCAGCGGTGGGCATTTGCGAGCTACTACGTTACTATAAGTACTACGCAATGTTCTGTGCTTGGTAGAGCCAAGCGGCAACTTTTGCTGGTGCTCGTATGGGCAGCTCCTGAGGTGCTGCAGACGTACGTGGCCGTCGGTAATCACTAACCACCAGTTGAGCCCATATACACCTCATCCATTTCCTAACTATAATTCCCCGACTTTCACACTGAATAGTAATATAATAATAATCATATATGTATTAAATTTTGTAACACCGGTATCAACCCTAATACGCGACCGTACAAAATGACCACGACTGACGTATTCCACAATAGAATAAATGCTTGGCGTTCATCCAGCCACTGAATTAGACTAGGTAACCTAACCAAGTGCTCAAAGCCTACCGCGTGTATGGACGACATACATTAAGCACGTTATAGTGAAGATTCAAACGCTCAAGTCGTGGCTTTCCATCTCGGATCATTAGGATAGTACTTTATTGCTTTCATACGAAAGGGTTAAGCTTATTTAGCGCCGACTTGTTTTATTTAGTGACATTATATATGCAAAATTATTACACAAATATCTATCAATTTGAGAGCTACTTACTATACACACGTTCCCTTTGCTTACTGGTTTGAAATAACACAATGTCATAAATCTCATCTTTATCGACCTAAATGCATGTACAAATATTTTGGGATTTGATTCCATTATTTGCTCATGCCGAAATGGATACCCACCCTTTAGACCCTAATGAGTAAAGGGTCAGGTTGATCGAGAGCAGCATCTCTCGTGTGAGGGCCGTTAACCTCAATCATCACTCAGAAGGACCAGGATGGAGGGTATGGGAAAATAATAAATTTTTCTTCTAAATGGCGATACGTGTCTTGCCTCGCAACGAGGTATTGTATTATCGAGCGTAATCTCTTGATATTTAGTCTGCAATGGTCAGTCGCAGAGAATTATTACCTAGTGTCGGAGGGGGTGATTAGTATACTACACACACTGTGGTAGTGAAGGGGCTGGTCCACGCACTTGTGCTGAATTTAGCGAATTAAGCTACTTATTATTATATGTGATAAGCATCATTAAGCGACGTATTAACTATTCTTAATAACTAAACTTTGTTGAGCGTAACACATATACTTTTTGACGAAGTAGAAGATATCCATTCACTTAAAGCTTTTACGAAAAGCTGTAGCGAAAGCTTAACAACAGAATAAAATTCGAGCAATGCGACCAAAATGGCTTTGCATTCAAATTTACGGGTTTATTGCATAACGGTCCATGTACGGATTAAGCTCTTCTAGATGGAATTTAATGTGGATTGCGGCAGCGACGCACAGTAATCGAGGGAAATTTAAGTCTCTCTTACTTTGATGTAAACCGAAATTTTAAAAGTGCATTCATCCGTGTTCAAAAGCTCGTTGCAAATATTATTACTAATAAAAAAAATTGTTCGAAATATCTTTACTGTTACTATTGAGTGTGTGTTTGTATATAAAGTATGCGAGGGTAAATCTTCGAAACTACTAGGCCGATCATAAATATTTTTCCATTGTTTGAAGTCTATATTACTCCATTATTAGGTCATAGGCTATCTTTTATTCCAAAAAAAGTTAGGTCCCGTAAGAAATTGCGATTTAAAGATTAATAGTTGAAAAATAAGTTCCAAATACCATAGGTATTAAGATCTGCCCGTGCGAAGCTGTAGCGGTACGCTTGTAATAACATAAACAAAAAATAATATTATTGTAACGTTTTATTACCAGTGAAGTACTTAGTCAGTGGTAATATAATATACTGACTGAGATAAATAGAAAAATATTAAATAACATACTAAATAGGATACGCTGCTTACGTGGTATGTATTATACATATTACATGCCATGATTATGCCTTCCTGTTCGATTTCTACAGCAGCGGCAACGGCCGACCAGCATCTGACATTGATAACTTCGCAGGATATATAGTCCAGTGCCGCAAGGGTACGTAATAACACAGAAGCAAATTTTTTTTTGACCTCTATTATAGCTACAAAGTTCTATCTGACATTAAAAATATAAAAAAAAAAAAATGCTTAAGCGGCAAGATCGAAAGAAAGGTCAGATGCAGCTGCATGAGAGACAGGGTCTACGATCACATCACTATACAAGCAGCTTCCAATATTAATGCTTTGTATGTCGCACAAATGTTGTCATAGTCTGGGACTTAAACCCACGACCTAATGACTCAACAGTCAACAGAAAGGTACGTTGACACTAATCCGCGATGAATATTCCAATGCCGAACATTATTAGAGTGCATAAATAAAGCAAATCTTTGTACGTAGAAGACACAAATGGCAGTTTTTGTTGCTGCTCGGATGGGCCGTCTCCACCGGGGCAGTACCACGACCTCGAAGAATACTGGAGTGAAGTAGAGGCATCTTGTGTTTCTTCTTCTATTTTCCTTCTCCCCTCGATCTACCTCTATCCCCTTTTCAACCTCCAAATATCCTTAAAGCTCGGCAACGCACCTATGCCGCTTGCTCGTTTCCCCTTGTCCCAAAAAAAAAGTAAGCAGAAGTGGATATTAGCAAGCGGGTGAAGAACAGACAAACGTTTGTTATCCAGACCGTGTGGTACCGACGTAATCTGCCACCCCTTTCTGCCCACGGGAACGGTGGCAGAGAAGAAGCGACTAAGGGAAAATCACAACCGACTGGTGGCGGGATAAATATTTCGATAAATACCAGATAAAATTAAGCAGATCGATGACGGCAGCTGCGTTTAAGTTACAAGGCAGACACCTTACTGCGATCGCAATCCGCTTACCGAGCGTGGCGATTCTGACAAATCCTCCTCATGGGAGAGGCCTATGTCCTTGCAATGGACTATTCAAAGGCTGTTTAGCTAGGTTAAGGTACTTTAGTATAGGGCTGGGCAATGTAACCTATAATTGCTGTAATAATGATATATATGAAATTATTTAAAAAAAATTGCAATGCTTCATGTTTTGTAATGGAAACACGAAGTTTACACATTGAAAGTTAAATATAACGCCATTAATAATTCAACTTGTTTAAGCGGTGAGCCATTTAGAATGTCAAATTCTAATGACAATTCGACATGTGAGTGTGAAATTATAGTTAGGTTTTTCTATACTAACGTAAATAAAGACGTAACTGTATTTCGTTGTATAGGGTAATCGTCAAATCCCCTGCACCGATTTTGGTCGTTTTTTTAGATATGGTACTTATGATGTTGCACAGTTATTTAAAATATTTTAACTCGAACATAGCCGAGTACGACAGCTAATATCAAAACGAAGTCAAAAAAGTACAAGTGTATTAAAGTAAAATATACCCATCGAGGGCACTAACTGCGGGTGACAGATAAAAAAGAAACATTATTTGCATAGCGCTTTATCAGCTTCACAACAAACAAAGTATTAGTGCCGCTGTCGACGCTGTTATTTGTCACCCAGTTTTTGAAGTTTTCGACGAAATTGCTCGAGTTTCGAGAATATTGCTCGGCTGTTCCAAACTGCTGCTTCACACAATATTATTTAACGGTGTTCAGAATGGTGGTTAATGGTACTTTTGACCTTTCTTGTATTGGGGAGCTATCAACCAAGGATTTCCATTTCGCGCACGAAGTGAGCCCGACTCGGTTTATCTATTACTGGAAAAGTTAGAAATGGTGGCTTTAGCAAATTGTACCACCTTAGCGAAAGCTTAATATAACTTTACCAACACCAACACTATACGTGGGTTTTAATTTTTATAACAGTAATTCTAGACGTGTTGAAACAATTGAAATTCTATTGTTGTGACGCGTGAAGGGGTAACGTAACGAAGTAATGGGCGTCACAAAGTTTGTATGTGATCCCGTTTCTCTATTAAACACTTATTTAACACAAAAATCTTTGATGTACCTAAAGAAGAAAAACTTTAAATTTACAGAAAATGTTTCATTAAATAGATCACCGAGATGGCGGCGTTGGTTCTCCGTTGGTTGTGATGGTACAGACATAGTTACTTAAACTATTATATAGGTTATTTCATAAATTTAAATAACAATGCAGTGTTCATATCTATGTAAATATAAATACACGTGGAAATGTTTACTCTATATCGCGTGCCGTGCCTTATGGTGGAAGACCAATGAAAATGTGCCAACCCATTTTATTCCTTCGATGTCGTAAAACTCGACTAAGGTAAATGCCAGAAATGAGCTGTGACATTATATATATATAGTTGTCGAAAGTTGTAAGAGATAGTTGGCGAAATAACAATCTCCTAAGTTATCAAGACTATAATATAATATAATTTGTAAATACATAATAATACAAACGCAATTAGCCATTTGGGGAAAATATTCTATTTTATCTTTATCGGTGTATATATTTTTTAAAAAGAACATAGGTCTGTAGACGAGACGTGTCTAGAGAAAAAATAGCCTGTGGTCAAAGCCCGGTCTGCGATGAGTTCCCACAAACAATAGTAGCGGACAATCGTTAATAAATACACAAGTCAGCTGAAAAAAAGCGACATAAACAGGTCGATAGCCCGCGCAAAAACACAGAACTATTTAAGATGGTGACTAAGTAGTTGCTGATAATTCTATGACACAATAATGTGCTTGTTAGCGTCTATCCTTTTGCGTTTAATATAAATCGAAATCACAGGTTTATTATATTATGTTCATAAACTGAAACAAGAGGGGCCAGTGCGCGGCAGACTTGGGCGCCATGGGTTTCGCATTATTTTATTCAGTTAATATCGGGAACTTTCTTTATATTTATCCTGAAATATTTTGTTAATTCTTTTAGTTAAACAAAAGTAAAGCACATTGTGTATCTCGGGATCCCATCTTTCTCAGTCTTATGTCTTTAAAGTAGATTATTGTAAAAGTCAGATATAAACATTTTTTTCTTTCCAATCCTCACTTAGGCATGTTTCTAACCGATTACATATTAGGATAAGGATACGAAACATTAGTTTTAGAACACAATTTTTTATTAATATTTTAAAACTGTTATAAGAAAATTGTTGTGTTATAAAAATAAAATAGTTGTGAGTTCTATACGGCTTCATAGTGTCGTTACACTAGAACGTTTATAAATGTGTAACTTTTGTCCTGTTCTTAGAATAGATTTTTGGGGTTAGAAAGCTCATTTTCCAACTACGAGTAGCTGTTTAATACCAATTAGGAACATTGATTGGACACAAATCTTAGAAGCAATTAACATTATAATACTGCAACATAAATAATTATGCATCATTAAAAACGCTGTATATATTATCTGCCTCCTAAGCAACGAATAAAAAAAAAAGGTTTTTGAGAAGGGTTTGGAATCGGCAAAAGTCGGTCGCGCTTCTCCAGATCAGACTTAACATTATATACTTTTTATTATTACATTATATACTTTTTATTACTAAGTTATATGCTTTTTTTATTTACTATTTATTATTTCTCAGGCATGCGAGTTACCTCACGATGTTTTCATTCATAGCCGAGCGTGTGGTAAATTCTGCACTTAATATTGTTAGGGGTGCCGGCATTTGGAATCCAGGTCACTCGCGTACTATGAAATTAAAGGTAAAAAGCCCCTGAGTTACCATTGAATAGTTAGTGTTGGTTTTGATTACGCGGAGGCTACGGCGATCTGATATCGATAAACATTTTCTTAGTAAAATATTTACGTTGGACAATCCGATGCACTGTGGCATACTTTTCAAATAATTAATAAACAATATTGGTGTGAGTGAGACCAGATTAAATGCGCGTATGATAATGACGCACAAAGTGTCTAGACGTTTAATAGACAACGTCTCGGGTTAACGTAAAACGAAACGACTAAATCAAATAATGAATGCAGCCGATAAATATTTTTCTCACGTTCATTTACACACGATTAGCAATTCAATGCGAGCGATCCCTTTATCATAACTCGTTGTTTTAAGATTCTTATATCGTTTTTAGTGGCAAGTAGCAAATACTGTGCCGGATAAGTGTTCAACGCCAAATAGGCATTCATTTAACACTAGTTTTCGTATGATAAACGTAAATAATGTTACGTATACATATGTGTCTATTACTTTATAGGTGAACTCGAGCCTAGGTGTATCCTGCCACCGCCTGGGTTTCGCTAAGCCACTCTACTCTCAACACTGATGAGGCAATTAAAATGTAATATGAAAATATGTGAACTTGTGTGACACGAAATTGTCACATTTTAAATATTAGATAAAAATACAATTTAAGTGTCTGTCTGCGACCACTGTAACAAAACATAAAACGAGGCTTTTAAAAGTTTATGACTGTTTGTCTGGGCTAATATTGAAAACTTCTGTGCCGTTTTTGACGAATCTCTCACGGAAAGGTAGAAAAAACTTTGTAGGAATTGAGCTATTTTTTTACCTTAACAACTTATTAAATATTTAGGGTACCTGCGCATAAATTAAAGTAAAAACTTTAAAACTGTTTTCTACTTCTAAATTCCACGCGGACGAAACATTACCATCAGAATTTACGTATGTATAATAAATCGAACGTTAATTAAAAAAAAAAGTTGAAGCTTGTACTTGCAACGATTTTAAACACATCAATTTGTGCAAATAAGTATTAATTAACATAAAATGAAAGGAAACCTCTACTTCTTTGTATTTTATGACTTTTATTTGGTGGTTAAAAGAACAACAACAACGTTGTTCTCTTAAACACGTATTGTCCCATTTAGAGTATCGTCTTGCGCCTGGTAATAACAATGTTACCATCTAATTTATGAAACAACATTTGGGACTATTATTAAACTTCCTAATTGAATTGATGTGAATTTCATATAAACACGAAATTTAGCTACTCCTATTATCTAATCTGAGGCCATACCGCAGCTTGAACAAACAGAAACGAAACAATTTTTTAAAAAAATCTACATTTACAGAGTAATTATAATAATATAAGATTGAAAAACAGGTTATCTGTTTACATAATGTGTAATAGTCGATAATGTATCTTAAAAATGACGTACTTTTTGAAAACCACAAGTTAAAAACACGTGTAAAACCTTAAATTGATTTTTCTTTTTTGCTCTGTATCATGGGCAAAATCTCCAAGAAATGTGAAGCGGCTTTAGTTTGTACCATCTTGCTAAGGTCTATGTTCAGCAGTGGTTGATGTAAAATATATTGCTATCCTCTCTAAAAAATCTTCGAAGCTCTAAAAACTCAGTGTTGTTGTAGCCTGTAGCTCGGCTCCTAAAAATATTTACGGTGACATTTGATTCTCGACCAGTTTTATTTATTTTTCTCTTGTCGATTCACTATCTTAAGTTATGTTTCACACACAAATACCACACACATCCACAGCGTCTGATGTCAAAGAATATTTCTTTGGATTTTCGAAAACAGGTAATACAAATAAAAACTGCTATAGATTTTGAAAAGACTTATGGTATTTGATTCACCGATTATGGATAGAAAAAAGAAAGCCACGTACGTACACACGCGTGCAACAATATGTTTAAATCCATATTCTTATTCCGTACATTTCGAAATATGTGGAAACAACGTTTAGTGATTTGCCCTAGAAAATAGCAGCACTGGTGACAAAAATTACTGCGCAATATATGTCAATTGAGACGCAACGGAAAATAGACTATGGACAACAGCTGATCGAAGTAAATACCGTCATAATTTGTGAACAGAAGCGGGTAATACAAAACTTGTCCACAAAAATCGACAAGCTGTTGGAGAGCATGGAGAAAGGGTGCGATACATTCATCACGCAGTGCGACGGAGAACGCTATAGATACAGAGATTACAGCGTTATCGGCTCGAACTCCGTGCAACAGAGCGATCTAAGGTAAAGAGCGTGACTGCATTGCACAAGCGGAAGCGTTTAGATACGTTTACAGTAACTTCTAACGTAAAAAAGAAAAATAATAATTTACTTTCTAATGATGGATTTCTGGGTGGAAAAAGTCAGTAATCAGAAAAAAGCATGGAAGCGCTCAGTCTAAAGTTATTCAAAAAGGAGGCAACACATTTCGGTCACATGGATCTGAATAATTCAATACAGGACGGTGTGACAAAATATACCGAGATGTGATCGAACAGATGTTGCGGCCACCGAGCAAGCGGCAAGGAGTTCTCTTATCTGAATGTTCCCGACTCGACTTAAAACGCGTTTTCATCATTAATGTGGACGAGACATTGTTTGAAATTGTTTGTACGACCGTGCGCGCCACCTACGTAGAAAAAATAGTTCTTCTGTTGCGTCGTATATACACCGCCAAAATGTGACGTTAATGAATATATGCAATATTTTCTTTCTTTAGAAATTGAGCGTAACTAAATGATCGGAGACTTTATTATGCCTTCTACAACCTTATTATCATTACGTTGTTGCAGGATATTGGGGATTTTGTCAAGTAAATGTAGTACTTACTTGATGTTAATAGTGGGATGCTAGATTGGCTATTGACAACCTCGCAGTCAAGTGACTTGGTGGTAGCTATGTCTGATGAGAGGCTTTCGTTAAGATTGACGTCCAGCAGCCGCCACTGAACGTAACGATCAGCGCAGCGGTCACGGGGAGCATGCCGCCTTAACTTTATATTCATAATTAAATGATAGTAACGTAATATCAGACAACTCGCGACGGAATTGAAGGAAATGTGTTTTTTTAGAATGGTATAGTTTATTACATTTCATTGACTGGAGTTCATAATATCAAATTGAGGATGCTAAAACGTCGTTTTTATGATATTGTAAACATTGATTTAAAGAAATGTACAGCTAGAAAGGAACATAAAGTAAGCAAAGAGAACCCGAGGTCGATATCAGATATAAAACTGAAATGGAAATATAAATTATTTAAAATAGCTGGATCACGAACTCATTATCAATCCTTTTCACATTATCGTGTAATAGTTGAAAACAAGATTTGTTTGTTTTTATAGTTTTGTGTGATTGTTGTTTTCCGTACTACTTGTGAAGGTAGGAAAAGCTTCAGTTACTGCTTGACTGTATAACATATAATGAAAAAACATTCTACCTTCATCAATGAAAGGCCGGTATTGAAGGGCTTCGATAAGTAATCTTGGTGGTTAGAAACGCTTGGATTTGTATTTATATAATTAAAAAATAAATAGCACACTGCCGGTGTACCGTTAGAAAAAGATTACGCGGGAACTAAATAAGCGGTAACTATTTTTTTTAATTATCAGCTTGGTATTTTATAGCAAAAAGCATCTACTTTCTATTAACTGTTGGTACTTGTTCATTCCCCACTCTCATAGCACAACAAATATGCACTCTACGTTTTTACTGAAAGAAGTGCATAAGGTGCCAATCAAACAAGTTACATTAACATGTTAGTGTTTATAGTAACGATCACGTGGAGTAGCGGTTAGCGTATCTGACTGCTGAGCCATGGGTTCTGGGTTTGAATCTTAGCCGAAGTCAATATTTGTGCGAAAACATTTTTTTTTTATAAAGGAACAATCTACTTTGCAGCTAACCTGATAGTAGGTGATTACCGACACGCCCACGTACATGTTCGACACCGGAGGAGCTGCGTTACCGGCCTTTTAGGAGATTTGGGCAGGCTGGGAGGGCCTCCGGTTAACCTGTCTGACCGAACGTAATGTAGAAGCAAAAATATCCTTTACTTCACGCCGGTATTCTGCTAGGCCACGTTACTACCCCGGACGAGCCGGTCAATAGGAGCAGCAGCCGTTAGTCATTGCTTGGCTCTACCTCGTTTAATAAGTTCCTGGAGACGCTGCTGTTGCTCAAGGGTTTTTCTTTGCTTATTACTACGACACCTATATTGACAGCACAGTTGTGATAAGTGGCGAATAGTAAGTAATTTTCTTGCGGACAGACAAACAAACAATATGTTATACAATTAAGAAAATAAATTACACTTAAAGTTTTTATATGATATCATTTCTATCATTAATGTTTTATTAAGATGAAGAAATACCTTCGTAACATAGTCGCGAAAAGTCTTCGGTAGTTTGCGGAAATAACTCAAACTGTGTAAGAAGTTTTACTAAAATTATTAATTTTACGCTATGCGCTTAATTACAAAATATACAAAAGCGCACGTTCGATTTTATTAGTAATTTGGTAGCTTTTCAAATTCACAATCACGACGACCGCTTCCGGTCACTAACAACGACCATTAGCTGCGCTAGATGAATAGTACGTAATCGTCCTCCCATTATATAGAGGTCTCACACGTCTTGTCTTCAATTATCAGATTGAGAAATTTAAAACTCTCATTCGGGACAAGTTAGGATGGTAAAAAATAAAAACATGGACAATTAATATCCTTATGATTCTTCCTAACTGTCAGCTATCACATTGTCACTTATGTACGCCAGTGAAATTACAGGGCATATGAGCCTTAGTTGAGTACTTACAAGCGTGGTAGAGCCAAGCGGCGGCTTCAGCTGCTGCTCGAATGGGCCGGCTCGACCGGATCGGTACCACGGCCTCGCAGAATACCGGCGTGAAGTGGAGGCACCATATGCTTCTGCGTTTTGTTCGGTGTGTGAGGTAACCGGTGATACCCCCTCCCTATTCCCCTCCTCTTCCCTCCCATCTCCCAAATATCCTTAACGACTGACAACGCACCTGCAGCATCTGTGGTGTTGCAGATGTACGTGGGCGACGGTAATCACTTACCATCAGGTGAACCGCTTGCTCGTTTGCCGTCTTTTACAAAAAAAAACTTAATTAAAAAGATAGTGACAGTGTGGTGGTGAGGGCAAAGCAGTTACAGACACTTTACTATGTGAAATACATTATATCTATATGTAATAATACATATGTGTAATTCCTACTGCGCTTGGCAAACATAGACGGCAGTCGAATTGGTTTCTGAGTAGTAGAAATAGTTAAGCCATCTGTCGGAATTCATGAATTTCTCGATTGACTGATTGTTGAGAGTAACTTTCACTACACTCGAAGGGAAGAGATGAGGGCATATATTTTGTTCCGACAACCTTCACGTATCATGTCTTGATATGGATCTTAACTATAGAATTTCAATTGTTTTAAAGTTATGTCACGTGAAGTTATACGCAACAATGAAGTTCAGTATTTGAAATTAATTCCGAAAAAAAAAATATTTTTAAAGATAAGTCCAACATGTTACATGTCAACCCTGCGATAAAACTTTAGTGGCTCAATTGACGTTCCACGCATATGCTCGTATGTTGCAATCAGGCCAAAATATTTATACAATTTAGAGTACCTACTCATTTAATAAGGCATCGAAAATATTAAAGAATGAGGAAGTAAAATAGCTTCGTAATAGACCTTATCGAGTACAATTAAAACGAAAATATTTACATTTCCATTGTTTTAAAGTATAAGCTGATAACGAAATCGCACAAAGAAAAAAAGCGAAATAAACTATAAAATAAATTACTGTGCATTTAATATGTACTAGTTTCATGTTTTAGAGTTAGCGGGCAATTCTATTCACAATTTTAATGTACAATCGAGTCCAACCAAACCGACCTAAAAACCAGTTAACTATTTGAATATTCAAATGCACGAAGCGACAGCAAAAAAAGCACGCGATGGATGCTTAACGTCAATTACAGTAAAAGTGTGACGATTTAATTACAGCCTGCGTATTGGTAGTATGATCGGATTGTAAGAGTAACTATATTATTCGCAGGGTTCTGTGTGAATATTTTAATCAATTAAAAATGGAAGACTATAGAAAAACATCTCCTTGTTGAATTCTACCAGCGATGTTTTTAATATGATTAATTTATGTTTAGTTTTATTCATACTAAATCCGCATTTACGCTAATACTAGCATGCTGTCCCTTGTCCGTACATGGTGGCAGTGTCATAATTTTGGTTTGAGATGCATAACAGATGAGACTTTTATTTAAAATTATAAATAAGTCTTTCATCCAGATTTTTTTAAAATTAGATGACTTGATTTTTAGTACCTAAATCCTTGCTGCAGGTCCTTCCCGGTCTTTAAGGATATTTGGGGGATGGGTGGAATAGGGAGGGAGTTTGGGGCCGAGGGGACTGGGCCCGCGGTTACCTTTCTCACCGAACGAAACGCGGAAGCACAAGATGCTACTACTTCACGCCGGTATTCTGCGAGGTCGTGGTATTAATACGGTCGAATCTGTACATCCGAGCAGCAGCTAAAGCCGCCGATTAGCTCTACCACGTTAACCACCTCATTACGTACGTACATACGTACGTTAATAATCTATAAATCGATGCTCAAATAATTAAAATGAACATAAAAATTCAAAATTCTGTCGACAAATATGCATATTTCTGTATAAACTATACTGTACATTTATATTATGGTAATCAATGTCGTGCGTATTATTAGAATTTGTTTAGGTCTTTCTTTTAGTGTATTTTTAGTTAATAAATGGTGCAGTGAAGTGTATTTGACATTTTAAATACGAACATTTAAGAGACACATGCGAGTACATTGCAGTCGTAAAGTTTCCCACCTATGTGTTACATGTAATCGCATATGACTGGACAAAATAATGTTACAGATCGATTAATTTCTCATTAATGGATAAGATTTTTATGCAGCGAACGTTATCTGATTAAGAGATAAGTTAAGTACCTGATAGAGAAAATTTCACTTTAGCTACATTTAGCTTTCAATTAATAAACAAAAAAAAAATAAACGGAATCGAATGAATATACTAGTTCTATCACCGTCATTGTCTATATTCAGTCCGTTTTAAGATTTCGGTTTTTCCATGTCGATCTTCTTTATGATTTTTTTTAATCTAGAAAAGTAAAACATCCTTACGTAGCGTTACTAACTATATGTAAAAGAAATTGGATTAAAAACATTTCATCAAATTTAAATAAAATCTCTACAACTATTAACACTGTGGTCGTAAATTTGAGAAGCAGTTTTATAAATTAGTTATAATGGTAGAACTTCAACATACTTATGCTTCTCTGTCTCTTACAATCATTTTAATAAAGATATATATGATATGACATTTGTATTCGTTAGAATATGTAGCAGTAAAAAGCGTGGTTTCCAAACCAAAAGTTTCCAAGTAAATGTTACGAGTATCAAATGCTGTCTATCGTATAATGCTTTAAATCAAATCGTGTAAAAAATGTTGTGTGTATTGATAAGAATCGATTTAATTGGAGACTTTGCTTTCACATAAATCACAATTACGTAATTAATTTTCTTCGCCTTTTTAAATACTATGATGACTTTAAATATACAAATCATTATCCCATTCATCTGTACATATTAATAAATAAGAAGTCTATCGGTGATTTCGAAATATCTACCTTTTCTTAACTCTTGTAATTATTTGTACTACATCAAAATTTGAAAACGCGTTTTGAAATTTTTATCAGTTTGTTTGTGAGAGCTAATCTTGGAAATGGCTATATTGATTTTGATGGTACTTTCACTAGAAAATAGAGGCCTTTCTAGGGAGTATCGTAGGCTATCATCGTTAGGCATCAAACAAGACGAATTAGCGAATTGTAAAGTCAACGCGGAAGAAGTCGCGGGCACAGCTAGTTAACAATAGTAGCTCAGCGATAACGATCTACCTGTTGAGAATTTGAACCAAGGTCAATACTTGGGCAGCACACCTCTTACAGGTTCACAGACGTTGTGGCTATGTTTTTTCCTCATTCTCTTTCACGTTCTCTATGTATGTATACTACACCCAGTATATCTCACCATAAATCACTAAGACTCATTGTATTCTACTTCTCTTTCAACCTATTAACAGTCCACCGCTGGACAATGCCCACTCCCAAAGGATTTGCTGCCATAGCCCCGCTTGGCAGACGGTAATGTGTTCACAGTAAAGCTTGGTATGCGTTGCTGTCCGTCACGAATTTGCATAATTTGGGTCTGTATATATATTTGATATGGTTAATCTCCCACCTCTCGGTTCATCTAGCATCTGGCAAGAATATAATTGCATCTGAAAATGGGTTGTAGAAAGGAGCACTAGGCTCAACATAATTTCATATCGTGTGCAGTAACGACAGAGCGGCGAAAGACAGCTGAGTGGATACTCCAACTAACAACGAACAAAAATATTTTCTGTAGACGGAGAGGGATATAGACATTGGGAGTATAGACATCTCTGCCTGCTCCGTGAGAGACAACAGGTGTGAGTCTCGTCACTTGATATATAGATTAGTATTCAGACAGAGCCTAGTTATGTGTATGCATTCATGTGCTCCAGCCAAAATTTAATTATATTCGTAACAATATCAAACAACATTTTTTAAAGTTTTCTTATATACATTACACATAATTTTACACACATTCACATTATACTTTATTGGTGTTTAAAAATTCGAGGTTTCATAATTACTACGCTTATCGTATTTTCTTTTAACAAAGAAGTAGTAGAAGCAACGTTGATTTCAATTTCAATTTGAATCAACTTCCAGCCGGAAGTCTATGGATAGTGGCTCAGGCTCTGGCTCAGGACCATGCTATGTGGCGATCTTAGAGGGAGGAATATGTTCAGCAGCGTTCACTCACAAATTATGAGTTTAATCATAAATTATATTTGAGTTTTGTCTCGTGATTAGATTAGGTATTGTCTCGTGCCTCTGCCACTGTAATTGAGTATTCTTACGATCTGATCTTGCAAGAAGGAAAAGAAAGGTTGTTCCCCTGAATTAGCACAATAATATATTCTGTTCACGACATGTTTTGTTTGTCTAAAGTGGATTAGGTTTGATTTGTTGGCATTTTTATGCATAGCAATCAATATCTACAGGTTCCTGTGGTCATACAACTCAGTTTTGTTTGTGAATGTTTTATTGGTGAATGACATCACACATACGTACAGATTTAAAGTTTCATTCTTCTATACAAACTTCGTGCAACTGTTACACTAAACTTCTATATTATTCGCATACATATAATCTGTAATATTAATACTACGATAAAATACAAAATTGTCTAAATAAAACTGTTTCACTTTGAATGAAACCGATCTGACTTGAAATGTAGAAGCCTCTCCTTCAATGCATAACCTATTAAACTATCCAAAACTCGTTTATATTGATTAAATTGTCCTTTAAAGGCATTCGGCAATGTGTTCAATTTCCTGCGGCCTCTGAGCGCCTTATGAATCATCTACACAGAACATGACGGCGAGAGTGCTACATCTTAGCAAAGAATATCTTTTAAACGATTATTTCCGACAGACGTATGTACACGGTAGTGAGATAAATTTCTAGCCGAAACGAGGGCTCTGCCAGTTACTTCTTATAACGAAGAAAACCTATACGAATATTTATTACGAATAGATGCATAAATTGCAATTTGCACAAGTACTACACGGTACACAAGTGTGCAAGAAAACAGCTTCGAAATGCTTAAAGTTTAAAGAAAAAGAAATAAGTGTTAAAATACATTAAAAGTCAAATTATAATTACTTAATTATTGAGGAATTCTGTATATATTTGTAATGTTTACCACTCATCCTAATAAAATATGTAAGAAACACAACACACTTCATTGTTCCATGCTAGATGAAACAATTATCATATATTAAACTGATGTAAATTAACAATTAGCGATTTCGATTAACAGACATTTGATACTGGCTGGCAACCTTTAATACGAACTCTTTATTAAGACATTAAAAAACAATAAATAGCGCGAAGGCTCCAAACGTAGCGTTGGATTAAAGGCATTACGTTACACAAAACGCAATCGAGTGTAAATCACTTTTGTTGGGTTTCACTCGTACAAAAACTACGACCATACAAAACTTGCTAACAAGGACACGCGCACGGACAACTATATCAACATTTTATACTTTAACTCGTTATGTTAAAGTTGAAAGTGAATAATTTAGAACACAACACAATGTTAAATCATGTTTGCGAATTGCAATTTGCCGGGTAAGATTCTAAAATGTTTTGGTTGGAACTGTCTAAACTTTTAACAGGTCTAAAACGCTATAAGCATTTTACTCCCTGATATAAATCCTCCAATAACTCGTAACGTCTTGCCGATCCTGATTCTATGAGGATTTTCTACGTGAGGCCCGCAGATACGAACAAAGAGATCTTAAGAGTAAGATCTAGATAACGTTGATCAGGTTTACCGAAACACTTAAAAATTTTTGTTTTTTTAAGGTTTGTTGATAAAAAACATTGGAAATTGGAAATATCTGCCTTCTGCTACCATAGACAAGTGTGTGTAAAATTATGTCTTTATTTTATTCTACTAAAATATTTCTAAAGTACATATTGGTCGCAAATAGATGTGCGAAATTAACTTCTACGAAATTTCACACCATAAGGATTCCTTTGACCTTCAGATTGGAAACACAAAAAATCATTAACGCAATAGCAACTCGCACAGTCGTGAGGAAACGATAAAGATAACACGTTAATCGCATCGCATATAGCAGGTACGACTTCAAAGTGTAGAAAACGATGAACGTATAACAAAATAGCAACTGAGCTCGTTCAATTAATTAGAAGAGTGTGTGAATTACAAAAAGTGCACCTCGTTAACGAGTAAACACTTAAGAAACTAATCATTCAATAAAATGCAACCTACCCGAGCGAAGCCATAGCAATTACCCATATAAATAATTTGCTTTTTATGATTATGTAACTGCATCATTATCTTATAAATTTGCATTATTAAAAAAAATTCAAACTTTTACCTCAGTATTCCAGGTAACCACAATAAAATTATACATTAACGCCTGTTTAGGTACGCCATAGGTAGGTAGAAGACTAAGGACGAAATAATAGAATTAAAATTATCATATCCGTGGTAGCCCAGTGGTCAGGGCGCTCACTTTAGCTTTTAAAAGAGCGCGACTGACCTGGTTTCGATCCCTAGTAGCCGGCACCACTAAAATTGTTAATAGCAATTTTAAGTGCTGTATTTACCACATGCTCGGCGGTGAAGGAAAACATCGTGAGGAAACCGGCATGTCTGAGAAATAATGAAAAATATTATTTCGAGGATATGTGAAGCCCGCCAACCCGCACTAGAGCAGCGTTGCGGGCCTTTCCGGCTCCAAAACCCTCTCAGATACGAGAAGGAGGCCTTTGTCCAGCAGTGGGCACTTACAGGCTGCTACATTAAACATATTCGATTACAATTTATTCCTAATCGAGCACTTTCGTTGTATTTTTTTGTATTTTCCACCACCATTTTTTAAATATTCGGTCCAGTACTTTTGGCAATGAAGGCTTTAGTTGCTTTATTTACATTAAGTTACACTATATTTAAAGTTAGCATATCTATGTTATTAATTTTTTTTTTTAAGTTTTAAGGCTTCACCAATAACGCATAGAATGTAATAGTAACCAGGACTTCGCCCTTTATAACCTAATGTTACGCATATAATGCAAATAGGTCGGAGAAAATACCAGAAATAATGTCAGAGATAAGGGATTACACATCATCGTCACAATGAGACCCTATACATGTGTAACAAACAAGCAGCCTGTAAATGTAAAAACAGTAAAAATCAAAATTAAAATCATCACAGAAGGAGATGGCGGGATGAGCTGGACTACTAAAGACTACTTATCATCAAAAAGCAGCTAATCATGTTCGGAGAAGGGGGAAGGGAGGTATCTGCTCTGCAGTGGAACGATACGAGCTAAATAAATAAAAGGGCTTTGGTCGTACTTTTTGTGGACAGGCTTGAGTAAATAAAGCCTGAGAATTATTTGAGTCCGCTCGAAATTCGGAGAACTGGTCGGCGAGGAACAAGCCGCCAATGAACATTGCGACCAGTGATCCCGTTATAGTTTTTGCAATACAACACGTTAGGGAGACAGCGCGTAGGCGCAAGATGACTCAGAGCATGTATCGTTGAACCCGTGTACATTAACTGTAATAAAATACCAACGAAGCTAATGAGTAAGGGTAAAGTGTGATTTATACCGCCGCCGAGTTGGTTGGACGCGGTGGCAGACGGTATGAAAATAAAATTGTTCCTTACAATCAGAAAATTACGAAAATATTATGTGTGGGAGCGGTGCGGGAAACTGCCACCCCTTTCTTCTCATGAGTAGTCGTAAGAGGCGACTATGCGAAAACCGTGAAAATCGGTTTCCCACAAATGGCGGGATAACCATATTTAAAAAAATACGAGACTAAACATAACAGACCGATGACGGGTAGCGGAGACTAATGTGCGAGGTGTATGTCTTTTTTCTTTTTATATAGAAGAAGGAGCGCAAACGAGCGTGCGGCTCACCTGATGGTAAGTGATCACCGACGCCCACGAACATCCACAACACCAGAGGAGGCGCTGCCGGCCTTTAAGGAAGGAATAAGCTCTTTTCTTGAAGGTCCCTAAGTGCAGTGGATTATTTACTAACCGGTAAGGTAAGGTATACTTAAATTAGCTTGGTAGCGTAAGTATCTGCGACTCCTTTCCTCCCGTGGGTATCGTAAAAGGCGACTAAAGGTACATCAGGACAACCTGAACATCTAATGGCAATCTACGGGAACAACGGAAGTCGAGCGTTGCGTTACGTCACGATATATCTCCCGGCGCAACGAGAAGTGGATTACTGATCTGAACGATATCTGCCCTTTCGGTTGCGATGAGTGATGACCCAAATGTAAATCCGCATACTCTGTCTACCCGTATGCGCAACAGGCCTGACTGCTTATATTGCGAGTATCAGGTCATTTGTAAAAAAATATAGATACAATCTATTTAGAAATGTGATAAACTTTCGTTGGGAAAAACCATATCGCAATTTAATAAAATTTTATTTCAGTTCACATTTATATATAAAAAAATTATACTTTATACAAGTTTAAATTTTTATTGTCCTACTTGTACTACTTGTTTTCAACTAAGAAGCCGAAAGCTTTTTCACTATTCTTGTTTGATAAGTTTCTTTTAGTAGCCATACATTCAAGTAAACTTTCACAATGTACTTTCGGAACGAATGCAAGATATAAAAATACCTTGCAATCGTTCTGTTTTATAGAACCTATCTTATTCCAACTACTACGACCGCGCGGCTTAAAAATTTGCGTACCTTACCATGGGCCGGTTTTGGGTTCAAATCCCAGCCGAACCCTATGTTAGTGTAACATACGAATCGTTGATTTTCGGGACCCTTCCTCCGAACTTGTCGTATAAGCGATAACCCTGCACACGTGAATTTCTTTTATTTCAACACGTCAAGTATTATTAAGCGTCAGGTACGAGAAGGTAAAGACGAGTCGGTGCCTTTTGTTGTTGCGTGTACACATGCGGCGTTAGTAGCTGATCGTACTCGAAAATTTTCGCCGTCGTCGACATCGCCCTGTAGGATAGCATCCTAATCATTCGCACTACGCAATGCTTACATATTACGAGCGAGCATTCGCTGTCCACCCTTTTGTCTCTTTTGATCGATCAACGAGGCTTCATCGTCTTTATTGTCAGATTAGTCAGATTAGTGATCGTAGTATTAGACACAGTGCAGTCTCCTTTGTCAACTTTTTGACAATCACAGGGTTTTTTTTGTCTCATGGGGTAGAGATGCAAACATCTACCTGTCACTGAAGCCAGTGACCGGTTATGTCGCGGTATGATCAGCAAAGTTGCAGACCGACTAAAACCACGGAATTACAAATAAGTATTTGGCCCGGTGGCCTTGACAGCTTCGGTGGAGACATACAGGTAAAAAACCACGGGTTACGATACAGCATGCTTAATTATATTATACATTGCTATTACGATCCGATGGCCTTATTGGTAGTGACCCTTCGAAGGTAAGGATTAAGGGTCCGAATCCCGCTAAGGATGAAATTTTTTATGATGAATACAAATGTTGGTAACCGAGACATGACTGTTTATATGATTATCCGTCTATCTTATCACCCTCCGGGTTCCAAGAATACACACGTCCACACAAGTCCCAGGAATCTTAGTTTAGGACTGGATGACGCGTGTGCTTGATCAATATATTAATGAGTAGTTAATAGTAAATGACTCAATGGGATATATAGACAATGCGACGATTCATTAAAAATTACCTCACGGTCCGACAAGGAAGTAACTTTACGCATGATATAAAACAATTGTAATTATTGTTGATTACTAGTGGACCTAATCTAAATAAACGCCAGAAGTTTTAATTATTCGTAATATGTTTTTACTTATTAATGGGTTTAGTTTAATTGGCGTTGGTGACTCTTGTCGGTGAAATATCTTTATGCCAATTTGGATAGGTTAGGATAGTATGAGAACAGAGAGAGTACACACGCACTTATATAGGCCGTTCGAGGTCAAAGAACTGAAATGGGGTAAAATCAACAATATCTCGCAAGTCCGGTTAGTATAAAAAAAAATCACTGGGTTCCAATGTGTTCCCGAAGGCACTATACCCCTAAGACACTCCCAACCACACTGTTGTTGTAGACTGTGGAAACAGTTTCGATGTGTTGTACAAATATAGTATTTGCGTATCACATTTAATGGATATTTATGAACTTTCGCGACTATTGTGAACAGTTTATAACTTATGATTCATAGGTGTTACCATAACATGTAAAGATGGTATGCATATTTACCATCAATCGATCTACGATATCCAAGCACTGATAGCGGTGCAATTATTTAATTTCGACAACCGAACATATAATGGTAATAACTTCCCGACGATGTTGTACGAGGCGACTCAGTGAAAAGTCTTGAAAATCACAAACGCTCCCGATAGATAGCGGGGTAACCATCTCGCAAAATAACCGATGACGGGCAGCAGCGTCTGAAGTGCGAGGTGTCCGATACTGGAGATAGTCAATCCTCTCACTGAGCGTGTTAATTATAGCAAATTTTCCTTATGAGCGAAGCCTATGTCCTGCAGTGGACTATTTACATAATGATAAGATAACTTAAAGGTTACTAGGGGTTAAAACTACATACGGGTTGAAAATTAGTTTAACCTGTGCGTGGCAGTGTTGATGTTTTTAATTCATTCCGGACATTTGGCATCCCGGTAGGAATAAGTTAGGGAAAACCGGACATAGCGCAACCTTGCGACTATGTCGATGTTTTGCATAAAAGTCCGACGCAGTGCTATTTAATAGGCATTCTCCGTATTACAACACTGCATTAATATGGAACAGGTTTAGCCCACTACATTCATTTGTATGGATATTGTATTTAGTAATAAACATTCTTGGGAAATAAAACCTTAACGTACTTTCCCTTTCAAACCAGTGTGTTGTTGTGAAATAAAAAAAATTGTTATTTGCCAAAAGCCAAAATTAGCTTTTGGCTTGAAACTTATTTATATAATTAAAAAAGCTGAACCTCAAGTTATAAACATTTTTTTGCATATAACACAAGATCCTCAAAACTGATTTTGATATGGTATGTTCACCATAGCACATGGTGTTCAAAGATACTTTCTTTCTCTACTCAGCCCTGTCTAATCCTGATAATTTCGAGGTCAGTTACTTAACCTCAAAATGTCATTTAAACAACAAATCTTTGTATTTCATAGGGTTAGGTTCAATCAGTAATTACATCTCCAATGTGATTTAACTATGATCTAAGAATGATACCCAAGGCAAACGGATTACTGAGTTTTATAATGCAAGAAAGCATTGGAGAATAAATGCTACAAAATTTAAATTCATTACATCTAAATTATTGATTTATAAATTGGACTATCATCAATTTTATACATATTATACTTTGTAAATATCTAAATAAAATAACACATATCCTATTTATGCTAATGCATTTGTTTTACAGCGGCTATGTTGCCCATTGACAAATCATGATGATATATGTGTATATAAAAAGTGAGTAAAAAGGCATTTAGACAGTAACAAAATTAGTTTAGTAATTTTCAAATATAAAAGACAAAGATTACAAAAATTTATAACTGCCAGTGTAAAGGGGAATCATATTTTGCTCCAAATGCCAACCTCATGCCACCAGCATGCGCTGCACCTTGCTAACTAACAAAAAGGCTGTAGTGGAGTCTGTTCCAATTTTTTGAGCCCAAATCCCATATATTGGGTGGTGAGTATGGACACATACTATGGCATGTAAGATATTTCAGCAGTCAATGTTAATAGATAGAAACAGTTAAAGAGACTGTTTGATTTTGTATTATGATATAGAAATTTTGTAATATAAATTATTAGAGAGTTCACAGTAGGAAATGGTTTCTTGATAACAAGAAAATGATAATGAATCATTGAGATTAGTATAAGCCACAACTTGAAATCCACAGCACCTAGGATCATAATTTATTCTTTAAAGTTCCTCTACTGAACATATACCTCCTCAAGAGAGAATCAGCAAAGTTTGATCATTTATTAGAAGGTTTGCCAAGTGCGCAGTGCAAGTACCCTTAAACAAGCAATGCTGTTTCTCAATACAAGTCTATGCATATTTGATTCTTTGAATTTGGATAGATTTCTCAGGCCTAGTTTATAAACAACTGAATACAACATATTATGAGGGCATTAGGTAAAACACAGTAAGCATATATTCCACTTACCCTTTTAGGAACCTGACCCCTATTTAGGAATATTTTATATTTTAAAATACTTTGAATAAGCTAATTGTTCAAAAATAATCTTAATTTCGTAATTATGAGCCTCGTTGGACACTGGAGGGTACCAGCACAGTGCTTACAAAACCAGTTGCACAGGTCAACATGCATTTAAATATGGACAAAACTTTCAAAAATACCTGCTGTGTTTTGCTGCCACTCACAGAGGCCCATGATCAGCAGTGGACTTAAAATAAAAAACACTAGTGCCAGGGTACCTCATTTCGCTCATCCGCTGGCTAGTCTTCCAACATGTGAGTTGGGGCAAGCATCCAAAGTAATATATGGTGGCATTTATTGGTGCTTTATATGAGAGGCATAGTTCAGAGGTAGATTAAAATAGCCAATTTCACCGCTGTAATGTAATATAATGTAAACAATATATTAATGTTGCATATATTGTATAATACAAATGTTTATGTCTAATAAACAATTTAATTTTAGGGCATAAAAGTAAAATAATTAATAAATAAATATCTCCATTCTTCTTCGATTAATATAAAACTGTAACTACTATCACATAATAGGAATAATAATAATTCAATGTAAACAGTACCCGTATCCACACGTGTGGCCTTCCGCCTTCATACGATGATGCTAATTACCTATTTCATTGAATAAGGAAACTGCTACAATTTTCAAGGTAAGTCAGAGAAAACACACTAGAAATAAATAGCTCACCAACTGCCATTTAGACTTGCGTGTAGGATCTGCGATAGTTATCAGAAGTCTGTGGATCATCTGGACCGTTCCCTCATAGTACACTAGTGCAGATTCGTAGTTCCCCATCAGAGCCATTTCCCGTGCCAGCTTCGTATTCTCGCAAATTTCGCCAACAGAAACTGCCATTATTGTCATTCCCGCTGCGTGCATATAACGATTCTATTGCGATAATTTTACTTTTCCATTTGGAGACTGGAATCGCGTGTGACATCCAACGTTCGAAAAGCACTCATCTCATTTTAAAAGCCCTACGTTACCGGTTTTCATTGCAAAGATAGCACTTAATATTCGGCTATTGTTACTATTCAATTTTGTACCAATAACTTCATGGCTACTGATTTTTTTTTTAAATTAAGTTGAAATTTTGGAGACAAACAAACTTTATCAATTTCGTAGAACAGTCCACATAACCACAACACGACAATCGACAAATAATAGATAGAGTATGACAACGACAAACGAAACGACAACTGACAAGAAATGTGTCGCCAACTTTATAGTATGTTTCCCCCCAAGAATGACAAAAATCTCCTTAAATCTAGATAAAACAAAATCTCATTAACGGAATTGTTACATATGAAATAGAAGGTATGTAGCAAAGTATGCATTTTTTACTATTCAAGAATTTTAAATTTATGGGATTAAATATAATTATAGACTAAAAAAAATTCAATAGTTTTGCTATTGTTTCAACATGTTAGGAATGCAGTTTCTATGACATTTTTGAATTTTCTAACTTAATTCAGCAAATTTTTGGCAAAGAAGTTAAGTTAAAAGTATATAATTATACAGGTTTTTAATACTCTAACTAAACTATATTAATTTTACCAAAAACCCTATTGTAATTTCGTTGCCCCAAATTTTCGGTAGAAACCTTAGATGCATGCTACACTGTTGACAAATGACAATCGAATATACTACCAATCTAAGCGAATCTATGGTCGAAGCTGCCAATCTAAGATCATTACCAAAGAGTACATATTACGAATGTGGTTTAATAAGGGAACCACAACCAAATTATCTCCAACAATCCTAAACAGTTTTCATCCATCTATGATCATCTTACTTCTGACATCCCTTGTCCTATAGATTAGTGTATACTCAATGTGATTTTATTAATACTATTAATACAAAACTTAACATTTTCATCTGTACTAACATAATAATGAGCTTCAAACAACTATGTTTTATCATTTGTTTTAGATAACTAAACAGATAGATTCGGCAAAATTGTTTCTTGCTCTGTCGGCTGAACTTATAGTTAATGATCTATTGCACTTACTAAGTTATTGGTAAACTTTACCAAATTGCCATAAAACGAAGCAGCAGAAAAAGTACATTTATGCATATACTATGTACGTATTTTTTTACATTATCATTGTAGCTTGTCAAGACTACTCCTGAGCCACCTGCATCTATCGACTTCTTCCGCAACAGTGTGCATTCCTGTTTATATTACTATACTCTATGAGTATGCAAGTCGTCACTCATATCTTGTGTGCTCATGCTACATTCCACTTACCTGTAACAGTTTGCAACTTTCCTTCACAATGGTCAGTTCTTCCATATCTTAGCGGAACTACATATGTGGTGGGCCCATTGCCAGTTCAGTTTCCTAAGATTTGCATTGATTGACGAGCATTAAGGTTCAGATCAAACTGTACATTATACATTATTATTAAAAAAAATAATTCGTTATCACGACCGTATGCCAACATTACAATACAATCCGTACACATATTAAACAATTACAATTTAGCCTTCGATGCAATTCGTATAAGTTTCCAACTATAGTCTCCTGGTTCGGAAGCAGGTTCACTAACAGCTTGGCTATCATGTCTATCAATATTATATATCTTTATTCTTAATTCGAAATATGAATTTATATAATGAAACCCATAATAGGGGTAAGGTAGTAAGGGAGAATATACCATCTTTTCGCCATATCCGATATCACTACCAAAGTCACGTACGCACCGTGTTGAGTAAGGGCATATCTTTCAAGAAATATACGGTTTCTGCTGGTGCATTCTCAGAAAGACCTAGAATCAGCAGTGGCCTTAAACCAGTAAAGTAAACAGTAAACTATATTTTAATCTATTTTATATTTCAAACTATTGAAAATTACTATATATACATAAGCACTTAGGTAAGTAAAATCATACCAGAAAGCGGTAATGACAGCGTGGTGGAAACTCGCAACTTTTGGAGAGCTTCGTGAAGATATAATTTAGCCTAAATATAACAAAGCTTCTGGAGTAGACGAACGGCCGTCAGAGGTTTAAAAGTACGGCGGAAGAACAGTTCAATCCCAATTGTACGGATTACAATAAATATTTAGAACAATGACCGCTGGAGTGGATACAGGTATTATCTACTCCGTCTACAAAAAGGGCAATAAAAAGAAATGCATGAACTACCATGGCATAGTACTGCATCAAACACCGTACAAGCGTCTTGACGATAGCAAACAGTACTACGTGGCAGCACCCTTCTTCGATACCGCGAAAGCATTCGACAAAATCTGGCACATGCTATACAACCTAGAGTAGCCTTATAGATTCTTACGCCGATACCCCACGGCCCGCCGTTATTGCGATTATTACTATTACACAATAGATGAATAGAATAATTAGAGTTTTAACTGTCACCTACAAGCTTTCTTATTTAAGATTGAGCACTGATAAAGTAAAAAACTTGTATGCGACTTGTTTGACTTTACGTATACAAGTATAAAACAGGTCACAAGCTAAGTGTGAACACAAAAGGTTTATTTTATTATATAAATAATTTATGGGTAGTATGTGTATACAAAAGTAAAGTATAGGTATTAATTTTAGGATATTTATTCTTATAAATGAAAAAATTTACCTACGAGTATTATGAACATTATTGAAATATTTGTCACAAGAGTCAAACACGAGTTGAAGAATAAGAAGAGTCAGATGAGTTGAATCTTAACTAGCAGTCTCCAATAGGGTAGATCTGTTGGAGACTGCTAGTTAAGGGAGGTTCACGCGCTCTACGATGGTCTTCCATGTCCTTGCTTTCAGACTGCTTGATTCCGACTGACCTTAGTTCTCGACATATATCTCTCTACGACTGTGATGTCATCTGCGTATCTAAAATTATCGGACCCCAAAAGATCATCAATAGTAAAGTAATAGTACACAAAATATTCGCTGAATTATAAAAAAAAAATCTCAAAAACTATAAATGAGTATCTATTGAGAATTGTGGCGTGCGGTTGGCATGTAGGGATTGGTCATAGTTTCCCTATTGTTTTATAGAAATAGAGTAAAACAAACGAGCGACTCACTAAGGTGAGTAAAACAGATTATCTTCCTAGAGAACTCTTCATCCTTTGTACCTAAAAATACCTATACTGTAGCGACTACTGTTTCATCATCTAATCTCGGCCCTCTCCCATATTCGTTATATCTCGGAAATATATAGAAATCACTAAGTGCAAGATCTAGTCAATTATCTTGATGTAACGAACAGGATCATGTTGCAACAATTCCAAAGCCTGGAGAAATATTCCGTGGGTACCCAACGCGCGGACACATTTTCATTCCCAAGCGTTCATGTGAAATGCACACAGCACACTACCTGTCGGAATTTTCACCAATAAATCGTACCGTTTTTTCTACCTTTTTTAACCTTTTCTGCAGTCGTGGGACGATCCGAGCGCGGGTCATCTTGGGTGAATGTTCTTCCACGATTAAATTCCCCCGTAAGGTAATTAACAGGTATTCCTTCTTTGCCTTGAAAACTTTTGAGTTGGGTAAGAGTGTAATAACATTTCTGCCGCCAAACAGCAGCTCAATTACTGTTGTGTTTCGGTTTGAAAGGTTGAAAAAGCCAATATAATTACGGACTGTGAGATCATTCTATTTGCAAATAAATTTGCCAGAAAAGTAAAGATCCTGATATTTATCTCGATCCAGATTTTCCTTGAGACTAATATTAAGATTACGTGGTCGAAGCCACATGAATGCATGCTAATATATTTTTATTATGTTTGGGCAATGATTTCGAACAAATAAGTATACAATAATATTATCTTCTTTTTCTAGATTGGTAGTTCCATATATTAAGTATAATAAAATTAATAAAGATCTGTTAATGCAATTTGGAAATACTAAACAAATCGGGCCTTAATGACAAAAAGAAAATATGTTGAGTTTCAACTGAGTGCGAAGTTACTTATATATCAAATGTTTTATTGCGATTTTATTTTGTATACTGCCTAGTGATGTTAGAAGTGAGTTATACATCGACTTTGGGTTATAGTATTAAACTCGCCAAAAAAACCAAGCTATGCAAAATTGAAAACACCCATTGGAATCTCACTGGTTTTGAAGATGAGTGTAATAATAACGCGATAAAGGTACTGTATAAGTGTCTAGAACCGAATAGACTACTATTGGCGTTAATCATTGATAACAATGAAACAATGCTGTTAACAATAAACATTATATTCATTAAACTAAGATTTATACATAGTATGAAATATAAATACAATCTTCAGTTATACAGTTACATGTCTATTTACATCAACACTTCCAAAACATTTTTCAAGTGTTGCCACATCTTACCACCTATTAAAGAAACATGAAAATGTCTACGTACAATAATATGAAGAAATAAAAAGATTACATTTACTATATTTCAAAATAATTTATACACTTTGTTTTTAACGTATGTGAAACAAAAAAAAAAACGATGTAACCTTCGTAACTTTAGCTTAAATTATGCAAATTTTGAGTAATTTTTTTCTAAATAACATTTGTAATAGAACACATTAATAAGATTATAGAAATATATTCTGGTTCCCCATAATTATTGCACTGGAACTATTATTTTACACCATTCTAGATACATTTTTAATTCTTTGGATTACAAAGAATTTATTTTCTTAATATTAAACAAAAACAAATGATAATAAGGATGGGATATATATGAATCATGCAAACAAAAAGAATACAAACACCAATGTAGCGAATTACGACAAATAAATCATTAGAATAAATTTGAGTACACTAAAATTGTTACATTTGGTGTAAATACGTTTAGCACCAAATTTTATATAATGATATAATGTACAACTTAAATATTAGGTACAATAAAAAGAAGACAAGATAGGGGACTAGGTATCATGTATTGAGTTGTGGAAATGAACACTATGGCGAAGTTATAAAAACTAAAAAGGTAAAAACTAATAAAGTAAGACATAACGCTTAAGTGAAAAAACAATTATTACAGTATTTACCCTCAAAGATATCATTAAATGTAAAACAGTGAAATTTTTTCGATTACTAATAAAATAAATTTGCGACCGTGTGGTTTTTATCATAAGGAATGGAACATGACATTATGATCCTAATATTATCGAGTATTTACATAATAATTTCTACACAAAGTAATTCATTTCTAAATACTTTGGGGTTCTGTTTGGAAATATACAACAGATTGAAAGGGAATGCAAAAGCACATCCAATCTCAGATGGCGCCACCATCATGGGCGCTTGTCATTGTTTGAGGATATTGCCTTTTTGAAAACATAAGAGTTTATTTAAAGATTAAAAATATATCTTACGACCGTATACCCAATAGTGAGGTCGTCAGAGAAGTAGACATTTATTTTTGTCGTTTTAACTCACTTTTCAGCAGAGCTTATTTGAAACGAGCCAGGCGGTGTCGTCCTGTGTCGTCCTAGTGTTCAACAATACGAATCGTAATAAGATTAAATTTTTAATAAATTAGTACGAGTCCGTTACATGGACTATATATAACAAATAAATAGGGGATCGGACTGAGATCTGCTGATTAAGAAGCTGGCGTGACTCACTTCTTTATTGTAAAGTACTATGGAATGAATTTAAAAAAAAGATGTCAGTGAGTGTTCCGCCGTGTGGTATCGGGTTAAAAATCTGCCACCCCCTTTGTTCTCATGGCTATGGTAAGAGGCGACTAAGCGAAAGACGGTTTCCAACATATGGCGGGATAAACCTGAAAAATCGCAATGGCTACTTACAAAAATAACCCTGAGCGTTGACGGGCTCGTCAACCTCTCGGGGGATTATGGCAAATCCTCCTATGTGAGAGGCCTATTTAAAGACTCATCAAGTAACGGAAAGAGCGTTCCGTACAGACTTCTTTAAGGAGTGACATGTTTTCTGTGAACTAGTATGCCAATGACTAGTTTATCGATTCAAACTCTATGAATAATTATGTAAATAGTAAAAGACTAATGTTTCAGATTAAAAACATTATAACTCAAATAGAAAAAAAACTTTTATTTAAGTATGTATTAAGCACCCACACCTCTCACCCAAAGGGGTAGGCATATGTTATAAATTTTCATTTGGCACGATCTTGTTCAGCGTAGACAAAGGGCTTCCGCAAATCGTTTTTCGTCTCTTTGGGAGCCAAATTATTTATTGAGGAAAAAAAATATTTCAATAATTTTTTGCTTGCTTTGCTTTACCTGTGCTTAGTTACTTTTACATGGCCGTTATATTTATAATCCCTAGGAAGTAGGTATCACAAAATTTTTTTTATAGTTAGATTCAATGTTTAATAAATATTATGCAATGTATTTTATATGATCTCATTATTAATATCTATAAAGCATATTATTATTTTTATCACAATGTATGATGGTCCATTTAATGGGTCTTCATTGCTCAATTGCATTAAGTAAATCGGATTAATGGAGGAGTCTTTCGTTCAAAGCCCAATTACTAGTTTTTAATTTTCTTAATCAACTGGACAAAATTTCACTTTACACATAAGACATTTTATTTTCGACCGAAACCTATTCTGCGCCCAAACAAATGTTATAATATAATAAAAAAGTAAGTCGAATTGAGCAACGCATAGCTTAACAACATTCAAAGTTTCATTTGCAGATATTCATCATTTAAATTAAAACAATATATATATATAGTAAAGCATATTGCTAGTTACAGTATTATTACAGAAGAGATATGTGGCGTGTAATCACATATGGCTATAATTATTTCTCTCACCCTCTCTACTTTGATGAAATATCATGTCAGCAGTGAAAGGAAGTAAAAAGTTGAAAATAAGCGCGATAAACTCTGTTAAAATTAGCTGCTTTTAAAAGTGTAATATTTGCGTATTTTAAATATAAAAAATGTATATCGTGCCTAAGATTCACAAGCGACCATTTTTTTAAAAATAAAACAGTGCCTTTAATAATCTGTAACAATCAAAAATTTGAAAATTACTGGAGTTGTTGTCGAATTTACTTCTTACAAACAAACTCATACATGTAACAAACTCATACATCTATGTTACATGACATGTCGTACCAATGTATTGTTGTATTGGTATAACACACTATGGGGAAAGTGCTGTGTAATATTACACTATTTAGTTATAGTAGCATAGATCAAAGTTACTTAAACTCGTCAGTAGACCTTAACACAAAGGCTTCTGAATTCAATCTGATAAAAGCTCTTCTTTGTCCGTGTGTTACTCTTTCTGTAGCTCTGTATCAGTGTTTTATCTGTAAATAGACTTGTATATACTCTGCAAGTAACAAATCTTTGTAGAGATAGACATTTAAAACCATATTTGGGTAACTAATGTGACTATGAAGGCTATGTGGGGTAGCTCAGGATGTTTTGGCTCCTGGTGACTGCACCAATAAATTTGTAAATGCATTTTAAGCACTGAATTTACCAGGTGCTCGTTGATAAAGGAGAACATCGTGAGGAAACCAGCTTGTAAGAAATAAAAAAATGTGAACATGATGTGGAGTCCGTCAATTCGTACTGGAGGTAGCGTGGCAGACTAATCGGTTTCTAAGTCCTGTCAAAAACGATGTTTAAAGTATGCATTCTTTTTTTTTACTTAACTAAGCGTATAATTTAACGGAAAAGTATTTTAAACCTTACAAATCACAGACAGACACTTGTATTTCATATTTTCGAGTAAATACTGTGCAATGAATATTTATTAGGAGAGCGACATTAGTGATGACATAATACTCATTTTGAATAGTGGACGATAACAACATTTTCCATAGCTGTTTTGAAAAATTATTTATAACATGCTAAAAATAGCGCTAACGTTTCAAATGAAACCCAGTTCCCAGTTTAGATTTAATGAGCAGTCTGAGGACTACCTTATGGTATGTGAAGCTTAGAAATAACTTTTTACAGATTTAAATAGTGTTGGATAAGCTCTTAATCATTTCACGACTATCGTCAAAGCTCCTATCGAGCACAGCATGATCATATTTGTGGGCTACGTTTCTTTAAATTTAGCCTCCAAATACCTCAGGCTAGTTGATAAGGTCTGATACCTAACCTACACCCCATATTCGGAATAACGAGAATTTCTTCAAGAGGCGGTATCGAGGTGTTCCTTAGGCGCGGGTGCCAATACGTGCACTTGCTTAGCTTTACCCGCGTGGTACACTTGCCCCGGACTGAACGGCTCGAGACGGGGATGGGCTGAAATGTCCTTTTTTGGATCTGTGAATGAAATATACATGTTATATTAAATATTAGGTATATTATACATACGACACAAGCTCTCACGACCGTATACCCACCCAATATATTCAAGACACATTCTTTAGTCCTTTCCATCTCACTTTTAACCAGAACTTATTTGGGAGAACGTGACAGATGTGAACCTGTCGCTGTCTACGATATAAGTCGTACGTAAGCGAGCCCTCCACATCGGGGATCGAACTCGAACCTCCTAATTCGGAGGCAGATCACTGTGCTATTCCTGCGCTACGTGCTCGTTTGCCCCCATTACCACAAAAAAAGGTTCCTAAATAGTAAACTCTAATACTGATACCTCAGCATTGTATTGTACAGGCAGACATTTTTTTTTATAGTTGTTTCCTCTATATTTATTTGCTAATATGGAAGCGTTAACAACTGACGGAAGTGGTCGGCACACGTGACACGTGTCTGTACTATTATTGTTCATCAGTCACTAGATGTGTAATACAGATCTACTAATACAGAAACAAAGGTTTCTGTAGTTGTGAAAATTAAAAGTAAATTGTGAAAGCACCGACCTTTGGTGTTAGCTGCGATATATCTGGAGAGCCTGACGGTGGGCAGGGGCAGGTAGCCCGCGACCAGCGGCATCACGTCCAGAGCGACCAGTTGCGGTACGACAAAGTTGCTCTCCATTGTTATCACCCCTGGAAGAAAAGGGCAATTTGCATAATCAAATTATGCTAAACATACTAGTGATGAGGAGTAGCATCTCTCTAGTGTAAGATCACCCGGTTTTGTTGACGGTTTCATGGAAAGGCCTATGGCTAGCAGTGTCCTTGCACAGGCTGATAAAGTAGAGGAAGTAGGAGATAGTGTAAAGTAGAGACTCAAGATACACGTCATTCATAACTCATTAACAGTCTCTCGAGCGACGACCGCGTAACTAGTACCTGACTTCTGAGTCAAGGGACCTGGTTTCGAATCCCAGTCGAAAGCAATAATTGTGTCAGAAATTTTTGATTTTCTAGTCGTATCGTGTCCTTGACTCTGCATCTGAACCTTCCTCCGATCTGATTAGGTAAAGACGAGTGAGTGCCTCTGTCAGAGGATAAAATACAAAATATCAATTTTGAAGTGGCATTATTGGGTGTCGTTGTCTAAGGGTCATTATGAAGAGCACATAGATTTTTTTTCAAAATGAAAGATATGTAAGGCTGAAAAATTTGTTACTTTTAGACTGTTCTTGTTACGGGGTCTATCACAAAAACTATACTAGTTTGGAATTTCTTTAAATTATGAAACCATATACTGTATTAAAACAACAAATACTGAAAACACCAATTCATAATGTAGTTTGTAAGATTATTTAGATATTTTTTGTAATGTTGACCTAAAACAGATCAATGAATTAATAATTTAGCAAATCTCTTTTTGTGTGGGGTTTCCACTCACGTAGACCATATACTTTTAAATATTCAGCTTACAACAGGAGTATACAATACTTTCATTAGCTTCCATCACCCCCATATAGTTTCAATTTATTATTAACTAAGAATTATGACAAAAAAAGCTAAATAATATTTAAAAAAAAATTAAATGATAACCCTAATAAAACGACGCACTGGACCTTTTAGTCAAAAGTCGTAGCGTTTTCCCTTCCAAGCTTCGCCATCAACTGCCACCGAGGATTGGTGAGTGTTGGCAAATACATATGACAAAAAATTTATAAAATTACCTGCAGTCCGGCCCAACACGGCCCACATCGTTTGATCCGCTAGCACTTCGTACATGAGCGACGTATATTCATTTTCGTTAACCTGTAATGTAAACACGAAAATTCTTAACATCATCGAAGTGAAATCACATCAGGTATTTTGACGGTACGGTAAAAAATTTAATTAAAAAAAAACGATAAAAAATGTTTGTTAAAATGTGTTACTGTACTGTACTTTAACCTCTTTAATACGCCATCTATCGGAAACCAATAGATTTGTCTCGAATTTCCCTTCAGTTGACTTTTACGACATTCACCGGTTGAGATGCGAGGAGCAGAAGAGTAGAATTGACTTAAGAGATTGAAGAATGATAACTGAACAGCTGTAGCGTGGCCTTCATTATGAAGTGGTGACATGCTGCAGCGTTAAAGAAGTTTAAGGATTATAAAATTATCCCACTGGGATAAACTTATATCTGGCAGTGAACTAGTTAAAGGCTGTTAAAATTCATTCATATTTGCCTTGCGGCGGATTTGTCGTGTGATATTAATGAAAGAATCTGCTACTCTCAATGGCTACCTACAGAACATCTGAAAATCGCATTGGCAGCCGACAGATGGCGGGATAACCGTCTCTAAAAATACCAAACTTTTTGGCAAACCGATGACGGGAGAGCGTCTTTGGTGCGAGGTGTCTGGTGTTGTGATTGCCAATCCGCTTGCCGAGCGTGGTGATTATATGGAAATTGCCCTCCTTATAGGATAGGCCTATGTCCTGCAGTGGACTGTAGAGGCTGTTAAGGTAAGATAATGCGGCGGGTGGTGGAGTACGACAAATCCTCTCAAAATGAAGATGCCTGGGCTCACCAACCCACTCATTCAGCAACGAGAGTAAGAAAAGTATTCTGGCTTGCCTTCGATGTTTGGAGAGATCTAAGTTCAGAAGTGGACTTAATGATCGAATTGGCTGATGAAAATGAAGAATTTCTAAGAAATAGACTTTCACTTACTCTTTGAACATTAAGTTGCAAGCAGCACACTTGCGATGCACGACAGAAGTCCGTCCCTTTCCCGGGCTCCAACTTGGTACGTATGACGAACAAGGTCGTGTAATCCTGGATATCGAACGGGCATACGAAAGACCTATGTGGTCCTTCCACGTTCGTTGGACGGTATTGTACTGTGTAAGTCGCTTTCATAGGACCTGCTTTGACTAAGGGATCTTTTAGTAACTCCCACATAAATGAAGCCGTTGTGCCGTCTGACGCCACTGTCTGGAGGTAAAAATTTAAACTTTTACTGTCATAAAAATAAATTCACATCCACCCTAAGCATGGTAGAGCCAAGCGGCGGCTTTTGCTGATGCTCGAATGGGCCGGCTCGACCGGGTTGGTACCACGGCCTCGCAGAATACTGGCGTGAAGTAGAGGTATATTGTGCTTCTGTTCCGGGTGAGTGTGGTAACCGGAGTCCCCCCTCTAATCCCCCTCCCCTTCCGCCCATCCAAATCCAAATATCTTTTTAGGACGGCAACGCACCTGCAGCACCTATGATGTTGCAGATGTATGTGGGCGACGATAATCACTCACGTAATATATTAAGTGAACCGCTTGCTCGTTTGCCGCCTTTCCCGTAAAAAAAAAGGTTCCCGGAAATTATATAATAAAAGATATCTTCAACCAATTTTGATAAAAATAATAATTTACAAGGTACAAAAGAATGCCTTCGTTCAGCAGTGGACTTAAATAATCTGATGAAGAAGAAAATGAAGTATTTAGCATTTGAATAAGAGCAATTAGTAAAGTTTATAAAGATAATTAGAAGAAGAAGAGAAGAATACAATAAAGAGAGAAGAAGTTAGTTAAATGTATTATGTAGTATAATTTTTTCCAACCTACCTTATAAAAGTGGCATAATATAAAAGTTATTAAAACTTTTAGACTGTTTTCGTACTTGTGGAGTGCTGCTAAGCATTGTTTCGTGATCGAAATAAAGGTATAAAACCGCGGGCATCTTGATGTACTTTGACGCCGAGTCATGATGTGTCAAAAAATCAAGTGTAAAACTAAAATTACAATGAAATACTGACATTAACTCACCATGTCACCACCGTTTTTCGGATTTAAATCCGACAAGGTTGTGTTGCCATCGCACTCCAGCTTCGGCTCGGACAGTGTGAACATAATAAAATGCGCAACCGTAGATTTAACGGTTACATTGATGAACTTCCGCGTGTTAGACGTGAGGAGACGCCACGAAGCGATCATAGGTGGTGAGAAATGCAAGGGCACTTCCGTAACCGCTTCCCGCCATGGACAGTTTAACCAGACCTGTAAATGTTAGCAAAATAATGGAACGAAATTATCCTTAAATGGATTGTGAAAAAGGATTTTAAAATCACCATGTATATTTACTAAATATATAACAACAGCCTATTTTAATTCACGGCTGAATAGGCCTCACAAAGAAATCGTTCTCATTAAATGTAAGTACACATGCACTCTGTATATTTATATCTCTGTATATATGCCTTGAAAATGTTTGTCAATGCATAGCAGGAAGAAAATCAATTAAAAATCAGGTCACACTAACCACAATTGAGATTACATATTAATGTAATCTCAATTGTGGTCTCAATTCTTATAACATAAGAATGGAAAATGTATTAATAGCCAGTCTTTTATTTAGAAATATTAGCATGTATTCGCAGTAACCATTTTATTGTTTTATTGAAGGTTTAACTCTGGCTATTAGTGCTTTGTAATTTTTGTGAACTTTAACAAAAAAAAAACTTTTGCAAAAACTCTAAGGTCTCCAATTTATGTTCATTAATTAAGAAGTGAGGAAATTGGGAAGTAGAAGTGTGTCTGAAACCTGCAAAGTTGTAAGTGAACCATACTTACAGTGTGTTCGACAGTCTTCTCTCTGCGAGGCTGCAGACTGGCGAACAAACGAAGTGGGACACGAGTCGTCTCAAACGGTTCGCAAGCTGGTATAGGTATGTCCAGCTCCCTGCACATCGGCGACAGGTCCTTCCCGAACCGGATCAACAGTCCCGTTGATGTTTTCAGATGGATGATTGCGTCCTGTTAGATGATTTGTCTGGTAAGATTATCACTGTTTTCGCTTTCAAACTTTTTCCTTCATTCATCTTTTCGATATTTTCGTAAATCCTTCATGGATGTTTTCGTAGAAAATAGAAAGTTTAAGCGTACTCCTACCTAAAGCCTAGAGGTCCATTCGTCGTCGTATGTCCCACACTACTTCGGCTCACCATTCTTTTTTTTTAAGAATTTTGAAGAAGTTTTATTAATTATTTAACACCAAGAAGTGTTATTTTAACTAAACCATGCTTTTATCCCATCTCATCATATCCCAACTCTAGCCAAATGTAATTTTATTTTAGGAATATATGACAATGAACGATTGCCTCAAGTTAAGGCTTTGTAATTTAAACAGCTTAAGCAAAAACAATTTTTTAAGGACATTGAGCTCCTGGTGTTTTAAATATTAACAGAGTTAATTTAAAAGTGGCATAATATAAAAGTTATTAAAACTTTTAGACTGTTTTCGTACTTGTGGAGTGCTGCTAAGCATTGTTTCGTGATCGAAATAAAGGTATAAAACCGCGGGCATCTTGATGTACTTTGACGCCGAGTCATGATGTGTCAAAAAATCAAGTGTAAAACTAAAATTACAATGAAATACTGACATTAACTCACCATGTCACCACCGTTTTTCGGATTTAAATCCGACAAGGTTGTGTTGCCATCGCACTCCAGCTTCGGCTCGGACAGTGTGAACATAATAAAATGCGCAACCGTAGATTTAACGGTTACATTGATGAACTTCCGCGTGTTAGACGTGAGGAGACGCCACGAAGCGATCATAGGTGGTGAGAAATGCAAGGGCACTTCCGTAACCGCTTCCCGCCATGGACAGTTTAACCAGACCTGTAAATGTTAGCAAAATAATGGAACGAAATTATCCTTAAATGGATTGTGAAAAAGGATTTTAAAATCACCATGTATATTTACTAAATATATAACAACAGCCTATTTTAATTCACGGCTGAATAGGCCTCACAAAGAAATCGTTCTCATTAAATGTAAGTACACATGCACTCTGTATATTTATATCTCTGTATATATGCCTTGAAAATGTTTGTCAATGCATAGCAGGAAGAAAATCAATTAAAAATCAGGTCACACTAACCACAATTGAGATTACATATTAATGTAATCTCAATTGTGGTCTCAATTCTTATAACATAAGAATGGAAAATGTATTAATAGCCAGTCTTTTATTTAGAAATATTAGCATGTATTCGCAGTAACCATTTTATTGTTTTATTGAAGGTTTAACTCTGGCTATTAGTGCTTTGTAATTTTTGTGAACTTTAACAAAAAAAAAACTTTTGCAAAAACTCTAAGGTCTCCAATTTATGTTCATTAATTAAGAAGTGAGGAAATTGGGAAGTAGAAGTGTGTCTGAAACCTGCAAAGTTGTAAGTGAACCATACTTACAGTGTGTTCGACAGTCTTCTCTCTGCGAGGCTGCAGACTGGCGAACAAACGAAGTGGGACACGAGTCGTCTCAAACGGTTCGCAAGCTGGTATAGGTATGTCCAGCTCCCTGCACATCGGCGACAGGTCCTTCCCGAACCGGATCAACAGTCCCGTTGATGTTTTCAGATGGATGATTGCGTCCTGTTAGATGATTTGTCTGGTAAGATTATCACTGTTTTCGCTTTCAAACTTTTTCCTTCATTCATCTTTTCGATATTTTCGTAAATCCTTCATGGATGTTTTCGTAGAAAATAGAAAGTTTAAGCGTACTCCTACCTAAAGCCTAGAGGTCCATTCGTCGTCGTATGTCCCACACTACTTCGGCTCACCATTCTTTTTTTTTAAGAATTTTGAAGAAGTTTTATTAATTATTTAACACCAAGAAGTGTTATTTTAACTAAACCATGCTTTTATCCCATCTCATCATATCCCAACTCTAGCCAAATGTAATTTTATTTTAGGAATATATGACAATGAACGATTGCCTCAAGTTAAGGCTTTGTAATTTAAACAGCTTAAGCAAAAACAATTTTTTAAGGACATTGAGCTCCTGGTGTTTTAAATATTAACAGAGTTAATTTAAAAAGTGGCATCGTTAACATTGTTTTCAGTTTCAATGAAAAGGTATTTGATAGAAATAAAACAAATGTAGGAATAAAGATTTTTTAGCGGATGTACAGAAATCACCAGATAGTACGAACTACATAAACACAATCTTACCTCTTGAATATGAGAACTCCCGCTTGTAACCACCAATTCCATATCATGCTCCAAGCCAGCCACCAGATCTTTTTTAGGTTCCACTTTATTTAAATAAACATTAATGCCTTGAGTGACCACCTCGTAACCCATTTTGATATTTATTAACGCATTGGATAAAAACTCCAATTTCTCCTCCACCAGCAAGGAAATTTGACCAATTTTAAAAGTGCCGCAATTTCTCGCAATGTACTCCACGCATATATCATTTATTCCTGGAGTTAATGCTATGTTATTACAACAGAGGGCGTTGTCAAAATTATTTCTTACGGTAACGGACGGTTTTCGATATTTGGTACTTTCAGATCGTTTAAGTGTAACTTTGGGGTTTTGGCACTCGACAGTAGTTTTTTGTAGGCTTTTGTCTTCTTTGTAGTGCAGTTTGGAGGTAAAGTGCAGTGGGTTGAGTAAAGGGTTTTTAGGTTTTAAGTCGTCCAGTCTTATACTAAAAACAAAATTTTCGATAGATAATATATTGGAATTTAAATAACCCCTTAAGTTGTGAACAATACACTGATTAGATTCATTTTTTATCACTGGTCCTATCTTTACTAAGTGATTACTCCTATTTAACTTCATGAATAAAAGAACGTTATTTATACAAACAAATGAAAAATATATATGTTTGATATAAGCGAAACATACCTCGTTATTAGATTACTAGTGTCATTTTCGACGGAAGTGTCCCCAGTCGATTTTTTTGGTGAATTATTCTGTGTACCTACACTACCATTAACACTTAAATCAGTCTTATGGCTTTTGACCGGCGTCCGTCTCTCCGTCTGTTTGTCCTCCTTACAAATCTCCGTACTAATTGCGGTCCGGGTACAAACAACAGTTTTGGGTAAATAACTTTCTACCACTAAGCGACATTGGACCTTATTGTCGGTGATGTAAATACCACGTTCGGACGGCAAAAGCGTCACTGAGACTACTTTGAAACAGTCGTTGAGCTCGGTCAGTACGGGATCGCGTTTATCAGAGAGATTGTCACGTATGGACTTCATCATCTCTTCAAAATAGAAGTTTCTGACTAGAATCTCCAATTCGGCGGTGCTTGCTATTCGTGCAGAGAGCTTTGTATACCTGGAAGTGCAATATCTTTGATTTATTTTGACACTTTCAATGGTAGATCTTAGTTTGAACCATTGCTTTTGTAACTTTATGAAACTTTCTCGATAAACATATTGCATTAAAAAAAAATTAAAATTTCAAAAATTGTAACTGTACTTCTGTCTACCTTTATCGTAATGGATTTCTGCAGCGATTATCCATTTCCGTAACGATACTAACCAAAGCATAATTCGTTATTTCTGCTTACCTATCTACATCATTCATCTTTTTGGCAGCCGCGACCAGTTCAAGCCGCGTCTGCGCCGCGAGGTCCTTCCAGCCTTGCTCCTCGTAAGAGCGCAACGCATCTGTCAGAAACACAACTGCCTTGCCCGTCTCACCCAACTCTGAGTAAAACGATGCCAGGTCGCGCCCGATTTGTCTAGCAAATCTGTGGGCGGGATAATTTTGTGTTAAATTTGAAAGGCACAATTTTATTTTTGTAAGCCATAGCTTAACCGTAAGTTCCCCAAGTGAACACTCATAAATCTGGCTCATAAAAGGCTTATTTCACAAAAATTGCCCTGAAGTGCTCCTGGTCGATTTCGCAGTGCAGGAAGTGTATGCGCAAAAAAATCTTCTTCGTTTAATTTACGTTAAAAAAATTGTCTTTACCTTCCCGTATCCGATATAACCCATAGGCGATCGAGTCGAGTCGAGGAAGAGTCAGATGCAGTGTCAGATTCACACCACATAACATGACCAGACCCTAAACAATTTCTGTATTCAAGTATTGGCTTTGACTGGGATTCGAACCCAGGACCTATGCCTCAGCAGCCAGGTACGAATTTTTAGTAGTTCAGGATATTCGGATGGCATTTTCGCCATAGGTCAGTGAAGGTGCGATTGACCTTTTTGACTGACTGTGATTGACCTAGTGATTTATTTCCATAAATAATCAATGTGTCAAAACTGGCCAATACACCAACTACAATGATATATATACCTCAGTCTTCCAATATGCTTGTATGTACCCATCGCCAGTTCGGCCAACTCAAGGTAGTACTGCTGGAAGCTGGTCTTGCTGCACAGTGCTCCTTTCAGTCTGTCGGTAGGTGTTGGTTGCGCATTATTCAATTCACTATCACCCATCCCAGCTGACAGCATGACCACCAAGTGCAGTTGTTCCGATGTGGGATCAGCGGAACCGGGCAGCAGGCCACATAGTTTGCCGAGCTCGTGCAACTGGAAAGTAGAGGCGCTGTTAAGAAATAGACTGCAATCACTAAATAATTATATTTATTCAAAATTTGTGAGTGAGTTACTAAGTGCCTACATAGCACTAATATGTGTCAAATTTAGTCGTGTGGTAGGTAGGGGAACTACCTTCGGATCAGGAGACCTAAGTTCGATCCCCTGTAAGGAGGGCACGTGCCGATGACCTTCTCGTAACTTACCTACGATTAGTATTGTTGGCCTCGTTTACCACTTCAGTGTTTTTTTTCAATTTTGTGTGCCTGTTTGATTTTTGTACATAAAAGTATTCAAGACCCTCACATCCTTATCTAATACTGAATATGTTTATACCTTATCCTTAGCGTTGTGTAAGAGCGGGGCCTGCATAGCTGTACACAACTCCACGGCATTGCTCCCGGGAGTAGTAGCTGAGGCCGAGGCTGCGAGGCGCTCGCAAGCACGCAATGTCTCCGCGCACGCTAACTGAGCCCAACAGGCCGGAGCCCCCTCCACATAGGTCACACCCAAAAGGTTCAATTCCACTAAAGTGTTGTGAACTGTGCTAAGACAACGTGACGCGATCTGGTTATGAAATAAGATATTATAGTACGGTGAGTTTTATAAGAAAATAAAATGTGTGTGGCTTGATTAAAATAATTATTCAAGAAAAAAAAACCCACTTCCGCGCATATTCAAAGTACACTATCAGACGTTCACCAAATATACACGAGACTTAACTGTAACTATGTAAGTTGAACAAAGAATAATCTCAACCGGTTTAAAAATACTCGAGTAATTGTTTCACATACATTTAAAATACAAATTAATTGATAACCACTAATTTTATTATTTTTTAAGGAAGACCGACTAAAAAATTAATGATACGAAGTTTCATCTCTATTACAAAATAATTTCAAAGCTAGTGTAATATAAATGAATATGCAATACTAATAAGAATGGGGCCAATTACAAAACAGGATGTTAAATTATTTTGTAAGTCAATACTGCTACCACAGATACAAGGTGCACTTAACAGATGGCTAACCATGGGGAAAACACAATGGTTTCTATTCAAGAATTCATCGGGTAATTAATCCTAATAAATTTCCAGATGTGGGCACAGATATTCGATACACTTATAAATTCCAGCTACATCATTAATTAAGTGTAATTGCTACTGGAATTGGTTGTTATAATTGCTCTTTTACTGTAAGCGTTTCTAACGCTTAGTTATTTCTACTTAAGTATCTCAACAACTTCACAATGATTACTATTTAGTATTACCATTACACAATTTAATAATTGGTTTCAATTTGCTGAGTGCATGGAGAAAATTCATATATAAAAGACAAATACAGTGTTAAGTATTAGGAGTTAATTTCATATTATATTGTCATGAGAACATTTAAATGATTATATTATGGACAAACTGTGGTCGTACATATTTCGTTCCACTCTTTTGGTCAAAACAATTTTATATAGGTTCATTCTTGAAATATTTTTATTTAATACTAGCATGATTGGAATAACTCATAGATAACCAATACATTAGTAGCAACTTTACCATACCTTCGTAAATTCAAAATTACAATAATTTTTTTATAAACCGCTTGATCACTACATCAACTCATATCCAAGGGTAGTTTGTAGTGAACCTGCCTTCGAAGATGAGGATTGCAGGTTCGAATCCCACTAGGGAAAAATATTTGTATAATGAAAAAAAATGTTTGTACCCTGTTATAGGTATTTATATAAGAATATACCACAATTTATCTATGTAAATGTATCAGGTCATTATCCTGTCACCATGACTGGGAATCCTAGTTCAAGACTGGATGACATGTGATTGTCATAACAAAATGAATATTATTATAACCCATTTGGCTTTTCTTTATTATTGTAATGATAAGTATCTGTAACATGAACTTACTTCCCAAGGTTTAAACATTAATAATAACATGGCACTTTGACGTTGGAAAAGGTAACTTCTGAAATCCAACAAAGAAGCTCTCTTCTTAGTAATAAGTTCTCTCAAATTCTGTGGCACTAAGGCTGTTAGTCTTACTGCATGCCAAGAAGTGATTGGTTGTCTGAAGGTCTCAAGCCATTTTGGACTCTCAGCCACATTAGAATTGAGAACAAATTGTGAAAACAGAGCATCTAATTCATCATACTGGACAAGAGCTTCTTCATATAAACCAAGCATTTCCAGCACAAATGCTAATTGCTCCTGCAATTGAAAAGTAGTAACATTAGTACATTTAAAACATTAAATAAAAGTCTGATATTTTGTCAGTGAATACGGGTCTAAAAGGTTGTTTAGTGGAAAAAACCAGATTTTTAATTATATCTGATAAAAGGCAGAAAGTGTTTACTCTAAAAACTGTGCGAAAATTTTCCTAAGGGTTACAAATGTGGTTATTATCTCTTTTTTAACACGTGGTAATCACTGCTTTATAAAAGCCTGGCGAACCTAGCTGACTTCACATGGACAGATCTGTTAGTCTTATATTTAAAGTAAACTTTAACTGTTACCTGTAAAATAAAGTATGTACAAAAATCCCATTCTGGATCATTTCGTTTCTCTCTTTGCTCTCTCATGTACTCTTCAAACTTAATTAAAGCTTTGTTGTAAGCTACCAGCACAAAGTGTCGTATTTTCGCTACCAGTGAACGCCAAGAGTCTGCACTGCGTGCTTCTGATTTAATTGGATTAATAACAGAAATAAATCTATCTTCTGTTTGTTTTGCAGCAAAGTCTCCTCTTATCTTATCCAGAACTGTAGTCCTTGGTAGCAATTTATTAGTTTTCCGTATGTCATAAGTCTCTACTAACACTATCATCCAATCTGTTATACCATTCTTTTCCGTTTGTTTCAGCCATGTTTCTATCTCTTCTCTTAAAGTTGTCTTATAATATTCTATATCCTGCAATACACAATGATAAATATGTCAAACTAATATTGAAATCAAAATCAAATCATATTAAATATTACCTATTAGGCAAATTTTTAAATGCAATTCTAAGGAGAATACAATAAAGTGATATTATCAATCAGATCTAAAGAAGGAAAGGCAAGGTGTGTTAGGGAAACTTTTCAATGGCAAAATATTTGTGGGCACCGGTGCATTCACCTAATATCAATACTTAAGAGATGGTGCAGCCTTAATAAATGTATATAATATTTGAAGCTGAAATATTATAATTACATTATTTCCATTTTGAAATAAAAGAACATCTTCAATACTCTAACACACTAAAGTATGCCAAGAACTGCACATACTAAATTTTTGTGAACAAGCTGAAAGAGTTAGAATTAGAGTCCTAAGAATTGTACATGGTAACACAGGCATTATGATGAACATGGAACAACTCTATGACTACTAGTAAACATATTCGTCACATATCACTTATATTCATGATGTGAAACATTGGAGATCCCACTAATGCTAAAGTGAGATATATACAAGGATCTAAATAGAGCAAGCATGTTTCTTAGTTTTTGAAACTGCAGGCAGCATTCTGTAAGATAGAATATTTAAAACTAGTGAACTACTTAGTATGGACAGATCCGTAACACAGAAACTAAATGTGAATGCGATGTACTTGTAAACCTTCCTTGTGAAATGTTCTAAATGATGGTGAATACAGCATTGTAAACTACCAAAAAGTTAATAAGTCATAAACAAATATAGACAAATGTGGAGCTGCAAAAATGTTTTATACTGTTTTTTTTAATTAAGCATAGAAAATATTTAAGATAACAATTTAAAAAAATTATAAATTTGTAAATTTTTACATAATAAAATGTAGTTTTTTAGTAATAAATAATTTTTAAAAATGGTGAAGTGTCTATCACACTTCACCCCCACCTTCTTCTTCAACCAGTTAACATGTTAGACTCAATCATTATTTTCAAAAATTACTTGGTGCACAAATTACTCAAAGTGTATGATTATCACACAGCTGTAGTATTAAAAAGTGTATGGCAACGGGAGTGTATGGTGACTTGTTTGAAAAATGAATGAATATAATTTGTTGTACACCACAAAACAAAAAAAGTAAAGAGTTTAAAAAGAATAGGAATTGACCAAGGAGGTAAAAATTTACAGCCTTATAGCTGCAGAGCAATCTCTTCCAGGTAATGAACCACTTTATGAATGATGATGCAAAAAATAAAATACTTAAGCTACTAAGCATGATAAAAAAACAGTCTTTCATGTGATAAGTTATTTTAATTTCTTTTAATGAGAGAATACATTTATTAGAATATAGTTTATTTATAAAACAATTCCTTGAGATTTTAAATAAAATCATGAACCAATACACCAAAATTAAAGAAAATAGATTGAAGAAGTGAAATTATAGCCAAGCAAATAATCAGCATGGTAATTCGTATGCTTTTTGGCAACATTAAGTCATGCCAAATGGCAATGCATAAGGTCTGCCTACCACTTTTTGATGGCAGGCAAAAATGGTAGACAAAAAACTTACCACACAATCAGTCCAATAAATATTGAAAATAGGGCGCTTTAAGAGGTTCAATTCAGATTGCACTTTGTCCTTATTATACTTAATGAAAGAGGCTTCCAAAAACACTGATTTAGTGATGCGACCATATGATCTCCTCCATTCACAAGAGTCTTGAGGAATTGCAGCAACTAAAGGAGCCTCCAATGTGCAAAATAAGTTCCAATCCCCAGCACCTGATATAATTAATTATTAATAACAATTAATTTATATTAGTTAACTTCAATTGTTATAATGCTTTATGATTGAAAAAGCAGTGCCCATGATGGTAATTCATTTCATGGAAGTCTGTTCTCTGTTATTTATTGCAAAACTGACTTTTAAATTATAGGCCTCGATTAATTTTCTTTAACTTACATGTTATGATTGGTTTATGTGTCATCCCTTCTCGGTCAGCTGGAAAGCTATCGACACCCTTCATTTTTCATCATCAACAATATTCATAGACTTTGTGGGCATGACACAGAAAAAGCTGCTTAATTCACAATCAAAATCCACCCACTTCAAAATTTTAATTACAGTTTACACGCAGCAAAATTGTTGCTCGCTTAAGTGTTACTTTATTTAACAAACACATTAACAACTAATTATTTTGACCTGTTTTTAATTGCAATCAAAAAACTGAAAACGAAAATTTGTCAAAATTGTCTGTCACTGTCAGCATGCTGTCAGCCTCCACGAAATAAAATTCACTACGTTCCTTGGTACGTTATTTATTTAGTACAAACAGAGTAGTTAGTAATTAGTATATTTTACTGGAAAAAAAACGTACATACCCATTTATATATTACGTGAATTTTTAGCAATATTACAATTTATCTACGTTAGAAATATATCGGCGTTAGAATCTGCCACCCCATTTTTTCCCATGGGTATCGTAAGAGACGACTAAGCCTTGAAAATAGCAATGGGTACCGAGCAAAGACTGGATATCCATTTCGAAAAAGGCCGGACCGATAACGGGTGGCAGCGTCTAAGGTGTCAAGTGTCTGGTACTGCGATCGCCAATCCACTTGCCGAGCGTGGCGATTAAGGCGATCCTTATGAGAGAGGTCTATGTCCTGCAGTAGAAAATTTACAGCCTGTTAAGGTAAGTTACACAGTTTTGGACTGTATAGCACTACGTTGGTTTCGTTAAGACTTGGATTTAGTTAATTACTGGTATCTAATATTCTGACTAATATTGGCAAAACTGAATGGAATAAGTAATCAATTTCAAAATAGTTGATCTGTCTAGATGTTTTAACCTTTTCGATAGTTTATATGAAGATATACCAGCGGTTTCATTATATGCTCAGAAATGTATTAATTCATTGTGTAAAGTGACATTGTAGAAGTGTTTAGAACACAAATTTAAGCATCTAAATTTATTAAAATTACCACCATCTGCATATTGGACTTTCCGAATAATATGAATGAGAATAATATCGTATAAACTTTAAAAATGTAAAACACATTACTAAACAAAAGTCTACCTTGCAAAAATTTCCGGTACAATTTACAGGTGAACAACATTTTACGATGTTTGGGAAAAATTATGCGTCCGAATTTTTTTCTTTAAATACTGCGATTTTTATTCTAAAAATCAATAAACATTAAAAATGTTCATCTTATTAATACTAATAATATTAGCTAACATTCATAAATATAATAAAAAAACTTGGATACAAAAATGTTTAAGTCGATTGTAATACCAATAATCTCGTACCAAACGAGATAGAATGAAACTTTTGTGCCTTTTACCCATAGATAAAACACGTATTGATATAGTCTATGAATTACTAAAATGTCGCATTCTGTTTTGGTGTCATCTCGCAATATAGGAAATCAATTTTTATAATTATCGATGATTTTAGTATTAAGATTAAAGTGTTCATCTAATTACTTCTGGAATTATTTTCTCTATAATCGGCAGGTAACGACATTTGACGTGTTCGGTTTTACTTTTGACTTATTTTATTTTCAATTGATCTAAACAATAGTTAAATAAAATTTAAGAAAAATATTTTTAGCTATATTCTATATAGGAAATTGATAACAATTATAACCTATTTGTTTGCACAATTTTTTTCACCATTATAGACCGAACAGGAATTTTTCTTTTGTTGATATAAATAGATGTGGTTATTTACTCTTGCATTTGCTGTACCTATAAATTTACAACAAAACAGTTTAATGTAAATAAAGCTGTAGTTCATTTTCATGGTGCAGGTCGTTTACATGTATCCAAATCGAACTTTCGTGTATTTGATTATTTATCTCTGTAAATTTTATGATTGACTTGTACAATAATGAACAGGTAAATTTGCATAGTTTGTAAACAAAAACATTAATTTTGTTTTATTCATTATTAGGTAGCTTTGTTTAGTCTTTGGATATTAAATTAAAATAAATAATCAAATTAAATTTCTGAATTCTTTGTTCAGTTGCATGCACCGCCAGAACTCTTAAGTATTTATACATCACCACATTTTGTATTTTATTCCATTACTGAACATAGGCCTCTCTAAGAAAGCTCTAGACAAAGCTATATATATCTTGAAAGGCTTGCCCATACTCAAAATACCGGGTTAGTGGGCTGCTGCAGTGCCGGTACCCTTGCCATAGTGATGCTCCTCCCCATCATTAGTCTTGGGTAGCTAGTGGGTTCAGCAAATTCAGATCGACATTCAGTCATTCAGTTGTGAGATCTTGATTTGTTTGCAGGCAGGTTACAACAGGTATTTGAGTTCAGGATTTAGACAAAAAGATGGAATACCCATGGTATATTCTAATAGTCATACAGTTTAACATAGATTATTAGGTTAGATAGAGACACCAATTATTAGATGTTTTCATTAAAAATAGGTATTTAGAATTTCGATAATTCTTTAAATTTCATAATAATAATTTGACCTATGCATTCTCTTACATTGTATCTTTACAATGTTGGCAATAGTTTACCCAACGTAAACCATGATTTATCGCAAAAATATAAATTCTATTGTTATGATACATTAAGGGATAAATTAATAAAGAAGTTTTTTTTCTGGTTTGAGCTATATCTTAAAGAAACCTAAACCTACCTACCTAAACCTACCTTATATATTCATATAGAATGATGTTACTTAATAAACTTCTTTAAGATTAATTTTTGTGAACAAACACACTTGTTTATAATATTAGTATAGACAAAGATAGGAGCAATACTTGCCCTAGTTTGACAAATTAATTTCTTTATTTATTGGGCCAATTGGCATTGTCAATTCCATAAGAGGGCAAAGCGTGGATACAGGAACTGTTCTCCAACCTGTCAGCATGGTGAGTATGGGCAAATCTTTCATACATGCCTTTCCAGTTTTTTTCCATGAATGTCACCTTTATAGAGAAGCCTTTGTCCAGCAGTGGACTTGCACAGACTGATAAAAAAAAAGACAATTAATCATTTATTTTAAAATTTTAGCCATGAATACCACGGCACCAACTTCTGCTGATGCCTGTCTTAGTATAGTACATTCCCTTATGTGCCACCGGCAAGGAGGAGAGAGTGAGGGCTTCTCAAAACGTGCTATAGAGTCACTTGTGAAGAAATTGAAAGAGAAAAGGGATGAACTAGATTCTTTGATAACAGCAATAACTACTAATGGAGCACATCCTAGCAAATGTGTTACTATACAGAGGACATTAGATGGGCGCTTACAGGTAACCTAAATTTCCATTTGTGTATTGGATATTATGTTTCAAACTGAGTTCCTCCTCTGAAATATGAATAGTGCATTATTTGTTAGACAGGATTATGAGGAGGATTTGCAGTAATTATTACAGTTGTCAGTGCCGTGGTGTGTGGGAATACAGACGAAAAGGCAGTGCCAACACTTGCTAACTAAACCAGTGCCTTCCCAGGGTCAATACCCAATCTATGCCATTGTTTATCACATATATTGACTATAGCTTTAACAGAAAATTTGATGCATGCATTTTCTTTAGTAATACTTAAAAGACAAAGAAACCAGATTATTTTCTTGTGTAATACAAGATACAGACAGATAACTATAATAAAGGTAAAGTAACTAGTAAAGTTTTATGGCATCACTGGCATATCAGTCTCCCTACACCCGGCACTGTGTATAGATCATAGACCCAGATAATTATTAAAAAATATATTTCCCAGAAGTACACATAAAATTTCAAGCCTCTACCTTACTTGACTGATGAGATTAGGATTGTGTACAGTATTCAGGACATCATAAATATTGTTTAAATATTTGTTATTAAAAAAGGTTACATATTGTATGTAATGTTTCTTTAGTATTTTTTTGTAGATTTGAAGAACTAATCAATTTAAAAAAAAAAAAATTTTAAGTTTTAAAAAATTTAACAATAGAATAATATTTTTTGGTTATGAACCATTATTTTGTTATGAATCATATGTATCCAACATATATCAAATGTCATGTCCCTATCTCTTTTAGTAAGTGGGAAAATAGTGCTCAGGCATTTTACATATATATACATTGTAGCTTCTATTATAATACAAGGAGGAATATTGCACAAATGTATAACTTGATTTTTAATGAATGCTCAATTATTGAAATTAACAAGCACCTCTCATTGTCAGTATGAAGACTGATTAGCATAAAAGGAATTACAGTAATTTTTCTGACAATGTGTAGAGAAATTAAAGATAGAAAAACATTGAGCAAAATTAATGTTTAATCAAAATGAATGAGTTTTGCCATCACACTGTCATAATTAATTTTAACTGTAGCCCAGGGATATCCACATCTTTCTATGATGAAAAATCAAAATAGTGCAATGTCATCACAGAGTAGGGTTGTTAACTGTACTTTAATAGACAGGTTTGTATTATATACTGCAGAAGAAATTTATAGTATGCAAAAATACTATATTACAGTTGGATCAATCTTTATTTTTTGCATCACAGAAACTAAGTAACAATCATACCTTTTTTTTACACTTTTGTGTGTATTAAAAATTTCGGCTACCCTGTCAGTAAGATGAAATACCTCTTTTCTAATATATAGTATTGTAGTGTTATGCTTATATTTTATAATGGTTATACCAGAGTGTGGTCATTCTTAGGTCGAGAATGAATAATGTGCTATAGTGTGCTCCTCCACCTTTTCCTTAATTTTTTAAATATACTTCCCATTTAAATGCAGGTCGCCGGTCGAAAAGGATTCCCTCATGTGATTTACGCACGTATATGGCGTTGGCCTGATCTCCACAAGAACGAGCTGAAACACGTTAAGTTTTGTCAATTTGCTTTCGATCTAAAATGCGACTCAGTTTGTGTGAATCCTTACCACTATGAGAGAGTGGTGTCACCAGGAATTGGTATGTATCTAACTGATGTGGTTTAATAATCAAATAAAGAAAAGGAATATTAAATATGTGTAATAATTTAATGTATATTATCTATTTTATACTAATTTATTACAAATAACTTATCATCAGTATCTTCAGTAAGTATCAAATGGTCTGTATAACTCCAGGCAGATATTTATAAAATATTTTTTTTGTCCCCTGCCTTATGTTAAAAACCATGTACCATGTTATAATTGAAATATGTTAAATGTTTAGTACAGCTTAAAGTTGTAAATCTTTTATATCAATGTATTTTTTTAATGGATTGTGATGATAAACGACCTAACAGTCCACCTGCTGGTAAGTGGCTACTCCAGACCCTGGACACCTGCAAACAGCTTTAGCCTAAGAATGTTACAGATACGTTGTCCCTCCTGAGGTCTATGATGGAATGCCTCTCAGCCCATGATTATATTGTATCTCTGTACCATTCAAACTGGAAGAAAACAGTAGTTGTACTTCTGTTTATGAGCAGAAATGGGTAAGAGGGACTATCCAGATGACTTCTAGGCAGAGGAGGCGTCTACCACCAAGTGAAAATTGAGATGTTGTTATGTGCGCACACCTACTTTACCTTACTAGTTTGTAAATAGTTTTCTGCAAGGCATCTCCATCTCAAGGAGAATGATTTGCCAAAATCGTGATAATGCAACCACCTCGTGAAAACTGTGCACACATCTACATTATGCATGAAGATGTGCACTCTGTTAATGTCACATGTGCACACAATTTACCTTATATTTATCATAAAGTACTACTTGTGTTTCAATAACCCTAAAAGTGTAAAAATACTCCATGCAGTAGTTTCTTGATAGCCAGTATTAAGTAATATTATAATAACATAATAACTTGTGGCTTAACCAACATTTGAATAGTGTTTTAGGGTTAAAGTATTTGTTCGAATACTAGTTCATGTCTAGACATTGCATTTGTCTTACATTGGAAGTGGTTTCACCAGTTTATTGCTGGATAGGGAATAATAATAAAAAAAAAGGGGAGAGTATACACAATGAACGACTTAAGGTCGGGCGGGTAGACTTTAAATTCCCAGTTATAGGAAAACTTGATAATTTCAGATCTCTCTGGCCTTACGCTACAGTCAGGGCCCAGTAGGTTAGTGAAAGATGAATACACGGCAGGTCTCAGCGGCAATGGCATGGACATGGATACAGGCGAGTTGGTGACAATCCAGCACCATGCGACAAGCCCCAGACACCACCACTCAACTATACCGCATCATCATCAACAATTCCAGACCACAAATATTATTATTAATCAAGGCCAAAGTAAGCCAATTTTTTCGTCTGCATTCATAAATGTATTTTATTTTGTTTCATTTTAAAATATTTTATGTTGCACTGCATGATAATTTTATTTTGCATTTTCCGTTCCAATAGCGCCAGAGAGCGTTGCGAACATGTTTTCTCCGCATGGGCAACGTCCAACAATTCGACCGCCTGGAGGGCCGCCACAGCTCACCCAGCAAATGGTACATTCCCCAAGTGCACAACAAATGCTGACAAATCATCAAGGCGTTCAGATGCAAGGCAATCCACAGATGGGTCCAGCCACGCAACAAATGGGACCTGGAACTCCCCAGATGTGTCCCGGAACGCCCCAGATGTGTCCCGGAACGCCCCAGATGTGTCCCGGAACGCCCCAGATGTGTCCCGGAACGCCCCAGATGTGTCCCGGAACGCCCCAGATGTGTCCCGGAACGCCCCAGATGTGTCCCGGAACGCCCCAGATGTGTCCCGGAACGCCCCAGATGTGTCCCGGAACGCCCCAGATGTGTCCCGGAACGCCCCAGATGTGTCCCGGAACGCCCCAGATGTGTCCCGGAACGCCCCAGATGTGTCCCGGAACGCCCCAGATGTGTCCCGGAACGCCCCAGATGTGTCCCGGAACGCCCCAGATGTGTCCCGGAACGCCCCAGATGTGTCCCGGAACGCCCCAGATGTGTCCCGGAACGCCCCAGATGTGTCCCGGAACGCCCCAGATGTGTCCCGGAACGCCCCAGATGTGTCCCGGAACGCCCCAGATGTGTCCCGGAACGCCCCAGATGTGTCCCGGAACGCCCCAGATGTGTCCCGGAACGCCCCAGATGTGTCCCGGAACGCCCCAGATGTGTCCCGGAACGCCCCAGATGTGTCCCGGAACGCCCCAGATGTGTCCCGGAACGCCCCAGATGTGTCCCGGAACGCCCCAGATGTGTCCCGGAACGCCCCAGATGTGTCCCGGAACGCCCCAGATGTGTCCCGGAACGCCCCAGATGTGTCCCGGAACGCCCCAGATGTGTCCCGGAACGCCCCAGATGTGTCCCGGAACGCCCCAGATGTGTCCCGGAACGCCCCAGATGTGTCCCGGAACGCCCCAGATGTGTCCCGGAACGCCCCAGATGTGTCCCGGAACGCCCCAGATGTGTCCCGGAACGCCCCAGATGTGTCCCGGAACGCCCCAGATGTGTCCCGGAACGCCCCAGATGTGTCCCGGAACGCCCCAGATGTGTCCCGGAACGCCCCAGATGTGTCCCGGAACGCCCCAGATGTGTCCCGGAACGCCCCAGATGTGTCCCGGAACGCCCCAGATGTGTCCCGGAACGCCCCAGATGTGTCCCGGAACGCCCCAGATGTGTCCCGGAACGCCCCAGATGTGTCCCGGAACGCCCCAGATGTGTCCCGGAACGCCCCAGATGTGTCCCGGAACGCCCCAGATGTGTCCCGGAACGCCCCAGATGTGTCCCGGAACGCCCCAGATGTGTCCCGGAACGCCCCAGATGTGTCCCGGAACGCCCCAGATGTGTCCCGGAACGCCCCAGATGTGTCCCGGAACGCCCCAGATGTGTCCCGGAACGCCCCAGATGTGTCCCGGAACGCCCCAGATGTGTCCCGGAACGCCCCAGATGTGTCCCGGAACGCCCCAGATGTGTCCCGGAACGCCCCAGATGTGTCCCGGAACGCCCCAGATGTGTCCCGGAACGCCCCAGATGTGTCCCGGAACGCCCCAGATGTGTCCCGGAACGCCCCAGATGTGTCCCGGAACGCCCCAGATGTGTCCCGGAACGCCCCAGATGTGTCCCGGAACGCCCCAGATGTGTCCCGGAACGCCCCAGATGTGTCCCGGAACGCCCCAGATGTGTCCCGGAACGCCCCAGATGTGTCCTGAACGCCCCAGATGTGTCCTGAACGCCCCAGATGTGTCCTGAACGCCCCAGATGTGTCCCGGAACGCCCCAGATGTGTCCCGGAACGCCCCAGATGTGTCCCGGAACGCCCCAGATGTGTCCTGAACGCCCCAGATGTGTCCCGGAACGCCCCAGATGTGTCCCGGAACGCCCCAGATGTGTCCCGGAACGCCCCAGATGTGTCCCGGAACGCCCCAGATGTGTCCCGGAACGCCCCAGATGTGTCCTGAACGCCCCAGATGTGTCCCGGAACGCCCCAGATGTGTCCCGGAACGCCCCAGATGTGTCCCGGAACGCCCCAGATGTGTCCTGAACGCCCCAGATGTGTCCTGAACGCCCCAGATGTGTCCTGAACGCCCCAGATGTGTCCTGAACGCCCCAGATGTGTCCCGGAACGCCCCAGATGTGTCCTGAACGCCCCAGATGTGTCCCGGAACGCCCCAGATGTGTCCTGAACGCCCCAGATGTGTCCCGGAACGCCCCAGATGTGTCCCGGAACGCCCCAGATGTGTCCTGAACGCCCCAGATGTGTCCTGAACGCCCCAGATGTGTCCTGAACGCCCCAGATGTGTCCTGAACGCCCCAGATGTGTCCCGGAACGCCCCAGATGTGTCCCGGAACGCCCCAGATGTGTCCCGGAACGCCCCAGATGTGTCCCGGAACGCCCCAGATGTGTCCCGGAACGCCCCAGATGTGTCCCGGAACGCCCCAGATGTGTCCCGGAACGCCCCAGATGTGTCCCGGAACGCCCCAGATGTGTCCCGGAACGCCCCAGATGTGTCCCGGAACGCCCCAGATGTGTCCCGGAACGCCCCAGATGTGTCCCGGAACGCCCCAGATGTGTCCCGGAACGCCCCAGATGTGTCCCGGAACGCCCCAGATGTGTCCCGGAACGCCCCAGATGTGTCCCGGAACGCCCCAGATGTGTCCCGGAACGCCCCAGATGTGTCCCGGAACGCCCCAGATGTGTCCCAGAATTCTAGAATGTGCTTTCCTTATTTTTTAACATGCGCCTATACTTATTTTATGGTACTTGATATTTTTATATCCATCGACATGGTAAGTGTTCTCTGTCCTACTGTCCAAATTTATGTTAACTCCTTGGACCGCCGTACATACAAAGACATTAATATCAATATATTTTTCAGCAGGCACAGTGACAGTACCACCTGTATCATCAGGGGGTACACCAGGCGGAGTCCAAACAGCAACGGTGGAGACACAGCAGAACGGCTTCGGCAATGCAACCAGTCCGGCGCCACAGCCGAGCCCAATCCCCCACCGCACCCAGAACCAACATCAGCAAGGTGAGGAAAAATGGCTTGAGTTTATGTTATGTTATGTTTATCCATAAGACGAGATAGGGTGTAGGATTTCCTTGCACCGCCACCAAACGGCGACAGAAGCTGACTAAGACAGTAACATTTTGTTCCAGGCACGTGGACCGGCAACAACACGTTAACATACACCCAGAGTCTGGCCCCGCCCCCCGCCGCCCCGCCCGTTTCGGTCGATGCACCTGCACACCATCATCATTACTGTAAGATTTTGTTTTCATACTTCTAAACTTTTATGTTATAATATAATATTACAATGTGTGTTATTTTCTGTCTAAGGAACAGTTAAATGCCCGTCCCGGTCTGGATTAAAATCTTATTTAAGATGCTTATTTTACCATCTTCAAAAGTTTGGCCTTGTTCTCAGTAAAGTATTACAGTAAAATGTTACAACACGATTATTTCGAAGACATGTGAAGTCGACCAACCCGCACTGGAGCAGAGCGGCAGATTGTTCTCGGATCCAAAACCCTCTCAAGTATTTGAAAAGGAGGCCTTTGCCCAGCAATTGGCACTTGCACACACATTGGCAAACACAACTATTGGTTGCTACTTCCCTTTTTTTACTTTTACTTTACCGATATCCACACAGGGATGAAAAAAAATAAGAATTCATATTGGTTCAGGAATGCCTGTGTAATCGGTGAACATAAAAAAAACATTTTTATTTTATAGGTTTGATTTGATGATTTATTTACAGACAATGGCAACCCTGGCGGTTTGCTCTCGAGTCAACCGGCACCAGAATATTGGTGTTCTGTAGCATATTTTGAATTGGACACACAAGTTGGAGAAACCTTCAAGGTCCCATCAAGTAGACCTAATGTCACTGTGAGTGTAATGTAGATCCCTCTCCTTTTTATCGATTTTTGCCAATAGTTTACCGCCCTTTATTTTAATAATTACACTTTATGTTTCAGGTGGATGGATACGTTGATCCGTCTGGAGGTAATAGATTTTGTTTAGGAGCCTTAAGTAATGTTCATAGAACAGAACAAAGTGAACGCGCGAGGTGAGTCAGAATCAGAATTAATTCTTTACCGTTTCTGTTTTTGATTTCGTAAAATTTACACGATTGTCAACCCTCGAAGCGTGGCTATTATGGCAATACGAGAGGTATTTATTTCACATCGAAATTTTTCTAGTATTATGTGAGGTGGGTGGCAAATTCTCTTTCATCGTCACCATCGTTTTAAATAAAAACTTCCGATGGGTGTCGTAAGAGGCGACTAAGGGAAAAGCCTTGTAAACAGCAAAGGCTACCATCAGATGGTGGGATAAACATCTCGAAAAATACCAGACCGATGGCGACAGCAGCGTCTATGGTGCGAAGCCGATAGTATCAATGTAAATTTGCGTTCGTTTCTAGACTGCACATCGGCAAGGGCGTGCAGTTGGACCTCCGCGGCGAGGGCGACGTGTGGCTGCGCTGCCTGTCCGACCACTCGGTGTTCGTGCAGTCCTACTACCTGGACCGCGAGGCGGGCCGCGCGCCTGGCGACGCGGTCCACAAGATATACCCCTCCGCCTGTATCAAGGTACGGCCGGGGCTCCGTTACTCCATGTACCGAGCGTTAGGACGCGGCTGACCTCTTGCACTCCACAAATAGACGGCCTGTCACAAGCGCGCATGCACGGTTATTCGTTGCCGTATTCGTACCGAATCGCGTGAAAACATTTTGAAATATGCCATTTCACCCATCCTCGTTTTCGCAAGTGCTAAGTGCATCGGAAACAGAACCTAAGCTGCGAAGCGATCATAGATCTTGATAATGATATTTGTTATTGCCTCGAGATTTTTCCTGGTTAAGTCGATTGATACGAGACCAACGACAACATTTATTTATAATGAGAAAAGGGCAAACAAGGTAGCGGCCACGTGCATCAGCAACACCGGAGGAGCTATAGGTGCCTTGCCGGCCTATAAGGATATTTGTGGAGGAGGGAAGAGAAGGGATAAGGGAGGGGAAGGGGGCATTTGGTTATCTCACGCAGAAACACAAGATGCCTATACTTTACGCCCGTATTCTGTCGAGCCGTCCCGTCTATAGATTCGGAGTCAGTATCTCTAATGACGACAATGATAGATTGATTTCCCTCCCACAGGTCTTCGACCTGAGACAGTGCCACAGACAGATGCAGACGCAGGCGGCGACGGCGCAGGCGGCGGCTGCGGCTCAGGCGGCCGCCGTCGCCGGACACATACAACCCGCGCACCCCGGCATGAACAAATGTACGCACTACATTATATCTCTACTAATACACACATCTACAGTACATTGCCAAGTAATTATAATGGGCCACCCATTGCACCCCAGGATGCTTCCTGGTATTGATTAAGGTAACCTTGCTGCATTTTATTAGAATGGAACTTTAATTCCTTTTTCTAACACTGTAATAATCTTAGCTTGCATCTGGACCAGTCTTTGTTTTGGGAAACTCAGTATTGTAACCTTAAGCTTAGGGACAATAAAAAATAAATAAATATCATTGTATGAATGTTTGGACGGATTTAACTTAACGGCAATGTCACATATTCTAAAATGGTTCCTATGATTCAGAAGGGCCATGGCCCTTGGCCCCATTAATTAGGATATACATAGCCCATGGGCTGTGATATATCCTAATTAATATTACAAATGCAAAAGTATGGTCGTTCATTATATGAAGTACTAAACGGATATGAATCTAATATGGCAGAGATGTAGATTAGGCCATGGATTTGGATATAGGTATACTCTTTTTTGCCTCATTCAAGACTTCTTGAAATATTGAAGAATTCTTCTTGGGACAATATTTCGGATGAAGCAGGGTGCAGTCGTTAGCACAGCGCTATATAGTATAATAGTGCAAGCACATTGAAAATAAGAAAATTGTAAAATTGTGATCTGCGCGCGTACACCGTTACGGAAGCGCGACATGGTGAAGTAAGTCGTCAAAGATAAATAAAAGTGTAAATTAATTTTAGAGGCGTAAAATTAGGTTCGATTGTAGAAGACCCAGAAGGCCTACCATCGCCTCTTATTTTTTTTTAATTTTAGATTATGCGTTTTAAATAAAATTTTATCAATTGTGTTTAATATCGTTCTTTTATCGTATTTTATACTTATGTAAATTGATACGCGGAATGAAAAAATGTATTCCGTTACGCTAAAGCATCTTTTATTTTGCAGACGTTTCTTTACATGTGAATCGTCAATTCCAAATATTTGATTAACAGTATATTTGTTTTTTTTTATCAGGTCTGACTGCTGCAGCCGGCATTGGCGTGGACGACTTAAGACGGCTTTGCATCGTGCGGCTCTCGTTCGTTAAGGGTTGGGGCCCAGACTACCCGCGCACCTCAATCAAGGAGACGCCCTGTTGGGTCGAAGTGCACCTTCATAGGTATACTTATGTTTTTTTTCTGAAGAGTAATTTAGAAATTAAAAACGATTTCGTAGCGGTGGAACGTTTGAATAACTAGATTGGGCTTACAATTTGTATAAAAACGAATAACTGCGCCAACCAGATAGTTATGATTTTATTGTAATTTTCATTCAAATTTGTAAGAAAATACAAAGTAAAAAAGTAAAGTAGCAGCCTCTAAATGTCCTCCGCAAGGTAAAGATTTTTTCTTAAATATCTGAGAGGGTTTTGGAACTGAGAAAGGCCCAAAAAAGGGCTGTGGGTTGACGTACTTCACATGTCCTCGAAATTATATTTCTCGGACATGCAACCTGCAACTTCACGATGTTTTACTTCATCGCCGAGGACGTAGTTAGTAAATATAATTTCGAACAATAAATGACTGCATCTTTACATCTTTATCCAAAATTCCAACATCTGCAAATCTTTATTCCAGAGCACTCCAGCTACTCGACGAGGTTCTTCACACTATGCCCATCGATGGTCCTCGGACCGCCATCGAGTAGGAGTTGATCGGCTTCTTTTGAGGCCTTCGAGCGACACTCGGCATGTCGCCGCGACTCGCGACACGCGACACGCGCCGCGACACGCGACATCCGACATGTCGCCGTGACACGCGACCTGCGACATGTCGCTTCGACGTGCGCCGCAGTATAGGTTATCGTTCGCGCCACCACTCAAATATACATTGCATGTGACCCTGCCTCATTATTTAAGAAACTAATTAAGTGATAATTTTAAATAGTCCTTTCGATGTCGGTTTCTTTGTGAATTCAAACATGGTACAAATATAAAAAAATTTGATATTGATTTCATTAATGTTTAAGAGTGTGAAAATAGGTACAAATGCATATTATATAAATAGACGAACTAAAAAAATTAAAACAATAAACACAGCTTTGATATAAGTTGCTCATTAATTAAGATGTTAATGGGTTACTTTAAGTATTATTGTGGCAAAGGATATATTGAATATTGGCAGATTTGTTAAATTTTCGTTGCTTTTTGAGTGGTGGCCAGCGAGTAACAACAGAATGTGCAAGTTTGTTTCGCGACAGCTAGTGTTGTGCACGGAACTGTGGAGTGTTGGCAAGAATTGTTGTTGGATTGTGATATGGTTTTGTTTTATACTGGGTTGCCATATAGAAAGCATTTATTAAAATATTTGTTCATATTGTTTCATATTATATCGTTATGTCGAGGAAAAAAATATTCGGCCTACTGTCTTCCAAAATTATTACTTTTTTATGTCTTCCTTTTGTCAAATTTGTTACATATGTTTGTCAAATATTTTAAAAACATTTTACTATGGTTTCGTTAATGGAAAGGTATTGATGTTTGTGTTAAGGAATGTGAAACTTTGAAACAAACATTGCACATTAAACGAAGCGCTTCGCTCGCGTTTATAAAAAAAGGTGAACTATTAATTTATGTCTTGTATTTATTTATACTAATGTCTAAGAGAGTACTGCCGCCTGCACAGCAACACGTAATTAAAATTTATCGAAAGTGTGTCTAATTGCTTGGTAATAAGGCGCATGGTTGCATTTGTCGTGCGGTCGACTGTACAATAAAGGGTAAGCTAAATATAGCATAGATATTTATACCAGTATTGAGACGGAACAAACTAAAGAGCATATTAAATCGATCTCAGTAAAATATTTTTCATAAATCCTAAATGAATTAACGTTAATATACTTATGTAAGATATTAGTGCTATTTATACACACATAATTACGACTAACAATCTGTTGTTGCTCAATGGAGTCTATAGATTATAGTTTTGTCGACTTGTTTATTGTAAAAAAAAATGGATATACGAATTTTAACAACAGCAATACCAAAATAAGGCATTTTCTTTATAATAACTTATGTAGATTAAATATGACAAGACATAATTATGGTTCAACTTGAAAGAAGCCAAATTGGAATTAGCTTTTCGTATAGTTTTAAGTTAAAATATTGTGTTATGAAAGTTATATATGGTGATAAAGTATATAATAGATGTAACTTATGTGTACGTATACTTAGCGTTCATGTGGAGTGAGAAGATTGTGCTTTGTTAAGTTAAAGTGACTTGTGTTTGTCGGAATACAGCCCACTCATACTGCATTTATGGACATGAAGGTGATAAACTTTAAATCATTCATTTATTCACACATCCGTTTGGTTGTGACAGTGTCTTCGTGTTATGACTATATACTATCGCGTGGTTTATTGGTCAGGGTGACAGTTCGCGAGTCCCAAGTTCATTTGCCAGCCGAAGCCTAAATTTACATACATAATTAACATTTTATATAAGATACAAATGATTGAAATCGACAATTTTCGGATCTGATTTAATTTCGTTAGGTCCCGTGTCGCTGACTGCATGCTGACCCTTAGCTCATCTTACATTTTTTAAAACAAGTTACTCGCTCCGTAGGGATGTCTCCTGTGTTGTGGATGCAATTTACATACATAAATTGTACAAAGATCCAGGCACGGAACAATGATTTGTATTCCTTACGAATACTCGACCCGTGCGGGATCGAACCCGCGACCTGCAGCGCCACGACGAAGCGCTTAGCTACTTCGCCATCGAGCCGCCAAAGCGTTAGCCCTAGATATCTTTCAATTCTAGGAATCATACAATTATGCACTCAGTATTTTATTTATTCATTCATAATTTGACTTAACATGCGACGCTGTACGAATACTTAGCCGTGCGAAGCCGTGGCAGTCTAGTGGTCAGGGCGCTCACTTTAGTTTCATAAAGCGCGAGTGACCAGGGTTCGATCCCCGGTGCCGGCACAACTAAATTTGTAAATAGAAATTTTAAGTTCTGTATTTACCACGTGCTCGGCGGTGAGGGGAAAATGTGTGAAGAAACCGGCATGTCTGAGAAATAATTTCGAGGATATGTGAAGCCCGCCAACCCGCTCTGGAGCAGCGTGGGGGGCACTTCCCGGTTCCTAAACCCTCTCTGATACTCGTGACTATGATATACTGACTATATACTGATTTGTGAAGGAGGCATTTGCCCAGCGGTGGGCACTTACAGCTGCTGCTTTTATGCGACGCTGTGTATTTTCGACAAGGGGTCGATAATAGAGACGGAAAGATAACAAAGCCCGTTCTACGCCGCATTTAATAAACGAATAGCTTTAGAGCAACTGTGTAGAGCTTTAACAGCAAGGCAACTTTAATAATCCCATCAAATTGACTGTATAGGTTGTAAAAGACAAGTGGACAATTGATTATATTGTAACATTATTTAAAGCCTATTTCGAAAATGTTGATTTTAGGTAAAAAGTTATTGTCTATGACTTTTTAACAAATACTTAGATCTGGCAAGTCATAAGGTTGCTTGCAGTTTAGTCTCTAATAGGCTGACTATGTGTTAGAGCCGCGTTACATTATGCATGCATATTACACAATACGCCCTTTTTGGAGTGGTCATATTTTGCGGAATACAACAATGAAGTCTATTTAGTGGGAACCATTAGCATTTTGCTATTATATTTGAAGTTATAGATAAAATATTTAAAATTTTATTATGTTGCCAATGGCAATGGAAAACATAACCAAATAATATAGTGATGTACAAAATTGTAATTTCCCTGTCGTGCCATTTTAGTGGTAGTAAGATGGCAGGATCGCGATCTGGCACGAAAAAACCTGTCTCCCATTAATCATTCTGCGTTGGTTAGTGTACTATCTTAGAAAGTGCGTTAAAACACTACTGTGAATGGAGTACTGTTCTAATCAACTGTCCTGTGGCAATACCCAACAACCGTGTAAAATAAGTATTAGATGCTGCCCTACACCGGTTGCTTTAGCTCAAGAGCAATTAGGTAAATATGATAGTTCTTCCATCTATCGTAGGTCGTTTACTGGCAGTCCCTTAGGTCTGGTACACGGGGATGGATTAATGGGTTTCTATTTAACATGCTGGTTAGAACTATCGACTTAATATTAGTACGTGTTTTATTAGTGATGAAATAATTTATTGAACAATATGTTCGGGCAGTGCGATTAACGAGTAAACCGAACAAACATAAATGCAGTATGCGATATTGGTGTACGGCCTCGTTTGGCGGGATTGCGTGAATCATATATGTGTTACTTTACCTGCGTTGGGATTCCGATCGTGCTCGGCGTGTGACTCACGAGTCCGTGTATCGATTTAATTTTAACCTTGACATTGTTTGGTAAATTGGCCTGATGTGATCACACCAGAAACGATTTGTTTTTTTACTAAATATGCGTGTTGTGTCAGGCATATACATTGGGAATCATATTAACAAATTTCTATTTTAATTTAAAAACTGATAACAAACTGTAGTAACAGAATATGAAGTAAATGATCCTTATTTATAAGTTCATTGACTTTTTGTCTCTGAAAAAGGTTAATAATATTTTTTAACACATACTGTATGAGCAGTAACTATTTGCATTTCAGTTTTGGACTTTCGTCATAGATTGATCAGTAAACTTAGACGAAGTTTGTTTTGTAAGTTATAGTTGAAGTATTAACTAAAACTAACAAATTCTTAACCAGTGTCGTTATCAAATCGAAACCCTGACGATTATCAATATTCTTCATCTCTAACAACCGGTAAACATAACGAACATGTAACATCTAATACCGGACAGCGGTCTCTTCTAAAGGGTGGGTTTGTGTCAAACGCCACGTGCGGCCACTCGATCGGCGATTGCTATACCAAACACCTCGCACCTTGCATTTGTGTCCCGAAAGTGATCTTACTTCTACTACATTTTGATACGTTATTCGATGAATTATATCACGTTTATAAAAATATCTTTGTAAATATCCGGTACTAGTCTCGAAGTACAATTAGTACGCACATAATTCATTCGTCTTATTTGATCTTTTTACTTAGATGAAATCATTTTCGTTTAAGTGGACTAAGGGAAAGTGCTAGAAAATTCTATTATTAAAACTATTTATTATTTACTCCATACAATAAAGTTACAAACTTAACCTATAAAATTAAACACCAATTCTAACGAAGTATTATAAACTATAACTATATAAATAGATGTTATCTGGTATATTAGCTGGACCAGGTGCGGTACTGGGATCGCCAACACGGCCGGTTGTGACAATGGGAGAGGGCAATTTTTAGAAATGTACTGATAACAGAGTGCCTGCTAATGAGGAATCGGGAAGTAACTAACGCATCCAGAGGATATTTTAAGAAGGTTAAATATGCGTATGATTCACGCAGTCCTGCTAGTTGTATTGATCTGTGATGAGATAACAAGTGTTTATAAGTGTTTTCACGTAGTAAAAAAAAGTGCCGCCGGTTGGCCGTATTATGGACTAAGTTAAGTCGTAACTATATTACTTGCGGTGCATGTGGTAGGACATAAGTAAGAACAAATGACATATTTTGTGTACGAGCCGATGAGTTGTTTATGTATTCGTGAGCGTGGTGTTTTTGGAATATTAAATATATGAGATTTTTTTGATTTTTGTTTGCTTAAGTTTTGCTTTAATTATTATTATTATCACGGCAGATTTATAATACGTTTTGCATGATTACATTATGTTGGCGACAGTAAGCGTTTCCGATTTCATTATCTGATTGATAATTGTTTTATTATAAATAGGTATTTTACGAGCTTCAGATAAAATGACAAAGTAGTTGTATATTTTAACAGTATATTGTAAAAAAGATTTCAAATACCGTGTGTTGAGATGGCGGACCGATGTTGCCACGTAGCAATAATTACTATACTATTAAATATTTTCTACGCACTATTCTATGTTCGATTATCAAACATCACAGTTTGAATTTAACGTTGTCCTTATGGCTTTCTTTATAAACTCAATTGTTACCAATGTATTGAAGATTTGTAGAGTGAAAATCTTGTATAATAGTACAATTTACTAAATATTCTTGTTTTATCAATTGTGAGCGTCTAGCGAAGTGTGGACGCTAAGGGAGTTTGTGAATCGGTACTTAGACATTGTATATTTTAAAATTCATTTAGAATGCTTTCGTTTTAAGATTGCAAATGAAAAACAAAATGTATATCGGAAATACCTCTTTATAGTGATCAAAAGGATTCAAAGGGTTTTTAGATGATATTGATAAGTGGTAAGTTTTTTAACGATGTTGATGTTTTGAATGATAATGTTTGACAAATTCTACATGCCACAGTTATTATTGAGGGTCTAACCGTACTGTTTGAATATTCTCACATTCGACTCGCAGCTATTCGAGATATACTTACATGTTGAATATTGGAAGTTGCTATTCGATATACAAATTACAAATTAATGCCTGTAGCTTTAAGAACTCTTATCTAGGAATTTCATGTAAATCTAATTATATTTCATACGTAGACATCCGGCTCCATTATGAGCAATGCATTTCATTAACGGCCGAGTTAATTTGTGAATGTACGTACTAAAATTAGATCGTGCTTTAGTTAGCGTCTATTAGTATTCTTTTCGTTGTTTCTTCGGAGCCGGGTGTCCCGTCCCAACAATGTTATGTACTCGTACATGTACTCGAGACCAATAATAAATCCATGAGCATTTGCCATTGTTTGTACAGATTGCCTTTGAAATTCACGTAGGTGTTGATTTAAATCTTTAAAAAGTTCGGAATAGAAATTCTGTTCGTTGCATGCGGACAATGCCGCGGGACGTCGGACGCACCGCGCACGGTGTAACACGTAGCCTTAAGCGCATAGTTAAGTGTGAAACTATGAAAAGAAATGAATATAAAGGTTATTCCTCTACGTTTGGTTTAATTTTCTATTTCTCCATACTCATTTCCTGTGCTGTGCGACATAATAATCTCACAATTCGTGCAGTCGTTCCTCGATGAAATCACATCATGTAATTTTTTTTATCCATGCCATGGTTTCGTTTATTGGTAATCATGTCTGGGATAAGCGAAACCATGTCAAAAAATAACACGGTATGATGTAACAGGGAATTTTTGTGACGTTGCGAATTCTGTAAGGAGCCTATGGTATGTAGTTAAAAAATCTCTAACGTTATCAATAATATATTGGACGTGAAGTTTAAAGAGAGTTATTTTAAAAGTTGAATGAACTGCTGAATTAATTCTCTTTTACTCTCTACTTACGTATAAATACAATACGTCCTCACCTGACAGTCAATAATTTGTGCTTGCACAAATATTTACTTAGATGAATGGAACCTTAAACACTATAATTAATTACCTGTTCCATACGGAAAGACGTTGATAGGGTGCTCTTGCAATCGCTCTTCACCACCCTCCTCATTTAATACTACCTACGTAGTACAGGCATAATCGACCAGGAGAATATCATATACAGGACATTAACCAGCTAGCAAGTTATAATATACATGCAATAACGCGTGTCACAGATAGACATGGATAAGCAGAGATTGCGGATTTTCATTTTGCACTGCAACCTACTTCGCCTCTCCGCCAGAGTCACATCGCTAGGTTTGCTTGGGGAGATTGCCACAAAAAGGCTTTTGGTTTGTCGCCTCTAACGACACCCGCAAGTTGAAAGCGGCCGACAGAATCTTACACGACGCAAGTTGAGAAAATTCTTCTAAGTATACTATTGTAATTTTTTTTTTAATAGTTACACCAAGAATGATTCGCCGCACTATAAATACTCGGCGGCTCACTCCCGCGCACCGGCACCATTCCAACCGCTCGCCATCACGCGTTGGCGAGCTCTATTTTAATCTTTATTTCACATACACCCACCTTGTGACACTGTTTCACGCTAAATCTCGTTCGCGCTCAGAGCAATGATAAATATGAAACATATTGGACTGATGATTTGTCAAATATGCATTAATATTGTAGCGAAACGCTAGTTAGAAAAAAAATAACCAAAAAAAATTACTCGAAAATTAGAATACTTTAAAGTTTTAGTAGTTATTCTGACAAAAAAACCGCTTATTTACTTAATTTAAGTTACATAAACCGTTTATATACTTTGTCAAACTGTAAGAGTCCAGTGCTGGATTTCCATGAAAGTGCCAACAAAAGCCGGTATGCCCAGCATAGAAGATTTTCAAATACTAGGCTGGGCAGGTGATTCGTGGACGTTTTTTGTCTGAAAACAAGCAAGCAGCTCACCTGATGGTAAGTGATTACCGTCGCTCAAGTACATCTGCAACACCAGAGGAGCTGCAGGTGCGTTGCCGGCCTTTAGGGATATTTGGGGATAAGGAAAAGAGGCGGAGAAAGGAGGGAAGTGGCCTTCACTCACCGAGCGAAACACAGAAGGACAAGATGCTTACTTCACGGCGGTATTCTGCGAAGCCGTGACACTATCCCTGGGTCGAGCAGCACCAAAAGCCGCCGCTTGGCTATACCACGTGTAAAAATGCTACTCCCTACAATAGTCTATTCTATTCATTCTAGCTTATTTAATTAAATAGTAAAAATGCCTCTTTGTTGCTGATAAGTAAACATGAAACTATCGCACGTACACAGATTTTGAAGTATTGTATACTTACTGCTGCGCAGAATGGACCTTTGGCTAGACATATCGCAAGAAGTCCTAAATATAATTTGTAGTAAACAGTTATACATAGTCAACTTTACATAAAATGCCTCGTGAAATCCATAAACTAATAGCAGTAATATCCCCATATGATTTTTTATTAGCTGGACCATTTACAATTGGAGGAGTTTCAGTAATCACTTCCCATTGAAGGTGGATTTATTAGATGCCTCATACCTTGAGACGCTGTTGCCTCTCTTCGGTTACGGTTTTTTTTTATTTTCGGGCCTCCGAATCTGGAGTCCCAACTTCAATACATAAGGTATAAAGTGTAGCACTCGCACAAACGAGTTTTTCGAAATTCAGGTACGATTTTAACCGTTGGTCTGGTATTACCTGGTCACTAAGATAGTAACAGCTCGCCACCTAACACCAAATAAGCGATGGGTTGAACGACTTAAATGAACGTCTTGACCTCTAACCGCCCCATTATTGGGTATACGGTCGTGTGAGCTTAATATAACTAGCAAATTTATCAGATTTAACTAATTCTCAAATTAAAGTTTGGCCAAATATTTATAAATTGACCTACGTTGCCCTTTACCACGTGTCGTAGAAAACGCATAAGATGCAAGCATGGTCCCGTGTAACCTACTTCTTGAAACTTTGATGTAAGTGCACACTTAGTGCATGGAAATAGGCTAATCAAATTTTCTACAACTGGGATTCTCTTGTACTGTGTACTGCGGAGTGTAGATGCTAAGATGAGAATTACGAAATAGTTATTAAGTAAGTTATCTCATTCGAAATTTCCTGATGAACATAATGATAGCAATAATATAATGTGGAACACCGTGTGGTATCGGCGTAAGGTTCGGTTAAATTTTTTTCTATCTATCTTCCATATATTTTGCATGCTAGTTTTTTGATAAATGAATAATATATGAAAGATCTTTACGACGAAATAAATATTTTGACTTTGAATGAAGAATATTTACCACAATTTGATGCGGGTATTCGAGTGACCTGAGTTCGATCCCCGGTAGGCACCCATTTTAGTGGTGCAGGCGTTACACTAAAATTTTTAATAGCAATTTTAGGCACTGAACTTTACCATGTCCTCGATGATGAAATAATAAAAAAATGTCCGACATGAGAAGTATGATGTCAAAAAAATTATTTTAGACCTTTCCTATGCCCAGCGTTGGACAGGCTAATGACTAAATTATAAACACTATTAAAATGGAATGACGTATACCATTAAATTCGTGCTACTAAATAATTTAATTTTATTTGCGTTTGGTAGCGGCGGTAGGAAAATCTGCTGTCACTTTCTTCCGCGGATTAATTTAGCGGATTAATCATCTCTAATAATGCTACATCGAAAATACACATACCGATGACGGACAGTAGTGTCTGAGGTGTGCGGTGCCTGGTGCTATCCCCAATCAGCCGATCAAGAGAGGCGGTTATGGCTAATCCTCCCAATTGAAAGAAGTCTTTGTACTCTAGCAGTGGAAAATTAATCTGTAAATGCCCACTGTTGGGCAAATGCCTGCTTCTCAAATATCTGTGAGGGTTTTGGAGCCAGGAAGGGCTCGCCACGCTGCTCCGGTGTAGGTTGGCGGCTTTACATATCCCCGAAATTATATTTTTTCTTATTTCTCAGACATGCAGGTTTCCTCACGATGTTTTCCTTAACTATCGAGAAGATGGTAAATACAGCACTTAAATTTAATATTAACTGTTATAGTGGCGCCGTCCACTGGGGATCGAACTATGGTCACTCGCGCTCTGTTAAAGTAAAGTGAGCGCCCTGACCACTAGGCTACCTCGGCTTCAGGCTTGATCGATTACTTTATTTTACTTCGTAAATGCTAAAACCTTTTCCTCGAGTCGGTGGTTTTCTATAAAACCATTTCAAACCTGCCTTATTATTATTGCAATATTTTTTATAATATTTTTAACATCTCTAGTTAATGTATCATTCCGTTTTTGTGTAATGTGTATGTATATATTCACGCCTTGTTCCCAACGGGGTAGGCAGAGACAATCTTCTTCCACTTGCTACGGTCCTGACATACGTCTTTCGCTTCTTCCACTTTCATCAATCTTCGCATGCATGCTCGTTGGTTTAGAGTACTCTTGACCTGGCCTTTTTTCAGAACCTCTCCGATTTGATCGTGAAATGTTCGCCTTGGTCGTCCTCTCCCGACTCTACCATTTACACTCGCCTCATATATTTGTTTCGTCAAACTATTTTCATTCATCCTCTCCACATGTCCAAACGAGCTCAGCATCCCTTTCTCAATTCGTGTCACTGCATCGTGTTTCAAGTAATTTTGTGTAATTTATTCACATGTGTATCCTTTGTAAGTGGTAAGGCCAAGCGGCGGCTTTTGCTCCTGCTCGTATGGGCCGGCTCGACGAGTATAGTGCCACGGCCTCGTAGAATATCATCAGCATGAAGTAGAGGCATGTGTCTAGAGGGTGTCAAATCGCCATTAAAAATAACGGTCAAACCGTGAGTTGACTCACGTCGTAAACGTTCCGTATTTAATTATCATTACATTATCATACAGCGGAGCAAGTAAATACCAGTAAATATAGGTATAGTTAGTGAGCTTAAGTTACGACCGTAACTGTTATTTTTACTTTAGGACTAGCTTTTCCCTGCGGCTTCGGACGCGTTGATTTCGTTGAAAGAGGACTTGCCATAATCTCTACACTCGGCAAAACAGATCGGCGGTCGCAGTACCAGACACCACGCATCGTTTGTATGTATGTAATTTGCGTATGTATGTATGTTTTAATCGATTTTACTTAAAAGCTGTTTGGCTGATTATGATGGAATTTTTTTTATTTTCAATATGATTCCCGTTACATGTAAGTATAGTATATGTATATTTTTTTCCCACCTAACATCACAAAAGTGTTTATGTTTGTCGTCCAATCACGCTAGGACTGAACGAATATGAATGAGAATTTGTCGGAGATGCAGATTGTGCCATAGAATGGTACTGAGGACAAAATTTGTGACCACGAGAGCGCAGACGCGGGTAGTGCCTAGTTTAAAATAAAATTTGACTGAAAGGGGGAACTATTTTCAAATAGCCATAATAATAAGCTCAAAGAGTGATCCGCTAGGAAATCTGTATGTTAAAAAAGTTGTTCAAATATTTATTCGCCCTGTCAGTAGAACGGCTTAGCGGCGGAGCGCTGGGAATATTCCGAAATATTAGATATTTTTAGCGGCAGAGGCCGGCCTTGTTTACATGTTGTCTCTTTACGATCTTTATATTTTGCAGCTCACCCAATGCTATTTTCACGAATCGGATCTGAAGATTTCTAAGTGTTATGCGTACATTCTCTTTATATTGTGCTTAAATGTTGCGTGATGTTGTAACGTAATACTCTTGATTTTTTATAATACAATATATCGAACATGATCACACACATGTCGCCCTGTCCCAAAGTAGACTTCCATCTGTCTTGCTAAGGTACATAACTACATAAAAATAAAGATCCCCGGCGTTTACATATTTTCTTCATTATATTTATTTATACAACATATTGACATTTAAGCTCAAATTATTACATTATAGTATTATTTTGACATCTGTAATTAACATAATTAAAAATCGACATCAACTTAAATTATTTAAATTAATTTTTGAATTTTTGACTGCTAAAAATATGTATAACATTTTAAATATACATATATGTTTATTTAATTTATGGTCGATGATTTGTTGCTTAGATGATTCTTTAGAACCTTTCTCACGATCTTTGTGGCTATATTTTATAATGTGTTATCTCTCCATTTATACTTACGCCCTGAAATTTCAATAAATGTATTTCATTTATTGTGGGTAACATCAGTTCAATATCGTATTATAATTTGATAGATATTAAAGATGCCGTAAGCAGAGACCGGTCGGTTCTTTATATAAATAAATAAAATTTATTGTTAAGGTAGTACAAGAGTTAACAATAAGTGCCAGTACGATGAAGTTTGTACAAGTGACAACAATCGTAAGTACAAATAATTACTTACATTAACACACATTACTCGGGTACAAACGTTTGCCCGTAGCGGGATTCGAACCCTCAACCCTCTGCTTCGTAGTCAGTGTCAACAGCTAACGTATACTCGGTCTTGCGGGAACAAGGACCGGTTATGTCTGTCTTGCACTGACCACAAGCCTTAATTCTAAAATATTTAATTTACAAGTAATTATGTCGACTAATCATCATTTCAGCCTATCACAAGTCTACTGCTGAACATAGGCCTCTCACAAAGATTGTCACAAAGCTCGGTCCTGATCCACCTGCGTCCATCGACTTTCCGCAACACTTTGCAAGTCGTCGCTCCATCTTATGGGGGGTCGTCGCACACTGCGTTTGCCTGTACGTGGCTGCCACTCGAGAACCTTTCTTCCCCAGCGTTCCGAACTGATATAGTTCTGCGAGCTATGTGGCCGGCCTACTGCCTCTTTAGCTTGCCGATCACAACTGCTATATCGGTTACCCTAGTTCTGTTGCGGCTATCATCGTTGCAGACTCTATAGCGCAGGGAAACATCGAGCCCTTTACGTAGCCCGGTGTCCAACTTTGAGCTTTCTCATACGGTTTGCGATATTTAAATAATTATGGCAGCTATGCAAAGTATATCTACATATTAAAAAAAAATCTAAGCAGCTTTTTTTATTTTTTGGATTGGAGTAAAAACCAAGCTTACAGTCCAATCGGTGGTAAGTTGCTACTGCAGATCATGGTCACTTGGAAACCACTAAAAGCGAAGAGGGTTACAGTTACGTTGTCACCCCTCCGGACTAAGATGGAATGCCTCGCAGCCCGTAATTATACTGGTTCTATAACTATTCTCCTCTGTACATTTGAAACGGGAACACAACATCAATCGCACTGCTGTTAGGCCGGAGGAATGGTTAAGAGTGTGCAGCACCAGCCGAGACGACTCCACAGATAACGTATCAACCACCTGTAAAAACTGTTTATGATGATAATCCGATGATGCTTTAAAAGAGTTTGCTCTTAAAAAGTAGTTAGCCAAAACTTATGTAACAATCTGATACATATCGAGAATATCAAGTATGCGGACAGGAAATTCCTTCGAGTCAATACGCAAGGTGTGCCAATTATAATAAAGCACGTCACATTGTAGATAATTATAGATTTGGGACAAATATATTTAAGTAATCTAGTAGTTCAAGTTATTTTACTAAAAAACGGGGACGCAATGAAAAGACAAAACTTGTTAGAGTCGTCATACATTGTTCCGATCATCAATGAGGTGTGCTAGTAATTTAATAGTAAGGAACCCAGGGCGGGTTGGAATTCTCTAGACAACACTAAAGTTATTATTAACAATTTAAACGGCAGAATTTAAGTTTTTATTTAAGTGAAGGACATTCATTGTGTGGAATCTTGCACTCTGTCTGTCAAGTAATAGAAATGTTAATTCGAGGACTTGTGAAGTTGGACAATCCCCTTTCTTCTCTTAGGTGTTATAAGAGGCGAATAAAGGAAAAGCCTTGAAAACCGTAAAGACCAGACCGAAATGAAGCAGAATTTTTATATGTTATTATAATAGTAATATTTTTAAGTTATTTCTTAGGTAAACACAGATGACAGAGTTAAAAAAGACAAATAGAGTTATTAAAGAGTCTAGTATCAGTTTTATTTTTGACTATATTATTTTTCACAATGCAGCGAGAACCTTGGGCGTATGAACAGTCGTATCACCAAAACTGCCTGTAATTTAAAAGTTGTTTCAAAGGCTATTTGCCGAGTGATTCACACGGCTGGTGTAAAGCCAAGCCTTGGCCGTTACAGACCGTGCTATTTCCGCCCTTGATAAACTTTGTATTGCTATTAACATAACTAAAATTACCAATCTCGATAGCGACTGGTTTAAGGATTTGCCAATAAATCAGAATGCCCGAGGTAGATCCAATGCCCGATGCTAATGAGTTTTTCCAAATTTATGTGAACGATTTGTAACTTTGGCTTGAACACTAAGACGGCGACAGGCTCATCTCCTATCACGTTCGGGTCTGGTGAAAAGTGGATTGATACAACTACATTCAAGGGTACACCCCAGTATTTCGGTCGTGAGGGCTTATTTTTCTAGTTCTTTGTATAATCTTTCATGAAACGGTATCGATATACTTTTCGCGATTCTACCAATAAAAATGTTGTGAAGTTCTAATAATATATAAGTTATAATAATAAAGCAGAAAAAGAAAGAAGAGAGTGGTCACTCATAACCTCTCCTCGTTATTCATTTGAATATATTTTTTTGTTGGCCTTTAGTATTGATATAGAATAATGAGTTGCTTACAACAAGAAAATGCGATAAGTGTGTAGAATATTTAACGATGCTTCGGAGCCTAAAATTAAAGCTAAACAAAATTATAAATAGTACTTTTGTGTCCGGTTCATAATAATCAAGGTAATATATTGGCTTTATTAATTTCTTGAATATCTTATTCGTCAACCTATTTAAGTGCATTGCTGAACATAGATCCTAGGAATATAGTTCGCCAGTTAGCCGGCATACATTTTGGATAGTAAACTATGGCGTGTTGAGCAAAAGGATTGGTGCCCGAAGCACCGATACCTTCTTTTTAGTGATACTGTTCCGCATCACAATACTGTGGGACTTGGATTCGGAAAGTTCAAATGGATCTATCGCCAGAGCCTCGTTTCTCTGCTAGCAGGGTGATTCGCGTGCAGGTGAAGAGAAATGAACATTTGAAGAAAAAGATAGTATATTCCATCCTTTCCCCTCTTCTTGAATATAATGAAACCTTAGATTACTTGATGGAAACAAGTACTAACTTAAAAGATAAACTTAAGTATTTTATTTGTATCTAACATAAATTGATAGGATTGTAAAGCATCGGTATAGTATAAACCTATGAGTAACTAATTAGTAGTTTCTATGAGATAAAAATATACCGTTTTATTTTCATTTGAAGGTTGATAGTCAAAGAACCCTGAAATGCAAAGAGCGTCCAGTCGGACTATCCATGAGTCGCAATCCGAAATAAAACTATTTGCCAATTTAATGCGGGAACGTTCAGCGATTTCAGTTTTATCGATAAAATATTCCTTGCTTTAGTTATCCTAATAACTAAATCGTACTTATATAATTTTACTTCAACTAATATATTAGGACTTATTCGTGGACGAGGTATCATAAGTATGTAAAATTTAAAAAAAAAAACCATTTTTTTTTTAAATATGATGGCCATCGTTAAATAATGTAATATTTATTTATATATTGTAGTGAATGAAAATAGACGTCTGTTAAATATAATTAGTAATTAGTCGTAACTAAGTAAGATGGTTTTAAATACTTTTCATCTATTTCAAAAAAGGAAGAGCTTACATTCGAAGCAGAAAATTTTATTATTCAGAAATTAATATTATTATTTAATACTAAGATGCCAATAGAAAAACTATAACTTGGACAAATTTTTGACAATCATTTTCGTATATGTATCACAGAACTATAATTTACCTAATAAAAAATCTTTGTGTCTTAATTATAATATTTGTTCCACAATTTCCGTGAATGGCTGCATTAGAAAAAAATGTTCAAGGTTGTATTCAACCAAAATGTATGTTATTACATTACGGACGTTCGAACCAGCTAAAAGATTTCAAAATCGAACATCGATATAGCAATGGCCATCCCTTGCCTTCCGCGACTCCCGTCCCGCGTGCGCCCGCATCGCTACAAACTGCCCGGGCGCCCGGCAGCACATCCGAACGAACGAAACGCCAACACCCGCACCATCATCAACGCGAACGTGTTTACATATCTAACCCGTTGTCCCTATTGCGAATTTTTATTTCTTTAATAGTGAAGTGCTGATTTTAATTGGATTTTATTAGTGTTATTTTTAGGTAAGTACGCGTTTCGATTTTTTTTAAAGACTGCTCTCCCGCGCATAATTTTTCACGCGTGAGATTTCATACCGCTCCATTAGTTACATTTTTTATTAAAAAAAAAACCTATATTGCGAATTCTTCTTATTAATCAGCCCATGAAAGTCCACAGCTGGATATAGGCCTTTTCATGGAAATGCCAACATAAGTTGTGAAAGATTTGCCCAAATTTTATCCATAGTATGTAAATGGCCTGGATTCTATTCCTGGTCGAAGCACGACTAAAATCGTTTACTAACACACTGAGTTTTGTCTGAAAAATATTAAAAAAAAATTTTGAGGACATGTGAAGTACGCCAAAACACACACAGATATACGAAAGGAGAGTAGAGCATTTGTAGACCATATTTTAACCCAAACTCGGTATCTGCGCAGGATTTATATTTTAGTGACACAAATATTCTTACAAATCCAGAGATACTCATTTCACATCTTACCAAAACTCGATGTTACTCGTATACGATTAAAATACACCTCTATCTGATCCTACCAATCTGATTAATGACGCAACCCTGACCGAACCACTCATTTGAATGTTGCAAAAATAAGTAAAATACGAATACTGTACCGAAATATTTTAGTTTATTTCTTTGTATGTAATAAAATACAGGATAGTTTTGAAAATTCCTCATTCAGTCGCCAGAGTCTCGATTGTTTGACAAGCAGGGTGAACCATATGGAAGTCAAGTTGGCATTCGAAGACAAAAATCGTGTATTCCACCTTACACATTGGGTAATTAGTACGTTTATTGCATAATACGGTCATTCTCGTTCAAGAGTCTTGTTTCCAAAAAAAAAAACGTTTACGGAATGTAGTAATGTCACACTGACATTACGATAAATAATTAAATAAAAGAATCAAGGAATTCTATAACACGATCCTTAAGAAAAATAATTTGTCATCTGTAAATATACATATGTACACGATGAAAACCGTGCGTCGCGTGCAGGCGAGGTTGGGAAAGAAGGGGTTCATACCTTATTTTACCTAGCCGAGATAGCAAGAGGTTAGGCTTGGGTTCGAATATCTTTGTCGGTACCAATAAATTTTGATTAAAAGTTCTGGATTTATCATGTCCTCGGCGATGAATCAAAATATCGTAAGGAAAATTGGCGTAGCCACGATCTTCAGGGAGATTGGGGGGAGGGGGAGGGTTTTTATTTTTATGTGGAAAAATACCTAACGTTTACCCTTCCTCGTTAGGATCAAAGCGTACACCGACTAAAACCCCACGGTGTGCCGCCGCATAACTCCTCTTTCCCCGCGACTCCACCTCGGTAGCGTGTCAGTAGAAAATGCCATTAATAATACTTATAAGCTTCAAAACGGCCATTTGTATGTTTGAGTTTGACGAAGAAACAAAGAGACGTTTGAACATGATCGCAATTTTTAACAAGCGACAGCAACAATTTACAAACAACTTACAGTTTATAAAAGTTCTCTGTTTCCTTATGCTTGCTTGGCCGAAACATAATATGATTCATGGATTACTTGGATTTGAAAATCTTTGAGAAAGCACCAGCTAAAGTTAGCACATATTCGTATTTCTTGGAAGATATACGGGTTGGTGAATGCAGAGCCGGTACTCTCGCAATAGTAATGCTGCTCCCCGTAACTAGTCTGTGGAATTTGTGTTCGGTTTCACTACCTTTCCGTCGCCAGAGCCTCTTTAGTTGTCTAGCAGGATGGCATCACGTGCAAGTGTGGTTGGCATTCCTTACACCTATATCAGTAACGTACATCTGCACCACCAGAGGAGCTGAAGGTGCGATACCGGCCTTTTAGGATATTTGGGGAAGGGGAAGAGAGTATTTCAAGGCGATGTGACACTAATTTAGGAGGGAGGGGGAAGAAAACAAAACGCAGAAGCCTAAATATTTCTACTTCACGCCGGAGGCCGTGGTAGTACTAAAACCCGCCGCTTAGCTCTACCATATACACAAATTTCGTTCAGATTGGAGTATGTGTCTCACAACCAAGTTATTGGTTTCTGACACTGCACCTGACCCTTCCTTTAATCTTATCGCATTAAGCGTTACATTGGACGAGGGAAGGTGAAGACGGGTGAGTGCCTCTGTGTTTTACAACCTAGCTCAGAGATAAGTACGTACATGAATGAATGAATGAATGAACTATACTTTATTGCACACCCTTACACTTAACAAACAAAGATCTTTTAAATAAACAAAAAAAAATGTACAATAGGCGGCCTTATCGCTAAGAAGCGATTTCTTCCAGGCAACTCAGAAAGGAAAAGGAAATATGAACACAAGTATCAGGTAAAACCTGCTGTAGTATTTGATGACTATAGCGTTTACTGCACTTCTTCCTGCACGTGCGAGTGACCTATGGTCTAATTTGATTAATTTATTATTTATTGGTTATTTTTGTCGAGTTTCTATTGCCATTTTTGGTGGGAAAATTAAAAAAATATAGTATCTATTCCAGTAAATTATCATCGAGTATTTGCAAACGGGTAATTATAGACACTTACATACGTAAACGTAAAGAAAAGAAGCAGCCTATAAATTCCCTCTGCTGGACAAAGGCCTCCTTCTCCAATATCTAAGAGGGTTTCGGGCCGGGATGGATCCGTCATCCTCGATATTTTTTATTATATCTCGGTGTTCACTCATGTTACTCTATGACATTTGTCACAATAAATATAACAGTAATATTAATAACATCCTTTATCGGGTGCCAGTAAAATCACACATGAAAGTTTCTATTGTGATACTGTTTATTTACTCAAATAAATGAAGAATAATATATCGTAATACTGTAATTATCAAATTTTAATAGTATGATTATTAAGATACATTAAATCATTTACAATAATGAAAAACGCTTGAGAAAGTAAAAGATAAGATTAATTGTATGTCATGTGCCTTATGGGGATCATTGCATTTGCGCCGGTAGCGTATTACGCACGTACCTACGTACCTACTCGTGTGTCGGCACGTTCGTAGCCGTGAGTAATGAGACAGAGAACGAGACTCTGACTCAAAGCTCCGTTTTAGAATTGAAAGCGTCATATAAAAGACAACGAATAGGGAGACGTTGGATGGAAATTGTAATACGTCGTCGAAAGGAGTGAAAGCTAGATATTTTTTTTATTGATTGTAATAGATATGTAATAGAATAATCATTGGTTAGATTCTTCGCGGTAACGAGATCTACGAGATCCTTCTGACGGCTCTTATATAAGATTGGAAGGGAGAAAGATTGTAAGTCAAATGTGCAGGATACACGTAGAACGTAAATGGGCTAAGGCAAACACATCTAAGTATATGTTTTATTCATAGCGGAGTAGAAAATAGAGATAAAACGATAAACGTGGCTAGTTACCGTATAGCATATTAGATTTTTTCAAGTAATAACGCTACGTCTGTAGGAATTACTCGTGTCGTGGATGTAGTTTACATGGACGAACACCCAGATACGGAACAATTGTAGTCAATAAAAATACTGGTCATGTGCAGGAATCGAACACGTGACCCGTAGTGGCACAGCCACCCTAAACCACTCCGCCAATAAGCCGACTATTATCACTAAATGTCTTACAAGCTTACGGTAGGACGTAAGTTTCTCCCAGGAAGCACATTTTATTTATTGTATGTGAGTAACAAACGAGCTAAAATCTGAAGGTGATGGCTTCAACAACCCATGGACACCTGCAACCAACTTTAAACTGTGAAGGCTACAGGTGCGTTGTCACGTCTGCGGCCTAACATTGAATGCTTCACAGCCGTAAATCATATACGCTCTCTATACTCTGCAAACCGTAACACACAGACAGCTGTCGCCTTACTGCTCGGCGGCAGACATAGATAAGATGATTATACCTAGTGAGACGGCTCATAAGTAAGAAAAAGAGTCCTATTCTTTATATTACATATATTATGAAGGCCACAGAGTCAAAATGCAACCGCGACGCTGCTGCCCGTCATCGTTTTAATAATATTCGATCTAACAATTGCCTCATGGTTATTCCGCCATCTATTCAAATGTCTCAGATCTTGTTGTTATTTTTCTCGGACAGTTCTTAACACACCCACGGGAAGAAAGGCTATGGGTGGTATATTTCTAAGGCCGGAAACATTCGGCTCAGTGCCTAAATATATAAACATTGCAGTAGCGTTAGCTTTATATTATTAGATTGCATACAACGTTTTTAAGGGATGGCTTAATACATCATGGTTTTAAAAATATAATAAGTTGAAAGGGCTCATAGATCCATGCTTATTTCAATTTTGACACTTGTAATAAATATTTTCCTTGCTACATACTTCGATATGAGAGATTTGAGCAATGGGTCCGATGATCGAATTAAAAGTCGTGAACCACTCCAGATACAAGCTCTTAGGCTTAATAGGAATGGTTAACGGGGATAAATAATGTTGATCTCATCACTAGTATTCTATTTAAAAAAAAAAGGAAAGTCCGGAGATCGTAGGTGTGATATTATACAAACGTTTGATATGATATGTGCGGACCAATAAAGAGTTGACTAATTGGAATGGTCTTAAAAAGAGTCCGACTCCACAACTAACACGCTGCGACGAATATCGACTATGAATAGAACAAAATTATTACGTTGACAATATTAAAAAAAGAGAAAATATAGAACAAGAAGATTTAAGTTAGAGATATTACGAGAGAAAAACAAATAACCATTTAAATAAACACGAAAAGGGATTACAACGTTTTTAATTGGTATTTATTCTGTGGGTCTTAGTCGTTGCTGAGCAAATAAGTCATGGCTGGACATAAATTAGTAATATGTATAAGGGATGTATTAAATTTAATATTTCTTGTAAGCAACTGGTAAAACCAGCATGTAGTCTCAAGAAGTGTATTGACTACACGACCAACGCCAGGCGGGTTTGTGAGTTCAATGTTATTACTCTACTATGGTAGCACAAGTGGTGCTACCATAACTAGGTCGTGAAATTTGGGTTTGGATTTGGGATCGGGTAGAGTTTCCGCTTTTATTCTTTTTAATATAAAACGTTACTTACACCCGACATACACCCAGAGAACACAATTTTTTGTAGTTTATATTAATTCTTATCTCGTGCGGGAATTGAACCTGAGACCCGGCACGACACAGCCAAACGCTTATCCACTACTCCAGCGAGACTTCTTAAAGTTATACTTTTAAGTCAATGAAAATTCTATATTTGCTTATTCTATTAAAGTAAATAATGACAAAGATTTCATAGACGTTTCTATAAAGATATAGTCACAGAGTACATTTATAAATATTAAAGCATATACTGCTGCAATACTTGGCCAAAAATACTTTAATAAGGCTTTAGGCACTAATAACTATCAAACCTTTTGTACAAATCTTATATGAAATGCCTATCAGACGAAAGATGATGACCGGATTCCCTCATTACAATGTTTTTCTTCAATAGTTTGGATGAAAGGAAAATAAGAAGACAATAAATAACGTAGATAATAACAAGATCACTTGGTTCTTGTGGAGAGCAGACGTTCGTTTGTATAAAATCTCAGTACAGATAGTTGTTTGTTACAAACGAGTATTACAGAGATATGAATAATGCTCGTCTATTTCGCTTTTCATATAAAAGGTTGGAATCTTGGCATCGCAACGCAGACATTTATCATCGTAGACGTTCGCACCTGGAACTCAAGGTGCTGCGGTTAAAATTTAGAATTTTGCGAAATACCTAACTTCAATATTTTTGAGCTCGATGAGAAATCGATTTTTGGTTTAGGACTGAATCGGTGATTGTCAACTGCGCAGGATATATTGTGGTGCCGCAAAGTACGTGTAATTTACCACCCCCTTTCTTTTCGTGGTCATCGACAACTGCAATGGCTACCGGCAGATTGTGAGATGGTGAGAACCATCTCGCAATATCCCAGATCAATGTAAAGCCGCCCGACCCGGTAGCACCGTCTGTGATCGCTAATCCGCCTGCTGAGCTTGACGATTAAGGTCAATCTTCTATCTGGCATGTCTATGCGCCTGGCACTTACACACAATAATTATTGACGTGTTACAAAAATACAAATTCTTTAGTTATGACACGTGAAGGGTTCTGTACTTTATGTTTTCATGACGTTTGTTACTGTAACAGCCTTCTAAGTTAACGCTTTAAGGTCTGAATACAATAAAAAATAAAACAAAACTTAGCTACCGCCGCGTAAAAAACTTTCCCGCGGTTTTCTGGGATGAAAATAAATCCTGTATCCTTTCCCTCTTTCCCATGGGCCCAAGATATCTCTATCGGTAAAATTTCATCAAAATCGATTCACAGGTTTAGTCGTGAAAACGTAACAGACACATAGTCTTTCGTATTTATAGCATTATATAGAATGGATGTTCAGTCATGATTTATTTTTTATGAGGATTTGGTTATTTACGTAATACTTTATGAAACTTATAGATTATGTATCTGTAGACAAAGAATGTGAAGGTTTTAACAAAAAAAAGAAGTAATTCTTAAAAAAATTTTTTTTTATTTTAATAAGAGCAATTCAAAAATGGCTATTTTAAAAAACTCAATGGTCATTTAAGAAGTAATATGGTCAAAGAGCAATAAGGTATTGTATTCCAATCAGAATGGAACAAAGAATAGGGTAAAATATATAGATTTTTTTTAAAAATCAGACCTACTTGTTACCACACGTTAACTACCTACCTTGAATGGTACTACGAAAGTACTAACTAGATTACAAGTCTTTAAAAAATAATATTAATATAAGCTCATACAACCGAATACTGGGATAGTCAGAGGTCTAGACATTTTAGTCTTTTCAACTAAATTTTCACCAGAGCTTAATTGAGACAACATGACAGGTGGTAAACCTGCCACCGTCTTGGTGATCAAACCCGATGATACAAATCGTACGTAAGCTTCTGCACCTCATAGGAGGATATAGTTTTTCTACATTTCTGCAAAGTTTGCAATTATTTATAACAAAGTATGACAAAGCAAGAAAAAGATTATAGTTCCTAAAGTATCCGGGGGTGCTTCTTTGTTTTTATATAAATTAATCAGTAAGCTCAAATTACATCTGATTTTTCGTCTTCTTTGCCAACAACATAAAAAAAAATTCACAAAAATACCGTATTATTTTTCGCACCCAAGACATGGTTACGCTTATTGGTAATCATTTCTTGGATAAACGTAACCATGTTAAAAAAACGACACCAACACGATTTTATTTTCAAAGAGTAATGATGAATTTTTGTGAAATCATTTATGGCATTGTACATTTTACCGCAAGCTTGGCGATGAACAAAAATATCGTGACGAAACCAGCATAACTGAGAAATAAAAAAAAATATTTCGAGGATATGTGAAGTCCGTCAGCCCGCAGAGCAGCGGCTCTAAACCCTTTTAAAATGAGAGGAAACCGTTGCTCAGCAATAGGACGTTTATAGGTTACTTTTCTATTAACTATTTGATTTAAAAGTACGCGATATAGCTTTATTATAAATTCCCAAGTTGCAAACTCTTCTCGAAAAAAAAAATCCTCGTAAATCTTAGTCTACGCATTCCAAGTGGTTCACCTGTCGGCGCATGCACACTTCGTGCCCCAGTTTCCCGTCCTTGCTCTAACAATAGATTCCCTATAAACGTGTCAAATTGCGCAGCATGTTTACGTTATGGCGAACGATTTGAATATCTAATATACAGTGTCAGTAGACCGATATAAATAAGCTGATTGGCGTAACTATATGAATAGTTTGCGATGTTATATGTAAAGCCCAATTCTGCAGATTACATACTTGTGTGAGGGTATCCGAACTCCGGTCACCAAACTGCCTGCCCAATATGGTAAAAATGAGATGTTGGAAACGCCACGTCTAATAGTGAACTGTAAAAGGTAGTTGATAATGAAAGCCGATGTAATATTCTCCAAAGAGAGGTATTAAAACAGTGATTGTTAAATATTTTTTTCTTGTTAAATAAAATAAAGAAGATATTTGGATCGCATTTAGAACTTAAAATTAAACCTGGCGTTTAGCCATCAACTATAATCGTTGGAGTGCCAAAATTCTGTCGCTGCATACATCTTCGGGTGTCAATGTTTAACCGTTGTATTCTATTCAGTAATAGAATCCTTATACTAGCATATTAAAAATATTTACTGTACCTATTTAAAGTTGAATCAAGCATGCGAAATGAATTTAAGAAAATAAAAAGAAAAATAAAATTATCCATTTATATCGAGTAATCATATTTAGGACGAAATAGCCCTGGGCTAATGTCCAGGTAAATAAGAATATCTCAAGAAATATGTGACCTTGAAAAGGCAGTAACATTGCGTAAGATTCCCGAAAAATATCTGTTAATAATCGTATAATGTATCATCTCATTGCGCAGTTGCAGTCACTACGAGCTGGCGTTGATGTGCAGAAACTTTTAACATCGTTCTGTGGTACTACGACTTTTGAATATGGCTGAAAACGGGTAAGATCTTGTTAATTGACTATCAAAGCACATTGTAGATAATAGTTCAAAGACTACACTTTTTTTCAAAAAGTTTTCATTTTCTGGTCGAAATTGATTCAAGTAATCAAAATGAATGAAGGAAATCAAACTTAAATTATAATTATGACACAACAATTGCATATTCCCAAAACAATCGATACTCTCAGTTTGCATATGAATAAATTTTAACTATTTGAAACTTTGGCTATATTCCAGATACGGACCCTCACATGTTTCTGGACATATTGGCAGAATTCCTAATTTCGGCAAAACACATGTCAATGTAAGTATTAAATAAATAATGAAAAATTCGTTGCTTCTAATATAAATATTATACATGAGGAATATTTTATGTATGGAATGTATAATATAGAATATTTAAGTCATAATCTGGACTAATGTATTGGCATATTTCCACTTAATTTTACATTATGGAAGGATTAAATCAGTTTTAGAACACCCAAAATAGTTTTTATTATTGGTTCTCGTCTGGAGTTTACTAGATACATAACACACACAAGGAGAATAATTGCTTATAATTTCCTCACGCAGTAGGCAAAGGTGCGAACGTCATCGGCACAATCATTCATCAAATTTTCGTTTGCAATGCGTTAAGAATATGTTACCATACTATTTTATCTTCTTATACTGCATACAATGGGTAAAAAACTTAAGCATACTTGCCATTAGACTTCTACGACACCCATAGTCAAACGGTTAATTCTTTAATTCCGACAACCACGTGGTGTTACCACAAATATATTGTTTACATATTTAAATATATACACAAATGCCCTTACAAACATTGTGTATTTTTTGGTTACAGTCTATGGGTAGCGTTGAGCCACCAGCTTGTATCCAGAACGCAATGATGACTAAAGATAAGAAGCCTTTTACTTACACACCTGGTGGTCTCGACTTATCTCAAATACGTACTCCAAGTATGGCAAGAAGATTGGCAAAACAGCGATCATTAGAGGACCAAGAACAAGCATATGCACAACAACAACCACAACTAAATAATGGCACCCACCATCTACAAGGAGGTCCAGCACCCCCACCTCCACCACCACCAAAAATGCCTGCGCCACCACCACCACCTCCTTTAATTATAGAAGCACCCAATGAAAAGTATACAAAACCTGTGGCTTTGGGTGAAAGACCTGAAATAGTAATTCCTGAAAATCCTATTGGTATGCTTCGAAAAACAAATAGTCCTTATCATTGGGAAAGTGAGAAGGCCGAGATGTTACGGACTGGGCCAGTTCCGAAATTTGTTGAAAAAGTTCCAAGTCCATTAACAGTGAAATTGCCTCAGCAGCAAATCCACAAGACTTCTTCAGATCAAAATACTGTACCAATACGGAATTATTCGTACGGTAACCAAGCACCCGAAAGTCCTATATATCGTCCTGAGGCTCAATACTGTCATCAAAGCCCCAATTCTACAAACGTAAATGGATCTCCACAAACTCGTGAAATGTTAGTTAGACAAGACTCACAATTTAACAAGAGCCCTCAGCCGTTTGCAGGACAATCGCCACTTAACAATGGCTCACTATATTCACCAACGCCTAACAATAATTGGAGGCAACCTGAAAGGAGAGATTCTCCTTCTAGCAAAACAAATAGTCCTCTTACTCCACTAAGTAACCGTGGGCCATTTTCATCGACCCAACGCAGCTCACCGAGTGTCTCTCATCAGTCACCACCTGTTTTCTATACTCTACCCAGATCGGGTCAAAGAAATCAAGATTCTGTTAATAATAATGTTCAACAGCAAGTAATTCAACAGAGTCCGAATATAGAACAGTCGAACAATGCACCATGGCGAACAAATACACTCAACAGATATCCACGAGTAGGAGAAAGTCAACAAATTAATAACAATCAAAATTCAAATCATCAACAAGCTTATACTCCGCCATGGAAATCCAGCGACTCCAATAATAATCAACCTGAAAATAGTAATATTCCGAATTGGAAACAAGAGAATAAAAACCAACCAAGTTCTCAACAACATTACAGTCCATCGTGGGGATCAAATCAAAATACTAATCATAATAGAATAATAGAAAACTCTAGTACTCCTTGGAGAAATCAGGACAGCACTCAAAATAGAGCTATGCCAACTCAAATACCAAATTCTCAAGAGCAGCCACGATTCCAATCTACTATATCTATTCCAGTTCATGGAAACTTAAAGAAACAAAATTCGCAACCTGAATATAATACTCCTTCACAAAAAGAGGCTGTTTATGTTAATCAGGAACCTGTGTTCTATTGTCCTGAAAGTCCAAAATCAATACCACCATGGGTAAAAACTCAAAAGGAAAAGACAAAAACACCGCCCCCTGCCTGGTGTAGTAGGCCGTTGGAAGGTAGAAGAAGCATATCGAGAGAATTAGTTACGCCCCCTAGAGATACTAATCAAGAGCCTGAATGGGTAAAAAAAAGTAATGAAATGCAAAGGGGTATGCGAGAAGTAGTAAGTCCACCAAAATATCAACAGACAGCACAACCAAATTGGTCTACGCGTCCTTCCGAAAATCGCAAAAGCTTGCCCAAGGACAATATAACTAATTCTCAGGGAGCTAGGATAATTCCTATTAAAATGGAAGTATCTAATACCGAAACTAGAGATCAAAACAGACAAGGAGAACGTCAGCAACCTCAGTTAAGGATAGTTATTGATATGAAACAAAATCCTGATGCACAAGCCCGTGCCCAGGCTCCCTTTTCGCAGCCGACGCAACGCATTATGAGAGTATTATCTCCTCAACTAGTTAGGATCGATGATGGGCAGACACAGCACGAACTTCCAACATTGAATAGAAATTTGAGCCAGGACAGCAATCCAAAGACGCGGATCATTCCAATACAGATTGAAAGTGGTAATGGTGGGGCCAATAAAAGGTAATTCTACCAAATTGTTTACACGATTTAGTATTTAAAGATATTAAATAATCCTCCACCACGGCGACAACTGTCAATAGTTGTCAACTGCACAGTATAATGTCACAAGTGTACGCATAAACATTAAAAGTCACGGCGTCTTCACCTATCCCGTATCCGATCTATTGCTTTTACGATACTTTCGGGGGAAGTAGCAGTATCACTGACACGGTACTCACCAGATCCTAAACACCAATAATTTATGTAATTATCACTAATTTAAATCCAATAATGTCCTCATTTTCAGCTTCGGTGGGCGGTACTAAGGGAGCTGTTTGCACTGGTCCAAAGTAAACACTTTTTTGCACTGCTTGTAAATCCACGATGAATCAGTGTTACGCTTGATTTATATTTGGCAGCACTTCGCTTTGCTAACGCTAATTTGTTTACTTTGCTAATATTATTTTCAGTGTGACCTTTAGTTATCCTTGTGTATAGTAAACTCACATTTTGCGTTTATCTATCATCTATCAACATAACATAACATATATGAGGGGTCTTCTTTCAGCCTTATGTTATTAAGCAAATGAGACGCAGACATGAAATATTGTATGTGCAGTTCTGTACTCATTAACAATTACAAAAACACAATTATGAAAAAGTCATAAAACTTTCCGTATTCCAGCAACTAAACAAGGTGAAGATTTGGAATTTGAACTGAATATTTTTAAATTTATGCAGTTGATGACAAGCGACGACAAGACTTTTTTTAATTGTTATACTGCCATTTGTTTCTATACTTTTCTGCGCCCTCGTGGTTGCCAAGAGATTTATTTTATTCATTTTTTAACAACACTACCCAATAAACTATATGTATTATTACTCTTTTTTTCTTATATCCGTGTTTAAAGTGTTATTTTTTTTGATAATGTGTACACTATAATTTCATTATTATTGGTTTGTTATTTTTATTGTTTCTTATCATTCAATATGTGTTTTTTCTTCCTATATAAGCACTGTGCTTTACATGTGCCGTGAATACATAATGCATAAAATAAATAATATTTTTGGCATATAGATTTATTAAGTTGTAACAGTGTATATTATGATGGGGTTTTATTAAATTAAATAATAAATTTACATATCATACGTATTTACACATTCACAGACAGATTTATTGTAAACAGTGTGCTAAGAAATCGTACTTCTACTTTAACGGTAAGAACTAAGCTCCAGGAAGTTCGACGTGTGACAGTTAGCGATGAAACCATAACAAGCAGACTTAAGGCGGCTGGAATAGAGGCATACTTGCCTGCCCTGAGACCTATACTTATCACAGGTCATTGAGTAGCTCGGTCCAATTTTGCTCACTCACACTAAAATTCAAAAACAAAAATAAAAGTAGAAATTTTCTTTCAGAAAATTAACAAATAACCTACATCCCGCTATCGTAGTTCCTGCAACCTAAACTATTTATACCAGTTTCAAATAACATACTAGTGGAGGCGACATCCTCCTCGGGGCACGATCACCCGATCTGCCGGATAGGCTACCCTTTTCCGTCACTGTTTCATTTTCACATAAACAACTCTCATCTGTAATTCCTAACGGGTAAGGGTAGAGGTTCTAGTTTCTACTATCAATAAACTGTTATTAATCGCAAATAATGATCAAATCTCTTTGTTTTCTATGCTTAATGTAAAGTTTACTCAACACAAATGATAAAATACAAACATTATTTTATTATTTTATACTTGGTTCATATTGAATTGATCTGTGTAACTGAACTGATTTAGATTTTTATATATTGATTTTCGATCGAGACACAAATGTCAGTCATTGGTCTGGATAATGTAGGTCTGGTATATTTATTGTTATTCCGCTATATTGTCGCATGCTATGGGATTTTTATCTACAATATTTAAGGCCTTGGTGGGATAAATTATTAACTGATTATATATCGTCAATTCATCTATATGGAAGGTAAATTACTTGACTATGCTCAGACAGTAATAACATTTTTCTATGAACAATTTCAGAGTGCACTACCACGAAATCAGTCAAGAGGTTATGCCGCGGCAGTCGCGCTCGTTCAAAGTACTGCAAATAATGACCGACACAGGAGATTCAGAAACACAACGGACGAATTATAATCAAGGGTATACAGATTTTTAATTTAAAAATAAAAGTTACTACTCTTGTTCCTTACTAAAAATAATAAATAAATGCTAGCTGCGTATTCCGTTATAAGGGTGTTTTTCTTTGCATAGGGTTAACATTAGCTCCTTTGCAAAGTTTTTCATTCGTTCTATTTATGGATCATCTCTTTTTAGCAAAAACTATTGCACTTTTCTATGACTTTTACCCATCTATATATCTTAGTGAACTATTTAACTAATACAAAGTACATAACTTACCTTTTTTCTAGACATTAATATATTTTTTTGTAATTTTGGGATAACGGTTTTTTGTTACTTACTATTGATATATTTAAAAATTAAGAAATTTTGCAGTTTTACGTTATTATATAAAGAATTATTAGTTTAGCATCCTATTACGATTTAGGAAATAAGATTGTATTTTTGTTGCTTTCGTGAAATCGCCAATTATTAAACAAAGCATATTTAATAATTTATTCTAAACACTCGTAAAAATGGCGCGGGTTATGTTGCGAAATATTTGTTGCCAAATATATTTTTAGAATGTTTTTTAATTTTAAAATAATTTATAGGGACTCTGAAATTATTATTAGAATACTAGAGTATTCAATAATCTTATTCTAGAAATGAAAATAGAAATTAATGGCGAAAACACATGCTTTATTTTGTGATGTTACTAATGCTCATAATTAAGGATACAGCTAATTTACCAAAGAATCGTCAATTTAATTATTTATTTCTAGTCTAGTATTATGTAAACAGAATAGAATATAATGTTGTTATTTATATCTGTAACATGTATCACTAAATAGTTAGTATATTTTATATTTGTAATTTAATATGAGTATTTAGGAAAAATGACTATAAATTCAAAATATGGTGATGCACTGTTTTTCTTTTATAACAAAATAACCCCTTTACCTTAAGTAGCCTTCGCAATGCAGGCGTTCGATTTCTGAGTGACCACTAAAGTAACCCATGGAATTGGGGTACCTATTGTAGCGCTTTAGTGAGAAGTTCTAATTATATTATTGTTTATAAGTTCTTAGTATATTTATATAGCAGTATTATTTATTTATAACTTCGATATTCTTTGTTTATTTTAATACAGAAGAATGACAGATATTAATTTACTAACCTAAGAAAGGTTGTTCTTCTTTTATGGTAGTTTCTTCTTAGTATTCTCTTCGCTTCAAAATATTACATAAACATATAGTTTATGTTATATATTTTTTTTTAATTATAATCTATAATATTTTTGTTATTTGTATTCAAAGATTAATACTTTCATTTAAAAGGTGTCTTCGCTAATAAAATAAAACATCATAGAAAAGAAGAAACACAGCACGGTTTTATAAAAGGAGTTGTGGTCTCATTTCCTACATCACAGACAATAACGCTTTAAAACACAAATAACTAACATAGTACCCAGGTAATTACAGCGAGTTCATAGATCTTGGTTTTATGTTGTTATTAACAAAATATAGTTGTCTTACGGTATATAGTGGCACAATTTTTCTGTTTTAATAAGAAATAAAAAAAAAACTCGGCAAAATTACTGTAATGTTTATTTTTATTTATTTATTTTATTGTAATATTTAAGTTAATAAGTCAATTAAAATTATTTTGGTACATGATTTTTGTAAACGTTTTTCATTGCACGATATAATATATACGTTGAATATAGATCGCAAAAAGAAAAAAAATATTCTTCGTCATTTTGGTCAAGCTATAAAAAATAATAAAAAGCAGTTAAGGGGTGTCACTATAAACGGGGAGAAACATTGGAAACAGACAAGGGGTGTGGCAATCTAGTCAGAGTGATCTTTATCTAAATTATTTTCGTATGTTTAATTAATTTATAACTTCATAATGTTATGTATAAGTTAACGTTAAAATATTATAAGAAACGTATTGTAATTAAAAGAACTTTTAAACTAAATGCTATTTTATTTACTGTTTTAAAATGTTTCGTTCAAGACGATCTATAGCCAGTCCGCCGGTGCAGGTATTCCATGAATCGCATCTAAATCTGTGTGGCTTTGTACTTCTTCTTCTTCTTCTTTTCCTTTATGGCGCTTTGTAATCGCCAATGCTTCGTCCTTCACTTGTCGACGAAATAATTTTCATGTCTCTGTCATATAGTCGATGATGTTTTCCCCCTCACTATCAATTACTATTACGGTATCAAATGAAACGAACGCGTTAGGAATTTCTAAATGTTAGTAATTAGAGAACCAGCGCGAACGTATTGCATCTAAAAGTTAGCACGTACTATGTTTCGGTGGAGAATTCAGAAGCTACTATATTGTTCCTCGTTAGTCGAAACATTTGCTTAGTTAAATGTTCACTGTTTAGTTTATTTTGGTGCTTGACGGACCTAATTACTACTTCGTTTAAAGTAATTAGTGTTACGAAATACGTTACTAGTGTATAATTTATTAAATTTTTTCTTTCTGTTCCGTGATTTTTGTGCGAAAACAGAGTTTAAACTTAATTATTTACTCTCAGAAACGTACGCTTTTAAACCTATTTGATACTCATCGGTAGAAAGGGGTGAATTTTCAGTATAAATAATCCATATTTTTCTCCATATGCCAACCTCATCTCCCCGTGATTTATTGTGATTAATTGATGATGAGTGATGATTAGGCGTGGTGGCAACATACATTTTTTGGCCGGAAACGCATCTGTAGCTTCTCTGGTGTTGTGGATGATCGTAGGCGTCGGTGATCACTTACTATCAGGTGACCCGCACGCTGGTTTGCTCCTTACTTCTATATAAAAAAGTTTTTATGAAAACTAATAAATTAAAAAATGTATTTATAACTTTATAAGACACATTGCGATTTTGTGGATACATACATACCATCTGCGAAAGTCACGATAACGTCGTATTCGCCGGCGATCCCTCATCCTGGCTCACGTTTCTCGGCCACGAAGAGCTCCGGGGGAGTACTTGGCAACATTGGCATAAATTATGCATTATTTATGGTCGTGAGTGCTTGAGAGCCATCATACAATTTTTTTTTGTGATGACGAAGGGTTGTTTTTTTGTGACCATCCTCTACACAACATCCGAAATAAAACAAGAATCAAATGATGTTAGAAAAAGAACATACTTCAAAACGAAATTTTTAAGCTTAGTTTCCGTAAAAATAAGCTTTTAGACCTTAGATTTGGGCTTTATTTATAACGGCAGGTTTGAGAAAACCGACGTAATTTAGTGGGATAGCTTTGCAATGTTCCAAGTAATAGAATTCTTCAGGCTCATATATTTAGGGGTTATTGACTGTAACATTTTTATTACGGTGCTAAATACGGAAATGGCTTTAAGAGCTCAGTGACAGTTTCTGAAACTGATTGATGGGGCGCAAAAGTGATAAGTGTAAAATTGTGTTCCAAAGACATACATCAATGATGTTGAAATCCGCTTTAACATGTACATTTTAATGCTTTTCTGCCAGCCCATTCGTTTTCACTTATCTGAATCCATGATCAGATCGAGAAAATAAAAGTTTCGATGCGGTGTACTGAAAAAAGCACTTTTAAAGGACGATTCAGACCTGATGGAGCGTATCGGCGTGGATGGAGCGTGAACCGCATTACAATTGATGCGCAAGTACCGCAGTTGCCAACTTTAGTAGAAAATGCGCTGAAATCCTCGCGCACGATCGCGGGTCCGTGCGCATGATATGGTGTCACAGACAGTCTAGTCGTACTGCTTGCGGTGGGTATCAGCGTAAGAATCAACCACCCTCTTTCTTCCCGCAGGTGTCGTAAGAAGCGACTAAGGGAATAGCGTTGGAAATCTGAATGACTACCGATAGATGGCGGGATAACCATCGCGAAAATATATCATACCAGAACTAAGAAAACCGATGATGAGCAGAAGCATCTACGCCTGGTTCGACCACCATGGCGGCATCCGCGCTGTCCGAGCGGCAGTCGTATGCAACAGACAGCATTCCACAGAATGCGCGTGCCACCACAACCAGATGTAAATGTTACAATAAAACATGAACTTCAATAACTTAAATAGACAAATCGCCGCGTGCACGTGCTTAACCGCGCCGACAAATCAGAATCATTTTATTTTTAATTTCGCCTAAGATAAAGATGATGGTATTCTGCGAGGGTGTTTGTTACTTTTCCTCTTGCTCACTATTTATATAGTATGTATCAGCGAGGCTCTACGACCAGTTCCACAGTCATTATTAGTGCACCCAACATAATGCTGCTTTGCCGGCCTAACTACTAATGGAGCAGGCGCTACTTTACGAAATTACGTTTGAAATAGGAGTAATAATAGGCCATAATTAGAATGTACGCTGTTGTAGGCCGAAGGGTATTGCAGCACATAATAAGGAAATGTACGCCACTTTATTTTTGTACTAAGTTGCCCGTTTTTTTTTTGCTTCCCGACCCGTCTAACCGTGTACATCTATATGTTACAGTAGGTACTGTTAGATTAATATGAACCCGATTAACATTTACGGGGTATTGCGTATTCCATCGAGGATAGCAAATATCTATGGGTCACAGCGATTACTTATCATCAAGAGGGTAGTGGTGGACGTTTAAATAAGGAATATATTTAATAAAAAAAAAATAGTTATCATAATATTGTAATATGTAATAAAGTTCTGTTATATGTATATCCATTTTCAAGCTATGTGTGGACATAGTTAATGAATTCATTTTCATGGGCGACTACGTCCCAAAATTTATGCCAACACTATGTTAACATGAGAACGTCTACTCTTCTCCATTTAATTCTTGATTGTGATTTTAATTGTTCTTTACATTACTTTGTTGTCTCTAATACACCAGGATTAAGTATAGTTTATTTAAATTTAAACGACCATTTTAAGAAACATATTAATCGTGCTTGTTGGCTCTGGCCTGTAAACTCCGAAACTGTTTTCTAACCAAAAAATTACCAACAACAGTAACTTCACACAATATACAATGTACACAGTATAACTACGGTTCCGTACAGGTGGAAGAGGGAATGTACTATCTCTTACTTATATGCAGCCAATTCAAACGAGTCACTGGTGATTATATAATGCTGGCATGACCACCAAAGTTTCCAAACCCAAATCTCACAGACTAATCATGGGAAGCAGCATTACCGGTGTAAGAGTACCGGTATTGCACACACCAACTAAGATGTATGACGAATTTAACGGGCGCATTCTTGGAGAGGCGTATGTACATCTGTGGACTTGAAAAGGCTGATGTACTACTAGTACTTCGGTAAGATGAAGTAGTCGGTAATATTTCACTAGCTGGCACAGTGGGTGCGCAATTGGCCTTAGCACCACGGTACGCTGGTACGATCTCCGCGAGAAACAAATATTTGTAAAGTTATTAGATATTTTCGTGTTTGAGTTTATTTTTATTTCGGGTAGGGTGCTGATCACTGAAGCCAGTTACAAGTAATGTCGGGATCAGCTACAAGTGCCGGACCGAAAGAACCCCATGGACAAGACATACGCTGTTGGTCCGGCAGCCTTGACAGCTTCGGCGGATGCGAGTCGCAAGAAGTTCGCGTGCAATAAGTAATAAAAGCAACGTCGTTGCAGTGTTGACTCGAAGCTCGGGTTCGGGGCGCTGGCTGCTGCTGAGCTGTGCTGTGCCCTGTCCTCTGTAGACGAAAAAGACTCCAGTCAACTAGTGTGTATGTTGTGGGTGAATGAATGTATGGAGGGCATCTGACGCATTGTTAACACTGGTGATTAACGCATCATCATCGGTAATGACATTCTTAGGGTGCCTTTTAACAGGTAGGACTTGGCGGCGCCACTAACCGGTTACAGTGATAAGACTTTGAGTGATCTCAATCGAGTCAATCGTGCTCGACGTGCGCGAACACTACGCTTGCGTGTCTCCATAACGTTTTACTGCAACATTTCATTTGTAAAAGTACAGAAGCGACAGTATACGAATGCAGCCTTATACCTTTTTATATGTTTCTTGAAGTGTCTCCAAGGTGACTTCCGTGACCCGTGGTATGGCTCCGACGCCGATGAGACGGGTATTTCGAAAAGTGCTGAGTTTGAGTATTTGTGCACGTGCGATTTTTGTCTGTAAACGAACACACGATAGGAAACAGTATGATGATGCTGTCATCCAGAACGATTCTTACCACGTCGACAACTTTCCAATACTATCGGCGGCTGTCAACTGCGTTAGGTTAGGTTAGGTTAGGTTAGGTTAGGTTAGGTTAGGTTAGGTTAGGTTAGGTTAGGTTAGGTTAGGTTAAGGTTAGGTTAGGTTAGGTTAGGTTAGGTTAGGTTAGGTTGGGTTGGGATTGGGTTAGGTTGGGATTTAGGTTGGGTTGGAGTTGGGTTAGGTTAGGTTAGAGTTAGAGTTAGGTTAGGTTAGGTTAGGTTGGGATTAGGTTGGGTTAGGTTGGGTTAGGTTAGGTTGGGTTGGGTTAGGTTAAGGTTAGGTTAGGATTGGGTTAGGTTGGGTTAGGTTAGGTTAGGTTGGGTTAGGTTGAGTTGGGTTAGGTTAGGTTGAGTTGGGTTAGGTTGGGATTAGGTTAGGTTAGGTTAGGATTGGGTTAGGTTAGGTTAGGTTAGGTTAAGGTTGGGTTAGGTTGGAGTTGGGTTGGGTTAGGTTGGAGTTAGGTTGGGTTAGGTTAGGTTAGGTTGGGTTAGGTTAGGTTAGGTTAGGTTAGGTTGGGTTGGGATTGGGTTAGGTTAGGTTAGGTTAGGTTAGGTTAAGGTTAGGTTAGGTTAGGTTAGGTTAGGTTAGGTTAGGTTAGGTTAGGTTAGAGTTGGGTTAGGTTGGGATTGGGTTAGGTTGAGTTGGGTTGGGTTAGGTTAGGATTGGGTTAGGTTGAGTTAGGTTAGGTTAGGTTGGGATTAGGTTAGGTTGAGTTAGGTTGGGTTAGGTTGGGTTAGGTTGGGTTAGGTTGGGTTAGGTTGGGTTAGGTTAGGTTAGGTTGGGTTAGGTTAGGTTGGGTTAGGTTAGGTTAGAGTTAGGTTAGGTTAGGTTGAGTTAGGTTAGGTTAGGTTAGGTTAGGTTGGGATTGGGTTAGGTTGGGTTAGGTTAGGTTGGGTTAGGTTAGGTTGGGTTGGGTTGGGATTGGGTTAGGTTAGGTTAGGTTGGGTTAGGTTGAGTTGGGTTGGGTTAGGTTAGGTTAGGTTAGGTTAGGTTAGGTTAGGTTAGGTTAGGTTAGGTTAAGGTTAGGTTAGGTTAAGGTTAGGTTAGGTTAGGTTAGGTTAGAGTTGGGTTAGGTTAGGTTAAGGTTAGGTTAGGTTAGGTTAGGTTGGAGTTAGGTTAGGTTGGGATTTAGGTTAGGTTGGGTTAGGTTAGAGTTGGGTTAGGTTAGGTTAGGTTGGGATTAGGTTAGGTTAGGTTAGAGTTGGGTTAGGTTGGAGTTAGGTTAGGTTGGGTTAGGTTGGGATTTAGGTTAGGTTAGGTTGAGTTGGGTTAGGTTAGGTTAGAGTTAGGTTAGGTTGGAGTTGGGTTAGGTTGAGTTAGGTTAGGTTAGAGTTAGGTTAGGTTGGAGTTGGGTTAGGTTAGGATTGGGTTAGGTTAGAGTTAGGTTAGGTTGGGATTAGGTTAGGTTAGAGTTAGGTTAGGTTAGGTTGGAGTTGGGTTGGGTTAGGTTAGGTTGGGTTAGAGTTGGGTTAGGTTAGGTTGGGATTAGGTTAGGTTAGAGTTAGGTTAGGTTAGAGTTAGGTTAGGTTAGAGTTGGGTTAGGTTGAGTTAGGTTAGGTTGAGTTAGGTTAGGTTAGAGTTAGGTTAGGTTGGTTAGGTTAGGTTAGGTTAGGTTAGGTTAGGTTAGGTTAGGTTAGGTTAGGTTAGGTTAGGTTAGGTTAGGTTAGGTTAGGTTAGGTTAAGTTAGGTTAGGTTAGGTTAGGTTAGGTTAGGTTAGGTTAGGTTAGGTTAGGTTAGGTTAGGTTAGGTTAGGTTAGGTTAGGTTAGGTTAAGTTAGGTTAGGTTAGGTTAGGTTAGGTTAGGTTAGGTTAGGTTAGGTTAAGGTTAGGTTAGGTTAGGTTAGGTTAGGTTAGGTTAGGTTAGGTTAGGTTAGGTTAAGTTAGGTTAGGTTAGGTTAGGTTAGGTTAGGTTAGGTTAGGTTGAGTTAGGTTAGGTTAGGTTGAGTTAGGTTAGGTTAGGTTAGGTTAGGTTAGGTTAGGTTAGGTTAGGTTAGGTTAGGTTAGGTTGAGTTAGGTTAGGTTAGGTTAGGTTAGGTTAGGTTAGGTTGGGTTAGGTTAGGTTAGGTTAAGGTTAGGTTAGGTTAGGTTAGGTTAGGTTAGGTTAGGTTAGGTTAGGTTAGGTTAGGTTAGGTTAGGTTAGGTTAGGTTAGGTTAGGTTAGGTTAGGTTAGGTTAGGTTAGGTTAGGTTAGGTTAGGTCAGGTTAGGTCGAGTTAGGTTAGGTTAGGTTACGCTAGGTTAGGTTAGGTTAGGTTAGGTTAGGTTAGATTAGGTTAGGTTAGGTTAGGTGAGGTTAGGTTAGGTTAGGTTAGGTTGAGTTAGGTTAGGTTAGGTTAGGTTAGGTTAGGTTAGGTTAGGTTAGGTTAGGTTAAGGTTAGGTTAGGTTGGGTTAGGTTAGGTTAGGTTAGGTTAGGTTAGGTTAGGTTAGGTTAGGTTAGGTTAGGTTAGGTTAGGTTAGGTTAAGGTTAGGTTAGGTTAGGTTGAGTTAGGTTAGGTTAGGTTGAGTTAGGTTAGGTTAGGTTAGGTTAGGTTAGGTTAGGTTAGGTTAGGTTAGGTTAGGTTAGGTTAGGTTAGGTTAAGGTTAGGTTAGGTTACAGAAACAGATTCTGGCCAGGCCAGGCCAGGCCAGGCCAGGCCAGGCCAGGCCAGGCCAGGCCAGGCCAGGCCAGGCCAGCCAGGCCAGGCCAGCCAGGCCAGCCAGGCCAGGCCAGGCCAGGCCAGGCCAGGCCAGGCCAGGCCAGGCCAGCCAGGCCAGGCCAGGCCAGGCCAGGCCAGGCCAGGCCAGCCAGGCCAGGCCAGGCCAGGCCAGGCCAGGCCAGGCCAGGCCAGGCCAGCCAGGCCAGGCCAGGCCAGGCCAGGCCAGGCCAGGCCAGGCCAGCCAGGCCAGGCCAGCCAGGCCAGGCCAGGCCAGCCAGGCCAGCCAGGCCAGGCCAGCCAGGCCAGGCCAGGCCAGCCAGGCCAGGCCAGGCCAGGCCAGGCCAGGCCAGGCCAGGCCAGGCCAGGCCAGGCCAGGCCAGCCAGGCCAGGCCAGGCCAGGCCAGGCCAGGCCAGGCCAGGCCAGGCCAGGCCAGGCCAGGCCAGCCAGGCCAGGCCAGGCCAGGCCAGGCCAGGCCAGGCCAGGCCAGGCCAGGCCAGGCCAGGCCAGGCCAGGCCAGGCCAGGCCAGGCCAGGCCAGGCCAGGCCAGGCCAGGCCAGGCCAGGCCAGGCCAGGCCAGGCCAGCCAGGCCAGGCCAGGCCAGCCAGGCCAGGCCAGGCCAGGCCAGGCCAGGCCAGGCCAGCCAGGCCAGGCCAGGCCAGGCCAGGCCAGGCCAGGCCAGGCCAGGCCAGGCCAGGCCAGGCCAGGCCAGGCCAGGCCAGGCCAGGCCAGCCAGGCCAGGCCAGGCCAGCCAGGCCAGGCCAGGCCAGCCAGGCCAGGCCAGGCCAGGCCAGGCCAGGCCAGGCCAGCCAGGCCAGGCCAGGCCAGGCCAGGCCAGGCCAGCCAGGCCAGGCCAGGCCAGCCAGGCCAGGCCAGGCCAGCCAGGCCAGCCAGGCCAGGCCAGGCCAGGCCAGGCCAGGCCAGGCCAGGCCAGGCCAGGCCAGGCCAGGCCAGGCCAGCCAGGCCAGGCCAGGCCAGGCCAGCCAGGCCAGGCCAGGCCAGCCAGGCCAGGCCAGGCCAGCCAGGCCAGGCCAGGCCAGCCAGGCCAGGCCAGGCCAGCCAGGCCAGGCCAGGCCAGGCCAGGCCAGGCCAGGCCAGGCCAGGCCAGGCCAGGCCAGGCCAGGCCAGGCCAGGCCAGGCCAGGCCAGGCCAGGCCAGGCCAGGCCAGGCCAGGCCAGCCAGGCCAGGCCAGGCCAGGCCAGGCCAGGCCAGGCCAGCCAGGCCAGGCCAGCCAGGCCAGCCAGGCCAGGCCAGGCCAGGCCAGGCCAGGCCAGGCCAGGCCAGGCCAGGCCAGGCCAGCCAGGCCAGGCCAGGCCAGGCCAGGCCAGGCCAGGCCAGGCCAGGCCAGGCCAGGCCAGGCCAGCCAGGCCAGGCCAGGCCAGGCCAGGCCAGGCCAGGCCAGGCCAGGCCAGGCCAGGCCAGGCCAGCCAGGCCAGGCCAGGCCAGGCCAGGCCAGCCAGGCCAGGCCAGGCCAGGCCAGGCCAGGCCAGGCCAGGCCAGGCCAGGCCAGGCCAGCCAGGCCAGGCCAGGCCAGGCCAGGCCAGGCCAGGCCAGCCAGGCCAGGCCAGGCCAGCCAGGCCAGGCCAGGCCAGGCCAGCCAGGCCAGGCCAGGCCAGGCCAGGCCAGGCCAGGCCAGGCCAGCCAGGCCAGGCCAGGCCAGCCAGGCCAGGCCAGGCCAGGCCAGGCCAGGCCAGGCCAGGCCAGGCCAGGCCAGGCCAGCCAGGCCAGGCCAGGCCAGCCAGGCCAGGCCAGGCCAGCCAGGCCAGGCCAGGCCAGCCAGGCCAGGCCAGGCCAGGCCAGGCCAGGCCAGGCCAGGCCAGGCCAGGCCAGGCCAGCCAGGCCAGGCCAGGCCAGGCCAGGCCAGGCCAGGCCAGCCAGGCCAGGCCAGGCCAGGCCAGGCCAGGCCAGGCCAGGCCAGGCCAGGCCAGGCCAGGCCAGGCCAGGCCAGGCCAGGCCAGCCAGGCCAGGCCAGGCCAGGCCAGGCCAGGCCAGGCCAGCCAGGCCAGGCCAGGCCAGCCAGGCCAGGCCAGGCCAGGCCAGGCCAGGCCAGGCCAGCCAGGCCAGGCCAGGCCAGCCAGGCCAGGCCAGGCCAGCCAGGCCAGGCCAGGCCAGGCCAGGCCAGGCCAGGCCAGCCAGGCCAGGCCAGGCCAGCCAGGCCAGGCCAGGCCAGCCAGGCCAGGCCAGGCCAGCCAGGCCAGGCCAGGCCAGGCCAGGCCAGGCCAGGCCAGCCAGGCCAGGCCAGGCCAGGCCAGGCCAGGCCAGGCCAGCCAGGCCAGGCCAGGCCAGGCCAGGCCAGGCCAGGCCAGGCCAGGCCAGGCCAGCCAGGCCAGGCCAGGCCAGCCAGGCCAGGCCAGGCCAGGCCAGGCCAGGCCAGGCCAGCCAGGCCAGGCCAGGCCAGCCAGGCCAGGCCAGGCCAGGCCAGGCCAGGCCAGGCCAGGCCAGGCCAGGCCAGGCCAGGCCAGCCAGGCCAGGCCAGGCCAGGCCAGGCCAGCCAGGCCAGGCCAGGCCAGCCAGGCCAGGCCAGGCCAGGCCAGCCAGGCCAGGCCAGGCCAGCCAGGCCAGGCCAGGCCAGCCAGGCCAGGCCAGGCCAGGCCAGGCCAGCCAGGCCAGGCCAGGCCAGGCCAGGCCAGGCCAGCCAGGCCAGGCCAGGCCAGGCCAGGCCAGGCCAGGCCAGGCCAGGCCAGGCCAGGCCAGGCCAGGCCAGCCAGGCCAGGCCAGGCCAGGCCAGGCCAGGCCAGGCCAGCCAGGCCAGGCCAGGCCAGGCCAGCCAGGCCAGGCCAGGCCAGGCCAGGCCAGGCCAGCCAGGCCAGGCCAGCCAGGCCAGGCCAGCCAGGCCAGGCCAGCCAGGCCAGGCCAGGCCAGGCCAGCCAGGCCAGGCCAGGCCAGCCAGGCCAGGCCAGGCCAGCCAGGCCAGGCCAGCCAGGCCAGGCCAGCCAGGCCAGGCCAGGCCAGCCAGGCCAGGCCAGCCAGGCCAGGCCAGCCAGGCCAGGCCAGGCCAGGCCAGCCAGGCCAGGCCAGGCCAGCCAGGCCAGGCCAGGCCAGCCAGGCCAGGCCAGCCAGGCCAGGCCAGCCAGGCCAGGCCAGGCCAGCCAGGCCAGGCCAGGCCAGGCCAGCCAGGCCAGGCCAGCCAGGCCAGGCCAGCCAGGCCAGGCCAGGCCAGGCCAGCCAGGCCAGGCCAGGCCAGCCAGGCCAGGCCAGCCAGGCCAGGCCAGCCAGGCCAGGCCAGCCAGGCCAGGCCAGGCCAGGCCAGGCCAGGCCAGCCAGGCCAGGCCAGGCCAGCCAGGCCAGGCCAGCCAGGCCAGGCCAGCCAGGCCAGGCCAGCCAGGCCAGGCCAGCCAGGCCAGGCCAGCCAGGCCAGGCCAGGCCAGCCAGGCCAGGCCAGGCCAGGCCAGCCAGGCCAGGCCAGCCAGGCCAGGCCAGGCCAGCCAGGCCAGGCCAGGCCAGGCCAGGCCAGGCCAGGCCAGCCAGGCCAGGCCAGCCAGGCCAGGCCAGGCCAGGCCAGCCAGGCCAGGCCAGCCAGGCCAGGCCAGCCAGGCCAGGCCAGGCCAGGCCAGCCAGGCCAGGCCAGGCCAGCCAGGCCAGGCCAGGCCAGGCCAGCCAGGCCAGGCCAGGCCAGCCAGGCCAGGCCAGGCCAGCCAGGCCAGGCCAGGCCAGGCCAGCCAGGCCAGGCCAGGCCAGGCCAGGCCAGCCAGGCCAGGCCAGCCAGGCCAGGCCAGCCAGGCCAGGCCAGCCAGGCCAGGCCAGGCCAGCCAGGCCAGGCCAGGCCAGGCCAGGCCAGCCAGGCCAGGCCAGCCAGGCCAGGCCAGGCCAGGCCAGGCCAGCCAGGCCAGGCCAGGCCAGGCCAGCCAGGCCAGGCCAGGCCAGGCCAGCCAGGCCAGGCCAGCCAGGCCAGGCCAGCCAGGCCAGGCCAGCCAGGCCAGGCCAGGCCAGGCCAGGCCAGCCAGGCCAGGCCAGCCAGGCCAGGCCAGGCCAGCCAGGCCAGGCCAGGCCAGGCCAGCCAGGCCAGGCCAGCCAGGCCAGGCCAGCCAGGCCAGGCCAGCCAGGCCAGGCCAGCCAGGCCAGGCCAGCCAGGCCAGGCCAGGCCAGCCAGGCCAGGCCAGCCAGGCCAGGCCAGGCCAGGCCAGCCAGGCCAGGCCAGCCAGGCCAGGCCAGCCAGGCCAGGCCAGGCCAGGCCAGGCCAGCCAGGCCAGGCCAGCCAGGCCAGGCCAGCCAGGCCAGGCCAGCCAGGCCAGGCCAGCCAGGCCAGGCCAGGCCAGCCAGGCCAGGCCAGCCAGGCCAGGCCAGCCAGGCCAGGCCAGCCAGGCCAGGCCAGCCAGGCCAGGCCAGCCAGGCCAGGCCAGGCCAGCCAGGCCAGGCCAGCCAGGCCAGGCCAGCCAGGCCAGGCCAGCCAGGCCAGGCCAGCCAGGCCAGGCCAGGCCAGGCCAGCCAGGCCAGGCCAGCCAGGCCAGGCCAGCCAGGCCAGGCCAGCCAGGCCAGGCCAGGCCAGGCCAGCCAGGCCAGGCCAGCCAGGCCAGGCCAGCCAGGCCAGGCCAGCCAGGCCAGGCCAGGCCAGGCCAGCCAGGCCAGGCCAGGCCAGCCAGGCCAGGCCAGGCCAGGCCAGGCCAGCCAGGCCAGGCCAGCCAGGCCAGGCCAGCCAGGCCAGGCCAGGAAATGTGTTTTTACTGCACGTTTTTTTTTGTTTTTACTCTATTTTAAGACCGGTTTGTGTGTAACAAGCGTCAAACTTAACATAAAATAATAAAAATCAACCATTTGAGAGTCCGGTTTGCGCTCAGGGACCACAATGAATGTTTTTGTTTGTAATACATATATTGTGTGGTTGTAACGTTCGAGGCGCGAGTCCGTCTCGCGCTTGTTCGGGTTTTTATATATAAGATAAGAATGAATAGAATAATAAGCAACATTTAGTGATTAACTCCACGACACGAGCACATTTCGGCAGAATAACTTTCTTAAAAATGACGTCACCGGTCTGGTGACGCGCTACAAAGTATAAGATGCGAAATGTCTGGTATTGGGATCGCCAACCCGCATGCTGAGAGGGCATTGAAGCAAATCCTTCCCATAGGAGGGGCCTGTGCCTTAACAATGACATATGGAGGGTGTTGAAGAGAAAGTGGGAAGAAGTGAGTGATGTCATCGCTTAGAGCTAAAGTGAAATGCTTCGTTGCAGTAAATATGTTTCCCGTTCCTGTCATATGCGTTGGTAAGGGACAAACGCAAACGTCAATTTTAACGATGGCAAGAGGAAACGATGTGCAAAAAATTTCACTTGTAAGAATTTACTTCTGTTCTTATACAATTTACAATTTGATATTATTCGTATTTCTTTTCATCTTCGCCACTTTATCTAAAATTGTTTCAGAATACGAGATATTGCGGAGCATTATTTTCTTTTTAGAAATAGTTCTGCAAGTCCGAGTTGCACAGCGATACAACTTCCTCTCGAACAGTATGATTTCCAACTGCCATTAAAACATTATTTCTTTTGTAAACAAACGAATGCATAATCAGAATTATTAAAGAAAATTTAAGTTGTAAGTTGAATTTTCATGATATGCTATGAATTTGCTTTATTATTTTACTATCTATCATAATATGTGACACTGATACACGTCCTTCAGTCCTTAACAAGGATTTTCTAAGTCTTGGTAACTAGCGGGACAGGGTCGCTACCAACTAGGCTCACCTGACGGTAAGTAACTCCCGGTGCGTTGCTGGCGTTTGAGTATGTTTGGTAGATGGGAGAGAGGATGAGGAAGGGCGGGGGAGGGGTAAGAGGAAGTGGGTTCCGGTTACCTCACACCGAATGAAACGCAGAAACTTTAGATGCCTCTACTTCACGCCGGTTTTCTGCGAGGACTTGGTACTTCTCCGGTCGAGCCGGCCCATTTGAGGAGCAGCAAAAGCTGCCGCTTGGCTCTACCACGGTAAAACTGTTGAGTATGGTAGCCCACCTTCCGTGATATACATATGCCGGTGCTTTCTTGGATAGGCCTATGTTCAGCAGTGGACTAAAATAGGGTAATAGTAGAAGTAGTTGCTTTTTAATATCGCTAATAAATCTCGCTAATATAAATTCCCATTAACACAATCATCTACGGCACATTTCGTTATTTTTAAGCGTAATTTCTTGAGATGTTAGCAATATCAATATAGATTTGACTTGAACACAAACGATTAATTCGGTAAACTAAGCCAATATGGCTTTTAGCTAGTATGCCTTAATTTTACTGGCTTCCCCGAAAGTGCGCGAATTCGCTTTCTAGGCGTTACTAATATTTAGGAACCCACTTTTATCCCGTGAGAGTCATAAGAGGCGACTAATGGAAGGGCTTTGCAAATCTCGTTGCAATCTCGATCAGATGCTATCAAATGGAAACCTATATTTTCCGCCTACTCCCACTTATTTACATATTATATTATTAGCAAAAGAATATTACTAAAGATATATTTTATTTTAAATTTCTTTAGAACTAACTGTAAAGAACTTTGTTTACTTCCAATTTAAAATTACCGTATAGATCTTACCCTCAATAAACTTTGAATCTATGAACCTGAAGAATTTTATTACTCGGAACATTGGAAAGCAATCGCAGTAAATTTCGATGGTTTTCTCTAAGCTGATAGATAGCGGGTCTATCTGAGGTCAAGGAGTCTGACATTTTTCCCGGTTACTAACACCTTCAAAGTAATGCTGTGCGAAATTTATCGCTTTATCGTGTTATGATACTATCTAGTTTTTTGTGAAAATATGTTTTAAATTTTATTATTTCTTTTTCAGTCTGTATGTATGAATCAACTGCTGGGCTTTCCCACGAAAGTGTCAATAAAAGCTGGCATGCCAGGCATGGAACATTTGCCCATACTCATCATATTGGGCAAGTGAGCGCAGTGCTGGTACTCTCGCACTTATGAAGCTGCTCCCCATCTCTAGTCTGAGATTTTGCTTTGATGGAGTGATAGATTGTGGGATTGAAATTTGGATAGACTTTTCCACCATCAGTTGGTGACAAGAACTTCATATTTTATGTGGTGCTTAGCGGTGAGGTTAACCTTAGAAGAGAAATGTGGTATATTCTCCCTTACATAACAGTAAAGGTAATAAGTTGAAGTACCTTTTCTCTGTTGCTTCTTACTTTAGTAAGGGTGCTGATGAGCACATAGACAATCTAATGGTAAATGATAGCAATGGCCCATAGAGTGTTCCCTCGATGAATCGAGATTACGCCCTTCGTCTGGTCACGTAAATTTATTATAATAGCTCATATGTCTTTCGAGTCTGTCCTTCCATCTCCCATGCAACTGTCTCATAGATATATATAGAAATTATGTAAGTAAAGTATATGTGGACGAAGACGCAGCCACATGTTGCATTATCCTGAAAAGGGATCGGTGCTATTGTTTTAATTTGATCGCCTCGCTCGCTCGTTCGTTTCAGCACCCAAAACCTCTCAAAAAAAAAGAAGGCTCTTAGTCCAGCTGTGGACATTAATAAGTTGATACTTTACTTTTTATCGTGCCACGATAGTTTCGAGAGAGACTCGAGTTCGATCTCCTATGTAAAGGGCGCTTCGCTTACCAATGAGTTTTTCGAGTCTTACATACGATCTATACCGTTGGCTTGGATATTAAATCGGTGACAGGCAGGCAGTCAGACATCCTGTAATGATGTTCCAAATAAGCTCTGATGAAAAATGGGTTGAAAGGACTGAGTATGTCTCGATTTCTCACATCTCCTGGTATCGGGTATACAAGCTTAGGAACTTATATCTGAAACTGTGAACAAACTGTCTGATGACAATGTAGTCTGCTACTCGGTCTACTCCGGAAGGAATTACAGGCGTCAGTTGTATTGTCGCAATAAATATGGTAAAAATCTATTTTGAATACTATTTTGTTTGATAAAAATATGATTCGATCATTCCGTTGAAAATTGATGATGTTTTATGAAGTTTTACTCCGGAAATTTCAATCAGCATAACACTCAATGTTTATATTCAAAACAATTTATTGAGCGGGAATTGTAACGTAGCCCCAACACAAGAACTAGCGCGGCTATTTCATTGCGGTTGCGCGCTCATTTATATTTATAGCTGTTTATACAAGAAGTATATAGTTTCGTTGTATAGTATGCAGTATAATTCAACAGTATAATAATCGAAGACACTTTCTTACGAAACTTTAAGTGCTGTATTTACCACATGCTCGGCGGTGAAGGAAAACATCGTGAAGAAACCTGCATTTCTGAGAAATAATGAAAAATATGATTTCGAGGATATGAGTAGGGCGCCAACCCGCACTGGTGCAGCGTGGCGGGCACTTCCCGGCTCCAAAACCCTCTCTGATATTTAAGAAAGGCCTTTGCCCAGCAGTGGACGCATACAGGTTGCTACTGTTTACTGTCGCACTATGCTCCATGACTCTGTGGGTCCGAATCTGCAACGATCATGTCTAAGGATTAGCAAGCTGAAGCTGAAGCTATTGGGTTTTAACTAACAAGGTTCTCAAGTGGCAACCTAGTACAGGTAAACACAGTACGACGATTCACAAGCTGAAGTGCCGACCTGCACACTGTTGCGAAAGGTCGATGGATGCAGGTGGTGCAGGACTGTGTATCGTGGGGCTTGTGACTACGACCTGTATTAGTGGTAATGATGATGTATTTTTACAGTATTAGTCATTTATATGTCACAAAACTCTTACCATTTATTTAATTTTTAGTTATCTGTTGTAACTTAGGAAAGCCCTGGTAGCTCACGGGTTAGTGCGAACAATATATTCTCAAAATAATTTAGAAACGTATATAGTCTCTGTTTGGTAGTGATGAAATAGGTACATTTTTTTTCCATTTTTATAACAATCTTTTTACTTGCGATAAATGTTTTTGTTTAGATACGAGTAGTAACGGAAATGTTGACCCTCAAACCTTGTTTGTCCGATAGATCGTGCTGATAAGTAGGGACAGAACCGTTGAACAGAAACTATAAATGATTGCATCAAAGTCAACATTTTATTTGCGTGTTTAGTGTGATACAAAAAACTAAGGCAGTAACTTCGTCTTCATTATCAGCCAGTCTTTCTTTCGTCTTTCATGCATAGCAACAAGCATGTTATCGCGCACAGCAGACAAGGTGAGAGTAGTGTCGGTAACTTCGTACTCGAGATTCTGCTCCCCGCCGTTAGTCTGTGGGATTTGAGTTCAGCATAGTCGGTCGGATTGTTCGGCATTCATCGATCGTCAGAGCAGATTGCAACTCATTCATTCATTCACGAATGCAGATTCTTATGCCTACCACACGATAATTTAGGTTGGGCCTATTTTAAAAATGTATTAGTGGACGAAGTCGCAGGCACATGGCGCAATATAAAAATCTCCCAACGATATTACTCATAATATTATTTTAAGTTTGTTAAATCTTTTTAGCATTCAATTAGGTAAATGTTTATATTTATCGCGAGCTGACGTATAAGTGCTTATTCTCAGAAATTCAAAAATGATGAGATGAGATATTTTATCTCTAGAATCTTCTTACTTTATTATTATTTATTTTTGTGATATATACTTATTTTATACATTATTTGGCAAATTCATTTTGATTGAACCAAGTTCATTAAAGACAGCTGCGTATGCATTAAGCGTTAACTGAAGATTTCCACAAATCCCTGAATGTGTTGCTATTATATTTATATAAAATAAAAGTACCACTTTTCTTCTGTCTATCTGTACGAATTGATTAACTACTAAATGTTGTTCACGTGAATTTTACACAGGTTATCAATAATAGCTCTGGGACCAATTCAGACCAGCAATAGATGTTTCATCGCGTTCGTGTTAACAGTTCAATTAATATTTTATTATAGAATCATAATAAAGAAGATCTATAATTATTTAAAGAACGAACTAAAACCCCACGGTGGTTGCCATCAGCGCTGGAGAGGGGTCACGGGATCTCCGTTCGGTATACAACCGTGGCCCTTCTTTCGCATGGCTAAAATAGCCCCGTCCGGGGGCAGTATTACCTTCCCCCCAGCACCCCCGCGGTATCACTGTGGCTAGAGATCACTTCGAATCACCGTCCTCCTCGAGGTCGTTTCACAGGACAATGATTGTCCACGACCCCATGGGCTCCGTTCCTGGTAGGAGGACACCATTAATATTTGGAGGGTCATGACGAGACGCACGCACGCCATTGTGGCCCCGACTCCGAGCGGAATCTGTCCTCTCGCGTTCCCGCTCAGCAGCCTCCTTCTGGAGGTACCATCACGGTATTATATAAGGCGGCTACGGCCCTCCACGCCGTATCCCCGCTCAGCATTGCCGACACGACGGCTCCCAGGGTAGGGAATTAAAGGCGTTGAAGTCTAGACTTATCGCCAATGCCACACCTCCCCGGGGCACCGCCTGCTCCAACAGGGAGCGGACGCGCATGATCGCATCTATGGTCGAACGCTCCTATTGGAAGCCAAACTGGCATTCGGCCAGATCGGGACCGACACGCGACAGATGCCTGTTAAGACGGGCAAGAATCTTTTCGAAAAGTTTGCCAATCTCGTCTAACAGGCATATGACCATAGGCAGAGAGAGAATCTGCCTTCCTTCTTTGGGTTAAGGTTCAAGAAGATCCTCCGGGAAAAGTGAATTGATCAAGATCGTTCCAGTAGGTCCCGATCTAAGGTTTCCGCCAGAGGGATCCAGGGCCGGAGCTTACCCAGAACCATCCTGCATCCGTTAAGTCCCTCCAGGAGCTCAACCCAGAATCAATACCTGGCGTTGGCGATTGCGATTTGACCTTCGAAGAATCTTACCACGCTATCACGTGGTAGAGCCAAGCGGCGGCTTTTGCTGTCGCAGGAATGGGCCGGCTCGTCCTGATAAGTACCACGGCCTCGCAGAATACCGGCGTGAAGTAGAGGCATCTTGTGCTTCTGCGTTTCGTGCGGTGAGTGAGGTAACCGGAGGCCCTCTCCCCCCTCCCCCCTCCCCAAATATGGTACGGTTCTGGAGAATCCCTCACTGAGCATCCACGTTCAGGCTTTCCTACGCTACCTAATAGTGGCTGCTCAGTCTGCCCCGCGTATTCTGGGGGGGGGCAATATTCCGCTCTCTTTCTTTCCTACTCGAGGCAAACGCAGCAAGGAAACTATGGGATCCCCTACCGCGCTCGCCGTGGATTTCTGAAATATCAGGGGACTCCACTCGAACCTTAGCGCCGTTCATTACCATCTTGAAACGGCGAAGCCGGCCTTGCTTTTTCTTACAGAGACTCAGATATCGTCTCCGGCTGATACCTCTTATCTCCATTACCCGGGGTACAAACTGGAACACTCCTTTGTGCCCCGTGCCGGAGTTTGCGTATACGTCAGAGGTGATATCTGTTCTCGACGCCTCGGTAGTCTTGAAGGTTTGGACCTATCTACCCTTTGGCTGCGCATCGACAGCGACGACCATCCGCGCGTCTATGCGTGCCTTTACAGGTCCCATAGCGGTAATACCGTAACTGACCGACTCATCGACCACATCCAAATGGCTACAGATTCCGTGCTACAACAGATCCCATCCGCAGAGATCGTGATTCTCGGCGATTTTAATGCCCACCACACAGATTGGCTCGGTTCTCGCATAACCGATCATGCGGGGAGATCTGTTCACGACTTTGCATTAGCATATGGCCTGACACAACTGGTAACCTCGCCGACGCGGATCCCAGACGTGGAAGGTCATACACCTTCCCTGTTGGACCTTTTGCTGACTTCACACCCGGACGGATATTTGGTCTCAGTCGATGCCCCTCTTGGCTCGTCGGACCACTGTCTGATCCGGAGTGTAGTGCCTATCGCGCGCCGATCCCGAACGCGATCTGCGGACTTCCGCCGTGTGTGACACTATAGGTCGGCAGATTGGGATGGAATGCGGTCTTTTTGCTTCCTACCCATGGGGGCAGGTTTGCTTCTCGCTGGATGATCCCAACGTCGTTGCAGATTCTGTCACCGATGTGGTACTTCAGGAATGGAACTTTTATTCCGTTCTCTGCAGTGCCTGTCGGAGGTAAATCCCAGCCTTGGTTTGGTCGCACCTGCAAAATAGCGTCACGCCGAAAGCGGAAGTGCTACCAGGCCTGGGCCGATGCATCGGCGTCTCGGGATGCAAAAACCAGTGCTCTTAAAAACGAGTACAACTCTGCCTCCAGGTCCTTCAAAAGAGTTATCGCTGCGGCAAAGTTAAAGCACATTGGCGGAATTGGCGAGAGACTAGTTCGCCTCCCATCGGGATCCCGCGCATTCTGGTCTCTCGCCAAGGCTGTCCAGGGGAATTTCTGTCAGCCATCTCTCCCATCTCTACACAAGGAGGATGATTCGCCGATCTCTTGGGCTCTCTTTTGCATCCAACTCGACTCTTGATGACCGGGGAAACTCTCCACCTACCATCCCGTGGTGTAAGTGCTCCATGCCGGAAATTCAGTTTCTGCAGAGCTCAGTGCGAAAGGCACTCCGCTCCTGGACATTCATAAGTCGAGTGGGCCGGACGGAATCCCTCAATTGTGCTGAGGATGTGTGCCCTGAGTTGGCACCGGTTCTCACGCGTCTTTTCCGGCACTCCTACACTTCAGGCGTCGTCCCGGAATCTTGGAAGACAGCATTTGTGCATCAATACCCAAAAAGGCGACCGCTCTGATCCGTCCAACTACAGGCCTATTGCCATCACCCCCTTGTTATCTAAAATAATGGAGTCACTCATCAACACCCAGCTCCTGAGGTACCTGGAGGAACACCAGCTCATCAGTGACCGACAGTACGGTTTCCGTCGCGGGCGATCAGCTGGTGATCTTCTAGTTTACCTGACTCACCGATGGGCAGAAGCAGTTGAGTCTAAGGGGGAGGCTTTGGCGGTTAGTCTGGACGTAGCGAAAGCATTTGATAGGGTTTGGCATAAAGCGCTTCTTTCAAAGCTTTCATCTTAAGGGGTTCCTGAGAGATTGTGCAACTGGGTCACCAGCTTCCTCACGGATCGGAGCATCAAGGTTGTTGTCGACGGTGCATGCTCGGACCCCAAACCCGTGAATGCTGGTGTTCCACAAGGCTGTGTGCTATCTCCCACTCTGTTCCTTCTGCATATCAACGACATGCCACAAATCAGTAGCATTCATTGCTATGCAGACGACAGCACGGGTGATGCCCTATATACAGCTCGTGCGAATATTTCTCGGGAACACGTCGACGAGTGCCGGAACAAACTTGTGTCTGAAGTCGAGACCTTGTTATTCAAAGTCTCGGATTGGGGTCGACGTAATTTGGTCCTATTCAACCCCAAAAAGACACAGGTTTGCGCGTTCACCGCTAAAAAGAATCCCTTTGTCGTTTCTCCTCTTTTTGAGAACATTCCCCTTATTGGCTCAGCCAGTATCAGAATCCTTGGCGTTGACATAGCGAGCGACGTTCAGTTCCGTGGTCACTTGGAGGGAAAGGCCAAATTGGCCTCCAAAAAGCTTGGTGTGCTCTGAGCGGGACAGTATTTCATGCCGGTCCACCGTTTGCAACTTTATAAGGCGCAAGTTCGGCCCCACATGGAATACTGTTCTCATCTCTGGGCAGGGGCACCCCAGTACCAACTCCTTCCATTTGACCGCATCCAACGTCGAGCGGCTCGAATTGTCGGCGACCAAGCTCTCTCTGATCGGCTTGATCCTTTGGCCTTGCGAAGAGATGTTGCTTCTCTTTGCATTTTTTCCACGTGGAATGTTCTGAGGAACTGTTCGGATTGATCCCAGCTGCTGAGTTTCACCATCGTACATCGCGACTGAATTCGAAGTTCCATCGATACCACCTAGATGGTTGGCATTCCACCACAGTGCGTTTTAATCGAAGTTTTCTGCCACGCACTTCGACTTTGTGGAATCAGCTGTCGCCAGCAGTATTTCCGAATAGTTACGACTTAGGGACCTTCAAGAAAAGAGCTTATTCCTTCCTTAAAGGCCGGCAGCGCATCTGTAGCTCCTCTGGTGTTGTGGATGTTCGTGGGCGACGGTGATCACTTACCATCAGGTGACCCGTACGCTAGTTTGCCCCCTTCTTCTATAAAAAAAAAAACATGGCACAATTACACATATGCTTAGCATTACCTCAGAGGAAACGACTCTAAATTCGAATTCTGTGATTTTGCTAAGCTATAATTTTGTCAAGTTTAAGCTCAGCCAAGCCGGAGCTAAGTTTAATTTAGGTTTAGATTATTCCTAAGGTTAGCTCGCTGAACTTAATTTTAGTTTTAAGTAATGTTCATTGATAAACAAAAGGTGTGGTAAGTCATAGCCGTGCAATGGCAGCGTAGGAAAATATATTTGTATTTGCCCGCATCTGCGGAATTCTGAGGAGGATTCAGGAGGAGGGAACACATCTGAGTTAAACATTGACTAAGAAAATCCTTGAAAATATCATGGCGGACTAACCATCTCGAAAACATATACAGAAAGAACGTGCCCAGGCTGAATTATTTATTTAAACTCTATTTTCACTAATAAAAGAACAAAACGGACTTAATGCCACGAGATATTCTCTACCAGTCTGCCATTAGGTTGAGCAGAGAAAATGCAAAAGGGTGTAAAGTGCAGAGAAGATAACTTTAAACTAAATATAACAGGTAGTCGCTCCAAAGTTGCGAGATCTTTGGTATTTAGCAAGCGTGTCGATTACGACACGTTATTTTTATAAGAGAGGCTTCTGTCTTTCTTAATAAATAAATAAAAATCATAATTTCTGTGAATATCAAAGACAATACGAAGAATAGAAAAAGATAGAATAGATTTGTAAGAATTATTGTACATATGAATTCAAAAAGACTCCTTTTCGTTTTAACATTATTCGCATCTTTTACCACCCTCGCCACTCTATTTAAAGTTATTCCAGAATATGAAATATTGCGAGGCTATATTTCCATTTTAGAATGCTTATGAAAGTCTGAAATGCATTGCAAAGCAAATTTCCACACGAGTCGTCTTCTTATGTGATTATTTATTCTTTAATTACTTATAATAGGAAAGGTCCATATACATGTATGTACATATATATATTCGTATATATGTATTTTAATTCCTTTAACACACATTACACCTGAGTTTTGGGACAACGTAGCAGGGGCAGTATGCAGGCGAACGGTACAAATCGTACATAAGTTTCGAAAAACTTAAACAACTTAGGGGATCAGAGTCCCCAGATTCATATTCCCTATGGCATATTCCCTAACCGGTAGGCTATCGATGCCGTTATAAAATATTTTCATTAAAACTCAAACCTTACTTCTGCTGTATACCTCAGCCACGCCGTGGAGCTGTTTTATGGACATAAATTGAAGCGATACACGTGGAGTAATACATAATAAAGATTTTATTTACCTATGTATAGAAACCAGATACTATAAATTTGTTGTGAAAAAAGTTCTGGTTGTTATAGGTCTCTATTGTTACCTTAAGCTGAATCATCAGAATTAATATTATAAAAAAAATTCATACCATTCATACCAAATTCATAGGTTGATATCAAATTACTTTTGTGGATTTTATTTCACTGTCCTGTGCCCCTCCTGACACTGCATCTGATCTCGCTACTAATTTTGTCACGGATTAATATCACAGCTATGGGAATATCCATAAGGGCAACTCTAATTTCACTTGTATCCCGTGCAAATGGTAGTATCGGTTTCACAGAACAAGTCAATGAACACCTGAATTTAAAATTATAGCATAAAAGCATAAATCCGATATTTTCGATGATTTGATGATATTTTGTTTTATACATTTATTTCCACTTCATTGCATACACTAAGGGCTACAATGGGTGGACTTAATGCCTTATGGCATTGTCTGCCAGGCAACCCAGCAATGTGGTGGCGAGTGTGTGGTAATACTCTACCTTGAACCTTGACCCTCAACGGGGAATAGCCTTAAAAATCTCATGGCATTCCACAGATGGCTCATAAATCATTACGAAAATAAGGCCCGATGAAAAATACACATCGCGGATAGCTTGACAGTATCATCTAAAGTGCGGGACGTCTGGTAGATACGAGTAGTGTGTACCAACCGATGCACCAAGCCAGACGATTCTAGCAAATCCGACCAGTTTGAGAGATATCTGTCCAGCTGTGGACTAATATATTTACAGACTGATAATGATGATAAAAAATCTAATCTGGTTTAATAAATTTTCATAGCCAGTAAACGAGCTTTCACTTTGTATAGATTTAACCAACTGATCTGCACAGGTAGCACAAAAGCATATCCAAGTTTGTACTCTCGGTGTCTATTTATTTGTGACCTCGCTGATTAATGGACAGCGCGACGAGTCTGCGACAGTTTCGTATTTCGTCAGTACACAATGAAAACGTTATTTTTTTTTGGACAATGTTTATTTATAACACCTGCGTTATGTGCCTATAGTTAAAAAGTTGTAATTTAAATTCGAAAAGTTCACTTCTGTCTATATCAGCGGTTCACAGTAAATTTTCTCCAAACTTCAATTGCGATAAATATATAAATATAGAAAAAATATTTTAATAGTAATACCACGGCCCCTCCTACGTTATGGCCCCTAACCAAGCATACCCCCTGAGGCATACCAGGTCTATACTATCGGATGGGTTGTTTGAAAAGTACAATAGCTATTCACACGAAATATTGATAAAAGAATATTTTATTATACAAATGTATCGTAAAAATTACGAAAAAATAATTAAATAACGCTACAATTTCAGTAATAATAAAACTTGCAGATTTTGAAATGCAAATTACGACGTAACATTTGCATGTGCGTGTGATATGCATATTTATAACTTTGTAGATTTTAATAAAAAAAAAAAATCAATTGATAGTTATATGACTGATTGAATTTGGCGATATTAGTCCGTCTCGCACACATCGTGCACATCACTTTAGACACAAGTCGGCATCACTAAAATTGTTAAATGCAATTTTAGTGTTGACTATAGCACGTGCTTGGCGGTGAAGAAAAACATCTAGGTCATAATGGCCTTACTTGGCAATCGGATGAACGACCTAATACCAGAAGCCTCGCACCTTGGACGCTGCTGCTCGTCGTCGGTATGCTTATTTTTGGTCTGGTATTTTTCGAGATGGCACGTATCAAGAGTACGGCTGACTTCAACGAAATCAGATCAGAGATCATTTTAAGTAGTTGGTTTGAATATCTAAAGAATTTGTGGTGATCTTCAAAGAGATCTGATCTCGAAATATATGAAACTCCATAAATTAGTACTAATAATGGTGGTTTAGTAATTATGGTGTAGAGGTTTAATAATTATGGTGCAACATCATCTACCTATGTCTCTCAAAAAATTTTGAGAAAGATAAATACAATTACGAGCACTAACAAAATATCTAATATCCGAAAGTACGTTTCGCGAAATAACAAAATAATTATATAATATTGTAAAATGTATTCAAAACATTCTCATTCAACGTGCGCTTATGAAGTAATAAGTCGCGACCGGAGAATGGTTATGAATGGTAGATAGAGCTTGTACCATATACATAGTATCAATACATATATACAATAAAAAGAATATAAACTCATTAGTTCATAACAACGACATGTATTTTCAACATTCCATCCCGCTTCACTCTTTTCTTTTTTCTTATTCGTTTCGGAGTTGCCAGTAGGAAATATAATTTTATTTAGTTGTCACATCTATCGCCTCTACTGCTGTGGAGTAACGCTGTAAAGAAATCATTCGCCCCATCTCTGCCCGTGGGTGGCGTTGTCTAGTCGTAAAATTAAAAAAGCTGGTATAACTTATATATTATGGTTCATGATATCCTATTTATAGAACGTTATTTTTATGTAAACGTCTTAAAAACAGGAATCTCTGGTAGTGTACTGGCCAATAGAATATTGTTAATTTTTCATATCTTAACCAATTTTAAGAGTACCAAGTTTAATTATGATTTAAATATTATAATGTAAACAGTTTACTTTAAATTCCTCGGTTTTATATTTCATCTTGGCAATTTGGCAATGGACGTGGCATAACAAATTATAAGAATGGTTGGTCACCGAACGTTCATCTCTTCATTGTCGACTCGACTGTAACATGATCCGATTGGTAGAGTTGAATTATGTTTATTGAAGCATTAACCATCGACAAAGGCTGATTTATAGAACAGCGTAAAGAAAAAAGAACATACATTTTTTTTATTGGCGCGCTTCGACAGAACAAAGTCGCGATGTGTTGGCAGGACGTAGTGAATGGAAAAGACACAACAAAATAAAAATAATCGTGAAATTTTCCTCACGTATAATTTAATTATGTCTCAATTATTTAATTAAATTAAACGTGAGTAATGTGATAATCAGTAACGCAGACAATTGTATCTAGCAATACTAATGTAGATTATATTGTAGTTATTTTTTTTTAGTTTTCACGAATCCTTGCTATACGCCTCCATGCAATTTTTTTTCAAAATATTAAGAAAAATATGATAATATTAAAATATATTTTTTAATTATATGTTAAAATCTAGAAATTCATCCTAACTTTCGTATATCTTTAAAATAACACCCCACATCCACAAACGACATTCTATCTCTCATGGAGAAAATTGACAGGTAAGGAAATACGCAGTATCTGCCTGCTCCTATGGGTGACAGACTTATGTGTGCATATGGCATAGGTTTCTCTCAGGTCTCCGAATCAAGAGGCTTAATTTGATCCCCACGTGGAGGACTCGGACCAGTGACTTTTTCGAAACTTATGTACGATTTGTACTGTTAGCTTGAAAACTAAGACGGAGATAGGCTCATCACCGGTCACGTTGTTTGAAACAGGTTACAGGTTACTCCTCAGTATTGGGCATATGGCCGTGACAGCTTATATTAGATATTACGAGTACATTGTTGAAATTTGAACTTGATCCATAGAACCTATAATTTTGTACCAATATTCTATAGTTTGTAATTGACTGTAATTTTAACCGTATATGACATATAAATCAAGTGATTTTATTTGTGCCTAACTAAATTTAAACGGCCAACGACACAATTTTACGCTTAGTTAATTTTTCACTTTACGCGGGCAGATAGATAATATCTATTACGGGAGATTAAATGTCAACACAGATAATTACAGAGACTTTTGCTGAGAGTTGATGAATTGCTTTTGACAGCAGTTCTTTTTTGACATATAAGTTTTAGAAAATAAAAAAAGGCTGATTTAGTATTATATTCTCTGTAGATTAAACCAAAAGAATTGTTAAGAAAAGACGAGTTTTTTAATGTAACAAAGTGTGTTTAAATCCTCCAATAGTAAAGTAGGTTACTAAATTTTTATTCACAATACAATATATCACAGTTAAAATTCAAAATTTGGACTAATATCGGTAATTTCTCTTTAGTAGTCAGTTTGGCGTCAAAGTCGATTGAGAAGCCTATATAACGGGTAACCCTTGGTTAATTATCGGTGATAAAACTTTGACTAAAACGTTGTGTGTCTGCAACATATACAACAAGGAATTGAAAACATTTATTTAAAAAAAAAAAATCCTGTGTGTTGCAATAATAAATAAATAACTTTGTGGGTAGGTAGGTAAGGTTTGTGGTATCGGCGTAAGAATCTTGCACACTCGTCCTCCCCGCGGGCGTCGTCAGAGGCGACTAAAGCAAAGGCCTTGAAAATCACAATGACTACCGACTAATGGCGGTATTAATCGTATGGAAAAAATAAGCAGAACGCGTCTTTTTTTTTATGGAAGAGATGGCAAACGAGCAAGCGGTTCACCTGATGGTAAGTGATTATCGTCGCCCACATTCATCTGCAACACCATAGATCCTGCAGGTGCGTTGCCGGTCTTTAAGGATATTTGGGAGATGGGAGGGAAGAGGAGGGGAATAGGGAGGGGGTGTGGGCCTCCGGTTACCTCACTCACCGAACGAAACGCAGAAGCACAAGCCGGTATTCTGCGAGGCCGTGGTACCAATCCGGTCGAGCCGGCCCATTCGAGCAACAGCTAAAGCTGCCGCTTGGCTCTGCCACGCTTAAAAGTACGCGTCTGGTACTGCGGTCTCCAATCCGTTTCCGTCATTCTGTTTTCAAGCCAACGTTAGTGTAAAACAATCATCCATATACTTCACAGCTGGACACTGGCCTACTACAAAGATGGATTGTTTTTTTTTTTAATTTTGTACTCGTATCTTTTAAAACAATGGACAGTTTGTCGCTTTCTTATTTAACACCGTATTGAATATCGCAGAGAAGAATATGCCGAGTGAATTTTCATGTTCATAATATAATTTATGAACCTAAAGAGTCCTATTATTCAGAATATATGAAAGTTATTACGGAAAATTTCGATGGTTTTCTCAAACCTGTTATGTATAGTGTGCCTATCTCAAGTCTATGGATCGGAAGTTTTACACATTGACTTACTAATACGGTAATTACGCCGTATTAGTCACAGTGTTTAAGGTTTCGTATGGCAACATTTTTTTACCATAAGAAAGTTATTTATATTTAACAAGAATTTGAGATTTCGAAATAAGCACCTTTTGTTCTAGATTGTCTGCGCGATACCTAATTTTAAAAACACATTTTAAAAATAATTATTTGTCGGCCTGTGTGATAGAGCCGTGGTAGCCTAGTGGTCAGGGCGCTCACTTTAGTATCACAGAGCGCAAGTGAGCTAGGTGCAATCCCCGGTGCCGGCATCACTAATAGCAATTTTAAGTGCTGTATTTACCTCGTGCTCGGCGGTGAAGGAAAACATTGTGAGGAAACCTACATATCTGAGAAATGATAAAAAAATATATATATTATTTCGAGGATATGTGAAGCCCGCCAATGGACAAGCGTGGCTCCAGATAAACAGAGTGTATGAGGACCCACAAGATGGAGTGACGACCTGCAAAGTGTTGCGGGAAGTCGATGGATGCAGGTGGCTCCGGACCGTGCTTTATTACAATCTTTTGGCCTATGTTCTGCAGTGGACATGTCATAGGGTATATAATGAATAAATGAACTGAGACATTAAAGAAAAACCCCTGTTATGATTTTAGAAAGATCCAGACAGAAATAATTTCTATTGTGTTGTAATGTAGTTATTCACCATCACAAATTTAATAGGGTTCTGTATGGTATCGACACAGGCGAAAGTGTATCGAAGCACGTAATCTGGGCGACCATTCGCCCATGAAATTGTTAATTAACCGGCAACAGGAAGAGGGCTGCGTTAGTTTCTCGCCCTCTGCGAGCGAAGATGTCGTTTTGCCTCAGTTAAATTGAGGTGATCCCTTATCATTAACCCCTGGGATAATGACAATGATCGATTGCCGGTATAAGAACCATTCAAGAAATTTAACAGGGGGCCCTGTAGTATCGGCTTCGCAACAAAGCGTACCCGATTGCTGAGCCAAGGGTTCGTATCCCAGACCGTGACGCCAATAATTTTAGCAAATAAATAAATTATTGGATTTCCGGTCTGGGTGTTGCGTTGCATTCTATGTCTCTAATACTGCATCTTACCATTGCTCTGATCTTATTGGATAAGCGTTAAGTCGGATAAAATACGACTGAGTGCAATCTCTATCGCGTTAGCGCGTTCACTTGCGAGATAATAACACGCAAATTCGTATCGCCTAGTTAGAAATCATTCTGTAGGACATCATAGGATAGAGATGATTGCACACAAAAATTATTTACATTTGTACGTTTATCTTCAGGAATAAAGTTACTCCTTGAAGTTGCAATTCATACTGTTCGAGAGGAAATTGCATCGGGTTGCCCGGATGTTCAAACAAATTGCACAAAGAGAAATATTTCTTCGCGCATAAGATATGACGAAGAATGAACTATATTGGTGCAGCATTGCATGAGTTCTTCCTTTTTGTAGTAATTAATTTTTGAATAAAATTGTATTCAATTCATAAATAGCAATTTATTGTGATTCCCCTGCAGTGAGTATTCTAGAAACTATGTTTGTCTTTATATATGATATAATTCTGAAATATGTATTTCTGAGAAATAATTAATAATATTATTTCTGGGACAGATGAAGTCCACCAACCCGTACTTGAGCAACCTGGTGGACTCTTCTCTTCTCCAAATACCTCTCAAATGTCGAGACAACGCCTTTGCCCAGCTGTGGACATAGATGCTACTAATTTGCCTGTTTTTAATCCTTAATGTTTTACCAGTATGCTTTTTGGTTAAACATTTAAAAATAAACATTAGAAATAACTGATATAGTTTAAAAACTATTACACAGAATTGTCGCTTCCCCTTTCACCATCAGGTGAAATGAATAGGACTCGTGAAGACATGTGTCAGTGTGTCAGTAAACCCATCGAGCACTCGTAAACTCGATGGGTTTACTAGGAAGCCATTTAAGGATTCCGTTACTCACCTTCGAGCTCCATCACCAAACCAGCACGGTGGTATCATATTATTATATTGTCATCGGTTCTTAATGCATGTGCGAAATTCCAAATTACTCGGATGTCTGAAAGTAGGTGAAAATTGAATTGAAAGATTCCATTACATTCATAGATACATACGCATAAAGGTCGAACGAATGAAAAGAATGTATTGAATTTCCCGGTATCTTTAGGAATTTCGAATAAAATTTGTGAGATGATTTTTTAATTTTTAAAACATGACGAGAATAAACATCAATAATCATAATATTTGACAACATAATATTTAATAGAAATAGAACTCATAATCTAGTAGTTGTCAAGATACAGAGGTCAAATAATCGCATGAATGTTCAAAGTGGCTTTGCAGCTAGCTAGGGACGCTGACGCTAACCACGTGGTTGTCACACGCTCGAGGGAGTCAACGCATCTGTAACTTTCCTCGATTGAATTTGTTTGCACATGTTCATGAGTTGCAGTAGCCTCACACTCACACACACCATCGGAAGTACTGTTAGCGCGCTTATCACACCAATGTTATAAAAACACTATATGTCTGTCGCGAACATTTACACACGAAAATACGTACATAAATATGCTGCTGCTTAATAAAATACAAGTATTTTTATCTGTCCATTATTAAATAAAATTCAAACATTCAACGACGCAATTCTACGTTTCGTTACGTTTTCACGTGGGCGGGTGTCTTTTATGAGAATAAATGTGACGTCAGTCAAGTTACAGACATTCCGGTTATTTGCCCTTCAATCGAAGTGTTTTGAGGAAATGTTTTTTTGCTCTTTACATTCTCAAAAGGAATTAATAGAAATGTGTGGAATTAGATTAAATGAAATAAAGCGATTTATATCAAAAAGCTTTCATCGAAACATTGCGAAACTGTGCGTTACATATCGAATTCTCCACAGAAAAATTGGTATCCTCAAAAATTCAGACTAATGTCTGATTGTCCATCTGTCTGATTTCTTCCTCCATAGCTCAACCTCACCTGCATATGGTGCATACTGGTGACTAAGGATCGACATACGATCAATTTATTTTTTGAAAACATGTGTTATACACACACACACAAATGGCTTAAATATTGGTACATGGCTTGCTTCGTTAAAATTTATTAAAACTTTATAATAATAATAATCATAGAACCTGAAATAATATTAAATAGAATCAAATCTGGAAATTACAACAAAATGTCATCTTCCTGAAGTCTCAAACATAAATAGTAATGGCAGGGAGTTCATCAAAATATGCCGAATTAAATACTAGTGATCCAGACTACAGCTATCCGGCACCGGTCTGTGTATTTCTGTCCCGCATGGATGTAAATGACAACACCATTTCCTCCTCCTCAATGGCATCGTCACCAGCAAGCGGTGCATCCAAATTTACAGAACCCAAATCTCACAGACTAGGAACGGAGAGCACCATCATTGGTGCCACACAGCGTGCGAACCCAACTCTCTAAAAAATGTATGCCGGCTTACTGGCGCTTTCAGCAGTGGATGTAAATAGATTAAAAAAGAAGAAGGACAAGGGGGTCCAAGCTTGGAAAGAATAAGGCCGTGAATGTTAAGAAGAGACATCTTAACGTCCACGGCATCGCTTTAGCGAAGGGAACGAAAGCAAATATGCTTTCACGATCGTATATCGATTAAAAGGATGGTCAGATTTTTCAACCCTGTTCATCACATACATGGCATTATTGTCGTCTATCACCACGCCATCTTAGTGTACAGATCAACGATAGAAATCGTACATAAGACTAGAATCGAAATACTCATAGGTACGTGCCCTACACATTGGGACTCGAACTCGAGTTTCTTGATTCGGTGGTAGATCCTTTCGACGATCGTAACCACTAATCGGTAATGAGAGAACGATTATTCCTTTTCACCGTACGCAAGCGTATTCATAATGAAGACATTAACACAGTTTCCTTGTGTTTATTGCTGCATAAATATGATGCGACGCAACACTGAGTAATAACATAATAGTTTAAATGTTTAATAATGAATTACAACACTACGAAGCGTCAGTGTGTGGGCTAATGTTTATATCTGAAGAGATTTGTCACGAATATGACCCCGTTATCATTTCGTTATGTTAAAATAATGTGATATAATATTTGATGTAATTTTTGAAATCGCGAATTGTTTTCAATAATATTAACCTGTCAGGAGTGATAGAAGTGGCAGATATGGCACCTCGTCAGACCTTACAGGCATTGGTTGTGTTTTTGATCTTGTTAACAGTGTTATAAAAACATTATTTCATGATTACGTCACGGTTGATGACAAAGGACGTGTGATCTAATTTCAGTGATGCGTGTTCAATAAAATAATTATAGCCTCTACGCCTATAAGCAATCGTAAACCTCGTTCTATTGTCTGTTTATTATTAACAATTTCATGGGCGACTTTACCTTGTGATCAAATGCTTCAATGTAGTTCATTGAGAGCCACATGTTAATAAATATTTGTAAACGATGTGTGGTAGTTACAAATGAAAATATGCATCAGTAATCGTATAAGGGAAAAGACTTGAAAGCTTATCGCATTTTATAGATCGTTTTCTACCATCTCAAAAAAAACCAGATCGTAAACACACATACATACCGCTGACGAGGAGATTCATCTTAGTGCGAGGCCTTTGTACAGCGATCACCAACCCGCTCGTCAAGCGTTGCGATTGACGTCTATAGGTATAGGCCAACCTCTTACTGAACAGTAATGAACTATTAACTGGCTGACGACGAAGAAGAAGAAGATGAAAGGCGTGAGAGCTATTCACACTATAGTAATTTTTGGAATCGACGGCTTCTATAATTGTAGGCACTGATTATACATTCACATTTCGTTACATTTTCGATACGATGGCGATTGCAGTACATCTGATACTGCACTTTGCACCTTAGACGCTGGTGCTCGTAAGCATCTTGCTACCTGTCAGTAAAAACAAAATACGACAGGCACTTAAAGAACGCTATACATAATTAATTTAGACAAAATAAACTAATTTGTTTACGTCATATCTACTAAAACACGGTAATTTCATAACTTGACTTTCCTACGGCGTTATATAACGATACATTACGTCTTTCCACGTAGGCTGATATTTCGAGACAGATAAATTTGATTTTGAATTTTTCTGGTAGTATTTGTGGAGAGTAATGCCATTGGGATAAACATTTATAACAGAACAAGGTGACTAAAAAAATTTAGATATACATAATATACGAAAGATATTAAAAGATTTTGATCTTATACAGTTAACATCAAAAGTACAAGATGGATTGAGCAAGAACAACAATTTTTTTTATTGAAAATTGAATTGTTTTAACCAATTTAGTTTACAAAAGGTACTGGGAAAACTTATAAGGATTCATTATATTGCAAGTTTTTATTAATAAAACGCATTAGAAATCTTGTTCAATCATCATTTACTTTTCATGTTAACTGTACATTTTTAATTCTAAAATATTTTTTTATAAGATGCCCACGAACATCCGCAAAATCAGAGGAGCTACAGATGCGCCGCCGGAAAAATCTGAGTGAGTATCCAGCAACAAACAAATAATTTTGCTCATTATGATGGACTTTTTAATTTTAATAAGTTTTTTAACTATCGTAAATTTGCATCACCCTTTGCAAGAGGTGGATACATTCCCAGACAGTTATTCTTTACAGCATTACGGCATTCAAATACATATGCCCAATTAATTATTGTGTAATGTGCTCTCAGAATAACTAAGCATGTTTCTTCAGAGGAACGACTATTCTATTTATTGTCTATTATGTGGTTCAATGTTACTACTATTGCTCAATAGACTAGCGGGTAAATCTTTGCAGAACGAGCATTGTATATTTAAGAAGTTGAAATTATTACTCGAAACTTCATTGCTTGTATGTGACTATTTTTTTGTCAATCGCATAAAGGTTTTTGAAATAGTCAAACGTCTGTATCTGTAATTGTTATGTCTGTTGGTTGATCTAATGATATGTATGTTTTGTAATAATTATTGGTCTTGATTTTAACAATATAATTTACAGGTTGTTAAGGTAAGTGTGGTTGTGGTGGTAATAAAAATAGTTCAAACACCTGTAAGAGAGGATTTTTACTGCTATGATATGTTTCAACATATCATTTAGTTAGTTTATTTTTAAGTTAGTTTACTTTTATATTTATTTGCGGAAGTTTTCAGTTACCACTCGATCCGATTAATTAGAAAATAATTTGTACCTCCGCAACGGTTCTAGAAGTAAAGGATTCAATTTATTTTCAGTATTACGTAGCTGTTCAACACGATGCTCATTTTACGAGGATCTATTCGCCGTCAACACCGGTGATTGCTTATTGAAGCCAGCGATCCCCTGGTTCATTCCCTCATGAAATTGTTAATTAATGGGCGACTTGCGACAGTTTCGTCTAACGTAGGTTTATTATTTCATTGAGTTAATGTTACAGTTACGTTGCTTATTTAACAGTCGTTTGGAAAGACCATGTCACTTCATTTATTAGTTTTGTTATTAATCCCTTTATTATTAAAGCTCTGCGTGCAGAAAATATTTTAGCCAACAGTTTTATAGTTTATTAACTCGCCAGCCATGCGTGGAAATTATAGCAAGTCCTCCCATAGCAAAATGCCTATAGTCTTGCCGTGGAATTTTAACAGGCTGATGAAGAAAATGTTCCTTTATCATTATTCATAAAGTGTATGTGGGAATTAAACAATTTTTTCTACTTGTACGCGATTCTTTTTCACACATATCCTTAGTTGTACGCGATGCACCCAGATAGCTGCCTAAATAGGCACTAGAATTTCTCATGGTTTTTGATTTAAAGAATTAAACCACTGTATCTGGCCGTGACTCCCTCGACCGTCTACCCAATACTGGGGTGGTCAGAGGTCTAGACAATTTAGTCCTTTCAAACCATTTTTTGTATTACTTAACCGAAGGTGAGCCTTTTTTTTATATGGGAACAGCAGCAAACGAGCATGTGGTTCACCTGATGGTAAGTGATTACCGTCGCACATGTACATCCGCAACACCAGAGGTGCTGCAGGTGCGTTGCCGGCCTTTAAGGGTATTAGAGAGATGGGAGGGAGGAAGAGGATGGGAAGGGGTGGGGGCCTCCGGTTACCTCACTCACCGAACGAAACGCAGAAGCAAAAGATGCCTCTGCTTCATGCCGGTATTCTGCGGGGCCGTGGTACCAATCCGAACGAGCTGGCCCATTCGAACAGCAGCAAAAGCCGCCCCTTGGCTCTACCACGTTTGAAAAGAGCCTGTCCTAGAGTCCAAGCCATTGATACAAAATGTCCATATGTTTCGAAAAACTCAATGGTACGAACCCACTACACAGGAGATCTAACTCGAGAATCTGTCTCCTAACTTGGAGGCAGAAAGAGGCAGTTCCCTAACCCCTCGGCTATCTCTCATCATTGGGTACTGTATGTGGTTTTTGACGAGCTGCGATGGGATGCCAAGTTTCTACGTTTTGATACAAATTGATGACACGTCAAGAGCCTCGTTTAATTGCTATTTCTATTCTTAAAACTGAGTATAAATCATAAGTACTCACGCCTGTAACCTGTAATAATAGGCAGAGATTAAAGATTTCCATTTGTCACGTCTTAGCGCAGCCAAACGAGCTTCCGTAATCCATTTTCCACCTCTCCGGGAGATATTACAGAACGTGATGAGTGGGGAATCTTGTTACCGGATTTGCTTCCGGAGATCGCCATAACATTTCAAGTCTTTTCTTAGTCTACTCTTACGACCACATGAAAATCGAGCGTGTCTGATTCTAAGGCCGCTGCCACACGGCTAAACGCAAAGTAATTATCTAACTAGATAACGTAAGGGTTTTCGGTTTTGGCTCCAATTTTTATTATTAATATTAGTAAGTTTGGACAGAGGAATATATCCTTTCGAACTTACTCGTAAATAAAATAATAGTTAAGTAAATTGTTCAACTTCGTATGACATAACTACTATGTTTATTAATAGTATCTATCTTTAAATAAAATTCAATCAATTACAATATTTCAATTTTAATCAATGAACAAATTTCACAGTTGTTAAAGCACTAATAACTTAATGGCCTTCCGGTGTTCTTGGAAGCTACACACAGCAGTATAATTCAAGCTTGATTCAACATTATATGACGCATATTATACATAAATAGATATTATATTCAGTTGAATTTAAAAAATTCGGCTACTATACTAACATTATGAAGAGCGAATGTGAGTTTATATATATCTTTAGGGTGATCTACCTAAAATAAAGGACCGAATTTAGATATTCCTTCACTGTTAGAAAATTACATTACTTCAAATGGTCATATGTTAAGTCTGATTCCCAAAAAAGCAGATTGATTTATTTTTATGGGAAAGAGAGTCAACGAGCTAGCAACTAATCTGTTGGTAAGTGATTACAGATGCCCTCTAATGACAGAGGAGCTGCAGATGTGTTACCGGCCTTAAATGAAGAGATAGAGGGGGGAGGGCCTCCGGTTACCTTAATCACGGAACGAAACGCAAAAGCATAAGATGCCTCTATCCTCGATGCTTCACGCAGGTATTCTGCGAGGCCGTGAGCCGGTCCGTTCGAGCAGCAGCAATATACGCCGCTTGGCTCTACCATATACCAAGTACGAGATTTTGATACGAAAAATTGTTGAAAAATTTGTTGTAGTAATTTGATTACAAAAGAAATCTTTTTTTCACCTTTAGTTACGCTGGCACAAATATTAGCTTCAGCTGGAATTAGGACCCAATTCCCTAATACGGGTGTACTAACTGCTAATGATAAAGTAGTGAATAATACCATTTCTCAGTATGATTGTTCTGTGTTCTCTATAGAAAGAATCCTATGATAGTAATTTCCAAATCTGCATATTATGTGTTTTGTTTTGGATACGCTTCGATCTAAGAACCATCTCAGTCAGTGACTGGATGTTCAGGTATACGCTGATTACTCAGACTCGCAGTCAATTTCCATTGATGCAGTAAAGCGGAGGTCGAGACTATCACACTAATCGGATCATGTCGCAGTTGACTCAATTAAGTAATGCGCACTCGTTGTACGTTGTCCCATGTATACGTTGCGACTGCGGCGCTTTGATATTGGATTGAGCACTTCGATAATAGGAATTTTAAGCCTTTATTGTTTGGTAGTTCGCTTTTAAAACTAAAATAAATTACCAATCCGATCAAACAATGATTTTTGCTGTAAATTGTTTTCGAAATAGCGAATGATAATTTTTTGAATGGTTTTCGACTATTACTTATACTATTTTTGAGAATATAAAACTTTATTGTCTAAATAATTTGTCTAAAGTTACGAAAAGTAATAAAAAGTAGGTTCATTGAGCTTTATCATAAGTTGTGACTTGATCGATATGATTTCTAAGTTCTTATAGATCTCCTCAATAGATACAGACGGACATAAACTTTATTCGAAGTTCTCTGTACTTAATTTAAAAATACAAAGTCAAGTGACGCTGTATTCGTTCATGAGAAGTCGAAATCGACTCCACTCAGATGATCGTTTGAGGCCACCGGTGCACAATGACTGCAAAATGTACCACCCGTTCGACTTAACGCTGTTCTCCAAGACAGGGTGGACTATTTTTAATACCAGGGGTACATAATCATGGCCGACCTAGAGGATCAGGCTGATATGGAAAGAGAGCGGAGGGCTCTGTCCATAAGAGCGAATATAAATGACCACGTGCTCGGCGCGAAAGGATAACAATGAACTAAGCCGGATTGGCTTAGTTTAAATGATAAGCAGTGTTCTTCTTACAAAGTATTTACGTTGTGCGCTTTTTTCGGCCCAAATATCAGCGTCGATACAGAAACTTAGATGAACGTGCACATCGTTTCTTGGTAACATTCAATGCGTGCGCTCGGATCAATGTCAGTTTATTGTGGAACGCCACAGAAATATGCTTTTATTGTGATACGTTTATGTTTGTTGTGTGAATGCACAAAGGAAAAAACCGACGAAAATAATTGCACCAATTTTTTATTTATTTTGACATGCCTTTAGATACTATACTTTTTCAAATTCTGTGTATTAAAAGCTAATTAATACTCCATGTTATTTTATTATGACTAAAGGAAGACAACTATAAGTGATGAGTCTTTCATCTTTATTTTCTGCATCTAAGCAATTTACAGTATTCTTATGGTTTCGGGAAGGAGGTTGTCGTGAGATATTTGATACATTTATCATAAGAGAGATTATGGAAATGGATATTCGTAACAAAATTTACAAAAAAAAAGTATTTTATAAAGACGATTACTTCGGTTGTCTTATAATGACGTCAAACAGCTGCTCCGCGCTTATTATCAAAGATCGAGGTTGAACGTATTTCTAGAATCGTAAAATTCGCTAGACGGCGGCCTTGTGTATCTCTATATCCTAACATGTTTTAACCATTGATATTAGGAATTGCTTAATGGTAAATAGGTTTTTGTTAATTCATATAAGTATTAATTGATTGGGAAGGCCTTAAATGTTTTAGACTTTAAGAAAGAGACTTTTTTAAATTAATTTGTTCAATGCAAAACTATAAATAAAAGTGTACAAACAATTCGCCGAAACTTAGGCGTTGTCACCAACAAGAAGCCATGACAACTACAACATGTTCCAACGCCTTTGTACAAAATGCCTTTTACCCGGTGCTTGGTATTTTAATAATAGAATACATACCTTTACTTCCCTAACCAGTGTTTCTTAAATTTTATAGCTTTTTCTACTTCGAGCCAGGTTATTTCGCTGCGCAGAGTCTTATGCCGCGTTGAGAATTCTATAAACTTTACCGCTGTTTACGCTCTCGGTATTGTGAGTGCACCTTACTGCCGCACCATGACAGCTTGTTAAATTTTGTAGCTAGTCCTAAATTTTAAATCTGCAATAGCTGTTCTACTGTATTATAACGTAATAATTTCTTTTTATGTATTTGCATGTTTACCTTATAACATAATTTCGACAAATGTCTATCTCATTAGCACGCGGCGCACCTTCCTTGCGAACGAGGCTGTGGCAATCGAATGATGACGGAACATCTATATAAATTTGTATAAACTAAATTCCACAGACTATCGATGGGGAGCAGCATCACTAATGCGAGAGTACCGGCACTGCGCGGGGAGTATGGGAAAACTTTCCAAGGAAAGTAGGCCGGCTTTAGCTGACGTTTTTGGAGAGGTGTAATGTTCAGTAGTGGACTAAAATAGGCTGATGTAGTAGTAGTATAGTAGAATTACAAATGCCAACCTCGCCTTGCCCTGCCCAGGTTGGCATTGGCCAGCAAACAAACGAGATTTTGCGCATTTTTTAAGCTGAACGGTGCAATTCCAATATAGCGACAACTGTGCAGAGTCTCCACTCTCATTCTCTTATATACTCAATAATAGTCTAGAACAGAATAATAAAATATCATGGTGCGGTAAGTTAGTTAGTAGAATATAAGGAGACCTTTTATTCACTTGATTTCGGAACTGGGCGATTGTAATATTATTTTGGCGATGCCCTTGTCGGTCGTAGCTGCAGTGTTATATAGACTGGTTACTTCTAGGCAGTAATTAATGTATAAAACTTACGGGGCGACATAATCGCATATGTAATTAAGCCTGATAATAAAATAAAAAGTTGAATATAAGCACTGACCCCTGTACGGCATGTAATATTACGAATTTATATTAGACTATTAGACAAGACTCCATGAGAGAGATGGTAGCGGGTGGCGAGCCTCGCCGCAAGATCCCTGTAAAGAAAGGAGGTGTCAGATGCTCAGGTCGCCACCACACGGCTATTGTGTAAATACCTATTCGTGGTAATAAAGAGCAGTTCTCACTTCTTCAGCTTGCCGTATTTAAAGTTCGTGCACATAAAAGGATTCGGATGAATATTCTGCGAAACCAAGTATACCGAAATTACAGACCCGATAAATTATAATTTATACTTGCGAAACAACAACACTTGTTGAAACTTTTCCGTAATGGAAATTATTATTAGCGATTGTACTAGTTTCACAATTCATTGTGATGATTTGATATATAATAAATCGTTACAGTTATAGGCATTAATAATAATTTTATAATTTTTAACTAGGATTTGACCTCATGAAATAGTCGTATAGCAAACCAAGATTGACAAATTTAAACTAATACTATAAAGAGAGAGAGAGTAACTTGGTATATACGTATGCAGTATAACATAGTTGCAGATAGCCACTGAGTACGTTCAATTACAAAAAAATAAGTTTTCGTAACATATTTGCTATGAGAAGTAATCGAAACATGAAGAGAAAAGGAAAATAATTAAACAAAATGGTTTCATACTATAATATTATAAATGTAACCATACGAAATCGGCATTAAAACAAACAGAAAACGACTCTAAACTCAATCTAAGCACATAAAAATCAAAGTTGCTTTTGAAAGACCTCGTCCAAATTACTAATAGAAAAACTGTAATTCAAATTTATTACAGTACCTACGAGACGTCGCGACTTGAAAGTCAAGAATAACATTGGAGGGCGAGTAGGTAAGTGTAGTGTGGCAGTGGGTTTAAGAAGTTAAGTATGCTTCACATTACTCGTAAGTACAAATAGCATACATTTAGATTTATTTAGTAAGCCAGTAAGTAATCTCTCTTAAAGGAGCTTGTGAATTCATTAAAACGTAAACATACCTGTTTATTTTATGACTAATATTCAACAAAGTTTAGATTTGCTGGTAAGAATATCACATATATATACACATACAATTGTCCAAGGGTAAAAGTAGCGCCCTTTAAATTTCACACAACTGAGTGTATTAAACACACTTTCTCGTTTTAAAGATTACATAAGACACAAATTACGAAATGTTGTAAATATACTTATATTTAAAATAATGTTTTATACAGGGAAGATGCGAATCCAACATTCTCTTCTTTCCCATAGGTGTACCTAGAACATAAGGATAAATTTAATGTCATAACGTCGCATCCAAGCTGTATACAAAATATGTGTACATCTCTTTCTCAATGGCTCAAAAAATAATATTGGTCTAGGACCTGCATATTGTAATATAAAAGAAAATGTATCAGAAAAATTCATAGTTAAAAGAAAAGTTTCCATCAAAATAATCCATTAACTTAACAATCGTTATGTGAACCTGAAGTTGCAATGGGTACCATCTCATATTGGTTTCAAAGGCAACGTGGAGTCTGATAGATTAGTCAAATTAGCAACAGCATAAGGTAGGGAATTATTAATTTGACCACACTATACAGAAATACTTACCATATTTATAATTAATTGTTATGCCAAATTTAAGGAATGTTTCGAGTTTAGCATACGTGATGCCAAAGACCTCTCAATTGTGACGCTTGTGGCTCAGTGGATGATGTATATGTATAGTTCCAGAATGTCTGAAGCCCGAGTGCTCCCTGCACACGACATTGGAGCTTTTTTAACAATATTAACAGAACCAAAATCTAATGCTTCACTTAGCGTAGTTGCAACAGCCATGCATCAAAAATTACTGTCTTTCTCAACTGTTTCGTAATAAAAAGATATTTTATATATTTTAGGGTATGATGGGGATGGTATCATATCTGAATACGACAAAAGCTCCCAGGTAAATAAAAAAAAGTTAGAATATTAAGACTAAAGACGTTTATTAATTTATTTATTAAAGGTGACGCCTCTAGGAATCTTATTGAATAACTAGAAGGAATCTTGAGATTTAATTAAAATCTTTATGTTAGGTGTCAGGTTAATGTCCTTAAGTTTAGGTAACTATATACTCGTAGCGTTAATTTAACCGTTGGAGGTAAAAGGTTCTCGAGTGGCAATTTAATACCGACAAGTGACAGTCAAAACGCTTGAAGTCAATACACACAGGTGGCTATTTGACAGATTTCCAGAACAGTTACAATTACATGGTTATTGAAAAAATAAGTAATTACGTTAATATCATTAGCAACTATCATATCATAGAAAGCAAGTTGAAAGCAACATTAAACATATAGAGTAATTTCCAGACACATTACTTGCAATCAAATAAAAACAATATTGACTAGAGATTTAAAATTTAAATAACTTGTAATAGCGTTCTACATCTTTAAGACGGAATACCATTAAAAAAATTATTATATATGAAATGAAAAGCAATGAAAGAAAAAACAGAGAGAAAAGATGCGAGATCTATCACCGTCGTCACCAAGGTCGTTGCGTGGGCGTCAGTCGCGCGGGAAACAGCATATTTTCGGCGCCATTACGCAAGAACGCATGCGTTCCCAAAACTTCCAACCGTTCATATTTCTACTTCCTTGGTAATTAGTGAGATTCTTCCGCTTCGAACATATCTTTAGGGTTTCCTAGTAAGATGTTTTATTTGCAGTCTATGGTAAATATTACTAAAAATATTTAGACAAATGTCGTTTTTCATTTGTGTCTTTGAAAATCCCAGTTCTAAAGTGAAACTTTTCTTGACGTGTTGATGTAATAAAAATTCTTCAGTTATGAAATTTTAGGGGGGTATCCTATTAAATAATACCACTCTGGGATTTTCCTTAACGTGTCATAACAAAAAAGTATCTGTCGTTTCAACATGTCAAGAATTATTAGAAATAAGATTTTCTTTCATCGAAAAAACGTGTGAAGTAGTAAAGAAGTAAGTTGATTACTTAAAGTTTTGTAAAACAGTTTACTTAAAATTGTTATTTTACAAATTAAAGTGTTGCTACAAACCTAATGTAAATTAATACAGAACAGAAGCCTGATGTTTCGGATCACAAAATTTACGAGAACATTAATAGGACCCAAGTTTGGAGGTAGATGGAACCATTCGACTAGCGGTTTCAAGTCTTCATAATCAAGATTCGGAGGCCATGAGACTTTTCTGGATTTTCACATTAACTGAATATCGAAGTCTTTGATGACTATTACTAGTGAAGACTTAAGGAACCGTGGTCTTTCACTGCAGCCCGTATGAGACAAAGAGGCACTTGGCGGGGTATGAAAGGGCTATGCTCGGTATTTCTCTGCGAGATAGAATCTGTAATGATGATATCTGTAGCATAATTAGGAAAACCTACATAGCCTCAAGGATCAGCAAACGTTTAAACATTTTGATATGAATATTAATTTTTTTAATTTTCTTTAGTTTAAATGCATTGCCGCTTTTATGTATTAAATATAGTAAGCCCTAAGGAATAGTCCCTAGGGAATGCCACACTAAAAGACTAGTTCCTTTCAAAAGTTTTTTTCCAAGAACTGATGAATTGATTGCCTTTTCAGTATGTAGCACACGAGTAAGGTCTTGAGTTAGAGATTCATGTATGTTTTACTTATATGACACTTTATGTGTGTCAGTATGTGTGATCATGATGGTCTTGAACCGTTACTGTGGCTGCTGTACCGTGTTTGTGCAGCCCGCATTAACGAGTGTAATTAGTTTATTTTATATCCGTTTTTATCTGTTTTTGTTTTTATGTTCGCAGTAATTTTAACTCGAGCTTCAGTTTAAAAAACACAGCGAAAAGACATGGTGTTCGAAAATATAAACGTTAGAATCCATTAAAACATAAATTGTATATTATTTATATTTTTATTTTATTTGGAGACTTAGTAAGCCTTCTCGTTACCATACCTATTTTCAGTTTTACGTTCTTCGTCTAAGTAACGCAAAACGCCGTGAACTAAAGAACGAATTCGACAAACAGAAGACCTCTTTCACAATAACGAAGAGAAAGAAAAGGACATCTTTTTGCGTGAAATGAAAGTTGAAACTGTATTTTAAGCTACACTATATTTCGAACATTAATTTAAGAATGTTCAATCTTTAATACTTGAATACTTGTTCAAGTATATCGAAACTAGAACGATAGTCAACTTTTACTTAAAATTTGTTGGACTGATGGCACTGAAACGAAAATCGACGTATTCCGGCCTTTAATTGAATTTTCCAATTAATGTACACAATCACAAGCATTTGCGGCATAATAAAATTTATTCACCCATTCCCCAAACTTGAAATATATATAACTAACAAAATTTAATTCAAGACACACTTGTTCACTAGACCAATTGTTCACTTTTCGGGTTCACGCCATAAGTCAATTTTCGACTTTTGTTAAGAGGTTCTAGGTGCTTCTATTTCTCTAATTAATTTCTGTGCCATTTTTGCTTCGCCTGGTAATTTTGTTTTCCATATAATACATCTTTGTATCTATTAATTATCAAATTCAATACATGCTCTTAATACGGTGTTACCTTATATCATTTCTTACGTGTTTCGTTTTCTCCTACGTGTGAAGCAGCTTTATGAGATTCTATAAATGTTAGCGAATAAAAGCGTAGAATCTGAGGTGAATGACGTTCACGAAAGAGGGATTAAAATGCGGTATAAATAATTGGTATTTGCGCGGTCGCCAAGTTGTTGCGGAATGTTTTTATACATCGTGATGAAAGTGCAATTCAATTAAGACTTTAAAAAGATTTAACGTGGTACAATATTTGTTGAATTTTGCACCAGTAACATATTTTAAATTTTCACTGTCACGTGTAAAAATAGTAACTGCTTTAACGGTTTTATTTGAATAAACTGTTCAAACAATCTTAATTCTTCGGATGGAATATAACATCTTTTTCATCAACATTTCACAACAGCTTGCGGTTTATTCTGTTGAGTAACGGAAGACGCTCTGGCCATCAACTGATGGCAGAAAATTACATGATTCAGTTAGCATTGACGGGGAGCAGCATCTCTAGTCTCAAGTGCGAGGGTACATGCACCAATCCGCCTGCCCTGCGTGGTGAGTTTGGGTAAATCTTCCATGCATCGCATGGCCGCTTTAAAGGAAAGGCTTATGTTTAGCAGTGGACTTATATAGGCTGATAAAGAAAAGAAGAAGCGAATCCTGAACTGCTACACGTGTAAAACAAATTTTATGCCCCGATTTTAGTGAAAAATATAAAGAAAAAACTACCCATTCAAATTTTTTCAAAATTCTTTATCTATTTTGGTAGTGTCAACAACAACAATTTTTACGAGTTTTTTTTAGGTCTTGCTTTCGTTGATATAGACAGTTAACACATTTATGACATTGTTTACCATTATGTCCCCATTCAACTGTTTACATCGCGAAAACAAAGTCTTTCTTCTTTGTATGTATTGAAAACAAGTAGTTGTAAACAGAACTACTTATTAGAAATACCGAAATACTTATTAGTAATGTTGATATCGTTAATTTATTGTTTGTTTGTTTATTCAGAATCTAATCAATTAATAGTATATGAGAAAGTACGAAACGTAAAACGGTTAAGGATTGAAGGACGGAAGGATTAAGGATGTATTCATAAGAAATGTTCGCAATATTTACGCGATATATTTTGAAATTTTTTTATGTATTTTTTTTATTTTCGCGAAAAATGTGCAATGAAACAGAACTACTTTTAACAAAATTTTAACGTTTAATTTTAACTTTTTACTTTGTATGCTTAGCTATTATGGGTCCTTTGCAGCACATACGGGCACAAAGAGAATGACTTTATGATATCCTCCGTTAAAATATTTTAATAAAATCAGAATCTTTCCAAAATTAACTATAATAAATTAGCTGGCTTGGCAGACGTTGTCCTACCTTTCCGGTAGGTGGCGCAATGAGTTTTATTTCTTAACTACTAAAATCTCAACCACTGCGACACTTATCTTGTCCCGTATTTGTGATTAAAAGTTTTGGTACAAAACCAACGTATATTGTGAATACGAGTCATTTTGGTAATTTTAATATAATTTAAGATATACATTATAATCATTGAAAAAAAAATTATAAAACAGGATAACCGTGGATTTTTTTCGTCTGTTTCCTTCGGAGGAAATTACAACTATGGTGGAAGATTGTAAAAAAATTATAATAATAAGATTTGACACATTACACACGAAAATATCTCTATTAAGTCGAACTCACTTTTCATTCATTTAATTCGTTCATTCCATTCATTAATTTCATATAAATATATCGATAAAAGAAAAATATAAAGATTACCTTAAAGAAAAAGACTCAATAATAAAGAAAAAAATAACAATTTGTGGTGTCTATCTGTAGAGTAGTATCTGGAAACCACGCAATATACAGCTGAAGATGATTTTGATGTTGCTTTTATAGCGACAAAGCAACGACAACAGGCGACAATCTGCTCGCTATTACGAGTATGTAATTTATCAAATTCAAAGGTTTTCCCTCTCAAATTTCTGATAAAGAGCCATTCTCAAAACAAAGGAGTTTCTGCAAATGCTACAAATTATGCGCAATATTTTGACGTCTCTGCAATCTGCAACGACATATCCCGGAACAATATTATTATTAATTAGAGCCGACAAATAAATGAAAAATCTTTACAAAGTTCATGGAATTGAACCGCGAAAGATTCCCTGGCATAAAGATGAATGACGGCGGATCAGTATGAATTACACATTAAACGAAAATAGAGAAAAGCTAAAGATGCCAGATATTAATGCTATTACATTAAGAAACTTCGGGAAACTACGTCATATCTTCTCGTCGAGTATACCGCAAAGCCTCAAAACGAAAGTATACAACCAGTGCGTGTTGCCAGTGATGACATACGGATCCGAGACTTGGTCCTTCACTGCAGCCCGTATGAGGAAGCTCAAAGTTGCTCAGCGCGCTATGGAAAGGGCTATGCTCGGTGTTTCTCTGCGTGATAGAGTCTGCAACGATGATATCCGCAGCAGAACTAAGGTAACCGACATAGCCGTAAAGATCAGCAAGCTGAAGTGGCAATGGGCCGGCCACATAGCGCGCAGAACTGACAACCGCTGGGGAAAAAAGGTTCTCGAGTGGCAGCGTACAGGCAAACGCAGTGTAGGACGACCCCCCACAAGATGGAGTGACGACCTGCGCAGTGTTGCGGGAAGTCGATGGATGCAGGTGGCTCAGGACCGAGCTTCGTGGCAATCTTTGGGGGAGGCCTATGTTCAGCAGTGGACTTCTGATAGGCTGAAATGATGATGATGATGATGATGACATTTAGAAAAAACTTAAACGACACATTTTTTAAACTGTTCATATAAAGAAGAGGACATTAAACCTGTGACAATCAAAACTCAACAATCGAAAATAAAACACTTCGCGTTTCATAACAATAGATTTCTATTGTTGCAACACATCCAGAGTTATCTGAATTAAAATCACTGTACCCAACAACGTTGATAGTACCTAACAATAAAAAGAGGTAACCCCTCTTTTTTATTGTTTAGCTACAATCATCACATTAAAAAAAACATTATACTCAGATTCTACAAAACTTTCAGAAAAATTTATAACTGTGAGCTATATTGTTAGCTTATATAAAGCTACAATTGTCGTAAACAAAGATAAGTAGCTCCGGGATTTAGACGTTTTTGTCTAAATCCTGGTATAGATATAAATTATCATTTTCATGTTGATTACAACGAGTATTTATGACGTAACGAACGTATACAAAAAAAAATCACGGAAGAGTAAGAAAGTTTAAATTTAGCTAAACTTAAGTGAGTGCCTTGGCCCTTATGCTACCAAGACTTAGTTATATGTAATGATAACTATCTATACCGGACGGAGAGAGGTACCATGGATGGAACTTATATTAATGGAGGCGTTATAATCTCTTGATTTCAATGTTAGGGGATGGGAAGAGTTTCGTACATATTTAAGATATGAAACAAATTTAATGCCGCCATGCATAAATTAATCACCATCACTATTACATAATATTGACAATAGATTTTAACTTTAAATTTATAAATGTAAAAATTGTTACAATTTACCTTTTAAAAATATCATCTCCACACGCGCATTACAATTGAAATAGGTTTCATAAAGATAATACTTTCGAACAGATACAGAAAACAAACTAAAATAATTTGATGAAAAAGCTCTATCGCACCATTTTCTTTCTAAAATATAGCGCTCTAAGTAACCCTATTCACAGTCAGCGTAAGTCCTAAATAATTAGAGTATTTAGGGATCACCATTACTTGCAGCGGAAACTCGAGCGAAGAAAGCAATTCCTTGTACATTCAAAAGCAGTCGTAGTGCATTTGGTATGGAAGTGGAATACTAATTAGTCATATCGATAACACGTTTTCGGGGGAGAACGTGCAGAGACTAACATAACAGTGAAGAGACAAAAGAGTGTCTAGGAAATTAATAACTTTAAAATATTTCCACTACGTGATCAGTGATGCTATGAAGTCTTATTTTATATTTAGGGTATTTATTTTAAAAGCGCACCTATATTTTATATTCACTCACGCCGAGAAGAAAGGGTAGGCAGGGATTATGAATACCCATTTTCATTTGCCATGATTCAGCGTAGACAAACCGTTTTCCTTAACCCACTTTTCACCTTTCCGATAGGTAAAGACGGGTGGCAAGCCGCGACGCCTAGTTAGCGCCCAAGCAAAGCTCTTTTCTCTTAGTTGGCGGGAAGGAAGGGGATGGCAGGTTTACGCCGTTGATACACGGCTAAAATGCTCTGTTATATAATTACCACGAAGCTTTATAGCGAATTAAAGTTTTTCATATCTCCTGTATATAGCAAACAAACCGAAACTGCTTCTTTGAAATAAAATTGTATCGTTAGAAAATATAAGTCAGAAAATTTAACGAGATGTCGAGGCGCTGCGCTACTAAGGCACTCCGCTGCACTCACAATGGTGACAGTGTAAACAGCAGCGAGTTTATGGAATTTTCAGCGAAGTAGGAGACGTCGCACAACAAAATAACTCGACTCGAAGTAGCGGACGAGGTAATATTTCAGGAGTGCGCCACAGAGTAATTCTTTAACAGAATATTATATACTTTTTATTATCAACTTACGAAATAAACTCCAGTTTTGTATGAAAATTTGTTGTAGATCATGATTCCTTAATATTTGCCAATTGCCTAAGATTGAGGGTAAAGTAGCAAGTAACCTGTAAGTGCCCACAGCTGGGCAAACGCCTTCTTTTCAAATACGAGTATCAGAGGGGGTTTAGGAGCCAAGAAGGGCCCGCCAATCTGCTCCAGTGCGGGTTGGCGGGCTTTACATATCCTCAAAATAATATTTTTACTATTTCTTAGATATGCAGGTTTCCTCACGATGTTTTCCTTCACCGCTGAGCACGCGGTAAATACAGCACTTAAAATTGCTATTAACAATTTTAGTGCGGCCGGCACCGGGGTACGAACCCAGGTCACTCGCGCTCTACGAAACTAAAGCGAGAGCTCTGTCCACTAGGCCACAATTGAGGGTAAGGACTCGTAAAGTTGTAGGTTCAAGATCCGGAACACGAATTTACTGTTGATTTAATAAAGTGAACGGAACACCCAATTATACGGTTGTGAGACCTTATTTATTATTATTTTAAATATATATTAATGGCATTGGTTTTAGCTGCTTGTTGTTCTTGCTGCGCTAAGGTGCAAATGGGTCGGCTCGACCGGAGTAGTGATACAATCAACATGGCACATTTGCGTGCTTTTAAGTTACGTAGCAAGGTAACGGGAGGCCCTCCCGTCCTCCTCTCCTATCCGCAAATATCCCCAAAGGCCGGTAACGTATCTCCAGCTCGTCCGATATTGCAGATGTAGTTGGGCGTCAGTAACCGTCAGGTGAGCCGCTTGCTCGTTCGTCCCTATCCCATAAAAATTGAAAGAAAAGTTAGTGCAGATTAGAAACAATAGGAGATTTTTGGCTCGCATTCATCAACAATTTAACAAAATCAATCGTTTTACTAGCGTGCGACGGTTGTTTTGACATTATACGTTTGGTAATTTATAGTTAAACTTGGTCCTTACCTATTAATTTCACATAATTAATAACTAAATTTAAGACGTGCTTTTCCCTAAACGTATCATCACATACAGCGAGGTTTAAGACAGAGTTTGAAGAAGTTTTATATACTGAGACGACAATCAAGCCGGTGGGTTACAAAGTTATTAGATAATGAATGGTAAGAGCTTGCAAGTCTAAAAAAGTTGAGGATCTAAGTTGGAACTTTGTATATTGATATGTAAGCTACGCCGCTACAGTGAGTCTACAGAGTACGTAGCTACAAGCTACGCCAACGCAAAGGTATTATGTTACCAATTTGAAGAACTTGCGCACGTCCGCTAACTGTTTGTGGCTGTTAATTCAATATTCCTGCATGCGATGTTAGACTTTAATTAAAGGCGTAATAGGTTTTTGAGCATAAAAGCTAAATGGTTTTTTTCGTAACTTGCCACCTATTTCGATATTTTGTATCGTAGTTTGTTATTATACATGATCCGAATCATAATTTTTTTGTACAGTTGTTCCTTTATGTTAATGGTTTACATATTTAAAAGAAATATATTACAATGAATAAATAAATGCTGATTTATCAAATCCTCGGCGTTGAAGGAAAACATCGGATTGAAATCTCAATGTCTGATATCCTATTAAAACTATATAACATACTTTAAGTACATTTGACATTGGTCAATCCGGATTGGAGCGGCGTGCGGAGCCCGGCTCCAAAAATCCTCTGGCATACATTTTAGAGGAAGCTTTTCACATTAGAGGGACATTTATTTCCTTACGTTACTTATTACTACTTTATTTATTTATTTTTTATGAGAAAAGGAGCAAACAAGCAAGCGGTTCACCTGATGGTAAGTGATTACCGTCGCCCACGTACAACACCAGAGGTGCTGCAGGTTGCCAGCCTTTAAGGGTATTTAGGAGATGGGAGAGAGGATGAAGATGAAGAGGAGGACGAGGAGGAGGAGTGGGCCTCCGGTTACCCCACTCACCGAACGAAACGCAGAAGCACAAGATGCCTCTACTCCACGCTGGTATTCTGCGAGGTCATGGTACCAATCCGGCCGAGCCGGCCCATTCGAGCAGCAGTAAAAGCCGCCGCTTAGTTCTACCACGATACAAACCATAAACGTGTGTCATCATACTACAATTTCTATTATTGCAACATCAGTGGCATTTCCAGATCATTGCGGCGTGTCTTTAAAAATACGTCAATAAAATAAAATATCAATAAAAATGTTTATTCATAACATTAATAAGATATTTGAAAAGTGATTTTGCATCATAGTATAAAGCTACAATAACATTTATTTTCCCACCACGATTTTTTTACCGTAAATAGACCTTTGATCTGACATGAACACTTAATGTTATTTTGGTATCAGACCGTTTTGCGCAAATACATACGTCACAGAATGTTTTCCAATGCCCGTTATATTCTTAGTATACAGATAGGCGATGCCATTAATTTAGCAATGCTTCAATAAAATTAGCTCTGAATTTTGGGAAAAAGAGCGCGAATTGAACGATAAAGTTTAAGTGTTGCAACAAATGAAATTCTGTAGTAATGAAGCTATAAGGGATAAACACATTTTTATATGCGGTAGAGCCAGGCGGCAGCTTCTGCTGCTGCTCGACTGGGCCGGCTCGACCGGGGTGTTACCACGACTTAGCAAAATACCGACACGTTTTCCTCTTTTCCCATGAAAAAAAGGTTTTTAGTGCCGTAAATGTACGCGCAAATACAGAGGCATTCACTTGTCTCTACCATCCCATATCCGATGTAACGCTTATGCGATAAGATCGGTGGACGGTTCAGATGGAATGTCAGGGATATGGAACGAACACAACAGAACAAAGACGCGAAAATCAATAATTTAAGTTTTTGCACATTTGTGCCATTTATGGGTGCCAACCCATGGTTCAGCAGTCAGATACGCTAACGCGGTTTACTTAGACAAATAAAATTATATATAGCTATGTATATATAGACAAAATTGCTTAGTAATGACGCAAACACGTAGGCCCATACTCCACTTCCCTTCTACGAGAGGCACTTACCTTCACAAACTGCATACGTACGGCATTAAAAAGTCTGCCGCTTCCTGTGTATGTCTAAACGTCTTCTAAGAAAAAGTTTTGAACTTAACTATCGGATAACAAAAAAGTTACCATGCATTTTCTCTCTCTTCTTTAAATTAAACCTAATAACTGAATAGTGTAAACAATACGCAGCCTCGTTGCAACACTGTAAAAGTTACCGAGAGTAATTACCAACTTTTAACTAATAGACGAATATAAATGTTTCCTTAAGGAAGAAAATTCAACTAACTTTAGAAATGAAAACTAGTTAACTGGTTACTTACGGAGACTTTTGTATAATTAAGTTTACTGTGATACGATGATGTGGAGAGAAATAATTATCATAAAAATGAGATAAGAATAATAAACTAATAAAATAACAAACTAAACGATTGCTGACCATATAGATGCGTCGTAAGAAAGTCAGCTAAACCTTTTTTCGCTAAGGTGCTATGAGAGCCCACTAAGGGGAGCATCCTGGGAATCTTATATCGTCCGTCAGATGGCGGAACATCTAAAAACATCTCCGGGAGTAATCGCATCCCGTCACATTCAAGCTCGTTGGCTACGGTGATTGTGCCAAATGAAATAATTATTAGGGTCTGTAGGGATGAATTCGCGATGGCACAAAGTTCTTTCCATGGGAACTCTCCAAGGGAAGATGGGAAGAAGGGAAGCACCTACTGCACATAATTGTTGCCAGATGTACCTTGATTTAACTACCAACGGTGCCTTTTAAATCAGAACAAATCAAATTACTTCTTGTCGGCAGACGTTAATTGTCTGGTAGGATTCCTAGACAGAAGTAGTCGCACGTAGTTCAAATATCTCAAGTAAAAGTGGTCGGTACTGTTCCGGTATTAACATATGCACCTCATAGTTGTTCTCCATGAGATGTTGAAAGAGCATTGTTGAGTGGATCTTCAACCGTTATTCGGTGTAACAGAAACATCAGAGTACACACAATAATATGGATTATTTTTCATCACAACGTAGTATATTATATTACTTACAAGAAATGGAAATAGTAATGATATTTTATGGAACCAGATCGTCAAGTAAATAACGACTTGAGATTGTTAAGTTTTGCTCTCTGTTAGATTGAAAATGAGATATAGGAGATATCAACTTCGTGCTTTATTTAAACCCATTGCGATATCAGAAGGTTCTGAGGTGAAAGTGCTATGTTTAGTATTCTGGCTGCACTGCATATTCTTTGCAGGAAATTGGGTTATATACGTACAAAGCATTAAAAACAATGTCAAACAGTACATAAATACTAAAGAGTAACACTGTGTAACGGAAATTTGGCAACAATTTAAAATTGCAACGATTTAAAACAAACAACTTCTGTAATTTACTTGTAATTGTAATCGTAACTTAAGAAATGATAAGTCTTATCTATTATTAGGTAAAGTATATCTACCATATGTTGCACTAGTACGGAAATTTGTCAAGTCTCAGTTTGTTTTAGCAAATTTATATTACTAACTGTGTACTGGAAACTGGAATAAAATTTGAACACCTAGATTAGAATAGATACAGAAAAGAAGATAATTTATTTATTTAAAGTAGTAAGAATATATTATAATTACGTTATCTTAAAAACTACCGTGTTTCGTAGGGATACCGTGGCTAGGGACTTTGGCATTCGAAGTGTTGCTAGCAGCGCGCGCACTTGTCGCTTTTGCTAGATTTTAGCTGAAACAATAAAATTATAAGCGTCTAAAAATAACGCCCGAGAGCGCTGCCGACGGCTCGGTCGGAGAACGCGGACTTGCGCCAGTCTGGAGGTCTGGAGGCGTGCGGAGCGCCCGCGCATCTACAATCGACTACGCACAGGTCTGTACCTCACCTGTTCCACCTCACAATGTCATTATCACTATTATTAAAATATGCTTAAACAATCCTCGCCCGTCACGTGCGAACTTTTGCGTGGCGTTTGTTCACGCCCAACAATGATTTGGCACGAAAAAAAGTGTAGCTAAAATTCTGCTTTTAAATATAAATTGTTTGTCGTTACTTGTATGTGTTGCTAATTAGGAAAGTGTAGCTTGCTTGTTATGCTCGGGAAAGTATGCTGATTACCGTTACCGTTTATCTTACATTTTATGCGTACAGTTGGCTCTGAGAGTACATTCTATAAGATATTTATAACATCATAATTAATTTGACTTTGAGTTTAAAATTGCAAATTTAGATCGTTGCAAGTCTTCGTTCCTTCCCTTTGCTTCTATCTATCTATCCATCTCTAACCGTAGCTTGAACATATAATGTGTTCTTGTGACGTATGATAATTTTGGTGAAGTAGTTCGTTACTAACTTCATTAGAAGCTTTCACTGCGTTGAAGGTTTTTCAGCAATTTGTCTTCTAAACTAATACTTTTATCGAAAATTTTAACATTACCCGAGATATAATGCATTTCCTTCGAAATTGAGAAACTAAACGATATTTTTTCACTTACGTAGGTGGTGATGATGTTGCAATATGTCTCTATCTAGTCGCAACATTAATAGAATATAAAATTTATTTCTTATGCGCACCTCGATATTATAATTTTATCTAATCTAATAGATATGTTAGAAAAAAACTAATATTTGTTTGTTTATTCGTCTTCTATGCGTTCGCGCGTAGTTCATCTGATTGAGCTCAAATTTATGGATAGAGTTCCACAAATTACTGCAAAGGTATAGAATAAAAATAAAATGAAGGTTTCACTACGAAGTGTGGTAGTGTGGTAGTGTTCGGCTAGAATTTAATAAAAGTGAATTCAACATGAAATCGTTCATAGGAAACAGATAAATATATATTTGATTTCCTAATTGTATGTCAAAGTAAATTAATTATTTTATGTAACGACTTTTCTGTACTTGACTAATTTAAAAAGTATTCAATTAACCTAATAATAATCATAAGTCATTTAATGATTAAGATATATTGGTAGGTGAGGGACAGTAAAATTAGTGATTTATAATTGCAAGCGACCGGTTACTTCGTTAATTCTTAACGTGTTGGTCTTCCACTGTTCCAACACGTAAAAGGTTGTATTACCTAAACCTTAAAAATTTTTATTTGTGAATCGTTTACATTTATAATATTGATTTCATCAATATGTGTAATTTCATGAGAAATATATACATAAGATAAATTTTCTTCCTAATTAGCCTGTGTAAGTCAACTGCTGGGTATAGACTTTTCAATGTAGGAACTGAAAAGCTGACATGTCATGAGCGGAAGATTTGCCACTATCCCCCCAACCCGCCTGTCTACCAACGTTGACAGGCGGGTGGCTGAGAGCTTAGTCGGTACCTTTGCAATAAAGATACTGCTCCCCATCACTTGTCTGCGACATTTGGGTTTCGCGAATAGATTTTACGCCATGAAACAGCTTCAGATGAGGTTGACAAGGGGCCACCCGTACACTTTAATTATCAATAAAATGATGACCTTGAGAATGATTAACAGTAACCGAATTACAAAAACTACCACTTGTATATTTTAATCAATACTCAGGTCGAGAACAGACATAACTTCACCGATGTTTACTCTGGGAAACACGTTAAGTCCATTGGTTTAAATATTATATGCGTAAATATGCAAATCTTTCAAATATATGGCACAGGTAGACAGGTAAACAAAGTAGTACGCGAGTGGGTGACGTAGATAGCAACCTGGGTACGTCATTGGGCGCGGTAGACAGGTGTCTGGCCGTATAGGTATACACGTATGCGTTTCCTATACGCGATCGATTCACCTTTCTGTGGGAGAGGATTTGATTATGTTTTAAATATAAATTTAAAGGAAAATTTGCTAATTAAAAGAACAGTAAAATTTACTTTAGATTTTAGATTGTTGGTATCGTAAGAGAGGACTCAACGGTAGCAAACCGGGTGACGATGCTCGCCTCTTGTTAGCTTCTACTTCCCCTTTATGCTTAATTCCTTTAGTTACCTGGAAGACAATGCGGTGTAGCAATAAGACCGTCGATTTTGTTGCCCTTATATATATGTCTTGTAGTGGTATTTTCTATGGTGTATAATAACAACAAGTGTCTTGTATTGTATAGTATTTCCCGGAGCCTCTGCTTACCCCTCTAGAGGACGGAAGCAAAGTGCTTATGTTATTTATTAGTCAACTTTTACAACACGCAGGCGATGAGATGGAGTACTTGGATTAAGTCAATAAATACTTCTCAGTACTACGAGTAAACTTTTACAAGTATTAATGAGTTTTGAATAATTTGAAATTTATTGAAAATAGCGAATGTTAATTTTGCTATCTTATATAAGATGCCATAGAGTTAAAAAAATACGCATTTAAATTTAGAGTTTCATGAGTAAAGTTATAATTAGTTGTGGGTCACGGATGGCGTAAACTCGTTCTGTCAGTTTCACCACCACGATAAATTGTTTTCGCTAGTGTGAAGTAGAAGATAAATGTGATACAGTATTTAACATGTTATATTTTTTAAGTAATTAAAATGTAGATAATCGTTAATATATATTTTGGAAAATCATTGTTAAAGAACAAATACTTTAACAATTATTTTTATTTAAAATTTTCTTAACCACCTAAAGAAATATTAAATAAATACTGTTTGATAACGTAAGGTTTTATCAATAATTATTTTCAGGTTTAGACTCTGAGGACTCTTAGGAATGTATAAATAGAATGTTTATTCGGAACAAAGTCCTTGAAGTATCTTATAATTTTGTTATGTTGGTATAAAGGAATGTACCGAAAATAAACACTTTAAAATAATTTTTACAACATTTTATTTTAGATTCTTTCATCTACTACTAGTAATTTTTTTAAAGATATTTGTTTATACTTTTTTTATGTTTAAGCACATATTATATATTTGGTTGTTTATTTTTGAAGTTTAGGCGCGTTGAAGGTAAACATTGCGGTGAAAGTATATTACAGATTGGTCACGTTGTTCCAAATAAGTTCCGGTGAAAAGTGGTGCGAAATGAGTAACATCAATGTCTACCATAGTCTAACCTCTGATCACATCTGTACTGAGTATGCGATTGTAAAAGCTTATTGATATTATACTTTTTTCTTTATGGCTAAGAAAACTTTAGTTTATATAGTAAATAATTTAATGTCAATAAATAAAAATTTTTCATTTAAATCAAATTATCCATAACTTTATTAGCATGTTACTTACTTAAATTACATCTCCGCCCTCGCCCTGTGAAAATCCTGAAATATAAAAACCACGTCGTTTTATTAAAAAGTAGTATATAGATATCTCGTGCTCTGAATACATTTCAGAAAGATATCAAATGAGCAAATTATTTTACCGCGAAAAAAAGGAGCAATTTTCTCGCCATTCATAATTCAATAGGGGATTGTACGCGTAATTTACGAATACGTGTGATATAAATTTAAATTTGCTCATAGAGATGATAATATAAATAAACTTACGTCAGATTACGTATCTTGAACAATGTTTTTGTTTTATTCAATTTAAATTATTACTGTATAATATAACAATAGTAACATGGAAAGCCAGTTCCATTTAACCGATAAATCCTGGTATATTTTCTTGCGGACGTATATTTAATAGCTGGTTGAAGGAAGAACTTGCCTCTTGTCACCTGTAACCGTCTCATTTAGTTGATAGTTTCTTCGTCTGAATCAACGGACTGGATGCTTATGTATTAAATATAACAAATACGTATTTAATGATTTAAATATTGCGGCATGCACCAGATACATAATTTGGTCACCTCAAAGTTTGAATACTATATATTAATGGGTCTTTAAAAACAAAAAGAGTGAAAAGAAAACTATACATTTTGACTAAACACAAATATGCGTGCCAATGTTCTGTTAGTGTGTTTCGTGAACGTTAGCATTATAAATATTCTTATAGAGAAACTAAGCTGCGAACTAATTTCATTTGAAATGACCTTCTACAAACGTGTAGGCAGAGTTACTGACGTTTCTTTTGATATTAAATTAACATTACATTTGATGTATATTTAAGACGAAAGAGCTTTTAGACAAGTTGTTCTTAGAATATTGCTTCTGATATTATCTTTTTGGTTATTTTAATTCTACCTACAAAATTATTTAGTTTATTTCACACGAGATTATGAAACTTAATAGAAATAAAACGTATTTTCTAAAACTAATTGTGAGTTACTGGAACGTCGTTATAGTATTGTGCTCTCAGCTAATCGAAACGTTGCACGAAAACGTTGCACTTAAATTCCACCTTAAAATTTTACTCTCATCGCGCCCAAAGAAGTTTCCCTACAAAAAAATTAAGTTAATGTATAAAATTTAACGAAATAGTTGGCAATCTATCCCTGGTAAATATACGTAGACTTCTTGTTTGTTACACATTAACTGTTTACTATACTAAAAACAAAATTAATAAATCAAAGAACGTGTCTTCTTTATTTTTGAGTTCAGTCTTGTGCTCAAGTTTATTATTATGTAAAACTTCGTGATTACATTGAAATTTAATGAGTTTTATGTTGACAGTAAGTTGTTGTTACGCCTTTGATATAAACATTTTTGATTTTGTTTTCGATCAAACTTTGCTTAGGATTTGTTTATAATGAACATATTGCTCATGGAAACTTTGCTACTTTAGAAGGGTATTATTCTAAGTACAAATAACAGTGTGAACAGTGTTTTTTCTTCTTTCTTCCTCAACAGCTTATTAATAGTCTACTACTTAACTTAGTCTTTGCTACTTATTTACTGCTTAATTTACTAATTATTAATTTAATCATTATCAACATTATTTAAAAATCCACATCTTTCATTGCAGCAAGCTCACAGTTTTCGCAAACGGGATGAGTGGATAATTTTAGCATGCTCAACGTAATTAAATTAATAAATCTGTCTATTTTCTTATTAAAATGTTTTTAAAAAGTAATTCTAAGAAAGAAAATTCATAAAAAATGCATATAGCCTTTACTTAACGATTTCTAACATACATTTTCAGATTGCGATAATTTCCTAAAGGTAACAGTTTCTGAAGCTTGACTAAACGATTTAGAATTACAGAAGTTAAGATATATGGCGCCTCTATGAAAGATGCATGCTCACTCGAACATCCATCTATCATGTCTCGTTATCGCAGTTACTGGATGGTTGCTGGTCGGAATAATTTTATTGCTGATTCCATTTCGTTTCTTGAATGGAGAACAAATCTATAGGTAGTTGGCGTTTTGCCAACATTATGACGTCGACCCCGGATGCTAGGTGATACAGGTGAGTCGATAAACTTTGCCAAGTGTTAATGAACTTAAAGAGTGCGAACACCTCTGCCTTTGACGGTGTATTAGTTTCAAGAAGGCCACGTTGCTGTCTTTGACCGTATTTTGCGGTTCAATCAATGCAGATTTTATATTCCACTTTTTACGTTGCGCTACTATAATATTCACTTATAATTAAATTTGTTAGAAAATATCAATTGTCATCTACATACCGGCAATACGCCATAATATAATAATATAGGTACAAGCTCGTGTAATTTCTAGAAACCGATGAACGAAGACTTTTTTTAAAAAAGCCTAGCGCTCACGCCTTTGGCAATTGAGTAGAAAAAATATGGATTATTATCACAGGGACAGTTACCAAGGCTTTTCCCTTAGCCGCCCCTAATGACACCCACGGGATGAAAGGGAGTTGGAAATTCTTACGACACTACTTCCCGGCAACTTTTAGAAACTTTCAAATTAGCATAACACCTCATAAAATTCGAGCTTCATGTGGTGTTACGCTAATTTAAGTGCCCTGTCCACAATAATACAGAGGTACTTCGGCTGTTTACAATGTATAACTTGCATCTTTTGATTGTTAATTAATATATTAAGATTATTATTAAGCTGAGTGTAGGTTTTTTTTGCCCAATGCGCCACGACTCATAAGACAATGATTATAAATAGTTAACAATTTCTTTCTTTCTTTTTCCAACTGGTAATCCGTAATCTCTGTCGAGCTCTATGAGTGATAGGATTCGATTTTAATGTATTTGCGATATAATGATCGTATCACGTATCGGTTAGTTTTCACCATCACAAAACATTTAGTTATTAGTAGGAATAGATGCAATGGTTGATTATAAGTATAGCTGTTAAAAAGTGATGGAGCCAATACACTCCCTTGTGGTAGACTAAATAGTCGTGACTATATAGTTGCATAACTAGAAAAAAATCTAGGTATAGACCATATGCTCTTGTCATGTTAAAGTCAGTGAAGCCACAAATGGGGAAGTGCTCCAAGAAGAACCGAGTCGATTTATAATCTCCTTTTACTTTTTTATTGATGGGGAAATACCTAATGTATACCCGCCCGCGCGGGAGCAAGGACGGACTACGTGTCAGCCTTGCACTGACCCAAACCCTACGGTGTTTCACTTCACTGCATATCGACAGGGCCACCTCGGAACAGTCATTCCAGCAAAGTCAAGCTGGCCATGTAGCTTCCTCTTGGTTCACCAAGGGATACCAAATGTCGCACACCAAACTCGATACCATATAAATAATTTTTGTTTTTATATATATCTTATTTTTCTGCATCAGCCTATTTATATCCACTGTTAAGCATAGGTCGCTACTAGAAAGCACTTGTTACAGTCGGTATGCATTCCTTGAAAGGTTTACCTATACTCACCACACTGGGTTTGTATATATGTTAGAATTTAATCTTGTGGTAACCTTCCTGTTTTATAGTCACCCGAGTGACTAAGTGCTTAGCATACTTGACTATTGATCCATGGGTCTTGGGTTCGAATACCAGCTGGAGTCAATATTTTAAATAGTACACAAATAATTGGTTTATGGGTCTGGTGGTGTTTTATTGTCTCCAGTGTCTGTGGTATTACTTCTGTTCCATCCTACGACTATTATATCGCATAAGCGTTACATCGGATATGGAAAGATAGAGATGAGTAAGTGTATACTTGCGGCACTATAATATAGTTAACTCGGTTGACTACTGCCGATACTTAGATGTATAATAACTATGTTTGTTGATAGTTGAAAGTAGAAATTGAGTGTAAGATGTGTGTTGTGTTGAAATAGTTTCATTTAACAAAGTTTTTAACTTTCACTGTTCACTTTGCTATCGCCTTCCTATAACAATGTGTAGGTCGTCACTCCATTTTGTAGAGGGGCGCCACTCGAAGACCTTTCTTCTCCAACGGTAGTCAGCTACTTCATGTTACTAATCCTTAAGGCTATACCGGTTATCTTAGTTCTGCTGCGGATAGTATCGTGGCAGATTCGATCATGCAGATGTTTCCCCAAAGTTTGAGATTGTTGTTTCCTCGTTTAACTCAATTACGGATACAGTGCGAAGATACGACTACATATGCATTTCTCGATGTAGTCGTAAATGAAGCAAATAAAGCACTAACTGCATGCCGATGAGCGATAAAACATGCACAGATCGTGCAGGACTCTGTTCCGCGCGTACAGTCATGAACACAAGCCGATAATTAAATCTGAAAATAAACGGTGATTTTCACAGGCACAGTGTAGTAAAGATTAACGATTAGATTTTGTGTCTTGATATTATATCAAATATCCATTTGACTGTTTTTCGTTACAGAAGTAAAACTATAAGTTACTACATAACTATAAGTAGTATAAGTAATACTGTATTATTAAAAATACAAATGTTTAATATAGAAAACGAAGGCTTTTGAAAAATACTTATCAATATTCTATCTCCATCACAGCTCAAAATTATTTTAATTTAGGGCTTGCAAAAGTATCCATTAGTACCTTGTTTGAGTATCAGAGTTAAAGGATACGATGAACATTGGTCTTGTGTGTGTGTTTGAGGATACGTACGTGCGTGCATGCCTCTATGTGTATGAACAATATAATTTTATAAAATATGTGAAAGTAGTAATAGGACTGTGTTCATGTAGAAATATTTTCAGTTTCGTCTCGACTCGACATTAAGACATTGTTCTCATATACTTCGTTTAAACAATAATGCATTATCATAACGACTCGTTGTCTGTAATACGAACAAATTACAGTACACATACATGTTATAGCTAGCGCTGACAGAGATTCTTTACATTACTTTTTCTTTTGAGGTTTTAATGTCACTGACCTAATTATCTCGATATGTTTTACGGCGATCATTAGCAAAATTGATTGTGTTTTCACCGAGTAAAGTTTTTTTGGAGAATTAATTTTAGTTTTTTCACTTATTTAAATATTTTAAGCTTTTCTTTGCAATATCGGTTTACTTTTATCTTTATTGCGAATTTAATAAATTTGGTATATTTATAGTACTTCATAATAAACTAGAGCCTTTGACAACATAACTAAAATAATTAGTAATAAATTCATTAGATACACTTTTTAATTTGTCAGCAGCGGTCCCTATAGTTTGGTGATTATATTTAGTGACCGGCGACTAGTAAACTTCCTTTTTCAATTTAAAAAAAAAAATATATTTAATGAAATGAATAAATTGAACCAAACATTGTTTATGCTAGTTATAAAAACAACAAAAAGCGGCTAATATTTTTAATTGTTAACTTCAAAATATTGGCAGCTATTTGCTGGTTGGATCTCAGACATGAATAGTGCGTATTTAAACTATTCGAATAATTCCATATAACCAATTAGGCCGGATCTCTCATCGTCATCATGTACCTAATATTTACTTAACTGTTTTAAGATTAGTAGTATTCAATGAAGTATATAATTTCTAAGCTTAATTGCTAAATACATTGCTTAAGCTACAATTTGCAACAATCAAAACAAGCCATAATTCGCTAGTTTACATTACAGGTTGTGAGCCTTCCATCTTAGTTCGCCGGAGTGACAATGAATCTGTAATCGTCTTTTGCCCCAATCCAATAAAAAAAACCCTGTTATTTAAAATTGTCTCTGCTATATAAAAACTCTCTGTTATTTAATAAATTCCCTGTTATATAAAATTACACGTTATTTACAGTCTCCTGGCACAGGCATTTATTTGCTTAAAAGGATTCTCCAGATAATAGTTATCAAGTATTCTCTGTGTTTACGAAAATAAATATATTTTTTTTTTTTATAACTATCTTAATTAATTATGAAATATCTTAATAGGAATGAATATATAACATACACGTGAGCGTTAAGGAAAAAATTCTTAGCAATAAATGAATTAGAATATCCCAGGCAGAAACGAAATCCGAAATTCAAACAAATCATCGCAATTCTCGCACGCGCGGCTTCTTGCACATATCAGAGCAGACACCGTTGCCCTTGGGGATAACGACTCCAGTAAACAATCTTAATTTTCCTTCTACCACACTCGAATTGTACCGGAGAAATACTGAGACAATGTTATTTTTATCTAAGAAATAAATTCTCGAAGCCTTGAGAAAAGCTCGCGTTTACAAAAATCGAGATTGAAAGCGCTTTAATGTATCAGAGATATTTCCGAGGCAAAGATAACAAATGCGTCCGGCCTTGTCGATGTTTTAATGAATCTAATGCAGTTTTATAGGAGCTTGGACAAACGCCATTGGAACGCGTTAGTTTCCTACGGAATGTACTCTTATAACCGACGAAAATAACTGCAAAGCTATTGCGCGTTGAGTTTAGCGTAGGTGATTTATTAATTTAATTTGAACTAATTTTACTTTTTGCGACCAATTTGTCTATATAAAGTATGTGCTATGCGAAAATTGAAATTATAAGCTTTTTCCGCTAGCTTCCGTCCGCAGTTTCGTCAACGCTAAAGCCTATGTCCTTGAAGACAGGGCTTCAAAGCATCTCCATACTAAATTTCATCAAAATCGGATCAGCCGTTTCTGCGTGATTATTATAGTTGGATAATAAATTATTTTTCCTACGATATAGACTCTTCTGGAGCATTCTATAAACAGTCCTTTTTATATGTCTCTGAACTCGCAATAGAAGGTTTGTCTAAAAAGGCCAAACATGCCAGGCGATTGTACTATCATAAACTATTCTGCAGGTCTACGGTGTGGATAATTTAGTTCCGTATTGTTGATGATTATTCCGCTGTCTGTCGGAGGTTACGAGATTTTTCTAGCATTTTTCTTTTTTTTTTTTTTTTTTTTATGGAAGAAGGGGGCAAACGAGCGTGCGGCTCATCTGATGGTAAGTGATCACCGACGCCCACGAACATCCACAACACCAAAGGAGCTACAGATGCGCTGCCGGCCTTTAAGGAAGGAATAAGCTCTTTTCTTGAAGGTCCCTAAGTCGTAACTGTTCGGAAATACTGCTGGCGACAGCTGATTCCACAAAATCGAAGTGCGTGGCAGAAAACTTCGATTAAAACGCACTGTGGTGGAATGCCAACCATCTAGGTGGTATCGATGGAACTTCGAATTCTGTCGCGATGTACGATGGTGAAACTCAGCAGCTGGGATCAATCCGAAAAGATCCTCAGAACATTCTCCGTGGAAAATTTTGTAAAAAATGCAAAGAGAAGCAACATCTCTTCGCAAGGCCAAAGGATCAAGCTGATCAGAGAGAGCTTGGTCGCAGACAATTCGAGCCGCTCGACGTTGGATGCGGTCAAATGGAAGGAGTTGGTACTGGGGTGCCCCTGCCCAGAGATGAGAACAGTATTCCATGTGGGGCCGAACTTGCGCCTTATAAAGTTGCAAACGGTGGACCGGCATGAAATACTGTCCCGCTCTACAGAGCACACCAAGCTTTTTGGAGGCCAATTTGGCCTTTCCCTCCAGGTGACCACGGAACTGAACGTCGCTTGATATGTCAACGCCAAGGATTCTGATACTGGCTGAGCCAATAAGGGGAATGTTCTCAAAAAGAGGAGAAACGACAAAGGGATTCTTTTTAGCGGTGAACGCGCAAACCTGTGTCTTTTTGGGGTTGAATAGGACCAAATTACGTCGACCTCAATCCGAGACTTTGAATAACAAGGTCTCTCGACTTCAGACACAAGTTTGTTCCGGCACTCGTCGACGTGTTCCCGAGAAATATTCGCACGGCCTGTATATAGGGCATCACCCGTGCTGTCGTCTGCATAGCAATGAATGCTACTGATTTGTAGCATGTCGTTGATATGCAGAAGGAACAGAGTGGGAGATAGCACATAGCCTTGTGGAACACCAGCATTCACGGGTTTGGGGTCCGAGCATGCACCGTCGACAACAACCTTTATGCTCCGATCCGTGAGGAAGCTGGAGACCCAGTTGTACAATCTCTCAGGAACCCCGTAAGATGAAAGCTTTGAAAGAAGCGCTTTATGCCAAACCCTATCAAATGCTTTCGCTACGTCCAGACTAACCGCCAAAGCCTCCCCCTTAGACTCAACTGCTTCTGCCCATCGGTGAGTCAGGTAAACTAGAAGATCACCAGCTGATCGTCCGCGACGGAAACCGTACTGTCGGTCACTGATCAGCTGGTGTTCCTCCAGGTACCTCAGGAGCTGGGTGTTGATGAGTGACTCCATTATTTTAGATAACAAGGGGGTGATGGCAATAGGCCTGTAGTTGGACGGATCAGAGCGGTCGCCTTTTTTGGGTATTAGATGCACAAATGCTGTCTTCCAAGATTCCGGGACGACGCCTGAAGAGTAGGATTGCCGGAAAAGACGCGTGAGAACCGGTGCCAACTCAGGGGCACACATCCTCAGCACAATTGGAGGGATTCCGTCCGGCCCACTCGACTTATGAATGTCCAGGAGCGGAGTGCCTTTCGCACTGAGCTCTGCAGAAACTGAATTTCCGGCATGGAGCACTTACACCACGGGATGGTAGGTGGAGAGTTTCCCCGGTCATCAAGAGTCGAGTTGGATGCAAAAAGAGAGCCCAAGACATCGGCTTTCTCTTTTGCAGTATGGGCCAGCGAATCATACTCCTTGTGTAGAGATGGGAGAGATGGCTGACAGAAATTCCCTGGACAGCCTTGGCGAGAGACCAGAATGCGCGGGATCCCGATGGGAGGCGAACTAATCTCTCGCCAATTCTGCCAATGTGCTTTAACTTTGCCGCAGCGATAACTCTTTTGAAGGACCTGGAGGCAGAGTTGTACTCGTTTTTAAGAGCACTGGTTTTTGCATCCTGAGACGCCGATGCATCGGCCCAGGCCTGGTAGCACTTCCGCTTTCGGCGTGACGCTATTTTGCAGGTGCGACCAAACCAAGGCTGGGATTTACCTCCGACAGGCACTGCAGAGAACGGAATAAAACTCTTAGTCTTGGAGTTATGGAGGCGAGGAAGGCAGATTTTCTTATATCGCCGTGTAGTGCGTTACGTAGCATAGAAGAAACTGATTTACATTAAATGTGTAGAGTATATATTTTTTTCTATCGGAATGAGTAAATAATTAGCATTGTAAAATACTTGCTCAAGGTAACAAAAAGAAAAAGAATCGAAATATTGACATTGTTTTAAAAAACGAAGCTATTACAATTACCGATGATTCATTCAAAATATCAGGATAATGAAAATCTAAATAAAAAAATATTTTAAGTACATAGATGAATTTTCAATGTAAATTAATGAACACTATGCGGATTGTACGTATGTATGCGGTTTTCAACGTGTGCACATGTAATCAAATACCTTCTAGAATAAGTCACAATTTATTTGGCATTACACTCGGCTTAGCATCAACAGGCGTTACGTTGCGGGCGATCATATTATGCGGGTACTATTGCCTCAGGAAATCTCATCTAGGGGAACTTATCTCGCTGAAACACAATTTGCCTTTCAAACTATGAGATTTTTCCTGCACTGCGGCATTATTTCGTACAACTTACGACGTCTTTCGCAAGCTCTCGTAAACAGAAGCTTTAAGACGAGATTTTCTTTGCGTTGTTAGAGATGATATTTATTCACATTTGAGGGACCGCGTCGGAGTGGATGAATATTGCATAATATTGAGATTCGTCCACTCTCACACAAGTTCTTGATGCAGTATTTATTTTCTTGTACGAGTATGTGTATCATTTTATAATTTAAGTGAAATATTTTGCTACAATTTGCATTGAAATGGCTATGTTCGAAATAGAGAGAATTACAAACGATTTAATTCAAAAGGACGAGGGCAATTTAGTAATAGTAGTTAGTAAGGTGAATTAAACGTAAAGATTTGTTAATTGTTAAACTCAGGACAGTGCTGAATATTGAGATTTATGGGAGGTTTAGCGATGGGCTTAATAAGTGCCGATAATGACTGTGAAATTAGTTTGTTGCGTAATATTTGTAAATCAGACACTACGGAGCCGTGGTAGCCTAGTGGTCAGGGCGCTCACTTTAGTGTCATAGAGCGCGAGTGACCTGGGTTCGATTCCCGGTCCCGGCACCACTAACATTTTTAATAACAATGTTAAGTTCTGTATTTACCACGTGCTCAACGGTGAAGGAAAACATCGAGAGGAAACCTGCATGTCTGAGAAATAATAAAAATATTATTTCGAGGATATGTGAAGCTCGCCAACCCGCACTGGAGCAGCGTGTCGGGCCCTTCCCGGCTCCTAAACCCTCTCTGATACTAGTATTTGAGACGGAGGCCTTTCCCCAGCAGTGGACACTGACAGGCTGTTACTTTACAGCCACTACGAATCCATTGACAAGGGTTTTGCTACTTCCACTAATATGTTAACATGTAGCAAGTAGCACTAAGAAGTTTCAGTCGAAGTAGTTTCAGAGTAACAAACGTAGAAAAAGTAGAACATGATTTGATTAAAATATTATTAGTATCTTGCTCTTCAGATGCAAATATTATTCAGAGTGAAAAAGTGATCGAAGCGCTGGTATAAAACACTGCAGCGACAGTATCGCTGGATTCGTTCATGCGAGGCGAGTCTATTTTTATGATCGCATCCACGCGAAAAAATTGTTTATGATGACATGAATCTTTCCATTTGGTTCTGTGCATGAAAGCTGTATGATAACGCTTTAACGGGGTTAATGGTCGCGGGTCCAGTTGGATCGTTGCCTAATGCTCGTCTGACATGTCTGATTTGTTTTTTTTCCGATGTCGAAAATCGGAATTCGAGAACGTTGTAAAGAATGCAATTCGCTATCCGGTAATAAGCCGACTGTCTCCGTTTCTCGCTAAATGAATTTTGCACATGCTATTTTCAACTCTTTTCAAAACTAGATCGGAAATGACTACAATACACTGGGTACAAAGTATTTTTCGCGCACAAATTATTGGTTCACAGTTGGGTTTGAAATTCCAACTCAGGATCCAATACGGTCAATGTAGTCTGATGTGTCAGTAGCTAGAGCTAAGACTAGTTTCGCGCATGCGGGGTGCCGCGCTGGTGCGCCGCGAGTGGGTACTTCATGGAGGAAATGCCGGCGAACCGCGTGTAAGGTTACGCACTTGTTCGTTGCGTTCGTGTACGGTTCCCCGACGTACAGCCTCGTATCACACCGGCAGTGCGAAGAGAGACTAAACCACGTGTTCGATATAATCGCTCTGTAAGATGCAACATATTCGCGGTCAAATTCTACATTGTACGAAGTATAGTTCGGAAAACTTAGAGACCTATTTATTATATCATGACGTATTACAACAATATAAATTCTATTGTTATGCCACGTTAACGGTTCACTAATTTATCCTCAACGCTTGTCGATTTAACTGACAGTCTGACTGTATACGATATACGATTAAACAACAAATCTTAGTTTATGCGAACAAAACAGAACGTTGTCCATAATATGATAAATAGCCTGTCAATGTTTTATTGTGGGATATATATTTTGACGACCCGATAGTGTAGCAGGTACCCTAGTCTAGTCTTCGAAGCCGAGGGTCCCGAGTTCGAATCCCGCTGCAAGAAGTGCAAATATTAGGGCAAGTTAGCACCCAAGTCTTGTTTATTATAATATGTATTATAATTTATCTAAGGATCTGTATATGTATCTTATTTTTATGGTAAAGGGGGCAAAAGAGCAAGCGGTTCACCTGATGGTAAGTAATTACCATCGCCCAAGCACATCTACAACACCAGAGAAGTTGCAGGTGCGTTGCTGACCTTTAAGGGATATTTGCGAAATGGGAAGGGGGATGTGGAGAGAGAGTGGGGAGAGGGAGAGGGCTTCCGGTTACCTCACTCACCGATTTTCTGCGAGGTCGTGGTACTACCCCAGTCGTGCCGGCCGATTAGAGCTAAGCCGGTACTTGGCTCTACCACGTCATTTTAACACTACACAGTTAGGAGGCCACAGAGAATACTAATTTGGGACTAGGTGATGTATGTGAGTCCCTAACACAATGGTTCACAAAATATATTTCAGGCATATTTGAGACAGATAAGAGAACACTAAAGGCTGATTAACTGAACGTAGAGGCTGATTCTCTTCAGCACATTAACTCGACACAATATACGCAGTAGTTATGTAATAGCTATGTTTAACATTTATTATTTTCAAATATTGATAAACGAATGTACAGACTGGCAGTGCCAAGATCAAAACTCACGAGATAGAAAAATATACGAACATATCTATATAATAGAGAATATCTATAAAATTTATAAAAAGAGGCTAAGTTTGTAATATATAGTCACCCAAAAGGGCAGGTAGTAATTACGAATATTCATTTGATGCGATACTCTTCAGCATCTTTCGTCGTCGGCACTTTTCAGTTCTTCGGGAGATAGAGCGTGACAGGAGGCGAGCCTTGTTTTGAGTTTTCTTCCGCAGATTCCTCGTACTCCCTATCATGGTCCATCGGAACTCAAAGCCATTGTTTTTGTACCCATAGTGCTTTGAAGTAAATTATATTCCACGAACATACTGTAAATGAAAACAAAGACGTCACTTAGTCTAAAAGCGCCAATTACATGGATGAAACTTCATGCAATATTCACGACATAAGGTTACATTATAAAATTGTTATCATATATTTTTTAATTTTAATTTAATTACTCAGATGCTTTTATTGAGAACCATACAGAGGGTTCAAAATGCACGTGCCAGATTTTGCTTTAACATACCACCACGTACACACATCACTCCATACATAAATAAGGCAAATATTTTAAAGATGGCCTATCGTAGGCAGTTACATTTCGCAACATTGCTGTTTGGAGTAATCAAACACAAAGTACCTAAGTATTTGTACAATAAATTAAGGTAAGGGGCACAAGACAACACTATGTATGGCACCAGATCGTCTGCTTTTAAATTGCTATACCCTCCAAACTGCACAGCCGCGTTTCGTGGAAGCTTCAAGTATGCAGCCACTAAATGCTGGAACAACCTGCCACCACCAGATCGCAACCTCCGGTCGATTCAGTTTTAATAGAAACTATAGGACTTACTTATTAAAAGATCAAAACGATGAATAACTTTTACTGAACTAACTCCAGCATCTCGAAGCATGTACATGATATTTTATAATGCCCCATATCTGCCCATTTATCCGAGTCATCTTGTTTTCGCAAAAACACAACACTTGCAGATGAAACACACGAATTTTTCTATTTCTTTTATTAATTTTTTCTTTTCTACCGCATATATATTGCTGCAAAACCGAGATACTCTGTCCACTACTGGTCTCACTGAAAATCAGCGCCAAGGCTGTTATTACAGCTGCGGCCATAGCTGAGTGAGGTCCTTATCACGACAACGTTGCAGCACAGATAAATCGTGGCAAAGACAGCATTCAAATTTTATAGTATTTTGTTTTCTTTTCTTTCTTTGCTTAGTTTTAATTTTGTTATGTTTTGCATTTATTTCTTTTTCTCTTTTTACAATAAGCAATGTGTTGTACTTGTGTCGTGAATAAACAGTTTTTCTTTCTATCTTTCTATATTTTGTGTGATTCTCAAATTTCATTACATCAGGTAAATTCCTAGAAACATTCGTACAAAACAAAAAAGCTGCCACTTTAAATATGGCGAGGTACTTTTTCATTAGCATTATACATACCTTCAATTTATTTTTGACTCAACTCAACTCAACTCTTATTTCAATTTACGCTACGTGGTGGAATAACGGATGTGTTATAATTATTTATACAGATCCCTTTTCATTAGTTAATCTTAATGCCAGTTTGCACCTTTACAGCCTGTAGAGTCCTGATACGCCAAAAGCGCCACGCTCGCAATACCAGACACGTCGCACCTTTGACGCTGCTGCCCAACATCGACCTGCTTAATTTTGCGATGGTATTTTTCTGGATGGTTTTTCGTGACCACCTGTCGGCAGCTATTGCAATTTTGAAGGCAGTTTCACTTGGTCGTCTCTTACGATACCCACAGAAAGAATGGAAGTGGCAGATTCTTTCGCCGCGCATAAAAAGCCAATGCCATATAATACAAAGTATCTTTCGATATTTATAAATATGTGTTAATGTTAAATTGTTTATAGCTTTAAATTAACATAATATATTTGTAACAACATTGTTTTAGTAAATACGTGGTGTAGTGTACGTAAATTTGCTAAATAATTACAAAAGGGACAGGAAACCCTTACTCGTGTATACATACCACGTCTATACCTACCGTGTGAATTATTGTTATTCTTCGAAAGCTAAACTATTTGTGAGATACACTTCTACTCACACTACATTTAAATTACCTTATAGACATCTTTTAAAGCTTGTTATGACGTTTGATATCAATAATGCGTATGCAATTATCGGTAAATTTCAAGACAAGCCACGTGGTATCACTTCTTTTCACATGCTTGTGTGTAAAGAAAGCTTACTGATTTTTATTGATTTTGGAAGATAGTCGCATGTATATCGACAAAACTTTTTTTGTTAATAATATTGGTTTATCTTCACTACTACGACAGAATACGTAATACTATATCCAAATTTATCGGTATCCAGTAGTGTTATTTATTTATTTCTTTGATTTCAGAATGGCGACTAAAGACGAATCTCTGGAAACAGAAGTTAAAGTTAGTATTAAATGTTATTTATAAATTGTTATTACAACATTTGAAACGTTATTAATATAAAATAAATATGTATGTAATCTTTTGGATTATACAATAAGAACATGCCTAAGTTTTTAAATTCTGTTCATTGTATTTTTCTTCATGGCTCTACTGTTATTAAACACAAGTTTAGCAATTTTATTAGAAACCCTTTGTCTGTAAACTCTGAATCAGAGTAGAGTTTGACGTTTGAAGTATATATTATATGCGGTTGATATATGAAATTTTTGTTAAAGATTGTTGACTATATAGTAAAATTTGAAATGAATCTATTACTAACGTATTTTAGAGCATTTAGTTATGTTTCTATATTGCTGTTAGGCAATCGAAACGTCAGGAAATGCGAGAAATCATTATATATAGTCAATGTCAAAGTTGCTAAATATATGTAATATATTTTTTTACTTGAGTTTTATGCAATAAATTTCGTTTGTAATTAATATATTTTAATTCCTTACATTAAAATTGTTTTATTTTTATTTAATATGTTTAGTTGTTTCTTAATCTAAAACTACAAATATTATTTGACATTTCTTCTTTTTCATGTCTGTTTATGAGAATTTAATTATACCTTACAGTATTATTCACCTTGACTTTATTCGTACATCAAAACTTGTTTATCATCTAGCAGGGCGCACTACGTGCACGTGAGATTCTCATAAAATAGATGTTTTGTTTTCATTCGCATCCTCTTTGGAATGCACGTTGCTAATTAAGATTTTTTAACGAATCCATTTTATGAACTCATACATTATCATAATAAATTGAAACGTAAGGAAACTAATGTACGCTAGTGTTTTAACGATTTGCTTAAAACAAATTGTAGACGAGGCGTCCGTTAATATTGGGGTCGCGACCAAAATACATGGCGGCAGCGGTTCAGACGGCAGTAGGCGGCAGGCGGCGCACGCGCCGACCGCGCGCATTACCTCCCGAATCCAAACATATCGGCTCATTTAGTGAGCCCGTGCTAAATTTAACTGCTGTGACCAGATAATCTGCATGTTACATACATAAATAAGTGAACCATTGTATTTAGAAGTGATGTGAGAATCTTACAAATGATAAGTGTGAATGTCTCTTAAACCGCATCAATATAGTACTTTTATATATATAAGAGTCTATGAATATCGTACCCATTGAGGAAGTAAATGCAATAAATCTGTAAGGCACGTCAAACTTCGTAAGTATCTCATATCTATTTTTTACAGTTCTTGTCACATTGCCAAACAAATTTTGAACTTTTTAAGCTTTCAAATATTGTGTACAGATAATAAAGTATGTAAAATTACGATGCTGTTATGCGATATTACACCGTAAAAATATATATATTTCAGAAAGATGAATCCACCATCTCTTTTGTACGGAGCCATGAATAAAGAACGTAAGCCATTTACCTACACCCCTGGCGGTCTGGACCTATCGGAAATAAAATCTGAGCGGATGGCGAAACGATTAATAAGAAATGCTATGGATCAAGGCGTTCCAGAGCAACCAATATCAAACTTACAGTCACCATCTACTCCGCCAACAACATTCAATGTGCCGAATTTCAACTGTTTACCTGTGCAAGTTTTTCCAACTTTTACTCTACCAGCTAACCCAAAGTCTTTATTAAGAACAAGAAGCAACTCGACAAACAAAGAGTTATATAAAGAAGACATTTCTTACTCAGACAAATTAACAACGAATGCAAAGCAAATTGGCTCAAAGGAATACTTTGAAGACAATGCTAAAAATTCTTCGATATGTAATAAATCAATTTATGAAAGCTTAAACAATGATCGACCTGCATTTGCATACGAATATAACACGTCACCAAAAGTTGACATACATTCGAACGCGGGTTACGGAAGCTGTGGTTTCACTGAACCAATTTTGGCGAAATCTGCGCTACCTGATGGTACCCAAGGTGCTTATGCATCAGAGCCCTCACTTAATATTAGTTCGAATATTCCAATACAGCCAGAATTAACTTCAAACTATAGGTCAGACAAAAATGAAATGAAATCAATACCAGAAATCACAGGAACTGAAGTTAAGCAGGTGGATGTAAAATCACTGTATATTTACTATGTTTATATCTATATGTGTGTATATATAGTCTGTTATACTTATTTGTTGTATAACATTAAAGAGCCATAAAGAAAATACTTATTTGTTTTGTTAAATGTAATAACTTAAAATATTACAACTATTAAAAATTAAAAAAAATAGGCTAAGAAAACCTGTTATTGTAGTAACATTGTAAAAAGGTCACTGCTTAAATGAAAATATTATGTTACAGGAAGAAGTAAGAGTCAGCACAAAAGAAATAAAGAATGAAAGCGCAATAGAACAACAAAATGGTGACACGAATATTGACACGAATGTTGAGGCTGCAGTAACCGTAAAATTACCAGCGAAAAAATCATCTGCAAAAACGGAAACAAAGGTTGAAGTAGTAAAAAAGATTTTGCCCGATGGTTCTGTAGAGGAAGTAAAAACCACAACAACAAAAACGACTATTGACGGCAAGACAGAAATAACAACAAAAACAGAGACTACTGTAATTCCAAAGGACATCGAACTTGAAGACGAAGAGTTAGTAGAAGAGGAAGAAGAGGAAGAAGATGAAGAGGTAGTAGAGAATGGTGATAAAGAAGTTATTCAGGAGGTGAAGGAAGAAGTGGCCGAGAAAATTACGAAACAGGAAGAAATGATTGATGATGATTCTCCGGCAGAAGTAAGTCAATATAGAAACGAATCTAATCAAAACATTACCAAACAAGAAGAAGTATCGGAATCAAGTATAACAAAAAAAGTAACTATTGTTCAATCTACAAATAGCGAAGAAAATTCAGAGGAGGAAATAGAGGAAGAAGAAGAAGATAATGATGACAATATTGAAGAAACAACCAAAACTGAAACAGAAGAAAATCAGCAAGAAGTTGTAGAAGATAATAAAGTGGAGTCTGAAATAAAGAATGATCAAGAAGAAGATGAAAAATCAGAAATATATGACAATGTTGGGAAAATGCAAGCGCAACAAGAAAATAACATTATAAATAAAAGTGAAGAAGTACATGAATCTGTAGAAGAAAATGAAGAAGAAGAAAAAGAAAATCTTGACAAAAATGAAAGTATGAAGTTAGAGAAAAAAGAACTTTTATCACAAGTTGAAGAAAAAGAAGATGATTTTCTGGAAGGTAAAGAACCTAGAAACCAAGAAAAAGACGAAACTTTAGAAAATGAAGCAAATAATGAAAACAATAATATAAAGGAGACTTTTGATGAAACAGTAGAGCAATGTTTACAACCAGTTCAAGAAAATGAAGAGAAAATTGTAATTGAAGCACAGGTATTAAAACCAAATTTACCTACAAAAGAAGAAACGAAAGCTGAACAATCGACTAATGTTAAAGAAAATGAAGACAGAGTATATATCCAGACTGACCGAAAAATACCATTAAGAGAGCCTTCAGTTCCACTCGAGAAGGTTGAAGATGTGGAAATCAAACCAATTGGGCAAATCATATCCAAGTCTCACACAGAAAACACAGAAATAATTACAACATCAATTGATAAACCATCAACTGGACTGAGTACACAAACTGCGTATAATAGAATAGAAAATATAGTCACAGTAAATCGTACAACCAAAACTTTGGATCATGCTTACGAAGAAATGGCTCAGCGAGGTGTTCCTACAGTTAAGACTTATTTTTCACCTAAAATGGAAAGACTGACAACTTCACCTCAACCTTCTAGAAATTATCAGCCAGTGTACCCTCCACAACCACATACTGAAAGAAAACATAGTTTATTACTTGACCGGCTTAGTGTTGATCGCCAAATGCCACCCACAGAACTATATCAAAATAACTATCAGTGTGATAATCAGACTTATGAACAAAATCAATGGTCACAAGAACCGCAGTCAGAGGTTTTAACAGTAAGCAACGTGAAACCAAGTTCTATTACAAAAAATCAACAATGGTATCTACAAACAAAAAAGGAAGAAATCGCGTATGACAATACTATTCTTAACGTGCCTTCCCAACAATGGGTTCCACAACAATCACAAATACAACCACAGCTTCCCCCACAGCCTCCAATTCAATCACAATATCAACCTCAGACTCAATTTCAACCATCATACATAGATACGCAAAATTCCTTAAGGACAACTTCGAACTCTTCTGGTACTTTTCAACATAATTCATACCCAAACTATACACCAAATCCTACAAGTTGGGTTAGTAACAATGTTAGTCCACCAAAAGCGATTCCTACCGTAAATAAGCAAGGCAATAACTATTCGTACGTGGAGAAAGAAGGCTTAGATAATTATCAGAAACCAACGCAGCAGTTTTCGTCCTCGTATATTCCTCCTCCCTGGGAACAAGATTCCAATTATGTACCGGATAACACAAATCAAACTTATTATCCACCGCCAACCAGCAATAAGTTTACAAATAGTGATAATCAAATTTGGGCACCAGCAGCCACAAGTAAATTTACTAAACCAAAACCAACATCGTACATACCTCCTGCACCGAATCAATCATTTGTTAAGCCAGATAGTTCAGTCGAGCCTCCTAAGCAACCTGGACGCAAAACGTACTATAGTGAATATGAAAGACGTTTTATATCTGTACCTGAATCTACATATATCCCTAATGAAAATAAATTGCAGCCGCAGCCTGATCCCTCCCCTCAATATTACTACGATAATAATGAACCATCAGAGACTGTCGAGCACGAATGGCGAAAAGAACTTAGAGAATTTTCTGAGAAAACGCAAACTCAAAGCTTATCTGAGCAAACTTTAGTGAAACCTCCATGGGAAGAAGATCCAAAATATTATGTTCCTAAAGTTACAACTGAATATAACCCTACACCTACGTGGAGTCAAACTTTACGTCCTAGGTCATGGCGCGAAAGGAGTTTTGAATCGGAATTTGTAAGATCTAAAGACGTACCTAAGTCAAATACTTTAGGTCGTGGGCGGCCTCAAAGCTCATATGTAAAAAGTAACGTAGCAGCGCCAATTCCGGAAAGAACGCGGGGGGTATCAGTGGATAGGTACAACCCTAATAATTATAAATCTCCGGGACCATCGGAATATGCTCCAGTTCAAAGTCATACTTTAGAACCTGTTATTGGCGCCAAGACACACCACAACCCTAACGTACCTGCTTATCACTCCCGAGCTTCGGCTGAACCTAGGTAAGATAAAAAGTAAAACGCGATAAAATCCGTAAGTAATAGTTTCATTTCAAATGTGTAGTGTTCGCGTAAATACAAGAAAGCATTATATATGTGATAAAAAGTATAAAAATAAAATATTGTCTTATAACGGTATTTTATTACCATAAAATAAAAACCTTCTGTATTATTACCATTATCAATTCTTAAAAATATATTTTTCAGAGAACAAGTACCAGTTTATCCACAAACTCGGCAGTGGGGAGGGGCGCGGGCCAGTCCGCTACAATCAAGATCCTTTAAGTACCTTCAATGGATCACCGGAACAGAAGATTGAGCTTAATTTGAATATTATTTTAATTTCGAATGTATGATATGTGCGTAAAAAGAAAAATGCAGGTTTCAAGTCTTTAGCGTTTGAAAATAGAGGATATCATGCAGTGGTATTTGTAACACGAATTATAATTAAAAACACAAAGCGTATAATAAAAAAAAAAGAAATTCACAAACATATACCCATTTTGAGAAATTTCTAAATTATGTTATTAAATTAATACAAATAATGAAATTTGCAGAAAAATGTAATAATCAGATAGTTTCAGGGGTTACTTCTATGGTTAAGGGACATTGTTGGAATGTGATATTACCGTATACTTAATTTGCTAACCTAGTCAGTGGAGGCATAATACAAAATATTGTCGTATATTGTCGTTAGTCTTGAATAAGTAAAGAACTAAAAGTGGTGTTAATTATGTACTTACATTTATTTTTTAATATGTTTTAATGGATTTATTTCCTTAACATTAGTATAGTTATCTAAATGTACGATGACACATACGGATTTTTATTAAATTAAAAACGTGTTATGTCCATTTTTGTACTACATCATTATTATAACAGCAAAAGTGTATTTTGTTCTTAAGTTATTGTTATATGCATGGTCCATTACGTTGTAACAGTTCAAACATTTTATATGTTATTTGTGAAAATATTGTTGAGTTTTACATAATAAAGACTTAATAAGTTGTTATTTAAGTTTATTAATAGTAATGTAGCATCTTAAAAATAAAACACGTAGCATACCCGACTGATAAGCGAGTATAATGTTGCCCCGGGGTCTGTTTCATAAATTGAAAATTCGCTAAAACCAACAATTGTCAGACAGCCTACGATTTATAAGACTTCGATCCTGACCAAGTGACAATTATTGGTCATAAATGCGTTTCACAAGACTGGTGACCTATATTTAATCACAGTAATTGCATAATTTATATATTTTTGTTTCTGTTTTTTTTTTTTTTTGTTTTCTTAAAACATAGCAGCGGTGGTTGCATACGGTAATTATGAACATGACTATAACCTTCTGATCGTTCTTGTTTTTTTTTCCGTTCTGCGAAGGTTTGGTTTTCATCTATGACGGTATCACATTATTTTCCTCCATAATTGCTGCAGCAGCTCTGGCTCCTTTCTGTTAATAAATTGCATCTTTGTAACTATCTAATCACATCTCAGTATTATTCCATACTTCTAAAAAATTACGTCCAAAAGATAAGATACAAGCTATCTGCAATACATGACCATAACCTAATCTGAAATCTCGAATCTCCCCTAAAATAAAGGACGATAAGCGAAAAAAGATTAATCCAAGTATGCCGTTGCCATGGAGGCTTTGAATTGCGCCAATATCAATTCCAATACCGGAACCACAACAATTTTTATCAGCAATTTTTAGAGTTAAATTTACTATCTGTTGGGTTGTGAAGTAATATAGGATTTTATGTTATTAATTATAAGAATGTATTTATTTTTATTGGTTTGGGGTGACAAACTAACTAACAGTCTACCTAATGGTAAGTGACTACTGAAGCCCATGTGCACCTGCAAACAACTTTAAGTGAAGAATAGCAGACAACAACAGCAACAGATACGTTGTTACTCCTGAGGTCTAAGATGGAATCACACAGCCTGTATTTATTCTGTCTCACTATTACTTAGAATAAAATACGCTTTGATGCACATCAAAAAAAACCATAACACAAAAACATAATTAAACATGAGTCCACCTCTACCATGGACGGTTTTGTCGCTAAAATCGATCTGTTACGGAGCCCGAAATTCAACAGTTCAGATTGCACAGCTGATTGGCGAAAATTATTATATAACAACAAGTAATAATATTATATTATATAATACTATAATTGTTAAATCAAATAGTACGTGGTAGAGCCCAGCGGTAGTTTTTGACGCTGCTCGAATGGAATCGAAAAAGAAATATTGAAAAATGCAGGTTGAATCTCAAGGCCTCCGACAGATGGCGGAAGAATCATATAAAATTTCTGAGATCTGAATTGTCCAGAACATTGATGAACAATAGTATCCATGGCCGAGCTGTGGTAGCCTAGTGGACAGGCACTTCAGCTCGGCCTCTATGATACACGAATTTGTATCTCAAAGCTCAATTGAGCTGGGTTAGCTCCCCGGTGCCGGCACCACTAAAATGTGTTAATAACAATTTTAAGTGCTGAATTTACCACGTGCTCGGTGGTGGAGGAAACCTGCATCACCGCTAAATAGTAAAAAATAATAGTTTATAGGACATGTGAAGTCCGGCGGACCATTCCCAGCGCCAAAAACCCTCTCAGATATTCGAGAAGGCGGCAGCAGGGGCATTTACAGCCTCCTTTTTTATAGTTGAAGGAGGCAAACGAGCATGCGGCTCACCTGATAGTAAATGATCACCGACGCCCACGAACATCAGAAGCACCAGACGAGCTACAGATGCGCTGCAAAAATGCTACTTTTAGTGTTCAAGTTGCGAGATATCTGACGCTACAATTGTAAATCCACTCTCGAAGTATAGCGATTAAAGTAATAATTAAAGTGAATTATTACTTTAATCGCAACTAACTATTCAACTAAGAAAAGATATATCTTTTTTTGATGTTATCAAGCCATTCGACGAACACTAAACACATTCCATCAAGTATCATTGTCTCTACCATTACCATTTTGTTAACACGATTAAAGTTTGAAAAGAAGAAGTTTGTAAAGTACCCGATTCCAAAAACATATTGATCAACCTAATATGTGCGTTTCCAAAACTACGGACTATATATCAATAGTTTCACAAACGGTATTATTTGTATTCGTATAAATTGAAAATAAACTCAAACTATGCTGTAACAGTTAAAAGGTTACCGATAATTAGGATATAATGCTTCGTTACGTATCAACGTACTCTGATAAGAATTAACTGTAACATTCTCCGTTCTACTTTAATTCCCTTCACTAAACTAAAAAAGAAACATAAAAACCTTCTTTACAGACGTGTTACAACGAAATGCTCTTTCCCGCCACCGAACACTTCCACTTAGCACCCGTGAATGGGCTGTCTCGGTGTCCAAAACTACTCTTAGAAATGTTTAATCTACTTAAATCATGTCTACAGAAAAATTATTTCAGTAATCAGGTTTCACATCTTGAACTCATGAACATTTTTTGATACTTTTCATATAGCGTGACAACAAAATTCATTATTTTTTAGTATACAATTAGAGTAGCTATTTTAGGGGTCAAGTCAGTCTGATTTTCACAATATCTTTTCTACGCTCACCACTTTAAATAACTGTTGTTACTTGTGGTAAGATATTTACGGGTGTAGTAGAATGATCTGCCGTGTGTTGGTAAATACATTACGTATATAAAGGCTGTCTCAGAATGTTTTTCGTTTTTAGATGTTAAATAAATCGGCGACTCATCACTCTTCCAGGGAATAAATCGTGATTGCCATATGATCCGGACTTTTTTGGCTACAGAAATGCAAAACCAGATGGGCTACAACCGCAACACCTTTTTCCAGCAAGATGGAGCCACTTCTCATGTTACAAATGACTCATTAGCTGGTCTTCACGATTTATTCCCTGGAAGAGTGATAAGTCGCCGAGGAGACATCAATTGGCCACCGAGGAGCCCTGATTTAACGCCTGCTGATTTCTTCCTATGGGGCTACTTAAAAAGCAAAGTTTACAATCCATTGCCACCCAACCTGAATGTTTTGAAGCAAAGAATCACTGAAGAAATCAACTCTATTCCAAGAGCGAGTTCTGCAGTTCGTTATCGGTCTGCTTAATTTTGATCTGGTACTTTTCGAGTAGTTATCCCAGCATCTGTTGGTTGCCGATTAGGTTACCGATTGAGATTTTCAAGGATTTTAGGACCGCGGAAAGAAAGAGAGAGGCAGATTCTCACGCCGATTCCAAACGGCAATCTATATCCTCTTTAATTAAACTACTAGCTGAGCTAAAAGTAAATAATGCATGATCCACGAGAACATTTCAAATAATAAATAATAATTTTGAATGGATCTTTATAATATCTTCACTCCTACAAAGTATACCTCTTGTATACTTTGAATTTGACCTTGTATGCTTAGAAGAACTCAAGTTTCTCTTTCTTTCGAAGATGTGAAAGTTTCTTTGAGGGCTAAAAATATTTGTAACAATAAATTTAGCAAAAAGTTTGTAAAATAAAAGGTATGCTGATAATTTAATGCACAGATTTAAAGTAAAAGTCCTGGTATATTATAGAAAAAACAAAACCATTTATTAGAAGATATAGAAGTTAATTGCGTGAAATAAAGATACTACACACTTTGTACATTAGTTGGGTTTACTAAATCTCTTTAAATTAATAAGGTATAATGGGATGCAGTAATAAACCTGACAATAAATAAAATACATTACGTATAGGGAGATCGAAGCTGGCATTATGCCAGCAAGTTTATCAGGTATTGCAGCTTGGTAGTTCACCAATTATCGCCATGTATTTATTTCATGGCGGACATTTTGTAATGTTGTTTATAGTGTTTGTATTGTATTTGAAAACACTTTTATTATATGCTTATTATAGTTTCAAATGGGAATTGTAGTTGGAAAATCATAAGAAATTAATCATAGGCCTCTTTATCTCTCTTATATTAAAAAAAATTGTATTTCGTACACGTCTCTAAAATTTCTGAATTTTATCAATACATGAAAACTAATTTATTGAATCGTTTGCAAGCGATGCAAAAATTTTAATCGTTACTTTTGTTTTGTAATTTACCTTCTTTTTATGGCATGATTAAACAATATTTATAGTGAAGTAAAGGTAAAACGCACACTTTCTTTTATCCGCAAATCCTTTATATTAAATGCAAAACTCCGGTCACGTACGCGTGCAAATAAGGATTTACGGTTTTCCTCATTGCGTTAAACTCGTTTCACTCCACTGAAAAACGTAAAAACCGCTTTTTACCGCCGCTGTACAACGAAACACTCTCTTCATGCCACCAAACTATTTCACTTAGCGTTTGTGTTTATTCTGTCTGGGTGCTTTAAGCCGAAATGTTGAATTTAATATCAGATCACGCAGCCGCGTTGGATTTTTCGTAAAGCAACTGCAGAAGCATATATTCGTATACGTACTAACAGAACGGCCGGACAGATTACTAGCTGGTGAGATTAATAAAGACGGAATGAATGCAGCCAACAATTGTAAAAGTTTTTTTTTTTTTACTTTTAACGATCTTTTCAAATATTAATGTGTTGAGTGCGCACAGGCACAATGATATTCTCAACGTGATATCCAATAGGCTGGACTGTTCATATATAAAGCATTGCAGGAAACATGAAGTTTTGCTTTAAACGTGAACTGCAATTACTAACATTAGTAATTATATTATTTGTATATAGTCCATATAACAAAATATGAGTCTTTTATACTCGAAATAAATATAATTAACATTATTCTGTGTTATTCAAATGTTTCAGATTCAAGTGATGATATAAATTGCAAATATCAATTTATAGATGTTCAAACTTTGTTGGAGTCGGCTTGCTTGCGGTTTATAAAACATGCAAAGGTTTCGGCCCTTGCTTAAGCCTGATTGTCTGTCCAGGCAAAATCTACTGATGGACACAGACATCTGGATCATCGACAAAATCTACTGCTAGGTTGGTGCCTCGATCTAACATCACCATTGTGTCGTTAGATCGAGGCACCAACCTTTTTTGTAATTAGATATTTATATCATTATGCACTTTTTGTTATGTAATAAACCTTTGATATTATTCAAATTGGACCTTATTAATTAATATTACCTAGTTACTAGGCACCGCCCGCGTTTCACCTGTGTGAACTTATTTTACCTAATTTACCACTGTGTATTGGAAAAAACTGTATACTGTGTCTCATACATTTTCATATTATTTTTCTGAATTCAAATCCGGAATGCGTTTTTTATGATTTCGATCGTTTTGCCGCCTTATTATTTTTAACTGCGATTGTTAAATAACATTATAGAGTGGGAAGTTGAAGAAAATAGAATTGTAGGGACTGCTTTGTACAAAGTGGGTATGGAGTATAGCAATATCGACAGGTATATCAACGATGCCTCGGTCTCGAATAACATTAAAGATCGGGGCGACCCTGTGATATTAGAACCAGCAGAAATGCTTGACAAGCCATAATAAAGAAATCGGGAAACAATACTATTATTATCAGCCCGTGAAAAAAAGATTCCCTTAAACAAGATCTGAGAGATATAGAGAAGTTAGGTGCTTACCTTCGATAATATACAGGACATGCCCTGCAGCTTAAGGAAGTGCATCGATGAAAATAATGCTTGATGTCCCGAAACTCTAGCGAAAGACACAAATGTATTCCTTACAAATGAAAAAATATTTACGGTTGAATCACTACAACAAACAAAGTGACAAAGTGTTTGCTTACAGCCTTAAAGAAGCCGCGCAACTTGTAGGATTAATTGAATGTGGTCTACATGCAGCACCAATCATGGTTGGCCTATCAAGGAGTCACGAAGCTTAATTTTTGTGAAAAATTAATAAAGATTTCGGCGAACATTCATTGTTATTATATATTGCATTGAATGTTCATTCATTGTGAAAAGTGACAGTATGTGATATACTTTTCAAAAACGAACCGTGGACTTTCCAATAAAAGTCTATGTCTAATCACAAGGCACGAACAACTCGTTTCGGAATTCATGTGAGTTGAAGATTGTCTCTTGTCTAGTGCAGATCTGAACCCATTGGGCTACAAATCGTGCTCGTATTAGAGGACATGGCCTGTTCAAAACGTTACTCCGATATTAAGTCTCTTAAGAAATCTTTAGAGCTAGCAGTGGCTTTAGAAATATTTATAGCTAATAGTGGCTTGTAGCCTAATGGGTTAGGCTGCGGATGGAGAAACATGACGTCGTAGGTCAAAGCTCGCCATTCGACTATTGTCGTGAACCACTCCAGTCCAGATACAAGCTGTAATGCAAACTTCGAGAAGTCTATAGGAATATTTACTAAATAAATACACCTGCTACGGCTATCTCACCAACCCACGGGTTGACTGACAGAGAATGCCAATAGGCATTAAGTCCGCCCTTTGTCACCTCAAATTACAAGGGGTGTAAGCAATAAAGTTTTTTTAAATAAAATAAAAAAAAATATCAGTAATGTAACTGTCTCTGACGGTTGTCTTAAATGTCATATTGACTAGTCATTTTTAATTTTTAAAATATGTGATTATGTCACTAAACCAACGAGCATGCATGCGCAGATTGATGAAAGTGGAAGAAGCGAAAGACGTATACGTCAGGACCACAGCAAGTGGAAGAAGATTGTCGCTGTCTACCCCGTTGTGAACAAGGCGTGAATATATGTATGTCATTAAATGATATTTTTCAAAACAATTTTGTTAATATCAAAAAGTTTAACAATGTATGTTTCTGTTATATACTTTAATATTGTTAGTTAACATTAATACAATCGTAAACAGTGCAGCAAATAGCAATGGAAAAGTTTTAACGCGATAAGACATTTCATTGCTGGCATCCTGCCACAGCGTTCATCACAAATTGATGTCGTGGTGTTTATCCGTTCAATGTATACTGTTGTTTGATAAATGTTCCAATTTATTCACTTCAAGCGTCATCTGAACAGAAATGGAAAAGATTTTCCATTGGTCACTATTTATTGTACAAGACGTCAGATGGTTTGCTCCTTTGTTGCCTTTTTGATATAAAAATGTAAATAGTAAAGTAGCCAATAAATATCCCACTGATGTGCAAAGGTATCCCTATCTTTTGAAGTATTTTTAGATCAGGAAAGAGTCCGCGTGGTGGATACAAATACGTAACTAATTGTTTAGAAATAAGTGACACAAAAGTTAAAAAATTTACATGTATGTAAATAAATCACAGTATATAAATGTTATTAAATATCCGCTGAAGCTTTTTACTTGAAGGTTGAACTGTAAGTTTCTTTTGTAATTTAAGCATCAACTAAGAATGCTTTTTACAAATTTCTTTCCCTAAGGGAGTAAAATAGAGGATGCTAGTTTGTATGAAAATCCGTAATTTTAAAACATTCTTTAAAAAAAACCCTTAGAAGGCAAAATTAATGAAATTTGGTCTTTTGGTTAGAAATTAAGAAAAACAAATATAAACTTAGACTTTCGGAAATTATTACGGAATTAAAGACGCAAAAAAGGTGAAAATATGTGTTGGAATAAATTTTTTTTTGATGTCAAACCCGTATGAATTGAACTATTTCATCAAAAATTAAGAATAACGTGTTTCAGTGTTTTTTGAAATTCAGGCAGTAAATTAGTATGAAAATTCGTTATTTGTGATGGAACATCCATGAAACTTATTTTTAGTAAAAAAGTTTTGAAAATTCTATAAGTGAGGTAAATAGTGGATTAAAGTTTATATGCACATTCAGATACTTTTTTTTTATTTATTCATGTATTAATATCCTGTACATTATCTATCGTTATTTCTCCAAATTGGCTGTCTGTATGTTATGTAAAATAATTCGACATCTCCTCGGGCATCATGTGTAACGTATCTCCTTTTCACCAGGCACCAAGCGCAGAACATCAGGTGATGCCGCCTCTCGGCCATACATGATATTACACATTATCGCGTGGTTGCGAATGAATTGTTGCTCATGGCGGCACCTCTCGTCTCGATTGCATCGTGCATTGCTCTTTTTGCATCCCTCGGGTGTGCGTAATATAATAGTGAATTCAAGAACTGTCGGACACTATGCACGCATGTAAATAATCGCAAATTCGTGGTGATGTCGCCAGAAGATCGCAACCCAACTGTTGGAGTGGGAAACGCCCTTTGTTCGAGGAGTTTTAGGTGAAACAGGTAAGTTAGCAAAGTAACCATTGAACCTTTGAAATATATCATATTGAACCAGCCTCAATGATTATTGAACGATACGGTAAGTGCAGCGAAATATTATATAAAAGTCAAATTTACAAAGAATTTTTTTCTTTTAAATTTTTAAAATTTAAAAAAAAAATCTGTTTAAAACATGTAAGTACTATATTTTCTCCAAAAAAGTTGGCAACCCTGTCTACGTGTTGTTACGTAGGTATTACACGTTGCTGTTCAAGGTGAAATCCCTTACCAAACGCTTAAGATGAAAGGGTTTCCGGACTGAATTTCATGAACGCACTGAACAATCAAGAAAAAGGCACCACTCAGGGGAATACACGAAATTCCTCTCGTTAGGCGATTACGCTTCTAATGTTTTCGATGAAAAAAAGGGTCCGAAGTATCTACACCTATCAACACTTCGCGGAAACTTAGTGATGTGAATAGTGTCGATATTAAAGGAAACCTTTTTGGACATATGCTTTACAAGTAGTAGTACGTTAAATATAAAATTTAAACAACTTGGAAAAATATACAAGGCTTGGTGTATTTCCCATATTCACAATGCCGGGCAAAGTACTTAAAATTGCAATTAATACTTTTAGCGGTGTTGGAACCCAGGTCACTCGTGTACTATGAAATCAAAGCGAGCGCCTTGGCCCCTAAGCTACCACGGCTCTTACCAATAGTACAAGGCCGTTTATTTTCGTAAATTGGTTAAAGTTTCTCAAAAATCGCATATGGAGTGTAATCATGTAAGCCTATATGGCGACTATTAACTTTTGCCTCGAAAAGTTCAATGCCATACCGGTTTCAGAAGAGCAACTTCGGATGATGCTTTGTACGACATCAAAGCGCATCAACTACGTAACACTATATAGTGTATTTATTTCTTACATTAACGCGAGTACTGAACATTGAAATGTATATAATTTTACTGACTTTATCGCGTTTAATTTTTACTATTTTAATTCTCGAAGTTTTGCGTGCTTTGCTGCATCCATGACTTTCGGAGGATCTGAGATGTTAGACATCCTGATGTGTAGTTAACTTGGACCGTCAGCTTTTTGACTACGGGAAGTAATAAAGTTTAAATTCAACGCATAAATTCCGTAAAGTAAGTTTCATTTAAATGTATAGTGTCTGGTTCAATATTATTTTATGAATATCCTGTGTCCCATTATATGTTACATTTTATATACTTTTTGTTATAGTTCCGTTATAATAAAAGCTATTTATAACTGCTTTCACCCCTACTATGCTATACACGATTCCCCGTGGAGGTTCGTTATCTATCTCAGAGGGAGGCCCGTTATCTTTGAGAAGAAAAGAAATACCAAAAATTGTTCTAATACACTTTCGTAAGAAATACCTTTCCCTTGTAATTCTATGCGTTGAGTGAAATTCCCTTGCTAATCTGTTAGCATTTTCCTGTTTATTGTTTTACATTTCAGTTAAGATAGATCAAATTTGACAAGAATACTCATAAAATACTCGTTAAAAAAATATGCGCTCTCTCGATCGTTTACCGAATAATGCGTTGCTCAGAGACATTTATTTTAGTCACTTCGAACCATTTTCATCTGAACTTATTTAGAACGACGTGCCAGGTGGTGACCCTGAAGTCTTATTAGTCTTTAGGACAACCGCCAACGATACCAATCGTACAGAAGCTTAAAAAAAAAAAAATCTGTTTGAAACATGTAAGTACTATATTTTCTCCAAAAAAGTTGGCAACCCTGTCTACGTGTTGTTACGTAGGTATTACACGTTGCTGTTCAAGGTGAAATCCCTTACCAAACGCTTAAGATGAAAGGGTTTCCGGACTGAATTTCATGAACGCACTGAACAATCAAGAAAAAGGCACCACTCAGGGGAATACACGAAATTCCTCTCGTTAGGCGATTACGCTTCTAATGTTTTCGATGAAAAAAAGGGTCCGAAGTATCTACACCTATCAACACTTCGCGGAAACTTAGTGATGTGAATAGTGTCGATATTAAGGGAAACCTTTTTGGACATATGCTTTACAAGTAGTAGTACGTTAAATATAAAATTTAAACAACTTGGAAAAATATACAAGGCTTGGTGTATTTCCCATATTCACAATGCCGGGCAAAGTACTTAAAATTGCAATTAATACTTTTAGCGGTGTTGGAACCCAGGTCACTCGTGTACTATGAAATCAAAGCGAGCGCCTTGGCCCCTAAGCTACCACGGCTCTTACCAATAGTACAAGGCCGTTTATTTTTGTAAATTGGTTAAAGTTTCTCAAAAATCGCATATGGAGTGTAATCACGTAAGCCTATATGGCGACTATTAACTTTTGCCTCGAAAAGTTCAATGCCATACCGGTTTCAGAAGAGCAACTTCGGTTGATGCTTTGTACGACATCAAAGCGCATCAACTACGTAACACTATATAGTGTATTTATTTCTTACATTAACGCGAGTACTGAACATTGAAATGTATATAATTTTACTGACTTTATCGCGTTTAATTTTTACTATTTTAATTCTCGAAGTTTTGCGTGCTTTGCTGCATCCATGACTTTCGGAGGATCTGAGATGTTAGACATCCTGATGTGTAGTTAACTTGGACCGTCAGCTTTTTGACTACGGGAAGTAATAAAGTTTAAATTCAACGCATAAATTCCGTAAAGTAAGTTTCATTTAAATATATAGTGTCTGGTTCAATATTATTTTATGAATATCCTGTGTCCCATTATATGTTACATTTTATATACTTTTTGTTATAGTTCCGTTATAATAAAAGCTATTTATAACTGCTTTCACCCCTACTATGCTATACACGATTCCCCGTGGAGGTTCGTTATCTATCTCAGAGGGAGGCCCGTTATCTTTGAGAAGAAAAGAAATACCAAAAATTGTTCTAATACACTTTCGTAAGAAATACCTTTCCCTTGTAATTCTATGCGTTGAGTGAAATTCCCTTGCTAATCTGTTAGCATTTTCCTGTTTATTGTTTTACATTTCAGTTAAGATAGATCAAATTTGACAAGAATACTCATAAAATACTCGTTAAAAAAATATGCGCTCTCTCGATCGTTTACCGAATAATGCGTTGCTCAGAGACATTTATTTTAGTCACTTCGAACCATTTTCATCTGAACTTATTTAGAACGACGTGCCAGGTGGTGACCCTGAAGTCTTATTAGTCTTTAGGACAACCGCCAACGATACCAATCGTACAGAAGCTTAAAAAAAACCATTGGTACGAGCCCAACACAAGCAAGTGCAAGCAAGGAGAAGTGGTAACAGGCCACATAGTGTCCGAACCACCGAAGTGACCACCGTTTGGGAAGAAAGTTTCTCGAGTGACAATCTTGTCAAGGGTAGGACGGACACAAGATGGAGTGACGACCTGCACAGTGTTGCGGATAGCCGATGGAAGCAGGTGGCATAGGCTCAGTTCAGTAGCGGACTTATGACTGGCTGAAATTATGATGCTGGCATGTAATTACCTCTCCATATCATCCCGGGAGTCGTTCATGGAAAATTTTCGCGTGAGTATTGGCAAATCTTTCATGATGACATGCCAGCTTTCGTTGCCGTTTTCATGGCTTCTGTCCAGCAGTGGATCTAAGCAGCTGATGCTAATTCTGAAATGATGAACGTTCTCGAAAGATTTTTCTTTTTTAGATATTAGAATTTTTTAATGATGTTTTTGTTTATCGCTGAGCATGTGACTAATCAGCAATCTAAATTACAATTACAATTTTAGTGGTATCTGAATTCGATTCCTGATCAGCAGAGCCCAGGCACAATTTAATTACTATATTAAGAAACAAAATAGACAATCCCATTCTGCAAAATTAGGGAAATGTGTAGAACGGTTAATTTTCTTCATAAGTTAACGATAAGTGCTGATTGTATGGAGAAATAAGTTGGATAAGTGGGTAAACTAATAAAAAAGTTTTGATTGCTTGATTTCGGTTGATAGCTATTTGTATGATTTGAGCTCAATTAACTTTTCAAGGTCAAATACAAAAACAATTTTTTTAATAATTAAATTACAGTAAAATATTAGTCTATTTATGTTTTGAATATGTTGATAAACTCAATTGCTTCTTAAGTACTAAGATAAGACTGAAACATAATGTTAGTTATTGTAAATATCTTTTAAAAAACCTTTTTTATTAAAGTTTTAATTATTTCTTAGTTTTTATTTAATTTCAAAATGATCACTCGCTGCCAACAAAGTAAGACATTACATTACTTTAACTTTAAAGTATTACATTCAATTAGTATATTTTAAAACTCCCATCGTTTTTTTTTGACCTCGGTAGTGTGGGCGGTTTTGAGAATTCATCATTATTTCTCTCACGTTCGTTTTGCTTAATTCCGCTAACAATTTTCATGTTCCCTTGCTGAAAATGAACATTTTGCACGCTACCTCGGAGTCTACATACCGAAATAACTTTGTTTCTTTTCTCCTTAACACCTCATTTTCTAGAATATTTTTGGACATGGAATTTTATTTAGTATTTTGCATTAACCTTTTGTTATGAGCTGCGTTGATACTGACAGTCGTTAAAATTTGTAATCTAAGATTAAATACAAAGGTGAAAATAAAATACATTCGTTTGTTAGATACTTCTTTTTAGTGCTGAAAAGTGACAATTGAGATTATTTTATTATTTTACGACCCTTTCAGAGGCGTGGTCATTAAGATGGCAATGGACTCACCACCTGACCAGTTGATGCTAATCACCGAGAAATCTTCAATCCGTTTGCAAATAACTAGCTTCTTCTTTCTGTTCTCTTCCTGTCAACCCAATTTTCACCAGAGCTCATTTGGGACGGCATGCTAGCTGATGAGGCTTTTCAAAAAACTAATTCATATCAACTAGCCTCCCTACTACATAGGGAATAGAACTCGTGTCTCCTGAATCGGAGGCAGATTGCTAACACCTCGGAGACTATTAGACGCGTAGATGCGCTATGACCGTTCCAAGGGCTTTGATACATTGAACGTAAATTTAAAGTGTAAGTAAGTTTAAAGACTACGTTCTGATGACCGATGACCACAAAAAAAAGATAAATACGTCAAAATTTACAGAGGACCACTGCGCTGCGGCTTATATATATCTCTCTAGCTGTTCGTTGCTGGTATTTATATCTCGTGAATAAAATCTTTACCGTTAGTGATGAATTTGAGTTTTATTAATAAGTTAATTTTACTAAATCGTTGTGTGTTAACTAGAAATTCTTTTACTACGACACTTTAAGGGTTATATAATGTCGTAATGTAAAGATTTGAATCATGAATTGATCATATGGTTTATTATAATTGGTGACTAGGAAATTTATGATAAAAATATTGAAAGAAAAGTATATGGAGCGCGACCCCTACGTAAACCGCTCTGCAAAATATATTGCAAATTCGATTTCACGGAGACAAGATTTTCTATCAATGAAGATGTTAAAGAAAAGACTTGCCGAACGTATCACCGCTTCTTTTGCCAAAATGATTTACGGGATAATGTCAAAAGCTAGGCTAGAAGGAAAATTGGATTCGATTACACTGTTATTTACGGGAAATATAGCGATATATTCACATATATTAACCAGCTCTGATAGTACCAAAAAAGCCAAACAATATTATTTTATAATAATATAAGTATATGAAACAAAATGTTACCGCCACTGTATTACAGACTTATTATACTCGACGTGATCCAGATCCGGAACTTTTTTTTTAGGCCTTACCAATACTTCTTCTTCAGGAATCGAATCAGAGACACGTAGCGCCGCAGCCAGACCCTTAGCCACAGCGCCACCGCGCCGATTAAACTAAATAATCATAATAATTTCATTGAATTTATTGCTTATCAATTCTAACCGATATATATATATAATAGATCCCGTATATTTAATTTATTGACGAGTGAGTGTCTGTGTGATGGCGAGTACAATTGCGGCACTATAATATTATAACATTTACGTCGTAGGCAATTCCCGGTATTATTCCGAAGTCTCTAGTCGACTCTGCCACTCTATTTTGCAGCATAAATTTGCTTCGTCACCCTTTTCTCATTTGTCCAAACCGCCGAAGAATTCCTCTTTTAATTCTTGTTACATCATTGGCTCATAAACCACACTTTTCTCTTATCGTGCAAATTTTATTTTACACACAGTCATTTAGCGACACTACTACTTAATTCTACGGCTTTCATTTGTTACTCAACATTTATCACCATTCATTAATGGGTGGTTATATTCGTAAATATTCATAAATTGGCTTAAACTAACCATAACTCGTATATACACATTTTGAGAACAATATCGTGATGATTATTCCAGTTGATTCGAAGTTCTTGAAAATGAATCATGGCCAATACGGGGTAAAGTACAGCATGCTATATTTTGTATGCCGGTTATAGAGAATAGGATATTCATTAACTGAAAAGGGGCATTATCTCAATTCATTGTTAAATATGGATCTAAATGTTTACGCGACAATGACTAGTAACCTTCAGTTCATTCTGATGTTTTACTGAAATATGATAACAATACAGACGTGTTTTCTGAATTATCATATTTTCTAATATTCTTTTTAATTATGAGAGTGAATTAAGAAAATTTTCATCTCTAAAACAAATCGTCTATCAAAAGTCGATATTTTGTAATCCGTACAGTTGAAATTGCAAATCACTTCGTGCACTGAGATTGTACGTTGATACCGGGTACGTACGGTATAAACAGAATTTGCAATTACCGAGCGTACGATGCTAATTCCAAGTCTCTGCGACTCGAATATTTTATTGAATATTCAAGTTACCAATTTCAACTTTGATTTAAAATTAAAACATTTATAATGATTTTTTGTATTTAGGCGAAAACTTCACATTTGAAATGAAGCTGTTATTTACGGATTTTATCGCGTTTAATTAGATTTTTTAATCCAACATCCTGATTTCATAGTTAAACCGGCTAACGTTAGCTTTATAATTATTTTTCATTATAACGTCAAACACCTCGGTCCCACCGTGACCATGGGTGCTATAAAGCACCTGTAACGTCGGGAAATAAAAATTAAGCGCTATAAAATCCGTAAACACATGTTTCATTTCAAATATCAACTTTTTCTGTGAACTTCAACCTCGCCAGTATGCAGTGCAATTTGCTGACTATCAGATGAGGTTTGGATAACCGACTGGTGGCAGAAAATCGATCGGACTATGCACACTTAAAAATACTACAGACTAGTGATGGAGAGCGACATCTCTAGTGGGAGAATACCAGCACTGCGCTCACCAACCCACCTGCCCAATGTGCTAAGCATGTGCATCTCTTCCGTACCTGGCACACTAACTTTTGTTGGCACATTGGAAAAGGCCTACGGCCAGCAACCCACACAGGTTGATGACGAAGAAGAATATCTTAAGAATATAATTTTGTATCCCGTAGTGAAGCACATTCATGGTACGTTGTAATGTGCGATTCGGCCAGCCTCCTAGCTCGTCGGCTTTGTCCGCTTCGCCGCTTTGACTTGGAACTCCATTCTAGCCACTTTGTTCGTGTTTGTCGGTGTAACGGACCGTATTTGAAAAAGCAGCGTTTTTTTAACTGGATATGTCCTTAATACCTTATATTAGTAATAAAATAGTAATATATGTTATATTGTAGAAAAAACTATAAAAATGTATTTCTTGGGTACGTACAAATTTTTTTCAAATTTTTTTAAAATTTTATTTTCACTTCCTTCAGTAAAAATCAATTTCAATATTTCACATATATCCATTTTTTTGTATTAAATTTAACATTGTTTGTGAAATATAAAGTTTGGCATTTATTGTATACGATATGTAAAGAATAAATGCCATATTGACGTTTTATGTTTATATAATGAACATATAAGCCAAGTTAATGAGACATGCGTCCCAATAAAAATACCACTTGAATACAGTTTATTTTGTAAAAAAAAATGTTTTTTAAGCTTGAACATTCCCTTCGGAAATCATCCTGTGACTCATAATTTCGTTTTATTATACTGAATTGAAAAATAAAGGTCTTTTATATGTTTGATATTTTAAATTACATTCGTGAGTTAGGTGTCTCCTGCACTGCGTTATTGTCATAATGTCGCGCAATGTTTTGGGAAATTTGTTTGTTTTAAAAATTGTTTTAAAAATGTATATGTACAATAGAATATCTTTCAAACTCTTCAAATGCTACTAATAATTACATTTACTTTTAGTTGATTGGAAAAGAAAGTCTTTATTTTTATTTATTTATTTAAACCCATGAATATATATCGCCTACATATAATAACTACCTTCGTACGATGTATGAAAAATATATTTAGCTTTTTTTAGAATTTTTTTCAATTTTTGTCCTCAAAATTTGTTAGGAATTTTTCGTAACGGTTAGAATGTATTTTAAGTTTCTTTAAAATAATGAGACACGTTGTTTACTTCTGCGTATGTAACAATGTTTTTATTTTTTTACTAGAAACAGCCTAAATTTTAATCCAGAACTACTATGCCGAAGAATAACAAGATGAATAGGTATCTGATACAAGTAAAAGCAATAAATTAAATGAGAGAACAACATGTTTTCGTGTCCGTAAATCTTATTTGTTATGGTCACCTTGTAATGTATCAAAGCAAATGCTAAAAGCGTTCTTTGTAATATATTATTAAACACTTTCATAAAACATACACACACCGTAACTCGTGAACTAACGTTTTGTCTGGTGCTACACGTTATATAATTAAAATAACTAATTAAAACACTTATTACTACTACTAGTGCTTCACATTTAGTCAAAAAAACGATTTTTAAATGTATACTGCTAAATTAATATTATATTACTGCTAAATTCTGTTCAGCCCCGTCCTTTATGCGTGATTGAACGAATAACATACAATCTTTTACATTTTTATTAATTTTAATATAAATATCAAACGTAGCTTAATATAAATATAGCACTTCCGCAAAGTAACGTATTTCACACCACACCAGTTTCCCACAAAATTTGAAGTGTACGTAGTTTTAGGAAATAATATATATTGAATTCAATTTTTAAACTACTGAAATGGTTGCATGATGATCCCAGTGTTGTGAAAAAAAAGAAGAAAAAACTTAGTTGCAGTAGATACAAAATGAAGTTGAACTGCTTTTTCTGCCAGACAGAATGTGAGAAAATCTAGCTATCTGTATAATAAATTAGCTCCTTTAAACTTAATCACCAGTTATTGTTTTTTGACAGGAATAGCGGAAGCATTTGGCACATGTATACTTTTAGTATACTTAAAAGAAGGTTCCACCTCATTTATATGTTATGTGACCAAGTTGGAGCAAATCAAAATCAATTTTATTTTTTTTATTAATCACCTAAAAGCTAAAATTATTTTAGGTATTTAAGAACATTCTATATCAATTGCTGTTTAAAATAAAATCTATCTTCTGTAAATCTGCGAATGGATGGCTCGACCGGGTGATGCTTCTGCGTTTCATTCGGGGACCGGAGGCCCACTCCCCCTTCCTTATCTCCATTCCCCTTTCTTAAATATTCTTAAAGGCCGGCAATGAACTTGCAGCTCCTCTAGTGTTGCAGATGTGCGAGGTCGTCCGTAATCACTAACCATCAACTGCTAGTTTGCCGCCTTTCGTACTAAAAAAAAAAAAGTGGTACATAAAACTTTAAATACATTGCAATGTGATTAAACAATAAACGAAATGCTGTTCATCACATTTGGAGCTGTACAACAATCATCATCCAATTTATTGCTGAACTGATATAGCGTGAAGGGTAAGTAACAAGTTAAATTTCTATTCAAAATATTAAGTTTCGTTAGCTAGAGAAACTTGATGAAATCTCAAATTGCCTCTATGGGAGTAAGTTTTGATTAGTTATGAGAGTGGAGTTCGTAATGTTTCGATGCTACTCAATTGACCTACAATTTGTTTCATAGACTACGGTTAATGTTTATTTATTTTGGACATCCGTATATTGTTTTATCTACTTCTTCATTAACCTATTTAAATTTACTATTGGATATACAGTAATGTTTACAGCCTTTACATGTAAGCGCCAAAAATATCTAGTATCTACATATGCTTGTGATGAAAGGGAACAGCGTATAAGATGCGAGGTTAGTGGGATCGCCAATCAGCTTTTCACAATATGGCGATAAGCAAATCATCCCCACTCGGTCCTTCGATATTATGATGATATGGGCGGAGTGGAATGATATTGATAAATCTTTTATATCATTACTGAAAACGCAGAGTACTGGTGGTATAAAAAATATTTGTGTTTGTGGTCTAAGGGCGACTATATCACCTTTTTCTCCGAATTCAAACCTCGCCATGTGCTAATCTTGCAAAATAGCAATACCGGCTCCTGTTGGCGTTTTCATGGAAACGCCAATGTCCAGCCGTGGACATTTTACAACCCGTAAGTGAGAAAGTTAACGTAATGAATAAACGAAATAAATTAGACGTAACTAAAAAGTTACGTCATCTATACATGGTGCACACCCTACTGACTAACGGATAAGCTCCGTCGACCGTCTACTGCCGGTAAATCCATAGCGTTTCGTGGGATATGGGAAGGTAAAGACGAGTGAGTACCTCCGTGTTTGCGTGTACATTGTCGGTACTATAATATCTCCTAAGCAGTTGCACAACTGCCGATAGTATTCTGGGTCGAGATCGGCAAGTAGGAATCGAAATCGTCATCATCATCTTAAAACCTTTCTTAACTACGATTTTTTTTGTGATTTAATTACGTTGCTTTTATACCTACTGCCTACACAGTGACAAAACAGTATGCACGGCAAAGAGAGCAACATCTCTAGTGCGAGGGTAAAGGCACTGGAATCACCAATTCTCTTGCCCGGTCAGTATGGGAAAATCATTAACCATTAACCAACCAAGCGTTACTAGTAAAGTAATGATAATTATTTTTGTTATATCAAATTACTGTTCAGAATTTGTTTAATTTAGAAACATGTAGAAGATAGCGGAAACAGATTTACGACGACTTCCCCCCTCGTGTAAAACAAACTCTACGCACTAGTTTTATGTGACGTGGAGAATCATAACAATGAAAAACAGCTTGAAGTCGGCAGTGCCAACCCACATTTATGTCACAAGACATAATCCAAGCAGAATATAATGCGACACAAAGTGGGAATTATTTACCACGATACGGAATGTGAAGTAGTTATTTGAGTTTTGTTTCTTTTTTTTTTAATCGAAATTTTGTCAGCTGAAATTGTCCTGTAATAGCAGCGTGTAAGTATTTTTTTTATGTTAAAGGGGGAAAACGAGCAAGCGGCTCACCTGATGGTAAGTGACCAGAGGAGCTAGAGATGCGTTGCTGGCCTTTAAAGATATTTGGGGCATGTGAGGCATGATGGGGATAGGTGAAAGGAAAGAGAGCCTCCGGTTACCTCATTCGACGAACGAAACGCAGATGTACAAGATGCTTCTTCTTCTCGCCGGTTTTCTGCGATTTATCTATTAAATGAAATCAAATCATTTGTTCATCGACATTAGAAACAAATTTAACTTGCCATGTTTAACGTTTTAATAATACAATATTACAATATCTTTTCTGGAAACGCCGTGGGTTTGGGAAATTTTTACAAAGACTTTGCTTAACAAATTTTTAAACCTATTGATAGGAAGATTTTGCAGTTATTTGGGTTTTTGTTGTAGAAATGTATATATTGCCCCATGAACGAGCTACTAACTCTATGGAGTCTAGTAACTGGCATTACAAGCTTGTGTCTGCTGTTATATTTATGTCTTTGTATATATATATACATACATTAAATTTTTATGTATGTATTTAGAAGCTAAGGTTAGATTTTTTTTAAATTTATCCCTAAGAGATTAATCACTCACGACCCATGATCGTCGCTTGATTCGTTATCTCAGACAGGTAAAATATTAGTGTCTATACTATTGAACATTTGTTTTGTTTGGACATTACCATTATTTACGCATTAATTAACCATACCACCGTAGTTTTTAGCATACCTGACTGCCAAGCCATCAGGTCTAGGGTTCAAATCCCAGCCGGAACCAATATTTGTGCAATTCTTAAATTATTGGTTTTAGTCATTATTTTGTGTGCATCCTGACAATGCATCTGAACCTTCCTCCAATCTTATTACACAAGTTACGTAAGTATACGCTAACCTCGCGGTCGTTAAATTAATCGACAATCAATAAGCATTACATTGCATACGGGTAAGTAAAGATGATTGTAAGGCTATATGTTAGAGCGTACACCTACGTTACTATAATATTTCCTGCGCGGCTAATTGTGTTTGGAAGTTGTCGTTGTCGAAATCGGTTTATTTATGTACAACAAGTAAATCAGTATCCCGCGTACATTTTTTTACAGAATACACACGTAATGTCTACTAAACTCTAATGTAGTAGTAATAACTTCTCGGCAGCAAAGTATTCTACTATTAGAGCCATGTTGCAATAATTTTCTTTCCAGGGAAACTAAATTTACCTGTAATACATTTAGTAATTCGAAGTTCGAGTTAGTCGAATTTTTCAGTAATAATACATTTTGTCGTCATTGGAGCATAGATTGTGGAGTAATTTAGCCGCAATTTCACCTTAGTTAATTTCCTTTTCTTAAATTTATTCATAGAAAGAGAAAATGGAAATTATGTTATACCTTTTAATATTGTACCTACTAACACGTTACGCGGTCGGTAATTTCTATCAGATACTTTTCTTTTTATTCTTTTATTTATTGACACAACGATGGTCCATTTCATCATTATCACTTTATAAATAAATGACAAATGTTATATTCATCACGTGCTACCCAGTCAATACTTCCAATTGTTTGGACAGAGTAAAAGTATGATGACAGTAGGAGCACACGCTCCTTACATAAATTGTATACAGCATCAATACATGACAGGTTGTAAGCTGTCCGCAACCCGCAGTGGCGAACCCTTCCACGGCTCCAAAACTCTCACAAAAAAGTTTGAGAGGAACCTTTGCCCAGCCGTGGACATACTTTACTTTTTAAGGAATCCTTGTCACTAATCGCCGTTTACACCGATGGTCAGATAGGGGCGAAGTAATTCTTTAATATCGACTGTCATAATGAATCGGAAAAGTGTTGTGGTTTATTCATCTGCAGAACTTAAAAAAGAATCATTATAGATTTATTTTTATACTTAAAGGAATGTGGTCTGGGACTACTCATTCCGTATAGTGGCAGGTAACCACCATATCTGATGGTTCTTCTCGACCACCTATCTGCAACCCCGTTGGTAGCGTACACTTCAGCCCCCCCATCAAAGTACTATTTAAATAAATATAAATATTCTGGAGCCCGAGTAAGGAAAACGTTATTATAACAAGTCTTTGTGGACAATTAAAATGACGTAAATAATATGAATAAAGACGGACCGTGGGTCTCAAAGTAGCTGTTGAAAATTTAATTAAGCGCTAGACACTTTTGTGTCCACAGTTTTACGGTTACCGTAAATCGAATTATGTCGACGTAGTATGAGTTGAATACTGATATAATTCTGTTTAATGAAACATCTTCTTGTATCTAACTGGACTAACCATGCAAATAACCATTATTTTTTCATATTTACTTACGGTCAATACATTTAATTATTATACTTTTTCTAGTAGTTTTGTGGTGTTTCCAAACATGTGGTTGAATTGTAAGAAAAGCTGCTATGGGTGTTGTAAAATTAATTGAAGAGAAATGCCTAGAAAATCTCATAGCTGCTGATAGATGGCGTAAATATCTCCAAACAAATCAGATCAAAACCATGAATACCATGCTTGCATCATCACCACATCAAAGTCACTGGTGCTGCAACATGCTATTTTTACAATTTTGTAATTTTGTTGCCTTTAACAATTTAGTAACGGAAAAAGTATTTTAAACCTATATATCTATACTTGTATTTATTTTACATTTTTATTCGTTGATATATAATATACATATAACCGAATTTATAAAAAATTCGACAAAACCCAAAAATAATATGTATTACTCTTGCACAACTTGTTTGACATTATCGTAAATCTACAAATATAAACCCGTGGGATTTAAAGGGTCTGTTGAAGTGTAATAGAAAGTTCTTTCCTTTTTAGAATTGTTGTTATCACGATGTAACCGAAATGAAGGAAAATAATTTCGACTTTCGGAATAATAACTGGAATTGAATTTTTCCATGAAAGTTTCAAAATATGTTGCAGCAGTTACAGCATCTTTAACAAATGATTATCCGAGAGCAGGGTAACAACCCGACCCATACCTGTTCTTCACTTTTAATAATCGGTTATTAAATTAGCGGATTCATTAGTACCTCAATAACAGTTAACCAATAAGTATTAATTTATTTTATTGTAGATTGTTTAAAGTTGTGAAATATTACATTTTAAAATATTACCACTAGACAACATTAGTCTTGTATTGTCTTTAAATAATATTTTACAGAGGTGTTAAAATGTGTAAGAAATTTAGGTAAAATTAAAAAATTCATGCAGTAGCTGTCGGTCTTTTAACTTGACTTACGGTTGCTTTTGAAATGAAGGATGCTTTCATTCATTATCCACATAATTTTCTCCAGGGCCTTAGCTGCAATTCCGTCATGTAATGGAGAGTCGACTTACAGCCGAGCCTTATAAAAATAAGAATATATTTTTTTAGGATTTTTTTGTAATTATAAATGAAAAAAAATTAATATGCTAAAGGTGAGATTTTTGTTTTTATGTACAAATTGTAAAAAACATGTAAAAAAATGGAATTTTTTATATAAAAAAATTATATAAATTTGCCAGAAAATATTCGAATACTTTCTGGTGAATTTATTCAACATAAGAAACATATGCTAAGCATTCATACAAGCTGCATAGAGCATAATAGACGTAGCTCTACTACCCATTAATTATCATTTCCACTGCTGGCAATAACCTTGATCACACTACTGGCGACTGGAATACACTGGGTACTGGGTAGGCACTTTCCTTTCTTTTTATTTCTTTTTTTATAGAGGAAGGGGGCAAACGAGCGTGCGGCTCACCTGTTGGTAAGTGATCACCGACGCCCACGAACATCCACAACACCAGAGGAGCTACAGATGCGTTGCCGGCCTTTAAGGAAGGAATAAGCTCTTTTTTTGAAGGTCCCTACCTGTAAACGCGCAAACCTGTGTCTTTTTGGGGTTGAATAGGACCAAATTACGTCGACCCCAATCCGAGACTTTGAATAACAAGGTCTCGACTTCAGACACAAGTTTGTTCCGGCACTCGTCGACGTGTCCCCGAGAAATATTCGCACGGGCTGTATATAGGGCATCACCCGTGCTGTCGTCTGCATAGCAATGAATGCCACTGATTTGTAGCATGTCGTTGATATGCAGAAGGAACAGAGTGGGAGATAGCACACAGCCTTGTGGAACACCAGCATTCACGGGTTTGGGGTCCGAGCATGCACTGTCGACAACAACCTTGATGCTCCGATCCGTGAGGAAGCTGGTGACCCAGTTGCACAATCTCTCGGGAACCCCGTAATATGAAAGCTTTGAAAGAAGCGCTTTACGCCAAACCCTATTAAATGCTTTCGCTACGTCCAGACTAACCGCCAAAGCCTCCCCCTTAGACTCAACTGCTTACTCCTTGGAGTGGCCTGGCTGGGTACCACCATCTTGAATGTTTCTGCCACCAATAAGCTGTGCAACTACTATTGAGTCCCGGTTTTAAAGGTATACTGAGCCAGTATAATTGTAGGTTGATAGGCATTTCATACATCTCAGGGGTGACAAAGCATCTATTTATAACCTCCTTCGATTGTCTTTGTTTGCAGGTGCCAATGGGTTTCAGTAACCACAAACCAATAGGTTGTCTGTTAGTTTGTTTGTCGCCACAATCCAAATAAAAAAAGAACATGACTAGGCAGTGGGCCTCAGTGTTATTTCAAATAGTTCATAAAAAATCTAGAATCATAAATAAATATTTTTTTTAAATAAATCAGCAGTAAATCTGTTTTCTAGTTCCGCATAAATATATGTAGGAAATATTAATAATTATGTGTACTCAAAGATATAACTAAAACTATTAAATAAATCATAACGATAAATTAATTTAAATCTGTTATGAAGAAAAAGTAATTACAGGTTTTCAATGTGATTTACATCCACAATAACGTCAATCAACCAGTGCCATCTTCTAATGAAGTTTTTGAGGTCAGTAGTCAAAGACGTGCGCGGTCTCCAAAAGTACTTTTTAACGTCGCGGCGCCTATGACAAGTAAAATAGGACTTCATAGCTATATTTTTAGAACTCAAATCAACTTTATTCAACATTACATTTAACTTTTCAAACGTATTTTTTTTCAAATATACCACAGTTTCGTAATGAGGTTACTCTGGCGGAGAAGAAACAGGCGAAAGAAACTCTGAATGTAGCCTCTTTTTTGTAATTATTTTTTTATTATAATTCATACTTGCGAAAGTTGTCATTTGACGAAACTTAATAATGGAAATAATTTTTGAAGCTTGTACTGTTCACAATCAATTTTATTTTTTTCTAATTACATTTATAGTATAGGAGCCGACCGGTTTTGTTGTACGTGAAGATGCCGTAAGTTCTTTTAATAAATATATATATAAATAAAAATTGGTTAGAAAAAAGAAGAATTAATTGTGAAACTAGTACAAGCGTTAATAATAATTTCCATGTTGTGTTATCTCCGGTTGTTCGGCGCTTTTTAACTCTGAGTATCTGCACAGACACAACCTGGTAGCCAGGATTCTACATCAGAAGCTCCAATTTTATGTATTTTAATTATAATATATAATTAAGATCACTTATTTATTTTATGTATATACATATTTAAATATATCACCCAACCATACGAGTATATACCTAAATAATAATTTCCATGTTGTAAATATATCGTAAAATTTTTTTTTAAGAGAAATTTATTCGGAGAGCGAGAGAGAGACCAAAAGTCTAATAACCATGTTTATTGTTCAGGCGGGCCCTTTCCGGCTCCAAAACCCTCTCAGATATTTGAGGCGGCCTATTCCCAGCAGTGTGTGCTTACAGGCTGCTAATTTAGCTGCTAATTGCTCATTATTTTGCTGGTAACGGGATGATTGAACGGCGTATACGGAGGAGTATACCACATCTTCCTCCAAATCCAAACCTCACCTGCACGTGGCGCACCCTGCTAGCTACTAAACGGGGCACTGGCAACCGAATGATGGCGGAAACCCACGAATTTGTCAACTGTCCTATCTCCAGCTGTGGACATAATTTGGATGAAAAGATAAAAAGACAATAGAACTACGGATAATAACCTGCGTATGCATCAATAGTTAGTACAATGATTGTATCTTGCAAACATATAGACACACAATTTACTTTTAAATAATTTGGCCCTATAATTTTTGTAAGAGATACCTAGACAGACAGACAGACAGAGATATAATAGACATATTTAAAAGAGAAAAATTAAAATATCATTTTTTATGAGAGTAAATACAGAAATTCCTTAAATATATTTAAAACGTTTGATGAATAGTCCTAAACAAGAGTGTTAATAAAAAATATATATCGATATCATTATTGATTTGTTACAGTCAAATAATGAAAACTGAATAAGATTATAGAATTATGAATTAGCACTTGATATTCCATAGACCAGAGCTTTACAGAATTTAATGAGTGATCTGATAAGTAAATTGGTTTCATAGAATTTCACAGTTTAGATTTCCCAAAGGCTGGCTGTCAAGAAAGCTACAACAATTAATTGCAAACCGCAGGATAGGATATATATGTATATTCAGGTTTAGATCATTTTGAAAAGACTAAATTCGAAACTATCGAATTGAATCTTTTCAAAATTAGTTTTTAGTATTTGTTAAGTAACAATCGTATTCATAAGGTAAGAAATGTTTGATTTTAAAATCTTTTACGCGTATTGAGACTGTAGACTAACTGGAGACTGCACCCATTGGGGCGAAGATGAACTAAACATAACTCATTTAAGTTCTAAGAGCAAGTTTGTATTAGTTGAAATAGAAGAAAACCAATCAATTTCAAGAAAAGACTATATTTAAGAATTTTTTTATTTAATAAATTGTTATCATTTTGTTATTACAGGTTTTAATACTATTTATTGTGTTTTAATATATGTATAACAGAATGTTTACTCGATATAGACACTTATGAAACGTGAAATTTATGCCGCAAATTTGACAATAGCAAATTTAATTTCTCCGTGCTTATTGGTTTAGAATAACATCACGAGAAAATCAACAGGTAAACATATTTCAATGTCATCACTTTACTCAAGCAGCCACCACACTGCTCTTAATGCACCGGTACTTTCTCAAAATAGATAGGCTCGAATGGACCGGCTCGACCGGGCCTCACTGAATACCTGGCGTGAAGTAGAGGCATCTTGTGCTTCTGCGTTTTGTTCGGTGAGTGAGGTAACCGGAGGTCCACCCGCCTCTCTCTCTCTCTCTCTTTCTCTATCATTCCCACTCTACCCCCGGCCCTCCCGAAAAATCCTTCAGGGTTGGCACCTGCAGTTTCTCTGGTGTTACAGATTTACGTGGGCGTCAGTAATCACTTACTATCACGTGAGCACCTTGCTCGTTTGCTACCTTTACCTAAAAAAAAAATGTGAATATTAATATTTATAAGGCAGTATGACGTTCATAAGTTGTTCTTTTACCCTTATTCAAATCTCTCCGATCCCTGAAATCTCTCCCGCCCTTTTTCAAACTGCTTTAAAAACTATTATTTGCCTATCATCATTCACAAAATTTCTGTAACCCCATAACCTATTCCTGCTTTGAAGGCAAAGTTCTAAGCGTTTCGCATTTCACATTAAACTTTGCTTGGTTTTGAGTTAACTCAAAATGGAGTTTAGAAAGTACAAGCGCGTCATCAATGTACGTCGTCGTCTTCCTTGTAGCATCGGTTGGAAAATTATTACATTAAAATGTTGCTCTAAAATTGTTTCTCATGTCATGAAAGGTGTTGACGAGGAGAAAAATAATAGAAGTGCAAGTTTGTAGCACCCCACATACAGTATTGATTGACAATTACTTATTATTAAATAATATAATTTGCTTATGAAGTCGAATATCTAACACCTTCTGCAAAAAAATTCGATCGCGAATTCTGTTTGTGAAAGTTTTACTTTTAAAAGTAGAGTGCTTCAATTACTAAAAGGCGACACGTCAAAGCGTTAGCCAATATCGGCTTCGATATCGTGATAAAATATAAAAACCAAAACCTTTTACTTTTTATTTATGAAAAGTTATGAAATTGAATACAAAATGTAATAGTTTTTAAAATTTTAGATTGATGCACAAATAATAAATGTATAATGAATAAAGGTACAACTAATACTTAATAGTTTCATTACAAGGATTTGCATAAAACTTATACTCTTTTTCGATTACTACTTTTTGGAATATCGAAGTGACTTTATTTAAAAAAAAAAACATTATATCTACATCCATTTTTAAATTTCATCTTAATCTTGAAATTAAAAATAATAAATGAATGAACCCTGATAGCAATAACGTCATAATGATGTGGATTTTTCTGTTCACCTGAACATGCCAAAGGTCCGTCTGTTATATACGCAGACATTTTAATTTATATTATTAATTGAAATCATAAACTTAAACTTTACATTTGCATTTAGTTATTTCAAAATTGATCTTCACGGATAAAAGCTGTTTGAATGAGAACGCAGCGTTAGTTTGTACATAACAAACTTTTCATTTCCCAGTAGAAGTAGAGCGTCAAAAACACAATTTCAAATTTAGGTGGTTCACAAATTACTCTGTTCCAAAAGTTGTACCAATACTACGAAAGCTTGTTGGGATTTGAAAGGCTGACTATACAGTTCTCACTATATTAAATGTATTTCACAACCATGAATTGTATTAAACATATTCGTATACTCAATATACTGTAAAATGTATGGTATGTTTCGATCATACCGTAACTCTAGTTCTAGCTTACTTACAAAATTGTTTATATGACTCAATTCACCTCAGATCTGATACATAATTATGTACGAAAATTTGTAGTGACAGTTGACGGTTACAAATGTTGATACAGTGATCACTTTCTTTCTTGTTCGAGTTAAAAGACTGAAAAAAGGAAAGGAATTTTTGCATTTCCTCTATTCAACATGACATCCTAAAGTAAAATAGAATTTTATTAGAGATGGAAACACTATGTATTTGTGTCATTTGCCGCGGAGACGGTTTATCGGTTAGATCCTCGCGCGGTGCAATTCCTTAAGGAATTATATCCGTTACTCGTCCCATCTCGCCGGTAAAAGATTTCTCGTCGAGGTTAAGTTTAATGATTTAGTGTAGTGTAGTGATTTAGTGATACAGTAATGTAACCAGCGTTCTTGTTACCATACCACGCTGTAGCAACACCACGGTGAATAGGGCTTTAAGATCATTTTAATTTTCAAATTGTACTGTTCATATATATGTTACGTTGATTCTGTAAACAGATTGATCTAGAAATGTCCCGAAGTGTTATTATTATAATGTTATGAATTAAAAACTAATATGAACTGTAATTACACATCCCTTAAATTAATTATTCTTGTTAATCTCTCAATTTCAGCTTGAGTTTAAGTTTTACATTGTCTAGAATAGGATAAACGATCTACGATCGTTTCGAATGGTTGAACAAGTTTAACGAGTGAGTTGCATTAATTGTTTGAATAATCTCGTTAATCTATTTGAATGTACATTTAATTATTACACTACGAACTTCTGACTTTTACCCGTTGTCCAAAATGATTATTATCTACATAGATAATTATACAGTATCAGATTTTTTACGATTATTATTTATTTAGTATGAAGAAGTTAATTTTACATTTAGTCATGTCTGCCTTTCTCTCTCCCGACAATACTAAAGATTGTAAGAGAAATTTTTGTAACTAATGGAGAAACAAATTTTTTGTAAAATTACGAGAAGTGTGACAAAAAAAATATTCTCTTTTGGGATGTAACGTAAACGCAACACAGTAATTTAAAACCCACGCCAAATTTCTTAGAGCTTGGTTTTTTATGTAACGTTAAATTATTTGCGCGTTTACTGTGACAGTGTCACGAGGGGATTAAAGCCGAAGATAATAAATTATTCAACGCGTTGAAAGTGCCTTTACCACGACGTTACACTTTCTTGATAGATGTTTACTTATGGGAATACCTTCTTCAATATTATGCAGAGTATGTTTTATTTTTTACGATTTAGGAGAGGATTGAAAATGTGAGCTAGTGTTACATTGACAAAAATTAGGAAAATTTTGTATCGAAACTTATAACCCAAATGTTTTTATTTGTAACGCACATCATCTATGTATTGTGAAAAGAAATGACGCGTCTCTAATTTTAAACTTCTAAGTGGATTTCAATAGGGTTTTAACAATTATTTAGAACATTTTATTTAGTTGTAGAGAAATATAGCGGTTCACTCGATGGTAAGTGTTTAGCGTCACCAAGTACATCTTCAACACCAGAAGAGCTGCAGGTGCGTAGCCGGCCTTTAAGGACGTTTGGAAGATGGGAGAGAGGATGAGGAGAGGAGATGGGGAGAGGGAGTGGGCATCCGGTTACCTCACTCAACGAACGAAATGCATAAGCACAAGGTGCCTCTACTTCACGTCGGTATTTTGTGAAATCGTGGTACTATCCCGGTCGAGCCGGCCCTTTCGAGCAGCAGCTAAAGCCGCTGCTTGGCTCTACCACGTCAAACATATTTGCAACCAAGCCATCAAAAATCCATTTTGAGGCGGCACTTTACATGGCTTACGCTGACTATATACTGTAGAATTGTAGCGCAAAAAGGTTTAAAAATAGCGCGAGTCTGCATATTTGTATTTTTTTAAAATAACCCACAATAACCAATTTTGTGTCCCCTATGAACAAATTACAAGACCCCTTGCAGGTTAGACGCAGCTCTCCGTCATGGATCAGTCAGTAGATGTCAAGTTATTAACTATTTATATCTATAAGTTATTTTACGATTAGCTACGGCATGAGAAATAAATTATAAGAATAAAATTTAAGTTAATTTTTTATGTTTACATTTTCCCCACCATGTGTATTGTGTAGAGATCTGATACGCTTTAAGTGTTTATTGATGTTTCAGAACCTTCGAAAATATGATATAAATATTCTGCCACCCATAGTTTTCTACGGTTAAAGATTTTAAATATTCTAGAATATGGCAGGAAACGTGTCGAAGAGAGAACTAGTGCAAAGTGCTAACTGCTGTGTTTGCTAAAGCAACGTTTTTAAAGTTACGTAAGTAATAAGCAGATAGCGAGTAAGCAAAATTATAATCTTTTTGCTCCAAGAAAAGATATCTGGTATTCCACAATATAGTAATATTTCATATAATACTATGGTATTAGTGGTACACGTATGGCGTAACACTGTTATGAGTGAATAAAAATGGAGACGAATTACAAGAAAAAGGCATTTTAGTCCTTATGGATGAAAATGTACCTTCCACAATATGTTGGAATGCCAAGGATTTTCTTACATTTCCCTAATTTGACTCTTATGAAACTCATGAGACAGCCTTTAGCATTCCATGGCGTTAAGAAGTTTATATTAACGCGGTACATAAAATGGTTAATTATAATATTAAAGAATATATTATGGATGTTAATAGCCTCTGCGAATGAGTCGACATAACCAGAAAAGAAAAATTATGAAAAGAGGATACCTACGACAAAGTCATAAGTTAAATTTGTTATTAATGTTTTTATGCCGAAGACTAAATGCTTTGATTTAATTTTGATTTCTAGTGGTAGCGATAGAAAATGTGATATTCCTTAGCTATTCTATACTAATCTATGTGATGGCATAAAATATAAAAAAGTGATTTAGCTATTAGTTAATACTTGGACCCAACGAGAGTTAACAAGTATGCGAACAACTCTCTAGAGTATTTTATCATTACAAAAATACTTCCACTGCTCCGTAATATTTGTAAAATGCAAAAGTTGCATAGAATGAATGGAAGATAAAATAGATACCTTTTTGTCTCTGTGGATCTACTCATATAAACAAATTTCATTTATTTAGTCCAAAAAATTAGTTAAGTCCTAACATGATCAAGATTCTCATCCTTGAAGTACAGACTTGGAGAAGTTGGTTGTTGGAAACGAATGGTTGAGAAAGACAACGTTTACACATTTTTTGGAGAAGTCTACCTTCTGATCACACAATGTAATCACTGTGATGCTTATCTAAGCGCACATAATACGCCAGGACAAGTTTTCGCATAACCGACTAATTCACTGTGTAATATTTAGTCTGAAATATTACATATTTTACCATTAGTAAACCACATAGTTCCAGATAGCCAGTGACCACGTTTGCTTACTGTATCAATAACTTCGTAAGAAATTTTGACATTGATATGACAATAGTAGTCGAAGAAGTGCCTATAGGAATTAATTTAAAAAAAAATTTAGTGAAATTGAAACACTTGGCGATTGCCTTAACACAAACTTTGCGCTGTGCTATCCCTGTATGTTATGAGGAAACTATAATTTATTTATCTTATACAAAGGTACTCTTACTTTGTTTAACACTTTCATTATATACGAATGAGGTATGCACCTTTAATTGGCACACGAATCAGAACTTTTATTGTCTATTATCTCTAAGAAATTGTAGACATGTATGCTGTAGGTGCATCTTACAAATAAAAATAAATAAATAAACATAAAAGATTCTCAAAATCTAGTCAGGCTATTACTAGAACAAAGTTATAGCCTATTACTAGAACTTAGCTGTATTTCCTGTTCGGTTAATTTTGGTGCCACGAGCAATGTTTGATTTAACAGCAGCCCGAGCTTGTGGCGCTCGAAGGAGTTGCGACGCATCCGAACTTTGTTAACGGTTCACTAGCGATTCTGAGCTTAGTTATTAATTTAACACATTAACAGACGTTTGTGTTTGTAGAATATATTTTTATTTAGATCACCTACCACTGGAATTTTTTGACTTTAATAGCTGTAAGCTGTAACAGTGATAAACAGTGTAACTGTGACAGCCGAGTGGTTATCTCTGCCTCCGAATCAAGAGATTCGAATTAGATCCTCTCAGGGTTCTGCTTAATTTATGTACGATTTGTATCGCAAACTTGGACAGTAAGACAGCTACACTACACTAAGAAAGCTCTGATGAAAAGATGGTGAAAACATTTACTAAACTAGACTAGATCTAGTATCAGTTCGCCGGTCGTGAAAGGTTATTAATTTATAAAGGTTAAACTTTTCATCGTTATCAGCCTATTAATTTTTCACTGGACTCTTTGAATGAGATATTTTTACTAACACAACATCATCACTTCGCCACACTTGGCAAGCTGAGAGGCGATCGCAGTACCAGACACCTAGCACCTTAAACGCATTAAGATCAGCTTAGCGGACCCTTCCCGGCTCTAAGACTCTCAAAATTATGAAAAGAAGGGCATCACTGTGGATATATTTACTGTCTTCAATTTCAACTGAAACTAACAATCTACTGAATAACTTATCTTTAATAATATTTGAAACATTTTAGAAACGAAAATTGCATTTTTGGTGGAGGGAATGGGGAGGAGAGTCTAAGGGCTTCCGGTTACCTGAATCACCGAACGAAACGCAGAAGTACAAGATGCTTCTATTTTGGACCGGTTTTCTACGAGACCGTGGTACTACCCCGGCGAATCCAGCCCATTCGAACAGCAGCAAAAGCCGCCGCTTGTCTCCACTACGTAGACTATCAATGCATATTACATGAGATTATGTATATGAATGTATTTTTGATATAAACAGAATGGCGCTTCTCTTAAAGACAACGTATAGATGACTAGTAGTCAAACGTAACAAAAAGACTATAATTTAACCAAGAAAAATATGCTAACTTATATGCAACAAAGTAACAAGATTGTGCTGTATATTAAGTTTTATTTTACGACATCCATCGCAACTGGTCTATACTTTATCAATTACTAACATTATAGCCGCCTTGTGGGATTTATGGCCACTAGTTTACGACTACGTTACAATATACTTCACACAGATTGCAAACAAGAAAGATGGTGACATAATATTTAAACATAACGAAATAAGTTTGCTTTGTTTGGTGTCGTGTGTTATTAGCGTACCAATCTGCAACCCCCCTCTTCCTGTAGCTGTCAACTGTCGACTAAGGTAAAAACCTTAAAAGTCGCTATGGCTACCGACAGATGGCGGGACAACAATCTCGAAAAACACCAGACAAACATTAAGGAGACCGATCACGGGCTTGCACACATTTAAAACGGGGCGGAAAGTTGTTTAGAATGATTTGGATCATCATAGTTTCATCGGGGTCACATCCGATTAAAATTTCAGCTTCGATCACAGTCCGTTGTAAGGCTGTCTAGCACCACCCATCCGAATTTGCCAAACCTAAAACCCACAGACTAGTGATGGCCAGCAGTATCACTGGTGTATCAGCATTACGATTACCAAGCCGCTCGCCTAGCGGTTGTAGTTGCAGTAGAATTATTGGTTCTCCTACTTTAGGTCAATTTTATGAGAGAGAAGACCGCATTAGCATCAGGTAAGCCGCTTGCTCATTTACCCCCTTTCCCGTAAAACATATTGTATAGATGTGAACCATAGCGTACATAGTATGATATTTGTTTTATTATGGTGGGAGAAATTTAGTCTTGTTGTTTTTTCTTACTTTGTTAGACGATCCTAGATAACATTCAACAGGTACAATCATTGGAATGGACAAAATCGATTGGAAACTTAATAGAGTTCAGTAACGCAAACCTCGACGGACCGCAATCAACTGATAGAAATTAGATTTGTAGTAACTTACCTCACCTGGGATATAACTTAGCTTCAGAACATGTGTCCGTATATAACACAGTAATCTCTAAATAAATGAATACCGTATACATTTATTTGGAGATAACGGAGTTATGTATAAATATCATTCATTAAAGGCGGTTTTACGCCGAAAGTGTGAAGTAAAAGTGTTGTTGTATTTTCTTGAAAGTTCTTGAAAATTCTTGAAAAAAGGGGATAACTGTTTATTGAAGAATTATAGATCGATATCAGCTCTCATAAGAGTGACTCTCGAAAAAAGCTATGTTCAGTTACAGTTTGTCTAATAAACAGACTTGACGACTTCCAGCCCACTGAACAAGGACTTTTCGAAAACGCCGGCTTCTTTTGAAACTCTTTATCGCAGCATCGGAAGATGTTTTTAAGCTGCTGAATTGGAAATGACACGGTATCAACATCGATGACTAATACATCTCTCATCTTCGATTTGCCGATGACATAGTTCGTAAGGTAGGATCATCGGAGAAGCTTAGCACTATGCTCGATGATCTCTCTTGGTTGGTCTTAAAATTAACATAGATAAGACGAAGATTGTGTCTAACGTCCATGTCATAATAATACCGGTTGTTGTTGGAAACAATAGGCTCGAATAGCCACAAGCATTGGGGGAACATGGTCCTTACCATCGCGGTAGCGTTGCTGTCCCCCGTCACTAGTCTGTAGAACTTGGGTTTGCCATATTCTTATGGATTATCCGCCACCAGTCGGTCATCAGCGCCTCTGTCTGTTAGTCAGTAGAGTGCACTACGTGAAGAAGTTTGGGAAAAAAATAAGAAAAAACTTTACAACCTACCCACATAAAAAGAAAATTAAAATATTTTATGCATTCCCTTTGTGAGTTAACGAACATGTTTTCGTATATTTGCATAACCTTATATAATATAGTAATATTTGCAAGTTGAAAGTTAACTTGTTTGAAAAACATAAAACTCCATCCAGCATTGTTGAAACAGTTAATTAAGTTTGCTTCCTCCCCTTCTCATATAAAAAAAAAAAAACTGCTGTAACCACCGCATCCATATTAAAAGTGTTATGAAATTATTATATGCGAATAAAAGTTTCCGTGCGGTAGCGGCTTAAGTGTCAGCCACTCCTTAGACTAAGGAGTTCGTTCTCCTCTCTCTCTCTCTCTCCTCTCCTGATGAGGGGAAAAGCGGCTTGTGGAAACCTGTTTGTCAATGCCGTGCCGGTAGATATACATATTCTCTGAGTATTCCTTTAGATAACAAACGAAAGTGCTTATTTATGTATAAAAAAAGTGTCATAAGAGTTGAGTAAGAAACTATGGACGGTTTCTGAATCTATTTATATTTATCTTGAATAAATGATTTGATTTGAAGCGATGCGTCTTACTGGGCTTTCTAATCTACTAGCCAAGCGTGGAGATTAAGTCAAATCCTTCCTTAGAGAGAGTTATTTAGAGTTCAGCATTGGAATATGTACATATTGATTAAAAGGAGGCAATATACTCATTTAACCGTGACCGTGGAGTAGGACACATAAACATTTTGTAAATTTACTTTATAATATTTAGTCGTCGTTAAAGACACGTTCATTAACTTCCAGGATGTAGCGTGCAGGTGACATTGACAGTTGAACAGAAAGTTGGTATATTTTCCCTTTACATTCCATCCAATCAAATTTAAGTCTAGTACTGAGTTCGTCTACTGTCAATAAATTTATTATTTGTTGTAATTTGGAGCAAGATTCCATGTGCCGCGCGGCTGTACATTCCTTTCTGCTTTTCGGTGACTTCTTTTTTTTATGGGAAAGGCAGCAAGCGAACATGCGTTTCACCTGATGGTAAGTGATTATCGTCGCCCACATGTGTACATCTGTAACACCAGAGGTGCTGTAGGTGCATTGCCGGCCTTTAAAGATATTTGGAAGATGGAAGGGAGGATGAAGAGGGGATGAAGAGGGGATGGGGAGGTTGGGTGGTCCTCCGGATACCTCACTCACCCAACGAAACGCAGAAGCACAAGTTGCTTCTAGATCACGTCGGTATTCTGCGATACCATGGTACCGACCCGATCGAGCCGGGCAATTCAAGCAGCTGTAGAAGCCGCTGCTTGGCTCTACCACGTTTAAATTTTTGCTATACTGCTCAAAATATGCTCGGTTGTAAAGTCTATTTTGTGATATGTTGCCTACTAGAACAGCCAAGCTCAGGTTGAAATGTTGTAATTCTTTTCAAAACATCGGTTATTTGCCGTTGGCAATTTTGCAGTATTGGTTATTCCACCATTTATAATTTTATTTTATTATTTATTTATTTATAATTTTTCACTCAAATCTTTTCGCTATTTTGATCTTCTTAGAGGAAATTCAGTTTAATATAAATTTATCAATTTTGTTTATTTTAAGACTGAATTTTATGGATAATTAATCTTGTTTGTCATGAATCTCTAGACTCTAACCACTTTCAACAGTTTCCTAACGGCCGAGTTAATTGGTGGTTTCAAATGAAATTTCTTTTGGTACATTAATTTTTAAACAGCATAAAAGTGTAAACAGAATTCATATTGCCTCATTCTTATTCTTATTTATTTTTAACTTAATTTGCACAAAAAACGTATAAAACGTCGGACTCAGTGGACGAGAATAAGAAGCATTCTCCACTAGTCTAGAATTACCAATGCCATGGGAGTCGTTTGCAAAAGAGGTTAGAATACATAAACACTCGTTGGTTAAGGGTAATTTTAATTTGACTCTTCTTCAATACATCGCCAATGTACCACACATTGGCGAGGGCACTGGTGAAGGTACGTAATAAGGAACACATATATGGGAGCTTGCTTGATCGAGTTGCATTTATTTAGGTGCTACTAATGTGTCTGGCTGAAGAGACTGTAACACTTCGAGAGATAAATAATTCAAAAGTTTCAATCTTCTCGTTGTTCTTTAGTAGCCCGTAAAAGTTCACTGCTCGACAGACACCTTTCCATGTAAAATAAAAATAAATAAAATAAATAAATAAACGCCAACAACAACTGGCATGCCAACCATGGAAGATTTGTTCATACTCACCAGCTTGGTATGCAGGTTGACGGTCACAGTGCCAATACCCAGGCACTAGAGATGCTGCTCCTCATCACTAGTCTGTGGAATTTGGGTTAATCATATTCGGATGCATTTTCAAAAATCAGTTAGATTTATGACTTAAAATACATACAGAAAAAATGTTAGTTGCCCTGTACTGTTGATACATTATTAAAGTATTTTTACATAAAAAAGTAGTACGTTATTATGTTGTAACAACTTCTTTTGTGTATATTATACATAAATAATATTACATAGTAGGTATGTGTTATAAGGTTGCTGGTATTTTTTCAATAACCCTGTACAATTAAGGATATGGTATGTTTCCATTGTGTTATGAAATTTCCGAAGAATGGAGAAAAATATAATATTTTTGATCTGTAAAGCCATATCACTTGCGCTAGATTAAACAAGCGACGTAAGAAATAAAGGAAAATACAGAGGGAATATCGACAGGCTGCTTGGATTATTTTCACGGCATAAAATGAAGGACCTGGTTTTACTTTATGTTATTTACCAGAATCGTATCATAACCATATTATAAAACAAGTATATAATAATTTTTTTGTACATAGTACAGCCATGTAGTGTTTTTTGCTTCTGCTCGAAACGGCCGGCTCGACATGGGTCGTACATGGGCCTCGTAGAATACCAGCGTGCAGTAGAGGCGTCTTGAACTTCTGTGTTTCGCTCGGTGAGTGAGGTAACCAGAGGCCCAATCCCCCTTTTCATCTCCGCTCCTCATTCTCCCTCCCACCTCCCGAATATCATTTAAGGCCGGCGACGCACCTCCAGCTCCTTTGGTGTTGCAGATGTACATTGATGAGGGAAATCACCAACTGTACCGACCAGGTACCAACAGGTAAGCCGCTTGCCTGCTATCCAATAAAAAAAATTCAACAAAAATAATTGATTTTTCATAATCATTCTTTAATAAATCTATCTAATGGGCTCTTCAAAATACAACCAATATGTAGTATTATACGCACGCGTACGGAATGGGACGGTACTTCATGACAGTGAATTGGAAATGACAGTTAAGTTTTATAATTATTTGTACAATTTTTTTTGAAAAAGACGATCACTTAAAAAAGACGATTAAAACGAACATGTTTCATATTTGTAAATATAAAAAAATGTGAATAGCATTGAAGAATCAATTAATGCTATTCACATTGTCTGAATGACAATCATTTCCGCCTATCCCAAGTCCACTGCTGAACTATTTTTAGCAGTGGACTTGTAGCCTCCCCCAAAGACTGCCACGAAACTCGGTCCTGAGCCACCTGCATCGTCGTCATCATCTTGTGGGGGGTCATCCCACACTGCGTTTGCCTCTACGTGGCCGCCACTCGAGAAACTTTTTTTCATCAATAATTTATTGCAATCATATAGAAAACATTAATTGTGTTCAGTAGAGGACTTGTAGGCTGAAACAATGATGACGATATAGATTAGAGCTTTCTTCTCATTTTGTGGTGGTGTCGTATGAGTTAGTTGTTGCTGCGATTGGGGAAACAATGTTCTCGAGTCGCAACTTCGAGATAGAATGACGACTTTCACGTTGTTGCGAGAACTTGATGGACCATGGTAGACCTGTAAGCTGTAATGTCATTGAAGCGTGAACGCTCCTTCGACGTAGGAGTAAGTGCTAATTTCATCGGATGATGCTAAACGAAAAAAAAAATCGTTTTAGAAAATATATTTTTTTGGTGTAGTCCGAAACTCATAACACACTTTACATACATACAACGCATCCGGTAAATTGCAAATGAGCTCTTTACGTTCGATTCTATTACAGAGAATAGATTGAAAATTCGATGAAATTAATATGTGCTTGTATTCAGCATTAGATTAATTTCCATAACCATATATCGTAAAGGGAACATCGCCAATGTGTATAAAATTGCTTTAGAATCGAATTTACAGATCGTTTAACCGCAATCACGATTTTCAAAATATTCTTTTGATCTTTACGAAATATTAGTCACGCAGACAAAAATCAAACTGAAATTAATTTAACGCAAGGAAAAAGATGGTAAATAAATTATATTCTCCAAGTCTGTATCTATGAGAAGAAAAATACAAAATATTCTTTTGTTACCTTGTAAATGGTTTTGTTATTTATCTCCGTTAATTTGATCACAGTCTACTATAATATTTTTTTTAAATTGTGTCTTATGTTTTAAATTTAATGTTTTGATGCTGGTATTAGTATGTATATGTATATAATCCTTCCATCATACACATACTTACAAAATAAAACACAAAGGACGAGCACACGGATGGACAGGAGCAACGAGCGAGTATCTCTGTGCGTGTACGCTTAATTGTCTTCTACCGCACTTGAGAACTTCGTATAGTACCTAATCAGAAAGGACGATTTTCTTGTTCACAACAAATAGACGATCAAAACGAACATGTTTTATATTTGTACCATATTTATAAATAAAAATGTGAATAGCATTGAAGAATCAATTAATGCTATTCACATTGTCTGAATGACAATCATTTCCGCCTATCCCAAGTCCACTGCTGAACTATTTTTAGCAGTGGACTTGTAACCCTCCCAAAGACTGCCACGAAACTCGGTCCTGAGCCACCTGCATCGTCGTCATCATCTTGTGGGGGTCATCCCACACTGCGTTTGCCTCTACGTGGCCGCCACTCGAGAAACTTTTTTTCATCAATAATTTATTGCAATCATATAGAAAACATTAATTGTGTTCAGTAGAGGACTTGTAGGCTGAAACAATGATGACGATATAGATTAGAGCTTTCTTCTCATTTTGTGGTAGTGTCGTATGAGTTAGTTGTTGCTGCGATTGGGGAAACAATGTTCTCGAGTCGCAACTTCGAGATAGAATGACGACTTTCACGTTGTTGCGAGAACTTGATGGACCATGGTAGACCTGTAAGCTGTAATGTCATTGAAGCGTGAACGCTCCTTCGACGTAGGAGTAAGTGCTAATTTCATCGGATGATGCTAAACGAAAAAAAAAATCGTTTTAGAAAATATATTTTTTTGGTGTAGTCCGAAACTCATAACACACTTTACATACATACAACGCATCCGGTAAATTGCAAATGAGCTCTTTACGTTCGATTCTATTACAGAGAATAGATTGAAAATTCGATGAAATTAATATGTGCTTGTATTCAGCATTAGATTAATTTCCATAACCATATATCGTAAAGGGAACATCGCCAATGTGTATAAAATTGCTTTAGAATCGAATTTACAGATCGTTTAACCGCAATCACGATTTTCAAAATATTCTTTTGATCTTTACGAAATATTAGTCACGCAGACAAAAATCAAACTGAAATTAATTTAACGCAAGGAAAAAGATGGTAAATAAATTATATTCTCCAAGTCTGTATCTATGAGAAGAAAAATACAAAATATTCTTTTGTTACCTTGTAAATGGTTTTGTTATTTATCTCCGTTAATTTGATCACAGTCTACTATAATATTTTTTTTAAATTGTGTCTTATGTTTTAAATTTAATGTTTTGATGCTGGTATTAGTATGTATATGTATATAATCCTTCCATCATACACATACTTACAAAATAATACACAAAGGACGAGCACACGGATGGACAGGAGCAACGAGCGAGTGTCTCTGTGCGTGTACGCTTAATTGTCTTCTACCGCACTTGAGAACTTCGTATAGTACCTAATCAGAAAGGACGATTTTCTTGTTCACAACAAATAGACGATCAAAACGAACATGTTTTATATTTGTACCATATTTATAAATAAAAAAATGTGAATAGCATTGAAAAATCAATCAATGCCATTCTCAATGACAATAATTTCATCATAATCATTTCAGCCTATCACAGGTCCACTGCTAAACATAGGCCTCCCCAAAATATTGCCACAATGCTCGGTCCTGAGCCACCTGCATCCATCGACGACATCCCGCAACATTGCGCAGGTCGTCGCCCATACTGCGTTTGCCTGTACGCAGCTGCCACACGAGAATCTTTTTTCCCCAACGGTTCTGTGAGTTATGTGGCCATTACATGTATCTGGTAAAACTATACTTGTTTGATATGGCATGCAATATGTCCAAACAAGTAGTGAAACAAAATAGAGCTAATTTCCGAAAAATCCCTCGTTCTATGGATATCAGACCAGTCAAAGCACTCTTAAACCATCGGTATCATCACTTATTTGCCACATTTACTTTCCAAGAAACAGAGTCAGATGTACGCTAGCGATTTGTCATTTTATTTCATTACCATAGCTGTAATCGTGATTTAACTCAGGAGATCAAAATTCGGAAAAGCTTCATCACTTTCTGAAGAGCTTTTGACCAGTGTCAGGTATGCTGGTCAAAAGATCTTCAGAAAGAGTATTGCTATAGTAGGTACAAAATATTCTATATAATAATATAATATAGTAGGCTTCAGAAGTAATCTCTAGTAATCCCTGTTGGAATTAAACAGGAATTGGTTGTAGTGACTCATGAGGAAAACAGAGAGACTGCATATCGTTCTGTTGACTTTTTTTTGGATAGTTTATCTTCATCACTAAAAGCTACGTAAGCTTCGGGTTTTTGAAATGAAAAAAAAAATATAATTGTATCAAATTGTCCAATACTCATTTTTCTTATTAATTTATTCAAATCAAAATTGCTTTTTATTAGCAGTAGATTCTAAGGTATAGCTTTATATATAGATTTTTTTTAAAGTGTTTTCGGACACAAATAACAATACGAAAAACTACTTTAATTTATGATAAGAGTGATGAACGCTGATAGTGATAGATTGATAATGATTGAGAAAATAGCGGGAAAATGTTTAAATATTTCCTTTAAACTTTTGTTTAACTTGACAAAGCAGTATCAAAAAAGCTGTTCCTGAAGGTTTTCGAATTACTGTCCACTATTAATTGACTGTGTCACTGTTTAATCTATATAAAGTTTGGTTTCGTATCTTGTTTGTGATCATATGTTTTAAAATTTTTGTTGTTGTTTATCTTGTAATGAATTCCAAGTAATTATATATAACTGAAATTATAGTCCGAATCCAAACAATATTTACATAAATAAAACTGTGGAATTTCAAAGGCCGCTGAGCGCGGGTGTCGTACCATAATTTAGTAAGGCATACGTGAAAAGAGTTTTGAGTAAACTGATTAGACAGTGATAGTCGGTTTTAGCTCTAGCTGAAAGAATTCTATGTATTAATAAACGGAATAATTTCAACAAAAATCAATTAAATAACACCATTTTTTTTCAAATAAAATAAATAAGCCTCTGTAGAATATGTTGCCAGTGAATTTTTTAGATTTTGTTTTGAAAAACTGCCGTCAAAAATAATTGACACTTCTTGACAGTAGAATTATATGAAGAAACCTATAGATGTTTTTTCTATTGTACGTTTCGGTAACGGGCCTTCTCAGTTGGCTTTACCGGTAGAAATAGCGAAAACAGTACAGTAGTAGTAGAACAACTTGTGGATGATTATTTTCCAAATTTATCATACATATCGCTTTAGTAAAATGAATACTGTTTGCAATCTATTACCACAATGACATACTTTATGATATGACACTGTGGAAGTACGCGAAGTAAACTAAATTGACTGTTGCTTTGTCAGTCAATTGACTGATCCCTGTGATATCGAAAATTACAGAACTTAATTTCGAAGCTATTTTATCACTATGTACTCCACACTGAAGCTTGGACTCAATAGAAATTCCGAGAAATACTTAGAACTTATAGCGCCAAGTCTCAACCACGAAATTGTTTCATTATTGAGATTGTGTTAACAAAACTTTTTAATTTAAATTAGAAAATGACGCTCTCTCACATTTTCTTACACAACGCCAAATGTTTGTGACTGTTTCAAATTTTATTTCCTTTTTCTGGCCTGTTATTATTTATAATTTTAATTTTATAAAAAAAAAATTTATGAAAGTCATACTCTGAAAAATAGTTCTTGATACATTATTGCAGAATTTTATGCAAGAGCATAAAATATTATGTTAAATCTTATAAAGGACAAAAAGTAAGAAAAAAATATCTTTTACAATTAATGAACTTATTCAACAAAAAACAAGACATTATAATGAGATTAGAAGGTATCTTTTCTATTGCGAAGAGATATAAAAGTAAATTGCGTTACCCAATGTGTTATGATCATTCATATAACGACATTGACTCCCAACATTATATATAGAAAAGCATATTATTTTTACGGTCTGTAAAGCCGTAAATTGAGCCGTTTCGGTAAACTGAACAAGAGATGTAGGCAACGACGAATGAAAGAAATAACATAAATACACGCTGTAAGGCTTTACTTCCATGACATTAAATGATAGGCACTTATTTTTATTACCTTCTACTCATAATAAATAACTTTTTTTCCATTAAAAACTAAAAAAGAAAAGGTTTTTGATTTAAAACTCAAAAATAAATATAAAAAAGTTAAGCAAGACAGTCAGTCACTTAAGCATAATAATTCATCATTCCACGAATGGAGGATTTTCTGTGATACGTTTTTACTAGCTTCCGTCCACGAGAAAATTTTACGAAGCTTCACTGCAATAAATAGTATCTCCAGGGTTCTAAACATCTCCATAGCAAATTTAATCAAAATTGGTTTAGAGATTTAGTCGTGAAAACGTAACAGCCCCACAGAGTAACTTTTGCATTTATAATATTAAGTATAAGTATTGCCACTTGAGAGCTATTCTACCCATATTCCTGAGCAACATCGTATTTACGCATACAGCCTGCTGTGAAAAACCACGTCTCGGTTCAGTAAAACGTCACTGGCAATACCCACTGCTGGATATAAGCCGCTTCTAATGGGAGAACTCATCATAATATTTAACGTCTCCATCTGCTGTCCGTCATTGATCTGTATATATATATGTTATGGCTTTTTTGAGATGGTTAAACCGCAGCATGTGGGACGACATGAGATTTCCAACGCTTCGTATGGGACCCACGGGAATGCATGGAATGGAATTATTTTACTCCGCCACTATACGGTGACTATCATTTAGGATACTTAGGTTAATTGTAATGTTTACTTATATTTCTAATTCTCAAAAAGAAGCATTTAATCAGATATGTGAGATTAAAGTTACGGACAGGCATTTTTCTTCTTAATCAGCCTTTATAAATCCGCTGCTGGACAAAGACCTTTCCATCATAGAATCAACAAAAACTGGTACTGGTGGTCATGTACAGAAGATTTGCCATGCCATACTCACACACTGGGTAAATGGGTTGGTGAATGCAGTGCCGGAATTTGTTCTCCATGGCCTCGTTTAGGGCTAGCTGGATGCACCAATTGCTTGTGAGAATCGCATTAGCAGAACAAAAAATGGTATTTCCCCCTTCCAATTATTTTAATATTTTTTTACCTTTTTATTTAAGCAAAATCATGTTTAACTTGTTTTATAGCTAAATTCGTCCCATATATTATTAATTGTAATTGTTACAGTCATACAATTCGAAAGTCTCTATGAGGGTATAGGAAAAGTATAATATTTTCGATCTGTAGTCATATCATTTGCGCTAGATTAAACAAGCGACGTAGGAAATGAAGGAAAATACAGAGGGAATATCGACAGGCTGCTTGGATTACTTCCACGACATTAACTAAAGGACCAAGTACCACTTTATCCTATTTACTCTAATGTTATCCAACTAAACAGGTCATACAGGAAATTTTCCATCCGCTTTTTTCATGTATATTTTGAAGAAACTCATTCGTCTCACTTATATTATTTAGTAAAAAATAAATAAGTTTGTTTCTTTTTTTTAATTAATGTTTTCCTGCAATTCATGGGTTAAGTTGTAAAAATTAATATAAACTCATTATTTTACATATAAAGCCGGTTTTAAAACTGTCTTAGTAGTTGGAGAAGAAAGGAAAAAATTGATAATTTTAACGAAGGGAGCACGAAGAAGTCGTTAGATAGAAAGTCAAAGAGTGCTGTCATTAAAAAAAAAAAATTTATTGATAATTAAACGAAATCTCAGTGTTCCTAATTGTGATATTTTAAATACAAAAACTTTGTATAAACTCTTTCAGATTTTTTTTAAATAAATCGATAACCTCATAAATATTCACCGTACGGAGCATGCTGCTCATGCTTGTTCAATGTTCAGAACTATAAATCATATTAAATTATCTACAATGACTAATATAGAACGTTAGTTAAAGAATAAAGATTTTATTCTATACGAAGAGGACAAACCTTGAGGGTTTTTCCTATTTGGACGTACACACGAGCGAGTCTCCATTGCGAAGGAGGACCGCTGCACACTATGACATGCCTTCACAATTCGGATTTCCGCGATCAGTGAACCACTTGCCACGTTGTTGTATGCCAAGCAAATAGACGCTGCAGACAGTAAATCAGTGCTCGTCCGTAAAAATAGAGTAAAAGAAGATTGCGCGCTAGCATCGCGAGTTATGATTTATCGAAGTCATTACTAGCTGAGTATCGGTCAAAGTGGAGGGGTCGTACGCCGTAGGAGGGAGAGCCGTCGTCGTATGGATGTCAGTCGCCTCGGTAGCACTAACATAAAATTGATTATCGATATGAATCAGTGATTGGGGAGTTTATTGCACGCTGTACACAAAACTAGATTTAAATTGTCTAACATCGTGTAAACAATGGAAGCAAATGTTTATACTCAAAATAAAAGAATAACGTTCCTTGGCTGGAAAATCTAAAACCTTCAGACAATTTCAAAAAGGGGGAGGTTATTAATTCGCCTCTGTTTTATATTTTGTATTTTGTATTCGCTCTGTTTTTGTCTTGTATTCGTCTATGTTTATTTTTTTTAGGTGGGAAAATAGAAGTTGAAGTCGGTTGCTTCTTTAAAATATTCTTTTAAATTCACTTGTGTAACAATAAGTATTGAAGTATTTTTATTTATTGTAAGTTTCTAGTGTTAGTGTAAATTGAGCGTTACAGCATATACATTGAATGTTTAACACTTTCTATTGTATACAGACTTTGATACCGGTTGAGGGGTGATATTAGCCGTGAATATGGAACACGCACCCGACGCTCCCTCCGTACCGCTGCCTTCGCTGTGATGGCGTGGTTAATTTTGATTGACTCTCTTATTTGGTGCATTACCGAAATTCGGATGGTAAATTTTTTGGTTATTGTCCTTACCTCTGAGGGTTTTCTTTCAGTAATGTGTTTTCTTCGGTTTTTATGTAGTGTAAAATGAACACACACAATTCGATATTCAAATTTGTTCGCTATGTTAGACCGTGATAAAAACAGGAATATACATAGACTATCGATTCGAATGTATCACACATTGATTTTGCGGATGGCGGTAACACGGATAGAACAATAGACAACAGTTTATTGCGAGGTTTAGGTATATTTCCAATTTCTGAGGATTTGGCATAATATCGACATGTGGCAACCGGATTGGCAATAGCAGTAGCACCTTGGACACCTTTCACAGATCTGCATAATTATACGTATGATAGTATACCTATGACTATAGGCTAACACCTATGGCTTTAGACGAAGAATCAAAATTAAAGCTCACCGACATCATATAAAACTATTGTTGTTAATAATGCCTCGTCTCCAATAATTAGAAACTTGACAGTTGACTCTGACAATACTGAGTGATATGAAATCTATGCGAAAAGAAAGACGAAAAAATAATACAATAAAAATTAAAACGCCACACAGAAATCAGCTAATTCGTTAAATTACATAAATATTATTAAAGTAAGGCTCTGTTATGGAAAATAGATAGATAAGCCGATATTAAAAGGGCATGTTATCGTTATAAATTCAATATTCGTACCACATCTCACAAAGAAAACATCAGCTATATGTATAAAATTGCTTTAGAATCGAATTTACAGATCGTTTACACGCAATCAACATTTTCTTATCACACGTTATATTATTTCTAAGAAAATGTAAAACAATTTATTATCGCTTAAACGGAAAAATATTGCAAAGAAAGTGTAGAAAATTCGTTTTTTAAATTTAACGATGATGATGTCCTTCTGTAAGAGCTATCCCCTTACACCCCAAGATCAAAAATCCCATGAAGTGTAAAAAGGGGAGTGTACCATGCTTTCTTTCAATTGACAAGCACACCTGCAAGTGGTGCACCCTACACGCTAGCAGATGAGGATGTTTGTAAGTTTATCCCCGTCATCAGTTGTAACCAACAGACGAAAAGATTTTTCGAATTTGCTAATCGCAAAACTACCAGTTAGATAGAGAATAGGCTGGTGTTACGGAGCATCATCACTAGTGCATAGGTACCTGTAGAGAGCACCTATGTACAGAAGAACACAATGGATGAAGAAGCAGATGTTCTCTTGTTTTGACTATGAATGTTTCGAACGGTTCGTAGTTGACAACTGTGCAGGGGGTAGAGACGCTTTCTTACATCTTTTGCCCACATCTTTTGCCTTTAGCTCCATCACTCATGCGATAAAATCTGGGATGAGTCAGATGGAGTTACTAAACATGGAACGCAACACAGTAATTTTTGTGTTGCTTAAATATTTTTTGGAACCCAGGACCCGCGTCTCTACATTCAGGTACGCTAATCAATAAGCCAGGCGGTCATTTTAAATAGAATAGAATCTTAGGATAATTCATCAATTTTTTCCTTATATCTAATATTTTTTTGTTTATAATAAGAGTTTTATAAACAATATTTTTATTCGTATATTCGAAACAAAATACGTAACAAAATATCATTAAAATATAAAGATAATTGATACTCCAAATCTCAATGTTCAAAGAACTGTAATATAAGTCGACGATATTAAAAACAACAAGAGCGTGATTAATCTTGATATCAGATATAAGATAATATAATGATTTATAAAATAAAATTAAACGTTACAATATATTGGCGCGATTTGTTTCTAGTTGCCGAAGGCTGGAAGGCGAGACAACTTTACTAGCAAATTAAGAATGGTATTCAATTGGAGATAAACAGTAATACTTTAAAATCGGGTAGACCGTTTTTTTATAGTTACGAACCTAGTATTATCGCGATTATATATATATACACATCTCTTTTTAATTATGCATATGTCACCCATAAGGATAGGCAGAGATAACGAATTACTATTTACAGTAACTTAGCCTGGCTAAACGGGCTTGAACAACCTACTTTCCTTCTCTCTAAGAGGTAGACCGTGATGCATGAAGAGCCTTGAGGCCGTTTTGCTCCACGATGTTACCAAGTGTGTACCAATTTCAAAGGAAATTTCCCCTTGGTTGCCTCTTACAACACTCAGGAAGAAAGGGGTGGTAGATTCTTATACCACTAGGTTTTTTGATTTCATATCTTGTTCTCACAGAACGTTAATTAACATGTCCTCAAGCCAATTGACACTTTTTCATATAATTTCCGGAATTGTAAAGCCCCTTTTCGTATCTCCTTCCCCCTTGAAACGGAAATTCTAAAAAAATGTCTGCTAACAGACGGCTCGATAACCATCAAGAAAAATACCGGACCAAAATTAAACAAACCAAAACCGAGCAGCAGCGCCTAAGGCCCCCGGTATCTGGTACTGCTAACGTCGAGCATGGGCATTATGGCAGATTCTTCTTATGGCGGAGGCCTATCTCCATCAGAGCAATATTTACAGGCTGTTAGGGAGGTAGATATTGGTTTCCTTGTTTGCATTTTTGAGTTCAACTTCACATTTAGCTTCGTAATATATTTTATTACGATTATTGTAATTCATTCCTAATTTAGTAAGAGTTACTTCCTTGTGATAGATTCAAAGCCCAGCCTAAACATAAATACACACATAACATAAAGAAGTTAAGAGGTTTATTATTTTCCAATTGCATTCGATTTCTTTAATCGAGTTTTGGGATTTTAAAACGTTGTATTTATTACTTTGATTTTCTCATCGTTTGTTTTCTTCTCATGATTCCTTCTCGTTTTTAGTTTTGTAGTAACATTTCTGTAACCTGTATTTCATATAAATATTTCTATGGTGCGGGAAACGAATTTGCGAGCCGCTGCGCCACGTCTACTGAGTCAAAGAGGAAAATACTGTCGCATATCGGCATGACTCTTTCTTCCGAGAGGAATCCTTATCTCTTTAAGGAGTGAGATCCTGGCAAGGTGCATCAGAACAGGGGCGCGGCCTCCAATCCTATTTGCGCTACCAGGTCTTGTGCCACGGGGTCAGGAAAACAAGCTCCAGGAAACACCGGCCTTCCTGCCTCTTATCCAGTATATGTATATATGTACATTCTGTATTTTGCCTACAAATCTGAGTTATAATGGCTACTCGATTAAAACGACTATTTTAAAACTATAAACATCTACGTAGCAGGTATGATGATTTAAGTTCGCATTAAAAAAAATAAAGGGGCCAAAACCATGCACAATACCATGTAGGGCACAATTGCCCTTTCCGCTGACCTCGGTAGAAATGCTTCCGTGACCTAAATTTTGCTTATTGTTGATTTGTTTCATACATATGAATATATTACGTAAATTTCCTTTTAAGTTACGAGTTGCCAAGTTTTTATTTTTCTCTGTTGCAATATTCACAAATATTTTATGTAGCCGTCGAATTTGTATTTTAATATTGTACACATTTGTTATATACGAAATATTTTTTTTCTCATTAGTATTCTGTTCGCATCACTATTAAGAAGTTCTAAAACCCGTTATGTGTCATTGCAATATAATTTCAATTTTTACAACACGTTAAGAAATGTCTTTTTTATTAGACGGATATTTAGACAATATTTATTTAAAATAATAACCAAAAAACCATTAGTGTAAGTTTGAATCAAGATATAGGTATATGAACGTTAAATAAATGTATTGTAGATGAAATATTATTACAATAATTGAATTTCCTTTTACAATTTATAATATTTGAATATTCATCATATTTGGTTCCATAATTTATTATATCTGCAACATAGTGGAGAAAATAATGTACATTTATAATGTTTTAAAGTTACACACCAGCAGTTGAAAATTTATTGTTGAAATGAAACTAATATTTATAAATTTTATCACTTACCTTTTTAATATTTCCGATACGTGTTTTATTTATTCTTGATCACAGGGTGCAAACATTTATGCATTCAATATTTTTAATTGCATTGTACTACGGTAAGTGATAAAATCCATAAATATTAGTTACATTTCAACAATAAAGTTTCAACTGCTGGTGTATAACTTTAAAGTATGAAACTACGGAATTTGGCCATATATAGATAATTTAAAGATTCTTGGCCAAACATTTTAGGATTTGATAAGGTGCATGCATATGCGAGAGATAGTATCAGTATGAAATCTCTGGATGATATATTTTGTTACAGAATTTCTAAAAGAGTTTCAGTTCGAGTGATAACAAGAAGCGGTATAACCAAGAAACGACGAATACAGCTTAAGTTATTTTAGTAAAATTAAAGTACGTAAGCGGATTCTTGCAGTTAATTTAAACTGTCTTTTTATACACTTTTTTATACTGTATTTTTATAACATCTTTAGAGATCAAGATTTGCAGAAAATTTATTATCGCTGTTAAAAAAATATTTATAATACTATTCTTTGGATCAGTTGATAAAGGCTCCTAATATTCAAAAAATTAAGAATTAATTTTAATAAATTTTACCGAAAATGTCATGTAGTCATGCCACATTGTAACAAGCATGACTTCGAAATTCTCAGAGGACAGAACAGCAATTAACATGAACTCTAGTTTAACACTTAGTTCTGACCCGCAAGTTGAAATTTAGCTCTCGGTAGTGTATTAGTTTCAAACACTACTAATTTACATATTCACGTACATGAAGTTGTATATTCACTAAAATGTAACAGCTAAATTGTAAAATTATGTTTTCATTTTATTTATAGAACTAAATCATATTTTTAACATAGTCAAATTACAAAATATAATTTACGAATCTCAACAGGGGTGAAAGTATTGTATTTAATTATTATAATTTTTCTAGTTCGATTTTTATATTCTATAAGATCATTTACAATTTAATATTCACTAATATAAATCGTAATTACAAAAGTGGATAAAATTCATTTAAAAAGTGTTATAATTAAATTATATTATAGATTATAATAAAATTTATACTTAACATAGTTGTCACTTGGAGAAAGTTCATCATATTGACAATTATTATTATCTGTTAAATTGTGTTACTGTAAAATATGCTGTGAAACCAGTACAAGAGATAATAATAATTGTTGATAAACTATAATTAGCTTTCGACCACAAATGCTTTTTGATATTAGGTTTTAATTTTGTTTCGTTTAACCTATTCCGGAATGTTATTATAAAAACGAGTATACAAAACATCGACTCATAAAACAATTTCATCTTTACTAAGCCTATAATTTGAGTTTTCCTGCTTGTCAATGTTTCTTTATATGAAATTGATTCTGAGACAATTTTCTAGGAATAGTGACTTTAGTTTAATTTACGTACAATTTAAAACGAAATAATTCAAATGTCCAGTTACGGACAACACCCTTTCCAAAAAGAAAACGCTGAGTATGTTATCCGTGGAAGTAAAACACGATCCACACGCTGGGCATGCCTTCTAGCTGATCCCACCACTGACACATTTGTTCAGGAAAATCTATTAACCAGAAGAACATAAATAATTAATGGAATGAGGGAATTACACTAATATTTTCTCCAAATATCAAACTCACCTGCACAGGGTGCACACTGTTGGCTAACGGGTGACGCCTGGCGAGCGCGCTGAGGCAAATTTTCTATGCATTGATAACCCAGCTTTTGTTGAAGTTTTCATGAAAAGGCGTTCAGCAGTGGACTTATACAGACTGATCAAGATAAAAGAATCATGATATCTGCATTAAACAAAAAGCGAAAGCATAGCAGCCTAAGAGATTCCCACTAATGAGAAAAAGACATAATCAATTATAGGAATGTATATATATATTTAAACCCATAATTCATTATGTTGACGTATGTTATGTATGCGTAAAAACGCCAGATCCGAATAACATACGTCAACATAATAAATTATGGGTTTAAATATATATATACATTCCTATAATTGATTATGTTGCACAAAGGTCATGCTGTTGCATGCAAACTCTGTTTGCACAAGCATGAACTTGGTCTAGTATTAAAGAAAGTTCTTAAGACGATAGATTGTTCTAAAGGTGATTTCGTTTGCTTGATTACCCCAGTTTAAGTTTTGTCCAAATACAGTCCCAGATTTTTAACCAAATCAGAAAATGGTACGAACATACCATGGTATTTAATGGACGGTGAAGTTCCAAGATCGATCTTAGCCAGCATTCTTGACCTATCTATGAGTATTGCTTGACATTTGGGTTGACGCAAATTCCAAAACGCAGTAACCAATCGCAGTCTACTTTTAGGTTGTTATTCAGTATAGTCACCGCGTTATGCAGATTGGACGTAAATATGTAGTTCATCTGCATACATATGGTACGCACAGTCGAAGGTGGAGGTGATAGAAATAATGAAAACCGAGAAAGAAGAAGATAGAAGAGAGAAATGTATTGGTGAAATAATTCCGCCTTGCGGAACGCCAGATTCCAGATTTAACTACTGCAGAGGCTTCTTGCCCCACCTAGACTGACTGCTGACGCCCGCGAAGAAGAAAACCATATATATGTTGCCTTAAAGCAAAGTGAACACACACATAAATATTTTTTTTACACAAAACACTTTAAGCAATTAAATGAAATCATCTGTATGAAAAATAAGTTACTTAACAAACACAATTGATCGAATTCGTACCACAAGTGATACTAGTTATAAATAATTATTAATATGATCTCATTGAGCGTCCTATAAATACTAAATGTACAACGATAAATAAAACTTGTCCCACTTGTAGCAACAAGGCCTTAGTTGCTAGCTATATACTCGATACTCCGGGCGGGTGTTTTGTTAACTTACTCTGTATGACTACAAGAAAACCCTCCCACCGGATAGTTAGGGGAACTAGTTTCGTAGACATACTAATTGTGAGCAAACTACTAAGTACACTTAAAGGCCGGAAACACACTTGCAGCTCCTCTGGTGTTTCAGATGTTTCTGGTCTACCCTCATGTTAGCCGTATTCTCGTTTGCCCCTTTTAACATAAAAAAAGGTAGCGACGAAATTATCTGCTACCCCATTTCGTAGTAGGTGGCAGGTAGGTAGGGATCGTAAGAGCTGAAAGGCTTAAAAATCTCATTGACATCTTCGTTAACCAATAAGGTGACGTGGCTCGCCACCGACTACGTTTAATTTTCTGGATAGGCGAAAAGTAAGTTACATCAGCCCGGTCAGCTATGCTGAGTATGCCAATCTAAAATCTGTAATCTCTGCTTTATCTTATAGGTGATAGGCGTGATATAAGCAAAAGCAAACGAAAACTTCTTCTTTTTCGTTCTTTTTGATATAGGTTCCATAAAAGCGAAAAAAAAGCCGGCATGCCTTGCATGCCAGATGTGCCTATTGGAATTAGTATGCTAATCATGTTAGGTAGGCGGGCTTTTTGTGAAATGTTTCTTTATCCGTATGATTTCAAAAGCGCTACAGACAATGATTTTTACTATTTAAAATTAGATATTTGCATGTTTGTCGTTCAATCGCTTGAGTCCTTCAATAAAACGGATATGAACGGAATTTTAATAATTCTGTTCCTATCCGTGGTTTTATACTTCCTAAGTTAATTGAGAGTTCCCTTGGGACAATTTTTTATACCAAGAAGACAAAGCTGTGAACAGTCACTAGCATTACGTAAATTTCACTGGTTTAATAAACAAGAACATAACAAAATTTTACCCTTTCCTCGTAAAAGTAGAAAAAAGGCTAATTAGTCTTTTACTCGGAAGTACTCACGGTTATGTACCATTTTGTTGATGTTAATATTTTAGAAAAAAAGCAGAGTTTTCAAAGAAATCTTTACGAGAGAGACAATTGATATTCTTTGGAAAATTTGTGAAACTTAGTAATAGGTTTTTTTTAATGAAAAAGCAACAAACTGATAGTCCTGACGCGTAGGTAATTAATGCCACTAGTGAGTCTAAACGTGTTAAGTATTAAACGAGATAAAACAAGTATTACGTGACATATAACCGGTCTGGCTATAAAAATGTTCCAATTTAAAAGTTCTGTTTTTTCTCAATTCAGATTTGGAATATGTTTATTAGAAAGAAACGCATTCTTCGCGTTTCGCATTTTATTTATCATCGTGATTTTTGAATTACTATGGACAAGGGCGTTAAAATAGAATTGCCGTGATTGCTGTGCATAGTGTTTTTGTTGTCAGTAATTTTTACGACGCTTTAAAAGCTGGGCATCAGCCGTATGTTTGCGTTTTGGTATACCAACAATTCCTTTGTCGAAGTCCATAAAAAATGGGTGTGACCCCGTGCTGTTAGACCCGACGGGATGTGAACGGTGTCGAAGCCAGAATACAACGGAACCCTATAAGGAAACAAAAAATTATATCGCGTAAAATGAAGATCACATCATTGATTAAAAGTTCTATTTATCCGAGACACAGGACATGCTCTAAAGTAGTCCTTGCAGCTTTAGGGAGTGGATCGGTTGAACCGCTTACCATCTCGTTTGACTAGCGCAAGACACAATAATGTACTTTACATATTACAAGCCAAAGCCAAGCCAATTAAATGTCAAAGTATATGGTTACAGCTCTAAATGTGCCTCGTAACTTCTCGGAAAAATTACAATGTGTCATCATTCTGCATCTTGGTTTCATTGGAGGTACCCTCAAGGAGTCTGTCTTGAATCATGTAGTGAGCCTCTCTGTTATAAACTTTTCAAAAATATACCGTGGTCTTTCCAGCAAGACTCTGGTCTCCTGGTCCCTAGGTACGAACGACTTAAACCTGGCTTTAGAACAATATTCTGGACTTCATATGAGCTCAATACCGGCTCACGTCTATTCTGGATCTGAATCTGTTAAAATATAAATTGTGGTCAGTACTAGACAACATGGCCTGCTCTGACGTAACTCTCACATTCAATCTTTCAAGAAATCTTTTGAGCAAGCAGTGGTTAAATTCCGGAATGAGACAGTGCGCAAATCCATAGATTCATGAACACAGAGACTAAAAGTTTGTATCAAAGCCAAAAGCGGCAACGTAGAATAAAATTGTTATTCCTAATTAGCTAGACTTTGATAAATATGCACACATACGTTTTATTTCTTTCGAAAAGATGTGCATTTACTCTCTACTTAATAAAACTTATGACCATACTAATTTTGTAGAATTTTTCTAATTACATTTTGCGATTTTATATTATCTTCATCAAATTCATATTATATGTAAAATTTATATTACTGGCTTATAAGGGGTTGGAGGATTAATTAGTGCTGGAAAACATTTTTCATGAGTGCGAAGGTGTAAGTACTGTGTTCACAAATTTCCCTCAGCGTTGTGTGTATGGAGAAACTTTCAAGAAGTGCATGCCTGCTTTAGCCTGCGCTGTCTCGGAGAGAAATTTGTTCAGCAGTAGACTTAAGCAGACTTATAAATAATGAGAAGAATTTACTAATTTTGTGGAATGCAGCTCACATCTTAAGGTTAGAGGATCTGGGCTACTGATATTCTTATGCATACTTCAAATAAAAGTTTTTTTTAAAAGTGTGTATTCGATGATTACATTATTGTTTACTTTTTTACTGGATATTTAATTACATGCAAAATACGTCACAACCTTACTCGCCGTAGCACTAAATGATAAGCGAGCCAACGAAATAGTAGCGAATATCAACATATGTTTGATTTCATTCTGTACTATAATATTACCAACTTGCATTTAGAGCTCAATTTATTTTAAATCTCCAATAAACCGGTGGAGTGGAATAGACTCAAATGCAAATATACGGAGAGTTCATCAAGGGGTTCGCATTGTACATGCGGCGAGGATATTCAATTCCAGTTGACTCTGCAATCTAGTTAATACTCATTTAGCCAGTGAAATTAACATTTAAATTATCTGTTAATGATGAATTTCAAAAAGTAATCACATTTGTTCAAAAGTGTCATCATCATCATCATCATTTCAGACTATCACAAGTCCACGGCTGAACACAGGCCTCCCCCAAAGATTGCCACAAAGCTCGGTCCTGAGCATCCATCTACTTCCCGCAACACTGTGCAGGTCGTCACTCCATCTTATGGGGGGTCGTCCCACACTGCCTTTGCCTGTATATGGCTGCCACTCGAGAACCGTTTTCCCCCAACGGTTGTCAGTTCTGCGAGCTATGTGGCCGGCCTATTGTCACTTCTCCTTGCTGATCCTTACGGCAATGACGGTTACCATCGTTCTGTTGTGGATATCATCGTTGCAGACTATCACGCAGAGAAACACCGAGCATAGCCCTTTCCTTAGCTGAGCAACAGTGTAACAGGAGATATATAACATCTCAGGAGACAGGACAGACTCATCAACAGGAGATATATAATATCTGTTTTACATTCATACTACTTTTAGATCAGCCACTGAAATAATCAGGTTACTAGATTATCTATCTATCATTTAATTCGCTTTGCCTTTTCAATGGGAAAATTATGGTAAGTCTAAGACAAGGTTACTGAAACAGATGTCACACCACTAACCGCCTAAGATACAGTAATAAAACTATATTACTGAATACTGTGGATACTATGAACTTATTCTGCGAAGGTTGGACCAAAAATTAAGGATTAGAAAGCTGTCTAAGGTGCTCGATATCAGGACATCAAGCACCACAGTCCCCTCGTGACCACGAGTGCTGTAAATCGCCAGAGACGTTGGGAATAAAAAAGTAATAACTAAACGCGAAAAAATCCATAAATAATAGTTTCATTACAAATGTAATACACAATAGAATTATTTACTATGTAGTAAAAGTCACTTACTTAGGAGATGGGGAAACCCCCCTGCTTATATCTGCCGCTAAGTAGACCGCTGTTGTGTTCCGGTTTGAAGGGTAAGGAGAGACAGTATAATTACAAGCTGTATGATTTCAGCTCAGTTCTTAAAGAGACGATTCTTGTTGTGTTACTTATTTCCACAAAACAATAATTTCCTAAGCTCTATATTAGGGTGCGGGTCTGATTTTTTTACAGCCTTTGCATAATAAGTGTTCTATCTAAACGGAATGAAAATTACACACTATGTACGTGGAGTAATTAAGGTTACTTGAAGTAGAAACTGAAATCTATTATCCCTTCTTGAGTCATAACTTTTAAACCATGCAAATTGTATGGTTATGAGTCATATCTGAAACTTTGACACTAAAAAAACTTTGTTTCAAAGTCATACGGTACGTGTTGTAAAGGTAATAACAGAACATCTTGTCAACTCTTTCGTTTTCGAATGACAACCCAAGAGAATTGTTTTATAAATTGCCAGTAGATGTTAAAGAAACTCTTTAGTAGATAAATAAGGGTGATTGAGTGAAGCGTGCTTTACACTGAAAAATATGACTTTTTTTATAAAAATATAATATCGTTACGTGAATATTCTGTTATATTCGAAAATAAAAAGACAATCGAAATTCGGCACTATACACAGGAGCTTGAGCGGGCAGTTCAGAGGTGAGATACAAATTTAGTAGACTCTTCTTCTTACTTTTGACTAAGAAGAAAAGGAAAAGAAAAGAGGATGAAAGAGTGAAGGCGTCGAAAAACGAAGAGAACGAAAGGTGACCAGTGCAGGAAGAGACAGAAGATCGGTTACCGTCAGGAAGATCCGTGGAAGATCACGTGCACAACGAAGAAGAAACTCTGCAGCCTTTGAAAGTGGTCGAATAAAAAGAAATTTAAGATACCGGTCTTTCACTCCGATCCCGCAACCCCCACAGCTCGTAACAATATTTTGGCCCCCAGCTGATGCTGAGCTGATTATCACGTGAACTGGTCGTAAATTCATCTAACATGTATGTACATATATGTATACACAGTGTTTAACAACTTGGATTTCATCGAATTATTTTCATTGTTGTTTTGAACACTACAGCTAACATGACGTTGACTAACTGTTCTGATAAAACAACTTAAATATTTGAGATAAAATTTTATTACAAGATTTAAGCCAAAAGTATGCCAAATATTTTAACACGAAATCAAAAGAGATTTATGCGGAAATTCTCGGGTTTAAAGTTTTATTGAAAGGTCATGCCTTTGTAAAAACAGACGAATCTGACAAAAGAGAATTTGATAGCAGTCTTTTGTTTCATAGCTTAATGAATATACATTTTTGTACAAAATTTGAAAAATGTAAAGAAAGGCATCGGAAAACTTGGAAAAATGATGCCTAATAAATCACAAGCAGTTGTGTCAACTATGCTTACAAAATTAGCGAACTACAGAAATTTAAGATATAAAAATTTTATATTAAAATTTGAAAATTTATTTACTTGCTTAAATTAGTGTAAGGCGCACTCTGCTGACTAATGGATGAAAGTCTTGAATCAAATGATTGACGGAAAATCCATTAAAATTTGCGGAACTTAAACTCAGCAGACACAGACAGTGATAGTGATGAGAAGCAGCAATATCAGTGCGAGAGTGCCGACGCTGCGCTCAGCAACCCGCTTGCCTAGAGTGGTGAGTATGGGCAAACATTCCAAGTAATGCATGCCGGCTTTTACTTGTGCTATTTTGGAGAGAAGACTTAAATAGGCTGGTGAAGAATAAGAATTAATTTGTATATTACGTAATTAGTTTCACGCTCTTTTGCAATTTGCGTTGGCAATCGCATAATCAACTTGCCAAACTACTGTGTATCTCAAATATAATTTTATAATTGATATTAACATAACTGTAACGCAGTGCGGGTTAACCTTATGTATTACAAGTTCGTTAACACAAACGTGTCTGCAAATGAACTCGTAGGTCAATGTGATGGCCGAATATATCACTCACAGAATTCAATCTTGTTTGAAACGAATTAACATCGTGCCGGATATGCGTTTTTCGATGATTCCATGTTCAATTCCACGGCATGTAATCGGCATGTTATAAAACTCAGCTTAGAACAATCATTCGAGCTGTGTTATCAAGTTATAGTATAGTATACTAACATAGACAGCGATTTTTTTCGTAAGTTTGAAAAAAAAAATACTCTACACTAGATAGTTCTGTATTTTTTTAACACAGATATTCATTTACATGGGTAATGGATTTTTATATAAAGTTATATAAGTATAATTTTTTACGTACACGTATTATATATTAGGATAAACGTTAATCAAATCAATCATACACATTTTTCAAATAAACATTCATGACACGGGAATAAATATTTATATATTTTTCCCGTGTTATGCATATAATTATTCATTATGTAATTGTAATATTTTATGATGATGAAAGGCTAATGACAATAATTCATGATAAATGATTTTTCTTATAAACTTGGAGTATACGTGGAGTCGTACTATACTTAGAACTATCAGCATTCATAAACATCCCACAAAATAAAAGATGTCGCCACATCTTTTGTATGGTTGGTTTGAACATAATCAATTCTAATTGTTTTTTTTTAATTTCATTTTTGTTATGTAATGTTATGTCATTAGCCTATGAAACGTATTTTAAATATAGTACGTAGCTCGCGTAAAACTTAATGCAGAGTAATTACAAACACCTACATACTACTACATTCTTCTAGCATTTGATTTATCCGTAACAAATTAAGTGTCCAATTATAATACCTAGACGAGTATCTATCTGTCCCGCAATACATCCGATAGTACGTCATGCGTTCGGTTCGATCGGAAGCCCCGGTCTCGGTCGCAGGCAGAGGAATGCATTAATAGCATGTGTAGTGATTGATTCGACTTCATTACTATTGCAGTCGATCTGAAGTCTTTAACAAAATCAAAATATTATAACTAATCGTTTCCGAATACTACGTCGGCAGATAGCAACTGCGCCGCATACCATAATTAGACTCGAAAACTGAGAATTTGTGAACAAAAAAAAAACTCTATCTTCCTAGCTCATATCGGCAACAGCGACCGCGTTCAGTGTCCGTGTCTCCACTACTCCGCCTCGTCGTCTCTTCACGAGTGACTGGAAATTAAGGAGTTGTAGCGTTGCACTTTTCTATCTATAGTTCATTAGAATATTTTTAAAGCCCCCCAACCCGCACTGGAGCAGCGTGCCGGGGCGTTCCCGGCTCCTAAACCCTATCTGATACGTGTATTTAACAGGCTGCTACTTTACTTTACTAAGAATATTTTATTAATTATCTATTAAATTAACAATATTTTATAATATATTATACAAATCTTGTTTTTATTTTCTAATTAATGATATGATAAATAATTTTTATTTTTCCAATATCGAACTAACTAACTGAATGTGGCACATCTCTACAATGTGTCACACCACTAAACTATCATTGTACTGAGTCTGTTACGAACCGCTGTCATTTCTTTCTTAGTTTTATTACTATTGCATAATAATCTTATACGCATTTGTTGTTGTTTTGTATGCACACATATGATACACATAATTTACGCGTGACATAAACTCTCGTGTCTTGACTTGTAAACTGCGACGTTGAACTATTCCATCCTACGTACGACATCTCTGCCTACGTGAAGAGTAAGCTGGTGTCTCCAACGTAGGCGGTGGTGCTACCACGCAGCATTCTCTTCGCATTCTTGCACTACTTTCAGGATTCTACGTTCTATTTCAAGTGACATACATCAACAGTGCACTCTGCAGCAGCACACTGAGCGGAAGCTCTGTGAAGCCCCTACAGCTTCTCCTCCACCGTGCTGCCATGCTTGACCGCCTGTGCTGGTCGAGGCTGACCAGCTAACTACCCTGCTGGACTTGCCGCCTTGGTTTATCTTACTTGCCCGCAAAACATCTACGATACGACCCACTACCGGCAACTCCCGTCGACGTCAGGCCAGGGACAGTACATTCTCTCTACTACTCCCTCAGTATATGTGGACCACCGCAATACGTGTGACAACGTAGACCCAATTCCATTACCTAGGCGTGGCTATACTACACTTTGTAACATAAACTAATTATAATAAATACTATTCTGTAACACTACAGAAACGGAACAGTGTGAGGTTTTGGTCAGTGCAGCCAGAATCTGTCCTTGCGGGGTATCCGTAAGTTATAATAAAATATGCGTATAAAAAAGGTAAATTACACTGCTGCATTAATTATAGTATACAGCCACAGGTCGACGAGCTCTAAGCTTCTCGCACTTAGAATTTAATTCCTGCAAGAGCCTTCGAAAAAGTACATCTTTTGCTTTGCGACACGCCTCATTTTTGACGATTCTTAGTCAGTCTCTACCACGAAGAGGGCTCGATAAATCATAAAATTATGTGCCTCTTCAATACATCCTTACTGTCGTACCTATCCGCTTTAACTTTTTTCTAAACGATACACCACAACAACTTGCTGCTGCGTCAACAGCGCCTCTGCTGCACAGATGCTGGCTCGGTGAAGATGCTAACCACTAAGTCATCTGCAAAATATAAAAAGTATAATAATATTTAGATTTGCATTTCCTAATGTCGGATCTGTTTGTTTTTCTACAGCAAGGGACAAGTACCTTTTAACCCTTAAACGAGAAACACGCCAAAGCTCTACGCAAGTAACAAATGTCGTATAATACTTAACCCGAGAGAGGCCGTTCTTTTATTCGTCATAAACATTTTTACAGCATTCGATCACTTCCAACTATTGCTTTCCAACCGGGGTCTATTGGCAGTAGGCAATAAAATGACTTTTGTATTAGCTGGGATACTGATTTGATACCGGTTGCCTCTCTTTCATCAACATATTTTTTTTTTCAACTTTTTAAATTATAACAGAGAATCAAAGATTTCAAGTATTGCGTAACAAGGTAAATGAGAAATTTCCTCATATTTTAATCAATTATGATAAACTAATACAGGAATATTTAAAATGTGCGATTCTTAGCAACTAGAGTACAAAATTATTCCGTAGTATCTGTCAACTTCATAGATTTGAGCAACAATGTAACAAAGTGACTGAGTTTAGAACAGACGCAATATAGCATTTTAAATAAAAAAATATTTCATTACTCCGCTGAAAATTGTATATTTGTTTGTATGTAATCATTTTAATTAAAAGAAAGAAAATTCGGTTACTAAGTTTATTGGTAGTTTTTCTCTAACAATGTAGATACGAAATATGTGAACATGACGTTTGTAACTAAGGGTATTTATTTATTTATGTTTACTCTTTATTACGTGAAAAATAAGTATAATTATATTAAAAATATATTACTGTGTATAGTATTGATATTATTCTTGTTTACTGAAACCTAATATCATATTTGTTTTGCATAACTTTTTTGAACTTTGCACCCCATACATCTCTGCTCAATAAAATTATAGACTGGTAGAGAATACCTCTTATTATCTTAATTACTTGTAATTTCCAAATAGTATAGTTGTATTCATATAGACTGTAATAAATAGCTTTAATTGTAGGGATTCGGATTAACGCTTCGTTATTTAACAGCGTTTTTCATTTATCTGTGTATTCGATGAAAACTTCTAAACTTCTAAATGGATTTCAATGCAGTATTCACTATAATTTAGAACATTTCAAGGTGATGGTTAAGATCATTACATTTAGGTTATCCTAAATGTGATTTTGGAATATATAAATAAAATGTGTTATACATGATTATGGAATGTATAAATATTCCCCTTCGTCAGTATTGATCACTTCAAATAAGTTAGAAACCCAGTTGCCAGAATATTATTCGTTACATTTACAATGCACCAATACGAAGTTTTTTTTATCGGTTTATTTCTCGAGGATTTCGTGAAATTTTACTAAAAACAATGGCTAGAAAATCACAATACCTCCTACAGATGATGGAAAACCCTTCACATGTTATAGCAATATTTATATATAATTATCCAGACTTTTTAGAGGAAGCAAACTTAGATATGCGTTTTAATAGAGCCGTTGAACGTTGCGCAAATCAGCCTGCCTAGCGTGGTGATTTCGACCGATCTAGAAGGCCTATGTTTAACTGGAAACTGCAAATAATATATGCGATTTATTTTATATTTTTTCAGTATTAAAGACATTTTAGATTTTATCTACCAGTCTAACATTTACAACACAATCGTCTTTTTTCTATGTGGTCTATGACACAGCAGATTAATATTTTTTCCAGTATAACTAAATCTATAAAATAATGCTAATATGTTTGTATGTGTTGTGTTTGTTTTGTTTTCAATTAATATATCTTAATAGAATACATTGAAATGATAATACAAACAATTACGTGCTTATTTTGAACTAAATTGATGTACAAACGTATGGTCATACTTTTAGAATAAAAATAAATACATACATTTAGAATAAAAATAAATTACTTTCTGTTAGAGATTTAAATTTTATGAGAAAGTAGGCAGATGACAAACGAGCAAGCGGCGCACTTGATGGTAAGTGATTACCGATATTTGGGAGATGGGGGAGAGGATGAGAGAGGAGTTGAGGGAGGAGGGGGAGGAGGGCCTCCGGTTACCTCTACTTCTCGCCAGTATTCTGCGAGGTCGTGGTACTACTCCTGTCGAGCCGGCCCAGTCGAGCAGCAGCAAAAGCTGCCGCTTAACACATAGTTAAATTGTTTAAAATATAAATATATAAACTTCTAGACAAACCGTTAATTGGAAGCCTTTGGAACTTTCATCTATTTTACAAGACTTATTAAAGATGTGTAGTAAGTTTCATAAACTTGAAAGTTAAATATTGTTACAGTTGTTTTAAATCGGTTCTTATTCTGATTTATTTTAAGATCTAGGAGCAAATTGAGAAGAATGAGCAAAGTTAAATTAGAAGTTGAGGCGAAAGTCACCTAGTTAATTTATGTTTTTCAAACATTCCTTAAAAAATAAGGTTGTTACAAAATGGAATTATACGTCATGCCTCGAGTTTAGGGATCGGGATATTCGGATAGATTTTCTATTTCGTACACGCATACGACACGAGATCCGCGGTAGCCTAGTGGTCACGACGCTCACTTTAGTTTCATAGAGCGCGAGTGACCTGGGTTCGATCCCCGGTGCCGGCACCACTAAAATTGTTACTAGCAATTTTAAGTGCTGTAGACCTCTTCTACAACCACCTTTTTCCGCGGCCACAATCTTTTCGGATGTTAAAAATAATATAAAAATGCCTTAATCCCTGTGTACTGTGTTCACTTTCCGGTGTATAAAGTAACATTAATTGTATTTTCGGAACTCGGAAGCTCGGACCCCTTACATATGGTTTTTGTGACAATCGCCGTAGCCGCTGCTCTCCTTGTGCTGAAGAAACGACTGTCAAAGAGCGTAATCATTAAATTGGGTGCTGAGTACTTAATGTTTGTACATTTTTAGCATCGTTTTGCTCAATCTATCAGCCCTATAGATTACAGTTCAAATTCAAATCCAAGGACATATTTGGTACACAGATACGGACAGACGATCAGAGTTTATGTACGTTTCTTTTACTGTTGAAGGTCGGAATTCTCCCTAAATATTCCGGATAAAAAGTGTTAGAAAATTTCCAATACAAGCGCCGCTTCGATGGAGCATACGTTCTCTAATTTTATGAGTTTCGATGCCGTGAAGAGTTCACCGAGCTTTAGTGCGGAATGTCGGAATTGTATTTTACTTCTCCTTCCGCTCCGAGCATGTTGTAATTTAGTACATTTTCAATTAACCAAAATTACAATTTACAGTTTCGGGGTGCCAGCACCATGGCTAAACTCTAATCGAATTTGCAGCAAGCGTTGTGTCGCGGTGAAACATATTGTTAAATTATTTTCGGTTTAATTAAAAATCACTGTAGCAGCGTCCGGGTAAAAAATAAAAAAGTAAAGTAACAGCCTGTAAGTGCCCACGGCTGGGCAAAGGCCTCCTTCTACAACACTAGTAATCAGAGAGGGTTTAGGAGCCGGGAAGGACCCGCCACGCTGCTCCAGTGCGGGTTGGCGGGCTTCACATATCCTCGAAATAATTATTATTATTTCTCAGACATGTAGGTTTCCTCACGATGTTTTCCTTCACCGTTGAGCACGTGGTAAATACAGCACTTAAAATTGTTTTGACAATTTTAGTGGTGCCGGCACAGGGGATCTAACCCAGGTCACTCACACTCTATGACATTAAAGTGAGCGCTCTGTCCACAAGGCTACCATGGGTTCAAATATTACGCGAACTGTCCGGGTACGATTCTCGGTAGCGGGACCATTGAAATTCTTTATTGAGTACTGAATTCCAATAGTTGATATATGGTAATTCACGTTCTTTCGCAAGGAATCATCAAAATAGATTGCAGCTGCACCGAAATATACTGTCGTGGTCTCACTGACAATCACCGCCAAGACTGTTGTAACATCCACAGCCATAGCCGAGTGGGAGCATTTCACGGCAACGCTGCAGCACAGATAAGTCGTGGTGGCATAGACAAGTCTTGATAAAAATGTGCAATATACTATTGGTCTTCCTCTTTTGTGTGACTTTTGTTTCCTCCGTCATTTTACACGTCCATTTTTTTACCGTCATTTTATTTGATTATTATTATGTGGGGTTGTTTACATATTGAGTATATATGGTTGGGTGATATATATAAATATGTATAAATACATAAAATACAATAAAATAAACAAGGTATCTTTAATATATATTATAATTAAAATACTTAAAACAAAATAAATTAATTAATTATATACCAACCTGACGGAAGCCCTCGGCATGGGAGACCAGACGGCCGAGGGTTAGGGGGAATGGGAAAGAAACCGGCAGACGATGCGAGCGGTATCAAGAAGCACTGCCTTCTGCATTTGAGCTCGGAGTGGTCCGTCACGGAGTCCCAGCCGCCTCAGATGTTCCGAGAGGTTGACTGGGATTAACCCATTTGCAGAGACGAGTATAGGAATAATTTAGCCAGGTATTTCGTTTACTTATCTGTTTCGCCTTTCACGAGGATCTCGTCATATGGAACGGTCATGTCAACCAAAAATATCCTCGACTGTGGCCGGTCCATCAACACGATATCAGGCTTGATCGCAAGAATCGTCCTGTCCGTGATGATGGACCGGTCTCAATAGAGCCCGGCGCGGTCATTTTCGAGCACGGCATCCGGCGAGTACTTATAGTAAGGTAGTCTCCGATCCAAGAGACCGTATTTCAGAGCAGATTATATTATATCGGCACAGACACAATTTATTATATATATTATTTGATTTATTATTATCATTGTTTTCTTTTTTGGAAACAAGCACTGTGCTTTATATGGTGAAAAAATCAATTTTCTTTCTTTAATTATTTTAATCACGCCGTATTTTGAATCCGCATGTGACGACCCCGATCGAAAATCTTTAAGAAAATTAAAATAGACATTTGATCCAATGATCTAAGAACGCGGCTCTGAATGTAGCTCGCTTAGATGTAATGATAGTGCTTTATGACAGACCTAACTTTGTTGCTGTGTGATATTTGCCAATGGTGATAACATATTTAATCTGTGTATCTTGAAGATTGATGACGACGTTGTGGATTAGTGGTAAGCGTATTTGACTAATGAGCCATGGACCGGTGTTCGAATCCCAGCTGAAGTATTTGTGCAAAAGATAAAAATTTTTGTTTCTGAGTTGTGTTGTGTTCGTTACGTTTCTCTGCATATAACTTTTCTCTGATCTTGTCACATAAGCTTTAGATCGGATACGGGAAAGTAACTACAAGTGGATGCCTCTGTACTGGAGTTCCCGCGTACACTTAGGGCACTGTAATATCTCCTGCGCAATTGACATCGGCCGTCACTATACGGAAGTGGTCAGCCAGAAGGATATCATCACCATCATCATCTTATCAATCACCCCACTAGAGATGCTGCTCCTCGGAATAGAAACATAGGAGCCTCCTCCGTTAATCGGAATAGAGTCGCACTTTCAGGTGAGATAATACAGTCTTAATGTACATCGATAAGATTTTCTCGTCATTTGTTTGCCATCACTACGCATGGTATTTCAATTAATCGATGTTAACTCCGACAAACTTATACTACGGTGCGAACATTTCCCAGCGATGTCATAAGGTCAGTTTGCATGTTACTTCCTCTTAATGTGGCGTGTTATTTCCGGCTGTAGAGACGTGGACGTCGATAGCACAATTGCGGTTATATTCCAGTGAGACGTATGCAGCCAGCGCATGCACGTTTGCGAACTGGCTATCTGAAAGGTAAAGGTAAGTAAAGTTTGTTCACGAGACGATCTTACCGTAAGTGGTTTTATTTACATAACTAGCTATTCCGCGAAGCCTCGCTAGCGTTGAATTCGCATTAGCGATATTATTTTAGTGGCCTTCTGTAAAAACGATCCTAGCTTCTCAATGATACTCCCTTAAAACAATAGTTTTGCAGTTAGTAGATTATGTTATAGCCCCATAACGTAAACTGCTAACACTGCAAAGCTATGGGTAAGTCTGTGTGATTAATGTTTGAAAAAATAATATTGATTTTCCGTATTGCATAAACAAAAGAAACATACACGTTTTAGTTTCTAGTAAAAGAATTGGTTTCAGGTTAGTATATAATGCAAATATTTTGCGAATACAAATTGCTTCTTACAATCGGCTCCCGTATTTCCTGTTAATTTTTATTTAATTTTCAGAACATTCTTGCAAACGGAACAAAGGTTATACATGTAGTCATATGTAACGAGATATTTAACCATTCAATGTGTCTTTTACAAATAAATCACCTCACTCGTTATTTACCATCTTTTGTTCACAATGTTTCAATTTCACTCGAAGTTACTCAAAGTGAAGTATAGGCATGAGTCTGTTTGTCTCTTAAGTAGAAAATAAATAAATTAAATTTGTTGTATTTCTAGAAATACGTTTATCTCAACCTGTCGTCGTCATTTGATGAGGTTCGTCTAATGAACAAGAAACTAACGGAGGATCTCGGCTAGTGTCCTCTTTTTAATTTTTTACAACTATTTTCTGCATAATAGAGCCAATTGGCGGCATTTGCTGCTGTTCGAATAAGCCGGCTCGATCGTGGTAGTACCACGGCGTCCTAGAATACCGGCGTGAAGTAGAGGCATCTTGTGCGTCTGCGTTTTGATAGGTGATTGAGGTATCCCGAGGACCAGTTAGAGTAACCTACGGATTTTTATAAACATTAACAATAAATAGTATAAAGCATTTATATCTATTTTGCAAATGAAATCAGAACATGCTAAACAATTGAAATCATATTGTGAAGTGAAACTATCTACTTTTTAATTATTAATTTGCTCCGTTCTACGCACAATGTGTTCACAGTATCAATAATTAAAAACTGAAGGTACCCCGAGTTAACTATGGCATCAGAACACTTTATTTCCACGTGGGCACGGGTGCTTTGAAGCATTGGAAACGTCAAGATACTAAAAACTAAAATTAAACATTATAAAATCCGTAAATAATAGTTTCATATTGTGAATATCTAGAGGCGAAGCTCCTTCTTAGCCGAGGATATCAGGAGCAGGTACCGCCTTCTTACCTATTTCAGCCGCAATTCAGCATAAATAAGCCGGTATAATTGCATTCTTTGACGCATTCCATCTTAGTACTCAGGGTTGACAAAGTATCTGTAACCTTTTTGTTACATGGAAAAATGCCTGACGCATACTCGCCCTCTCGGGGGCAAGGACGGGTTATGTCGCGTTCGCACCGACTAAAACCCCATGGTGTTCCACCTTCGTCGCATGTCGGCAACCCTGCCGGCACGGGAACGCTTTCGCACACATCCGCGACCCCACCAGCGCCGGCCGCTGTAAGCGGCCCCTTCTCGGGAGAGAACGTCCTCTCCCACACCGCCCTGGCTAGATGCGCCGGAACACAGACGCGCCTACCTACTCGGCCTCCAAACCCACGAGGGCAACGGACCGCCCCGAGTCCACCACCCGGAGGCCACGGGCATCAGGAAGGCTGGCGCTCATAAGCACCAGCCTTCCCGGCACCCCGGCGGATGTGGTCTATGGCTCCGCTGCCGAACACATTTCGGCCGCGGAGGGTAGGGAGAACGGCCATCGTAATACCGACACTCCTCTCCCCCCTCGGCCCCACCACGGCCGCATAAGCGGTGCGGCCTCCGCCAGAGTCACGGAGGATAGGGAGAATGACGAAACGCAATACCAAACCTCCACCTCGGCTGTGGGGGACCAGGAGAGCGCTAAGCTAACACTACCCTCACAGTCCACCAACACGCATCCGAAGTGGGCTCACTAAGCCCACTCGGAGCGACCTCCTCGGCCCGGCGATCCCCGCAAAGACAGGCCGGCCCTGTAGGTTCCTCTTGAAATGAATGAATGAATGAATGAATGAATGAATGAATGAATGAAATATATACTTTAATTGTACACACACGGATTTAACATACAAAGATTATAAGGAAACAAAAAACAAAAAGTACAATAGGCGGCCTTATCGCTAAGAAGTGATTTCTTCCAGGCAACCCAGAAAGAAAAAGGAAATATGATAAGTATCGGGTTCGGGTGTACACATAATATAAAGTGAAGTGAACATATAATACATACACATGATTTGCAATAAAATAAATACAAAAAATATACGTAATATGAATATATGAAATACATATACACGTACATACTATTACAGAGATACAAGTCAACGACCCTCTTGGTTCACCGTGGGAGACCAAGCCACGGTTACTAAGCCCCCCCGCCACGACAAGGCGGGAACCCATTCGGGGGGGAGTATCTGTAACCTACTTCAACTTCAGTTCGAAGTGCCCACGAGTTTGTAGGATCAAGAAGTTTTAACTAAGGTTCAGCAAAAAACAGTCTTGAATCATATCATAAATAAAAGAAATTATAAAGAAATATTGTCTTGTAATAAAATAATCATTAAGTTTACGTCATACACCACCTTCCATATGCTATCGGAGAACAGAAAAATTGCACACAATATCCATTAAAAGATCGCAATTGTCCGCTGGAAAACAGAAATATCCATTTTCGCGCTGTCAATATTCGGAACGCAATATCCGAAAACCATAAATTTTTCTATTCCGTAAAACAATAACTTAAAAATGGCGCTTGCGTTTCGATTATTTATTTATTTTACAAGGTGGTAGGTTTCTCTTTCTGCCTGTCTAAATAACTACCAAAACCTAATGAGCTGTGCTGTTAGTTTAATTACAGGCTCTGAGGCATTCCATCCTAATTCTCAGAGGATACAACGCATCAGTATTCATTTTCGATCAAAATTGTTTGCAGGTGTAAATTGGTTGCACTTATCATCTGGTGAATTGTTATCTCTATTGTCACTCTAATATACAGCTACATTTAAATACTGGTTAGGTTGTGTCTCCAAATAGCAATCTCATTCAGACAAACTTTTGTTGCTGATTGATATTGAAATGACCGAAGTGTCTATAAACGAAGTACATACATGTATGAAGTAGAGATGTTATATTGAAAAAAGCTTCAAATATTTTATTTTTCATCTTAAAATTTGGAGCCCACTTGATGTTCAAACGTCAAAAGTGAATCTCATAAAAATAAATCTTTAATACGTGCGTATACATTAAGTTACAAAAACTTACACAGGGGTAGAAAAAGGTAATGGATTTCCATTTGGCACGACTCAGCGTAGCGATGATGGAACGTAACGGAAGACCAGCTTCGTTTCCGGGTTTGTTCCCGAAATAGAAGTTTGGTTTAAGGCCTTTTTGTTTAGTCTCGTCTTACAACTCCCACAGAAAAAAAGGATGAGGCAGCTTCTTATGCTGCTGCCTCAAATTTATTTTATATCCGATCAATCTGACGGACCATGGATTCCCGGGATAAAATCGGATGATCATTGAAAAAATATTTTATCTTCCACTTTACATATCATAAAATAACTTAAACATTTTAAGCTATGTTCCATTTTATATAATGCCAACTATTGCACGAATATGTTAAAACAGCAAACTAAATGTAACTGCATTGGGAATGGACTCACTATTGGTCCTGGTTCTATTGGCCAATGTTGTTCTAATAAACACAGTGAATTCAAATTTATACCACACTGGGAATAAGCATAATAGACGCTGACTCTGTTCTCTAACATAGCTATTACAAGAAAGTTATGTTTGTATTATATTAATTCATTATCAACGATCTCTTTATTAACATTACACTATTATTAAAATTACACAAATAAGTCAGGACAATCGTCCTTTTAGGTTTTTTTTATAAATAAAGTATCTTAGCATTACAATTAACTTTACTAAGATTCATGTTAACCCCTTCAAAAACACCTAAGACCTTGTATCTGGAGTGAGTCAAGACAACAGTCATATATCGGGTTCGAACCTGCGTCGTCATGTTTGGCAGTCTGCTGCCTAACCCATTATTTCTATTCAAATTCTTTAATTTTATGAAACCGAACCGTACCATAGTATCAACCGTCCGGGTGTGATCCATCCCATGCTGGCACCTCTCAAGTTGTTATTAACAATGAAAGTGCTGGAAACCCGTATGGCTGTGAAATAACAAAAAACATTACATCGATAACGTGTTGAGTCCGCCGCGCGCACACTTACCGGCTCCAAAACTCTCTCGAAGAGAAGGGCTCTGCCTGGCTATTTACTTCAGTTTGCTTTTTTTTTGCAGTTAGTTTATTTTATTAGTAGTGGGTCGTATTTGAAAAGTTTGAAAGAAAAGCACCACGCAATGTGCCATAGTATGTGTACTATATTTTAGCTGAGACTCAAATGCCTACAGTACATATGTCAGCATGTATGTATATATACATACAGTATGTCAGTGACCCATAGCTCTAGTCCAATTTGAAACTCTGAAGTATTAGATCTAGCAATCTCACCGGACATCGTTTAAGCCTGGATTTTAAAATTTAAGCTCGTTACCTTTTCCTCTACATAGATGCAAATCTGTCAAGCATGTAATGGTGCTGAATACTAAGTGCTATTTCTATGGCTAGAATCCTATTTGTTGGCATTACCTGACGGATTATCGGACATCAGGAGATCCGATAATGGAGATAAGATTAGAAACCTGCCAAACATAAGCCTTTCCTTTCAAGACTACCGCAGGCTATGTGCCCAACCTGTTACCGCTTCAGCTTGCTGATACTTACGTTCCGACACCTTCCTTGTTTCGCTGCGGATGTTATCGTTGCAGACTCCATCAGGCAGCCTGCAGTAAAATACCACGTCCAGGTTCTGTAAATTGTCACTTGCAATACACACTGCATGAATATCGTACTTTAAGCTCAACATATTTTAAGATTAGCTGATCTTTGAACGACAGACCGCTACTTTTATTTAATTATTATGTTTTAGTAGTTGACGACAGAGTGATGGAGCCGGGTAGGTTTTTTGTTTGCGTACCTGCCTGTTAAGCGGTGTGTTCAAAAAACGATGTTAGGCAAAGACATTAGAATATATAATAGACAAGGTAAGTCTTATTTCATATAATTGAATTTCTTGTCACAAATTTCAAATTCCAGCGGCTTAACATACTTATAGATATACTGATTGCATATTGGTTAGGTACACTAATGCATTTAGTTCCCGGGGGATCTTGTAAATTGAAACTAACTGCATACCATTAGCACGGAGACTGTACTTCCTGGAAATTAAATTGACGTTCAGTACGTTTATGAATAATCTTCGATTGTAATCAGAGAAAATACACCTGCATACCAACATGAGGTAACTGCGGCACTTCTGGTGTTGCGGATGTACGTGGGCGACGGTAATCACTTACTATCAGGTGCCTTACTATCACTATACTCACCCTTTCCCATAAAAATATAAGACTACATATATATAATTAAATAGGCACCTAATAAAATTTGAGATGTGGTAGCAGGTTTTTTAAATCCACATGAACATTTAGATGAAGTCGGAAACTGGGTCCCGTAGAAGTCGTCTTAGGCAAAACCAGACCGCCACAGGACGATGATGGGTTACAGCGACGGAGGTAAGAGACTTCTGGTATTTTGATTTTGAAGCGCTTGTAAAGCGTGATGATGATTATGGCGAATCGTCCCATTAGGTCTCCTCTAAGTCCTCCAATAAGCAGCAGATGAAAAAGAAGAACAGAGACAGATAGTTCAATCCCTGCTCATATTTATTAGGAACCTCGTTTTTGTATATCACTTGTATAAATATATCTTTGTCTATTAGGCTGTCTCTAAAATATTCGTAAGAAACATTTTTATCATACTTAATTTTATAACTATACCGTAAATAAATGTTTCAATTCCTTCAAGCGTCCACATTATTGGGGACGTGTTTGAGGGACAAATACAATTTTCTAGCTACGTGACTTCGATGCTGCAAACTAAGACTCCGAGTCTAATATCAATTTGAACTCGTATGTTTATAATTCAAGGACATTTACAATAATTAAAATATTATAAATAATATTACAATCGACCAAATTCTTCGTGACATAGTAGCAAAAAACTTTGCCTTTGCTCGTAGAAGCCAAAAGCTCTTTAGGAATTTCACTGCGCTGCCACGGAACGATCGTCATCACGGTAAATGGCACAAATACGTAGCCTTCATTTAGAGACTCATATTTTATGCTACTTATTCCATATGCCCCGGATGATGTCAAGGCTCACAACTAAGTAACAACCCCTGACATAAGAAGCCGCTAGTGTATCTGTCTATGGTCTCCCTCTTTTAATTAATTTAAAAAGAGAAGCAGTAACTAAAATGAGTCAAATATTGTGATATGTAAATCAAATAATGAGCAATGAATACTTCATAGGCTTAAAACAAATAAGAATGGTTTCGATTTTTACTATATTTCAACCCGTTCGTAATTGGTTTAAAATAACCTAAAACATTAGATTTTCCTCTTATATTTCAACAAAAACACGTCGTCTTTGTAATTATGTCTAATCGCACTTTCATTGCCTTTGTTAATTAATTTATAATGAGCGCGAAATGTATTATATAATCTATTGTTCCTTGTAATATTGCGGCTTTAGTACTGGCTGCACAGCTAATTATACTCTGTAAGACAGAATAGAGCTAACGTTGATGAATATAAATTACGTAAACAACGAAATTATCTTTAGTCTTTCAAGTTACCATTGTTCCTTGTCTTATAAATCAGAACGTTTTGATTTTTATGTGTTATGTCCATACGGTGTAAGGAGGAAATTTTTAAGCTCATTAAATAATTGCCCAGTAACAGTAACCTTTATAGTAGTATCCCTGTTGCCTGTAGGAGTCTATCTTTTTTTATTGGAAAGACGACAAACGACCAAGTGGCTCACATGCAACACGAAATGGATTGCAGGTACGTTGCCAACCTTTGAGGATATTTGGGAAATCCGAAAGGGGGAGGGAAGGGGTATAAGGCTCCGGTTACCTCACTCACCCAACGAAAAGCAGAAGCACAAAATACCTCTACTTCACGCCAGTATTCTGCGAGGTCGTAGCTCTGCCCAGTACGAGCCCGCCCATTCGAACAGTACTAAAAGCTACAGTTTGGCTCTACCACATACAAATGACTATGATGAAGAAACTACACCACATTATCTATTATAAACTTATAATATAATAAGTTTTTATTCTGAACATCATTGACTTTTGACATTTTCATGGACGAAATTTAATAAGAGAACATTTGGTACCACGTTTGTTAAAGGCCTGTTTGTCAGTCTAAGTTAAAGCTCTGTTTTAGGCTATCTACTCAGTCACTCAGTCAGTCTGTTACTAGTTCATTGCTAGATATAAACTGTCTACTTTCTACTTTGATAACCGCGTGGCTTAGTGGTTAGCGTACCTGACCGCTGAACTATGGGTTCCGAGTTAAAATTCCAACTGAATCCAATGTTTATGTCTGGCAAGTCTGGTTGTGCAGTGTACGAACCATGTCTTTGACACTTCATCAGAGCCTTCTCTAATATTATCTCATAAGCGTGTAAAGTGCCTCAGTTTTCGCGAGCACACTTACGGCACTATAATATATCCTGCCCAGTTGACAACTGTCGGCGACGAAATAAAACGGGTTTGCATCATCATTGTTTATTTTTAAATCGTACAATGATAGGTACATAGACTAACCATTTTATATCTTGCTAACACTATGACTTGTGCATAATAAAAGCGTCGCTACAAAATAATCTAATTTTTAAAATTAAGGTAAACAATCTTGTTAACCAAAATATTAAACTTTAAACATTAATAACAATAAAGAAATTAAGCGAAAGCACTAACAGTATTTCAACCAACCCAAAAAAAATGCTCAAAGTTTTTAAACATCAAACGAAAATAAGTTAACATTGTTCTTCAAAAACGGAAACCCAAAACGAGCTATAAATACGGAATGTCGTTAACAAGTTTCGCTATTAAAATTATGTCACAAGTGAGAATGCGGTTTGCTTACTTGTTTATGCTTTTAATTTAACTTAATTTTCTCATTTTAATTCGCTAGTAGATTTTAAAAATGGAATATTTAAAAACTAATTGCAATGATAATTCATCATCAACATTTCAGCCTGTCGCAAGTCCACTGCTGAACATAGGCCTCCCCCAAATATTGCCACAAAGCTCCATCTTGAGCTTCCTGCATCCATTAACTTTCCGCACCACTGCGCAGGTCGTCAATCCATCTTACGGGGGGTCGTCCCGGGAAACTTTACCATAACATAAGCTTGACTCTTGGGTCTTTACTCACATCGGTGTGTGGTTTCAACGACGCTTTGTACAGCTGTCCGTAAAATGTCTGATCCAGCGGAAATAGCTACACCCCTTTCGGTTTGTAACTTGGTTAGTTGGCTTTTTTCGATAGACAGAGCTCTGGCGAAGACTTTGGAGCCTTTGTTCCGCTCTATCGCATTTTCAATACCTTGAATTTGTGTATGTTTTGCCTCATACATTTGGAGATCTGTTCAGTCGCCGATATGCTGAAGCATCAGTTGTAGACTGCAGATTCATCTCATGCCTAGCTTTCATAAGTTTAAGAGTATGATCGGAGAGCTTTTGGGGCATGATCGCGCGGCTAAAACTTAGCTCCTACCGCATGGACAATTTCTACTTGCCTGCTATTCGTATCGTCTACTGTAACGCAATTTTCTAGGCACTGATACGAGCTGAAAGTTCTCTGGGTTTTGGATTGGCACGAGGTGGATGGGGCGTAGACTTCATCAGATAAGACCACTCCAGCCTAATGTTAAAGTTCAGTGTGCCTCTTACCATTCGGTGATCACTGCCGGTTTTCACCCTAGTGATCACAGAGACATCACTAAACAGCTCACGCTTAGTCGTCATGATGACGTCAATCTCATTTCTTCCCAATGAATACCACTAAAATTGTTAATAGAAATTTTAAGTGCAGAATCTGAAGGAATATATTGTGAGGAAACCTGTATTTTTTGGTGATAATAAAAAAAAAATATTTCTCGGACATGTGAAGTCCGCACCTACCCGTACTGGAGCAACGTGGCGGACCCTTCCCGGTTCCAAAAACCCTCTCACATGTTTGAGGTGGAGGCTTTTGCCCAGCTGCAGGCTTTAACAGGCTGCTACTTTACTGTAAACTTTACTAAAAGCATCACTCCCAATAGAAGACTTTGGAAACAGTCTTATACAGTATAAATGACTTACTTAAGTAAATCATCCTAGTTGTTTTTCTTTTGTTTATATTATTTATTTTTGTTGTGTTTTACAGAGTATAGTATCATGTACAAAATAGTCTATGGTAATTTAATATAATAATTGAATAAACAATAATATCATTCGAAAAATCTGGCAGTTACGTCGAATGCGCGCGTATTATGCCGCAACTAAGCCGGCCCAATACGATTCTTACCCCGGCAGTACGTAGTAACTATTATATTAATCTGTGCCACCGGAGCGTACTTAAATCCGTCGGTGAGAGGTCAGGCGCATATTCTGAGTATATTCGTTTACCTTATGATGAATGCATGTATTTGTCTCAATGGAAGGATTACGATAACCACACTATTTAGCGCAGCTTGGTCATCACCGCCCAGACGCCCCGCACCTTAATTTTACCCCTCATTAATCTGTATGTTTTGGCCTAGTCAATAATATTTGTTATATTATTTTGGGAAATATGTAAGAAAAGTTAGAAGTGACATTACATTAAAACAAAATTGCATTTTGTGTGACCATCTCTCGTACATCAAGTGATTTTTTAGGTTTTTCCGTAAGTTGTCACTTACGACATCCACGAGGATTAAGCGGGTGACAGATTCTTAAAGCCATCAAACGGCAGGTAATTTCCGTTGAAATATAATACTGACGTAATTTCATTAGTGAGGAATTTCATCTGTATTTTATTGCCTCGTGGATCGGAGGCAAACGTATCTGACAGCCACTTTTGGATTTGAGTTACACAAGAATCCAGTACTTCTTCTAACGCACAAGATTGTTTTTAACTGAATGTATTGTGTTTGTCTGTGACACTGCATTTAGTGCTTTTGCAGCAAATGTATACAATAAGTGATTTTTTTTTATAATTTTTATTAAAAGTAATTTTTTAAAAAATTATTAATTTTATCTCCTCATCTCTCCGGGAAATAAAACATAACGAGGGGTGAGCCTCGTTTACCGGGAATGAGATTGCCATAAAATTTTCAAGCAGGCGAGGTATCAAAAATAAAGGTGGTCAATTTCAATTGATCCTTCCCATTTCTAACTAAATTTTATAGTAGAAGATACCACTTCACTTAAGGTTAAATTTTATTTTAATATATAGTAATGTATTACATTTTTTGAACACATGGTTGTCGTCTGGTTGGTTGGTATATAAATATGTACACATAAATAAAATATTGAATAATGATTAAGCTATCTCTATATACAACAATTAGTTAATACATTTTGTGGTAGTATTATGTTAGTGTATATGGGAATATTAATCTCAACTATGTTTTAATAATTGGAGGGTCTGTTAACAACAACCGACATTTGGAACGAATTAAATGCCGACGAAACCGATGCCACATGCTAGTGCCAGCGTACTAATTGTTAATTCTAATAATTAATGTAATAAATACTATTAGTTCGATAACAATTAACTTTATCCTTTGTGGCGCAGACAGCTTGCTGCTTACGACATTACAAAGATGATGTTATAACTGAAATCTTACTTGTTAACAACGATGCTTTGTTATTTATGTGAAACTTGATGTAAATGCTTTAACTAACCTTAATCATTTCTAATCAATTTAAGCGAGCGCTTTAAATACACCAAAAGCGCATTGTGTTCATGTATACGCTGGGGGCAAATATTAGGGTCCTATACACATTTAGTATTTATAGGTACACCTGACCTGAACTGCTACTGTTTATATCCACCGTATACTCATTGTTCACTTAAAAAGAACGTGCCAACTTAAATAAAGATCTAAAACAAGAAGTGAATATATTTTCATTTGTCATACAATTTTTGCTGTTAAACTTTGTAACTCTGTTCCTTATTTATAGCCCGTTTTAGTCATCCCTCGTAAAAACAAAGTTAGCAAGTCTTCTCTGATTTCATTAGAGTATATGAAAATATGGAAGCGCAATTTTAAGTTTAGGTAACAAAGAAAAACCTTAAAAATAGTATTCGGAGAACTAAATTTTAATCGAAGATTTAAAAAAATAAAAGTAAAACTATTTTAATATATAAAAGTTCGATATCGACATTATTAGATCCTGTTTCTATAAATTTCCCTGTTGTGGAATCGATTGGAACGTTTTAAAAAAAATTCTAACTTACTTTAGCGTCCATCAAAACAAAAGAAATATAACTAAAAACTATGAGAAACTCCGGAATTTATAGACTTTAAAGCTGCAAAGCAATCGAGAAAATCTAATTAAGCGATAGTGACCACAGCCTGGACCAGTATAGCGTCTTAAGTTCGAAAATTCTCATATTTTGTGCGTACATTGTGTAACTATTTTGAACTAAACGCTACTACTTACGCTATGTGTGTATGGTACACAGCAGTAATAATAACATAAGAATTAAAAAAAAAATCTTCTATCCCGTGTAGAGCCGTGGGTGTTGGGAAATGATACTGGTCTGTCAGATAGCGAATTAAACATTTGAAAAAATGCCAGATAAATATACGCAGTTCAATGGTGGGTAGCAGGATTTATGGTGTACAGCGTTAAGGCATAAGCGATTTTTATGGTAAATCCTTCCATTGAGAGAGGTACATGTTTATGATGGAATTATTAACTTAAATAATTGACATTGAATTCTCCTGGTTATTTTATTCCTTCCTTTGTCTCTCATGACGTTCAGAACGAAATTGAAAGAAGAATTCTTGCTGTGCCATACGATTTCTCATGGTGCATAAGTTATGATTTTTAAGATTTTTTATTTCTTTATTCCATAACGAAAAAATTAAATAGCAATGACAATATCGCATTTAGAAAATGGCAACCCAATAACTTAACTCTTATTCTTGTTAACTTATTTCAACTATCACGAGAGTTTCTATCATGTACATAAATAAACATTAGTTTAGCCTATAGATTTCTGAACTTAAGATAATAATATCTTTAGAGATGGTGCTTACTTTAAGACAGAACTTGGAAAAGTGACATCGTTAGAAGGCCAAATGTGAAAAACTTGTAAACTAGAGTGCAAAGTACCTTAAAACTATATACCTTTAATGTTTTTGGTATCAAATATGATAATTTAAAAAATATACACGGTTTAGTCAAATGTACAAACATTTCACAAAACCGTATTGTATGGCAATATATTCTGTTACACTGAAACAGTATTATAATAATATAACTTATGTATACATATCTATTCTATATTATTTCTTATACTTTAAAAATAATTATATTCTAAGCGTTTGTCTTTGGATTTCATACTGGCCTTTTATCTCTCTGGCCACGAATCTGCAGTTTTACGCACTGTCTCCATAGGGAACCTAGACCCTCGTAGCTCTAAAGATTTCCTACGAGAATCAATTTCGATGTAACATTTTGAGCAGGTCATGTTCTCTAGTACTAACCACAATTTGTAGCCCTATGCTTCAGAATTGGACTGGACGAGGGCCAGACTTCATCATTTTTCATCATCATCATTTCAGCCTATCAGAAGTCCACTGCTGAACATAGGCCTCCCGCAAAGATTGCCACGAAGCTCGGTCCTGAGCCACCTGCAGCCATCGACTTCCCGCAACACTGCGCAGGTCGTCACTCCATCTTGTGGGGGGTCGTCCTACACTGCGTTTGCCTGTACGTGGTTGCCACTCGAGAACCTTTTTTCCCCAGCGGTTGTCAGTTCTGCGAGCTATGTGGCCGGCCCATTGCCACTTCAGCTTGCTGATCTTTACGGCTATGTCGGTTACCTTAGTTCTCCGTATGTCATCACTGGCAACACGCACTGGCCAGACTTCAGCTCTTATGAACTCCGAAAAATTATTCTGGAGTCAGGTGAGCAGTCTTGCTGAAAAGTTCACGGTACATTTAAGAAAAGTGTATCACTGAGAGTATTCATTGGGACGTGATTCCAGACAGTCTTGATAAACTCTGGCCTAAGTCTACTCTTCTTTTACAAAATACTTAAGCTTCGTTGAACGTTGAAATTTTCCAACAAGGTGCGAAGTTCCTGGTCAACGAAATCCCATGCAGCCTTACCATACGCACGGGCAGTACGTATTTTAATCTTGTTCATATGTGGATGTATTGTATCAATTGCAATATAGCTGTGTTCATTTCTCTAACTTTACATCTCACCCTTAAGTATTAGGTGTCCGATGTATAGCTTAAGTATTAGGTCTACTGCCTTTTAATTTCAAGGTGACAGAACCTTGGGTAACAATTAGTCTTATGATCGCAACGCGTGCTACAACTCTTTTAAATATTTAATGTTTCCTTCTTTAGATTTTTATTATATATATACACAGGCTAATTCCAGTCACGCACTTGAAAAGTCAAGATATTTTGGGTCATTTCACTTAATTCACTTTTACAATATCCACAACCATGCAGAAGTGGTAAATTATGTTATATCACCACACGGAGAATGTACAATATTTATCTATAGCATTGGATAAGTTACATTATAAACACTTATAAACTCAGTTCATATTATAGTTGCGATATAACTTGGTAAAAGAAAATTTAAATTTTATGTTAATTGTACTTAATATTAACAGTTAAAATTATTTAATGATATAATGATAAGCGTTTCTAAATAAGTCGTAATTAATGCAACAGAACAGAAACGCTGGTAAGTTTAAATTGTTTTTGTTTCGATCGCTTGTTAAATCGCTTGGAAGTTTCGGAACGGTTTATTTTCTTTATTTAATTTGACTTTTTAATTAGCCGACAGTTTTCTTTGCCTACCAAATCCTCTTACAAGATTGTATTAATTTGTGCTGAGCTAGCTTAAGACAGAAGTAATTTATTTAAATGTTCTAATCTTATACTTTATTTTAGAACAGTACAACTTCGTGTTTATTTTAATATTATTAGTTTGTATTATTATACTACCGCATGGCTTAGTGGTTAGCGCATCTGACTACAGAGACATCGGATTGGGAAGTGAAATTGGGATTGAATTCGAACACATGAGGTCCTGTGTTCGAAATCAATCCAAAGGAAAATGTTTAAGCAAAACACAAATTACTGGTTTTCGGATCTGGTAGTGTTGTGTTTGTCCCCTATCTCTTTTTATCTTTTATTCGTGGGAAAGAGGGCCAACGAGCAAACGGAATACCAGAAGAGCTGCAAGTGCGTAGTCGGACTTGAAGGATATTTGGAGAGGTGATCGGGAGAGGGCGAAGTGGGGAGGAGAGTGGGCCTCCGGTTACCGCAAAACTCAAAAGCACAAGATGCATCTATTTCACACGAGGCCGTGGTACCCGGGAGCAGCAGCAAAAACTGTTGCTTGACTCTACCACGAAAAGTCTAAAGCTTTAAACGTTCTTCAAGAAATACTACATCTGGAAATTCCTCTATATACTAGATCTTATCGTATATGCGTTTCATTAGATACGGGAAGGTAACGACGCTAATCTGCTGAGAATGGCGAGTATTATAATCTATATCTTTTATACGCCGGTAAGCTAAGATAATATAATACTGAAATAAATAGAATAAAAAGCAATAGTTTACTGCAGGAAACAAATTTATTAAAAAAAAAACCAAAGTAAAAAGTTAAGGACAGATGTATTAAACTATAAAATAAATTGTTTTTTAACATTAGAGTGACAAACGAGCTACATACATACATCAGATAGGGTATCTGATAGTAAATTGCTACTGCAGTTCATAGATAGATCCTTACATGATAAATTTTATTCATCGCACATGGGAAATCAACACTTAAATTGCAGTTAACTGTATGTGTAAAAGTAAAATAAAATGGTGGTTTAATCAGGGACCTGTATTTCAAATTGGAATTTTATTTGAACGTTACAAAATTACGGAATAAAATGAATATGAATAGCTAAAATATTGCGATGTTTACAAAAAAAATAAGTACATCATTATAATTTTGGTGTATATTAATTTCGGTAAAGTATCGAAGATTGTAGGGAAAAAAATTGCGTTTGCCAACCTGCTCGCCAAGCGTGGCGAAAATTGCAAAAACCCTCTAATGAGAGCTACGAAATTAATTGCCCTAGTTTTTGGAGGGCCTTGCCAATCTTGGCTATAGTCACGGCGAAGCATTTGAGTGAGTTCTAGAGCCATGCATTGCTCAAGGACTCACTACATGGTGTTATTGGGAGATTTAAATGCAAAACCAGACATGAAAAAAGGTGATGGACAGCTGGCCTACTTTATGGCGAAAGAGGGACTCTTTTTCCTGAAGCTGCCCCACCGAAAGTGGACATCGATAAGCCCGGATGGTTTCACTAAAAATTAAACCGTCTTCATCATGACAACCAAGCGACTGCTGTACAGTGATGTCTCTATGATCACTAGGTTTGAAGCCTGCTGTGATCACCGAATGGTAGGAGCCATACTGAACCTCAACATTAAGCTCGTGCGTCTTCGTCTGACAAAGTCCAAGCGTCGTTCACCTCGTGCCCTTATTCAAAACCCCGAGAGCTTTCAGCTCGAATTGCAAAATAGCTTTCAAATGGCAGACGGCACGGTACTACAGTCACTGTCAGAGAATCACCAATCAACACGCGGGCGGCCTCCTTCCACATGTTACAGATAATTTAACCAGTGGTTATTTATATCACTGATTGTGTCCAATGACAAAAGTCGGTGCAATAACTGTTCTTCCAGATAATGAGTTGTTAAGTTGATATTAGTTTAATTAATTCAGTAATTTAGTAAATTAATATAATACGAGTGTACATAATGCATTTACTCCAGGAAATTCGGATCACATATTGGTTAGATGCACTAATGCACTTGCCTCTCCGGAGATCTCGTAAATTGAAACTAACTACATACAATTAGTTAGCAGTTTATGTACCGGAAATTAGACTTGGATGTTTAGGAATTCCTAATTACTGGTTTAGAAAATAAACATAGGCGTCTAGAAACGACTTAAACATAAATTTCGTCGTGTATTTTCTCGTATTTATTTTTGAAAAATATCTTCAATTTGCTTATATATATTTTATTTCTATTTTAATGGAATATAGCTATTTTACTTGTGTTTCTGTGTGGCGATTAAGAGTAGTACCAAATTGGTTCAGGCGTTTTCAGTTCGGGAATTTTGATGTCAAAGATGATGCACACACTGGTCGCTTTTGCGACCTGCGTGTGCGTGTGCGACCTCGCACCCACCTGTTACGGATAAAGTCAATGCCATTTTTGAAAAAGTGAAGCAAGATTGGCATTTTAGTAGTTAGAACTACACCTACAGCGACACAGTTGAAGAACAAGGGGTTGACTACAAAATAGTTTTAACCCATTTGAAATAGTCAGGATATACAAAAAAGCTCAATATTTGGGTGCCACACGAGCTCACTAAAAGAAACCTATTGAATCGTGTACTCCTTTCCGATTCTCTATTGAAACGTAATGAAACTATACCGATTTTGTAAAGATTGATCACTGGTGTTGAAAAGTGGATTATCTACAAGAACGTGTGAAAAAGATCACGAATAAAGGGCAGTCAAGCTCCACTCGAAACTGGGGTTAACTTGCAATAAGGTGATGCTGTGTGGAGCTTTAACCGCCAGGCTAAAACCATCGATTCGGATCTCTACTGCCAACAGCTAATGACACAAGCAAGAAATAGAGATAAAACGGCCGGAATAGACCAACATAAAAGGTGTTTTTCATCAGGATAACGCCAGACCACACATCTTTAACCACTCAGTAAATATTGAGAGCTTGGTTGGAAAGTGTTAATGCATCCAGCATATAGACCTGACCTTATCCTCAGATTTTCGCCTGTTTCAGTCTCTTCAGAGTTCTTTAGAAGAAATATAGTTCCGATTCGTGCGAGCAAAGCCGCATACTATAATATACTCTTAAGCTCATTTTAAGTCATGTTACTTATATAACCATTAAACGTTATAGTATAAGGAGTATACATGTCTTGTCTCGTGATTCGAGAATCGAGATTATTTAGCCTTGAACCATGTGCTCGTTCATAAACATGAAGAATATTTTAACAAATTAAATATAACACTATTGATAAAAATAGAATAAACAGCAGAAAAGAATAATATTACAAATAAACATGTCCCTCTGTATCCAATCGATCAGTTTATTGAAAACGTGTTTGCGGGACAAATTCAATTTTCTAGCTCCGTGGATTCAATATTTAAGCTTTCACAGTTAGACTTAAATCTCATTCAGAGATACATTTAAGTTTACAATTTTTTCGAATAAACCCTTTTGATAGAAGCAATACAAGGACTTTTAAAATATTTATACAGAAGATTTCCTTGATTTACTTAAAAAATTAAATCGGCCAACTCAAGTTGTCATGTTGAAGAACAGAAGAGTTGATTTCAGTTGTAACGAAGATTTTTTAGACGGAGAAATTCAACAGACGTCGTTGTTAGAATCACATAGAAATTTGGGTAGCTGTCCAAGAGCCAAATTAACTTGTCTATCTAAATCTAAAACAAAAAGTTTAAATCTAAATCTATACCGAAGATATCCTGAAAGACAGTTTTAGCGGGATTAAGATAACATCAATTAAACTAAACTTCTAAAGTATTTCTTTTGTTGCAATACGTCATGAGATTAAGAAATGCGTAAATAAAAAATACTTTGAAGCTTATTAAAGAGAATGGGGAACCAGTGACTAAAAAGAAAGCCTTCGACGTCTTCGTCTTCGAAGATGGAGCCATTAGAAAGGTATTTTTAAAGAAAGGATGCGGTATTAATATTGATGGCAAAAACGTAGAGCAGGAACAGCAGAACTTTAGCATTATTCTTCAATATTGTCTATCAATAATAAACTTAGATTAAGTTATTTCTTAAAGTATGTTAATTATCGTTATTTTAGCTTTCATAACTTTTTTGCGAAGCCGATTACACGCCGAGTTCATAATAGCTACGTAACTTGGAACATAAAAAGTATGGAAAAATTAAGCTAAATGGGTTAAGTTTGATTAATACTTAAATCTTATGTAGTCAAAAATTAATGGTAAAAATATTAACCGCTAAATGTAACTAAGCCCTTTTTAACTATTTCACACAAAGGTAAGCTTGCAGTAATTGTTATATTTAATTTAAATACACTGAATTTAAAAATGGTGTGTAAGTGGAAATAAACCAGCTTTTTCTCTAAATGTCAAGCACACCTGCATCTTTTACGGTGCAATCTGCTGACTGACATACGTGGTACTGGAGACCGACTGATAATAGAAAATCGATATGAATATACCGAAGTCAAATTGCACAGACTGTGATGGGGAGCAGCATCTCAGGTACCGTCACTGCGCTCATCAATCCGTAACCTCCCTGCGTGGTGAGTATGGCCAAATACTCCATCCTTGACAGACTCTTTTTCACTTTTTTTTGTTGCATTCAGAGACGGGCTTTTTTCTAGTAGTGGAGATCTAGAAGCCTGATAAAAAATAATATAATACTCAGTATTGCAGCATAAGAGAATCTGTAACCTCAACTCACACCGTGAGTTTATAAAAGTAAAGAAAAATCTTGAAAAAATCATAGCATTGAACAGGCAGCGGTGTCCAAGGTGCAAGGTCATCTGCTAAGAGCTCCTATTAAATGTGTTTCTGCAGCAGTGAACTTTTACCAGGCTGATGTCGAAAAACGAACTTATCGAGAATATGTTATTATAGTTAAATTATTAACGGGATTTCAAATAATACGGTATATTTGAATAACATTATTTGCTTTAGACGGCATACACCACAAAGGAAGAGGTAACTTGTTTTCAAACTTCAATTAATGAAATTAAGACAAAGGAAATACATTTGCGTTCAGCTGTTTTGTGTTACGAATAACAAATAACGTAGTAATATCACATGAATTAATTAGTGAATACAAAGGCTTGCCCTTAAGGTTCTGGTTGACCTCTTGTATTGGTTTAACAAATAAATTTTCTACATATTTAATTTTATCCACTGTTTATTGTTACTAAATTTTACATATATAATATTAATAATATATTTTTGATGTGTTTGTTAGGAATTTCGTATACGTATTAAGACGAGTCTTTAATTGAGGTGAATAAAAAAAAATTCTGGTTTGTAAACATTTTTGACATTATTTAGAAACTTGGTTAGTACTAGTAAAACTTAAAACCACCTGCGCCTCATAGGCCTAGTTAACTATTAGCGCAAAAATATCTTGAGTCAAAATAAAAAGAACTAAAAATATGTACTGTGACTAAACTACTTTTCTTATCTAATTGATATTTGTTATATGCCCCAGAAATGACCCGCAGAATATAAAGTTTAATATAACGTCGTTTTAACCGCTAGCCGCCACACTGCTCCAGTGCGGGTTGGGGGGCTTCACATATCCTCGAAATTATATTTTTATTTTTTCTCAGACATGCCGGTTTCCACGGGAAGTTTTCCTTCTCCACCGAGTACGTGATAAATTCAAGAATAAAAATTGCTTTTAACAATTATAGTGGTGCCGGCACTCAGGTCACTCGCGTTCTCTGAAACTAAAGTGAGTGCACAGGCACACCACGGCTACTTCCCGGCTTCAAAACCCTCACAGATATTTGAGAAGCAGGCCTTCGCCCAGTGCAGTGGGCACTTACAGGCCGCAACCTTATTTTAACTTTTAAGGTCATGAAGTGTCATCTATGACATCTCGATATCAGTTTGTTTCTCGTTCAATGAATCCTGTCTTATCTCCATATCTCTGTCTGTGATTAAACTATCTCCATGTAAATGTATCTTTATACGATTCATATCACCGTTTATAGATGTAAAGCAAAATAAATATATCTTGCGAATTATGTCATCAAAATATTGAGTTGAAATGAACTGTTTTAACCGACCGAAAAGTGAGATGTTTATCAATTTATATCTATAATAAATTTGTGTTTAATTGTGATACGATCGTGAGAGCTTATTTTCTTTAAAGCACCAAAACTTAGACCCATGAGTCACCACGGGCACTGATGAAGGACTGAGGTAATAAGTGACGCAGTATATCAAACACTGTCCAGTCCAGATATCTTCTCGTTCGATTACTAAGTCCTTCCTCTGTGGCCCGAATGCTTCTGATAATCCTATATTACCCCAGCGTGAGCTGTTCGCCCTCTATTTTTGAGTTTCAGGACGTCTTCTTGTAACTCCCAAGGAGCGATGAATATTGCCAGCTCCAGTCATTTCTGATAGCAATAAGATCTCATTAAGGAAATCTTCGCACGTCATGCCCCGATGTGACCATGACAACATTGCCTTTTTATTGCCATCATTAGGGGGAGCTATAGCCCTAGTTCCCATACTTTTTAAGAGTGAATTAGTCACCATCCTTGTGTTTAATATTTCCACCAAGATTTTTCCTCTGATGAATTTAGCAACATATCACTACAATACATTTAAGAATAAAAAAACACATTTATTCTGTATACTCTTGCTTTTTTAAAGAATTTTTATATAAAAATTTAATTTAGGGTAGTAAGACTACGTATACGCAAGATAGAAATAATTATTACACCGCGCTACCGGTTAAAGTAAAGTGCTCGGTGTTGTTTTGCGAACCATTTAACGAACCTTATTGTATTAAGTTAACAGCTTTATTCCAAACAGTCAAGCTACAATGAGATAACAAGTAATTTACCCGTCGCTTAAGGCATTAGGTGAAGCTAAAACGATCTATAAAATAATATATTTGACATTATTTTTAAACTATTTTTTAATTTTTTTTTCCACTTTATCAGCCTGCGTATGTCCACTGCTGGACATAGGTCTTTCCATGAAAACGCCAATAAAAGTAAGGATGCGATGCGATGAAGATCATTACCACCCTGGGATGTGAGCGCAGTGCCGATACCCTCAACACAAGAGATGCTGCTCTCCATCACTAGTCTGTAGGATTTGAGTTCGGCATATTCTGATAGATTTTCTACCATCAGTCGGTTACCAGAGCCTTGTATATTCGTAACGCGTGCAGGTGAGGTTGACATTTATAGATAAAATTTGCATTTTACCCTTTTTACCATTTTGTTGATATATAGTTCATCCTAAATTTGGGATGAACTATATATTGAACTATATAGATTTAGGAAAGCCGCCGCTTGACTCTACCACGTATAACATTTCTTTGCCAACGGTTAATAGTTCTACAAGCTACATGGCCAGCCCATTGCTACTTTAGTTTGCTGATTCTTAAGGCTATGTTAGTTACACTTTATGGATATATAAAACTTATCTCGGCCGAATCTACACACTTTATAATAAAATACATATTACAACATACAATACTAATTCTAAATTACTTACCTTTACTTACTTACATTCGTTTTTAGTAAAAATTTATTGAAACCATTTCATAAAGGGATTAAGCAGAAGGTATAACTTGTTTACCATACATTTGTGTTTTTAAAATAGAGAAAACATATAGATTACTACCGGTGATTTATGAAAAGTTCTGTAAAATCCTTTAAGTGCTATCTGGCTCATAGCGAAACGCAATAAGCAACACTTATAGCATTTCCTTTAGTTGCTCAACATTGCATTTGCGTGAGAGGTTTGAAATTGTTATTTAATGCAACTGGTGCCGTTTATTGTTAGAAGTACATTGTAGCTAACCAATAAATGTTTATACAATTTTAGATTTCAAACGTTTCTACAAGTCGAACATTTAAATACAGGTTTTGTTGAGCAAAAACTTAACATTACTTCGTCCATCAGCTTGAGGCGATAGCTGAGATCCATGTCATACTCGTGAACCAGTCTGGTCTGGTCACTTGATCACAGACATAGACTTTATGGATATCCACAAAGGAATCCTAAATATAAGGAGTTTAACAATAATTGTTTAATATTATCGACTGCACATTTGACGGCCCGAGAAACATTATTTTACTAGGTAGGCTCTTTTTCCGCACAGGAGCCGTTTAGGTCAGCATCTCTTTTATCTTTTTCTACCTGTTAACTAACAAAAAACTGTGCAATCTGTGCTATCTTTAGGTTTGAAAGATGTAGAGCCAGTAAAACTTGGCTGTGATACATTCCATCTGAGTCCTCATGGGTGAGAACGCATCTGTAATCTTCTTCGATTGAAAGTGTTTGCAGGTGTCTGAAATGAAATGTTATGTCGTTTGCCAATCCAAATCAAAAAAAAAAATACTGATATGTGTATGCATCATATTATCATTAATTTTATACCCGAATATAAATATTAAGTATCTTCATGTTTTTGCACTATAATTGCCTGTATGTATGTAGTTAAAATATTAAGGTTAAATTATATTCAAAAAGTTTAAGACCTGCCTTAATATATTTGCCTCCGCCCAAAAATGTCTAACTAACAGTGTCATAAGGCATTAAGGGCACTCAAACCAACCCTTAACTTAAGGAGATTGAAAATAAGAATTATTTGAAGCAGAATAATTATCATTTATTATGTAATAAATAACATGTTATAGTTTTTTTTATTTAATAATATTATTGCAATTATTACATAAGGTTTATTTTTAGATTTATTCATATTAAGAGATATGTATGAGACATTATTTAAGTAAAATAATATTTATGAGAAGCGCAGTAAAAGCATTTGGAGTGCTTGCAGTCATTGTGGAATACAATAACCAGTAATCTTGCCATTTCTTTAGATTATTGTATTAGTTTAGCGACTGTGCACAAGCAGCTTTAAAATTTTGTTTTCCACTCAAACTTTTCCATACTTCGTTCTGTAAAAACACATATTTATCTGTGTGTCCTTAGAGTTTATTGTTTTTCTATACTAATATAAAATACATTGTTTGTATGCATGTATGTTTGAAAGGATTTAACTTCAAAGCTATTTAACAAATTGCGAAATAACATTATTTTAATGTTGTTAAATAAAAATATTTCTAATGTGATTTCACAAGTGCTACATATCCTATATTTTAATTGAGAAAGTTTTTATATTCGTCGTTCCATCACGCTTGAAGTACTGAACAGATAAGAACAAAATTTGGTAGAGGTATGATTGTACCATGGAATACATTATGTCTATTAAGTACAAAATTGGTGTCAACGCAGGTGAATTCACGGGCAACCGCTAGTATAATATGTAATATCCATGGTTAGAGGCTCTGAACATAGAGCGTTAGATCGTTTTTATAATTTCCATCTTGTAAATTACAAATAAAATAGTATGAGCATATCTGTGCACGGTAAGTCGGTTTTTGCTGCCGTTTTTATGCAAATGCCTATGTTCAGCATTGGACTTATGTAAGATGATAAAGTAAGGGAAAGTAATGTTGTACCACTATGTGTACAATAATAATAAAAAGGACCTTAGACTGAAACACCGATACCTACGTATGCAACAAAACATAGACAAAGAAACAACCGGTTCGGAAGGCGTGGCGGCGGGCTTTTAAAGCGCCCTCATCATGCACTATCGCGAACTGTGTAGCCGCCATAATTAATTCCTGGCAAGATCGGATGAGTCATTCTGTTTGTACGTTATTAGCTATGATAAAGGGCTTATCTCTCTATTCTCGACCCGGCAGTACATAGCGTCTCCGACCGGGAGACGTATGGAAAGAGAAAGAGCTCTGCGGGTGTTTTTTCCAGGACTATCGTGGATACAGGCGCCTCCCTCAACTGTATGACGATACAAGATCATGTTATTGAGACCAACATCTATCGGAAACTCATCAAAACGGATGATATTTCTTTTTGTTCAAGTGAGAAGAACCTCATTAACAAACGGTGGTTCATTGTAAAAAAAATTACGAATGAACATTTGATAAACGAAATAAACTCTCTTAGTCCGAAGAATATAGAATTTTTATTTCATGTTCCGATATACCTCTTAACACCACTTAATATCAGGCAGCCTCTGTTAACACCAAAGGCTACCGGGACGCCGTGACGGTACACAGACGGTGGTGCTCCTCGATACCGCCCTCATCGTCGATCGCTTTCCTTCTCTCTTACCCTAGGCAGATTGGTCTCAAGGACTTTCGCCTGGATGGGTTCTATTTATTTCATTTCGATTTTGTTTAACATATTATGTTATTTTATATATTATTGTATATTGATTTTCTTTAATCTTATTTCACAATTTTAAATGAAACTATTATTTACGGATTTTATCGCGTTTAATTTTGTTTTTTATTCCCGACGTTTGTCCCGTATTTACACATAATCCAGCCATACAAAGGGAAAGGAAATATGGCAAATAATATTGACCGTATCCTAATTAATGATTTCTGATATGGTTAATTTCTTAAAAAAAAATCTGAACGAAAAACAACAGAAACTTTGGCAAAAATTTTTAGCTAATTTTATTGTAAAATATTTTTGAATGGTATCCTTTTTGATTAAATTAAATTCACACTTCTCCGTAACAAACTTACCATAACCATACCAAAATAATCCCATCTAAGTAATCATTTAAGAAAAACAGTTTTTCTTACAAACTTTCCTTAACACCACATAAACTAAGCTAGGTATCATTTATTGAAGTTCGCCTTCGAGCCGTCAATTTCATTACTTTTATGTAAGTATTAAAGTTTGCGAACTAAGTATTTGTTAAATCTCCTATTTAAACTTGATCAAGTCGGAAGGAAGGGGAAAGCCGAAAGTTTTCATTCCTTTATAAAGTTACATAATTTTTTTTAAATAGTATGTAGTAAATCTTTGAAAATAACCGCAAAAGGAGAAAAACGTATATTTACCTCGTTATATTTTGATCCATTGCATTTTTATTGGTTTGTAATGACTAAAGAGCTAACTGTCCACCTGATGGTAAGTGGTTACTTGTTGCAGTTGGCATGGAAACCTGTAAACAATCTCAATCGAAGAAGCGTATACATGCGCTGCAACCACTAAGGACAAACATAGAATACCCTACAGCCCGTAATTATACTAGCTCTCCATAGATTTCAAACCGGAACACAACAGTAGTTACATTGCTGATTGATTATTGGACGATTCCAGTAATTATTTAATAGTATTTTTAATTATACAATAATAATAAGTACAGTTTTATATCTCATTTACTGTATGTAACAGAATATTTTATACTAATTTCGTTTGTATTTAAAATCTAAGCAAGGTTTTAAGAGATTGTGATAAATGACCACCACGTAGCATAATGCAAATTACCAATACTAATTACTTACTTATTCTTTGACGTGTTATGTACATAGAATTGTAAATCGATGTAATTTTATTACATTAAAAAAATGTAAGCTCTCACATACATTTTTTTATTACGGTCCTGACATTCGGTTTAGTTAGCATGTAATTAATGCAAACCTGTTAGTTTAGGAATCTACCAATGCCATCTACCGGTTTTTGTGTGGTACTTTTACCGCCCAATCATAAATGCTTACATCTAACGCCAGGACGTAGTGAGGGAGAGCGGCGAAAACCGAATCTCCCGCATATGGTGAACTTTTGGCGGACTTAGATAATTTTGACCTTGACCCTTTTATTTTTACGGCGGAAGTCGTGATAACATTGAATAAATATTGTGTGTTGGGTGACTCATGACCTTGTTGTGTACTGAACAAACTTGCAGTGAATTATAAACCAACGCAGCAGTTAACCTCTTATGCATTAATCACGAGTCTGACTCGTGTAAAGTTATTTTGACTTTGTGAAACTATCACGAGTACGAGTAGTACTCGTACTCGTTTCAGTATAAATATAAATTTTATAAATAAGTAATCATTTCAAACTTTACAATTTATTCAAACAATTAAAACTACAAGGGGTTAACTAATAAACCGTAGGCGGCTACGGGTCTTAACGTGAATGCTGAAAGCATGTTTTTGGTGATCTGAATACCTGGTACATTTAATTTATACAATCCACTATATTTTTCTTACAATTACTTATATATACTAGAAAATACTGTATATCCAATACAAGAGAGCTGGAATTTTTTTGTCTAGCCACTTTGTAGCCTCAACTACGTGACAGAGTGTGAGCCTGTCGCCGTTTTTAATATCCAACGATACAAATCGTACATAAGTTCCGAAAAACTCATTGGTATGGGGCCCCACCAAGTAGGGGATCGAACTCGGTTCTCTAAAGTCGGAGCTGATCCCCTAACCACAAGGCTATTGAGGTAGTATGTAATACTATCAAATATTCTGGTCAATAGGTATCTTAGTGCCGAGTGTCTGTAAAACAACTTTTCTGTCGGTTTTACTCATATCCAATTTTGCAAATGCACGCTGATATCCGAAAAAATATCATACAGTCTACATTTTTATTATGGATAAAAGCTACCCGTATCAATAAAAAAATTATAAAGAAGGGTTTTATCCAAAAGAACTTTCTTAAAGTATCGACTTTTGCCTTGGGTTAGGTAAAATTATGACGGAATATAATAGGAGCGCTATATTATCGGCCCTTGCTTGTATTTACTGGAAAGTCTATTCGATTTAACTGTAAGAAAAGCTTACGATAAATATCGATAAGTGCTCCTTTGCTACATGCCCAAATTTTAATTCCTAAACTTCACAAAGTAACTGGTTATCCAATTTAGTCAATAAACAGACAATCACACACGTCTTCCAATCCCAAACTAGGATCCCCTGTGTCTCGGTAACTGGATTGTGATAAGAGGACATTAATTTTTTGTACGTGGTAGAGCCAAGCGGCGGCTTTTGTTGCTGCTCAAAAGGGCCAGCTGAACCGGTAGACGTATGTGCTTTTGCGTTTTGTTCGGTGAGTGACCTAATTGGAGACACAATCCCCACCCTCATCCCCCTCCACATCCTCACTCCCCTCCCCCAAACATACTTAAAGGCACGCAACGCAATGGCTCCTCTGGTATTGCGGATAGGCGTGGGCGAATGTAATCACCATAAGGTGAGCCGCTTGTAGGTTTGCCTCCTTTCACAAATAAAAAAAAACAGATAAAATAATCATATTATATGCATATGTAAACATTTATGACTACGATATGACAAACATTTATATTCATCATACATATGTTGTAGTAACGCAGTGTAGGACGACAAGATGGAGTGACGACCTGCGCAGTGTTGCGAGAAGTCGATGGATGCAGGAGGCTCAGGACCGAGCTTCGTGGCAATCTTTAGGGGAGGCCTATGTTCAGCAGTGGACTTCTGATAGGCTGAAATGATGATGATGATGATACATATGTTTGCTAGCGGGATTCGAACACACGATCCACAGTTTCGAAGGCAGGGTAACTACCAACAAGGCTAACTTTTTATTATTATTATTTGCATCGATACAAATCATAGATAAGTTTGGAGACATGAGAATCGACCTCGAGTCGATCGGCTACTTTTTGTTTTTATATTGCTATACTATAAAATTGAAGTTTTTGATGTTACCACAGGCCTTGGTATTCCCATTGATACCTTTGATTTCGACCGATAATTGCGACCTATCCTGTGTATGCCACATCGATCTCATCACCCACCACCCTAAAGCAACCAGTGCCCTGTTATCATTTATAACTAAAGCCAACTCCGAAAAATCTGTGTTGTGCCTACGTGGGCAGACAACTCAAATGGTACATTACATAAGTTTTAAATTTAAAATTCCGTATAAGAGTTACAAAGAATGTGGCACATTCTGCAATTCTGGTGTGCAAAGAAATCTCAGAGACTGCACAAGTTCGAAAGCCCTTAAAACATTTTTAATTAATAGACTTTAAAATTAACCAAATATAAACCAATAATCGACTATTTGTTTTCATGTTATATCCGCACAAACATACATACCAAGTCTTTTACATATTAGTATATATGCAAATTGAACATACTGTGAATATCTGAAGCGCGACGGTAATCACTTACCATCAGGTGAACCACTTGCTCGTTTGCCGCCTTTCCAAAAAAAAAAAAATCTTACAATGACGCGGTACCCTGTTTTAATTTCGTAACACGCGAGTTACCTGGGTTCGAATTTAAGTACCACAAATGTTGTGCTACGGCCTGAAATATCATATTAATATATTTCGTGGGTACTTGAAATCCAACAACCTGCACTGGAGCAGCGTAGTTAACCCTTCTCCGCTCCAAAACCTTCTTTTGAATATTGCAAGTGTTTCTTTGGCCAGTGGAACATTTACTGGCTTAATAACTTTACTGTTATTGAGGACTTTAAAATGTATTAGTTCGTCTATGTTTCTTTTACGTATGCTGTCTTTTCCTTGTCCCTATTCTAATCTAAATCTAAAAATTCCTAATGCGGCGGTTTTTTGTATGGATATATATTAATAACCCGTATATTTATACTGCAACAGCTCCTGTTTTAATCTAAATAAAGTTAATTATTACGGAGTGTTAAAATGCAGTTTAATTCTTCAATATACTATAACAAATATTAACTGAACTTTATAAACCTGTAAATGTCAATTTCAGTTATTGTCAGGACTTTCTAGGAAAGCGGAAATGAAATCCAACTCATGGGACGTTTGCCCATACTCACCATGCTGGGTGAATTAGTGCACTGCGCATTAGTGAGCGCGGTGCCGGTACACACGCACCAGAGGCTTTGCTCCCCATCACTAGTCTGTTGTATTTGCGTACGATGTATTCGAAGAGGTTTTACGCTACTAGTCGACCGCCAGAGCCCACATACAGGCTGCCAATATGTTTTTAATAAATTACTTCAATATTTTCCTTTATTTAATAATTTCCTTGAACATTTTTCGTTATTCTAATTAAAGGGTCTTCAATCAGAAACGGAAAATTCTTCTTTTTTCCGTCACGGTTGGCAAGCACAATAGCAGACATTTCGCACCGCAGACGCCACTGCCCGTTATCAGGAGCCGTGTACGGTATGTAATAAAAAATTCTACACGGTAGGATTTTATCGAGCAATGTCTTCACACGAAATTTATGTCGCATAGTGGATAAGGCCCAAGTCTGCATTATAAAGGTCCGAAATGTTTTGAATGGTTATTCTGTCGTCTGTCGAGAGCCAGGAGATTTTCTATCCATCCTCCGGCTTCTACGACACATGAGACGAGGTTACAGTTTCTCTTACGCCAAAACTACACGGTATCTGTATATATCTCTAATCTTTTTTATTTTAGATTTGCACGATTAAAGAAGTCATGTATTTAAAAATAGAGAAATGGAAAGGTCGAAATGATTGAAACTTTTTTAAAAGCTTAAAATGTGTTCCTTAAAAATCAGAACATATTTCGCTTCATGCCTGGTACTTTATGAACAATTTATATTAAAAACAAAGTTTACCTAGCACGTTATGTTTGCTTTGTTCTAGAAGATGAAATATTTCATATTTTTACCCTTTTTATCCGTCGACGACGCTTATTAATTTTAAATCACAGCAGCAGTTTCATAGCAGTTTTGTCGTTGTGTAATTTGTAAAGCTTTTATAAGTTGTAACTCATTTTCAAACTTCTTATAAATAAGTATAGTCTTATAATTTTCATAAAATAAAATAAAAAATATGTGTCATAATCTGGTCCATATTTCAATATATTCAAAGAGTCGCACACAATTTTAACATTGCAAACCATTAGCAGGTACATGAATTGCTTTTTTTTCATTTCCATCTTAATGGATACTGCATAACGCTTGTGAACTTTAAAAATAAGTAGTATTTAAGTCACGTATTCCTAGTAATTATATTAATGTACAGTGCCCTACAGACCCTAAAAGATCTACGCAGCAAAAGTTACCTACCGAATGATGGCGGAAAATCCAACCGAATTTACCTAACTCAAATCCCACAGGCTTGTGTTGAAACCTTACCCTTCGCAACGAATCACAGCAGTAATTGTACAGATGATTAGCGAAATACTTAAGAGACCTTCCCATTCCCCTACTCACATAGCCGTCTGAGGTAAAAAAGGAGTCGGTGTGTTGGAAAATGAGTAGGTGGTGGCTAAAAAAAGTATTTACGTACGACTACTCAAATATTTCTGTTATAAATAAAGAAAATGTATCTGAACTTATTACTAACGTATAAATTCATGAGTTACTTGGTGCTAGAGGTGATTATAATATAAATCGAATACACCTACTATTTATATGGCCAACATGTTGCCTGCTTGTTATAATAATTCGTACACAAGTGTAATGTCACAAAGACTTATTTTTTTTACGAATATATAAAATAAGAAGAGAAATGTATCGAGAGAAGTGAAATTCCGTTGCTTTATTGACATTCAAGTTATAATAATGTTACTACAATTATTTGTGTTTGCAGAATATATTTCCTTCGCCCTTTCGATTTTTATAATCCCTTAAAGTTAGGACTAATAAAAAATCTAAAAAATCTTTCGCGTTGTAGCCGCAGCATTAGAGATCTGTCACATCGTATCTCTGGGTGTTGCAAAAGTTTATAAAAATGTAAGAAAAATCTTATGGTCCGACAACTGACGCAATAACCATCTAAAATAGGCCTGACTTTTTTTTACCCAGACTACTTATAGGCAGCTGCATCCAAAATCACCTTCGTCAATCTGCAGTTGATTTAAGATAAATCAAAATAAAATGTATTGATTCATTAGAAGTCAAAGTATATTATATATATGTAAAAGATGTTACATTGTTCAGTGACAGGGTCTGTTAATTTGAAGTCCGGGTTGTAAGGACAAAGTACCATTTCTTTCTTCATATTCCAATCTCGCCTGCACCCTGCTAGCAACCGAATGATTGCGGGATATGCATTAGAATACGTCAAATCTAAATAATAATAGTCTCACAGACTAGTTATGGCAAGCAGCATTACTCGTGCAAGGTTTTTTTTCATGGGAAATTCGACAAACGTGCAAGCGGTTTACCTGATGATAAGTGATAACCGTCACCCATGTACATGTGCAACACCAAAGGTGCTACAGGTGCGTTGTCGGACTTTCAGGGTGTTTGGGAGATGGGTGGGAGGATGGGGAGGGGGAGTAGGCCGAGAGGGCGGTTATCTCACTCACCGAACGAAACGCAGAATCACAAGATGTCTCTACTTCTCGCCGGTATTATGCGAGTCCGTGGTAACAAACCGGTGGAGCTGGCCCGTTCTAGCAGCAGCAATCGCCGCCTCTTGGCCTATGATGAAAATACACTCACCAACCCGCTTGTCTTTTGACTATGGGAAAGCTTTCAAGAAATTTATGTCGACTTCAGCTGGCGCTTTCTTGGAGAGACCTGTGTTCAGTATTCTCTTTGTTAGAGGTTAAAGCTTCAGCAGAAATGTTTCTTACCTTTTTTTTATTTGAGTAATTGTAATTGTTATCTAATAATACTGTTGCAGGCTACCGGCGCTGTCGTAGGCTAAGAATGCTTTGTGTCAAGTCGTCTTATCTAAGGCTTAATGTCCACGGACCTGTGCATGCCGGTTCCGCCTTGTTCAAGTTTTATCGCATATCTTTAGAAACGCGACATTTGCTTCCAGGTACCTATTTACTATTCAAGTTATACTATGCTTAGTAAATGAATGCAAGAAAGGTGCATATGTAAGGTGCACATCAAGTGAATCTATACTAGTATAATAAATCTCTAGAAATTGGCTATATGAGCGAAACTGAAGCAATTGTCTGATTGTGCTTTCGCGTTTTGCGTTTTTTTGTGTTTTAGAAGTCTCGTGGTTAAGAAATGTTTATTAACGCCTCGCAACACCGATGTGGAAGCACAGTATCGTTAATGTTCATTTCTGATTAACTATGAATTGTAAATGTTGATTGATGCGTATCAGTTAATATCTGAATAACCATTATGTCAATTTAATATCAACGAGAATGTTTATTGATCAAGAAGTTAATCAAGGGTTAAATGTTATTCCACTATTAGATACCGATTATTTGACGTGATGCTCAGTCAAACTACATAAAAATATTGTTAATTATACGTCAATTAATTATATTACATATTCTAAATAACTAACTACTAGTACATTGTTTTTTTTTAGTTCACTGCTGAACTATCCAATAAAGCGCATGCAAAAGCCAGCACATATTTATTACCACGCCGTGCGAGCGATTTGTTCGTTATTCTGTGTCCCCCATTACTCTGTGGGATTTGAGTTCGGACATTCCACCATCATTTGTTGTTGGATAGCAGGATTCTCCAGGTGGTGGTGAGGTTGGGATTCGGAGAATATATCCGTAAAGGTAAAAAAAGGCAAAGTAAACAGCCAGTAAGTACTCGGCAAAGGTCACTCGCACTCTATGAAACTGAAGTGAGCGCCCTGACCACAAGGATACCATAACGAATACATTACAATTACATATTTCAGAACTCACCACCTTTTTCTCAAACATGACCTATTGCGATGTAGTAATGATTTTATATTCACATGAAAGACATGTTAAGTGCTTTTGGGGGATATTAAGTGGTCGTTGATAATACTCATTTTATTTAATTATCACAGTTAACACAATCGTTTAATTTCACATAAGTCCATTTAAGAGCCCGACGTTTGTTAGTATTATACGATTCTCTTTAATTGTGCACGAGTTTCCAGTTTTCAAAACTGTTCTTACTAATAGACTTGGTAATATTGTTTAAGCAGTGTTTAATATTATTTGCGATCAAATGTTTAGGTAATAGGCACTCATGCTTGTCACCCGAAGGGGTAGGCAGATTGGTTTCCATGCGATTGCCATGAAATTTTCAAGTTTCTTTTCTAAGTCGCCTTTTACGTTACGGAGGAAAGGGTGTGGCTGATTTTTACGTGGCTACCACACGGCATTCATGTGTGAATCAATATAAATATTACTCAATATTCCGCTTCCTCTGAACTTTGACATATTTTTGGTTTTATAAATACTCTATACATCATAAAACTAAAAAAATTCGTGAAAATTGCTAGTCTTTTCTTTGTTATTCTCCATTTACTAATGATTTAAGTAATTAAATAAAATTACCGAATCGATTTAAAAAAAAATACTTCACTGTTATTTTTTTCTTTAACAGCTTGTAAATAGTCCACTTCTGGACATAAACCTCTCCTATAGGAAGAGCTTAACTGTAGTACCAGATACTTCGCGCCTATAATCGCTGGTCAGCGTAATTTCGGTGTGAAATTTTAGTGAATCCCCATCTTTCGAATGTAATGAGATAGAGCCAAGCGGCGGATTTTGCTGTTGCATGAATGGGCCGGCTCGATCGGGGTGATACCACGACATCGCTGAATATCCACGTAAAGTAGAGGCATCTTGTGCTTCTGCGTTTTGTTCGGTGAGTGAGGTATCCAGACTCCCCCTTCCCCAACTTTCCCATCCCCAACTCGCCTCCCTATCATGCCTTCTCTCACCAAAATATCCTTAAAAGCCGTCAACGCACCTGTAGCTCCTCTGGTGTTACAGGTGTACGTGGGTGACGTTAATCACTTAGCATCAGGAGAGCCACTAGCTCGTTTGCTCCCTTTAATATAAAAAAAATATATTAGCATGTAAACATTTACAAACCGAACTGAAAGACAATTCACTTCAAAAAGTAACAAAGGTCGTTGCCTAATTGCCATGTCATAATTTTATTTAACCCGGAAAATCTACTACGCTGGTCCATTTCATTATAACTATGTCCGTGAACAAGGAACATTTCTTATTTCTCCGAGCTGCAAGTTTACTCGCGATGTTATTCTTCTTCTTCCCAGCTAAACACGGGGTAAATCAATCCTCATCAAAATTGAACGAGGCCAGTCACTCACGTACTATGAAACTTAAGTGGCCCCTACCCTGGAGCTACATTGAGCGAGAACTATAGCGTGTCTGTAATAAAATTATTTTCTTTATCCAAATGTCACGTAAGGCTTAAGGCAGAGTTTGCGTGTAAAGAATATTTAATTAAATTCACATAGAAATTATCAAATACACTTTTCGAGTTCGAGTTTGTAAGTCTTGAATCGTTACTCAAAAGCTTTATGTACAATTTACAGGTTATAATTTCGAATAATTAAACAATTTCGAAATAAGCTTATTCTCTCTATATGACATTCAATATAGAGAAATTGTCACCAAAATTTCTTTAGTATTAATAAAATTTGAATACAGAAACAATTCGATCATAGAGATGTTGAAGCGCAATAAATTATGTAAGCCATGAAACGTTTCGACAGCTAAAAGTCGTCTTAGAGATAAAACTGAAAAAGGTACCTGAATCTTTTTCGCTGTAACACAAGTATTTTAATAAAAATGTGGTATTTAATAAGTCTGGATATTTTTTTAGTCGTTTCAACCCATGCTTCACTAGAGCTTATTCGAACAACGTGACTAGTTGTAAGCCTGCCGGCATCCCCGGCCCATGTAAACACAACTGTAACGTCAGCTTAGAGCATCGTTTTTCAATGTAGTTTTGTCAAGAGTCTTGTATGTTTATGTGCTTTTAATCTGCGGTATATATCATAGATATCTACGATGTCGGTTCTATAGCTGTCGGTTCCACCTTTTGGCGATTACATTATAATTAGCATACAGGCCGATAATCTCAAAATTTCAGGCATTTCAATTAGGCATCGGGAGGATAGCAAGGGAGGTTGTGAAGCGTCTGTACATTCAGTGCAAATGTAAGCACAACGAACAAACAATCTATCAGATGTTCTCTTGAAAATTCAGGATTTTTTTAACTCATTTCACAGATCAACCCTAATAAAATAGCAGTACCGTAGAAGTTTACCGATTATTACAAAATTGATATACTAGCTAGTTGTTTTCTCTCAAAAAATTCGGCATTCTTAAGACCATGCCTTGGGCAATAGGGCTTACGATCATTTTAATTTTTATATTATGGTATAATTGCTGTATAATTGCTGTATAATAAAATGTCATATTAGGTTAGGTTAGGTTAGGTTAGGTTAGGTAAGGTTAGGTTAGGTTAGGTAAGGTTAGGTTAGGTTAGGTTAGGTTAGGTTAGGTTAGGTTTGGTTAGGTTTGGTTAGGTTAGGTTAGGTTAGGTTAGGTTAGGTTAGGTTAGGTTAGGTTAGGTTAGAGTTAGGTTAGGTTAGGATTAGGTTAGGTTAGGTTAGGTTGGGTTGGGTTGGGTTAGGTTGGAGTTAGGTTAGGTTGGGTTAGGTTAGGTTAGGTTGGGTTGGGTTAGGTTAGGTTGGAGTTAGGTTAGGTTAGAGTTGGGTTAGGTTAGGTTAGGTTAGAGTTAGGTTAGGTTAGAGTTAGGTTAGGTTAGGTTAGAGTTAGGTTAGGTTAGGTTAGGTTAGGTTAGGTAAGGCTAGGTTTTTTTTTTTTTATTTAAATAAAACTAAGTCTCCACAGACTTTTGTCCGTGCCTTTTTAGATTTGTCGTTATTATTTTATTATTTTAACATAACTCCTATCACATTGTGCAACTAATATGAAATAAAATAAATACAGAATTTGTTATTGCAGTGAGTTCACTTACTTATGTATATATATATATATTTTTTTTATTTTTTTTTTTATAAATTTTTTTTTCCTTTTTACAGTTATTAGACTTATTGTATTAGTATGAACATGCTCATTAATATAATCTTTTTTTTTTTACATAAGGTATACAATTTTTTTTTAACTATCTTTATATTTATAACTATGTTTATTGGGTTACAGTGCCGTTTGCGTTGTCAGGTTTTCCATGACCGCTGAGTCCCTATTTCTCATTGCCATTTTTAAATTGTACTCTTTTATTTTGGTAGTTGATGCAGCCATGGCACTCTGAACCAGCCTCCCTGTTGCGTCGTCACAGTCATCCGCGTAGTATGTGCAGCTAACTGTGTGTCTGGATACCGCCACCACAGCATGCTGAACGCTGTCGTGCAGTTTTAGCTTCTCTGCAGCAGTTCTTATAATTATGACAGTTTCGCATGTGAGTCCTTGGGCCTCATGGACTGTTAAGAGGCGTGACCCGACCCGATCCGTACCCTAAGTTCGTCAGGGATTCCTTTTCGGTTTGGGTGAACACCAGGTACAGTGTGTCAGAGAGAGTGCTGGGTTAGGTTAGGTTAGGTTTGTAAGGTTAGGTTAGGTTAGGTTAGGTTAGGTTAGGTTAGGTTAGGTTAAGGTTAGGTTAGGTATGGTTAGGTTAGGTTAGGTTGGGATTGGGTTAGGTTGGAGTTAGGTTGGGTTAGGTTAGGTTGGGTTAGGTTAGGATTAGGTTAGGTTAGGTTAGGTTGGGTTAGGTTAGGTTGAGTTGGGTTAGGTTAGGTTAGGCTAGGCTAGGCTAGGCTAGGTTAGGTTAGGCTAGGTTAGGTTAGGCTAGGCTAGGCTAGGCTAGGCTAGGTTAGGTTAGGTTAAGTTAGGTTAGGTTGGAGTTAGGTTAGGTTAGGTTAGGTTAGGTAAGGTTAGGTTGGAGTTAGGTTAGGTTAGGTTTGGTTAGGTTTGGTTAGGTTATATTAGGTTAGGTTAGGTTAGGTAAGGTTAGGTTAGGTTAGGTTAGGTTGGGATTGGGTTAGGTTGGGATTAGGTTAGGTTGGGATTAGGTTAGGTTAGGTTGGGTTAGGTTAGGTTGGAGTTAGGTTAGGTTTGGTTGGGTTTGGTTAGGTTAGGTTGGGATTAGGTTAGGTTAGGTTGGAGTTAGGTTAGGTTAGATTAGGTTAGGTTAGTTAGGTTAAGTAAGGTTAGGTTGGGATTAGGTTAGGTTAGGTTGGAGTTAGGTTGGGTTAAGTTAGGTTAGGTTAGGTTGGGTTGGGATTGGGTTAGGTTAAGTTGGGTTAGGTTAGGTTGGGTTGGTTAGGTTAGGTTAGGTTGGGTTGGAGTTAGGTTAGGTTGGGTTGAGTTAGGTTGGGTTAAGTTAGGTTAGGTTGGGTAAGGTTAGGTTAGGTTGGGTAAGGTTAGGTTAGGTTAGGTTGGGTTGGGTTCTTAAGACCATGCCTTGGGCAATACGATCATTTTAATTTTTATGTTATGGTAGTAGTAACTATAATTGCTGTATAATTGCTGTATAATAAAATGTCATATTAGGTTAGGTTAGGTTAGGTAAGGTTAGGTTAGGTTAGGTAAGGTTAGGTTAGATTAGGTTAGGTTAGGTTTGGTTAGGTTTGGTTAGGTTAGGTTAGGTTAGGTGAGTTAGGTTAGGTTAGGTTAGGTTAGGTTGGGATTAGGTTAGGTTGGGATTAGGTTAGGTAAGGTTGGGTTGGGTTAGGTTGGGATTGGGTTAGGTTAGGTTAGGTAAGGTTAGGTTAGGTTAGGTTGGGTTAGGTTGGGATTTAGGTTGGGTTAGAGTTAGGTTAGGTTAGGTTAGGTTAGGTTAGGTTAGGTTAGGTTAGGTTAGGTTAGGTTAGGTTAGGTTAGGTTAGGTTAGGTTAGGTTAGGTTAGGTTAGGTTAGGTTAGTATGGATAGGTTAGGTTAGGTTAGGTTAGGCTAGGCTAGGCTAGGCTAGGTTAGGTTAGGTTAGGTTAGGTTAGGTTAGGTTAGGTTAGGTTAGGTTAGGTTAGGTAAGGCTAGGTTTTTTTTTTTTTTATTTAAATAAAACTAAGTCTCCACAGACTTTTTGTCCGTGCCTTTTTTAGATTTGTCGTTATTATTTTTATTATTTTAACATAACTCCTATCACATTGTGCAACTAATATGAAATAAAATAAATACAGAATTTGTTATTGCAGTGAGTTCACTTACTTATGTATATATATATATATTTTTTTTATTTTTTTTTTTATAAATTTTTTTCTTTTTACAGTTATTAGACTTATTGTATTAGTATGAACATGCTCATTAATATAATCTTTTTTTTTTACATAAGGTATACAATTTTTTTTTAACTATCTTTATATTTATAACTATGTTTATTGGGTTACAGTGCCGTTTGCGTTGTCAGGTTTTCCATGACCGCTGAGTCCCTATTTCTCATTGCCATTTTTAAATTGTACTCTTTTATTTTGGTAGTTGATGCAGCCATGGCACTCTGAACCAGCCTCCCTGTTGCGTCGTCACAGTCATCCGCGTAGTATGTGCAGCTAACTGTGTGTCTGGATACCGCCACCACAGCATGCTGAACGCTGTCGTGCAGTTTTAGCTTCTCTGCAGCAGTTCTTATAATTATGACAGTTTCGCATGTGAGTCCTTGGGCCTCATGGACTGTTAAGAGGCGTGACCCGACCCGATCCGTACCCTAAGTTCGTCAGGGATTCCTTTTCGGTTTGGGTGAACACCAGGTACAGTGTGTCAGAGAGAGTGCTGGGTTAGGTTAGGTTAGGTTTGTAAGGTTAGGTTAGGTTAGGTTAGGTTAGGTTAGGTTAGGTTAGGTTAGGTTAGTATGGTTAGGTTAGGTTAGGTTAGGTTAGGTTAGGTTAGGTTAGGTTAGAGTTAGGTTAGGTTAAGTTAGGTTAGGTTAGGTTGGGTTAGGTTAGGTTGGGTTGGGTTGGAGTTAGGTTGGGTTAGATTAGGTTAGGAAAGGTTAGATTAGGTTAGGAAAGGTTAGATTAGGTTAGGTAAGGTTAGGTTAGAGTTAGGTTGGGATTAGGTTAGGTTAGGATTTAGGTTAGGTTGGAGTTAGGTTGGGTTAGGTTGAGTTGGGTTAGGTTGGAGGTTAGGTTAGGATTGGGTTAGGTTAGAGTTGGGTTAGGTTAGTTTAGGTTAGGTTAGGTTAGGTTAGATTAGGTTAGGTTAGGTTAAGTTAGGTTAGGTTAGGTTAGGTTGGGTTAGAGTTGGGTTAGGTTAGGTTGGGTTGGGTTAGGTTAGGTTAGGTTGGGTTAGGTTAGGTCAGGTTAGGTTAGGTTAAGGTTAGGTTAGGTTAGGTTAAGTTAGGTTAGGTTAGATTAGGTTGGGTTGGGTTAGAGTTGGGTTAGGTTAGGTTAGGTTGGGTTAGGTTAGGTTAGGTTTGTAAGGTTAGGTTAGATTAGGTTGGGTTGGGTTGGGTTGGGTTGGGTTAGAGTTGGGTTAGGTTGGGTTGGAGTTAGGTTAGAGTTAGGTTAGGTTAGGTTAGGTTAGGTTAGGTTGGGATTAGGTTAGGTTAGGTTAGGTTAGGTTAGGTTAGGTTGGGATTGGGTTAGGTTAGGCTAGGCTAGGCTGGGCTAGGCTAGGCTAGGCTAGGCTAGGCTAGGCTAGGCTAGGTTAGGTTAGATTAGGTTGGGTTAAGTTGGGTTAGGTTGGGTTGGGATTGGGATTGGGTTAGGTTGGGATT